>CM060908.1:422902032-427902032 GCA_030737815.1 Allium fistulosum
CCATTCTGTTCGTCTCATTACGCTGATCTCCACAGTATATTCATTTGTGTGTTTCGGCGTCCGGTACACGGTGAAATCTGCGAAACGGTTAGTCTTACCGGTACCCGTTTTGAACCGTTTGGGTTTCCCTGTGTCCATTCAGTTATCCACCGGCTGAAAGAAAATAGCCATTAGCTTTTATTATTTCCTGAATTCACATTCCTGACTTTCAATATTCTTTTTGGTTCAATATATATGATGTTGTCCTTTCATTCTCACTTTCTTTCTTCTGTCTTCTTCATTTGAAAAAAATAATAGGTAAGAGTTTATATATTAGTTTGCTCATATTGTGATAACCTGTTTCTCCTAACCTTGCTCGTCAACCCATCCCAACAGCAAACCTCACCCACCTTTCCCCTTGCTTCACCCAATCCCTCCACCAACAGTCGCCTTCATAGTTTGCTTCACTTTTTCCACCACCGCTCCTTCCCTCACCCGAGCCAATAACCCATCTCCACGCCCCTTCACTTGTCCACTGCCACGCACACCAGATCCGCAACCCCTGTTACGGTCCGCCATCCTCCATACTTGCTCCCTCCGACCCACAGCCTTATCCCTAGCCGCTCCAACCTCCTCACCCCGCCTTGCAGCCAAAGCCACAACCACTGAAACCGGCCCACTGACCCACCACCTGACAAACACGAACTCAATAGCTGCAACATACCTTCCTCCGTCGCCTTTCCCTCCCTCTGACCCACTTGCTCCGACTCCCCACCTCCCCTGATCTGAAGTAGCAGCCTACTTCCCATAGCCGCCTTGCACCCAACAGCTCGCCGACCAGCCGAAAACCTTCCCTCGCCTCTACCGTGCAGTGTCAGCCCTTCCCAGAGTCGTGCTTGACGTCACCCTTCAGCCGAGCAGCAGCGCCAGTCACCGAACCCATACCACCATCTTAGCAACCACTCCAATGCCTTGCTCCGCTACCCGAGTCTGTCATCTTCTTCCCGCTCGCTCAATCGCCTCACACCAGTAGCTTGCGACCCAGTCGCCTTGCTCGACCCTTCGGCCTTGTTTCCCACAACCCTAAGTCTTCTTTGTTATAATATATATATATATATTAGCTTAAATATATAATTTTATGTATATATTTTGATCCATTGAATCTAGGCTAGTTTTGCTTATGTGCTTGCTGTCCGAAACTTGTTACATCCATCTTTTGTTTGTCGCTTATCCATGTGTGTGTGCGTGTCACTTTCTTTATTCTCGTTGTTTCTCTAGCCACGAAAGGTGAGCGATCACTCACGATTAACATTCATATGCTTTGTAAATTTATATTCACATGATATGACGATTTAAATATGTTGTTAAATTAGAATTGACTAGTGATTTAATTGTTAAGTATGATATGTTATTATTTAAATTTGTTAACCTATGTAAATTGACATATGACACCATAACCATGTTGTGTGTGTGTGTGTGTAAATTTAATTATGATCCATACTTGAAATTGATATGTTATGCTATTTAATATTATTATTTTGTTGTTCTCACTCTGCAAGTTCCCTTAGTTTTAGGAAATCCCTATGCGTTGAAATGATACATACCCGAAAGATCTGATAGATTAGGGGGAAATCATTATGGGTTGAAATGATAAACCCAAGTGATTTTATTGATTTTGAAATTTTGGGATTGCGGGTTGAAATGATATATAGCCGTAAATATTAAATTATTGTGGATTGAAACGATAAATATTCGTATCACTTGACCATTAGATAGAAAACTATATACGGACACCGTTGGTCTATTTTTAAATGATTTCCAAAATTTGAAAGGATATGTGTTTTAATAAATATTGGTTTTTAAAATATAATATAAAGATTTATTTTTAATATATGTGTAAAATTTGGATTTTTAAATTATATGTTTTGGAAATTTTAAAATTATAAGTTAAGTTTTGAAAAGGTAAATTTTAAAATTTTACTTATATTTTTATTATTTTTAAAATATATAAAATAAGATTTAAAATAGATTTAATAATAAGCTTTAATTTAATATAATAAAATTTAATAAAAAATTTATTTAACTAATATATATATATATAATACGTTTAAAATATTTATTTAGATTTATGTTATTATTTTAAAATAGGTTTTGTAATAACTTTAATAAATAAAAGGTTGGAAATATAAATTAAAATTGATTTGTAATTTAATTTGTTAAGAATTGAATTTAAATAAGAATTGATTTTAACTTATTGATTTTGAGATTTTAAAAGACATGATTTTATAATTTGATTTGATTTAAGGTAATTAAATGAATATTTCAAATTTAAATAAAATTGAAATTGAATATTTAATTTTGGTTCAAATTTGTAATTTGAGCTTTTATTTAAATGTTTATAAAAAGCGATTAAGTGAATATTTTTAACTTAAATAAAAATTGAAGTTGAATATTTAATTTTGATTTAATTTTGTGATTTGAGATTTTATTTAAAGGTTTATAAAGGGATCTTTATAAAATGACCACGGTGTGAAATAAGCGTTTGGTTATTATATAGACCGGGATCGAATATTGTCATACTCTCTGTCAATACCGAAAACCACTTTAACAATTGTGCATGTGGTGAAGAATCCAGAATGAAGTAAGATGGTTTGGGGAACGTCTGTATGAGGTATGAACGCAGCCCTGACCTCCTCGGGCCAACTTGATATGACTAAAACAGGAGCCACGCCGAGCCAGGTGAGGTCGCTCTTCCGATCGAGCATGCTTCTTTGAAACCATATCTATTACTTTTGTGATTTGATTTTGGTGTGCACACCTTTGATTATGGGAGTGTATCTTGAGGTGGGCGGTAGTAGCTGTTATGTTTTTCCACCAGTCCGGATCCGCAAAACGGTAGTATCCTACCCTGGGCTTTGCCTCGCGTGCCTTGTCATATGCTTTATCGCGTCCATTACGAGTTTGGTTTATGTCGTACCTATGGAGTGCTCTCTGAGAGCCCATCATTTTGTTGGAGTTTACAGTACTGTATAGACTACGGCACTTATATAAAATGTGTTAAGGGAATATGGGTAACACCTTAATGCTATTTTAATGGTTTATTTTACCATAGACATTATCTATGTAGCGTATTGTATTATGTATGTAGATAGTTTAACGGATCCTTAAAGGATAGGAATCTCAAACATCCTTTAAGTTATATTGCATTTCACTTGAGTTGATTTACTTGCATAAGAATGTTAATCCTGATTCAAGTGTTTTGTGTTTTGCTTTATGCTCGGGTCAGCCTGAGTATCACAGCATTTGAGACTCACCTTTGGAGCTTGGAGCTTTGCTTGGAGGTCTATCTCTATCTATTTAGCTTTTTAGTTATTTCCAGTTGTTTATGTTCAGACTTGTCATTTGCTTGTTGTGTTAAAGACTTCTTTGTACTTGGGATTTCTGTTGTATTTTGCTTTAGACTCTGATGTTTCTGTAGTAGCTTCATGAACTATTATTTATCTATTCCGCTGCTTATTATTATATTACTCTGTGTCTGTGATTCTGTGATTGATTTATTTACTGTATATGCTAAGTTTTGCCAAATATATAAATAATCATATGTTGTTTTGAGCAATTCAAGTCTGACATGTGTGGATTATTATTGATTTCAATGGTTTGAAATGTTGGGTCGTTTCAAAAAGTACAAACCGGTGTGTAAAATGATGTTTAGTTGTTAAAGAGACCGAGGCCTCCTATTGGCATAATCTCTGTCAATATTGGAACCACTTTAACAACTGTGTACGCGGAGGAGACTCCAGAACAAAGTGGTTGGATTTGGCATCATTTGTTGGATTTGAAGAAAGACAATGATGATGAATAGCCTTGACACTTGTGTCATAATTAAAATGACTAAAACAGGAGCCTATGTCTGGCCAATGAGGTTAGCTACCTCTAGCGACGTTGATCCCTCGTATTACTATCATGATTTTGTACTCGATGGGTGCACCCTTTTGTTTGGATTGATGGTCGCGGTCGGCCACGTATGGGTTATGACAAGCCAAAAAGGGTAAATTGGTAGAATCCTACCTTAGGCATTGCCTCACGTGCCTTGTCATATTTATCCTTATGTGAGCCCATTACGACTTTGGTTTAGTATTGTATCTATAGGGGACTCACTGGCTACCGACATTACAAGTTGTGTTACAGGACCTGAATAGACTACATGCTATAAAAATGTGTTAAGGTGGATCAATGTAAAGCCTTAACACTATTTTGATATTTATTTTACTGATAGGCATTACCCATTATAGCATATACTATTATATATAAATAGTTTAACGTATCCTTAGGAGATGGAAAATCCCGTAACATCTCTTAAGTTATTGCATGCATGTTATACACTGGATAAGAGATGTAAAATCCCGTAAAAATCTCTGACGCTGTTATACTCATATTTCGTGATATTGATTTGACTTACATAAGAGTATTTTAGTTTCGACTCAAGTGTTTTGTCTTTTCATTACGATTGGGTCAGCCTAAGTATTTCAGTATATTGAAGATCATTATTTCTGGAGGACGAAGACGAATATTTGGTATACTATATTACTAGTATTATTTCACTACATCATTTGTTCTGTTGCATTATTCTATTATACAGATTGCATGTATTACTCTGATTTATGTCATAAAGTGACATCGAATGTATATTGTTAAACAGCTTCATGAACTATTTATTTGATTATTATATTTTATCGTTTCGCTATGAGATTCTGTGTTTGTTTTCTTATTTTTCTTAATTAATCCCATTGATCATCTATATTCCAGATTGTTTAAGTTGGGCATGTGAGGATTATTGTCGATTTAAACCTTCCGAAATGTGGGTCATCACAACACATGTCAAATCCAAACCCAAACGGGTTTGGAAGTAAATTAGAGAAAGTTATACTCACCTAGATTTGTAGAGTTTGATTAAATTCCTATTTTCTTCGTAGAGATGAAAGCTTTAATCTTTTAGTTTTGATTTCCTCTCCTTTTTCATAGCAATGGTGGCCACCTAAGGTTGATGTTATTTTGTTTATTTTGTTTTGAAAATGAAGTGAATGTGAAATGGAGAGGTGAATAGGTTAATGGCTTATATAACAATGATTTTGACTTAGGTTAAATACTTTATTATCTAACTTTATTCATTAGTTTCCGTAAATGCAAATATTCTCCATTCGAATTTTAAAATTCATTACCTTATACATGTATTTTAACAACTCATAGTTGATAGGGCATTACATTAAATGATTTAATTAATAAAAATGATTTTAATATAAATTATAGATAAAAAGAAATAATTTGGAAATTATATGGAGGAAAATATTTATGAAATAATTGGATAATTTATTTGAGTAAATCTTGATTTTTAAAAATGAGTCTGGACAATTCTAAAGGTCAAAATCATTTCTAAAATATACAAAAAGGTCAAATAATTATTATAATGTTGAATATTAGAAAATTATTATTAAGATTTTTTTATCTCACGTATAAAAGGAGTTTATTAATTTATTTGTGAAATTGGGCTTTAAAAGGTAAATATGGAAATAATTATTTAATTGGTATAAATTATAGAAATAATTATTGAAAAATTATGAAAGGGTAGTAAGACATTTGTGGAAAATATGTATGACTTTTACTTGGAGCTTTGGGCTAAGTTAGTAAGGTAGAAAAATAGAATAGCATATAAAAAATAAGCAAACGAGTGAAAACAAATTGAAAAGTATGCCCAATAGCCCACCTCAACACTTGGAAACATATCAACTTATTTGTATTGTCACGAGGAGTCTAGGATCCTCTTCGTTGCCTCCAAATTCACTTCCTGTATACCTATTTCCAGCTTCATCTTCCTAAACACAATTATGAAAACCCTAATCCTTTTTTTTTAAAATTCAAAATAAATTACTAAAGATTCTGAAATTAAAGTATATCCCTCTCAACACCCCACCACACCTCTTGGCAAGAAGAAGTTGAGATATTGATTGAGTTTGGCCTTCATTGGATTTTTAGAGAGAAGAAAATGAGGTGAAAGAAGGATTAGCTCAATAGTAGAAGCTTAAGTACATCAAGGTGAGTAATCTCTACTCACGATCTATGTCTAAATGCTTGTAAATCATGTTGATTTTTGAAACATTTGAATTGTATGGAGCACACTCTACTTTAACCCATTGCTTACATTGTTCCTTTGATTGACCTGAGTGATATGTGTATGCTTTGAGTTGCCAGAGCATAGTGTAGGGTGGAAAAGGGGTTCGGGAAGAGGAGCAAATAGTGGCTGAATTGCCAAATATGGGTCGCACATGACCTGGAATTTCAATTCTAGATCGTGGCCAGTCCACCGGTCATGAATACCAATGCACCAGTGCACAACCTAGAACGAATTCCAAGCCTATGTTGCACAGGACTTTGTTTTAAAAAATAATAAAAAATAAATTAAAATATAAAAGATGTATTTAAAAACTTGTATTACATTTAAAAGTTAATGTTTATGAAAATTTAATAATGGAAGTTGCTTGTAAGAAATGTAGTTTATAGTAAATGCTAATTAAAAAGGTAAATAAAGTTGTTTTGAAGCTTTGGAAATTATTTAAAAATGTAATAAACGTTTGGATATGATATTAGATGCATGTAAATAAATAAATAAATATGAAAGTCATTTGATTTTATAATATTTTTATAATTAATAAAGAAGGTTAAAATAAGTATTTAATTGTAAATAAATAAATAGGAGTAATATTTTGTTAAAATTATATATGTAAACATTTTGGAAGTAAAAGAAATTTTCTTCTATATTTAAACTCTTTTCATAAAGTTGGATGATAGATTATCATTTCTATGTAACGAGGAATTTGAATAAACCGAGTTATAAAACCATCTGGTATGGGACTTTTAGTATTATTCCTTCAGTTATTCTTTAGACTTGTTATATAGAATATCAATTAATGAGACCAGTGTGGTTTACTAGCTGGAGGCAAACAGATGAGTTTTGCTAAGTGATATGGGATGCTTGTAACGATATTTGTTCGATTTCTTTTTGTAAGCGAACTTCACTCATACAGGGTTTGAATCATGGGTTGTTTCATAGACTATGTGAGTGGGCTGAGAGCCAAAAGTGTGTCTATATACTATGTGTACTCCAACTATTCAATGAGGAGTCAACCAGATTAGGCTAGTATCCATCCTAGCAGCCTGATTGCGGGGTCGCTCTTCGAATCAATGACATTCCTTATATTGTATGGTTGAGAGCCCAGGCTAAGAGCCACTTCCCCTTTCTCACAAAGGACAATAGTCTGTTACCATTAGGGGTAATTGTAGGGTCATGACCATAACATAACGTTGCTTACACCCGATGGATATTGGGTCACGATGGCCATCTAGGTAATTAAGACAATTGGAGTTGCGCAACGAGCATGTGTAGAAGGCTCTTGGAGCAGGCTAAGAGCTGTCAGCATTTCGTCTAGTTATTGATATATGGAATAGACATACACTGATATGATATTTATTAGAGGTGGCTGAGAGCCGAAGAAATTATCTCTATGACCGAGAGTCTATGGGATAATCAAGCCGAGTATGTGTTACTTGACTAATCATTGGTAGGATGATCTTGGACACTGTTGAGAGTTGCGTGTTAAGTATATGTAACCCTGTATCAATCTCTTTGTTGAGAGCTTAGCTAAGAGTTAAGCATGGCATGGTATATTGCTTTCCATCACATTTATTGATTGGCTTGGTCTGATGGTTGCTTTGTGGATGCATGGGTGCTTTACCTTGAGATGGTATTATTATATGTTGTTGTATATATGTGGATGTTGTAGTTCGTGATTTGAGGTATTGTGTTATGGTCGAGATTGCTCCTCACTTTATGATGTATATGTTATAATATCACCCTCACATATTGACATATGATTTTTAGACATAGTCTGACCCGTGTGTTATTTTATATTACTTGGTTCAATCCGAGATATTTTAGGTCCAGGTACGAAGTAGCAGCTTGACTTGTAGGACATTTCTGGAGGCTAGTATACACTTTAGATGATAGTTTCCTTATGTGTTTTTGTAGCCTCATTATTCATGTTGATGTATCTATTTGACTATGACATGCATATTTAATGATGGTGAGCATTAGACTAACATTTCTTTGCTCACCTTGTATATATATTATTGATGTATTATATTTTATCGTTGCATCCTAATTCGTTTATCTCTATTTATTATTTCAGTGTTATATATTGTTTTGTTCTAGGATCCACACATGTCTATTGCCTTGTAACGATACTATATACATGTATATTATTCTGTTTTACGATTTGATATATGTACCATTGTTAGCCCAAAGGATTACTCACATATGTTAGCCTTTATATAGTCTTATTCTCCGTATTGTCTATTTCAATCATTTAATATTATTAACCATATAAAATATTTCATATTCATTAAAAAATATATTCTATTTTAATGTATTATTAAAAAGGAATTTATTAACCAATTCAATTCATTAAAACAAAAACTTTTATTAAATAGAAATAAAAAAATAGGAATTTATTTTCAACATAATAATTATTAAAATCAAATTCGAATATTTTTATTTTACTTAAATTTATTTATTATTATTATAACGGCATAGAAAGTAGAGTTGTTACATTAGTTATAGATTTTCCCAAAGGGGAAATTGCGAGGACGCAATTTTCTTAAGGGGAGAAAGTCTGTAACAAATCATAGATGAGAGGAAATTAAATTAAAAGATTTAGTTAATTAAAAAGGGGTTTTGATAGTAAGTTGTAGATAAATAGAAATAATTTGGAAATTATACTAGTAAAATATTTATGAAATAATTAAATAATTTGTTTGAGTAAATTTTGATTTTCAAAATGAGTTTGGACAATTGTAAGAGTCAAAATGATTTCTTAAATATTTTAAAAATGGTTAAATAATTTTATAATGTTGAATATTAGAAATAAATAAGGTAAAGAAATAATTTTTATTTCACGTATAAGAGGAGTTTATTAATTTATTGGTGAAATTGGGCTTTAAAAGGTAATATGGAAATAATTATTTCTTATATATAAATTATAGAAGATAATTATCGAAAATTTATAAAAGGGTAGTAAAACAATTTTGGGAAATAAAATATGAATTTTATTTGAATCTTTGGGCTAAGTTAGCATGGTAGAAAAATAAAATAGCATGTAAAAAGATAAGAAAATGAATGCAAACAAATTGAAAACTAAACCCAATAGCCCATATCAACACTTGGAAAAATATCCACTTATTTGCATTATCACGAAGATTCTAGAATCCTCTTCATTGCCTTCAAATTCACTTCTTGTATACCCATTTCCAACTCCATCTTCCTAAACACAATTGTGAAAACTCTAATCCCCTTTCTTTAAAAATTCATAACAAATGGAAACAAATTACTAAAAATTCTAAAACTAAAGTATATCTCTCTTAACACCTTACCAACCTCTTGGCAATAAGAATTTGAGATTTTGAATGAGTTTGGCTTTCATTGGATTTTGTGGAGAGAAGGAAAATAGGTGAAAGAAGGAGTAGCTATACAGTGAAGGCTTAACTACATCAAGGTGAGTAATCCGTTATCACAATCTATGTCTAAATGCTTGTAATTCATGTTAATTGTTGACGCATTTGAATTATATGTTGCACACTCCTTTTGAACCCATTGCTTGCATTGTTTCTTTGATTGATCTGAGTGATATATATGTGCTTTGAGCTGCTGGAGTGACGTGTAGGGTGTAGGGTTGAAATGGGGTTCGAGAAGAGAATAGAATTGCCGTTGAAATCGCCAAAAATGGGTCGTACGGTCCACCGGTTATGAAGACCGGTGCATAGCTTGGAATAAATTTTAGGCCTATGATGCACAAGTCTATTTTTTAAAAACAATGATAATAATAATAATACTAATAAAATAAATAAAATATAAACGATGCATTTGTAAACTCATGTTACATTTAAAAGTTAACATTCATGAAAATCTAACAATGGAAGCTGCTTGTTGGCAACGTTGTTTATAATAAATACTAATTAAAAAGGTAATTAAAGTTGTTTTGAAGCTTTGAAAATTATTTCAAAGTGTAATGAATGTTTACATATGATATGGGATGCAAGTAAATAAATAAATATGAAAGTATATGATTTTATAAATATGGCTATTTTTGTAATTAATGAAGAAGGTCAAAATAAGTATTTAATTATAAATTAAAAATAGGAGTATTTTTTTTAAATTAATATATGTAAAATTTTTGAAAGTAAAAGAATATGTCTTCTACATTTAAACTCTTTTTACAAAATTGGATGATAGATTATTATATCCGTGTAATGAGGAATTGGAATAAACGGAGTTATAAAACCGTCTGATATGGGATTTTCAGTATTATTCCTCTTGTTATTCTCTAGACTTGTTATATAGAATATCGATTAATGATACGAGTGTGGTTACTAGCTTGAGGCAAACAGGTGAGTATCGCCATGTGGTATAGGGCGCTTATGACAATATTTGTTCGGTTGCTTTTTGTAAGTGAGCGTCACTCATACGAGGTTTGAATCATGGGTTTTCGCATAGACTATGTAAGTGGGCTAAGAGCCAAGAGTGTGTCTATATATTTTGTGTACTTCTGTTATTTGGTGAGGAGTGAATCATCTTGGGCTAATACCCATCCTAGCGGCCTAATTGTCAGGTCGCTCCCCAAATCTATGACATACCTTATATTATATCGCCGAGAGCCAAGGTAGAGAGCCACTGCCCCTTTGTCACCAAGGTCAGCAATCTGTTACCATTAGGGTCAATTGTAGGTTTGTGACCATAACATAGCGTCATCTTACACCTGATGGATATTGGGTCACGATGATCATCGAGGTAACTAAGACTGTAGGAGTAGCGGTGAGAGCATGTAAGGAAGGCTCGTGAAGCAGACTGAGAGCTTTCAGTCTTCCATCTGGTTATTGATATTATGGAATAGACATACACTCATATGATATTTGTTAGAGACGGCTAAGAGCCCAAGAGATTATCTGTGGTTGAGATTCTATGGGATAATCAACTCGTGTATATATTGCTTGACCAATTATCGGTAGGATGATCGTCGACACTGCTGAGAGTAGTGTAGTGAGTATAAGTAACCCCATATCGATCTCTTTGTTAAGAGCTTAGCTGAGAGCTAAGCATGGCATAGTATAGTGCTTTCCATACATTTCTTGGCTGAATTGGTGTGATGGTAGCTTTATGGATGAATGGGTGCTTCACTTGAGATGGTATTATTATATGTTGTTATATATATGTGGATGTTGTAGCTCTTGATTTGGAGTATTGTATTATCCTTGAGACTGCTCCTCACCTTATGATGTATGTCTTATTATTTTTAAACATAGTATAACCCGTGTGTTACTTTATAATATTCAGATCAGTCCGAGATACTTCAGGTCTAGGTACAATGTAGCATCTTGACTATGGGACATTTTTGGAGGCCAATATACACATTAGGATGATAGTTTCCCTATGTGTTTTTATAGGCTCATTATTCATGCCGATGTATCTAGTTGGCTATGACACGTATATTTGATGACGGTGAGCCTTAGTGTCACATACGGGAATTTTCGACTTTCGAAAATTCAACATCGATACTCACTTTATCGACTGCCGAGCAATCGAATGCCGGAAACTCCAATAGTGAGGGTTTTAAATAGAAGAAAAAGGTAGAAGAAGAAGAAAGCAGAAGAAGAAAGAAAAGAAGAAGAAAATAGAGAAGAAGAACAACAGAACAACATCAGAACAGAAAAACAATATCAGAATCTTACACATCGCAGCGGAACAATATATAATAGATAATCACTAGTCTTTTAAAACAAAGAACTATATCAGTTTATACATACATCAATCAGAGTCAATATACAACAATGGACAGTTATATAAACTTGTCCTCATACAGAATACACAGCGGAATAAATATATCAGATACAAGTACTACGTCTCGCCATCCAGCTTGCTTCCAAAGTTCCAGAATATCCAGAATATCCTGATAACCTAACTCTAGACTGCCCGTGTGGAAATTGGTGGGCACCCAGAGTTTAGAAGGGAAACAATAAACTCCGAGTCAGTCATGGTGACTGGTGTGAGATCGTAAAACAGTTTATCTTTAAAACAAACAATAGGAAGATTTTAAAGTAAATTTCGCAATGCTTTTGGAAAATGAAACTACCATAAGACCTCCCACCACACACACAATGCAAACGCAGACTTGGAGGAGATTTCTTCTTATGTTAGTCAAAGATGCTTACTACGCAAAAATCAAATCCATTTTGATATTATTATTAGTGCATAGTGGAAAACATTTCGAAAGTATAATATAAATCTTAGCCAGCATAGGTACCATTATATTATGCCTGCTATAGCTGCCTCCTGAGGAGACAGGTTATACAATTGAAATCGTAAAGGCTCGTATTGTTTCTTTGGATTTCCAACAAATGGTCAGGCTAAGGAACTTCCTTTTCCACGATGGGTACGTCCCTGGAATAGACGACCCGAGAACCTAACCGGATCTCTGCCAACACAAGGCCGGGTTACCTCTGCAAAAATAGGTAACTACTGACACACGTATGCCATCCCCCGATCGTAACCGATCTTCCCGAGGATCCTCGATTCGCAACAACCACAAAGAAATAAATTTGCAGCAACAACATAGGTTAAGTATCTGGGCTCCATACCATGATACCACCTCTATCCAGAAGGAATGACATACACTAAGGGGCGCTACTCCCTAGAACCTTGCTGCATCCTTCCTGTTTCGACCATTTCCGGGGTGTGAGGCTCGACGAAGTCTCGTCCACAAAGCTACGCTTTCTACAAAGCCCTGCTTCGGGTCCAACAAAAATGATCAACCTATGATCACAAAGATATAAGATCAAACAAATGATCATATCGCAAATGATCAAACACTGATCATTTCACAGCAACACTCAGTATGCCACGTTACCAAATTGGGAGTATATTGCTGATAAATTTCAACTACATAACCTCTGAGCTCGTACGTCTCAGAGAAGGGTGTTAAGCTAAGAGAATAAATTCTCCACCACCAACAGAAATGTATTTGAAAGAAATCAGCTTTATATCTCAATTTGTAACGTCAGACACACAATCCATACAAGTCTATTCCGGGATCGAACAGAACCGAAGGCACTTCTCACGAAGCCCTTGCACATCCGGATAATTTTCTAATCACGTCCGGACTTCCCGTCACTAAGGGTGATAAAACCTCTAAACCGGAGATCAGCCGATGTAGAGTAACTCGACGGTAATCCTTCCGTTTTCAAAAATATCCGGTCTTCAACACCGGTCTTCGAATGCAATTCATAATGACGTATCACATATTCGGAATGGGTTATACGACCCCATGGTCCTTTCCCGGCTAACCCGAATAGTGAGCGATTATTCAAAAATAAGTGTGGCATTCAAATTCATCCAATTCACAACAAATACCATTCAAGGTAATTATTGATAGTCGGTTATTTAACTATCAATAAAGATGCGCAACATCATCAGATTCCAAATAATTTTCCAAATTATTTCATCTCCAAAATATCTTTATTAGATATATTATTTTCCACACTTAACCATTTGAAAACAGATTTCAAATATTCACTTTTCAATTTATCTTTAAAAGATAAAATCTCTAAACAGTTCACTTCATATTGGAAAAGCATTTCCATACTTATTTAAAAATAAGTAATTCACAAATCATTTATTTTCAACATTTGAAAATATTCGATATACTTAAATCAAAATTAAGTATATATCTCATTCTTTAAGGAAATCATTCTTTAAACACATTTTATTTGAGTCAAAACGAATGTTACGTAAAACATCGTTACGACAACTCAAAATCACTAGTATAGGGATTCGGAATTTAGATAGATATATAAATCCCAATACTATATAAAACATTTCCTTTCGAAAATCATTTACTATAACAACAGTGTTATAGTCCATCATTTCCTTATTTCTCGAAAACGTCTATTTCAACAATAAATGTTGAAATCTATGATTTCGATATTTAACACGTTTTAAAACATCTTTTAAAACAATTACTTCATTTCATAATATTATCTTCCCAAAACATATCCATTTTATTTAATAATATATTCACTGTCCAAAATCGTGAATATACTTCGTTATCGAAATTCAACATTCCTACACGTTTTATTTAAAGATTATCCACTGTCCAAAATCGTGGATAAAATTCCCAATCAAACTCTTAGTCTTACAACATTTAACTTAAAGGATAATTCGCTGTCCAAAATCGCGAATATATCTCCTTTATTAAACTTCTATGTTTAATTTATCAAATTCAATTGGTTTCGGATTTACAACAATGTTTATACATTCCATTATTTTTTATAAAACTTCGATTTATAAATCTCCTTATTAACAAATTCCATTCATCTCTCATTTAAATGCCAAAATCCGATTTTTTTTAGATTATTACTCATAAATCTTTTGTTTTACAAAATCTATTCATTTTGTACTCCACAATTTATAAATCTATAAATTTCATTCACTTACGAATTCCATAAATATTTCATTTTTAACACTTATAAAAACTCGTTTTATAATTCCAATACTTTTAATTTCATAGATATCAACTTTATAAATCTTTTATATAGACCGTTTACAATATTCAAAAATCCCAACTTAAGCCATTTTATAAATAAATCAACTTTTATTTCAAAAATCACGCTTTGGTTATATTTCACCAAAAATCTAAACCTTAGAATCTCAAGCGTTTATTTATTTGAAATAAATCAATTCAAAAATTCAATAAAACGTCTACTTTCGAAAAATCACTTTAAAATCTTTTTAAAGTAAAAGTCGTTATTTTTAAATTTAAAAACTGAATCCGATGATGCAACAGCACCAAT
Source organism: Allium fistulosum (assembly GCA_030737815.1). Lineage (NCBI taxonomy): Eukaryota > Viridiplantae > Streptophyta > Magnoliopsida > Asparagales > Amaryllidaceae > Allium > Allium fistulosum. The sequence continues at coordinate 422,916,961 of CM060908.1, forward strand.
TAGTCAATCACAACATCAAACATCATATATCAACATATGATAACAGAATATACATCAATATCTGTAAATAAATAAATACTGGTGAGGAATCCAGTTGGATCCCTCCAACCTGTTTCCCTGCATCCACAGACGTTAGCACAATACCAATTCCGCTCCAGTACGGAATTATCGCGGTATATGGGTTTTATAAAAATATCCGCTTACTAACGGCACAATAGGGTCTCATCCGCTATACGAGGCGGGAAATCAATCAATCCAATATATACATATGCCAATATGTATATATTGCTATATATAGATATATATCCTACTATATCTAATATCACATCCAATAGCAATCAAATCAATAACTGAAAATTCCACTTTTCAATTCTTGAGTGAGAAGATCTCACCGTGATTTTAATTCTGATTTCAGCATTTATTTCGAATAAAATTAAACACGCGTTTAATTTTACCCGAAATTCAAACTAGCTCCAAACGACTCCAATTCAGTTCCATAGCGAAGTACACGTCGAGACGATTCCAACGTATTTGGTTTCATCGAAATCTGATAACGTATGACCAAGATACAACATTTTAAACATTACACGATTTAAATGTTATAATTTACAATTCTATTTAAATTTTCTTTTAACATTTTTCACAACCTTTAATCCTGGCCATTCGTTCTGGAGATGAAATCAAAGCCGTGCGCGTGTTCTTCCTTCCCGCTCGTTACCAGGCACCACGCAAGTAAAGAAACCCATCATCGTTTCCTTTGACCAATCACCGCGCGCCCCCTCGAGCCCTAGAACTCGATCAACAACTACCGTATCGAAGATCTTCGCCACCACCACCTACGCCGCTAGTATCATAGAGCTCGGCCCCCTGTGGTTCTCGGAAATCGAGCACGAGCCGGCCACAAACGGGCCTCAAAAACTCCCTCCACGTCGACTCGATCGAGATTACAGCCGTTAGATCTATAGCACTTGAGATGCTTAACGATTTCCTAGTTGAAATTTTTTGAAATCGCTGCTTGGATTGGAAGATTTTCGAGGGAGATCGAATGAAGATGTCGGCCATTGATAATTGGAGTGGCGGCTGGCTATAGAATTAGGGTTTAGCATTTTCTTTTTATTTTTGGTGAATAAATGGTCTATTTATAGAGAATTTCTCAATCACTATTCATCCGGAATTTCCAAACTCATATTTACGCGCAGTGACTAGCGTTTCTGGGGTTTATTCCGCGTTCCGGACACAATGGAACAGGTTTCGGAAGCTAATTCGATCGTCTGTGCAAGATATGGAATTAAACGATCAATTTAAATTAAACCGATTTAAATCGATTTCGAGGCGTTTTGATTCGTACCGGACAAACGGTACATCCAAAAATTATGAAATTTGAAACCATGCAATAATTTCACATTACGGATCCGATGAAACTGGTTTTGTTCAATTCTGAGACTGTTCGAAAATTGGCTATTTTACAGTCGATAATTAAATATTAAATATTCAATTTTCACAGATTAACTCCAAATTCAATTTTAAAAGTTCTATAACCTTTCTATAACTCCAGTATGATTAAATAAAATTTTACAAATCATTTTCAATCATTTTAAACTCGATTTTTAATTATCTCTGGAATTTCACTATTTAATTTATCGATTTAATTATCAAATAAAACCCAATATTCGAAAAATATATCATTCGACTTCTAAATTCCATTTATTAATATTTAAAATTAATTAAATATTCAAATTTTAATTATCAAAAATTCTGGGTCGTTACAAACTTCCCCCCTTAAAAGAATTTCGTCCTCGAAATTACCAAGTAAGGAAAAATGGTCCTTAACTCGTCTACTATTTTTCACAATCTAATAGTTTTATCAATTTATCAAAACAAATCTTTCTATTAAAGATTCGTTATCATTCAACTCGTTTTCCAACTTCAATTATAAGTTTCAAACAACATTGTTTAACTTCTCAATTCAAATTCGAGTTTAAATTCAAATTTTAAACTTTCAAAATTTCTCAAAAATTTTCTAACACTCGAAATTTTCAAAAAATTTCGCCAGCGTCTCCTTTGCGCGGCTAATACGGTACGACTACAAACCGTCCCTACGGACTCTAAGATTTCAAAAAGAAAAGAAAAATGCCAAGCGGCTAGAGAAGAAATCAGCAAATTTCATATTGAAATTCAAATACGTACCTTTTGTTGAGCAATTCAAATTTATCTTTGAAATCAAAATTCCAATCCTTTTATAACACCTGTATATCCTACTAGCCATAATATCTAGTTACATATTCAAACCATTTTGCAAATTCTGTTACAAAATTTTCAATATATGCTTCTTATACATTTTTACTTCACTGTTGAAGTTACACCTATTCATTTTCCTTCAATTTTACACTTCAAATCTATTTGAATTCAATTTTATCTTCTATTCTGAATATTGAATTTTTATCAATTAACTTCATTTTATTTCACACAATTCAAATTCGTTTTCAATATTCAGTTTTAACTCCAGTTTTATTCTTTTGTTCAATCATCAAATTTTACTTAAGAATTTCACACTTCATTTCTTAAGTTCAATGTAAATATTCCATATACACCTTATATTTATTTTCAATTCACTATTAGGGTTTATAACCACTCATATTAAACTGGATTTCAAATTCCATATGAATTTTAATTCATCTCAAACCATATTAATTTTGTCATCTCTTCAATTAGTTTCCGTTACTAATTTTATTTCAATACTTTACTTTACAAATTTGAAATGAATTTTTCAACATTCAATTTACTTTCATTAAATTGATTCACTTGTACTTACATTAATTTAACTTCATCCTTTAAGTTAAATTTATTCTATCAAAATTCAAATTGTATAAGTTATCAACTTATTTCTTATTTCATAAATATAGCATTCCAGAGTCTTACCAACCTTTTCAAGGCCATTTTTGAAAACAATTCAAATCATTCTTTGAATTTCAAAAACCAAAACCCAAATTTTTCAAACAACTTCCATTAAAAATAATTTGGCAGCAATTCCTCTTTTGGAAACCCGAAAATGAACACCGGTGATGTCGCGATCATCATCGAAGTTATTTTCCAGCGACCGAAAAGAGTTCAGAGCTTTCAACCCTTCAGAATACTTTTCAAACCTTCGAAATCCATTTTCAAATCAAAAATGATTTAAACTTTCCAAATCTCCAAAATTTTCAAATTCTTTTCAAAAAATTTCCAAAAACTTCTCTGGAATTCCGTTTTAAATTTCAAATCACATTTATAATTTGCATTCTTAAATTTCATTTGTACATGGATTTATCTCTTAACTTTGTAGTTATGATTTCAATTTCTTATTCAATTTTAGTGATGATAATTTACTATTATTACTTCCTAACATCCATGCAACCATATACTATGGTACTTTATAGAAAAACATTTCTTTTCTATACAAAAATAGTTTTGGGCAAAATTATCTCATTTACCCTATTTAAAACAATACTGTGCCGAATTGTTCTATACAAGTGTTTAGAGATCCCTATCGATAGAGTTGTACGGACAATACCGACCAGAATCCATATACCACTCAACAAACCAATCATCACAATATAAAACAATTTTATATTCACTAACAAATACGCACTCGTATCTATTATTACACTCAAACTCATCCTAGAGTACTACTGACTCTATCTCTAATGAGTAACACCCAACAAAGCAGGGTTGTCGCTTAACCATATGCTCTGATACCACGCTGTCACATACGGGAATTTTCGACTTTCGAAAATTCAACATCGATACTCACTTTATCGACTGCCGAGCAATTGAGTGCTGGAAACTCCAATAGTGAGGGTTTTAAATAGAAGAAAAAGGTAGAAGAAGAAGAAAGCAGAAGAAGAAAGAAAAGAAGAAGAAAATAGAGAAGAAGAACAACAGAACAACATCAGAACAGAAAAACAATATCAGAATCTTACACATCGCAGCGGAACAATATATAATAGATAATCACTAGTCTTTTAAAACAAAGAACTATATCAGTTTATACATACATCAATCAGAGTCAATATACAACAATGGACAGTTATATAAACTTGTCCTCATACAGAATACACAGCGGAATAAATATATCAGATACAAGTACTACGTCTCGCCATCCAGCTTGCTTCCAAAGTTCCAGAATATCCTGATAACCTAACTCTAGACTGCCCGTGTGGAAATTGGTGGGCACCCAGAGTTTAGAAGGGAAACAATAAACTCCGAGTCAGTCATGGTGACTGGTGTGAGATCGTAAAACAGTTTATCTTTAAAACAAACAATAGGAAGATTTTAAAGTAAATTTCGCAATGCTTTTGGAAAATGAAACTACCATAAGACCTCCCACCACACACACAATGCAAACGCAGACTTGGAGGAGATTTCTTCTTATGTTAGTCAAAGATGCTTACTATGCAAAAATCAAATCCATTTTGATATTATTATTAGTGCATAGTGGAAAACATTTCGAAAGTATAATATAAATCTTAGCCAGCATAGGTACCATTATATTATGCCTGCTATAGCTGCCTCCTGAGGAGACAGGTTATACAATTGAAATCGTAAAGGCTCGTATTGTTTCTTTGGATTTCCAACAAATGGTCAGGCTAAGGAACTTCCTTTTCCACGATGGGTACGTCCCTGGAATAGACGACCCGAGAACCTAACCGGATCTCTGCCAACACAAGGCCAGGTTACCTCTGCAAAAATAGGTAACTACTGACACACGTATGCCATCCCCCGATCGTAACCGATCTTCCCGAGGATCCTCGATTCGCAACAACCATAAAGAAATAAATTTGCAGCAACAACATAGGTTAAGTATCTGGGCTCCATACCATGATACCACCTCTATCCAGAAGGAATGACATACACTAAGGGGCGCTACTCCCTAGAACCTTGCTGCATCCTTCCTGTTTCGACCATTTCCGGGGTGTGAGGCTCGACGAAGTCTCGTCCACAAAGCTACGCTTTCTACAAAGCCCTGCTTCGGGTCCAACAAAAATGATCAACCTATGATCACAAAGATATAAGATCAAACAAATGATCATATCGCAAATGATCAAACACTGATCATTTCACAGCAACACTCAGTATGCCACGTTACCAAATTGGGAGTATATTGCTGATAAATTTCAACTACATAACCTCTGAGCTCGTACGTCTCAGAGAAGGGTGTTAAGCTAAGAGAATAAATTCTCCGCCACCAACAGAAATGTATTTGAAAGAAATCAGCTTTATATCTCAATTTGTAACGTCAGACACACAATCCATACAAGTCTGTTCCGGGATCGAACAGAACCGAAGGCACTTCTCACGAAGCCCTTGCACATCCGGATAATTTTCTAATCACGTCCGGACTTCCCGTCACTAAGGGTGATAAAACCTCTAAACCGGAGATCAGCCGATGTAGAGTAACTCGACGGTAATCCTTCCGTTTTCAAAAATATCCGGTCTTCAACACCGGTCTTCGAATGCAATTCATAACAACGTATCACATATTCGGAATGGGTTATACGACCCCATGGTCCTTTCCCGGCTAACCCGAATAGTGAGCGATTATTCAAAAATAAGTGTGGCATTCAAATTCATCCAATTCACAACAAATACCATTCAAGGTAATTATTGATAGTCGGTTATTTAACTATCAATAAAGATGCGCAACATCATCAGATTCCAAATAATTTTCCAAATTATTTCATCTCCAAAATATCTTTATTAGATATATTATTTTCCACACTTAACCATTTGAAAACAGATTTCAAATATTCACTTTTCAATTTATCTTTAAAAGATAAAATCTCTAAACAGTTCACTTCATATTGGAAAAGCATTTCCATACTTATTTAAAAATAAGTAATTCACAAATCATTTATTTTCAACATTTGAAAATATTCGATATACTTAAATCAAAATTAAGTATATATCTCATTCTTTAAGGAAATCATTCTTTAAACACATTTTATTTGAGTCAAAACGAATGTTACGTAAAACATCGTTACGACAACTCAAAATCACTAGTATAGGGATTCGGAATTTAGATAGATATATAAATCCCAATACTATATAAAACATTTCCTTTCGGAAATCATTTACTATAACAACAGTGTTATAGTCCATCATTTCCTTATTTCTCGAAAACGTCTATTTCAACAATAAATGTTGAAATCTATGATTTCGATATTTAACACGTTTTAAAACATCTTTTAAAACAATTACTTCATTTCATAATATTATCTTCCCAAAACATATCCATTTTATTTAATAATATATTCACTGTCCAAAATCGTGAATATACTTCGTTATCGAAATTCAACATTCCTACACGTTTTATTTAAAGATTATCCACTGTCCAAAATCGTGGATAAAATTCCCAATCAAACTCTTAGTCTTACAACATTTAACTTAAAGGATAATTCGCTGTCCAAAATCGCGAATATATCTCCTTTATTAAACTTCTATGTTTAATTTATCAAATTCAATTGGTTTCGGATTTACAACAATGTTTATACATTCCATTATTTTTTATAAAACTTCGATTTATAAATCTCCTTATTAACAAATTCCATTCATCTCTCATTTAAATGCCAAAATCCGATTTTTTTTTAGATTATTACTCATAAATCTTTTGTTTTACAAAATCTATTCATTTTGTACTCCACAATTTATAAATCTATAAATTTCATTCACTTACGAATTCCATAAATATTTCATTTTTAACACTTATAAAAACTCGTTTTATAATTCCAATACTTTTAATTTCATAGATATCAACTTTATAAATCTTTTATATAGACCGTTTACAATATTCAAAAATCCCAACTTAAGCCATTTTATAAATAAATCAACTTTTATTTCAAAAATCACGCTTTGGTTATATTTCACCAAAAATCTAAACCTTAGAATCTCAAGCGTTTATTTATTTGAAATAAATCAATTCAAAAATTCAATAAAACGTCTACTTTCGAAAAATCACTTTAAAATCTTTTTAAAGTAAAAGTCGTTATTTTTAAATTTAAAAACTGAATCCGATGATGCAACAGCACCAATTAGTCAATCACAACATCAAACATCATATATCAACATATGATAACAGAATATACATCAATATCTGTAAATAAATAAATACTGGTGAGGAATCCAGTTGGATCCCTCCAACCTGTTTCCCTGCATCCACAGACGTTAGCACAATACCAATTCCGCTCCAGTACGGAATTATCGCGGTATATGGGTTTTATAAAAATATCTGCTTACTAACGGCGCAATAGGGTCTCATCCGCTATACGAGGCGGGAAATCAATCAATCCAATATATACATATGCCAATATGTATATATTGCTATATATAGATATATATCCTACTATATCTAATATCACATCCAATAGCAATCAAATCAATAACTGAAAATTCCACTTTTCAATTCTTGAGTGAGAAGATCTCACCGTGATTTTAATTCTGATTTCAGCGTTTATTTCGAATAAAATTAAACACGCGTTTAATTTTACCCGAAATTCAAACTAGCTCCAAACGACTCCAATTCAGTTCCATAGCGAAGTACACGTCGAGACGATTCCAACGTATTTGGTTTCATCGAAATCTGATAACGTATGACCAAGATACAACATTTTAAACATTACACGATTTAAATGTTATAATTTACAATTCTATTTAAATTTTCTTTTAACATTTTTCACAACCTTTAATCCTGGCCATTCGTTCTGGAGATGAAATCAAAGCCGTGCGCGTGTTCTTCCTTCCCGCTCGTTACCAGGCACCACGCAAGTAAAGAAACCCATCATCGTTTCCTTTGACCAATCACCGCGCGCCCCCTCGAGCCCTAGAACTCGATCAACAACTACCGTATCGAAGATCTTCGCCACCACCACCTACGCCGCTAGTATCATAGAGCTCAGCCCCCTGTGGTTCTCGGAAATCGAGCACGAGCCGGCCACAAACGGGCCTCAAAAACTCCCTCCACGTCGACTCGATCGAGATTACAGCCGTTAGATCTATAGCACTTGAGATGCTTAACGATTTCCTAGTTGAATTTTTTTGAAATCGCTGCTTGGATTGGAAGATTTTCGAGGGAGATCGAATGAAGATGTCGGCCATTGATAATTGGAGTGGTGGCTGGCTATAGAATTAGGGTTTAGCATTTTCTTTTTATTTTTGGTGAATAAATGGTCTATTTATAGAGAATTTCTCAATCACTATTCATCCGGAATTTCCAAACTCATATTTACGCGCAGTGACTAGCGTTTCTGGGGTTTATTCCGCGTTCCGGACACAATGGAACAGGTTTCGGAAGCTAATTCGATCGTCTGTGCAAGATATGGAATTAAACGATCAATTTAAATTAAACCGATTTAAATCGATTTCGAGGCGTTTTGATTCGTACCGGACAAACGGTACATCCAAAAATTATGAAATTTGAAACCATGCAATAATTTCACATTACGGATCCGATGAAACTGGTTTCGTTCAATTCTGAGACTGTTCGAAAATTGGCTATTTTTACAGTCGATAATTAAATATTAAATATTCAATTTTCACAGATTAACTCCAAATTCAATTTTAAAAGTTCTATAACCTTTCTATAACTCCAGTATGATTAAATAAAATTTTACAAATCATTTTCAATCATTTTAAACTCGATTTTTAATTATCTCTGGAATTTCACTATTTAATTTATCGATTTAATTATCAAATAAAACCCAATATTCGAAAAATATATCATTCGACTTCTAAATTCCATTTATTAATATTTAAAATTAATTAAATATTCAAATTTTAATTATCAAAAATTCTGGGTCGTTACACTTAGACTAGCATTTTGTTGCTCACATTGGATATGTATTATTGATATATTATATTTTATCATTGCATTTTTATTCTACGTTCTCTGTTTATTATTTCTATGTTGCATATTGTTTTGTTTCTGGGAATCACACATGTCTATTTCCTTGTGCTGATACTGTGTACATAACGGTAACTATTATATGATTTGATACATGATCGGTGTTAGCCTAAGGGATTATTCAAGTTTGTTAGCCCCATATAGCCTTATTCTCCATATTATCAGATAGTATTACCTAGTAATATTCTTTGGTGATATGGGTATATAGGTGTTGTGTTACAGCTAGTATCAGAGTAGGTTCAGAAGAAGAAATGATACCAATAGACATGGATCAATGGCCTTAGATGGACTTAGGAGTCCCTATCCCTTGGATGTTGGATAGATTCACTAAGTATAAGCTAGGAATACACGGTGATTACCATGATATTCACCCGGGGGCGTACTTGTTATTTGTATGTTTTAGTATGTAAATATATTTATCTTGTTTATTCTCAATCTGAATCTCACTTTAATGCAAAAGCGAGAATGGCTGGTGTTCAATTTACTTAAGTAGATGCCGAACAGTCTAGTGGTTCCGGTAATGAAGAATTGTTTATGACTACTGATCAGTTGATGGAGCTTGTGTAGAACATTCAGGCATTCGGTGCTTCCACAACTTCTAACCCTCATATACCCCACTTTGATTTTGCTCAGATGTGTAGTGATTATGCTAGCCATGGAGGGAAGAACTTCAAGGGAACTAAGGGAGTTATTGGAGTTTAGGCATGGCTCAAAACATGCGAGCGCTTCTTTACTCGCATGGTTGCCACCAATCAGTAGAGGGTTCAGATTGCTTCTAGTCAGTTACAAAAGAGGACGTTTGATTGGTATGAGCTTTTAGTGGTTGGGTTTGATGGGGCTAAGATGACATGGGATCAGGTTCAGGCTATGTTTTGAGCAGTAGTTCCTCCCTGAGGAAGAGAGATCATCTATGGCTTGGAAGTTTATTGATTTAAAGTAGGGTTAGATGTCAGTTGTAGAGTATGTGGCTACCTTCGAGGCTTTTTCGAAGTATAGTACTGATCTCATCAACACTCTTCTCAAGAAGAATTAGAAATTTATTTATGGCATGACCATGGCCTTGAAGAAGACCTTACTCCCATGGCTTGAGGGTACTTTCGAGAAGCTTGTTGATATAGCTTTAAGATTGGAGGAGGCGGATAAGGAGAGTGGTGAGGAGGTTCATAAAGGCAATCGTAGTATTGGCTAGAAGTAGAAGTTTCCATTTCATAAGAAGAAGCTTAACTTTCATAGGAAGCAAGTTTAAGGGAAGACACTAAAATTCTAAAGGCAAGCCAAGGAGCTAGTAGAGTGCTTCAATTATGGAGAGCGTGGACATTATTCTAGAGAGTGCAATAAGCTACATTCTCCACCTTCTCAGCTGAAGTGCAGGATTTGTAGTAGGGGTGGGCATAAACCGCACCGCTATACGAAAACCGCTAGCACCGGACCGCAAAAACAATGCGGAAACCCGCACCGAATCTTCTAATCAATGCAAACACCCTAAACCGGACCGACCCACATCGATATGGTTCGGTTGCGGTTTGGATGATTGAGCCAACCATATTAAAAAGAACCGAACCGAATATTTACACTAGTAATCTTATGATAAAAATATAAGCAACTCCTATCTTATTTTATATTCTAATGATGTATATTCTATTTTCAGCTTGTATCAATAATAATCGTTATCATAAAGGAAGAAGTTATAGTTTTAGTATGATATTTTTCATCTCATGTTTTGGATAAATGCTAATTATAATCTTATTCTAGTTCTTTTAGTAATGATTATGCATTGGTTAACGTTGATGATTGGTTAATCTACTAAAAAAATCTCACTTATAACTAAATGTCAAATTGAAATATTCAATTAAGAACCAATCTTTCATTTCTGTATGACATTATGTGTTTTAACCTTTAAGTATAAAAGCTTCACATAGTTGCCTTCGTAAATTGATTGTTGATGGAAGTAATTCTCATATTTCATATTTAATATGGGTTCAAACTGAACCAGACCAAAACCGGACCGTATTACATTAAACCGAACCGAAATAGAACCTTTTAAATGGTTAATATAATGGTTTGTATTTTTGATTACCCGCTTGATGTGGTGCGGAAGCAGTTTGGGCTTCAAACCGCACCAAACCGACCCACGCCCACCCCCTAATTTGTAGAGAGTTGGGACATCATAGTTACTCTTTTCCGAAGAAGGTTGGGAAGTTGAATATTATATAGGCTTCTAGTAGACCATCTTAGACCGAGGGGAAAGCTCCATCTATCCTTGAAGGTACCATCTTATTCATAGATTCTTCCATTAGAATTCTTTTTTAAACGGGTGTGTCTCATTCGTTCATGTCGAAGGAACTAGTTAACAGATTTGATCTTGATCTAGTTTGCTTGGTTACATCTTTGAGGACTACTAATCCCATAGGGGGTTATGCAATCCTTAGGATGTTTTTTTGGACTTATATGGATTCTCTTTCTTGTGTGATCTGCATGTATTCGAGTATCTGGGATTTTACATTATTCTTGGTATGGATTGGCTGGATCGATATGGGGCTCATTTTTTATGTCCTAAAAGAGTAACCAATCTTAGCTATCCAGATTACATGGAGCATCTCAGCTTAGCTCTTAGAGACCTTAGTCAAAGCTCGAATGGGTCTCTATTTGCTCTTGAGGTTTGAGAAGTAGATGACATTGCCAGAATCCTTATTGTTAATGATTATCTTGATGTTTTCTAGCCTATTACTGCTTTGTCTCCAAGGCGAGCCGTAGAGTTCTAAATTAATCTTATTCTAGGATCTCAGCCATTTAGTCATCCTCCCATGAGGATTTCGCCAAAGAGAATGAGGAATTAAAGAACCAATTATCAGAGTTAGAGGATAAGCATTTTATCCCATTTAGCAGTTCACCTTGGGGATGCCATAGTAGTTTTTGTGAAGAAAATGGATGGTTCCCTGAGGTTGTGCATTAAGTACCGGAAGCTAAATGAGCTTACCATAAAGAATAAATATACTTTGCATAGGATTGATGATATGTTTGATCAGCTTAGTGGTGCTAAGTTTTATTCTTAGTTTGACCTTGCAATGGGTTTCCATTAGCTCCATATTGCAGAGGGTAACATTCCATTGATAGCTTTATGGACTCGTTATGGCTCTTATGAGTGGGTTGTGATGCCATTCGGATTGACGAATGCTTCTGCATACTTCATAATATGATGAACATGATTTTACAAAGACTATCTTGACAAGTTGGTCCTGGTATTCATTGATGATATCCTGGTTTATTCCAAGTCAGAGGTAGAGCATAAGCAGCATCTCAAAGTTGTTCTGAAGACACTTAGGCGGAATTAGTTGAAGGCTAAGTTCTTTAAATTCCACTTTTGGAAGGAGGGGAAGTTCTTAGCCCATGTATCAGTGGTCGGTATTTCTATAGATCTAGCCAATATTGAAGCTATTTAGAATTGAAAGAGACCTGAGACAGTTACTGAGATCCATAGTTTTCTGGGCATATCGGGTTATTATCGGCGCTTCATAAAGGATTTCTTGAAGACCATGCTACCCCTTACTAATCATACCACCAAGGGAGTGAAGTTTTAGTGGACCGACAGAAGTGAGGCAGCATTTCAGAAGCTGAAGGTGTTACTTACCCATGCACCCATTCTTATTGTACCGAAGGGTAATTAAGATCTTGAAGTTTATATAGATGCATATAGTTCTAATTTAGGAGCAGTTCCTATGTAAGGAGGTGGAGTAAAGGCTAATGCATCTTGGCAGCTAAGGCCTAATGAAGTCTGTTAGGCCACTCAGAGCTCGCTGCCATTGTCTTTGCATTGAAGATACGATGACACTATTTGCTTGGAGAGAGATTTATATTTTATATAGATCATAAGTCATTGAAGTATCTATTCACCTAGAAGGATCTGTTCACCCAGAAGGATCTAAACATGAGGCAGGAACATTGGCTTGAGTTTCTTGCAACTATGACTTTAAGATTTAGTATACCCCGGGGAACGGGAATATGGTAGCTGATGCGTTGAGTAAGAAGCATCAGGTGGTTGTTTCTATGATGATAGCTGAGTGGAAGGATTTGGAGTTTCTTTCTATGTGTGATATTTGAGACAGAGATTCGATAGTTGGTTTGGATGCGATGTTAGCTAGTCTTGTTGCCCAACCATCTTTGATTATTCGGATAGTCGATGCTCAGAGGAAAGATCTGACTATTTTTGCTCTTATTCAAAGGTTGGAGTTTGGTGATGTTGGTAATGATCTTGTTAGCTATTCTCTTGACGCTCATAATTGTTTACGAAGAGGTGGTAGACTTGCTGTTCCTGATTTGGATGGTCTTCATAAGGAGGTGATGGATGATTGCCATCGTTCGTGCTATACTATTCGCTGCGGAGGCTGTATATGGATATGAAGCGTCTATTATAGGGAAGGGATGAAGCGCAAAATTGGGAAGTATGTGAAGAGATGTATGACTTGCCAACTTGTTAAAGTTAAACATCAAAGGACTAGCGGTCTTCTTCAGCCATTGGATATCCTACTATGGAAATGGGACAAGGTCTAAGTGAATTTGATTTATCATAGTAGTTCGCTTATATAAAATCCCAATATGAAATCCAGTAAATATTTCTCTAATGTTGTATTCTTTTTATGTAACACCCCTTAAATTTAATAAGAAATTAATTAATAATAAGACTAAAAATGGAAATTGTGCAGATGTTGGAATTTGGCCATGAAAGTTGCACCATCGCGATCATGGAAATTTTCTGATCAACTTTCAAATATAAAGTTTTGTAATCAGAGCTCAAACGGAAAAGGTATTAACCTTTGAAATTTTCCAATTCGAAGTAATTCTAATGAATTCAAATTTTGAAATTTAAATAATGTTCACGTGGAAATTAAAATGGGTAATAAAAAATTAACGTAAGGGTGATTTACTTTTAGAGAAAACATTAACGTCGGTATTAAAAAGGAAAGTAAATAAACAAATTAAACGGCAATAAATATACGCCTAAAGTACTAAGATCGATCGACCGCTTATCTAGGGCCGGTAGACTGGTAGCGGTCGATCGGTGCTCATGAGGCAACTAAGGTTAGGTTAGGCACTAACAACCCAGATTTTATTATTTTAAACTGACCTAAATCTGACTATTCTAGTGCATTCTAACTACTATAAATAAGAGGCTAGCCTCCTCACTTTTATTCATAAAAATATTTGAAATGCTAACAAAGCTCCGTCGATCTTCTTCCTCGATTAGATTCAAAAGTTCAAGTTCAAGGGAAAAAGGTAATAGATTTATATAAATATACATTTTTCTATTTTTATTCTTCACCAATCTCTGAATTCTGAATCTAATTTATATACAATTGGATTATTGTACATTTCAAGGAGAGGAAATCTGAAGGAGCAATTAGGAAACAACGTGAATTGAATCCAAAGAGAAGTTGGATACTATCTGTGAGCGAAAATCTTAGTTTTTACATTTTTAGTATTTGTATAGTAGAAGTTTGAATTTGTTTTATGCTTTAGGGAATTTCGTTCATGAAAACCCTAAAACTAAAAAGCCCAAAATTCTTCCAAACGAAATGTCAATTCTTAAGTTATTAAAATCTCAATTGTTTTATATTAAAATAGTAGAATTTGTTTTGTTAGTGCAATTTGAATATTTTATATTCTATTCAACTTCTAACTTTTCTCTTTTGTTGTGATAAAGGGTCCTAAAAAAGAAAATAAGTTAGGAAATGTTGTGTAAAGTACGAATTCTTCTATTCGTAGTTTGCACTTCCTATTTCCGTAAATTAAATATGAATCTCTTTTTCATCGTATATGTAAAAGTTGAAAAGAATATAAAGGGTTTAAATTATAAGTTTTATTCCTTGAAATAGAGGTGCCGATTCTACTATATTAATATAAAGTAAGTTTATATTTGATTCTATTTTATTAGTGCAAGTCTACTTTTTGGCTAAGGATATAAGCTAATTTGTAAGTTACTGTATGGAGTTAGACTTATATGAATGGGAAGTTTTGACGTTTTAAACGATTAGTATAGGATGTGAAAATCTCCGCACGCTTAGGAATATTTAATTAGCCTAAATTACATATGTATAAATATATTATTAGCATATAATTAATGATGTATTAATCGTATAGAATGAATATGTCATAAATAACATTAAAACTCATAGAAAGGAAGTTAAAGATAATTATGGGAATTAGTCCATAATTAAAGGCAAAATAAGAAGTTTTTTTATATGGCCTTAATGTGAAATGAATTGAGGTATATATATATGGTAGTATGTTAGGAGAGTGAAATTATGATTAAGTTATAGGGATGCGAGGTCAGTCAAAAGCACATAGAAGTCTACCCAGCTAATATGGCTACCAGCAGTGTGACTTTGAGACTAATGTGAGACATCGCCTATAATAAGTACCCACGGTGGACGCGAGGTTAGTCCCAATTTGTTGGGGTAAGTCTGCCCAATTAATATGGCTACCAGCACCTATGAATAGTCGGATTAATGTGAGACGTCAAGTTTGGGTTAAGGGTCATAATACATAAGGCCTACTTCTGGGTTGGGGGTATTAAGTGGTTGTTGTAGGGTCTGCTTCCTTCCCACTTAAGAAGTATTAAATGGTCGAGATTATCATTTAGGTGCGGTAGTAAGAAACAAGAGGAGGGATTCGCTTCAGGCTCGAGTTATTAAGTGGCTATTGTAGGGCATGCTTCTTCCCATAAAGAAGTATAAAGTGGTATGATGAGGTTTCGTGTGATGTTAGTTAGAGAGTAATAGACAGGGGTTTGCCTTGGGTTAGGTATTAAATGACTGGAATCTTCGTAGGATAAAGCTATTAAATGGTCATAGTCTGCCTAATTCCCTTTAAAGAGATATTAAGTGGCTCGTGTACTTTCTCTCACATTATTAGGATATGATTGACGGTAGTTGCATGGGACTCGAAAGGGGCTTTGGCCTATAGTTAAAGGTATGTTATAGAGTTGGACTGGAAGAGCCTTTCGTCTTATAGTTGGAGATATTCTTGGTAGGGTATAGTATAGGATGCATAAGACATATTCCTTATCTAAATGATGCTGTCTAAATACTATTATGGTAAGACTTGATATTTTCATTCACCAGACATTGATGTTTTGACCCCTCCTCATTATAACACACATGTTAGGGGAAACTATGCTAATTGAGAAGATGAAGGTGGAGGCGAAGACTTGTGGCCATTTATCTATCAATTTATGTTTTTGATATATTTTGATGTACCCAGTTCAGACATGTTGTTGTTTTTGAGATATTGTATTTTGGATATTTGGGATGGTATGTTGTATTTCTGAGATTTAGAGTTTTATGAAATGGGTACTTATTTCTGATATATATATTTTATCCTTTCCGTTGTGAGATTCTGATAGCATAGATAAATAGTTCTGTATATTGTTCATTGTATCAATTTTACCAACCTACAACCAGCTTTAAAATAGGCCTAAGGTTCGATGTGTTTTATTGGATTGAAAATTATGCCCATTTCGAATTGGGTTTTCACATTTTAGGTGTCGATGGTCTTCCTCGATCTAGAAGTGGCCATGACAGCATTTGGGTAGTAGTTGATCATTTGACTAATTCGTCTCACTTTATACCGGTGAAGTCAAGTAGAACTACTCTGTATTTGACCAAGGTCTATGTGAAGAAAGTTGTGGGACTTCGTGTTGTTCTCGGTGCCATTGTGTGTGATTGTGATCCATTATTTACTAGTGGTTTCTATAACAGTGGGTATGAAACTGAACTTCAGTACTGCATATCATCCATGGACTTATGGTCAGACGAAGAGAGTTAATCAGGAGTTGGAGGATTTTCTTTATTCCCGCGTTCTTGATTTGGGAGGTAGCTGGTAGGATCAAATCTATTTGGTGGAGTTGGCTTATAACAACAACTACCAGTCCATCATTGGCATGACACTGTTTGAGGCTCTATACGATAGACTATGTTGTTCGCCATCTTGTTGGCTTGGACTGGAGACAGATTTGTTTTTGGTCCTAATTCTATCAGAGAGGATTTCGAGAAGATAGAGTTGATTAGACAAAGCATGAAGGAAACCTGAGATGATAGAAGTCTTATGCAGACCGTAGGAGGAAGGATATTGTTATTCAGCTTTTTGACCAAGCATTATTCGGATAGATTGAACGAGTCGAACTTGGAGTTATCGAGGCAAGACTTAAACCTAGAGAGATAGCCCTGAAGTCCAGAAACCAAACATAAACGGAGTCACAAGGCCAGAGTCAAGCCAACCCAAGCCTAAAGGAAGATGGAACCATCCAAGTTATGGGTCGGTAGCAAATCCACCCTACGGGTCGGTACCGACCCATATTTCCTTCCCCAATTGTGCTCAACTTCTGCCTACGTGTCCACCTTGGCGCCAAAAGCCTATCCCTAATGTTGTTTTGTTGTTTCAATACAATTCTCCATCAATCTCCAATAACGCTTGAAGCTGAAACTTTATTCTTGCACAACTCCATCATTTGGACTCAGAAATAAGCTAATATTGGTGCAAAAAACTATGGAATCATGAAGCTTACCGTACGGTGATCCAACATGAAGAGGTGAAGGCAGCCAATTAGGCAATATTATAGGTCAGTAACGACCCCTACCCTTGGAGTTGTACTGACCCATCCAAGCTTATGCTGTAGCAGTCTATTTCAAGAGGAATTAGTCTAAAGCATGGAGAACGTCCATGAGGTATTTTATATAAGATTTTAGGCCCCCACCTCTATAAATAGGAAGGCATGGCTCATTTTTTAGGATCTTTTGGCTCTTGTTCTTCTCTATCTTTAATTCTTATAATCAAGTGTCGGAGTTATACCGACGCATAAGAACTTCTGCCTCCAAGTCAGAATATAAGCAATAAAATTATAAAGTCGACGTAGACCTTGATTTACCAAACCACTTTAAATTGCTGCATGTTCTTTCTTTCTAGTTTTCCATTTAATTCTTCACTTTTTATTCTCTACTTTAACTTCTGAGTGTTTGTGTTATTTTTGTTTCAAACATTTTGGTGCCCTCATGCAGGAATTGAACTAAGGCTATTTGGATCCATCATCTACTATATTGGATATCTTGATTCCAAGAGATAGATTCAATTTTTCTACCTTATTCTACTATTCGGATTTTCAATAATCTAAGAGAAGCTATTTGCAATGGCCCTATCAAGAGGAGACCGTTCTACCAATTCTAGAGCTACTACTGAAGCCGAGAACTAGAATCCTCAACATGGAGATGAAGCTGTCCAACCAACTCAACCTGAGATCCAGACTCCAACTGAAGTTGTGACTAGAATGGACATGGATAGGATGATGAAGCAGATGAAAGATAGATTCCAGGCTAGTCAGAATGATATAGCAAAGCCTAAGGTTGTTGAATGAATTAACTTAGAATAACCATATGAGGAGTAGAAGGGATTCCAGCTTAGAGTTTGAAAGCTCTTCATCGTCCGAGCAGAGACGGAGGGATAAGAAGCAAAAGAAGGCTCAAAATGCCGCTAGACCATCGTACGAGGGATGAAGACCAACCCAGAAGATAAATTTAAGTCGGTACCAACCCAAGGGCATAGGTCGGTATCGACCCGTCCAATAGTGGGCCCAGAGCTTGCAATCTGGAAGGCGGAGTGGATTTGACTTCTGGAGGCGCCGCTGATGATCGGAATCTGTAAAATCATGTTGTTGATGATGATACTATTCATGGGAATCAAATAGGGGGGATTGCTGGATGAATGGATCTCCCAGAGGCTGGGAAACAAAATTATCGGGAGCCAAACCAAGAACGTTCGCCAGGTCGAACACTCGAGATGGAGCTCGATTACCACCGTTCGGTCGAACCTGTTGACCCAGACCATCTATAGGATATAGTCAGGAGACTTGTAGTGAAAATCGCTTCAGAACCAACGATGAGTGGGGTACCTCTCCTAGTCAAAATCCATTTACAAAGAACATTCTATGTGAGGGATACTCCTGGAGATTTGCAATGCCGACTATAGCATTGTACAGAGGAACGATGGATCCTAGGCAGCATTTGATGAGATATGAATAACATATGGATTCAACTAGAGCTTCCGATGTCGTGAAATGCCACCGTTTTCCAATTTTCTTAGAAGGAGTAGCTACGAGTGGTTCTATCGATTTCCACCAAGGTCCATATCATCTTTCATTGAGTTACCGAAGAAGTTTATAGAATAATTCCGTTTACATACTACATGTCCAAAACATGTCATATCTTTGTCAAACCTCTTTCAAGCTGATGGAGAGTCGCTGAAAGATTTATTGAATCGGTTTCACACAGCAGTGATAGAAGTTACATATCCCAAGAATGACATAGTGCTGATGGCGCTAATCATGTCAATTCATCCCAACATGGATTTGGAGAAATGGTTGGAAAGGAAACCCCCACCGACAATGGATGCTTTCTATAAAAAGACAACGAGTACCTTCGCTTGGAAGAAGCACGAAGACATCCATGGAGAACCGAGGCTGGGAGTTCAACTAGAGCAGGAGCATTGTCGCTGTAATGCAATCTAGAGGAAGTTCTAGAAATATGGATGTAAACGTTGGCAATAAGAATAATGATCAAAAATGGAATAGTGATGGGGCTAAGAAGAAGAAGCAGATAATAGGAATCGAATTAGGACTCCTAAGTACAACAGCGATACTAAACTAAACAGCTCGATAGAGAATATCTATCTGGCAACTCAAAACACTGAGTGGTACAATATTTTCTGAAGGGTGTAATGAGGTTTAGTAAGTCGGGGAAGCTTGCACCTCACTTTGTTGATCCATTCCCTATTACTGAGCGCATTGGTCATGTAGCTTATCAAGTCGCTCTTCCTGATCAGTTCTTTGGTATTGGTGTATCTTCCATATTTCCCACTTGAGGAAGTGTTTGAGGAGTACCGAGACAGTTTTGGAGACACGACACATCGAGGAGATCAATATTTTGCCAGACTTGACTTGTGTGCAACATGCTATCCATATAGTCTACACTAAGGTCCGACAGCTTAGGAGTAAGTGGGTCACGTTAGTGAAGGTGCAATGGTCAGACAACCCGTTGGATTGTACCTAGGAGAACCGAGAGCATATGGTGGGGACCTCCCTCGAGCTATTTTTTAAAGCATACGAGTCGGGTATGTTTTTTTTCTTGTTGTTAGTTTGTTTTAGTAATTAATGGTGTAGTTGAGCTAGAAATTATCAGCTTTGCTATAAACACCCTCACCTCTATACCCATACCATTTAAGAGTATTACTAAGTAATACTGTCAGATAATACGAAGAATGAGGTAATATGGGGTACACACATGAATATTACCTTGGGAACACTGGTACATATTTAAACATCAAATGAATAACTCACCAATACGTACACAACATCAACATAAAGTAATAAGCACGTGTGCCTCCTAGATAGAACAATGCACATTATACCATGAATATCAGAGCACATGGAGTCAAAATCGCAGCGATAATGTATAATACTGAATATACAAGGTATGTCTAATATACAACACAAGATTATACATACACAAAATTATATAATACTCATATGATATACAACAATACTACATTCTACTCTCCTCTATGCTCAAAACAACATAAGCTGGTCTCACTGTCCCTGAACCTGAAATGTCTCAAACTAACCCAAATATTATATAAATATCACGTAGGTCAGACTATATCTAAATACAAAGGTCAACACATATATAGATATGGAATATTCACAGAATAATAGTGATGACAAACAAACAATAGTACAAAAAAATAGCAACAACCACGAAACTAAGCATAAAGATGTCATCACCCATATAAAAACTCATCAAATCAGAAATATTAAAACAACATCAAATGGGTGAAGCATCCATATCCAAAGATCATCACCAAAATTCAAAAAACCACTATAAGTAAGACCAACTTTCCCAGGTCTATCATAATCATATGAGGAAATAAATAAACAACTATGCATCTACCATTCAATTAGTGACACACGCCTATAAAGAATAGTAGATGACACACATATATAAAAGGTAACTGATGACACACGCCTAAGAAAGATGGTTGACAACACATGCCAATGAATGGTAATCGGTGACATACACTAATGAAAAGTAATAGGTGACACACATCGGTGAAAAGTAATAGACGACACACGCCAAAGAATGATAATTGGCGACACACACACCGTAGAAGGATATGGGGGTTGATCATACATTGGACACGGTCTCATGTATAATTGCAGCTCATCATCTGAAGTAGAAGTATAAGTATTTGTTTATAACACACACACACACCAGAACCAAACGGGAGACTGATAGACACACTTGCTCTAGGAGACTACATACGTAATTGGTGAACATGACACACATATTCATCCAACATGGCTCCAACAGTCTCTGTTACCTTGATGGACATTGTGACTCATATCCATCAGCGTGCTCGACTACATGAGGACTAGGTCATGACCCTACACACACCCCCTACATGGTGATAGATTGTTGGCCTTGGTGACACAAAGGGGCTAATGCATATACCGACACATGGTAATAGGCCGACACACAGCCTTAGCGAAATAAGAAAAACGTGTTACATATCCGAGGACGACCACCGCGATCTGGCTGCTAGGATTGATACTAACCAATCTGGTTTACACCCGCATCATAAAGGGAGTCAAATAGTGATAGACAAATACTATAAATATATATGTAATAACTGACACAAAGCTTCATACACATGATGACACAAAGCTTAATACATATGCCGAGACACGGCTCGGTATATTACCACACATAACATATCCCCGTATTAGTGTCATCCATGAGCAAAGAATAACCGAATAAATATTATAACGATATCCTAGACCACCGCATGTACTAGTTTGTTTATTTAGTGCTCGCGTATCACACTCGCTCCATCAATATTCTATATAACGAGTCCAAAGAATAATCGGAGAAATATTACTGAATGCCCCATTCCAAACGGTATTATAACTCCATTTACTCAGATTCTTAGCTACACAGAATTAAAATCAACATGAATAAAAATATACCAAAAACAATATCATGAAATAATATAAAGATATCATCACTGTATCATATTATTATTGTAGGATCGAATTAACCTTATTGAGGGGTGAATAGGGTTTATAATAAATCTATAGTATGATAAAAATTGCAGTACAGATAATAACAAAGTAAATAAGGAATAGGGTTTATAATAAACACACAATTTTACCCAGCTTAAACAATACTTTCCTACTGTTGCCCTCAAGGTTTCTACTATGATTAAATAATCGACCGCATATAGACCCTGTAAACTTAGGACTATCGCTTACCTGACTGTTCTAACCCTAAGCTCAAAACCCTCCTCAACTGTATCCCCGAGTTGAGAATTTCCCATACAAAGCCATGTGGTTCGATCCTAGTTACAAACTAGAGTTTTATAATTAAAAGGTAAATTATAGTAAAGTAAAAAGAGAAGAAACCCTAAATTACTACTAATTTAAACATAAATAAAAGAGGATGGCCCAATAAAAAAAGATGATTGTATTCAACATGTATCCTTATTCGTTCCAAGCCTTTCCACTTTCCTCTTCGTTGTCAAATTAGGGTGTTCTAGTCTTGAAGCCGCCGAAGCCTATTGTCAATCAATTGAAGAAAATTTGCCTCGTCTCTCTTCTTAATTGATTGCTTTACTCATGAGATGGTTTATGCTGTCGGCTGCTTCTAGCGTCGAGTGATTTATCGATTATGAATTTGGTACAAATTTTTTCCTTTCAGATTTTTGTATTCGAACTCGAATGATTTATTTGCTGATAATGATTGGGATTTTATAGGGGTCGATTTCACATGATTCCATATATTTGTTTTGAATATCGGGTTTGAATATTTCTACCTAGCTGTTGATTTTCTAGCTCTTGAATTTGTGATCCCTGACTTGATTCTCCTCTGATATATTTCAAAATTCTTCTGGCTTTGAAATCTTCAATGTGCGAATTGACTGTTGTGCTTAAAAAGATCAATCTTCTTATTTTTGAAAATGATTCATATATATATATATATATGTGTGTGTGTGTGTGTGTGTGTGTGTGTGTGTGAATTTGATGCTCTTGAAGCTTGCTATTTTGATTTTGGTAGTCCTGACATTGACTTCAAAATTTTCATCTTTGTACTTGAACGTTCGGCTTGCTTTGAAGCTGTGCACATGAAACCAGCTTCTTGAACTTCTATGTCTTGTGCATATCTTGGTGTGCTGCGTGATTGCTTGTCTTCATGTATGTTCTATGTACTGCATCGACTATATCCTTTTGTGTACTTGCTTCTGTGCCTGACTTGGCTATGTTGTTGCATCTCTGAGTTGTGCACATTTCCTCGTTGCTATGCTCAAGCATCTACTGCACTTGCAAGTTGTTGCACCTGTGTATGTGGTTCTCTGATGCTCTATGTTGAATTACTTTATATGTATGTGCCTACACTATTGTGTGTTGTTCTACCAAGCTATTGCTAGCATATTAGTGTGCCATATTGGTGTTGCTGACTTTATTTTCTAGCTGTGCACCTTTGTGTACGTTGTGCATCACTTTGCTTTGTGCATCCTTTTACCGCTATTTTATTTTGTGATCCTTGCACATATTTGCACCCGGTTGCACTTGCCTGTGTTGCTTGTGTGCTATACTTGTTTGTGTTGTTTCATATTTACCTTATGTTGCTTTGTGTGGTCTAATTATGACTGCAATTTATTTGCCTGGGCACTTTTGATTTAGTATTGGCTTTCCTTTCATGCTTGAAGCTTGGTGTGCTTTCTTGTGTACATGCATGTGAACCTGGTTGCGTCTTTTGTGTACTACTTCGGTTTGCTGCAACTGCTTGCACCTTTGTGTTCTACTTTGCCTTGTTTTGAGCTTGCCTTAAATTGAGTTGATGTAAAAGTGTTTTGTGTATGTGCTAGGCTTATGCCGTGTACTATGGTACACTGTGCATGTCGTAGGTTGCTCGTGTACATTATTGATATTTTTGTTGCCTATTTAAAAATATGAAAAGAACAAAACCAATAGACCGAGGTAATGTCAAGTTCAAAACTATTCATATTTTTGCGGTTTGAGTTTGTTTCTTTTTGCTTTTTGCTAAGTTGTTATTTGACAAGCAGAGCAAGTGATTAAAGAAAAACAATTAATGCAAGAGGATAACAAATCGAATTCAAGTGAGTGAGGTTAGGAGTGATTATATTTGAAAGTGTGTTGTATATAAGAGTGGAAATATAGTCTTGTATATGAAGTGTAAAATATTTTTGTATAGGAATATTGTATTCAAATTATTGTGGAAGCTATTATTGTAATTTTGTGTATTATTGAAATTGTATTGAAATAAACTATTTATTGAAATAAAAAAAATTCGTTTGTTTACTTCTATTTGTGATTTTACAATAGTACGATATCAAACATATTTAAATATATATGTGTGTGTGTGCGTGTTTATTATCATCAAACAAAAATCAATAAACGACTATATTCTACAATCTTTCCTTTTGATGATAACAAACATATATTAATATTTTGTGACCAAAAAAATGTGTTTGATGTGTTGTGATCAAGCTTCCCCTATTTACATACTTCTCCTACAACTATACTTCCCCTACACAGATGCATGGAACGAAAAATTGATGTCAAAATAATTGAAAGGCTAAAACAATTGTTGAAAACAAATGAAACCAAAACCAACTCTTGAATATCAGTAAAGTTATTACTCAACCACCAAAATCTTAACCTCTCTCCCCTTTAGTGATCATCAAAATAATAATAATTACTGAAATAGAAACGAGTTTTGATAAAGACCATAAATATAATAGAGAGATATATATATTGAAAATTCCAATTAATCAAACAAATAACAAAATATTTTATTTATTAGACACGAATTCCACTTTAAAGTTATGATTGGATTATGGTTTAGGGGAAATTTATACAATGATAGTAGTGTGGTATTTTTAATAAAGGAAAAATTTGTGAATTACTCTTTTAAATATTATACAAAAAATGTTAAGCACTTTCTAACCATGCATAACCGTTAAGACTTTTAAATAAGTTATTAGTTATTTGATAAAATATCAAGTATTTTCTAACCATGCATAACTGTTAGGACTTTTAAATGAGGTTAGAAACTGCTTGAATATTTATCCCTCTCTTGTATAAGCGTTCCATCCATGCATAACCGCAAGGACTTTTAAATGAGAATGGAAGCACGTATCTAGATATTAAAGTTATTCATCCATGCATAATCGTGGGGACATTTAAATGAGAGTGAATATTATATGATATAAATAAATAAATTACACTAAAATATAATTCCTTGTTTTTAAAATATCAACTTCTACACCCTATATTAAATTTTGGTGTGTAGATTGCAAGAAGGATGGTAGCGACAGAAATGATCATGGAATATGTACTAATTTTAAAATATTATAAACTTATTCAATTTTCAAGAAAATTTGAACATACACTTCCTCTAGTTATGAAGTATAATTTAATCACTACCCATCACTATCTTAATCACTATTAAAAAATATGATAAATTTCAAAAGGTTCAAGCAGCCAACAACCATCTTTTCCAAAGTAAATTCCTTACTAAATTTAACAAAAGAATTTTTATTAAAGAAAATCAAGGCAGAAATCTCGGTTATTTGGAAATTTTCTAAATCCACAAAGGTTGTGAAAACATGTTTTTTGCGAGGGGTTTTGTAAAACGATGAAAATCAAAATATGATTTCAAATGAAGTGGTGTCTGACACCACTTGTACTCTACTTGCCCAAGGTGACATACAATGATATATTATTAAACAAGTCAACTGTGTACTCCACAATATCACTCGAATTGGAAAAATTCAAAAAAATTCAGCAAAGACATTTTCTTCAAATAAAGGCAAAGTCATTCATATCAAACACACAACTAAAAATTCTCGATTGTTAGTCGTCAATAAAGGTAATGAAAGTTTTCATCATATATAGATATATAGATAATTGACCATTGTTGTGTTAAAAAGTTAAACCATTTGAAACCACTATTTGTAAACTATAAGTCCATGATTTGTTTTAGCTCCACACTTGAAAATTTTAGACATTCAATATTACTAATTGCCAAAATTGGTTTCAAGTCAAAAACAATGAATCAATCAAATGTCATATCTAAAATATTACAACTTGTTGACATAAATTAGAAATGCTTTTCAAGTGATGTACCGACATGATTGCTATTACTCAAGATTTTAAATTCTAAATCATAAAAAACTCAAAACAGTAAAGTTGTAGGGTTCTCGGTCGGCTTTCTAGAACTTTAAGAATTTCAAAATTTTGGTTGAAGATGCTCAAGTTATGATCAAATTACTATAGCTGTGTTAAGAAGTTCTGAAACTGTTTTCAAGCAATATACTAAATGTTTTGTAGTTTTTCAATGGATTAGTTTCAAATTCTAGGAAAAAACATAAAAAGGAAACTTAAAGAATATTATATCTATTTTCCAGAACATCTTGAATTTTTCAAATCAGAGTTAAGGTGTTCAAGGTATGGTAATTATACTACAGCAGTGTCAACAAAAACAGAATTAACAACAAGAAAAGAAAGTAGGATTTAGAGATCATGCCTTTACTTATTTTTTATGTTGTATTATAGTTCACTATTTCTATTGTAGATCTCCACCTCATTCTTGTAGGCTAAGGAAGATTGGAATTATTGCTCTTCAACCATATATAGAACAACTAGAAGTTACCTCTATCGTAGTTGTTCCTTAGCTCGTTTATATATCTACATGTTAGAAGAAACGAGTGGCCTAACAAAGGATGTAGGACCACTCTTATTTTCATTTGTAACCTTTGGTATCCAAATTCGTCTATATAACCAACCATTAGTATTTACGATTGTGCTCTTGGGAACCTAAACTTGTTTAAATTTTAAAAAATTTATATTTGTACCTTTTGGAACCCAAATTTGTTTAACGGTTTTGTATTTGTTCCTATTTTGACAATTATTAAAACAATGTACTATATTACCACATTTTATGCATTTGGTTATCACACTTCTTCCCCTCATGGTGTTACTAGTCATTAGTTTATCTATTGACACTTTTCAAATCCAAGTCCCTTTTTGTTGTTTGCAAAGAGTTAATTTCCTAATAACATATTAAAACGATATTTTTCCAATGAATTTTTTTTGAAGAGTTAACTCTAGACCATTGACTTTGGATTTTAAACGTTTATTTTCATTTATTAGCTTTGTACAACGACTAATAACATTTTCTGTCTTTTTAAAATCATTTCCTTTTAAGACCAAATTTTCATTTTCGAGCTCTTTTATTTTGGTTTCAATCTCAAGCATCTCAGTTTCAAAAGGGTTGGCGTTTTTCAAATTCAAGTTTTTCAAAATCCTTGATTTTTTTATCTCCTTTTCTAATTCTTGATTTATTCAAATAATTTCAGTTTTTCTATTTTCCAAAATCACATTTTCGTTGTCAATGGTTTGGAAATTTTCTTTGACCTCGTTTAATTCTCTTTAAAAATTCGCATATTTGGAATTTAAAGACATCTTAGTACTTTCCAACTCCTTTTGTAAAATTTTGTTTTTGCAAATTAACTCATTTTTGTTTTTTGCTAGAATCAGAATTTCCTTTTCTAGCTTTTGAAAATTTTCTTGAAAACAAGAAAATTCTTTTTTGCAATTAGAATTTTTTATTTTCTTAATGTCTTTAAACTTATTTTCTAGTTCATCTTTTTTCTGATGCAGTTAGATTTCTCACTTTTCAATTTGTTATTTTTCATCTTAAGGTTATCAATAGGCCTGTCAACGGATACTTTCGGATGCAGATAGTGCCATATCCGCATCCGCATCCGAAATGATTTTCGGATATCGGATATCCGCATCCGCGGATACGGACGGATATCGGATAATTATCCTATCCGCTAACGACCGATAAATCAAGAAATATAAATATAAATTTTAAGTTTAACATACATTTTTTTCAATCCAATTGATCATAAAAGTGTTGAATATAAACAAATATGGCGATAATAAATAGTTTTGAGCAGTTAATAAGCATTAAATATATATAATATAAACTATTAACTTGATAAAACAACAAATAAATATCTTTCATTATACTAAAACACACACAATTTATACTATAATATTGACAAAGACCGGACGGGATGTCTTCGTATCCGTATTCGCATTCATTTTTTCGGATATCGGATATTATCCGCTTTTCAGATACGGATGCGGACGGATTTCGGAATTTTCGGGTATCCATTGACAGCCCTAGTTATCAATTGTTTTAGTTAATTTTTGACATAAGAAAACTAAATCTTTGAGTGAAAAATCACTTATCTCATCATATGTTGCATCTTCATCGCTGCCTTCTTTACCGTCATTGTCCAAATTGTCTTTTGTAAATCTTGTCAAGCAAAATTATTTAATTGTGTCAATTTTGGAAGTTTCTCGCTATTGTTGACTTTTTCCCATATGCTGCATTGAGAGTGTTCCAGATTTCCTGTGCAGTTAAACAATTAGAGATATAGTTAAATTCGACTCAATTAATTAGAGAGTAGAGAATATTAACACAAGCATTAACTGAAGTATTTTTCTTATCTACCATATCACATCCGTTTTCAATAATATCCCAATACTTATAACTGATAGATTTTACATAAAATTTCATTTTTGATTTCCAATTTAAAAAATATATTCCGTCAAAAATAGGTAGGATAACACCGGACTGACACTCGGTAGATCTATAACTAGGGTCATACATTTTTACTAGTAACCTTGCTCTGATACCACTTGTAGGATTGTATTAACCCTAGAGATAGGGTTGAATAAGGTTTATAATAAATTCATAGAATAATAAAAATTATAGTATATAATAACAGATTAAATGCAGAAAATAAAAGCAACACACAATTTTGCCTAGCTTCGGCAATACTTGTCTACTACTGCCCCAATGTTTCTACTAAGATTAAACAATAGACCGTTTATAGACCCTGTAAACTTGCGACTATTGCTTACCTAATTGTTCTAACCCTTAGCTCAAAACCCTACCTCAACTCTATCCTCGAGTTGAGAATTTCCCTAACTATGCCCTTTAGTTCGATCCTAGTTACAAACTGGAGTTTTATAATTAATAGGTAATAACAATAAAATAAAAAGAGAAGAAACCTTAATTTACTATTCAAATTTAAACACAAATAAAAAAGGATGGCCCAATAAAAAAAGATGACAGTATTCCGCATGTATCATTATTTGTTCCAAAGTCGCTTCCTCTTTCCACTTCGTTTTCAAATTAGGGTTTCTAATCTTGAAGCCTTTGACGCCTTTGTCAATCGATTAAAGAAAATTTGCCTCGCTCTCTTGTAGATCGATTGCTTTACTCATGAGATGATTTATGCCATTTGTTGCTTCAAGCATCAAGTGATTTATCGATTGCTGATTTGGTACAAATTTTTGCCTTTTTGATTTTTGTATTCGAACTCGACTATTTTATTTTCCGATGATGATTGGATTTTTATGGGGATTGATTTTACAAGCTTCCATATATTTTGTATATATATTTTTTGAATATCGAATTTGAATCTTTCCACTTGGCTGTTGATTTTCTATCACTTGAATTTGTGATCTCTGACCTGTTCCTCTTTTGATATATTTTGAAACCCTTCTAGCTTTGAAATTTTCAACGTGTGAATTGACTATATGTGCTTAAAATGATCTATCTTCTGATTTTTGAAAATGATTCACATGTGTGTGTGTGTGTGTGAATTCGATGCTTTTGAAGCTTGTTGTTTTGATTTAACTAGTCCTCGTAATGACTACGAATTTTTCATCTTTGTACTTGACCGTTCGACTAGCTTTGAAGCTGTGCACATGAAACATGCTCCGTCAGCTTCCATGTCTTATGCATATCTTTGGGTGTTCCATGTGTGCTTGTCTTTTGTGTATGTTCTGTGCATTGCATTGAGTATATCCTTTTGTGTACTTGCTTCTGAGCCTAAATTGGCTATGTTATTGCATCTCTGAATTGTGCACATTTCCTTGTTGCTATACTCAGTTTTCTATTGCACCCGCTTGTTGTTGCGCTTGTGTATGTGGTTCTTTGATTCACCGTGTTGAGTTACTTTGTATGTGTGTTTCTACACCATTATGTATTATTGTACCAAGCTGTTGCTTGTGTATTTGTGTGCCATGTTGGGATTGTTGACTTGATTTTCTAGCTGCGCACCATTGTGCACTTTGTACATCACTTTGCTTTGTGAATCATTTTGCTGCTGTTTTGTTTTGTGATCCCTGCACATATTTTCACGTGGTTGCACTTGCCCATGTTGCTTGTGTGTTGTACTTGTTTGTGTTTCTCCTGCTTGTCTTATGTTGCTTTGCGTGGTCTAATTATGACTGCACTTTATTTTGCTTGGGCACTTTTGATTTGGTATTGGCTTGCCTTACATGCTTGAAGCTTTGTGTGCTTTCTCGTGTACATGCCTGTGCACCCAGTTGCATCTTTCGTGCACTTCTTTGGTTTGTTGCACCTAGTCGCACCTTTATGTACTACTTTGCGTATCTTTGAGCTTGCGTTAAATTGAGTTGACGTAAAAGTGTTTTGTGTATGTGCTCGGCCTTATAGCATGTATAGTGATACAATATGCATGCCGTAGGTTGCTCATGTACATTATTGATATTTTTGGTGTCTATTTCAAAATATGAAAAAAAACCGATGGACCGAGGTAATGTCAAGTTCAAAACTATTTATATTTTTGCAGTTTGAGTTTATTTCTTTTTGATTTTTACTGCGTTGTTATTTGACAGGCAGAGCAAGTGACTGGAGAAAAACAATTGGAGCAAGATGAAAACAAATCGAATTCGAGTGAGTGAGGTTAGGAGTGATCGTAATTGAAAGTGTGTTGTATATGAGAGTGGAAATGTAGTATTGTTGTATATGAATATTATATTTAAATTATTATGGAAGCTATTATTGTAATTGTGTGTACTATTGAAATTATATTGAAATAAACTATTTGTTGAAATAAAAAATTTCATTTGTTTACTTCTATATATGATTTTACAATAGTACTATATCGAACACATCTAGATATATATATATATATATATATATGTATGTATGTATGTATGTATGTATGTATGTATATGTGTATATATATGTGTATGTATGTATGTATGTTCATTATCATCAAACAAAAATCAATAAACCACTATATTCTACAATAATCACCAACCAATCTATATCGACGGTGAATCATTCATAACAACAAAAATTAATGTATAATAAATAAAAAATCATAAAAGTACTATAAAATATTATTTAAATAAATATGTAGAATAAACATCTTATACTCTTAATTATTCTTATTGATTATAAAAAAACTTTTAAAATGCTTCTAATATAAATAATTTTTTTCTTATTTTCAAAAATTATATAAACTTCTTAAATAACACTTTATAACCAATTATAACTTTCTTTTTCAATAAACTAACAATTTTAAATAAAACTTTTGTTTGGTAATTTTTTTTATTTTATAACTAGAAAACTTGTAAAACATTATATATTAAATAATTTTACTTCATTTATATAATACCAAATATAAAGATTTAACAATGTAATTTACTTTCAAATCCTTGTTTATATACAAATAAAACGTTCATAATCACAATTCTAATCAAATATAACTTATAGAGATTACCATAGTGAAATTCTATTTTAAAATAAATTTATAAACTTTCAAAATAAGCATAAAATATAATTCAAAATCTTCATTTTATATTAACTAAATTAGAATTAAAACATTTTTCTTTAATTTATTACATAATCAAAATTCTCATATCATAAAGAAAATATTTTTATTTATTTAGAACATATCCAAAAACATTTAATTATTTTATAAAACAAATTCTATATTTTTCCAAGGTTTGAAAACACTTTCAAAAATATTGAAATAACCTTTAAAAAAAGCACTTAAAATAATAGTATTATTTTCATAATATATTTTATAAAATAGCAATAAATTATATTTTGCCTTTAAAACAATTTCGAACTTATAATATATTATAATTTTGATTTTATAAAGAGTTTTATAACCAAAAGAAAGCTATAATTATATATTTATAATTCAAATTATATTTGTAAGTACAAAAATAGCTAATTAAATAAAATTTAGTAAATTATTTATAAAATACTTTAATATAATTTTAAAACCTAAATAAATTTTTCAAAACATCCTTTTAAAGAAAAAATAAATAAATATCTAAAGAAATAAATTATTGAGTAAAATTACCCCACAAACAATCAACCAACATCACTATAATTATATCGCATGACCCGGGTTGAGTTTCGCTGAACTCCGATCTTCCATATGATACACGTAGATCAACATACAATAAATATATAGTTTAGTATGCAATCGGATAGAGTTCCGTTTGCAAATTGACACCTCCAACCAACACAAACAATCAATTATCTCAATCATCATCCAATTCCAAACGAATATACCAATCAATCCAAGCAACCACAAATAATCAATCAAACTAATCAATTCAACCAAAGAATTCAAACAACTTATAGGATAAATATCTATATGAATAGCTATAACGATATAGTTGTGAGCATAGAAAAAACTCACCAAAATTCTAAGCCAAAACGTTTATTGCCTTTCTCTCTACCCTCATCTCCTATTGCACTGCCAACCTCTGTCCTTGTCGCTTCCAACAACAACACAGCCCCAACACTTTACCAAGTCCGAGCCTCTGCCACCACTCGACATTAGTTCTGTTGCCAATGAACCACTTCGATGCCTAAGTCACAACCACCAAATTGCTCGCATCGCTTACCTCCCCAAAACACCACTGCCATACCCATCGTTAGTCATCAGCCCGTGTCGTCGCTTCCTTCGCCTGAACAACATGTCATGACACCCAACATCAGTAGCTGCAATCCCCAATCCCAGTCTCCATGCCTTCGCCGTGGCATCATTGCAAGCTCTAGGTCCTGTGCGACTCTCGTGCGCCTATGCCTTGCATCGCAATCATCAACCTACCGCCTCGAAACAACCGCGTCTCCATTTTTATTAAATATAGTTGCAGACGATTTTCATTTGGAGAATTCTTGATTGGTGATTAGGGTAAAAGGATCGAGTATGGAAAATATACAGGGATGGGGTTGTGATTTGCAAATAAAAGTATGGACTTGGGCCAATTAATTTTCGGCTAGATCTAATTAATTTACTTTGCCATTATTTTATTTCTATTTTATTTTCTTTACTTCTCATCAATTTGTAAATAAATTCCAATTAAATTAATCTACACTTAATTTTACTAAATATATTTCAATAACTGAACCATATTATTCATCAAGTACTTGTTTGTTTTTATTAAGTTAATCATTGCATTAACATAAAATAAATTTATTTTTAACTATTTCAATCATTTAATATTATCATATAAAATATTACATATTTAATTAAACATTTTTTTAATGTATTATTAAAAAGGAATTTATTTACCAATTCAATTCATTAAAACAAAAATATTTTATCAACTAGACTTCAACCAATAAAAAATTATTTTCAAAATAACAATTATTAAAATCAAATTCGAATATTTTTATTTTTATTAAATTTGTTTATCATTATTACTATGGCATAGAAATGAGGGTTGTTACAAGCTCCTTCATTTATGAAAATTACGTCCTTGCAATTTTCTTATAGGGAGACGTTAACAACTCATACCCTAACTTTCTTTGTATCTACGATCTTCTATCAAACTTAAACTACTCGATCCTCTATATGGCTCTTTCTCTAATTCCTCTTATCATATGCTACAATTTAAATAGATCTAATTCAACAACTTCCTATTTTCACATACGACAAAATTTGTGAAAATATTCTAAGTGTCAAATATTTTGAAAATTTTCAACAGAGTATACTTTGTACGGAGAGCGTTCCAAAAAATCCAAATACAAATATATGATAATATATACATCCTAATCAATGGGGCATCCCGAAACACGGGGAAACAATATAATATCACATATATTTCGATATATACTTCCATATGACATACTCCAAATATATAAATTTGTAGGTGATCTTGAATATATTCCACAAATATATAAGTTAGTTTAAATCTTAATCCATAATTCAACAACTATTGTTTTGGGAAATCCAACTGTAGAGTGACGACAATAATTTGTTTCCTTATCATCTATTCCAAAAGAATACAAAGAGAAGTATATCTCTTATAATTTGATATAACACGCAATGTTTCAAGGTCAATATAATTTTCTTCATGAACACATCTAGAGGTACTGCTTAATTAATGAAGTAGGTTGTTTATTTAATTTTATTTTGGTTTCTCAATAGAAATTTTTTATTTTCAACTCAAAATAAATCATTTATATAGCCACAAATATATGTATTTCACTAGAATATGCTCTTACTTCAATATTAAACAAATATTTATATTTACATACAATAATCCATAAATTAATTTATATCAAAAGTTACAACGTTGCCACGCTGCAAAACTTGGATTCGTTTCATCAATTGGCTACAAGATTAACTATCAACACCGCCTCGCCAGTGATCTCAACTTCAAACTAACGTTCAATGGCTGCATACGTTGTTCAAAAATATTTAAAACTAGAAAATTTAATATTTTTCATTTTCTAAAATAATATTCATTACTTCATAAACAATGCATAATTTTTAATAAAATATTTCTTTTACCATTTCCAAAATATTATGTCAGACTGCCTCGTATGAGTGTTCAGGGATGCCTATCGATAATGCTAATCTAATGTATCGACCAGAATTCTTAAATCACTCTATGGACAAACTAAGACCATAATAACTACTAAAATATTTTCTATCTTTATATAAAATATTATTACTATTTTATTAAATCATATGCTTGTTTGAAATGAAATATTAAATTCTAAAGTTCGTATATACATTTAATTCTGCAACCATTAACAATAACACAAATCATCACACGTCTATAATATCAATGAAGCATTCAATTAATATAATTTAATTTTTCATTCCACACTTATTTGTATCTAATATATATTACTTTTCCTTTATGAAATAAATATACATTTCCCTTTGCAATTTCTTCCTTAAATGAAGAAACTACCCTATTCTATTAATATTTGGCTCTGTCCAGATTCAAGTGGGTTTAGAAATATTTGAGTGATAAATCCTACTCAATTCCCACATTCTAGACTAGGCCAATTGAAAACCAAAATTAATACAACCAAACACACATCAAACAATCAAACAAACAAACGCCTTCAGCAGAAAGCTATTTATCAGCATCCGCTGCGCACCATGATCACTACTGGTTCAGGCTACTCTATTCAAAGCTATATAGAGATTTATTCACCTTCATCAATGTTGACACCACCGGTCTAACTTACCATCCCTTATTTCTCTACCACCATCAACAACTTAAATTCCACAAGAAAACAAACACACAAAAGTGATAGGGATAAAATTACATATATATATATATATGGTAGGAAAAATAACAAGCACATCCCTAAATGATTACTCCAGTAATCATCATATACTCCTACTATCCCTTTATTATAGGGTAACTACCTAACACACCCAAGGGGACGGGGGCTCTAAGTCTCTCAATGTCTTGGCTTGTGTCTCTTATATGTGATGTATTGTTTTGAACCTGCTCTAATACCAACTATAAACGCCGCCGCCTCTATACCCATATTATCCAAGAGTATTACCGAGTAACCCCGTTAGATAATATGGAGAATGAGGCGATATGAGATACACACGTGAATATTCCCTTGGGCTAACATTGGTGTGTATTTAAACATCAAATAAATAACTCACATATACGTACACAGTATCGGCATAGAGCAATAAACACGTGTGCCTCCAGGAAAGAACAATACACATTATACAATGAATATCAGAGCACAAAGATTCAAAATCGCAGTGATAATATATAATACTAAATATACAAGGTATGTCCGATATACAACACTAGAATATACATACATGAAATTATATAATTCTCAAATGATATATAATAATACTACATCCTAGTTTCCTCTATTATCAGAACAACACAAGCTGGTCTCAATGTCCCTGAACCTGAAATTTCTCGTACTGACCCGAGTATTATATAAATAAAACAAGGGTCATACTATATGGAAATATAGAGGTCAACACATATATAGATATAGAATATTCATAGAATAATAGTGATGACAAACAAACAATAGTATAACAAAATAGCAACAACCATGAAACCAAGCATAAAGCTGTAATTACCCGTATAAAAACTCATCAAATCAAAAATCATGAAACAACATTAAATGGGTGAATCATTAATATCCAAATATCATCGTCAAAATCTAGAAAACCACTATTAGTAAGATTGACATTCCCGGGTCTGTCATAATCATATGAGGAAATAAATAAACAACCATGCATTTATCATAAAATTGGCGACATACGCCTGTAAAAAATAGTTGACAACACGCGTCTATAAAAGGTAATCAGCGACACACGCCTAAGAAAGATAGTTGGCAACACATGCCAATGAATGGTAATTGGCAACACACACCAGTGAAAAGTAATAGGCGAGACACACCAATAAAAAGTAATAGGCGACACATGCTAAAGAATGATAATAGACCACACACGCCAAAGAAGGATACGTGGGTTGATCATACACTGGACACTCTCTCAGGTATAATCATGGCTCATCATATCAAGTAGAAGTATATGTATTTGTCGATGTCACTCAAACCAGAACCAAACAGGAGACTAATAGACACACTTGCTCTAGGAGACTACACACATAATTGGCAAACACTATACATGTGTTCACCCAACACGGCTTCTACAGTTTTGATTACCTCGACGGACATCGTGACTCATATCCATCAATGTGCTCGACTACGCGAGGACTCGGTCACGACCCTACACACGCCCCCTAAATGGTAACAGAATACTGACCTAGTAACATAAAGGGGCTAACGCATATACTGATAAACAGAAACAGGTTGACACATCAACTAAATTAGAAAAACTTGTCACGGATCCAAGATACGACCACTACGATCAGGCCGCTAAGATGGATACTAACCAATCTGGTTCACACCGCGTCATAAAGGAAGTCGGAGTGATAAACAAATATTATAAATATATATAATAGCTAAAACATAGCTTTATACACATGTTGACACACAGTCTAATACATATGCTGACACATGACTCGGTATATTGCCAACACATGACATATCCTCGTATGATTATCATCCATTAGAAATTAATAACTGAATAAATATCATAACGGCGTCCTATACCATCGCATGTTACTAGTCCGTTTTATTCGGTGCTTGCATACCACACTCGCTCCTTCAATATTCTATATAACGAGTCCAAAGAATAATTGGAGAAATATTACTGAATGCCTCATCCTAAATGGTATTATAAATCCATTTATTCAAATTCCTTGCTATGAAAAATTAAATTCATTATGAATAAAAATTATACCAAAATAAAAATATCATGAAATAATGTAACGGATATCATCACCGTATCATATTATAATCACCAACCAATCTATATCAACTTGAATCATTCATAACAACAAAAATCAATGTACAATAAATAAAAAATCATAAAAGTATAATAAAATATTATTTAAATAAATATGTAGAATAAATATCTTATACTCTTAATTATTCTTATTGATTATAAAATAACTTTTAAAATGCTTATATTATAAATAAAAAATTATTTGTTATTTTTTGAAATTATATAAACTTCTTAAATAACTATTTATAACCAATTATAGCTTTCTTTTCAATAAATTAATAATTTTAAATAAAACTTTTCTTCTGTAAATTTTCATATTATAGAACCAATAAACTAGTAAAACATTTATATATTAAATAATTTTACATCATTTATATAATACCCAAAATAAAGATTTAACATTATAATTTACTTTCAAAATCTTGTTTATATACATATAAAACATTCATAATCACTTTACTAATCAACTATAACTTATAGGTACTACCATAATCAAATTCTATTTTAAAATAAATTTATAAACTTTCAAACTAAACACAAAATATAATTCAAAACTTCACTTTATATTAACTAAATTAGAATTAAAACATTTTCCTTTAATTTATTCCATAAATTCTCATATCATAAAGAAAAAGATTTTTATTGATTCGAAACATATCCAAAAACATTTAATTATTTCATAAAAAAATTCTATATTTTTCCAAGGTTTGAAAACTCTTTCAAAAATATTTAAATAACCTTTATAAGAAAATCACTTAAAATAATATTATTATTTTCATATTGTATTTTATAAAATAACAATATATTATATTTTGCCTTTAAAACAATTCCAAACTTATAATATATTATAATTTTGATTATAAAAGGAGTTTTATAACCAAAAGAAAGCTATACATATATATATTTATAATTAAAATTATATTTGTAAGCATAAAAATAGCTAATTAAATAAAATTTAGTAAATTATATATAAAGTACTTTAATAAAATTCCAAAACCTAAATAAACTTTTCAAAACTTTTCAAATATCTTTTTAAAACAAATATAAATATATATCTTAATAAATAAATTATGGAGTAAAATTTACTCGCAAACAGTCAACCAAACATCACTATACATATATCGCATGATCCGAGTCGAGTTTCATCGAACTCCGGTCACCCATAAAATACACATATTAACATACAAATAAATATATAGTTCAATTTTCAATCAGATAGAGTTCCGGTTGCAAATTGACACATCCTACCAACACAAATAATCAACTATCTCAGTCGCCATCCAATTCCAAACCAATATACCAATCAATCTAAACAACAACAACCACAAACAATCAATCATACCAATCAATTCAACCAAACAATTCAAATGATTTATGGGATTAATATCTAATATAAATAGCTATAATGATATAGTTGTGAGCATAGAAAAAACTCCCAAGAATTCTAAGCCAAAACGTTTACTGCCCTTCGCTCCACCCTCATCTCCTATTGCTCTACCTACCTCTGTCCTTGTCGCTTCCAGCAACACCATGGCCATCACACTTCACCAAGTCCGAGCCCCTGCCACCACTCGACATTAGTTTTATCTCCAACGAACCACTTGCAATGCCCAAGTCACAACCACCAAATTGCCTGCATCACTCACCTCCCCAAAACGCCACTGCCATGACCATCGTCAGTCATCAGCCCACGTCATCGCTTCCTCCGCCTAAACAATAACATGTCATGACACCCAACATCAGCAGCCGCAATCCCCAATTCCAGTCGCCATGCCTTCAACATGGCATCATCTCGAGCTCTAGGCCGTGTGTGACTCTCGTGCGCCTTTGGATTGCATCGTAGGCATCGACCTACCACCTCGAAAGCAATCGCGTCTCCTTTTTTTTAAATATAGTTGTGGTCGATTTCGATTTGGAGAATTCTTGAATTGGGGCTTAGGGTAAAAATCTCAGGTATGGAAAATATATGGGGATATGATTGTGATTTGCAGATAGGAGTATGGATTAGGCCAATTAATTTTGGGTTAGATTTAATTAATTTACTTTGCTATTTATTTTATTTTTAATTTATTTTCTTTACTTTTCATTAATTTATAATTAAATTCCAATTAAATTAATCTACACTTCACTTTACTGAATATATTTCAATAACAGAACCATTTTATTCATCAAATGCTTGTTTGTTTTTATTAAGCTAGTCATTGCATTAACATAGAATAAATTTATCTTTAACTATTTCAATCATTTCATATTATTCACCATATAAAATATTTCATATTTATTAAAATATTTTATTTTATTTTAATATATTATTAAATAGGAATTCATTAACCAATTCAATTCATTAAAACAAAAATCTTTTATTAACTAGACTTCAAAAATAGGAATTTATTTTCAAAATAGTAATTATTAAAATGAAAATCAAATATTAAATTTTAATTAAATTAATTTATTATTATTACAGCATAAAAAGCAAGGTTGTTACATTAGTTATAGATTTTCCCAAAGGGGAAATTTCGAAGATGCGATTTTCTTTAGGGGAGGGAGTTTGTAACAACTCATAGATGAGAGGGAATTAAATTAAAAGATTTAGTTAATTAAAAATGGGTTTTGATGGTAAGTTGTAGGTCAATAAAACTAATTGGGAAGTTATACTAAGGAAAATATTTATGAAATAATTAGATATTTTGTTTGAGTAAATTTTGATTTTCAAAATCAGTTTGGGTAATTCTAAGGGTCAAATTGATTTCTAAAATATATTAAAAATGGTTGAATCATTTTTATAATGTTGAATAAAGAAAATAAATAAGGTAAAGAAAATGATTTTTATTTCACGTATAAAAATACTTTATTAATTTATTTGTGAAGTTGGGCTTTAGAAGGTAAATATGGAAACAATTATTTAATTGGTATAAATTACAAAAGGTAATTATCGAAAAATTATGAATGGGTAGTAAAACATTTTTGGAAAATAAATATGACTTTTATTTGGAGCTTTGGGCTAAGTTAGTATGGTAGAAAAATAGAATAGCATATAAAAAGATAAGAAAACGAATGAAAACAAATTGAAAACTAAGCCCAATAGCCCATCTCAACACTTGGAATAATATCCACTCATTTGCATTATCATGAGGATTCAAGAATCCTCTTCTTTTCCTTCAAATTCACTTCCTGTTTCCCTATTTCCAACTCCATTTTCCTAAACACAATTATGAAAAATCTAATCTCCTTTCTTTAAAACTTCATAACAAATGGAAATAAATTACTAAAATTCTAAAATTAAAGTATATCTCTCTCAATACCCTACTACACCTCTTGGCAAGAAGAAGTTGAGATTTTGAATGAGTGTGGCTTTCATTGAATTTTGTGGAGACAAGGAAAATAAGTGAAAAAAGAGTAGCTCTATGGTGGAGGCTTAACTAAATCAAGGTGAGTAATCTATTATCACAATCTGTGTCTAAATGCTTGTAGTTTATGTTAATTGTTGAAGCATTTGAATTGTATATCGCACACTCCTTTTGAACCCATTGCTTGCATTGTTTCTTTAACCGATTTAAGTTATATAGATGTGCTTTGAGTTGCTGGAGTGTAGGGTAGGGTGTAGGGTCGAAATGAGGTTCGGGATGAGGAGGGAATGGCAGTCAAAATTGCCAGAAATGGGTCGCAAACAACTTATAATTTTTGTTCCACGTCGCGGTCGGTCCGTCGGTCATGAAGACTGGTGCATCTGTGCATAGCCTGGAACAAATTTTAGGCATACGCTGCATAAGTCATTTTTTTAAAATATAATGAAAATAAAATAAAATAAAATATAAATGATGTATTTATAAACTCATATTACATTTAGAAGTAAATATTTATAAAAATCTAATAATGGAAGCTGCTTATTGGCAATGTTGTTTATAGTAAATATTAATTAAAATGGTTAAAGATGTTTTGAAGCTTTGAAAATTATTTAAAAATGTAATGAATGTTTGCATATGATATGGGATGCAAGTAAATAAATTTATGTATGAAAGTATATAATTTTATCAATATGGCTATTTTTGTAATAACTGAAGAAAGTCAAAATAAGTATTTAATTGTAAATAAAAAATAGGAGTATTATTTTGTTAAAATTAATATATGTAAACATTTTGGAAGTAAAAGAATATTTCTTCTATATTTAAACTCTTTTTAAAAAATTGGAGGATAGGTTACCATTTTGGTGTAACGAGGAATTGGAACAAATGGAGTTATAAAACCGTATGGTGTGGGACTTTCGGTATTATTCCTCTTATTATTATCTAGGCCTATCATAGAGAATATCAATTAATGATATGAGTGTGGTATACTAGCTTTAGGCAAACAGGTGAGTATCGCCATATGGTATGGGACTCCTGTGATGATATTTATTCGGTAGCTTTTTGTAAGTGAACGTCACTCATACGAGGTTTGAATCATGGGTTATTGTGTAGACTATGTGAGTGGGCTGAGAGCCAAGAGTGTATCTATATATTGTGTGTACTATTATTATTCGATGAGGAGTAAACCATATTAGGCTAGTATCCATCCTAGCGGCCTGATTGCGGGGTTACTCCCCGAATCTATGACATACCTTATATTGTATCACTGAGAGCCACTGCCCCTATGTCACAAAGGCCAGTAGTCTGTTACCATTAAAGTCAACTGTAGGATCATGACCATAGCATAGTGTTATCTTGCATCTAACGGATATTAGGTCGCAATGGTCGTCGAGGTAACTAAGACTGTCGGAGTAGCGCTGAGAGCATGTGACGAAGGTTCCTAAAGTAGACTGAGAGCTACCGATCTTTCGCCTGGTTATCGATATTATGGAATAGACATACACTCATATGATATTTGTTAGAGATGGCTGAGCGTTAAAGAGATTATCACAATGATTGAGAGACTATGGGATAATCAACTCGTGTATGTGTTGCTTGACCAATTATCATTAGGATGACCTTCAACACTGCTGAGAGTAGTGTATTGAGTATATGTAACCCCATATCAATCTCTTTATTAAGAGCTTAGCCGGGATCTAAGTATGGCACAATATAGTGCTTGCCATAACCTTTCTTGGTTGACTTGGTGTGATGGATGCTGTATGGATGTATGGGTGCTTTACTTGAGATGGTAATATTATATGTTGTTGTATATATGTGGATGTTGTAGCTCTTGATTGGGGTATTGTGTTATGATTGAGACCTCCTCACTTTATAATGTATATGTTATAATATCACCCTCACATATTGACTTATGATTTTTGGACATAGTCTAACTCGTGTGTTATTTTGTAATACTTGGGTCAGTCTAAGATATTTTAGGTCCACGTACGAAGTAGCGGCTTATTTGTAGGACATTTTTGGAGGCTAGTATAGACTTTGGATGATAGTTTTCCTATGTGTTTTTATAGCCTCGTTATTCATGTTGATGTATCTATTTTACCGTGAAATGTATATTTAATGATGGTGAGCATTAGACTAGCATTTTGTTGCTCACCCTGGATATGTATTATTGATGTATTATATTTTATCGCTGCGTCCGGATCATGTTATCTTTGTGTATTATTTCAATGTTGTGTATTGTTCTATTCTGGGAGCCGCACGTGTCATTTCCTTGTGCTGATACCATACATGTGTATTGTTTTATTATATGATGTATGCACCGTTGTTAGCCATAAGGATTACTCGCATGTGTTAGTCCCATATAGCCTTATTCTCCGTTTATCAATTAGTATTACCTAAAATTACTCTTTAGTGATATGGGTATAAAGGTGGGGTGTTACATGTATAGTCATTTTTTTACCAACTCATTTTCATTAATTTTCCTAAATGCAAATATTCTCCATTCAAATATTCATATTCATTGCCTTAAACATGTATGGTTGGGTTTATTACCTAATCTTATTCGTTATTTTCCCTAAATTCAAAT
The DNA here is from genome assembly GCA_030737815.1 of Allium fistulosum. Lineage (NCBI taxonomy): Eukaryota > Viridiplantae > Streptophyta > Magnoliopsida > Asparagales > Amaryllidaceae > Allium > Allium fistulosum. The sequence goes on from CM060908.1 coordinate 422,960,459, forward strand.
ATTATCCATTCAAATATTCTAATTCATTACCTTATACATGTATGATCGAGATAATTACGTAATCTTATTCATTAATTTCCCTAAATGCAAATGTTCTTCATTCAAATATTCAAGTTCATTGCCTTATACATGCATGGTCAAGTTTATTACCTAATCTTATTCATTAATTTCCCTAAATGCAATTATTCAAATTCATTACCTTACGCATGGAGTTTATTACCTAATCTTATTCATTAATTTTCCTAAATGCATATATTCTCCATTAAAATATTCAAATCCATTACCTTATACATGTATGGTCGAGTTTATTACCTAACCTTATTCATTAATTTCCCTAAATGTAAATATTCTCTATTCAAATATTCAAATATATTACCTTATACATGTATGGTCAATTTTATTAATTTCCCTTAATCCATATATCTGAATATTTAAATATTCAAATTCATTACCTATTATACTACATTTTGGCTAAGGCAGTATATCATGGACTTGGCCAAATGGATTTTGTGATCATCAAGGGAGGAAGCCATGAGAGAAGATTATCAGGCTCGAAGATTAGTGATAAACAAGGCTATGGACGATGGTCGAGCGGATTCGGACGAATGACACTTTGAAATTGGCTAAGTATGGGATTGGCACTTCCCCTAGGCAAGGAATCAGATCAGAATAATTCCCTTAGGCAAGGGATCAGATCAAATTAATATGGCTATGGGTTGCCTGGATTGGCAGCACAACTCCACGATGATCGCTCAATAACTCAACGAACAACGCATCAACTCGGGAATCAACTTTGGAAATAAGAAGTAGGCAACATGGAGGACCTATATGAGGGATCGCATGCTACCACATGACATGGAAAAGGGATCGGGGCTGATCCCTCCATAGGGGTGTTATTGGTTTGGATTTTGTGGGTCGGGTCATCTTGGCTTGGAGATTCTAGATCCGAATTTTGAGCGAGATATTTGCACGTCTTCTCCTATAAATACAGCAGGCTTGGTATTCATTCAGGGATCTTTAAGGCTAGCTATTCTTCATCACTCTTTTCTCTTCCTTCATTAATTTTCTAAGGCAAGAATAATTGTACTTATAATCTTACAGTACAAATAATAAGATTATTGGAGTGAACGTAGGCCAGTGTTTGCCGAACCACTATAAAATTCGCGTGTTCATTTACTTTTCTGCACTGAATCTGTGAACTTATATTATTCTTTGATTGGAATTATTATTGGATCGGTAGTGCTTTCATATTATTTGGGTGTTGTTGGCCATTTTTGTCGTCAACGTTACCATAATTACTCTCATTCTATTAAATTACCTATATTTATGGTGTACTATATTTATTCATTTAAATATCCATTATTAAATCTTTCAATTTAATTCTCTTAATTATTTATTAATAAATTATATTATTAATTATATTTCCATATTCTGGCTCTCTAAAATATGGGTTATTATAGTCTCCCTTCCTTATAAGAATTTCATCCTTGAAATTCAGACAAGATAGGTTAATGACCATCGTCATCAACTGAATGTACATGCAAGTACAATAGTTACACTAGCTCTCTACTAATATAAATCATAAATCAACAATCATAATATATCAGTACCACTACTAATACATAATAATATCATATAGAAAATCATACTAGTGTCACTACAAGTTTATATGACAAAATATACACGCCTAATTATACATGTCAAAACAGCTCGGGATAGATACGCCTAATTTCACCATCACTATTTATTATTTAAATTTTTTATTTTAATTATAAAACCTATTATTCGAATATTTAAAATTAATTAAATATTCAGAAATTAATGTGGTGAAATTCTGTGTCGTTACACTCTTCCTCCCTTAAAAGAATTTCGTCCTCGAAATTTACCACAATCCTATCCCAGAGAACAAACTATCCTAGAAATACCTAACACATTAATCAGATGTAACTTATCCAGCAAAAACTAGTATGATATAAATCTATATGCAACCAAATTCAGAGAATACCCTAAAATAAAATATTGCGCATCCTATCATATCAAAAGGTAAATTTAGAACTAAATGCCAGGCTTTTATATTCAAAAATTTCTTTTCAATTTTCTTCCAAAAAGAAATGTATTAAAACCAAAACCAAATATGACTAGGAGGGGATCCTCCTAGCAAAACATGTAAAACTCTAGAATCAAAACAATATGGAGCATCCGGTGGTATTCCGATTCCTCCAAATACAACAACTAGAGTGAACAATCATTATTTCTTTTAAAAAATTTCAAAATTACTTTTTTTTTCAAAAGCACCAGGATTTAAGTCCTCATAAAAAACAATTCAGAAAACTTGGTTTATAGTTTTAACTTTATAAACTTTGGTATACAAGACCACGCAATCAATCGAATTCAGTTAAATAAAATCAACCAAATTCAATTAAATCAAATCAACAAAATTCTGTAAAGGAATACACAAACACTATCAATCATTAAAATTCCATAAGGGAAAAATCTAATGCTCAACATTATTTAAAATGTTAAAAGATTAACCATAAACTTCTAACTTAGGTCCAAAACTTTATTGATTGTCCAAAATATAGATAATTATCTAAGCGTTCCATTCTTTGTTCATTAGCCTTTGGCTATTGCTTAGAAGATTATCCAAACTTTCAACTTGTTTTAACTTTGATTAATCTTTCTTTAAATGATGTTCTAAATTAATTAATCATTTTATTTAATGATGTTTAAGGCTAATTAAACTTTTGATAATGATAGATTAAAATTAATTAATTAATTAATGATGTTTTTAAATTAATTAATCTTTTAATTAATGATTTTTAAAGTAAGTCTATTTGTTTTCACTTTAAGTAATCTTTCCTTTAATGATGTTTTAAAGTTGTTAATCATTTTAAATAATGATATTTAATTATTTATTAATTAATTTAATTAATTATATTTAAATTTACTAATTAATTGAATTCAAGATGTTTTAAAGGTGATTTACCATTTTTAATTAAAAGTTATTGGAGTTAATTAATCCACTTAATTCATGAAGTTTCAAAGTGAATTTTTCAAAGTAACAAGGATGTTTTGACTTTGTTATTCATTTTAAATAATGATAATTAATTATTTATTAATTTAATTAATTATATTTTGCTAATTAATTGAATTAATGAGGTTTAAAAGTGGTTTACCCTTTTTATTACTTAAAGATATTTGAAGTTCAAAAATCAAATTGTGTGATGAAGTTTAAAGTTAATTAATCAATTTAATAAGGTTGTTTTAAGCGACTAAATCTTTTTGACAATGGTGGTTTAAAGTTAATGAACCATTTTAAAAAGTTGTTTAAAGTTAAAAACTTGTAATGAGAAGCCCAAGCATGAATTTGGTTTTAAAAGTAAAATTTCGATCCGGTTATTAAAAAAAGTTTTCGTAAACGACATCGCTTATATGAAAAGAATTTAGTCATACTCTTGGAACTAAACATCAAGGTATGGAAACATGTCACTGTCTCGAAAGTTAAAATTATCGTCAAGGCAATGCCTAAAGGTAACACTACCTTCCCTTGCCCGACTTCATTTTTAGCCAAGAAATAGTACAAGTTTGAAATCGACGAGTAGTGGTAGGAATATGAGGTTTACTGTCCATATACGATCATTTTGTTATCTTCGATAGTCGGTTTGTCGACTATCGATTACCTCAGCCTTCTTTGTTTTTCGTCATTCTAAGACGATGTGTTTCTCACTTGAGCTTTGTTATCCTTTATCGGAAATGACTAAACCTAAAAAGTGAGTGGAAACCAAGCTATGTGGGGTTGCTCCCATTAGGGTATTATCGCATCTACTCTAGATTTGGTTTGGATATTTATGCACCAAGATGTAAATTACTCGGATTCTCGGTAACTGTTGGCGGGGTCCGGCTTGGACATGTCCGAGAGCCATCGGAGTTTTCAAGTATATATTCTAGACATATAATTTCGGTAAGGGGTGCACTCTCCTAGTCATTGTTGGAAAATTTTCCTTTCCTTATTTGATTCGAACCTTCGAATTGTTTTTATGTACTTGTAATGGGAAGAGTCAACCACTCTTCACGATGTTTAACTATAGGTTTTGTCCATTCTATCAAGTTTGGACTGTTGTCTTGTTTTATCTATTTTGTCCAATTTGGATTTTTATTCAGACTATTTCCATTCTTTCAAGTCTGAATGTTATACTAATTATGCCCATCATCTATGTTTGGATTTTTTTCCCTATTGTTCATTTCCATTTTTGTTATGTTTGGTTGTTGTTCATGTGGAAGAAAACCCGTTCCGCGTTAGTGGCTTGGTCCCACATGTTATTGTTTAAATATACCACATTTGTTTCATAGTTTTACTCATACTAGGCATTTTGTCTGACCCAAGTTGTTTATTTTCCTTAAACTCTCGGGTACTCAATTATATTTAAGTAGTCTGAGAATAACAGGTTTTTTTGGAGCTCTTTGAAGACGGTGATCGAGCAGGTGGATCCTTAGTTACCTAGTTATTTATTTTTGTTGTACGATTATGTTGATATATTTGGTATCTGAAAATTTTAAAGTTAGAATGTATAGCTGTAAATTAATTAAATGTAGTACTTTTGTTTAACTCTGATAACTCCATATAAGGAGTAACATTTTGTACCATATCATTTTGTATTATATGTAACCATTCAGTTGTGAGATATTTCTATTATGTTCTTTTTGTAATTTATTTTACCCCAAGACAACTTATCTTTTGGATTCTTGGGAAACGGAACACGAATATCGAGGTTATATTAAGTGTCATTCTCAGGGGTCAGAAAGGTCGGTCGTCATAGGATGGTTGCTGGCCGAAATTATCACAGAGGAAGGAGAGCAAAAGTCTTCTAGAAAATATATAAAGAGGTAGCATATAAATAGGAAGTCAAGAGAACGAAAAGTGGATCACATCCTAATATATCTCTCTCACTATTTCCACTCTTTTAATTATTCAAGTTCCTCTCTTTTTATCATCATATGGTTGGCCTAAACACCCTTCTACAGTTGAAAAACATGCCCATATAGGCCTCAAATATGGTCCAAGTCTGAACAATACTCACTGCAATTTTAAATCTTATTTAAACGTGTACCAATATCGTATATCGATCAATATATTTATAACTACTATAAAAACACTATTTTAACGTTGTTCAGTGCACATCAAACAAAATTAATTAGATCATGTGGTAAAAGGAACATTCAACGTTTTGATTGTGTGACTCTTAGGTTGTAAATTTGGTTAGTGATTAATATTTTAATATTTCAAATATTAACGTTGACATGTCACTTAGCTGGTGGTTTGGAATTATGGCCAAATTTTTGGCTTACTTGATTTTGATGAAATATAATTTTACTTTATTATACGTTACCCATTAGTGACAATTATTTATACCAATTCTTTCGTCAAAACTATATCACTTAGGACTTATAAAATTTGGTAATGGTCAAAATTTCAATATCGTCCACATTCAACTTTATAATCCAAATACAAAGTCATTGGTTCAGTAATAAATATTATTATTAATCGAACTACTCTGGCCAAAGATTTTGACTTTGAGTTGGCTTCAGTTGGCCTTGATCCTAACCTCGTATAACTGAGGAGACGAACCCTCACTTGAATAGTGCTTCACTTCCAATGCTTCCAATTGACCCAAGTATAGTCGTTCGATGGACGCCATGCCACAATTTAACTATAATCAAAGTGGATCTTCCATATTGAAGATTAACAATATTCTTAAATCAAGAGAACTGCATAATTCTATCAGATCAATATTCTCTGTTCGACCTTAGTTATATTGACCAATAGAAAACTATCGAGAGAATCATTCCATAATTATCCAATAACTATCAGTACATAACCACTTGGTGGCCCCACAATAGTCATGAGCAATATACTACCCCACATTTGGAGAGCATTACATACTCTAGTCTCTGCGGATGTATCGATATCCTGTCTCGATATATCTTGACTAGGAATATTTGAGATGGTATGTTTAATTTCATTGTGATAAATTACTCATGATTATAACATTTTGTAACTATTATCACAAGACATACCATTTATGGACTTTATATTAGATATACTTTTAGTTAAATTAATTAATTAATTAATATAACACATTATATCAAGTATATAATAGAAAGAAAACACCTTTTATTTCGAACAAGATTGGTTATCGAGTTAGATATATTCAACAAATTACATAATTGCCCCTAGTGCATACCCCTAACTCTATCAATCTCCCACTTGCACTTAAGGCCAACCATGGAATCTCTATCCCATCCCTTCAATCAGTTTGATGAGAACTGATCGAGTTAGACCCTTCATGAATGGAGCTGCTATGTTGTTTAATTATCTACTTTGTCAATCAATTCTGTTCGTTGCTGATAAACTACCTTTATCACGTGGAACTAGCCGGAGTATGTTTCTCGACTTCTAGTGAACTCTTATCATTACAATGTTATCATATAACAATAATGTAGTATTCTAAATAGTATGGAATCACCCTAGCTCAGATATAAATTTATGCATTTATATTTAAACATTGCTTTTATTGCGGTGCTATTCAATGCGATGTATGTAACACCCCTAATTTTTATTAACATTATTCAGGAGATTTAATTAGAATAAATTAAACAGAATAATGTAGGGTGATAAGAAGATTGAGATTGGTAAATAAATGTAGTGGTCGTGCTTATTAAAACAAATGAACTTATAAATGGTCAAGTGTTAGCTAATTAATCAGAAGGGCATTAGGATCATTGCCGCCCATATTTCCCATCGTTATACTATTACCTCTAAGCCATACACGTTCATTTTTACCATAAGAAAATTTTTAAATGTAAGAAGAAAAGGCATCGGCCATTTGGAGGAAGATAAGAAGAGAAAATTCAAGTAACACTTAGGATTTAAGCTAGAAGAAATCAATCTCAATCAATCTCTAATTTCCTTATCCAATCTAAGGTGAATAACAATCACTACGTCTCTATTTTGATTTCTATAATCATATGTTTTCGGATTTAAGGGAAAATTCATTTTTATGATATATTGGATGAAGATATGCTTGATTTGTAATTCATATGGTTTAAGCAAGGTTTTCTAAAAGAGGATATGCACGGTTTTAGGGCAAAATCAAAGCTAAACGATTTTTAAATGCCATGGGATAATTATATGTTATGGAAAACATGATTTTGGAGTTGGGTATCAATTTTTATAATTTTCCAAGTTGTGAAGAATTAATTATGAATTTTCAAAGGAAAATATAGTTATTTAGGTTTATAAACTTATTTCGAAAATTATATCGAGAATTTGGGTCTGAAATTTTGATATGTTAGATAATATGATTAAAATGAATTTCTGGAATTTTTGGGGATTTTTACTAAGCAATTTAGTATGTAAATTAAATTATTTTGAAAGGAGGACTTAAATGATTTAACTGTTTTGTTAATAGGAAGGGCTTATTTGCTAAATGTTATTTGGTTTAGATCTGAGAAAAATGCAGCAAATATTAACTAAATTATTTGAAAATTTGATGTAACCAATCAAGTGTTTACATGTGGGAAAGTTTGTTACAAAAAGCTTAGTTTATTTAGTAAAAACAACCTTTTGCTCAAAAAAGTGGGTTCCGCCTCCTTTAGAAGGAGCTTTCAACCTAGAGCTTCCGCCTCCAACCTAGTCGAAACCTTCTAGGTCGAAACCAGTAAACCAATACACATGGTATCATTCAGCTGGTACGTAGTGGATTGGAGAAAGGCAGAAGGTAGGATGTCGAAATGTAGCTTCCGAAGGAGTCAATACCTTTGTTTTGTTTGTTTTAAAAGAAAAGCACTTGCCTGTTTACAAAGGGGTTTCGAAGTAGTCGAAACCTATGATAGCGAAATGGAGTTTCAAAAGAAACTTTCGAAGGAGAGCCGCCGCCTTTGTTTTAAAATAGTAGCTTCCAAAGGAGTTACATAGATTTTTATTGAAGCTTTTGAAAGGGGTAGTTTCGACCAAGTCGAAACCCTTCTGTGGTTTGATGCCTTTCGATGGTATTGAATACATCAACGCTGTCAAAAGGTAGAGTTTGTTTTATAAATATAAGCCACTTCCTACTGCTTTGAAAAGGGGTTAGGGGTTTCGAAGGCAATGGTTTCGAAACCAACCTTTAAGTGTTTTACCCAGATGTTTTAAATGCTTTCGAAAGGATGGTTTCGACACCATCAAGTTTCCCTAATACTTTCATGAAATAAAGAATGGTTTCGAAAGAGACGCTTTCGCTTATGTTCACTTTGACCCAAAATGATGTTTTAAATATAAACCCAATGATTTTGAAAGAGGGACATTCAATGGTTTCGAAGGGTAACCTTCAATGGTTCCGAAAGGGGTACTTTCAAATGGTTTCGAAGCTATGCTTCTATACTTATACGGTAATACTTTAATACAGTCGAAAGGCGGGAGCCTAATGTTTTAAAGTTAGATTTTAATGCTTTCGAAGGAGGTCATCCTAGGGGGTCGAAAGGAAGGTTTCGAAGGTGTCGAAAGGCTTTTATAACCCAAACTCATTTTTAAAGGAAAATCCCATAGCTAAATAAAGGAGTTTTGAAAGGATTTCAAGTATGTAAGTTTGAAGAAGTATTTCCTTGATAAAAATACAAATTAAAGGGATTAACTGGAAAAGTATTACAATGACATTGTTATTATGTTTGATTCTTCAGACATAAGTATATTCACATGGTAAAGGACCCATCACTGCACTTTGGGGATAAAAGGGTAGAAGAACCAGTTTGGTTAACCTAGTAGCGAATATAAGTTGATTAAACTCCTGAATGAGTAGACTTGCATCCAGGGAGTCAGGAAGACCAAAATATAGGATTCCAAAACCTTGAAGTTCTCCGGGAGATAGGTTCATAGTAAATCCATGAAAACTATGTTTTAGAAGTTATTGGGGGTAACTAATAGGTTCATAGTGTTCACATGAAAACTAAGTATTAAGGATGGTTGGCAGGGGCCAATTGGTTTGTAGTGAACCCATGAAAACTATATCCGGATTAAGTATTGACATTAGTCAATAGGTTCCTAGTCAATCCATGAAAACACGGATAAGGAAGAAGTTATTGAAGGCAACAATAGGTTCCTAGTCAACCCATGAAAACTAGGATAAGAGATGAGATATTGGAATGACTAACAGGCTCAGGGGAACCCATAAATTAATTAAGATAATTGGCAGGGGCCTATAGGTTCTTAGTGATCCCATGAAAACAATGAAATAGGACAAGGTGTCCATGTATTATGAAAATGTTATTAGTAAACCCATGAAAACCAATAGGTTAATAGTGACCCTAGAAACTATAATTATGATAGGGAGTCCATTAAACCGGGGATGGGAAATCCAAATTGTTTATATGTATGCATATCATAATAATATTTTAAAATGTTATGTTTTAACCATTGTGGATGCAAGAGCACAGTACATGGTTTTGAAAAGGTTCTAGGATACTAGTAAGGGGAAAACCCGTTCTGCTAAGCGGCATGGTCTCACTAGATATCTAAATGGATTGAGATGTTAGATTATTATTCATACTAGGCTTTATGTCTGACTTGAAGTTTTTGTTTTCCTCTTAAACTCTCGGGTATTCAATTGATTTTGAGTAGTTTGAGGTTTAGGGTTTTCAGGTTCTCTTCTTAGACGAACAAAGTTTCCAAAGGCTTGCAGGAGGCATTTAGTTATTTAGAGTTTTCTTTTTCCGCTGTGTATTTTGGTTTTAAAAGCAGACTTAGCCTTAATATATACTCTGTGACCGCTGGAGTTCCGGAGTTCCGTTGGTGGTGGAATAGTGTGACCGCTGGAGTTCCGGAGGAAGAGGTGACATGGGCTGATTTCAAAAGGAGATTTGAGCAGAAGTTTTTATCTAAGGTTGCTAAATCAGCATTGATGAGGAAGTTCATGGATCATGTTCAGGGAGATATGTCAGTAATCGAGTACGCTGCTAAGTTTGATGAGCTGTCTCGATATGGATATACCACTATAGACACTGACATAAGAAGGAATGAGAGGTTCATTCGAGGATTGAGGCCAGGGCTAGAATGACCATGACACATGTCAACGAGCTGTGTAATGTGGGAGTGGAGATGGCTATTCGCCATGAAGAGATGCTTGTTGTGTCCGTTAGGGAGAAGCCAGTTAAGTCTTTGGATCCTCAGGGAAAGAAGAGGAAATTCTTTAAGAAGAAAGGAGCCCCAAAAGGGGTGTTGCCAAAAATACGAAGGCTGATTTAGTGTGCTTTAAGTTTGATAAAAAGGGTCATTATGCTCACGAGTGTAGAATAGGCAAAGGGAAGAAGACCGCAGAGAATAAAAATGTGAAATGCTTCAACTGCGACCAAGTTGGGCGTTATAAGAACCAATGTCCAAAGCCAGTCAGGGCGGACAGAGGGAAGGTTTTTGCTATTGGACCACCATTTTCTTCTAGGCCTACTGCATTAGAGAAAGGGAAAACTATGATGGAAGGTGTGCTTTTTATTCAGAGTATACCAGTTAGAGTACGGTTTGATACCGATGCATTACATTCATTTATATCACAGTATTTGGTTGATAGGTTATGCATAGTACCCACATACCTTGTTACTTCCTTAAGGGTTGCGAATCCAATTTGAGGGTATGCAACTCTAGGGATGAGATGTGACTAGTTAGAATTAGATTTGTTAGGTCATGAATTTGCATGCGGTATGTATGTTTTTGATTTCGTAGATTTTGGGATCATTTTAGGTATGGATTTGTTGGGTAAGTATGAGGCTAGGACATTTTGCTAGGATAGGGAAATATCATTGAGGCACCCTGATAGTCATAACCGAATCATCTTCTCAATGGAGAAATCCAGTAGGAGTGTTTGTGCTTTGTTAAGTGCTATGGAGGTTGGAGAAGAACTAAGTCAGGTTCGAGTACCTAGGAAATTTGCAGATGTCTTTGAGCCGGTTATGGGATTACCACCGAAACGAGCTATTGAGTTTCGGATAGATCTTGTATCATGAACTGAACCTGTTAGTAGGCCACCTAGCAGGATGACACCGACGGAGATGAAGGAATTGAAGGTGCAGCTAGTGGATCTAGAAGGAAGGTATTTTATTAGACCAAGCAGTTTGCCTTAGGGAGCGGCCGCGGTGTTCGTGAAAAAACCAGATGGGTCGTTAAGGATGTGCATCGACTATCGTAAGTTAAACGAAAGGACGATCAAGAATAAATACGTTCTACCGAGAATAGATGATTTGTTTGATCAGTTGAGTGGAGCCAGAGTATTCTCCCAATTGGATTTAGCGATAGGTTTCCATCAGTTGAAAGTGGCAAAGGACAACATTCCTTTGACAGCATTTCGGACTAGGTATGGTTCATATGAGTGGTTGGTGATGCCATTTGGATTGACGAATGCACCTGCTTTCTTCGTAAATTTAATGAATCGGGTTTTCCTGGAGCACTTGGATAGGTTCGTGTTGGTATTCATTGGTGACATTTTAGTGTACTCGAAAGATGAAAGAGAGCATGAGATTCATCTTAGAGTGGTGCTTGAAACGCTGAGGCAGAATCGGCTGAAGGCGAAGTTTTCCAAGTGTCATTTTTGGAAGAAAGAGGTTAAGTTTCTTGGTTATGTGGTTTCAGAGGAGGCATTGTCAGTCGATCCAGTTAACATCGAAGCTGTCAATAATTGGAAGAGACTAGAGAAGGTAACCGAGATTAGGAGTTTTCTTGGACTTGCTGGCTATTACCGGAGATTCATTAAAGATTTCTTGCGGATAGCGGCACCTTTGACTAAGTTGACCAGAAAGGATGTGAAGTTTGTTTGGCCGACAAATGCGAGGAAGGTTCCTTAAGTTAAAGCATTTATTGAAAAATGCTCTAGTGTTAGTAGTTCCGGATGGAAACCAAGGGTCGGTTGTATACACTAATGCATGTGGGACTGGATTGGGAGCAGTGTTGATGTAGAAGGGCAAAGTCACCGCCTATGCATCTAGACAGCTTAGACTGCACGAAGTAAGATATCATACTCATGACTTGGATTTGGCTGTGGTGATCTTTTCCTTGACGATTTGGAGGCATTATCTCTTGAGTAAGAGATTTGAGTTGTTTACCGATCATAAGTCTTTAAGATATTTATTCTCTTAAAAGGAGTTGAATATGAGGCAGCAGAGGTGGCTGGAGTTTTTGGCTGCTTATGATTTCGGTATAGAGTATACTCCTAGGAAAGGAAATAAGGTAGCAGATGCTCTCAGTAGAAAACATCAGAATGTGGTGTTAGCTATGTTGGCAGAGTGGAAGGATCTAGAAACTTTAGCCAGTTAAGATCCACTGCTAGTTCTAGTCGGAGTAATGCCACGTTGTCTTGTTTAAAAGTGTGACCAGTATTGATTAAAATGATAGCTTCTAAACAAAACGAGGATCCAGTTTTAGCCGAGAGGATTAGAAAGCTTGAGGTAGGATCAGAGATCGATGATCTAAAGGATTTTAATCTTGACCAAAGAGGATGGTTGAGAAAGAAGGGACGGTTATGTATTCCAGATGTAGAGAACTTAAGGAAGGAAGCTCTTGAAGAATGTCATCGATCCAAGTTTACGATTCATCCCGGAGGGACCAAGATGTATCAAGATATGAAGAGGAGTTTCTATTGGGAAGGCATGAAGAGAGATGTTGGCTTGTGGGTTAGGCAGTGTGTAAACTATCAACACATAAAGGTCGAACATCATAAGCTAAGTGGGTTGCTTCAGCCTATAGAGATTCTAGTTTGGAAATGGGATTCGATATCCATGGATTTTATTAATGGGTTACCAAGGTCAAGCAGAGGAAATGAGAGTATATGGGTCATTGTGGACAGATTAACCAAGAGTGCCCATTTCATTTCAGTAAAGTCTACCAGGACGGAACCTGTTTTGTAAAAGTTGTTCTTGAAGAACATAGTTCGACTTCATGAGATTCCTAGTAACATAGTCAGCGACAGAGATGCATTATTTACTAGCGAATTTTGGAAGAGTCTACAAGAAGTATTAGGTACAAAGCTCAAGATGAGTACAGCGTATCATCCACAGAAGGATGGGCAGACAGAGAGAGTCAATAAGGTACTCGAGGGTTTGTTGAGAGCTTGTGTATTGGATTTTGGTGGATCTTGGGAAGATCACCTACATTTGATTGAGTTTTCCTATAATAATTGTTATCATACAAGTATAGGAACGACGCCTTTTGAAGCTTTGTACGGAAGGACATGCAAATCACCAGTATGTTGGTTAGAGACTAGAGAGACAGATTGGACTTAGGTCTAGATTTGGTAAGGGAGGCGTCAGAGAAGATTGGGTTGATCCGAGAAAGGATGAAGGAAGCTCAATTCAGATAGAAGAGTTATGCAGATAAGAGGCGTAGAGACCTAGATTTCTCAGTTGGAGATAGGGTTTTTATTAAGGTGTCACTGATGAAGGGTGTGGTATGGTTTGGGAAGTCATGGAAATTGGCACCATGATATGTTGGTCTATTTCAGATTATAGAAAGGATTGGAAAGCTCGCGTGCAAAGTAGAGTCACCAAGCAATTTGGCAGGTGTCCATAATGTATTCCATATGTCTCATATTCGCAAGTATGTGCATGATCCAGAGGCTACTATTCCTCAGACAGAGTTGGAAGACTTGGTAGTAGACCTGATTTGACTTCTGTTAGACAACCAGTCCGGGTCGTAGCGAGAGATGAGAAAAGACTGAGGACCAAGACATTCAAGTCAAGATGAGAAAAGACTTGGTAGTAGACTGTTATGGAAAACATGATTTTGGAGTTGGGTTTCAATTTTTTTAATTTTCCAAGTTGTGAAGAATTAATTATGAATTTTCAAAGGAAAATATGGTTATTTGAGTTTATAAATTTATTTCGGAAATTATATTGAGAATTTGGGTCTGAAATTTTGATATGTTAGATAATATGATTAAAGTGAATTTTTAGGGATTTTTACCAAGCAATTTAGTATGGAAATTAAATTATTTTGAAAGAAGGACCTAAATGATTTAATTGTTTTGTTAATAGGAAGGGCTTATTTGCTAAATGTTATTTGGTTTAGATCTGAGAAAAATGCGGCAAATATTTAGCTAAGTTATTTGAAAGTTTAATGTAACCAACAAGTGTTTACATGTGAGAAAGTTTGTTACAAAAAGTTTTCTTTATCTAGTAAACAACCTTTTGCTCAGAAAAGTGGGTTCCACCTCCATTAGAAGGAGCTTTCGACCCAGAGCTTCCGCCTCCAACCTAGTCGAAACCTTCTAGATCAAAACCAGTAAACCAATACATATGATATCATTCAGTTGGTACATAGTGGATTGGAGAAAGGCGGAAGGTAGGGTGTCAAAATGTAGCTTTCGAAGGAGTCGGTACCTTTGTTTTGTCTGTTTTAAAAGAAAAGCGCTTGCCTGTTTACAAAGGGGTTTCAAAGTAGTCGAAACCTATGATAGCGAAAGGGTATTTCAAATGAAGCTTTGGAAAGAGAGCCGCCGCCTTTGTTTTAAAGTAGTAGCTTCCGAAGGAGTTACTTGGATTTTTATTGAAGCTTTCGAAAGGGGTAGTTTCGACTAAGTCGAAACCCTTCTGTGATTTGATGCCTTTCGATGGTATTGAAGACGTCAATACTGTCGAAAGGTAGTGTTTGTTTTATAAATATAAGTCACTTCCTACTACTTTCGAAAGGGGTTAGGGGTTTCGAAGGCAATGATTTCGAAAGAGGTTTCGAAAACAACCATCGAGTGTTTTACCCAGATGTTTTAAATGGTTTTGACACCATCAAGTTTCCCCAATACTTTCATGAAATAAAGAATGGATTCGAAAGAGATGCTTTCTCTTATGTTCACTTTGACCCAAAATGATGTTTTAAATATAAACCCAATGATTTTGAAGGAGGACTTTCAATGGTTTCGAAGGGCAACCTTCAATGGTTCCGAAAGGGGTACTTTCAAATGGTTTCGAACCTATGCTTCTATACTTATACAATAATACTTTAATACATTCGAAAGGCAGGAGCCTAATGTTTTAAAGTTAGATTTTAATGCTTTCGAAGGAGGTCATCTTAAAGGGTCGAAAGCAAGGTTTCGAAGGTGTTGAAAGGCTTTTATAACCCAAACTCATTTTTAAAGGAAAAATCCATGGCTAAATAAAGAAGTTTTTAAATGATTTCAAGTATGTAAGTTTGAAGAAGTATTTTCCTTGATAAAAATACAGATTAAAGGGATTTACTATGAAAGTATTACAAGGACATTGTTATTATGCTTGCTGCTTCAAACATAAGTATAGTCACATAGTAAAGGACCCATTACTGCATTTTAGGGATAAATGGGTAAAAAAATCAGTTAGGTTAACCCAGTAGTGAATATAGGTTGATTAAACTCCTGAATGAGTAGAATTGCATCCAAGGAGTTAGGAAGACCAAAATATAGGATGTCAAAACCTTGAAGTTGTCTGAAAGATAGGTTCATAGTAAACCCATGAAAACTATGTTTTAGAAGTTATTGGAGTAACTAATAGGTTCGTAGTGCTCCCATGAAAACTATGTATTAAGGATGGTTGGCAGGGGCCAATTGGTTTGTAGTGAACCCACGAAAACTATATCCGGATTAAGTATTGATATTAGTCAATAGGTTCCTAGTCAACCCATGAAAACTAAGATAAGGAAGAAGTTATTGAAGGCAACAATAGGTTCCTAGTCAACCCATGAAAACTGGGATAAGAGATGAGATATTGGAATGACCAATAGGTTCAGAGGAACCCATAAATTAATTAAGCTAATTGGTAGGGGCCTATAGGTTCTTAGTGATCCCATGAAAACTATGAGATAGGACAGGGTGTCTATGTATTATGAAAAGGTTATTAGTAAACCCATGAAAACCAATAGGTTAATAGTGACCCTAGAAACTATAATTATGACAGAGAGTCCATTAAATCGTGGATGGGAAATCCAAATTGTATATATGTTTGCATATCATCGTAATGTTTTAAAATATTATGTTTTAACAATTGTGGATGCAGGAGCACAGTATATCGTTTTGAAAAGGTTTTAGGATACTAGTGAGGGAAAAACCCGTTCCACTACGCGGCGTGGTCTCACTAGATATCTAAATGGATTGAGATGTTAGAATATTATTCATACCAGGCTTTATGTCTGACTCGAATTTTTTGTTTTCCCCTTAAACTCTCGGGTACTCAATTGATTTTGAGTAGTTTGAAGTTAGGATTTTCAGGTTCTCTTCTTAGACGAATAAAGCTTCCGGAGGCGTGTAGGAGGTAGTTAGTTATTTAGAGTTATCTTTTTCCGCTGTGTATTTTGGTTGTAAAGGTAGACTTGGCCTTATTATATACTCTAATCATCCAAGGGGGCATCTTCATATGTCGCTCTTGGTGTATTTTGTAATAAATATATTTTCTCTGAACGTGTTGACAATTATGGGATTATGTAATGAATTGGAAATGTTTTGATGGGATATTACATATTT
This sequence comes from Allium fistulosum, assembly GCA_030737815.1. Taxonomy (NCBI): domain Eukaryota; kingdom Viridiplantae; phylum Streptophyta; class Magnoliopsida; order Asparagales; family Amaryllidaceae; genus Allium; species Allium fistulosum. The sequence goes on from CM060908.1 coordinate 422,976,955, forward strand.
GATGTTTAATTTATTTTTCATATTCATATGTTTTTGTGTATCAATGAATCTAACACCACCGTATTTGGTCGCCGAGGATTAATAACCATGGATGACTGCAGCATCCGTAGCCGTTAGTTTTGGGCCTTCAAGTAGGGGGATGTTGCAAGTTGGTACCAGAGCGAGGTTTATGAAACTTTAAAAGAAAAATTGAATCTAAAAGCTTTTTGAAACATAATCCCATGAATTAGAAATATGATCGGGGTTTGGGTTAACGCTATAGTAACGTACTTGTATTCGATATATAGGTATATATCTAAGTACGTATCCCCTCTCTCTTAGACTGTTCTTTTATATCTTACTAAGGCTCGTATGCTGACTTACGAGAAAGAGGATATGGAAGCAGGAAACGGAAGGGGAAATCTAGGTGGAGGAAGCACAACAACCAACGAAAATGCTCGACCTAATACTAGGAGGAACCAAGGTCGACGGGCTAATGCTGTAACGACCCTGAATTTCCGACCCAATTTTAAAAATTTTAGAACCATTATTTTAATATAAAATGTGAAACTTACATACGATTTCAATTAACGTCCAAACTTTGTTTATAAATTGCGCCTAGATGGTTATAGATACGGGTAAAGTTTCGTCGGAAAATACCGCAGTAAATTTCGTTCGCATTTTATTGCACATCAGTTCATTTTAAAAACGTGAAATTTTTTACCTTCCGAACCTGAATATTTTTACATAGAAAAATTCTAAACCATCTTCTGACCAAGATGTCATTTTTCGTTTTTCAAAATTCGGACATCTTCAGCTCCATCGATCTTATTCTTCTGCGTTTTGCTGCATTCTCCGTAATACAAAAATTCAAAATTTTATAATTTAATCATACCCCTGATATCTATATACCGTTGTGTCCGCCTCGTCGCGCTAATCAAAACGGTATATTTATTTGTGTCAATCGGAGTTCGGCGTTGCAAATTATAATTGATAACGGATTACAAACTGGTCCGTTACGTAGCACAAACTGGTACCCAACTGTCTCCCGCTCAGAATTCAAAAGGCCTTTGTCCATTCAGAAACCCAATAGCCATCACGTTTATCAAAAACATCATTGCTTTGGTCTAGGAACTCTAAACCTCTCTGCAAACTTCTCTGTATATATCCCCTCTGCCTTGCATTAATTACTCAGTTCACTTCATATTGCTCACTGTGGTACGTACTTCCTTCTTCCTCTCTTCTCCCTCATCTTCGTAATTCTTTTATATATTTTTTTCTTCTTCCTTCTTTCTTCTCCAAAATGAAACTCCCTGCTTCCCCGCCTGCTCCCCAGCCCGCTCCCCAGTCCGCCCCAACCCGCTCCCCAGTCCGTCCCCAGCTCGTCCAGCTCCGCCCAGTCAGCCCCCGCTCCCCAGCCTCGCCCAGCCCCACCACCCCGCCCCGCTTCCCCCGCTCCCCAGCCTCGCCCAGCCCCTCCACCCAGACCCGCTTCCCCCAGCTTCCCCAGCCCCCGCTCCCCCAGCCTCGCCCAGCCCGCCCCAGTCAGCCCGCTCCCCAGCCCCGCCCCAGTCCGCCCGCGTCCCCAGCCCGCTCCAGCTCCCCCAGTCCGCCCAGCCCTGTTCCCCAGCCCGTCCCAGCCCCGCTACCCAGCCCCGCTCCCCCAGCCCCGCTCCGCCATCACCATTGTGCCTCGCATTGGCCGCAAAATCGTGCTCAGTGCACCTCTGTTTTATATATAAGTATATATATATAAAACTGTTATATTATATGGCATTATATACTTTGGAATTTTAATTTGCTTATAACACAGTGTTTTACTGTGTTTATACCATCTACTACTTCGGGAACTTAGGCTTCCATTCAGATTATCGGATCTATGTAGTTCTTTACTTTGGTATGGTTTATATATATATTCAATCGATATATATATATATATTGCAATGAACAGATTATTGATTAAATTATTTGTTTGATTGCAGTTGTATTCGTTTTGCGTCGTGCTTATTAGGGTCTATTTCATCTATTCGTCTTCGTGCTTCGTCATCTTCTCTAACCACGCAAGGTGAATATTTCATTCACGACTCAACCTATTATGCTATGAAAATCAAGTGATAATTGTTGTTAATATTAATTTGGATATTAAATTGTTGATTGTTGAAATTGTTGAAATAAAATTGCTATACAAGTTAAAATGGAGTATTGATAGAACTTAAATTTTATAAATTGACGCCGTGTATTGTTAAAAAGATTTAATATGATAAATTGTGATTTGATGTTGGTTTATGGTAAATAGTTGTGACATTAAAAATTGTTATGTGATGTTGAAATTGGTTGTTAATGTAAAGCAATAATAAATCTGAAATTGAATGTGATATAGGATAGTTAACGATTTAAAATGTATGACTGATGTAGTAAAGTGATAATAGACACCAAGTGAAAACCATAATGTAATAATATTTAATCTGCATGAAACGATGGTGGATTCTAGGAATAATTATATTAATTTGAATAAATAACAAATGTAAGTAAATATGATTATTTCGGGATTATTTAATAAATTGTTATGTTTTTTTGCTATTGCTTGTTTTACTTTGACACCATCCCAGTTATCACATTGCAAGTTCCCTTTGCTATGCTTTGTTTTATATTGAATGATATTGGGTTGAAATGATAAATACCCAATTAAACAACTTGGCCTAGGATAGATAATTAAAAATAAGAAACCCGATTGGTCAACAAAAATTATTTTTGAAATTGAAAATCTATTTGAAATTAAGGAATGAACTTAACAATTTGTTTGGAAATTAAGTAACGAACTTAATGGATTAAATCGAAATAAATTAATAGGAATAAATTAATGGAGTTTAATTGAAACGGATTAATAAACCTATTTAATTGAATAAAATGAATTGGCAAATTTATTTGAAATGAGATTTAAAAATAAGGAAGTTTTAGAATTTAATAATTTGAAAATTTATTAGGTTTGTTAGATTTAGATTTAAAATCGGTTTTAATTAAATAGATTTGAAACTTGTCATAAATTAAGTTTGAGATGTAGAAAATTTGACTTAAGTGGAATACGAAACTAACTAAAGTTTTATGGATTTAATTTAGTGATAATTTAAATTTAAAACGATTTTAAATTTAATAAAATTGATTTAATCAAATTTATGATTATGGTTACTTTAACGATGAATGTAAATACGAATTGAAATGAATAGAATTTGGTTTAATGATGAGAACTAAAAATTTACCACTAAATCGAATTAATTGGAATATTAACTAAATTTAGGAAGTGAAATTTAGATCTTATTAAATTGAACAGGAATACTTAATTTTATTGTTAACTCGAATGTTGAACTAAAGATTGCATTTGGGAAGAGGTTTTTAATATCCGAATAAATTGAATCGTGAAATGTCAAATTTTGGAAGTCAAATTTGCACCTTGACTTTTGGACTTTGATTTGTTTAAACGTTAATTTAACCGACCATCGGGTAGTGAATACGTAGTTATTAAAGAGACCGGGATCGGGAATGGACATACTCTCTGTCGATACCGAAAACCACTTTAATAACTATTATACGCGGAGTATTGATCCAGAACGAAGTGGATGTTTTGATGAACGCGTTGACTGAAGAAAGAGAACGATATTGGATGACCCCTAACATGACTAAAACAGGAGCCGCGCCGGGCCATTGAGGTTCGCCACCTCTAGCGGACACACTTCTTCGATACCATATCTATTACTTTGTGATTCGATTTGGGTGCACCCCTTGATTTGGGAGTGTTGTTTCGCGGTGTTGAGGTAGTAGCTGCTATGCTCAACATCAGTCCGGATCACGCAACTACTAGTATCCTAGTTGGTATCGCCTCATGTACCTTGTCATACTGATTATCCTATTCGCGACCACTACATTTTGGTTTGTACCTTTAGTATATGGATTGCCCTCTGGTGACTTCCGATTTTGGGGAAACTACGGTCTTGTATATGCTCTTGGGAATAAAACGTGTTAAGGGGGATTATGGTAACGCCTTAACACTATTTTAATATCGTACTTTACTGATTAGACATTATCTATCTTTCGTATTCTATTGTATATATAGATAGTTTATCGGATCCTTAGAGATGTTTATTTTATTCATCTTTTAAGTTATGGACTTTTTCCCTTGCACTTGGTTTTCTTGTATAAGATTTTGAGTCCTGACTCGAGTGTTTCTTTTTGTATATGCTCGGGTCAGTCTGAAGCTATCCAGTTTGCTGATCAAGGTTGGTTGAAGATGCTGAAGGCTTAGCATTTATCTTTATCAGTCTATTTCTATTCCTGTATTGATGTCCTAGTCTGTTGGACATTTATGTATTTTCTTTTAGTCACTTTATGTTAAGACATTGTTGTATTTTATGTAGTAGCTTCATGAACTGCTATTATGACGATGTATTTTCCGCTGCATTATTCGGTGACTGTTCTGTGTCTGTGATGTTGTATTGATTCTCATTTACATTTATGTATTTATGATCCCATAATGATTCGTGTTTTGTATTATTTAAGTTGACATGTGTGGATTATTGTCAATTTAAATGGTCCAAATATACGGGTTGTTACAGTTGATATCAAAGCTTCGATTTCCCTAAAAACCTTAGTTTGGGATTGTACATAAACTCATTAGAGATAGGGTAGCAATACCCTAGAATGAGGAGAATCGATTCAATATCCAAATCCTTTCATTTCAAACTTCTTTGATTCGTTGATTGGACTTTCCTTAAAATTCTATGATTTTCTATCCTTGGTTCTAAAAATCTCTTTTGGTATTTCAGGATGGGTACCAGAGGAAACAATAGGGGAGGAGGGGGCCATGGTCCTGCTCAGGCTGCACCTGCCGCTCCAGCTCCTGTCAAATTCACCACTCTTAGTAAGGAGTATACACAGCTGGGAGGTATTAAGTTTTCTGGATCCGAGAACATTATCGAGGCTCAGCAATGGCTTAAAGGCTTAGAGAAGATATTTTCTGGTCTGGAGATCACTGATGCTCAAAAGCGTCAGCTTGCTGCCTGGCAACTTCAGGATGCCGTGCAAGATTGGTGGGAATCAGTTACTTCTCGTATCGAGGAGAACACCATCACTTGGGCCCAGTTTAGGTATAAAATTATTTGGATTTCGTAGTCTAAATTCTTCTTTTAATCTTTGGAATGTTATTCATCTAGTCTATCTTTTGATTAGGGATACTTTCTCGGCACAATGGATGCCAGCTGCTGGGAAAACCCAACTTTATAGAGCTTTCATGGATCTTAAGCAAGGCAGTATGACCTTTTCGGAGTATGAGAGGAAATTCAACAAACTCTCCAAGTTCGGCCCGGGATTGATTGATACACCCCTTCTAAAGAACGAGAAGTTCATTTTGGGAGCAAGACCAGAGTATTATGACTTGCTTACTGGCCACACCCACTGCACCTTCACAGAGCTTGTTGATTATGCTCTTAGATATGAGGCGAAGCCTAGGGGACCTACTACCAAGGCCACTCCTACTCAGCACTCCTCTAGCCAGCCCGGGAAGAGGAAGATGAACTTTGATCAACAAAAGAAAGCTTGGCAGAAGACTACTGGATTGGGATACGCCCAGAAAAGCCCAATCGACCTTGCTAATATCACTTGCTTCAAATGCGATAAGAAGGGCCATTATGCTAATAGTTGTCCATCTACCGGAGCTGCTGTTCCCCCACCTTATGTGACTAGGAGAGATTTATGCCATGTCTGCCTCCAGCCAGGACATTTCAAGAGAGACTGCTCAATGCAAAAGAGAGGCACACCATCAGGAGTATTTGCTATCACCACTCCTACACCACCTCCACCGCCTGCTCAGGATGACCAAGGTACCTTACGAAGTACTTTTTCATTACATGATTTACCTATTAGGGTATTATTCGATACCGGTGCTTCTCATAGCTTTATATCTATTGATCTTTGTAATAAGCTCAAATTAGAACCTACTCTTGCTACTACTTCCTTATGCGTCTCCAACCCTATTGGAGGACTTGCCAACCTCAGTAGAATTTGTAAAGAGGTTGTGCTCTTGTATGGAAGATATCGATTCACTTGGGATTTTTATGTGCTTGGCTTCGTAGTATTTGACATCTTGTTAGGTGCTGATTTGTTAAGGAAATTCGATGTTGTTATTTCTTGTAAAGCTCGTTCTGTTTCTCTAGTCAATGACAAGGGTCTACCGCTTGTCATTGAATGCAAATCACCTCAGAAATATGCCGGAAGCTTCATATTCTCTCTTGATGCTCACCTGGATGATCTTAGTACAACCCTTATTGTTCAGAAATTTCCCGATGTATTTGGAGAGGTCAATTCTCTACCACCTAAACGGGAGATCGATTTCCGCATTGACCTTATTCCTGGAGCTACTCCCGTAGTTCTCCCTCACAGAAGAATGGCTCCTAAAGAGAAAGCTGAACTTAAAACTCAAATTGATGATCTATTTGCTAGGAGTTTGATTAGGAGAAGTTGTTCTGAATGGGGCGCCGCAGTTGTATTTGTCACCAAATCAGATGGGTCTCTTCGCATGTGTGTTGATTACAAGGAACTGAACAAACGCACTCTCAAGAAACGCTATCCGATGCCTCGCATCAATGATTTATTCGATCAGCTCCATGGAGCTAAAGTTTTCTACCAACTTGATCTTGCCACTGGGTTCCACCAACTCAGAGTAGCAGAAGATAGTATTCATAAAATAGCTTTCCGTACCGAAAACGGATTCTATGAATGGTTGGTTATGCCATTCGGTTTGACCAACGCACCTGCTTATTTTGTCGACTTAATGAATCGAGTCTTCCGCGATGTCCTTAACAATTTTGTTCTTGTTTTCATTGATGATATTCTCGTTTTCTCCAAAGACGAGAAGGAGCATGAGACACATCTTGCTTATGTTCTGGAAACTCTCCGAAATCGTCAACTTAAGGCCAAATTCTCTAAATGCCACTTTTGGCGAGACGAAGTGAGATTCCTGGGCCACATAGTTTCTGAAAATGGGATTTCGGTCGATCCAGCTAAGATCGTCGTAATCAATGTAAGTTCTATCCTATTCGCTATTCCTATTCAATCCCTCTTATTCCTGTCTAATTTGGAAATTTATCTATAGGATTGGGAGACTCCCAAAACTCCTACTAATATCCATAGCTTCTTGGGCTTGGCCGGTTATTATCGCAGATTTATTGAGCACTTTGCCCAGATTTCTGCCCTACTTACTGCTTTAACTCGAAAGGATGTCAAGTTTATTTGGAGTGAGAAGTGCAAATCAGCTTTTAATGAGTTGAAGCGTAAGTTAACTTCAGCCCCAGTTCTTGCGGTAATTGACGGGAGTGAAGGATTAACTGTCTATACCAATGCTTGCCGAGAAGGTTTAGGCACTGTCTTGATGCAGAATGGTAAGGTTGTTGCTTATGCTGGTCGTCAGTTGAAGATCCATGAAGTAAACTATGCAACTCATGATCTAGAGCTTCTGGCGGTTGTATTTGCTTTGAAACTACGGAGACATCATCTTTTAGGAACAAAATTTGAATTATTCACAGACCATAAGTCCTTGAGGTATATCTTCTCTCAGAAGGATTTGAACCAGAGACAAGTCCGATGGCTCGAATTTCTAGCTGCATATGATCTCGACATCAATTATACTCTTGGGAAAGCAAATGTTGTAGTTGATGCTTTGAGCCGTAGAAGAGCATTGTCATGTTGTAATCTTGTAGAAGGCATGCTCTTTCAGCTTGTTATCTCACCATCTCTTATGGATCGCATCAAAGCTAAGCAATATGAGGACACCTTGCTCTATCGCATGAAGGAGTTAGTTCTTGGTAGAGTTGGAGATGCTGACAGTAAAGTGGGAGCACAGATAGATAATAACGGAGTTCTGAGGATCGACAATCGTATTTGCATTCCTAATGCCGATGGATTGAGATAAGAAGTGCTTAGAGAAAACCATCAGTCATCACTTTCATTTCATCCTGGTGTCACCAAGATGTATCGAAATATGAAGCGTTTATATTGGTGGAGTGGGATGAAGAGAGATATTTCTGTATATGTCAGTAGATGCACCACTTGCCAACGAGTCAAAGCCGATCACCAGAAGACGGCAGGATTACTTCAACCCCTAGAGATTCCGTGTTGGAAATAGGATCAGATTTCTATGGACTTCATTGATGGATTACCGAGGACCAGAAAAGGTAACGAGAGTATTTGGGTGATTGTTGATAGGTTGACCAAATCTGCTCACTTTATTCCTGTTAAGACCACTCGTACTGCTTCGAGTTTGGCCGAGACTTATATGAGAGAGATTGTTAGACTTCATGGAGTTCCATCTAGTATTGTGTGCGATAGAGATCCTTTATTCACTAGTAAATTCTGGAAGGCATTTCAGGACGTCTTGGGCACTAAACTGAATCTGAGTATAGCTTATCATCCTCAGACAGATGGCCAAACTGAAAGGGTAAATCAGATTTTGGAAGATCTGCTCCGAGCCTGCATTATTGATTTCGGTGGATCTTGGGAAGACCATCTCCATTTGGTTGAATTCACTTATAATAACAGTTATCAGGTAATCAATATTTTTCAATTTGAATAAGAAAAATTGAATTGAGATTTAACTATCTTTATAATCAGGCAAGTATCGATATGGCACTGTTCGAAGCTTTATATGGACGGCCATGCAAATAACCAGCTTGTTGGATTGAGCTTGGTGATCGATTAATTCTTGGCCCAGAGATGATTATGGAAGCATCCGAGAAGGTAAATGAGATCAGAAGAAAGATGAAGACCGCGCAGGATAGGCAGAAGAGCTATGCTAATAGGCGTAGAAGGGATTTAGAATTCCAGGTTGGGGATGAGATATTCCTTAAGGTATCACCTTTGAAGAATGTTATTCGATTTGGTCATAGAGGGAAGCTCGCTCCTAGATTTTTTGGACCATTCACTATCATTGAGAGAATTGGTACACTAGCCTACAGAGTTGCACTGCCGGAGAAATTTGAGGGCGTGCACAACGTATTCCACGTTTCACATCTTCGGAAGGTTGTACATGACCCATCCATGACCATTCCTATGGCTCAGCTAGATGAGGTTGATATTGAGCCGGATTTGACTATAGAGAGGAGACCACTTCGTATTATTGATAGGGATACGAAGTAGCTTAGAAGGAAATCTGTTAGCCTAGTCAAAGTCCAATGGAGTCCCGATGATCGTGATTGTACTTGGGAAACCGAGGAGAGTATCCGAGATTCTAATCCAGAATTATTTGTTAAAGGTAAATTCCATTCGATATTCTATACTTAATTCGATAATCTATTCGATATCCATCGTATCTCTTTTATCTGTTCTTCCACTCTTTACCTTGTTCCTTTTCGAGGACGAAAGGTTTTGAGTGGGGGAGAATGTAACGACCCTGAATTTCCGACCCAATTTTAAAAATTTTAGAACCATTATTTTAATATAAAATGTGAAACTTACATACGATTTCAATTAACGTCCAAACTTTGTTTATAAATTGCGCCTAGATGGTTATAGATCCGGGTAAAGTTTCGTCGGAAAATACCGCAGTAAATTTCGTTCGCATTTTATTGCACATCAGTTCATTTTAAAAACATGAAAATTTTTATCTTCCGAACCTGAATATTTTTACATAGAAAAATTCTAAACCATCTTCTGACCAAGACGTCATTTTTCGTTTTTCAAAATTCGGACATCTTCAGCTCCGTCGATCTTATTCTTCTGCGTTTTGCTGCATTCTCCGTAATAGAAAAATTCGAAATTTTATAATTTAATCGTACCCCTGATATCTATATACCGTTGTGTCCGCCTCGTCGCGCTAATCAAAATGGTATATTTATTTGTGTCAATCGGAGTTCGGCGTTGCAAATTATAATTGGTTAACGGATTACAAACTAGTCCGTTACGTAGCACAAACTGGTACCCAACTGTCTCCCGCTCAGAATTCAAAAGGCCTTTGTCCATTCAGAAACCCAATAGCCATCACGTTTATCAAAAACATCATTGCTTTGGTCTAGGAACTCTAAACCTCTCTGCAAACTTCTCTGTATATATCCCCTCTGCCTTGCATTAATTACTCAGTTCACTTCATATTGCTCACTGTGGTACGTACTTCCTTCTTCCTCTCTTCTCCCTCCTCTTCGTAATTCTTTTATATTTTTTCTTCTTCCTTCTTTCTTCTCCAAAATGAAACTCCCTGCTTCCCCGCCTGCTCCCCAGCCCGCTCCCCAGTCCGCCCCAGCCCGCTCCCCAGTCCGTCCCCAGCTCCGCCCAGTCAGCCCCCGCTCCCCAGCCTCGCCCAGCCCGCTCCCCAGCCTCGCCCAGCCCCTCCACCCCGCCCCGCTTCCCCCGCTCCTCAGCCTCGCCCAGCCCCTCCACCCAGCCCCGCTTCCCCCAGCTTCCCCAGCCCCGGCTCCCCAGCCCGCTCCCCCAGCCTCGCCCAGCCCGCCCCAGTCAGCCCGCTCCCCAGCCCCGCCCCAGTCCGCCCGCATCCCCAGCCCGCTCCAGCTCCCCCAGTCTGCCTAGCCCTGTTCCCCAGCCCGTCCCAGCCCCGCTCCCCCAGCCCCGCTCCGCCGTCACCGTTGTGCCTCGCATTGGCCGCAAAATCGTGCTCAGTGCACCTCTGTTTTATATATAAGTATATATATATATAACTGTTATATTATATGGCATTATATACTTTGGAATTTTAATTTTCTTATAACACAGTGTTTTACTTTGTTTATACCAGCTACTGCTTCGGGAACTTAGGCTTCCATTCAGATTATCGGATTTATCTAGTTCTTTACTTTGGTATGGTTTATATATATATTCAATCGATATATATATATATTGCAATGAACAGATTATTGATTAAATTATTTGTTTGATTGCAGTTGTATTGGTTTTGCGTCGTGCTTGTTAGGGTCTATTTCATATATTCGTCTTCGTGCTTCGTCATCTTCTCTAACCACGCAAGGTGAATATTTCATTCACGACTCAACCTATTATGCTATGAAAATCAAGTGATAATTGTTGTTAATATTAATTTGGATATTAAATTGTTGATTGTTGAAATTGTTGAAATAAAATTGCTATACAAGTTAAAATGGAGTATTGATAGAACTTAAATTTTCTAAATTGACGCCGTGTATTGTTAAAAGATTTAATGTGATAAATTGTGATTTGATGTTGGTTTATGGTAAATAGTTGTGACATTAAAAATTGTTATGTGATGTTGAAATTGGTTGTTAATGTAAAGCAATAATAAATCTGAAATTGAATGTGATATAGGATAGTTAACGATTTAAAATGTATGATTGATGTAGTAAAGTGATAATAGACACCAAGTGAAAACCATAATGTAATAATCTTTAATCTGCATGAAACGATGGTGGATTCTAGGAATAATTATATTAATTTGCATAAATAACAAATGTAAGTAAATATGATTATTTTGGGATTATTTAATAAATTGTTGAGTTTGTTTGCTATTGCTTTTTTTACTTTGACACCATCCCAGTTATCACATTGCAAGTTCCCTTTGCTATGCTTTGTTTTATATTGAATGATATTGGGTTGAAATGATAAATACCCAATTAAACAACTTGGCCTAGGATAGATAATTAAAAATAAGAAACCCGATTGGTCAACAAAAATTATTTTTGAAATTGAAAATCTATTTGAAATTAAGGAATGAACTTAACAATTTGTTTGGAAATTAAGTAACGAACTTAATGGATTAAATCGAAATAAATTAATAGGAATAAATTAATGGAGTTTAATTGAAACGGATTAATAAACCTATTTAATTGAATAAAATGAATTGGCAAATTTATTTGAAATGAGATTTAAAAACAAGGAAGTTTTAGAATTTAATAATTTGAAAATTTATTAGGTTTGTTAGATTTAGATTTAAAATCGGTTTTAATTAAATAGATTTGAAACTTGTCATAAATTAAGTTTGAGATGTAGAAAATTTGACTTAAGTGGAATACGAAACTAACTAAAGTTTTATGGATTTAATTTAGTGATAATTTAAATTTAAAACGATTTTAAATTTAATAAAATTGATTTAATCAAATTTATGATTATGGTTAATTTAACGATGAATGTAAATACGAATTGAAATGAATAGAATTTGGTTTAATGATGAGAACTAAAAATTTACCACTAAATCGAATTAATTGGAATATTAACTAAATTTAGGAAGTGAAATTTAGATCTTATTAAATTGAACAGGAATACTTAATTTTATTGTTAACTCAAATGTTGAACTAAAGATTGCATTTGGGAAGAGGTTTTTAATATCCGAATAAATTGAATCGTGAAATGTCAAATTTTGGAAGTCAAATTTGCACCTTGACTTTTGGACTTTGATTTGTTTAAACGTTAATTTAACCGACCATCGGGTAGTGAATATGTAGTTATTAAAGAGACCGGGATCGGGAATGGACATACTCTCTGTCGATACCGAAAACCACTTTAATAACTATTATACGTGGAGTATTGATCCAGAACGAAGTGGATGTTTTGATGAACGCGTTGACTGAAGAAAGAGAACGATATTGGATGACCCCTGACATGACTAAAACAGGAGCCGTGCCGGGCCATTGAGGTTCGCCACCTCTAGCGGACACACTTCTTCGATACCATATCTATTACTTTGTGATTCGATTTGGGTGCACCCCTTGATTTGGGAGTGTTGTTTCGCGGTGTTAAGGTAGTAGCTGCTATGCTCAACATCAGTCCGGATCACGCAACTACTAGTATCCTAGTTGGTATCGCCTCATGTACCTTGTCATACTGATTATCCTATTCGCGACCACTACGTTTTGGTTTGTACCTTTAGTATATGGATTGCCCTCTGGTGACTTCCGGTTTTGGGGAAACTACGGTCTTGTATATGCTCTTGGGAATAAAACGTGTTAAGGGGGATTATGGTAATGCCTTAACACTATTTTAATATCGTACTTTACTGATTAGACATTATCTATCTGTCGTATTCTATTGTATATATAGATAGTTTATCGGATCCTTAGAGATGTTTATTTTATTCATCTTTTAAGTTATGGACTTTCTCCCTTGCACTTGGTTTTCTTGTATAAGATTTTGAGTCCTGACTCGAGTGTTTCTTTTTGTATATGCTCGGGTCAGTCTGAAGCTATCCAGTTTGCTGATCAAGGTTGGTTGAAGATGCTGAAGGCTTAGCATTTATCTTTATCAGTCTATTTCTATTCCTGTATTGATGTCCTAGTCTGTTGGACATTTATGTATTTTCTTTTAGTCACTTTATGTTAAGACATTGTTGTATTTTATGTAGTAGCTTCATGAACTGCTATTATGACGATGTATTTTCCGCTGCATTATTCGGTGACTGTTCTGTGTCTGTGATGTTGTATTGATTCTCATTTACATTTATGTATTTATGATCCCATAATGATTCGTGTTTTGTATTATTTAAGTTGACATGTGTGGATTATTGTCAATTTAAATGGTCCAAATATACGGGTTGTTACAAATGTTAACCCAAATGCTAAAGCCAATGTAGGTGCTGGAAATACACCAGTAGATGTAGAGATGGTGTATTAGTTGTTGGCCAATCTTTTGCAAACAGGTGTTGCTAGTAATGTTGGAGGAGCTAATCTTGTAGCTCCAGTTGGGTATAATTATGCTAGGCTGAGCAGAGACTACACCAGCTTGGGTGGAAAGCCGTTCGTTGGAACGGAGGATGCTGTTGAAGTTTAGAATTGGCTTTTGAGCTGTCAGAGGATCTTCACTGATTTAGGCTGGATGATAGGGAAAAGAGGAGGCTGGCCTCTACACAGTTGCAAGGGGTAGCGCTCCACTGGTGGAATAGTGTGATCGTTGGAGTTCCGGATGAAGAGCTGACATTGGTTGATTTCAGAAGGAGATTTGAGCAGAATTTTTTACCCAAGGTTGCTAAATCAGCAATTATGAGGAAGTTCATGGATCTTGTTCAGGAAGATATGTCAGTAATCGAGTACGCTGCTAAGTTTGATGAGCTATCTCGATATGGATATGCCACTATAGACACTGGCATAAGAAGGAATGAGAGGTTCATTTTGGGATTGTGTCTTTTAGTTTTATTTCTTATGGACCCACGCTTCCTCGGCATTTTGACTGAAAATAAAACTTATTCAATATTTCTATCAAAATACTTATTCAATTTTAATGATTATAGTATGACACTTTCATATCATTTCTTATATCTTATCCTAATACCCACAAACTCAATATCACTCCCACTGACTTTGAGACACTTTGGTTGTTATGTGCAAATTATCCATTATAGATCATTATTTAGAATTTTCCATTTCAACACATTTGTACCAAACAAAAATTCATATCAAACAATAATTTTGTGAGTAAATCTGAATTAACTTGAGCCAAATTTACGATGTTATTCTTATTAACGTTGCTTATCATATTCCAACTGGATTAGTCTTGCTCTTGAAAATTCATTTATGCTGATGGATCATATCCCTTCGAGGAAAACTACCAAAATCATATTTTGATAAAAAACTTGGCATCTACTTCATATTTGCGCATCATTCCATATAGTAGAGTCAATACCTTTAATAGTTTAATTAACAGCCGAGGACTATCTTCCTCGAATTGATAAGAAACTCGTAGTTTCTCTTCAATATGCTGGAATGTTTATTAGACACTTTAATGCGTTGTATTCATTTTGGCTCGGTTGATTTCATTTCATCCCTCGTAGTTAATTTATCCTTGGATCGTATCCAAATCCATTTTACTACCAAAAATTTCTAACAGAAATTCCTTCACTACGAAGTTGGTATTTCTTGAAAAAACAATTGTTTCTCAATGCAACATAATAGGTATTCATAAACTTTATGAATTGCCTTATATATAAAGGTGATTTGGTTTTAGTTTATGAATTTATGTTCACAATATGTCATCCTTTGAAGATCGTTCCCAAACTCTTTTTAGGGTGGTACATACAAGATCCCTCATGAATAATTATTACATGCAGTGTTTCGACTCACACAACCTACCAACTCTTTGGCCTAGAATATGTTGGGGTTTCTTATAAACTCTTATCTTATATGATTTTGTAAACTTTTCTTTAGATGAATTAATTTCAACCTTGTGTATTACTCTTAAATACGCTACCTTATAGAAAGAAGTTAAATTAACTTCACTCACAATTAATCGTAATTTGTCCAACCAAGTTCGATTACTCCTTATCGATACATCATTATGTATCATATGAAGGAGTGACTTTTGAGATTGAATCTCCATTCATTTTAGGTACATTCATAACTCTTTCTAATATACTCACCAATTTGATCAAATCAAATCATTTTTATTTTCTATTGCACGTAATTTCATTCACTTTCGTTTTATAATCTATGAACTTATCAAAGACATGCTACATGTGTATCAAATACACATGTTCATGTTTATGATGATTCATCGAAAAATTTAACAAAGTACGTGGAACCGTATTGGTATTAATAGAATTGCGATTGCATACATCTATATGTATCAATCCGAAGAGTTCATCAACTCTTATGATGCTCCCAATGAATGGGTGATATGCCCTTAATTGTCTGAGATATAATTTACCAGTACCATATGATTCATAGTCATATAATAAAATTATTTCTCAAAACTATGGCTTAGTCCATAATTCCAAAGTAATGGGAAGTAAATTTAGATACATTTGTATTTTCTAATGCACCATAAATACCAGTTCTATAGTTTTATTTTTCAATAAATATTCATATTGAACTAAAATTACATCTATTTTTCAGTCAATCCAAATAATTATTATTATTCAATAAATAATGTTTGGTACGTTTTACAAAAACAATTTTCATAACTTGATGCGACCAATAAGTGTTATATGGCATACTCCTACTATTTCCGCCATCACTATAATAGCGTATGAAATACGAAGCTCCATTCAACCACTTAACATAGGCTATTTATTTCATTCACTATAACTGGTTTACAGTCGAGAATTTTTAGATCATATATCTTAAATTTAGAGAAATAAATTTTGTAGAAAACAATTTTCTGTATGAAAATACATTTTGGAATAGAAATTGTATTTCTCGTTCCAATATTAAGTATTAAATATTATTTTACAATTCTTGTTTTCAATGTATCTTTATGAAGCAAAAGTGACCATTCATTATCTTCATCCCAACCATGCCTTAGGTCACATCCACTCTTATACATTCGATTTCCTTTCTAAAGAGTCGAACCATTCAAAGAAAATCATTACTACAATATCATAATGAAATCTTTACAAAAAGGGCATTTGGTCATCCTTAACTTTTAAGGATATCAAATAATTGCACTTTAGGTAAATTGATCAAACTGTATTCAGTGATCGAATTCTAAGATCTATCCTGTAGCCTTTGGTCCAATGTTACATTTAACACGACAAGATCATTATTGTAATCAATCATATTGAATACATGATCTCACACACTACAGTTCACTTCCTTATTTCAATGAAATAATTTCATCGAGATTTCATATATTATGAATTATGACCATTCACCATATTACATTTATATGTGATCATATAGGGATCAAATATCCATATTCTTATATTGCTTGTAGAGTTCGAAAATCATCAAAGACAATACACGATCTCGGGCAAGTAAACTCGTAAGTGACAAAGTTACGAACGTATTTAGTGGTTGTATAATTAGGCGGTTGCATGGGACAACATGCAAAAGTTTATTGGTAAGTATATTTTATATTTCTATTTGTTAATATTAATTTGGTACATTTGTATTTTAATTGATAAACATTTTATCAATCATATTAATTGCACAAATTTATCAATGTATATTACTATAATCTTTTGCAGATGTCCTTACAATATTAGAAAGGTTAAATGTTACCATTTCATTTTTTAATAAGACTCTCACTAGTTTTATGTTTCTCCAAACCCTAATACATAACATAGAAGTCTTTTGAATTCATTAGTGGATTTTATGACTCATCTGTCTTGGGATTCTGACCTTGAGTTTGCTCAACAAGTCACTGCCCCACAAACGATGGATAACTCCTTATCGGTTGTATCATATACAACTCCTAACCCATAGTTCCTTGTCCTAATCTCATTTCAACCTTGAGTTTTCTCAACAAATCGAAATAAATTATTCACTCATACCTACCATTCGCGATTGCCTAAGTAGTATATGTACCTTGAGTTTGATCAACAAATACATATAGTTATCTTACCTCATCTATTAAATATATTAATAATACTGTACATAACATCTCTAACTTGAGTTTTCTCAACAATCAGAGAGTATGCAGGTAATTTACTAATATATAAATAGTAGAGGACAAAACTTATATTAAAGATTCACAATCTTAATATATTTAATTGAGTGATATTGACTTATATGAAATAAATGTATTTCTTATGAAATACGCTCATGATTCAAGTGTCAGACGCATCGGAAATAATGGTATACGCACTTTAACATATGCATTTACTCCTTAAGTCTATTTAAAATTTCCTTAATGTTCCACCTTTAGATTATACGTTTATATTATACAATTTTTATTATTATATAACTTTTATACTTTATTTAACTTATATAATATTTTATGTATAACACTATATTAATTAAACCTTATTTAATTAATTTAATTAACTAACACTTTAATCAACTATTATATTATTTAATTATAACATATTATATTGAATATATATACACTATAACCTTTATAGTAATACACACATATCTTTTATATATGTATTTTAATTTGTTAATTAACTTTTAACTAATTTATTTAATTAAACAATAATAATTACATTTTATTAATTTTAGAAATTCTTTTATACACACATGTATACTCATATTGTCTTAAACAATTCAAGACAACATAACATATAACATTAGATATATTATTAATTTAAGTAATTCGTTTATTTTATTAATCTTATTAATAAATAATATTTCGAAATTAATTTTACAACCATTCAAACAATTTGAAAAATTATGTATAACTTTTATAATATATGTTTTATTTCAAATTTAACTTTTAAAATTAAAATTTTTATCTTAATTTCAAAACAATTTTGAATTTAGCCCAAGGCCCAATTCAAATTGGGTTTTTTTAATTAGGATCAACCTTTGGGCTCATATAACAGTTTGGGCCAGGCTGGTAGCTAGGTAGGAAAGATACTTAATTACCTAACAATCCAACCTAGATGTTACCTTTCTTAAACACCCTACTAATTAGGTTGTAAGCTTATTTAGTTATCCTTGATATGACTAATTTAGACCGCATAGGTTATTTGGTTCTACTACCATTATTGGACCTAGACCATTCCATAGTGGAGTAATTGGATAAATTTTAATTTTTTTACCTTTTGGATCTTTATTGGGCCTATATGGTAAATTTATTTAGAATTTTTCAAAATTTTATGTTAAATAAAATTAATATTTTATTTGAATTTATAAACAAAGTTTTGCTTTATATATAATTTGTATTATATATATATATATTTGTGTGTGTATCGTATAAACAAATGTATGTACGTGCACATGTGACAGAGCAACGTTTAAATGCTTTGACATGCCCGTGTATAGATTTTGGGATTAACGCCACAACAGACATGTCAGTGCCTTTTGTATTCGATTTGCTATCTAAATGTATGTGTATTTGCATCATAATAATATATAGGTAAATATATAATATAAATATATATACACATAAATTAAATCTTAGTTTTTTTGTTGAGGAAAATGAGCAATCCTCTATTAATAGAGGAGAGCATTCATGCAATTTATTCTACATATAATAAAGTGAATATTAGTCACGCATCCCTAAAACCAAAGTTAATTCAAATGGCATCCTCCCTAAAAAAAGTTGTAAAGCGGGTCCCTATAATTATTTTACTGTAGCAGCATGTATTTTTCGTGTTTTTTTGCGCCAGTGCTTAAAAAAATTCAAAAAATTGTAAATATTATAACTAGGTTTCTGAAAGAAAAAAAAGAAATTGCAGACATATATGCAATTATTTGATATAATTGCAGATATGTCTGCAATTATTCACTGAATAATTGCATTCGATAAACATCTGAATAATTGCAGATATATATGCAATTATTCCATATAATTGCAGACATGTATGCAATTATTCACTGAATAACTGCGTTGAATAAAAATCTATATAATTGCAGACATGTGTGCAATTATTCCATATATTTGTAGACATGTATACAATTATTCACTCAATAACAGCACCTTGATTTAACAATCATGATATTTACGTAAATATATGCACTTATTTCTTAAAATTGCAGACATATATGCAATTTTTAATTGCAAAGGCATGCTATCCAGAATAAGTGCAGACATGTCTGCAATTATTCTCTAAAATTGCATACATGTCTGCAAGTATTCCTGAAACATACTATGTGTCATTTTTTCCCCTTTTCATCCTAGTTTTTTGATTTTTTTAACATTAACACAAAGATAAATATTAATTGAAATAAGTTATAAAATTTGGAAGTTTTTTGTTTTTGTTTTTTTATATGTTTTTTGATGATTTTCGTAAAATAAAGACCTAATTTACATACTTTTTTCCACTGTGGTTTTTTTGAATTTTGAAACCTATCAAGGACTTGTGCCAAAGGTACCCTTTAATAAAAGGAGCTGTCATCATGCTTGACAGGTAGCGAGACCCTCCTTGCAATGTGGAAGAAAAATAAAATAAAAATCTCCCACCTAAGGAACTAATGTCCATAATATAAAAAATACAACATTAGAATCATACACTAAACTTTCACAAATATTCACTATAACTTCACAAAGCATCACACCGAACAAACTTCATAACAACTCTACGTTGGAACTTCACATAACCATATAATACCACTTTACATGCCATAACACCTCAGTACTTCACCAAATTTTACATTTAAACTTCACACAACACAACAAAAAAACATTACAGTGCACTTTGCACTGTACACTATACCCCAAAACATCACACTGCATGCACTGTACATTGTACCCCTATAACCACTGTTTTGATGACCCGACCGGACCGTCGGTCGAATCTTCAAAACCGTCGACCGTTTGAAATGGCGGTCCAGAGAAGAGTCAAAACGAAAATTCTCTCAACCGCGGTCAAACCTCATGAAACTGCGTCAGATCTCTCCATAACCGCAGTTTTCTATTATCTGTTTGGGATTTTAATTTTTTGGGTGGGTTTCGTATAGAGGAAAAAGGGATTTTGGTTAGGAAAGAAGGAGGGGGACAGTGTACAAATGTGAATAAAGATGATTTAACGTTTGGTACTTGATTTAATTTCATTTTGTATGATATATTTTTGCATCTTGGTCCATGTCTTTTAGTAATTTTGTATTTACCCCTAATATTTATATAAATTAAAATCAACACGGTTCTGACGGTTCAACCGGTCGAACCATAAAAACCTCCGACTTTTGAGCATTGCGGTTCTTCTCACGGCATGGTTATCGAAACTATGCCTATAACAACACAACCATGCACTGTACACCATGCACCAAATTCATAGACCAAACACACCCTGCATCTTCACATTTCGCAAACACACACTGCAATTCACCGCATCACTGCCACTTCACATTTCATCACACCTGAACACTTCACCAAATTTTACAGTAAGACTACACACAACACAAAACCATACACTTCACTTCACTAAAACTATACACTGCTTCGAACCCTTATTTCCTCCACTAATACATTCAAAGCCTATTTACTGCCATATCTTTCATCTCATCACATATAACATGTATGGTCTGCACATGTCCAGTTCACTCTCACTTACACAACCTGATCCTGAAACCTTGTATCCTCCATATTTATTTTCAATAATCAACACTCATCTTGCATATTTACATTTGCATCTTGCCTATTGCCAAACTGTGACAATAACAGTGCCTTCTACCACAATAGCCTATTGTCAAACAATGACTACTGCCAAACAATGCCTCCAGCCATTCAACTTTGATGTTCTCCAACTTCTCTGAAATGGGTTGCACTTTCTCCAATTTCAAAGTTGTTGGAATAGCTAGCAACTTCTAACTGCTAAGGTGAGCTACTAGAGATGCGTTCCTGGAGTACTTTGTTATTCGGTTATATTGTATAGTGCAAATTTTGAATTGCTCTCTGTGTATTCATGTTCACAATATATATTGGTCTTCTTTGGCAAAGTGAGAATTTTATGACCTATTGTATGACCCGATGTTTCCATAATGAGTACTTGATGGCTAACAAACATCCATGTTTCTCCATCTCGAAGAGCTATATCAATGCCAGGTATTATGTCCTTATCCTTGATAGAACCAATCACCTTTGCACCATACTTAGCTTTAAGTTCTATATTTCCACCAGTGTGATCATATTGATGGTGTGTGTTAAGAATGTATGTCAGATTCTAATTTCTTCTTTTTAATGCATTTATTATAGGTATAGATTCTGAAGTGTCCACAGCTCCTATAGTTCCTATGTGTGTATCATGCAATAGATATGCATGATTGTCCCGAAGGCATGGCACCCATTCAATTTCCAAAGGTGAAGTCATACACAAAATACTGCAGAGCTGAGTTACACCAACTGAATAATTTGATTCGCGGCATGTTCTGATTGGTTTTGAAACTAAGGTTCTGAATTCATGGTACAAACGCTTTCCTAGCCAGTGTTTTTTGATATTCAGCCACATAGAAATTTTTGTAACCCCAATAACCTCATACCATCACCATAATATTCCTTGTAGTTATCTGTTAAATTTTGGTGATACAAAATCACAATAAAAGGAAACAAATATGCAAAAGAGAAAGTAATCAAGTTTGTTCATTATGGAAATGCATTAATAATTGGATTGCATTTGAATGAGATGGCAAGGAAATTTATGCATGCGCACGTTATGGAATAATATATATGCAAAAGATATGCATATTATTTCTTTCTTCGTAATCGCATTGCTTTGGGATTATTTTCTTCCATCTTTGGAACGCGTCAATTACTTGCTATGTTTGCGTGATTTGTTACCGTTGTAATTTGCCTCCATTATCTTCTTACCATATTTTGGTAATTTGATTGATGACTCACATGAATTTATATTGGCTATATATTGAGGGTAGACTTCATTGTAAACTCATCCTGGTATTCAGCCAGCGATCTCCAGATATAGTGTCTCTTTTTGTTAATCCTAATTTAGGGCTTTGGTATGTAAACTCTTATCTTGTAATCTCTTATAATTCTCTCAGGTGTAATAAAATCTCTCTCCTTTGGACTGGACGTACACTATCTAGATGATAGTGGAACCAGTATAAATATTGTGTGTCTTTTTTTATAGTTATTTACTATTTATTTGGAGTATAGAATAATTGCTGCTAGATTAAGTGATGTTCAAATTGACAAATCTAGATCATGTTTATTGTTTTTCCGCATTTGTGCAATTTCTGCACAACAGATTAGTATCAGAGCTAGGCGATTTGTTCAGATTTGTGCATCAATGGCTTCTAGAAAGAGCGGTAGATCTGGTGGTGATTATGCTATTACTCATTTGGATGGAAAAAGGAGATTTTGTGCAATATGGAGTGGAGGAGATTATGTTGAGAGAGAAGAGTGTTCCAGTCTTGGAAATTTGATGATAAGGAGTTTACTGTGTTGAAGAGACATCTGGATTTGGGAACTTATATCTGCTTTATGGCTCGATGTTGATGTGAGAGTCTTATGTTGATTTCCATGGGAAATTTGTTGTTTGGCAGATAAGGTATGTGGAAGGAGAGAGATTTGTCTTGTATACAGAGATTTGGATCAGCCTTGTTATGTCTGTTGGTTTTTTGTTTTCTAGCTCTGTATTTGATTGGTGATTGAGAGAATTTTTTGGCCTTGGTGGCTTTGAAATTATTTTGGTATCTACCTTCTTTTGATTTTGGATATTTGCAACATTTTGTTGACGGGCGGGGACATAGTCTGAGCTCGTTAGCAAGGTGTGATGGGGGGTGGCCTTGCCGGAACCCATTGGGTAAGTATTCATTTTTGGTATCCATCTCGTTAAGAGATTTTGATTGAAGGTGGAGTTTGATTTTAAGAGTTTTATGTTGAAAAGAGAATTTGACTCGAGATGGAGTGTTGGAAATATGTGATTTTGCATCAAGGTGGAGTGTTAAATTTTGGTGATACAAAATCACAAATAAAAGGAAACAAATATGCAAAAGAGAAAGTAATCACGTTTGTTCATTATGGAAATGCATTAATAATTGGATTGCATTTGAATGAGATGACAAGGAAATTTATGCATGCGCACGTTATGGAATAATATATGTGCAAAAGATATGCATATTATTTCTTTCTTCGTAATCGCATTGCTTTGGGATTATTTTCTTCCATCTTTGGAACGAGTGAATTACTTGCTATGTTTGCGTGATTTGTTACCGTTGTAATTTGCCTCCATTATCTTCTTACCATATTTTGGTAATTTGATTGATGACTCACATGAATTTATATTGGCTATATATTGAGGGTAGACTTCATTGTAAACTCATCCTGGTATTCAGCCAGCGATCTCCAGATATAGTGTCTCTTTTTGTTAACCCTAATTTAGGGCTTTGGTATGTAAACTCTTATCTTGTAATCTCTTGTAATTCTCTCAGGTGTAATAAAATCTCTCTCCTTTGGACTGGACGTACACTATCTAGATGATAGTGGAACCAGTATAAATATTGTGTGTCTTCTTTTTTTTATAGTTATTTACTATTTATTTGGAGTATAGAATAATTGCTGCTAGATTAAGTGATGTTCAAATTGGCAAATCTATATCTTGTTTATTGTTTTTCCGCATTTGTGCAATTTCTGCACAACATTATCAACGTAACAGTCTCCAACACTTACCCTTATTTGATATATGCAGCCACCATAATAATATTCTCCAAAATTAGTAGCCATAAATAACAGCCACCATAAACCACCTCCTTATTACCAACAACTAACACCTTTATCATGCATAAGATTGTAAATAAATAGGAGCCTTAACAATC
The DNA here is from genome assembly GCA_030737815.1 of Allium fistulosum. Lineage (NCBI taxonomy): Eukaryota > Viridiplantae > Streptophyta > Magnoliopsida > Asparagales > Amaryllidaceae > Allium > Allium fistulosum. Next base: position 423,001,017 of record CM060908.1, read on the forward strand.
TAAAATATAGGGCTTCTTCTAATATTTACTGTAATACCAAAACTTGAAAAACGCTTACATTTACGAATCTTTCTATTATCAGAAACGGACATAATCACGAACACGAATAGAAGAATGTATAGAACCTCTTAGAGATGCAAAGCAACAATACAAAATGAATTTTAAGGTTCAGTGTAAGAAGTAACTGTTAATTCCTCTACCAATCTATCGGCACTTCAAGCATTAACCTTTTTGTGAATGATAATTATACCAGAACTCTTGTTACTCATTATAGCTATATGCTCTAAAACAGTCTGTTCCTTAAAAACTTTTGAAAATGATGCATTATGTGGTGTAGTATCTATGAATGATAACGATGCAGTAATGGTAGCAAGATCTTTATCATTCATAGATACTACACCACATAAATTCTCTGACTTATCATTCCCACTCATCTCAACAATCGTAGACTTATCACCTAAATCCATATCAACAGCCACTGGGAGGTCATTAGAGTTAACAAACTTTTTAAAACAGCAACTAGTATCAACCTCTATCATTGAGTTTACATACCTAATGTAACTGCCAAATAATTCAGAGCTATTAAAAATAGTTAATTCATTCCCCAAAGGTACAAAAGAATTAACATCCTCAAAATTAGAATTATAATCAAGAAGATTATTTCTACAAATCATAACATTCAAACACTACACCAAATAGGTTATTTTGTAACATTTTTTCCCTTTAATTTGCAAATTGATAGTGTTCAAAAACTAATGCTACTAGCAAAGTATTAGAGCATACCTAACTCTATCGTCTTGCATAATTGTGATGTAATATTATTACCTTGTTTTCCTCTTTTTACTATGAATAATGCTCCAGTAATGGTTGTCCATATGTGAGCTTCATATATCCTTATCGATTTATTCCTACTCACTGTAAAACATCGACATGAAGACATGAAAAAATGAAATGAGAGGGAAGTTATATATATATATATATAAACATGTTATTTCTTTTTTGAAGAATTCAAAGTACTGCTTACCTAAAATTTGAAAAATACATATAATCAGCAATTTCTATCTAGTTTATCATAGTTAAGCCAAATTTGTTCTCGTTTTAAGGAATTTTTGATTAAAATCTGGATGCTCTCACAACAGAAGATAAAATGGTATATAAATATTTCTCCCTAAATTAAAATATAGTATTTAGACCAAAATTTTTAATATAATGTGTAATTTTGTGAGGATTAGACATAAAAACAATAAGAAATCTTTTAAGGATAAAGGAATGGTAAATAAAACAATGTTATATGGTAACATGTCAAAATCATTTTATTTTCTTCTTAAGTGTCAAATATATGGAACATCTAGGTTATAATTCAACACTGTCAAATATTTAGATACACTCAGCTACTAAATTGATAATTCTAACATATTTATGCGCTAGTTTTTGTTTTTTCCATCATTTTTTGGGTAAATAATCGATATGCCCTTTAAATTTTGTATTGTGTGTCCGCAAAATCATTATCATGACTTGTATATAATTTGGTTTCAGGTTTTATACCTTTTTACTAAATATATTCAGAAATTTTATGGTTTAATTTAGCAAGCATTTCATACATATGAGTACATAATTGTCTATAGCATTAAGGCAAGTTGACTTATGCAATTAATCTGTTACCTTTTTGAAATACTTAGTTTTCCTTTTCTACAAAGCAAAAATAGATCTTAGGATAACATAAGATCTATTCAAGTCCGAATTTTTTGTGTTTGCTTTATCTACAAAGCAAAATAACTTATATGATGTGGCTTATTGCAGTTACTACAAAATCAAAAAAATTAGTTTATTGTATGGCCATGTACATGCAGTAGTTGTCGCCATCTGAATTTACAAATGCTGATTATATAAATCTTCATAAAAACCAAATGGCAGTCTGTGCATTACACCCACCAATTGACATTTGGTTTTTATGAAGACATTTGCTTCTGTACCCACCAATTGATATAAATTGTATGTAAAAATCTATTGCTATATATAATAAATTAACTTTAGATAGGTATTTTGATATTACTTTAAATTAATCTCAGGTATAAATTACTTGATAGAAAACCTACTTCAGAAACCATTTCAGTAGCGTGCTTCAGAAGCCATCTCAAATTAATTTGCCGCATTAATCTGCTGCAGAAGCTCATAATAAACTGGAATTAATCTACTGTAGAAGAATAGCACACTGTAATTGCAAAGGTAAGGTATGTTTTATGTTTGTAAAATGTGTATGCTATGTAAATTACACATTATATTGTAATATATACAATATTGTACCCATAGGGTAGTATTTTATGTTTTATAATGTGAATCCGATCATGTTTTGATCGTGCGCTTGTGTGTGTATACCTAATGTTGTGAAACTTTGAAGTTATTTAGTATTTTGATGTTTATTATGTATGACTAATGGTTGCATGTTGAATTGTGATATTTTGATGTTTGTTATATATGGTAAGTGATGAAGTTGCTTATATATGTAATTGCTATTGTATGCTGAAACTCTTTATTGAAATTGAATGTAATTGTTGTTGTTGTATACATGTAATCGGATTGCTGCTGTAAAGGAACCGTACAGCAAAATAAATTCCTAATGGTTATAAGTGTTAGTGAATTGGGGAAGTATTGATTTCACTCATTAAATTACCAATGGTTATAACTATTAGGAATTCACTCATTTGTAACGGTTATAACCGTTACAAATACACAAAATTGTAACAATTATAACCGTTACAAATGAAACCTTTTATCATAGCTATAACCGTTACAACTTTCATAAGGAAAATTTGTCGCGCATGCTATAACAACAGGAATAACTGTTACAAATTGTATTTTTAACGGTTGTAACTGTTAGAAATACACTGTTCCAGTGTTGTGGGATCAAACAATATAGCATCTACATACCCTCTGAATGAGATGATTCTAAATTCTGAATAACATAGCAAACATCTGCAAACCCTTCTTTTTAGGTAATTTTTTAACCCATTCTTTCTTAGACAAAATCTCACCATTCCTAACATAAGATTTCACATTATACCGATTAATAGATTGGAGTTTCTCATTAGACTTACTTTTAACTCTTTGATATAAACAAACCGATGCTATATCATCAAAAGAATCCAAAATCTCAGTAAATCGAATGAGTAACCTATCATTAGCTTTCAACCCAAAATATAAAGTAATATCTTACGCATACCAATAAATTTCTCCCAAAAACCCAAACAAGGTTCAATCAATTTAGAATTAGAGACAACCTTGTTCGAAGAATTAACAAGTTTTGCCTGCAAGAAAACTTCTTATGTCCAAAATTCCCATAGTTGAAACATTTGATCAGATTTCTACAATTTCTAGCGAAATGTCCTACCCCTATAGGAAAAGCAAAGCAGATAATTGCAGGACGAAGAAGAATTTCTACCAATATTCGAGCCGTAGTCGGTCCGCCATTTTTTGAGAGGTTATTATATCTTTCATTTGGATTGAATACGATGTCCTTATTAAATATTAGTTATAAATAATTATAAATAAAACATTTATAAATTTTATATGTATACATATGTATGTAGATATATATAAAAATAATTAACTCACTAAATAAACTAAATATTAAGTTTATGAAATGCTATTAACGCGCGGGCGCGCGCGCACACACACACACACATATATGTATGTATGTATGTATGTATTTGTTCATAATATTGCATGAAAGCCGTGAATAATTTAATAAAATGATATTTTCTTTTCTTTTAAATTGAGTTATACAATACTTGTAAATATATGTATATTAAAATATATAATAAAATTAATTTTTTTTAAATATTTCAATAAATTTTGTTGGTATATATATATGTGTGTATGTGTGTGTATTTATTCATAATATTGCATGAAAGCCGTTAATAATTTAATAAAATAATATTTTATTGTCTTTTAAATTGATTTATACAATACATGTAAATATTATTATTATTTTTTTGTAAATTGGTAAATTTTATTAAGGCATTATAGCCCAGATCCAAAATCAGCCCACGCTGAACAATACATGTAAAAATATATATATATATATATATATATATATATATATATATATTAAAATAGATAATAAAATTACACTTTTTTTAAAAAAATATTTCTACAAATTTTGTTGTCAGCTAAAAATATTTTTTCTATTAATTTATTTTTCGATTTTTGCATTTAAAAACATTTCAAAATAAAAACCATGTAAAAATTAAAATAAATATTATTTTTGAAAGTTTAATGTGTGATAAATGTTATACAAATTTTTTCAATATATATGTTATTTGTAATATACATATATATATATATATTATTTATAATATATATAAACATTATAAATTACCTAATCAATTTTAGGTTAAATAATTAATTAAATATATTTATTTGGAATAATTTTTTTTATTCTTGCTTCCGAATGTATATTTTATATAAATAGATTTTATAAAATTTAAAACATGTAATATATTATTTATAATCTACAGAAATAATTACTAGTTTACCAAAATCAATTATAATAATGTTTTATTATATAAATTATTTTTTCTAGCAGTGAGCACAAAGTACAATAAACATCACAAAAATATTTTTTTTTTGTATAGATACAATAATATACACAACCATTCAATTTATGACAGCATTTCGATATACAATATTCATAATATAATCTAACATCTTATCACATTAATAATATAACATATAATGTGATACAACAAAGATAAAACAGAGATTTACCTTTCACCAAAATGCTTGCATACACGTTGAACATCTCCTTGAATCACAAATCAGAAGTTGCTTGCTCTTGAATTGCCTTACCATCGATGATCAAATCGAAGAGTTATGATATAATTTTGTACTTGGATTTTTGGTGTTTGAAGAGGATGGCCACTGGTCGAAATTATCAGAGAGGAAGGAGGGCAAAAGTCTTCCAGAAATGATGTAAAGAGGTGGCATATAAATAGAAAGTCAAGAGAGTGAAAAGTGAATCTTATCCTAATATCTCTCTCTCTTACTATTTCCACTCTTTTAATCATTCAAACTCCTTTCTTTTTTCAATCATATGGTTGGCCTAAACACCAATGTACAACCAAAAATAACATGTCTATATAGGTCTCAAATCCGGTCCTAGTTCGAACAATATTCAGTGTAATTTTAAACCTTATTTAAACACATATCGATATCGTATACCGATCAATATATTTATAACTATTATAAACACACTATTTAATATTGTTTAATATACATCAAATAAAATTTTATAATTAATATTTCATAAATATTAATTTATTTAATTAATTTACAACAGTTTATAAATTAGTTAATCCGATGGTAAATGGAACATTCAACGTTTTGGCTGTGTGACTTTTAGATGTAAATTTGGTCAGCGATTAATATTGAACATTTCAAATATTAATGTTCATACATGTAACGACCCCGAAATTTAAATTTATTTAAATTAATAATTAAATGAATTTTTAAATATAAATTGAATACAAAGTAACACATTAGCTAAACCTTAACAATAAAATAAAAATAGGAGTTCACTCATATACATAACATAACCAAAACTACTTTATATCTATATCTATATTACAAAATAAATAGAGTAAAATATAAAAACCATATCTCATCAACAAATAGATCTGCATAGTCAATCTAGACAACAACACTTAAATATAAATAAAACTAGCAGCCACCATTGTAAAACAAATATATACAAACAAATTGCAAAAGTCAATACAAAGTAACAAAACAAAACAAAAGATAAAACAAAATATCTACAAGCTTGAAGAATAAGATAAAGTATATATATATATATATATGTAAGTATATATGTAAGCATGAAAGCTGCCAGGAAAATGAAACAAATTCATTTATGTACACTCGCAAAATGAGATGAAGCAAATATATATGTAATTATGTATGAAGGAAATAGCCTGCAAATGACAACATCCTATACATCTAAGTACAAACAAGAATAAAGTGAATAATGCAAAGCATCACCATAAAGTCTCAGCCGAATTTAAAGAAGGCATGGGCTAAGCATAGGAACAAAGTACCAGGCAATTAATGCAAGCATACCAGCCATGTCCCTAGTACAAAAACAAACATCACCTGTACAACACATCTCCTATGTATCAGCCTTCCATTCATTCGTTCATCCAAGCTGAAGAAAAAATAGATCTGAGCAACCATTGTTTCAAAATTTAAAAACATCATCTCAAATAAAAACTTCAACTGGAAGTCTGGGAAGCAAATAATCAAGCCTCTTCACTTCTATTCGTTTATATCAAAACATAGCAAGTATTTTTACATCTGAAGCATCATCTACAAACTTAAACAAGGATTCAAATATAAACAACAATTCAAATCAACTGCAAAATCAAGTATCAGATCATCTCAACAAATCGAAGTTCGACATTTAGACAACTTCCAGTTTTCAAAGTAAATCTGCTCCTCTGCTCTTCTTTTCCAGGTGAGCAACTTTTCTTATTTATCTGTGAGTAAACTCGAATTTATTTTAAATCTGGATGTATGACTAGAAGCTTGTTGGAAAATATGTTGCAGGATGTTGTGTATTTGCCTGTAATCTGCTTGCATATGTAGGAATACCAAGTGTATCTCTGTTCTAAAGTACAGAGTATAAAATTTAGACAAAAAATTAAATTCTTCTTGCTGTAATCTTAGTCAGGTTATTATATCCAAACAAAATATGATTTTTAGGGATTAAGCTATGATTTGAAATATTTTTAAGTTTTAAAAATGGAAATATTTTCTGGAAAAGGTAAATGTACAGTGGAACAATTGTTCATGTAAAAAATCAAATGTCTTAATTTGTAAACTTATCTATATAATCTGAATTCTCTACTCAAAACTTGATTTTTAAAACTAATATGAAGATTTCTAGTTGACTATCCTAGTTACAGTTTCGAGATGAACCAACATTGTTTTTTTGTCAATTCCTAATGATTTAACAAATTTTAAATCTTGAAATTCATTTTGGGAGCTTGCTTGATCTTTGTAGAATTCAGGAAAAATGTTTAAAGAAATTTCTATTGAGTGAGAAGTTGTATCGAAGGAATTTTAGGGTTTGAACGTGTTTTTGGGTCGCTGAGTTTTGAGGAGCCGCCGCGATCACTCCAGGTGATCGAGTTCGACGTGGGTCAGGGGATTGGTGAAGGAGGTGTTGATGAAGGGGTGGTCGGAGTTTGGAGTCGCCTAGTGGTCGGAGCGTCGAGAACTTGGCGTTGACAGGTTCGAGAGGGGAAGTGAGCTCGTGTTTCCAGGTTTGCATTTGAAGTTCTCGATTTCGTTTTGAGGTGGCGCAGCGGGTTTTGGAGATTGCGAGTTGGTCGTGGGACGATGGGTGATAGGTGGTGATGCTGGTCGATGGTCGGAAGTGGCTGGAGGCGTGGTGCACGTGCACGTGTGCATCTGCGTATCTGGTATGATGGGGGAGGACGAATTTGTTCTCGCGTGTTTTGCTCGAGATTTTCGTGGTCGACTCGAAGTGAGGATCGAGTATTTGGAGTTTCTACTCGAGTTCGTACTCGTGAAATTGTAGGTGATAGGCCTGCAGTTTAAAGTTTTAAAGAAATGAACTAAGTAAAAAAAATAAAGAAGAAGAAAAAGAACGTACGAGAGAGGAATGACTCGTGCAATCTGGTGGGAAACTCGAGAGGCTACTCGAGTAGAGCTGGGGGAATTCTCGGGTTTATTGATGCTTGGCGAACTGTTTGAAATCTTCAAAATATACAAATTGAAGTTATATCACCTAAATAATTTTAGGTGATCATTTTTGTTTAACTGTTTAAAGGGGGTAATTAAGAAATTTAATAATTGATTAATTCACTTTTAAAGACTAAGTTAAATTTAATTAAAGGTTAGTTAATGAATATAAAGAAATGTTTAAGAATAATTACAAATTTGCTTAATTAATTATTAATGGTTAATAAATGGGTCATTAAGGATTAATTAATTAAGGAATTATAAATTAATGAAGGTGATTAAGGAAAGATAATAAATTAAGGGCTAATTAACCAATGTGATTAATTAAGGGTAATTAATTTAAGAATAATTTATTAATTATTAATGGTTAGTTAATAAATGATTTAAAGGATAATTAATTATATTGGTTTGTAATTAATTAATGATTAATTAACCCGGATTAGAAATTCATAAGTAATTAATCTAATTTGAATAAATCAGATAATTAACTGACCTTACTTGTGAATATTTGAATTTGATTGGATGATTGAATTGTTTGATATCCCTGATTCGTGATATTTTGTGATACCACCTGATTTATGTTGTGATCTGTAATTTACTTATCTGTGATGTATATATTGTTATGTGAATATGAAACCCTTGACCCGTAAAACGGCATTTGAATTTCGATGCGACAGGGAGTCGGATTCCAGTTGGTTATCCGAAACCCACATCGAATTGTAATAGTGAATCTTTATGACCGATAAATTTATTTTATCTATGAATCTGTGAATGAAGATAAGCGTTATCGATTTTACCGCTTATTGATATATCTGTGATAAGTGATGTTGCACTATTGTGTGTAAAACCCCTAGACCACACTGTTACACACACAAATATGGATTTCACGTGGAAATCGGTTAAGTCACAGATAATGTAAATTTGATGTTTTTGAAATTGAAATTTTTAATTTCAATTGATTTTGAAATTGGAAATTTGGGTTTAAAAGTGAAAAGCTTTTTGAAATAGGATTTCAGAGATAAAAGTTATCTTGAATAACTTAAACGAGTTTTGAAGATTTAAATAATTTGATTTAAATTTGAATTCAAGTTTGAAATTAAATTCTATGATTCAAAACTAGGGATTAAAGATGATATAAATGTGTTTGTATGAATTAAACCATTTTAAAAGTATAAGTTGGGAATTTGAATTTAAACCAAGGATTTCCACTCGTATGGATAAATCAGATTTTCTGAAATAAAACTGTTTGTTTTCAAATGATAAAAGCTTTCAGATAGGAAATGAAATTCCAGTTTAATTAAAGGAATTTCAAGTTTGAATTGAAAATTGTTTTTTTCAAGTTATGAATGAATTCTTTTTGAAAGCTATGGATTAAATCTGTTATCTTAACATATTTAAAATTGGTGTTTGTTTAAACCATTTGAAATGGAATTGTTTTGAAAGCTATTAGTTAAATCTTTGATTTAAAGATTTAACGAATTAATTAAATTGAATTGGGAATCGATTTGGAAAATCTGTAAATGAATCTGTGAAACTCAGTTGAACTTTGTGAATTGAATCTTTTTGTTTAAAAAGATTAAAATGGTAATTTGTTTAAACCATTTGAAGCAAGATTTTGGGTAATAAGCTGTGACTTAATTGAAATCCCATATCCATATGCTTTTTAATTGCGCTCACTATTCGGGTTAGCCGGGAAAGGACCTTTGGGTCGTATAACCCATTCCGAATAGTGATACGTCGTATATGGATGGCATTTGAAGACCGGTGATGAAGACCGGATATTTTCGAAAATGAAAGGACAACCTGTCGAATGTCTCTGCACTGAGTTGCTCCGGTATAGAGATTTATATCACTCTTTTTGTGACGGGAAGTCCGGACGTGATTGGAAATTATCCGGATTTGCAAGGGCTTCGTGAGAAGTGCCTTCGGTTCTGTTCGAACCCGGAACAGACTTGTATGGTTACATGTCTGACATTACACTTTGAGATATAAAGCCGATTTCTTTCAAATACATATCTGTTTGGTGGCGGAGAATTTATTCTCTTAGCTTAACACCCTTCTCTGAGACGTACGAGCTCAGAGGTTATGTAGTTGAAATTTATCAGCGATATATCCCAATTTGGTAATGTGGCATGCTGAGTGTTGCTGTGTGATGATCAGTGTTTGATCATTTGTGATATGATCATTTGTTTGATCATTTATCTTTGTGATCATAGGTTGATCATCTGTTGACCCAAAGCGTGGCTTTTTGAAAAAGCGTAGCTTTGTGGACGAGACTTCGTCGAGCCTCACAACCCGGTAATGGTCGAAACAGGAATCGTGCGGCAAGGTTTTCAGGGGTAGCTCCCCTAGGGTATGACCATTCCTTCTGGAAAAGGGTAGTATCATGGTATGGAGCCCAGATACTTACTCATGTGGACACACTTTATTTATGACGTGTGATGTTGGATTCGAGGCGCCTCGGTTAAAGGTCCCAAAGGACCGGGGGTGGCATATCTGAGGTTTCTTTTATCCCTTGGGAAAAGGGGTTGCCGGCCTTGTTTGGCAGAGAACAGTTGGTTCTCGGAGCGTCCCGCCAGAGGCGTTTCTTTCGTGGAATAGGAAGTTCCTTAGCCTGACCATTTGTTGGAAATCCATCTTCCAAATACGAACTTTGTACGGTTTTAGTTGTATTACCTGCCATGGAATGTGGTGGTAACCTGCTATTGAACATGGTAGCTATAGTAGGCATAAGTGCGAAATGTCTATGCTGGCTAAGATTTATATTCTACTTTCGAAATGTGTTTCTGCACTATGCACTAATAATAATATCAAATGATTTGATTTTTGCGTAGTAAGCATCTTTGACTATCATAAGGAGAAATCTTCTCCAATTCTGCGTTTGCATTGTGTGTGTGGCGGGAGGCCTTATGGTAGTCTCATTTTCCAAAAAGCATTGCGAATTGACTTTAAAATTCTCTGCTATTTGTTTTAAAGATAACTGTTTTTGGTTGCTCACACCAGTCCCACGACTGACTCGGAGTTTATTGTTCCTTTCCTAAACTCTGGGTGCTCATAATTTCCTACACGAGCAGTCTAGAGTTGGGGTTTTCAGATATTCAGGTTTAGTAGATTTTCTGGAGCTAGTTCAGTCTTTGGATCAGACTGCACTTGCTTATCTTTGTGCCTCGTTATTGGGAGTTCGAGCTATATCTGGATTGGCATTCTGAAGATGGAGATTATCCGCTGCTGATGTTATCGTTTTCTTTTCCGCTGCTATTTATTGTATCATATCTCTGATGTATATTGATATTCATTGTATCACTCTGTTGTATCAGATATTGTATATCAATGTATTATTCATTTATTCCGCTGTGTTATTTACTTAATGTTGTTATAAGCTCCGGCGACTCGGATTTGAACGGTCGAATCTACGGCATTTGAATACGATGTAAAGTATGGATGTCGATTTTCGAGCGTGAAAATCTAGATCGTTACAATACATCACTTAGCAAGTTGTGTGATTATGGCCAAATTATCGCTTGCTTAGTTCCGATAAAATCCATTTTTATTTTATTAAGTATTATCCATTAGTGATAATTATTTGCACTAATTCCCTTCGTCAAAACTATATCACTTTGGACTTATGGAATTTGGTAATGGTCAAAATTCTAATATCATCCACATTCAACTTTATAGTTGAAACACAAAGTATTTGGTTCAATAATAATATCACCGAATTGGTAATGGAATTTGCCGAATTGTTCTATACAAGTGTTTAGAGATCCCTATCGATAGAGTTGTACGGACAATACCGACCAGAATCCATATACCACTCAACAAACCAATCATCACAATATAAAACAATTTTTTTATATTCAATAACAAATACGCGCTCATATCTATTATTACACTCAACTCATTCTAGAGTACTACTGACTCTATCTCTAATGAGTAACACCCAACAGAGCAGGGTTGTCGCTTAACCATATGCTCTGATACCAAATGTAACATCCCGAATTTTCGACTTTCGAAAATTCGACATCGATACTCACTTTATCGACTGCCGAGCCATCGAATGCCGGAAACCCGAAAAGTTATGGTTTTAAAAAGAAGAAAAAGGCAGAAGAAGAAGAAGATAGAAGAAAGAAGAGAAGAAAATAGAGAAGAAGAGAAGAACAACACAGAACAACATCAGAACAGAAAAAAATATCAGAATCTTACACATCGCAGCGGAACAATATACAATAGATAATTACTAGTCTTTTAAAACAAAGAACTATATCAGTTTATACATACATCAATCATCAGAGTCAATATACAACAATGGACAGTTATATAAACTTGTCCTCATACAGAATACACAGCGGAATAAATACTATCAGATACAAATACTACGTCTCGTCATCCAGCTTATCTCCAAAGCTTCAGAATATCCAGAATATCCTGATAACATAACTCTAGGCTGCCCGTGTGGAAATTGGTGGGCACCCAGAGTTTAGAAGGGAACAATAAACTCCGAGTCAGTCATGGTGACTGGTGTGAGATCGTAAAACAGTTATTTTTCACAAAGAAAATAAAACAAATTCGCAATGCTTTTGGAAAATGAAACTACCATAAGACCTCCCACCACACACACAATGCAAACGCAGAATTGGAGGAGATTTCTTCTTATGATAGTCAAAGATGCTTACTACGCAAAATCAAATCATTTTTGATATTATTATTAGTGCATAGTGTAGAAAACAGTTCGAAAGTATAATATTAATCTTAGCCAACATACGACCAGTATCGTATGCCTACTATAGCTACTATGTTCAATAGCAGGTTACCGCCACATTCCATAGCAGGTAATACAACTAAAACCGTACACGTCACGTATTGTTTCTTTGGATTTCCAACAAATGGTCAGGCTAAGGAACTTCCTATCCACGATGGGTACGTCCCTGGAATAGACGACCCGAGAACCTAACCGGATCTCTGCCAACACAAGGCCGGGTTACCTCTGCAAAAATAGGTAACTACTGACACGCGTATGTCATCCCCCGATCGTAACCGATCTTCCCGAGGATCCCCGATTTCCAACAAACCACATAGTAAAAATGCAGCAACCACATAGGTTAAGTATCTGGGCTCCATACCATGATACCACCTCTATCCAGAAGGAATGACATACACTAAGGGGCGCTACTCCCTAGAACCTTGCCGCATCCTTCCTGTTTTGACCATTTCCGGGGTGTGAGGCTCGACGAAGTCTCGTCCACAAAGCTACGCTTTCTACAAAGCCCTGCTTCGGGTCAAACAAAAATGATTAACCTATGATCACAAAGATATAAGATCAAACAAATGATCATATCGCAAATGATCAAACACTGATCATTTCACAGCAACACTCAGTATGCCACGTTACCAAATTGGGAATATATTGCTGATAAATTTCAACTACATAACCTCTGAGCTCGTACGTCTCAGAGAAGGGTGTTAAGCTAAGAGAATAAATTCTCCGCCACCAACAGAAATGTATTTGAAAGAGATCAGCTTTATATCTCAAATTGTAACGTCAGACACACAATCCATACAAGTCTGTTCCGGGATCGAACAGAACCGAAGGCACTTCTCACGAAGCCCTTGCATATCCGGATAATTTTCTAATCACGTCCGGACTTCCCGTCACTAAGGGTGATAAAACCTCTAAATCGGAGATCAGCCGATGTAGAGTAACTCGACGGTAATCCTTCCGTTTTCAAAAATATCCGGTCTTCAACACCGGTCTTCGAATGCAATTCATAACGACGTATCACATATTCGGAATGGGTTATACGACCCCATGGTCCTTTCCCGGCTAACCCGAATAGTGAGTGATTATTCCAAAATAAGTGTGGCATTCAAATTCATCCAATTCACAACAAATATCGTTCAAGGTAATTATTGATAGTCGGTTATTTAACTACCAATAAAGATGTGCAACATCATCAGATTCCAAATAATCTTCCAAATTATTAAATCTTCCAAAATGTCTTTACTAGATATATTATTTCCACACTTCAATCATTTGAAAACAATTTCAAATCAACTTTCACATTTCAATTTATCTTTAAAAGATAAAATCTCAAAACAGTTCATTTCATATTGGAAAAGCATTTCCATACTTATTAAATAATAAGTATTTCACAATCATTTATTTTCAACACTTGGAAAATATTCGATACTTTTAAATCAAAATTAAGTATATATTTCATCCTTTAAGGAAATCATTCTCTTTCACAAATTTTATTTGAGTCAAAACGAATGTTACGTAAAACATCGTTACAACGACTCAAAATCACTAGTATAGGGATTCGGATTTAGATAGATATATAAATCCCAATACTACATTAAAACATTTCCTTTTGGAAATCATTTACTATAACAACAGTGTTATAGTCCACCATTTCCTTATTTTTCGAAAACGTCTATTTCAACAATGAATGTTGAAATCTATGATTTCGATATTTAACACGTTTTAAAACATCTTTTAAAACAATTACTTCATTTCGTAATATCACTTTTCCAAAACATATCTATTTTATTTAATAATATATCCACTGTCCAAAATCGTGAATATAATTCCTTTAATTAACTTCTACAATTCACTTATCAAAATAAGTGATTTCGGATTTATAAACAACGTTTATAAATCACAATTTTATATTTTATAACAATTTCAAGTTATGAAATACCTTACTTAAACAATTCCATTTGACTCATTTATATAACAAAAATCCAAATCATAAGTTGATAACTTATAATTCATTTAGTTTCAAAGTCCTTCATCTTATAACTTCACAAATCGTATGTCTATTAATACTACTTACTTATAAAATCCGTTTATAAGTTTATTTTAACATTTATAGAACTCCTAAAAAATCTCCTTATTTTTATTTATAAAATAACAATTTTATACATCTTCTATAAATATAATCCATTTATAATAAGTCGAAAATTTCAATTTAACCCAATTACAATTTAATCAACTTATATTTCAAAAACTACTTTCTTATTATATCTTCACAAATCTCATAATTTTATAACACGAAAATTATAACATTTATTTATTTAAAATGAATTAATTCCAAAATTCAATAAAACGTATACTTTCAAAAATCACTTTGAAATCCTTTTAAAAATAATATCGTTATTTTTAACTTCAAAAATGGATCCGATGATGCTACAGCATCAAACAATCAATCACAACAATCAAATATCATATATCATCATATGATAACAGAATATATCACAATATCTGTAAATAATCAATACGGTGAGGAATCCAGTTGGATCCCTCCAACCTGTTTCCCTGCATCCACAGATGTTAGCACAATACCAATTCCGCTCCAGTACGGAATTATCGTGGTATATGGGTTTAATAAATATTATCCGCTTACTAACGGCGCAATAGGGTCTCATCCGCTATACGAGGCGGGAAATCAATCAATCCAATATATACATATGCCAATATGTATATATTGCTATATATATATAGATATATCCTACTATATCTAATATCACATCCAAACAGTCAATCATCAATCAATAACGGTTAATTCAAATTTAATTTTGAGTGAGGAAGATCTCACCTTGATTTTAAGTTCCGTTCCAGCGTTTATTTCGAATAAAATTAAACGCGCGTTTAATTTTACCCGAAATTCAAACTAGCTCCAAACAACTCCAATCCAGTTGCATCGCGTGGTGCTCGACAAAACGATTGCAACGCAATTCATTTTGGAATTTTTCGACCTCGTATGAACAAGTTACACATTTTAGAAGTTTGTACAAATTAATCGATAAAATATTTACAAATTTCCTTTTCACAATTTCAACCTAGATGAATCTGGACCGTGGGTTTCAGGCAAAGCAAATCGTGGCCACACCTATCTTCATCTTTCCCGTTCGTATCCAAGCCGTGCACGAAACCCATATCACGTTCGAACTTTCGCATATCGCGGCCACCTACGACGAGCCAGGGTCCATCACTCCACCACCGTTCAACAGCACGCCGCCTCCCCTACCCACGCCTGGAGCAGCTCAGCGCTCGGCCATCCACAGACGTTGAAATACGTGCTCGAACGCACGACGTTCACGACCAATTTGCGCCTTCCTCGTGACGAATTATTCGATCATAGCCGTTCACTTTACAGATCTCAATGCCCTCTTCAACATTGTAGTTGACACTTACTTGCAATTGTTGATGGATCGTAAGAAAATTGAGGGAGAAGATGGCACGTTTTTGGCCATTGAACGAATTAGAGGCGGCCAGGGTTTAAGCTGAAACCCTAGTTTTCTCGTTTGCAAAATGAAAGAAAAGGGTGCTTTTATAGAAAATTGCCCAGTTTACTATTC
The DNA here is from genome assembly GCA_030737815.1 of Allium fistulosum. NCBI lineage: Eukaryota > Viridiplantae > Streptophyta > Magnoliopsida > Asparagales > Amaryllidaceae > Allium > Allium fistulosum. The sequence continues at coordinate 423,017,136 of CM060908.1, forward strand.
ATCTGGAAATTTTCGAACACCAAATCGAGCGTGCCGGCTGACGTTTCTAAGGTTTACCCCGCGTTCCGAACGCAATGGAACGTGTTTCGGGAGCTAATTCGGACATCTGTGTGAGATATGGAAATAAACGATCAATTTAACTTAAACCGATTTAAATCGATTTCGAGGCGTTTTAGCTTGCCCCGGACAAATGGTAAATCCAAAAATTACGAAATTTGAAATCTTACAATAATATCACATTACGGATCCGATGAAACTAGTTTCGTCGAAATCCGAGACTGTTCGAAAATTGGCTATTTTTACAGTCGATAATTAAATATTAAAATATTCAATTTTCATAGATTAACTCCAAATTCGATTCTGAAAGTTCAAAAATATTTCTATAACTTCAGTATGATTAAATAAAATTTTACAAATCATTTTCAATCATTTTAAACTCGATTTTCAATTATCTCTGGAATTTCAATTATTAATTTATCGATTCAACTTACCAAATTAAATCCAATATCCTTTAAATAAATTATTCGACTTATTAAATTCATTTATTAATATTTAAAATCAATTAAATATTCGAATCTTAATTCTCAAAAATTCTGGGTCGTTACAAACTTCCCCCCTTAAAAGAATTTCGTCCTCGAAATTACCAAGTAAGGAAAAGTGGTCCTTAACTCGTCTATCATTTTTCACAATTCAATAGTTTTATCAAATTTTCAAAACAAATCTTTCTACTAAAGATTCGTTATTAATTCAACTAACTTTCCAAACCTTTTATAGTTTTCAAACAACATTGTTTACTTCAAAATTCAAATTTAAACTTAAATTCAAATTTTAACTTTCAAAATTTTCTCAAAAATTTTCTAACACTCGAAATTTTCGAAAAAAATCGCCAGCGTCTCCTTTGCACGGCTAATACGACACTACTACAAAACGTCCCTACGGACTCTCAGATTTCAAAAAGAAAAGAAAAAGCCAAGCGGCTAGAGAAATAAGTCATCAAATCTCATATTCAAATTTAAATACATACCTTTTTCGAGCAATTCAAATTATCTTCGAAATCAAAATTCCCAATTCCTTTATTACACCTGTATATCCTACTAGCCATAATATCTAGTTACATATTCAAACCATTTTGCAAATTCTATTACAAAATTTTCAATATAAACTGCTTATACATTTTTACTTCACTGTTGAGGTTATATATATTCATTTTCATTCAATTTTACATTTCAAATCTATTTGAATTCATCTCGAATTTCGTTTACCAACAATTTAAAACAAAGTTTAACATTCAGCTTTAATTTCATTTACTTGCAATTGTAAATTTCATTCATTCGGAATTTATTTCTACTTACTTGAATTTATCTTTAAATTCGAACCATCTCTTTTCATTTAGCTCACAATTCAAGTTTCAATTTAACTAATTCAACTTCCATTTCATGAATTAATTAATTATCAATGTAGTTTATTCGGATTCAATCCTTATTCATTTTTCTTTTCCAAGTTAGGAATTTTCTATTCAACGTGATTCAATTCACAATTCCAATCTAATTTGGATTCTATTTTAACTTCTGAATATTGAATTTCATCAACTATCTTTTACAACTGCACTAATTTAAATTAGTTCCAATTACTAATTCATCACAAATTCTAATTCACTTATTCAAATTTGTTTTCAACATTCAGTTTAAATCTTATTCACTTCATTCAATTTGCTTCACTTACAAATTTTTAGTTTAATACTTCTCAATTTAAATTCAATTCCAGTTTTTATTTACTTACAAATTCAAAATAGATTTCAACTTTCAATCTCACTCTCATTTAATTGATTCACTTGTACTTACATTTATTTAACTTCATCCTTTTAAGTTAAATTTATTTTATCAAAATTCAAATTGTATAAGTTATCAACTTAACAATATTTCATAATTATCTTTATATAGCATTCCAGAGTCTTACCATCATCCCAAAGCCATTTTGAAAACAATTCAAATTTATCTTTTGAATTCCAAAAACCAAACCCAAATTTTTCAAACAACTTCCATTTAAAACAATTTGGCAGCAATTCCTCTCTTGGAAACCCAAAAATGAACATCGATGATGCTGCAGTCATTACCGAAGTTATTTTCCAGCGACCGAAAAGAGTTTAGAGCTTTCATCTCTCCAAAATACTTTTCAAAACCTTTGAAATTCATTTTCAAATTCAAAAAGATTTAAACTTTCCAAATCTCCAAAATTTTCAAATTCTTTTCAAACATTTCCAAAAACTTTTCTGGAATTCCGTTTTAAATTACAAATCACATTTAAAATTTGTATTCTCAAATTTCATTTGTATGTGAATTTATTTCTTAACTTTGGAGTTATGATTTCAATTTCTTATTCAATTTTAGTGATGATAATTCACTATTATTACTTCCTAACATCCATGCAACCATATACTATAGTACTTTATAGAAAAACATTTCTTTTCTATACAAAAATAGTTTTGGGCAAAATTATCTCATTTACCCTATTTAAAACAATATTGTGCCGAATTGTTCTATACAAGTGTTTAGAGATCCCTATCGATAGAGTTGTACGGACAATACCGACCAGAATCCATATACCACTCAACAAACCAATCATCACAATATAAAACAATTTTTTTATATTCAATAACAAATACGCGCTCATATCTATTATTACACTCAACTCATTCTAGAGTACTACTGACTCTATCTCTAATGAGTAACACCCAACAGAGCAAGGTTGTCGCTTAACCATATGCTCTGATACCAAATGTAACATCCCGAATTTTCGACTTTCGAAAATTCGACATCGATACTCACTTTATCGACTGCCGAGCCATCGAATGCCGGAAACCCGAAAAGTTATGGTTTTAAAAAGAAGAAAAAGGCAGAAGAAGAAGAAGATAGAAGAAAGAAGAGAAGAAAATAGAGAAGAAGAGAAGAACAACACAGAACAACATCAGAACAGAAAACAATATCAGAATCTTACACATCGCAGCGGAACAATATACAATAGATAATTACTAGTCTTTTAAAACAAAGAACTATATCAGTTTATACATACATCAATCATCAGAGTTAATATACAACAATGGACAGTTATATAAACTTGTCCTCATACAGAATACACAGCGGAATAAATACTATCAGATACAAATACTACGTCTCGTCATCCAGCTTATCTCCAAAGCTCCAGAATATCCAGAATATCCTGATAACATAACTCTAGGCTGCCCGTGTGGAAATTGGTGGGCACCCAGAGTTTAGAAGGGAACAATAAACTCCGAGTCAGTCATGGTGACTGGTGTGAGATCGTAAAACAGTTATTTTTCACAAAGAAAATAAAACAAATTTGCAATGCTTTTGGAAAATGAAACTACCATAAGACCTCCCACCACACACACAATGCAAACGCAGAATTGGAGGAGATTTCTTCTTATGATAGTCAAAGATGCTTACTACGCAAAATCAAATCATTTTTGATATTATTATTAGTGCATAGTGTAGAAAACAGTTCGAAAGTATAATATTAATCTTAGCCAACATACGACCAGTATCGTATGCCTACTATAGCTACTATGTTCAATAGCAGGTTACCGCCACATTCCATAGCAGGTAATACAACTAAAACCGTACACGTCACGTATTGTTTCTTTGGATTTCCAACAAATGGTCAGGCTAAGGAACTTCCTATCCACGATGGGTACGTCCCTGGAATAGACGACCCGAGAACCTAACCGGATCTCTGCCAACACAAGGCCGGGTTACCTCTGCAAAAATAGGTAACTACTGACACGCGTATGTCATCCCCCGATCGTAACCGATCTTCCCGAGGATCCCCGATTTCCAACAAACCACATAGTAAAAATGCAGCAACCACATAGGTTAAGTATCTGGGCTCCATACCATGATACCACCTCTATCCAGAAGGAATGACATACACTAAGGGGCGCTACTCCCTAGAACCTTGCCGCATCCTTCCTGTTTTGACCATTTCCGGGGTGTGAGGCTCGACGAAGTCTCGTCCACAAAGCTACGCTTTCTACAAAGCCCTGCTTCGGGTCAAACAAAAATGATCAACCTATGATCACAAAGATATAAGATCAAACAAATGATCATATCGCAAATGATCAAACACTGATCATTTCACAGCAACACTCAGTATGCCACGTTACCAAATTGGGAATATATTGCTGATAAATTTCAACTACATAACCTATGAGCTCGTACGTCTCAGAGAAGGGTGTTAAGCAAAGAGAATAAATTATCCACCACCAACAGAAATGTATTTGAAAGAGATCAGCTTTATATCTCAAATTGTAACGTCAAACACACAATCCATACAAGTCTGTTCCGGGATCGAACAGAACCGAAGGCACTTCTCACGAAGCCCTTGCATATCCGGATAATTTTCTAATCACGTCCGGACTTCCCGTCACTAAGGGTGATAAAACCTCTAAATCGGAGATCAGCCGATGTAGAGTAACTCGACGGTAATCCTTCCGTTTTCAAAAATATCCGGTCTTCAACACTGGTCTTCGAATGCAATTCATAACGACGTATCACATATTCGGAATGGGTTATACGACCCCATGGTCCTTTCCCGGCTAACCCGAATAGTGAGCGATTATTCCAAAATAAGTGTGGCATTCAAATTCATCCAATTCACAACAAATATCGTTCAAGGTAATTATTGATAGTCGGTTATTTAACTATCAATAAAGATGCGCAACATCATCAGATTCCAAATAATCTTCCAAATTATTAAATCTTCCAAAATGTCTTTACTAGATATATTATTTCCACACTTCAATCATTTGAAAACAATTTCAAATCAACTTTCACATTTCAATTTATCTTTAAAAGATAAAATCTCAAAACAGTTCATTTCATATTGGAAAAGCATTTCCATACTTATTAAATAATAAGTATTTCACAATCATTTATTTTCAACACTTGGAAAATATTCGATATACTTAAATCAAAATTAAGTATATATTTCATCCTTTAAGGAAATCATTCTCTTTCACAAATTTTATTTGAGTCAAAACGAATGTTACGTAAAACATCGTTACGACGACTCAAAATCACTAGTATAGGGATTCGGATTTAGATAGATATATAAATCCCAATACTACATTAAAACATTTCCTTTTGGAAATCATTTACTATAACAACAGTGTTATAGTCCACCATTTCCTTATTTTTCGAAAACGTCTATTTCAACAATGAATGTTGAAATCTATGATTTCGATATTTAACACGTTTTAAAACATCTTTTAAAACAATTACTTCATTTCGTAATATCACTTTTCCAAAACATATCTATTTTATTTAATAATATATTCACTGTCCAAAATCGTGAATATAATTCCTTTAATTAACTTCTACAATTCACTTATCAAAATAAGTGATTTCGGATTTATAAACAACGTTTATAAATCACAATTTTATATTTTATAACAATTTCAAGTTATGAAATACCTTACTTAAACAATTCCATTTGACTCATTTATATAACAAAAATCCAAATCATAAGTTGATAACTTATAATTCATTTAGTTTCAAAGTCCTTCATCTTATAACTTCACAAATCGTATGTCTATTAATACTACTTACTTATAAAATCCGTTTATAAGTTTATTTTAACATTTATAGAACTCCTAAAAAATCTCCTTATTTTTATTTATAAAATAACAATTTTATACATCTTCTATAAATATAATCCATTTATAATAAGTCGAAAATTTCAATTTAACCCAATTACAATTTAATCAACTTATATTTCAAAAACTACTTTCTTATTATATCTTCACAAATCTCATAATTTTATAACACGAAAATTATAACATTTATTTATTTAAAATGAATTAATTCCAAAATTCAATAAAACGTATACTTTCAAAAATCACTTTGAAATCCTTTTAAAAATAATATCGTTATTTTTAACTTCAAAAATGGATCTGATGATGCTACAGCATCAAACAATCAATCACAACAATCAAATATCATATATCATCATATGATAACAGAATATATCACAATATCTGTAAATAATCAATACGGTGAGGAATCCAGTTGGATCCCTCCAACCTGTTTCCCTGCATCCACAGATGTTAGCACAATACCAATTCCGCTCCAGTACGGAATTATCGCGGTATATGGGTTTAATAAATATTATCCGCTTACTAACGGCGCAATAGGGTCTCATCCGCTATACGAGGCGGGAAATCAATCAATCCAATATATACATATGCCAATATGTATATATTGCTATATATATAGATATATCCTACTATATCTAATATCACATCCAAACAGTCAATCATCAATCAATAACTGTTAATTCAAATTTAATTTTGAGTGAGGAAGATCTCACCTTGATTTTAAGTTCCATTCCAGCGTTTATTTCGAATAAAATTAAACGTGCGTTTAATTTTACCCGAAATTCAAACTAGCTCCAAACAACTCCAATCCAGTTGCATCGCGTGGTGCTCGACAAAACGATTGCAACGCAATTCGTTTTGGAATTTTTCGACCTCGTATGAACAAGTTACACATTTTAGAAGTTTGTACAAATTAATCGATAAAATATTTACAAATTTCCTTTTCACAATTTCAACCTAGATGAATCTGGACCGTGGGTTTCAGGCAAAGCAAATCGTGGCCACACCTATCTTCATCTTTCCCGTTCGTATCCAAGCCGTGCACGAAACCCATATCACGTTCGAACTTTCGCATATCGCGGCCACCTACGACGAGCCAGGGTCCATCACTCCACCACCGTTCAACAGCACGCCGCCTCCCCTACCCACGCCTGGAGCATCTCAGTGCTCGGCCATCCACAGACGTTGAAATACGTGCTCGAACGCACGACGTTCACGACCAATTTGCGCCTTCCTCGTGACGAATTATTCGATCATAGCCGTTCACTTTACAGATCTCAATGCCCTCTTCAACATCGTAGTTGACACTTACTTGCAATTGTTGATGGATCGTAAGAAAATTGAGGGAGAAGATGGCACGTTTTTGGCCATTGAATGAATTAGAGGCGGCCAGGGTTTAAGCTGAAACCCTAGTTTTCTCGTTTGCAAAATGAAAGAAAAGGGTGCTTTTATAGAAAATTGCCCAGTTTACTATTCATCTGGAAATTTTCGAACACCAAATCGAGCGTGCCGGCTGACGTTTCTAAGGTTTACCCCGCGTTCCGAACGCAATGGAACGTGTTTCGGGAGCTAATTCGGACATTTGTGTGAGATATGGAAATAAACGATCAATTTAACTTAAACCGATTTAAATCGATTTCGAGGCGTTTTAGCTTGCCCCGGACAAATGGTAAATCCAAAAATTACGAAATTTGAAATCTTACAATAATATCACATTATGGATCCAATGAAACAGGTTTCGTCAAAATCCGAGACTGTTCGAAAATTGGCTATTTTTACAGTCGATAATTAAATATTAAAATATTCAATTTTCATAGATTAACTCCAAATTCGATTCTGAAAGTTCAAAAATATTTCTATAACTTCAGTCTGATTAAATAAAATTTTACAAATCATTTTCAATCATTTTAAACTCGATTTTCAATTATCTCTGGAATTTCAATTATTAATTTATCGATTCAACTTACCAAATTAAATCCAATATCCTTTAAATAAATTATTCGACTTATTAAATTCATTTATTAATATTTAAAATCAATTAAATATTCGAATCTTAATTCTCAAAAATTCTGGGTCGTTACACAATATTTCCACTCGACCCAACATTGAAGATCAACAGTGTTCTCAAGTCGAGTGAACCGTGTAATTTTGTCACATTGATATTTTCTATTTGACCTTAGTTATATTAATCAATAGAAAACTATCGAGTGAGTCATTCCATCGGATTCAATAACTATCAGTACGTAACCCTTTGTTGCCCCAGCAGTCATGAGTAATATGCTGCCCAACATTTGGAGAACGTTACATACTCTAGTCTTAATGGATGTATCGATATCTTGTCTCGATACATCTTGACTAGGAATATTTAAAATGTTATGTTTAATTTCATTGTGATAAATTACTTATGATTACAACACTTTGTAACTACTATCACAAAACATGCCATTTATTGATTTTCTATTAAATATGCTTTTAATTAAATTAATTAATCAATAAAACGCATTATATCAAGTACATAATAGAAAGCACCTTTTATTTCGAATAAGATTGGTTATCGAGTTAGATATATGCAACTAATTACATAACTGCCCCTAGGGCATACCATTAACTCTATTATCACAAACAAACAACGTCCACACAAAGAAAAATCAAGGTTAGTGCAACTTAATTCGAGGGTGGCATACTTGCCGATCAGAATAACCACATGCAAAGTCGTAACTAAAAAAATAATATCTAATCCTAACATATTAACCTGGTCTTTTGAAAAAAAAGAGTGTGTAGTACTAGTATTAAACATAATTCTAACTAAAATATTGGAAATCAAGATCATACCTCCAAGTACAAAACTCTTCCCTTTCTCTTCAGCTGTTGGTCCAATAGACAGTCCTTTTAAAGTAAGACTTTTGCCCGCTTCTTCTTTGGGAAATCTTTCTTCTTATGGCCAAGTTTCCCATAATTGAATCACTTGACTTTAGTTGTTCCTTCAGGGTTCAAGTGTTTATTTGCATAATTCCCTAATGACTATAACCAACATACTTTAGCCTTATAATATAGACTTTAGCCGTTCTTCCCTGATCCTTCCCTTTCAGTAGTTGGCCCTTTTACCCTTCTGGTACAAACTAATCTTCTTCGTTTTACCAATCTTAGGCATTTTCCCCACATCTGTCCTCTCAGCATACATAAGTTCATATCTCCTAGCCATATCCACCACCTCATTAAATGGAAGTGCTAAATGCACAATTGTTCGGTCACTCACTCCCGGCCTTAGTCCCAATATAAACTTCTCCACCTACTTCCTTGGGGTTTTAATCAAGTCGGCCCCATACTTGGACAAAGCATTAAACTTATGCACATACTCTATCATAAACATATTCCCTTGCTGCAATTTAACAAATAACCAGAACATCATTGATAACTTTGAACCAGGAATGAACTGTTCTTCTAACATCTCCCTAAACCTTTTCAAAGTGACTTCTTGCCCTGGAATCTCCGCCTTCATTGTATCCCACAAGATACTTGACAATCCTTTAAAATACCTAGTCACAAACTTCCTTTCTGGGTGTCTATAAGCTCCAAGTGTCCACAAATCCGATCACACATCACCAGCCAATCACCAGCCTCTAACTCGTATTTTATTCCATTAAACATCTCTCTCCCTAGACTTTGGAAATCCTTGTCCGTCTTAGCAAAATCTTCCCTGACCGGTTGCATTGGGCCACTTGGCACATTCAGAGACAGTGATTGTACTTCCTTCTATACCAAGTTTGCTAAGAACTATTGAAACTGCGCATTTATATCCATGATTCTGTAAACACCCCCATTTATACCCATACTATCCAAGATCATTACAAGGTAATACTGTCAGATAATATGAAGAATGAGGCTACATGGAGTACACACATGAGTATTCTCTTGGGCTGGTACTGGTACGTATTTAAAAAGAATCGAATATAACTCACCATAATATGTACACAGTATCGGCACAAAGTAATAAACATATGCGCCTCCAGGATAGAACTATACACAATATAAAATGAATATTAGAGTACACAAAGTCAAAATTGCAAAATAATATATAATACCGAATATACATAGGTTCGATATACATCACTATGTCATACATACAATGAGATTATATAAAAATAAAATAACATACTACACCACAGAATAACTACTCCACTATGATAGAAAACACAAGATGGTTTCTTCATCCCTGAACCTGAAATGTCTCAGACTGACCCGAGTATTATATAAATAACACATGGGTCAGACTATATCTAAAAGGTAGATGACAATACAGTAATATCTTAAACCACACTAAAAATCTCAAGTATATCATCAACCACAAACCATGCATAGGAAAATGTCATCACCCATATAAATCAAGTCAATCAATAAATAAGGGAAATAATATCAAATGAGTGAATCATCCGTACATAAAATCATCATCAATATATAAGAAATAATCAAGCACATTAGGGAAAACACGTCGATACCCCAAAACATATATAAATAGACATTCTCGGGCCTGTCATACATATCAGAAAAAATAACTAAGCAATTGTGCATCCATCATAAATTCTTGTAAAGAATTATCGACGACACATGCCTAAGAAAGAAAAATGGCAACACATAGCAATGAAAAAAATATTCGATGACACACGCCAGTGAAGGATACGGGGATTGATCATACTTTGGATACAGTCTCAAGCACTATCGTAGCTCATCATCTCAAGTAGAAGTATAAGTATAAGTCTATGACACACGCACCAGAATGGAAGTCTGATAGATACACTTTCTCTAGGAGACTACATACGTAATTGGCGAACACGACACACGTGTTCTTCAAACATGGCTCCTATAGTCTTAGTTACCTCGACGGACATCATGACTCATATTGATTAACATGCTCGACAATGAAAGGACTCGGTCATGACCCTCCACACGCCCCTAAATGGTAAGAGACTGCTGGCCTAGGTGACACAAATGGGCTAATGCATATACCGACACACGACCTCAATTAAATAAGTTAAACGTGTCATAGATCTGGGGGGCAACCACCGTGATTAGGCCACTAGGATGAATACTAGCCAATCTGGTTCACTTCCGCATCATAAAGAGAGTCAGACAATGATAGACAAATACCGTGAATATATTAGCCAACACACAACTATATACACATGATGGCACATGACTCTATACATATGCTGACACACAGCATAATACATATGCCGACACACGGATATGTATATTGCCAACACACGGCTCAATACATTTCGCCGCCATATGGCTAAATACGTGACTTACCGCTGCAAGCCTCATCATATATAACAAATCCTCATATGAGTGTCGTTCACGAGCAAAGGATAATAGAATAAATAACACAATAATGTCCCATACCATCGCGTGTTACTAGTTTATTTATTCAGTGCTCACACATCACACTCGCTCCTTCAGTATTCTATATAACGAGTACAAAGAATAACCAGAGAAATATTACCGAAAATCTCATACCACACTGTACTATAATTTCATTTATTTAGATTTCTCGCTAAACAGAATAGAAAACAATCAAACTTTCAAATATAAATTTAGAAAAGAGATTATATATAAAAATATAATAAAACTTCTTAAATCAATTTTATATTCAAAAGACAATAAAACCTTTAAAACATAAATATATTGAATAATATATTCACTTTGTTTATTTAATCCCAATATAAGATTCAAATACTATAATTCATTTCCAAATCTTTTTATACATATTTTTAAAATTTTCTAAAATCACTTTACAAATCAAAAATAATTATAGAACTTGTTTCAAAATTTTCTATAACACTACTTTAAAATAAATTAATAAACTTCCAAGATAGTTTCTTTACATTTCAAAGAATAATTTATAATTCAAAATCTTCACTATATACTTAAAATCTCTAATAACTCATATTGAAAATCACCCAATATTGCTTTAAATTCATTTCATAATCTTCGATAATAAAATACTATTTCAAAATAAATTTATAAATTACAAGATAAATTATATTTATTTCAAACCATAGAATTTAATTCAAAATCTTCACTTTATACTCTAACTAGTTAGAAATAAAAGATTTTCCATTAAATTATATTGTATTTGATATTCTTATATTACAGAAAGTGATTTCTATTTATTTAAACCATATCAAAATCATTATAAATACTTTATAAAAGAATTCTATAATTTTCCAAGGTTTGAAATTTCTTTCAAAAATATTTAAATAACCTTTAAAATAAAAATCACTTAAAATACTATTATCATCTTAATAATATATTTCATAAAATAGCAATATTGTATTTTCCTTTAAAATAATTCCAAACTATAATATAATATATTATTAATTTGAAAAAGGGTTTTATAACCAAAAGAAAACTATATTTATATTTATAATTAAAGATATATTTGTAAATTTGAAAATAGTTAAATTGAATAAAATTTAGTAAATTATTTATATTATAATTCTAATAAGATTTTAAAACCCTTAAATAATGTTTCAAAGTTTTTCGAACATCTTTTAAAACAGGAAATTAATAAATATCTATACATAAAATTATGGAGTAAAATTACTCCACAAACATTTCAACAAACATTATTATAAATATGTATTGTGTGAATCGAGTCAAGTTCCGTCGAACTCCGGTCATCCATAAAATTTACACAATGACGTACAAATAAATTCTTAGATCAACTTGCAAATAGGTAGAGTTCCGTTTGTAAATTGACACTTCCAACCAACATAATCACTCAACTCAACATCACCTATACAAAACTAAAACCCAACAACCCAAACAACAAACAATCCCAAACAATCAATCAATCCAATCGATTTAACCAAACAATGCAATTGATTATCGAGATAAATATATATGTGATGCAAAAGAAATTAGATATAGATGTGAATATAAAACTCACCAAATTGTCAAGCTACCAAAACAACAACTAAACGACGCTAGAACAATTATCATCAACTCAGCACAGTCACCACAAGACTAGCCTCCCAATCGCATCACCACCAGCCTACAGCCATCACCAGTAGCCACTCCACCAACGCCACATCGCACGTCATAACCCATCATCGTCACTACGCCATCGCATGCCATTCCCAAAAGCTACGCACCAGTCGTCAAATCGCTAACCACCATACCACAAACTCACGTGCATTTATCCTGTCGTCATGGTCGTGACCGCACCCCTCTAGTGTCGTTCATGTAACGACATGCAAATTTATCAATTTGATAAATTATATTTATTTTTAAATATTCAAATATAAGATTTTTTTAACATATATTATGATGTCTTGAATAATAAATGATGATGGTAATCTTATTTTTATGAATAAGTAATTACGAACATATAAACTTTGAAGGAATATTGATAAAATGGTCGAAAATCGTTTTATCAATAAACAACTCTATAATTATCAAAAGTCGCGCACTGAGTTGGATACATACACTTATTTATCCATTTAAACATGAATATGAAATAAAATTATTTATTTTATTTTTAGGAAATAAAATGTATTTCTGACATCATCAATAATGGCATCAAATTTAATAATTGATTTATGAATTTAAATTGAGATATAATGATTTAATAATAAAAATTATTATTCCAATAATTTTTTTAAATGATAATAATTCATTTTAATTAGTTGTGAAGTGATAATAAATCCTTTATAATAGTTTTATAAATATATATACTTGACTTGAAATTATAAGGGAAAGTGATACCGCTTTATCGATATAATGGCATCTCTTGTAAACAATTGTTTAATATTAATTTATATGGTTTTATAAATCAAACGTGATCATTTTAGTTGGTTAAAAATGATAAGAAATTAATTTTCAAATTTTATTTACATTTATATATAAATTAATTTATAGGTGAAAATGTGACCTAGAATCGACTTCCTAATTTTCAACGGTTTAACAAACGAATGTTGTTCAAAGTTGTTGCAACCTTGTTTATATGTCTTGTGCACATATATAACATACACATGCACAACCTAGCATATACATGAACACATATATACATACAAATATACATATACATTTATATATATATATATATATATATATTACAAAAGATCAAAGATATTTTTTATAAACTTCATCCTTAAGCAAACCAAAGTCAAACTCTTACACACATGGAGCCACATGGGGAGGGGAGTCTTCGACCATGTATGCTGATGAAGGAGGAGGGAGTGGTGGTGATGACATGGTGATGTATACGCACACAAATATCATGATATTTTAGTTCACATTTTTGCCTATAAATACCACCCTCCATCTTCACTTCATTTGTTCATAAATTCCTAAGCTTCTTTATCTTCTTATACTCCTCTTTAATGGCTTCCTACCTTAGGAAAATTATATTGAAATAATATATGTTATTCCATCCATGTAAAATTTTGTTCTATCTTTATTTTCTTTTACTCCATGATAATCTGCCCCTCCGGTAGTTGGTTTACCGGTACGTGAATACCGAGGATGTATTGGTGTCGATTTCTGAGGGTCGAAAGGGCGGGTCGTCACAGTTCGCCTGCACCAATTGTGACATTAAGTCACGACTTCCCCCTCATTCTCAACCGCCATTGATTGCCTTGCGATTTCTTTTTTTTAATGTGGTTACTTTTTGATCTTGGAGTGGATTAGGGCATACTAGAGAATGGGGTTTGGGTTTTGGGCTTTAATTGCTGAAGTATGAAGGGTTTTCTAGAAAAGGAGAGAAGAGAGGGAGTTTAAATGAGCTTGGGCTTTGTTTTTGACTTGATTTCAATTTAGTCTAAATTATAATTCAATCTATATTTTCTTTTCGTTCAAATTTAAATTTTTGATCCTTAACATTTGTTTATAAATATATTTTAATCCAGTTTAAACTAATATACACTTTAATTATGAATTATATTTCGGAAATTACTCAATTTTATTCAATTCAATGCCGCTTATTTTAATCATATAATAATTATTTACAGTGTTGTATGCTAACTCTTTAGTTGCAGGGACATGTCAGGTATGGTTCATGTACTCTTGTTCCTTACCATGTTTACCTGTTTAGTATTTTGAGACCCATTCACCGCTCACACCAGACTGTTGTCTGACCCAAGTTTTTATGTTTTGCCTCTTATTATCTTGGGTACTCTTAAATGAGTAGAGTAGATAATAGATTTACGTGACACAGCAGTTGTTCGAAGGACGAGCTGGATGGAGCTATCTCACATTATATGCATATATGGAGTCTATACTTATTCTGTTGTGCAGCACTAGGGAGCCTTAGCAGTGACTGTTTACTATTTGTATTTGAGATAGTTGTTGAGTTTGTTTCCATTGTATAAACTCTACTATTGATGTATAACTCTATGGATATTATCACTACAAGAAAATACATCTTTTGCAGCACGAATGTGCAGCGTTTTCATTAAAATGCCGCAATTATGCGGATGGATTATTTTAAAAAAATAAATCAATTCTAAACGCTGCCTCCAAGTGAAGCCGTCTGCCATCTCCCAGCTAAAA
Source organism: Allium fistulosum (assembly GCA_030737815.1). Classification (NCBI taxonomy): domain Eukaryota; kingdom Viridiplantae; phylum Streptophyta; class Magnoliopsida; order Asparagales; family Amaryllidaceae; genus Allium; species Allium fistulosum. The sequence goes on from CM060908.1 coordinate 423,032,359, forward strand.
CGCTGCATGGTTTAATGAACGCGGGGAAAAAAAATTTGCCACCGTGAATACTTCTTTCCAATCGCAGGAAATTAAAACCCCTCTTTCTCTCTGACCCAAATTAAATTAAAACTAAAACTTTTCCAAACATTGCTCAACATTGACCATCACTCAGCTTCGATCTTCGCGCGCACCGCCGTCTCCATTGTCTTCGCCGATTTTTCCATCTCCGCCATCTTTGCTATCTCCACCGTCGATTTCACCTGCCCAGCAACCCTCTAGTTTCGAAGTCATAATTGAAGGTATTATTTGATTTCTTCATTCTTGCTTTCAATATCTGATTTCTTTATTTGTGGTATGAATAAAACATTACTAGTATGAGTACGTGATTTTGGAGCATCCATTTGTGATTCTAGGTCTGTTATAATGTCCGTGTTTTATTGGACTTTCAAGCTAAAGAATCAAAAAAGATTTAATGATTAGATAAGAATAGAATACATAAGAATTTCTTTTAAAGAAATTGGGGAACTCGGTATTTCCATGTTCAAATGAAATTTACATTTCAAATCTAGATTTGCAGTAATGATTTTTCTGAAACTTATTTGGTATAATATATATTATCTTCCTTTATTCAATAACTAATTAATTTGCTTGAGATGTTCTTCCATATATGTTCTTCCATATATGTTTATTGGTTATATTTATATATTATGTTTCAATCGAGTAATTACTTTCTAGCTTATGTACATAAATGAATATGAGGCCATGCTGATTAAGTTGTTTTAGTATAAACGAATTGTTTGCTTTGGTAATATAAACAATCACTTATATGTAAGGAAATATCACAATCTGGTGTCTATACAGAATTTGAGGTGATTTGCGAAGCAATTTAAAAGACATCATATATGAAGTGACCTCTTAAAATAAAATAAAAATTAAGACATTCATTTTAGTGTTTTTTTAATCATATCATCAATTAACACATCGAACGCCATAGATCTCATGAGTAGAATATTTTGTGAGTCTAATTTATCATTTTAATTGGATTTTCATATTCAATTGGCATATTATTTGTTGTGATCTTGTATGTTATACATTACCATATTCTAGTTTACGGTTTTTAATTTTGTTATTCAGTTAGTGCATGGTTTTAGTAACTATGTGTATACATGTAAGGAAATGCATATATATATATTTGAAATCTAAGTGACAGTGTGGTTTTAGGTTAAGGTTTTGACTTGGTCTCGATTTGAAAACATAGAGTATGTCCAGTTATCGCTTTTGAAGGCTATAACATTCATCATATTTTAAAGCTGATTAGCTAAATGATCTGGAAGATTGCAACATTAAATTTCATATATCTAGTTTCACACTACTCGATCAAACAAGTATAACACCTTAGGTACATTTCAATAAATTGAACATATATGTTCTAACTTCATCAAGTAAGAGGCATCCTAATATTGAACATTGGAAACTATATAAGAAAATTTCTCAAAATATTTGATATGGGTTTCGAGAAAATTCTTGCTTGTCAAAATGATTGTTGTCTTTTTAGAGGAGAGTACAAAGATTTTGACAATTGTCCAAAATGTAGATTCTCAAGATGGAAGATGAATGAACGCACAAAAGAAATTATGCATGGTATTCCGGTTAAAGTTTTGATATATTTTCTAATTATTTCAAGATTTAGAAGAATGTTTAGATCACAGAAGAGGGCAGAAGATTTGCGGTGGCATTTCAGTAACAAAAGTAATGATGGAAAAATGCATCATCCTGTAGATTCTGTGACATGGAATGTGGTTGATGAGAAATGGAAATTATTTGCAGCTGATCCACACAATCTAAGACTTGGTCTTGCTACCGATGGTATTAATCCATTTTTAACATTGAGTTCAAAATATTGTTGTTGGCATGTGATGCTTGTAATAAATAATCTTTTGCCAATTTTATGCATGAAAAAAGAAAATATCATGCTAACATTGCTTATTCCTGGCCCAAGACAACCTGGAAATGATATTGACATATATGTGGCTCCATTGGTGGAAGATTTGCATTACTTGTGGGATAATGGAGTTCAAATTTATGATGCATTTAGTAAAACACTTTTTAATATGAGTGCAATTTTTATATGGACAATAAATGATTTTCCAACATAGGGAAATCTTACTGGATGTTGCGTGAAGGGTAAACAAGCTTGCCCATTATGCGGTGTCTATGCTCATCATCGGTGGTTGAATCATAGTCGGAAAACTATCTATATGGGTCATAGAAAATTTTTACCTCATTCAGATTCATTAAGAAAATAGAAAACTTGGTTTGATAATACCATAGAAAACGGCCGCAGACCTAGAATTTTAACCAGAAGAAATATTTCTATTATATTAAAAAGCTTTCCGAATAATTTTGGGAAAAAAGGTGAAATGAAAAATAATAAGAACAAGAAGGGAAAAGGTAAAAAAGAAATTAACGAAGAACCAGCCAGGTAAGAAGAGAAAAAATTCTAATAATAGAGAAGATGAAGAAGATCCTACAAAAGGAGAGCTATCAAGGTGGAAAAACGATCAATCTTTTTTGATTTACCATATTGGGAGGTTATTTATCCAATTTTTTTAATAAACCAATAATACAGAAATATATTAATGAAGTATGAAAATGTTGAATTTTTTTTTTGCAGGAACTTCCAATGCATCATAATTTAGATGTAATGCATATAGAAAAAAATGTTGGTGAAAGTATTATAAGCACGATGTTACATGATAATAAATCGAAAGATGGAATTAATTCAAGAACAGATTTGGAGGATTGGGGAATTCGACATGCTCTTTATGCACAGTCTCGTGGGAAAAAAACATATCTTCCACCAGCTCCCTATACGTTGTCAAATTCTGAAAAAAAGCTATTCTATAAAAGACTGTATGATTTCAGAGGATCTGACGGTTATTGCTCGAATTTCAAAAATTCTGTATCGTTGGAGGATTGCAAAATTAGCGGTTTGAAATCACATGACTATCATGTTTTAATGCATCAATTATTACCCGTTGCAATAAGAGGACTATAACCAAAGAAGCCAAGAAATGCAATAATTTGTTTATGTTCATTCTTCAATAAATTATGTCAACGTGTCCTTGATAGAGAAAAACTGCAACAACTTGATGATGAGATTATTATAACTTTGTGCGAACTTGAAAGATATTTTCCACCTTCTTTTTTTGATATAATGATACACCTGACAGTTCATCTTGGAAAAGAAGCGCGATTGTATGGACCCGTTCACTTTCTTTGGATGTACCCTTTTGAAAGATACATGAAAACACTTAAAATTATGTAAGAAATCATGCACGACCAGAAGGATGCATTACAGAATCCTATCTTGCAGAAGAGCGCATGAAAATTTTCAGTGGTTTTTTAGAAAAACCAATGCAAATGGAGGAAAAGGAAGTCTGAAATGACGATTATGAAAATGATGTAATACTTGAAGGATGTCCAATTTTAGTTTGCAAAATAGTTGTGCTGGCTTCTAGTGAAAAATAAAATGCTCACTTGGCTGTGCTAATGAATATGGCTATGGTGGAACCATTTGTAGAGTAAGTACATATTACAACTTGGTTCTATTGTTTTAAGAATCTATAATTTTAAGCACATCTTAGCACAACTTGTATTATAATAGTATGCATTTGGAGGAGATACAACAGTCAGACAAGCGCGTCAGAAAAAATGCGACCTTACTTTGGAATACCCACACAAATAATTTTATTGATTGGATTAAAAAGAAGGTGAGTTAAAAGTTCATATATTATCTCATTTGCTTTAGATTTTTATTATCAAGATTCATTCTACCTTTTTTTATAGATACCTATTAATTCAAAGGATCGTGATGCAATGTTAAAATGGATTGCGTTTGGTCCGAGGAGTAGTGCATTGTCCTATACAGGATATATCATTAATGGACAATGGTTTCACACAAAAGATATATAGAGAGAAACTCAAAATAGCAGGGTAACTTATGATTAATTCCCGTCTTTAAGTGTCATTAGGCAAACATAGGAAATGGTGTGAAGGTTGAAGATGGATTCACTCTTGTCAACTTACATCAAAATCAAGCTTCATTTTCAAAAGATCCATATATCGTTGCTTCTCAAGCGAAACAAAATTTTATTCAAGAGAAGATGATTCTTCTAATTGGTATGTTGGATGAAGGCACCACCAAGAAGCTGTCATGAGTTATATATAAACGATCCATTCGAGGAAGTTAGTTTTGCTATGGAGAATCATGGAGAAACCGATATGGAAGTTGATGAATTAACTAAGGATGTTAGTTATGTTAGAGAAGATTGTGAAGGCATACTTGAGTAGTTTAATTGTTATATTAACTTACAAAAATTGTTTACAAGGATGTGAACTTATTATTACTTACTGTTTCTTTGCTTATTATTACTTACTTATTATTACAAGGATGTGAATTTATTATTACTTACAAAAATTTATAACCTTATATAACCCAAGTCTGGTTAAATGATATGCATGCAACCATGTATAACCATAAAAATTTATAACCATTATTATTACAAGGATGTTAAAACAAAAGTTTATTTGAATTGTGTATGCAACCACTATAATTTGCATTGATTTGTTTGTTTAATGATGTGCATTATGTTTTCTTCTTCTTTTATGTTCTGTTCTTTTCTATTTTTTTGGTTAACAAGTTAAAGAAACTAAAATTGCACAGTAATTTTTTAGCTGACAAGTTTAAACAAATTGCATAGTATTTTTAATTCTTATAGTGCTTATACATGCAGTTGAGAAAAAATATAAAATTTAAATCACTTTATTTCTATTATGGAGCAGCTTGGATGTGCTGCTACATTTTGAAAAATAACAAATGAATTGGTACATTTGCAACAAATGAGCACAAGCTTAGTGCTCATTTCAGAAAATGTAAGAAAAGAAGAAGAAATTCACAATTGTTTCCCCCCACATCCATTATACCTACCTTCTAATTGGATTATATAAAACATATTATATTATATTACCTTATACCAAACCATGGTTAGCCACTATTTCAATCAAAGTAGCAAATAATCACTTTTGTAAAATAAACTTGTTTAAGCAACTTCTACAAACAAATATTACTTGGTTAACACATTCAATAATTTATTATCATTCCTTTGGTTGTAGTTATTGCAAAATTCATAGATTTGTATACTCATTAATTGTATATACAATTGAGTGATAGGTTGCCTGTAAATTGAAATAACTAAATTCATGATTATTTGTATACCAATTATTTTCATAATATAAAGGAAGTTCAAAGTTTAATTCAAAAGGAAGTTTAAAGTTTAATCTCATTTTATTGGATGTTTATTCTTTTGTTGTTGTTTTCAGGTTCCTCTTGAGTCAACTTTCACACCATACATTTGAGGTAATCATTTTGGATCTTTTTTTCATGCCTTAACATTCTATTTGATCATCAACTGTTCTGTTTTTTTTTTCATTAAAAGATTGTGTGAAAAACTCTCACTTAAGTAATTCTATGTATGATATAGTGATTTTAAAGAAGCAAAATACTACCATTTTATTGGTAATTTATATAGGGGTTTTTAGGCTCAGGGACAAAGTTAAAGAAAAATTTAGTTTCAGGGACAAGAAGTTTGTTTTTTAGGCTGAAAGACACTTTTTAGTGTAAATCACTGAATGATAGTTGCAACTATCATTTACGGTTTACACTAAAAAATGTCCTTCAGACTAAAAAACAAACTTGTTGTCCTTGTAACTAAATTTTTTTTTCAACTTCTTCTCTGTGCCTATTTTCCTGATTTATATATTGGTAAATACCACAATATTTTCTTTTACTATACTAATTTTTGTCAACAGGAACTATACATTTATTATTGCACAGTCCTACTTAATTAAACTGAATTTAATTAGTAGGGTTTCTTTCCTAATGTTTTTGTGCTTTTATTCATTCATTTAAATGTTTAGTATTAGGGAATTAAAAGTGGTTGTTTTATACACATCTAGAAACAATGGCTGTAGTAGTCATTTATTTGATACAGCAAATTGCAACAAGAAGGGGGGCCATGCCAAGTTGTGTGGTATTTTGAAAAATATCTTGCATTCATTTATTATTTTGAACTAAAATTATATTGAAAAATAAATAAAGAATAAAAATCAACACTTCTGCCTAATTTGATCGCTGCAGTTGAAAAGGAAGGGCATGACTTCTTGTTGGATTTCAACTTTTAGTAAGCCACTTCTTATTTGATCACCTCTTAAAAAGAAATAAAAAGGCGATTGATATTTAGAGTAAGTATTGTTGTGAACCTTATTTTTTTTAGTTGTTGTTACTACTACTTTCAAACTGCTTGTTTACATTTTAAAACCGCAACCTTTAGTTAAGTGTGAGCAGCCCAATTAATTATATCAATTGTGTAATGTTAGAATTGTGGAGACCAATGTTCTATCGAAATTGTAGTTGTTTTGGACATCCGATGAAATACCATTAGTTGAAGTCAGTTATGACTCTAAAAGAAAAATTGCATAGTAAGTCCCAAAACCCGCCAAACTTGGAGAACTAGACAAATAAGAATGACAAGATGGAGCAATGCAATCACCCTTATCTACTAGTTCTTGGTCACCTTGCAGTCAGTTATAATTATGTTAGTTGAAGTTTGTGTTATATTGTTTTGTTCACTACAACAAAATAGTCTTTTTACAACGGGCAATGCCCGTTGTAATATGGTTTTCGCAATGGGCATTTGCCCGTTGTAATAGGCCTCGTTGTAATAGATCCACCACATTTTACAACGGGCAAAGCACGTTGTAAAAACCATTGCAGTATACCTTTTTACAACGGTTTATGACCGTTGTAATATACTATAATACAACAGCCAAAACCCGTTGCAATAGACTAACCATACTAGTTGCATAGCCTGTTTCAAAACATGCATTGACCGTTGTAAAAAGCTCATATAACAACGCACATTGCCCGTTGCAAAATAAGTGCAAATTTTAAAAAAAATTACAGCAGCATCCATGCAATACATCCATGCTAATAACACCAGGTTAAAGTAATAACACAAATCAACCAATGGTTATCTCAAGAAAGGATTTGATCGTAGCTTGTTCGCTCTGTTTGAGTCAAATTGTACTTCCTTGAATACAAATCTACTATCTGTTTATCTGAATACCATGTAATCTATCTCCATCTCCAATGTTGCCATCACCCATTTTTGAATTGTCTACAAGTCTCATTTTCTCATCATTAGTGTTATTACTGTCTTCATCTGTGTTTACCGTAGAAGCTTCCTTCTTCAGCTTGTAATTATTGTATGCCACCACACCAGCAATGGCTACACATACCACAACATGTAGTTAATTACATGATTCAAGTATTTGTTTATGCAATCTTTTGTTGTTAAAGGACATACTGATGTAAACAAGATTCATATTTATTACAACAAAATTTCAACATAAGTTCACGTCCTTCCAATTTATTCCTGTATTACTTCTGTAGTTTTCACGAAAATAGTAGTGGAGAATGATCCTTAAATTATGGTCCTTAGACCTCGTACTGTAATACTTTTCAAAATAAATAGACTACTAAAGGGAAAAAGCTTGTAAATAAACGCTTACCTATAGCATATCCAACAAGGTTTATGGGTGTCAGCTTTGTATCAGCAAATAACACAGCTGACGTCAAAACAACCAACCAGTCTCTCACAACTCCGGTAACTCGTATCGTCAAAGCACTTATACGTGATATCACTAAAAACACTGAAAGATTGAGTGCAAAAGTGCAGAGACAGTTGAGAATTACTATATGCAGTGGGAAATTCCAGGCTCCACCTAACTCCATTTTTGGTTTCTCTAAAAATAACCATGGAACAAAGAGGCAAAGTGCACTGTAGCAAACAAAATGCAGAATATGAAATGACGATATGTAAGAAAATATCGTAGGTGAAACATTATATTGACCAAGGAGCTATTTTACCTGTATGGACTAACATAATACATCATGGATATTGAGTTCAAGGGTACACCTTTTCGTTTCACGAAAATTTCCATGAATATTAGTCTTAATGCTTCATCGATTACACCACCCATTTGATATACTACTCCAATCCAAACAACAGTAACCTCACCATATGAAGCCACAATAACTCCAAGACTAATGACTGACATTATAAGAAACATTCGGCAATTCAGTACTTCAAGCCCAGCCGCTGCGCCAAGAATAAAAACAGCAACAGGCACTGTATTGTTTGTTCAAAAAATAAATAAATAAGTTGTTAGCTATTGGTGTAGGGTGTAATATTAAAACATTATTGCATAATCAATGCAGATATGATGAATCGCGCCATTTAGAACTTACTGATAGCTTTCAACATCTGGGCAAATGCAACAGATATGTAGAGGTACGCACTGTTGCCAAGCCATAGAGTCATGGCAAACATTGCACCAATTGGTATAACTGATGTAGCATATCTAGGATTTGAGATCATCAGCAAATTCCAAATTTAAAACATGTTATATATGTGTGTGTGTGTGTGAAGGTAAAAAATAATATATCTTATGAATATTTCAAGATGTAAACAGATTAAATTACCCAAAGCTATCAATGATACTCAAATTCATATCTATCAGGCTACAATATTTATTAGCATTTGAGATAATATTCAAAGGTGACTAGGTTATGGATGAACATAATCAATAAATCAAATACTTAATGGTTGGTACTTGAGACAAGAATCAATATAAGCTTTTATGTTATGGGGAAGACTTAACTACGATTTGCTCATGAATATCAAAATCGCAATTAGGAGACTCATAGTGTACTAATAATTCTGTTGTGCATTCTACAAAGTATAAGTTTGTAACTTTGTAATAATCACGAAATCATAAATGTTGAATAAACAATAAACTATATTGATCATTTGAATAAATGGTTATAGCAAGAAATCATCCATGAAGTGCATATTGATAGAGCATGAGAAAGCTATTAGAGAGTGAACCTTAGATTTCAGGATGAATACAGCTATGCTATATTCACACAACGGTAAAAATTGGGCTACAGGTATGATTAATACTCACATTTCTTGATTCATCCCTTCCTCAATCTTTATGATCTGTAAGAAAAAGAATGGTATCACGGTAGAAGGTTGGAAAATAATATCCAAACAAAATTACCGCTCAAAAAAATATCCAAACAAAATTTATATAGAAATAATAGGTAAAATTCATTGGTTCGTATGAAGTGCACTCGAAGCATAAATGGAAATAAAACAGTAAAAGTGGAAAAGAAAGATTAACTACCTTAAGAACTTTGGTGAGGAAGAAGCATAATACAGAAGAAAAGATCATATGGAGTAAAGTCAGACCTAATGGATAAGGGAAATTTATCTCTTTTGATGACAAAACCCACTGCAATAATACTCATATGTCTATTACAGTAGTATAAGATGAATATATTCATCAATAAGATAAAAGGTCAGATAGAAAATGTACTTTCGGTTTATGGACCTTTCCAAAGCAACTGAATTGGTAGTCATGGATTCCAACCCAGCACCAATACCTTACATACAACTCACAAAACGAGAGAAGAGACGCAGTGAATATACAGTCAAACAATACTACAAGTAAATTAATTAATACATATATCATAAAAACCAGCTTCTGTAGCAGCAGCAACGTCATCTACAGCTTGAAGACCAGATGAACACTATCAATTGACCCTTCAAACCAGAATAGTTTCTGCGTATAAAACAGTAACATTGTAAAAAAAGTGATTAGAGATTACACGAATTAAGGGAAGCTTTGCACTTACGTACTTATAGTAAATCTCAGAAGAAAATAAATAAATCTTGTTAGTAGAAATTTATTACCGACAAGCTAGTAAGTGTATCGTTTTTTTTTAAAAAGTGGCTTTCTGTTTAAATAGTTAAACTAGTTTGCCAGGAAAACCAGCATAGAATGCAGCCATTCTGCATTCATTTGCTCTTTCAGAACCAAGAGCCAAAACTGAATCAACTATAATGTCACCAACTTCTTTTGAATCCAGTTTGGTCTTATCTATCATAGCCTACGATAAAAATAGGCCAATGTTAAAATGAATGTTAAAGTTAGAGTAAGCAAAAGTTTACCACTTCGGTGATTATCAACTCTAACTTTATACTAATTTCTATTTAAAACAAGATTTAATGACACATAACATAAAAATGATGGGAACAAAAAGATATTAACAAGAAAGTTTAAAACAAGAAGCTAATCAATCTTTTCCAAGTAAAAGGCAACTCAAATTTGGATTTGAAATAAAGAAATATTTGTTTAGTATTATACAAGATACTTGAGTCTTAAAACTGATACTTTACTTCTTACATTTTGGAATCTCTATAAAACTTCAATTTTTAGTCTCCACACTAATTTTTTCCAGCTCATTCATTTGATGCAGGCTGATCGAATTTTCACTTGAATCAACCGAATTTTAGTCAGTCCTCTAACAAATTTCGAATCAATTAAGTAGCCCTGAACTGATATTGACAAACTGATTTAGCCTAGTTAAGAAATATAAATATATTGAATTTAATGACGTACATAAATAGAAAACCCGATGGTTCTTGGTAGTAATCAACTTAATTCAGATTGAATTGTCTAAGAGTATGCCACCATTTCAATGGAAGTTTGAAAAAAAACTTCAAATTCCAATGAAAAGTTAACACCTAAATACAAAGCAATGAAACATAAAATTAGTGTATATTTATTGAAATCTATAGTGAACATACACAATTGTTTTAAAGTAAAGATATACAGACTGATTTGGGAAAAACATAATATAATCAAATATATATCCAGTTAAATTCATGACTTAAATAAAACATACTTAATATAGTGACATCGCAAATAAAATAAAAGGCAAATTTCATATAGTCTAAAATTTTCACTGTTACAAAAACCTTATTTGGTAGTAACATGGACCTAAAATGCTTTTTTTACACAATCAAGTTCGTCAAATTCTTCTCAGTGCCCTGTAAGAAAACACCATGATTTAAAAGAGAAGAGAAAGCACTATTTCACTTTATTATAAAACTTAATGAGCCTACCTTGGTGGAAAAAACAGTGAAACAGTCCAAACAAAGACAGAATGAGTAAAAGTGCTCATATTATGTATTCTTGCTTTTTTCTGAAGCTAAGTTTAAGTGTTGTATTATAATATTTTCATGCATTAAACATGCAACTTTGATATATTATAACACCTACTTCCAAATAGATTAGATATGACAGATATTTCATAGATTTATTAGATGCATTCTCAGTGGCATTTAGAGGTGAATTATATGTTTTTCCAGAAAAAATATTTCTATATATTCAGCTAGATAAACTATTTCCAGAAATAGTTGAATACCCTTAAAAAATAGTTCAAAGTACAAATTATAAATGATATATATTGTATAGATACATAATAATCAAACCAAATTTGAATTTTGGTACTATCCAACTATATTGCACATCAGTTGTTTTACACAATAAGCGACGATGGATTAAACAGCTAAAATCACTTAAAATGTATTTTTCACCATACATAGAAAAGAACCAAAACAATATCCAAAAAAATTGGATATAGATGACAATAACTTCTAATATTTATAAACTAAAATAACAATAATAATCATACCAAATCTGCAAAAAAAAGACTATATGTAAGAAAAAAAGTGTTTGTTTTTATAGCTGAAACCAGAGTATAGATGATTATATGTTTAAATAAGATTGAAAAGCAGGTTATTAAAGAACAATATAAACACATGGAATTTCATCAGGTATTTAATCATTGAGAACAATCTAAGAATGAGATAATTTAAAATAGTTGTTTAGTAACATGTTATTTTTGTATAATGAGATCATCAACAGTTTTGATATATTGATAATGGATAACACATTATATATTGACTCTCTAGTGTTACTGCAATTTTGGAACAAAATATTTTTGTATCAAAAAGACCAAATAAAGCATTTTGATTGTTCAACATGTAAGACTTGCAAATATATAAAGTAAATATACACCATAAACGTCCTAAGGAAATCAACACAGACAACTGACAGTGATAACTAAAAATTTCTAAAGACCAAATGCCAACAGAACAAACAAATTTCAAGGAAAAAAATGCTAAATTAAAATCAGTGAAAAATGAGCGTAGGCAGTTAAAAAAAAGTTTAAGCCCTAAAATTTTCATTTTTATACTGTAGCCGAAGGCCTAACCAAAAAACTGAACCACCAGAAGACGCAGTCGCGAAACAGCGAACGAAGCAACGTAAGCATCCGAAATCATGTTTCTGATATAAGAAATCGACAACCCTAATCGAAGTAAAAAGGGAAGAACAGGGACCTAACTAACCTAACATCTGTCGGTAGAATGAAGGAATAATAAGTACCTACATCGGGAGAATATCTAGCAACCGCGCACAAAACCCTTTATTGAACCAATTTCGATCACGCGGAAGTCGGCAGGCGACGTCGATAGGAAGTGGGTATAAATTTTGAATCCTGAATTCCTCGATTTCTTCGATCGCGAAGTGGAGAGAAGATAAAATACGTAGTGGCGAAGTGGAGAGAAGATAAATTTCGTTTTCGTGGGGAGAAGACGTAGTGGCGAAGTGGAGAGAAGAAATGCCCTAATTTCGTAGTGGCGAAGTGGAGAGAAGATAAATTTCGTTTGCGTGGGGAGAAGACGTAGTGGCGAAGTGGAGAGAAGAAATGCCCTAATTTCGTAGTCTGGAAAATGAAAGACCTAGTCGATAAACTGGATAAAAAGTTAAAAATTTACATCCGTACTTTGTTACAACGGGCCCTAATTTCGTTGCCGATAAACCACGTGATAACTGGGGAGAGAAGTGCCCTAATTTCGTAGTCGATCTATTACAACGGGCATTTGTTGAATGTTGTAAAATATACTTCCATTACAACGGGCAGAAGTTGACCGTTGTAATATCTCTCTATTACAACGGGCAAATAATGCAAGTTGTAAGAAGGGCGTTGGACAGAGCATATACTACAACAGTCCTAAAATGACCGTTGTAATAGCCGTCTATTACAACGGACAGAATATGCCCATTGTAAAAAGGACGTTGTAATAGGGTATTTTTGTTGTAGTGATTGTTTTATATCATGTGCATTATATTAGTTCTGTTTTTTTCTGTAAAAAGTTAGTGGATATAAATATGTACTTTATGCAAGAAGGGAGATGAACAAAAAGGAAGTATGAATTGGATGTGCTAAAAAGCAGTAAAAAGTTGATGTTGTATAGTGTTTAAGTAAAACAGCTGAGTAGAAATTGTGAATGAGCTTGGATACTACTTTTAAAATGGAACTGTATATGTAGAACAAAAGGTGATTAAGTGTTTAATTTGTTTACCGTTGTTAATATAAATAACTTTTACAATAGATGCATAGAACAGTACAGTGATTAGAATACTTATATTGATAATTATGCATTTCCATGACCCTTTCCACTTGTAGTTCTAAGTTGTTTTGTTGTTGGATGCTTTCCTTTTCATACTTGCTATCTTCATCCTGTGCGAACAGAGAGTGTTAGTAAGTTAAATGATATTTTGAATATGCACGATAATATCATTGTGTTGTTTATGTTATAATACCTAGTTAATAGCATTGCATTGAAATTGTAAGTTCAGACAATCAAAACTGTCCCAGTTTATTATATGCTACACAGTCGAACACATTGCCTATCATTAACAAGGAGCAATTAGAAAATAATAATATCTTAGGTGGACATGAGTCTAACGCTGCAGATTCAATTCACAAAGTGGGAATGTTGTCAACTCAAACACACACAGACAACACTTCAAATTCCTCAGAATACTGTTTCTTTGCTGTAATTAATTAAATAAATTTGCAATATTAACGTTCTCTATCAGGTGTTGTTTGGGTGTACTTAAATCTGGAGTGCAAGATTGTGCTATTTTCTCTGTTACCGTCTCTTCATTTGGTAAGTCTCGAACATTGCTTCTGTTGCATTCATTTATTGTAATTTTGTTGACATTATATTGAGATAATATTGCTTCAACGTTTGTGTTGCAGAGGCTTACATTATCTTCCGGCATTTGCTGAGAGACCACTCCTGACCTATCATTTCTACCACTTTGCATTTGGTTTCAGTTTGCAAGCTCTGATTAGCAGTTTTCCTAACTTTGTTGCTTTTCATATCAGCTATAGAGCTAGTTATTGCAAAGTTAGGCCAACTCTCATTAATCTATTTTTGCAGGCTTTGGAAATAAGAGTTTTGTCTAACCTTTGTTGTATATTAAGGCTGGACTGTATGTTAGCACTAGCAGATGCCTTCTTTTGGTTTACATCTATTGTTATTGCATTAATTTATGAGGTAATGTTAATTCTTCTGTAGCCTCTACATTCCGAGAATGTATGTGATTATCAACTTAACTTGCAGCCATGTGTGATTAAGTGTTGTTGCCTCCTATCGCATTTATTAGGACGTCATTTATATACAATTGTTTGCCATTTTAGATTTGGATTATACTTTTAGATTGATTGTATGTGTTAAACTTTGATGAACTCTGTTGAAATAGTATGAGTATGCAAGTCATTATTGTTTGAATAACCATTCTTGTTATGTGTGTTGAATGACCATTTCCAAGCACTATATGACATTCTTCCACTGTTTATCTCTAATTGTTTTTTTCTTGTAGGAATATTGGACTTTTGAAGGAGAAGATCTTGGACTTTCCTTGATTTGTATTATGCTCTTTTAACAAATTTGTTTTGTAAGATTTTGTCGCTAACATTTGAGTTAAAACACGGTTTTTAAATTTTTGTATATGACTAAACCTTATAGTTAATGAAATGTATGTAGCTTTGATTATATTTAATCTTTATAGTTGTTTATTATATTACATTATATCCATTATTGTGTTATAAATTGAGCAGTTTTTTATTGAATTCATTAGCTATAACTGATTTAAAACTGCTGCAGTAAATAAAAAAAATAAAGCATAAATTTGATATACCGTAGCGTTTTTAAGGTGCTGCAAACTAAAATAGCAAAATGCTGCAAAACAGCAATCCGAAGCTTAAAAAACGCTACAGGTATCAAACTTAAGAACAAAAACGCTGCATTATATATTACTGCAGCATTTCATAAATAATGTTATATTAACGACATGTTGAAGCATGTCTTTTAACGTTCTTCGAAATGCTGCTAAATGAATTTGCAATATTTAGAAATCGCTGCACTAACAACTTTTCACGGCGTTTTATAAAAGCATCAGTATCGATTTTTTAGCAACCTTTCAGAAACGCTGCGGTATATTTGTTTTTAGCAACTTTTCAGAAACGCTGCGGTATATTAGTGCTCTTTTGCAGCAGGACATAATACAGCGTTCTTCGAAACGCTGCGGATGATAATGACAGCAATTCTAAAACGTTGCAAAAGCCCCTTTTTGTTGTAGTATATGCTCTGATAATTTATTCTCATGGTTGTCTCTTCTGTTATATTTGTAATATTATATTTTATCCACGTGTTGTGAGATATGACAGGTTATATGTTGTATTTGTTCATTCTAAACCATGATGATCGTCTTATATCGACAAGGCACGACAACAGTGCACTGTTTATATACTATTGGTGCCGGTGGTATAGGGCGGTCGTCACAACTTGCATATATATATTTAAAATATCTTTACAAAAGATTTATACATGTATACTACAATTTGACTACTCATTTGTACTCTTTACATTCTTAAAAATGTATTCATATTCTTATCTCCAATGTATAATAATATTCATATATCTCTTAACATGATTTCACATTTTTAAAAGTATATTCAGATGGGTTAAAAACAAATGTTACTAAAACATTGTCACTATAAACCCAAAACCATTTTATATTTGTCATTGTCTTTAAAATATTATAGTCAAAGATCTAAGTATATTAACACTTATTTAACAAAGTAATATACTTTTAATTAACTTCTGAAAATCATTCATTCAGCTTAATGTCATAACAGAATCACTTTATCCTTTTATAAAATACTTAACTTACTTTTCCATACTTATATATATAAATACTTTTAGAATACTTATAAATATTTTTAAATATCCATATAAAATATTACTTAAAAATAAATAATTTAAAATATAACAAAAATCATTAAAAACATGCTTTATTTTTAAAACTCTTTACTTCAAAAATTTGTAAATAATTATTAAAAATATATTTAAACTTGAAACCAACTCTAAAACACTTTAATACATTTTATTAAACTTCCCTTAAAGATCTCAAAAAATAATTAATTTAAACATCATCTTAAACTTATTTGAAATCACAAAAGTTGCTTAAAACAATACTAAACCAATAGAAGGCCAAAAGCATTGTTGCAGCTCAAAGATAGTAGTTTTAAATGCTGTAATAGGCACTAGACAAAGAGCATTTTAGAAAAAGCATGAACTTTGTGGGTAGTTTTCTCTATCCAAATTAATGTTTTAAGATCTGAAATTTTTATAGTAAGAAGTATATGTAGAGTATTTAAAAATCATGCAAAGAAACCCCTAAGGATATTTTCAAAATCATATTAAAATTCCCAAAAAATAAGCTATTTCAAAGTGAATCTATAGTGACATTTTCACCTATTAACTTATGAAAACTTTGTTCTATCATTTCTACGATTTTCTAAAACAATTCTTTGCCGTCCAATACACTTTATAAGTGTAGGGCATAACAAAATTATTCACTTTCATAATATATTGACATATAATCATTTTAAGCAATTTAAACAAAAGGGATTTCAAAGTGCACTTATAGCGACCTTTCTCGCTTCAAACACTTTCAAATACAACTATCAAACATGCAAACACAAAGTCAATTCCACATTACATATTGTAAAGGATAATAGAAGGGATGATTTTGTCATTTGATTTCAAAAGCAATGGTGTCCAAAGTTATAACTTCATTAGTTAATGTCTTAGCTTTATATTCAAGCACAACTTACACACACACGTTATTAACTTTTCAATGGTGAGTTAACTCACCCAAACCAAGCATAAGCAACTAAGAACACAAGACCACTTCCTACCATCACCAAACATCCAATGAAACCACCTTTAACTCACTGTTGCTTTTGGCCATGCTTCCTCCTTCAATTAATGCTCACGATCCACTCATGGATGGGGGGTTTATGCTCCATTTCTTTAACTTTTCCTCTGATATACTTATCTCCCTTGGTATGCTAGTCCCTTAGCCAAAGTTTGGTGAAGTTTGGTGTTGATTTGCACTATCTAAGAATTGTTAAAGAGAAGAGAGAAGAGGATGAAGAGTATAAATTTCTATGTTAATAAATTTACAAACCTATTTCCTAAAGACTGAAGGAATTTAAATAGACTTTTCCAAAGGGTAACCATCTACCTCTTACCCTCCATGGAAAGTCATCATACATGTTCCCTTCCATGTGCCAACTTTACACGTCACTTTCCTAAGAGAAATATCTCCTCAAATTATCTTCTACCTCATGACATCATCCTACCTCACTAATTACCATTAGTGCAAAATATTTTTAGTTGCTAATTAATCACACATTGATATTCTAAGCAAACACTGCAATTTTGAATAACTTTTATCCCATAATATTTAGTGTTGGATTCTGCAAGAACAGAGGATGGATAATATGTCCTTATTAAGTCTAGTTACCTTAAAAAGGGTGTATCGCAGAAACACCTTAAGGGACTTACCTATATGAGTATGGAAATCAGGTCGTTTCCTAAGAAAGTAAGACCACTTTCTGATGTAGACTCATGAACCAAGGATTTAAGCACATGGTCATTAATGTGCTAAGCATACAGAACACTATATATACGAAAATCAGTATGTGTGACTATTCTGGTACTATCACTAGGGGTACTTGGTTCAAGATACGTTCACCATAGACCTCGATAGAACTTTGAATGGTTTACACTAAGTGAAGGTTCAAATCCAAAAGATACCAATCATTTATGTATTAGTTTCCACGATGATGCAAAACTTGATCTTGGAACTACATTGGCTTGATCCCACTTGGGTATATAGGTAGTCACTCTAGTGATGCAGCCGTCTATTTTATTTATTTTACTTATTTTGAAAATGGGGGGAAATTGTTGGAAATTTTCAAAATTAGTTTTGGGTTTGGGTTTGTTTTTGAAGAGGGAAGAAGTGGAAAGAAGATGGAAGAAGAGAGAAGGATGAATAGTCCCACATCTAGGAAGTTAAGAGAATATATTGATTTATATATGGTTTCCTCTAAGGAAGGTTGGGCCCTTTGGGCACCTAAAGCTTTGCTTTGATGTGAGGAGGGAAGTTACCACCACATGCGCGCGCGCTGCCGCCGCCGTCCGTCCGACCCACCGGGCCAGGTTCGGGTTCGGGTCTAAAATGACGAATTAATTTTTGTTAACGGGCCGAATCCAGAATTTGAATGGACAGATTTTTGGCGGGTCATTTGAATGAAGGGACGCGGCCGTTTAGTGACAGTTTCAAACTGTTATGAAACGGCGCGACCGTTTGTAACGGTTTCAGACTGTTGGAAAGGATGCAACTCTTGACGAATGGACACTTCTTCTTCTACTATAAATAGTGACGCCCAGGAACCATTACGATACAGCAATCTCTTTTCTCCTTCTTCTTCTTCCTCCAGATCTGCGACGCCCAGAAAGTGTTGCAAAACACAGTCGTTTCCTCCGCAGTTTGCAACACCTATAAGGTGTTACAAATGCAGAAATGTTGCAGATCAATTCTCTTCTTCTTCGTTGTATTCTCTACTAAATTGCATCATCAGAGATCAGATTTGAGTGTTCTTGGTCGGATCAAAATCGTACAAGTTTTGAATCCGATTACGTTGTTTCAAGGCTTCATTGAATCCTGAAGTCGATAGTCCGATAACCCATTTGTACCTGTTGGGTTGAACTATTGTCTAAAAGAATCTACGCAGTAGATCTTTGAAGTCAGAAGTACAGCAGTTATCATCTTCATCATTCTCGAATCATCGACAAAATTATTCAACAAATTTTAGACAATAGCTTTAACCATGGATGGTTCGAGTTCAAGCAATATCAATGCTCTTCAAGTTATGAATCAGCATTTGACGCGATTGGAGCGGTTTGATGTTGAAAACTTCACTCGTTGGCAAGAGACGATGAAATTCTTTTTGATCACGGTCAAATTGTTCTATATTCTTGAAGATAACTTGGAGGAAATGCCAGAGGAAACTGATAAAGATACTGACGAATTGAAAGCAAAATGAGCAAAGCGCAAAGAAGATGATTTCCTGTGTAGAGGGCACATTCTTAATGCGTTATCTACATCAGTTTACAACGCACATAGAAGTCTGGAAACAGCCAAAGCACATTGGACTGCCTTGGAGAGAAAATATCGAATATCTGAGGCAAGCAACAAGAAATTCCTGGTATGCAATTTTATGGATTTCAAAATGCATGATAATAAGTCCATTATTGGACAAGTTAGTGATATAATATATATAGTCAATCAATTAAAAGATGATAAGATTGAACTCCCTGAATCCTCTGTGGTTGGAGTTATTATTTCTAGACTCCCTCACTCTTGGAATGGTTATAAAAAGAAATTGAAACATGCGAAGACGGATTATGATTTAGAGAATTTACAGCATCATCTTCATATAGAAGAGTACTCTCATAAAAGAGAACTAAATGATAATCCATAAACTGAGTCTCATTCTAAGGCAAATAATGTTGAAATATCAAATTCTCTAAAACCTAAGAATGAGACACGGTTTAAGAAGAAAAATCATTCTAAGAAAGATAAGAAGAAGGGCACTTGTTATTTCTATAATAAGTCTGGCCATTATGCTCGTGACTGTCGTCTACGAACGAAACAATTAAATGCGAATATGGTCGAAGACAAATTGGTTGCAGTAGTGCAAGAGGCAAACTCCATTGAGAACATGGGAAATGATTGGTGGCTTGATACTGGAGCAACCATTCATATATGCAAGGACCGTAGTCTCTATAAGAACTACGAAGATGTTAGCGGAGATGAGAATCAAGTTACTGGAGCAAACAATGTTCGTAGTAAGGTGATTGCCAAAGGCACTATAGAACTACCGTTATCTTCTGGAAAGACTCTTACTTTGGTTAATATATATCATGTACCTGATATTTGTAAGAATTTGGTCTCTAGATACCTTCTTAACAAAGGAGGATTCAAGATAGTGTATGAGTCTGACAAACTAGTGTTGTCCAAAAACGGGAAGTTCATTGGACAGTGATATTCTTGTAACGGCATGATTAAGTTGAATGTAATAAATAAATCTTTTGTTTATACTGTTGATTCTGTTAGTTTATGGCATGGTAGACTAGGATGTGTTAATTATAATTCCCTTAAAAATATGCATAAACTAGGATTAATTTCTAATTATGATTTCGATACTATCTCTAAATGTGAAATATGTGTTCAAGCAAAAATACACCGAAAATCCTTTAAATCTATAGAAAGGAAAACTGGCTTGCTTGATTTAGTATATAGTGATGTGGGTGACTTAAAAAATCATATCACTTATGGTGGTAACCAATACTATATA
The DNA here is from genome assembly GCA_030737815.1 of Allium fistulosum. Taxonomy (NCBI): domain Eukaryota; kingdom Viridiplantae; phylum Streptophyta; class Magnoliopsida; order Asparagales; family Amaryllidaceae; genus Allium; species Allium fistulosum. Next base: position 423,052,946 of record CM060908.1, read on the forward strand.
ACATTTATTGATGATTATACTACATATGCATATGTGTATCTAATGAAAACTAAAGATGAGGCATTTGATAAATATAAAATTTACAAAGCAGAAATCGAAACACAATTAGGAGTTAAAATAAAAGTATTACAATCAGATCGAGGTGGTGAATATTTCTCAAATGAATTCACCTTATTTTGTAAACAACACGGCTTAGTTCACCAATGCACTGCTCCATATACACCACAACAAAATGGTGTTGCTGAAAGAAAAAAATAGAACTTTAGTAGAAATGGTTAATGCCATGCTCATAAGTTCAAACTTACCTTATAACCTATGGGGTAATGCTATGTTATCTGCATATTATATCTTAAATAGAGTACCACTTAAAAAGAATAATGTTTCCCCTTATGAATTATGGTTTAATAGGAAACCTAATCTTACAAGACTTAAAGTTTGGGGTTGTTTAGCATATGTTAGAAAACCAGACCCTAAAACGACCATAGTTAGGAAATAGGGCATTTAAATGTTCTTTCATAGGATATTCACTTAATAGTCTAACTTATAGATTCCTAATTCTTGACACCTTAGAAGTTATAGAATCCGTAGATGTAGAATTCTTTGAAAATCAAACGGTTGAGATTCCATTGAGATCATCTTGTCCAGAACCTAATACGATTGATGATATCAATGACGATGACTATGCTCCTGCTCAAAACAGCAAGGAAGTATCAGTACCAGATAATAATACTGAACAAAGGAGAAGTAAAAGAGCGAGAATAGAGAAGGACTATGGTCCTGATTTCATTACATATCTTATAGAAGGCGGTAAGGATGAATTCCTTAATGTGACTAGATATGTCATGAACGTCGATGATGACCCCAAAACTTATTCTGAGGCTATGAGTTCCAGAGATTCAATATTCTGGAAAGAAGCTATTAATGATGAAATGAATTCCATATTGTTAAACCAAACTTGGGTTTTAACTGACTTACCTCCTGGTGCTAAACCTATAGGATGTAAATGGATATTTAAGAAAAAGTTGAATACAAATGGATCCATTGATAAGTTTAAAGCCAGATTAGTTGCTAAGGGATATAAGCAAAGACATGGAGTATATTATTTTGATACATATGCTCCAGTTGCTCGCATATCTTTTATACGCTGTTTAATAGCACTTGCATCAATTCATAAATTGGTCATACATCAAATGGATGTAAAGACTGCGTTTCCAAATGGAGATTTAGAAGAAGAGATATATGGAACAACCTGAAGGTTTCAAAACCCTAGGCCAAGAAAAGAAAGTTTGCAAATTAGTAAAGTCTCTTTATGGCCTGAAGCAAGCTCCCATGCAATGGCATGAGAAGTTTGATAAAATAGCGTTGTCATATGGATTTATTGTTAATGATGCTGATAAATGTATTTATAGCAAATCAGACAACAACGATTATGTTATAATATGTTTATACGTTGATGACATGCTAATATTTGGTTCCAATATATCCTGTGTGAATGAAACTAAAAAGTTTCTATCTTCTAAATTTGATATGAAAGATCTAGGAGAAATTGACGTAATTCTGGGAATTAAAATTATTAGGAAAGAGGGGGAGTTGTTACTAACACAATCTCATTACATTGAGAAGTTCCTCCGAAAGTATGGTCGTTATAATGACAAACCAGCACCTACTCCTTTAGATCATAGTATTAAATTAGAAAAGAATATCGGACGTACCATTTCTCAACTTGAGTATTCCAGTATTACTGGGAGTCTTATGTATGTTATGCATTGCACTAGACCATACATAGCACATGCTATAAGCATGTTATGTCGATTTACGAGTAATCCAGGTTTCGAACATTGGAAAGCTATTTCCAAAGTTTTAGCTTATTTGAAAGGAACCGTTACCTATGGTTTATCTTATAAAGGATATCCTGCTATAATAGAAGGATATAGTGATGCAACCTGGAACAATGTAGAATCCAAATCCAAGTTTACGACTGGATGGATCTTTACGTTAGGAGGTGCTGCTGTGTCTTGGGTTTCCAAGAAATAGACCTATATATCTTACTCAACAATGCTATCAGAGTTGATTGCATTAGCAGATGCTTGTAAGGAAGTGGAATGGCTTAAGAATTTATTAATAGAAATCCCATTATGGAAGAAGCCATCTCCAGCAGTCTTGATTAACTGTGATAATCAGACTACAATATACAATGTCTCTAATAAGACATATAATGGGAAGTCTAGACATGTGAGTCTAAGACATCAAATGATAAGACAGTTACTCAAATATGGAGTAATAACTGTTGATTACATAGAAACAAAGAAAAACTTGGCTGACCCACTCACAAAGAGTCTTCCAAAGGCAATAGTTTCTATAAAATCAAAGGAAATGGGACTAAGGTCTGTGAATGAAGGTTGATCATCTTTAATAGAAACCCAACTAATGTTTTGAAAAGGTAGACAAAGTTCAATGGGTACCAACAAGTTAAGATAATGATTATGGAACACTAAACCAATAATCCCATAATATTTAGTGTTGGATTCTGCAAGAACAGAGGATGGATAATATATCCTTAATAACTCTAGTTACCTTAAAAAGGGTGTATCATAGAAACACCTTAAGAGACTTACCTATACGAGTATGGAAATCAGGCCGTTTCCTAAGAAAGTAAGACCACTTTCTGATGTAGACTCATAAACCAAGGATTTAAGCACATGGCCATTAATGTGCTAAGCATACAGAACACTCTATATACGGAAATCAGTATGTGTGACTGTCTCGGTACTATCACTAGGGGTACTTGGTTTAAGATACGTTCACCATAGACCTCGATAGAACTTTGAATGGTTTACACTAAGTGAAGGTTCAAATCCAAAAGATACCTATCATTTATGTATTAGTTTCCACGATGATGCAAAACTTGATCTTGGAACTACATTGGCTTGATCCCACTTGGGTATGTAGGTAGTCACTCTAGTGATGCAGCCCTATTTTATTTATTTTACTTATTTTGAAAATGGGGGGAAATTGTTGGAAATTTTCAAAATTAGTTTTGAGTTTGGGTTTGTTTTTGAAGAGGGAAGAAGTGGAAAGAAGATGGAAGAAGAGAGAAGGATGAATAGTCCCACATCTAGGAAGTTCATAGAATATATTGATTTATATATGGTTTTCTCTAAGGAATGTTGGGCCCTTTGGGCACCCAAAGCTTTGCTTTGATGTGAGGAGGGAAGTTATGCATCACCACCACACACGCGCGCGCCGTCGCCGCCGTCTGTCCGACCGACCGGGCCGGGTTCGGGTACGGGTCTAAAATGACGAATTAATTTTTGTTAACGGGCCAGATCCAGAATTTAAACGGACAGATTTTTGGCGGGTCATTTGAATGAAGTGACGCGACCGTTTAGTAACAGTTTTAAACTGTTACGAAAAGGCGCGACCGTTTGTAACGGTTTCAGACTGTTGGAAAGGATGCAACGCTTGACGAATGGACACTTCCTCTTCTACTATAAATAGTGACGCCCAAGAACCATTACGATACAACAATCTCTTTTCTCCTTCTTCTTCACCTTCCTCCAAATCTGCGACACCTAGAAAGTGTTGCAAAACACAGTCGTTTCCTCCACAGTTTGCAACGCCTATAAGGTGTTACAAACGCAGAAACGTTGCAGATCAATTCTCTTCTTCTTCGTTGTATTCTCTACTAAATTGCATCATCAGATATCAGATTTGAGTGTTCTTGGTCGGATCAAAATCGTACAAGTTTTGAATTCGATTACGTTGTTTCAAGGCTTCATTGAATCCTGAAGTCTATAGTTTGATAACTCGTTTGTACCTGTTGGGTTAAACTATTGTCTATAAGAATCTACGCAGTAGATCCTTGAAGTCAGAAGTACAGCAGTTATCATCTTCATCATTCTCGAATCATCGAAAAAATTATTCAACAAAAAATAAGTGTCAAATCATAATAGAGTTTCGATGAGTACATATTTTGTCTACTTATTTAGATGAGTACATATTTTAAAGTGTATTTCTTTTCCCAATAACATCGTTCTTAATTCTTTAGTGAAGGCATCAACAATTATTTTCCCCTTTATATAACTATTAGAACCGAGGTCCGATAATTTCGTTTAATATTTTTGCAGTGAACACTTAGTTTAAATGATTTGGCAAAGGATGTGTAAGTACATGTAGCAATTAGAGAACGTTATTTTAATAGTAACCAATAAGTAGGATTTAGTTAACCAAGTATCTGACCTGTAGTTCTTATCACTTTATGACTTAATGCTTTGCTACATAGTGGTAGCATGGAGTTGATAAAATATTATGATATAAGCTGTGTTTTTTGAATCTTTTTGGAGTCAATCGCAGGCAATTCATTACCTGTTTGATCTGGATTTTTGTTGTTATGTTTACAAACTTCCTTGCCAAAACAAGTTTATCCTTTGTGATCTTAAAATAAAGAAGTTGGTTGTAAATTGAGAAGTAACAATAGAGCGTTTTGAAATACGGCTAACTTCATCCTGGCTTCTTATATTGATGACTAACTACTGCAAAATTACATGGCTCAAGTTGGCGCATCAACAGGGCAAAACACAGTGCCTCTAGACTTTGACCTGTACAATGCATCTTATACTACAAATACAGTATCTGTAGTATCTAAATTTGACTGTTGAGTTATACTAATCATGTGCTAATTATAATAATTCCTGAAGCAATAAAATTAATGATTTGAAATTAGCTGCTAGGAATTTTAGTCAATTAGTTTATTCTACTTCGCCTATAGCTATATTAATCAAGCTTTGTTGACCAACTCGACTAAAATTAGCAGTAACTATTACTATTCTATAATAGCTGAATTAGTTACCAGTTTGAGTAAAAAAAGTATACTTGGTCTGATTTTAATGAACTTTTTTGATATTCATATTGTTATTGTTAACAATGTTGGATATTATCATGAATATTATTGTTGTTATGCTATATGTAGGTGTGTATCTTCGTTGTTACCAAAATTTGATCCATGATCATGAAGAATTTTGGTTGTATTTTCCAGACCAAAATAATTTAATGCTGAACTTAAAATTGATATGGTTCACTTCATTATGATGTGATGATAATCTCTTTCAAGGTCCTTTTATTCATTATTGTAGTTGATGAAAAAAAACTAACCCGTTCACGCATGCTAGAGATAAGATGAATCTCATGATCAATGATAAACATTGAAAAAGGCCGAGATGAAATTGTATCCTATTTGCATCACATAGTAATATCTCTGGTTTTAGTCCATTCTATATATTCTATTTTCTTAACTGAGTTAGATTGTACCTCCAACAAGTTGAATAAGTTTTCACCTCATTCGTTCGACTATTTTATAAGCAACAGTTATCGCATATTCGGTTCTTTCTTTTGTTAATTTCACTTGATGCTAATCCTTTTTATTATATTATAGATTTTTATTAATACAGTTTATATATAAGAGCCTATTTTCATTTTCTGATGGATAAAGATTGGGTGCATCTACACAGGTAACTATATAATGCTGACGATAAAAATAATTTAAGAACTAAATCATATACTTTGATGTTTACTTTTAATAATATCGTTCTTCATAGAACAAGCAAGGAATATGAGCAAGGAGCTTGGAAGTTTGTGTATGCTGCAATGAGAAATTTGGGAAATGTAGAGAAGATTTTATGTCCTTGCCTAGACCGTCATAGTCTTAGTCATCATTGCGGAAATACTATCGTTGAGCATTTAATTATAAAAGGAATGGATCTCATATACAAGAGCGGTACATGGTATCATCACGGCGAGCAAATAAATATAATCAAAGATGTTAAATCTGATGGCACTTATGATTTATTTAAAGCCATTCATTATGAAGATGAAGTTTTCATCAGTCATACTTTTTCCGATGATGATAAAAATGAAGATTGTGCACAAAGAAGAGAGGAGGATTTGTTAAAAAATTTGGGAGATGCGGAAACCCCATTATATCTTGGTTGCACTGATCAAACAAAATTATCTGCAATTATTGCCTTATATGGTCTTAAATGTGAGACTGGATTATCCGATACTCGTTTTGACAAACTTCTTAATATGCAACAACTGTTATTGCCAAAAGATAAAGTACTTCCCAAGACGGTATATGATATAAGAAAATTTCTCAAAATATTTGATATGGGTTTCGAGAAAATTCATGCTTGTCAAAATGATTGTTGTCTTTTTAGAGGAGAGTACAAAGATTTTGACAATTGTTCAAAATGTAGATTCTCAAGATGGAAGATGAATGAACGCACAAAAGAAATTATGCACGGTATTCCAGTTAAAGTTTTGATATATTTTCTAATTATTTCAAGATTTAGAAGAATGTTTAGATCACAGAAGATGGCAGAAGATTTGCGGTGGCATTTCAGTAACAAAAGTAATGATGGAAAAATGGATCATCCTGTAGATTCTGTGACATGGAATGTGGTTGATGAGAAATGGAAATTATTTGCAGCTGATCCACACAATCTAAGACTTGGTCTTGCTACTGATGGTATTAATCCATTGTTAACATTGAGTTCAAAATATAGTTGTTGGCATGTGATGCTTGTAACAAATAATCTTTCGCCAATGTTATGCATGAAAAAAGAAAATATCATGCTAACATTGCTTATTCCTGGCCCAAGACAACCTGGAAATGATATTGACATATATGTGGCTCCATTAGTAGAAGATTTGCATTACTTGTGGAATAATGGAGTTCAGATTTATGATGCATTTAGTAAAACACTTTTTAATATGAGTGCAATTTTGTTATGGACGATAAATGATTTTCCAACATATGAACATCTTGCTGGACGTTGCATGAAGGGTAAAACAAAGCTTGCCCATTATGCAGTGTCTATGCTCATCATCAGTGGTTGAATCATAATCGGAAAACTGTCTATATGGGTCATAGAAATTTTTACCTCATTCAGATTCATTAAGAAAATAGAAAACTTGGTTTGATAATACCAAAGAAAACGGCCGTAGACCTAGAATTTTAACCGGAAGAAATATTTCTATTATATTAAAAAGATTTTCAAATAATTTTAGGAAAAAAGGCAAAATGGAAAATAATAAGAACAAGAAGGGAAAAGGTAAAAAGAAATTAATGAAGAAGCAGCCAGGTAAGAAGAGAAAAAATTCTAATAATAGAGAAGATGAAGAAGATCCTACAAAAGGAGAACTATCAAGGTGGAAAAAACGATCAATCTTTTTTAATTTACCATATTGGGAGGTTTAGTTATCCAATTTTTTTAATAAACCAATAATACAAAAATATATTAATGAAGTATGAAAATGTTGAAAAAAAATTTGCAGGAACTTCCAATGCATCATAATTTAGATGTAATGGATATAGAAAAAAAATGTTGGTGAAAGTATTATAAGCATGATGTTACATGATAATAAATCGAAAGATGGAATTAATTCAAGAAAAGATTTGGAGGATTGGGGAATTCAACATGCTCTTTATGCACAGTCTCGTGGGAAATAAACACGGTTTATCTCTAGTTGTTTTTTTTCTTGTAGGAATATTGGACTTTTGAATGAGAAGATCTTGGACTTTCCTTGGTTTATATTATGCTCTTTTAACAAATTTGTTTTGTAAGATTTTGTCGCTAACATTTGAGTTAAAACACGGTTTTTAAAATTTTGTATATGACTAAATCTTATAGTTAATGAAATTGATGTAGCTTTGATTATGTTTAATCTTTATAGTTGTTTATTATATTACATTATATCCATTATTGTGTTATAAATTGAGCAGTTTGTTATTGAATTCATTAGCTATAACTGATTGAAAACTGCTGTAGTAAATTAAAAAATAAAGCATAAATTTGATATACCGCAGCGTTTTTAAAGTGCCGCAAACTAAAATAGCAAAATGCTGCAAAACAGCAATCCGAAGCTTAAAAAACGCTACAGGTATCAAACTTTAGAACAAAAACGCTGCATTATATATTACTGCAGCGTTTCATAAATAATGCTATATTAACGACATGTTGAAGCATGTCTTTTAATGTTCTTTGAAATGCTGCTAAATGAATTCGCAATATTTAGAAATCGCTGCACTAACAACTTTTCGCGGCGTTTTATAAAAGCATCAGTATCGATTTTTTAGCAACCTTTCAGAAACGCTACGGTATATTCGTTTTTAGAAACTTTTCAGAAACGCTGCGGTATATTAGTGCTCTTTTGCAGTAGGACATAATACAGCGTTCTTCGAAACGCTGCGGATGATAATGACAGCAATTCTAAAACGTTGCAAAAGCCCCTTTTTGTTGTAGTATATGCTCTGATAATTTATTCTCATGGTTGTCTCATCTGTTATATCTATAATATTATATTTTATCCACGTGCTGTGAGATATGACAGGTTATATGTTGTATTTGTTCATTCTAAACCATGATGATCGTCTTATATCGGCTGGGCACGACAGCAGTGCACTGTTTATATACTTTTGGTGTCGGTGGTATAGAGCGGTCATCACAACTTGTATATATATTTAAAATATCTTTACAAAAGATATATACATGTATACTACAATTTGACTATTCATTTGTACTCTTTACATTCTTAAAAATGTATTCATATTCTTATCTCCAATGTATAATAATATTCATATATCTCTTAACAAGATTTCACATTTTTTAAAGTATATTCAAATGGGTTGAAAACAAATGTTACTAAAACATTGTCACTATAAACCCAAAACCATTTCAAACTTGTCATTGTCTTTAAAATATTATATTCAAAGATCTAAGTATATTAACAATTATTTAACAAAATAATATACTTTTAATGAACTTTCAAAATCATTCATTCAGCTTAATGTCATAACAGAATCAATTTATCCTTTTATAAAATACTTAACTTACTTTTCCATACTTATATATATAAATACTTTTTGAATACTTATAAATATTTTTAAATATCCATATAAAATAGTACTTAAAAATAAATAATTTAAAATATAACAAAAATCATTAAAAAAAACATGCTTTATATTTAAAACTCTTTACTTCAAAAATTCATAAATAATTATTAAAAATATATTTAAACTTGAAACCAACTCTAAAACACTTTAATACATTTTATTAAACTTCCCTTAAAGATCTCAAAAAATAATTAATTTAAACATCATCTTAAACTTATTTGAAATCGCAAAAGTTGCTTAAAACAATACTAGACCAAAAGCATTGTTGTAGCTCAAAGAGAGTAGTTTTAAATGCTGTAATAGGCACTAGACAAAGAGCATTTTATAAAAAGCATGAACTTTGTGGGTAGTTATCTCTATCCAAATTAATGTTTTAAGATCTGAAATTTTTATAGTAAGAAGTATATGTAGAGTATTTAAAAATCATGCAAAGAAACCCCTAAGGATATTTTCAAAATCATATTAAAATTCCCAAAAAATAAGCTATTTCAAAGTGAATCTATAGTGAAATTTTCGCCTATTAACTTATGCAAACTTTGTTCTATCATTTCTACGATTTTCTAAAACAATTCTTTGCTGTCCAATACACTTAATAAGTGGAGGGCATAACAAAATTATATACTTTCAAAATATATTCACATATAATCATTTTAAGCAAGTTAAACACAAGGGATTTCAAAGTGCACTTATAGCGACCTTTCTCGCTTCAAACACTTTCAAATACAACTATCAAACATGCAAACACAAAGTCAATTCCACATTACATGTTGTAAAGGATAATAGAAGGGATGATTTTGTTATTTGCTTTCAAAAGCAATGGTGTCCAAAGTTATAACTTCATTAGTTAATGTCTTAGCTTTATTAAAGCACAACATATACACACACATTATTATCTTTTCAATGGTGAGTTAACTCACCCAAACCAAGCATAAGCCACTAAGAACACAAGACCACTTTCTACCACCAAACATCCCATGAAACCACCTTTAACTTACTGTTGCTTTTGGCCATGCTTCCTCCTTCAATTAATGCTCACGATCCACTCATGGATGGGGGGTTTATGCTCCATTTCTTTAACTTTTCCTCTAATATACTTATCTCCCATGGTATGCTAGTCCCTTAGCCAAAGTTTGGTGAAGTTTGGTGTTGATTTGCACTATCTAAGAATTGTTAAAGAGAAGAGAGAAGAGGATGAAGAGTATAGTTTTTTATGTTAATAAATTTACAGACCTATTTCCTAAACACTGAAGGAATTTAAATAAACTTTTCCAAAGGGTAACCATCTACCTCTTACCCTCCATGGAAGGCCATCATGCATGCTCCCTTCCATGTGCCCACTTTACACGTCACTTTCCTAAGAGAAATATCTCCTCAAAATATCTTCTACCCCATGACATCATCCTACCTCACTAATTACCATTAGTGCAAAATATTTTAGTTGCTAGTTAATCACACAAAGCAAACACTACAATTTTGAATAACTTTTATCGAGTAGAATTCTGTTTATCAATAAAACGAATTTCGATCACATTATTGATATTTATTCGAAGTATTTATTTTCGAAAACATTTTTCAAAAACAAGTTTTTTATCATTAGTTATTAATTAAAAGAGGGTCAATAATTTTATAAAATCCATTTAATAACATTAAATCCATGATTCAAATATTTAAATAATTTAAATATTTAACGAAGTGTTCGAAATTCCGAATTGTTACACTCAGCCCGAATAAAAGGGGAAAGTGGGAAGAAGTGCTATGGGCAAACTATGTTGATCTGAATCAACTTATTTCATACATTTATGTTATAACTTAGGATGAAATTGGATATCTTGTCCCTACAAAATCGAAGACTGGTCTAGAGCCTAATAGAGGAGGAAATTATTGCGCTTTCCACAAAGTAAATGGACACAAAATAGATAATTGTCGTGTCTTGGCCAAGATAATTCAAAGTATGATTTAAAAGGGAGCACTTAAATAATTTGTGAAAGGGGATCAAAAAATTTCTTCAATCTAATAATAATGAAAATCCTCCATCCAATAATGCGAATTTCTTGGAGAATGAACCCCCATAAGATTTCCACTACCAATCAATATATTGAAATGATTCATGGTAGTCCACACATTGCAAAAATGAGCAAGGGTGCAAGAAATAGGTACATTTGAGAGGTTAAAGAGGGAATCTATCTGATATGAGAGGAACAATGGTAAAAGCTTACAAATGTGCTATTCAAATTCTAGATCTGATAATTACTCAGAAAGAGCTGAGGATTAAGGCATCCTTATAACAACCCATTGATGATCACTGCCTAAACTGGACTATCTCTGGTGTCCCAAATCTTGGTAGATACTGGGAGTGCGGTGAATGTTATTTTCAAGCATGCTTTCGACCAAATGGACATTCCTATAGAAAAGATTAGAACCCATCTTTGGGTTTAATAATAGAAGTTCTACTCCAATTGGGCAAATAAAATTATATGTCTAAATTGGAATCTTGCCTGACTTAAAAACTTTCAAAACTATGTTCGTGGTAATGAACCAACTCTTCTATTATAATGTTTTCTTTGGAAGAATAGCCCTAGACGAAGTAGACACATTAGTTTCCCTAAAGCATTTAATCGTGAAGTTTTTGTCTAAAGTGAGATAGTGAACAGAGCATAGAGACGAATTTAGTTCTAGAGAGATGTATTTTGCAACCCCAGAGTAGTGCAATAAAGAGAGTGATTCTTGTTATGATTCCATGTTAAACAGACTAAATGAATCCAAAATTTCTAAGCCTGTGGATACCGGTTATCAAAGACTGATACTTAGGGAAATTAAGCCAAATGCACTAATAGAGAAACAGAAGATGTTAAGTAAAATGATGAAGCTATCAGAAAATAAAAGGAAGTATATTGAATAAAGCCAAGCAAGCCGGTAAGTAAACCTTGAATAATCTCTAGGAATAATAGTCCTAAAATAGATTCTAGATATAATGAGGAAAACATTAAATCTGCAGAGGAGTTGGAAGAGATAAGTATAGATCCTCAAGATTCCACTAAAGAGTGAAAATAAGAAGAAGGCTAGACAAGGATACAAGGAAAGAACTGATTCTTTTCCTCCAATCAAGCGAAGATATTTTCGCTTGGACTCATGCCGATATGGTGGAATTGACCCTGCAATGATGTGTCATGCACTTAATATAAATCCAAACTTTACTCCTATAAGGAAGAAGACAAGACAATTTGGGAAATCCCAGATGATTGCATTGCAGAAGGAAGTAACAGGATTATTAGAAAACGTATTTATTAGAGAAGTATTCTACCCAAAGTGGTTGGAAAACCCAGTACTTGTTAAGAAGCCCAACGAAGAGCGGAGAATATGTGTTAATTATATGGATCTAAATAAGGCATATTTGAAGACTGTTATTCCCTTTTAAGAATTGATCAGTTGGTTAATGCCACAAGCGGGCACAAGTTGTTATCATTTATGGATACATATTCAGGGTATAACCAAATTACCATGTTCAAACCTGATGAGGAACATACAAGCTTTGTAATTTATTGGGGAATGTGTTGTTATAAGGTAACTCCTTTTGATTTAAATAATGCAAGAGCTACATACCAGTGAATATGATGTTTAAGAACCATATCCTGGGAAAATATGGAAGTATATGGAGATGATATGTTAATGAAATCAAAGAAGAAGTTGACCATGTAAGAGACCTAAATGAGATATTTGGAGTGTTATGGAAGTACAAGATGAAATTGAGTCTACAAAAGCGTTCCTTCGGAATTCAATCTGGAAAAAGTTTCCAAGATATATAGTAAACGCACGAGGAATGGAAGCTGATCCCAATAATATAAAAGCCATTCGAGATACGATAGAGCGTAAAACAAGTAAAGATGTGGTGAGCCTGAATGGTCGAGTCGCTATGCTTGACCAGTTTGTATCAAAAGCAACCGACAATACATTTCGTTCTTTGATGTAATTAAAAAGCGAAGAACTTTTGAATGGATGGAAGAATGTCAGAAAACCTTCTAGGAATTAAAAGGTCTGGAAAGCTACCAATAAATTTTAGTCTCGTAGAAGGAGAGGATTTGTTAGTATATATGGTAGTATCAGAACATGCAGTCAATTCGGTCCGAATAAAGGAAGAAAATGGAGCCCAATGCTAGTATATTACACAAGCAAAAGGCTGAAAGATGCCGAAAATGAAGTTAGGCATCCAGTGTAACAACCCTGTTGTTAATTACCTAATTCATTAAGTTTAATTATGGATAATAAATTTTATTTGTGATTTTTGAATTTAATTAAGAAATCAAATATGGTTTTGTAATAAATGATTGTTTTATCTTAATTAATTTTATGAAAATTAATTGGGAAAATATTGTAAATTTAATTAAGTGTTAATGTTAGCATAAAAGTGGTGTTTTATTAAGTGATAAAACAAATTAGAAATTAGTAACACTTTACTTCTCTTAAAGCAACACTACTCTTATTGAATACTTACCCAAACCCTATTAGGCCCATGTAGGAGAGAAATAACAATACTTCTTTCTCCCTTCATTCTTCTGCTCAAAAATATGAAAAACAAAACTCTCTTATTCTCCAAACCCTAGAATCAAAATCGTCCCCAAATCAAGATCAAAACAAGGGCTTTTGGTCAATACTTGTAGAAATAAAAGCTAGGTAATCTTCTCTACCTTCTAAACCCATCAAAGTATGATTTTTATTTCGTTTTTAATCTTAGTGCTGCCAGTTGGATTCAAGTTTTTGAGAATTTATGTGTATTTAAGATTAGCAAAGAGATTGCAAGGTAGTAGCAAGGCTTTGGGCAAGATTAGCAAGCTATATGAAGCATTAAAGGTGACTTAATCACTCACATATCTATTTCTAAATCTTTGTTTACTGCACATAATTGTTTGAATAATTGGTTGATTGAATTGCTTGCAATATGGTTGTAAACTTGAGTGATTGTTTGATGGAAATTTAATGTAAAAATTTATGCAGTAAAACAATGATATCATAGTGTAAAATAATCCAAAATGACTCAACCATTTTATGCTAGAAAGTTCTTTCAGTTAGCTACAAGTCCTCTTTTAAACACTTGTCGAAATTCTGCAGTTTATGGGGTCAAAACTAAATTAAAAACTGATGGTGTCGCACTGCCCTGTATAATTAGCTGAGTTTAAACCTGAAATTAAATTGACTGTAACTTTTTTATTATTTATCGGAATTCAATAATTCATGATGTTATGGAAATTTTGGAATATGTGATACAACTTTTGTGTTCTGTAAAATTTTATGGTTTACATAGTCGAAAATACGTTTTAGTGTCGCTGTCTTGAGGACAAACGACAGCAATAATGAAGTAAAAATTTGAGAATTGTTTCGTTCATAAATTCTCAAGCATAACTCCAAAATTGGTGATCTTTTACTTGTTGGAAAAAATCGACTTTTATCTACAACTTTCATGTTTTAAGTTTTGTAAAATTATGAGATTTAAGTGGTCGAAACTGCTGATCTTTAAACCTTATATTTGAGTTAAATGAAATAAATAGATAAGCTTCGTATACAAGTAATTTTACGAGAGAGAATTATTTATATTTATAGCTCTTAGAATTATTTCTAAATTAAGTTAATAGATACTATAAATGAAATTTAGCAATTTATTTTATATATTAAGTATGGTTAGTAAAATATTTATGGATTTGGAAATATGACTTTGGAAATACGAACCTAATCTATTTTTACATAAAAGTAATTATGGAATTGGAATATAAGTATTACGATTTTATTAAATAAACGATTTAGGATTCATGGAATTAGGAAAAGTAGTTTTAAAAAGTATAAACTTAGGTTATTTCTAAATAAAATGGTTATATTTTAATATGGATTTAGAAGAGTAATTAAATATGGTTTTAAAATATAGTTTTGTGAATAATTTAACATATAGAAATTTGAGACAACTTTTTGTATATAAGTAAAATCTTGGAACAATTCAGAGTTATGTGATATTTTAACAAACCTATAAATATTTTTATAAAGTTAAATAATAAACGGATTTATAGAAAATTATAATTAGTGTTTTAAATAATAAACTAAAAGAGAAAAATGTTTTGAGAACCTTAATTCTATAATTTGAGGAGTACTAATAATCGACTTAGTGTTATCGATTGGTTTAAATGCTTTCGAATACGCTTCGTCGAATATGGTATAACTCATTGAATAGAATGTTTGAGTGAAACTTACTAGTCCATTTACGAATACTCGAATTTCACCTGGTAGTATGGGATGCCTTGGTTAAATTCGTGTGATTGTTATTAGGAAGTATTTTACACTTTAGAGTTGTATTTTCTTCCAGTGTGCGACAAATGGTGCTAGATCCTTAAGAGAATGTAGTTAAGGTTTTCAGGTGATATCCGTAATAAGTGATATATACTAGCTTTTAGTAAATACTTGTATTTCACCATATGGTATGGGATGTATTGGTTAAGTTCCAGTGATTGCTGAAGGTGATAGTATTTGGCACTTTAGAGTTTACTCTCTTTTGGTGTGCGACAAGTGGCTGGTAGATCCTTAAGAAGTTTATTCTTGGATTTCTTTTCGAACATAATAATATTAAATAAATGTAGATATATCGAGTCATGGTTTCTACGATCACCTTGATCGGTATGGACTATCTTTGAGATCATTCTGTGATTATGTGTTCTTGGTCTGAGTACGATCCTTGGTATCAGATCGGTTCGAGTGATACCAATCTTTTTGTTTGTTTTCCATGGCTTTGAGTATAATCATTGCGATTGTTTTGGAGGATCATTATGATCGGTTTGGATTAAGATCTCTTGGATTCTGGAAATTAGGATTTTGTGACTATTTTGTGTTAGTGAAATATATATATATATATATATATATTATTGTGTCTTGTGATGGATTCTAAATTAAATTATTGATATTTGTGTGCTTAGAGATGTTGTGCCTTGTTCTATGAATTCAATGTTTAGTGACTAATTTGTGTTTGTGACCTAACGTATAAACATGTGTCTTATGATGAATTCCAAGTTAAGTTAATCCCATGACTTGTTATTTCTTGGACATTTGTATTACCTATATATTATTTTTTTCTTGTGTTATATCTTGTTCTCACCCTATTGGATATTTAGAGATAGTCTGACCCGGGTGTAATTTTGCTCGAGTTAGGTCTAGACTTTTCAGGTTACAAGACAGGTTGATCGTTGGATGGTCAGGCTAGCAAGGAGATAAACATATGGACTTTTAGTTTATCCTATTTAGAAATTTTGGACTTTATATATTAAATGTATAACTAAGATTAGAGAATTATAAACTTGTATATTATTGAGTCTAGTATTTCATTTTGTAGACTCACGGTTTGTATAAGTATAAATGTTTATTATTCCATATTGATCTGTGACTAATATTTATATGATATATTGTTCTGATTCTGAGAAATCAATGTGTCTATTACTTTGTACTAATGCTATACATGTCAAATTTCAGTTCAGATATTAAGTAAAAGGTAAAAATGATGCGTCGATGTTAGTATAAAGATATATTCACATTCGATCACCCTTAACAAGCCGTATTCTTTGGATTAGCAAACAACATTACTTGTTATGTTCTTTGCTAAACTGGGTATAGCGATGGGGTCGTTACATCCAGTTATAAAGAAGCTAGCTTATTGCTTATTGCTATCAGCACATAAATTAAGATCTTACTTTCAAGCATGTCCGATTAAGGTTTTAACTAGTTATCCACTTAAGAAAATTTTTAACAAACCAGAGACATCTGGAAGATTAATAAAGTAGGGAATGAAGTTAAGCTAATATGATATTGAATATCTACCCCTAGTAGAAATAAAAGGGCACACCTTGGCCAATTTGGTAATCGTGTGTATAGGATTCATTAAAGAGCAACCATAAAAGGAAAAAAAACGTGAACCGAGATGGCATTTATTTGTAAATGGTGCTTCACTGAACAAGGAGTTGGGGAAAGATATATAATAATTACACTCGATGGACATTTGTTTCATTATACTATGAAGTTGGGTTTTGCTACAACCAATAACGTAGCTGAATATGAATCTATGATAGTCGGATTAACTCTAGCGTGACAACTAAAAATCCCAAGAGTTGAAGTGTTTAGTGATTCACAATTGATGGTGAAACAAACTTATTAAACGAAATATGCTTGATTAACTCAATATGTCAAGAAGGTCCATGAGATGTTGGCTCACTTCGAAGATTTTTCAATCCACCAAGTGCCTAAGCAGAAGAATGCACAAGCAGATTCGCTGGCAAAACTGACAAGCTCACGTGGAGCACCTAAGGTTAAAATTGTACCTGTCGGATTTAAAAAAAATCCAAGCACTGAATTTAAGGAAGAAGAATCAGGCAATGAGGATTTGGTTTGACTCGCTCGCAAACTCAACAACAACAAAATACTAAAGAGAACTCCATGGAAAATAACAATAACGAGACAATACGTAAGGAGGAAAAGTGGATAACCTTAAGGAACAATATACAAATAGTTGGATGACACCAATAGTAGAGTATTTGGAAAAAGGAACGTTACCAAGAGATAGGAATGAATCAAAGAGGTTGAAGTATCAAGTGTCATCTGATACCAAGGTTAACAGGGTGGGTGTTGTATAAGAAAGGATACTCGATCCCGTATCTAAGATGCATAACCCCGAAGAAAGGAATGAAGCTATTTAGGGAGGCTCACAAAATATTTTGTAGATATCATTCTAATAGCATAAAATTATCAAAGAAAGTAAGAGACAATGATATTATTGGCCTTGAATGAATGAAGATGCTTTAGCCTATGTCAAAAGATGTGATAAATGCCAGAGATTCTAAAAAATCCCACGCTTACCCTCCGAGTGAAAGTCCTTGGTCATTTGATGTATGGGAAATTAATTTAATAGGACCTTTACCTATCTCAAAAGTAGGTGCAAAATTTACAATAGTGGCAATTGATGATCATGTTACCAAATGGGTAGAGGTCGAGCCATTGTCCAACATAATCGTAAGAAAAGCCTTGAAGTTCATAATTAAAAACATTGTTACATGGTTTGGACTTTCGAACAAAATTATATCTGATAATGGAACTTAATTTAAGAGTGAAGAGCTCACTCGTTTCTGTGAAATGAACGAGATAATAAAGAGTTTTTCATTGGTGTCCCAACAAAAGCTAACGGAGCAGTAGAAACTACGAATAAGACTATTAAGAACATCTTAAAGAAGCGACTAAATAAGGCAAAAAAAAAATTAGATTGAAGAACTTCCCCTTGTTTTGTTGTCATATGGAACTTCCTCGAAAATGGCCATTGGCTGCACCCTATATTTACTAAACATTTGGATTTGAAGCAATGTTGCCAGTTGAAGCAGTATCCTATCATAACGAAGAATCGCACATCCCTATGGACAAAACTGTAACAACCTGCACCTTAGGGGACTCGAATTTTTGCTAAACCAAAAACCCAAGTCCACCAAAGTACAGATTGTTGGTATTTGGGTATCCTGCAAATAACAAAAGCATATCATAGCGTTATCAATATAAACTCACATCGAAATAGTAAAGTACAATAAAACATATGATTACCGATCAAGACTGACATCTCTAATCTTTAGTGTCCTTGTCAGTGTCGAGCATGCATAAGGAAACCTATCATTCCATCGTTCCCGTCTTATATCGGTACTTATCCCTCTAAAGCTATCATGTGGGTTGTAATGAGGAGGGGCCAGAATAACATTATGGTGACTGGTAAATTACACATTTTATACATAACACTAGTTTATGCCGATTACTTTTCATTACATATTGTCTTTTGTTTTTATTTAGTCGTCTTGACTTCACATACGCGTATGATACGCTCCATTTATTCTAAGTAGACAATAACTACGTGCATGTGTGTATAAGTACCACAGTCCTCCTTTGGACCTCGTCAGGATCCATCATCAACGCAGTATCGTGTCTTCATCGTCGTGCATATCAAGAAACTCTCGTAGTGCCTAATAACGGCGTCACAATAGTTTAGCCATATTTTATTCGTTTTTGAAAGCCTTTATGAAAGGTTATCTTTGCTTGCCTCCTAACAAACTAACTAACAATTGTGGCGGTGTATGACATGAACGTGATCTATACTAGTAGAAGGTATAGACCGTTTAAGCGTAACCCTCGTCTTTCTGCTGACCGCTCAGGACCGATGACGTTCTCGACCTATGAAACAGCTCCTACTCCCGTATATGATACTAATCTCACTATCATAGCCCCGAGCCTTGCTCACCATCCTATTTAGATTGTCTATTGCAATCTAGAAAATGCTCACTTGTTACTTAATACCCCTTAAAAGGTTGAAGCGGACTGTACTTGTCCTTTGACACTTTGACCGAGGCAAACATCCTACTTGGTATCCCCTTTATCTATATGCGAACGTATAATCCCATGGGTCCTACAGTTGGATATGTCCCACATCGGTATAATGTATGCACAACTGATGGTAGCCCCTTGCGGTGGGTAGACTTCTATTATGTAACACTACTGACCTCGCATTCCAACCCATTCTAATGACTATGTCGTTCTTACTTAGACTAAGCTATTAGCTAACTTTAGTAATTCACACCCGTCATAAATGCATACTTGAGGCTACGTATATACTCACACTTATTACTTATTTATTTACTACGCCTCCAATGTTAGCTGTTAATTTTTAGTTATTTTTACATAACTGGCTCTTTATTTCTTTAATGTCAATTAAATGTCATTTACCGCTTACTTTTAACTTAAAAGATATAAATATCTTTTACTATTAACTTTCACTTTATTTTATTAGCTCTATTTACTGTTCCTTTTAAATTCTAATTATCTTCTTATGGTTACTACTTTCTCATTTCATTTCTTTACCTACATTTTGTCATCCATTACTTAATTTCTAACTTATTTTTATTGCATGTATTCGTTTTATAATTAGACCGTTGTTATTATTTCTACTTAAAATTCTTTAGTTTATACTTAGGGATTTCTACATTTTAATGCGTTGGAATTATACTTTCCCTAAAAGAAAATGTGAACACTGTAAATTTCTATAACTTATCAAAAAGAGATTCATGTTACATTTGGAATTACAAGGGATTATCTTTCTATTTTTATTAAAATAGATAGTAAAAAATACGGTAAACATCTCATTTTGTACATCTCTTTCTTTTAGGCATATACCTTGTTATTTGAAACATTACACTTTTATTCATGTTTATTAAACTAGATAATTCATAGAAATTTACATTGCAACACACTTATTTCCAATGAATTAAAATACTACTTAAATCTCAATTCATCTTATAATAACCTCTAATCCGTATTTATTAACATATGTCCTTTACCTAAAAAAAATTGGAATTACTATACAATTCATTAACTTAGGGACTACTTTTACGCTTACTTTCCAGATTCAAGTACATGCGATATTTAATTCAAATTAACAATTCATAGAATATGTAGGCATAGTTTTCACATTCATTACATGTGTATTTTTAAGTCTATAACTCCAAAATAATTATATTCAGGCATACAAGAAACAAATTTACAGTGATATAGATCTAATATTATATAAAAATATGTAATTTCTCACCCACCTTTAAGCTTTTCAAATCTCCAGATCTAAACCCTATTATTTTTGTTTGAATCACCTTTTCTCCCTAACAGAATATGTACCGCAAGCATAAACAAATGTATTAGAAATTTGGATCTGAGAAGAGATTTGAATTAAATTTAGATTTGGATTTAGATTTACCTTTTCTTCGCACAATTGATTCACCCTTTATTTTGCTTCTCTTTTATTTTCCATTAACCCCCCCCCCTCCCCCCCACACACACACACATACATACATAATAATTTATAATTTCTATATTTCCTAGAATTTGTGGAGAAACAAAATGTCAGAGCTTCACTCTTTAATTCAGAAAATATGAGAAAAAAGTGAGAGGTTGGGCCTGTATTTATAGAAGCAAAAATCAATTCTATAAGTAGATTTTAATTTATTAAATCCGGCCCGTTAGGCCTAGGTTCAATTTCGCAGCCACATCACCCACTGGTCGGCCGCTTTACCTCTACCGGTTGACCGATAGCAGTCGGTTGTCCCAATAAAGGGGTCGATCGATCACTGTATATGTTAAGTTTTTATTTTGTTCCTTTTTATTTCGTTTATTTTCTTCTTCGCCTGATCTCTCCATTTGAGATTAATGTTAACGTTAATTTAACGTTGCTTAGACATTAAGTATTATATTATCATTAATTTAATTTAATTTAATTAACAATATTTATTTCCCGATTTCCTTTCCTTAAATGTTAACGTTATTTCTTATTAACGTTTGTTTTAACATCAACTAACTCTCATTTATTTATTTCCTTTTCAACGCTAATTTAATTGGATTTAATGCTGATCTCCTTTGATTACTTTCTTCTAATCTCTAATTTGATTATATTTAACATAACCAATTACTTAAATGATAAGATTTCATCTAATATTTACATTAATGTAAGTTATTAATACTTATTTACTTCCACACTCAATTTAGTTACTTATATACTTTTTTAATTAGATTTAATTTGATTGAGCGTCCTTAATTAACATTTAGATTTAATGTTAACATTTATACTTAATGCCTATCTTAATGTTACGTTATTAACATTTACTTCCTTAATTGGTTTTGAATTGTTTTCGATCCAAAAACTTCAAACGTTAGTAACTTTTTCGTTTAAACTCCGATTATAAAACTGTACATATGAAAATTGATAAAAAAATAACCACGAACCCAACGATGTAAGTTTCATAGACAGATTCTGATTTTTTCAAAAATTCTATTTTTAGGTTTTAATAATTACTTATTGATTAATTTCCTTCTTATTCTACGAGGTGTTACATTCTCCTCCCCTTAAAAGAATTTCGTCCCCGAAATTTCTCAAGGACTGAATCATGTAACATAGCGCGCAACCAATCTAAGCTATCCAATCAATTAGTATACAACCAATTTTGCAACCGATAGTGTACAAGTGCATAATGTATTATAGCATATATGGCATGTATGTAGAATAATTCTAAATCGACATCTCCTATATGAATGCAACTTTTAAAACAATTTTGAAAATATGGTGCAAACAACCTATATACTGGCAGTTCTATCTGTATGCAATTTTTGAAATTAAAAATCTTTGTTTTACATC
The DNA here is from genome assembly GCA_030737815.1 of Allium fistulosum. Classification (NCBI taxonomy): domain Eukaryota; kingdom Viridiplantae; phylum Streptophyta; class Magnoliopsida; order Asparagales; family Amaryllidaceae; genus Allium; species Allium fistulosum. The sequence continues at coordinate 423,075,118 of CM060908.1, forward strand.
CAAATTTTCCCACACTTCTACGAATAGAAGCATGGTTCAAGAAGTTTTACATCCAATACCTATCATCCAATACCTAGCAAACAATTTTCTAACATCCAAAATTTTGAAAATACAGTTTTCTAAAACTATAATCTTATGTCGAAAAAGGGTTTAGATGGAGAATTCTATATTTCAATCCTTCTCTTAGTGTACCCATTCCCCTGTACCTTGGAATCTTCTCTTTTGCCCTCAATTCTTTTCCAACTTTTCTAAGTACAGTTCACATAAGAAAGTTTATTTTTAAAGTTCCAATTGTTAAAATAAAGTTATTTTTAAAACAAATTTTGCTTACCTATCAACAAGCTATGGAAAAAGAAATCCCAAGATTACAATACCTTTTTCCCTTATTACTAACTACCTTTTACTTTACTGTCACTTCTGCTGCACGGTAAAATTCATACTTGCCAATCCGTCGAATTTTTCCCTATATTAAGCATGTGACATTTCAAAAATAAAAAAAATTCCCTCCTTTTTCATTCAAAACCTTTTCAATTGGATTTCAAAAATGGTTAGAAAACTTAAAAATAAAACTTGGTTATATTCTCTGGTTATTCTTTGGGATCGTTGTAACATCTCCCACCTTGAGGCCGGAAACTAAGTGCTATAGATGCTGCAACCATCTATAATATTAATTTCTGATGACAAAAGGTGGTCATGTTAATGGTATCTGTAATATCAGAAGCACAAGAATATGAAAAAATTTAAACATAATTTCAAAAACAACTTTTCTCATTACATTTCAAATCAGCATTTCATATTTGTTACGTAATCCCAAAATGTTGCCCAGGTACAGATAAAATATAATTATTACAAATTACGCCAAGAGCAATATATGAAGATGCCCCCTTGGATGATCAGAGTTACTAAATAGATAGATACAACTTCTACCAATACATACATACAACAAAATGTCATAACACAAGGGAAATAATTAATATGTAGTCTCCTAAATAGCTAGCCATTGCCTCATGCATGTCTTCAGAAGCTTTATTTGCCAAACCTACTAACCATGTAAACCCTTACTCTCAACCTACTCAAATTAAATTTTGAGCACCCGAGAGTTTAAGGGGAAAAACATGAACTTCGAGTCAGACAAAAAACCTGGTGTGAATAATAACATGCCATCTCGATCAATTGGTATCTAGTGATACCACGCCGCTGAGCGAAACGGGTTTTCCCCTCACCGGTGTCCTTTTAAAACATATTTTTTGCAAATCAAAATCCTGCAACCAAACTGGTTAAGTTAAACAATATAAACAATAATATGCATGCATACAACGTGGGTAATAAAAAACAATTTGTTTAAATCAATGGACTATCCATCCCAACATCACAGTTTTCTCAGGATGACTATAAACCTATGGCTAACTCGGGCCTACCAAATATATCAAATTATCTAACCTACTATTAGAAGACAACTGGACGGTCTATCCAAACTTACTATTCCTAGGGTCAACTAATCTTAATAGTTTTGTAGGCTCATCAATAATCTATCTCATCTTTATGTAATCCTTTCTGTGCGTACACCTAATTTTAGTCTTACCCATGACAAAGCTTTACATACTGGAATTTTGGACTTATATTAGCTAGGGGCTAATAGCTAAAGTATAGGGAGCTATCCTACACCAGTCCCACCTAACTTTCTAATTTATAAGTCAATTTTATCCTATCAAAATCTATCCAAAAGTGATAAGAACAATAGGCGTCATTGCCTTAAAGAAAATAGTGGCATCATAGGGCCGAAGAGATTACTTTAAAAATATAAAGGTTTGCGTCTTCGCCTATAACCACTTCAAAACTGTTAATGCGGCAAGGCTAGGGTCGAGGTCCTTTAGTATAAAACATACGGTATCATATAGTCGATAAGATAAGCAGCTTCATAGAGCTGAGTAGTCACTTCGAAACTATAAGGGTTGGCGACATTGTGAAAACAAGCCGCACTTAAGCCATGCGGCAATGACCATATCGAAGACCTTGATACCGTCTTCGATGACATGCACTCCGCTTCATCAACACTGATCCATTTCATATCAATTGACCATTAATATCATATGTATCACCCGTTGTTAGCTTCAGAGAGCATAGGTGTGAAGAGATAAGATGCAACATCATGGCTTCGGCATGGCAAAGCCGTAAATAACACTAAAACTGAATATTTGCCATTACAAGTATATTCTTTTCACCAACTCCCTTTATTTGCCAAAATCTAATTGGATAACAAGTTTCTTTATCAAACCCTTTACCAGAAATCTGCCCTAGAGCAATTTTATCATTTCTAAAAACATTTATAACCCTTTATATTATATTAATATCTTAATATTTAATTAAGTCTTTCTAGCCTAAATAATTCATAAAAAATCATAAACACTTGGGAAAAATTCTCAAAAATCACAATAAATCTTACTAATAATATTATTCATCGTATAAAAATTTGGACGAAAAAACATAATTTAATTATTTTTAATAATTAAAACCCACTAACCCATTTTTTAACCTTAGAAAATTCATAATAAATTCACACTTGCTTGGAAAATTATGAAATTAAAAATCCACTTCTAAAATAACGTTTCTAACGTCATTTTAAAATATCAAGTCATTTGGATGTCATATGATAGGTTTTCTAACTCAAACATATCACTTAATTTCATAAATAAATTCCATAGATTCACTAATAAGCATGTCATCATTCAATCATCAAAAGCATGACATAATATCATCAAAACATTTCAGATTTTATACTTAAAACTTAAACCAACAATCAAAACTTGAGAGGCATATATTATTCACCTTGAACTGATTAAGAAGGTTGAGATTTGTATTAGATTGATTTCCGCTAAGCTTTTTACTGGATTCCTAGCTTTATCTTCTCTTGAATGCTTCTACAAATGGTTGGCCTCCTTTTCTTTTGTTTGTGTGAATGTAAAATGAAATTAAGGGGAAGAAAATGTAAGGGTATATGTTTAGGGAATACACCCTTTTCCCATTTTGCCCTTATCATAATTTCCTCCTCCTTACTTATGTTTTAATCATTCTTATTATTTATTCATTAAGGCACGACCCTTTCTCATTACCAAATCTCAATCTCCTTACCATGTTACATTATTTCATCTAAATTTGTCTAATTAAATATCCTAAATAATGTTATCAAATTTAGGGGTGTTACAGACTCCCTCCTTAAATAATTTCATTCTCGAAATTACGAAAAGGTACACACATCAATCATAAAAACATAAATGTAAAACATACCATCAAACAAGTCAGGATAAGTGTCTCTAATCATGCTCTCTAATTTTCCAAGTACAGTCTCTCTCATTGTCACTCCACTGGACTTTTACCAATCCAACTGTCTTGTTCCTTAGCTTCTTCTCATCCTTATCCACAATACGAACAAGATGTCTAACTGTGGTCATGCCCGGTTCCATTATTAAGTCTTCCAATGTAGTCGGAGTGATAGTAGTCTTTGGATCTTGAACACACTTCCTTAGATGGGAAATATGGAAAACAATGTGGACTCCTGCAAAACTGCTCGGTAACTCTATCCTGTAAGCGACTTTCCCGATCCTTTCAATAATAGGAAATAGTCCAACAAACCTTGGTGCCAACTTCCCTGATTTCCCGAATCTCACTACACCTTTCATCGGTGATACTTTGACGAAAACCTGATCTCTAACTAAGAACTCTAAGTCTTTGCGTTTCTTATCTGCATAACTTTTCTGCCTAGATTGAGCTTCCTTCATTCTAGCCCGAATCAACTCAATCTTTTATGCGGCTTCTCTTACAGTATCTGGACCAAGAACTAATCTACCTCCGGTCTCTAACCAATATACAGGTGATTTACACGGCCTTCCGTATAAAGATTCAAAAGGCGTCATTCCTATACAAGTCTGATAACTATTATTATTGGAAAATTCAACCAAGTGCAAATGAGCTTCCCATGACACACCAAAATCCAGTACACAAGTCCTTTATAAATCTTCAAGTACCTTATTGACTTTCTCTATCTACCCATTTGTCTGTGGGTGATAAGTGGTATTCATCTTAAGCTTGGTACCTTATATCTCTTGTAGACTCTTTCAGAATTCACTAGTGAACAAAGTATCTCTGTCGCTGACTATACTACAAGAAATCTCAAGCAGTCTAACAATATTCTTCATGAACAACTTAGCCAATACAGCTGCTATCCTGGTTGACTTAATGGGTATAAAATGTGCACTCTTACTCAATCTATCCACTATAACCAAAATACTTTCATTTCCACTATTCGACCTCGACAACCCGTCTATGAAATCCATATATATATAATACTATTTCCATACCAGTATCTCCAAAGGCTGAAGCAACCCACGGCTTCTGATGCTCGTCTTTTACCTACTGACAGTTCAAATACTGCTCTACCCATAAGCCTACATCCATTTTTATTCAATTATTCCTTCCCAAAAGAAACTTCTCTTCATATACTGATACATCTTAGTTCCTCCAGGATGAATAGTGAACTTCGATCGGTGACATTTCCTAAGAACTTCTTTCCTTAGGTCTCCGATGTCTGGAACATACAGTCATCCCTTCTTTCTCAACCATCCGTTTTGGTTAAGATAAAAATCCTTCAAGTCATCAATCTTGGTTCCACTTTCCAATCTTCTAATTCTTTCAACTAAGAGTAGATCGTCTCTTTATTTAGAAGCAATCCTTTAGATAAATACCGGTCGAACTTCCAAACAAGATAACACTACGGTACTCTTACTAGAACTGGCAGTCGATCTTAACTGCACACTACAAGTAGTTAATGCTTTCTGATCTTTCCATTCAACCAACGTAGTTAACACCACACTCTGATGCTTCTTGCTAAGTGCATCTGCAACCTTATTCCCTTTCCCTGATGTGTATTCAATTCCAAAATCATAAGCAGCTAAAAACTCCAACCATCTCCGTTGTCTCGTATTCAACTCCTTCTGAGAGAATAAATATCTTAGCGACTTATGATTTGTAAACAACTCGAATCTCTCTCCCAGTAGATAATGTCTCCATACCTTCAAGGAAAAAATTACATCGGCTAACTCTAAATCATGAGTCAGATATCTAATCTCATGTGGTCTAAGTTGTCGAGAAGCGTATGCAATCACGAAGCGTATGGAATCACTTTACCCCTCTGCATTAACACGGCTTCCAATCTGGTTCCGCACGCATCGGTATACACTACCAAATCTTGGTTTTTGTCTGAAACAACTAACATGGGCGTGTTGGTCAATAAATGTTTCGGCTTCTGGAATGCCTCCTCACATTTATCGGTCTAAACAAACTTCATGTCCTTCCTCGTTAGTTTAGTCATCGGTGCTGCTATACAAAAAATCCTTAATAAATCTCTGACAATAGCCAGCTAGTCCAAGAAAACTCTTTATCTTAGTCACTGTCTCGGGTCTAATCCAATTATTAACTGCTTCGATCTTAGTTGGATCTACTGGTAACCCTTTCTTTGAGATTACATGACCAAGAAACTCCACTTCTTTCTTCCAAAAATGACACTCAAAAAATTTGCTTTAACCTGAAGCTGCCTCAACGTCTCAAGCACTATCGTAAGATGAACCTTGTGGTCTCTTTCATCCTTGGAATATATCAAAATGTCGTTAATGAATACCAACATAAATCGGTCCAAATGCTCTCGGAAGATTCGGTTCATTAAGTCTACGAAGAAAAAAGGTGCATTAGTCAATCCGACTGGCATTACTAACTGTTGATACGCTATATTTTGATCAATGACAATGTGCTTCAACAAAAAGGAAGAGATATGTGCAAGGCTAAAAGAAGGACTATGAAGACCAAGGATACCATGAGTACTTATTATATTTAGGTCTTAGTCTTAGTTTTATTGTTAAAATCTATCCTCAAGAAGCTTGCACAAACACAAGAACACATTTCATAACTTAATTTTTTAGTTAAAGTGTTCATTGTGCAGAAACTACCAGTTCAGTCGACTGAACAGGAAATCCCAGTCGACTGAACCTGTTACAGAATTACAACATGCACAGTTTCAGTCGACTGAAATTCCCTGTTCAGTCGACTGAATTTGAACCTGCGAATTTTTACTGAAAAGACACCTTCTTCTTCCCAAGAGTTGCAACTATTCTCCAATGGTAATGGATGCATCTCTTGCCTGAATCTTTTGCAAATAGATACATCTCTTCTACACCTATAAATACATGTTTCTATCATTTGCAAATCACCAATTCTAATTGCTTTAATCTCTCTATTTTCTTGAACATACTTTCAGATTTCTTAAGTTTTCAAAAGCAATCACAAACCACTTCAATTGCTTGAATCTCTGATTTATCTTGAATACCCTTTTGATTCATAGCAATTTATATTTCCTAAATCTTCATAAACACATTTCATATTCTTGAGGATAAGATTATAGGAAAGTTGTACTCAATTAGACTCATTAGTGTTATCAAGAACACAACAAGTCAGAAATACTCTTTGTATCTAGTCGAAGTTCTCTTCGGTAGTTGAGGCAAGAAATCCCGTTCCGTTGTTCGGGTAAGTTGTAAACCTATTCCTCCAGGTTAAGTGAGGGTTTTAGTTAGTAGAATTCCTAAGAGGAGCTTAGGGACTGGACGTAGGACAAGAGGTCCGAACCAGTATAAAGTCTTGGTGTCTACTTTACTTACTACTGCTTATTACTATCTACCTATACCATTCCACTATTCCATATTATACGATCCTACCACATAGCCTCTTTCAATTGGTATCAGAGCAAGGCCGTCCTATAACCATAACACTGTTATTAGACATATTGATAATATGGAAAATAACACAAGCACAACAACTGCCTATAGTTCTACATTTGCGGAAGGACAATCTACCCAAAGACCCCCCTATTCAATGGACTAAACTATAACTATTGGGCTACAAGGATGAGAATTTATATGCAAGCAACAAGTTTTGAAGCCTGGAATGCAACTCAAGCAGAGTTCGTTGCACCCACAACTGATTACCCTACATGGACACAAACTCAGAAGAATGAAGCTAGTGCAAATGCCAAAGCTATGAATATGCTATTTTGCGCTTTGGATAGAAATGAGTTCAATCGTGTTAGCATTTGTACTACTGCACATCAGATATGGAGTACACTTAGAACTATACATGAAGGCACAAACAAGGTCAAACAAACAAAGATCTCCATGCTAAAGAACCAATTCCAAAACTTTAGAATGCGACAGAATGAATCCATCAATGACATGTACTCGAGATTTCAAGACATTCATCATGCCTTAATAGGACTAGGAGAAAAATACATGGATTTTGATATTGTATCTAAAGTTCTAAATTCACTCACTGATGAATGGGAGAAAAAAGTCTTAGCAATCGAAGAAGCAAATGATCTATCTACAATGAAACCAGAAGAATTAATTGGAAACCTTATGTCTTATGAAGTTAACATGCAAGCTAAGAAAGATCAAGCACGGGAAAGAAAAAATGCGGCTTTTTACGCAGAAAAGGAAGAATCAGAGTCTGAAGATGAGGATTTAGCATTTATAGCCAAAAAATTCGAGAAATTCTTAAGATATAGAAAAGGAAACGGATTCAAAAAGAATTTCTTAAACAAACCTACATCCTCGAATATAGAATGTTTCAACTGTCACAAGAAAGGTCACATGCACAAAGATTGTCCAGAGCAAAAGAAGGAGAATCAGAGAATTCCCAATAACAAAAACAAGAAAGAAAAATTCAAAAAAAAGGCATTCTCTGTAACATGGGATGATTCAGATTCATCTTCATCTGAAAGTGAAAATGATAGTAACAATGAACAAGCAAATGTATGCTTTATGGCTCAAGAATCCGAGGTTAGTAATTTAACTTTCGACGATTTAATTAATGTAAACACTGAACTTTTGAGCATAATAAAAACCCTTAAAAGGAAACTCAAGGAAACTCGTGAAAATCAAAATAAAGCTGAATTTGAAAGAGATATGTTAAAAGATGAAAAGAAAATTCTAGAAGAAGAACTTGAAAAAGTTCAAGAGTCTCTTTCAAATTCGGAAACTCGATTATCACTTTTAAGTCAAGAAATTGAAACTCAAAAGACAAAGAATGATATAATTGTTTCTGAAAATCATGAGTTAAAAACTAAGATTAGACAAGTTGAGTTAGAAAATAATAGTCTTCAAGCTAGATTAGATAACATCACTAAAAATGTCTCTAATTTTAACAAAGGAAGAGAAAATTTATCTAAGATTTTAGAAAATTCTCAATCCTCCACAAATAAACATGGATTAGGATATAAAAAGGAGTCAAAAATTCCTAAAAAGAAAAATACAAATTTTAAGAGGAATATTGATTCAAAACAACAAATGTTATTAAGAGAACCTATTAGAACAAAAGAAGAAACTAAGATAGTTAGAATTTGGGTTCCAAAGACTAACAATATTTTAATTAGGAATAAATATATTAAAGCATTTATGGATAGTGTTCATAATAATAAAAATTATATTTTTAAAAAGGATACTGAACCAAATTGGGTTTGGTTTCCTAAGTTCTAACTTTTAGGACCCTATTGAAAGGTGGGTACCAATAATTTTTGTATTTATTTTCAGGTCCCACTCAAAAAGAAGAAATGGATACTAGACAGTGGTTGCTCAAAACACATGACCGGCGACAAAGATATGCTTACAAACATCACATACTTTGATGGTGGCTCGGTTACCTTCGGAGATAATTCAAAAGGCTATATCATTGGCAAAGGAGATGTGAGCAATTACGGTACATCGAATTTACCTTTTATTACAAATGTTTCATTAGTTGAAAATTTAAAACATAATCTACTAAGCATAAGTCAACTTTGTGACAAAGGTTTTAAAATAACTTTTTCGAAAAATAAATGTAGTATTTTTGATCAAAACCAAAATCTTGTTTTTGAGGCAAATAGAGATAGGAATATTTACGTTCTAAATATGAAAATTAATCATAATACAAATATGTGTTTACTAGCCAAAGATAATGATCCTTGGTTATGGCACAAAAGATTTTGTCATATTAATTTCAAAACTATTAAAAAACTTTCTAAAAATGAATTAGTAAGAGGATTACCTAAGATAAACTTTAAAATAAAAAAATTTTGTGATGATTGTCAAATAGGAAAATTAACAAAATCATCTTTCAAATCTAAGAAAAATATTTCAACTTTACAACCACTAGAATTATTTCATATGGATCTTTTCGAACCAACACAAGTTCAATCCATTAATCATAATCGATATGTATTTGTAATAGTTGATGATTTCTCAAGATATACATGGACTATTTTTATGAAAACTAAAAGTGATACATATGAACATTTTAAAACATTTGTCAAAAGAATTCAAAACACTAAAGATTTGAAAATTAAGAATATACGAAGTGATCATGGTGGCGAATTCGAAAATGAAGCTTTTGAATCTTTCTGTAAAAAGAAAGGAATAAATCATAAATTTTCATTTCCTAGAACTCCTCAACAAAATGGAGTAGTATAAAGAAAGAATAGAACATTACAAGAATGTGCAAGAACATTATTAAATGGAAGCCTTCTACCAAAACATTTTTGGGCAGAAGCCGTAGCTACTGCATGTTATGTATTAAATCGTATTTCTATTAGACCATTAACTAAAAATACTTCATATGAACTTTTTAACAATAGAAAGCCAAATATCTCTTATTTTAAAATATTTGGATCAAAATGTTTTATTTTAAATACAAAAGACCAACTAGGAAAATTTGATCCGAAAGCTGACAAAGGAATTTTTGTAGGATACTCAGAACGAAGTAAGGCATATCAAGTTTTTAATAAACGAACAAATATAATCGAAGAAACTTTACATGTATCTTTTGATGAAAACTTTAATAAAACTTGAGTGTAAAAGATGATGATGAATGTATAATAAATACAAACAATACAAATCTTGAAAATATGAATAATAGCGAACTTAGATCTCCACCTAGAATCTTACGAGATCATCCTGTACAAAACATAACCGGAGAAATTGATTCTCAAGTTAAAACTAGAAGTCAACTAAACCAAATGGGACATGTTGCTTTTATTTCTACATTAGAACCTAAAAATCCTAAAGAAGCATCAACAGACGACTACTGGATTGTTGCTATGCAAGAAGAATTAAATCAATTCGAACGTAACGATGTTTGGGAATTAGTTCCCCGTCCTAATAATCAATCTGTTATAGGAACAAAATGGGTTTACAAAAATAAAATAGACGAACAAGGAAATATAACTAGGAATAAAGCTAGACTAGTAGCACAAGGATATAATCAAGAGGAAGGTATCGACTTTGAAGAAACATTTGCTCCCGTTGCAAGACTTGAAGCAATACGTATTCTATTAGCCTTCGCGTGTTTTCATAATTTTAAACTTTATCAAATGGATGTTAAAAGTGCTTTTCTAAATGGTTTTATAAAAGAAAATGTGTACGTAGAGCAACCTCCTTTATTCATACATGAAAAATATCCGGATCATGTATATAAATTAAAGAAAGCCCTATATGGTCTTAAACAAGTACCTCGTGCTTGTTATGAGAGACTCAAAAGCTATTTACTAGATTCAAGATTTCAAATCAGAAAAGTAGATCAAACTCTATTCATTAAAAACACTACTAAAGACATTCTAATAATTCAAATATATGTAGATGACATTATATTTGGTTCAACTAATGAAAACTTGTGTAAAGAATTTTCAAATATGATGACTAAGGAGTTCGAAATGTCACACATGGGAGAATTATCTTATTTTCTCGGATTACAAATTAAACAATTAACGAATGGAATTTTCTTAAACCAAGAAAAATATTGTGCTGATTTAATTAAACATTTTGGAATGGAAAACACTTCTGGAAAACCTACTCCTATGAGTACCACAACTCATCTCGATCGAGATGAAAATGGCAAAAGTGTAGACCAAAAGTTGTTTAGAAGTATGATAGGCTCTTTACTATACTTAACCGCTAGTAGACCAGACATAATGATGAGTGTATGTTTATGTGCACGTTTTCAAGCTAATCCTAAAGAATCACATTTAAGAGCCGTAAAACGAATTATGCGATATCTTAATAATACTAAGGACTTTGGTTTTTTCTATCCAAAAGATTGTCCATTCGATTTAGTGTCATTTAGTGATGCTGATTTTGGTGGATCTCGAACTGATAGAAAAAGTACAAGTGGTACGTGCCATTTCATTGGAAAATCACTTGTATCTTGGTTTAGTAATAAACAAAATTGTGTTTCACTTTCAACCTGTGAAGCGGAATATATATCTACTGCTCTGGCTTGTACCCAAGTCATATATATGCAACAAATACTTAAAGATTTTAATATAAATTTAACAAATTCTACAATATATTGTGATAATACAAGCACAATAAATTTGTCTAAAAATCCGATAAATCACTCTCATACAAAACATATTGATATTCGTCACCATTTTCTACGTGACAATATTGAAAAAGGAGTTATAAATTTAGAGCATATTTCTGCCGAAAACCAAATTGCCGATATATTTACTAAACCATTACTAGAAAACTCGTTCATAAAATTACGAAGAGAATTAGGAATAATTTCTTTCAAAGATATTTAATAGTAAATATGATAATAAATACTTAAATATACTTCATCTAAACAAAACCCAAACAAAAAATTTAGTTTGCTTAACTATAGGTTTAAAAACTTAATCTACTTCTAAAGACCATTCATTTCAAAGTAAATATGAACCAATAACTTAATTTCTGGCTTTAAATCCCTAATAACTCTATACCACACATTTTTAAACCACTAATTCTATATATACATGCACATATTATTTTTCAACAATTAACAATTTCAAACTCTGTAGAAAAATGTCTTCCAACAAATCAAACTCTCCAATCAACTTAACCTCCTCATCCGATATCTCACCTACATCACCACATCTTCCTACTCCAACACCAAAATACGAGCCGGTTTATAAATGGGAAAATTATCGAACTGGCTATACACCAGATTCAAAGAAGGTGAAACATGGACTATTTATCTCTCCTGATACGAAAAGAAAAATTGATGAAATTCATCATTATCAACAGCAGCAAATTGATCTTCAACGTGAATTATATTTTGAACAAAAAGTAACTGCTAGACGCTTAAGCTTTCTTGAGCAAATTGGCTTACGATTCTGTAGCTCGAAGAAAAATGATGTGAGCCCCTACCTTGACCAGTTACGTTTGATCCATCTTCATCATATCGTACACCAAACGATCCGATAAATCCTTGGATATCGCCAAAAACTCCTCAATATAGCCCAAATTCATGGGACAGGAACTATATGGCGAATGAAGGAAATAAAACACCGAAGAACATTAGTCCTTCTCCGAAGAAATAATTTTTTAAGAGATCAAAATAATGTGTTATATTGTAATATGATTGTATAATTGTAATCATTTCTTTCAATAAAACATTTGCATTAAAAAAGTCAAGAAAAACCAAAAATGCAAAATTAAGTCGACTGAATAGTTCTGCACAGTCGACTGAATATACGGCAGAAACTTTCAGCCAACAATTCAGTCGACTGAATTTTACCCAGAAAATTTTCGGGTTCCAGTTCAGTCGACTGAACAGATAATTTTAGTCGACTGAACGCAACTTACCAGAGTTTTTTTACCCTACTTAGCCATCTTTCTCACTTTTACTTTTCACCGATTCCAAACTTCATCTTCCCCATCTCAAAGAAAACCCTTGCCCCCAATTTCTATTTTTTTCACAATTTCTTCCTCAAATTTCCACAATTATGCCCCCTAAACGTTCTAGAGCTTCAACTTCAAGCCACTCCGACTCAATTGATGCCCAAATCGCTCAATGGCTTTACAATGAAGTTGCGGTCACTCGGTGGAACAAGATGAAGAATTCAAGGATCTTCGAGCACTCATTTGCTGATTTCCAAGGTCTTCAATCCTACAATATTCAAGCTTTAACAGATCGGGCAAGTTTGACATCTCTTTTAGACATTAATCAGAATGACCATGCCATAAACCATATTATGGTCAAATTATTCTATGCCAACCTCAACCTCGGACACCAAACTCCACGAAATCTGAATGATAGTGTTTGGAGTATGGTATGCAGGAAAAAGATATGGTTTTCACTTGATCGCATAGCTCATATTCTCGGATCCCCAAACACTGGTATAAAGCTTGAGGACATAGATTTCAATCCTCAAATTCGTGATAATATAAATCATCAATTTTTAGACGATGAGATCAACATCCTAGATATTAAATCCACTTCCTTAAGACCTAGAGCTAGGCTTCTACACAAAGCACTTATGAGGACCATTACCCCCCGCACCGGCTCCTATGAAATAGTATACCCGAATAATTACCGGGCACTATATGCTATATGGGGAAATATTAAAGTAAATTGGGTGCAATTGATACTTGATGAATTTCTTTCCTTCAACAATGGTAAAATGAGAACGATATATTTTGGCGAATACAAAATGAAACTTCTACTAGACGTTGATACACCACTACCAGACTCAGAAAATACGATGGTTCATCAAATCAACCATCGAACTATAAGTCTCATGCAACTACCAGTAAGGCCTCCTCGTATCATGTCTCTAGCCGAATGGGAAGCACGTCATCAAGAACCTCACCAACCTCAACCTCAACCTCCACAACAAGAACCTCGTTATCACGATGATGAAATCCGTCTTGTTCAACCAGATTTTACTACAAATCAATCGTTGGGAATTATATCAAGAAATCAACAAATCCTTGATACTCGTCTCAAAAAGGTTGATCACAAACTTGATAAGGTAAAAGGGTTCTTCACCAAACTATGGGATGCTATTTCATGCACCAGCACCACTTCTGTTTCAACCTCACGCGGCAAGCGCCCAGCTCCAACGTTCACGTGGACATCTTCCAAGGAGAATCCGAGTAGCAGCACTAGTGGTAACAATGATAGTCAAGGAGGAAGAGCTACCAGACAACCAACCGTTGGCCCTGTTATTCGTGAACCAGAAGGAGATTATGAAGGCTCTTATGATTGGGACAGGGATCCTTGATCATTTTGATGGTTTGATTTCCGGAACTCTTTATTAATTTTTAAACAACTTCTGCAAAGGCTTGTATAAATAACCTTCTTTTATTTGTGATACTCTATGGTTTGTATTATTCACACTGTGGTTATATTTGCATGTGGTTGCTTTGTTGCTTGCAAATTATATACTTCTACATATTATTACTTCCTTTTTGTCGATGACAAAGGGGGAGAAATCTATGTTACTAACTTTGTCTTGTAGGAAAGATAGTGCATATATTCAAGGGGAGGAAAGATAATTACATCTCTACAAACATAGGTATTGTCATCAATTAAAAAGAGGGAGAATGTTGATACGCTATATTTTGATCAATGACAATGTGCTTCAACAAAAAGGAAGAGATATATGCAAGGCTAATAGAAGGACTATGAAGACCAAGGATATCATGAGTACTTATTATATTTAGGTCTTAGTCTTAGTTTTATTGTTAAAATCTATCCTCAAGAAGCTTGCACAAACACAAGAACACATTTCATAACTTAATTTTTTAGTTAAAGTGTTCACTGTGCAGAAACTACCAGTTCAGTCGACTGAACAGGAAATCCTAGTCGACTGAACCTGTTACAGAATTACAACATGCACAGTTTCAGTCGACTGAAATTCCCTGTCCAGTCGACTGAATTTGAACCTGCGAATTTTTACTGAAAAGACACCTTCTTCTTCCCAAGAGTTGCAACCATTCTCCAATGGTAATGGATGCATCTCTTGCCTGAATCTTTTGCAAATAGATACATCTCTTCTACACCTATAAATACATGTTTCTATCATTTGCAAATCACCAATTCTAATTGCTTTAATCTCTCTATTTTCTTGAACATACTTTCAAATTTCTTAAGTTTTCAAAAGCAATCACAAACCACTTCAATTGCTTGAATCTCTGATTTATCTTAAATACCCTTTTGATTCATAGCAAATTATATTTCCTAAATCTTCATAAACACATTTCATATTCTTGAGGATAAGATTATAGGAAAGTTGTACTCAATTAGACTCATTAGTGTTATCAAGAACACAACAAGTCAGAAATACTCTTTGTATCTAGTCGAAGTCCTCTTCGGTAGTTGAGGCAAGAAATCCCGTTCCGTTGTTCGGGTAAGTTGTAAACCTATTCCTCCGGGTTAAGTGAGGGTTTTAGTTAGTAGAATTCCTAAGAAGAGCTTAGGGACTGGACGTAGGACAAGAGGTCTGAACCAGTATAAAGTCTTGGTGTCTACTTTACTTACTACTGCTTATTGCTATCTACCTAGACCATTCCACTATTCCATATTATGTGATCCTACCACATAGCCTCTTTCACTAACCACTCGTACGAACCATATCTTATTCTAAACGCCGTCAATGAAATACTGCCTTCTGCCACCCTTAGTCGACGAAACCCTGTCGCTAAATCCAATTGGGAATATAATTTGGCTCCACTCAACTGATCAAATAAATCATTAATTATCGGAAAAGGATATCGATTCTTTATCTTCTTTTCATTCAACTTACGATAATCAATGCATCTTAACGACCCGTCTGGTTTCTTCAAAATACCATGGCTGCTCCCCAAGGCGAACTGCTTGGTCTAATAAAATTCTTTCCTTATAAGTCCACTAGTTGCACCTTTAATTCCTTCATCTCGGTAGGTGCCATCCTACTAGGCCGATCTACTTACTAGTTCAGCTCCAAGTACATGATCTATTCGAAACTCAATAGCTCATTTCGGCGGTAGTCCTGAAACATGTTTAAAAACATCTGCAAATTTACTTACTATGAAAACCTGATTCAACTCATCTTTCTCCTCTATTGCACCTAATAAAACACCAACATTAAAATTTGAATTCTCCACTGAGTATATAATTCGGTCGCTACTGTTAGGGTGTCTAACTGATATTTTCCTATCATGGAAAAGTGTCCTAGCATCATATTTGCTTAACCAGTCCATACCCAAAATAATCCTAAAGCCCACGAAATCTAACACATGCAAACTGTAGGCAAATATATGACCTAATAATGCGAACTCTAAATGGTCACATCTCATCCCTAGAATCGCATACCATCCTATCGGATTTTCAGCCCTTAAGGAAGTAACTAGGTATGAGAGTTCTAGGTTAAACTTATCTACTAAACAATGAGATATGAAAGAATGCGATGCACCGGTATCAAATGGTACTCTAAGAGGTATACCGTGAATCAAAAATGTACCTCCCATCACAGCTTTTCCTTTCTCCTCAACTGTTGGTTTTGAGTAGTCGGTTCCAATGCAAACACTTTTCCCTTCTCAGCTTTAGCTGGTTCCTTGCACTAGTTCTTATAATGTCCAATACGGTCATAGTTAAAACACTTGATATTCTTCCTTCCAATAATTGTTTTTCGATCTCCTGAACGACACTCGTTCGCAAAATGCCCTTTCTTGCCACACTTGTAACACCGACATTTGCTTTTCCTTTCTTAGCTGCTTCGTACTTTTGAGCTCCCTTCGCATGAACGAACTTCCTTTTCTGATTCTGCCAACTCTGAGCCTCCACTGCCTTATTTCCACCAAAGAAAGAAAGCGTCTCCTCATTTCTCAAAGCCATCTCCACTACTACATCATATGGATCCCTGAGATATGGTAAAGTTGCTCTAGCAAGCTCAGGTCTCAGTCCACATATGAACTTTTCATTCCTTTTGATTACCGTGTCTATTGTAACATAACCATATCTTGATAGTTCCTCAAACCTTATAGCATACTCCAACACAGTCATGTCTCCTTGTACCAGCTCAGCAAACTTTCTCAACAGAGTCGACTTAGCAATCTCAAACATAAGTCTTTCTTTAAACCCCCTATTGAATTCAGTCCAAGTCAAAGTTTTCTTAGCCACAACAACAGTAACACTATTCCACTAGTACAATGCAGCTTCTTGCAATTTCCTAGATGCCAACCTCCTCTTCTGTTCATCATTAAATCCTATATCAGTAAAAATCCTTTCACAATGAAGCAATCAATTCTCCACTTCAATTGCATACTCAGTTCCAATGAATGGTTTCCCTCCAAGTCTTGCATAGTCTCTACTCAAAACAACATAATTGTTAACAACTGGAACTTCCTGATTAGCTCCTCCAGTGTTTTCTCCATCTAACCCAACAGCAGCTCCTGCTTGCATCATGTTGACAAAGAACTGATAATCGCTCCCATATCAACCTGTGGTGTTCTTGCACCAACATTAGTAGCTATTTGTCAACCTGGATTCCTTTTAGTATTGGCCTGACATTTCCATTGGTATTGGTGCTTCCTCCACCGAGATTCACTCTTCTGTTTCCTACCTCTATATCTTACTTCCTTAAATCTGCATTCGAACCTTAGTAAGATATGAAAGGACGATCTAAGTGAGATGGAAGAATAGAGATAAGGCGCATACTTGTATATAGCAAATATAAGTACGTTATTATAGCATTATCCCATACCCCAATATTATTGCTTGATTCATTAGGATTATATTTTCAAAACCTCTTTTAAGTTCAAAAATTCTTTTAGTTTTACGTAAATTTATGCTCTGATACCAAGTTGTAACATCCTCCATCTTGAGGTCCGAAACTAAGCGCTATAGATGATGTAGTCATCTATAATATTAATTTCCGATGAAAAAATGTGGTCATGTTAATGGTATCCATAATATCAAAAGCACAAAAATATGAAATAAATTAAACATAATTTCAAAAACAACTTTTCTCATCACATTTCAAATCAGCATTTCATATTCGTTACATAATCCCAAAACGTTACCCGAGTTCAGATAAAATATAATTATTACAAATTACGCCAAGAGCAACATATAAAAATGCCCCCTTGGATGATCAGAGTTACTAAATAGACAGATGCAACTTTTGCCGACATATACATATAATAAAATGTCATAACATAGCAGAAATAATTAATATGCAGTCTCCTAAATAGCTAATCGTTTCCTCCTACACGTCTTCGGAAGCTTTATTCACCAAACCCACTAAACCTATAAACCTTTACTCTCAATCTACTCAAATTAAATTTTGAGCATCCAAGAGTTTGAGGAGAAAAACATAAACTTTGAGTTAGACAAAAAGCCTGGTGTGAATAATAATATGTCATCTCGATTAATTGATATCTAGTGAGACCACGCCGCCGAACGGAATGGGTTTTCCCCTTACCAGTATCCTTTTAAAACATATCTATTGCAAATCAAAATCCTACAACCAAACTGGTTAAGGTAAACCATATAAACAATAATATGCATGCATGCATGCAACATGGGTAATCATAAACAATCTGTTTAAATCAACGGACTATCCATCCCAACATCATAGTTTTCTCAGGCTGACTATAAACCTATGGCTGACTCTTGACCTACCAAATATATCAAATTATCTAACCTACTGTTAGAAGATAACTGGACGGTCTGTCCAAACTTACTATTCCTAGGGTCAACTGATCCTATTGGTTTTGCGGGCTCACCAATAATCTATTTCACCTTTATGTATTCCTTTCTATGTGTACATCTACTTTTAGCCTTACCCGTGACAAACCCTACACACTGGAATTTTGGACTTAGATTAGCTAGGAGCTACTAGCTAAAGTATAGCGTGCTATCCTACACTAGTCCTTTTTGGTTTTTTAATCTCTGAGTCGATTTTATCTTATCACAATCTATACAAAAGTGATAAGAGCAATAATTTCTTTAGTAAAATTCTTGGCTAAATTCCCTATTTATTTCCTTGAAAACATACTTTCTAAAAAATGATTTACCCTTTGAAATCATACTTTCAAAATAAGGAAAATTATAACACTTTACTTTACCCAAAATAATTATGCCATGATATATGTTTTTTATAAAACACTGTTGATGAAGTTCAAAAACACTTAGAAGTTACCTTACTTCAAAACAATAGGCCATGGCCAAAACAATATAAAATCTTTATATTGAAAGAGTGCGACAAGGACATTATCGACAAGGGTCATTACCCCTTTATACATAGGCCATAAGGCCAAAACCCAAAAACCTTTAATATAATAAAGCTTGGCGACCTCTTCGCCGTTAGGGTCTTCGCCCTTCTTTAAATCGAATCAAAGTTAAAACCTTTAACTTTTAAAACATAAGGCCATAAGGTCAAAAACACCGCCTTCACTCTACTTCTAGCGTCAAAGTCGAAATGCATTTATATAGTTTAAAACCTTTTAATAAGACAAGATCGAAGTCTTTAATATCGACGTCATTGCCTTAAAGAAAATAGTGGCATCATAGGGCCGAAGAGATTACTTTGAAAATATAAAGGTTTGTGTTTCTACCTATATGCACTTCGAAACTGTTAATGTAGCAAGGCTAGGGTCGAAGTCCTTTAGTATAAAACATGGGGCATCATATAGCCAATAAGATAAGTGGCTTCATAGAGCTGAAGTAGTCACTTCGAAACTATAAGGGTTGGCGACGTTGTGAAAACAAGCAGCACCTAAGCCATGCGGCAATGACCATGTCGAAGACCTTGATACTGTCTTCGATGCCATGCACTCCGCTTTGACCACACCGATACATTTCATATCAATTGGCCGTTGATATTATATGTATCACCCGTGGTTGGCTTCAGAGAGCATAAGTGGGGAGAGATGAGATGCAGCATCATGCCTTCGGCATGGCAAAGCCGTAAATAACATTAAAACTGAATTTTTTCCATTAAAAGCATATTTTTTTACCAACTCCCTTTATTTGTCAAAATCTAATTGGATAACAAATTTCTTTATCAAACCCTTTACCAGAAATATGCACTAGAGCGGTTTTATCATTTCCAAAAACTTTTATAAACCCTTAATGTTATATTAATACCTTAATATTTAATTAAGCCTTACTAGCTAAAATAATTCATATTAAATCACTAACACTTGGGAAAAATCCTCGGGGCCAAAACATAATTTAATTATTTTTAATAATTAAAACTCGAAATAACCCATTTTCTAACCTTAGAAAATTCATAATAAATTCATACTTACTTAAAAAATTATGAAATTGAAAACCCACTTCTAACATAACATTTCTAACGTCATATCAAATTTTTTAAGTAATTTGGGTGTCATGTGATAGGTTTTCCAACTCAAACATATCACTTAATTTCATAAATAAATTAATAAGCATATAATCATTCAATCATCAAAAGCATGGCATAATATCAATAAAACAATTCAGATTTTATACTTAAAACCGAAACCAACAATCAAAACTTGAGAGGCATCTATTATTCACCTTAAATGGATTAAGAATGTTGAGATTTGTATTAGATCGATTTTCCTTAAGCTTTCTACTTGATTCCTAGCTTTATCTTCTCTTAAATGCTCCTAGAAATGGCCGGTCTCCTTTTCTTTTGTTTGTGTGAATGTAAAATGAAATGAAGGGAAAGAAAATGTAAGGGTGTATGTTTAGGGAATACACCCTTTTCCCATTTTTCCCTTATCATAATTTCCTCCACCTTACTTATGTTTTAATCATTCTTATTATTCATTCATTAAGGCACGACCCTTTCTCATTACCAAATCTCAATCTCCTTAGCACGTTACATTATTTCATTTAATTTGTCTAATTAAATATCCTAAATAATGTTATCAAATTTAGGGGTGTTACAATCGTTATATATAATATTGTGGTGATTGAGTGGAGTTTATAAGCAGTGAATAAACGTTTCAGTATCCGTAGTGGTATGGATGCTGTTGTGATATTTATTCGGTTATTCATTATAAGTAGATGAAACTCACATGACAGAGATTTATGGAGGCTCACTGCGGTGAGTCACGTGTATTGCCATGTTTAGCAATCGTATATAGCCATGTGTTAACAACAGTATCAAGCTATGTGGCAGTGATATATAGAGCTATGTATTGGCATTTATGAGTAGTTATGTGTTAGCTATCAAATATAAATACTATGTGCGTATCCATCTTGTCTAGCTTTCTTTATGTTTTGGAAGTAAATCAAATTAGCCAGTATCCACCCTGGCAGTCCAATCACGGTGGTCGCGCCTCAGATATATGACACCTTTATATATATTGATGTGTGCCTTTGCTATGTGCCTTTTCCCCTGTGTCACCTATGCCAACAGTTAGTTACCTATATGGGTAATGTGTCGAGTTGTAATTAATGCATAGCGTAGTCTTGTAGTGTGTTTACGACATGCAGTGGATGTTATCACGTACCGAGGGGAGGTAACCGATGACTGTAGGAGCAGTATTAGACGGACACGTGTGAGGCTCTTAGAGCAGACAAACATATTGTCAATCTCCCGTATAGTTTCGGTGTGTAGGGTAGATAGACATATACTATTTATATTCCTACCCGAGACTATATCCAGGATATAGTAAATCCCCATATCTTATCTTTATGTGAATGATGGGCAGACGACCTATCCATTCTAGGCAGATGACCTGTTTTTTTCAAGCAGACGACATGCTCTCTATAGGCAGACGACCTACTCATTATTGATTTTAATTGGGCATTGCCATGTGCTAGCACAAACCTTTTTTATTGATTTCTGGATTCTGATGATGATGATTTCTAGATATGGATGATTCACTCATTTGTTATTGATTTGGTATGCTTTTATATGGGTGATGACATCTTTGTGCATGGCTTTGTAAGATGTAATATTTTACAGGTTGCATATGTTATTATTAAATAACACGCATACGTTTCCATACATACATACATACATACATACATACATACATACATATATATATAAATTGGCATTGTAATTATCATTTTAAGTTACTATGATAGTATTATCTTATTATTATTCACGATATATATATATTATGTCATGTATATTGATAGATTCATGAGTTAGACATAGTCTGGCCCGTATGTTATTTAAGTAATACCTGGGTCAGTCCGAAACTTTTCAGGTACAGGGACAGTATGACCAACTTGTGTTTTCTAGACGTAGAGGAGGCTAGTATTTAGTATAGTAGTTTATCATCTTGTATTGTATAGACTCACGTATGTATATTTATGTAATGTATGTTGGACATATCTTATATATTATGTAATATATATTATTGCTGCGATTCTGACTCCGTGTTCTCTTTTATATACTGTATATTATGTATTATTTTATCCTGAAGGCACACGTATTTATTGCTTTATGCCGATATTTTATACGTATAGGTGAGTTATTTATTTGTTATTTAAATATGTGCGAGTGTTAACCTAAGGGAATATTCATGTGTGTATCCCATATCGCCTCATTCTCCGTATTATCCGACAGTATTACTATGTGGTACTTTTGGATAGTATGGTTATAGAGGTGGGGGTGTTACAAAAAATTTAAGCAAATGTCTCTCGGACTTAATTGCATTATGTTCAATGTAGCTCATGACCTTACGAGGTCAGTGAGATTCTTTAAGCAGAAGCGCACTTCATATCTAGTAGTGGGCAAATTAAGCCTTTGGTTCCATCTCTGGCCTGACCAAAACAACCATCCTAGGAGTGATGATCAATTAAGCCTTTAGTCCCGCCTTTGAGAAACCACCCAAAGAGTGGTTGTAACACCTTTAAAATTTAGCGAAAATTTAAAAAGGAAATTAAATATTTATAAAAAGGAAATTAAATATTTATAAAAAGGAAATTAAACTTGATTTTATGGATAATTTTCATATTTAACACTTCAAAATCAGAGTTAGTATGGAGAAGTTACGGACGTTTGAAAATTTAAAAATAGAATAAACTTGAAAATAAAAACATCCCAAAATTTAAACTATAACCGGTCGACCCTAGGGATTTAGATTTTGAGATTTCTGGAGCATCATTTGAACGACTGAAATCGACTGAATTATTTTCCTTTGTGTCCAAGTTTTTGATGTGCATATAAGATGATATCAAAGATTCTCCAAGCAAATCCAACGCACCAAAGTGGTCCCTAACCTCTATAAATTAACACATAGGCTAATCCTAAGTTCATTAAAAAGTTTACAGACTATAGAAACTCTGCTAAACTTTCTTTAAAAAAATAATAATAAAATAAAATCAAAGCAAAAGGACAATAGTAGATCAGATTTAGAAGGGGGAAGCTTACGAGTGGCGATTCACGAGCAAGGAACAAAGTTAGAGCTTGGATTTAAGATAAGTGGGAATAGTTTTAATAAGATGATTATTACAGTTAAATTTAATATGTTCTATCTAATCTAGGATGGAAACTTAAACTTTAAACCCTATCTATTAAACTTGGAATCTGGATTAGAAATTTGAAATCACTATAAATTGATAAACCTGATTTTAACAGAAGTAAACCCCTTTGTTATTGAATCTAAACAAGTCTAATTAAAATTGTATAAATATATGAATTGGGAATATAAACTGGTCACTGTTTAGGGTCGACTATAGGACAGAAATTAAGTAATTAACGAAGTACAAAAGTCAAATAATTAATAATCGAATATGAAATTAAACAAACCCTAATTTTTATACTACGATCGGTCGACCGTTCACCTTGAGCAGTCGACCGATAGGGTGTAGCAGTCGATTGGTTATACCTAAATTGTAGAATTTGAACCCGTCCTAAGGCCTAGGTTAGGAATAAAATTAATATAAATTATTAATGTAGCTTCCCTATGAGATGACGCTAGGACGTTGTGGTTTGGGTAGATACTCTTTACCCAATATGTGGGTCGATTATTCAACTGAGGGCTATTTTTATCGCAAATGACACTCATATGAGATTCTAGGGTGGAGGCGCAGTACTAGCTGATGCATGATGAAGTGTGTGGGCCCGACACAATGGGAATCTTAGTATGCACGAATATTGAGATGTGATATAGTCCAGATGGTGGATCCTGGCGCACACAATAAGAGACATACACTACGATCGAGAGGTGGACATGGATGCAGACGATGAGACACTTTGGCGAGTCAACATTGCAGGTTTCTCCCTCGATGCATACTTGGGTTACATATAGTCGTAGTTAGGGGAAAATTCATTCCCTAGTAGCCTAGTGGCAGTGTAGTAGTGGGAATGTATTTCCACATTAGACTAGTGGCGATGTTTCCATATCGAGTAGTTCTAGTAGCGATATTTCCATATTGAGTAGCTAGTGACAGTGTTTCCATATCGAGTAGCCATAAGAACGGTGGTCGATCGTTAGTCATTGAGGTTCGATCTATAGTACGATCCTTGTCATAGTATGCACAAGTTGTAGTGTAGGTGTGTGTGTGTTGGACAAAAACCCTTAAGTATTGACCCTAGGAATGCAAAAACACTTGTAGAACACCCTAGGTTACTTAGAGTAGAATTAAAGTTAACTGCACATGGTTACCATATATTAAACTTGTACTCAGTCACCAGACTTTTATCCGACTCACCCTTTTTTCTTTCCTTTTTTCCCCACCATAGGTGGATAGGGCAGTAGGCGATTGGCCCATTCTTGGTACATGGAGAGGCGAGTCCATCACAGGAGTTGCTTGTCATTATATTTACTCTCCATGTATCAATCTATCTTATCAGTACTTTGTATTTCCTTTATCAGACTTAGAGTGATATTTTCTATGTACTCTGTATTTGACAACGTACTAATTTTCCGAGACTGTGTTTTAGCATATTTTCGGTATTATATGTTTTTTCCTTCCATTATGAGTTCTAAAAGTGTAGTATATTTTAGATTATCTCTGTTATTTCAGTCTCTGTAATGTTATAAAACACGATAGCTCGTATTTCTTAACACGACACGAGTCCAAAAGTCATCCTAGGCTTTGGATCGGTATGTCGGGAAGTACGGGTTTTCACAGTGACGGTCAAATAAAACATTCGGTCTCGCCTCTAGGCCTGGCCAAAGCAACCATCCAAGGAGTGATAGTCAGTTAAGCCTTTAGTCTCGCCTCTGGGTCTAGCTAAAGCAAACACCCAAAAAGTGGTGGTCATACAAGGCCTTTGGTCCCACCTCCAATCCCAACCAAAGCAACCAATATCCAAGGAGTGATGGTCAATCAAGCTTTTTAGACCCGCTTTCGGCTCGACTAAAGCAACCACCCAAAGAGTAGTGGCCAAACAAAGCCTTTAGTCCTGCCTCCAGGCCCAGCCAAAGCAACCATTTAAAGAATAATCATCCAAGAAGTAAGAAATAATCACTCAAAAGCTTTCTAGGAACTGAATCCACCGCAAAGGAATTTACAAGAGTAATGAAAAACAAGGCAGGAAGAAATAATCATTCAAAAAGAAAAGGAACAAGCTTAAAGCAGAAGTTCACTTAAGCTAAAGCATAAGCAAACTTCTTATAGGAGGCAAGTGTTACGCCCTAATTTTTAAAGTTTGAATAACGAGTTATTGTTGGGAAATAACAAAAGCTATCATAAGTCAAGAAGGAAGCTATCGAGGGTCAAAGAATAAAGTTATCGAAGGTCAAAGAATAAAGCCATCGAAGGTTAAGGTGGCAAGCTATTGAGGGTTAAAGAATAAAGCTATCGAATAACAAGAAAGATATCGCATGTTGAAGAGTAGAGCTATCATATGACAAGATGTGAAGATACCGCATGACAAGATGATCACATATCAAGATATAAAGCTGTCGAATGACAAAATGTGAGGCTATCGCATGACAAGATGAAAAGCTATCGCATATCAAGATATAACATTATTGAAGTATAATGCTATCTCATGTTGAAGAATAAAGTTATCGCATGTTAAGAAGCAAAGCCATCACACATCAAGATGTAAAGCCATCAAGGAATGATATGTAAAGAAATCACATGCCAACGCATAAAGCTATTGCATGACAAAGTATGAAGCTATTGCATCTCAAAAGGGTGTAGCTATCGCATGTCGAAGAATAGAGCTATCGTGAACTAAGAAACAAAACTATAGTGTTAATCGAGTGTCAAGGAGAACTGCCACCGCACATCTAAAAATAAGCACAAAAGACATCCCAATTTAGTCATGTGACGACTCCTTATTTGTCCAACTACGCCACGTCATCTTGAGAAAAGTAGTGGCAAGCTATGCAACATGTCATATCGACGATGTGCTACATCAACAAAATCTCAACCATCCAAGCTCAGTGGTTACCACATGCAAGGGTCCAGAGCCATATTTTCTCTATAAATATAAATAAATATGCATGCGTCCCCTACTAAGAAGGTGCGAATTTCGAATTTCTCTTCTTTCTCATTTCATTTTTGTAATCAAGAAATAATAAAGCTTGATTTGGGACTTCAGTGGCCATTTAGGTCAAATTGAAATTGTGACTTTTTGATTAAGAGCTTCAACATTTGCCTAATTGCATATTTGCCTATTTGACTAGTTGACCATGAGCATGCTTGCCCAAGAATTGAATCTCTTGCCCGAGCATTTTTGAACTACCTTGACTACTTGAACATGGACGTAAGTTAGGTCAAGTTTTTGATTTAACAAGTATTGATTTGGAATCTAGCATATGCATACAATAACATCAAAAACATAACATAAAATCTAATATCTAAAACATAATTCATGATACTCGCATGATGGTCTTGACTTCAAAAATAAAACTCACCTGAAACTATAGCCACTTCCTCTATGCCTTAAATGTCCTCATCAATGAAGATGACACTAACCTCCAAATATCTCCATGCTTAGAATGTGGTTCTTCAAAGGGTTTGTTGACCTCGTCATCCTCTATGCTTCTGTCTCGTGGATCTTAGTTTGAATCACCATCGCACACCTCCCACTTTAACATCTAACTTCGACCATGGTTACTTCCTCCATTTTCTTTCTTTTGATTAGTATTTTGGAATGATATAAGGATAGTACTGAGATGATTTCTGGTATGTTGCATGAAAAATCTACCTGACTACTTTTTCTACATTCATTAATTGGTCCGCACCTAGAAACATACCAAACACACCTACTTTTACACCCTCTTTCATATTATTTATCACATGGTTCACGTGGTCGCTCACTGCGCTTTTACTTAGGTTGTCAGCTTCTAATTTGAGTTTGGTTCTTCATCACTGATTTGATCGCACCATTGAGTTTAAAACAACGTTACATAAGATAAAGCAATCAAGTGACTATTATGCATATTTTCATACACTCATAAGATATATAAGCCATGTAAAATACACATCTTTACATATGTTGATCCATATCGGAGGGCGGTCCACTTTAAAACTTAAATGTGACAATGTGGATAACTGCTTATTCACCAAACGTATTTGATCGATTATTTTTATTATTGATTTTATGGTCGTGGTGAATTGTTTGACTTATTATTATGTTTTGACTGCCTCGCCACATGGTTACTACACATGATTGAACTGGAGTGAGAGAGAGAGGGCCGTGATGAGTAGTTTTATATGCTCCACAGAGGTGCTAGTCATAATTCATGCACTATATGATTGTGCGTAATTTCTTGGATGTCGTTTGATGGGATATCTAGCCTTTCATCTTTAAATATCGGGATGACATCACTAACAAAGAATTCAAATCAAACTTCACCTTTGGATAATGAGTTTTATCATTGATCATGACTTAATTATGATCAATTGCATTTTGGGACGTCGTGCTGGTTCCGTTGACTATGACTTCATGTTATTATATATAGCATGCGTTGGATCATTGAACGTGGTCAAATGTTAAGTAACTTATATCTGATTCGAAATAGATTGAATCGAGTTGTAATTAATCGAGTTGTATTCATGTGAAATGGTTAATTGGGTAGGAAGTGAGTTTTTTAATCACCTACTTGCTACCCTCCGATAGACACCTCACAACCAAAATTACATGATAAAACCTATGCTAAACCCAAAGTTAAATCACGGCTGATTAATTTGAATTTCGCACTCCCATAGAATGTCTGGCAGTGGGCCGGGTTACACGAACGGCTTCAGCCGCTTTTCCTATCAGAGAGACGGCCGTACCCGATGGCGTCACGGAGAAGGCAGAGACAACGGCGATTTATTTATGGGTTCTCCTTCAGCTTCTTCACCCTCGTCACAGTGGGCTGCCTTTGATTCTGCGTACTTTCAAGCTTACTCTCATGTCGGGATCCATGAAGAAATGATCAAGGTTTTTTTTTAATCTTCAGCGGTTTTATTAGGGTTAGGGTTCTGTATGCTACCGTGAGAATATTCAAGTCGTTATTTTCTGCAATGGGAAATACGTTGGATCTAATCCATTGCACGTGTTTTACATTCTTGTATTGTTCAATGTGAAACTTAAGAGGTACCCAGTTAAAAGTGCAAATTATGTTTGTTCTTCCTATTTCATAGAGCTCTGATATTTAAGTTGAAGGGAGAATTAATTTTGGTAAGGAAATGTAAAAAAGAAAGAAGCTTTATCATAGTTAACTGTTAAGAGGAGAGTTAATTGATTTTTCCTCAAAACCAAGTGAAATTACTGTATTGTCAATTTTAAAATATTCTTCCTACTTATTTTATGTACATTTATCTCGCCAAAATTATTATATTTTCATCTCCAACCCCTAGAACCTAATTCTCTATATTAAAAAAAGCTAAAAGCTAAGATCATGGAGAAAACCTATCTCAATATTCATTTTCTCAATCTTCGTCTAAATCTTCACCAGCAAAAGCGAGGAATGTATATATTTAAGGGGTTAGGGAGCAAAATAATGAAGAAATAAAAGTGATAAATGAATTTGCATCAAAGGAAATGAGTGGGGCAGCAAGAGCAGCGATGCGTTTTGAAAAAGGTGTACGCAGTGTACGAGACTCCTGCTACAAACAAGCTTTGGGGAAGTTCAAGATAGTGCGCAGCCTTACCCCGAGAACGGAGTGGTTTTTCCAGTGCGATAGGCGTAAAAAATGAGAAAAATAATATGATGATGAGGAAGGAAAAGAAAGAGAGAGAAAATAAGAAGATGTAATTTTGGAAGAAGGCTTAATGATTTTATGAAGTAAATGATATAAACATCTTTAATTTCCCCATTTATAAATATTGAGCTTTTTAAAATTTCACCTAAAAGTTATTCTCCTTTTCCAATTTTAATTATCCCTTTAAAAAGTTCCGATATTTACTTCAAACTATACACTACTCAAACACACGGGCTATTACAAATAAACAGACCCAAACTCTATTTCCTGTCTCCAAAAAAAGAAGAAGAAGAAGAAGGAAGAAAAAAAAAAGCACGCACGCACACAAATCTGTTTGATTCTTACAACAATAATAAAAAAAACAAGAATAAACAGATTAACTCATACAGCAAAAGGAATTACTTGTGCAACCAAAGACAGTCGGCAGTGGAAACCAAACGTGAGTATATTGAATGCAAGTGCAAGGCATTTGATTTTTTTTTTCAACTTCTAAGTTGAATGGGTTTGGACGGTGATGAAATGTTTAAAGCATGAATGACAAACAATAAGATGCTTTTTGCTATGTTCAACCAGCAATCTTGTGCATTGAATTGGGTAATTTTCAGCATATGTTAAAATGTCAATTTATTTGTTTGTTATGGAACAGTGTATATTTTGGTGCAAATAACTACGTTCATTTTATAAGTGCAAAGTGGAATTTGTTAAAGTGTTGTTTCTTATGTTCTTTTAATTTTAATACGAGTGTTACGGCACGCACTTCGTGCGTGAATTGTTTTCCTTATAAATTGTATATGTTTAAATCAGTCAAAAAAATGATTTTTTATTTTCAAGTGATATTAAGATTTGTATATGTGTAAAGAAGTATTTTGAATTTGTAAAGGAAGTTTAATTTTAGATTCTATTTTTAGAAGCATTTTGAATTTGTAGAGCATGATTAATTGTTAGATCCTACTTTTAGGGGCGTTTGAATTAGTAAAAGAAGTTTAATATTATATCCTATGTTTAAGTGAAGTGATTAAGATTTGATAGTATATATAGGGACGTTTTTGGTAGTTCACGTTGATACCAAAAAAGTGTAACACCAAAGCTATTACAATTATTATTAAAAATATAAATATTAAAGATTTGCCTATTTGAACTTGTTTACTGACTTATTTCAAAAATAATTGATTTATTTTCTTTGCTGTCTTTCCTTTATTTCATGAGTAATTATGATGTTTACAATTATCTTTGTCAATAAAATCAGTTGATTAGGGTGAATTTATAGCCCTTTTGGAGCATATTCACATATTTGGATGCATAAAATTCTGAAAATGGCAACACAGAGAATCAATGTCGAATGCAATCCTATATCTTTTTGTATCAATTTTTCTTTCTTTCTTGATGCATGTTTTTTTTCCATTCGAGTCTCTTAAGTCTTGATTCATACTTGTTGCTTATGCACACTAAATTGCTTACATGTTCTGTCTGCTTGATATAGACTTCTGCTTGTTAATTATTTAACAATATATAATGATCAAATTATCATGTCAAACTAAGAAAATATATATTCACAGGATCATGTACGAACTGACACTTACAGATGTGCTATAATGAGACACCAAAATTCAATTTCAGGCAAAGTAAGTTTTTCGTTTGTTTGTGCTTGTATAATTTTATTTGAGGTGTTTTTGTGCCTGTGAAAATGCGACTATATCCAATACAATGTAGTGGAGGGTCTAGAGCAATGTTTTGTTTCTTGGACAGTTGTACTTGAAGTTACAACTCAATTTGCAACCACAAGTTCGTTTGATGTTTTTGCTGATGGTATTTCCAATTATGTGTTGATTCAAATACAAAAGTTGGAATTACATTCACTAGTTTTGTTAAATGCAACTCCCAACTACACGTCTTAAATTACCGTGTTCTTTTTCTTTATTCACTTCACTCTTCTAATCTACCTTCACAGGTTGTAATTGATGTTGGCTGTGGGACTGGCATTCTTTCTATATTTTGTGCTCTTGCTGGTGCTAAGCGTGTAAGATCATCATACATAGCATTATCTTATTACCAAATTTCCCGCTACCTATTTGATAAAATTTTAGTTTACTTTTTCATGCTTAAAATTTGAATAGCTCAAGGCGCGGTTGAATACATACAACTTCTTAAAGCTAAATAGAGTGCTTAAAGCAAGTTTGACCTAACCCATACCATAATCAATTAGGATGAAGAAAAGATAGGTGCTCCAAGTGTTGTTCTTCTTACACGCACACACACATACATAGACATATATTTGTGTGTTTGTTTGGGTAACCACATTCTACACCCCTCGTTCGCTACACCACAACCTACACCTCTACAATTTTTAGAGGTTCATGATTCAAAATTAGATGAAGCTTTGGAAATATTTAATCTACACCATGAACACCATGTCCAAAAAAAGAGACCATTTTGAAATTATTAGCATGTTCAAAATGTTAAGTCAATATCAGCTGCTAAAAACGTCGATTTGGAATATTATTTTGAGCATATTATGATTATCCAACAACAACAACAACAACAAAACCATTATTTCCAAACAAGTTGGGGTCGGCTAGAGATGAAACCCAAAACTAAATATTATGATTATCCAAATGAACTGAAATTTTGGGAAGACGATCTTAAGTCACATAAGAACACATCTACAGATTTTTGTTTGATATCGAATTGGGTAGCTTTAAAAGTCGTAGGGGTGTTGCGAATCCCTTACCTATACAGGTTATGGAGCTCTGTGAATGGTTTATACACAACAGATTATTATCTTTTGATGCTATGTGTGAAATATTCCAAAAATCAATGATGTGCTTGAGGAATGGGTGAAGATTAATGATTGTACAACCAAGTTTTACTGTGTGGATTAAAATGTAATGTATTAACATCGATGGAAGCTTTAGAATGGTATAAATGCCAAAAGGCTATCCTGACGTATCTATACCTTTCTACATGTACCAGGCTAATATCTGCGTACTTATTCCTCATTAATGTCATTGTATTGCCTTAGATACAGCTAGAAGAGTTTCTTACATAAATGCATTTTTGAAGGGTCTAATAGCAGTTCAAGTACCACAGAAACTTAAATATAAGCACGATGATAGGATTTGAACCAAGGTTCCTTGAGTCCGTACTCATATTATGAAATGCGATTATGAAGTGTGTTGATGATGTATTTTCAGGCAACATGATAAAATTCCAAATAGCTCCCAGCTTATATTGTATGTTTTTTCTGTGACCAGGTTTATGCTATAGAAGCTAGTGATATTGCTGTGCAGGTTTGCCCTCTTCCTCGACTACCTGTTCTTAGGTTTAAGGTTTATACTTAATTTGTAGTCCTGAGTAAACTATAAAACTGCTCATTTTTAGTTTTTGGGATGTTTTACCAGGCTAGCGAAATTGTGAAGGCAAATAATCTCTCAGATAGAGTTATTGTCCTACACGGACGAGTTGAGGTATCATTTTGCACACATTCTTTATGTTACTTGAGTTTTCCCTCATCATTTTGCAGTTGTATTCTTTTCTTGTTAGTACAAATTTTGGCTAATCTCTCTATTTATCATATTATCTTCTTATTACTGGATTCCAACAATTAAATATAACTTTCCCCACAGTCTGCGTAGTTTTGCATACTCTCAAGGTTATAATCTTCTTATATATAATCCAGGTCCGATGGCAGTTTCAGATCTAGCACCTCATTTGCATCTAAATCTACTCCGCAGGATTCATTTATTCATCCGCTATAATAACCGTTGATAACATCATCGTCATCATGTCAGCATCATTGATGATCATTAAATTGATCATGAGAATGAACCTTGTTGAGATGCAAAAGACTCCCCAACCAACACACATATATTATTGTTGTTGTTGTTGTTATTATTATTTTAATTTTAACACGTGCAAGTAAAAAATCCTTGGCCCAAAAAAGTTGTTATTATTACTATCTTTGTAAAAACTTAGCTTATCGTTAACAATTGATGGTTTTTAGTTGCAAAACCGTGATACGTTAAGCTATTTTGAAGCTATGATTTTGCATGACATGCCCACTTGTTTCATTATTGAATTATAATGATCATCTCTAAATGTCATTTTTATTGAATTATAATATTTTTGTTCTTAACCCATTGCTAGTTTTCTATCATGGTTAAGAAATTAAGTTAATGAAGTTGTTTCAAAATAATATTACTAATATTTTGAAATCAAATTTTGAAAATAAATTTGTACATTTATTTTATACGGCTGATAATATCTCATTCAATCATTACTCGTCAACATCATTTACAAAATCATTATATCAACTACAATTTTAAGTTATTTTATTATAAACCTACAAAGGAATTCTAGTTTTTAAAGAAAAGACAAAATTAAAAGAATGATTTTTCTTTGTAATGTATTCAATCATAATATGAAATTTTAGGGGAGAATATTAGAAACTAAACAAACATAATTATATTTATAATTGCTTAATTCTGAAGGATATACATAAAATCCTAATTAGTTTAGAGATATTTATAAGAAGAAATAATTTTTGGAAAGAAGCAAACAATACTATAATTTTGAGATACATAATAGTTAAACGTCATTAAATGTACTTTTATTACGATAATTCAACCGTTGGAACGTTTAAATTTATTTTAGAGAATATGTGGATAAAATGATTGTTCAAGGTGTGTAGTGTAAGATAAAAAACAACTTAAACCTTGTTTTGTTTTTGCCAAATTCATCTATTTTAACTTTATTTTCAATATTAGTAGAAAAGGATGATACGGTTGGACCATCAATCATCGATCATCGCTCATATGGTTATGATCAATGATGGTTAATGATATTAGAAATCATAAATTGTTGATAATAATCGATCATACCATAACCATGTGTGGTGACAATTGTAATTAAAAGCTGTAGTAACCATCATAAACCATGTCACCGTGTACGATCTTCTTATGTATGATCTGTCATGACTCATGAACAATCATTTTGATATTTAACGAGTTTAAGAAAGATGATTCAATGATTAAACCTGACAATACGCCATTAAATTTTAAGTATAAATGAGTTGTATTTTATCATGTTTTTGTTGGATATTATCATGAAACAATATGGGTAGTCAGATTCTATTTAGATCATAAGTGAATGTGCATAATATGTTGTGAAATCGACAATCATCCCCATATTAATTTATGATTTTTTTTCTCGGTTAGTGTTTCTCCTCCACATTTATGAACAACGAAGTTTTTGTAGCTCCAAAACAAATAATACTAATAATTTGCTAACATAGTGCTATAGATCCTTTTTTAATTGGTATTTGATGATTTGGAGTTTCAAACTCAAGTTCTTTATATCTACACTTTAAAAGCCTTCTCACTTTGCCGGTTCAATTCGCTTCTTATTAATGCATGTGTGAATAAAGAAGGTTCCATTGTACGTCTAACACCTTATTTGTACATTTAACATCTTTTAAGTTACACAATTTCAAGGAGGTTCTATTAACATCCCCATAAATCACTTTTTACTTCACAAAAATATTTTGTAATTTGTAGTGACATTTTTTTTCCTATTTCATTCTTTATATTAAAACAATACATTTAACTCGAACTCTTTTTTTTGTAACTTTAGCTTTTTGAAAAATTAATTTGATTTAACTTCTAAAGATATGATTATTAGTTTTGCAAAAAGTCAGGGGTGGAGTCAATGACAAATATCGTGCAACTAAAAAATATAACAGATGCAAATGAGACACTAGCATTGTTTTAAAAGGCGAAAGCGTATGCGAGGCGTTTTCGGGTCCGTGAGACGAGGCGTAAGCCTCAAAACGTTGAGGCGCAAGCTTTTCGGATAAAAGAAAACGCAAAATATATAATGAAATTGACATAAAATAACATTAATTGTCAAATATTAAATAAGAAACATAAAGCATTCATAAAACATTCGGAGCAATTTAAACAAAATACAATCACCCATAAGCATTCATAATGCATTTATATTTTTTTTGATGCATATTTATATTTCTTATTATTATTTTTAAAAAGCTTTAAGTTTGATTCCAGTTAGTGGAATCAAACTTGAATCCAGTATCGAGATTGATCTCGAATCTGGAATCGAGTTCGAATACAAGAATCGAGTACGAACAGTAACTTAGATTCCAGTTCTGGAATCTAAGTCGATTCTTGGAATCGATTGCATTTTTGAAAAAATATATTGAAATATCTATTGTTGTTTAGCTCTTGAATGATGGAATGCATCGAATGACAATGAGATGGAGCAGGTAGGATGAAATACACAGCAGTCATTTATTTATTTTTGCCTAAAAGACTTAAGCCTCATCAAATCGAGGCTCTGAGACGTGCACTTTCTACTCCTCAAGCGCCTGAGGCATAAGCCTCACGATAAAAACGCCTATTGGTGCATGCCTTGACGCGTTTTAGCTTGCGCCTCGCGCACGTTTTTTAAAAACACTGGACGCTACAAAAGAGGATCTAATTGAGTGGTGTGTGTATATATACGGATATTTAGGCGACATACCGATTTTGTGATGTTTTAATTGCCCAATTTCAAATTCTATAAATATTGAAATTGTCGAATCACTTAACCACTGGGACAATGATGCTTGTCTATAAAATCAATATTAAACATTGAACAATCCTTTTATCTTGTTAGGATCATTCAAATGAGCCAAATTTTCATTAAGATGCCCAGGTTGTAAGGCCTTTAAAATCTTTAATAATAGTTGCAATATCTCTGGTGTGACACTTTTTTGATGTGAAGTAACCTTCCTAAAATAACCTTTAAATATACTCCCACCTTAATTAAAACTCACATTTTTTATATTCTATTATTTGGTCAATCATCTCATCCTTTAACTAAAACTGCTCATACCTTGATTAAAATGTAAGTTTTCATCTACTAAAACTAAGTCAATCAATTATATCTCAACTAAATTTTAAATTAAACTACGAGTACCTTAATTAAAATGCAAACTCATGTGTACTAAAACCGAGTCAATCGGTTTTATACCTAAAACCGCTCATGTCTTGTTTAAAATGTAAAACTTTCGTTAGTTAAGTGCTATTTTTTCATATAATATAACCAAGCCAATCAATTATATCTTAATCAAATTTTAAATTATATCTTAATATCGCGCATATGTAGAAAAAAATCCATGCATGAAGCGAGTGTCACCATCACGTGCGAAGCGCGTGCCGTAGTGCTCGTGTGGATATAAAGGCGTTGGGTTTGAATTTCCAAAGCTTATCCGGCAAAATTTGGGTTCTTGGATGTTTACTGGGTAAAACTTGGATGTACATATGCTCATATCATTAAGAGCATGAATAATATGTTCTTAAGTAGCTTGATAATATATCTTCAACTTTGTATAACATTTATAATTGTGTACTAAAAAATATAACGGATGAAAATGAGATGTTACAATAGAGGGATGTAATCGATCATTTCTTGTTCTCTCACCACCCACTTACATGCATGTATGTGTATCTCTATATATGTATGTTCATACGTGTGTGTTAAGTGACAATGACATTTCAAAATCTAGCATCACATTTGCTTTCTCAATTGAGTTGTTGGATTAATTCAATCAATGATTAGTAGTTTAGTACTGATGTTGATTATATCAATTATTATTTTGGTGATTGCACCTCAATATAGTTCATTGGATTCATGTAATCAATGATGATTATTAAAGTTAATTACATCATCATTAATTGCTTTTATTAATCATCATTATTTACTATCGGCACATAAACATCATTGGTGGTCATCGATTTGGTTGACAATTAGAATCCAGACATGCAAAATCGAACAAACTAACAAAACTCAATTTGATTGGTCGTAGATCGGATTGAGTGTCCAAAAATTCCATAAAGAACCAATAAAGTCCTAACGGCTTAACCCGAAAGGTCTGACAAAAGACATTAAGATATGCATTAACTTCATATCAAGATGCTTCTAGGTTTTGAAACGTATAGTTTGAACCCGTTAAAACCCGATCTAACTAGATCCGAGATCCGCTGAGTTGAGTCTTGGTCCACTGGATCGGGTCTAACTGTCATCCCTCATCATAGATTAGACCAATCAGTGGATTAAATCTAGGTGCATTTTAGGAGTGCTATTGAACCTAGTGCATGCGTGTGATCTCTTTCTCTCACTATACACATATGTATGAATAAACATCACGATTTATAGTGAAAGGATAAGCATCAAAGCATTACAACTTTGCCAACATGTGTCATATGACCCAAGGGATTTAATTTGAACGGATTACCTCTGAACATCAGATCATTCAAAGACCCAAGCACTTTGGACAGTTCCTGTCTTTGAGAATTTGTAGATTATCGAGCTGCAGAGCCCTTGCATGTCATTCTTTGTAATTAATTGCAGCATAGTTATCAAGGCACGTGCCTAGGCTCAGGCTCATGGTGTGCGCCTTTTTGCAATTTGTGTGCGCCTTTTTGCAGTTTGAGGCGCCTTTTTGCAAAATCCAAATTTTAGTTTACAAAATAGTTAAATAAATTATAAAATATGGTTTAAAATTTAAAATTTAGATAATAAAATATTTAAATAGTTGAATGAATTATAAAATATGGTTAAAATTTAATTTGTATTTAGTAAAATAGCAGATCAAACTTGTATAAAAAGCACGCAAAAAGACCCAAGGTTCAAAAAAGCCCAAGGCTCAAGGCTTGCTCCTTAGCGCCTTAACTACTAATGCAGACAATATTTGAAGTAAGAATAACTTATAGGGTATGCAAGTCATTGAATTGCAGAACCGTTTTCTGAACACTATTATATAGTTCATATGACTTAATTTGTCTTATGCAGAGTTTTAGCGCTAAGTTCAGAATTACAATGTAGATCTTAAAATACATCTTTCGCATCAAATTGGTAAAAATGTTTTTCTAACTGCATTTAATGTACGCATTGATCGTATCATATAATTCATATGCCTTATAATATTGACTACTGGTCGATAATGTATATAAATGGAATTGTGTACGTTTCTATCCGTGTTTGTTTCCCTTGGAGTGTCCATACACTATGCATGTATGCAGTGTTAGTTCTAGTGTATATTTGAAGTTATGGTTTGATTTAGGATTACTTGAGTGACTCGTATGCTATATGCTATATATTATATTTCAAGCGGCATTTTAGATTTATTTATTTTTTGATAAAGTAAATTGTAAAGTGCTAACATCCTAAACTCATAAGGTAACTTTATTATTTACAAATGATGATCTTATAGACTTATATTTTAGGGGCATTTCACTAGAAGGACAAACTTTGCAGTCCAATTAGTTTCTAGGACACACATATACAGAAATTAATTTCAAGGTCAAAGTCAGCAGAATAATTACTTTTAAGGACAAAGTCAGCAGTCTAATTACTTTCAATGACATAATTTAATAGGATTTTAGGCCTTAGAAATTAATTATTTTGTATTTTGTCCTTAAAAGTAATTATTTCGGTTGTGTGTCCTAGAAACTAATTGCACTTGCTAAAGAGGCCCTTGTGGCTAATTTCCACTATATTTTATCTATTTTCCAAGCTATGTTAGTTATGACAAGTTAGTTCTGACATAACAAATTTTGTTAATGTACACATACTGCTTGTTCAGTGCAATAAATGTTGGTGAATGCAGGATGTTGACATTGATGAGAAAGTTGATGTCATTATCTCTGAGTGGATGGGGTACATGCTTTTATATGAGGTCTCTCTCTATATTTTCTTTTATTTTTTGGTTCTACTATATTTTGAACTATTCCTTTTTCCACTTGGATTTTTATTTTCTTCAAAACTTGTTTAATTATTTACTCATCCACCATTAAATTTGATTGTTGGAATTTTGTGTAGAGCATGCTGGCTAGCGTAATTTTTGCTAGGGACAAATGGCTTAAACCAAAGGGGCTCATTCTTCCTTCCCATGCAACGGTAATACTCGTTTATTGTTGAATTTGTTTTCTCCACCTTAAGTGTATATGTGGAAGTGGGTATATATTTTGTGAGATGTTTATATTCTTGAATGATGTTTTCTGCCTGTGCAAATTTGTTGATTACAAATCTACAACTATATTGTTTTTCTCTCACAATGTAATGGTGTGTTCATTTGGTTGGAAACAGGTTTGCTTCACATATTTATGATTCCTAGTGTTAGGTTTGCCATTGTAAACCAATGTTTATACAATGTCTGTAGTGGGACGAGTTCATGGTTGCTTGGGATATGTTTTACTTTCAACCATAATAGTTTTGGTTGGAATGTATAATTTGTAGGGTTGTAAAAATCAGTAATTGGATCCCATGTGGTGGGCTCGGACTAGAGCTTAGTTGTCTAAACAAAGATTAATCGGGGCCAGATTTTTTGGTAAACTCGTGTATTTTTACTAAAATTTTATGCACTTTATACAATATTTATCGTTGAAATTCAATTTTCTATTCTCAAGGCAAATGTGAACGTAGTATTCTATTTTCAATTGAAAATTTCATACTATTTAACATGTATTCATCCACAAACACCTAGGTGGTAACCTACTAGTTCCTAGACGGGTGTTGTGCTATGGCAGTCGGACCAAGCTCCCCCATCTTCGGCACATGGCGAACGCATATGAGTTGACACACAATCATTGTAACAAAAAGAATCCTAATGTTACGTGCCTACCAACTCATATTTATACACCACATATCCAACAAATTTTAGCACTATTCCGATTTCAAGCCGTCATTCTTATTCCCACATGTGAGACAACCCTAACAACGGGGACTAATCATATTCCTGGAAGTTTTTTTTACAACATATATAATTTGCCACTTGATCAATGGAGCTTGACAAACAAGGAACTGTATTAGTAGAAAAAAAGATTGAGGTGTGCAAGGGCTATTTTTGTTAATAAGAGCTGCAATATCTTTAATGTTACACTTTTCTGTGTAAGCGTGAACTTTTCAAAAAGCCCTTGTACATGTACTCATGAGATTACGAGTTTGAATTCCGCTTTTGACAAAAACGTCTTTTTATTTTTTGCGAAGTCATGAGTTTCATATCCCGATCTTGACAAGAATATACTTTCAGTGCAAAATGTATAATTCAAATAATAATAAGAATTCTAAATAATTACAAAATGGTTAAAAACTCTTAACCATTTTAGCAAAAATCATTTTTTTTGAAAAGTTGAAAAATAAGGTTACAATTTGATTTTTTGGTTTATAATTTGATTAATTTTTGAAGTCGAGTAATAAAAGTAGAGAAACTTTACAACATCATATCTTACCTTTCGTCGAATTAATGTTTTTTATACTAAATATACACTTCGTAAGACTAGATACTTGCACAACTTTATGGAAGAAAAATTACAAGAAATATAACTACTACTCAAAGAAATCATAAATAAAGTCATTATATAAATATATTTTTTCTAGAAAAAGTGGAAAAGAAAAAAACTCAAGGAACTGAATCTTTTTAGGAGAAGTTGAAACCTTCTAAAATGATCAAAAAAATTCAGTGAAAATTTTCAAATTAAAAATGAAATGTTAATTTACCAAAAAATTAAATTGAAAAATAACACAAAATTTGAATCAAACAGAAAAAATGGTAAATAATTTATAAAAAGTCATTATAATATTTAATTAGTATAACAAAAATGATGGAAACTTTATAAACAATATTGTACACAAGTTTTGGCTGATATTAGGTCAGTTATTCTAAATGAGCGTTACGGCACGATGTTCGCGCGTGAGTTGTTTTTCTACAAATTGCATATGTTTTAACACATTTAAAAAAACAAATATTTAATCATATTTTGCATTGAAATTATGTGTAATTTTTTAAACTTAACGGTCGAACCAAAAGATTGCGCTTCTATTTCAATTATTAATAAAGATTTTTTTTTTTGAAAGGAATTATTAATAAAGATTATATCTAACAATTATATATGTGTATGTGTATGTGTGTGTGTATGCCTGTTAGTATATATATTTTGGCA
Source organism: Allium fistulosum (assembly GCA_030737815.1). Taxonomy (NCBI): domain Eukaryota; kingdom Viridiplantae; phylum Streptophyta; class Magnoliopsida; order Asparagales; family Amaryllidaceae; genus Allium; species Allium fistulosum. Next base: position 423,116,034 of record CM060908.1, read on the forward strand.
CGTGCAATGCACGTGTATATAAGCTCTTTATTAAATTATTAAATGGACAAATTTTCAAAAGATATTGGTTTTTAAAAGTATTGGCATAAATAGGCTACTCTGAAAACTATTTGCAATTATAGGCTAGTTTTGGCCAGCTCAGCGATGAGCTGGCCATTTTTAAAAATAATAATAATACGGGGCGCATTTATGAAATGCTCCCCTTAAAATTTACACTGGCGCATTTGGACAACAACCTCCATCAAAGAGTCCAAATTAATTTTCTAAATTCACAACCACAACATCAATTGCAATTATTTATTTGTCGGATTTGCTAGAAAATGGAAGGATCATCATCATCTTCTCAAATTAGAGGTATAATCTTCATTGGAATTTAGTTTGTATATTGGAATTTTGTTTGTTCAAAATATGGTATTTCTTAGAAGAATTTTGTTCAAATTAGTAGTATACACAAGAATTTTGTTCAAATATAGGAATTTAGCTTGTACATAGAGTTGATGAATTGAATTATAGTCTCAAAAATTGTTCGAATTTAGTTTGTTCATTGACCACATTTAGTTTGTTCAAACGCATGAAATTTAGTTTGTTCAAATGCATGAAATTTAGTTTGTTCAAATGCTTGAACATTTAGTTTGTTCAAATTAAAGTCTCAAAAATTATCCAAATGCATGAAATTTAGTTTGTTACAAGTATTGGAGTTATTGTTCAAGTTATTGTCCATTTGAATTTAGTATGTTCAAATACTTGTTCAAGTCTCAAAAATACTTGTTCAAGTCTCATGCAATTTAATTGTTCAAAATTTGTATTCAATTGCATGATCTTCACACTTGAACATTTTTTCCTTATAGAGTTGGTACCCGGTCCCGTGAATGCAAGTGTTTTGTATCTTCAAAGTGAGCATCGAAGCAATAATAGGATTTTGTGTGTTTGGACTGTTTGGCGAAGGTTGCTGTCCAAATTTGGACCTGAGATTTACACTGGCGCATTTGGCAGATGCGCCAGTGTAAATTTTAAGGGGCGCATTTCACAAATGCGCCCTGTATTATTTAAAAAAAAAATGGTCAGCTCATCGCTGAGCTGGCCAAAACCAGCCTATAATTGCAAATAGTTTTCAGAGTAGCCTATTTATGCCAATACTTTTAAAAACCAGTCTCTTTTGAAAATTTGTCCTTATTAAATTTGAAAGTTCTATGTAGTTTGATAAAAGTAAACTGAAAAACATAAAGAAAAATGTAATTTTTTTTGTTGGAATATGGTTTGAACTTGTAGCATTGTTTATGTTTAAAATTTCCATTTGAAAATAGATGTTAATATTTGTTTACAGTGAGATTCGAATTCATGACCTCTTGTTTGCATGGAAGGACATTTTTGAAATTTCACGGTCGGACCAAAAAATTATGTTTTTATTTCAACTATTAATAAGGATTAATAAAGATTTATAGATTTGTTGATTTATCTAGAAAGATCTTGCATTTCCTATTCTATGCAGTCATATATATTTGACTCGTTCTCTGAAGTCTAATTATAATTACATTTGGATACGTCTAAAGTAATTGTAGAGAGATTTTATCTTCTAATTTATTGGGAAAATCATATGAAATAACAATTCAATATTTAAAAAGGTATATATAGGGGTATTTTGGGAAGTTCATGGTCGGACCAAAAGATTGTGCTTCTATTTCAACTATTAATAAAGATTAAATGTTCATGTTTGCATAAAATTAGATATCAATTCATTTTTTTCAAAAGGAAATTAAAGTTTTCACAAACTGTCACAACCTCAAAAATGTTGAAAATTTAATTAACTGGATTGTTTTTACAAAATTAATTTAAATGAAATATAAATTAATTACAGAGAGCTTTAAAGCTTCAAAATAAATCAAAATGATTTTTAATGTTCATAAACTCACAATGAAAATTTGAAATTTCAAAAAATTCCATTTTTCTAAATGAATTAACAATTTAGCAAATTACTCCTCAAATTCAGTTTCCTTAGAAAATGAAATAAAAAACAATTTTGTCTTTTCTAAAAGTGTAAAAAAAAAGCAAACTAAAAAAGTCAATCAAAAATATTAAAATAAAATTAGTCAATATTTATGTTATTTCTGTTTCTATATTAGACTTTATATAAATATATTTTATGTTGTCAATTTAAGGTAACGAAAATGTCATGGTTGTTTCCATAGTATTAGAATTGTCAATTATTATAGCTAATCAAACCATTAAATTTGGGAAATAAACATACTTTGACATGGTGCAAATATGAATAAGCAGAATTTGCTTCTAATCAGAGGTATTCATGTTGTAATAGCATATGCTATATTTGTTACTTTGGAATGCAACCTTCATAGTTCCATACTTAGATCTGTCATCATGATATTTTGTTTCAGCATATGGTGTTACTAATGTTAAATTAAGCTTTTTTCCCTTTTCTTTCTAGAATGTTGCTACAAAAAAGTGAACTATGGTATTTCTGTTCATTGCAGCTGTACATGGCACCAGTCACACATAGTGATCGATATACCCAAAGTATTGATTTCTGGCGTGATGTCTATGGAATTGATAGTAAGCATATACTATACTATTCTTTCTTATTTATATACTTCATCGATCTCGAAAAATTAGTTGCTGGTGCAAAAAGCTACATTTGTAGTCTTTTTTAACAAACCAATAAGTAAAACGTGCACACACACAGCGTATCTCTGTGTGTGTGTAGAGGGAGAGAGATAGAGTGTGCACACATCAACCTTTTTACCTTTTTTGTTGTATTTAAACATAATATTGAAATTGTTACAGCATATGTAGACGTTTGGTTTAATGATCAAGTTTCGGAAACTGTCAATCTAGTATAGGGGTAAAACTGCGTACAACTTTTCGGTCACAGATCCCTTTAACCTGGAGCCTTGTGCACTAGACGGAGAATAATAATAAGGATGATATTTAAAATGGCATAGTATAAGTTGATGTGCTATGATACCAAAACTTCTATGTACTCCATTGAAGAAAGACATTGATCGTGTGCGTAACTATAACATGTTCTTTAAAGAGATAATTTGGTGAGGTTCAAGTAAAAAAGAAATTTTGACACACACAACAAAACTTATGCAAGATATATATGAAAACTTTCGATAAGGAAGTGTAATATGCATATGGAAAGACTAGTGAGTTTTCATTAAAAGTAGTGTTACAGCAAGGGGTGGTTCTAAGGCCTTATATATTGGCATTGGTCTGAGATGAAGTAACAAAAAATTCAAGAGGATATACCATGATGCATGATGTTTGCATCTGGCATTATATTTGCATATGGCATTATACTAATAAACGTCTCTAAAGGAAAAAGTATAACAAAAATAAGAAAAATGGAGAAATACACTAGAATCAAATGAGTTGAAACTTAACAGGACTGAAATACCTAGAATCATTAGTACAAGAAGATATAACAAAGAAAATATGTTACAAATGCAGATTCAAATGATATAACAAAGAAAATATGTTTAAATACCTAGAATCATTAGTACAAGAAGATGGAGAAGTAAAAAATAATTTAACAAACCGAATTAGTACAAGTTCAATAAAACGAAGACAAGTTATTGTTATCTTATGTCATAAAATTACAAATAAACTAAAAGGAAATTTCTATCTAATGATGGTTAGATTGTATTGCACGAGACAGAATGTTGGCATTTAGAAAAGAAAAAAGAAAATATGACACATGTAGGAGGAATGAGAAAACTGTACTTACAAATGAGCAAACGAGAATAAAATTAGAAGTTGCACCTATGAATGAGAAAATTAAGAAAAATATACCTAGATGTCGTTGGCAACGTACAAAGAAGACAAAGAGATGTACCAATGAACAAAGTGATACATAAAAGAAAAAAAATATGAAGATCTAAATTAACATGAGAAGAAACTAAAAAAACCTTAATTTAGCCGAGATATGAATAAAAATAGAAACTTAAAGAGAACGAGAATTCATAAAATGACTTTATTCATTTGAGAAAAGATAAGAATAATGATGATGATGATTTTGTGTGTGTGTATGTGTGAACCTTCACATCTCATGATCGCACGCATAACCTATATTCTTATTCTGCATGTGGAAAAAAATCAGATGAACTAATTTTATGTGCATATTACCTTTTGTCATGTATAAAAAAACTAAATCATTTGAACTTTCTAGTTCCTTCAAAATAGTGAATATGAAACATTGAAATTATTTGTTTTGATTGTTAACTTAAAATGTATTTTTTGACGAGTTATAAGCTTTTGAAATATTCAATAAAATTATTGAGATATCTTTGGACAAGATGGTTGTATATATAAAACTTTGCTCTTGAAAAGTAAAGGGATGAAAAACAGAGATGGATGAGGATTTGTTGTATTTGAAATGTTGCTCCCCATCCCATGTATATACACATGCTTTATGTGTAGACGTATGCATATGTTTATGCATGCGGAGATGAATGGAGATTTGTTACATGTCTATATGCATAGGTTTATGCGTTTTGTATAGAGGAAGAATGCACGTGTGTATGGAGGGGCTCATATTCCAACTTCTTTGTATTCATGATTTGTGTTTGATTCATGTTTTAGTATCTACGGTTATTGAAATTCAGTAATTTTTTGCAGGTGTAATCTATTTATCATCATCACATTGCAAAAAATATATTTTATTTCGGCTTACCTTAACCTTACCGCTAAAAATTAGCTTTAGAATCAATAACTATAAGCCAACTTTGATGTTCTAAATGCATCAGATAAAGATTATTTTTTACAAAGATGACATTGATGATAAGTATATCACAACTGTAAAATATTACTAAATTCCAACAATCGTACAAAGTAAAAATGAGTCGAGTACGAATCAAAATACAGGAAATTGGAGATGCGGATCCGGATCTCTCCTCTCTTTCTCTCTCTCTCTCTCTCACACATATACTCCATTATGCCCTCTTTCGCTACACCCTTATGATATTTTGTGCTCCATTACTTGAAATCAAATGAAATTTTAGGGGTGTTCAATTTGCAGTATGAACATTTGCAACATGAGAATTTGTTGTATAAATAATGTAGACCATCATCCCGTGTGGGTGTGGGGGTGTGTTGTGTAAAGGAAGGATCCATATACACACACATGTACGCACATATACTATGTGTATGCACGTGTACATGTGTCTCATATTCTATGTGTGTACATGTGTATGTGCATCTCATATACTATGTGTGTGCACACGTACGTGCGTCTGCATGTATGAGGAAGGATTTGTATTACCAATCATTGGTGGCACCATTTTGGCACACTTATCATATTATATTAAGTGCTAAAAGTTCTAAACATATTTAATCTACATTAATAATATCATTTTTAGAAAAAATTGAACCATTTTTAAAAAATCGGTCCCTTCAAAATTATAAATTAACACTGACCGTTAGAACTTGTCAGTTGATATTCAACGAGTACAAGTTTTCTGAATTTGTTTGATATGAGCTTGCAAAAAAAGACATTGTAGTAATATACATATATAAAAACTAATTGCAAAAACAAGTCTGGTATTTATAGCTTGAGCAATATGAATTTGTGCAAGCTTTAAACTGGTTTATAGTCTGCGCAAATTCAAATTGCGCTATATATATATATATTAAAAGTACAATTTTAGCCTTAAAGAAAACAACCGGCTATTTTTCTTATTCATTCTCTTCATCTTTGTACTTTGACAAAAATCGCAATTTACTTCTACCCCAAATTCTTCCAATCTTCAAAGTTCTTATCATAATCAAAGATTTTGTCGAATAAAATTAGTTTTGGTTGAAGATCTGAAAACACACCATTCCCTTCTCAAATCAAGTTATCCAATTACAAATTTTTACAAATTTTGATTTTAGGGTTTTTTTTGAAAAATATTATTTGATTAAGTTATAGTAGTTAAATTGTTAAATTTAGTTTTACATAAGCTATAGTTATTATTTTTACGAGTAATATTTCTTGATGTATGAAAGTTTATTTGATTTTGTAGATAATGTCAACGGTTTCAAATATCTTTTATTATGATGGTTGATGAAGATGATAAACCTAGATATATTGGTGACAAACGAAAATGATCGAAAATAAAAAAAGTATTGTAGTTTTAGAGAACTTAAACAATGCGCGTTTGAAGCGACAAAAATTAATCTTCTTAAGTATGATTTAAAGATAGTAGCGAAATGAGTCAGAGATGATAGTTCACCCACTGTTGATGTGGAAGACCATGATCCAAATTCTATGATTTCGGTTGAAATAAAAGTGATAGAAATTTATGTTAAAAAACAAAACTTGCTATGGTGTAGAAACACAACATTCCACACTATTAATGGTAGAGTCAATACTTATAACACAATTTCAAGAAACATAATGTTTGGTACTTTTCTTATATGACAATTCATTATGGTGGAGAGTGTACAAATTTATTAAATAGATGTAGCGAATTTGTTGGAGGATCGTCTAGTCAAGCACCAAATTCGGATCATAATTTTGTATATCCGACTTGTATTATTCCAACTCAATTTCAAACAACCACCAAGTGAGTATTAAATTTAAATTTAGTATTTTCAATTTGAAATATTTTTGTATCATTTACTCTTATCAATAGTTTTATTATTTATAGTTTCACACAATGAATCAAGTGAAAGAAACATCAAATTCTCGTATGAATGATATTGATGATTACATTAAGAATGCAAACAATAGAAAAGTGCAATTGGATAACATGCAAGTTGCTTGTGCGGATTATGTAGATACTACTTGGATTGATAACATGGAAGTTAACAATGTAACAATTATATGTGAAGATAATCAACCAATTTATGATCTAAATACCGATGATTTATGCACTGCAATAATGATGGTAAAATTCATTATGAATAAATTTCAGTTAGAAGTGTAAGTGTTTGGAAGAGAGTGTTTTTAAAAATGACCTAAGGTTGGATTAATTTTTGAAACAAAGGAGTAACTCATTGAACAGTGATGTGAATGGACAATTAAATGTTCAATTTTTTTTCTTCAATTTTTGAAATAGCGAAGTCATGTGCAAATCAATAAACGATCATTGAACAATTTTGTGGATGTACGATTAAATGTTCAGTGTTATATCTGCATAATACTTGCACATTTTAATGAGTAATAAGCAGAAATAATACTTGCACATCTCATAATTGCACAAGTATTTTTTATGTAAAATAATACAAAGAGCTGATATTTTCCTCAACACAACATATAACACATCATTCTACACAACATAAAACACCACAACCATGCAAGTAAACTTCAACACTACATATTTGATGTTCAACCTAACAATAACATAACAAATCTAGAGTTCACCATAACTTATCATATCAAAATAACATAACAGATCTAGTGTTCAATATAACATACCATAAAATAACTCAATTTTTAAGCCTTCTAACTTCAAGTGGTGTGTTTTTTTTCGCTTCCTCCTTGGTAAGTGATACATTGTGAATTTTGCAGTTGACCTTGAGTCATAGGAGGATGTTCTTGTTCTTGAGTAGAACCAAATATTATCTCTTCTTATTGTTGTTGTAGTGACCGTTGTGGCCATTCGGTGGAGGGAAGAGGTTGTTCTTTCGACAATTACTCGAATAGAGGTACTTGTTCACCATATGCAAAGCGTTCTTCATTTTCATTTCATTGAGGCCATTACGCATGTTGTGCCTTTCTTTGTGTATCTTGTGTCTCCTCTCTTATTGAGCCTTGTGTTTCTTGTGTCTTCACTCTTGTGTGCATCTCAATGTCGTCCTGTCGAGCCTCTCCACCGGTACTTACCAAAGATCTGGACGGTCGATGCAACTTGTTTCTTAATAAAATTGAGTCAAGCAAACGCCGTAAGTCAATATTCTTACTTTTCACCTTGTCCGTCTCAAAACGATCATGTTCAATATCATTGACCACTTCTAAAGCACTATTTATTCCATTGACCTATAAAAAAACATTAAATTTAACAATTTATATTTTATGAAGAAAATGAAATTATCAAATTTTATATATCGAAATACTAATCACATCACGGTCTAGTGGTGCTCGAGGAATGTAAGCAACAAATCTTCTAGAAGATTATTTCAAGATATACCGACGAGTTTTTTACCAATACTAAAATTCATATTCACTCAATGATGTAGGAGGAGTATGTTCTTGAACAACATGATTAAGTTTACATTCCATAACTCCACACTTTTATTTAGCAATGCTCACCAATCATTCAGATTTGGATCTATTTGAACAATAGAATCAAGAATTTGTTGAGAAAATCCAAATTGTTTCATCACCCGATCCAAAACATAATTTTCAAAATTGAAAAATAGTATTAAACTACACTTAGAAATCCAAACCGGTAAGAGAAAATATAGAACAGGACTCCCAAATGCAAGAAGTAATGAATGTGGTTCTCAAGGTGTGACATCATCCGGTAGTAAATCCAACTTATTACGGTAAAATTGCACATTTTTAGAAGTCTCACGCCAATTTCTAGTACAATTCCACCAACAACCATATGGAAGATCACGATCAAAATTGTTACGGAACCTTATATCAAGACGTCTGACGGTTAAATGAGACCAAGACCATAGCTGTAACAATGTCATACAACCACCTGATAATTTTGATTGTTGTAGCGTGATACTAGTTAACTCAGTGTACAAATAATATAGTACTGCACTACCATGAATAGTGACCACATTGTGCTAAATCGGTCAAAAGTGGAAAAAAATTCAACCTACATCGACTTTCGAATGATCTGCAAAAAGCCAAGAGCTTAAAGAGTACAAGATTTTGGCATGACTGCAGTAAAGTATGTCAACATCCGTTGCATCTTCTCTAGATGGATCTTAAAATTCTTTTCTAAACCAACTCATACTAGCCTCACTTTTAGATCTTATAGCATTTTCAGGAAAAAATATACAAGTAAATCATGAAACAATGTCAAATTATCAAGATAAATTGGAAAACCATCTATGGATAAGCTTAACATGTAATCAACGTCACAAAGTAGTAGTCATTTCTCCTACTCTAAGATGAAAAGTATTTGTGTTTGGCCATCATCGATCACACAATGCCGTAACAAGATGATGATCTAATTTAATGTAATTAACTTGCATTGCTTTTCAAAAACCGACTAATTTTAATTTTTCTTTGATTCAAGGATCTTTATAATTTATTCTTTATTCTTGCTTAAATGGTCTACAGATTGAACTATTTGAACATTCCGATTTATAACAACCAATACAAATCAATATTTTATAATATATTTTCTTTAACTAACAATGTATAAAATAATAAAATACCTCCATAAGCGATTCATTTTCACTTCTATGTTTGTGTTGAAGATAAATCACACTTCTACCAAAGGGTCCGTGTGACAATTCTACAAAAACAATAACCACTAAATTAAAACTAGCGTTTTCTTTTTCAATCATCTAGTCAATAACATGTCAGTATCATATCAATCAACTAAAACAATGACCATTAAAATTAGTTAAATATGGAAAAAATATTTCAATTACAAATGAGGTGTGCGATGATTCCTTAGCCTCTCTCTTACATAACCCATATGTAGTCCCTTCCATCTTTTTATGCCAATTTTTTTGAAACGAAACAGAACTTTGTTGATATATATATATATATATATATCTATTGCTATCAATAACACATGCACAATTTTTTTGACCTTGTTGTAACATCTAATTTCATCAAAATTACATTTTCGATCAACAGTTTATATATATATATATATATATATATATATATATATATATATGATCAATATCACTATTTATTTAGCATCATTTTGTAGCCTCCTAATATCGGCCACAAGTTTTTATTTAAATATTTGTTCTCTCTTACCACATGGACCAAATATCTAAATATAAATTTATGGCTGATATGAGGGGACTACAAATGATGCTAAATAAAAGATGCTATTGATTCTAGCTCATATATATATATATATATATATATATATATATCATTCATATCGATTTATGATTTTAAAGGACTTCGAAGTATCAAAATTTTGTATAGATAATCTCTATAGCAAATAGTTTTTGTATACGTAATTGTGTTCTATTTCAAAATATTTTGGCATAAAAAGATGGAAGGGGGCTACGGCATGGGTACACAAGGAATGAGCTATTTATCCCACCTCTCAATCATATATACACAAACACTATTTTCCCTGTCCAAACTTTGATGATGAGATTTTCCATTATGTTTGCAGTGTCTGCAATGATGCCCCTTGCAAAACAGTGTGCATTCGAAGAGCCAAGTGTTGAAACCATATCTGGAGAAAATGTTCTCACATGGCCGCATGTGGTAGGTTCTTTGTATGAAATTTACAATGTCTGATTTTTCAGAGTGTTTTATTAATTTTCAAGTTCACCCTGATTAAACCATTTAGAGGAATAAAACATATTCTTTTTTAAATTTATTTTAACTGATAAAGTGTTCAAAAATCAGTTTGATAAATTTTTTCCTTTTCCACAGTGGTTTCTGAGATTGTGCAGTACTCTATTCAGTATTCTTCTATTTACCAAAACATTATATTGGATACTTTGTGTCTGAGTCGCACTCTTTTTTTTATATATAGGTTTAAAAAATACATGTAAAAAAAACCTTTTCTTGCAATTTTCTACTCACAAAATAAAAATGTTTGCTATTGGTTTTTATTTGATTATAAAACTGTCAATTCTGTAGTCCTGTGATAATCGGTTTATTGCTTTTGTAAATAATTTTCTTGTATGATTGATTATGGTGATAGAAGTATCAATGATTAATATCCCCAAAGATTCTCAATTTTAGGAGACTAAACAATTAAAATGTTGTTATCTAGTTTAATTCCAAGGCTTTCATCATATGTTTGTTGGCCTTTAATATGTTTTATCATTATATTTTTATCAGAAATCATATCAGGGAGATTTTCCTTAGCTGATATTCCATTTTCAGTGTAAATAAACTAATTGCCAACAGCGCATATAATATTTGTTCTTTTGTAAATGCTAACTATGTTATGCATGCATCATCAATTAATTGCTCACACTTGTTACAGATTGACAATGATATACAGCATCTACAATTTTATTTATTTTGGAGTTATATTGTGCATGTCTTCACTAAAAAAAAGTTTGTTGTTGACCACAGTTAGATAAGTTATGTATAAGTTTCCCAAAAATGATTTGTCTTCATCCAGCCTCAAATGCCCAACTAGATTTAGTACATCAGAAAGTGATTCCTGGAACAATTAAACTTTTATTTGGGAACTTTCTTTGGTCAAAGTTGTTACATTTCTGAATAGAGTGAGGTTATCAAAGAGTAATGTATTTTATCACTTGATTTAACTAGTTTTCTTCAACCACTTAAAACCAAGATCACTCTCTTTTGCCAGCTATGACACATAAATATAAGAATACGAACTATGATAAATTCACTTATGCTGAAGATCTACCTTTGGACTTTGATATCAGGTTAAGTATGTGGATTGCTACACTGTTGTAGCGAAAGAACTTGAATCTATCACAACAAGTTATAGGTTTGAATCCATGTTGCGAGGTAACAATTTAAAATTTACAAATATATATCGATGTTCAAAATTTAGTTATGGGTGTCTCTTCACTAAAATGTCTTAATTTTCAGCTGTAAGCCTGTAATTACCATCTGATTGTAGATATTACTTAATTCATTAACTGAAATGGTACAGCATTTCAGCAGTTGTTGCCCAAACTCCAAAGTGGGCACGGTATGGAAACGACTTAAGATATACTCTTTTAATAACTTACCATACTAGTGTTACTGTCAAGTCAAAATAGGTTTTAAAATATAATTATCACAAAAAAAAAAGAGCAGTCCAACATTTTTCCTAGAATAAAAATACGCTCTTCATAAGAAACATGATTCCATCTATTTTAAAACTGAGTTACCATCTACTTCAAATACATTCCATTCACCATGGAAGAATCGTCGAAATAGTGGCCTCTTATAGGGATCTGGCATTAAATTTTTTATATAAGGATTTCAGGTGTATAACTTATTTTTATTTTTCATCTTTGTGATAATATTCTGAGTTATCTGTTGCAGCTCCACTACATGGTTTTGCTTTCTGGTTTGATGTTGAATTCAATGGACATTCCTCTAACAGCCATGTAAATGTTTCAAGTCAGACTAATAAAAGAGTTAAGTCTGATGAGGCCATTGTGCTTTCAACTGCGCCTGAGGATGCACCAACTCATTGGCAGCAGGTACACCTTATTCATTTGTTATTAAATAATAAAAATAATTTAATTTCATTAGAATTGCTAATAAAATTGGCAAAAGTTTCATCTGAAGCCAAATATGATTGCTTATGATGAACCAAATTAAGGTAATTCCATAAACTCGGTTTAGCCTTGCTTTAAGATTTCTTTGTAATTTTTTTGCAGACCTTGCTCTACTTCTATGATCCAATAGAGGTGCAACAAGATCAAATTATAGAAGGTTCCGTAACTCTTTCTCAGAATCAATCAAACCCAAGATTCATGAACATTCATTTGGAATACGCGTAAGTCTGCAGTTTAACTTTTACAAGTTGAAAATGGGTTCTACTCCATAACAAAGAAATTGACAAATGCATCTATTATTATTTCAATCATTACTAAACGTGTTCATCGATGTCAGCTGGAAATTGATAAATTGTTTTAAAGTTACTTTATCTGCAAGAATCAGTTTATATATACCAGTCAGAAATGCACGTCCGTTGGACTTGTCCAAAGAAAAAGTTGTGTTAAACTTCTATTTATTGTTAATTTATATAAAGAAATTACAATGCACAAAAACTAAATTTAAAATTATCCAGAATGCTTTGGTTAGAAATTACAATGATCATTCCATATCTTCTATTAAAATTATCCAAAATGCTTCGGTTAGAAATTACAATGAATCTATGAGATACTTGATTTAGAAATTAAATATTAAATTGGAAGAGAGATGGACTCAGTTATTAATGTTGTTAGAGTAAAGCAAAACGTGGATAAGAAAGAGTTACCAAAATACCCTTTGTGCTTTCTGTTTTATTTTGTTACCAAGAAAGGGTAAATTTGTAAATTCAAAAGCTTTATATGTATATATGTATGTATGTATGCATATGTATGAATGTTGGGAAATTATTTGTAAATCTTGAAAGTGTGCTTTTTCTTTATGCAGATCTGGTGGTCGTTCGTTCGTAAAAGAATCGGTTATGCGGTAGCCTTGTGGAAAAAAAGAACAATCAAGTTTTGGGTTCTTGATGGAACATAGAGAAAAACTGACTTTTATTTCTGTCATTGACAATTATTATAGTCAATTGGGATGAAAAAGGGGTTTCCCTTGTTCAGTATCAATTATTACTATAATATAATATATATGTAGTTATGTATGTTGAATTAGCTGATTGATTGTACCAGCTTATCAGGATTTTGTTCATTTCAGCTGCACAATATGATGAAACTGATTTGGCTTATAGCAGATTGTTATAACTATCAAACTGTTTGCAAATTTTGTGTGTGTATTATATACGTGACAAACTTGGAGTAGCATCAATTGAGAAGAAGCTAGTCCAACATCGTTTAAGATGGTTTGGACATCTTCGACGGAGGCCTTTCGAGGCATCTGTGCACGTTATCGAATGTTCAAAGAGAGGTAAAAGTCGATTAAGATTGACATGAGAGGAAATAGTAAAAAGTGACTTGGGGATTAGAATATATCCGAAGAGCTGGTGTCGGACAGGAGCACGTGGAAGTTAGCGATTCACGTATCAGAACCATGAGCTAGTAGTTTATAATTAGGTTTGTTTTAGGGGTAGTGCTGTAAGTTTTAGATTATAGGATTAGTGAATAGAGACTAATGAAGTAATGTTTGGTCTTTGGTCCCTATTATTATTAGCACCATTATTACTGTTAGTAATAATTATTATTATTACGAGCGTTTTGGCACGCGTTTTGCGCGTGATTAAGACACCTAAATTGTTTTTTTACAAATCGTATTCGTTTAATACGTTAAAAAAATAATTTCATAAATATTTAGTCATATTTCTGTGTTGAATCATACATTAATTTGAATTTTTTATTTCTAAGTTTCAATATATAATTTTTTGTTACTTTAAAATTTTATTTATATTATTAATTAATAAAAAATGAATTTGTAAAGTAGTTTATTTATTAGATTATATTTTTAAGTGATATTAAATCTTGGTAAATATTTGTAAAGAAAATTTTGAATCTGTAAAGCAGGCTTAATTGTCGGACCTTATTTTTAAATGATACTAAATTTTGATAATATTAACTGAGATGCATTTTTGGTATTTCACACTGACACTAAAAGAATGTGAAACCAAATGTATTACAACTATTAACAAAGAAATATGTATAAGGACATTTTTGGAACTTCGCGGTCGGACCAAAAGTTTGCTCGTTATCATGGTTTTTTTAATTTCTTTATCAATATTTATTTTATATTTTATTTTTATTGTATTTATTATTATTACTACTACTTATTTAATTATTTTACTTTATTTATTTTTATATTTATTTCTATTTCCACCTTATATATATATTTATATATATATATATATATAATATTGTTATTATTACTTTTAAATTGACTTTGTCATTAGAGTCTATCAATGACATGTTTCGGTCCCCTTCCCCATTACTTCGAAAAAGTGAGCCATCGGTTCAGGTACATGATATTATCATTACCGCCTGGACAATTAGACATCCAACCCGTAATCGCAACAACCAAATTGCAAGAGCGGAGCTCTACCAACTGAGCTATATCCCATCGAGCCAAGTGGAGTATGAATGAAAGAGTCAACTTGTTCGGGAATAATGGCTTTGTTGTTGTTGTTGTGTATTTGTTTGTGGTAGGTTGGTTATTATTTTATTACTAAACTGACAAAGGTTATAATACAATTTCGTACATGGCAAAATGTGAAAAAATATAAATATGGGTTGGGTTTGTTAACTTAAAATGGACCCAAAGCCCAACTGGCAATGACTTAAAATAGCCACCTGATAGGTTTTTAGGTTGGATGTTTGTGAGATGAACCGTGAAATGTATTAGTGTTTCATTTGTTCCATGTCTCAGCTTTCAGAACACCATTTCTAGATATATGCTACAAACTCATATTCAAAAGTAGACAAGATTCGGTATTTTGGTTTCTATGGTTCAGCTCACTTTTCTGAAGTTATGGGAAAAAAAATCTCTTTCGATGCATATGAACAAGAAGTCTATCAAAAAAATACAAGTCAGTTCGTTCTTTTCTGTTTTAAATAACATGGACTTCTTTTTTACAACAAGAGCCATGACCTCAATAACTTCTCAGGGAAGATGTGGCTCTCTCGTTCAGGTCTCTCGGAAGGACCGATTGAACGGTCTTCATTACCTCTCGTTTCCCTTCTGCACCTGGGTTACAGGAGGGTTCCCTCGTTCAGGCCTCTTCCTATGGTGTCTAAAGTCTTTCATTCCGCGCTACTAAGATTGTGTTTTGCGGTAGGTTGCAAAACCGATTAACCTCCTGACCCTCACCCTTTGGGTCAAGAATGTCAATTTCTGATGTTAGATGAATCAAGAGTTTCACTTATATTCATGGTTTTCATCAAGTCATGTCACATCTAAAACATCATACCATTTGAGTTGGTGACTTTTCTTATAATATCAGGATTTTATTTATTGTTGCAACGACCTTCTCTTATAATATCGTCAAAAATAAGGATCTGTAATTTATTTTCTATTACAGATATATGTTTTTTTTCATGTCAACCCATACTAATGCAATTAAAAATCATGTTAGTGTATTTTATTTTATTGTAAGAACTTGTACAAAAATCACTTTAGTGTAATTACTTTACGAAATAGCATTTCTAGAACTCAACTCGCTTCAATGAGTTAGTGAATTAGTACTAGTGTAATGATCATATTTATAATTATTCTACCATTTTCTATAGTTATAATATTTTACTAATAAATCACTTAATGAGGGTCGATAGCAATAAACCAATAAGAGTTACATAATGAACTACAAATAAATGTAACAAATAAATTATTGATAAGAGTTAAGACTTTGTTTATGAACATATCGAGTTGAATGTGGAAAATATTGGAATTTTGACCAATATCATACTCCATATATCCTAAAGTGATATAGTTTGATAAAGAGAATGTGTGTAAATTATCGTTATCAATAGGTACCGCCTAAAAGGTTGTAAAATCAGATTTTACCGATGAGGTCTATAAGCGATGAATTCAACCAAACTATTACACCACTTGCTAAGGTGATATGTGAATGTTAATATTTGAATTGTTCGAATATTAATCGCAGACTGAATTCACATTCGTGAGTCATAAAACTGAAGCTATTCAGCCTCCAAAATATCACTCGATTTAATAAATGTATAATAGTTACAAATTAATTAAATTAATTAATTTTTAGAGAATTATTAATTAAAAACCTATCTAGAATTAGAGGTGTATTTAGTAAATGGGTAGCTCCTAAAAATGTTCTAGGTGTTATTAGTTATTAATTGGGTGCACATATAAAGTCAGGGTCGGCCCAAGGGTAAGGCGAGCAAGACGGCCGTCTAGGGCAACCGGTAGAGGCAACAATTCCGACGGTGACTTGGTTATGTATTATGATTACTAAAATATGTTTGTATGTAAACTTTTACAATTCAAGTTGTATCTTAGTGGTTGTGTCTCATTTCCTTGTTTGGGGAAATCCGGGTTCGAGCCTGGTAAGATGCCTTTAGTTTTTGTCTGGGGCAATAGTTGTGTTTGGGCCGGCATTGTATAAAGTTATATATATGCGTAAACTAATATACGATATTGATATATATTTAAATAGGATTTAAATGCAATTAATTAATTAATGAGTTTTAAGTTTAATTTGGTCCAATAAGGAACATATCATGGCTGACCAAAACAAGGAGGGAGAGGTGGATTTGACTTTGATTTGGTAAGAGAGAAAGGTGCAAGATATTTTTCCACAACTCTCTCTATAAAAGCAAGGCCGGCCACAATTTTTTTCTGATCCTTTGTTAATTCCTCCTTTCTTAAACCTTGGCTGACCATACCTCTTCCTAAACCCTATTGCCAAGCTCCCAATTTCACATCCAAATACAAAAAAAATAGAAGGTGGTTATACGTTGACGGTTGCAACTTTGGATAGAGATTAGGAAACTATTCAGATCACGGTGTGTCAATCAAGTTGCATCTTCATCCAGGTATAATTCTAATTTACATATAGTTATTGTATGCTCATTATCATCATCTATAGATACACACACACACTATTGCCAGTCTTTGATTCGAACTACTTTTAACAATCTAATAATTGATTAAATATTTTAATTCCTTTAGTATAATAATTAAATTAAATTAAAAATTCTTTGTTTCCGGCCTCATATAATTTTATAGTGTGTAAAATAATTTTCTAACTAGAATTTTTTTTATAATTTTAATTAATTATTTTCTAGTTACAATCATTTTAATTGTAAAATACATTGATATTTTATATTTAAAATTAATATACATACGTACATATATATACATGCACATACATATATGTACATATGTGTGTGTGTATATGTATATATGTATGTATGTGCATATTTAAATTTTTAATTATTTTCGGCCTGTTTTTTTTAAATTATGCCGAAAGATATTTAATATATATTATATTATAATATAATTAAAGTATTAATTTAAATTTAAGATTAATATGTATAATTACATATTTATTAAATTAAATCGCTTTTAACTGTTTTATTTAAAAAAAGATATTTTTGGCCTAAAATATTATATATATATATATATCTGTGTGTGTATATATGTATATATATAATTCATAATATTATATATATTCATAATGTTTTGATTAAAATATCTTTTAAAATTAAATTGTTTTATTATATATTTAATTTAGTATATATATATGTATTATGAAAGTAATACTTAGTCAAATTCAAGATATTTAATAAATTTGAATTAATTAACTCAAATCTAGAATTTGAATTTACATACACCCATATATACAGACGCGCACGGGCGCACGCGCACACAGATACACACACGCACGCACACGCGCCCACACGCACATGCACGCGTGTACACACATACATATATGCTAGAACTAGACCAGCCCGCAGCGGATGAAATGGGTGAATTTCAAAATTTTCACCATTTTTGGATCATTAATGGACCTATGAAGTCTAAATTCATTTAGAACTTTTTTAAGTTTCTTTAAATAAAATCAATATTTTATTTAATACCGTATTTTGTTTTATTAATTTGATTCTAAAACAATAAAGAATGAGATATAAAAATAAAGTTTGAATATATAAAATATATTCATTCCTTAATTGTGTCATGGAATAGTTAAACTTAAGGCAAGTATGATTAATTGATAACATGATGTATATGAATAAATAAGAATAAGTTCAAAGGCAATCACATAAGGGACAAAAAGAAAGAAATAAAAGATGACAAAGAAGAATGATTCATCTTCCCTTTTCGACAAACTTGATTTATACAACATTCAATTAGCAATCAATAAATCATTATGACATAAGATTAGGAATAGCCAACAATAACTCATATGCATAAACTACTGCCTCATTTAAAATTGTTTGATATTAATAAAACATTTAAACTATACAATTTGAAATATAAACATTCAATTTTATATGTACATATATATATATATAATTATTTCTATATAAAGATTAACCCAAAACTTCTTAATTAATTCAAAATAAATCATATAACACAACACCAAACATGCCATTTTGTCACATTTTTTTCATTTTATTTTGTCACGGTTATTATTGTTGGAAATTTGTAACGGTTATTATTGTTACATTGTATTATCACGGTTATTTCCATGACAAAATTTGGGCTTTTCGTAAATAACTCAAAGACGTTGGATAGAATAGTCATTTATGTTTCAATTGTTGCTTCAATTGTTAGTCACGCTTCTGGCTTCTATCATTCTTCCCTAAATCAAATTAGGTTTAAGCAGCAGTCGCTCCAGCCTTCCTTCGATCCAACGAGCCGCCCGCCTACCGTCGTAATTTCAAAGCCTCCGTCCATTTCTTTCACCAAATCCGTCCATCTCTTTCACCGCCTTCCCCCTTCTTCAAAGTCAGGTAATAATTTTTGTTTTTTCTACGCTTCTAAATTAGAATATACTGGTTTGTATTTATTGCCATGTAAGCAGAAATATCAAATTGTTTGTTTTGCTTTTGGTTGAAGATACATATGCGTAAAAGAATTTGATGCATTGGTCTCCTTCAATCAGCCACTTTATTTTTTATATCTTCTGAAATTCAGTGGTGTGATTGTGCATTATTAGCTCAAGCTGAAGTGAACTATCTTTATATGCCTAAACAACATTAATATTGTTAAGATTTTGAAGAATGTTGTTGTAAAGGCTGTTGTTTTGATTTCTCATGCTGTACAGTAATAATTTTAGGCTAGTTCGACCCTTATTCATTTCTTTTAAAACTCCTTTTGACATTTTTCAATTTATTGAGAAATATAAAAAGAGGATTGCTCAATGCCTCATTTTTCCAAGCAAACGAAATCACGTTATTGTATTTGTTGTAGCTAATCCAAGAGTTATTGAATCTGAATAGAGCATGCTTATCAGATTTAGTACATAGACCAATTTTTTTAAAACCGGTATGTGGTCACTTGTAGAGCGGTTCGTAATATTAACATGAATATTTGGAAAAATTGTGAAACATTCGATGTTGATGAAAGTTCGGTCAATTTTGCAATGAGTTAAGAAATTTTCACCCACCAATGAGTTAAGAAACATTCGATGTTGAGTCAATTCCATTTTTATTTTTTATAGACAGAATAAAAAAATATGAAATGTTATTTGTCATGCAGGATAGTTATGCCACAACTATTTTATATGCTTACTTTATGCTAGATTTTACAGAAACGAATTTTGCTAGACATTAAACTTCGTTTACTGTTTCCGGTTTATTATTATGGCATTTTAGTAATACAAAGCATATTTCCATACATGAAATCTTGCCAAATTACTATATAAAATCTCATCTAGATAAGAAATCTAACATCAAATTTCCCATTTATAACTGCCTATTTTGTTATTTAATTTTCTCTTTAAAGATTATGAATGTTAAGGACAAGACAATAAGCATTACACAGAAAATTAATAGATTTAAATGATAACTTATGTAAGGTTATGGCAATACACTAGCCATGAGCGAGCCATATTTAAAAGAAAATTAATGGATTTAAAAGGTAACTTATGTCATGAAAGAGCATATCTGGAAAACAATGCATGGCTATAATATTAAAGCAACATTATCTGACATGTTATGTTTTCACTTTGGTATAGACTAATAAAACGAACTAAAAATATTTCAGCATTTTTTTAAAAGTAAATGTTAAAAAGGTTAGCATTTTAATAAACCTGATTTTTATCAAAAAATATTTTCCAGCCTATAGTTTAACAAGTGGATTTATTAGCATATTCTAATTTATATACGTACCTGATACCTTTGTACTAGCTTATCTAGATTGCAAACTTCATTCAATTCAAGTAGCTAACACCTACTCTTATTTTGAAAATATGGTTCTGTCAATTAAATCAAAAATTCTCATATAAATCAATGATGATGATAAGTAAGTATAACAAAATCTTGGTAAATAAAAGGCAAATGTAACTTCATTTATTTATGCTAACAGTAAAAAAAATGAACTTAGACAAAAGATAAATGGATCCATTGACAGCATCTCCTTAAAGGTAAATGTATTCGGCAAAATTAGAATAGTGAAAATCATATCAGATTTGTATTCGTATGTTGAAGTATATGGACATAATTTTTTAACTCAATTATGTATGCAATTTTCTTAGCTTTTAGGAAGAAAACACACTCACTTATTCTATTTGGGCAATACTGTATTTGATGTTTTATTATTTACTAGTCATAAAACTATTACGTCTATAATGTTTTTCCTTTAGAATCCGAGTTCTAATCACACCTGCTTGTTAAAATTAAATGGAGCACAAAATAAATATATATTATTAATTTTATAAGCGATGATTTATACT
Source organism: Allium fistulosum (assembly GCA_030737815.1). Taxonomy (NCBI): domain Eukaryota; kingdom Viridiplantae; phylum Streptophyta; class Magnoliopsida; order Asparagales; family Amaryllidaceae; genus Allium; species Allium fistulosum. Next base: position 423,137,177 of record CM060908.1, read on the forward strand.
AAATGTAATCTTATATAATTAATCACTACATCATAAAAGCAGTATTAGTAGTTTTTTTAAGTATCAACATTATATGATATAGCACAGAGGTACAGTAGATACTGTGTAACAAAGGTAAAAAACAATTCAATTTGGAAGTGAGAAAAAAAAGTATTGTGTGTGTTAGTACTGTTGAATCTTAGTATGGGAATCATTTTTTTTAAATTAGGTGAATACTTCAATATTTCGTTAAATAACTTTTATTTATGATACAGGTTACTAGAATACGTCATACGTGCGGTGATAAATGCAACTCTTTTGATTAAGCTTTGGAATTGGACGTTATTTGGATTAATCATGCTCCTTTGATAGTTCAGAGTGGACATAACTTGTAAAAATCAGATTATTTTCTCTTCTTATACTTTGATTTTAGTTACATTGCTCCAAAGCACGGTGTGCTTCGTAATTAATTGTTGCTAGGTAATAGTCTTGAAAAGTTAAAAGAAAAAACATCAGCATAAATCATGTTTTCTTCTTTACAGGGGTTAGGGAAATACTTAATTTATTTGAAATAAACTTCTAGCTTTTGTACACAAGTGTAGTTGTAAATGTGTATTTGGTTGTGAACATAGGATAGGATCCATACAAGGGTTAGATAGCCACCTGCTGTTACTTGATTTATTGTTTGCCTGCTTTAAAAATATCTCCTTACATTAGTTCATTTTGCTTTAGAAATACTAGCCACCTACTGTTACTTGATTTATTGTTTACCCGCTTTAAAAATATCTCTCTAAAATATCTCTTTCATTTCACTCAGTCTAATAGTATGCGTACACTACTTTTCAGGTTGATAACTAGGTACAAAACATTAGAACGTCGGGTGCATCATTCTTTCTGCCTACCAGCCTTTTGTCCCATAAAATTGCCTATACGATCTTCTGTATTTGTTTGAAAGCATGATGCATAACAGGTCATCATTTGTTCATGTTCTTCCTTATCAGTTATCAGTAACAACTGTTAACATTTTTTTTCCACGTTACACTCTTTATCAATAAATAACTCTTTCTTTTACGGTGCTGCAGTTGTTACTTTTTTTACCGAAAAATGAATGTCGCCTTTTCTGTCATCTTACTGAAATACAAATATGTTGGATTTTCGCATTTGATTGTGAAATTGTATGTTCCAAACCAAGAGATTGGAATTTTAATTTTAAACCCTCTGCTTTGCTCTGTTTTGACTTTTGCACACGTTGTCTATAAGATGTAAATCTTTTTTTTCCTTTTTTTAGAGATGCACAGTAGGTAACGCAAAAGGTTAGAACAGCTATCACAGCAACAAAATGACACAGTGAACAAAGTCTTCTACGGTTTTGTTTACTTCGATATTTCTGAATTCTTCTTCTGCAATATAGCCCATTTGATGCCTTAACTGAATGCAGCTGTTAACTGGAGTCCGGGTTTGTTAGGTAGTCAAATATGGTATGCATGGACCTCAGTGTTGTGTTGTAGATATAATGTTGTTATATTTGTAGCTTGGAGTTGTGGCATATAAAACTGTTATGATTGCAACTATGACAAGTTCTTAGACGTGAGTTTAATCCTTGTGCACATGCCACAACATATTCAAACATCAAAGTTGCATATAAACTTGAAAGAGTTATTATATTTATGAGAATGATGTGTTTTACTTGAAGCCAATGTACCATAGAGTGAAAATCTTTACTTACGCTACTTGACCAGTCATATTTCAAGTAGATCTAGTTATTATGCAATATCGTTTTGTTAAAAGTTTTATTTATTTTGTCCCTTATCATATTTAATGAATAAGATTAATGTGAATAAGATTAACTATGGTTTTCATATTGTGGCATCCAATACATGTTTCATTTATAGAAGTGAAAAATGAAAACTCATCGGCAGTAAGGTGCCATGTTTGCAATATATGATTGATCAAGTGGGTGAAATGGTATGGTGCAACCCAAGATATCATTAGATAGTTCCATTAAAGGGGGTGCTAGTCAGTAGTGTGCGTCTTATAAGGAAGTGGATCTTCATTCTTAACCCTCTAGTCTCCAGGTATACAGAGGTTCTAACAATTATCAAGAATCACTTCTATAACTTTGTTTCAAAGAATTATTTTATAAATAGTTAATTATATGTATATCACAATCCTATCATGCTCTTCATGTGTACCACCCACATTGCCTGCCATAACAGCGTTAACATGAACAACAATATCCATTGCTTTATCTGCACATCCTTTTTCAAGAATTCCAGCATTAACCTCATTTTCACCATCCCCATGCACTTTAACCCATCCCTCTATGAATTCTGCACCCCTAACCATGTCGCTGTTCGCAGTGATCCAAACCGTTTTGATCACCGTTCGAACCCATAACCATCAACCATCCCTTCCAATTTACTATGATTCACTACTTGTATAATCTTGTAAACTTAGCTCGTAATATTTTAATGATATGATAGGAAAGGGGTGTCTGTAGATGTTGTTTTGTGACTTTATAAAGTAAACAACATTTATTAAAGCACAGAGAGTGTGTAAACCTATTGATTTCTTCAAGGAAATGAGCAGTGGATGATTCGCTTATGACAGTCAAGTTAGTTTATTTATTGAAGGACTTCTACAAGGAGGTAAAAAATAGTTGGGATGCTTCCTAAGTGACAGTGATATGTTTTTAGACTGTTTATACAGAGGTATTTTTTGATGAACGCCTATATAGAAGTATTAAAATCGAAATTCACTAGCTTTTTTTTTCTTTTTCCTTCTCTCTCTCCCATGCACACACACTTTTTCTTCTTCTTTTGATTTGAAAATGAAGAAAAAAGAACTTAAAAAAATCATTGGATTGGATTTAACGATCTAGCTCCAAGTGTAGATCTAGCTCCAAGTGTCGAGTTAGATTTAACGATCTAGCTCCAAGTGTCGAGTTACATAATGTTGGTCAAGTACAATGTAACAAAGTCGCAAAGTTGTCTTGCTTAATCGATAACTAGTTATCACTGTGTTCTGATAGATGAAATAAAACTTTCAGCTCACCTATTTCTTGTGGCTCATCTCAGTCATAGTAATTAGATATATCATGATTGGTGGTGCGGACTCGTAGAGCATACGTTGCTAGTGCGATTTTTATGCCAACTGTATAATTAGAACATAGGTGCTTTGAACCCCTGTATAATGACTGATTCATAATGGACTAAAACTGAAAAATGATACACAATTTAAAGAGATGTGTTAATTCACCAATGATTATGTCTCCATATATGATGTGTCATTTGTTTACTTAATTTTTTTTGTGTTTATATGAAATGACAGGAAGAGATAAAAGTTCTTGCTAATGTCGTTATCTACTTCAAGAGAGTGGATTAGATGTCGACGTAGGAACACCGATGAGTACATACAAGGGGTTCGACATTTTATAAATTTCGCAAAGCATCATGCACCGTTTGACTTTGACATGTGCAATTGTCCTTGCAAAAAGTGTAGAAATTCAAAAAAACTATCTTTCAAAACAGTTGAGAAACACTTAATCATTTACGGTATGGATCCAACATATGATGAGTGGTTTTTTCATGGTGAGAGGAATGACACAGATGCAGTAATCAATTCTACACCAAATGTTACTGCTAATGAGGCTTGCATATCTCATCAAATTTGAGTGGAAAACCATGTAGAAGGTGCTCTTGGAAACCTTGTTGACAATGCATATGGTGTGTATGATAGCATTCACGGTATCAGTGATGGTTATTTGGGAAGAAAGTACAACGAGTATAAAAGAAAAGCAAATGAAAAACTGTATTCTTCTTGTGAAGATGGTCTTACAACGTTAAGTGTCCTTATAGAGCTACATAATTTGAAAAAAGAATTCAATTGGTCAGGAAACAGTGTGACCGAGTTGTTGAAGAGATTGAAAAAGTGGCTTCCAAATGGAAATACACTACTGGATAAATACCCCATAATGAAACAAATATTAAAGGATTTGGGAATGAATGTAGAGTGCATACATGCTTGCGAAAACGATTGCATATTATTTTGGAAGGAGAATAAAGATGCCGTTGAATGTCCTCGTTGCCATACTTTGAGATTTAAAGTTAAAGATGAAGGTGATTGTAAAAGTCACAAAGCAACCAAGAAAAGTTCTAAAATATTTTCCATTAATTCCTAGATTAACTAGATTGTACACTATACCATGGATAGCTCGAAAAATGTTATGGCATAGTGAAGCAAAAACTTATTGGGATTTCATGCGTCATTCTATCGACTCAGCTGAATGGAGATCGCTTAAGAATAAGTGGCCAAAGTTCGCTAACAATGCTCGAAATGTTTGGCTTGGAATTGCTACTGGTTCAATCCTAATACAATCCAGTCTAACAGTTATAGTTGTTGGGCTGTGTATATGGTTCCTTATAATTTACCTCCTTCATTGTGCATGAAATCAGAATTTCAAATGTTGTGTTTATTAATTCCTGGACCTAAAGCACCAAGTCAAGATATTGATGTGTGTTTAGAACCCCTTGTGGATGAGTTAAAACAACTTTGGACAATAGGAGTGCCTGCATTTGACATGGACAAGAACGAGTATTTTACATTGAAAGTAATGCTATTGTGGGGAATTCATGATCTACCTGCATTTGGGAATCTATCGGGTTGTGTGATCCATGGTTATAAAGCATGCCCTATTTGTGCTACAGAGACCGAAGCGGAACACGTTGGTAATAAGATTGTTTATACGACGTATAGAAGATTTCTAAAGAACGGCCATCCATATAGAGCACCAAAACATGGATGGTATAAAGATATAGAGTATAAGGAACCTCCAACATGACTGACATGATCATCTCTTTTAGAGAAAATTGCTCATATCAAATACATACCTGGTAAATTGAATAGAAAAAAGAAGCGTATAGGAGATGATTTTGATCATGATGAACACTTTGGAAATGAGAACGACAATGGTGTAATACCAGCATGGTATAAAAAGTCAATTCTTTTTTCCTTAGAGTATTGGAGTGGCCATAAAGTGCGACACACAATAGATGTAATGCATACTGAGAAGAATGTGGCAGAGCATTTTATTAATTTGTTATTCGATAGAACCAAACAATCCTCTAAATTTGCATTTGATAAAGCTTACAAGATCCAATGTTGTCAAGTTCTAAAAGGGGTAAAGCTTCCATCATGGTTTGGAACTAAATTAGGCAACTTAGCAAGCATTCAACCACCTAGTTTGAATATTAGAAAGTCATATGACTATCATATTATTATCCAACATTTTTTGCCTGTCATGGTTCAACATGCATTTCCAAAGATTCGTGACTTCAGGCGTGCGATTTTGCAAGTATGCTTGTACTTCAATATTATTTGTTCAAAGGTTTTGATTCGAGAGCATGTCCAAGCTGCCAAAGATATGATTGCTGAGGCGTTATGTGTGTTGGTCCATTATATTCCCACTCAGTTTTTGATATAAGTATACATCTAATGGTGCATTTAGCTGATCAAGCACTACTTTGCGGACCGGTTAATTATACATGGATGTATCCATTTGAAAGGTGAGACATTCTTTTTAATAATTATAATCCAAATTATTATCCAATGATAATATGAAAACATGCATTACTTTATGTTTTCTTAGAGCTATGAAGGAGTGTAAAAACATACCAAGCAATAAACGATATGTGAAAGGGTCAATTGCCGAAGCATATATTGTTTCAGAATCTGTTAGGTATGCAATGGAGTGTATGCCAGATCCACGTGCTGGAAATCATAGCTCTAAACAAGCACCATTCTTGGATGAGAATGGTAACGATACATACGAACGCTCCATTATTGAGGGTAAAACTATCAAGCTAAGTGGCGTACAATGCATACAAATTCGAAGATGGATACTTTTTAGAATGGATATACCAGATCTAGACGATTATTATAGGTTTGTGTTTTTTAACAAATTATAAATTAGCTTTCTATTTACTTAATATATAACATGTTTACTTTGTAGCGAGTATCGATTGTCATTAGAAGATGCTCACCGTAATAAAAAAAGACTTCAAACAAAGGCAGAAGTTATTGTACAATCTGAATTCATTGATTGGTTGCACATCAAGGTTTGTTAGGCTTTAAGAAAACAATAGTTTTATTACACAATTACGACTTTATTTAATATATTTTAGTGGTTTTAACAGTTAATGGAAGAAAATGCATGAATTCATTGTTATGGTATTATGTTAGTGGTCCAACGTGGGAAGCCAAAACTCATCTCAAATATAGGATCAATGGTTATGTATTTTCTCTCCAGCACTACGACAACACTCATTCAACACAAGATAGTGGTGTTTGCATGGATGCAATTACAACGTTTATCGCAAGCGCAAAAGATTTAAATCCTATGGATGATGATACTACTTGGTATGATGTTATCAAGGAGATCATTGAGGTTGATTATTATGATTTTCAACATGTAGTATTCTACTGCGACTGGGTAAATATCACCGACAAAACACCATACCTGATGAGCCTGTCATTCTTGCATCTGAAGCAAGCCAAATCTTTTACATAAAAGACATACAAAATCCTGATTGATCCATCGTACGACGTTCGCCTAAGCACTTGACTGATGACACAGATGATTATGAGATGCCAATAAACTACCACTCCAATTTGAATGAGCAACACAACTTAACATTGTTGAAATGTATGGAATCTAGATAGAAAAACATGATTGTAACTAGTGATGTTTTGTTTGGTTTTTGTTTGATGTATTGAATCTATGTTGACATTTGAATTCTGCAGTAGTAAAACATGCTTTTTTTTGTTTGATGTATTGAATCCACAGAAATTTTCCTACTACTTCACTGTTAACCGAGAACCAAAGAAATATTAATTTGTTATAGCTTGACTATGTGTGTTCATAGTGGAACTAAAATGCAGTTGCACTCCATCCAGTATTTTGGTGAAGTAAAAAACTTGTACATGAAGTTGAAACATTATCTGATACAATTGAACTTCTGTAGGTGAAAGTTCTCATAGATATCATGATCATTGTATAGAAAATTCTCTTAACATCAACTTTAATAACTTATTCACATTGGATTCCTACTATTAGCTGGCTTACTGCAGAAACTCCTACAATTCATTCCAGTCTCATTAAACTCCACCTTGTGCTGGTCTGCATTCTTCATCCTTGTAACGACCCAGAATTTATATTAATTAAAATTCGAATAATTAATTGATTTTAAATATTAATAAGTAGAATTAATAAGTTGAATAATTTAAGATTCGAATGATTTGATTTAATTGGGTAATTTAATCGATAATTTAACAGTTGAAATTCCAAAAATAATTGAAATCTGGATTAAATGTGTTAATAATGATTTATAAAGTTATATTAAATCATGTTGGAGTTATAGTGACGTTATAGAACTTTTAAAATTGAATTAAAAGTTAATCTGTGAAAATTGAATATTTTAATATTTAATTATCGACTGAAAAAATAGCCAATTTTCGAACAGTCTCAGAATTGGACGAGACCAGTTTCATTAGATCCGTAATAGTTTGTTATTATCGGATTTCAATTTTCGTAGCAATCAGAGTTGTCGTTTGACCGTGGCAACTCCAAACGCATCGAAATTGTTTTAATATTAGTTCGACGAGTTAAAATAGTCATTTTTCAAAAAGTCTCGGATTTCGACGAAACTAGTTTTATCGGATCCGTAATGTGATATTATTGTATGGTTTCAAATTTCGTGTCAATCGGATTTATCGTTTGTCCGGAGCAAGCCGAAACGCCACGAAATCGATTTAAATCGGTTTAATTTAAATTTATCATTTAATTTTATAACTCGCACAGATGATCGAATTAGCTTTCGAAACCTTTTCCATTGTGTCCGGAACGTGGGATAAACCCCAGAAACGCTAGTTAACGCGCGTAAATCAGAGTTCAGAAAACCGAAGTGAATAGTGTTCGATATTTTCTATAAATAGGCTCATTTTTCACAAAATAAGAAAAAAAAAGGGTTAGGGTTTCATCTCAATAGCCAGCCGCCATTTTTGAAACCAATGGCCGAAAATCTTCCTCCTTCTTCCCTAATTATCTCACAATCCATTCACAATCAAGTAAAGTGTCCAACAACAAAAACGTAGAGCATTGAGAGGTCTTCAAATCCATACGGGGTTGATGGGGTATGGCGCAGCGTAGGGGGAGATATTGGCTTCCGTTCATGGCCGTTCATCATCGTTTTCCGTGTGATACTTGCGACCGAGTGGGGCCGGTCTGGGGGTGGTGGTGCACGGCGGTGGCAGCTTCAATTTGATGGTGGCCGATCGTCGTAGAGTTCAACGTAGGAGATGCGGCGATCGAGGGAAGATAGCAACAATGGGTTGCTTGGCACGAACGTGAACCTGGAATGAAGAAGATGAATCTCGTGCGGCCCAGATTTTCGATTGCAAAACAAACGGCAGTGATTGGTTGAGGTTAAAAAAAAAATTAAAAGGAAATTGTAATTTATTTATTTATAATTCGTGTAACTTTAAAAATGTGTATCTCTTTCATACGAGATAGAAAAAATGCGAAATCAGTTGTGTTGGAATCGTATCGTCAAATACTTCGCGATGAAATTGGATTGGAGTCATTTGGAATCAGTGAAATTTTTGGGTAAAATTAAACGCCGTTTAATTTTATTCAAAATAAACGCTGAAACAGAATTAAAATCAAGGTGAGAATTTCTCACTCAATCGAACAGTTTCGATTTATATTTTAAATAGTTAGATTTAAAATTGTTGATTGTATGCCTGAATGATATATTATTATCTGTTGTTGATTGAAATAGACATTTTACGTCGTTATTAAGCGGAGGTTAATTATTAAAAACATATACCGCGAATATTTCACCGTAAGTGAAATTGGTATTATATATGTATATATATAGCAATATATACATATTGGCATATGTATATATTGGAGTTGTTGATTTTTCCCGCCTTGTGTAGCGGATGAGACCCTATTGCGCCGTATAATAGCGGATAATATTTATTAAACCCATATACCGCGATAATTCCGTACTGGAGCGGAATTGGTATTGTGCTAACATCTTTGGATGTAGGGGGACAGGTTGGAGGGATCCAACTGGATTCCTCAACTGTATTGATTGATTACAGATATTGTGATATTTGTTGATTATCATATTGATGTATGAGGTTTTGGATGCCGTGATTGACTATTTGATGTGTCGCATCATCGGATCCATTTTTGAAGTTTAAAAATAACGATTTTGGATTTTAAAAGGATTTTTAAAAGTGATTTGTAGAAATATACGTTTATTGAATTTTTGAATTGGTTTATTTTAAATAAATAAATGTTATAATTTTAATGTTAGTAAAAATTGTGATTTTTGTGAAATACGACCAAAATGTTATTTTTGAAATAAATAATTGATAAATTTTTTGAAATAGTTTAAATTGGAATTTTTGAAGTATTTTAAACAATTCATATATAAAAAGATTTATAAAAATTTGATATTTTTTTTAAATTAAAAATATTGGAATTATGAAATAAGTTTTATTAAGTCTTAAAGCGAAATAAAAATGGATTTCATAAGTGAAGTGAAATTTATAGATTTATGAATTGTAAAGGTATAAAATGAATAGATATTTGTAAAATATCAGATTTATCGGTAATCAACTTATGAACTGATTTTGGCATTTAAATGGGTTATTAATAGAAATCTGTTAATTCAGGAATTTTTATAAATCGAAGTTTATAAATAGGGATAGAATTTATAAACATTGTTTATAAATTCGAAATCAATGGAATTTGATAAATTGAATATAGAAAATTATTAAAGGAAGTATATTCGCGATTTTGGATAGCGAATTATTATTGAAATAAATTGTGTAGAAATTGTTAAAATTGGGATATTGATTATATTCACGATTTTGGACAGTGAATATATATTATTGAATAAAATCAATATATTTTGGGAAAAGGAATATTGTTAAATGAAGTAGTTGTTTTAAAAGATGTTTTAAAACGCGTTAAGTATCGAAAACATAGATTTCAACATTTATTGTTGAAATAGACGTTTCGAGAAATAAGGAAATGGTGGAGTGTAACACTGTTGTTATAGTAAATGGTTTCCGAAAGGAAATGTTTTATATAGTATTGGGATTTTTATATCTATCTAAAATTTCGAATCCCCATACTAGTGATTTTGAGTTGTCGTAACGATGTTTTACATAACATTCGTTTTGACTCAAATAAAATTGGTGAAAGAGAATGATTTCCTTAAAGAATGAAATATATACTTGATTTTGATTTAAGTATATCGAGTATTTTCCAAATGTTGAAAATAAATGATTTGTGAATACTTATTATTAAATAAGTATGGAAATGCTTTTCCAATATGAAATGAAAGGTTTGAAATTTTATCTTTTAAAGATAAATTGAAATGTGAATATTTGAAATTTGTTTCAAATGGTTAAGTGTGGAAATTATATATCTAGTAAAGATATTTTGGAAAATAAATAATTTGGAAAATTATTTGGAATCTGATGATGTTGCGCATCTTTATTGATAGTTAAATAACCGACTATCAATATTTACCCTTGAATGGGTATTTGTTGTGAATTGGATGAATTCGAATGCCACACTTATTTTTGAATAAGCGCTCACTATTCGGGTTAGCCGGGAAAGGACCATGGGGTCGTATAACTCATTCCGAATATGTGATACGTCGTTATGAATTGCATTTGATGACCGGTGTTGAAGACCGGATATTTTTGAAAACGGAAGGATTACCGTCGAGTTACTCTACATCGGCTGATCTCCGATTTAGAGGTTTTATCACCCTTAGTGACGGGAAGTCCGGACGTGATTGAAAATTATCCGGAATTGCAAGGGCTTCGTGAGAAGTGCCTTCGGTTTTGTTCGATTCCGGAACAGACTTGTATGGATTGTGTGTCTGACGTTACAAATTGAGATATAAAGCTGATTTCTTTCAAATACATTTCTGTTGGTGGCGGAGAATTTATTCTCTTAGCTTAACACCCTTCTCTGAGACGTACGAGCTCAGAGGTTATGTAGTTGAAATTTATCAGCAATATATTCCCAATTTGGTAATGTGACATGCTGAGTGTTGCTGTGATGATCAGTGTTTGATCATTTGTGATATGATCATTTATCTTTGTGATCATAGGTTGATCATTTGTTGACCCAAGGCATGGATTTGGTGACAAAGCGTAGCTTTGTGGACGAGACTTCGTCGGACCTCACACCCCGGAAATGGTCAAAACAGGAAGGATGCAGCAAGGTTCTAGGGGGTAGCGCCCCTTAGTGTATGTCATTCCTTCTGGATAAAGGTGGTATCATGGTATGGAGCCCAGATACTTAACCTATGTTGTTACTGCATTATTATTACTCTTATGTGGTTGTTGGAAATCGAGGATCCTCGGGAAGATCGGTGACAATCGGGGGATGGCATACGCGCGTCAGTAGTTACCTATTTTTGCAGAGGTAACCCGGCCTTGTGTTGGCAGAGATCCAGTTAGGTTCTCGGGACGTCATTCCAGAGGCGTTTCCATGTGGCAATGGGAAGTTCCTTGGCCTGACCATTTGATGGAAATCCAAAGAAACAATACGAGCCTTGTACGGTTTTAGTTTAGAACCTGCCATTTAATATGGTAGCTATAGTAAGCATACTATAATGGTACCTATGCTGGCTAAGATTTATATTCTACTTTCGAAATGTTTTCTACACTATGCACTAATAATAATATAAAAAAGAATTTGATTTTGCGCAGTAAGCATCTTTGACTATCATAAGAAGAAATCTCCTCCAATTCTGCGTTTGCATTGTGTGTGTGGCGGGAGGGCTTATGGTAGTTTCATTTTCAAAAGCATTGCGAAGTTGACTTTAAAATTGCCTATTGTTTGTTTTTAAATATAAGATAAACTGTTTTAAGTTCTCACACTAGTCACCATGTGTGATGACCCAAAAGTCGGCCTTCGAAAATCGGCACCCGTACTTCACTTGTACTCAAAATGCCGTAGATCCAAACGCCGAATCTGGTTCACCGGAGCTTATAACACAGTTAAGTAAATAACACAGCGGAAGAAAAGAATAATACATTGATATATAATATCTGATACAACAGAATGATACAATGAATATCAATATACATCAGAGATATGATACATCAAATAGCAGCGGAAAAGAAAATAAATAACATCAGCAGCGGATAGAATATCTTCAATAGAATGCTCCAATCCATAGCTAGCGAAAAGCAAGGTCAGTCGTCCAAGGACTGACTAGCTCCAGATAATCTACTCAATCTGAATATCTGAAAAACCCAACTCTAGACTGTCCGTGTGGAAATTAGTGGGCACCCAGAGTTTAGGAAGGGAACAATAAACTCCGAGTCAGTCGTGGGACTGGTGTGAGCAACAAAAATAGTTTATCTTTAAAAACAAATAGCAAAAGAATTTAAAGTAAATTTGCAATGCTTTTGGAAAATGAAACTACCATAAGGCCTCCCGCCACACACACAATGCAAACGCAGAATCGGAGGAGATTTCTCCTTATGATAGTCAAAGATGCTTACTACGCAAAATCAAATCATTTGATATTATTATTAGTGCATAGTGGAAAACATTTCGAAAGTAGAATATAAATCTTAGCCAGCATAGACATTCCGAACTATGCCTACTATAGCTACCATCTAAACAGTGGTGACCACCATAAGTAAATGGCAGGTTCTACAACTAAAACTGTACACAGTTCGTATTGGGAATTGGATTTCCAACAAATGGTCAGGCCAAGGAACTTCCCATTGCCATATGGAAACGCCTCTGGAATGACGTCCCAAGAACCTAACCGGATCTCTGCCAACACAAGGCCGGGTTACCTCTGCAAAAATAGGTAACTACTGACACGCGTATGCCATCCCCCGATCGTCACCGATCTTCCCGAGGATCCTTGATTTCCAACAACCACATAATAATAATAATGCAGTAACCACATAGGTTAAGTATCTGGGCTCCATACCATGATACCACCTTTATCCAGAAGGAATAACATACACTAAGGGGCACTACTCCCTAGAACCTTGCCACATCTTTCCTGTTTTGACCATTTCCGGGGTGTGAGGCTCGACGAAGTCTCGTCCACAAAGCTACGCTTTGTCACAAAGCCATGCTTCGGGTCAAACAAATGATCAAAGTAATGATCACAAAGATATAAGATCAAACAAATGATCATATCGCAAATGATCAATCAACGATCATTTCACAGCAACACTCAGCATGTCACATTACCAAATTGGGAATATATCGCTGATAAATTTCAACTACATAACCTCTGAGCTCGTACGTCTCAGAGAAGGGTGTTAAGCTAAGAGAATAAATTCTCCGCCACCAACAGAGATGTATTTGAAAGAAATCGGCTTTATATCTCAAAGTGTAATGTCAGACATGTAACCATACAAGTCTGTTCCGGGCTCGAACAGAACCGAAGGCACTTCTCACGAAGCCCTTGCAAATCTGGATAATTTCCAATCACGTCCGGACTTCCCGTCACTAAGGGTGATACAACCTCTATATCGGGGATCAGCCGATGCAGAGTAACTCGACGGTAATCCTTCCGTTTTAAAAAATATCCGGTCTTCAACACCGGTCATCAAATGCCATCCATATACGTCGTATCATTATTCGGAATGGGTTATACGACCCAAAGGTCCTTTTCCGGCTAACCCGAATAGTGAGCGAAATATTCGAAAAACATATGGATATGGGATTTCAATTAAGTCACAACTTAATAATTCAACTTCTTTTTAAATGGTTTCCATCGATTACCATTTTCAAATCTTTAAACAAAAAGATTCATTTTAAACAACCTTCAATGGTTTAAACAATTTCCACACTTTAATCTTTTAAATAAAAGATTTATTCACAGATTTTCTAAATCAATTTCCATTTCAGTTTAACTCGTTAAATCTTTAAATCAAAGATTTAACTTATAGTTTTCTAAACAATTTCATTTCCAATGGTTTAAACAAACATCATTTTAAATCTGTTAAAAATAAACCGATTTAATTCGTAGCTTTCAAAAAGAGTTCATTCATAACTTGGAAACCCATTTTTCAATTCAATCTTGAAATTCCTTTAATTAAACTGGAATTTCATTTCTTATCTGAAAGCTTTTATCTTTTGAAAACAAATAGTTTCATTTCAGAAAATCTGATTCATTCATACGAGTTAAAGTCTTTGGGTTAAATCCAAATTCTCAAAATTACATTTTTAAATGGTTTAAATTCAGATAAACACATTTATAACATTTTTAATCCCTAGTTTCAAATCATAGGATTCAATTTCAAACTTGAATTCAAATTTAAATCAAATTATTTAAATTTCCAAAACTTGATTAAGTTATTCAAAATAACTTTTATCTTTGAAATTCTATTTCAAAAGCTTTTCATTTTAAACCCAAATTTCCAATTTCAAAATCAATTGAAATTAAAATTTCAATTTCAAAAATATCAAATTTAAATTATCTGTGACTTAACCGATTCCCACGTGAAACCCATATTTGTGTGTGTAACAGTGTGGTCCAGGGGTTTTACACACAATAGTGCAACATCAATCATCACAGATATATCGATAAGCGGTAAAATCGATAACGCTTATCTTCATTTACAGATTCATAGATAAAATAAATTTATCGGTCACAAAGATTCATCATTACAATTCGATGTGGGTTTCGGATAACCAACTGGAATCCGACTCCCTGTCGCATCGAAATTCAAGTGCCGTTTTACGGGCAAAGGGTTTCATATTCACATAGTAATATATCACAGAAACAGAAATCACAGATTACGACATAAATCAGGACGTATCACAAAGCATCATATATCAGGGAGATCAAACAATCAAGTCATTCAACGAAATCCAAACATCCGTAAGTAAGGACAAGCATTCAATAGTCATTTATAAGTAGGATTAATTAATTGTTTTATCCTAATTTATCCAATTAATTTCCAAATTAAATTGATTACTTATGAATTAATTATCCAATCCTGATAAATTTATTACAAATCATTTAATTAAATTAACCTTTAACACCAGTTTACATAATTAATTAAGCCCTAAATTAATTATTTTAAGAATTTAGATCTTTTAATTACTCACCATAAAGTAACTACACTTACACAATTTCATAAATGATTATCATTAATTAATTGATCAGATAAATTGTTAAATTTAATTAATTATTTAAATAATCTTAGTTAATGACCCTCATTAACTATTAACAATTCTTTTTAATTACCATTCTCAAGAAATAAATCTTAGATAAATTATTATTAGTTAAAATTAATTTATCTTTAATAATCCATTGATTTATCTCTAGTTATGAATTAATCTAAATTATTAATTTATAAATTAAAGAAATAAGTCATTCCTTTTAAATTCACATATTTAACGAATATTTAATCATTTAACTTATTTAACATAAATTTATAGAACTTGATTTTTTATTTCAAAATCTAGAATTTTAATTTCTAGCATTCCTAGATATATTATACACTACTATATATAATATATTATCTTTAATTAATTTTCTTAATTACCAATTAATTAAACACGTACTTATTTATTACTCAATTTTAAATTACTAATTTATAATTTTCAATCCACTTAGTTAATTTCAACTATCAATTTGTTAACCTTCTTAATTACCTTGCAATATAATTAATTAAATAAAATCATCTATCTTTCATTTTGAAAGTCTTCCTCCATAACTATAGATAGATTAGTTACCAACTTAAAGCTAAATGTAAATTAAAGTCAAACGAATTGAAATACTAATTAAGCCTAATACTTAACTGTTTACGGTAATTAACATAAATTAAATTTACAAATACTTAAACTAGTTGCAAAATGATTTAAACTAAATTTGATTAGGCTTAATATCTTATTTAACCTGCTTTTGCAAACCTGGTTGTATAGTTAAAGTCTGAACAAAGTTTTCTTTTAACTTAAAACTGTTTATATTTCAATTGCTTTAGGAAACAACTCGAGCTCAAAGTAATTTTTTCGAGCCTAACGTCCAGATCGCAAGCTTCTTCTTCTTCTTCAAATTTTTCACAAGCAACCTAGAACAAACGTGCACAGGTGCACGTGCACCTACCCCATCACCTCTGGCCACCGTAGGTCGTCGCGACCATCGCCGACCATCCTACTATCGCACGCGAGCAAGATTTCGAACCCAGATCTTCAAGTTTTGATCGCAATACAAAATCGACAGTTTCGAGCCAATGAGGTATTACTGGAAACCTATTGGATCAACTAAAACATCTCGCCGCCTCTCCTCAGACCATCAGCGACGCCGTAACCTCGGCCACGTCACGTCAACACCCTAAACTACCTTTCCCCATCTTCTCGTGAAGCTCGGTCAACTCGTGACGATGAAACCACCACGTTTCCAGACCCCAAAAACAACCAAGCTTAAACCCTACTTTGACTCCAACCTCGAAATCCTTGCATTCGAAAAAAATTTCGACAATTTTCTCATCATCAATGAAGCCCAAACAAGCTTCAAGCCAAATTTCAAAAATTTTAGTTGAATCGTTCATCAGTAATTGGGGAATTTACAATCTTTATCTAAATTCAAACTGCTCTGAATTTACCTAAATAAAAATCATCGTATTAAGTTTAAAAATCCTATCTTGGTATGCTTATACAAGTTATATAATCAAATCTATAACTTAAACTACTTGAATAAATCATATGATTTCTTCTTTGACTGTGAAATGAGTTTACAGTGTCGAGTTCCTTCATTTTCAAGTTAACAAAATTCTGAACCATGGTTTAAGTTTTTAAACAAACATAATTTGTTTAAAATCCCAAGTTCAAAAATGTTTTATATGAAGACGTATTAAATTTTCTACTTTCCTTTGCTCAGAAACTAGAATTACTGAAGAACAAACCATATATAATTTCTCAGAACAACAGGACCTACCAAGACTATGTATTCAGCACATACTGATTATAAATCAAACACCCAGATTCAAATTTATAAAGTTGAATGTGTACTCACTGGTAAGAACAAAGAAGTCTGGTTTTTAAAAGAAAATTTGCTCACTTTGTTTTCAGAAAACAGAGCCTTTGAAGCTTTTGCAAGTTGAAATCTTTTGATCACTGATTTGTTTTGATTTTATTGTTGCTTGATGATGTTAGGAGCTTGTTTAAGTTTTAAAAATGGAGTTTTATCTTTTTTTTTGTTGAGCTCGAACTGGAAATGAAAACTGGTATGGGAAAATAGTTCACAGGTTGATGTTTTTAAAACAGGTTACAGGGTATCATTTCTTTAGGCAAAACAGTGGTAGACTTGTACAATTTTCAGAGATACTTTTATGTTTTGGTGGCCGAGATTGTATACTAATGTACTAGAGGAGATATTGTCTTAGCAAGCATTAAATGACATTGTCCTTGATGTTTTTATTTTAGGCTTATCTTATTATTTTATACTTGCCTGCATCTTGATTTACAAGCCACATGCAACTATATTTCTACTTTGCTTTTGATTCTTATCTTAGCACATTTTCTTCTTACCAGCCTACATATCTACTTAGACTTAGTTATACTCAAGTCTGCATACCCATACTCGAGCCATTGTTTACATACTTACCCTATGCAAGTTTATTTTCTAACAAGTTACTATATTTTGACTTTGCAGATTTTCATTAGGGCTAGCAAATCATTCCTATGTATTTTATTGCCTTGTTCCTTGTTTTGCAAGCTTCACTATATATTATTTGTTTACATACTTATCAAATTTATTTTTATTTGTTTGTTTTATTACTTGGTATTTATTTTGTATTGATTTACTAAGATATATATATTTATCATATTATTTTTTTGTATCATTTGTTTCATATTCGTCTACATTTATTCATATTTAAATGTATTTTATTTTCCTTAAATCTTATTGTTTTGTAATATAAATAAATTTCTATTTTAAATTGGATGTTAGGATTTGTTCTAATATTTCTTATTATTTATTATTATTAAACCATTTATTTCTAATCCATTTATTCATGTATTTACTTTATTTTTATTTTTATTATTTTTCAAGTTGAATCGGGGAAACTCGCTCCCATTTATAATCAATTTTACCATTTTATTTCAAAAAAATTAATTTAATTATCAATTTAAATTCATAAGAAATCCGGGGTCGTTACACCATGACTGACCTGGAGTTTATTGTTTCCTTCCTAAACTCTGGGTGCCCACCAATTTCCACACGGGCAGTCTAGAGTCAGGTTATCAGGTTATTCTAGATTGGAGTGCTATGGAGCTTTGGAAGCAAGTTGGATGGTGAGACGTACCACTTGTATATGATATTATTTATTCCGCTGTGTATTCTGTATGAGGACGAGTTGATATAACTGTCCATTATTGTATTGAGTTGTATATTGACTCTGATTGATGTACGTATAAAATGATATAGTTCTTTGATTTAAAGATTATCCATTTATCTATTATATGTTGTTCCGCTGCGAATGTGAGATTCTGATATTGTTCTCTGTTTCTGATGTTGTTCTGTTGTTCTTCTTTCTTTTTCTTCTATCTTTTTTCCTCTTCTACCTTTTTCTTCTTTCTAAACCATAACATTTCGGGTTTCCGGCATTCGATTTCTCGGCAGTTGATAAAGTGAGTATCGATGTCGAATTTTCGAAAGTCGAAAATTTTTGGGACGTTACAACCTTGTGCTGGTCTGCATTCTTCATCCATTGCAGCACTCTCTGTCTTACAACGTAGCATCCAGAATTCTTCGATCTCGTCCACTGCAGTCCTGTTGGCCAGATTAATCTCAGCACAACTCAATGGACAGTATACTCAGTAGCCTTCCCCAGTAGTAGTATAACTCGTGTAGCAGTGTCAATCAACTTCAAAATTATTATGGTAGCAGTGAGCATAATAATGCAGTTGCACTCCATCCAGTATTTCTGAGCAAATATTTTTTGTATATACTAAAATTAACTTCCCATGATAATCTATACAATTATGATAATTTTATTGTATCTTTCTTCGTGTTGTTCTTTATCATAGCCTTCTATATCTTTGATGAATATATATCCAAAACAACTCAATTGTAGTCCAATTTATTAAGACAAATATAATAAAGATGCACAAAATCAAAATCAAGATCAATTTCTAATAAAACTTTGTTTTTGTTATGAGCTTAAGAAAGAAGGCAGACTGTAATTGGACGCAATTCAATTTGAGTTCAAATCCAGTATAGGGATATTGGGAAAAAAAACAAGACTAAAAAAGAGAAGCATGGAAAGCAGAGAGCAATGGAGGAAGGATCAGGAATGTACGCTGGTAACAGCAATGATAATGCAGAAAAAATTTAGAATGTCCATCATAAAACACATTCAAATTTCATTTATTCTAAATCCATTGCACCGTCGTTGCCTTCACTGGTCTCTACTACTTTAGACTATGGAGGCTAGTACTTTTTATGCTTAGTAAATTCACCATAAAACTTCTGGAAAAAGAATGTGGGCTGTTGATTCTTTTGTTCCAAAAATATATCCTAGTTGTTGAAGGCAGAAGGACGAAATCTATTGATGTTCAAGAATTTTCAGTACAGGGTGGCATAGTCTGGCTTTGCTCACAGTTTTATTTTTTAATTCTGTATTTTTAATTCTTTATATAATTATCAACTGATTCACAAGTTAACGTGTATATTGCAGAATGTCAACTAGTTGCAACAATGCATCACAGTGTCAAGAAAGCACCGAAGAAGACGTTGCTCCTCCACCAACAAATAAAAAGTACTCAATAATTGTTGAAATGGATGGTGCTAAAGGTAGAGATGCGAAAAAATGGAGTTCTCGTTGTGGGGTTTTGATTCGCGCACTCATTCCGGTTAGTTACGATGATTGGAGGAAAGTAGACAGCTTTTATAAGGATAATTTATGGAAAGCACTTACGGTATTTTACTTTAATTACTTACTCATTTAAATCATGTCTTTTTCTTCCATGGAAAGATTATTTATGCTACTGCTGTTTCAATTCTTCCCCACAAATATATGATAAGATACATTAAACGTATCATGTGTGGAAATGTGTAGAAAAGAGATAGGCAAGTCTATCTATATCTGAAAAGGGCATCATCAGTTTTAAATGAATTACACAAATATAGCAAGTGACACTGATCATGGCTTTCCCAGAAAAAAAATCCAAATAATTAAATATAAATATTAGTGAGCTTTAGGAGAGAGAACATGAAGGCCACCCATAAAAGGCCTTAATGGCTCTGGAATGATAACGGATCCATCTTCTTGCTGGAAGTTTTCAAGCAAACACACAATCATGCGTGGAACAGCACATGCAGTTGCATTCAGAGTGTGTACAAAACGTGTGGCAGAGTTCCATGGAAAGTAAATTTGGGAGTAGTATAACACTAAATTTATGTTTTAAAGATTTACACCGAACATTCGTTAATTCACATAAACTAAATTTATGTCTCACGGTAGATTCTAAATTTCTGACTCTAAGCTGAGAGTATTTATGTAATTATGCTATAATGACCCATTTAATGTAGGATGTTTTCTCCTATTTTCATAAAACATTTGATAAGTGATTACCTTTTATATTTAACTTTGACATGAATCAGGATCAACAATTGTTTTGATTTTTTTCTTTTGCTTTTGTAAAAAGAGTTTGACATGAATCTGGATCCAACTATTGCTCGACCTATTTTGGAGAGAGGTTTTTCACAATTTTTTAGATCAGAAAAATCAAAGCTACGAGACAAATATTTGAGGAAAGATAAAGAGTTTTTACCTAGACTCATTGCGATTGATAATCGTCTGAATGATATTGATAAAGTCCAGTGGGAGAAATTCGTTGATATTGAGTACATTGATAAGAAAAGAAAACAATGCAAAACAAATGCTGAAAATAAAGGAAAAAATACCATAACTCATACTTCGGGAAGAAAACCATATACTCGACTTTATGAAGAATTGGTATGTAGTCATTATTGTACATGTAGTCTTAATGGTATGTATAATTTACAAATGAATTCATATATATTCATGTAGGAACGGAGAATTCGGAATGCAAGCTTACACGAGTAAAGGCGTGGAAAGTAGCGCACACAAGTAGAAAAACCGGAGAGGTGCTTCCGTGCGCAGCAGAAAAATATGTAAGTTTTTATCACAATATTGACGTAATTTATTTTAATTCAATGCTAAATGTTGTATTAAAGATGCAATAGTTAAGGGAGCTAATTGGCATGTAGCATATTGTATCTAGTATCCACTTATATCAACCAAAATTAGGATTTGTTGGTGATTTAGTTTGCCCAAGTAACACCTGAGGCTTCAGCTTCATTTATGCATATATACAACAAAGCATTTTTTTAACCTAAGTATCAATAGTTTGATGCAGTGTAGCCATTCCATATGTGATAGAAGGAACGCATCATCTTAAATATGTTTATGGATATAGGCATATAGCTACCATCTTAGTATATGCATTACTGACCCACCAGCTATAATTACTTCCTGTCAGAGTTCTACTATTATATACCTATCAATTCCAGCTCTTTCTCTTCAACTTGTTTCATTATTCTGTTTTAGCCACTAACCAATCAAACATGTAGAATGAGAAAACCATATACTTGGTTAGCATTAGTCTGTTTTTTTTCAAGTACGTGCAAGGACTTCATATTTGAGGTACTGATGAGTGTCATAGCCCTTCCCTTTAATCATTCTTTGGTACTTTTCCTTCCCATTATATGCATCAATAGGGTACTTCATTTTCAGGTAAAAACAAAAACCATTATTACCAAGTTAATTAATTAGGTAAAATCATATTCGATCTACTTAGTTTTGGAGAGTACCTGATCATTACAATATTACTGGATAACATATGCAAGAAATAATTCTGACTCCGTAGCAAAATGGCCCCTACCTGGCTTTTATATATGCGGCTGTTAGAACAGGATACCGGAATATCACAGCATCTGGTTTGAAACGTAGAACGTTGGTCCAGCGATTGTGAACCAAGATTAATAAAGAATACACTCTGTAAAAGTTATGTTTACCTGCTGGTTGCCTTATTATATTGTATATGGACCAATGAGGAAGTGACATTGTTTTCTGACATCCGCTTCTAAACTCTAAACAGGATACATTTATATATTATAACATGTACTTGTTTTCCCAATATTTTATGCAGAGTAACACAAGACTGATAAGTGATAACCATAATAGATCAATGAACCTTATGTTCATATAACAGAAATATAACCTGGAATGCCATAATTAATTTAGCAAACTAGTGCCATTAAACTTATTCATAGTTATGTTGTCTAATCTCTTAGCCATTTCAGGTGTGAGATGATTCACCCAGTCGCCAACTTTTCCTTTTACTGCGCATTTTCCATCACTTCAGCTTGCACTATTTTATAATTTTGGTTTACCTTTTCATTTGCAGTTGTACTCTTGACTTGCTTTCCAGTAACCAAGCATTTAAAACTGTCTGTACAAAATATGCATTTAAAACTTAGTTTGCCACATCGATTGGCATTAAATCATACCATACACTGTTAGGCAACTAGGAAATAGAATAGCTTATAATTTTTAACAAATATGTTGGCTTGCTCTAGACTGACTTTGTGTTCTGCTAATAACATACTCATAAATTTTTATATCAATTCGTTTTAATATTCAGGCTTTAATAGAAGCAGTAGAAGAGAGACAAAAATCAGAAGCTAGTGTTAATGGTAATGAAGGAGTAGTTAGTTTGGAAAATTTTGAAAGAGATGTCGTTGCTGAAGTTTTTGGAAATGATAAAAAAAGAAGCTATTGCCATGCAATTAGTTCTACATCTACTGTGAAGCACGTAAAACTCACTCAAGCTTCAAAAGCAATTATCAATTACAAAGAGAATGAAGATAAGCGATGGAAAATGGAGATGCAACAGAAGATTTATCAAATGCATGAAGAAAGTAGAATAACGAATTCAACTCTTGTTGAAATGCAACAATGTTTACGGCAACTTGTTAGTCAGATTGTAACGAATGCGATGGCACTAAGAACAGAAATTGGTTCGCATACCGAGCACCATCCTAGCCCTACTCCTACTCCATCTACTGCTGGTATTGGATCTTCTACGGTTGAAAGGCAAGTGGTGCAATTATTGTCATGAAAAATGGAAGTGGTAGCTAAAGGACATCTTGGAGTGCAGAAGATTTGTCATGGTAGAAAGGTTTGAGATGGAGAAAAGGTTGTTTGGGTGGATGCACCTCAAAATGGTCATTATACATTGTCCGAGTTGGTTGATGGTGGTTTTGTAGTTTGGCCGGAGTGTCGTATTCGTTGTTTGTAAGCTTCTAGATATGTTGTAGTAGTGAAATTTGAAGTTGTCACAATGAACTTTGTAGAATTTGATATGTACTATTTCGTACGTTTGATGCTTTTTAACAATTTGATGATATGTTAGTTTTGAATTTTAGTTTCATGTTTTCTATTGTTATATATTCGTATAGATATAGTTGAATGAAATACTATTAGATGTTGAATAAGATGGTTCTGCTATACCAAATTTGTAACACTTATAAGTGTTGGTAATTTTGCTATTTACTTATACAAGGAATTCCTAACTCTTATAACCGTTGAAAATTGAAAAATTCCCAACGGTTATAACCGTTGGGAATGTGAAGTAATTCCCAACGGTTTTAACCGTTGGGAATGACCAAAATTCCCAACGGTTATAACCGTTATAAAATACGTAAAAAATAATTGTAACGTACCTGCTACCAACGGTTATAACCGTTACAAAATGACAGTTCTGGTGTTGTAACATTTAAATTTTCTGATGTATTTATGAACTTTTGTAAACTTAAATTAGTTAACAAAACATATATGTATACTATTAAATCAAGAGATTCAACCTATATGAATTTTTTTACTTATAGAAGTGATACGTACTGAACTAAGCAATATGTTAAAATCATTTGAATAGTTAAAGAAGGATAATTGTGATGTCAAATAGGGTAACAAATTTAGAAATTAATTGTAGTCAATTTATTATCAAAACATCATTTAATTATATGTAAGTTTCTATTATAGTAAAAATGCAAACAATAAGAACATGTAAAAATTCAAATCATAAAATTACGTTTTGATTCGAATGTTTAAACATAGATCTAAAATTAAAATATTATCTAATCATATACAAGTTTCAGTTTTGATTTATCAAAATAAAAAAAACCAATCAATTCATGTAATAAACAATTTGAAATACATAAACCATTATCAAATCAAATGAGACAATATTATTCACATATAAATTAAGATATTCAATTTTGTTCATTAAAACATTATATCAGAATTATTAGAATAAAAAGATCATACCTTAATTCCAAAGCCTTGAAGTACACCTTAAAACATTGAATTTTTCCTCTAGATGTAGCCAATGAATCGTACCTTGAATGATGAATCAAATCTCCTAGATTCAGAAATCAGCCTCCATATGTTGCAAGGATCAAGAGGAATAAACCACTTTTCAAAATTGATTTTATTTGTATTTGATTTTAGGAATAATTGAAGCCATGGAAGATCTCATATTTTCAGCCATTAGAGAAGGAGAGAACCAGAAAAGTTATAGAAAGAAGAATGAAAAATGAGAAACTCAGTTGTACGTACATAAAGAATCAGAAAATATGTTTTATTTGAAAGAATGAAATCTTTCTCATTCTTTAATTAAAACTTCTCTAATTAATTCTTTTGATTAACTTTCACTTTTCACTCCTATTTGTTTACATGGTATGACCGAAAATTACGTGCCATCAAATGACATAGGATTCCATAAATCAACAGATGTAATTATCTTTTATTTAATTACAATGATATCATATATCAATGCGCGCAAATATAACTTTTATAAATGCATTCAAATAATTACAAATAACTCCTAAACATCAAATAAAATAAATAATAATTAATATTTCTCAAATACTAATTAATTTAATTAATTTACAAATTTTTATAAATTAGTTAAATCATGTGGTTTTTCGGAGAATTCATCATTACGGTTTTGCGATTCAAAGGTGTATATTCAGTTAGTGATTAATATTGAACAATTCAATATTAACGTTCACACGTCACTTAACAGATGGTGTGACATTTTGGCTGAATTCATCACTTACACATCTTTTGGTAAAATCCAATTTTACTTATTATAAGCGGTACCTAATAGTGACAATTATTTGCACCAATTCTCTTCGTCAAAACTATATCACTTTGGATTTATGGAATTTGGTAATGGTCAAAATTCCAATATCATCCACATTCAACTTTATAGTCCAAACACAAAGTCTTTGGTTCAATAATAACAATTATTATTAACCGAAATGCTCTGGCCAAAGACTTTAACTTTGAGTTGACTTCAGTTGACCATGACACTAATCTCATATAACTGAGGAGACGAATCCTCTCTTGAATAGTGTTTCACTTCCAATGCTTCCACTCATCCAACTATAGTCGTTCGATGGACGTCATGCCATGTTTTAACTATAATCAAAGCGGAGCTTCCACATTGAAGATCAACAGTATTCTCAAGTCGAGAGAACTGTGTAAATTAGTCACATCGATATTCTCTGTTTGACCTTAGTTATATTAACCAACAGAAAACTATCGAGTGAGTCATTCGACAGTTATCCAATAACTATCAGTACGTAACCCCTTGGTGCCCCCAACAGTCATGAGTAATACACTGCCCAACATTTGGATACTCTAGTCTCAACGGATACATCGATATCCAGTCTCGATGCATCTTGACTAGGAACATTTAAAATGATATATTTGTTTCATTATGATAAATTACTCACAGTTACAACACTTTGTAACTACTATCACAAAACATACCATTTATGGATTTTCTATTAAATATACTTTTAATTAAATTGATTAATTAATATAACCACATTATATCAAGTATATAATAGAAAGAAAATACCTTTATTTCGAACAAGATTGGTCTATGAGTTAGATATATGTAACAAATTACACAATTGTTCCTAGGGCATACCCCTAACTCTATCAAAAAAAATATATATATATATATATATATATATAAACGACTGATTGAAGACAACAGCGAACCGCTCATCTTAGAGGTTGTAGTGCAACCCAGTTTGCACCATATTAATCCTCTTGGGTCTCCACTACACTGGGTTAATTTTACTTCAGGGATTATTGCTCGGGGTAGGGATCGAACCCGCCTCTTACTACTATAGGAAAGCCCCCTCTCCATTGAGCCACTACCATGGACACACACACACAAACACATAGATACACACACACACACACCGAATCAAACTTAAATATTTTAATTTTAAATTTAAATTCAAAAAAGTTGACTTATTTAAATTGTGTATTGTTTTTACAAAACCAAATTTACTATTTTATTGAATATGAATTTTTTGAAGTATATTATATATAAAATATTAAAATCTTTACTACTAATAAAGAGAATTCAATGACTAGCATTTCCACGGTGTCTTTTTGAAATTCCAAAAATACCCTTATCCATCAACGGAAACCCACCATTAGTTTGCAACATCCACCACCATCCCTTCTCAACGACCCATCAACGAAATTTTACTACCAATTTGCCACCGACACCACCAATAAAACTACTTGAAATAAAAGCGTTGTGATTATCAAAACTTTTGCACTTACAATACATATCCGCTCTAGCTACTAGATGCACGTACGTGCAGTTTATACTAGTTTGAATAAGGTAATATATATATATATTAATGCTTAGTATACACATGGTAGATATAAACATCAACATCTACATATTTATATATTAAACTATGCTTTTATCTATTATATTATCATGTTATGCTCATGTATCACATCAATATGTCATCGCCACTATGTTTAAATATATATTAGATATATTCACATATACAAAACATATTTAATTAATAAAATTAATTAAATGAAAAATAAAATAATCAAGTCAAGGACGATTAGCTCAACTGATTGTAGTATGACGCTCTCGACATAGGTTCTAGAGGTCATGAGTTCGAACCCGTGAGACATTAAAATGAGTATTCTTCTTGAATAAAGTATCACTCTTACTATAAGATATAATCAATAAAATATGATTATATTAAATAACTAGATTGGATCTAATTTCAATTAGTAGATCTCATAGGCCCATTAAGATTCAAATATGGTATTTTTTGAAATTTATCCACTTTACCCACTATCAACACGGGTCGAACCCAAAAATGGTATCTAAGCAAGGTTGGTATACAGTCTAATTAGCTAGCATTACAGCCAACCAATAAATTTATGTGTCTGATGGGTATTTAAATAAGTATTGTCTAGGCTTAGAATTGAATAATAAGTATTCTTCCTCCTTGGCAACTGCCATGGACCAAAGGTGGGGTAAGTCTAAAAGGTTGGCCAAGATATAAGGTTTAGAGGACTTTAGGCCGTAAGGAAATTTTCAAATTAAGATTGGAAAATTAAAAAAAAATTAAATTTAATTGTTAAGTTTAAAATGTAAAAGCAAATTTTGTTAAGGTTATAAAATAAATTTAAAATTCTGCAAAATTACTTGGAGAAATTTATTCAATATTCAAAAAATTTATAATTATTGAATTAATTATATTAATTAAATAAACAATTAATTATATTAATTAAATAGACAGTTAATTAAAAGTTAACTAATTAAAATGCATATATATATATATATTGATATATATTTATAATTATAAAGGTTATAATTATATATTTATCTTAAATTGTTTAAGGTGAACTAAATAAAATTTTCGAAATTATTAAAATATTTAATTGTTAATGTTTAATTAAATAATTTATTTATTTGATAAATAAATAATTAAATATTAATATATATATATATATATATATATTTATTTATTTAAAGCTATAGTTAATTATTCGTCTTAAATAGCTTAGGATGAATAAAATAAATTTTTTAAATCTAATATAATTTAATTGGTTAATTAATTAAATTAAATAATTAAAATTAATTAAATATGATTTAATTAATAAGACACATATAAGTATTATATAGGTTAAATTAATTATAATAGCTATAAATAAATTAAATTTCATTATAGACATAATATAAGTAGAACTATAAGAAACCCTAATAGATATTTTGAGTAAGTACATACATATGGTACGTACACCGTGATTTTAGATGCGTTTGACACTTGAATCATGAGGGGATTTCATAAGACATACATTATTCCTTAAATCAATACCATACACACATGCACACTATATATATATATATATTAAAGATTATGAATCTTTAATATAAGTTTCCCTCTATCATTTATATATCGATAGATTACTTGCACATGCATTAGTTGTTAAGCAACTAAAGCTAGAGCCATTAGGTATAGTATTATTAATATATTGCCTAGACGATGTAAATATACATGCATGTTCTTGTTAAGCAAACTCAAGGTACATGCGTTATATTTAGGTCGTTGCAAAACGATAGGTAAGAGTGAATATTCTCTCTCGATTTGTTGAGCAAACTCAAGGTTGAGGTCGAGATTAGGGCAAAGACCATGGTTAGAAGTTGTATATGGTGTGACTGATATAGAGTTATCTATTTCTAATGGTTTTATAATTTGATGAGAAAACTCAAGGTCAGAATCCTAAGGCAAACGAGTTTTAACACTCACCAGAGAATTCAAAATATTTATATATTTCTCTTAGAATTCTAAGGAATATTAAAATCTAGTGGGAGCTTATTAGGAAAATGAAATGAATACATTTAACATTTCTGATATTATAAGAACGTTTGGTATGTAACTATATTAATATACTTAAATTAAATTTGCAGCATAATGACTAAATTAAGATTATTTTCTGAAAATGATATACTCAACGACACAACTACACCGACTGGCTAAGAGCGATAAAAGTAGCACTCACCTACGAACGATTATGGTCCGTAGTATCTGAACTTTTAAAAACTAAACCCACTAAAGATGCGCTTCCTGATACGGTTAAGGCTCATCACACTTGGGTAGTTGATTGTGATATAGACCAAGCTTACATGTTGTCTACTTTAGACATACCGTTGCAAAGATAACATGATCACATGACTATCCCTAAAATCTTCGATAATCTCAGTGTTTTGTTTGGGGAGTGATCTTGTTTCATAAGGTATAAGATTGTTAAGAAATTGTTTCATATGAAGATGTGTAAGGGCACTCGTGTAGAGGATTTGATCCTAGGCTCGCTGACTCTGCAATTTGAGCCGTTCATATTGAATTTCAATATGAACCGGTTGAAATGAACATTATCAACATATATAAAGGTCAGTTGAAATTTCATTCAAAGATCAAAGTATAGTGCTCGTTGTGAATGGGAAGGCATCGTCTTCAAAAAGTTCAAAGTAAAGAAAGCGTGGAAGTAAGAAGGGTAAAGGTGGTGCCACTAATGACAAATGTGAATTTAGTATTGTCATAGGAAGGGGTATTGAAAATGGAAGCGTCCAAACTATCCGAAGATGGTAAAAGTGAAGAAGGAAACAATTTCCTAAGCTCCTAAAGGTATATTTATGATTCAAAATTATTCTGCAATCAATAAAAGTTCTTGGTTTTATATACGACTGGTTCGTTAAAGGGAGTTAGGAGTAGATGACATGTGGCAAAAGAGGGATGAGCTTTCAAGTTGTTGATGGATCTATAGCAGATGAAACTATAGTTGGGGAATATTATTTATAGCTAAATGGATTTGATATTGTTTTGAATAATTGCTAGTATGTAAAATACTTTATTTATAGTATTATATTCATGTTAAGATTGGCTGAGACTGGATTTGGTTTTCATTGTAACAATTGTGTTATGAACATTGTGTTTGACGAAAAAATACACGTAGTGGTATTTTGGATAATGAAATTTATGTACTTAACTTTAGTCGTATATGTGCTATTAATAATTCCTCTTTTGTTGACATTAAAGATAATTACTCAAGACACTATAGGCTAGGTCATTAAGTGACAAAAGATTGGACAAACTGAAAACTGAAGGTTTTCCTCCGTCATTTGATTATGAATCTTTTGACACATGTAAGTCTTGATAGAGTTAGGGGTATGCCCTAGGAGCAATTATGTAATTTGTTACACATATCTAACTCGTTGACCAATCTTGTTTGAAATAAAAGGTATTTTCTTCCTATTACATACTTGATATAATGTGATTATATTAATTAATTAACTTAATTAAAAGTGTATTTAATAGAAAAATCCATAAATGGTGTATTTTGTGATAGTAGTTACAAAGTGTTGTAACCGTGAGTAATTTATCACAACGAAACATATATAACATTTTAAATGTTCCTAGTCATGATGCATCGAGACTGGATACCAATGTATCTGTTGAGACTGGAGTACGTAACGCTTTTCAAATATTGGGCAGTGTATTACTCATGACTTCTGAGGGCACCTAGGGGTTACGTACTAATAGTTATTGGATACCTATGGAACGACTCACTCGATAGTATTCTGTTGGTTAATATAACTAAGGTCAAACGGAAAATATCGATGTGATTGATTTACAAAGTTCTCTCGACTTAAGAATACTGTGGATCTTCAATATGAAAGCTTCGCTTTGATTATAGCCAAATCATGGCATGACGTCCATCGAGTGACTATAGTTGGGTCGAGTGGAAGTATTGGAAGTGAAGCACTATTCAAGAGAGGATTCGTCTTCTCAGTTATATGCGATTAGTATCACAGTCAACTCAAGTCAACTCAAAATCAAAGTCTCTGGCCAACGCATTTCGGTTAATAATAATTATTATTATTGAACCAATGACTTTGTATTTGGACTATAAATTTGAATATGGATGAGGTTGGAATTTTGACCATTACCAAATTCCATAAGTTCAAAGTGATATAGTTTTGACGAAGAGAATTGGTGTAAACAAATGTCACAACCGGGTAACGCTTATTAAACTAAAATTGGATTTACCGAAAATGAGTAAGTAGTAAATTTGGCCATAATGTCACACCACCTGCTAAGTGACGTGTGAACGTTAACACTAGAATATTTCGATGTTAATCGCTGACCAAATTTACACCCAAGAGTTACAAAGCTGAAATGATGAATTCCCTTAAGACCGAACGATTTAATTAGTTTGTAATTATTATAAATTAATTAAATTAATTTATATTTATAAAATATTAATTATAAAATTTGAATATGATTTAAGAAATAAATAATGTTATATATATTTATAACATTTATAAATATATCGATCGATATACAATATCGACAAGCGATTAAATTAGATTTAATTGCATAGTATTTTGGCTTGGGCTTAGATAGGTTTAAGGCCCATCATTAGGGTTGCAAAATTTCGGTTGAGATCAAGTGAGAATGGATAAAAGGTTTTCCTCGTTTCTCTCTAATACAACCACACACACACACACACACACACACATATATATATATATATATATTAATGACTAACCTTTTTTGGCCGCCATTACCTTCTACATTGCTGGTTAAAACATAGCTCTCAATCCACTCCAAAATTCTCAAATATATTTCAAATTAAAATAATACCATTCCATAGTTAGAGGTCGGTGATTTCGGACTTGCAATCTTGTTAGTCCCTGAGAAGTT
The DNA here is from genome assembly GCA_030737815.1 of Allium fistulosum. Lineage (NCBI taxonomy): Eukaryota > Viridiplantae > Streptophyta > Magnoliopsida > Asparagales > Amaryllidaceae > Allium > Allium fistulosum. The sequence goes on from CM060908.1 coordinate 423,168,877, forward strand.
GGTTTTGATGACAACAACCTTAGAATAAGATTATAAAATATAAATACTAACATTATTGTTTAGAAATATGTATATGTAGGATATATATACAGGTACCAAAGAATGAAGACTGCACAGTATAGAGATTCAAGAACCGATGAACTTAAGATCGAAAATATCAAGATTCAAGACTCATGAGTATCAAGATTATCAAGAGTTCAAGATTTCAAGATAAGTAATTTAGTTAGGAATTTTGTTAAAACTCCTAGAAAAGCACTGACATCTTAAAATCCATTTTATTCGTGGAATGGAATCCACTTCGAGCCTGTTAAAGGGATGGAACCCTAAGTAAGATGGAACCTACGAAAAATCTAGTGGAACATTGTTTTGTATCCACTAACTTTTATTCAAATGTTTTACAAAATTATATCTTGTTTTTAAAATGATTTCAAAATCTTCCTTTTTAAATCAAAAACATCTATCCTGGTTTTAAAATACTTTTAGCCTCAAAATAATCTTTATTTTCAATATCAAATTATCCTTGGTTTTAAATTATCTTTTAATTATAATATATTTAACTTTTAATATTTATACTTAGATTTAAATATAAAATTATAGTAAAATTTTATATATACCAAAATATTATTCTCTATACTTATTTATGTATTTTAACTATAGTTAAGTATATTTATAAAGTTTAAAATAGTTTTAATACAAGATATAAGTTATTTTCAAAGAAAAACAAATTACCAAAAATAACTTAGGCTTGTCGACAACCCCAAGGACCCCTTGTCGACAAGGTGACAGTTTATTTCAAAAGTTTGAATTTCAAAGGAAGTGTCTATTCGTCATATTCTTTCACGAATGGACATGGCTGTTGTTCTACTATAAATAGGGGCTGTTTTAAATGAATTTATAATCATATTTTCTCTGATTTCACTCCTCTTCTTCTTCCACATTTCTTTATATACATTTTAACCATTACTCTGCCGAAATCACCATTGAATCTAACTAGATCATCTCTAGTTTGATTCTCTATCACTATCTCAACAAGATCCCAGTGTTATTCAGAGTTATAGACTTCTTTGTATTCAATTGAGCGAGAAAATGTGTGATTGTAGCCTGGAAAATCAATCGGGTGAACTTGTTTCCCGTAAAATCAAGTATCTCTGCCCAGAGGATTGTGAATCTGGAGCGGTGTACCTCGTGGCCTTGAAATCGAGGGTGTAATTGTAAGAATTGATTTTGAAAGGAAATCCGTACTTGTGTTGCGGGACTGGATGTAGGGTAACTCCGAACCAGTATAAAATCCGGTGTGTTCTTTCCGTTATTGCTTTTACTTTATATCTACATCTGTGTTTGATTCTGTGATCATATCCGTGTCTGAATATTGCATACATTTGTGTTCAAATTAATATAAACTCAAAAAGAATTAGTAATTCCTTAAAACACTATTCACCCCCCTCTAGTGTTAATTCTAGCCTTAAGATCCGTAATCTGCATTTCTCATAAATCTGACGAATCAATAATAGTAAAAGGAAGGGAAGTCATTGCTTCAACGTGGATTCAAAGGCATCATTAAATTGGTAATTTAATTTCATATTACAGTAATTAAATTATATTCTATGATCCTATAATGAGCAATTTCATATCTGTTTAAATATATTGCTACTATATGTTTAGTTAGGTGAGATTTTGTAAGTAAATGTAGTTGTCACAAATCAGTCTGGTTATGTGCATAATTTATTTATTATACTACGAGCATTACCATACGCGCTTCCCGCGTGATGAAGACATCGGAATTGTTTTTCTACAAATTGTATTTATTTTATTAATTAATAAAAAACAAATTTGTAAAGTGGTTTATTTGTTAGATCCCAATTTTAAGTAATATTAAGACTTGGTAAATATTTATAGAGGAAATTTTGAATTTGCAAAGGAAGCTTAGTTGTCAGATCTTATTTTTCAATGATGCTAAATTTTAATAATAATATATGTAGAGAGCCAATTTTAGTATTTTGTGCTGACATTAAAAGAGTGCGGCGGCAAATATATTACAGCTATTAATAAAGAAATACATTTAAGGGATCAGACCAAAAAATTACGTTTCTATTCCAACATTTAAGGGTATCATACATATATTCATATTTTTAAATTAACATTTATTTAATTTTGAATTGTTTATTATATATAAAATAATTATTATATTATAAATTTAATTTTATATTTTTTGAAAATATTATATTATTTCAAAAACGTATAGAAAAATTTTAGGAATTTTTCAATAAAGTTTATTATTTTTATTAAATAATATTATTTCGTAAAAACTGTTTATGATTTATTAAAAATAATAATTTAATTGAAAAATTCTTCAAATTTTTTCTTAACCTTTCGTTCACGATCCTAAAATTTCTAAAATTTTAAAATTTGAATTTTTAATAATATATTATTTTATATTAAATCTTTATTAATAGTTGTAATACCTTTGGTGTTACACTTTTTGGTGTCAACGTGAACTACCAAAATTGCCCCTATGTAAATATTATCAAATCCCTTAAAATTAGGATCTAACAAATAAACTCAGTTTTCAAATTCAAAATCTCCCTCTACAATTATTAACAAATTTAATATCACTTAAAAATAGGATCTAATAAATAATTTTTTTTACAAATTCAATACCCGCTCTACAAATATTATTAAATCTTAATCACTTTAAAATATAATCTAACAAATAAATTTTCTTTACAATTCCTTCTTTATTAATTAATAATAGAAAAAAATTCAAACAACCAAAAATAATAGATATTGGAACTTAGAAATAAAAATTCAACAAAACTACACATAATCAACGCAAAATATAATTAAATATTTGTGCTCTATTTTTTGAATGTGTTGAAACATATACAATTTGTCGAAAAACTACTCACGCGCGATGTGCGTGCCATAACGCTCGTAATTATTGCTGAAATCAATGTATTTGTTTTTTTTTAAAATAATATTTCAACTTTGAAAAATCTCCAGATTTTTTCTACGCTATATTTTATGATCCTAAATTTTCTAAAATTGTAAAATTTGTATTTTCATCAATAGATTATTTTATATTAATTATTTATCGATGAAAACATTATTTTATTCATACTATATATAATTAAAATACTAAAATTATTATGTTTGAAAAACTAAGTTAATTTTGAATTATAAATAATTTTTAATAATTGTTCTCTCTCTTTATATATATATATTTATCTATATATAAATGTTTTATGTTCATATATTAATATATTTATACATACATATGTGTGTGTGTGTTTTGCAACACATACACATACACATATTTGGACAACATACATGACATACAAAATGAGCTAATATGTCTGTTGCGATGTAAATCCCAACATCTACATATGAGCATATTATACCTTCCACAAATTATTATGTTACACATGCACTCACACACACACACACATATAAACTAAATCAAATAAAATTAATTTCTTATCTTAATACAAGCGTTACGGCACGCGCTTCACGCGTGATGATGATATGTGTTTCGCGTGTGAATTTTTTGCTACAAATTGTGTATGTTTATCACATTCAAGAGAAAATGATTTATAGAAATATTTAACCATATTTTTACGTTGAAATCATTTTTGTTAGTCTAAATTTTATTTCTAAGCTGCAACATCTATTTTTTTTAATTTTTTTTGGTTTATACTATTAATTAATAATTTATTTGTTAGATCCTATTTTTAAGTGATATTAAGATTTGATGGTATTTGTAGATGGATGTTTTAATTTTGTAAAAGAATTTTATTGGTTAGATCCTAATTTAAGGTGATATTAGATTAGATAATATTCGTAGACGGATGTTTTGAATTTGTAAAAGAAATTTAATTGTTAGATCCTATTTTCAAGTGATATTAATATTTGGTATTAGGGGCATTTTTGATAGTTTACGCTGATACCAAAAAAGTGTGACACCAATGGTATTACAGCTATTATTAAAGATATTTGAATTTAAATAAAATAAATGATTTTATTTAAATGAAATTTAGAAATGTTCTAATTCAGTTAGACTTCATAGGCCCAATAAAGATCCAATAGGGTAAAAAAAATTGAAATTCACCCATAACTTCCGCTGCGGGCTGGTCCAGTTCCAACAATGGTATTTGAGCCCAATAGCCTATGTGTTCTAAATTAGTCATATCAGGGCTAACTAATTAAGCTTGCCCACTTAGTACGGTGTCTAGAAAGGTAATGTCTAGAATTGAAATTGGGTAATCAAGTACCCTGTCCTACCTGGTTATCGGCCTGGCCCGAAAGGTTAAGTGAGCCCAAAGGTTGCCCCTAATAGAAAAGGCCCAACTTAATTTGGGCCTTCGGTTAATTTTCAAAATCGTTTTGAAAATTAATGTTAAAGATTTTAAATTTAATAGTTAAATTTAAAATAAAACATGTTTATTATAAAAATTATAAAACTACATAAGTTTTCAAAATGTTTGAAAGGATAATGATATTTTCAAAATGTTTGAAAATATTTATATAATAATTTCAAATTTCAAATTTATTAATAAGATTAATAAAATAAATAAATTAAATATGTTAATTAATTAATGCATATATGCATGTATTATATATGTTGATATATGTTATGTTATTTTGGAATGTTTAAGATAACATAAGTATACATGTATGTATACAAGATAAATTTTGAAATTAATAAATTTTAATAAAATTTATTTAATTGAATAAATTAATTAAAGGTTAATAAATTAAATAAAATACACATATATATGATATATTGTGTTACACTATAAAGGTTATAGTATACATTATAAATTTTTTAGTAGATATGTCCAATATAAAAGTTATATTGGAATACTAATTTAAAATTAATTCAAGAGTTGATGGATTAAAATTAATTAAATAAGATTTAATTAATGATATATTATACGTGAGACTATTGTATAAGTAATATGAAATATAAAAGTTATATAACAATAAAAATTATATGGTATGTGTATAAACTGAATGTGGAACATTAAAGAAACCCAAATAGACTTGAGAAATAAATACGTATGTAAATGTACATATACCGTGATTTCTGATGTGTTTGACACTTGAATCGTTGGGGTATTTCATAAGAAATATATTATTCTATAAGTCGATTTTACTCAATATAAATATATATATATTGAAGATTATGAATCTTCATATAATGTTGTCCTCTACCATATATATATTAATAAATTACTTACATACTCCTTAGTTGTTGAGAAAACTCAAGCTAGGGATGTTATGCGTAGTATTATTAATATATTGAACATATGAGGTAAGATAACTATATGTATTTGTTGAGAAAACTCAAGGTACATATACTATACTTAGGCCATCACGATATGGTAGGTATGAGTGAATAATCTCTTTCGATTTGTTGAGCAAACTCAAGGACGAAATGAGATTAGAACAAGGAAAAATGGGTTAGGAGTTGTATGTGATACAACCGATAAGGAGTTATCCATCATTTGTGGGGCTATGATTTGTTGAGCAAACTCAAGGTCAGAATACCAAAACAAACGATTCCTAACACCCACTAGTGAAGTTGAAAGACTTCTATGTTTCATCTTAGGGTTTGGAGAAACATAAAAGACTAGTGGGAGCCTTATTAGAAAAATGAAATGGTAACATTTAACCTTTCTAATATTGTAAGAACATATGCTATATAATGTTATAATTATCTATGATAAATTTGTGCATTTAATATGATTGATAAAATGTTTGTTAATTAACATGTATAAACAAACTAAATTGAAAGTTGACAAATAGAAATATAATATATATACTTACTAATAATTCTAATTGCATGTTATATAATGTTTCTATACCCATGCAAGTGCCTAATTTCAACTACTTAATACATTCGTAAGTTGGTCACTTACGTGTTTATTTGGTTTAGACCGTGTATTGCATTTCATGAGTTTTTGAACTCCAAATGCAATTCAAGACTATGGATATTTGATCCATGTACTTTCACATATAAATGTTATATGGTGAACAGTTATAGTTTGTGGGGTATAATATTTTGATGAAGTTAGCTCATTCGAAGTAAGCCAATAAACAGTATTTTAAGATCATGTATTCAACTTGAATGATTTCAGAAGGATCATATTATGTTAATGTAACACAAGGCCATAAACTATGAGATACATCTAAGAACTCGATCGTTAAAATGTCATCTTGATCAGTTTACATAAAGTGCAACATATTTGATGTCTTAAATGTTAAGAATAATCAAACGCGCTTTTGTAAAAGGTTTGTTATGATATTGTAGTAAGGCTTTCTTTGGAATAGTTTGACCATTTGAAAGAAAAACGAATGTATAAGAATAGATGCAATTTAAGCTAAAGTTGGAATGAAGAGAATGAATAGTCACTTCTGCTTCATAGAGAAACATTGGAAATAAGAATTGTAATACTAATTGATACTTAATATTGGAATATGAAATATGATTTTTATTCCGAAATGTATTTTCATATAGAAAATTGTTTTCTATAGCATTTATTTCTTTGAGTTCAAGATATTTGATCAAAGAACTCTCCACAGTAAACTAGTTGCAGCATATGAAATAAGTAAACAATATTAACAATAGTAAGTGAATGATGGACCTCTAAATTTAGTACATTATTATAGTAAAGGCGAAAATAGTAGGAGCATGTCATATAGCACCTAATGATTGCATCAAATTACCAAAATTGTTTTCGTAAAATGTACCAACATTATTTGTGAAATAATGTTTATTTTTGGTATTGACAGAAAAATAGATATAACTATATTTCAATATGAGTATTATGAATATTCATTATGAAATAGAACTAATTATGGAATTTGTTTTCATAGTAAAAGTGATGCAACAAAAAATACATATGTGTCTAATATTATCTACAGTTGTTTTGGAATTATAGACTAAGCCGTAGTTTGAGAAATAATTTTACTATATGATTATGAATCATATGATACAGATTAATTATATCTAAAACAATTAATGGCTATGCACCAATTCAGTGGGAGCATCATAAAAGTTGATGAACTCTTTGAATTAATACATATTGATGTATGCAATCACAAGTCTATTAATACCAAATGGGTTTCACATACTTTGTTATATTCATCGATGATTTATTACCAACATGAACATGTGTATTAGATACACATGTAGTAAGTTTATGATAAAATCATAGAATATAAAAGAAAAGTAAATAAAATAACATGCAATAGAATAAAATGATTTGATTTGGTCGAATAAGTGAGTATATTGGAAAGAGTTCCAAATGTACCTAAAAATGAATATAGATTCAATCTCAAAGTCACTCCTCCATGTGATGCATAATGATGCATCGATAAGGAGTAATCAGACATTGTTGGACAATTTACGATTAATTGTGAGTGAAGTTGAGTTAGTTTCTTTCTATAAGGTCATGTACTTAAGATTAGCAAACAAGATTGATATTATTTCATCTAAACAAAAGTTTACAAAATCATACAAGATAAGGGTTTGTAAGAAATCCCAACATATCCTAGGCCAAGAAGTTGGCAGGTTGTGCGAGTCGAAAGATTGCACGTAATAATTGTTCATGAGGGATCTTGTATGAATCTCCAAAAGGTTTTTGGAAAGGTCTGTCATCAAATGACATATTTATGTTTTGAAAATAATTTTTGTAAATTAAATCAGTTTTATAAATAAAAAGGTTCAGAAAGCATTTATGAATCCTTATTCTATTTGTACTAAGAAAAAATTGTTGTTTCAAGATATATCAACTTCATTGTGAAGGAATATCTTTGAGAAATTTTTTGTAGTTACATGGAATTGGATCCGATCCATAGATAGAGTTGATTATATGAGATGAAGTGAAACTAACTAACCTAAATGAACACAAAGCATTAGAATGTCTAATAAGTATTCTCGTACATCGAAGAGAAACTATGAGTTTCTTATTAATGTCGAAAATATACATTACCCTCGGTTATTCTACTAAACCATTAAGATTGTTGACTCTATATGGTATGATGCGCAGATCTGAAAGAATTCCAAGTACGCTATCAAAATATAATTTTGGTGGTCGTAACCAAAGAGATGTGATCCATCGGCCGAGATTGTGTCTTTATTGGAAAGACTAATGTGGTTCGAATTAAATAAGCAATGTTGATAAGAATAATATCGCAAATTTCAATTGTTGAAATTAGCATAACATATTCGATATTCAACATGCTTAAGTTAATTTAGATTTACTCACAATATTATTTCTCGATAAGACTTAGTGTTTGGTACTTATGTATTGAAACAGAAAATTCTAAATAATGATTTATAGTAAGCCGTTTACACATATTAACCAAAAATGCCTCGAAGTCAGTGAGAGCGATATTGGGTTTGTGAGTCTTTGGATATGATCCAAGAAATGATACGAATGTAGCATTTTATAAGCATCAAGATTGAATAAGTATTTTGATAGAAATATCAAATAGTTTGATTTTCAATCAAAGTGTAGAGGAAGCATGTGTTCATAAGAAAGAACGTTAAAAGGTACATTGATATTTCTAAACTATAAGTAAACAACACATTATTGATTTTAACAATATGCTTGTATTAAATCAATTTTAGTTGTTTTAATACTCAATTTTGGATTGTAATGGTGTCTTTTATGGTGAGTATAAAAGATATAGGGATTGTCCCAAAACAATATACAAGAGCACCCTATTAAAAGGAGAACATGTAAGTTGGATTCCTAATGAATTAGCAATAGGAATTATCATACAGGTTATGTTGTGTTTGATATTGTGTTTTGTTTATATATTTGATCCATGGAGCAAATATAAAATCCAAATTGATATCACTAAATGGTTGTTTGAGGTGTTCTCGCGTATTTATGAAATACTAGAGAATTGTTTATAGAAACAACGAACTTGTTATGATGGAACGTTTGGACACAAGCTTTTATAAGTGATATTGAGTATAACATGTCAATGATAAAATTCAAGTTAAAATTTTTAATCTAAAAACGTTTCAAAATAAAGGTGATTGTGGTCGATTCAACGAAATGTTGAGAAAATTAACTTGAATAATGCTACAATAAACCAATGTATATAGATATAAATGCACATATTTATAATTGAGCCAAAGGTGATTCCAAATGTTGAGAATCCCATAATATTGGTATAAGATAACAATGTCATGAAATTGGTCATGATAGAACTTAAAGCTCACTAGAAGTCGAAAGACATACTTCGAATTGTTCCACATGATGAATGCAGTTTATCTGTGTCAAAGAGAGTTAATCGACAAAGTAGATAATTAAAACATAATAGCATATCCATTCACTAAGGGAATGACCTAATTGGTTTTGAGAAAACTGATTGGAGAAGTTGGAATTAGATTCTATAGTTGACCCCAAGTGCAAGTGGGAGATTGATAGAGTTAGGGGGTATGCCCTAGGGGCAATTATGTAATTTGTTACACATATCTAACTCGTTGACCAATCTTGTTCGAAATAAAAGGTATTTTTTTCCTATTATATACTTGATATAATGTGATTATATTAATTAATTAACTTAATTAAAAGTATATTTAATAGAAAAATCCATAAATGGTGTATTTTGTGATAGTAGTTACAAAGTGTTGTAACCGTGAGTAATTTATCACAACGAAACAAATATACCATTTTAAATGTTCCTAGCCAAGATGCATCAAGACTGGATATCAATGTATCCGTCGAGACTGGAGTACATAATGCTCTCCAAATGTTGGGCAGTGTATTACTCATGACTTATGGGGGCACCTAGGGGTTACGTACTAATATTTATTGGATAACTATGGAACGACTCAATTGATAGTTTTCTGTTGTTTAATATAACTAAGGTCAAACAGAAAATAACGACATGACTGATTTACACAGTTCTCTCGACTTGAGAATACTAGATCTTCAATATGAAAGCTCTGCTTTGATTATAGCCAAATCATGGCATGGCATCCATCGAGTGACTATAGTTGGATCAAGTGGAAGTATTGGAAGTGAAGCACTATTCAAGAGAGGATTCGTCTCCTCAGTTATATGCGGTTAGTATCACAGGTCAACTCAAAGTCAAAGTCTCTGGCCAGAGCATTTTGGTTAATAATAATTGTTATTATTGAACCAAAGACTTTGTATTTGGACTATAAAGTTGAATGTGGATGAGGTTGGAATTTTGACCATTACCAAATTCCATAAGTCCAAAGTGATATAGTTTTGACGAAGAGAATTAGTGTAAACAAATGTCATAACCGGGTAACGCTTATTAAACTAAAATTGGATTTTATCGAAAATGAGTAAGCGGTAAATTTGGTCATAATGTCACACCACCTGCTAAGTGACGTGTGAATGTTAATATTAGAATAGTTCGATGTTAATTGCTGACCAAATTTACACCGAAGAGTTACACAGCTGAAATGATGAATTCCCTTAAGACCGAACGATTTAATTAGTTTATAATTGTTATAAATTAATTAAATTAATTAATATTTATGAAATATTAATTATAAAATTTGAATATGATTTGACAAATAAGCAATGTTATAGATATTTATAACATTTATAAATATATCGATCGATATACAATATCAACAAACGATTAAATTAGATTTAATTGCATAGTATTTTGGCTTGGGCTTAGATGGGTTTAAGGCCCATCATTAGGGCTGCAAAATTTCGATTTTGGGAAGGTTTAGGGGTGGCTAAAACATAGGGAATTAGCTTGAAGATAATGGGTTGAGATCAAGCGAGAATGGGTAAAAAGGTTTTCCTCGTTTCTCCCTAACACGACTATATATATATATATATATATATATATCTGTGTATGTGTGTGTATGTATGTATGTATGTATCTCTAAAATAATGACTAACCTTTTTTTGGCTGCCATTACCTTCTACGTTGATGGTTAAAACTTAGCTCTCAATCCACTCCAAAATTCTCAAATATATTTCAAATTAAAATATTACTATTCAATAGTTAGAGGTCGGTGATTCCGGAATTGCAATCTGACGAATCAAGAACGGTAAAAGGAAGGAAAATCATTGCTTCAATGTGGGTTCAAAGACATCATTAAATTGGTAATTTTAATTCATATTACAGTAATTAAATTATATTCTATGATCCTATAATGAGAAATTTCATATTTGTTTAAATATATTGCTATTATATGTTTAGTTAGGTGAGATTTTGTAAGTAGATGTAGTTGTCAGAAATCAGTTTGGTTATGTTCATAATTTATTTATTATAATATTTGATTTATGTATAGACAAATGTTGTTTACTGTACAAAATCAATTTTTGTCATTAATAATTGTTATATATATATTTATTAATAAATTCATATATATGTATATTAGTGTATATTTCTCTCTCATAATAGCATATATAAGATATATGTATATGATTTAAAAAATTTAATACACTTATTTATGTAAAATATGAATTTACAAATTCGAAAATTAATTATCATACATATATTCATATTTTTAAATTAACATTTATTGAATTTTAAATTGTTTATTATATATAAAATAATTATTATATTAAGAATTAAATTTTATATTTTTTTTAAATATTATATCATTTCAGAAACGTATAGAAAAAATTTAGGAATTTTTCAATAAAGTTTATTATTTTTAATAATTAATATTATTCGAAAAAACTGTTTATGATTTATTAAAAATAATAATTTAATTGAAAAATTCTTCAAATTTTTTTAACCTTTTCATTCATGATCTAGAATTTCTAAAATTTTAAAATTTTGAATTTTTGATAATATATTATTTTATATTAAATAATTATTGCCGAAATCAATGTATTTGTTTTTTGAAAAATAATATTTCAACTTTGAAAAATCTTCAGATTTTTTCTAAGCTCTATTTTATTATCCTAGATTTTTGAAAATTGTAAAATTTGAATTTTCATCAATAGATTATTTTATATTAATTATTTACGGATGAAAACATTATTTTATTCATAATATATACAAATTAAAATACTAAAATTATTATGTTTGCAAAACTAAGTTAATTTTGAATTATAAATAATTTTTAATAATTGTTCTTTCTCTTTCTATATATATATTTATTTATATAGAAATGTTTTATGTTCATATATTATATGTAATATATTTATACATATATATGTGTGTGTATGTGTGTGTGTGTATTTTGTAACACATATACATGCAAATATTTGGACAATATACATGACATTAAAATGAGCTAATATGCCTGTTGCGATGTAAATCCCAATATCTACATATGTGCATATTATATCTTTCACGGATTATTATGTTACACATGCACTCACACAGATATATGAATATGATACATTTATGTATAAAATAAATCAAATAAAATTAATTTCTTATCTTAATATATTTGGATTTAAATAAAATAAATGATTTTAGTTAAATGAAATTTAGAAATGTTCTAATTCAGTTAGACTTTATAGGCCCAATAAAGATCCAGTAGGGTAAAAAAATTTGAAATTCACACATAATTTTCACTACGGGCTGGTCCAGTTCCAATAAGTCTTATCTCGAAGGGAAAATGACCAAGCACCACTTCAATAGGAGCAACGGAAGAGTTGATGAACTTTTGGGTCTCGTAGATACTAATGTATATGCCCCAATGCCTATTGTAACAACCCGCCATCTATGATGTCCTGATCCATGTCTAAAAGTGGCATGAGCATTATGGATGTCGTTGATGGAAGATCGTTTGGGGGTAAAACATAAAATAAATCACGTAGCTATTAACGAAAATCTTCACTTTTTGAAACTCACAGCGGAAGGGAATAAACATAATGCTAAAAAATACCTTATCTCATATAAATAAAAAAACTGTAACTACTAGTCTTTAGTATCACAAAATTGTCTAAATACCAAAAGTAAATATATGGTCAAAATATATAGGAAAATATCGAATAAACATATATAAGAAACTGATAAATGCACGCCTTCGACGTACCACCACGTCTTTGAAATCATCACTAGTCCTCTCTATCTACTTACTAGAGTAAGAAAAGGAGAAAACAACAAAGGGGTCAGATAGAGAGTGAAATGCATTATAGAAGTGTATAATACAAATAAGTAAGTTAAACAAAACTTATGCCAAAAACCATACCATAACCAGTGTCACCTGCACCAAATAAGTCAGGTAAACACAATATAATCCTGTGAGTATAATAGTAACCTAGTATGCTAAGTTTTTACCATAATACCAAACGATGCCCTAATATAGCATCTAGCGTGTCCCTGTCGAGAATCATACTCACATCTCAAGAATCCTAAACTAAAGGCATCAGTACAAGGATGGGGTAAAGCCCCACCTCGTCATCACCGAAACCATATGCAACTCACTATTAAGAACTACATGCCTCAACCATTTATCGCCTAACTATATGCAACTCATCATTGAAAATTACATTTTTAAGCCCGTTACCTCTAGATGTCATTGGTCACATTGAGAACTTATTTCCTCTGAAAAGTGTATTATAACGCTTACCTTATTGAAATCGCCATCATTAGGTGTCACTAATCACATCGGGAACTCATTTCCTTTATAAAAAATGGACCGTAATGCTGTTTCAAATCGTCATCATTATATCATACATTAATGACTCAGTTACTTTGGAAAGTGCGTCATGATTGAGTTAGGGTTATGCACTAGGGGCAACTCTATAATTTATTGTAAATTATTAACTCTGTAATAAAGTCTCATTTGAAATAAACATGTTTTTCTTTTTATTATATATTTATCGTATTATGATATGTTAATTAATTATTTAGTTTAAGTATAATAAATACAAAATCCTTAAATGTATTTTATGTTATAATAATTAAGATTTATTGTAACCATAACAACTTATTACTTAAAATAACATAGTATTCAAATATCCATAGTCAAGATGTTTCGAGATAGGATATCGATATATCTGTTGAGACTAGAGTATGTAACGCTTTTAAATATTGGGCAGTGTATTAATCATGGTTGCTGGGGGCACAAAGGGATTATGTATTTATAGTTATTGTATAACTACGGAATGACTCACTTGAGATTTTTGTTTTGGTTAATATAACTAAAGTCAAATAGAGAATCTCGAAGTGACTATATTACATAGTTCTCTCGACTTGAGAATACTGTGGAACTTCAATATGGATACTCCACTTTGATTATAATTGAATCATGGCATGATGTCCATCAAATGGCTATAGTTGTGTCCAAATTAAAGCATTAGAAGTGAAACACAATTCAATAGAGAATTCGACTCCTTAATTGTATGAGGTTAGTATCATGGTCAACTATAGTCAACTCAAAGTCAAAGTCTCTAGCCAAAGCAGTACATTAATAATAATTATTATTGTTGAACCAAGGACTTTGTGTTTGGACTAACCAAGTTAAACGTGTACGATATTGAAATTTTGATCCAAAACCAACCTCTATAAGTCTTAAAGTGATAGGTTAGAATTTTAGAACAAAAGAAATAGAGTCAAATATCTATTTATAGGTTGAAAACAATAATATTTAGGCTAAATTCAAACTCATTATATTACGAAAATACCATTGGGTTTGACTCTTTCAAAATTTGGGCCTATTTTATCAGTTCAACAAGTTATATATATATATATATTTTGATTGTAAATGACATTTTGGACATAAAGGAATAGGTCAACAATCATGATTCCAACTCATGTAATAATTTAGTATTTTTTTTATTTATGTAAAATTACAATTTTACCTTCTAAATTAATTATAATTACATAAAATTACGGGGTGTTACACCTATAGTGACTAAGAATAATTCCACTTATTTCATAACTTTTACTTATGATTTCTCAAGACTAGGATTTTTATATCTTACAAAGAATAAATCCAATGTCTAGGAGAAATATAAAGATATAAGAACGAAGTAGAAAATCTGATGAACTACAAAATAAAAATACTTTGATCCAATCAAAGAGGTAAGCGTGTCGGATAATAACTCCAACGATACTTAAAAGATAATGGGATTATTTCTCAGGTCACTCTACCATACACTCTGTAACACAATGGTGTTTTGGAGAGATGAAATCAAACCGTATTAGACATGGTTCGATTTATAGTAAGTGGCTGAGTTACCTCTTTCCTATTGGGATATAAGTTAGAATCTGCAATGAATATATTGAGTTTTATGCCTACTAAATTTGTCCCTAAGACACCATATGAGATGTGGTATGGGAAGAAACACCACCTTAAGTATTTGAAGGTGTGAGGTTGTCCAGCCTACATTAAGAATATTGTTGGTTCCCAATAAGCTTGAGACTAGATTAGTACTATGTAGGGTTATAGGACCTTGCAAAGGTTCTATGTGATATATTTTCTACAACATGGTGGAACAAATAGTCATTGACACATTGCCTTTTTTAGAAAAGGAGTTTCTATAAAAGGATATTAACAACAAAGTTGTGACAAAGACTGAACCGGTAGAAGAATCGAATACACTAATATATGATAACATGTAACCTGTTGAAGGTCTAATAGGGAATCTAGTCCTCCAGAGAGATACTATGATTTTCTCATGGATAATGAGAAAGTGGGTTGTGTCCTAGAAGGCATCACTCCCCTCACATTTCGATAATCATTGCAGAGTAAAGACTCTATACTATCGCTTGAAGTTATGAAATCCAAGATGAATTCCATGTACATAAACAAAGTATTGACTTCAGATGATCAGAACTGAAGGGATAAAATCCATTGACTGTAAATTGACCTTTAAGAAGAAACTAAATGTAAAAGGGAAGGTAGAGAGACCTACAAAGCGAGGCTAGTTGTGAAAAGTTTCAAGGTGTTGAGTATGATGAAATGTTTTCGTCCGTAGCCATGTTTAAGTCCATTCAGATATAACTTATCATCGTCGCATTCTATGACTATGAAACATGGAAAATGAATGTGAAAACGGTATTTCTAAATGGTAATTTAGAAGTGACTATTTACCTGTCACAACTCAAGGGTTTCGACGTTTGTGGGAGCGAAGGAAGGGCTTGTAAGTTGTTAAGATCAATATTTGGTCTTAAACAGGCTTCAAGGAGTTGGAATAAGTGTTTTGATAGAGTAATGAGATAGTTTGGTTTTATCATAACACATAGGAAGCATGAGTACAACAGAATGAATAAGGCAGTGCTATAGTGTTTATTTTCCTTCACGTTGATGATTTTCTCTTGATTGACAATAACTTCCCGTTATTGCAATCAGTAGAATCTTGGTTTTTCAAGAACTTCTCCATGGAGGATTTGGGAGAAGCGACCTATATACTTTGCATTATAATCTATAGAGATAGATCCAATGGTTGCTAGGATTATCCCAATCCTTATACATAGACATCATGCTGAAAATTTTAGTTTGGAGAATTTCAAGCGCAGAAATGTTTTAACGCAATCAAGAATCATCTTTTCAAAGAAGGATGCTCATCATACTTCTGAGGAGAAGGAGCGTATGAAAGGATGTTGTATTTGCAATTGGAGCCATTATTTGTGCTATGCTATGTATGAGATCGGGTATGGCTTATACATTAGGATGCATAAGCCGCTATCAGTCAAACCCTCGGAAAAAACATTGGACTGCAGTGAAATATATCCTTAAGTATTTAAAAAATACTAAAAACGAATTCCTAATATATATGAATGAAGTCCTCCTTATGAAGATGTAACGTCCCAGATTTAAGCGCTCGAAAATCAACATCCATACTTTACATCGTATTCGAATGCCGTAGATTCGACCGTTCAAATCTGAGTCGCCGGAGCTTATAACAACATTAAGTACATAACACAGCGGAATAAAAGAATAGTATATTGATATACAATATCTGATACAACAGAGTGATACAATGAATATCAATATACATCAGAGATATGATACAACAAATAGCAGCGGAAAAGAAAACGATAACAACAGCAGCGGATAATCTTCATCTTCAAAGCAGCAAATCCAAATATAGCTCGAACTCCCAATAACGATGCACAAAGATAAGCAGGTGCAGTCCGATCCAAAGACTGAACTAGCTCCAGAAAATCTACTAATCTGAATATCTGAAAAAACCCAACTCTAGACTGCTCGTGTAGAAAAATTTTGAGCATCCAGAGTTTAGGAAAGAAACAATAAACTCTGGATCAGTCATGGGACTGGTGTGAGCAACAAAAACAGTTTATCTTTAAAAACAAATAGCAGACAGTTTTAAAGTCAATTCGAAATGCTTTTGGAAAATGAAACTACCATAAGACCTCCCGCCACACACACAATGCAAACGCAGAATTGGAGGAGATTTCTTCCTATAATAGTCAAAGATGCTTACTACGCAAAATCAAATCATTTTTGATATTATTATTAGTGCATAGTGTAGAAACATTTCGAAAGTAGAATATAAATCTTAGCCAGCATAGGCATTCCGCACTTATGCCTACTATAGCTACCATGTTCAATAGCAGGTTACCGCCACATTCCATGGCAGGTAATACAACTAAAACCGTACAAGGTTCGTATTGTTTCTTTGGATTTCCAACAAATGGTCAGGCTAAGGAACTTCCTATGCCACGAAGGAACACCTCTGGAATGACGTCCCGAGAAATAACCTAACATTACGGTTAGATCTCTGCCAACACAAAGCCGGGTTACCTCTGCAAAAATAGGTAACTACTGACACGCGTATGCCATCCCCCGATCGTCACCGATCTTCCCGAGGATCCTCGATTTCCAACAACCACATAATAAGCAGTATCAACAGAGGTTAAGTATCTGGGCTCCATACCATGATACCACCTTTATCCAGAAGGAATGACATACATTAAGGGGCGCTACTCCCTAGAACCTTGCTGCATCCTTCCTATTTTGACCATTTCCGGGGTGTGAGGCTCGACGAAGTCTCGTCCACAAAGCTACGCTTTGTCACAAAGCCATGCTTCGGGTCAAACAAATGATCAACCTATGATCACAAAGATATAAGATCAAACAAATGATCATATCGCAAATGATCAAACACTGATCATCGCACAGCAACACTCAGCATGTCACGTTACCAAATTGGGATATATCGCTGATAAATTTCAACTACATAACCTCTGAGCTCGTACGTCTCAGAGAAGGGTGTTAAGCTAAGAGAATAAATTCTCCGCCACCAACAGAAATGTATTTGAAAGAAATCGGCTTTATATCTCAAAGTGTAATGTCAGACATGTAACCATACAAGTCTGTTCCGGGTTCGAACAGAACCAAAGGCACTTCCAAAGAAGCCCTTGCAATCCGGATAATTTTCTAATCACGTTCGGACTTCCCATCACAAAAAGAGTGATATAAATCTCTATACCGGCGCGACTCAGTGCAGAGACATTCGACAGGTTGTCCTTTCATTTTCGAAAAATATCCGGTCTTCAACACCGGTCTTCAAATGCGATCCATATACGACGTATCACTATTCGGAATGGGTTATATGACACAATTGTCTTTTCCCGGCTAACCCGAATAGTGAGCGCAATATTCAAAAACAAATGGATAATGGGATTTCAATTAAGTCATAATTTTAAACCCAAACTTCTCTTTTCAAATGGTTTAACAAATTACCATTTTAATCTTTTTAAACAAAAAAAAAATCAATTCACAAAGTTCACTTAATTTCACAAAGATTCATTCACAGATTTTCCAAATCAATTTCCCTTTCAATTTGATTAATTCGTTAAATCTTTAAATCAAAGATTTAACTCATAGCTTTCAAAACAATTTCATTTCGAATGGGTTAAACAAAACATCAATTAAAATCTGTTAAAAATAAACAGATTTAATTTATAGCTTTCGAAAAGAATTCATTCATAACTTGGAAAATCATTTTTTTCAATTTAATCTTGAAATTCCTTTACCTAAATTGAATTTCACTTCTTATCTGAAAGCTTTTATTCCTTTAAAACAAACAGTTTTTATTTGGAATTTTGATTCATCTATACGAGTTAAAGTTCTTGAGTTAAATCCAAATTTTCAAACAATACTTTTAAAATGGTTTAATTCATACGAACACATTTATATCATCTTTTATCCCTAGTTTCCAAATCATAGATTTAATTTCAAACTTGAATTCAAATTTAAATCTAATTATTTAAATTTTCAAAAACTCGGTTAAGTTATTCAAAATAACTTTTATCTTTGAAATTCCATTTCAAAAGCTTTTCACTTTAAACCCAAATTTCAAATTTCAAATTTCAATTTCAAAAACATCAAATTTAAATTATCTGTGACTTAACCGATTTCCACGTGAAATCCATATTTGTGTGTGTAAAGGTGTAGTCCAGGGGTTTTACACACAATAGTGCATAACATCAATCATCACAGATATATCGATAAGCGGTATAACCCATAACGCTTATCTTCATTCACAGATTCATAGATAAAATAAATTTATCAGTCACAAAGATTCACTATTACAATTCGATGTGGGTTTCGGATAGCCAACTGAAATCCGACTCCCTGTCGCATCGAAATTCAAGTGCCGTTTTACGGGCCAAAGGTTTGCACATTCATATAACAATATATACATCACAGATAAGTAAATTACATCACCGATAATTTATCACAGATCACAATACAAATCAGGGTATAAAGCATCATATATCAGGGATATCAAACAATTTTAATCATCCAATAGAATCCAAACATTCATAGATAAGATCTTTTTATTATCTGATAAATCTAAATCAGATAAACCACAAATCCAAGTTAATTAATTACAATTCAAATTGATAAAAAAAATTTCTTTAATCATTTATTAATTAATAATAAATTAGTTAATCCTTAACTTATTAACTAATCATCCTTAATTGGTTTATAATAAGAAATTACCCCTAATTACTTAATTAACTTTAGCCATTAGTAAATTACTTTTAACTATAAGTAGTTAATTCCCTCTAATTACTTACATTAATTAATCTTCTAATAAATGTTATTCTTAATTATGAAATTCATTAACCTAAATCAATCTTTGATTAGATAATTATCCTTAAAATTTTCTTATATTAAATAACTATCTTTAATGACTCAAATCAAGTAATTAATCTTTTAATCATTTAAGACCTTAATCAAATTAAAAGATAATCATTTTATCCAAATTTATTACTTAATTAAGGATAACCTTTGTAATCAATTTTCCACTAATCACTTTATCATTTATACTAAGGATTAAAACATTTCATCTTTAAATTGGTACAGGATCAAATGAACATTTAACAAAAATGTTATAAATATATAGATTGAAAAACCTTAAACTCGAATAGTTTAAATCAAATTACACCAAACTTGGTTGCCTTAAAATTTAAAATCTTGATTTATTTGAAAATTTAAAAGCCTGGAAACATCTTCCCTTATTAATTTTGTAACCTGGTAAATGTTTAACCAAAACCCGAGCCAGATTCAGAAATACCCGAGCAAACTAACTAAAACTCCGAGCAACTTCACGTCGCCTCTTAACTTCGAGGAAACCCCTCAATTGACTCGAGCTCGACCCGAAGAACACCTTCGTCCCCAAATCAACAGAACCCAGACACGATAAAACGTGCACGTGCACACCACCATGGCGACGCTCCGGCGAACCTCGCTCCCCTCCGCAAGTTACTCATCTACCCTACACTCGCTAGCAATGATCAACTCGAGGCTAACGACTCCATAACGAAATCGAGCTTTTAATTCGAAACTCGAACTCATCGTCACCACCAGAAATCGAATCCGTGCCACCTCCTCTTGCCATCAGAGGCCATGAAAACTTGACTCGAGCTCCACCTATCGTCACTACATCGATCGCCACTGGTGCGATCAGCTCCGGTGCAATGACGACGTTGCCGCGATCTGGTTTGTCAACCACGTTCCCGTATGGGTTTAAACCCTACTTCGATCTCGAACTCCCAATCCACGCAATGGAAAAATTTTCTGATAATTTTCGTGACATCCCTGATGTTTACACTAACTTCAATTCAAGTTTAAACATTTGTTATTGTTTCAATCACGAGAAATTTGTAAAAATTCCATTTTTATTCAAATGCGAACTGTTCTTGAGTTACTGGACTAAAAATCTTCATTCAAGTTTTAAAAATCATAATTTGAAGTATAAATTCAGATTATAATCTTGAATCAATATTTTATAACATTCTATTTTTATCAAAAATCAGTTGAATACCTGTAAACCAAAGTTACAGTGACGATAATCCTCTGCATATTTAGATAAGCTTTGCAAAAATCTTGTTTTAAGGGTTAAAACATCTTGATCAAACTGAAAAACCAAAGCTTTACCATGTTTAACAGCAAATGACTTTTGGGTTTTAAAACAAATATACACCCTGTATAAAATTTTTGCAGAGAAACACTGAACATCCAACATCATATGCAAACTGAAGCATATTCAAAACAATCAATAGATGAAGTTTGAACTGTTTTCAAATAAATTTAAAACTGTTCAAAGATTAAGTTTACTCACAAAAGCTTCAAGATATCAAACAGGCTAAAAATAGGAGTTTGCTCACCTGAGAAGATTTTTGAACAAAGAATACTTTTGTTTGAAGACTGCCGTTTGATTTATCTGTGAATCCTTTCTGTTTTGTTTTAGTTGCTTTTAATTTGCTTGTTTTCCAGGCTGAAGACTTTGCCTTGTTTCCAGATTTTTAATCCTTTGCATTCCATCTTCATTTGAATTTTCCAGGTTGAATTTTGTTTTAGTTTTCAAAATGATATCTTCCTTATATTTTTCTCAGCTCGAACTGAAATGAGGAAGACTTGATAAAAATGAGTTTTTAGGGTACTCATTTTGTACAAGTCGATATGAGTTGTTTGTACAAAAATGCAGGGATATTTCTTTTCCTTGTTGGCTGAAATGAGATGGCATTGATTTCTTTGGTACCATTTTGTTTACCAGGCAAGATCTTGGAGGCTGATATATTGATTTGGTGGCCAAGCATTAATTAGGCTTTGTACAAATGGTTATTTTATTTGATTGTATATTTGAATATATACTTGCATTTCGGCTGAAGGTACTTGAACATGATGGCTTCATTAAATTGACTTTGTACAAATGTATATTTGTTTAAACTTATCTTTAAACACTTTTGTTGTTGTCTGGTTTCATTCTTTTACAAGTGTTTGTATTTTCTTCTTTGTTTATTTTATTACTTAAGAATATGAGTGAACTCCTATTTTATCCTATTTCCTTTGATTATATTTTGTATCTATTTTATTTGTATTATATCGTATTGATTTATCAAGATATATGTATTTATTTCACAAATTTTATTCAAAAATACCATTAATTATAAATTTAAATTAAATAAAAATCTAGGGTCGTTACAGAAGACGTATACAAATTCGAGCTTTCAAGGTGATATCGATGATAGTAAATCGGTATCGAATTATGTGTTCACATTAAACGATAGAGCGGTAAGCTGGAAAAGTTCAAACTAAAAACTTGTAGTTGATTCAATGATGGAGGCTGAGTACGTCGCCTTAAACAAACTAGCTAAAGAAGTAGTTGGATGCGCAAATTTATGACTAAGCTAAGGGTGATTCCCAATGTTGAGAATCTCGTGACATTGTTCTGTGATAACAATGCCATGATGCGGATTGCGGATGGACCTAGAGCTCACAATAAATTAAGGCATATACTCTAGAAGTTGCACATGATAAGAGAGTTTGCCAACATCGAAGAAGTGACGATTACAAGAGTAGATATCAATAAAATATATAGATCTGTTCACGAAAGGATTAGCTCGATCTGTTTTGAGTAAACTGATCGAAGGAATGGGATTATGAATCTATAATTGGCCTAAAATGCAAGTGGAAGATTCAGAGAGCTATGGGTATGCCCTATGGGAAATTATGTAATTTATTGTAAATTATCTAGCTCGGTAATCAATTTTTTTATAATAAAGGTGTTTGATTTCAATTACATCATTATATTGTGTGATAAATTATTAAGTAATTGATTTAAAGCATATTAATAAGAAATTCCTTAGATAAAATGTTATGTGATTTTAATTACAAATAGTTGAATCGTGAGTAATTAATCACAATACAAAATAACATTTTATTTTAAGTAGGTCAAGATGTTTTGAGAAAGAACATTGATAAACCCATTGAGACCCGCGTACATAATGCGCTCTAGATGTTGGGCAGTGCATTACTCATGGGTGTTAGAGGCATCAAAGGGTTGCTGCTTGTAGTTATTGGATAACTATGGTTTGACTCGTCCGAGAGTTTCCTGTTGGTTAATAACAACTAGGTCAAATAGGAAATCTCAGAGTGACGATGTTATACAGTTCTCTTGACTTGAGAATACTATTGAACTTCAATATGAATACTCCACTTTGATTGCAGTTATAAATACCATCGAACGGCTATAGTTGGGTTTGAGTTGAAGCATTGGAAGTGAAACACTATTTAATAATTTGTTTCCTTAGTTGTATGAGGTTAGTATCGACATAGTCAACTATAGCCTACTCAAAGTTAAAATCTTTGGTTAAAGAACAAATGTTATTATTGAACCAAGGACTTTGTTTATGGACTGATGGAGTTGAATGTGGATAATATTGGAATTTTGACTAATATAAAATTCCATATATTCTAAAGTGTTAGAGTTTTGACGATGATAACCTGTGTAAATTATCGTTACTAAAGGGTGGTGCTTAAGAAAATGTAAAATTGGATTCTACAAATGAGATATGTGAGCGATGAATTATACCAAACTGTCATACCACTAGCTAAGGTGATGTGTGAATGTTAATAATTAAATTGTTCGAATATTAATCACTGATTGAGTTCACGCCTATGAGTCACACAGCTGTATCTATTCAGTCTTCGAAATACCACTCGATTTAATTAATTTAAAATAGTTATAAATCAAATAATATTTCAGAGAAGTATTAATTATGAGAGTATATAGTATTTGGGGTGTATTTAGTAAATGGGTAGCTCATAGAAATGTTCCGGGTGCTATTAGTAAATAATTGGATACGTATATAAAAGTTATATATGCATGTGTCGATATACGATATCGATATATATTTAAATAGGATTTAAATTCAATTAATTAATGGATAGGCTAAATTTATTTAGTCCAATAAGGATCATGTCATGGCCGACCAAAACAAGGAGGGAGAGGTGGATCTGGCTTTGATTTGGTAAGAGGAAAAGGTGCAAGATTTTTTTGACAACTCTATATATAAAAGCAAGGCCAATGACAATTTTTTCTGATCGTTTTCTTGCTCCTCTTATCTTAAACCTTGGCTGACCATACCTCTGTCGAAACCCCATAGCTGAGATCCCCATTTCATATAGAAATATAAACAACTCAAATCAATGCGGTTATATGATGAAGGTTGCAACTTATGATAAAGATCTAGACGATCTAGGTGACTATTCAGATTGAGGTGTGTCAATCAGGCTGCATCTTCATCTAGGTATAAATCAAATATTAATTTTTTGTTGTATGCTCATTATCACTGTATATACAAACATACATAAACACATACACACATATACACATACGTACGTACGTACATACATACATACATATATATTATTGCCTCTGTAATTTAAAACTATTTTTAACAATTTAATAATTGATTAAATGTTTTAATTCCTTTAATATAATAATTTAAAATAAATAAATAAATAAATTCTTTAGTTTTGCCCTCGTATAATTTTATAATGTGTAAAATAATTTCTGATCAATAAACATATTATTTATAATTTTAATTTATTATTTTCTAATTATAATCATTTTAAATGTAAAATATATTAATTTTATATTTAAAGCTAATATATATATATATATTAAAATTTTAAATTGATTTCAGCCAATTTTATAAAAATATGCCGAAAGATACTTAGTGTATATATTTATATATATTATATATAAATATATATTTTGATAGTAAGAGGGATACTTTATTCAAGTAGAGCACTTATTTTGATGCCTTGGGGCTCAAACCCACGTTCTAGAATCTATGTTTAAAGTGTCATACCACTAACCAGTTGAGTTAGAGATCCTTGACTATAGATAAATATATATATCATATTATAATAAAGATATTGATTTCAATTAGAAGATTAATGTATATAATTATATATTTTTTAAATTAAATTATTTTCTGTCATTTTATTTTAAAAAACTTCGGATGAAAGTATATATATTTTTTAATATTATATATATATATATATTCAAAATGTTTTGATTAAAATATCTTTTAAATTAAAAAATAATTATTTTCAGTTACATATTTAATTTAACTTATATATATGTATGAAAATAATACTTAGTCAAATTTAAGATATTTTATAAATTTGAATTAATTAAATCAGATTTAGAATTCGAATTTACACACACACAAAAGCATCAAATCAAACTTAGATATTTCAATTTTAGATTTGAATTTGAAAACTCTGACTTGGTTAAATTATAGTGAATAATAGGCGCAGATCCCTAATAAGTTTCAAAATATACTAAAAGCCCAGTAAAAAAAAGTATGTAAATTAGGTCCCTAGAATTAAGTTACTAAGTAATTGCATATAGTTATGCAATTATTCGCTGAATAATTGCAGACATTTATGCAATTATATCCAAAAGTTGCATAAATTTATGCAATTTTTTCGGTGAATAATTGCGGAAATTTTCGTAATTTTTTTGGTGAATAATTGCGGAATTTTCCGCAAATTTTTGAAAAAATTGCGGAATTTTCCGTAATTTTTTGATGAATAATTGCGGAATTTTCCGCAATTTTTCAGTGAATAATTATGGAAATGTCTGCAATTTTTTGATATAATTGCATAAATGTCTGCAATTATTCACTGAATAATTGCATAAGTGTATGCCATTATTCGGTAACTTAATTCTAGGAACCTAATTTACAAACTTTTTTTTACTGGGGTTTTTATGTATTTTGAAACTTATTAAGAACCTGTGCCAAACTGTCCCTAAATTATATATGATATTTTACAAAATCAAATTTATTATTTAATTAAATATATTTTTTGAAATGATATATACATAATATTAAAATTTTAAATAAGGCAATCGATATATACATATATATCTCAATATATCATAGTAGATATAAATCTCAATATCCACATACATATATAGTATATTAAATCATACTTATATCTATTATATTATCATGTTATGCTCAAGTATCACATCAATATTTCATCATAACTATGTTTGAATAATACTGGGTATATTCATATATACACTAATAATATTTAATTCATATGATTTATTAAATGAAAAATAAAACATGATTTATTAAATAACTTGATTGAATCTAATGTTAACTAGTAGATCTCATGGACCCATTAAAATCCAATTAGGGATTTTTTATAAAATTTATCCATTTCATCTGTTGCCAACCGGGCCAGAACCAACATTTGGATCAGTGACAACCTAATACCAATCGATCTAATTTTTTTTATCGATAGCTTTTATATTATTATATTTTCTAGATGATAACTCCAAAGTACCATGGTTGGACCAGTACCGATCCAACCTCAAAAAATTGCAATAGAACACATAGTCGAGTTGAGACCTTTTCTTCTACCTAGACAATTGGATTAGGAAATATTTCTGCATACTATGAGACTTTATGGGATATTTTTGATTGATCAGGGATACTTTGAGTCAGAGCCTTCGCCTAATGTCTCAAGTATGATATTTTTTATTTTGTATATGTATCTACATTGTGTACTTTATCCCTTCTACTATGAAATATACCATGGTTTGATCTATGTAGATGGTTTTGTTATTACTAAATTATACCCTTAGGTGTTCAAGCATTCTTGGACTATGTACCTATTTGTAAAACGATCCCGAATGTTATAAAAAGTGGATCCTTATAAGTCGCAACTTATAAGTTTTTTCTTTATTTTTTCATATCAAATTCAAAGTTATATTATTTCATGGAATTTTGGCATTTATTAAATTTTGTGCTTTTTGCAATGCATTTCGAGTAACTCCGTAACCTGAAGTCCCCGCTTAAGAAGCTAAGGGCTGTAGTAGTTGCTGAATCTTCTACTGGTACTTAGACAATCGTTGGATTGAATTACTTACCCGTCTTGTCGTTACAAAAGATGATGCTACCACATTGAGGCCGTTGTTTGGGAAGAAAATTCAATATATTGCTTGTATAGTATATCCGTTGGACCTTTTTGAATAAGGTTGTTGGTAACATGTTTACTTCCAATGTGGGTGATGTATTGGTTTCAAAGCCAAGTGAGCTTTATGTTTAGAGTATTTGCGAACTACCCCGCTTGTTCTGAAACTTTCTAAGACCCGCCTCATGACATAAATTTGAATATTTTTAATCTTTGCAAAAACATCTTGCGTTGTGTAATTAAAATGAAATGTTGCATGAATGTAAATGTTATAAAGTAGTAAATATTCATAGTAATTATTTTTGCAACTTTGGTTGCTTTTATTCTCTATTGCATTTTACATCGCAAACCAATTGTTACTGTACTTTTGATGAATGTTTAGTTCCTTACATTATTATAATGCAAGTATTTTAAATTTATGTAATTTTGATAAATTAGTTTGAATTATATTATGTAAAAATAGTATATTTGGTCATATGAACATACAAAAATATTAAATGGACAAAATATTATCCATTTGTGCATTTTTGTTTATTTTACGGTACCTTGCATTTTAAATAATGTAAACAAGCAAATTTGACATAATCGCCATCTTTGCACTTAACTTGAAGAACTTAGATTTGTGACTCGGATTTTACAATTTTTTTATTGTGATGAATTTGCTAAGTTTAGGAATTAGATTTATAGTATAAACAAAAGGAGGTCGTTTCCTCTAAAATGAAAAGCGACTTAGAGATTTTAAAATTACCATGCATGGAGGTAAATAAAAAAACCCTTTTGAAAATACACCTATATATGGCACATAGGCTCATTCTAAAAATGTCATCATGTTTTCTTGAAAATATTTACACTTTTGAAAAACAATTCAAGAAAAAACTTTATCTTTTATCGTAGTAATTTTCAATGAAGTCCGGATTTGGTTCTTGGAAAAAATGCAAAAAAAAAAGGAAATATCAAAAATAATTTATGAATGGCACTTTACGATCTGTTTTTTAAAGTAGTTTTTCGTGTATTAAGTTAGAAAATAAAAAGCAAATCCAAAGTTCCTCAAAATTATTTCCCGCTTTTCTTCCATTAAAATTAATTACAAATTATCTCATAATAGGAAAATAGTTTCATTTAGGCTCGTTTTACAAAAGCTAATGGATATAAAATTCTTTCAAAAATATGTTCCAAGTTCGGATCTTTTTCTTCTAAACTTATTACAAATTCAAATCTATTTCTACCATGCAGTTTTTTGTGATGGTACAATTTTACATTGCGCATCATAATATTTCTTTTCTATAAATAAATAAATAATATTGTGTGACCTTAAACAAGGCAAAACTGCCGCAACTTAGAATTGCACAATATATATATATATATATATATATATATATATATATATATATATATATATATATATATATATATGATGCCATGATTTAAAATTACGTCATCAGAAAACGGTACGTAACAACTAATATGGTGGAATCGAATATGAGTTGCTAATAAGTTTTGAAATAGACATGTCTTTGTTAGTAAAAGCAAAAGGCGGACCAAATTCTAAACTTTTCTGTTTAAATATGTCAAAATATCACTTGGAATTTTCTTTTTTAAGAATGGAAAAAAAAAAAAAACCTTTGAAATTAAATTAAAATTAATAGCAAATCCATAACACGTCATTAAATTGTGGGAATCAACGTACGAGTAGTCAAAAACTTGAAATTTATAACAGAGTAGCTGATTATGTTAACATAGGCCAGTTTCCATTTAAGCCTCATAAAAATCAGAGCAAGCTACTTTAATACCTCTCTTAATTCGAAACATAATCCAAAATTAACTAAATATCCTTTCATATCTTCATGCAGGATCAGTCATATTTGCTCATTAATTGATTCATTTTGTCAATAAATAAAATTAACATTCTTCCCCCCTTCCTCATCTTCACATTCAATTAATTTTCAGTAAATATTTTACTAAATCTCTTTTAATCTCATAGAGATAAGCTGAAAATATACAGGTGTTATATAAGGTGGTTTGAAGTATCATTAGCCAATCATTTCCACAAATCAAAGTCCAATGAATCATAGTTCTTCACAAGGCAGCTCGAGTTTGGATTCACAGTCACCTGCAGAGGTTGGAAATCAGTCGGTTAATGCGACTAATTATTTCTCAAATTATGGTTAGTCACTAATCTTATGGTTGATAAATGACAATTATATATGATAAATGATAATTATATATGATCAGTTTGAACAATGTAATTTATATTTACAGGTATTTTGTTATAGAACTAATTATGAGATGCTATATACTTTTACCATTTGATCCTTTTTAAATCTGTATGCAATGTTATATTTACAGGGTATATAGTTGCCATTAGACTAATTTTAGCTTGGTGCTTTGAAGTATAATAAACTGCATTATTCTAAATGTTAGTTCACAACTATATTAATCGTTTTTGCTACTTGCATTGATTTTATGCCTATATAATGTAGTTATCAACTTTAACTTAGAAATGATTGTATTGTATAGATTTAGTCTTACATTCATCCCTTCTTTTAGTAATTTGATGTAATCGCTATGTACTACTAGTTACTAAAAACAACTCTGGTAGGTTTTTTAACTTGTGTGTGTGTATGTGCATGTGTGAGTGCACGCACGCACGTGCGCGCCGACACACAATTTGAAATGATACAAAAAAATGGAAACAAGTTCAAATCATAATTAGGATCATCTTTACAAAAATTTGGCTTCTTTGAGTATTCCTAGAACAATGAGATTGATTTTTTATTTCAATGGTTAAAATATATGTTTAAACGATGATATTGGTTTATTATTTTGAATGGGTTAGCAAGATAGAGATGGTCTCATTTTTAATGGACGTGATCATCATAAATAGATTAAACATCTTTTAAATTTTGTAGAATTTGAAGTAGTAATATGAACCTTTTTATCTCTACTCGCACGCTCGTATATATGAAAGGGTTCTACGCCCCCTCAACATAAATCCTCCTATTTACTTGGCACTTCAAAAAGTTTTAAAATAAGCCATTATCATTTAGTTATTTATGCAAAATTTAAAGACAATTCAAATTGTTAGCTTATTCAAAATTATGACTCATATGAGCTATCAAAATATTTATTTAACTGTCAATCTAAAATATAGTTTTGAATAAATTAAAATTTTTGTAAAAATGTGAACTTTAGCAAATATGATCTCTATAGTAATAAGATCACATACATAAAAGGTGGGCTCATTTTAATATTTCTAGCACTTGGATTGATATCTCAAATCAACTGTCCACTAATTTTTTGAAATAGTCTAGTTTATTGTAAAGGCGGGCCTCATAATATAGATTGAATATCTACAAAGTTTCATAATAATTGTGTTGGTCTTAAAGGTGCAATAAAGAGAGGAGTTACATCTCATTCCTATATTCATGTGTGTGTATTTAGGGGGAACGGTCCACATTCCACCAACTATGAACCCACTTAAAATCTCTCATATAAAATTTCAAAATTGTTCAAAATTTTGTGGATATTATCTTATTACAATCAAGATCATCCTCTTGAATTTTTGTACTATTTTGAAACTTCTAACCTATTCAAAATTGCAAATCAACACGAGTCATAACATAATGTATTTTAACCGTTGATTTTGAATGCACTTGTGAACGAGTTGAAAATTTCAAACTGTTCCAAATTTTTGAGAATATACAAAGGGTTGTTTCATTTTGAAAACTTTGAGCACAAAAGGATGAAGAGGATTTTGAGGGATAAATCAAGGATGTAGATCATTACCCATATATATACACAAATGAGTGTCCACACGCGCACGCATGTGTGAGACAAAGTACTATAATTACGAGAGTTTTTTCAAAATAATAATAATAATAAATAAATAAAATAAACACGCGCACATGCGCGAACATTCATGTTATTGAAGTGGTCTCATTTTTACTATAGATGCTGTTCACGGTATAGAAACATCTTCATAGTTTGATTAAATTCAAATCAGTTAGCTCTAAAAAGTGTAGGATGTAGATGAAATGTAGCGAAAGTGAATCATAAGCGATCTCTCCTGATATGTATATTTTATTTTTTTATAACAAAAGTGATATTTAATTTAAGCAAAACACTCATTTTGATATGTACATATACGTACATAACCTTAGAAGGATTGTCACATGGTTGAGCACCAAGTTTAAGTGTAAGCGTTCAGTTCAAACGTTGATTTCGGTGTGTATACTTCGTAATATATTCAGATGTATGTTAGGGCAAACATATGTCCTTTAGATATTACGAGTGAAACTTGATACCTCGACTCTTTAATGAGAAAAAGGAAACACATATACATGTTTTCTCAAAATTACATATACACATACATATATTACTGATAAATATATACATCATATATTACTTACTAACAGAGATTGCTACATTTGATGATTGATTTATTGTCGGTCATTACTACAGCAGGGTCTCAGTTCAACTCCACATACCCTAGAGGTTTAATACAGCAGGGAGAGCCCCATATGAATATGTACAAGGATTTTCATGAATTTTCATGTACTCCTCTACCAAATTATACATCTAATTATATGCCTTCACAGTCCAGCAGTTGCCTTCCTGTGCAAATGCTTCCTGTGCAAATGGGAGGCTTTCCTACAAATACCTTTGTCTCTCCAGCAGGTAAACTTTAACTTGTTTTCTAGCGTTTCCAATTTGGAATTTGTATATGCATTTGATTTCACAATTAGTTTTGTTCCCCATATAATGTATATTTGATATATGCATGTATATCTAAGAAGTAATTATACAGAACTACCTTATAGAATTAGTATTGTTCCCTTTATATTGTGAACATCAACTGATATTTGTGCTGTATGTGCATTTGGTGTATCCCATATCCAAAAGTTATGAACTCAGGGCCAGATCAACTATTAGGGTATAGGAGAGGAAAATCACTTTATATAATTTAAAACATTCTTTCTTTATTTCAAATTTACGTGTGCTCATTTAAAATTGTTGATCATGAATTCTACCAGGAAATGCCAAATCTTGGCAATATTTGTAAAACTCTTACTGACATAATTAACCCATTTTTCGTATGATTTTTATGTACAGAGTTGTATAATAACTCTCAAACACCGCTAGGAAATTTCTTCCAAAGTGAGCATTCAAGCTCTGAAGGTTTGAATATTCAAAAGGTGAAAATTGGGGGGAAAAAACTTTCTGAATAATGATCACTTACTTTTTTTTGTTAACAGACTTAATTACTTGTGTGTAGAGTTTGATATACTCAAATCCAATTCTTTCAAGAGAGAACGGAACATCTGGAATGGTTCAGGTTCCAAGGCAACTACAGATTCGTCCATTGCAAGTGTTGAATGATGTATGTAATAATCTCTTTAACAATATTTATACATTTTATTTTAACATTATAATGATCATATGTTATACTAATTAGTTATCATAAATATTTCACACCTTGGACTTGTGGCGATATATTTACAAAATTGGACCAAAATAGTACTCTTTTCAATTTTTTACATACAAGAACGATCATTCTTTCGTTTTTCTAAAACATTCTTTCCATAAAAAATTGCCTTAGAAAATGTTAATTATGTACAAAACAATATTTTAGAACAGAATTTCTGAACTTTTCATAACTAGTCCTGCACTAATAAGAGCGAAAATTTGATGAAGACTTAATGAACTCAATTGTTGATATGCACTGATTGTTTCTTTTTTTCTTCGTCAACTTAATCTTCTTTAAAAAATATATATTCAGTAATATATTGTTTTTCATTTACTTACTGCTTTCTTTCATGATTAAACTACTTTGTTAGTAATTATTTTTGTGCTTTGATACATGAAAGCCAGTACTTCTATAAAAAGAAGTTCAGGAGCTCGCCATACAAATAGATAAGAACATTTAAATCGTTTGACTTCAAGTACAATCGCATGCAGATTTAGTCAACAAATCATTGCAGCACTAATAATATCTGTTACTACCAAGATATTTCAAAATATTGCATGTTAGTTATTGATGGATATATGAGGGTACAAAAATTATTCACTTGGATGTCATAACACAAAATATAATACAACATGTGCTATAGGTTTATGACATAAGAAATTTTCATATATTTGAGGCCATCTCTATGCTATAACAAATGACCATGTTGTTCTTATTATAATGTTCGAATAATTCAGTTCCAACTAATACCTTCTATACAATTATTTTTGTTGACCTACCAAGAATTTTCAACCAAATGATAATATTATGATATCTGTATCAAGATACACGAATTATGTTTGTTAGTATATTTTAATTTGCAGGACCGTAGAGATACAAATCTTAAATTGATAATCAGAAAGGAATTATCAAATAGCGATGTTACTTCTGTTGGTAGAATTGTATTGCCTAAGGTAAACCATACCTCTTGCAAAAAGTGAATAAATTAATTTTAGACTTTGTGGTACACAAATTCTTATTGAACTTGCTTTGGTTTGACTTGATTTTAGAGGGATTCAGAGGCTCATCTTCCTCAATTAACTGAAAAAGAAGGAATCGTATTGAACATGGATGATCATGAACTTCCACATACTTGGCAATTCAAGTATAGGTACATCGGAGTGATTTTTACCTTTCCTTTTTCCTTTTCTCCTTTTAGAAAAAAAAAACTACATTTCTTTTAGTAAATGTGGAAAATTAAGTGAGATCCTATCACTTAACTGGATTACAGATTCTAAACAAGCACTTATATTCAGGTTTTGGCCTAACAACAAAAGCAGAATGTATGTAATGGAGAACGCAGGCAAGCATACTTATCCCTAGGTTCATAGTTATATGCTAAGTGTAAAAATATTCCTAACCTATAAGTTCGTATATTAACTCTGGCTCAGGTGATTTTATAAAAGCTCATGATTTGAAGGCTGGGGACTACTTCATTATTTACAAGAGTTTGGTGTCCCATAATTATGTAAGAGACTGGAAAATATGAGACTAGCAGTGTGATTGCATGCTATATCATTTACTTTTACTTCACAGAACATGGAATCAAAACTGTAACCCATGCCTGCCAAAATACTAAATTGGCCATATCAGGCTCATTTAGTCAAATTTAATTATTATTATTTAAAAAAGAAAATTTTAATGGCTTAAGAACTGCTTTGATGCTTCAGTTAAAGCATCAAATCACATGCATCAACGCTACCAAACTGCCATTTGTTCTTTTGTATATTGAGATTTGCAAATAACCTGAGCAGAATAGTTTTACCATAAAGCCCGTAATTTTTGGGAATAAGATTGTAAATCCAGACATGTGGCACTAATAAGGAGTTAATGCAGGAAGCATTCTGCTCTAATAGGGCAAGATTTTTCTTTTTCCTGTTTTCATTAACAGTATAATTCATATGGACTGAATGCAGTTAGTTATATTTTTAACACGTAACTCCACTTCTAATTTCTAAACTATTTTTTGGGGTTATCAGGTTGTTAGCGGAGAAAAAGTGCAGCGATCAATCCCTACAATCCCAAGATGGAATTCCTAAAAAGTCATCGAACACCATTATGAACTTCTTACATTAAATGGTCATTTAGCCAAACATACATATATGCATTTCGGACTTTTCCTACATACCAGAGTCTAGTCCAACCAAAGTTCTGAACCATTGGATCGGAACAGTCGGTACATTTTAGCTTGTTAACTGATCTAATGTTGCTTAAATGGTTTGATGCTTTGGGTCATTTGATCTTTGTTTGAATGATTCGAACTATGTGGTTTAAATTTTAAACCAGAACATGTGATCATATTCCATGTATTTCTGCATACATTATAGTTGTTTAAACAATACATATGCTTGGTGCATCCTATGTAAAAAAGTCATGTTTTTTTTTAATGGTTGATTGGTTCATTACTCAATACAATGGCAAAAATCAAAATAAGAAGAAAAATATTGTACAGCTGAATATGTAAACTAAAACAGAAATAAGTAAAATGATATCTAACCTTTCAACATTTATTCAGGTTACATCTCCTCAATAGAAGCATAATTGCTCTCAAAGAAATCTACAACTTGCATCTTCATTTGCTTAGCCATCCCCACCAAAATTGAATAAATATCTTCTCTAAACCTGTGTGTTTTATCTTCAACTACAAACTCATGCACATGTCCATCAAGCTCTATCCAACTACAACCTGGTCTCTTGGTGATGTTTCTCTCATTCATCTTCTTTCTCATGCCTAAAGCTTCCTCCCATCTATTCAAACTAGCATACATATTCCATAAAAGCACATACACTCCATCGTCATCTGGTTCTTCTTTTATTATCTCCTTCCCTGCCAACTCAGCCATTTCTACGTCACCATGCGCTAAAGATGCACTAAGTAACGATCTCCAAATAACAGAATCAGGTTTTCTTTCCATTTCTCCTATCAATCCAATTGCTTCTTTAAGTAAACCAGCTCTACCAAGAAGATCAACCATGCATCCATAATGCTCAATTCTGGGTTTCAACTTATACCCTTCTTTCATTTCCGTAAACCAATATCGACCTTCGTTGACCATTCCTGAATGACCACAAGCTAAAAGTACAGCTACAAATGTTACTTCATTCGGTTCAACTCTTGATTCCAACATTCGATAGAACATTTTGATAGCATTGTTTCCATCTCCATGAACTGCAAAACTCGATATCATAGTAGTCCAAGTATAAACATCCTTATCCACCATTTCTTCAAATATTTTACAAGCCATATTAATGTGCCCACTTTTTGAATACATGTCAAGTAAAGAATTATCTACAACAATGCCATCTGATTTGTCATTCATTTTAACAATGCTTCCATGTATTGCACGCCCTAAGTCATATGCACCTATATCGGAACAAGCAGATAAAACACTAACGATTGTTACTAGCGTTGGATAATGACCTTCTAATTTCATAGCACGAAAAAGCTCTAAAGCTTTAACGGCTCTCTTCCCCTGAACATGACCCGTTATCATAATGGTCCATGACACAACATCTTTTGCTGGCATCTTATCGAACACTTGACATGCAAATTCCAAACCATTACACATAAGGTGTCCATTTAGGATGCTACTGTATGAAACGGAATCCTTTACCTCCATTTGGGTAAAAACATTAGTGGCGCTATCAATTTCATCGTTTCTGCAGTACATATCGATCAATGCATTGTTGACAACGTTATCAGATCCAAACCCATGTTTTAAAATCGACCCATGAATAGATTTCCCTAATGGAAGATAGCGTATCGCTCCAGAAGCGGATAAAGCTCCAACTACTGAAAATCCATCGATGTTATGAAGATTTTTAAAAACCAAAATGGCTTTCTTTGGTTGGTTAAGTTGTAGATATAGATTTAGGAGGCTGGTGAGGGTGATAAGATCGGGGTTTTGAATTTGATCGAATACGCTGAGAGCGTCGTATGGTTTTGAGAATTTGGAGTAGAGGGTGAGGATTTTGCATGAGAGTGGTTGATGATTGATCGATCGGGTAATGAATTGTGCATGGATTTGTTGGAGTTGTCCCAAGCTTTTGCACTTTTGTAAGGTGAGTTTGGAGTTAAAGTGGCTCATTTGAATTTAGATTGTGGCATGACGGGAGGCCTTGCCAATCACACACACCTAGGTGATAGGCACCTATCAATTATTGAACATACCCAACATCTAGGTTTTAGACACCTAAGCAAAATTTGAGACGGACGTCTATTCGATAGACGATATGTGGAAATTACAGATATGTAATCCTCTGATCTCGACTTTTGCTATATTATGTCATGTTATCGATTGTTAGAAGCACTTTTAGGGTTTAGATCATAGAATCGTAATTTGTATCAAAAGACTTCTTTAACTCATTCTTACTCTAACGTGTCAGACCTAATCGTCGCATCGGATGTGGAACTAAGTTAACCTCGCTCAAGTTGCATCATGGGAAAAAAGTTGGAAAGCTCTGTTTGATGGAGTTAGGGGTATGTCTTATGGTCAATTATGCAATTTGTTACATGTATCTAACTCGATGATCAATTTTGTTCAAAATAAAATGTGTTTTCTTTCTATTATATACATGATATAATGTGATAATAATTAATTAATTTAATTAAAAGTATATTTAATAGAAAATCCATAAATAGTATGTTTTGTGATATTAGTTATAAAGTATTGTAACCATGAGTAATTTATCATAATAAAAATAAATATATCATTTTAAATATTCATAGTCAAGATATACCGAGACTGGATATCGATACATCCGTTGAGACCAGAGTATGTAACGCTCTTCAAATGTTAAGCAATGTATTACTCATGACTGTTGAGGGCATCAAGATGTTACGTATTGATAGTTATTTGGTAACTATGGAATGACTCAATCGACAGTTTCTGTTGGTTAATATAACTAAGGTCAAACGGAAAATATCGATGTGACTGGTTTACACAGTTCTATCGACTTGAGAATACTGTCGATCATCAATATGAAAGCTGCGCTTTGATTATAGTGAAATCATGGGGCGGCATCCATCGAGTGCCTATAGTTGGATCGATGGGAAGTATTAAACGTGAAGCATTATTCAAGAGAGGGTTTGTCACATTGGTTATAAGGGGCTAGTATCACAACTAACTCAAGTCAATTCAAAATCAAAGTCTTTGGCTAGAGCACTTCGGTTAATAATAATTGTTATTATTGAACCAAGGACTTTACATTTGGACTATAGAGTTGAATATAAATGATATTGGAATTTTGACCATTACCAAATTTCATAAGTTCAAAGTGATATGGTTTTAATGAAGAGAATTGATGTAAATAATAGTTACAACCGGGTAACGCTTAACAAAGTGAATTGGATTTTACCGAAATCAAGTAAGCGATAAATTTGATCAAAATGTCACACCACTTGCTAAGTGACATGTGAAAGTTAATATTCGAATAGTTCAATATTAATTGCTGACCAAATTTACACACGACGAGTCACACAACCGAAACGATGAATCCTCCTTTGACCAAATAAATTAACTAATTTGTAATTGTTATAAATTAATTAATATTTATAAATATTAATTATAAAATTTGACTATGATTTGATGAATAAATATTACTAAATATATTCATAATAGTTATAGCTATATCAATCGATATACGATATTAATAAGCGATTAAATTTAATTTAATTACATAATATTTTATTTTGGGCTTAAATGGTTTAAGGCCCATCATAGGGGTAAAATTTTCGGTTGAAAATAAATGGTATAGGCAGCTCATTTCTGTGTTAGAAAGGCTTGGTTTTGGATGATCGGATTAAAGGAGAATAAGTATGAGATCAGATCCACTTTTCTCTCCTTTCCATCCACCATATAAGCATCTCTAACCTAATTAGAATTGATCTTTTTGCTACCTCATCCTCCATTGATTGCTGGTCGAAAATAATCCCTAGTCCCTCCATCTCTTCAAGCTCAAATCAAGTCAAATTCGATTATTATCCGATAGCTGAAGGTCAATGATTCAAGGACTGGTTCTTCGTTGAATCAAGAAGACTTTCAATAGGCAGAAATCATCTTTTCAAGGTGTACTTCAAGGCATTGGGATTAAGGTATGTTTCTAATCAGATCATAGTTATTTATTCTCAATATAATGTTTTATTATATATATGTATATATTATATATTGTTCGTTAGATAATGATTTTGCTCTGTAAATGTTATCACAAAGTAGTTTGGTTATATGCATGTATATATATAATAATAATAAATTCAATATATACATATATATATTTATGTATCAGGTTAGTATAGCTATGATAAAATATATAATTTTATATTTTATTAAATTAATATATATTATTTAATTACACACACATATATATAGTTTATAATTAATTACGTCATATTATAGTAAAAAATGGTGATATAATTTTATACATAAAGTACTAAAGCTATAATAATTTTTGGTAGTGGAAAAATATTTTTAATAAATATTTGGAAAAATATTTTTAATAAATATTTTTTATTGTTTAATATTATTTAAATTAGTTTATTACATAAATAAAATATATAAATTCAAATATATTATGGAAATTATATTTTGTATTTTATAAAATTATATCAATAGTAAAGAGACTCTTGGCCAAAAAATTTATTTTTATTTTTAAATTAATTATTAAATTTCGACCTGAAATAAGGAGAATCATTTCAAAATTATTTAAACCAAAAAAATTTGTGGAAAATTTTTTCAAAGCATAGAATGTCATCTAGGATTTACTGAAAATTAAAATTTTGAAATAAAGTTTGGAAATTAATTTTTAAAAGGATATTTAATTAAAAATGCATTTTAAAATAAAAAATTATAAATTATAAATTATTTTTTAAACTGTGTGTAAGACCTATACATTTATTAAAAAATTATTTTGAGTATTTTTTAAATTTATATATACATATATATTATCATACATATATTTGTGAGTGTATATATATATATATTTTAAAAGTATTAATATATTTATATAAATATATGTGTGTTACTAACGGTTTAATTTTTTTTAATATTTATAAATAATTTATTTATATTTAAATTAATCTATCATAATAATATGTATATAATATTAATTTTTTATTTATAATATTATATATATAAATATATATATGTATATGTATATATAAATATACTTATGTAATTATGTAAAATTCTTAAAAAAACAAGACATATGTACATTTGTACTATTTATATATAAATAATAGTATATACATACATACATATATTCAGATAATATATATTTGCATATTGGATGAGCTAACGTATCCGTTGCGATGTAAACCTCAACATCTATACACGTGCATAGATTGATATGTTACACACATGCACACACACATACATATATATGTGTATATGATACATACATACATATATATATATTAACATAAATTATATAAAGTTATATCAATTTATAAATTTAAACAAGATAAAAGATTTTATTTTAATAAAATTTAGAACTGTTCTAAATAAACTAGACTTCATAGGTTCAATAAAGATTCAATAAGAGAATTTTTTTTTTGAAATTCACCAGTAGCTTCCATGTGAGCTGGCCCAGTTCCAACACTGTTGGAATTCAGCGTGTTATAACCTGTCGCTCCCATCACCCCAATGTTGAAAACGGCAAGCAATAGTTTGAAACAGTACGGTACAAACTAAGTGAGGATGATCAAAGGGCGATAAATCCTCCCCCGACTAAGGATGCCATATACGCAGTATGAACGCATTTAGAGCCAATATCTTCTGAGTAATTCAAGAATTTTGTATCAAAAGTTATTGGGTACCTTTTTTAAGCTACACAATTATATCCTCGGGATTTTTTCTTTCCCACATATGAGGGCAGTATACATGTTTTGAAAGTATTGTATAAAATCACTCTCCTCGCTCGGCTTAATAAGGGAAGCTTACACTTGTTTAACTGCATTTCCTAAAAAGAAAACAAAAATACTTTTCTACAATATCAATAACCAAAGAAGCAAACATAACAAGGTATATGCAGACTTTGCAAACAAAGTTAACCTAGCAATATAATATTGACGAGGAGCTAGGCTAAAGTAGGAGAAATAAAATCAATATGAATTATTGAACCAAAAGAAAACCATAGATCCATTACATAAATTTACCTTTTACATGAATTTAAGTCAAGGTACAAAATAGGGAACACAAATAACCTGCCATACTCTAGCCCCTCCTTCATAAACAAAAAAGAGAGTGAATGAAGTAGAGTTTAGAAGGTTGCATTTTTTCTTCTAGGGCATGTAGTATAGGACCATTATCTTAATATAACATTTATATTAAATATTTGTTATATACTATAACATTTATAGTATAACACATATATCATATGTATGTGTATATCACTTAATTAATTACCATTTTAATTTATTTATTTAATTAAATAATTTTAATTAAATTATACCAATTTTGAAATTCATTTATATACATACATGTATACTTATGTTATTTTAACATTTTAAAATAACATAACGTATATCATAATATATAATATATGTATATATTTATTAGGCATATAAAGTCTAATTCATTAAGAACATCTCTAAATTTTATTTAAATAGAATCTCTTATTTTATTTAAATTATATAGTTTTATTTAATTTATAATTTAATACATATAAATATACACATATGTATCATATACATATATGTGTGCATGTGTAACTATGTAATCCCGTGCAAGGTATAACATGCCAGTGTGTAAATGTTGGAATTTACATAACGAACACTTTAGCTCATCAGATATGTATTGTATATTATCCAAATATATGTATGTATTTAAACTTGTTACTTATATAAATGTCACACATATATAAGTATATGTTAATTTTGTTTAAATAATTTTATGTATATGAAAATACTCAATATATATATATATATGTATATGTATTTATATATAAACGTACATATAAAATTTATATATAGACAAATAATTATTAATGTGCATATATATATGCATATTATTATAATAAGTATTAAGTAACATATCTACATACATAATATATTTTATTTAAAAAATTTATTGTTTATAATTATGATCCGGATATGTTTATGTATATTTATAATGACATAGTAGTATTTGTTTTGATAAGTTTATTTCATGTTTTGAATTGATTTGGTTTCCCCTCATGTGTTTTATTTATATGCATTTATCTCTATATACAAACTCTACATATTGTCTAGTAGTGATTTAAGCGACTCTTTTTCGCCCTTTTCGTTGATGACAAAGGGGGAGATTAAAAGGTTTAAATATACTAGGAAAAATGATAAGGGAAGCGCATAGAGTGAGTTAGGGGGAGTCAAATATAAAAATATTATATTTCATCTCTCAAAATATTTATATGGTTGTCATCATCAAAATGGGAGAGATTGTTAATACCCTAGGTATTGATTTTGATGACAACAACCACATAAATATTACTACTAACGTATCTCCTAGTTATGCAATCATATCGGATATATTATGGAGACATTTACAGAGATAAACAAGAATACAATGGAAGCAATTGAATTATAGAAGAAGATTAATCAGAGCAATTGAAGAACAAAACCCAATTAGAGAAGAATGCTGAAGGATAAAGTGTTTGAAGCGAGGAGGAGTTGGCTGAACCTTAGAATATCTTGTTAAAGATCTCATGGCAATTATACTTGAAGATCATCAACCATTGACCTCAACCGAATCACAAAAATCCACAAGTATAAGGTAATTTGAAATGCTAAAAATTTGCAACACTTGTTGCTGTTCATTTTGCAACACACCCATGTCGACATGGGGGTACCTAGGATGTCGACATGCTATTCGTTTTTCAGAATTTCAAATTTTAAATGAAGAGACATTTCCCTCCACCCCTTCACCAAAAGACACGTCTCTCCAACCACTATATAAAGGCCTCTGAAAACAAATTTTAACATCAAGAATTCTCATTTTCTCTTACTCCTTCTTCTCCAAACATTTGCAAAAGAAATCCATTGCATACTCTTCCA
Organism: Allium fistulosum; assembly: GCA_030737815.1. Taxonomy (NCBI): domain Eukaryota; kingdom Viridiplantae; phylum Streptophyta; class Magnoliopsida; order Asparagales; family Amaryllidaceae; genus Allium; species Allium fistulosum. The sequence continues at coordinate 423,211,597 of CM060908.1, forward strand.
ATCTCCTTGTAAATCGATACTATTTCACTCCAATTCTTCACCGATTGGCAAACCACACAATATCAGAGAGTTGTACTTGAATTCACATCATTTTCTCTCTGATTTCATCCTATTCCTCAAAGAATTCAAAGCTATATTGCCATTGGAGGTCTATAGGATCATTGTACCGAATCTGCAAGAATCTATATTAAAGATATGACTACCTGCCATAGTTTGTTGTTGGTGATAAGGAGAAGGTGTTCTTGTAACCTGTAAAATCAAGAGGGTGTGTCATGTAGCCCGTGAAACCAAGATTGTAAAGGTGTTCTTGCCACCCGTGGAAAGCAAGCGATTATAGTGGAATTCTACACGATAGAGTGCAAGACTAGATGTAGGATTGGTTAATCCGAACCGGTATAAAAATCCGGGTGTTATTTACATAACTGCATTTTACTTTATTACTTACTTATTCTTTGATTACTTCTTTCTGTTTTCAATTTGAGTAAATACAGTTTTATATTCATAAGTAAGTAGTTAATACACATTTCACCACTTTTAGTGTCTGAATAGCCTTAAGATCCAACATTTTGTTATAGACACTCCAGTTTCCAACATTTGGTATCAAAGCATTGGTTTTCAAAAATTCATAACTTGGTTTTTGAAAAAGTATAAATGGCTAATGACACCAGTAACACATTGTTAACACTTTTGTAGAAGGGCAATCTACCACTAGACCCCTCTATTTGATGGCAGTAGTTATGCATATTGGGCTTGTAGGGTGAAATGTTATTTGTAGTCTAATGGTTTGGATATTTGGAATATTACCCAAATAGAGTACATGGAGCCTCAAACTGAATATTCAAAATGGACACTAGACCAAAAGACACAAGCACTTAATAACTCTAAGGCCACGAACATTTTATTTTGCTCCTTAGATAGAAATGAATTTAATCGAGTGTCTATTTGTAATTCTGTATATGAAATTTGGAGAATACTGCAAGTCACACATAAAGGCACCAGTAAAATAAACAAACAGAGATATCTATGCTAACTAACCAGTTTCAACTCTTTCAAATGAAACCAAATGAGTCTATTTCTTATATTTATTCTAGGTTTCAAGATATAGTACATGCCATAATATCATTAAGAAAGAAAATTACTGAAGAAGACCAAGTCAGAAAGCTCTTGAATTCACTTCCCAGTGAATGGGATCAGAAGACTCTAGAAATCGAAGAAGCCAATGATATTAGTATTATGAAAATAGAGGATTTAATTGGTAACCTAATGTCCTATGAAGTAAAGTTGCAGATTAGCAAAGAGAATCAGGCAAATGATAAGAAATCACTAGCACTCAATGCTATGATCGACAACGATGAACCAGATGATGATGCTGTTGATGATGATATCGAGTTTATGACCAAGAAGTTCAAGAAATTCTTGAAGTATTAGATAACAAACAAACTTCGAAAAACTAACAACAATAATTCTAGAAATGGAAATGTTGTTAAGTGTTTCGAATGTGATAAACCCGATCATTTGAAAAGAGACTGTCCCAACCTGAAGAAATCAAAGACTTTTCAAACACTTTCAATAAGGAAAGGAAACAGGCATTCAATGCAAAATGGGATGATCGGGTACATCATCAAGTGATAGTGATTCTGAAACAGAAAATGCCAACATGTGCTTCATGACAAAGGATGACCAGATATGGAATTTTAATAAAGAAATTACTAATGTTTTGAATGATATGTATCAGGGATATAAAATACTTAGGAAAGAGTACAACAATAGTTTAGCAGAGGTAGATAGATTAAAAATATTTAATGAAAGGTTAACCGAAGAAAAAAAATGTCTAGAAGATGAAATTGAAAGACTTAATGGGTACAATAATGAAAAGGATTTGACACTTGAAAGTTTTGAAAAAATAAAAAGTGAAAATGAATCCTTAAAATCAGAAATTTTTAAATAAAGTCACTGATCACTGATCTGAATGACAAAATAACATCTCTGAACAATGTTATTCTTAACCGTAATAAGGATTTTGACAAAATGAAAACTGATATTGATAAATTTAACAAAGGGAAGGATAATCTAGAAAAATTATTATCTACATCTAAACACACTAGGAATAAACATGGACTTGGATACACCCCTAAGGCTAAATAAATAAAAAATAGTACTCAAAGTACTAAGTTTGTTAAGGCTACCAAGTTCAAACCAAAACCTAGGAAATTAAAGTTAAAACCTCCAATTAGGTTCATTAATTTATGGGTTCCAAAAAGGTTGGATGATATTGAAAAAGAAAAATATATTGATAATTTTATTAATAAGGTTCATTCATCTAATGATTATATTTTGAAAGGACATTCAAACTCTTCATGGGTTGGGCATCCCAAAACTTAACCCCATGGACCCCCAAATAAAAAGGGTACCAGTGTGCATATTTTATAATTTTTCAGGTACCAAACAATGTATACCAGATAGCGGATGCTCAAGCATATGACAAGAAACCTATTAAACTTTGGATAAATATGAAAAGGATTTGTTACTGGCATCGGCAAAGTCGGTAACTCTAAAACTCATCTTATTATTTGATAAGTTTATTTCATGTTTTGAATTGATTTGGTTTCCCCTCATGTGTTTTATTTATATGCATTTATCTTTATATACAAACTCTACATATTGTCTAGTAGTGATTTAAGAGACTCTTTTTCGCCCTTTTTGTTGATGACAAAAGGGGAGATTAAAAGGTTTAAATATACTAGGCAAAATGATAGGGGGGTGCATAGAGTGAGTTAGGGGGAGTCAAATATAAAAATATTATATTTTATCTCTTAAAATATTTATATGGTTGTCATCATCAAATTGGGGGAGATTGTTAATACCCTGGGTATTGATTTTAATGACAACAACCACATAAATATTACTACTAACGTATCTCCGAGTTATGCAGTCATATCAGATATATTATGGAGACATTTACATAGATAAACAATAATATAGTGGAAGCAAATGAATTATAGAAGAAGGTTAATCAGAGCAATTGAAGAACAGAACCCAATTAGAGAAGAATGTTAAGGATAAATGTGCTTGAAGTGATGAGGAGTTGGTTGAACCTTAGAATATCTTGTTAAAGATCTCATGGCAATTATACTTGAAGATCATCAACCATTGACCTCAACCGAATCACAAAAATACACAAATATAAGGTAATTTGAAATGCTGAAAATTTGCAACACTTATTGGTGTTGCTATTCATTTTGCAACACACCCATGTCGACATGGGGGTACCTGGGATGTCGACATGCTAGTCGTTTTTCATAATTTCAAATTTTAGATGAAGAGACATTTCCCTCCACACCTTCACCAAAAGGCACGTCTCTTCAACCACCATATAAAGGCCTGTAAAAACGAATTTTAACATCAAGAATTCTCATTTTCTCTTACTCCTTCTTCTCCGAACATTTGCAAAAGAAATCCATTGCATACTCTTCCAATCTCCTTGTAAATCGATACTATTTCACTCCAATTCTTCACCGATTTGCAAACCACACAATATCAGAGAGTTGTACTTGAATTCACATCATTTTCTCTCTGATTTCATCCTATTCCTCAAAGAATTCAAAGATATATTGCCATTGGAGGTCTATAGGATCATTGTACCGAATCTGCAAGAATCTGTATTAAAGATACGACTACCTGCCATAGTTTGTTGTTGGTGATAAGGAGAAGGTGTTCTTGTAACCTGTAAAATCAAGAGGGTGTGTCATGTAGCCCGTGAAACCAAGATTGTAAAGGTGTTCTTGCCACCCGTGGAAAGCAAGCGATTATAGTGGAATTCTACACGATAGAGTGCAAGACTAGATGTAGGATTGGTTAATCCGAACCAGTATAAAAATCCGGGTGTTATTTACATTACTGCATTTTACTTTATTACTTACTTATTCTTTGATTACTTCTTTCTGTTTGCAATTTGAGTAAATATAGTTTTATATTCATAAGTAAGTAGTTAATACACATTTCACCACTTTTAGTGTCTGAATAGCCTTAAGATCCAACATTTTGTTATAGACACTCCAGTTTCCAACATTTGGTATCAGAGCATTGGTTTTAAAAAATTCATAACTTGGTTTTTGAAAAAGTATAAATGGCTAATGACACCAGTAACACATTGTTAACACTTTTGTGGAAGGGCAATCTACCACTAGACCCCTCTATTTGATGGCAGTAGTTATGCATATTGGGCTTGTAGGGTGAAATGTTATTTGTAGTCTAATGGTTTGGATATTTGGAATATTACCCAAATAGAGTACATAGAGCCTCAAACTGAATATTCAAAATGGACACTAGACCAAAAGACACAAGCACTTAATAATTCTAAGGCCACGAACATTTTATTTTGCTCCTTAGATAGAAATGAATTTAATCGAGTGTCTATTTGTAATTCTGTATATGAAATTTGGAGAACACTGCAAGTCACACATAAAGGCACCAGTAAAGTAAAACAAATAGAGATATCTATGCTAACTAACCAGTTTCAACTCTTTCAAATGAAACCAAATGAGTATATTTCTTATATTTATTCTAGGTTTCAAGATATAGTACATGCCATAATATCATTAGGAAAGAAAATTACTGAAGAAGACCAAGTCAGAAAGCTCTTAAATTCACTTCCCAGTGAATGGGATCAGAAGACTCTAGAAATCGAAGAAACCAATGATATTACTATTATGAAAATAGAGGATTTAATTGGTAACCTAATGTCCTATGAAGTAAAGTTGCAGATTAGAAAAGAGAATCAGGCAAATGATAAGAAATCACTAGCACTCAATGCTATGATCGACAACGATGAACCAGATGATGATGCTGTTGATGATGATATCGAGTTTATGACCAAGAAGTTCAAGAAATTCTTGAAGTATTGGATAACAAACAAACTTCGAAAAACTAACAACAATAATTCTAGAAATGGAAATGTTGTTAAGTGTTTCGAATGTGATAAACCCGATCATTTGAAAAGAGACTGTCCCAACCTGAAGAAATCAAAGACTTTTCAAACACTTTCAATAAGGAAAGGAAACAGGCATTCAATGCAAAATGGGATGATCGGGTACATCATCAAGTGATAGTGATTCTGAAACAGAAAATGCCAACATGTGCTTCATGACAAAGGATGACCAGGTATGGAATTTTAATAAAGAAATTACTAATGTTTTGAATGATATGTATCAGGGATATAAAATACTTAGGAAAGAGTACAACAATAGTTTAGCAGAGGTAGATAGATTAAAAATATTTAATGAAAGGTTAACCGAAGAAAAAAAATGTCTAGAAGATGAAATTGAAAGACTTAATGGGTACAATAATGAAAAGGATTTGACACTTGAAAGTTTTGAAAAAATAAAAAGTGAAAATGAATCCTTAAAATCAGAAAATCTTTAAATAAAGTCACTGATCACTGATCTGAATGACAAAATAACATCTCTGAACAATGTTATTCTTAACCGTAATAAGGATTTTGACAAAATGAAAACTGATATTGATAAATTTAACAAAGGGAAGGATAATCTAGAAAAATTATTATCTACATCTAAACACACTAGGAATAAACATGGACTTGGATACACCCCTAAGGCTAAATCAAAAAAAATAGTACTCAAAGTACTAAGTTTGTTTAGGCTACCAAGTTCAAACCAAAACCTAGGAAATTAAAGTTAAAACCTCTAATTAGGTTCATTAATTTATGGGTTCCAAAAAGGTTGGATGATATTGAAAAAGAAAAATATATTGATAATTTTATTAATAAGGTTCATTCATCTAATGATTATATTTTGAAAGGACATTCAAACTCTTCATGGGTTTGGCATCCCAAAACTTAACCCCATGGACCCCAAAATAAGAAGGGTACCAGTGTGCATATTTTATAATTTTTCAGTTACCAAACAATGTATACCAGATAGCGGATGCTCAAGCATATGACAAGAAACCTATTAAACTTTGGATAAATATGAAAAGGATTTGTTACTGGCATCGGCAAAGTCGGTAACTCTAAAACTCATCTTATTATTTGATAAGTTTATTTCATGTTTTGAATTGATTTGGTTTCCCCTCATGTGTTTTATTTATATGCATTTATCTTTATATACAAACTCTACATATTGTCTAGCAGTGATTTAAGAGACTCTTTTTCGCCCTTTTTGTTGATGACAAAAGGGGAGATTAAAAGGTTTAAATATACTAGGAAAAATGATAGGGGGAGTGCATAGAGTGAGTTAAGGGGAGTCAAATATAAAAATATTATATTTTATCTCTTAAAATATTTATATGGTTGTCATCATCATATTGGGGGAGATTGTTAATACCCTAGGTATTGATTTTGATGACAACAACCACATAAATATTACTACTAATGTATCTCCGAGTTATGCAGTCATATCAGATATATTATGGAGACATTTACATAGATAAACAATAATATAGTGGAAGCAAATGAATTATAGAAGAAGGTTAATCAGAGCAATTGAAGAACAAAACCCAATTAGAGAAGAATGTTAAGGATAAATGTGCTTGAAGTGATGAGGAGTTGGTTGAACCTTAGAATATCTTGTTAAAGATCTCATGGCAATTATACTTGAAGATCATCAACCATTGACCTCAACCGAATCACAAAAATACACAAATATAAGGTAATTTGAAATGCTGAAAATTTGCAACACTTATTGGTGTTGCTATTCATTTTGCAACACACCCATGTCGACATGGGGGTACCTGGGATGTCGACATGCTAGTCGTTTTTCATAATTTCAAATTTTAGATGAAGAGACATTTCCCTCCACACCTTCACCAAAAGGCACGTCTCTTCAACCACCATATAAAGGCCTGTAAAAACGAATTTTAACATCAAGAATTCTCATTTTCTCTTACTCCTTCTTCTCCGAACATTTGCAAAAGAAATCCATTGCATACTCTTCCATTCTCCTTGCAAATCGATACTATTTCACTCCAATTCTTCACCGATTTGCAAACCGCACAATATCATAGAGTTGTACTTGAATTCACATCATTCTCTCTTTGTTTCATCCTATTCCTCAAAGAATTCAAAGATATATTGCCATTGGAGGTCTATAGGATCATTGTACCGAATCTGCAAGAATCTGTATTAAAGATACGACTACCTGCCATAGTTTGTTGTTGGTGATAAGGAGAAGGTGTTCTTGTAACCTGTAAAATCAAGAGGGTGTGCCTTGTAGCCCGTGAAACCAAGATTGTGAAGGTGTTCTTGCCACCCGTGGAAAGCAAGTGATTATAGTGGAATTCGGCATGATAGAGTGCACGACTGGATGTAGGATTGGTTAAACCAGTATAAAAATCCAGGTGTTATTTACATTACTGCATTTTACTTTATTACTTACTTATTCTCTGATTACTTCTTTCTATTTGCAACTAGAGTAAATACAGTTTTATATTCATAAGTAAGTAGTTAATACACATTTAACCACTTCCAGTGTCTGAATAGCCTTAAGATCCAACATTGTGTTGTAGACACTCTAGTTTCCAACAGATTTGAGTTGATATGGCGGGGCTCCCCAGGTTGAAGTCGGCCAGAAATAGAAGATGAAAGCGGTAGCAAAAACTACTTTTTTAATTAGGGTTAGAGTTGTTTAAATAATGGATGGAAGAAAGAAAATAGTGGATCATATCTCATACCTGTTCTCCCTTAATCTGAGCCATCAAAAACCAACAAACCTAACCTAATTGAGCCGCCCCCTTCAACCCAATTTAAGCCAAAAATGCTTTCCATCATCATGGGCTATGGTCCCATTTAAGTCCGTAGAAAATATTGTTCAATTAAATCTAATTTAATCGCTTATCGATATCGTATGTCGATCAATATATTTATAACTATTACAAATATATTTAATAATATTTATTCCTCAAATCATAATCAAAAATTTATAACTAATATTTCATAAATATTAATTAATTTATAACAATTATAAACTAATTAAATCGTTTGGTCAATTGAGAATTCATCATTTCGGTTGTGTGACTCGTCAGGTGTAAATTTGGTCAGCGGTTAACATCGAACTATTCGAATGTTAATGTTCACGCGTCACTTAGCAGGTGGTGTGACATTTTGGCCAAATTTATTGCTTACTTGGATTCAGTAAAATCCAATTTTACTTTGTTAAGCATTACCTGGTTGTGAATTTTTATTCACACCAATTCTCTTCGTCAAAACTATATAACTTTGGACTTATGAAATTTGGTAATGGTCAAAATTCCAATATCATCCATATTCAACTTTATAGACCAAACACAAAGTCCTTGGTTTAATAATAACAATTATTATTAACTGAACTACTCTGGTCATAGACTTTTACTTTGAGTTGACCGTGATACTAATGCCATATGACTGAGGAGGTGAGTCCTCTCAATAGTGCTTCAGTTCCAATACTATCACTCGACCTAACTATAGTCACTCGATGGACGCCATACAATGATTTGACTATAATCAAAGCGGAGCTTTCATATTTAAGATCCATAGTATTCTCATGTCAAGAAAACTGTGTAAATTAGTCACATCGATATTTTTTGTTTGACCCCGGTTATATTAACCAATAGAAAACTATCGAATGAGTCGTTCCATAGCCATCCAATAACTATTAGTACATAACCTTTAGTTGCCCCTAGCAGTCATGAGTAATACACTATCTAACATTTGGAGAGCGTTATGTACTCTAGTCTCAAAGGATACATCGATGTCCAATCTCAATGCATCTAGACTAGGAACATTTAAAAATGATATATTTGTTTTCATTGTAATAATTTACTCTCGGTTACATCACTTTGTAACTACTATCGCAAAACATACCATTTATGGATTTTTTTATTAGATTTGCTTTTAATTTAATTAATTAATTAATTGAACACATCATATCAAGTATATAATAGAAAGAAAACACCTTTATTTCGAACAAGATTGGTCAACGAGTTAGATAAATGTAACGAATTACATACTTGCCCTTAGAGCATATCCATAACTCTATTAGTGACATCATTAGTGTTAACAAATTTCTTTGTTAATCCCAGAAAGTGTAAGAAAAGTGAAATATGGTTATAAGAAGGATTGGATGTCCTTGTAAACCTCAACGAGTGTTGGCAAAAGTGGCACTTGGTTGAGAAAGGGCTTGTGTAATTTGGCTTGGCTTGTTCAAGTCCATGACGATGTCATAAGCATGATCATGTTGAAGCAATGTCAATGTATGTAGAGCAATCTTATGCAAGCACAAATCAAGATTATAAATACTTTTGGAATTCAGAGCAAGTTATGATGAAAAATCACAAGTGCTTTGGAACTCGAAAACAAGTCATAATTCAAGTCCTCTTTATTCGTATGATATGTAATTTTTGAATGTACAAGGTCCTATGTGCAGAAGTACAATCGCACTAAATCCCCAAATCAACTTTTGGTTATAAAGTTTAAAATGTAAGAGACAAGAAAAGAATGATCCCCATTCTTCATACCCCTAGATCCGTATATAGGGGTTGAGGGATGCGACATGGTTGTCACGTGTCCATGTGGCATGCTTAACCTCTGGCATTATCCATATTGATGATGCATGGCGCTATACTTCAGCATCCACTTGCATAATGGTGGACTTCGATGCTTAGCATCCATCCCATCTTGATATCCTTCATTGATGACATTTGATATCAACATTGCATTGAGGATATGTGGCCTCCTTTGAAGGTTGATGAAGTGTGGCATTACTATGGCACGTCATCAATAAGTGGTGACATCGATAAGTGGCGATATTGGAAATGATTAGCATTGACAACATACGGCACCGATAACTGACGGCATCAATAGCAAACAACATTGATAACAAGCGACATTCATAACAGGTGATATTGATACCAATCGACATTGATAACAAGCGACATTGATAACTGGCGGCATTGACAATAGGCAACATTAATGATAAGCGGCAATAATAGAAGACGTCATTGGTGATGAGTGGCATTGATAGGAGACGACATCGATGGTGAAGCGACATTGATTCTTTTGGCTACATGAAAGAAGTGCTTCATTAGTGGAATGTGGCATTAATGTGATGTGACACCAATGCTATATCATGTCGTTATAACATTAATGGCTTTCGGGATAGAGCTTTCCAATGTTGTCATTCCCTTACTAATTATGCGGCATTGTTTCCAATTTCTCTGGCATGATATCGCCCATTCAACTTTATAAGCGTTATGCGGCATTGATGGCATCCAGTATTTTTGGCTTCGTTGATGACCTGCGACATTGCCTATTATTCTTTATTGATGAGAAGCGGCATTGTACACTTTCGGCATTGATTTATCTTCGTACTTTCGACATTGCTGTTGATCAACATTATGGTTATGCTGACATGCCGTATACCTTCAGGATTGATAATGATAGCAGCATTTGCCCCCTAGTATAAAGGAAGCATTGACTTTTTAAGTCCCTTCGGCATTGGCTCTTTATCGCCTATTGGTCTTCTTTGCAAATTCAACCGTACATATAAAATTGATCCAGTGGTAGTTATATGTCTTCTTTTCTGCTATAAATAATCAAATATTTTCCTTCTTCCTCTTTTTACTTGCGATTAAAAGCTCAAGCAACCAAACTTAAATTTTTTAAACTTACTCGCAAATTCTGGTCTTTCGGCATCAAAGCAAAAGTTAAGGTATATATCTCCTTTCAATCGATTAAACTAGTGAGTTAAATTAGGAATTTCTCATTCGAATAGCTGTTAGGTTTTGATTTGGGGATTTTTGAGTTCAAGTTGGTACTTAAGTTTTGATATTTGATTGGGGTGGTTAATCTTCATATTTTTCGGTTAACTCGATGATTAGCTATGCTTGTAGATTGAATTAGCAAAGAATTTTTATGTCGTTTAAATGATTTATTGGATTAATTAGAGTTGGATGACATTGATTTGAAAACCTGGGCGTTTCTAGTTTAATGATAAAACGAATAGTTTATTAGACCCAAAACCTGATATTTTCTCTATTCTATTTCGGAATTTATGCCTTACAACATCATTATGATGTCTGACATTGATTAAAAATATTGTCGTTAGATTCTATATTGATTTATGGGATTGTTGTATGACATTGATAATCTCACCGCATGTTATCATTTTTCTTTGGCAATCATTTCCAACATTCTTATGTAGACATTATACGACATTGTTATTTTACGACATAGTTGTTGTAGTAATTTTATGGGTCACTTATAAAAATATTATCGACCTATGTCGACATTGGTTCTTAACGTTGGTTATTTTTATCATTTTGACATTGACCATGGTTGTTGTATTATATCATAATTTTATAACGTAACTAATGTGACATTCGTCATTAATTCATCCGTTCAACATAGATTTAGTGATGCAACATAACACTTTGGTTACTCTTATGATAATTCTTACTTTAAGTTTATTATAAACACACATAGGCTTACTTTCTTACCACAAGTTTAACATTTATTTGTACACCCTTAATCGACTTAAGAGTTTATGTTTTGCATGAGTTCGATGTTGGCATGCAAGGTCATTGACTCGTTGTAAATATTATATGGGAATATAGACTTTTAACATTTTGGTGCCACAATCTAGGTAATCATTTCGGCTATTCCTTGATTTAGAATATAATATCCTATTTTATATCATTAGAATTTTAATTATCACTTTTCTAATTTGGAATAATATATCGCCTGATAGATAAATGGTAGGCAAGAAAGCAGCCCAAAAAGGAATCAAGAAGACTAGTAAGGGTCCAAAAGCTTCTCCATCTGCTAAGAAAGTGGATCATCTTCTTAATCTGTCATATATTACCACTCATGAAGAAGTGAATTTCATTCTTAAGTAGTTTGGTATTACAAGTATTAAAGTTATTCCTGCCGGTCCTTCTGATAGAATTGACAATCTTCTGAATGGGTTTTTCGGCTTCACCACAATACATATATGGCACTCGGGATATCTTCCTTTCTCTGACTTTCTTTTGAGATTCCTGTAGCACCTAAATATTGCTCCAATAACTCCAAATTCATACACCTACATGACATGCTTAGAAGTTCTTGCTAGGGAAGCCAAGCTTCCCTCTCTCAATTCTGGAATTCTTCAATGCATAGCTAGCCCTGCCAAGATAGGTGAGCAGCAGGGTAATCCAATATACCGCATCCGTCCCCTTCCGAAAAGCTTGATCATCAATACCGTTAATAAGACCAAGGGATGGGAAAATCAATTTTTCTATATCAAATGCTATTCAAGGATTAAAGGAACTTTCTTTGTGATAGGTAAGTCTCTATTTCCTGTTACTTATATTATATTTGTCATTTTTCTCACAATGTATGTTTTCCTTTAGGTCTTGCTCCTAAACAGTTAAGCTCATCTAACAGCGAGATTGTCAAATCCCTGACTCTAGCATCTAAGAGCATGGGTGATAGGCTCACACTTCTAACAAAAATGAATCTTCGTCACTGCTCACTGATTCTAGATCATCATATAATATTTGCGGAATCCCCAATGATGAGAGGAAATTCCCAAGGTAAACGATCGTTGGTCATCAATAACCGTAATACTTTCTCTACTTCATCTCCAGTTCAACTTGAGTCCATTAGTAAACTTTTGATATAATTAGTGGGGAATTTCTGATGTCATTGTTTTATTGACATATTTTCTTCATTTTAGGCTCGCCTGCTCTTGTTGTCGCTTCTAAAGAGACCGAAGTTAAAGATGGTGCTCCCCAAAAGAGGAAAAGTAAAGATGAAATTCCTGCCTCATCTCGATTGAGCAAACCTCCTTCCATTGAGGACTTTATTTCCAAAGCAATTGAAGCATTAGAAAAAGAAGCAGATGACGAGATTCCTACTGATATTCCATCTTCTTCTCTAAACAAAAGGCCTAAGCTTGTGGGTGATTTTACTCCTACTGTTGTGGATGAGGAGGAACATGTGGCCATTGACTCGAGCCCTGAGGTTGCCAATTAGGAATTTCATAAAGTTCAAGAATCTACTGAGGTGGCTCCGGACCCCTCCTCGAGATTTCTTTTCCTACTTTTTCGACAGCTCTTAGTCGTCTGTATGCTGATCTTGGGCCATCTCCTTCCCCAAAAGATCCTCTTCCTTCAGAGACCCAGGTCCAGTCTCGTGTGGCCGGTTTTGATGATCTCGTTCGATTAGTTATCCAATCTCCATCTATTACTTCTCTTGGGTCATTGCAACCCTCAACTTATTCTAGGGATCATCTTTTCATTATTCTTAAGTAGCCTTTATCGGTACGTATTTCCTTTCATTTGTCTAATTTTTTGCTCCATGGATCTTGTCCTGACTTAAACTTGTTATCCATTCCAAGTAGAAAAGAATATGTTTTTCCTTCAAGGGGCTTCTCAAGGGCCTTCTAACGAAGTTGTTAAGCTCAAAAGACAAACCTCTTCACTTAACCACACATAATTGATATTGTGTTGGCAAGAGACGAAGCTGTTACTGAGAAAGAGAATCTCGTCTCCTTACTTAATGAAGAGAAAAATGCTAGGCAATTGCTAGAAAAGAAGGTGGAGGCATTGAAGGCAGACCTCAAGAAGGTTAATAAGGAGAAAACTAAGCTAGTCGAGAAGGAAGTGAAAAGTTAAAAGCGGATCTCGAGATGGCTAATGAAGAAAAAGTCGAGCTATTTAATAAGAACAATCCTTGAAGGATAAGCTGTAGAGGAAAACTAGCATCTTGGCCTACTCAAATAGTATTATCAGTGATGCTAAAAATAAAGTCACCTCTTTTCTCAATAATGCTCTTCCTAATATTACTGAGAAATATTATAAAGAAGCCTTGTTTGTGGCATATGCTAATAGTATTTAAAAGTGCCCAGACTTAGATTTTCCATCCCACCCAGATTGGGACAAAAATTTTAAACGAAATTTAACCTTAAGCTAAAGAAAGATAAGAAGGCTCTTCGGGAAGAGTTCCATACCGAAGAAAAGGTTGACGCTGAAAAGTGGCTAACCTTTGATGGTCCTCCACTCAATGGAGAAATAGAATCCGATGGAGAAGAGGAAGAAGATGACGACGACGACGATGATGGTGATGGAATGGGCCCAGGAGGACCAAAAGATGAGGGAGATGGATCAGGTGATCTTAACTTAGATTCGTCTACTCATGATGCAAGTTTCACTGAATTCCTCGATTCTCAAGATACTATAAAGAAAGATACTACTTCAAAAGACAACACCCTCCCCTATCGTCAACAGAAGGAGAAAACTCATACTTAATTCTGGTTTCATGGGTATGGAGTTCTTTATCTTAGATATTTAAAACTATTTGTTTAGCTTGTAATTGATAAGCTTACTATTTTAGTTAAGGAAAAAGGACAAATACTATTACGAGACTCTTTATGAAAAGAGCGCGAATAGGGAGAATTGACTGAATAAGGAACTTGAAAAGTTAGTTAAAGAATACAATGCCCAGTCAGACAAATACAAACGCCCATCTAGAATACCACGCAGTTATAATTTTTCAAGGAGAATAAAGCCGCACCTCGCTTGAAAAGAGCTCGTCTATACCAAGAAAGGATTACGAGAGAAAATACTGAATTAATGACTCTCTTTTGGATGCTAATTGATGATAAAAACGCTTCAATGGAGTTCCTCTATAAAGTCTATTCCAAGAGTCAATTTGTGGACTTTTCTTACTTAGGCGAAAATAGCGGGGGTTTGCTTAGATGCCTTCATAAAAGATATCTAGATGATCATGAAAGCGATTCTCATCCGGGGGCTTGTTGGAACTTACCTAGGGTCGCTAGTGTTCTCCTTTCTCCTAATCCTCTTCCTCCCAAAAAGATTAAATATAATAAGAGGATATTTATTTCTGAATTTTACAAGAGATCAATATTGTATGAACCCAAATTGATTGTATGATTTTAGTATGTAATTTAAGTAGCTTATAAACTTTATCACTTTTGTTTCTCTTTTATTAGCCTAATTTTAACATATTATATAGATTAAAGAACTCTCCAATAGTCCTATTCCTATGGAACTTTTGAGTAAGTTTACCAAGTTAAAGAGAGATTTCAAGGAGAAGTCTTTAATTATCAGAACATCTTAGTTAGCAATGCACTGTTTTCTAAGAGATCTAAAAAAAGTATACATACGATTCCCTCACTTTCATTTTGGTTTCCCGGGAGATGAAAAGGACAAACTACTTAGTGAAATTCGAACTTATCATGCCAAATTGTGTCTGGTCACACTAGCCGTTCTGCCGGAAAGTGGAATTATCATCAATTCCCCATAGTTAATACCCAAAAAGGATTAAAGCTCCTTTCGATCCTACCCTTACCTTGTTGGTCGGGTCATTTGAAAAGGCCAAAATCGATGTTTCAAAACTTTAAGAGTTGTTTAAATATTCAAAAATGAAATCATAATGTAATTTGAAATTCTTTATTGTTTGTAAACTTTACTATTATTAATGGAAGAGCTTATTTTCTTATACTAATTTCCGTTTTACTTATCCTAAATAGGAAAATCAATTAGCGCTTGCACCTAGTCCTACAGATGATCTTTCTTGACTGAACATTATTAAAGATAAACTAATCATTAAGGCGCGTGTGGGTATATCAATCTAATATGTTGTATATCAATCTAATATGGTATAGAGCCTTGAACTTTAGTAGAGAATTACTTGTAGATCTTTAAATAGACCCCCCCTTTGTAGTTCAATTTATGTACCTATTATTTTGGTATACAACATATTAGAATGATTAATGAGTTTGTATTCGAATAAATAGTACCTTGAATGTACCATATGTACTTTTGAATGTGCTGAATTATTTGAGATGTATATCATGCTTTCCAGTATTTCGAGCATTTACCATGTAAGCCAATAATCTGCCTGCTAAGAGAACCATGAAATTTACTGATTGAGTATTCAACATTTCAGTTGGTAAGAAGACCAAATTTTTTTTATCTTGATGTAAGTGTTATCCCACCTTTTGGTCAAGGCCGGAATGTCAACGAATTGTCAAGGAACGATGGATATCAGGATTGGAAATCGATTAGAGACAAGGTTGTGATCGATGTCATCAGAATTTGGCCAAGCTCCGATCAAGGAAGAACCAATTGGGAATGATAATCAAGGTTAGGAGAGGCTATGTTTCAATTTTCAGTACGATCGGAGTTCGTATGATCGAGATATGGATGGGTCAAATTATGTGGAAACTGGTTCGTATCGATGCACTTCGTATCGATGATGATGATTCGAATCGATGCTGTTCGCCTCGATCAAGATATACCGCACTCCGAATCGACACACTTGGTATCGATGAAGATAGATTCATTCGCTAGCTTTGATCAACATGGTTACGAACAGATATTCGTATCGATCGAATAGGAAGGATTTCGACTCGATCATAATGGATCTGGAAATGGACAGATAGGCGCATGATGATTTGATCGATTCGATGGCTTCGTATCAATCAGGATGGAGATGGCAACATATTTCGAGTCGCTCTTGTTCGTATCGATCGTGGCTGGAATTGATACGAAGGAAGGACTCAGGGGCAACGTTCGTATCGATTGTCTTCGAACCGATCGATATGAAGGAAATGGTCAGAGCGGCACGAATGGATGAATACGAACTAGGCACGAAGAATGAATATGAACTGGAAGTATGCTCGAATCAAGGGAAGAAAAGATCAACGCGGCAAAATCTCCAGAATAACATGTTCAACACGGCATGAAAAGCGGATCAAACCCGGAAGATAAGGCCACGTCACCTAGCGCGCACATGTCTGGATCGAGTCGAAGAGGATGGATACGAAGACGAGGATTCAAACTCAATAGCCAACCGAGGAGCACCAGTTCGAATCGATCATATCTTGAGATCTACAACTCCAAATGTAACGAAATTTTTACAGGATCTTACGTACGTGTTGAAGAATGATCTCACCAAATTTTAGCTTCATTGGATGAGATATACACTTCATCATCGTTGTTAAATTTGAATTTCTTCATTATAATCGCTGTAATCAACTGTAATCAGCAAGGATAATCAATAAAAAGATAAACCTTTGAAGTGGACGTAGGCCGGAGATAGCCGAACCACTATAAATCTTGTGTTCTGTTTGTTATCCTTCATTTTGTGATTATCTGCTTTACTTAGATCTGAGATCTGTGGTTATACATTGTTGATTTGTGTTCATACACTGGTGCTTTCACGACATTCGGGGTTTGTGACCAATTTTGGCGCAAACACTTTGGTGCTTTCACTGAGAAGGACTAGCACCCGCTACGCAAGATTTGAAGTTCAGATCTGAAAGCTTGAAGATTTGAAAGACAATGACCCGACAAACAAGTAGAAGGCAAAGAGCTGAGAGAAGCCAACAAGGAGGAAGTTAAGAGGCGTCCTCTGGAGCTGGAGAAGGACAAGCTTCTGTCTATATCACAAGGGACGAGATGGAGGCTATGGCGAACTCAATACACGAAAGAATAATGAAAAGCCAACAGAAGATGATGCAAACTTTCTTCGAACAGATGAGAGCTGCAGGGATGCAGAACTTAGGACCAGCCACAACGGCTGTTAATATGGAACAAGGACCTAGGGTTATGGAACCCAATGGAGGACAGAATACAGAACCGGAAGGCAATCAACAAGGGCTTGGGGGCAGGCCCACAGGATCCAACACAGGAGGACCTTTGGAAGGAGTTCAACAGGCTAGGGCCAACGTTGCTGCTAATGAGCCACATGAAGAATATGTGCCGGAGTTCCCTCGGGAACATGGGGGGCAACCCCTGACAGACAACGCTGGATTAATGGAAATCATTAGGAAGACTATGCATGGAGGTTTGACTAATAGAGATTTGGAAGGAGTGAACAGGAGTCTGTTCGCTCGGGAAATCAGGATAGCTCAGAATCCACCTAAGTTCAGTTACCTAGCGTGGAAGCATATAATGGCAAGGCTGACCCGACTGATCACTTGATGAGATACACTAGACACATGGAAGTGCTGGGGGCATCGGAGGAAGTGATGGCCAGATGTTTCCCGTTGTATTTGACAGATCTAGCTGTAATGTGGTTTAGGCAGCTGGAAGAAGGATCTATCAGGACTTGGAGGGAATTGGTGGACAGGTTTTTGGGACAGTTTCGGGTTCATATCAAAAGACCTAAGAACGTGATGACGTTAACATCGGTAAAGCAAAGGACAGATGAGTCGCTTAGAGAATTTCTAACTCGATTCAATGCGGTAGTTGCTTCAATGGATCGGCCGGATCCATCGATGGTTTTGATGGCGGTAGTATCGGGAGTCAGAGAGGATTCGGATTTTAAAGTATATTTAATACGAGATCCACCACTGGACCTCGGAGAATTCTTTCATGAGGCTGAGAGATTCCTCCGACAAGAGGATGCATGTGCAGATTTAAAGTTGAAGGAAGTGAATGCAACTGAGGGTGGAAGACCATCCAGTAGAGGTTCGGATAAAGATAAAGAGAAAAGGAAGTTGGATGATGATTCTGAAAAGCTAGGAAGCGATGGAAGGATCCAAAGTTTTCCACATACACGGGATTAAACGAGACACTGGAGCGGATATACATGGAAAACCGAAATCGTCTTCCTTACCGGAGGCCGGCTAGGAGAGAACTATCCGAGCGGGAGAGGGCATCAGGAAGGCATTGCCTCTTCCATGATTTGGATGGACATGATACCAACAACTGCAGGCACTTAAAGGACATAATTGAGGAGCATGTGAGGAATGGGCAATTGAGGCAGTATGTTGGGGCTCGGAATGCAGCGGCGGAGCAGGAGCAACCACCGCCTACCTCAAGCCATGATGGTATGAGGCCCAGGAATGATGGTCGATTGGTTATCAATTGACCGAGATAATATAAAATAAGTAACAAACCATTTGCAAGCAACCAAGTCATTTACACATGTATGGGGCCGGAGATAGCCTAGGCATGCTCTGAATGATGATAAACCGCGAAGCCATGGTTTGTGAAATCTATCTTTTGTTTTTGATTGGACACTCGTTTTTCTGGCTTGGTTTTTGAGTTTGGTTTGAACTCCTCGTTTTGTTTGCTTTCTGGTTTGGATTTTCTTTTGGATGACTGGTTTCTGTTTTGGATGTTGGTTTGGATTTCTGATTTTTTGGTTTGATTTGGGTTTTAGATTGGATTTTGATAAAAGGTCGTCGGGTATAGATTATGCCTGGCAAGGGATGAGTCACTTTGCCTGAACGTGGTAAATTGACTCATTCAGGTCGTCGAGTATGGACTATGCTCGACAAGGGTCCGGAGAGACCAGGATTCGGCCTAGGACTTAGGTCCTGTATTATCAATTATCATTTTCAGGTCGTTGAGTATGGACTATGCTCAACAAGGGTCCGGAGTAACCAGGATTCGGCTTAGGACTTAAGCCATGGCATTACTTACGTCCAGGGACACTGGACCAAGGTCATCAGGTGTGGATTGCGCTTGGCAAGAACACGGAGAGGTTAGCTCAATGTCTAGGGACACTGGACCACGGTCGTCAAGTGTGGATTGCGCTTGGCAAGAACCCGGAGAGGTTAGCTCAATGTCCAGGGACACTGGACCACTGTCGTCAGGTGTGGATTGCGCTTGGCAAGAGCCCGGGGAGGTTATGGATTTGGAAACCGACCCGGAAAGGTCCTGGATTCGGCTATTGGCTATTGGATAAGAATGGATTAGAGGCTCGGTCTTCGAGTTCGGATGGACATGGAATTGGCTATGGACTTTGGATATCGGATTCGGAATTATTCAAAACACGCCTTATTGTCACAAGGCATGTTTTGGGGGGCAAATGTTATCCCACCTTTTGGTCAAGGCCGGAATGTCAATGAATTGGCAAGGAACGATGGATATCAGGATTGGAAATCGATTAGAGACAAGGTTGTGATCGATGTCATCAGAATTTGGCCAAGCTCCGATCAAGGCAGAACCGATTGGGAATGATAATCAAGGTTAGGAGAGGCTATGTTTCAATTTTCAGTACGATCGGAGTTCGTATGATCGAGATATGGATGGGTCAAATTATGTGGAAACTGGTTCGTATCGATGCACTTCGTATCGATGATGATGATTCGAATCGATGCTGTTCGCCTCGATCAAGATATACCGCACTCCGAATCGACACACTTGGTATCGATGAAGATAGATTCATTCGCTAGCTTTGATCAACATGGTTACGAACATATATTCGTATCGATCGAATAGGAAGGATTTCGACTCGATCATAATGGATCTGGAATGGACAGATAGGCGCATGATGATTTGATCGATTCGATGGCTTCGTATCGATCAGGATGGAGATGGCAACATATTTCGAGTCGCTCTTGTTCGTATCGATCGTGGCTGGAATTGATACGAAGGAAGGACTCAGGGGCAACGTTCGTATCGATTGTCTTCGAACCGATCGATACGAAGGAAATGGTCAGAGCGGCATAAATGGATGAATACGAACTAGGCACGAAGAATGAATACGAACTGGAAGTATGCTCGAATCAAGGGAAGAAAAGATCAACGCGGCAAAATCTCCAGAATAACACGTTCAACACGGCATGAAAAGCGGATCAAACCCGGAAGATAAG
This sequence comes from Allium fistulosum, assembly GCA_030737815.1. NCBI lineage: Eukaryota > Viridiplantae > Streptophyta > Magnoliopsida > Asparagales > Amaryllidaceae > Allium > Allium fistulosum. The sequence continues at coordinate 423,232,203 of CM060908.1, forward strand.
GCCACATCACCAAGCACGCACATGTCTGGATCGAGTCGAAGAGGATGGATACGAAGACGAGGATTCGAACTCAATGGCCAACCGAGGAGCACCAGTTCGAATCGATCATATCTTGATATCTACAACTCCAAATGTAACGAAATTTTTACAGGAGCTTAGGTACGTGTTGAAGAATGATCTCACCAAATTTCAGCTTCATTGGATGATTTCTTGATCGATTCGAATGGAGTTCGAATCGATCCCGGAGCGGGCCCCAATTTCCTGGGATCGGGCATGTGGGCCCCCACACGTGCCAGAAGTGGTCTCCCTAAATTTAGGCGAAATATCAGCCTCCTACACCTATAAATAGAGCCCAGGTCATTCAGGAAAGGGGATCTGGATTCAGAAGCGCCCAAACTATACCGGATTCAATTCTACACTTCATCATCGTTGTTAAATTTGAATTTCTTCATTGTAATCGCTGTAATCAACTGTAATCAGCAAGGATAATCAATAAAAAGATGAACCTTTGAAGTGGACGTAGGCCGGAGATAGCCGAACCACTATAAATCTTGTGTTCTTTTTGTTATCCTTCATTTTGTGATTATCTGCTTTACTTAGATCTGAGATCTGTGGTTATACATTGTTGATTTGTGTTCATACACTGGTGCTTTCACGACATTCGAGGTGTGTGACCAATTTTGGCGCAAACAGTAAGAGCCTGCCTTTCAGTCTAGTAATGAAGATTCATGTTATTTTAAGAAAGTTGAGTTCCAATCTGAACTTAGAAGATCGAGAGCCAATTTAATGAAGCCTTGTTTTTGTCCTTAAAGTAAGATAGTTTACTTTTAGCATCAGTTATTTTCCTTGTTTTAGGAAATCTTCTAATAGTAGACCAGAAACCTTATTGGCAATAATGGAATCCTTTTAAATAGAAGGCTAGAAAATCACTTGGTTATAGAAATCCAGAAAACCATCTGACAATGATAGAGGACCAAAAAACCTATTTGGCTATAATAGAAGACCAGAAAATCCATCCAGTAGTAATTGAAGACTAGAAAACTCATTTGGCAGACTGAGTTTTGGCAGACTAGAAAATTCATCTGGCAATAATAACTTCTGAATAATAAAAGAAGACCAGAAAATCCATTTGGCAATAACGCTTTCTTTTGTGGAAGAATCCTTCTCATTTGATTGTTCTTCCTTTAGAAGATTGTTTGATTTTTCTTTGGAGCGCAAGTGGTTCATTTTTTTATTGAGTTTTTTGCCTCTCTTTGGGCTTTGGACACTTTCGTCCCTTTCCTTTTCGCCTTTCTTTTGGGCTTTATACGTCTTAGTCCCTTTTCTTTGCGCATTTCTTTGGGCTTTGGACATCTTATTCCCTTTTCTGTGTCGCCATCTTAGGTAATAATCTCAATTTGGATCGAACCCCTTGTCACCGTCTTAGGTGATGATTTAGGTGTCCAATGTATTTGGCTGGCTATCTTAAGCAGAACCAAAGATTTACCTACCTTCCTCTAGGAGGTGTTTTAGTAAGGCCTTAGAGATGGTACTAAAGGCTGGTTCGGTGCTTTGGTCGGGCCATCTTAGACGGGACCAAATGTTTACTCCGTCCTCCCTCTAGGAGGTGCTCTAGCTAAGCCACGTAGGCAGGGGTTGAAGGCTTGCAGATGCTTTGTTTAGGCCTTTTCAGATGGGACTAAAGCCTTACTTTGACCTCCCTCTAGAAGGTGCTTTGATCGGGCCATCTTGGCGGGGACAAAGGCTTTTTCACCCCTTACACTACACCATAAATGACAATTTGATACGGCTTTTAGCCGTATCTAATAAGATTAGATACGGCTTATAGCCGTATCAAAACTTGGCGAGCTTATAGTTTTGATACGGCTCAAAGCCGTACCTAATTGGACAATTAGATACAGCTTAAAGCCGTACCTAATAGTCGAATTAGGTACGGCTTATAGCCGTAGCTAATAGAACAATTAGATACGGCCTAAGGCCGTACCTAAGTGAACCTCAAACCGCATCTTGTAGGCCATTTAGATACGGCTGATGGCCGTGTCTAACTTGTTAGTTAGATACGGCTTTAAGCCGTACCTAATGACCTGCTCCTACGTACCTATTTAATTTGATACTAATTGTTGATTTGGGATTAACTGTATATTCATCACATATAGGCACATTAAGCACAACAAAGATCTCACGCATAAAACAGAACTTACCATTGATAGTAGTTTGCAGAGAAAAATCAATTTGGATTCAAATGACAACCGAATGCATAAGAGATTTGATATCATACACAGTATTGTCATTTGGAAACATAAAATGAATGTCCAAAGTAAATTAATAACATTACACCATCTAGTCAGAGAACATTGATAAACAATAATGTTTTGAAAAAGGAATTATCATGTAAATAGAGCCGCTTATGTCTTCTTGGGTGGGCAACCAACCGTTTAAGTTTTCTTCCTGCAAAACAAAATTTGCCATGAAAGGATTATTATAAAAGTTGATGACTTAATAAATCAAGTTGCAAATTTTTAGATCCATGCAGGCAGTATATCAGTATAAACTTAGCATTGGACATCAAGAAAATAGCATTGATAGGGCTGTAAACTTGAAACTTATTTTTGTATTATGTAGTCAATGTTCCAAGACATTAATCTAAAGATAGTAATAATTAGCCGTGACTCATGGACATTTGCAGATAATGCACCTAGTAGTTTTCATACCGTTTAACAAGTCCCAAAAAGTAAATCAAAGCACTGCATTTTTATTTACCATTATAGACACAGTTTTGATGCTCAAACTGGTATGGTTCAGAAAATGCAAGGCTTTAACCTAACTACACAAAGAGTAGTATCAATTTGAGGTTATTGATGACATAATAAAATTAAATTGTAGCAAATAAAGGAAAACGTACATTAATTTGATGAGTTGCAGTCATTCTTATAACTTTAGGATAAGTTAGGTTTTTCTTCCACATAGCACACAGTAGGTGATTTTCAAAACATCAATAAAAGGACTGCATAACTATAAACTATAAACTATGTCGTTAAATTAACCAAGTCCATCCCTTTTTCACTGCAAAATATAAGCATAACTATAGACTATGTTAAGCATAACTATAAACTATGTCGTAATCAGTAGCATGCACATTTAGATCATCTCAAAAATAAAAATCAAAGTTTCAAAATTCAATAATATTAAACATAATAATTCTACAATTTGAAACATCAAATTTTAAATTTAAAGTTCAAAATTTATGGCATTCAAAATGCTTAAAAATCAAATGGGTTAACGGTCTAAATTTTTCGGCGCTCAAATTTGTAAAGGTCTGATTGTTTATATAACCAAAAATTTCATGGCTCTAAATGTTAACGCTTAAAATTTCATGAGGTTTCAAAAAAAATACATAGTAAAATATTAACATAAACAGAAAATATACCTGCTCCAACGTCTAAAGAAAATGAATAAGACCCTTCGGATGGCACACATACCCACCCACTCCAACTTCAACAAAGGTCTCTGCAAATTGATGAATTATTTTGCTGGTTCTCTCATTTGGTAGCAGTATGTTGTCCAACACCACTTTTTCATGTGTGGGTGGTACAGATTTCCCATGGATTTTGGACGATGTAGAATCTCGGCATACAGTACCTGTTGCAATAAATATGTTTAGATCTATCCAACAAAATATCTGCTCGAAAGCAACTAAAAATAGAAATCTTGTAATAAATACCTTTTGCTATTATGTCTAAATCAGAGTTGAGGATTTCACATCTTTGATTGTTCGCTACATCGATCGAATTCTGGAACTGCGAAGCAACGAATTCAGGAGCATTGAATTGTGTGGTGCGTCCTCCATCAGAAGAATTGACTGGTGCGCGAATTCCCAGTTCGATGTTTCCCACCATGTTGATCAGAACCTCCATTTGCCCAGACAAATTTCCCACTGTATCCTCCAAACTTCCCACCCTCATTTTCAACTCATCATGCTCTCCATGAACATGTCTGAGTCGTTTCTGTGCAATGGCACAAGCCTTAACTTTAGTCTTTGGTATAACGGTCTCAACACCGTGGCTCCTACCCCTTGCATCCTTACCAAGCACTTGTGATAAGATGTCTTCATCCACTGTCAATTTTTCTTCATCACTATCAGTGATCTTTTCCTTCGCTTTCGCAATTTGATCATTTAATATGATGATACTTACATGAATAAGGAATTTTAAAGAATATGCAAGTTAATATTTGTTTAACTTACAAAGTATGAAGAAGTGGCATCTGATATGCTACCATCTTTTTTCCTGTGTGTCTTCTCCCATACTTGACGACGACTGATATTTGTTGATGGACTAGCAACGATCTGCAATACAAGTTGATGCAACGACATGAATATCCAATCACAATGTGTAAATCATTTGAATGAAAATGAATATAAATTACCATTTCTTGTTCTATTTTAGCGTGACTTTTACGTCCTGCATGATGATCATAACTGAGCAATGCTCTGTTCTTTTTGCCTACCTCCCTTCTTCCGCTCGCTTTAGGCGTTGCTTCATTTTTTACGAACTCTGCCCAATCTTCTTGAGCAACTGTAGGTGGGCAATTTTTCAACCGTTCTTCGTCATTGTTGAAAGGGTCATAATAAACTACTCTCAAGTTTTTCTTGTATCTCCTAAAATCCTCGGCCATTCTCTTTAAAAACATTTCCTTTGAAAGCGGATCGAGCTCATAAATTTTCTGCAAAAAATATATTAAATTATGTGTTGTGCAAAGAGTTGAAACCATAATACTATTGAATGAAATAGTTGTTGTCAAACAGATAAGGATACTTACCACCAATTCATTCCAAACGTTGTCCTTGTATATTCCAGGTACTTTATTACAACTTATATATGATATCGGTACATGAGCTCTTACTAGTTTACCGAGCATAGTAGCGATTTTTCCAGTGTTATCTGAGACCGGAATATCAAGTAAGTTTTGATCAACTTTTTTCGCCTCTGAACATGACGAATGTGAAGATGGTGGATTTTATGACATAGTTTCCTGCAAAATATAATATTACTAATTATTTTAATAAGTCACGATAATAATTATACATGTATCAATGTATCAATGTCAACACTCCATAATATGAGTGGTGCCCTATCAAATGTAGTAATTGTAATTGTGCTTGACACACAGAAAGCAAATGCAGTGCTCAGAATTATGGGGGCCGAAGCAAAAAGTAAATGATAATGTAGACTGTAATTCTATGCAGGTGGATGATACTGACACAAGTAATTCACATGATCAAGTGCACACAAATATTCCTAAAGCAAACATAACATAGGGTGTAGATAAGGAAAAAATAAAGTATAGTCCGAGTCCTTATAGTCCAGTGAGCAAAATTTCAGAATAAGTAGAAATGGCCAAACAATGAAAATATAGATATTAATAGGAACAAATCTGATTACATAAATCTCTTAGGAAAAAGAAATGCTAAGAATAGAAAGGAAAATAATTCGCATTGCAAGCCCAAAAACAACGGACTTTAGAATGTTGCTGAAGCAAAATCTCTAACCCTGGGTACAAACTCAACAGATAAGCCTCTGGAATCCACTAAAGGCAAGACAAGTAATAATCAAATAAATATGGATTCTTATGCGAATTTGTTAGACTTAAATATGGGCCAGGAAAGTGATGTACCTTCAACTTCTAGAAAGGAAAATGGTAGCAGAAGGGAACCAGTAAACTAGAGACTGCGGGCTCATCACATCCTCATAATTAATGACATTCCTGATTTGGAACACTATGGGATAAACTCCCTCTCTACAAAATTAGAAATTATGGAGCATACAAATAGAATAGAACAAACGTTTTTTACTGCATTGGAACACAAATTGAATGGGGAAGCATGTCATACATTAGTAAAGAGCTTCAGACCAATTTGGGGTTATGCACAGAATGTGGTAGAAGGGAAGAGAATAATATTAACATTATGGGACCCAAATACATGTACTAGCATTTTTAAGGATAGTAATCATGTAGTTTCTAGACTACTTCATTTTCTCTTGAAAACCATGATGGCATTTTGACATCCAAAGTTTATTAAAATTATTTCTTATATATTTTCTCTTGAAAACCATGATGGCATGATCTAAAACATGGCTGTACAAGCTATTCTATTAACTTAAATTACTAATTTTTATACTTTAATGTTAAATATTATAGAAAACAATAAGGTATGGTTGGTTTGGTTAACCATGATTATCTAATTGTTCAACCGTAACCGTTACCGTTATAGATGGTAACCGTATGAACAGTTGGTACGGTTGAGCAGTTGATGGTTCAATCGTAACAGCCCTAGCGTGCAACACTTCTAAATGTTAAATGCAACATCATGTGGTAAATGAGGCATTAGATGATGGTATTAGCTCTGAAAACCAAGAACAGTTCCCATTAAAAAAAATGTAGAGAAAAACTTGAGATTTTTCAAGTTAAATGCTACAACAAAAATATCAAACCTCATCCTTCCCATTTTATTTGAACATTTTGACAACATTTTAACCATCCATGATTCTTTTCATTTTCAACACATTAAATTTTGCAATTAACTAAACATAGGTTTGAAATTTCTTATTTTGCACAAGCATAAATAAATGAAGGTGGGCCTAACATCCAACCCATGTGCTCCTCTCCGCTGTCTACACTCCCTCTTGCCTCTCTCTCTCTCTCTCTCAATCATTAACCCCTCTTCCCCCTTTCTCTCTCTTTCCAACCCTCTGAAAACCCTCCTTTCCTCCAACAATCACCCAAATCAACCATGTCATCGGACGCCATCGCCAACTCCAACGGCACCAACACCACCAACAGCAACAGTCAGCAGCTCATCCAATCCAACCCGCCTCCCTCCACTGCAGTCTCCGTCAAAAAACCTCCGGCCAAAGACCGCCACTCCAAAGTCGACGGCCGAGGCCGCCGCATCCGCATGCCGATCATCTGCGCCGCCCGCGTCTTCCAGCTCACCCGCGAGCTCGGTCACAAATCCGACGGCCAGACCATCGAGTGGCTCCTCCGCCATGCCGAACCCTCCATAATCGCCGCCACCGGCACCGGCACCACCCCCGCCTCCTTCTCTTCCTCCACCGGCGCTAGCAACATCAACACTAGCAATATCCATTCTTTATCCCAAAACGCGCCTCCTGTTTTCAGCATCCTCGGTAAACGACTCAGAGAAAACGAAATCGATATGGAGCACAACAATAATAACAGCAATAACGACAACAGCAATAACATCAGTACTGGAAACGGTAACAGTAATAAGATGGTGGTTGGGCCGACGGCGCATGGAGGGTTCTGGGCTATGCCTAGGGCTGATTTCGGACAGATTTGGAGTTTTTCAGGGCAGGATATAGTGATGCCTGGAGAAGCTTCTGCGGCAAGAGTGGGAAACTACTTGCCTATGCCCATGAGTCAAGGGCATTTGAATTTGTTGGCTTCCTTTTCTGCTGGTCCAGCTAGAGGCGGAGGTGGGGGAGCAGATGATGAGAACTGCTGAATTGGGGCTTACTTTTAGGGATTCATTCCAGCCACTTAGGTGTTAGGTTTTGATTTCTTAGGGTTTGTTTAGTAGGTCATGATGGTGATTTCGTGCTTGCTGTAGTTGGTTATTGAAGGTTGCTCAGTCGAATTGAATGACGACGATGGATTATGAAGAGGCAGCAGATTAAACTTTTCTGTAAGCTACTTCTATCGGTGAGTTCCTATTTTGCTTTAATTTGTAATTTATCATGGCTTTTTGGTTTTCTTATGCTCATGCTTGTGTGTGAAATGTATCTATGTATTTATGAATTGTTCAATTGTTTGGAATGTGTGATGGACTATGCAAATAAATAATGTGAAGATTGTTCCTTGCTAATGTATATATCTGGTGCGTTATTGTTGCATTTTTTTATAGCTCAAAGCATGGTAGAATTAAGTAGATAGAATATGTGCAAGTATTAGTTATAATATTTTCAATAGTATTAGATAAACCATAAATCCATGTTTTCTTAATCTTCTAGTTTATACATGTTTTCTTGATCTACTAGTTGCAATTATGGTCACCCTATGAACAAATATAACACAACCATCTCATCAAGTTTCTTAAAGTATTAGTTAGACCATCACCAAAAGCATAGATGATCAAATGTGCAAAGGCCATGACAAACCCTAAACCCATGTTTTCTTCATCAATTAGCTTACACATGGTTTCTTCACCTACTAGTTGCACAATATGCCTCATCCATCTTGGATTTTCACCCTCTACTCTGAATAGAGCAGGGGTGCACCCAAAAGTATTGACCATTGGATTTAATATATGGCTTTGAAACAGTGTGCATTTGGGTAATATCAAATTTTGGTGCAATCTTGCTTTGGTTTTGAACCAAGCCTTAAGGTGCGTTCTTTTATTAAACGAAAGGGGCATTTGAAAGGATACGAAAGAAGAATGTGCAAAAGTGGCATTTGAAAGAAGATGGATTGTTTTGTTATTTTTTTGGAAATGTTTTATAATATTTTTGTTTAGGTTTTAAGTTACTACTTGAACAAATAATTCTGTCCAACAATAGGGATACATATCCCACATCAGTTACCAAAAGGAAAATGAATCGACTTCTCCCTTATTTAAACAATCTCCCTTCTCTTGCTACATACCAGATGTATTTGCTGCTAGTGGGCTCTGTTTGAGGCATTTATGAATTGAAATGTTTGATTAAATTGGTTTAGAAGGACTAAATATTAATTATCGTTGGTGTCGGACGTCATTAGATCAATTTAATCAGCTGAACTCAACCGAACGAAGTGGTGGGCCCCACCTATGACACGTTGGATGCGACACAAACTCAACCTTACTAACAACTATGAACTAACCATTATTAAGTTTTTCCTCGCAGTTTCTTTTCTTTTTCGGTTTACCTGCAACACTGAAGGTTATTCAAATTTTGAATTCAATTTGCATTGTCAACTTCAGTTCAATTCTTGATTTCCACAAACACGAGGGCTTATTTTTTTTTGTACTTGACTTGATTCTACTTGGTGTTCCATTTGACCTTTACTTTTATTTTTCTTTAAGTCAACATTTTACAGTACAGCAATATTAGATAATACAATTCAACTTTTATGCATCCAACTACCAACAAGTTTGTATACCTTTCTACTGAGTATGAAGTACACCAACACTATGATTTTTATATGAAATCCTAATTAAAGATGTAATGGTGAAACATGATTTTTCTGAGAGCCTGCTTATAAGGTGTATTACCAGCTAGGCAACTACATAAGTTTCAATTTCTTATGCTCTCAGTCCACATTATTCATATCTTTCTAATGAATCATTGGAATGTTCTAAACATTTGATATGAGTTATGAATTATCTGTAAAGTAGAGCCTTGTTTTCAGTTATATAAATGCTTAATAAGACTTTTTGGTGGAGGGAAGATGAAATTAGGATTATTGTTGTTAATAATAGCATGTTTCTTGCTGATAATATCCACTTTACAGGTATTATGGGAGAATAAAAGATCTGTTTCAGTGTATATTATGTTATTGAACCAAGTTCGTTGACCCCATCTGTAGAAATATTTATCATGTCCAGCAATATTTTCATTTTCATTTATTTTTTATTTGATACCTAACTACCTGAAGTCTCATATGTGTGTATATATAGAGGAAGGATCAGCAGCCTCCAAAATTTAGCTTCCAATAATGGCTCTTTAATTTCAGCGACAGCTACTAGTTTCTATTTAAACAATTGTATGATGTGATAAGAGAAAGAATCGATTAATTTAATTTAGGGGGCTGATTCACACTCTCACTCACACACACATGTATACACACACTCTGGCCCGTTCACACATATCATATTTAGCTTGATGTATAAATTGGCATGTTTACCTAAGTGCATGTTTGCTCAACCTCAATGTGTGTTTATCAATTGGACAACATATGTTATGTGTGGCAGCATTGTGAATTTAGGGATCTGGTTCATTGTTACTGGTAGGGCTGTTATGGTAATGGTAATGGTTACCGTTACCATTTTGTAAATACCGTTACTATACCTTTTTTACTGGTAAACTAAAATTGTTTACCGTTACCGATTGACTGGTATACCGATAAACTGGTAATGGTAAATTACCGTTTGTCTAGAAAAATAATAAATTGATATATTTTTACACCGAACGATGCTTTATTATATATCTCATTGTGTCATTTAATAAAGGACATAAAAAAGAAATGTATTTTTCATCATTTGAGTTGAATTACTGAAATAAATTGAACTATTTTCTTGCTTTTAAATGCCCGTAATACAATATTTTACATGAATATTAATGTATTATGAATGGACTGGTAAATTGCAGTTACCGCTGGTTTGAAAAAATATTACCGATGTTTTACCGAAAAAATGGTAAATTTACCGTTACCATACCGATTATACTGGTATACCGACTTTATTTTAAAATGGTAACCGATTGACTGGTAATAGTATGACAATGGTAAATTTACCGTTACCATAACAAATTTGTTTGCAAGATTTTATTTCGCAGTTTTTTGATGAACAACAGTTTAATTAATAATTTCTCATTTGTATTTCTTGATATTAGTATCTTATCTTAGCGCTAGAGTGACTGTAGAAGTAAATATACAAGCACTGGACAAAAATATACAAGTTATTATCACTGCACGTATTTCGTCGTGATGTCTGTTCTTAAACACCTTGAAATTCCGTTCAAATAAGCTGTAAAATGGTACATTCAATTTAAATCCAAAGCTTTAAATATACGGTGGTGAATCCTGTGTGATTTGTTAAGTGTTCAAATTGAATGTAATTTTTACATCGGAAATTAAGGTCCGTTCCTGAACAAGAAGCTCAACAAAGAGCAGTTCGTTGAACTTGCATTCTTAAACAATTTAGGTGCTTAGTTGAGTTTGGATACAAGATTATATTGTTTATTTTTTTCAAGAAAAGTCTCACAGGTCCCGTTTTTTATGTTGTTATAAGAAAAGTCCATGTAGATAAGAATATGTAAATTTAGTCCCTGTTTTTTTGAAAAATAGAAAAAGCAAGATGTTTTGTATTTTTCTTACAGAAAATGCAAGCTAACTTGCAATTTTTTGAAAAATAGAAAAGACAAGATGTTTTGCATTTACAAGGTTATTCCCATCAACCCTGCTTACTACTTTCCAAGTGCATCGGTCTTCTCCTTAAGGACTCATTTAAGACCAATGAAGCATATTCTTTCGAGTACAATTACTAAAATCATATTTTGTTAATGTACTTGGAATCCATTCCAGATTTAAAACATCGTCCCATATGGCAGAGTTGTACTTTCTATGGTCTGATGACAACTAAGAAAATTATTACTACTAACAATTCATTTTTTGACATTGATAAGAAACTCGTAGTTTCTCTTTAACGTGCAAGAATTCTTATTAGATATTCTACCATGCTGTATCATTTTATGGTTGGTTAATTTTACTTCATCTAATGTAATCAGTTACTATGTTAGAATCTTGGATCGTATCCAAATTCATTGCACTACCACTAATTTGTTGTTAACCCGCCTTTTGGCAAGGTCGTGAGCAGGCGAATTTAACTAAATCGACTACTCGTCTGTTGAGGTTGGAATACGAAAGGTTTGAGCTGGTTGGATGGTTCAATGTGGGTCGTCCGGCCTTGATGATGTGGTTCGGCCTTGGAGGCATGGTTCGATCGGCATCGGTCGTTCGGTCTGGAAGTCTTGGTTCGGTCGGCATTGGTGGCTCGGCGCAGGTGGTTCGACATTGGTGGCCCGGTTGTGTCGGTGGCTCATCATGGAAGGTGGTTCGGCCTAGTTAGATCATGGGTCGGCCTTGGTTGTCGCTCGGCATTGTGGTTCGTCAAGGTGGGTCAGTCGAGCTGGTTTCGTATCTTCAAACTACCTGCTTCGGGTCGGCTTTGTGAAAGATGGCTCGGTGTAGTCAAAGTATGGGTCGGCAAGAACGTGGATCGGTGGCTTCGAGTCGAGGCGCTCGTAACTTCGGGTCGGCGCTATAAAACGTGGCTCGGTATGATACAAGGTGGGTCGGCACGAGTATATGGTTCAGTTTCTTTGAGTCCTATGGCTCAAAACTTCGGGTCGGCCTCAGGGATTTTAGGCCAGTGTCTTACCTAGATTGGTTACATCCTACTTCAAGTCCCGGGATGCTCTGCTTCGAGTCAAAGGTCACTATGCTTCGAGTCACCTTAGTGGTTTTCATGGATCATCAACATTTGGATATGGATTCTGGATCGGCCATGGATTTAACGGGCCCTGGGTCGTTCAGGAAGCCCAGTTACCTGCAGTTGCCTATAAATACACCATGTGGGTCTCCAGAGAGGGGATCTTCGGCTGGGTGGTTCTCAGGCTTTCTCTTTCCTAAGGCTAAGGCTATTCTGCCATTGTTAAACTCTGGATTGTAACTGAAATTGATTCTAACATCAATAAAAAGGAAATTTCTGGAGTGGACGTAGGCCGGAGTCGGCCGAACCACTATAAATCCTATGTTCTTATTGCGTTCTTTTTAATTTTTACCGTTCTTCATATTGATACTCTTTACATACATTCAATCTATATTCTGTGACTACGATTTGGTGCTTTCATCTGAATTTGGGTGTTAGTGATCAATTTTGGTGCTTTCACCGAGAACTGAACTCAGGGATTTTGGAGTTAGGAACTTGGATTCTAGGAAGCAATGGCTAGGCCACCAACAAGGAAGCAAGTGACAGAAAGAAGCAATCAAGCGGGAAGTCAAGAGGCCTCCTCTGGAGCCGGAGCAGGTCGAGCATCCATCTACATCACCAGAGACGAAATGGAAGCAATGCTGAAAAGACAAGAGGAGATGATGTAGACTCTTCTCAGACAATTTGGACAAGCAGGAACTGCAGGAGCTCAGATCCGTGGAGCTGGATTAGAAGCACTCAACCAGCAAGCAGATGGAGCGGTTCAGTAGGGAGCGGCCCCTGATCAACGAACAACTATTAACCCGGATGGACCAAGACTTGGGGGCATACCAATGGGTAATGCTGGACCAATCCATGGAGGGATACCTGATGATGCTGTGCAACCCGACATTAACAGGAACACATGAGTACGTGATGAGGAGTATGTGTCAGAATTCCCCCGTGAACTCGAAGGGAAGATCGGAGGCAGCGAACAAGGATTACAGCTTGGCGACAATGACAGATTAGCGGAGAAGGTCAGACGAGCTGTGAAAGGAGGATTGGTAAATAAAGACTTGGAGGATGTGAATAGGAGCCCCTTTACTCCTACTATAAGGCAAGCTAGGAACCCACCGGATTTTAAGCTACCAACGTTGGAGACGTATGATGGGAGAACGGATCCCGCCGTTCACCTGACAAGGTACATGAGGCATATGGAGGTACTAGGGGCATCAGATGAGGTCATGGCTCGATGCTTCCCTTTGTATTTGACGGATATCGCAGCTATGTGGTTCAGACAGCTAGAGAGTGGCTCTATCGGCACATGGACGGAGCTGATTGAAAGGTTTATGAGATAGTTTCGGGTCCACATAGTCAGACCCAAGAACGTGATGACTTTAACATCGATGAAACAATGGAAGGGAGAGTCGCCTAGGGATTTCTTAACCAGATTCAATGCGGCGGTGGCTTCGGTGGATCGACCCGATCCATCGATGGTTTTGATGGCGGCAGTTTCAAGAATTGCGGATAATTTGGATTTTAAGATATCGTTGGAACGGGACCCCTCAATGGATCTTGGCGAGTTCTATCATGAAGAGGAAAGATCCCTAAGGCAGGAAGACGCGTAGGCCGAAAGAGAAGGGAGAGAGGCTGAAGCTTATGCTGTTAGAGGTGGAGGTCCACCCAGGGAGGAACCAAACAAGGACGATAAGGGCAAAAGGAAAATGAGTGACGACGGTAACCCCTCAGAAAGGAAACGGAGAGAATCGAAATTTTCTTCTTATACGGATTTGATAGAAACTCTGGAAAGGATTTACTTGGATACTCGGGGGCACCTCCAGTATCGAAGACCGGCTAGTAAGGAACCATCGGAATACGAGCGAGCGTCAGGAAAGCATTGCCTATTCCATGAGCTAGATGGGCACAACACAAACGATTGTAGGCATTTGAAAGATATCGTTGAGGAGCATGTAAGGAATGGTCACCTGTAACAGTACATAAGGAATCGAGCTGTAGCAGTGGAACGGGAGCGGCCACCGCTTACCTCGAACGAAGGTGGCGCTGGATCTAATCACCGCCGGCTTGTTATCAACTGAATGGATTTATGGTTTTGAATAAAAGTAATAGAACTCGAAGTAATACGGCTAGGTCACTGACACACGTACGGGATCGAGGACGGTCCCTAGGCGTGCTCTAAGATGACGAAAAACCGTACTGCTTGGATCTATGAAATCCTGTTTTCAATCTGTATTTCTGCAAACTCTGGTTTCCTCTTTGGTACTTTGGACATTTAATTCCCTTGTACGAACTTTCGCCTTGATAACTGAATTCTGTAATGATTGAGATTGGACTAATTCAATGAATAATACAGGCCAAACGATTACCGTCCCGATAGGAGAGACGGGGCAGTAATCGTGAATTACGAGTCCCTTTGCCGGAGAGCAATGGAATGGAATCGAACAGAATATAAAAGTCCTCGACTGGAGAGTCGAGGCCGGAGAATATAAAAGTCCTCGACCGGAGAGTCGAGGCCGGAGAATATAAAAGTCCTCGACCGGAGAGTCGAGGCTGGAATACATAAAAGTCCTCGACCGGAGAGTCGAGGCCAAAGAACATAAAAGTCCTCGATCAGAGAGTCGAGTCTAGAGAGTGTAAAAGTCCTCGACCGGAGAGTCGAGGCCGGAGAAACATACACACCGGTTAAGCCCTTGACCAGAACGTCGAGACCGGGATTGGACATGGTCCTGGAGAGGTTCCGGATTTAGATAGGGGCCCGGAGCGGTCATGGATTCAGATATCGGCTCGGAAAGATCGAGGATTTGGTTATTGGACTTTGAATCGGACATTGACTCAGAGCAGTCGCGGACTTGGATATGGCTATGGATGGAATATGGACTTAGGATGTTGGATTTGGAGCTATTCAAAACACACTTTCCAATGCAAGGCATGTTTTGGGGGGCAAATATTAACCCGCCTTTTGACAAGGCCGTGAGCAGACAGATTTAACTAAATCGACTACTCGTCTGTTGAGGTTGGAATACGAAAGGTTTGAGCTGGTTGGATGGTTCAATGTGGATCGTCAGGCCTTGATGATGTGGTTCGGCCTTGGAGGCATGGTTCGGTCGGCATCAGTCGTTCGGTCTGGAAGTCATGGTTCGGTCGGCATTGGTGGCTCGGCACAGGTGGCTCGGCATTGGTGGCCCGGCTGTGTCGGTGGCTCATCATGAAAGGTGGTTCGGCCTAGTTAGATCATGGGTCGGCCTTGGTTGTCGCTCGGCATTGTGGTTTGTCAAGGTGGGTCAGTCGAGCCGGCTTCGTATCTTCAAACTACCTGCTTCGGGTCGGCTTTGTGAAAGATGGCTCGGTGTAGTCAAAGTATGGGTCAGCAAGAACGTGGATCGGTGGCTTCGAGTTGAGGCGCTCGTAACTTCGGGTCGGCACTATAAAACGTGGCTCGGTATGATACAAGGTGGGTCGTCATGAATATATGGTTCAGTTACTTCGAGTCCTATGGCTCAAAACTTCGGATCGGCCTTAGGGATTTTAGGTCAGCGTCTTACCTAGATCAGTTACATCCTACTTCAAGTCCTGGGATGCTCTGCTTCGAGTTAAAGGTCACTATGCTTCGAGTCGCCTTAGTGGTTTTCATGGATCGACAACATTTGGATATGGATTCTGGATCGGCCATGGATTTAACGGGCCCTGGGTCGTTCAGGAAGCCCAGTTACCTGCATTTGCCTATAAATACACCATGTGGGTCTCCAGAGAGGGGATCTTCTGCTGGGGGATTCTCAGGCTTTCTCTTTCCTAAGGCTAAGGCTATTCTGCCATTGTTAAACTCTGGATTGTAACTGAAATTGATTCTAACATCAACAAAAAGAAAATTTCTGAAGTGGACGTAGGCCGGAGTCAGCCGAACTACTATAAATCCTCTGTTCTTATTGCGTTCTTTTTAATTTTTACTGTTCTTCATATTGATACTCTCTACATACATTCTATCTGTGTTCTGTGACTACGATTTGGTGCTTTCATCTGAATTTGGGTAAGTGACCAATTTTGGCGCTAACATTTGTCTAAAAAGAAATTCATTAAGACATGAAGGAGATGTTTCTCCAAACAACAATTTGTCTCTCAATGCGGTGGAATATGCATTCAAAACATTTTATGAACTGCCTATAGACTTACATTAAATATATATGTAGTATTGAGTTTACGAAACTTGTGTTCATAATGTAAATTGATTGACATATATCTTAAACTATTTAAGATCGAGATTCCTTTCCAATTCATATCTTATATGAATTCATAAACTATGCTTTGGATGAAATTAAATTTAACATATGTGCTTACTCTGAAGTACATATCCTTATAGAAAGCAACTCAACTCCATTCATTATCAATCATACTTAGTCCAACAGAGTCCGATTACTCCTTATCGATACATCATTATATATCATAGGGAGGAGTGACTTTGAGAATGAATCTTATATGCTTTTAAGTACTATTGGAACTCTTATCCAATATATTCACTTATTCGATCAAATTGAATTATTTTATTATTTTGCATGTTCTTGTTTTTTTACTTACGTTTATGTTATATGAACTTTACATAGATACTTAACTTATGTATCTATATTTATGTTCATACCTGTGATAATTCGTCGGTTAATTTAATGAAGTAAGTGCATTTGTTATCGGTATCGTTAAACCTTCCTTGGACTGCATACATCTTTATATATCAATATGAAGGGTTCGTTAACTCTTTAGTTGTTCCCATCGTATGACCATTTTTTTCTTAATTGTTTGAGATATAATTCAACAATATCATATTATTTATAATCATTTGATTAAAAAATTATTTCTCAAAAATTTGGTTTAGCCCATAACCTAAAAAATAATTGTTAAATATTTTAGTTGCTTTTGTATTCTCTACTGCTAACACATCACTATCGTTACGAAAAACAAATATCATTTCTACAATTGATTTATTTTATAACGAATATTCATAATATTCATATTAAATTAAATTGTATCTGTTTTCAGTCAAAACCTAAAATAATCATCATTATTACAAAAATAATATTTGGTATATGAAAGTAATCTTTCATAACTTGATGGGTTCATATGGTATTGCTTACACTATTTTCGTCATTATAATAATAAGATATGAAATATAAAGCTCTATTCAACCACTTACTATGAGCTATTTATTTCATCCACTACATTTAATTACGATCGAGAATTTTGTATCAAATATCTTGGACTCAAAGAAATAACTAGCAATGGAAAATAATTTTCTATAATAAAATACATTTGGAATAGAAATCTCATTTCTAATTCCACATTAAATATCTACTAGTATTTTATACAATTTGTGTTTTCAATGTCTCTTCATGAAGTAGATGTTACCATTCGCTTTCTTCATCCTAACTGTGCCAATGTTACGTTCATTCTTAGACATTAGCTTTTCTTTTCAAATGGTCAAATCATTCAAAAGGAAACTCTAACTATAAGACTTCATCGAATTCTTTACAAAATTGCATTTGGTTATCCTTAACATTTTAAGGATATCGAATCAGTTGCACTTAAGTAAACAGATCAAAAGTGAATTTAGTGATCGAATTCCCAGGTCTATTTGTAGCCTTGGTCTGATGTTGTCTCAAACACAATAAGATCCTTATTGTATTCAGTCATATTGAACACATGATCTCGCATTACGGTTTACTTGTCCATTTCGAGTAAAACAGTTTCATTGAGAATTCGTATATTACGAACGAAACTATTTACTATACAATTTTTGTACATGATCGAATATGGATTTAATATCCATACTATTTTATTGCTTTATAGTTCATTACTCAAAAAAGAAAATACATTGTCTCGGACAAATAAACACTTAAATGACTAAGGCATGAATATTTTAGTCGTTGTATAACTTTTGCTCTTACATAGGTCTTGAAGAGACAACATTTAAAGAGGTTTATTGGTAGGTATATTTTACATTTCTTCATCAATCTTTAATTCAATTCTTAAAATATATTTTAATTAATAAATAATTTTATCAATTATATTAACCATGCAAATTTATTAAACTAGATTTTATAATATCACGTATGTTCTTATATACTTATTAGATTAGTTTATTAAACAATCTTCCACTGAATTCTGCATCTCTCAAAAACCCTAAAAGAGATACATGAATTTTATAAATTCCTTCAGTGGAGCTTGGATCCGTTTGTTATGTTACTACAACCTTGAAGGTGCTTAACAAATTGCAGTCACCATAAATAATAAGTAACTCTTTACTAATTATATCTCGTGTATGACCTCTAACCATACTTTTAACTATGCTCCTAATCTTCTTTATAACTTTGAGGGTGCTCAACAAATCACAAAATACATTAGATACCCTAGACCCATCATTTCACAATATCCTAAGGGGAGCTATGTAACCCTTGAGGGTGCTCGTTAAAGTTACATAACAATCCTACTTGTTTGGGGATAATATCAATATCACCTTAGATATTCTATGGCTTGAGGGTTCTCAACAATGATAGGTATGTAAAGTGCTCTATTTATATTATAAATGACGGAGAGCATTATTATATTAAATTCATAATTCAAAAATTTTGTAGCATATTATCGACTAACTAAAGGAGATGAGTATAACTCATGATATCATGAATCTTTATGCATATCCAATTATGCTCCCTTAAGTCTCATGGGTTTTAATTTATTTAGCCTCCTAATTTCTTTATACACACAACATATATACATACATGCATGCATACATATATATGTATGTATACATATATATACCAATCTATTATAACATTTATAATTCATTAATTTATACATACATGCATACTATATATATATTCTCACATGTATCCATTAATTAATTAATTATGAATATAATAATTATATGTATGTATATGATTTAAAATAATTTTAAATTTACTTATTTATAACCTTTATGAATACATGTTTTGAACATAATAACCCTTATATTTTTTTTAATTTAAAATAATTTTAAATTTGCATTTTATAACTCTTTGTAAAATTATATATTAATTTATTAAAATTTAAAACAATTTTAAATTTATTCTATAATATTCAAATTCACTTATTTGAATCAACCTAAGGCTTAGAACACTTCTGAGCCTTCCATATGGGTATACCCTTAAAATAGACTACTTCGACGAGGTAGGTAAAAGCTAGAAGATCAGGGCTCTTTGTTCATAAGAATAATCTTTAATTAGAGTAACATTCTCCTCGGTTTATGCACATTTTCCTTCGACACCCATCTAATTGGTTTTTCCAAAAAAACTGCTCTACATGTTGGTTAATTATTCACATAAACACAATGTGGACTCTAATACCATTGTTGGATCGGGTGCAAGGGTTAAATGCGTGAATTTAAAAAATTCCTTTTATTAATTTGCATAATACCTTATTTTATGTTTATGTGAATAAAATTTATTTATGCGAAATTAAATTTAGTGTTTATTGATAAAAGAGTTTGAGTAGTATTTTGATTTATTTAATTTTATTTAAATTATTATTTAATAATAATAGAATTTTATTACTAACTTAAAATTTAATTTGATTTAATTTAATGTTTTTATATTTTTTAGTTGTTTGTATTCAAAATAAAAATATCATAACCATATTAATAGCATAATCAAACCTAGGAGTAATGTGAAAATTAATCATTGTAGCATATGGTTAATGGATGTCAAGTGATGAACATGAAAGAGAGTGTGGATCGTGCAATATGGAAATATACTAAATATGTATGAGATTAAAACAAAGATAGTAGATAGTAGAGTAAAGTAAAAATAAAAGTGAGCACACCAAGATTTTTATACTGGTTCGAACTTCCCGTTCTACGTCCAGTCCCAGACTCCTTCAGGAATTTAACTAATCAATAACTCTCACTTAACCCGGAGGAATAGGTATCTAACAAACTCCTGAGCAGCAGAACAGGATGCCTCAGCAACTGAAGAGGACTTCACAATGCCTGAGCAGCAGAGCAGGACTTCTACTAGTATATAAAATTGTCTGACTAATGTGTTCTTGATAACACATATATGTCAATGTGTGTACACCCTTCCTATAATCAAATCCTCAAGTATATGAGTGTGTGTGAAGATATGAAAGGAAGATTATCGCTATGAATCAAAGAATATGAATATGAATTTCAAAGATTCAAGCAATGAAGATGGTTTGATTGCTTTTGAATGCAGAGAATATAGAGAGTAAGTAAGATCAGTAAATTATTGAAGAATCGGTTATTTGGAAAATGATTTTGATGTGTTTATATAGTGCATAGATAGATACAACCTTTTGCTAAGAGATTCAATCAATAGATGCAGCCATTACTCTTCGAATTGGATTGAAACTCTTCGCGAGAGGAAGCATCCGTTCAGAAAATATAGCCGTTATACGCAGGTCAGTCGACTGAGTTCAGAAGCTCAGTTGACTGAAATTCAAATTTGTATATATATTCTCTGTTCACTGTGCATTTTGCATCGGGTCAGTCGACTGACCTGTGCAATTTTGCACAGTGAATTTCAATGCATATACAAACGAAAATAATTTGTTTTGTGTGCAAGAGTAACTACTTGAGGAATGATTTTAACAGTATCTAAATATATCTAAGACTCAAAAACATAATAAATAATCATACGAAAACTAGTTTTGAAGTCTCTTCTCTTTGTAGTTTATACCATGTATATGTTACTCTCTTTTTGTTGCTATCGCCATATAGTCTTTGTTAATGCTCCTTGTCATGAATCAAAACTCATGATTCAACAGAACATATGTCAAATTCATGTAAAAGGGGCAAGGACATATATCAGAAATTCAATTTATACTTACACCAAAATAAATAAATAAAATTTGACCATTGCAATTTTATTTAGTATTAATGTAAATATATATGTACGTAATATTATTTAAAATATAAATTATTATTATATATAAAAGTTTAATTTACATGAAAAATTTATATTTAATTATATATATCGTAATTTAATTTTTGGATTTAAAATTATATGTTTAAAAATTTAAATTTAAATTTTAAAAGAATCGACTTTTTCAAAATAAATAAATATATGTGTGTGTGTGTGTATAATATATGCAGTCACATGTAATATATATATATATATATATATATATATTATTTACTAAAAACTATCCTATTTGAAAATTTCAAATCATTTTGACTTCTATATAATTTTAAAAAAACTTGTTTTTTCTGTAACTTTCTCAAATCCGAAAACATAAGATATTTTTTTAATAAATGTCCGTACGAAAATTTATTATATATATAATTTTAAATTAATTTTTTTATAAATCCAAAATGGTAAATATTTTATTTATTTATTATTAAAGTCAAAACATTTAGGTCTTAAATAAAAAAAATGTTTTATTAAAAATACATATTCTATATATATATACACATATATTTGAAAACATTTTTTTATAAATTAAATATTAAAAGTTTTATTTGAAGTGTTTTTACATGGCAGAATGTATGTAAAAATTTGATAGCAATTATGGAGATAGGAATTTACATATACATGTACAGGTGTGTGTGTGTATATACGAATATATAAATATAAAAATGAGCACCTTTGAAATCTAGCCGACAGTCGAACATGTTATTGATTGGTTATTTCCTCCTCAAACCTTCATTCTCTTCCTTGGTTATTGGTTGTAAATTTGTCACCTTGGCTTCACCAATTGCTAATGAAGAGCTAGAGTTGTATGGAAAAAATATGGTGAGAAAAGAATGGGAGGCCATCTGTTTATACCCAAGGAGATATCAAAATATCTCCTCATTTATCTCAAACCCTAGAAGACTGGGTCTCCAGCCCCTTTCCATGTATGCTCAGCCTCTTCTTTGACTTAGCATGGTCAAAATACCATTAACTTATTTGAATCAATTAATTAGTTATATTATTCAAGCTCATTTTTCACTCGAACCAAAGTTCAACTTTAAAACATCGTTTTGATCGATTTATGCTTTAAATAAATAATTACAAATACCATACATCAATACAACATTTTTTAAATTAATTATTAATTTATAACATTTATAAATTAATTTTAGCCTTGGTCGAATTCGAAAATAACCAACAATGTGATTATGTTGACTCGCTAGTGTAAACTCGATCCTCAATCAATATTTAAACAATTTAAATATTGAAGCCTGCATGGACTTTGCTGAAGTATAGTACTTGCACAAGTTCAACATTTATAGATCATTCAGGTGAAATCCAATTTCTAATCTATAAGAAGCTCACATAGTAAGGACGTTTTGTACACGTATTCATTTTTTCCATCATTATATCACTTAAATATT
Organism: Allium fistulosum; assembly: GCA_030737815.1. Taxonomy (NCBI): domain Eukaryota; kingdom Viridiplantae; phylum Streptophyta; class Magnoliopsida; order Asparagales; family Amaryllidaceae; genus Allium; species Allium fistulosum. The sequence continues at coordinate 423,254,759 of CM060908.1, forward strand.
TAGAGTTTGGTCTAAGGTCAAAAATTCAGTTAATATCCTTATTTAATTGTATAGGTCACTTTAAAGTCCTTGATTCAATTTGATAACATTTATTAATCAATCGATTTACTATGGTCAGGGATTTTGACTTTAAGTTGACTACCAATTACAGTGACACTGACCTTCTATAACGAAGGAGATGAATCCTCTTTTGAGTATTATTTCACTTCAAGTAGTTCATGTATGTTTAACTATCGCCATAACATGGTCGTCACATCATGTGCTTGAACATAATCAAAGTACAGTTTACCTAATTATGACAGATGGTACTTTTAAGTCAGATGATTGTTGTACGTCGTTGCCGTGAGATCTTCTATTTGACTTAGTTATATCAAGCTACAGAAGACCTCATCGAGTCATTTTGTGCTTGTTCCAAACAACCACAAGTACGTAATCCCTTGGTGGCCCTAATGTCCATTATTAAATCACCGTCCATCATATGGAAAGGGTTACATACACCAGTCTCAATGGATGTATCGATATCCTTTTCTTAATACATCTTGACTAGGAACATTTAAGGAGTTAGTGTTATATATATTTTAATTCAATACTCATGGTTGCAAACACAATCGTAACTGTAGTTGATAAAAATCTTCTTCTAAGGATTTTATACTTATATATGTTTAACGTAATTAATTCGTTATTTTACTCTATATATAACAACATATATAAAAGAAAATAAATTCAGATGCATATATCATTTCAAACAAGATTCTCTTTTAAGAGTTAAGTTACGTAATAAATTACATACTTTCCCTTTGGGCACATCTTTAACTCTATCAGCATGAAACTTGTTAGTGGTTGGATTATTGTGGAGTTGCTTATGATGATTTCGATGCATATTTTAGATTAGTATAAAGTCATTTCTGTCTATTTGAATATTGATGCAAGTGTTTAGTTAAATTTTAATCATATGTTGTATGGTGTTGATTTGAAGTCTTATTACAATGTTTCAAAGTTTAGATTGATGTTTTTTTAGATTGTATAAGAGTTGGACTCGGGAATCGAAAATGGTGTTAGATGAGGGTTATGAATGCGCTGGTGTTTTTTGGTGATGTTAGGCATTTAGTCGTGTGACTTAAGATGGAGTTGATCTTAAGGGTCGGTTTTAGGCGAGGTTGCATGGGTGGTGGCACATGTCCCATTGTTATTTCTTTAATTGATTATATGTGAGTAGATTATGGGTAGGTAGGAATGCTTGGCCAGAGGAGATTTTGGTGAACGGTGAAAGTTGAATGGTTTAAGTAGGTGATTTAGGTTGGTCGACGGTGTTTAAAACTCAACGAAAACATGTTTTATATTTTGTGTCGCTTGGTGTTGAAACAAACCATTTTGTATTGAGAAGGCATCTTAATACGTAAATAGTTGATTTCTAGCAGGCATGCAAAGACTTGATAAGATGTGAGGAAGTCTACTTGGGTTTCAGATGACAACTGTTCACCTAAGTTGGTGGTGCAGCATTAAAAGTGAGAAATAAATTATTAGTAGCATAAATGCAGTTCTTTGTGCAATGGGAAATCTTGATGATATGTAGTTGTTTGTAAACTAAAATTAATTTAAATATAAGAATAATGAGGTATGAGTAGGATAACTTGAATGCTTTTGGGTGTATGCGAGAAGCGGGTTACTCGCACAATATTTGGAGTAAAGACACGTGTAAAGTAGGAGTACTTTTGTTTGGACCAAAAATGGTACAACCACCCAATTAAGCAGTAAATGAAAATTATAAAAGAAAAGAGATTAAAAGAGAGAAAATAACACACAATTTATATAATGGTCCGCAAAACTCCGACCTACGTCCACTTAATCATTTTCTATTGATAGTGCTTAATTTTCTCCTACAATGTATATTTTGCACTCATTTTCATACACATCGAGTATGATTTATACAACCTTTAATTCAAAATATAACATCCCAACTCCTATGGCTTCTGAGTTGTTTAGAAAAAGGATTCCCTTTTAAGTGCATCTCCCCTCTATTTATAGATGGATGCCGCCATTAAAATCGCCTGAAAACTCTCAACCATGTTCTCCACATCCAACACGAAGTCATAGTGAATAGCCATGGGTCAAGCCCACTGCGTTTCTCAACTCGATGCCGAGTTGACTTGCCATAGCCACCTTTTGGTTTCTTTTTTGGCCTTTTATTCTTTGAGCAATGCTTATCTATTCATTACTTGTCCTGGGTTACAACTCGAGCCCGAGTTCTGGATGCCGAGTCAAGAGAGCCAAGTTGTGAATCCCTCTTCAATTTTGGCTATCACTTTTTTAGTGCTTTGCTTTGTTATTTTATAATGTTCCCCAAGTATTTGTATCTATTTCTCTATCATTCTTCAGTCCAGTTCAATCATTCGAGTTTGGTCGGAGGCTATGGAAAATTTTCTGATAACACTTACCCTCCAAAGCATGCCTTATGATTATAAGGTGTGCTTTGCTCAAGAACAAACATCAAAAGTTTGTGAATTATCAATAGTTAAGCTTTTTGGCTATCCACTGGACTAATCATAGCGAATCATCTGTCTCCTTCTGATTCACGTACCAACCAAAGGTCATTCTAGACCTACCATAGCTAAGGACTAGAGTCCTTGGCTAAGTGTTAGTCATAAATCATAATCATCCCACGTTCCTTCAAGATTATCATATCGTATATCGATATCAATGTCGTTTTGTGTTTGCCTGGGATAAAACTATCATCGGTGTACTGTATGTCATGCAATCAAATATAGTTAATCATTGTTGTACATTGCCATCGATTGGAACATTATTTATAAATCGTCTGGTATCGCCCAACATCCCATCATAAGTAAGTCCAACCGAATTGAAGCAATGATATAATCTAGTATTCATTATCGAATCGTTTTAAAATCAATGGGGCATTCGAATCCCAAATTTCAATTTCTGATCTCTTTAGATCACATAATCAATATCTAGTTTCCTTTTTGATCTCTGTGGATCATATAATCATATATCCCGATTGAACCTAGTCCGCTCGCTCTTTGAAAAGGGGACCTAATGTCCAAGCACATCCATCCACTCACTCTCTGGTGAGAGTACTCGCAATCCGAGCACGTCCATCCATTAGCTCTCTGATGAGGGGACTTGCTATCCGAGTGGATCCATCCACTCACTCTTTAGTGAGGGGACTCGCTATCCCATACAAGTCCATCCACTCACTCTCCAATGAGGGGACTTTACTTCACGGTTCATCGCCCCATCTCTTCGGTTAAGGAAACCATGTCCTATCATTTTATATATCAGTTTTAAGGAACAACTAAGTTCTGTTGGCATCTCGTGGCCGTATCAACATCACTCATCGTGTTCAAATGGCTTTTGTAATGACCCTAATTTTGATTAACATTATTTTGGACATTTAATTAGTTAGATTAAATGAAATAATGTAGGTGGTTAGGGGATTGAGATTTGTGTAATAAGAAGGTAGCCGTGCCTAGTTAACCAATGAACTAAATGAAGTTAAAATGAAATAGTAAGGGAAATTAGATAAAGGAAAAATAGGAATAAGTCATATTCTTATATCCTAAACTCTCATGCACCTTCATTTTATACGTTCATAAACAAAACTAAACAAAGAAGAGGTCGACCACCATTAAGAGAAAGCAAGAGGAAGATAAGCAAGAACCTAGAAGAAAGCTTAATCAATTCATTCAAGAAGCAAATCTCTACTCCTTAACAAACAAGCTAAAGGTGAATAATAGATTATATCTCATATTTTCTTATTTTCGGTTTTAGTTGAGATCTGAAATTATTTTGCAAGTGAATTGCCATGTTTTGATTGTTAAAATGGATATATGCTTATTGATGATTTATGCTATTTCATATAGATTTTGTGATAAGGTTTAACTTGAAAAACCATTAAATGACATCCAAATGCCTTGCGATTTTGATATAAGGTCAGAAATAATATTTTAGAGATGTGTTTCAAGTTTCCTAATTTTCTGAATTAATATGGATTTATTATGAATTTTCTAGTAAGGAAAATGGTTGATTGGGTTTAAAATTAATTACGGCTATTATAAGTTAGCTTTAGATCAAAAATTTATATATGTTAGAAAACATATTAAAAGTGATTTATGGGAATTTTTGAAGAATTTTCCTAAGTATTTTAATAAATATATAAAATTATTTAAAGTATGGGACTTAAATGTTTTATATGTTTATAAAAGGAGAAATGGCAATTTGTAAATGTTTTGAATTATTAATCTTTGAAATTCGGCAACACTTTTAGAAAAGATTTTGAAAAAGAAACTGGCAACCAATTATATGATGATAATTAAGCAAGTTAGTTAGAAAGATATTAATTTAAAGAAAACATTTTTGTCAAGTTTTGCTGTTTCGTCACTTTCGGCAGCACCTTTCGCCTCCACCTTAGTCGAAACCAATACATGTGGTATCAAAGACTTGGTACGTAGTGGATTGGAGATAGGCGAAAGATATAGAGTCGAAACAGGGGTTTCTAAGGGGTCGAGACCTTGTCTTGCTTTCAAAATGAAATGCCGCTTGTTTTGCTTTCGAAAAGAATGCTTTCGAATGAGATAGCTTTCGATTTGGTCAATTGTTTTAAAGAAAGGCTTTGAAAGAGGTTGCCGCCTTTGTTTTAAGAAAATGCTTTCGAAGGGGTCGAAACTCCTGCTGCCGCCTTCAACCTTTCGAAGCAATTCCTTCGAAAGGGTGCTTTCGCTTTAAATCCTAAGCCGCTTCTCCAATGCTTTCGAAGGGATAAGTTTTGACACGATCCACTTCTTTACTTAGGAAATTGCTTTCGAAAGAGTTTCTTTCGACTCGGTTCTTTTAAGACCCTTTTTATATTTTGAAAGTTAAACCCAAGGGTTTCGAAAGGAATGGTTTTAAATGGTTTCGAAAGGTTGTTCCAAATGTTTTTAATTGAACCCAATGCTTTTGAAAGGTTTGATTTATGTAAAGGACTTAATTCTTTCGAAAGGTTTATGATAAAGGTTTCGAAGGGGTGGTTCCCTAATGTTTTCGAAAGGTTTACCTTAGTGTTTAAATGGAAGGTTTCCAATGTTTTCGAAAGGCATGTTTGAAGTGTTTTGAAAAGTGGATGTCTAAGGTTTTATAAAGCTTTCAAAAGGATATTTTCAATGTTTTCAAAAGGTCTATTGTAAATAGTTTCGAAAGGTATGTTTTAGCCTTTCGTCCTAAAGTATAAAGTAAAGTAGATTACTGGTATCGAAAGGGGTGCTTTAAATGGTTTTGAAAGAGGTACTTTCAATGGTTTCGAAAGGGGTACTTTCAAAGGTTTCGAAAGAGAGTGTTTATAGGTTTGAAACAAAGGTTTCAAATGTTTTCATCAATAATGTTTTATGTAAAGTATATATAACATGGTAAAGTGATTCGAGTAAAGCTTAGAGTATATTTTCCTTGCTTAAGTATGATTTAAAGGGTTAAATCAATTTGAAAGAAATGTTTTCAAGGAAAATTAGATGGGGTAGTTGACCCTAAGTAAATGACTTAGATATTAGGATACCAGATGGGACTGGTATGGGGTCACGCCCTATACTTTAGCTAGTATCCCCTAGCTAATATAAGTCCAAAATTCCAGTGTGTAGGGCTTTGTCACAGGTTATACTAAAATGATGTTACACACAGGAATATATAGAGTGAAGATAGGTTATAGGTGAGCCCGCAAAACCATTAGGATCAGTTGACTCTGGGAGAAGTAAGTTAGGGACAGACCATCCAGAAGAGCATCTAACAGAAGTTAGATTATTTTTTTATTTTGTCTGGTAGTCTCGAGTCAGCTAAAGGTTAGTAGTTAGCCAAACTAAACTATAATGTTCAGACAGATAGTCCATTTATTACCTGATTTATATGCATATATGATATTGCTATTATTGCTTTAACCAGTTTGGTTGTAGGATTTTGATTTGCAAAAGATATGTTTAAAAAATGTTATTAATAAAGGAAAACCCGTTCCGCTAAGCGGCGTGGTCTCACTTAATATCAGTAAACCAAGATGTATAGCATTATTCACATCAGACTTTATGTCTGACTCGAAGTTTATTTTTCCCCTTAAACTCTCGGGTGCTCAAAATTGATTTGAGTAGGTTAAGAGTTAAGGATTTTACAGGTTTTAGTAGGTGGACAAATAAAGCTTCCGAAGACGTGTAGGAGGCATAAATAGCTATATTTAGGAGTTATTTTTTTATTTCCGCTGTGATGTATTAAGATAGTTTTTGTCTATTTAGTACTCTAATCATCCAAGGGGGCATTTTCAAATGTCGCTCTTAGCGTATTTTGTAATAATTATATTTGATCAAAACCTAGGAAGCATTTGGGATTATGTATTGGAATATGAAACATGTTTTTGAAATGTAATCAGTAAAGCTGTTGTTTTTTGGAATCTGTGATTTTCTTTCATATTCATGTGCTTCTAATATCATGGATACCATTAACATTATCGTATTTTGTCTCCGGAAGTTAATACTATAGATGACTGTAGCATCTGTAGTGCTTAGCTTCCGGCCTTAAGATAGAGGATGTTACAGTTTTCAAATTCAAATATCCTTTGGTTAGCCATCGAATTTAAATCCGATGCATCAAGAAAAATCAAAAGGTCCAATCTAGTCGAGATTACATCTAAACTTTAATCCAGAGCATGCCTATAGGACCATTTAGGATCCCACCCATAAGTAGGTGGCCTGTTGATAATCCTTTATAACTTATTCAATTAAAGCAAAGTGCAAAAATCAAACTGACTACAATCCATCCTTATCATAGGATAATCATTCTCGACCCAATACGGCGCCACTGCAATTTGTGCTTTGGTAATCTGATTTTTGACATACTATTGTAAGCGAATATTCTGAACCTACTTCTCTATAAGTCACGTGGGTATCTGCATTCATTTGTTTCATGCACATACAACTTATGGAATAAGCAAAACTTTCTAGATTTGTTGTCCCAATCCATGCGCTTTTTCTTAGTAGGATTTTTGTAAGAATTCTGCCCCCTAGTATCCAAATAAATTCTCTAGGGGGTTTCAGTCAAATCTGGGAGAAGAATTATGATTCCCTCCTTTGTCGCATAGGTCCTTCAAAGCCATTGTCTACTTTTCGCTTTCCTTTATTGTTTCCATATCCTATCTTGGATGGTCCTCCATCCTCCATAGATTTTACGTCATCACTTTTAGCTCAATGACCTCCTGGCACAAATATCTCTCTGCTTGATGATAAAAATTCGCCAGATCCATTAGTGAATCTCTATCCAAGACTATATTGAAATCGGTCTTACTCGCAACTCCGAAAACCACCACCATCAGGACTATTGACGTATTTGGTTTCTACACTGCACTGGCTTCTGCGTTGAATCTAGTTAAGTAACTCCAAAGGGTTTCACTACCCCTCTGCTTCACACTCGAAAGTGTCATCACATTCTTTGGCATGCTATATAAACTCTAATTTATTTCATTATCTTATCCACTGATTCGGTCCATGTGTTGATGGAACCATTCTCTAGTTGACGAAACCAAATCCCCGCCAAATCCATTAAGTACAATGGGAACCATCATTCCATCACTTATTTCGAAGCACACAACATTCCCATGTGTTAGATATATCTTATTAAGTGAACAGTTGGATCTGTCCTTCTGTTATACATTTCCAACATTGGTAATTTAAAATCAGGTGGGTTCTTGGTATATATGATGTCTGGAGTAAATGGGTTTCTATTTACATACTCTAAACTCCAATCCGGAGGTCCACTTCTCAACACCTATCTTATCATATTAGAAATTTTGTCGTCATCGTTCTACGGTAATCACTGGGGCTCTGCGCATCCTTGATCCAAGTCCTCCTCATGCTCCTCGTTCCTACGTGGTACTTGTGGTCTATCTCCTTTTTGTTGTAGATTTGCATACCGATCTCCACTCTGTGGCTCGATATCATTCCTCAGACGCGCTCGATCATGTTCCAAATCTAAGACAGCAATTTCCCTTGGGTCTCTTTACTTTCGAGTTGCCTTGGCTTGGTACCGAGTTATGGCACTCCGAGTGGGTGCGTCCCAACTCGTTCTGCTCCATCTTCTAGTGCACTCATTCCACCTTCCAGCCTATGATTTTGATTTTAGCTACTCTGCTATCTGTTGCTATTCTATCTTACTAAAAAAACTCGTTCTATCTTGCATCTATATCATCATCCTCTTCATCTCTTATCTAGTCATGTAGATTGATGGATTCGAATTTGAGAACAACTCTTGGCTGCCCTCATGACCTTTTTGGATTCCTCTAATAATAGCTTTCTTTGTTGATGGTCTCTTCATATTCTCCGAATCAAGTTTCAAATTTCCCAATCCCAGTTATTCCTTATGAAAACACCAAAATGTTTGGATCAAAAATGACACAAACACCCAATTAAGCAGTAAATGAAAATTATAAAAGAAAAGAGATTAAAAGAGAGAAAAGAACACATAATTTTTATAGCAGTTCGGCAAGTACTCTGGCCTACAACCACTTAATCATTTTCTATTGATTAACTTTGCTCCTACAAAGTATATTTTACAACTTGTTTGCTTACAACTCGGGTATAAGTTATACAATCTTTAATTCAAAATAGAATATCTCAACTCATATGGATTTAGAGTTGTTCAGAAAAAGGTTTCCCTTTCAAGTGCATCTCCTCTTCTATTTATCGATGAATGATGCCATCAAAATCACTTAAAAACTCTCATCCACATTTTACATCTACAACACGAAGTCCTAGTGAAAAGTCACGAGTCAAGCCCACTACCTTTTTCAACTCGATACCGAGATCAGGGTGCTCAACTCGGTGTCGAGTTGACTTGCCGTTGCCACCACTTAGTTTCTTATTTTTGGCCTTCTATCTAAGTTGACTTGCCATTACCACCACTTAGTTTCTTGTTTTTGGCCTTCTATCCTTCGAGTAATGCTTGTCTATTCGTTACTTGTCCTGGATTACAACTCGGGCCTAAGTTGTGGATGTCGAGTCAAGGGGCTGAGTTGTAAAACCCTTTTCAATTTTGGCTATCTCTTTTCTAGTGCTCTACTTTGTTATTTTATGATGTTCCCCAAGTGTTTGTATTTATTCATCTATCATACTTCAGTCCAGTTCAATCATTTGAGTCTGATTGGAGACTCTGGAAAATTCACCAATGACAGCTTTGTTCCACCAATGGTGTCTTTTGTTCGATGATTAAAATGTGTTTTAAGTAATGCAAAAGGAGAGTGCAAAGCGATCGGTATAAGCTTATATGTATTTCATATGGCGAGGAGTATTTAAGTGTAACGCCACCTCGAATTAAAGTGTGTAAAACAGTCGGTGTAGATGTCTTTAGTGTTATATTTTAGATACGCGTGGTGTAACTCTATCTACAATAAGTGACCAATGAGGAATGGGATAGCTCCTTAGTTGGTAATGTATAAGTAAACACAATGGTTTTTGTCATTAACAGTTAGTGAGAGAGTGATGTGGTGGACCTCTCCGTGACCTGGTGTAGACAAGGTTTGCCCAATATAAGCGTTGATGAGGTTCATCTTACACAAATGCAAATGAGTTGATCCTACATAAGTACAGATAAGGTGATCCTATACTAATTTAGATAAGGTAATATAAAGTAAACTTAGGAGAGTTGTTGCTTTAAAGAGGAGAAAAGCATAGCGGATGCCTTAGTTGAAAAATGACTGGCAGACTATAAGTGTGTATTGGGTCACGGATCATAGGACAAAAATGGTTGGTGGATCCTAATGTTATGTATTTAAAGTTATATTATTACTTAGATATTCCATTTCTAATTTTTAGGCAACCGCGTCAAATAAATGAGAAGATTTATATATCCGAGAAGTAAAAGTATAAAGTGCTCGGTGTTAAATGCATGGCGTGAATAAATTTGTGCAAGGAGTATAAAGTGCTTAGTGGTTGGTGTGACATAATATTTCGATTTAGGTGGCAGTTTTAGGCGAGGAGTGTACCTTTGGGAATGAGAGAATAGGGAGTGGTCGAGAAAATTTAGGTAGATTGTGTGTGCGCATGTAAATTATTCGACAAGAGAAGTAAATGGTCGAAAAAAGATTATTATGTTTATATATATATATATAATTTTCTGCTTAAAACACTCTAGTCTTTCGACATATCATATTATGCTAACTCAATAAGAGATTGTGGACCATTTTCATGTATAAATTTATGATGTATATTATGTTATATTCTATGAGATGTTTGAAAGTTGCTCACACCAAATTTGGGTGTTTTTTTCTATGTGACATCTTAGGATACTCTTGTATTAAGTAGTTCAAGAGGGGAAGGTGCATATTTAGTTGCATGTATTGTGTTTATGAGAGAGTCTAGAGTGGTGAGAAGTTTGCACTTAATATTATGTGGTCAAATTATGCCTTTGGGTGATAAATATATTTGCTGAACATTTAATAGGTGATGCTACGTGCTCAACATATGAGCACAAACTTTATTATTTGATATCTCTGAAGTTATTTTAGTTGGTGATATTTTCGTAATATTATATTATATCACGATATTAGCATGTATTTACATGGGTATCACGAAAATTTTAAGTTATGTAGCAGGGGAGTTATATTTTTGGTATCTTAGAGAAGGTTAAGTTCATCATTTGATGACCAACATTAGAATGGAGGTTAAAGTGGACGGTGAGGCAAGTGAGACCTATGACCATGGGTTAATATTATAGCCATTATATGTAGACATATATATAGACATATTTTTTAGTGAATATGCTTTGACATGCCTTGATATGTTTTGAAGTTCCAAAACTTAATTGATATACAGTATAAAATATAAGTATTTTTTGGAATGATTTTCTATTATGGTTTTGATATATTTTAATGTTTTCAAAAGCCATTCAGTAATGTATAGTGTAAAAGTATTAAATATTTTTGAAAAATAATTTTATTTTGATTTTATTTTGCTTTGGTATATTATTATATAATTATTTTCGTCAGTCTTACATGGTTGGTATTCTTTCCGTTAGTCTTATATGGTTGGTTTTGGCTTTTTTTATTTTGTTTTGAGTTATGTATGGTTAATATAAGTTAGACAGTATTTAGATTGTTTATTTCATGTTGCTCCCATTTGTTATAAAGTTTATAAACTGTTAAGTATAATCTTTATATACTGTTTTCAATACTAAAGAAGAGATTCATATTTCTTTACTAGTAGATATGAAAGCTTTTAGAAGAAAGATAACAAGAACGAGGAGTCATCACAGGTGGTTTCTTTTCAAGAGTTGGAACAAGTGTTGTGATAGGGAGGAAACAATTAGACATATTATAAGTGACTTCTACAAGTTGAAAAAGACTTTTGTCGGCATAAACAGTTGATTATTTGATGAAAGTAAGTAAGTCACTGCTATTGTAGCTTGGTTTGAACAGTACAAGTTAGCTTTCGATGAGATGAGAGTGACCAAAGTTCATAAGATGAAGTTGGCCACTTATTAACTAAGGGGTAATGTTGCTTTATGGTGGAAAATGATGAAGGTTAGCATGAGAGCATGAGTTGTTGAATGGACTGAACACCAGAGGAAGTTTAGAAAGAGGCTTATTCTGCAAGCTTGCAAAAAAGAGATGCTTTAGAAATTCATTGAGATAAGAAAGACCTAGGGAATGAGTATCATTGACTATGCGAAAAAATTTGGTGAGCAATCTTCTTATGGAAGAGGGCCGATTTTTAGTAAAGAGAAAAAAGCTAATTTATCAGGGGACTTTTAGCACCGATGAGAACTTAATTGATGATTAACATGCATGGTACATTTGAAGAAGTTTTAGACACACCTTTAAAGTTGGAGTGTGTAACAACTTGCTATTTGTAATACTTAAAATCCATGCAGAATCGACACTCAAACTGTATATACGACAAGTAGAAGGTCTAAATGGTAGGATTTACTCAAGGAGCACTAACTTAAGTGGCAGGTGGAATGACGTTTTAGATTGAGATTTTAGAAGTCATGGGTTCGAACTTTTAAGACATCAAAAATGAGTATTTTACTTGAATAAAGTACCATTCTTATTCTAAAAAAACTTGGAATCTAACATAATAGGGTAATATAACAATATAAATTAGTTGTGTCTCACAACGGAGATGTAAATTATAATATAATGACATGTCCATGTCATACTAAAATCTCATATACAAAACATACGAATCTGAATTTATAGTCCTCCAAAGTTCAAAGAGGACATCAAATCTCGTACATAATTGTCTCATGCAATAACAAGTCTAGTATAGGAACAATACATAAGAGGTGATAAATAATAAAGAGGTTGACTAGCTCCTAACTCCATGATTTGCTTCCAGAAAGTCCAGCTTTCATACACCTGCTTTGTGTATTCAAAATAAAAAATATAAAAAGGAAAACAATGAGAGTTCAGACGTAAAGTTTGGTGAGTGGAGTTGTTCCCCTCAACTTTATGATGTAACCATATATTTATTATATGGATGAGAATAGTGAAAATATAACCACCATATCTTCCCTACTCCTCTCCTAAAGTGTCATAATTCAATGAGGTATAAGGTGAGCTACTGCAACAAGTAACACATGATAAGGGAGTCTACAACATGTCCTAAGCCAAACAACAAAAGCAATACTACTCTAATGAATAATACACAACTAATATTAAGTACTCCTAAGTACATGGATCAAACTACACCTTAAGGCATACAGTGTCAAGGTCTTAATCAAGTAAGCATATGATACAATCAATAGTGGCACACCAAACATATTGGTAGTGTCAACCAAGCATACACAATAAGGTCCCTAACACACATGCAAACATATACGGACCTATAAACATGCCACCAAGTCACCAAGTGACATCACATGTCCAAACCTCATTATCAGAATATCAAGGTTGTCATATGATGTCCTAATATAATGAACATGATATCGGGGTCGTCGTATGATATCATATCACACCAAATCAACAATTGCGAACCTCTCTTCTTTAGAAATAACATTTGGATAAATTTGCTTTTAGGTGGTGCCTTTTTAATACATCGAGCACCACTCTCAAATGCTTTCTATACTCCTCCTAATTTCTTAAATAAATAAGAATACCATCCACAAAGTCTACCACAAAGTTATTCACTGCTCCCGAAATACTTAACTCATCAGGTTGACAAAATAAGTTGGCGCATTGGTCAATATGAATGGCATGACCAACCACTCGAATAGTCAAGCTATGAAAATATCTTTGCTCTTATAAGCTAATTGAATAAATTGTCAATACGATTTAATGGATAGCAATTCTTCTTCGTTATCTTATTTAACTCTCGATAATTGACTTAGAGTCATAAAAAACATCTACCGTCATGGTGAAAACTACCAATGCTCCCACTCTGAGATGCTTCTACATATAAAACCCTTCTGCAAATATTAGGAATCATGCCTATCATGTTCTTTTCGCTTCTTCAGAGCCATCTGCTTAAGTGGCATAACAATGTGCCAAGCGTCCTTCCTGAGTTTGATTCTAAATTTATTTTCCCTTTGGGGAGGAAGAACAGAAACCTCCGTAAAGGCATCTGGAAACTAATGAACAATAAGGACAGATAATAACTTGTCTTGTTATATATCGATTGAATACAAGTAACTCAACATCATAGAGCTATCAGGCTTGCAATATACATCTAAGTAGCACTCTCCGTTTCTACTCATATGAATTACCCTTCTATCATAATCCAACAATGCCCTATAATTCGACATCCAATCCATCCTGAGTATCATTCCATATCCTGATATGCCAGGTACATATGTGTTACATAAGAATTCCACACGATATATTAATAGCTTCAACCCTTGGCATATCATAGATCAGTGTGTTGATCCTCCAACAAGATACAACACCACTATAAAATCATGCACTATATGTGTTTCTAATTGTAAACTATCAAATAAATTACTTAATATGAAAGTATGCGGTTCTCTAGTATTAAACAAAGTGTGAATGGAAAACTCAAAAATAAGAAATATACCTTTTATCGCAACTTTCTTCCCTTTGTCTGTATAGGTTGGTGGTTTGCTAGCACTAGGGGCAACATTAAGTGCGTATGCATGTACCATCTACCCTCCTTTGCCTAAGGCTAGGCACTATCACTTCATGTGTCCAAACTGGTTGTAGTTGTAAAATTTGATCTTTTCCATGTTCACTTCGTAGTTCTTATTAATATGGCCCTTTAAGTGACATTTTCTATATGTGATCTTTTGCTTCTTGGATTTGCCTCGCCCTTCTTTGCCTCCGCCCTCTTTAAATTTACCATGTTGGTTTCCTTTATCATCCCCTTTCTTTGGTTCCACTTATAAAACTTCCTTAGTAATGGTATTAAGCAATTCCATCTCAACTAAGCTCTCAAATGTGGCACCTAGTGGAGTATGGTGAAGTGTCAATTTATTAAGCATTGGTCTTATGCATTTCGTGAATTGCATAACCTTCTTTGCTGGAATGTTCACCAAATCCAATTCAAACTTAGTAAGCTCATTACATAGATTACACACTCCTTCATTGTCATGTCTCCCTGATGCAAACCAATGAATATCTAAATTTGGACTCCTCTTTCAACCTTCGACACAAACTTTGTCTCGAAGCATTGTTCGTATCACCTCATGTCATCTCCTCGTCAATCATTTCAGCAACAATGACGTCCCACCAATTTAAAGCTTCTCCCTTTAGGTTCTAGGAAGCAAGCTACTTTCTAATAGAATCATCTAGTCCCATCATCCTAAATATTCTCAAACAAATGCGTTGCCACACCTTGGTGCCCATAAAAGATTAGGTTCTAACATACCATTTTCCACCCATGCTCTAAAAGTCCTCACATAGCTTCGAAAAACCAGGGTAGGTGGATGCATAGGAACTATTAATAGAATTACGTGTGCTCTATGGATAATTATACAATTTATTATATAAACAACTCTTGCATAAGAATTTTGTTCAAAATAAAGTATATTTTTGGTTTTTGTTTTCTATTATGTGTGTTGTTATATTATGATATATGGAATGATATGAATACATTAAACATTTAGAAGACAATCTATAGGAAAAGTATTTTATCGATTATAGTTGTGAATGTGTTCATAATCATAAGTTTTGAATCAAACACTCAAAATACTTATCCTTAAATTGTTTCTAGTAGAGATGTATCAAGAAAATGATATTGATACATCCGTTAAGACTAATGTACTTATGCTCTTTATATTATTGACGATGAATTACTCCTGATCATTAGGGGCACCAAGGGATTTTATACTAGTGGTTGTCTAGAAAAATTAAGAACAACTCAATGAGAGTCTTCTATAGGTTAATACAACTATGTAAAAAGGGAATATCTCATGTAGCGACGTGTAGTAATCTTTAGAGATTAGAGTGTTGTTGATCTTAAGTGGCTAAATTGTATTTTGATTATCATCATTACATGACTCATGATCATGTTACGACCATAGTTGGGTACACGTTGAAGTACTTGAAGTGTAACACTACTCAAGAGAAGATTCATCTCCTTCGCTGTAGCAGGTTAGTATCACTGTAATTGGTAATTAATTATAGTCAAAATCTCTGACCAGAGTAAAATGGTTAATCGATAAATATTATCGGATTGAACAAAGGACTTTATAGTGGCACTACGCAGTTATCTATAGATATTATTGGAGTTTTTGACCATTATGATATTTGATGATGAAAAGAAAGCGTGCACCAAGTATTGTACAAAGGTGTAGCTGAATAAAGATTAGAAGTTGGATTTTGCCTAAATGATCTATAAACAACTAAACTTGGGTCGGATATTGTACTTCAGCAAAGTCCATAGGGGTTTTAGTATTCAAATTGTTAAATAATATTGAGGATCAAGTTCACACCAAGGAGTCGACACAACTGTGACGTAAGTTATTTTCGAGTTCAACTATTTTAAATTAATTTATAAGTGTTATAAATTGCTAGCAAAAAGAATTAATAAAAATGTTATGTTAAATTTTTATAGCATTTAATTATTTATTTAGGGCCTTATAGTTAATTAAAATAATTTATAATTTTTATATATCAATTTAATTAAATATATGGGTTAAACTATTAAGCAATTAATATATAGCTTGCTAATCATGTCCAACATCATGTAACGTCCATGATAAGGGGGTCAGCCAAACATGAAGAAAGGGTAGGAGCTTAACTTAGTCTTTAGATGTAGAAAAGACTTAGATTTAAAAAAGAGGAAAAGGTGGAGATGGTTTTTTTTTATTTCTGGTGGATATAAATAGCCCACCTTCTCTCGTTCAAAAAATGCAAAATAAATACAACATAAGCGTCCATTAAAAACTAGTTGAAGCCTTGAAGTTGGGATTTACACACCCATCTTAAAGGAGAATGGAACTATAGTTTGAGAAGGAAGAGCTAACCACAACGCGTCAACAATCGATATATATAAGGTATTTCATAGTTCAAATATCATACACACATACACACATATCTTGAATTTATTTCAACCATTTTAAAAAATATTTTTTGAAATTAAAAATATATTTATTAGTATATATATTAACTTTTTCGATAATAAGAATGATACTTTATTCAAGCAGAGCACTCAATATTTACATATATTAATAATTATATACATGTTAATATTAATATTTACACATAACATAAGAAATTTCTTCTTGTTCTACATAAATATAATACACATATAGTTTAATCTTATAAATATATACTCTCTACAATATATAATTCTTTATGGGTTTTTATGAATAAAAAATTCTTTTGGACTACAATAAAAAATATTTTTAGATATTATATATATACACGTGTGTGTATTTATATATTTGAAGTGGTCAATTTTGAATTTTAATATATATATATATATATATCTCGGTGTGTGTGTCATATATAAATATATATCGGTGTATGTGTCATATATATATATATGCAAAAATATAAAAGGTATAAATATTTAATTTTAAAAGTATATAAATATATATTATTTATATATTTATTAAGGACCACTAGCTCAACTAGTTAATGATATATCGCTCTACTATATGGTTCTAGAGGTTATGGGCCCGAAACCCCAAGATACCCAAATGAGTGCTGTGCTTACATAAAGTATTACTCTTATTATCAAATACATGTGTATATATATAATTTATTTAATAAAATATCTATAGCATAAAGTATCATATAAAGAAAAACAAACAAATTTTCTTTTACATATTACCGAAAAGATTATATAATTATTTTATATAAATATATTAATATGGCCGAAAGAAAATGCTTATATGTACACACACATATATATATATATATTCATGTCTCTTATAAAAACACTTAAATATATTGAGGAGATATTATTGATATTATATGCCCATTCTATAATCATAAATCACAATGACTACACACATATATACATTCTATATTGCCATTCACATAAATGTCCTAGGTCAACTTATAACACCTATGTTGTTCGCGTTGTGAATGTGAAATTCCATCAAATAAAATATGAAGAAGTAAATCAAAGTTAAATTAACAGTTATAACGTATAAATAATTTTAAAACAAATATATAATCAAAGCTTTAAGGTAAAATTAAATTTAAATGATAAACCACTCATTTAATAATATTCATTAAATATGATTTAGTGTAAAGAAATTATTCATGTAAATACAAAATAAGACCTATTGCAAAGTTAATAAAAGGGTTTTTTTTGAAAATTTCCCCTTTTACCCCAATGCGAATGCACCCGATCCTGTTGGATATATAGGCATAACCGGGTTAGCATTGGTTTAAACTCAAGCCTGTAGATACTTGCAAAATTAAACAGGCATGTTCATGCAAGGAATCTCTAAGGCCATGCCATGTCGATTCTAGTATTGTTGTCTGTTTCATATATTTGTAAGAGGGGTTCATTAGCAACCCCTAAATAGTAAACATAATTGGAACTAAAATGGTGGGTGTGCATATGCACCATACTCGTGTGTGTACTTATACTTATGCATATACTTATACACACACATATAAATATGCTCTCTCAATACGTCCTAACCTATAGGAATCGGGTAACCTAGGTTTTAATACCAAATGTAACAACCTATCATTCATGACCTTATAATTCTACGTTCGAATTTATGCTGAATCCTAAAGGTTGTAACGATGGACCGTTAGGTTGAAATAAAGTAAAGAAAAGCACAGAGATATTAACTACAACTTTTAGAAACTTGCAGTGGAAGGAATAATGTATGATATAACATATATAATGGAAATATCTTTTTAATACTTGATAACCATTATAAGTGTCGATACATCAAGTCAATATTAACACTGTCATAAACAAGCAGTTCAACATAGATACGTAATATTGAAATGGTAGATAACATAATAAACCAACTCTACTGAGTTGTCACCACTCACTAGAAACTCCCTCAATATCTTGTTAACCTATCAAAAGATAGATACAAAAAAGAAATATAGAGAGAAATAGGTATATGCATGTGTGAGTGAGAAATATCACTAAGTATACAATGTTAACATGCTGATAGAATATCGTTATGGACTGATACTACACTTAACATACCTTAACCTATGTCTATCAAGTTAGTCCAACAGAATACAATATATCGGTGACATCAACTCTATGGTCAATATTACATAATCTGTATCATTCGTATATATATATATAACATATTACAACATAAATGCTACCTGCCTAAGATCTGCCTAAAGCCAAGATCCGTAAACTAGGTAAACAAAAAAACATTGAGATAAATAACAAGAAACAACATCTCGATTATGCAACGTGCTTACAATCAAATACCGTGTCTTACTTCCTACATTTAATTCATTAACAGGTGTATATAAAGATTAATCAACCTTGCAATCTTTCCATCATACCAGTCGATTATCTAAGTAATTAGACTACCAATCAACTGTACTGAACATTTAGATGGATGTCTCCATCTCCCTTTGGTTATCATACCAAGTGTGAATAGATTGTGAAGCCTATAGTAACCAACTGGGATTATGATAGAGCATTTAATATGTCTAACTCGCTCATCATAGCACAATATTCAATAAAACTCATCGAAATTGAGTGCCACAGCACACCATAAACTAATGTATCACATCCTAATGTCACCACACAATTCACATAAAGAGCCTCAAACCAATTGTATAGACCCTTCACGGTCCAGCTTCAATTTGACCTAGAAGCAGGTTATCAGTCGACTGACTGAAAGACAAGTCAACTAATTGCTTAAGGAAATAATTTCTTAGCATTTCAGTTGACCAATTCCAATTTTATTCGACTTAAACCCTATGAGTTTACACTATAAACTCTTGGGTTTCTACAAGGAAATAACCAGTCGATTGGTTGTTTTGGGAAATTGACCGGTTGGTTATTAAAGTCGATTTTCTTACCATGTTTCGAGTTTTTCACCACGTATTCGAACTTGTTTTCATTCAAACTATATACACTTCATTATGTATTCTTAAGCATAACTAAACTTCTTTTATGACTATATTAACATTATTACTATGTTACACACATGTCTGATCATTCTGATTCGTTGACTACAATATTATAATATCCAATTACCACATTTACTCAACTTTTTCCCTAAGACATTGATACAACCGTTATTAATGCATTATTAACATGATTACAACTCCATTATCTCATTAATTAAGTCTAATTATGATGCACTTGTATTCATACATTGTGTGACGACCCCGAATTTTACAGCCTTGATTTGTGAATATTAAATAAATTCTAAATATTCAAATAATAGGTTTTATAATTAAAATATAACTCTTTTAAATAATAACTAATGATGGTAAAATAGATTTTCAATTTTTTTTACAAAAATAATTAGTTCAAATAAAAATAGAAAATGTGACTAGAAATCGTGTTTTGAATTTACGACAATTCGACATTGAAAAATCATCGAAAAACGTTGTACACATTTGTGTAAGGGCATTTCACCAGAAGTACAAACTTTGTAGTACAATTAGTTTCTAGGACACACATTCAAAGAAATTACTTTCAAGGCCAAAATCAGCAGAATAATTACTTTCAAGCACAAAGTCAGCAGTCCAATTACTTTCAAGGACATAATTTCATAGGGTTTTAGGCCCTAGAAACTAATAATTTTACGTTTTGTCCTTGAAAGTAATTATTTCAGTTGTGTGTCCTAGAAATTAATTCCACTTGCTAAAGAGGCCCTTGTGGCTAATTTCCACTTTGTGTAACATGTGCACACACATATGTTCATGTCATAGGACAATAATAATTATTATTAGCATAAGTAAGTGTTAAGTTAAGATAATAATGATTTGACTTTAATAAAGCAAGCATGGTGCAAATAGTGTTAAATAGTAACCTATATTTAATGATACCATCTCTTAGCACCTAAGGATAGTACCTAAGGCATGGAGGAGGAGGGAATCAAGGGGATAACGTGTATAGTTAGAGTGGGGAAGAGTACGGGCTTCCATGTTTTCATTACATGAATATATATTATTATATATACAAGGTTAGTTTGGTAATTTCTTATTTTCTATGCCCATATATACTCCATCTTCTTCTCATATTTTCTACCTTGCATCCTCCTTCTTCATTTCTTAATACCATCTTCATGTCTCCATTCATCCATTCATGGCTTCTTAGCTAAATTCCTAAGTTGAAAACCTAGTTAAACTCTTCTAAAATCAAGTTAGACTATCCTACTTCACCTCTAAAATCAATTCCCTTCAAAACAAGCACCTACACCCCTACCACAATCTTGGCCGAGCCCTATTTCCCCACTAGGCCAAGCCATCTTTGTCTTCTAAGGTCCACAAACCTACTTTGTCAAGTTAGGAGAAAATGATCTTAGGCTAGAGCAAGTTCGATTAGAGTTTAGTCGAGTTCGGTGAGTAAAGTTCTCCTTTTTAAACCAAATTATTACCTTTAAATTTGAAGTGTAATTAGTAGTCAATAATGATGCTTATATGGTGTAATTATGATGTTGAATGGTTATGCATTGATGTACTTGGATGTGATGATGATTGGTTGTGGATGTGTATGTTTCTTTGTGGAATAAGTTAACTTGAACTTGAAAGTTAGTTTGTAAAGGTTGTAAATGATGTTGCTAATGCTAGCAATTATGTGATATGATATGAATTGTGATGTGGATGTGAAGTTTATTGTATGTTAGTTCATGTTGAAGAATGTTAGCGCTTACTAACTTAAAGCGACATGAAAATCCCTTATTAAAAGTTTGAAATTGGATTTTTAAAAGGTAAAGTATTTCAAGTTTGAATCCTTGTTTTGGATTTCAAAACATTCCTTTATGTTTTAGAAAGGATAAGTTTTCAAAAAGTTTAAGTTTTGAAAATTAGAAAAGAAAATTTCAAGTTTTGAAATTATGGGTCGTATAGCGATAATCGATATACGCGTAGTTTGGATATTTTAATTATTTTCATAATTCAAACTTGTTTTCACTTAAGAATCATTTAGGAAACGGTTTCTAACTTTAATTAAGTGATTATGAAGTAATTATTTAATTATTAAATCAATAATTAAATTAATAAATTATTTAATGATTAATTAATTAATTAAGTAAGTAAAGTAATTATCATTTAATCACTAATTAACAAAGGATGTTTATACTTAAGTGTAAATCAATTAAGTTAGTTGAAATTAGTTAAGTAAATAAAGTTAATTATTATTTAATTATTAATTAAGGATTAATTAATTATTATTTAATTATTTATTTAAGATAATTATTAGTTAATTATTATTTTAAAGGAGATTTATTTAATTAATCTTTGATTAAAGTTTAATTATGTTTTAATAAGGTTTAATTAAGGTTTAATTACAGTTTAACAAGGATTTGATTATAATTAATAAGATTTTAATTGTTTTAAAATCACTTTGAGTTTAAGTAATCAATTTTGTTTTAAACTGTTTTCTTTTCAAATTTGATTTAAATCAAGGGATTTCTGTGTTGCTTACCCTTAAGTAACCCCATATTATTAGGAAAACTAAATGACATTTTTTAGCAGAACAAAACACCAATTTGCTATTACAATTAAATTGGACATTTACTTAAGTTGATTGATTGTTATGTATTGATCCCTTATATACCTGTTGTTTTGTGATGCCATGTTAAACTGGATAAGTAAAATCAAATTAAAAGCACCATTGTGGTTGCTAATTCTCCGTTTGATTTTGTAAAGATAAATATTTCATTTTCTTTTTGAAATGGTTTCAAAGTTATTGCATTTTGAACAAGATATTTAAAGGATGAGTTGGCAAATGGTTTTATTAAAGATGTTTTAACTAATGGAAATGGTTTTCAATGTTATAAAAAGAAGCTTACAAAGAGTTTTCTAAATGATTAAGTTTTTTTATAAAGAGTTTTATAAAGGAATTTGGATATTTATAAGGTGTTTTGGGCAAATGGATTTGAATTTATAAGCAAAGAAGATTTCATAAATAAAGGAGATTTATAAAATGGATTTGCTTATTAAAGGAAGCTAATTTGATTTAAGGTTATTTCAGAAGTTGCTTAAATAGGAAAGGTTTGTAAAGAAGTTTTATAAATGATTTTGGTGTATTTATAAAAGAAGTTTTAGAAAATGATTTGTATATTCATAAAGGGAGTTTATAAAAAGATTTGGATATTTATAAAAGCAATTTATATAAATGATTTTATTTATAAAAAGGTTTTATAAATGAATTTGGAAGTTTGGAATGTATTTTGAAATGGATTTGGATTTCAAGTAAAAGAAATTTCATGAATGAAATAGATTTGATTAAAAAGGATTTATGGAAAGAAATATAGAAAGAATTTGGGATCTGGATTTCTCTAAACCGACTCTTTAAACTGGTGGTATGGAACATCCATTCCACACTTAACACTGAGGGAATAGTGTTTAGGGTTGTCCTACCTCCAATTTAAACAACATTTGCTTAATCCTTTTTAATGTTATTTGAAAGTAAGAAGTTATTAGCAAATGTTTTGTGAATGTACTTATGTCAGAGAGATAAGTATATGAATGTTTTAAACAAACGTTTTGAAAAGAGATTTATTAAATAAAGATTTATTTTGCGGCTTACTGGTTGCTATGGATAAATAAATCTCAAATGGAATTGGTTGTTGTTTGTTTATTTGATAGTTAAATAATCGACAATCAAATCTGGACCTATTTTGACTCAGGAGGCATGTCGAGTATATTCGAGTTCCCCAGTGAGGACTCGATTGCTTAGTGCATACTTCCAAAAGAATTAGAATTGAGTTAGCCAGAAATTATCTCTTAGTTTTGGAGACATCGGTCCCTAGATTTATACGAAGCACTCCAAACTAATAACGAACGATGTTAAATCATATTTAAGTATGCTGTGAAGTTATATTATTCTTCTTGAGGGTGATTCCAAAATGGAAGATAGTAATGTGAAATGTTTGTTCGATCCCTGAACTACTTGCATGGATGAATGCTGTCATTGCATCTCTGCCTGGAGGGCAGTGTTAGCATTCCTTGATGGTTTGCTAGTATGAAAGAAGGTAAAGCATAAGCTCAAGCCTCACAACTAGGAAAATGGCAAAAACAGGATATGTAGTAAAGCTACGTGGTCAGCTACCATTAGGAGCCGCCATTCCATTCTAGAGTATCCATATTCGAGTTGTTTTACATGCAAACACCATGGTAGTATAAGGCCTTGGTGTCAAAAAGGGATGGGGTAATCCGGTTCGCCATGTTAAAGGGGCAGCCGGCTCTATGCTGCAGGGGTACAAGAAGTTCTTTTCAGACTCCAAGTGCATTTTCTAGGGTTGTATCATCGAATGGTAGTCCCTTACCTTGCCATTGTTGGAATCCATTCTCCAATACGAGCCTTACAGACTTAGTTGTGCCCAACCATGTTGAAATGTGAGATTCAAGCATTTCAACTATATTCTCTGTTTACTTTAGACCTAGACACTATTATAATATCACTGGATTTTATATAGAAATGGTTTGGTTATCGTAAGGTAAAATCCGGTCTGTGTTATGTGCGACGTGTTCTTACGAGATACCCTTGTTTTGTAGGTTTTTTATAAAGTTTAAAATATATGCTTTACTCACACCAGACCCATGTCCGACCTGGAGTTTATTTTCCATTTTTCTAAACTCTTGGATGCTCAAATTTGAATGGGCAGCCAAGTAGTTCAGGTTTTTCCGCAGATTCACCTTGGAGGAGCTTGGAGCAGGTGGCTTCATCGATAGCTATTTCTTGTTTCCGCTGTATTATATGTATATTGTATATGTTAGGTTGGGACAGGCTGTTACAATTGTCCTAGGCTAGAATTTGTATTAGTATGACTCTAATGTACCATTTTTGAAATGACTTTGTAATATATTATGTTGAGTAATATATGTTGTTCCGTTGCGTATTGAGATTTTATGTTGTTTAGTTTCTTCTGTTATGTCCTTTCTTTCTTATCCCTTAAAAATCTGTCTTTCTAACACTTGGTTGTTCGACACGTGAATATCATAGATGTTGTTTGTACCAAAATTGGGCACAACACTCTTCGGAAGTATTTGAAGAGATAAAATGAAGAAGTTAAATGGAAAATGAGGGTTATCTAACAAACAGTTCAAAAACAAACAAGAAAGTACGCAGAAACACAGGGATTTAGAGTGGATCGGCGTGTTGCCTACATCCACTATGAAATGATTGACTTTTATTAACTTTTCTCTGCTGGTTACAACGGATTACAACAGTAAATCTCGAACACAACAGTGAAATTCGAATACAATGGTGAATTCGGCAGAGTCTGGACGTCAAAGAGCCAAAAGATCCCTTTTCTGTAGGTTCTGGGCTACTATTTATAGGCGTAGGTTGCAAATATCTCACTCATATCTCGAGAGACCTCTTCTAGCACGTGGACGGGCCCACGCGATCGATCCCATGTGATTTGCACTCGGTCTGTGATCGATACGAATGAATTTCGTATCAATCAAGATTTGACCCAATCGAGTCAAAATTTAGCATGAACATTCTTTAGGTTGTACGCAAGCTCCTGTGAAGATTTGGTGGCATTTGGACTTGTAGATTGTGAGTTATGATCGATGTAAGTTTGTACTTTTCGAAGGCTATCTCCTTCGTATCGATGCCGTTCGTATCGATGGTTTCGCATCGATGATTCTGCACGTGATGCCGGTTGATGTGGCACTTATTTCTAGGATCGATCCACATTTCATGCCAAATTGATCGCGTCTTTCCAATGTTTACGCCTCGTACGTATCAATCTGACTTGGTCTTGTTCGCATTGATCGGCTATGCCTCATTTCGTATCGATTCTGCGTATTCCATTCGCATCGATGCGTTGTGTTTTATTTCGTATCGATGAGAAGCATCAGTTTCATATCGATCGCTTAAAGGCCACTTCGTATCGATGGATGGGCGATTTCTTCGTATCAACCACAGAGTAGCTACTTTCGTATCGATGGGAGATATTGATTTTGTATCGACCTATGGCTGATCGATACGAATTACTCCGAAGACAGATCGACACGAAATAGACTCCTAGTGTTATCTACCGATGGATATGAAGTAGGCAATCACGGATGGATACAAAGTGGACATTGGTTGATCGATACGAACAAGCCGGAGGTGATCGATGCGAAGCGGTATGAGGAAAGACGAATACAAAGAACACTACTCTCCTAATCGATACGAAACCATGTGCATATGATGGATTCGAACCAGATCGATACGAAGGAAGATTTTCTCTGGTTGTTTGATGGATACGAACAAGGTGATTACTTGAATTGCATCGATCATATCTTGAGTATATGAACTCGGATTGACTTAAAATTTGGAACGTTAGCTATCATAGATTTGCTTGTCATGTCTTTTCAATTGTAGCTCGATCCGGACTAGGACAAAATTCATCGATATCCATAGTGAACCTGCGTATAACCGATCTTCGGGATGGACTGTCTTTGGTTTCCAATTAAGTTCCTGGTATCACGCCTTGCCAAAAGGCGGGATAACATTTGCTCCCCAAAGTACGTCTTGTGAGAATACGACGTGCTTTGAAAAGCTGCAATTTTCATTCTGAAAAGTTCCATCTGACTTGTTAAACGGTTGTTGTTTTCTCGTCGAAAGTTGTAATCTTTGATCGATCCATAGAAACATAAATTATGAACCATAGATTGCTCATTGTTGTATTATGCACTGTTGTAATCGATTGATGTATGATAGTAATTTGTCGTTTGTTGTCGTAATTGTCACCAGACAAGCATTCAATTCCTGTGAATTTTAAAGATTGGATGTTAGTTCATTATTCATGAATGTATGTTAGCCTGACTCCCGTTAACGTTCGTACGTTCACGAGTCGTTGTCAGGTTTTCAATTTTTTGTACCGACTTTCGTATCGATCCTCTCCTGAATCAATGTGGAATTCGAGTTGTAACAATGCTTGACTGTTGTTTTGGAGTTTCTCTTCGTATCGATCCTCTCCTGGATCGAGTTAAATGTTTTGAATGCACTCTTCGTATCGATGGCCATCGATACGAACATGATGGTTTCTTTGGGATGCTTTGTGTCAATGGATATGAAGCTTTTATGTTCCTGGAACAAGTGGATATGAAAATGAAACTTCGTATCGAGGGAGTTGAGTAGTGTAAATGAGACTCCTTCATATGTTTTGTATCGATGAAATTCGCACTGATGGATATGAAATAAATGTTTTGTATCGATGGAGTCACGCGGTCCGGATGCAAACTTACTGCTCCTTTCGTATCGATGCGTCTTCATGGGTTCGAAAAGCTCACATGAGCTTTTGTCTTTGTTGCTTGTTGTATGGATTCGAATGGGTTCCCGTGTATAGTTTGTACCGATAGGTCACTGATGGATACTAACTAAGGCATTCTGGATCGATGGCAAATAGATACGAGTAGTTGTGCTTGGGACTGATATGTGTGGATGGATGCGAACAGAGCTTTCGTATCGATGACATTGAGGACCATCTTAACCGGTCATTTTAACTGGGAGACGAATCTTTTTTCGCCCTTATCTCGTGTCTATATAAATACTTTTCACACTTAGCCAAATTTCATCCGCCTTCTCTTTTGCTCTGGCTTTCGTATCGATAGAAGAAACCAAGAAAAGAAAACTGCCTTTATCCCCAAATTAACACAGCTCTCTAATCCCTCGATCAAACCTTTAAATTAGGTAATTGATTAATAACTTCGCACTATAAATGACGAGACTCGAGTTTAATTGCTAATCCATTCATATCCACGGCCGATTCTGGCAATGAGGAGGCCGAAAATGGGTTGGAGTAAGGTCGTGGAAGGTTGGAATGGCATTTGTGTTGTTTGGAGAAGAAGGAATGCAGAGGGATATGAAGGAAGGACCTATATTGATGATGGATGATGGGCGAGTTCGTATCGATCGGGATATGATGAAACTTCATATCAGATGAATGAATCGCTTCGTATCGATAGTTGGTGGGTATTCGTGTCGATCAACTAACGTTGGTCATTCGTATCAATACGCAGAGATCGATATGGATTCCGGACCTGGCGATCAATACGAATCAGAGGACTTCAATCGATACGAATTGATCTCTGGACGATCGATACGAAATGTTGTTCCATGATCAATACGAATTGATCCTTGGTGACCGATCCAAGTACAAATCGTGATGGATGCGAAACCTTAGTTTAATCGAATATTTGACTCCGGCGAGCTCTGCCTTGCATAATTGAACTCAACCGTTTCACTGCATATTTGACCGCCCTTCGAAGCTCGTCGATGGAACTGTAACTTGACAAACCTGACGAACTTCAACTTGGATCGTTCGCTGATGTCTGGATGGCACGGCTGTGACGGTCAGTGATGACGGTCACTCCAGTTAAATCTCGAAGTCTTATCATTTAGATATTTTCCCAAATTCCGTAGGATTTCTTAAGTATTATGTAGTACTGCACTGCAAAAAACATTCATACACTTCACACTGGGGTATATACGAGCTTATTATCATCTAAAGATGGTTTTTAATAAGTTGATTAGCTATGGAATCCACAAGTTCACAACAGCAGGAGCTTCAGGGTTCATCTCCTTTTGTCCTACAGATTCCGGCCATCGCGGCTGAAGTTATAGACCCAGCTCCGGATGAGCTTCCAGGAGCAACTTTTATTGCAAACCCACAAGATTCTGTACCATCCAATGTCTTCGAAGACATGTTGGGTCGCATATGCCTAAGGCATGGTTTGTCATTGGACGATGTTCTATTGCCGGGACCGAACGATAGACCGCATGCTCCCCCAGAGGGGTTTACGGCCTTTAATCGCCATGCATGTATAGCGGAAACACTTCCTCCATTTAACCAATACATTAGGGAAGTGTTGTATTTTTTCGGAATCGCCTCATCACAGTTACATCCGAACGGATACGCTCTGCACAACAGTCTATTCATTGTATTTATGGAGCATCTTTTTCGACCACCGATCCCGATCGAGATTAGATATTTATTTAATGTCAAGAGTCGGGGAGATAGCTCCTCGTTTACTTTCCTAGTGGCAGCAGAAATTGTCAAGTTGTGACCGGCTCCTGGACCAGACTGAGTTACTTTAAAACCGAATGGTTCTATGTCCGATGCCCTCCAGGATATGCTAGCCGATGGTTAGACAGACGTAAGCGCTTCGACTTTTCTGTTAGTCGACAAAATAATTGCAACTGGTATTGGGACTAATATTCTCTTTCTTTTGCAGCCGCAATTCCACGACTTGAGGGTGTGCATTTTAAAGAAATTGTGCGGGTCAAGTGCCAAGCGAAATGAGAGACATAGACTAGGTGCTAACAGAACGAAACTTGAGAACCGTTGGGCTTATTGAGCAAAACCAGAGCATAAGGCTTGAAGGAATGCTAAGAGCAGCCCCGACGAAGCGAATAAAACACAAAGCGCCTGGTATCGTAATTGCTGAGGAATGTGATGAAGAGAGAACGCCCACGGATGACGAACTTGTTGCTGGGCCTTCTGCCGAATTTAAAGCGACAAAAGGAAGGAGAAAAGGCAAGGCCACTGCTCACAAACACCCTAAGTCTTCGAGGTGGAAATCAGTTGTGGTTTCTTTGCCGGCCTCCGGCATTAGAATCTCAAAGGCTCCTCCCTCGTCAACAGAGAGTCCTTTTGAAGGGCTTGTCGATATTCCAATTCCGGACTTTGTATCACTTCCACATGATACTGGATTGGAGGAGCTTCAAAATGCTTTAGATTTAAGCGAGTCTCTACCCATTAGTGCGGCTGACATTACCGGTTGGTCGGGGGGTTGCACACACATATACACTTGATGGCACCGCATGGTTTCCAGCCTTAAATTGCCTGTTTCAAGAACTCACTAACTCCATTTTTCTTTTACTTTATAGATACGATGAACAGGCGAGATTCTATGCTCATTAGTTTTCGTTCAGCATGCCAATCGTCAGGCTCGTATTATGAGTCCCGTTGGAGGGAGGATGATGGAAACCACGATCGCGGTTATTCTAGTCAGGAACGCTACGAGAGGGATAGAGATAGGGATTACAGAGAATAGAGGTATCGATCCCGATTGCGCTCTCCACGCCCTCGACTCCCCACACAACCTTCGGGCCAGGGAAAACAGCCGGTAGAGCCCCCTCGTCACAAACCATCTTCGCAAGTTTCAAGGTCTGAGTCGCAACGCCACAGAACTGAGGTTGAGCCTCCAGTGTCGCTGAGCAAGCTATCACTAAGCCCACTGAGGAAGGGGCTATTAGAATTGCTCAGCTAAAGAAATATTTTCCAAATATATGCTTTGACGGTTACATTTTCCCTCCTCATTTAAGGAGAATTCCCTCAGAGGCGGAGAACAAAATGCATGATTACATTCATGACATCTATACTCAGTACAAAGAGTGAGCGAAGGTTGCATAGAAAGCATTGAAGGTGGCCTTTGAGCGGGCTAAAATAATCGAAAAGTTAGAATCTGATCTCGCCCAAAAGGACCGCATCGTCCAAGTGCTTAATGATGAAGCCGAGTCCTCTCGGAAATCAGAGATAGAGGCCACCAAAAAGGCCGATGAGGCGAACTTGGCCATGGAGAGGATGAGGCAGACACGCTTTGCCTTGTTGGAGCAGATGGGCCACCGACACACCACTATCACAGCTGAACGGGACACTGCTCTGAAAGAACTCGCTGAGCTTAAAGCTAAATTTTCTGAAATCATCAAAGAAAAGGATGATGCAAACAAAGCCGCCCAGGAAGCATGTGAACAGGCCATTGTGCTTCGGGGCGAACGGGATGCGGCAACGGCTAAGGTCTGGGTGGTGGAGACTGAGGTCGAGGAGAAAGTCTGAATGGCTGAGTCTAGGCTAGAAGCTGATATTGAAGATCTCCTTATTGTTTATAACGCTAACATCTTGAAGCACAGAAATCTAGCCCGGCTCGACAATTATCCGACGCATCTACACAACACCTGGGGCCGATTGGTAGAGGATGAAAAGGCCGCCCACCAAGCCGAATCGATTGATGAGTTCGAGCTCAAAAACCGAGTGTTGAGCGAAGACGATCGGAAATTTCTCTACGATGCCATGATTTCATATGAGAAGGAGAAGCTTGGCGCTCAACATTCGGAAGTTGGAGAAGGTTCTGGCGTCAAGCATCATGACATAAGTTCTGAAACTCTTATGCCGACTCAGTCCGAATCTACACCTGCGGTTGATCCTCAGCCCGTTCCTGCTTATAATCCGGATCAACCGCAGAAGTCTCCAGCTCGTGATTAAGTTTCTGAAGTCGTTCAGCCGCCCACAAGTCAAACTGAGGAAGGTACTCTGAACATTTTCTATGCATATCCGACATCGAAATTGTCATCCGAAGTAGTTACTAACAGTTCTTTTTTTGTTTTTGTCCAGTGATTGATGTTATACCGGTCGTGCCTCCTGCCACTCAAGAATCACATCATATGCAGGAGGCCATTATAACTGAAGCAACCACCACAACGACCACGACACCGACTGATGGAACGCAAGGGAGCACGCTTATTTTTGACGAGCAGATGATGGAGGAACTCCTCGATCATCATAGTGGTCCCTTTGCAGATTTGTCGTTCGTTATGGGCGGAAATGCGCCGATGACAAGTTCTTCGGCTCTAACTGCGGGAGTTCCTGACGACGCACAAATGGTTCATGAGGAGGAAATTATAGCTGAAATCAATGCCGAACTGGAGGCAGCCGCGCGGGGCAGTGGTTTTGGCGGTGGAATGGCTGGACCTAGTCCGGCTCCTTTGCGGATGATATCTCCAGGAGGAACGGTTATTGAGACGAGCGCGCCTGCCCCACCTCCTTCTGTTGATCCTATCCCTCCGACTCCACCTGCAGGAAGTGTTCCAATACAATTGAGTTCGGAGGAGGATGTTGATATAATGCCCCCTGTTGGAGACCGGCTGCCGAAAGGCAAAGACTCAAAGAGAAAACTAAGCGGAGGCTCCGACGGGTCCACACCAAAGGGGAAACCGAAGAAGAAGAAAGAATAGACATGCTTCTTTGGTGAAATTTTTGAGTAGATAGGATTCTCTTTCGTTCCTTTTTTGCTAGTCGTGTATAGATGCAGGTTCGGCCCCTGCTAGTAGAATTTTTTGGATAAACTTGTACTTAGTTTCTTTCTACAAATAGTTGAAATGAAATTCCATTTTGTCTTTAACTCAATTTTCATTTGTTTGCTTAAGTTTTTTAGCAGTTGAACTCTAGTCTAGTATATTTGTTGAGTTTCAACCTTTGGATTGGATCCAAATTTAGTTGTTAAGTCCTAAAATCACGACTATGGGTGATGACTGAATGTTAAACTGGACTCCGATGCTGCATTATCTCAATCGGTGATCAACGCTTAAGTTTTGCCCCCAATTTCAGGGACGAATTGTAGAGATCAAGTGGCGATTGCACTTCGCTTTCAACTCATCGAGCGTAACGTCGTCGAACTGATGCCGGAATAAAGAAATTCGAGTGGTCGAATCGCGTTCGCTCATTTATCGTCGATTGCATCCATACTCCGAGGATTTGCATTTGTACATCGGCGATCAGACACGCCTGCTTGAGTTTCAAGGATATGTCCACACTCCGGAGACTTAGAGTTGTTTTACGGACGGTTAATCCCAATCCGGTTTGTGTTCAAACTTCAATCCACTCTCCGGGGATTTTGAGTTAACGTTTATACTCCACTTCGCACTCTGAGAATATGGAGTTGGTGTTTATGTCGACACTCCAGTTCACACTCTGGGAATCCGGAGCTAGTTGACATTTATACTCCAGTTCGCGCTCCGGGAACTTGGATTTGTTCGACAGATGGTCAGTCACATCTGTTTGGGTTTTAGGATTTCGTTCGCACTCCGGGAACGACGAATCTATTACGATCGTGGATGGTCGGTTCACATCCACCCCAAGTTAACAAGGGAGGTCGTTAGATGGACGGATCCATCTTCCTCAAACTTGGTTAAGGTACGGGCGAAGTCGCTAGGTGGACGGATCCACCCTCTTCTGAACCGTATTTGTAAGTTAGTACTCCAGTTCATACTCTGGGAACCTGGTGTTAGTTAAAGGATTGTCGTGTATCAATCCCTTTTTGATTCCAGTGTGATGGCTTGTCCCCGAGCTCGGGTTTCACTTAGCGAGTGACCGGTCGTATCACAGTCACTCCCTGTTTGAATAAATTCCACCGTATGATGGAACTTAGCTCTCCATGCATAGTGATGGTCATATGAAGTATTTCAAGTAAATCACAGCTCTGGCTCGAAGAGATTGCACTTTATTGCTGAAATAAGAAAATACGGCAAAATCGGTTGCCTTATTACAAATTCAAATTTCGAAGTGCATAAACAAATTGCAAATGAAAAATAGACTGAATAAATAAACAGAGCCTGTTATGTGTAGTAGCGATGAAGACTCTCGCTGTTCCAGGCTCTCGGAAGAGTGAGACCGTCAACGGTCGGTAATTTGAATGTGCCATCTCCGAGCTTTCGTTCAATAACATATGGCCCTTCCCAAGTTGGCTTCATATGAGAAGGGACCGGGTAAATTCTCTTGAGTACGAGATCGCCAAGTTCAAAGGTTCGGGGTCGGACCTTGGCATTGTATAATCGGGCGACTCGACTTCGATACGCGACTGCCCTCAAATCAGCCTCTTCACGCTTCTCATTTAATAAATCGAGAGATTCAACAAGTAATATAGCATTTGTCTTTGGATCATAGTATGTCACACGATGAGAAGGTACTTCTAATTCGACTGGAATAACAACTTCTGAACCATAAGAGAGAGAGAATGGAGTGTGATCGGTCGCGGACTTGTGGGTTGTTCGGTAGGCCCATAACGCTATAGGAAGTTCATCAACCCATTTGCCCCCGGCCTTTTCCAGTCGTTTCTTAAGAATAGACTTTATAACTTTATTAACAGCTTCGACCTGTCCATTTGCTTGAGGGTGTGCGACTGCGGATAATTTCTTCTGGATGTGGAATCGTTGATAGAAATCCTTAAATTCAGCACTGTCGAACCGGGTCCCGTTGTCAGTGATGATAGTATATGAGAGACCAAATCAGCAGATGATGTTGCGCACCACAAAGTTGATCACCTTCTTCGTTGTGATTGTAGCGAGGGGTTCAGCTTCCGCCCACTTGGTAAAGTAATCAACTGCTACGATGGCGTACTTCGCACCACCTTTGGCTAGAGGTAGAGAGCCAATATTTTTTTTCCCCATACTGCAAATGGCGATGGACTAACCATTTGAGTTATTTTGGTAGGTGGGGCCCTTGGAATTCGAGCATGCTTCTGGCATTTGTCGCACTTTCTGGCGTAATCTGATGCATCACGATTTACGGTTGGCCAGTAGTATCCATATCTGAGCACTTTCTTGGCAAAGGCTTGCCTCCCGGTGTGATCGCCACATTCTCCTTCATGCACATCATACAATACGCATTTGATTTCGTCGTGAGCGATACACCAGAGTAAGGGAACAGAGTATCCTCTTCTATACATAACTCTGTTTTGAATAGTGAACCGTGAGGCTTTTCGAAGAATCTATCTCTTTTCACTCCTGCGCTCTGGCAGGGTTCCATGCTCAAGATAATTTCTGAACGGAGTCATCCATGACTCCTTATCGTGAACAACCTCAAATATCCAATCCGTCTCCAACCGGTCGATGCTCGGGGAAGCTAATGTCTCTACGGGAACGAGTCTCATTTGTTGTGCCTCGCCTGTGCTGGCTAACTTTGCCAATGAATCGGCTTTTTGATTGCACTCTCGGGGAATGCAGTAGATGGCATGGTAATCGAACTGATTTAATATTTCTTGAACCCGAGCAAGTTAAGCAGCCAGTCTTCGGTCCTTGGCCTGGTATTCCCCCCGAACTTGACACACGACCAATTGTGAATCACAATAAATCTCCACGGCAATGATTTTCAAATCTCTAGCAAGCCTCAATCTGGCAAGTAGGGCTTCATACTTGGCTTCATTATTGGTCGCGCGAAAATCAAACTTTAAAGCATAGCATATAGATCGACCTTCAGGAGTTTCAAGCACAACTCCTGCACCGGAGCAGCGGTCATTAGATGCACCATCGGTATGCAGCTTCCAGATATACTTAGGAGATTCACTTGTCTCGGGCAAGTCCTCTGGGATGGTAAATTTAGCTATGAAATCTGCTAGGACTTGTCCTTGAATGGCTCGCTTTGGAGTGTAAGTAATGTCAAACTGACTTAATTAGATATTCCATTTGAGTAACCTACCAGATGTCTCAGGCCGCGTAAGGACCTGTCGTAACGGCTGGTCGGTGTAAACGGTGATTAGATGAGCCTGGAAATACGGACGGAGCTTCCTCGAGGCAATAACAAGACAGTAAGCCAATTTCTCTAACTTCGGATAATTTCTCTTAGTTTCGGTTAGTCACTTGCTTATATAGTAGACTGGCTTTTGTATTCGGTCTTTCTCCCGAATTAGAGCAGCACCGATTGCGTTTTCTGATACCGCCAAGTAAATGTACAATTTCTCATGATCAATAGGCTTTGACAAAACTGGCGGTGTGGAGAGATGTTGAACTAGTGCTCGGAATGCATCCTCACATTCGGTAGTCCATTCAAAGTTTCGCTTTCCTTTTCGGATCAGATCGAAGAAAGGAATGCATTTGTCAGTAGACTTTGAAATGAACCTGCTCAGTGCTGCTACTTTCCCGTTGAGACTCTGAACTCGCTTTATAGTTTTCAGGGTTTCGAGATTTCTGATCGCCCAGATCTTTTCAGGATTGGCTTCGATTCCTCGAGCGTTGACGATAAACCCAAGGAATTTTCCAGATGCGACCCCGAAATGACATTTCAACGGGTTGAGCTTCATTCTGTATTCTCAGAGGATATTAAACATTGGCTCCAAGTCTCTGATGTGATCAGTAGAAAATCGTGACTTGACTAGCATGTCGTCCACATACACCTCCATAGTTTTTCCAATCTGGTTAGCGAACGTTCAATTAACTAACCGTTGATAAGTTTCCCCAGCATTCTTGAGTCGAAAGGGCATAACTTTATAGCAATAGAGTCCCATATTGGTTACGAAGCTGGTATGCTCCTGGTCGGGCATGTGCATGGGTATTTGATTATAGCCAGAGTACACATCCATGAAGGATAAAAGTTCATGTCCAGCCATCGAGTCTACAAGTTGATCAATTTGAGGAAGTGGAAAACTTTCTTTGGGGCAAGCTTTATTCAAGTCTGAGTAGTCAACACATGTTCTCCATTTCCCATTTGGATTTCGAACAAGTACATGATTGGATACCCATTCCGGGTATAATGCATCTCGAATGAATCCATTCGTTTTAAGCTTATCTACCTCTTCTTTAAGGGCGACAGATCTCTCTGGATCCATACCACGCCTTTTTTGTTTGACCGGGACGTGCCGTGGGTCAATATTCAGTGTGTGGCTCGCGATGTCCGGCGAGATCCCACACATATCAGAGTGCGTCCAGGCAAACACATCAAGGTTTACCCGGAGAAATTCAACCAATTCCTCTTGCATTTGTTGGCTTAGCTGAGATCCAATCTTTATCATTCTTGAATCGTCATTATCGTCGATTGGAACATCGATCGTCAGTTCGGCCGGAGAAGCTTGACTGTCTTTACTTTCGTCTTCACTTTCGGTATCTCTTGGGTCAAGATCTCTTTGGAATTGGTTGGGGTGCCCAGGCCCGGGCCCAGGCGTTAATTGTCAATTATCAGCAAAGCGGACATAGAGAGATTACTCTACGCCCTTCCCTTTCTCTATTCGCTGCGCCTTGCGTAGCTCAGCAACATAACAGGCTCGTCCTGCGGCCTGATCCCCTTGAACAACTCTGACACCATTATCGGTAGGGAATTTCAAAGTCAAACACCATGGGGCGATGGCAGCCCTGAACTCAACTAGGGCTGGTCAGCCCAAGAAAGCATTATATGGGGAGTTTATATCCAAAACAACAAACTGCAGTATTCAGACTCTCCGGCGTTCACCAATTCCTAACTCCATTGGAAATTCACCACTCCAGTGGGTATAGTTGCACTCCCGTTGAAGCCATGAATACGAGACTGACATGGCTTCAAGTCTTTAGTCACCATTCTCATCTGGTCATAGGCTCGTTTAAACAAGATGTTCACAGAACTTTCGCTGTCTACCATGATCCTCTTCATCCAAGCAGGACCTACTTGAGCTGATATAACAAGCGAATCAATAGTGGGGGCTTCGATCCTGTCGGCATCTCAACCTCGAAATATGATGTCATCTGCCATCGTTTTTTGTTGCTTGGCCGGAGCCTCATCTTCGGAATTACTACAACATTCAAAGTCCGCATGCCTAATAGAGCTGGCATACGACTCCATTTCCTTTCAGCTTCGGTCTGCTAGATGAGGACCACCACTAACAGTGTTTATCACCAACCTCCCGCCAGTACGAGCGGGTTCTTTCTATCTAGCCGGATTCGGTACATGATTTTGATTCGATGGGCCCACAACTCCAGACTGCGGCTCCCGCACAAACTGTTCTAACTTTCTCTCTCTTATCAATTTTTCGATGAGATCCTGCAAGTGACAACATTCATTTGTGTTATGGCCGTAGCTTTCGTGGAATCTGCAAAACTTCCCTGTCTGAATTTGCTTTTCCGATGACTGTTTCGGAGCAGGCTTCTTGTACTGAATGGTATTGTAGGTTTGTAGATATACGTTTTCCAGTGACGTATTCAAAGTAGTATAATTATCAAACATAGGAGCTCTACATCGTGGACCACGGTTCTGATCCCGTTTTCTATTTTGGTTACCATTGCCTTTTTGTTGATCTTATTTATTCTGAATGTTCAATTGCACTTTTCCGGAGCTCTCCCCGGATTGTTTAACAACAATATTACTCTGAATTCCTTTCACACTAGGCCCCGCATCATCCTTCTTCCTAGACTGTTTCGCATCCTCCCTTCTCAAGAATTGGGCTGCCTTGGAATAGAAACGGTCCAATGATGTAGGGGGTTTTCCAACCAACCAGTTGCCGAACTCAGAATCGAGCTCAATCCCCTTAGTCAGTGCCATAAGAATAGAGTTATCATTTGGGTTGCTGATCTCAGCACATGCAGCATGAAATCTCTCCAAATAACGCCTGAGTGTCTCTCCAGGAGCTTGGGTGACACTAGATAAAGTATTAACATCCTTTGGTCTCGCGACGTGCATACAGAATTGTTCAATAAACTTTGTCGCCAGCTGATCAAAACATGAGATAGATCGAGGTGGCAGTCGGGTAAACCACATAGTCGCTATGCCCCTCAGAGAGATCAGGAAGCTTCGGCACTTAACTGCATCATCAGCTCGCGCAGCATTCATCAACCACTCATATTTTAAGATATGTTTATTAGGATCTGAGCTCCCTTCATAAACGGGTAAAGTCGGCATCCTGAATCGCCGTGGTGGTTCAGCATAGAGTATCCCATCAGTAAAAGGGGTATGACTCCGGGAGATTCCCCAGTCGTCATTGCTAAGACCCTGACTTTCACGGATCATTTGACGGATCATTGCTGGCAGGTCGGGCATTTGGACATTTTGAGCAGGTTGGGCCAAGGTGTGGTTGGGTTCCACAGTGCGAGGAGAGGCCGGTCGCTATCGACGGTCCATGTCTCGCCTCCTTGGTTCTATATCTTCGAGTACTTAAGGCTCAAGAGTATAGTTGCATTGATGGTGGGTTGGATCCGTTCGGTTTCGAGCGTCAACTCCTGGCTCAGTAGCAGTGGTGGCAGTGCG
The DNA here is from genome assembly GCA_030737815.1 of Allium fistulosum. Taxonomy (NCBI): domain Eukaryota; kingdom Viridiplantae; phylum Streptophyta; class Magnoliopsida; order Asparagales; family Amaryllidaceae; genus Allium; species Allium fistulosum. Next base: position 423,293,057 of record CM060908.1, read on the forward strand.
ATTGTCGGTGACATAATGAGGAGCAGTACCTCCTCGGGAGGTGGGTCTAGTCTGATGGCTGGTTGACAGACCTACTCTTAGTTGCCCAACATTCAATGTATGTTGATGCCCAGTGGCCTGTGTGTAACTTCCGTCCAGTCGCGGGCGTGTGGATCTATGATGATAATCAGAAGAGGCTGAACTTTCAGTGGATGAATAGGAAGCTTGATCCCTCCTGGATCTACTTCGTCGTTGACGGTTTAGTTGGTTGGTTAATTCCGCATTAGCACGGAGCCGTTGAATGAGCTGTTGGCGGCTTTGGGTCAATTCTTGCATTAACATTTGAAATTCTTCCTTGGTGACAGGGCCTTGCGGATCTGATGGTCCGGCAGCATTCTGGTCGGTTGGAAGTGGTTGTACGGGATTTGGTCTGTCCCGTCCTTCTGGATCTGCAGCTCTAGAAGTAGTCCTTGTATTAACCATGATGAGTAGTGAAGCTCTTTCCTAGACTTGATGCAAATCTGAATAGGATGGAAGAACTCTAGTCTTTGAGATCTGGATCTTCTTCTTAAATTTGTGCAATCCGATATTGATAGTAGATCCAACGAGCAAGAGAAAAACTGTGATTTCTCAGTGAAAGCACCAAAGTGTTTGTACCAAAATTGGTCACAACACTCTTCGGAAGTATTTGAAGAGATAAAATGAAGAAGTTAAATGGAAAAATAGGAGATAAAATGAAGAAGTTAAATGGAAAAAGAGGGTTATCTAACAAACACTTCAAAAAAAAACAAGAAAGTACGCAGAAACACAGAGATTTAGAGTGGTTCGGCGTGTTGCCTACATCCACTATGAAATGATTGACTTTTATTAACTTTTCTCTGCTGGTTACAACGGATTACAACAGTAAATCTCGAATACAACAGTGAAATTCGAATACAATGGTGAATTCGGCAGAGTCTGGACGTCAAAGAGCCAAAAGATCCCTTTTCTGTAGGTTCTGGACTGCTATTTATAGGCGTAGGCTGCAAATATCTCGCTCATATCTTGGGAGACCTCTTTTGGCACGTGGACGGGCCCACGCGATCGATCCCATGTGATTTGCACTCGGTCCGTGATCGATACGAACGAATTTCGTATCGATCAAGATTTGACCCAATCGAGTCAAAATTTAGCATGAACATTCTTTAGGTTGTACGCAAGCTCCAATGAAAATTTGGTGGCATTTGGACTTGTAGATTGTGAGTTATGATCGATGCAAGTTTGTACTTTTCGAAGGCTGTCCCCTTCATATCGATGCCGTTCGTATCGATGGTTTCGCATTGATGGTTCTGCACGTGATGCCGGTTGATGTGGCGCTTGTTTCTAGGATCGATCCACATTTCATGCCAAATTGATCGCGTCTTTCCAATGTTTAGGCCTCGTACGTATCGATCTGACTTGGCCTTGTTCTCATCGATCGGCTATGCCTCATTTCGTATCGATTCTGCGTATTCCATTCGCATCGATGCATTGTGTTTTATTTCGTATCGATGAGAAGCATCGGTTTTGTATCGATCGCTTAAAGGCTACTTCGTATCGATAGATGGGCGATTTCTTCGTATCGACCATAGAGTAGCTACTTTCGTATCGATGGGAGATATTGATTTTGTATCGACCTATGGCTGATCGATACGAATTACTCCGAAGACAGATCGACATGAAATAGACTCCTAGTGTTATCTACCGATGGATATGAAGTAGGCAATCACGGATGGATACGAAGTGGACGTTGGTTGATCGATACGAAGGCGAAGCGGTATGAGGAAAGACGAATACGAAGAACACTACTCTCCTAATCGATACGAAACCATGTGCATATGATGGATTTGAACCAGATCGATACGAAGGAAGATTTTCTCTGGTTGTTTGATGGATACGAACAAGGTGATTACTTGAATTGCATCGATCATATCTTGAGTATACGAACTCGGATTGACTTGAAATTTGGAACGTTGGCTATCATAGCTTTGCTTGTCATGTTTTGTCAATTGTAGCTCGATCCGAACTCGGACAAAATTCATCGATATCCATAGTGAACCTACGTATAACCGATCTTTAGGATGGACTGTCTTCGGTTTCCAGTTAAGTCCCTGGTATCACGGCCTTGCCAAAAGGCGGGATAATAGATGTATTAGTGTCGACATCTGAGGATCGAAAAGGTGGGTCATTACATTTGGTATAAGATCTTAGGTTGAGCGAACACCTAGGCTTTGGTGGGGTAAACTCATTATAGATAGGATTAGTAGTGCCCTAGAATGAGTCTGAGTGTAATATATATATGAGTGCGTATTTGTTAGTGAATAAAAATGTTTTATATTATGTTTGTTTACCTGTTGAGTGGCTTAAAAATTCTAGTCGATGTGCTTGATCAACGTTATCGATAAGGATTTCCTAAACACTTGAACAAGTTCAATAGACATAATATTATTTTAAATTTGGTAAATGAAATAATTTCACCTAGGAATATATTTTCTATATATAAAAAGTGATAATTTTCAAACTCTATGTTGTTATCTATAAGGAGAGTGGGTTGGGAGTTAATAATATTTAAATTATTAGCATTTAGGGTTTAACTAGTCATGCTCGTCCAGTTTTGAGCATTGACTATTATCAGATTTAATAGTAGATTTCCTTTTTCCTTCATGGGTTAGGTAGATAAAATTTGTAGTAACATTGAATCGAACACCTTGTGAATTAAGTTTCACAATTTAACTATAAGGCGTTCGACGATATGTAGGGTTAAAAGTTGAATTTTAATAAAGGTGTTTATTAAAAGAAAATCTTCAGATAGTTTTATAAGATGAATTAAGAGAGATGATTTTACAAATCAGAACTATTAAATGTGTTTTAAAAATGAAAAGAGTTTTGAGAATGTTAAATCCCGGTGGCTTTGATAAATTTCAAATGATTATGGAAAATAGTAGTAATCTTTCTTAAAGATATTTTAAGATATATATTTTTTAAAATAAAGTTTGAAAGTAAGGTTTCTTTGGACAGTTCGGGAATAAGTTTTGATCTATTTTGCAGAATAATCTTCGAAGTGATAATTGAATGTTTGTTTATGCAAATAGGATAGTGCACTTGGTAAATTATTCTCTTTGTCATTGTACAAATCGAAACAATTTCAAATTCGAATGAATCCAAAGCAAGTGGATGATTTTGTTAAAAACTATTTATCTATAAATAGTATTGTTTCAAGAAGAAATTTGGAAAAAGAAGAAATATTTTATTAACTAGTTCGAGTGTCTGGGAAATGACTAAAAATGGGTAAGAAATGTGTTCAGATGGCAAACATTTCTCTTGAGTATTCCCCTTCTTAGTATATATATATATATATATATGATACTATTTGGTAGCACCCAGTTCCTTGACATCGTTTTGGAGTTACTCGGGTTATATATACGTTTTCAGAAGTTTTTAAAAATAAAACTCGAGTATTGTATTCTTGGATCCCTTAAAGGCAGGAGTTTTCAAAATAAAAAGATATTTTGATTAAAAAGGTGGATTTATAAATGAAATTTTAATTAGGTTAAATTTAATAATGAGGTTTAATACACTTTGTTTATTTAAAACGTGTCTTTTGATTTTAACATCTAGGATGTGAAAAATTATTTATTGTTATTAGGCCGGCTAATAGACATATTTACCTTATTAGTGTCTAAGAAAAAGTAGAATCTAGGTTGGTGTTTGGATACCAACATCATACTCTTCTTAGATACTTACCAGACCAATTAGGGTAAAGAGGTTGAGTTGGTCGACTTAGTTTCAAGACCTAAATTATTTTTGGCCTACATCTAATAGTTAGAAGTAATTAGAATTAAAAATCAGATGTTTGAATATACTCTTAGGATGTAGAAGAGTATTGTATAAGTTAATAAATTTAAAAATTGATTCTTATGAAGCATGGAGGGGGGGGGGTAGAAAGTAGTTAAATAGTAAAAATCGTTAGACTAGTACGTAGGTTGTACGTATATCATTTCTCCTTTTCATATAGTTATCGTTCCTAGACGAGTATATGACTGGAGGTGTTTTACACCATTCCGAATACGGATTTATCACTCGATTTTTAATGGCGAGCATTGGTGAGAGTTCTTACGCGGAACCAAAAGTTGTCTATCATAGTTTATGGCTATGCAAGGAGAACGGATGTTTCTAATTAAGAGGCCAGATCAAAGTCCGCACTAGGAAGTCGGGTGAGCGATACTAGTTTGGAAGTGAAGATATGTGTTCGAGTGAATGATCAAATTGGATTTTATATAGGAATGATTTATGTACATCATATGGACTGATGAATAGTTTAAATGTTTTTGGGAGTTAGGGTTGTGGTACAATTTCGGGGAAGAAATTCTTTTAATAGGGGAATCATGTAACGACCCGGAATTTTACCAACTTGATCTACGAATAGTTTATAAATTTTAATATTCAAATAACAGGTTTATAGTTAAAATATAACTCTTTTAAATAATAGCTAATGATGGTAAAATAGATTTTCAATTTTTTACAAAAATAATTAGTTCAAATAAAAATAGAAAATGTGACCGGAAATTGTATTTCGAATTTATGACTTTTCGACGTTGAAAAATCATCGGAAATGTTGTGCACATTTGTGTAACATGTGCACACATACATGTTCATGTCATAGGATAATAATAAGTGTTATTAGCATAAGTAAGTGTTAGGTTAAGATAATAATGATTTGACTTTAATAAAGCAAGCATGTTGCAAATAGTGTTAAATAGTAACCTATATTTAATAATACCATACCTTAGCACCTTAGGATAGTACCTAAGGCATGGAGGAGGAGGGAATCAAGGGGATAACATGTATAGTTAGGGTGGGGAGGAGTATGGGCTTCCATGTTTTCATGACATGAATATATATTATTGTATACACAAGGTTAGTTTGGTAATTTCTTGTTTTCTATGCCTATATATTCTCCACATTCTTCTCATATTTTCTACCTTGCATCCTCCTTCTTTGTTTCCTAATACCCTTTTCACATCTCCATTCATCCATTCATGGCTTCTTAGCTAAATTCCTAAGTTGAAAACCTAGTTAAACACTTCTAAAATCAAGTTAGACTATCCTACTTCACCTCTAAAATCAATTCCCTTCAAAACAAGCTCCTACACACCCACCACAATCTTGGCTGAGCCCTATTTTCCCTACTAGGCCGAGCCATCTTGGCCTTCCAAGATCCATAAACCTACTTTGTCGAGTTAGGAGCAAAAGATCTTAGGCTAGAGCAAGTTCGAGTAGAGTTTAGTCGAGTTCGATGAGTAAAGTTCTCCTTTTTAAACCAAGTTATTACCTTTAAATTTGAAGTGTAATTAGTAGTCAATAATGATGCTTATATGGTGTAATTATGATGTTGAATGGTTCTACGTTGATGTACTTGGATGTGATGATGATTGGTTGTGGATGTGTATGTTGGTTTGTGGAATAAGTTAACTTGAACTTGAAAGTTAGTTAGTAAAGGTTGTAAATGATGTTGCTAATGCTAGTGGTTATGTGATATGATATGAATTGTGCTGTGGATGTGAAGTTTATTGTATGTTAGTTCATGTTGAAGAAAGTTAGTACTTACTAACTTAAAGCGACATGAAAATCCCTTATTAAAAATTTGAAATTTGATTTTCAAAAAAGTTAAAGTATTTCAAGTTTGAATCTTTGTTTTAGATTTCAAAACATTCTTTTATGTTTTAGAAAGGATAAGTTCTCAAAAAGTTTAAGTTTTGAAAGTTAGAAAAGAAATTTTCAAGTTTTAAAATTACGGGTCATATAGCGATAATTGCTATACGCGTAGTTCGGAAATTTTAACTATTTTCATAATCCAAACTTGTTTTACTTAGGAATGTTTTAGGAAATGGTTTCTAACTTTAATTAAGTGATTAGGAAGTAATTATTTAATTAATTAATTATTAATTAATTAAGTAAGTAAGTAAGGTAATTAGCATTTAATCACTAATTAACAAAGGATGTTTATACTTAAGTGTAAATCTATAAAGTAATTGAAATTAGTTAAGTAAATAAAGTTAATTATTAATTAAGGATTAATTAATGATTATTTAATTATCTATTTAAGATAATTATTAATTAATTATTATTTTAAAGGGGATTTATTTAATTAAACTTTGATTAAAGTTTATTATGTTTTAATAAGGTTTAATTACTTTTAGTTAGAGTTTAATTACTGTTTAACAAGGATTTGACTCTAACTAATAAGATTTTAATTGTTTTAAAATCGCTTTGAGTTTAAGTTATCAGTTTTGTCTTAAAATGTTTTCTTTTCAAGTTTGTTTTAAATCAAGGGATTTCTGTGTCGCTTACCCTTAAGTAACCCCATATGATTAGGAAAATTAAGTGACATCTATTAGCAGAACCAAACATCATTCTGCTATTATAATTAACTTGGACATTTACTTAAATTGATTGATTGTTATGTGTTGATCCTTTATATACATGTTGTTATATGATGCCATGTTAAACTGGATAAGTAAAACCAAATTAAAAGCACCATTGTGGCCACTAAGCCTCCGTTTGATTTTGTAAAGATAAACATTTCATTTTCTTTTTGAAATGGTTTCAAAGTTATGGCATTTAGAAAAAGATATTTAAAGGATGAGTTGGCAAATGGTTTTATTAAAGATGTTTTAACTAATGGAAATGGTTTTCAATGTTATAAAAAGAAGCTTACAAAGAGTTTTCTAAATGATTTGTATGTTTATAAAAAGAAGTTTTTTATAAAGAGTTTTATAAGGGAATTTGGAAATTTATAAGGCGTTATGGTTAAATGGATTTGAGTTTTTAAGCAAAGAAGATTTCTTAAATAAAGGAGATTTATAAAATGGATTTTCTTATTGAAGAAAACTAATTTGATTTAAGGTTATTTAAGAAATTTTTTAAACAGGAAAGGTTTGTAAAGAAGTTTTTTTTAAAATCAGGGAAACCTGTTCAATCACTACCGACATTGCAATTCCTAAACAGTAAACCTGGGGAATAGATGGCTGACCCCGCCACAACCGCTATTCCAGGCTAGCCAAACCTTTCGGTTGACATGGTGAAGGAGGTGGGAATTGAACCTCAAACCTCCCGTGAGGGAGGCATATCGCCCCACCACCTGACCAAACCCGCGGACATTTATAAAGTAGTTTTATAAATCATTTTGAGGTATTTATAAAAGAAGTTTTAGAAAATGATTTGGATATTCACAAAGGGAGTTTATAAAAAGGTTTGAATATTTATAAGAAATTTATATAAAAAGTTTGGATATTTATAAAAGCAATTTATATAAATGATTTTTAACATTTATAAAAGGGTTTCATAACTGAATTTGGAATTTTGGAAAGTATTTTGAAACGGATTTGGATTTCAAGTAAAAGAGATTTCATGAATGAAATGATTTGATTAAAATCGATTTATCGAAAGAAATATAAAATGAATTTAGGATCTAGGTTTCTCTAAACTGACTCTTTAAACCGGTGGTATGGAACATCCGTTTTGCACTTAACACCGAGGGAATAATGTTTAGGGTTGTCCTTACCTCCAATTTAAACAACATTTGTTTAATCCTTTTTAACATGATTTGGAAGAAAGAAGTTATTTGCAAATGTTTTGTGAATATACTTAAGTCAAAGAGATAAGTATATGAATGTTTTAGACAAATGTTTTGAAAAGAGATTTATTAAATAAAGATTTGTTTTGAGGTTTAGTGGTTTCTATGGATAAATAAATCTCAAAGGGAATTGGTTGTTGTTTGTTTATTTGATGGTTAAATAACAGACTATCAAATCTGGACCTGTTTTGACTCTGGAGGTAAGTCGGGTATATTCGAGTTCCTCGGCGAGGACTCGATTGCTTAGTGCATACTTCCAAAAGAACCGAAATTGAGTTAACTAGAAATTATCGCTTAGTTTTGGAGACACTAGCCCCCGAATTTATCCGAACCACTCCAAACTAGTAACGAACGATGTTAAATCATATTGAAGTATGTTGTGGTGTTATACTATTCTTCCTGAGGGTGATTCCAAAATGGAAGATAATAATGTGGAATGTTTGTTCGATCCCAGAACAACTTGCATGGATGAATGCTAGCATCACATCTCTGCCTGCAGGGCAGTGTTAACATTTCTAGATGGTTTGCTAGTATGAAAGAAGGTAAAGAGTATCCTCAAGCCTCACAACTAGAAAAATGGCAAAATAGGGTTTGCAACAGAGCTATGTGGTCAGCTACCATTAGGAGCCACCACTCCATTCTAGATTGCCCATATTCGATGTGTTTTGCGCACAAACACCGTGGTAGTATAAGGCCTCGGTGTCAAATAGGGATGCATAATCCGATTCGCTATGTTAAAGGAGCAACTGACTCTGTGTAGTAGGGGTACAAGAAGTTCTTGTCAAACTCGAGGTGCATTTTCTAGAGGTGTACCATCGGAAGGTAGTTAGATACCTTGCCATTTTTGGAATCCATTCTCCAATACGAGCCTTATGGACTTAGTTGTGCCCAATTATGTTGAAATGTGAGATGCAAGCATTTCAGTTATATTCTCTATTTACTTTAAACCAAGACACTATTATAATATCATTGAATTTTGTATAGAAATGGTTTGGTTAACGTAAGGAAAAAACCCATCCGTGTTTATGTGCGGCGTGTTTTTACGAGATACCCTTGTTTTGAAGGTTTTTTATAAAGTTTAAAATATATGCTTTACTCACACCAAACCCATGCTTGACTTGGAATTTATTTTTCCTTTTCCTAAACTCTTGAGTGCTCAAATTTGAATGGGCAGCAAAGTGGTTCAGGTTTTTTCCGCAGATTCACTTTGGAGGAGCTTGGAGCAGGTGGCTTCATCGATAGCTAGATATTTTTCTTGTTTCTGTTGTATTATGTGTATATTGTATTTGTTTGGTAGGGACGGGCTGTTGTAACTTTTCTAGGGTAGAATTTGTATTAGTATGACTCTAATGTACCATTTTTGAAATGGCATTGTAATATATTATGTTGAGTAATATATATTATTCGGTTGCGTTGTGGGATTCTATGTTGTTTAGTTTCTACCATTCTATCCTTTCTTTCTTATCTTCTAACAATTTGCCTTTCCGATTCTTGGTTGCTCGGCATGCGAATACCATGGAAGTGTCGACATTTGAGGATCGAGAAGGCGGGTCGTTACACATCGTCACTAATATTTCATATAAAATTAATCAATCTATGATTCATTAATCTAACTATAGCCACTACAAGAAAAACAATCTTTTATAGCGTCACATAGCCGCTATTAAATACAGCTACAGTGGTTTGATAAACGCTGTATATCAACATGTTATAAAAAAGATTTGCACATTTATAACACAAAAAAACCGCTATAAAAGAGCATGATTTCATAGCATATATATACCGCCTAAAATGTGTAGATATAATAACGCCTATTATCTGCTATCCTTTGACAATAACCTCATACATTGCATTATCTTTTTATAGTACTTATGTCATATAGTTATAACGCTTTTTAGGATCTATGCTTTATTTTACTATATATTTGATGCACCCCACTATTACATTTCAATAATAACAATCAAATTGAATCTTCTTTATATATATAACAATTTGAACAATGTATGAACGAAAAAAATATAATAATCAGCAAATGTAACGCATATTCATGATAACAAAATAAAGTATCAACTAACAAAAAATAAGTTTAATACATGAGTTACCAAATTCAATACATATTCATGATAACATAAGACAACATAGTTCAAAGTTGACGTATACAAGTACCAAATGCATCACTAAGAACTTGAACTGCTCAAAGCCTTTCTTCATGCATGTCTTCGGTCATTGGTAGTACTTCCTAAAAATTCAGAAAAATTTGAAAATAATTATATAAAACAGTGATGAAAATTACAGGTTATTGGTTGTACCTTCTATTATTAGATGGATGAAAATTTACATAACTTTTTAAAACATCAAATTTTTCTTAGATTGATGAAAATAATGACTTGTTGCATGTTGCATTACAACAGCCCGCGTTTCCTATCATTTAAAGACCAGGTTAACTTGTAACGTTTGGTCAAGAGAGCGGATGGATTTGAATCAAGTTACAAAGTAAGAATGCCTGGCCAAACGACACAATACAAAAAGTAACTCATACATTTGTCACAAATTTGCGAAAGTGGCATTCAGAAACGAACTTTTGTTCAACTTTCGTATCTTAGGCTAAATAGTTTCCACCCATTTAATAATAGTAAATTGTAAAATGATTTATTTTTGTTCTTTTTATCAGTGGTTACCTATCTATGTCATCCTTAACATAAAAGATGCAAAAATACTTTGAACCTACATATTGTAAAGTTGAGAGCAGAGCTCACAAGTTGCCTTCTTTACCAGCAGCCCAATTTCTTATCTCAGCATCCAGTGTTTCATTAATTCTCCGGTAGGGGATGAAAAAACATAGAACAAGACTATTAAATAGGTTTTGATGCAATGAAATAATCAAAACCAATTTAAGACAGAAAGTTAAATGAAACATTACTTATACAGCAAAAAATACCTTGACCTTGAGCTCTGCAATGACACCCTCCAGACTTTTTGCGCTCTCTTTTTGTGTATCTCGCAGCAAACACAAACCCAAACTCAGCAATTTCATAACTCCATTATTTTCATCAACAGATTAACAAAATTTTATGATTTTATCGACAAGAGGTAAAAGATCAGTTTTGTTATCACAACAACTACACAGAAATATTGAACATCCATAACAGTTTTGGTGCACACTACAATTTTAATTGAATATAGAGTACGCCTATTTTCAAAAACATACTAGAATTAAATAAAAGCATAAAACACATCAAAAACCATTGATGTACTTGTAGAAAAAGCTTTCAAGAAATATTATATAACTTTAGTAATGGTTAATCTAATTCCTTCAAGAAGAGATGCCGACTGAACTGGAGCTAGAAACACCGCAAATTAATAAAATAATCAACAAATGAGTTTGTTTATTTCAGTGTATAAACCAATGGTTGATTACAAAGTAAAAGAGGAAGTGCATGGTTACAAAGTTGAGAACTTATGATGCTTTGGCATTTGATTATTTAAAAACCTCCATGCTTTGGCATTTGAGAACTTATACTGTCAAGGATGAATTTTCTATGTGCCTGACTATGCCAAGGATTTAAGGCTATTTCCCAATGAATCTATAAATTTCCCTCAAAAATCAAAACTTTCCAACGCCATCATGGAGCAAGCACCTAAGAACAAAAACTTATAGTTAATTTATTATTATTGTTATTATAAACTTAGTTAATTTTTATAAAACTTAGCTAACTCGGTTAATACTTTATTATTATTCTAAACTAGTTAATTGTTATGAAACTTGGTTAATTTTTATAAACATGATTTGTATATTTTTATTATTATTATTATTATTATTATTATGACTGCCATTGTCATCATTGTTGTTATTAGTATTATATTATTATAAACTTAATAAATTTTAATAAACTAAGTTAATTTATTATTTTTATTATTATATAAATAAATAAATTTAGTTATTTTTTATAAAATTTAGTTAATTTAGTAAGTAATTTGTTATGAGTATTAATATCATTATTTTTATTATTTTAAACATTGTTAATTTTTATAAAACTAGGTTAATTTATTGTTATTGTTGTTATTATGGTTGTCGTTGTTGTTAATATTGTTATAATAAATATTAATTTGTATAAAAATTAGTTGAATTATTATTATTATTTTCAAATTATTTAATTTTTGTAAGCTTATTTTATTTTTATATAACTTAACAAACGAAGTTAATTTTTATAATTTTAGTTAATTTATTGTTGTTGTGATTATCATACAAATCTAGTTAAGTTTCATAAAATTTAGTTAACTTGGTTAATATTTTATAAGTTATTATTATTATTATTATTCAAAATTTAGTTAATTGTTATCAAACTTAATAAAATTTTAAATTTAATTATGTTATTATTTTTATTATCAACTTAGTTAATTTTTATATGCTTATTTGGTTTTTATTAAACTTAATTAACGAAGTTAATTTTTATAATCTTAGTTAATTTTATTGTGATTATTATGATTATTTAAATTTTATTGTTATGGTTAGTTAATTTAACTAATCTTAGTTAATTTTATTATTATGATGTTTTAACTAAGATTATAAAATTTTATTTTAACTATTATGATTATTGGTGTTGTCATTGTTATTATTATTATTAGTATTATTATTATAAACTTAATTAATTTTTATAAACTTAGTTGATTTATTATTATTATATAAATTTGTTATTTTTGTATGAAACTTAGTTAGCTTGGTAAATATTTTATCATCATTATTATTATTATTATAGACTTAGGTAATTTATTATTATTACTATTATATAAAACTTGGTTAATTTATTATTTTGATTTTAACAATTATTATATATATTTAGTTAATTTTTATAAAATTTAGTTAACTTGGTTAATATTTTATAATTTATTACTACTACTATTATACACTTAGTTAGTTTTTATAATAAACTTAGTTAATTTTCATAAACTTTATTAACATTTTATTGTTATTATTATAAACTTATTTAATTTTTATAAATGTTACTTAACAAACAGGAATAGTAACAGCTTCCCAAATCAAATTCATTTTATAGTAGCAATTAATTACACTATGCATCTTGTAATAGTAGAAAGTAAAAAATTAAATAATAATACCTCATTTGATACCACATCCTATAAATCATCAGTTGCAAGAATGAAGTACTCAAGTGATCCATCAACCACCTCCTCCTACATTAGCAAAATAAAATTCTTTACTCACAGAAATTACTCGATAATAAGCAGTAAATGCACTTCGATTGCAAAAATGTGCACAACTGAATAAGCATTTGAGTGTCTTCTATTTGACAAATACGATTTCGAAAGAAAAGCAAACCATAGCATGGCATAAACTTGTTAGTTTTCTTAATTAATTACTTGCAGGTCCAAATTCATTATAACAACTGGATTGCAAAGTGTTGGTATATGCAGACCTCCAGGCATGAAAACCTCATACAAATGATGTATAAAAGTTGACAGCTGCAATTTAGGAACAAAAATAAATATTACTCTACTTACAAAAAATGAACATTTTACTGATGTTGTAGGAAACAATCATTAATCCATATGTAGAAAAATTAGTGATTAAAAGCACCATATATAGTTTGCATATACGACGTCCTATGAAAAAACAAAAATGGGAAGTTTCCCACTTCCTCTTTACATGACAATACCATTGAATTAATGTTTTCTTAGCTATAGCTTCAAACTAGTTCAACCTTTTTTTCAAGCTTGAAATAATACGCAAATCATGAACAATGAATTTTTAATTATTGAATTTTTGAAAAATCATTGGATTTATGGATTTCTTTCTATTTTGAAATTGCCTATGATAAAGAAGATGGAAAGAAGATGAGGTTTGCTGATCCTAAAAAAGGTCATGAAAAGAAAACAGAATTCAACATTACTGATTGAAAGCAACTTTCACTTCCAAGGAATGCGGTTGGAGATAGAAAAGCATATAGACCAATAATAGTAATTAAAAGGATGGCAACTCTATGACCATTGACTATAGTTAAAGAGCATATCTAGCTGCTTGTCCAAAAAGTAAAAGTTCAATAAATCTAAATTATCAATCAAGTACATGAATCAAATATGAGACAACACAGAGAGCAAGCTAATGAAGGTTTATTTCTGAAAAAACAGTTACCAATATATTGATCACATCCATTATTTATCAAGGAACGGAGGAATTAATGTACAGATCTAAAGGTTCAGTTTTCAACTTAATTGCCTTATATTAATTAACATAAACTGTTCAAGTGTTGAAAAGTCACTTTCAATTAAATGACCTTACTATATCTACTCAAATGATGAATACAAATTCCTAATAATCCACTAACTTTGAGAAATGAATTGTTAAAAGTAATAACATACTTACCTTTAAGCAAGCGATCTTGAATTCATGAGGTGCTCTTTTGATAACTACAAATAGCAAATAGATAATTAGATTAGGGGAATAATAAGTCATAGTAATATTGCTATTAGGCATCAGACGAATATTTAAAGAAAACAAATAAAGCTAGTATAGGCAATTTATATAGACATCACATTTGCTACAACCAAGAATTAATGATTTTTTGGCATTAAAGTATAACTTAGCTGGATGAAATGAAATAAGGGAGTATCTTACACTGAGCATTAGACACTAGCATATTTACCTAAAAAAGTAATGTCTTCTAGACACTCATATTATGTATACCCTGCTAATTCTCCAGAGTATACTAGTTTTTCTTTTCAATACTAAATTACATGTAAAAGAAACATAACAGCTCGCAGAGGATTCTAACTCATGAGAATATAAACCTAAGGGTGGGTGATTGTAGAGTTCAAAGATATTGCAACAATGGCCAGTCCTTTCTACAGCACACAAGTAAAATACAGTAAGAAAACAATGCTTCATTTCTAAATTTTATCGGTTGTATCATTTTTTGTGTAAAATTCATATACAGACATGTAGAAATTCGCAAGCTTTACTGTATCCTTTTTCAAATGAATAACAAAAGGGCAATGGTTGCAATGAACATTACCTGCAAAATTCAATCAGTTTAAATTCTAATCAAATTGAATTCCAGTATATTATATTCCAATTTTCAACGAATGTAAGAAAAGCAAAACTAAGTACCAACAATGCAGGATAAGACTCAAACTCATACAAAGTCCAAACTTTTCCAGTCAATGGCTCTTGAAGCTGTATAAACGAACAAAATCAATAATAAACATGCGTACAGAATTGCAAGCGATGAAACGATTGAGGGTGTGAAGAATGTTCAGACCTCGAAATGGGGAGCTTGGAAGCCTAAAGAGACACCGATTGATTCAGTTCTTGCTGCTTTGATTTTGGATTTAATGGCGGGTGACTTGTATGGGGGAGATGATGGAGGGGAAAGGGGAAGAAGAGGAAGAGGTTTGATGGATAAAGTTCTTCCTGGTGAGAGCAAGAGTGAGGTTACCGAGTTGAAAATTGTTGGTTGGGGCATGGATGCCAAAGTGCAAGTGGTGATAGTTGAACTTCCAGGCGACGTCGACTTGCTCCAATATCAGATCTTGATTTTGGATGCTTAACTCATAAAGAAGATGTAAAAAGATGGGGGATTTTTTACTTTGAGCGAAGTTATTTGGCTATGTGTAACATCCTACCGTTTTGGACCATTCAAATCGACAATAAAACCACACGTGTCAGACTTGAATAATTCAGAACAACAGATTGTTAATAAAATTTGAGGCAAATAAAATCAATTACAGAATCACAAACACAGAATATCAGAATAACTCGCAGCGGAATAAAATAAACATAGGAGTTCATGAAGCTCCTAGATACATAGTCTCAAAACAAATACAAAATACCAGAGTGTGAAACAGATACAACAGAAAATCCAAATACATAGGTTCACTAATACATAAACAAAGCTGAATGGAAATAACTGAAATAGAATGACAGATAGATAAATAGCTAAATCTCCAGCAGATCTCTAGCTCCAAAAGATAAATCCAAAGTTGTGATACTCAGGCTGACCCGAGCGTATAGCAAAACACAAAACACTCGAGTCAGGACATACATACTTATAAAATGTAAATCAACTCAAGCGAACTGAAAATGAAATGCATCAGTAACTTAAAGGATGCTTGGGATTGCCCATCCTTTAGGGATCCGTTAAACTATCTACTATGTAGTAATATACGCTATTATAATAATGTCTAAAGTAAAGTAAACTATTAAAATAGCGTTAAGGCGTTACCCATTTTCCCCTTAACACATTTTATATATTCCCATAGTCTATACAGTACCGTAATCCCGCCCGTACTGGACGTCGTCAGAGGGCACTCCATAGGTATAGTACAAAACAAACTCGTAGAAGGCGCGGTAGGGTAGGTGATACGGCACAACTAGGCAATGCCAGGGTAGATATACAATTACACTTACGGACTGTTGGTAACACATAGCCGCAACTACCGCCAAACTCGATCCACACTCCCGACTCAAAGGTGCGCACCAAATCAATCACAATGTAATAGAATGGCTAACGATGAAGTGTGTCCGATCGGAGGAGCTACCTCACTTGGCCCGTCAATTGCTCCTGTTTTAGCTACCTTATGCTAACTCTCGGGAGTTAGATCCACGTATGTATACCTTTAGGATCGTCTCCACCATCTTACTTCATTCTGGAATCTCCACCGCGTACAAAGTTATTAAAGTGGTTTTCGGTATCGACATAGAGTATGCCATATTAAATTTGGAAGAACATTTCACATCAAATCCCAAAATATTACATTAAATTTCCAAATTTATCAAATTTTAAAATAATTATATTCAAAGTTTCAAATGAATTTCCATTTAAAATATTTTCAAAATTTGAGGGTTGTTACACTCTCCTCCACTCAAAACTTTTCGTCATCGAAAAGGAACGAGATCTAGAAAATAAAGAAGGATAAGGTAGGATAATGAATAGTACCTGGAACAAACAATTCCGGATTTGAAGCACGAATGCTCTGTTAGTCCATGAGTTGATGGTTTTGATGACAACAACCTTAGAATAAGATTATAAAATATAAATACTAACATTATAGTTTAGATATATATGTATATGCAGGATTTAACCATGCAGGTACCAAGAATGAAGATTGTACAGTATAGAGATTCAAGATATCAAGATTGAAGACTCATGAGTATCAAGAATATCAAGATTATCAAGAGTTCAAGATTTCAAGATAAGTATTGAGTCTAGAATTATGTTAAAACTTCATAATAGCACTGAAATCTTCACTTCATTTTTCTTTTGGGATGGAACCCATTTCTATCTTTTTAGTGGCTTACAAACCCACGACAAGTAGCTTACAAACCTACGACAAGTGGCTTACAAACCCACGAACATCCTGGTTTTGTACAAGTTCTCGAGTCCTGATATGATGAGATATTCTACAGGAAGAAGCTTGCAAAACTACTTCAAAATGATTTTCAAAACAACTTCAGAATGATTTTCAAAATTGCTTTTCAAACTGTTTTAGCCTTAAAATTTATCTTTTCAAATGATTTTCAAAAAGATGTTTTAGCCTTAAAATATTCTTTGTTTTTAAACTCGTGTTTTTAAACTTCGTTCGTTTTAAACTATCTTTTAATTATAATATATTTATACTTAGATTTAAATATAAAATTATAGTAAAATTATATATACATATATATATTATTCTCTATATTTATCTATGTATTTTATCTATAGTCAAATATATTTATAAAGTTTAAAATAGTTTTAATATAAGATAATGGTTATTTTCAAAGAAAAACAAAACATCAAAATTTCCTTTGGGATGTCGACATGCCCTAGTACCCCATGTCGACATAGTGTTAGTTAGGACCAAAAATTTGAATTTCAAAAGAAGTGTCTATTCGTCATAACCTTTCACGAATGGACATGACTATTGTTCTTCTATAAATAGGGGTTAGTTTCAACGAATTTTATATCAGATTTTCTAGTTTTTCACTTCTCTTCTTCTTCCACATTTTCTTATTCAAAATCTTATCATCACTCTGCCGAAATCAACATTGAATCCGACTAGATTATCTCTGGTTTGATTCTCTATCATTATCTCAACAAGATCCAAGTGCTATTCAGAGTTATAGGCTTCTTTGTAATCTATCTAGCGAGAAAAGGTGTGATTGTAGCCTTGGAAATCAATCAAGCGAGAAAAGGTGTGATTGTAGCCTTGGAAATCAATTGGGTGAACTTGTCGCCCGGAAATCAAGTATCTCTACCCAGAGGATTGTGATTATGGAGGGTGTACCTCGTAGCCTTGAAACCGAGGGTTGTAATTATTGAATTGCTTTTGAAAGGAAATCCGTACTTAGTTGTGCGGGACTGGATGTAGGGTAACTCCGAACCAGTATAAAATCCGGTGTGTTCTTTCCTTTACTGCATTTACTTTATTTCTGCATCTGTGTTTGTTTCTATGATTATATATGTGTCTGAATATTGCATACATTTGTGTTCAAATTAACATAAACTCAAAAAGATTTAGTAATTTCTTATAAACACTATTCACCCCCCTCTAGTGTTATTCCTAGCCTTAAGATCCATATTCCGTATTCCTCACATTTGGTATCAGAGAAAGGTTTTCAAAAGTTTCATAATCTGATTTTTGAAAAAGTTTTTTTTAATGGCTATGTTTAAGAAATCTGTTAATTCATGTTTTGAAATATTCAGATCATCATTGTTTCTTGAGTCTGCATATAATCAATATTCAAATACAAGTTGTCTACTAAGATTGTTTGATGTGTAGGAATCATGCTTTATGGGAGTTGAGGAATCAATCCAGAACAAACAAACTGTGCAGATCAAAAAGAACAAATGGATACTCGATAGTGGATGTTCTAGACACATGACTGGGAATCCAAATATGCTGAATGATATAATATACAAAGACGGAGGACTAGTTAACTTTGGAGACAATTCAAAAGGTTATGTGATCGGCATCGGCAAAGTCGGTAACTCTGAAACTCCTATTATTACTAATGTTTTGCTAGTTAAGAATCTGAAACACAATCTGCTAAGTATAAGTCAACTATGCGATAAATGATATAAAATTAAATTTGAAAAAGATAAGTTTCACATTGAAGATAATAATTCAATCATAATATTTAAGGGAATTAGGAAAAAGAATATTTATATTCTTAGTATGAAAATTTCAAATGATAACTTGTGTCTTTTGGCAAATGCAAGTGACCCTTGGATTTGGCATAAGAGATTTGGGCATTTGAATTTCAAACTCTTATCTAGACTGTCAAAACATGATCTAGTAAGAGGCCTCCCTAAAATGAATTTTAAAGTAGATAGTCTATGTGATGCATGTTAACTAGGAAAACTTAGAAAAAGTTCTTTTAAATTAAAAGATATGATTTCAACTTCAAAACCTCTTGAATTACTTCATCTTGATTTATTTGATCCATCTCAAATTCAGCCATTAAATCATAGTAAATATGTTTTTGTAATTGTAGATGATTATTCTAGATTTACATGGACAATATTTTTGAAACATAAAAGTGATACTTTTGAATGTTTTAAGAATTTTTCAAAAAGGGTTCAAAATCAGTTTTCTCAAAAAATTATAACCATCCGTAGTGATCACGGTGGTGAATTTGAAAATGAAAAGTTTGAAGAATTCTGCAATAAAAAGGGAATAATTCACAATTTTTCATTTCCAAGAACTCCACAACAAAACGAAGTAGTAAAACGTAAAAATAGGACGATTCAAGAGTGTGCGAGAACTATGCTTTCTGATAGTAATTTACCAAAGTACTTTTGGGCAGAAGCAGTTGCTACCGCCTGTTATATTTTAAATAGAATTTTAATTAGACCTTTAACTGATAAGACATCTTATGAACTTATTTACTCAAAGAAACCTAAGGTATCTTATTTTAGAATTTTTGGAAGTAAATGTTTTATTTTAAATACAAAAGATAACTTAGATAAATTTGATCCTAAATCCGATAAAGGTATCTTTATTGGATACTCTAATAGAAGTAAAGCATACAGAGTATTTAATTTAAGAACTAATACCATTGAAGAAACAATGCATGTTTCATTTGATGAAAATTTCAAAAATTTTGAAGAAATAAATGATGAAGAGGATTTAATCACTCAAAACCAAGAGTCAACTGAAACTAATAATGAATTAAATCATCCTAATAAAAGGATTAAACTTTTAAAAGATCATCCTATAGAAAATATACTTGGAGATATGCAATATGTTGTTAAAACTAGAAACCAACTAAGTAAAATGAGTAATGTAGCTTTTATATAAACTATAGAACCCAAAAATCCAGAAGAAGCATCAACTGATGATTCATGGATTTTGGCTATGCAAGAAGAATTAAATCAATTCGCTAGAAATGATGTTTGGGAACTTGTTCCTAGACCTGAAAATAAAACAATAATTGGAACTAAATGGGTTTATAAAAATAAAATGAATGAACAAGGAGAGGTTGTTAGAAATAAAGCCCGGTTAGTCGCTCAAGGTTATTGTCAAGAAGAAGGAATAGATTTTGATGAAACCTTTGCCCCCGTAGCAAGATTAGAAGCCATTAGGATTCTACTTGCTTTCGCAAATCATAATAATTTCAAATTATTTCAAATGGATGTTAAAAGTGCATTTTTAAATGGTTTTGTAAAAGAAGAAGTATTTGTTAAACAACCACCACTTTTTGAAAATGATACATTTCCAAATCATGTTTACAAACTTAAGAAAGCTCTATATGGTCTAAAGCAAGCTCCTAGAGCCTGGTATGATAGACTAAGATCTTACTTGTTATTTGAAATAGGTAAAGTAGATAATACTCTTTTTATTAAAAGAAATAAAAATGATATTCAACTAGTACAAGTCTACGTAGATGATATCATTTTTGGATCAACTAATTTTGAAATGAATAAAGAATTTTCTGAAATAATGACAAAAGAGTTTGAGATGAGTCATATGGGTGAATTAAACTTCATTTTAGGATTACAAATAAAACAATTAGATAATGGTATCTTTATTAGTCAAGAAAAATATGCTAAAGACCTAGTTAGTAAATTTGGTTTGACTACTGCGAGTGAAAAACCCACTCCCATGGCAACCAATGAGTACCTTAGTAAAGAAGATCTCTCGAAAGATGTAGATCAAAAATTATATAAAGGAATGATTGGATCACTACTCTATATCACTGCGAGTAGACCTGATATCATGCATAGTGTCTGTCTCTGTGCAAGGTATCAATCCCAACCTAAAGAAACTCACTTAAAAGCTGTAAAACGTATTATAAGATATGTTAAACACACATTTGATTATGGCTTATTTTATCCTAAAAATGATTCATTTGACTTAATATCTTACTGTGATGCTGATTATGCTGGTTGTAAATCAGACCGAAAAAGTACAAGTGGAACTTGTCACTTTTTAGGGCATTCTCTGATTTCCTGGTTTAGTAAAAAGCAAAACACAGTTTCTCTATCAACAACTGAAGCAGAGTATAATTATGCTGCTTTGGCTTGTTCTCAAGTAATATATATGCAACAAACTTTAAATGATTTTGGTTTAAATATCTCAAAATCACCAATTTATTGTGATAATACTAGTGCAATAAATTTATCCAAAAATACTACTCAACATGCTCGAACTAAACATATTGATATCAGACACCATTTTCTCAGAGATAATATAAGTAGAGAAGTAATTACTCTCGACTATATCAATTCTGAAAATCAAATTGCTGATATCTTAACAAAACCCTTAAATGAATCTACATTTACTAAATTAAGAAGAGAATTAGGTATTTGTTCATTAACTGAAATATAAAACATAAATAACAAGTATAATTAAAAATTAATTCAAAATAAATTAAATAGGCTAAAATTCAAGAACCATGTCGACATACGCCCTAGACCCATGTCGACATATAACGTTTTTAAATTTTAAATTTTTTCCCACCAAAATTCAAATAATTGGTTATAAATTTCTCCTATTTCAAAATTTTCTTCATTCTCGCTGTTCTCTTTCTGTTCTATTTTCTGAAATCAATTTATCAATGGCCTCCTCTTCCAAATCAAACTTAAAATCAACTTTTTCGTTCACATCGCCTACTTCTAGTCCGTTTCAGCAATCAACGCTCGCTCGTGTAACAAAAATGGAGGATTCTCTGAAAGATACCCTTCATTTAATGACTGAAATTCAAGTGATGCAACTTCGAATGGCCAAAGAACAAGAGAGGCAAGGCAAAATCCTAAGGAATTTGCAAAAAATTCTTATGGATAATCATGCTAACCCAATCTTCATTGACGAGGACTCTTCAGGAGATCATGAACAAGAGGAAAGTGAAGAAGAAGAAGAAGAACCAATGGAAGAAGAGCTTGCGGAAGACAACAACAAAGTCGTTTGCGTTGGCGAAGTGTGCTTTGACAAAGATGGAAATCTTGTCGAACAACGTGGAAATTTCTGTTTCCACTATCCAAATTGTTCGGTTCATAGATCTCCTATGTTCAAAGACACACATTAGTTTCTTCTCTTTCTTTTCTATTTGTTGTTTGTTTTTTTTACGATCTCTACGAAAATGTAAATATAAACAAATATATAATTAATAATTAATGTGTGTTCTTATATATGTTCTATTAAAAGTATTATTATATAGATTCTTAGTTAGGAGAGTTTGTAATTTAGGACTAAGTTTTAGGTTTATAAGTAAGTATTGATGATAACACTATCATCATATAGGATATTAGACTAAGAGTTATATAGTTTGGAGTTAGTTTGTTTTTGTTGATGACAAAGGGGGAGAAATATAAAATAGGGTAGTTAAGCATAGATTAAGGGGGAGTTATTAGATTTAGGGAGAGTCAATAGGATTGAAGTAATATTTTATAAACAAAGGTTGTCATCATCAAAAAGGGGGAGATTGTTAGTCCATGAGTTGATGGTTTTGATGACAACAACCTTAGGATAAGATTATAAAATATAAACACTAACATTATAGTTTAGATATATATATGTATATGCAGGATTTAACCATGCAGGTACCAAGAATGAAGACTGTACAATATAGAGATTCAAGATATCAAGATTGAAGACTCATGAGTATCAAGAATATCAAGATTATCAAGAGTTCAAGATTTCAAGATAAGTATTGAGTCTAGAATTATGTTAAAACTTCATAATAGTACTGAAATCTTCACTCCATTTTTCTTTTGGGATGGAACCCATTTCTACCTTTTTAGTGGCATACAAACCCACGACAAGTAGCTTACAAACCTACGACAAGTGGCTTACAAACCCACGAACATCCTGGTTTTGTACAAGTTCTCGAGTCCTGATATGATGAGATATTCTACAGGAAGAAGCTTGCAAAACTACTTCAAAATGATTTTCAAAACAACTTCATAATGATTTTCAAAATTGCTTTTCAAAATGTTTTAGCCTTAAAAATTATCTTTTCAAATGATTTTCAAAAAGATGTTTTAGCCTTAAAATATTCTTTGTTTTTAAACTCGTGTTTTTAAACTTCGTTCGTTTTAAACTATCTTTTAATTATAATATATTTATACTTATATTTAAATATAAAATTATAGTAAAATTATATATATATATATATATTATTCTCTATATTTATCTATGTATTTTATCTATAGTCAAATATATTTATAAAGTTTAAAATAGTTTTAATATAAGATAAAAGTTATTTTCAAAGAAAAACAAAACATCAAAATTTCCTTTGGGATGTCGACATGCCCTAGTACCCCATGTCGACATAGTGTCAGTTAGGACCAAAAATTTGAATTTCAAAAGAAGTGTCTATTCGTCATAACGTTTCACGAATGGACATGACTGTTGTTCTTCTATAAATAGGGGTTAGTTTCAATGAATTTTATATCAGATTTTCTGGTTTTTCACTTCTCTTCTTCTTCCACATTTTCTTATTCAAAATCTTATCATCACTCTGCCGAAATCAACATTGAATCTGACTAGATTATCTCTGGTTTGATTCTCTATCATTATCTCAACAAGATCCAAGTGCTATTCAGAGTTATAGGCTTCTTTGTAATCTATCTAGCGAGAAAGGTGTGATTGTAGCCTTGGAAATCAATCAAGCGAGAAAAGGTGTGATTGTAGCCTTGGAAATCAATTGGGTGAACTTGTCGCCCGGAAATCAAGTATCTCTACCCAGAGGATTGTGATTCTGGAGGGTGTACCTCGTAGCCTTGAAACCAAAGGTTGTAATTGTTGAATTGCTTTTGAAAGGAAAGCCGTACTTAGTTGTGCGGGACTGGATGTAGGGTAACTCCGAACCAGTATAAAATCCGGTGTGTTCTTTCCTTTACTGCATTTACTTTATTTCTGCATCTGTGTTTATTTTTGTGATTATATCTGTGTCTGGATATTACATACATTTGTGTTCTAATTAACATAAACTCAAAAAGATTTAGTAATTTCTTATAAACACTATTCACCCCCCCTCTAGTGTTATTCCTAGCCTTAAGATCCATATTCCGCATTCCTCACATGCTCTCCTCCGTTTCCCAAGTACAATCCCGATCATCAGTGCTCCATTGCACTTTGACCAGGTTGACAGATTTTCTTCGTAGCTGCTTCGTACCTCTATCGATAATACGAAGTGGCTTCCTCTCAACAGTAAGGTTCGGCTTTACATCCAAACTCTTGAGAGGAGAAGGTTGAACAATCAAAGATGGATCATGAAGATACCGACGAAGATGCGAAACATGGAACACGTTATGCACTCCAGAAAGCTTCTCAGGCAAATCCAAACGGTAAGCTAAGGAACCAACTCTCTTAAAGACGCAAAAAGGACCAATAAACCTAGGAGCGAGCTTCCCTCTCCGACCAAAATGAATCACATTTCTTAATGGAGAGACCTTAAGGAAAACCTGATCACCAACAGAAAATTCTAAATTCCTCTTGCGCCTGTCAGCATACTTCTTCTGTCTATCTTGAGCAATCCTTATCTTTTTTCTAATCTCCTCAACCTTCTCTGATGCTTCTAGAATCATATCAAGACCAAGAACCAAACGATTACCGGATTCAATCCAGCAAGATGAAGATTTGCAAGGGCGTCCATAAAGAGCAGCAAATGAAGCCATTGCGATACTAGCCTGAATTCAAAAAAAAAGGGATAAGATAGATAAATGTTTAAGACAACCTTAAACAGATATTTGAGATTATACCTGATAACTATTGTTATAGGTGAATTCAAGGAGATGGAGATGATCTTCCCAAGATCCTCCATAATCAAGGACATAGGCACGAAGAAGATCTTCCAAAGTCTGATTCACTCTTTCCGTTTGACCGTCAGTCTGCGGATGGTAAGCAGTGCTCAGATTCAGACGAGTACCTAAAGATTTCTGAAAATCTTTCCAAAACTGACTGGTAAAGATGGGATCTCTATCACAAACAATACTGACCGGAACACCATGAAGACGAACAATCTCTCTCATATAAATCTCAGCTAAACTCAAAGCAGAACAGTTGGACCTAACCGGAATGAAATGAGATGACTTGGTCAATCTATCCACAATTACCCAAATACTCTCATTACCTCTCCCAGTCCTCGGTAATCCATCAATAAAATCCATAGAAACTTGTTCCCATTTTCAATTGGGAACCTCAAGAGGTTGCAATAATCCAGCGGTCTTTTGATGATCAGCCTTAACCTGCTGACAAGTTGCACATCTACTAACAAAAAGGGAGATATCACGCTTCATACCACTCCACCAATACAGCTTCTTCATATCATGGTACATCTTCGTCACACATGGATGAATAGAAAGTCTAGACCGATGATTTTCTTGAAGTAACTCTTGCCTCAATCCATCGACATTCGGGATGCAAATCCGATTATTAATCCTTAAAATCCCTTTATCATCGATCTGAGCTCCACTACCATCTTGGCTACTACCAGTCTACCACTAACCCTGCTACGAACATTTTCCTTAATAAGCCTAATTATCTTATCCTCATCCTGCTTAGCAACAATACGATCCATAATAGGAGAAGAAACAACAAGCTGACATAACACCTCCTTCTTCCTACTCAAAGCATCGGCTACAATATTAGCTTTCCCGGGGGTATAGTTGATGTCAAGGTCATAAGAAACAAGGAACTCTAGCCACCTAACTTGCCTCAAATTCAAGTCCTTCTGGGTGAAAATATATTTCAAAGACTTATGATCCGTAAAGAGCTCAAACTTAGTTCCCAATAAATGATGTCTCAAAAGTTTCAAAGCAAAAACTACAGCAAGCAATTCCAAATCATGGGCTGCATAATTGGCTTCATGAGTCTTCAACTAACGGCTGGCATAAGCGATAACCTTCCCATCCTACATCAGAACGGCTCCTAAACCTTCACGACTGGCATCAGTGTATACCGTTAATCCTTCATTTCCATTTGGAACAGTAAGAACTGGCGCAGAAGTAAGCTTGCGCTTCAACTCATTGAATGCAGCTTCACACTTATCATTCCATCTAAACTTAGCATTTTTACGAGTTAGAGCGGTGAGAGGTGCAGCAATCCGAGCAAAATTCTTAATGAATCTCCGATAATAACCGACAAGGCCCAGAAAACTATGGATATCAGATGGAGTCCTAGGAGTTTCCTAATTCTAAAATAGAATAGGGGGAATAAGAACCGAGAAAGAGATAAGAATAATTAATGTACAAAAGAAAGAAGAGAAAATTGACTTACATCGATCGCAGCGATCTTAACTGGATCAACAGAAACTCCATTACCAGAAATAATATGTCCAAGAAATCAGACTTCATCTTTCTAGAAATGGCATTTCGAGAATTTAGCCTTCAACTGATGACTCCTGAGAGTTCCCAGAACAAAGATCAAATGAGATTCATGCTCCTCCTTTGACTTAGAGAAAACAAGAATATCGTCGACGTAGACTAGAACAAACTTATTAAGAACATCACGAAAGACACGATTCATAAGGTCAACAAAGAAAGCTAGGGCATTAGTCAAACCAAAAGGCATAACTATCCATTCAAAGAAACCATCCTCAGAACGGAAAGCAGTTTTGGGAATACTTTCCTCGGCAATTCTGAGCTGGTGGAAACCGGTGGCAAGATCGAGCTGAGAGAATAAAGTAGCTCCATAAAGCTGATCGAACATTTCATTAATATGAGGCATTGGATATCTGTTTTTCATAGTGAGCTTGTTCAGCTCCTTATAATCAACACACATCCTCAAAGAACCATCAGACTTAGTGACAAAAACCACTGCTGCTCTCCATTCAGAATGAATAGGTCTGATCAAACCTTTGGAGAACAGGTCTTCAATTTGCTTCCTCAACTCAACCTTCTCGTGGGGTGCCATCCTTTTGGGAAGAAGAACTATAGGTCGAGCTCCAGGAATAAGATCAATACGAAATTCGATTTCCCGTTTAGGAGGTAAAGAAGTAACTTCACCAAATACATCGGGGTAGAGTTTGGCCATAGGAGTAGAATCAAGATCACTAGGGGATGAATCAAGAGAATAGATAAAACTGCCTGCAAACTCCGGAGGCATACAGCACTGAATCACCAAAGGGTTTCCAAAATCATCAACAAGAGAAACAATCTAGGTTTTACAAGAGATAACAACTTCATGCATCTTCAGCCAATCTCCTCCAAGCAATATGTCAAAAGCATCTAAACCAAGAACATAGAAATCATCAGAAAAGCGATGGTCGGAAAAGAAGAGTTTCACCTTTTTACAAATCCTACTAAGGTTCGCGGGACCACCAATAGGATTAGAAACACACAAAGGTACAATTGCATACTCAGGTGAAAGGATATGCTCAAACTTATCACAAAGATCCACAGAAGTGAAACTATGGGAAGCTCCAGTATCAAATAAAACACGAACATGAAAATTAAGCAAAGTAAAGGTGCCCTGGAGAGTACCTTGGGTATCACTAGGAGCAAGTGGAGTAGGCGGAGCACGAGTGGAAGAAGTCATGGCAAAGACTCCAGATGTCTTGCCCTTCTGATACAAGGGACTATCATTCTTGAAATGGCCAGGTTGCAAACAGACATGGCATAGGTTGTTCCTGGTATTCTGAGGTGGAGGAATGGCGGCACTGGAAGGTGCTGGACAACAGATGGCATAGTGACCCTTCTGATCGCACTTGAAGCAAGTGATGGAAGAAAGATCAATAGGCTGCCTCCGGGAAGAAGAAGATCCTAAACTTGGATTCTTAAGCCAATTCTGCTTCTGTCGATGGAAATTAGACTTCCTCTTCTTAGAGTTGCCAGAAGAAGGCTGAGATGAAGGTGTACGAGCAACATATGCTTCCTTAGAAGTGAGGTTCTCATATCTAATGGCCATATCCATCAATCCAGTAAAAGGGCTGTGCACATGAGAAATCAGACGATCATAAAACTCTAGGCGAGCTCCAGCTATAAACTTCTCATTCTTCTTAAGAGGGGTATCAATCAAGTTAGGACCAAACTTGGAAAGTTCATTGAACTTCTGCTCATACTCAGAAAATGACATATCCCCTTGCTTAAGATCCATAAACTCCCTATATAGCTGAGACTTCCCAGCTTCTGGCATCCACTTCGCCACAAAAGCCTCCCGAAACTGTTCCCTAGAAATATCTACCTCAATAGTGTTGGCTGTAACTAATTCCCACCAATCCAGGGCTGCCTCCTGTAACTGCCAAGCTGCTAACTGACGCTTCTGAGCGTCGACGATCTCCAAACCAGCGAAAATCCTTTCCAAACTCCTCAGCCACTGCTGAGCCTCGATAATGGTCTCTGATCCCGTAAACTTAGTACCACATAGCTGAGTGAACTCCTTACAAAGAATAGTAAACCTAATGGGTGCAACTGGTGCTGGAACTGGGGCAACACCACGATCCTGACCTCTGGCATTCCTAGGATTCATCCTGGAAATTCAAGAATGAATTTATTTTAGGACCAAGATAGAGGAGAAAGACAAAAGACAAGATTCAACTAGAATGGAAATCCTAATCAAAGAATTCTATTAAACAAGGTGGATTCGAAAAGAAGGGAAATTCTAAGAAAAGGAATTTGATCTTGAAATAAGAAAATTTTATATCCAAAATAATCCTTGAAAGATGATTTGAAAATCATTTGAAAACCATTTTATACGTGAAAATACGTTCTCTCGCAAAGAATGATTCTAAGATTGATTTTACTCATTCTAGGGTATTTCTATCCTATCTCTAATGAGTTTTTTTGCCCCGTAGGCTAAGGTTTGCCTAAAACCAAAGATCTGATACCAACTGTAACATGCCGCCGTTTTGAACCATTCAGATCGACAATAAAACCACACATGTTAGACTTGAATAATTCAAAACAATAGATTGTTAACAAAATTTGGGGCAAATAAAATCAATCACAGAATCACATACACAGAATATCAGAATAACTCGTAGCGGAATAAAATAAACATAGGATTTCATGAAGCTCCTAGATACATAGTCTTAAAACAAATACAAAATACCAGAGTCTGAAAACAGATACAACAGAAAATCCAAATACATAGGTTCACTAATACATAAACAAAGCTGAATGGAAATAATTGAAATAGAAATGACAGATAGATAAATAGCTAAACTCCAGCAGATCTCTAGCTCCAAAAGATGAATCCAAAGCTGTGATACTTAGGCTGACCCGAGCGTATAGCCAAAACACAAAACACTCGAGTTAGGACATACATACTTATAAAATGTAAATCAACTCAAGTGAACTGTAAAGGAAATGCATCAGTAACTTAAAGGATGCTGGGGATCACCCATCCTTTAAGGATCTGTTAAACTATCTACTATGTAGTAATATATGCTATTATAATAATGTCTAAAGTAAAGTAAACTATTAAAATAGTGTTAAGGCGTTACCCATTTCCACCTTAACACATTTTATATATTTCCATAGTCTATACAGTACCGTAATCCCGCCCGTACTGGACATCGTCAGAGGGCACTCCATAGGTATGGTACAAAACAAACTCGTAGAAGGCGCGCTAGGGTAGGTGACACGGCACAACTAGGCAATGCCAGGGTAGATATACCAATTACACTTTCGGACTGTTGGTAACGCATAGCCGCAACTACCGCCCAACTCGATCCACACTCCCGACTCAAAGGTGCGCACCAAATCAATCTTAATGTAATAGAATGGCTAACGATGAAGCGTGTCCAATCGGAGGAGCTACCTCACTTGTCCCATCAATTGCTCCTGTTTTAGCCACCTTATGCTAACTCTCGGGAGTTAGGTCCACGTATGTATACATTTAGGATCGTCGCCACCATCCTACTTCATTCTGGAATCTCCACCGCGTACAAAGTTGTTAAAGTGGTTTTCGGTATTGACAAAGAGTATGCCCATATCCGATCCCGGTCTCTTTAACAACCAAACGTTATTATAACCCATGATTATTTCAATTTCAAATGGTTTATATTTCATATCAAACATATTCATTTCAAAACCTCATAAATCCAATATCATTATTCTTTAAAATATTATTCATTTTTCCAAAGTTGTAACACTTCCAAATTTCATTAAATTATAACCCCTTGAAACGTAAAAATTTAGAGATCATAGCACTTTAAAATGTAACCTTTAGAACCATAACATTCAGAACTATAACCGTTTAGAAAATTTTGTAGCATTCTGGAAATGTCACTTTTAAGAAAACGCAGCGGTACAGAAATGTTATTGTAAACATTCGCAGCAGTGCAGAATTGTTACTGTAAGAAATCACAACAGTGCAGAATTGTTACTGTAAGAAATCACAGCACTGCAGAATTGTTACTGTAAGAAATCGCAGCAGTGCAGAATTGTTATTGTAAGAATCACAGTAGTACAGAATTGTTACTGTAAGAATTCGCAGCAGTGCAGAAATGTTACTGTAATACTTCCTACTACAATAGTTTATAAAATCAAATAATATATATATATTTACAGTTTTTATCATAGTCATTATATCATTCCTATTATATTAGTCTAATTTTAGCTATTTGTTCATTAAAGAAACCACACCTTTAGTTAAATAACTTTGTTACTATAATGTCAAAATTTAAAGCTGAAATCCTTATGCTAAGTTAAAAGTACGTTATTAACTTACATTTTATTTTCCTTTCAGTAAATAACATTTATCATTTTCATTACCCAAGTTATACCATTTACATTAGTTAATACTTACATGTCAAATGTACGTTTTAACTTACATTTTTTTTCCACAAAAAATCCATTTATCATTTTAATCACTATTACATGAATTAAAACTTACAATTTATAGGTCGGAATAAAATACCATTATTAAGTCAAATCGAATTATTAAATTTCAATTAACCTTCATTCTATAAATTAGATTCCAAAATTTACATTTCCAACTATTTATTTCTTATAAAATTTTTAACTCATGTAAACAAATTCACATAAATTATTACATTAAATTTTAGTTGAGATTCATATATAGAAATCCAAAATACTTAATAATTTTTAGAAAATCATTTTAAATCAACCACGGAGTCTGTATAAAATTCTCTACCCTAGGGTCAAGTAAATACGAACATATATCATTTCAATCCATAATTTATTAATTTTCCGGGTTTTATATCATTTCAAACCCGCAATCCCAAGTCAAATAAAATTGCTCAGGCTTATCATTTCAGCCTATAACAATTTTCCTTAATCTAAAGATCATTCGGGTATGTATCATTTCAACCCATAGTGAAGGAACTTGCAGTGTGAGAACATAATATGAAATAAACAGAACAATAAATAACATATCATGGCATATGATCACAACAGGTTTAATATCATAGGAAATAACATAATAAAAACATAGGTGAAATTTCTAACTTGCATATACATATTCATACAATTCAATTGCCGTCAATTCACCAAAATATAAGTATGTTGTCAAGAGTGATTACTCACCTTCTTTGGTTAGAGAAGTGATTCCAAACATAACACAACGACTACAACAAGCACGGCAATTACGGACAAGCTTGAGTGGGAGGAGAATCCAAATCCAAAGCTTTGAAGAAAAAACAAAATAAAAATAAATTTCATATGTAAACAAATAGAATTCGCATAGAAAATAAAAGTAGAATTTTTTTTATATTTGTAAACATATGAAAGGGCTTGTCAAAGGGACACATAGGTTTGGTCTAGGGTTTGTTTGGGTTCGGTCTAGGCTAGATTTGGTTGGGGTTTGGTTCGACTAGGGCTAGGGTTTGGGTTCGGTCTAGGCTAGGGTTAGGTTTGGTTGTGGAGAAGGTGGTCACGGCCAAGGCAAAGCAAGGGGAAGGGTGAGGTGATGGTTCGGCTATAGGGTTTGTGGTGGGAAGAAGAGGAGTGGAGGCTGAAATTTGTTGAAGAGGAAGGGAAAAAGGAAGGAGGAGAAGTGGTTTTGGCTAGGGTTTTTTTTGTTGGAAGAAGAGGAGATGGGTGTGGTGATGAGCATGGCCGAAATTTGAGGAAGGAGGAAGGAGAAATTTTAGAGGAGAAGTCTAGGGTTTTGAGAAGGAAGAGGAAGAAGAAAAACTTGCATAAATTTCTTTCTGCGGAGGCACAAATGAAAATGAAGAGTCTAGCAAAACCCTAGGATATTATATAGTCATCTCAATCATGTGGCTTCTCATCTACTAAAGAAATTCCTAGCCCAATAGTACAACCCCAAAATCACAATGTAAATAAGATAAATGTTATAGGAAAATAACTACGTGTAATACGCTAAAATTTGTAAATTTTGAGAAGTAGAAATCAAAATTTTACAAAACGAAAAACAAAGAAAATGTTAGAATTAAATCCATCTTCATAAAAAAGTAAAAATTCAAAATTCAAAATTTAAAATTTTCACAGAAAGTCAAACTTTGACCAAAGTTGACCAAAATTTGCATTTTAAGAAAAATCGTTATTTTATTAAATTTGGAAGAACATTTCACATCAAATCCCAAAATATTACATTAAATTTCCAAATTTATCAAATTTTAAAATAATTATATTCAAAGTTTCAAATGAGTTTTCATTTAAAATATTTTAAAAATTTGCGGGTTGTTACACTATGAGTAGAAGACGCGGGAGAATTTGAAGAAGAGGGAATAATTAAAAAAGAGGCGGCCATGGAAATATTTAGGAAGAGTCCGCTTTATAAAGCATTACTTAGTTAATGTCTTTTCTGAATAAAACAAATTAAAAAAAATAATAATGCTATGGAATAACGCGTTATGTATTGGCGTTATAAAAAGTAACTTTTCTTATAGTGAGCCTATTAATCTTCTTCCTTTAATATAAACTTAAGGTCTCAGATTATTTCTAATGTCCCTCACATTTCTTACCACCAATCGAAATGCCAATACCCAAACTTACGTGTATTATATTTTCTATATCATAGTATATAAGACCATTAACCTAACTTAGTCCCTAATTAATGAAATACAAGCATACAGTTGGATTTGGTTCGTCGGAAACGGGGTGAAAGAAAAAAATTTAAAAAAAATCCCTTTTAATTATTAAGTATTAGATCTTTTTGTGTGTTATTATGAATAAAACTGTTAGACATTAAATCATATGAATGCTTCATGGGGATTTTTAAACGAAGCGAATTTATGACTTATTTCAAATCTTATTTAAATTATTATTTACATTAAAATATAATTTAATTTCAAGACAGATTAGTATCAAAATAATATAAAGTCAATAACATCGTATGTTCTATGCCCAAGAAGGATAATATGCATATATTTTATACATGCATTTATCCATATTAATACTAATACATTATTGTATTGGACTAAGGTATATAATTTGCTTTTAAAAGATATCAATGTGTCCATAATTTCAATATCTACTCAACGACGCAAGTCACGCAAAAAATGAAATTCGTATGTGAGTGTTATATGTGTTCAAACATGTAAGGGTTAGAATTTAATCCTAAAATTAATATAGATTAATATTAGATTTTACCTTCTTCATCCATAAAATCATAGTCTCTAGTAACCCATATTTCATCCAATTATCATCGCTGCTAGAGACGACTAGAGGCACCGCCGACGCCTCCTTCATGGTCCTCAAGTCAAGCTCCATCCATCCATACACAAATTATCGTCAGATGCTCATTCTTGACAAACCCTAACATGGTGCGATCATCACCTCGCTGGGTGGAGGTCGACATCTCCATCTTTGTTCATGAGCTATTGTGATGACGAATCGGTAAAGCCAGATAATGGATACTCTGATGAACATATCTACCTATGAAGGAAGTTGTTGATGACTTAGATAGATATGCACAGTCTGTGCACATGAACATGCACAAAGAAGTTTTATTTAATCAAATGTCTAGAAAAACATTTTATAAAACAAATTATATAAGTAAATTTTAATTTATAAATAATTTTAAAATTTCCTCTCGATAATATTATTGGTCGATTATACATTGAACCATCAACTTTGCCTAAGAGAGAACATTTTTCTAACTTTTATTGGTGAAGTTGCAAAATCCACCATTAAATATAATTTATTTTTGAGTTAGAGAGAGACTAATATTTTGTATTTAAAAATGGAGGCTTTATGGATCTTTATATAACATCGGATGCCAAAAAATCTCCTTAATATATTTCCACTAGACTAGACTTCATTTATTGATTCGATTTAATAATTGAACTAAATAATAAACCAGTTCGCTATGATCAATATGGCTAATCCTCTAATAGTTACTCTATATCAATAATTTAAACTAATATAAAATATTTATTATTTAATAAATTTTATTGTTTTCCTATATAAATAATTAAATAAATATATAACAACTATATTTTTTGTTAATTAGTTTTTCAACCCTCTAATAATATTAAGAATAATAATAAATAAATTAATATAATCATTATATCAGTTTCTCCATAATAATAATTTATAAATTTTATAAATTCTTTCAATAGATTATTTTCAGTCGAAAGTTGAGAGTTTTGGTTGTTTGACTCCCAGGTGTGAACTCGGCCCTTATTAATATTTAAGCAATTTAACTATTAAAGCCTATACAGATTTTGTTAAAGTACGGTATTGGACACGAGATTAGTTGCTCATAGATTATCTAGTTCAAATCTAATTTCTAGTCTTAAAGCAACACCATTAAGCAAAGATATAATATGAACGCTTTTCTCTTTTTCATCACTATATTATCTACAGCTGGTCAATGGTCAAAACACTATTAATATCCTTAGTTATTTACAAAGTTCAACATTGAAGTCCATGGTTCGATTCGATATTATAAGTTATCGATTAACCGGTTTCTTTGGCCAAAGATAATAACTTTACGTTGAGTTACGACGATACTAACCTTCTATTTAAAGAAAACGAATCATCTCTTGAATGGTTTTTCACTTCAAGTGGTTCAACTTATACTCAACTACGGCCTTAACATGATCATAAATGTCATGTGATTGACCACAATCAATTTATAATTTACAAGCTTAAGATTAACATAATTAGACTATTGCATGTTGTCTCGTGAGAGCTTCTATTTTACTTTTTTACTTATAAAAGACTCTTTGTGAGTCACTTTGTAATTGTTCCAAACCACTATGCGTATGTAATCCTTGCTTCCCTCCAGTGGATATGAGCAACTCATTGTCCATCGTATAGAGAGCATTATATACACTATTCTCAATGAATACATTGATATCACGTTCCCAATTCATCTTGACTAGGAACATATTAAGGATGAGTATTTATTTTATACGATTAAATACTCATGGTTACAAACACATTTGTAAGTGCAATCGATCAAATACTCTCCTTAGGATTTTCTATATATCTTTAATGTATTAAAAACATAAACTATATCCTAATATAATAATATAAACAATAGAAAAAAAACCTAAAGTCTTACTGTATTTCGAACAAGATTCGCTATACGAGTTAAGATACGAAAGAAAAAGGATATTATCTTATCATCTTAGATATAACTTAGAACGAACCGGATTTTTGACCCTCGAAAATCGAAATTAATACATCCACTGTATGACATGCCGAGCAATCAAATGTCGGAAAACCCGATTGTTAGGGGAAAAGAAAGAAGGAAGAAGATAAGAAGAAAGCTAAACAAGACATAATCTCACAGCGGAACGAATAATCTATAATATGCCATAAATCTTTACATGAAAACAAAACTGTAATATGTGTATATACAAACATTAATCAGAGTATACTAACCTATTTCAGCCTGGACAGTTATAACAGCATATCCTCACAACTGCTTATAACACAACAATGAATACAGTGGAAAATAACCATCTACGTGAATATGTCTCTGGGCCTCCAACTCATCTTCTGAAGCTCCAAGGCATCCGAACTAATATGTAACATGCTCGGTTTGACCCGAGCATTAT
Organism: Allium fistulosum; assembly: GCA_030737815.1. Taxonomy (NCBI): domain Eukaryota; kingdom Viridiplantae; phylum Streptophyta; class Magnoliopsida; order Asparagales; family Amaryllidaceae; genus Allium; species Allium fistulosum. The sequence goes on from CM060908.1 coordinate 423,329,068, forward strand.
AATAAAATAACACCCGAGTCAATCTGGAAAAGCAGCGTGAGAAAACACACCCAATGGGATTTAAAGTTATAAGAAAATCTTTGAAATCAAAAGTATCTCGTAAGACCACACCGCACATAAACACGATGGGTTTTACCTTACGATAACCAAAACACTTTTATAGAAAATCCATTGATATTATAATAATGTCTAAGGGTTCAAAGTAAAATATTAAAATAGCTGGAATTCTTGCATCTCACGTTCCAACATATTTGGTATACAACTAAAACCGTAAAGCTCATATTGGAGAATGGATTCCAACTAATGACTGGGCTACTGGGGTACCGCCTGCCATAGTACACCTCTGGAACAATGTACCGAGATCGTACCTAATGACCCCTGCCAATACAGGACCGGTCTACCCCTTGCTGGATATTACTAAATATGTCATCACCTCGGTTGTTCCCAACCTTTATGGAGCTCCCTCATGCACAACTGAATTTGAAAATATGAATGGTCATCTGGAAAGGTGATAACATACCTCCGTGGGAGCTACCGACACCTAGCCCTGCTGCATCTCCCCTGTTTTAATCATTCCCAGTTGATAAGGCTTGAGGCTACGATTACCTTTCAAGAAATTTACACTTAGAATGCTCATTGCCCTCCAATGACAATGTGCTGATAGCATTCATCCATACAAGTCCGTTCTGGGTTTGAACGAAACCAAAGGCACTATTCCTACTACATCCATTTTGGAATCACCCTATGGATTAGTAGCGATTAACCCTTGCACTTCACATCTCCATCTTCGATTCCATGCTTTTCACGATGTCTTCACTTCGAAAGGCGTTCGTTGGATCGAAGTGGTTTTCGGATAACATATCTGATCCCGGTCTCTTCGAAACAACGTTCGATAATTTTCGGTAAACTCAACTCCGGTTCTCTAGGAAATAAATAGCCAAAGATAAGATCGAAGATCACCTCCTAACCGTTAGTGGACGGATTTCCTTATCATCGTCCTAGAAGAACGAAACAAGATTTATACGCATAGTACAGCATCATCGGAGATGATCGTGCCATATAACTCACGTGTTTCTCCTAGATATTCCTAAAGTTACGTTTGTGTCTATTTTCCATAGTCGGTTATTTAACTATCAAATAACAAACATTCAATCGGGATTTTATTTCATTTGGAAAATCAACATTGGCTCAGTATATAAGCAATCACTAGCCCCCTTTAATAAGTCTTTATACATACAATTACTTTGTAAATTACTTGTATATAAACACCTTTGAATGATATACTCGCAAATCCCTGTATTTCCATATTTAGAAATAGCTATATACTTATCCCAACGGTATAAGTATATCCACAAAATTTAGAAAACTTTTCTTTTTATTTGATTCTCAAATTATTTATAATCCCCCTTACAATTCTCCAAGATCATTTATAACCCATTTTATAAATCTCCGAAAAACATTAAAAATTCCTTTACCAAGTATTCCGTCACTTATAAACTTCTTGTACACTTCAAAATCATCTATAACTCTTTATGAACCCATATACCATTTATAAACTTCTTTTAGAACTCTATAAACCCGCTTCTAAAATTTTGTTTATAAACATCTAACCATTTATAAACTCTTTTGCCTTGCAAATAACTCTTCCTTAATTCTTCGAACTATGTTATAACTCCTTTATAAAATCCAAGTCTTTCGACTCAATTTCCAAGTCTTGGAAACATTTAAAAATAATTTTAATCATTTTCCTCAAAAGATCACCATATGATAATAATTATTAACGATGAACATTATAAATAAATAAAAATCATTAACTTTAAATATCTTAAAATAATAATTAACCATTCCAAAATATTGTTTAAGAAATAATAAGAATAATTAATCCTTACCATTTTATAAATAATAATAATTTATTTTAAAACCTCACCAATAATCCTTATTATTAATTTCAAACCATAATTATTCATAAACAATAATCTTTCAATTTATTAACTTTTTATAAATTCTTAAAATATATTAACTATAAACAAATAAATTTAAACAATATTAAAATAATTAAATAATTTTAAAATAATATTAATATGATTATATAATTTTAAAACAATTTTAATATAATAAAATAACCTTTAAAAGAATATTATTATAATTAAATAACCTTAGATTAATATTATAATTTAATAACCTAAATAATATTAATATACTTGATTAACTTAAAACAATATTAATATATTTAATTAACTTAAACAATATTAATATATTTAATAAGATAATCCTTAAAATATTTTCGAAATCCAATTTCGGATTTTAAAATCGTTTCTTGTCTCAAAAATCAGTTCCGGTTTGAACGGCAATTTATAGTATTTTAAAAATACTAATCTGAGGCCAATAGTCACCCAATACCTAACCAATATCTATATTGATTTTCTGTCACTACTAGGTTTTACTTTTCAACATATAATGACGTTATAACTGTAATGTCCATAATCAGGTTCATTTCAATAATCCATATAAAAAGGAATATTATTGCACATTACAAAAATAGCGAGGAATCCCGTTGGATCCCTCCAACCTGTTTCCACCTGCATCACAAATGTCATACAATCATAAAATATAAATCAACCGCTTCGAGGTGGGATTCGTATATAAAAGGTCATCCGCTCTTATATCGAAACGTAATAGGGTCTCATCCGCTCCAATAGGCGGAAATATTTTCAAATCAACTAATAAATACAATAATTTATCCACACAATGATTCAACAATTTTTATCAACTATAAATCATACTAGTGATCCAAAAAGGTGAGTTTAACTCGCCGAAATTTTCTGTTGCCGCCGAGGCGTTCCGATTTGGAACTAAAACTAGAGGACGTTCGATTTTAGCCCAAATTTCGACAGTCTCCAAATCCATTTGAATAAATTCCATTGCGAAGCTTCCGTCATCACGAGCGCAACGCAAAAAGTTTCGTCTCGATCGGACCTCGTATGGACAAGTTATTAATTTTTTTAGTTACCGATTATTTAACTAATAATTAAATAAACGATATACAAACTTCACACTAATTACCATTCTACCCCTATCCTTTCTTCCCCAATTTATCTTCTCCTGTACACGATACAGTGCCATAGCCGTGCATCACCAACCAAGATACGGAGCTCCGGTCAACGATATTCAATGCCGTCGATTCCAATGGACTCCTCTTCGCGATCTCTTCCTGGCCATCACCACGGGTCAAAATCCGAACCACCCAGTCAAATCCCAACATGCCCTATACCCCTCTCACACATGAACAGGTCGCGACGACCATCACACCACCGCGCCTCGCCGTACTTCGACCCCAGGCACTCCCCTATTTCAAATTCGACGACTCTAGCTCCCCTCAAGGCCAAACCCTTGTTCGACTACCAACATCGGCCTCTTCCTAACAGTGATCGAACGCCACTAAATTTAAGCAGGAGGTAGATCTTTGCAAATGAACCCTAAAGAAACTTGTTCCAGAATTTTTCATGAAGGATTGAATTTTATTTTAAATTTTGAATACGTGAAATATAAAAAATAGTACGGGCGTTAATTTAAACTGGGAAGAGCATGTGGGCTTGTACGTAAAGGGGTAGAAAATGTGGGATGATGTGAATGAAGATAGCAGTGTATGGTTAAAATCGAAGAAAATATATTATTTAAAATTCGAAAATATCTAGCTATATAATTACGGACTCCAATCTAGGTGTGCCGCCTGGCGTTCCTAATGTTATACCCCTATTCCGAATGCAATAGAATAAGTTTTGAGACCTAATTCGATCATATGCAGAAGATAGCTTTTTGAACCCAATTATTATATTAAATTTTCGATATTAAATTCAACGTGTTTCTATCCCGTACGACCAAACAGTGCATCTGATCGCTATGAAATTTGATGGCGTATTATAATTTATTATTACGGACCCAATAACACTGGTTTTGTCGAAATCCGAGACAGTGCCCCGGAAGGCTATTTTTATATGTTAATTAAAACGAGTTATTTTCAAAATCAAGTAAATCACTTTTAAATTCAATTTAATTTTTTTATTATCTTCATTCTTATTAATAAAAATTTAATAAGCCTTTAAATCATTTTTATCCAAATAAAAATCAAAGATTCAATTATTTAAACAATTTCAATTATTAAATTCAGCAATTTAATTATCCAATAAATCACTATCTTTGAAATTCAAGTTATTTAACTTATAAATTTTACTTTTCAATATTTAAAATTAATTAAATATTCTAATTTTAAATAACTAAAATTCTGGGTCATTACATTCTCCCCCCCCTTAAAAAAATTTCGTCCTCGAAATTACCAAGATAGGAAAAATGCCCAAACCCATTTCTTTTCTAAAACAAATTAGTAAATATAACTTCGAAAATCCATTTAAGCCTTTAACTTCCCAAAATCAATTTGTTGAAACCTTGTTATTACTTTTACTAAGTTCCTAAATTCATCCATAGGTTCCAACTAATATCATCTCATCCAATCATTCAGGTTATAACTCAAAATCAAATTTTTAGTTATTAAAAATTTCTTCAAAATTTCTAACTCTTTAAATTTTCAGAAAATTTCGCCAACGTCTCCTTTGCGTGGCTAGATCAGAACAACCACAAGTCACCACTACGGACCCAAACCAGCAAAAGAAAACAAAAGTCAAGTGGCTTAACCATAAAACCATCAAATTCAAACAACAATAGAAACATGTACCCTCTAGTCGGGCAACCAAATTTTCTTATGAAATCAACGGCATCAAATTAGCTCTTGCTTTTATATACCTGCATCTTATTTACCAACGATATTCAATCATATAGTTCATAAATATTTTATTTTGTATTTTCTGATTTTCAACATTTGTTTACTTAAGTCTGTATGATGCACATATATCATCCGTACACATTATCAAATCTAATCGCTCGCTCGATCATACAATTTCACTTCTAAACTAGTATCGTTCACACGATCACTCTAGTGCGGACTCAGATCCGGTTCCTTGATTAGAAACCGTTATTCTCCTTACATAGCCATATATATATGATAGAGAATTTCAGAATCAATTAAAAATCCATATTCAATGTTTGCTGTCGAGAATCGAGTGAAAAATCCTAACTCAGATCGATGTAAATCATCTCAAAATCATGTACTCGAATCTGGATGAAACCGTTATGCAAATAAAATAATATACATACAACTGACGTATTTGTTTCCATTGATTTCTAACTATACCCAATTCCTTTTATTCACGTTCACTTGATCTATATTTAATTTATTCACATTCCCTTATTTACTCACATTTACTTCTTTACATTGTATATTCCTTAATACTATTATCACTTAAACATCATTCCATAGAATTTGTTTACTTAAGTTCATTTTAAAACATTTTATGCAACTTCATATGTTTATTATCACTTCACAACTTAAGTTTATATCCATTTTATATCAAATCCAATTTTATTTCACTTAATTCCATTGTTAAATTTCAATATTTCAACCATATTCCAAAACCATATTCAATTCGTTAATAAATTTAATTAGTTCATTCACTAATTCATTTCAAATCTCAATCAGTTTTATTTTCAAAAACTCATTTCATTTAACTTAACTTAGATTGAATTTCCTTCCAAAATTCATTTTATCTCACTTATCTTAAGTTAAGTTGCATATCACTTTTTGCTTTTCTTAACTTTCATATTCACAATTTAAAATATTGCTTTAACTTACTAATTTTCAAATTTATAAGTTATCAAACTGATTTTCTTAATTTTTTTATAAATTCTTAATTGAAAATTTCCAGAGTTTAAACATCTTATTATTATTCATTTCAGATCATTTTGAAATAATATATACATAATTCCCTTTGGTGTATCAAGTCATTCTTTTGGATTTTCAGGATCAAAGCTAGTTTTATCAAAACAAACTCCAATGGTAGCAATTTCTCTCTCGAAGACTCGAAAATGAACGTCGGTGATGTTGTAGTCATCATCGAAATTATTTTCTAACAACCGAAGTGAGTTCAGTGCTTTCTATTCCTTTTAAAACCCTTTAAAAATTTCCATTCAAAATTATTTTCCAAATAACATCGCTATTATTTTCCAAAACTTTGAAAAACCATTTCCAAAATTAATGAGATTTAAATTCCCAAATTTCCAGCTTTTAAATCTTTTAAAAATCGTTTTGACAAACCATATTTATATAATATACTTCTGAAATTTCATTTCCTTTCAATTTATAAATCACACTTATATGATATATTTATATAATCTTACTTCGGTTATATAAAATCATTCCTTAATTGTTTATCTTGTTTGCATCATAATAATAACAACTTTTATTCGATCACAAACAATAATCAACAATTGATAATAATCAAATATTATCATTCTCTAACAACCAAGCACACTATATATACCATAATAATTTTCTTGAAAATTATTTCTTTATATATAAAAATAATCAAGGTAAAATTATTTCATTTACCCAATTTCTAAAACAATACCATGTCAAACTGCCCTTTCGAGTGTTTAGAGATCCCTATCAATGACATTAATTACTCATATTGACCAGAATCCATAAGTCACTCAATAGATCAACCAACACAATATAAACCAATTTTTATTCCACTAACAAATACGCGCTCATATATATACACACTCAAACTCATTCTAGGGTGCTACTGATCCTATCTCTAATGAGTACCCCACCAAAGCCAAGGTTCTCGCTTAACCTTCAGATCTGATACCAAATGTAACGAACCGGATTTTCGACCCTCGAAAATCAACATTAATACATCCACTGTATCACATGCCGAGGAATCGAATGTCCGAAAACCCGATTTTTAGGGGGAAAAGAAAGAAGGAAGAAGATAAGAAGAAATCTAAACAACACAGAATCTCACAGCGGAACGAATAATCTATAATATACCAAAAAGGTTTACATAAAAAAAATCTGTAATATGTGTATATACAAACATCAATCAGAGTATACTAACCTATTTCAGTCTGGACAGTTATAACAGCCTATCCTCACAATTGCTGATAACACAACAATGAATACAACGGAAAATAACCATCTACGTGAATATGTCTCTGGGCCTCCAACTCGTCTTCTAAAGCTCCAAGGCATCTGAACTAATCTATAATATGCTCCGTCTGACTCGAACATTATAATAAAATAACACCCGAGTCAGTCTAAAAAACCAGCGTGAGAAAACACACCTAACAGGATTTAAAGTTATAAGAAAATCTTAGAAATCAAAAGTATCTCGTAAGTCCACGCCGCACATAAACACGACGGGTTTTTACCATACGATAACCAAAACACTTTTATAGAAAATCCAGTGATATTATAATAATGTCTAAGGGTTCAAAGTAAAATATTAAAATAGCTGGAATGTTTTCATCTCACATTCCAATATATTTGGTATACAACTAAAACCGTAAAGCTCATATTGGAGAATGGATTCCAACTAATAATTGGGCTACTGGGGTACCTCCCACCAAAGTACATCTCTAGAAAAATGTACCGAGATCGTACCTAATGACCCCTGCCAACACAGGACCGACCTACCTCTTGCTGGATAGTACCGAATATGTCATCACCTTGGTTGTTCCCAAAATTTATGGAGCTCCTTCATGCACAATTGAATTTGAAAATATTAACGGTCATCCAGAAAGGTGATTACATACCCTTTGTGGGAGCTACCCACACCTAGCCATGCTGCATCTCCCTTGTTTTAGTCATACCTGGTTAAATGAGGCTTGAGGCTACGATTACCTTTCAAGAAATTTACACTTAGACGGTACTTGCCCTCCAATGACAATGTGCTGATAGCATTCATCCATACAAGTCCGTTCTGGGTTTGAACGAAACTGAAAGCACTATTCCTACTACATCCATTTTGGAATCATCCTCAGGATTAGTAGTGATTAGCCCTTGCACTTCACATCTCCATCTTTGATTCCATGCTCTTCACGATATCTTCACCTCGAAATGCATTCATTGGATCGAAGTGGTATTCAGATAACATATCTGATCCCGGTCTCTTCAAAACAACGTTCGATAATTACCGGTAAACTTAACCCCGGTTCTCTAGGAAATAAATAGCCAAAGATAAGATCGGAGATCACCTCCTAACCATTAGTGGATGGATTTCCTTATCATCATCCTAGAAGAACGAAATGGGATTTATACGCATAGTACAACATCATCGGAGATGAATGTGCCATATAACTCACGTGTTTTTCCTAGATATTTCCAAAGTTACGTTTGGGTCCATTTTCGATAGTCGGTTATTTAACTATCGAATAACAAACATTCAATCAGGATTTTATTTCATTTGGAAAATAAACATGGGCTCAGTATATAAGCAATCACTAGCCCCCTTTAATAAGTTTGTATACATACAATTACTTTGTAAACTACTTATATATAAACACCTTTAAAAGATATACTCGCAAATCCCTATATTTCCATATTTAAAAATAGCCATATACTTATCCCAACGGTATAAGTATATCCACAAAATTTAGAAAATTTTATTTGATTCTCAAATCGTTTGTAATCCCCCTTGCAATTCTCCAAGATCGTTTATAACCCATTTTATATATCTTCGAAAAACATTAATAATTCCTTTACCAAGTATTCCGTCACTTATAAACTTCTTGTACATTTCAAAATCATTTATAACTCTTTATGAACCCATATACCAGTTATAAACTTCGTTTAGAAATATATAAACCTACTTCTAAAATTTTGTTTATAAATATCCAACCATTTATAAACTTTTTCCCCTTGCAAATAACTCTTCCTTAGTTCTTCGATCTATGTTATACCTCCTTTATAAAATCAAAGTCTTTCGACTCAATTTCCGAGTCTCAGAAAAATTTAAAAATAATTTTTATCATTTTTCTCAAAACATCACTATATGATAATAATTATTAACAATGAACATTATAAATAAATGGAAATCATTAACTTTAAATATCTTAAAATACTAATTAATCATTCCAAAATATTGTTTAAGAAATAATAAAAATAATTAATCCTTACCATTTTATAAATAATAATAATTTATTTTAAACCTCACTAATAATCCTTATATTAATTTCAAACCATAAATATTCTTAAATAATAAATCTTTCAATTTATTAATTTTTTATAAATTCTTAAAATATATTAACTATAAACAAATAACTTTAAAAAATATTAAAATAATTAAATAACTTTATAATAATATTAATATGATTATATAACTTTAAAACAATTTTAATATAATAAAATAACCTTTAAAATAATATTATTATAATTAAATAACCTTAAATTAATATTATAATTTAATAACCTAAACAATATTAATATACTTAATTAACTTAAAACAATATTAATATATTTAATTAACTTAAACAATATTAATATATTTAATTAGATAATCCTTAACATATTTCCAAAATCTAATTTTGGATTTTAAAATTGTTTCTTGTCTCAAAAATTAATTTCGATTTGAACGGTAACTTATAGTATTTTAAAAATACTAATCTGAGGCCAATAGTCACCTAATACCTAACCAATATCTATATTGATTTCTGTCACTACTAGGTGTTACTTTTCAACATATAACAACGTTATAACTGTAATGTCCATAATCAGGTTCATTTCAATAATCCATATAAAAAGGAATATTATTGCACATTACAAAAATAGCGAGGAATCCCGTTGGATCCCTCCAACCTGTTTCCACCTGCATCACAAATGTCATACAATCATAAAATACAAATCAATCGCTTCGAGGCGGGATTCGTATATAAAGGGTCGTCCGCTCTTACACGGGAACATAATAGGGTCTCATCCGCTCCAATAGGCGGGAATATATCCAAACCAACTAATAAACATTATAATTTATCCACACAATCATTCAACAATTTTTATCAACTATAAATCATACTAGTGATCCAAAAAGTGAGTTTAACTCACCGAAATTTCCTATTGTCGCAGAGGCGTTCCAATTTGGAACTAAAACCGAATGACGCCCAATTTTAGCCCAAATTTCGACAGTCTCCAAATCCATCCAAACCAATTCCATTGCGAAGCTTCCGTTATCACGAGCGCAACGCAAAAAGTTTCGTCTCGATCGGACCTCGTATGGACAAGTTATTAATTTTTTTATAGTTACCGATTATTTAACTAATAATTAAATAAACAATATAGAAACTTCAGACTAATTACCATTCTACCCCCGATCCCTTCTTCCCCAATATATCTTCTCCTATACACGATACGGTGCCATAGTTGTGCATCACCAACCAAGAAACAGAGCTTCAGTAAACAATATTCAACGTCGTCGATTCTGTAACGCCCCACTCCGAGACCCACATTAGCAAAGAGTATTACAAGGTAACACCGTCTGCTAATGCGGAGAATAGAGCTGGATAGGAGCGACCATCTATAACTCTGTCTTAATTATCTATTGAATACGCCGACAATGCCACTTCTTACTTAAATGGATCGACATCTCCAATAAATACTTAACACAAAGCCATAGGTGGCTGAGGATCTATCAGAATAAAATATAACAACTCAATGTAATTCACATCACAGAACAGTAGATCATCACATACACTTTCACATATACAGATACATTATAGAGTTTACAAAATGATACATGTCAAGTGGTATAGCAAACCATAATATACAGGCGAGTCAAAAGAATACATATCAGAGTTACAAACAAAAAGGACTACATAAAAAGCTATGACAAAAAGGATCTAGCAGAATAGTCCATGCGGAAGCAAAATAGGCTAAGTCCAAAGTACCTAACCCGAAACATCTCGGTCTGACCCGAGTATAAAATACACGGGTCAGTCTAGCTAAACAAATCAGTTAGATAAAATGAATGATAATGAACATACAAGATCATAAAGTACCACAAATATCTCCAAAAGAGATAACCAAATCATCTAACCTAAAATGAATCTTAACAAGCCTTATATCATAGGAAATTCAAATAAACAAAGGACATACATATCCCAAACCAACCAAAAGGCAATTAACAAATACCAACAAAGGTACACAAGTTTCCACAAGGTAATCGCTATATATCGTGTGGTTCAAAGAACCTACCCCGAAAGGCGATACACTAGGGAAATATAATTGTCAAAGAAACAAAAGGTGCTCGAGCTCAGTACAAGGATCCATACGCCCGAAGGCAATGCCCGAAGGCAACGCCCGAAGGCAACGCCCGAAGACAACGCCCGAAGGCAACGCCAAAAGGCAACGCCCGAAGGCAACAAACCGTAGTGGCGGTACTGGACACCATTGTCCGGCGGAATGTGTCACAACTCTCAGAAAGGAACCCGGAAAATGTTAACGTGAGTCCCATACCACACGTTCGCACTAAACGGTTTACTAACCGTTAGCCAATTTCACACTCAAAGCAGTACAAAGTTCACCTCATCTCATCGGTAAACCAGACCCGAAGGTCAAAACGGTCAAACGAATAGATTAGGAATTAACTGAAAAGATGAACGCACGTGTTCATAGCACGCGTTTTATCTAATCATTTAATTCTCCTCCCTCTTCGCTCGGAGTGCAAAATTGTGTGTGTGTTTTAAATAGAAATTAGAAGTTAGAGAAACAAGTTTTTAATACACTTTACAAAGATTACTTTATAAAAACCCATGCACGAAATCAAAAAGGAATTAACAAAGTCAAATATGCAATAACAACAAATTGGAACAACCCGAATCGGTTAAAATTAGAAACCCAAGAAAAACAGGCAAATTTGGCAAAAACAAGTAGGTCAGTCGACTGACTGCAGGGGGTCAGTCGACTGAACCAGAAACTCGGAAATCCCATTTCTTGCAGTCAGTCGATTGACTGCATAGGGTCAGTCGATTGACTGCAGGAAACAGAGAGTCTATGTCCTGTAGACAGCTCTTGGAACACCTAATTGCTACAGCCAGTCGACTGACTGTAGAGGGTCAGTTGACTGACTAGCACTTGGGCTGTTTTTCAGCCTATCAATTGAAGAGAAATTCTTCCAATTGGCCACCGGACGACCAATGGGCGCTAGGGGTTTATGCCAATCGACAACCCAGCCCTATTGGCTCTTCAATGCAATACCAAAAGCATGTTCAAATATCAAAGCTATGATTTTTAGAGTTTTTAACTTCAAAACACCAAAAATTGAAATGTTCACCAAATCAATTCAAACCAAAAGAAAATGAACATGAATAAGTGTTAGGAATTCATACCTAACATCAATGATATCAAGAGAAGTATATGTGAGTTCAAAACTCACCTTTTTAACTAAAAAACAAAGATGAGCAGCACAAACACAAGGAAAAGATCAACCACTCTTCACTTCAACTCCACAAGCTTCAATCTAAGATTAAAACAAGTATTTCCTAAATTAGGGTTTAGGAATTTTCTGAAATTGAAGAGGAGAAGAGATGGAGAAGATGAAGATGGAGCTTACCTTAGCTTTTCCAAGAATTTGGAGCAAGAATTTGGATTTGCAAATGAAAACTAGGGCTTGGAGTTTTAATTTCCCATTCCTCTCCCCATTTTCAGTTGTGCTAGAGTGTTTAAGAAAATAGAAATGTAGTGAAGAGGAGAGGAGAGGGGCTGAACTAGGTTATATGATGAGTTGGGTCAAACCCAAACCCAAAAAGCCCAATAGAAAAGAGCAAAAATCAACTTACTCCAAACCTATCAAAGCTTATACTCAAAAAAGTCGCAAACGCCATTTTGGACTCGATGGAAGTGGTCCCGAGTCCTAATTCGACCGTTTGCAAAAAGTAGATTTTTGGACTTCAATCTGATTAACGACGTTATATTTAAATAAAATATTTAAATATAAAATCGTAAAATATGCGGGTTGTTATAGATTCCAACGTACTCCTCTCCGCAATCTCTTCCTGACCATCACTATGAGTCAAAGTCCGAACCACCCAGTCAAAATCGCGACATGCCCCAAATCCCTCTCGCACATGAACAGGTCGCGATGACCATCACACCAGCGCGCCTCGCCGTACTTCGACCCCAGGTGCTCTCCGATGCAACGAACACAATGGCACTCCCCGATTTCAAATTCGACGACTCTAGCTCCCCTCAAGGCCAAACCTTAGTTCGACTACCAACATCGGCCTCTTCCCAATAGTGATCGAATGCCACTAAATTCAAGCAGGAGGTAGATCTTTGCAAATGAACCCTAAAGAAACTTGTTCTAGAATTTTTCATGAAGGATTGAATTTTATTTTAAATTTTGAATATGAAATAAAAATAAAACACTATAGGCGTTAATTTAAACTGGGAAGAGCGCGTGGGCTTGTACGTGAAGGAGCAGAAAATATGGGCTGATGTGAATGAAGATAGCAGTTTATAGTCAAAATCGAAGAAAATATATTATTTAAAATTTGAAAATATCTAGCTATATAACTACAGACTCCAATCGAGGCATGCCGCCTGGCGTGATACCAAGCTATGACGCCCCATCCCGAGACCCACATTAACAAAGAGAATTACAGGGTAATTCTGTCTGCTAATGCAGAGAATAGGGCTGGTTAGGAGCGACCATCATAGTCTTGCATTAGATAAGAGCTAACTATGTCGATATTTGTACTCTCTTTTTTCCATCACAAGTATTCGACATACTTAATTCCTATCTAATACACTAATATGGTGGCTACAGGATCGATTCAGAAACAAAACATAATAACTATATCAATTACGAGTCACAGAACATCAACACAGAAACAATACATATGAACCTGATGTTATACCCCTATTCCAAACACAATGGAACAAGTTTCGAGATATAATTCGATCGTATGCAGAAGATAGCTTTTTGAACCCAAATATTATATTAAATTTCCGATATTAATTTCAACGCGTTTCTATCTCGTACGACCAAATAGTGCATCTGATCACTATGAAATTTGACGGCGTGTTATAGTTTATCATTACGGACCCAATAACACTGGTTTCGTAAAAATCCGAGACAGTGCCCCGGAAGGCTATTTTTATATGTTAATTAAAACGAGTTATTTTCAAAATCGAGTAAATTACTTTTAAATTCTATTTAAAATTTTTATTATCTTCATTCTTATTAGTATAAATTTAATAAGCCTTTAAATCATTTTTATCCAAATAAAAATCAAAGATTCAATTATTTAAACAATTTCAATTATTAAATTCAGCAATTAAATTACCCAATAAATCACTATCTTTGAAATTCAATTTATTTAACTTATAAATTTTACTTTTCAATATTTAAATTAATTAAATATTATAATTTCAAATAACTAAAATTCTGAGTCATTACATAACTATTTATTAATCTTTTTCAAAAAGCGATGAATAATTTAAATAAAAAATGTTGAAACATAAAATATATTTCACACATTTAATATTATACAAATATGTTGTAAACATATTACTTAAAATGACTAAACAGATAGATCTATTAAAATTGTAAAGTAAAAAATGATAATCAAGTTGGTATTATGCATATATAATGTTAAACTCTATATTCTAAACTAATTTATCGGTGATGATAAATTACTTCATCATTTTCATCTTAGACTAAAATTCCATTAGTATACAATGATGAATAGGATTTAGCACATATTTGTAACAACATGAAATTTGGAAATATTGCAATTTGAAAGTTAAAAATATTTGTAAGTAATTTGAATTTTGATTATAAAAGCGAAAGATAATTAGGGACTAAAAAAAATATTTTTTCTAGAATATTAATAAAATAATTTATGAAGACTATTGTTTTCTTTACCTAATAAAGCTAATGAGTATGATTGCTTCTTAGAAATTAAGAAAAAAATTTGCTTAATAAAACAAGAAAGAATTATTAACCTTGCATAATAAAACAAAATAGCATAATAACTGGTCTAATAAAACAATAATATAAAACAAAATAATATAATGACAAGTCTAATAAAACAAAATATTATAATGACCAGGCTATTAAAACAATATTATAAAACAAAATAGTATTATGATTGACTTAATAAAATAATAGTATAAAACAAAATATCATAATTACTTGCGTAATAAAATAAAATAGTATAAAACAAAATAGCATAATAACTTGCTTAATGAAACAAAATAGTATAATTACTTGCCTAACAAAACACAATAATATAAAACAAAATAGTATAATGACTTGTCTAATAAAACAAAATAGCACAATTACTTGCCTAATAAAACAAAGTAGCATAATTACTTAGCAAATAAAACAAAATAGTTTAGTTAGTTGCCTAATAAAACAAAACAGAAAAAAAAGTTTAATTACTTGCCTAATAAGATAAAATAGCATAATTAATTGCCTCATAAAACAAAATAGTATAGTTACTTGTCAAATAAAGAAAAATAACTTAAAACAAAATAGTATAATGACTTGCATAATAAAACAAAATAGCATAATAACTTGCATAATAAAACAAAATAGTATAATCCTTTGGTTAATAAAACAAAATAGTATAATTACACCTTATACACATACCCCTTACCCTTTCCTTTCATTTCATTCATTCCCTTTCCCTTGTCATTTTCCTTTTCTCAATTAAAACACGTCACTTAAAGATAAAGAAGAAGCATCATTCGGGGAGTAACTTCATTGTTAATTTGATTTCAATTTTATTCCTAGGATTTATAGAAGAGTATGCTCATATTTTAATTTCTATATTGATTGATGTTGACTTGGTAACCTATTTTAATTGAAATTCAATTAGAAAATGGTTAAGATTGTTGATGATTGATTAGTGAGTAAACCTTATTTAATATTCATCTTTGGTTGATTCTTACCATGCTACTCTTAGATATGCATTGAAATAAGTTACTACAATGGATTTGATATTTTAATACGCCATGAAATGTTTAATTATTTGTATATGTTGTTATGAATGGTTGATCATATATTTTATTTGCATAAATTAAGAATATTGTTTAAACATGTAAACCCCTTAATGACACCGGGTTAAAGACAGTTAGGCGGGGATTACTTTTAGATTGAATTTGAATATATTAAACCCCTTAATGACATTGGGTTAACGACAGTTAGGTAGGATTACTGTCATATATACACTTGTGAAACATATTAAATATTGTAAATTGATTAATGAGTGTTATACCAGATAGAGCTAGTATCCCTCCTGGCTACGTTAACTTAGGGTAGCACCATGAGTGTGACATCCATGCCCCAATGTCACTAGTCCAACGATATGTTGTACAGGCATTGAGTGTTGTGGCTACATGAGTTAGATGAGATGATGGATAGAGGAGTGTTGTCATGTAGGCTAGAGTAGATCAATGAGGATCATGTACAGTATTGTAGGTGGTGTGGGTGCACCCACAATGCTGATTCATGTAACACCTCATAAAATCAACCATAAATAAATAAATTGGATAAATCAATTTAAATAATATAGGATTGAAATGAAAATTATAGAAATTTCAAAATTTGACTATGAAAGTTATGTCGTTGTGCTCATGGCGATTTTCTGATCAATTTCTATAACGACTAAGAATTATAGACATTTGATTTAAAAATATTCAATTGATTTAAATATGAAAGTATTAGTTGAATAAGTAAAATAGCTTGAAATTCAAATATAGGGATTTATTTGAATAGTGAATTTATATAATTGGAATACTTAAGTAATTGAATGTTGAATTTTACGTGAATAAAAAAATGTTTCAATCTTATTTCAATCCAGTATAAATAAGAATGGAATAATAAACTTTTACAATTAGATTTAAAGGAGATTAATTTGGTTTTAATAATAATTCGTTTTAACTAACGTGTGAAAATAGCCTTCCAGGCCATTGTCTTGGATTTTGAGGAAATCAGTGTCATTGGAACCGTAATAATTAATTGTCGTATGCCGTCGAGTTTCATAACGATTGGATGTATCGTGTGGTCGTGCGAGCTTGAAACGCATAGGAATTAATTATGGAAATTTAATATAATATAATTTGATTTATAAAAGATAATTTCTGTATACGGCCGAATTAGGTCATGATACTAGTCCCATTGTATTTGGAATAAGGGAATTTAGTATAGAATGCCAAGCGGCACGCACTGATTGGATTTCAAGATATTTAGCGCGCCAAGCTAGATAATTTATAATATAATAGTAGGTGCACACCACTTCACATCCCATACCCATACTTACATCAGACCATACCCCTACCTTTAGCCCATACCTTATAACCATACCCTCCCTCAGCTATTTAAGTCATCGCGTTTCACACCAAAGAATTATCGTTCGTGATTTTCCAAATTGATTCTCCTCCAAATCCAACGGCCCACGTTCACCGTGGACACCAGAGGCGTTTTTAGGCCTCGGTCATAACAGGAGTTTTGTTCACAATGACGAGTGGAGCAACTTGGATGGTATGATCGTCCCAAATTGTACTGCGGTGGCCATAAAATGCAGATAACATAATTTTTCTCTTCACCTAAATTAAGCCGGGAAGGGTAGAATTTTGGGTTCAAATAAAATGCAGATAACATAATTTTTCTGGTGGGCAAAAATGGCTTTAGACAATACCCAAAACCCTAAGGAGGACCCTGTATATATATATGTATATGCAGCAGCCTCCTCTCCTTCTCAGAAAAGAACTTTGAAAAAAAAAGAAACAACACCATAGAAATCATAAGGCAAGGGAAGGAAAAGAGCTTGAGGCTAAAGGCAGAAGTTCATCAATTAAGGAAGCAAAGAAGAGAGCTAGGTGAGAAAACTCACTCAAAAACTTAAGGCACTAAGTCCTAAAGAAGGTAGCCTATTATAAATTAATTTTTCTCAAAAGAGTATGTGATTGTTTTTTTTAGAAATTAAGAATGCTTTAATGCTTGATGGTTGTTCTGATTGTTTTATTATGTGAATATTCTTGATATGATCAGTATGCATGAATAAGTAATTTAAAAACCCAGATCCCTTTCTGATATGATGTTGGATGGAAATATAAATAAATACCCAGAAAATAAAATGTTGAATATAAGCAAGTAGTGTTGGTTTTGGCTCAAACCAGAAGGACTGATAAGCATATGGGCTGCAATATACATATGTATATGTGCTGAGGCTTAAAATGAAAAGGAATTAGGAGTGCAATAGGCTTGCCTATGTGCTGACACTCCTGATTCAAAGAAAATATAAAATATCCACCCAGCAAATAGATTTTGTGATTTAGGAAGCTTGGTCAATCTGAGTTAACTAAAGCACAGATGTTTGCAATAAAATCTTCCCGTAGAGCCATAAACCAATGCTAGTTGTCCATACCTCTTTAAAATTGCAAGAACATGTTTTAATAAGTACCAATACTAAAATTGCTTGGTTGTCTCTGTTTGTTTATGAGAATGACAAGGAATGCTATGAGATGAATGCTTGTTTTTGTAAAATAACTCACTGATTGGGTTTGCTCTGAAAAATTTAAAAAGAGAAAGTACCTAAGAATTTGATTAGGAAAATGGGGTCAAGATTACTGCAGGAATGACTTGTGTGCTTGAGTAATGCAAGTTGACACATGGCTTGTTTAAGTCCTGAGATCTTTGTGTAATGGAGTGAATTAGTTCATTACAGTGTGTCCATTGACTCATAAATATTGCAGATGAGACCAGGATAGATAAATATACCAAGGGAAAAATATTTGATATGATGAGGAAACTAGAGTTTTTCCCAGAATTGAAATATGAGGATGAAATAAATGATTTAACTCATATTGGTTATTTTCCTGTTTGGTGTGAATGATTGTTTGACTATGACTGAATTGTATGCTTGAATGTATGTACCATATTTATATATGTAGTCTTTGGAAAGAAAGATTAAAATATGCACATGCACAATGACACAGAGCATGCACACAAGTATTACCTGTTTCCAAAGGACAGAACTTTATGTATATGTACTTAACTTGATTTTAACCTAATTAATTAATTGCTTTTGTGAATTTTCTCATACCAGACATGTGTCTGGCCCTAGTGTGCTAATGGCATCTGGGGTGTCTCATTTAAAATGAGGCAGCTTCAAATGCTTTTTCAGGGACAGCAGCCTCTAGATAGGAGTAGAAGCAAAGCATTGAGAAGAAGATTATAGCATGCTAGAATTAGATAGATAAGAGCTTACAAGATGAAATTTGCATGTATGATATTTTAAAAAGAAAAAAATTTCCATTGTACTAAGTACAGAGTGATGTTGGATATTTGGTTAAGTATTTTGAGAATTTGACTTGGAACTGGTATTGAAAATATCTGAGTTTTATTATCTGGAATGTTGAAAAGTTTTAGCTATAATTTTGTAAGTTAGATCACCAGTAGGGATTTTATAAGATAGTGATGTTAGATCCATATTAGTAAATTATTTACATGTTCAGATATGATTTGCTCAGACACTGTCACACCAGTACCTTAGTAATTTTAACATAAAATCTGAATCACTCTTTACTAAAGCTTTGGGCAAAATGCATTTTAAGACCTTCTGAAATATGTCTGAGTAGAGAGTCTGTTTAATCCATATTTTATTTTGCTAAGTATCCATGTGTGAGGAAACTCACCCCGGACTGCATTTCATTTAGTGTAGAACCTTGGTATCAAGGAATCAAGCTTCTGGAATATGATGATTCACTTAAGAATATCCTAGACATGAGTTTGCATATAAGGTAGATATTATAAGAAAGCAAACATAGGAAATGATATAAGCTTATATCATTTTCAAAGCACAGACACTATACAATTGATTTTACAGATAATCATAACATAATTATCTGGGTTCTATGAATCATATTTTCATGGAGAATCCAGCAAGCTATCAAAGAATGAAAACCATACTATTACCTATATGAATAAGATTTTCATTACTTAAATAATAAAATGAAATTAAGCTATGTGGGGATTGATTAAATTTAATCAATCACTGTAACCTCTTGTTTGCCATGACCTGATTAAACCAGAGGGGCACATGCATCTTCATATGTGTGTGCATATTTTTGTGGTTGTACTGATATATCTATATTGGTAAAATCTTTGATCCTGGATAAATTTTGTTTATTGGAAAAAATAAATGACCCTGGAAAAATGTATTTGTTAATAAATGATATATACATATATCATCTCTAAAAAAAAATCCTTACAAAATGAAGGTAGAGAAGAGAGGGTCATTTCATTTGGTATTAGAGCTATGTTATTCAACATAGTAGAAGTAAAGATCAAGTTCTTAGATAGAAATAAAATTTAAAGGAACTAAATATATATCAATGTTTTCAGTGTGAATAAAAACCACTGAAATAATAAAATTACCAATCAAACTAACCAGCTATGTAAATTATTATTAGCAAACTATGGTGGGGAGACCACCAAATCAGGGAGTAGGATCTTCCCATGCACCACCAATGGTCAATCTGCAAGACTTGGTAAGAGCATTTAGGGATGGGGCAGGACAAAGGCAAGAAAATCCCTATGAAGAACTCTCAAAATTACTTAAGACATATACTCAATTAGGAGGCAAAAGCTTTGAAGGGACAGAGGGTATTATGGAAATTCAAACATGGTTGAGAACATTGGAAAGAATTTTCAATGACATGCAACTTGATGATCAAAGAAAGAGGCAAGTGGCTTCAAGACAGCTAAAAGGAGTAGCTTTAGGCTGGTGGGAAGTAATCATTGCAGGAAGAAATGAGAATGAAATCACTTGGAATCAATTCAAAGAGATGTTGGAAGCAAGGTTTGTACCAGCATCAGCTAAGACTACCTTGCTAGAAGAATTTATTAGACTTAGACAAGGAACCATGACCGTCACAGAATACACTCAAAAGTTTGAGGGGCTTTCCACATATGGAGAAATGCTTGTGGCAGATGAGGCATCCAAAAATGATAGGTACATAAAAGGTTTGAACCCAGGACTTAGCAGAGCCATGTTACCCTATGCTGACAGGACTTTTGACCATGTGATAGACTTAGCTTTGAGGTTGGAGCAGCATGACAAGGAAAGGGAGAAGTTCAGAAATTTTAAGAACAATAACACCAAGAAGGGTAAGGGGAGGTATCACCCTTATGATAAGAAGAAGGAAGAGGCCAGTAACAAAGGCACTGGAGATGTCAAAGCTAAGGAAACCAAGAAGATTGTGTGCCATCAGTGTGGAAAAGGACATATCAAACCAAGATGTCCAGAATTGAAAGGAGGAGCTTTTAAGTGTTATCTATGTGGGAAAGAAGGGCACATGAAAAGAAATTGTCCTGAGAATAAGCAGCAGGGAAAATTAGCAAACTTGGAAGAAAAAGGCAAAACAGTGGAGATCAATGCCGAGAAGCACAGTCAAGTGGAAGGTACACTATTTATTTGTAATGTACCCATAGCAGTAGTGTATGATACTGGAGCAACTCATTCTTTAATTTCCTATGAATTAGTTAAAATGCTGAAATTAAGTTGCATATTGGTTGAAACCCCTTTACATATACAAAGTCCACTGGGAAGTTCTAGTGTTTTAAACATGATCTGTGTGGATGTGGGATTAAACATAGGAGGAGATACTTTTATTTCCAATTTATATGTTTTAAATTACCCAAACATAGGTGTCATTTTGGGAGTAGACTGGTTAAAGCAATTCAAGGCTATAATTAACTTAGACTCATCCACCATATCATTGCAAAACCATGGAAGCCAGAGGATCACAATTTTGTGTGAAGTGTCCAAGGGAAGAAAATTGTGTCATTTGATTGATTTGGGAAAAGATTTCAGTGAACATATTATTGAGGAAATTCCCATAGTCAATGAATACTTGGATGTTTTTGAGGAGGTTAATGGTGTTCCAAACCATAGGCCAGTGGAATTCCAAATTCATTTAGTTCCAGGAGCAAGCCCAGTGATTAAAAAGCCAACAAGAATGGGGCCAAATGAACTAAAAGAATTAAAGAAACAATTAGAGGAATTAGAAAATAAGGGTTTTATAAGACCCAGTAATTCTTGCTGGGGGGCACCAGTGGTGTTTGTTAAGAAACAAGATGGTACTTTGAGACTCTACATAGATTATAGGGAATTAAACAAAGTAACCATTAAAAATAAATACCCACTGCCAAGAATAGATGATCTTTTTGATCAATTAGCAGGGGCAAAAGTATTTTCTAGACTAGATTTAGCATCTGGTTTTCATCAAATGAAGGTGGAGGAATCAAGCATCAAGTACACTGCCTTTAACACTAGATATGGGTTGTATGAATTTTTTGTTATGCCATTTGGCTTGACCAATGCACCATCATACTTTGTAGATTTAATGAATAGAACCTTTAGAGATTATTTAGACAAGTTTGTGCTTATTTTTATAGATGACTTTTTAATTTATTCCAAAACAATGGAAGAGCATGAAAGTCATCTGCACAAGGTTTTGTCTAGACTAAGGGAAAAAGACTTAAAGGAAAAATACTCAAAATGTGAATTTTGGAAAGAAGAAGTGCATTTTCTGGGCTATGTTATATCTGCCCAAGGAATTTCTGTGAACCCCAATAAAGTAGTGGCTATTCAAGCATGGAAGAGGCCAAGCACTGTGAGTGAAGTAAGGTCATTTATGGGGATGGCAGGGTATTATAGGAGATTTATAAAAGATTTTTCAAAAATTTCTACACCACTCACTAACCTAACCAGGAAGAACCAAGCTTTTGTTTGGTCAGAAAAATGTGAAAAGTCTTTTGAACAGTTGAAGGAGGCATTGGTGAATGCTCCAATTTTAAAGGTACCTCATGGAAATGAAGAATTAGTTGTATACACAGATGCTAGTGGATTTGGCTTGGGTGCAGTGTTGATGCAACAAGGCCAAGTCATTGCATACGCATCCAGACAACTTAAACCCCATGAAGTAAGGTATGCCACACATGACCTTGAATTAGCAGCTGTGATCTATGCTTTGAAACTTTGGAGACATTATTTGTTAGGCACTAAGTTTGAACTTTACACTGACCACAAGTCTCTAAAATATTAATTTTCACAAAAAGATTTGAACATGAGGCAACATAGATGGGTGGAGTTCTTAGCTGCCTATGACTTTGACATACTTTATACACCAGGCAAAGCAAACAAAGTTGCAGATGCTCTAAGTAGACAGCATGCTAAATTGGCTATGATGATGATAGAAGAATTTAAAGACTTATCTTTGCTAATTGAGTTAGAGATTAGGGAGAATGGTTGTGTGCACATAGATGAGCAGGTGCATGGTGCACAAGAAGATAAAGGGAAGTTAAGCTTAATAACACTTCAACCAGACTTAATTCTGAAGGTAGGAAAAATGCAAGAACATGATACAAACTTATTGGAGAAGAAAATGCTCCTCTTAAAAGGGGAAGAAGTGATGAATTACCATATTGATAAAAATGGTTATTTGAGATACCAAAATAGGATGTGTGTGCCAGAGGACACAGAATTAAAGAAAGAGATATTGAATGAATATCACAGAAGTAAATACTCCATACACCCAGGCAACACGAAGATGTACCAAATTTTGAAAAGAGACTTCTGGTGGAAGGGGATGAAATCTGATGTAGCTAAATACATTGCCAAATGTATGACTTGCCAACAAGTCAAGGCTGAAACCCAAAGGCCATCAGGGTTGATGCAGCCTCTTAGTGTACCACAGTGGAAGTGGGAAGACATATCTATGGACTTCATAGATGGACTGCCTAGATCTAAGAGAGGCAATACAAGCATATGGGTGATAGTTGATAGGCTAACCAAGGTAGCACACTTCATCCCAGTCAAGTCAGAAAGGACAGCACCAAAATTAGCTCAAATTTTTATAAAGGAAGTGGTAAAGTTACATGGCATTCCCAAAACCATTGTGAGTGATACGGATACCATCTTCACCTCAAAATTCTGGAGAAGCTTTCAAGAAGCAATGGTAAGTGAACTATGCCTAAGTACTGCCTACCATCCTCAATCAGATGGGCAGACTGAGGTAGTAAACAAAGTTTTGGAGGACATGTTGAGAGCATGTATACTGGATTTTGGGGGCAACTGGGAAGATTATCTTCATCTAGTTGAATTTACATACAACAACAGCTATCAAAGCACCATAGGAATGGCTCCATTTGAAGCCTTATATGGTAAACCCTATTTGTCACCTATTTGTTGGGTAGAAGCAGGAGAAAGGTCTATTTTAGGACTTGAGTACATACAAGAAACTAAGGAGAAAATTGAGTTGATAAGAAGAAGAATGGCAGCAGCACAAGAAAGGCAGAAGAAATTTGCAGACATGAAAAGGAGGCAGGTGGAATATGAAGTGGGAAATTTTGTTTTCATCAAAATCTCACCTATGAAAAATGTGCTGAGGTTTGGGAAACAAGGCAAGTTAACCCCAAGATATATTGGACCATACAAAATTCTGGAAAGAATTGGTCCCTTGGCATATAAGTTGGAATTACCAGAAAACATGCAAGGTATACATGATGTTTTTCATGTATCACAATTGAGAAGATGGGTCCATGACAAGGCAGAAATTCTTGAGACCCCAACCCAAGTGCAGATAAATCCTAATTTGATTTATGAAAAGGATCCAGTGGGAATTTTGGCAAAAGATGTGAAGAAGTTGAGGAATAAATCTCTGAAACTTGTAAAGGTATAGTGGAGTCTTGATCCTAGTGATTGCACATGGGAATTAGAAGACAAAGTTAGGATGAATTATCCTAAGTTATTTTCAGATTAAAGGTAATTCTGATTTTTGATTGTTTTAGATGCATATATTTTTAGTTATTATAGAACTAAAAATCTATTTGGTTGAGAATGTACTTGTTCTCTGAATTAAGTTTAAATTCATTTTAAGCTTAGGAAAATTGTGGGACACAATTTCTAAAAGGAGGGGTGTATGTAATGACCCAAGATTTTAGGAATTTATTCTGAAAAATATAAATAAATTCAAAATAAATTTTAAATAAATTTTGAAAGGGAATTGATATAGCTTGATAGTGTATCAGTATGTGTGTACATGTGTGCACAGGAAATGCACATGAACTAAAGCTAAAATCCCTAAACTCTAAGAATAAATACATATTGATATGTATGGGAATATATATATATAGATTAAATCCTTAAAAGCTGTATGCATAAGTAAATATACATATATGGATGCTACTGAATATTTTTGAGTGTACATGTGCATGTGTGTGTCAATACAGAATGATGTATAAATATATATATATGGGTGTACTAATTATTTCAGTAAGACTTATATATATATATATATATGTTAATAAAATACTAGAGTTCAAATTAGTAAAATAAAATATACAGACATATTTTAGTATATAGGCAGAAAGAAAAAAAATGAGGATATAAAAAGGAGTAGTCCTCTTGTAAATAAATAAAGGAAGTACATACCATTTACATGAAAGCTAAAAATAGGAAAAATAAGACAAAACAGGGAAATGCTTGGTATAGGCAGAATTAGGAAGAGTATTTGATAAATAACAAATCAAGTCACATTTTTAGCATGATTGTAGACAAAGGAAAAAGTATTTTCTGAAAAGCAAATTTCTGAAATTAACCAAAAAGAATATAACCACTTTTCTCTTCACCTAAATTAAGCCGGGAAGGGTAGAATTTTGGGTTCAAATAAAATGCAGATAACATAATTTTTCTGGTGGGCAAAAATGGCTTTAGCCAATACCCAAAACCCTAAGGAGGACCCTGTATATATATATGTATATGCAGCAGCCTCCTCTCCTTCTCAGAAAAGAACTTTGAAAAAAAAAAAGAAACAACACCATAGAAATCATAAGGCAAGGGAAGGAAAAGAGCTTGAGGCTAAAGGAAGAAGTTCATCAATTAATTAAGGAAGCAAAGAAGAGAGCTAGGTGAGAAAACTCACTCAAAAACTTAAGGCACTAAGTCCTAAAGAAGGCAGCCTGTTATAAATTAATTTTTCTCAAAAGAGTATGTGATTGTTTTTTTTAGAAATTAAGAATGCTTTAATGCTTGATGGTTGTTCTGATTGTTTTATTATGTGAATATTCTTGATATGATCAGTATGCATGAATAAGTAATTTAAAAACCCAGATCCCTTTCTGATATGATGTTGGATGGAAATATAAATAAATACCCAGAAAATAAAATGTTGAATATAAGCAAGTAGTGTTGGTTTTGGCTCAAACCAGAAGGACTGATAAGCATATGGGCTGCAATATACATATGTATATGTGCTGAGGCTTAAAATGAAAAGGAATTAGGAGTGCAATAGGCTTGCCTATGTGCTGACACTCCTGATTCAAAGAAAATATAAAATATCCACCCAGCAAATAGATTTTGTGATTTAGGAAGCTTGGTCAATCTGAGTTAACTAAAGCACAGATGTTTGCAATAAAATCTTCCCGTAGAGCCATAAACCAATGCTAGTTGTCCATACCTCTTTAAAATTGCAAGAACATGTTTTAATAAGTACCAATACTAAAATTGCTTGGTTGTCTCTGTTTGTTTATGAGAATGACAAGGAATGCTATGAGATGAATGCTTGTTTTTGTAAAATAACTCACTGATTGGGTTTCTCTGAAAAATTTAAAAAGAGAAAGTACCTAAGAATTTGATTAGGAAAATGGGGTCAAGATTACTGCAGGAATGACTTGTGTGCTTGAGTAATGCAAGTTGACACATGGCTTGTTTAAGTCCTGAGGTCTTTGTGTAATGGAGTGAATTAGTTCATTACAGTGTGTCCATTGATTCATAAATATTGCAGATGAGACCAGGATAGATAAATATACCAAGGGAAAAATATTTGATATGATGAGGAAACTAGAGTTTTTCCCAGAATTGAAATATGAGGATGAAATAAATGATTTAACTCATATTGGTTATTTTCCTGTTTGGTGTGAATGATTGTTTGACTATGACTGAATTGTATGCTTGAATGTATGTACCATATTTATATATGTAGTCTTTGGAAAGAAAGATTAAAATATGCACATGCACAATGACACAGAGCATGCACACAAGTATTACCTGTTTCCAAAGGACAGAACTTTATGTATATGTACTTAACTTGATTTTAACCTAATTAATTAATTGCTTTTGTGAATTTTCTCATACCAGACATGTGTCTGACCCTAGTGTGCTAATGGCATCTGGGGTGTCTCATTTAAAATGAGGCAGCTTCAAATGCTTTTTCAGGGACAGCAGCCTCTAGATAGGAGTAGAAGCAAAGCATTGAGAAGAAGATTATAGCATGCTAGAATTAGATAGATAAGAGCTTACAAGATGAAATTTTCATGTATGATATTTTAAAAAGAAAAAAATTTCCATTGTACTAAGCACAGAGTGATGTTGGATATTTGGTTAAGTATTTTGAGAATTCGGCTTGGAACTGGTATTGAAAATATCTGAGTTTTATTATCTGGAATGTTGAAAAGTTTTAGCTATAATTTTGTAAGTTAGATCACCAGTAGGGATTTTATAAGATAGTGATGTTAGATCCATATTAGTAAATTATTTACATGTTCAGATATGATTTGCTCAGACACTGTCACACCAGTACCTTAGTAATTTTAACATAAAATCTGAATCCCTCTTTACTAAAGCTTTGGGCAAAATGCATTTTAAGACCTTCTGAAAAATATGTCTGAGTAGAGAGTCTGTTTAATCCATATTTTATTTTGCTAAGTATCCATGTGTGAGGAAACTCACCCCGGACTGCATTTCATTTAGTGTAGAACCTTGGTATCAAGGAATCAAGCTTCTGGAATATGATGATTCACTTAAGAATATCCTAGACATGAGTTTGCATATAAGGTAGATATTATAAGAAAGCAAACATAGGAAATGATATAAGCTTATATCATTTTCAAAGCACAGACACTATACAATTGATTTTACAGATAATCATAACATAATTATCTGGGTTCTATGAATCATATTTTCATGGAGAATCCAGCAAGCTATCAAAGAATGAAAACCATACTATTACCTATATGAATAAGATTTTCATTACTTAAATAATAAAATGAAATTAAGCTATGTGGGGATTGATTAAATTTAATCAATCACTGTAACCTCTTGTTTGCCATGACCTGATTAAACCAGAGGGGCACATGCATCTTCATATGTGTGTGCATATTTTTGTGGTTGTACTGATATATCTATATTGGTAAAATCTTTGATCCTGGATAAATTTTGTTTATTGGAAAAAATAAATGACCCTGGAAAAATGTATTTGTTAATAAATGATATATACATATATCATCTCTAAAAAAAATCCTTACAAAATGAAGGTAGAGAAGAGAGGGTCATTTCACTCTCGCATTGGTAGACATTAATAACGATGATTATGGGTTATTGGTTATAGAATTGGATAACCCTTAGGGCTTATAATTGGAAAGACACCGAGTATAGCTTAAATGCATAAGACATATCCTTATTTAATTTATACTGCCCAAGTACTAATATAGAAAGGCTCGAGATTTCTGTTCACCTGACATTGTTGTTCTGACTCCCTCCTTCTTACAACATAGGTTAGGAAAGGAGATGATGATTCAGATGGAGATGACGATGAGAGGAGCTTATAACAGTAGTCTATTTATCTGTTTATGCTATTTTCTGATGCTCCCATTTAAAGATGACAATGTATTTTTGAACATGATGAATCTCGGTTATGTAGCGGTTATCATTGATGTTGTGCTATGGTTTATTGACATTTGAGATTTTAAACAAAAAGAGTGCTGCTCATGTTATATATTTTATCCTTCCGCTATGAGTTCTAAATGAGTAGATAAATAGCTATGTATTGTTATTTTTACCAACCAATAGCCAACTTTGGAATGGGTTTAAGTTTCGATGAGGCCTTTTCTAGGTCAGAATTTAGGACCGTTTCGGGGCGGGTTGTCACATTTGGTATCGGAGTTTAGGTTACTTGATCAACAGGGATAAGTATACATATTAGAGGTGTACTTGTTATTTTTGAAAGTATTTTTCAAAAAAAACCTACTATATGTAAATATATATACTTATTTTTATCATACGCCTAACTCTATAAATTCTGACTGTAAAAGTAGTTGCGACCATATTCTAAAAAAATGGACGAGCCGACTATGAGCTGGAAAAATAAACAGGGTTAAATTTATACTCCTACCTCGATTACCCACGGGGTGGAGGTCGTATCATAGGGAGTGAGCTAAGAAGAGCATGACCACAACTTATAGAAGCACCGAAAAAGCTGAATGGTATTTGACTCTTTTGTTGGACCTAGACTTCCATATAAATATGAACTCTATAAGCGTAATAAGTAATAGGGATAGAAATTATGGATGGAAAAGTTTGTAACTCCAAGGCAATAAATATGGAATAAATAGGAAGTTACAAGAATTTAATAATGATATAAATGGACCAATTAAAGAGGTTAATAGGATAATTATGCAGAGATAAGGAAGAATAATGGGTAAAATTGGTATGAATAAATAAATGTCTTTTGGAATTGTCCGATTAGGATAATAATCATTTATTACGGACAAAGTGACATTTACAGAGATAGTAAATAAACATGTTAGGTAGCAATTAAATACTAGAAGGCAAGATATTTGTAAACATTTGGAAGTAAGATGTAAAGAATCAATGGAACAAGTTTACATAAGAAGGTATACATTAATCACCATAAGGATATAACCATATTTTTAAAGGTTGAGTAGGAAAGTTCAAGAGAAGGAACAATGAAAGTTAATTTCTAAACCTAATCCTATGTGAAAGAATTTGATAAAAGATTTTTGAAAAATTCCTTAAAATGTTTAAATGGGTAAATTGTTGTTTTGAAAAAAAAAACAAGGAGATTTGGAAATTCATAGTTTGAAAACTTGTTGAGTCAAAAGTTTTTGGTAAAAATGATTTTTCATTTCTAAAATTCTTGATTTAAAAATTTATTAAGTTAAAAAATTTCCAATTTTTGGATTCTTCCTTTTTCGTAAAATAAATGTAATATAGGGCGTGTTTTGGACTCAATGATTTTTCCTACCTTATAAATTTGGAAGTTCTTTTCTTTAAAATTGTTTTAAAGGGTGTATAAATGGAAATAACACTTGATTGAAATAGGAAATAGAAAGTATAAGGGTAAGGATGTCCAATAAGGTAGGTAGGAGGAACATTCCCGTATAAGAAAATGCGGAGAATAACAGCTAAAATTTAGATAGTGATAGCCTTTGGAATTTTAATCTAGTAATAAATAATATAAGAGAAAAGTAATTGGAATAGGTTAGGAAATTAATAATATAGAAGTTATCCTAATCTACTCAAATTTTCCATCATTTAAAGTTATAGAAGGTGTTTATAACAATTGAATGAAATTAAATGATAATTAACAAATGAGTTGGGATACTTTTGTATATAAGGAAAAGCATTTATGTGAAGATGAGAGTTTTATATATACATTTTTCTATTTGTATTTAGAACTTGTTTGAATAAGAATATTATTGAATTAAAAATGGTAATAAAAGAGAAATAAATTGGGATTGATAAGAAAAGGGTTGCCAAAGATTATAGGAGTTTTAAAACAAAGTTATAAAAGTATTTGGTTAAGTGACAGTACATTCTGAGTAATAAAACAATAGATGTTAATGTATATCTTTAGGATAATATAACAACTTAAAATTAAAAATTTGTCATGCATGTGAAATATCTTTGAATTAATAAATGACTAATAGAGGAAAATTTGTTTTTTTATAATAATATTGAAGTTATAAACTTTGTAATGGACTTAAAAAGAGTTACATTTGGAAAAGTAATGATAATAATAGTATATCCTTAAAATGACAGTCAATGTACTTTCATAAGTCTAGGCCATGATATATGGTAATAAACGCTGATTTCAAATTTAATGTAATAAGTTTATTTGTATAGAAATAATTATTGAAAATTATTTTGTATGTTATAAAAAATAGTGAAAACCAAATTTTTATGGAGTAGATAGGGATCACTTCTTAGGAAAGGAATGGTAAAAGTTTTAGGATATGAATAAAATAGGAATAGTATGTATGACCTGGTTTGGAAATTTGAAATCAGTCCCAAACCTTTATTTGTAGAAGTTGGTAATGTTGTAAAGATATTTCTGATCTTTAATTGGGTTGTGAATTATGTTGCTCTAGATGACTTGAAATGTAAATTTCTAAGTTTTAATTTATTTGGAGCAGTTTTCGTATAATTTTCATAAATTATCATATTCCAAAATATGTATAAAAGTACATTGTTTGAATTAACAAAAGATGTACCAAAAAGGGAAAGAAATGTGTAAGATATGAGCATCCTTTTTCGTAGTTTACACTATCCATCTCAATAATAGAAAATAAATAATTCTTTGTAATTTCAAGCAAAGCAAAAAAAAATATTTGTCATTAATTTATGGGAAATTATAATGGTAATCCTTTTTAGAAGGATGGTTCTGATAAATAAAAAAATGTGGAAATAAGTATTCTAGTTTAGAGATTAGTATACGCGTATAACTGCGTTTAACAACTGAAAATAAAAATATGTAAATAACATAATTTACGACTATATACATATTAATTAGTAATTAACGGATTATGATTTATGGACATTAATTGCAAATTTATTGTCCATTAAATTGGTAATTAATGAGAGTAAAAGGGAATTAAATGGGGACTAATTAAGGAAATTTAGCATGACATTTATGGAAGAATCGAATCGAAGAAATAGATGGATTTTGGAATTTGTGAAAGATTTAATAGACTTAGATGAGGGTTGATTAAAGATGGTCCAATTTTGACAATAACGATCAACTATTATGGGTATATTAACTAGAGTAATAGATGGACAACATTTATTAGAACCAAGAAGGAAAATTAAAGAAGATGGGTGATAGTGGAATGACATATTACGAATGTCCATCTTAATTTAGTAAGGAGTGTTGGGACCTCAACATCATTTACACCAGTTAATGATAAATGATAGCTTCTAGAAAAAATTTCTTTTAGAACTTTTGGGTTGCAATCGCTAGTCATCTCTCTTAGTTATTGGAAAAGCATAAGATATGATATAAGATATGTCACTGTTTTATCACTGTGTTTATTTTATGAATGTGATTAAACCGCTTGATAAATATATACATATTGAGAAGCAACGTAAATAAGAAAATTTTATAAGGACACGTAACTAGCAATAAACCATAGGTAAGACTGAAAGCTAATGAGGAAATTAGGTTAGAAACTAGAAGTAAATGAATGCTCCAATCCCAGAAACTTTAGGATTTTCGAAAAAATAAATTTTAGCTTGCAGTGTCACCATTTAATAAAATGTATATGGATGTGAAGAGGATTTTCTATTGAACAAGTATGAAGAAGAAGGTAGCAAAATCTGTCGTTCGATGTTTGACGTAAAAAAAGGTTCCCGTGTTAGGAGCAATAGGAATGCAACATCTCTAGCACGGATTTGTATCAAGGAGGTGGTTCAACTTCATGGAATTCTAGTTAACATTTTTAGTAATAGAGACCCCTTATTTACTAGAGAAATTTTGGAAGAATTTACAGCTTTAGGAACATCGTTAAATCTTAGCACTGCTTACCACCCGTAGACCGACAGACAAACTAAAGAAGTGAATCAGATCTTGGGGGATTTGTTAAGAGCTTGTATCATGGACTTTGGAGGACACTAAAAGCAGCACTTACCTTTAGTAGAATTTGCAGTCACCAATCGACAATTGGTATGACACCCTTTGAAGTGCTTTATGGGAGGCAATGCAAATTGAAAAATATTGGTGGGAAACCATAAAATCCTACTTGGGCTGGATTTAATTCGCGAGACTTAGAAAAGATAGAGTTGATTAGGCAGCGTGTGAAGATCGTAAGATTTGAAAAGACGGGAAAGTTGGCACCACGATTTATTAGGTCTTTCCTAATTTTAGGGAAAATAGGAAAACCTGCGTATCATGTGGTGTTACTAGATAAACTGGTAAGAGTCCATGATGTTTTTCACATTTCGCATTTGAGGAAATGCCTTCATGACATAACTATTGTTGTAGAGCCTGATCAGTTGGGAGATATTGAGGCAGAGCCAATAGCATCAAGTGCCACTACACGCATTGTAGAGCATGGATCTAGGAAGCTCTGCAACAAAGAAATTAGATTGGTTCGAGTATAATGGGGAGAAAATCCGATGGAAAGCATGAGGGCTTCTCATCATGAGCTTTTCTTTAGCAAACATTTTCTCTCTAAATTTAGGTTTTGGTTGCATTGTGATTGCTAGATTTGATGCTAGGAGATGGTTGCTTCATTTTTTGCTATCACTTTGCACTCATGTGGAATTTTTGTGCATGTTTAAGGTGTTTGCATAAATTCTTATATATCATGATCACTCACTCATGCTAGGATTGAGCCCACTTATAATATGTCTGCAGTACACAATCACATTGCACTTTTGATTGAATAGATGGTTGTATAGATAACTTGTTGTATAACATAAATGTTTATTGTGCTGGTGCTGTTAAGTGACAGCTCGGGTTTTGTGCATTTTAACGTACTAGATTTTATTATTTTTAATCGACTTTAATCCGACTGTTCTGGTGCATTCCAACCACTATAAATAAGAACCTATCCACCTCACTTTTATTTACAAATTATTTTAGTAACCTAGCGAAGCTCTATCAGTTCATCTCTTCTAAGATTCAGAAAAACTTCTTTAGGATTTCGGTAAGAAATCCTATATGTTTGTTTTTGTTTGTTTTTTATTTTCTAAACCTCTTCTCTTCCAAACCTCTAATCTTCTGAATCTAACATATATACAAATCCCTTGTTGTGTATACCAAAAAGAAGAGATCTGAATGGGATTATTGAAAGCGTGTCAAGTCCAAAAGGAGGCAAAGCTAAGGACCTACAGTGAGTAGAAATCTTAGTTTTTCCATTTTAGTAATTGAATAGTGTAGTTTGGATTTAATATATGCCTTAGGCAGTTTTGGATTATGAAAACATCACATTAAAAATCCCCAAAATTCCCCCAAAGTCAATTCTAAGGTTGGAATCTTTACTGTTTTGTATTAAAATAATAATTTTTGTGTGGATTTTTCAATTTAAGTATATAACTTCTATTCCGTTTCTTATTCTTTCTTTTTCTCTAGATTTGATTGAGGGATTTAATTAAGAAATGATGTGTAAGGTACGAATTCTTATTCGTAGTTTACACCACCTATTTCTACAAAGAATAGAATTTTCCCTTGTCTAATTTCATGTAAAGAAAATTGAATAGAGCATAAAATTAATTAAATTTTAAGTTTCTATTATTGATTTATTCCGCGTTTTAATATAAAATGAGTTAAATTTTGATTTTATATACAAGTCTATTGATCTAATTTTGGAATATTGGATTCATGGAATATATGTTATTGTGGAAATAAGACTTATATAATTTTGGAAGATTTGATATTTGAATGTTAGTTTAGGTCGTAATCTTTACACGCATAGAAATTAATAAGTGTGTATATATATGTATGTGTGTGTATGTGTGTGTGTATATATAAACTAGTATAAATAACATATAATTATAATGTATTAATTGTGTAGTTAATTAGGGTAATAATTATCGTTAAATTCCACTTAGGAAAGTAATTAATTGTTACGGAAAAATAAGAAGGAATCCTTATAAGGCCTAAATAATGAATATGTTGAGATATGTGATAATATATTTTGAGAGTGTTATAAATTATGATTAAGTTATAGGGATCCGAGATCAGTCAAAATCACACAGAAGGCTATCCAGCTAATCTAGCTACCAGTAGTGTGACTTTGGGGCTGATGTGAGACAGCGCCTATAATAAGTAACTACAGATGACGCGAGAATAGTCCTAATTCTGTAGGATAAATCCGCCGAGCTAATATGATTACCATTACCTATGAATAGTCGGACTAACATGAGAAATCTCCGTGGGGTACGGGTCGTAATATGAAGGACCTGCTTTGGGGATTAAAGGTATTAAGTGGTTGCTTAAGGGCCCGCCTCCTTTCCATGTATAAGTATTAAATGTTTGGGATTGGATTTAGGCATGGTTGAGGATATTTAGGAAATGTCCACTTCAATGGGAAGTAGTAAGTGTCCGAAGGGATTTTCATGCAATGTTAGCTAGATAGGTTGTGAAGACTGTTCTATATCATCGGCACTAGTAGAGTATAAATAGTATGTTGCATTCGTGTACGGTCGATATAGGACGATCATTATGGTGTAGAATGAATAAATGCAACATATAACCTATCGTATATCTCATAATGCATGGACAAAATATAATATCACATATACAGTACAGTAATAACAATGTTAACAAATCATTATCATGGTATAATATCCACAGAGTTATACATCATTAGTAGAGTTTATGTAATGAAAAAACTCAACAACTGCCTCAACTACAAATAGTAAGCAGTCACTGCTAAGGCTCCCTAGTGATGCACAACGGAATAAGCGTAGACTCCATATATGTATATAATACGAGATAGCTCCATCCAACTCATCATCTGAATAGCTACTACGTCACCCAGACCTGGTATCTAGTCTACTCATTTAAGAGTATCCAAGATAATAAGAAGCAAAGCCTAAAACCTTGGGTCAGACAACAGTTTGGTGTGAGCGATAAATAAGTATCAAGGTATTATACAGGTAAATATGATAAGGAACAAGAGTACATGAACCATACCTGATCTATCCCTACAACCAAAGAGTTAGCATATAATAATATAATATGTTACTCTACAATGTCATAAAGGTACAATACAGAATACCATAGCAGATGTCCAAATATCCCTATCTCCAGAACCTAGTCCCAATGATATCCTTGAGTGATAGCACACTAAAGGAAAGCAACCAAAGCAACCATAGCATCCATCAAACAAGACTCACTATCACTCATCCTCGTGCTCTGAATATATGATAACTCGCATGGCCTTCTTACTGCCAAGGACCAATGAAAATCCATGTTCTCTGTGTACCATTGTATCACGCAGCCCAAAGCTCAATATGTGACTCGTAGCCTCAAAGCTAGACACTAGACCCATAGCCACTGGTCCAGGGTATTCAGATCCTCGCTACCAATCCATGGGCGTCCCCACTTACAATACCCCTGCTTTGAGTACATAAGAAAACCCTCTGAGTATCAACGATTCCTTAGCACATACATCAATTTGAGCCCCACTTTGCTCCATTTGGATTCCGAGCCCTTCTTGCATAATCCATTTTCCAGTATTCACGAGGAACCCTTCTATATTCCCTAATCCTACGGCTCCCTCCATTACCGAGCCACCATCTTCGAAACCTACTACCAATACGAACTAACATCCAAAGATTCTAGATTTTCATCATGCTGTTACATAGCCATCCAACCCTGATGCGAATGAGCCAACACCTATAGCACGAGCTACAGAACCTCTACACCATTCCCCAGAAGTTCCACTCCTATTGGATTCACCATGACAAGTCGGTACCGACCTCTTCATGTTGGTGCCAATCTCTCTACTTAGCCAATAATGGCTGAGTTTTCTTCCACTCCTTCCTTACTTCTGAGACCTTATGCCTAGATGCTTTGACCCTAACCTATCCATCCTAAACATCTTGGTATAGAAATAAGTCTCCTCTTCAAAGCATTCCATTTCACGATCTAGAAACAAGTCGGTATAGCCTCCACCACTTAGCCAATCAACAATCCATCACCTTGGGCAAACTCCACTAGTCTTACTCTCACTCTCCCCAAATTCGATAACCCATAGGACTAACTAAAATATGTCAATTCCAACATGTGTACTTTATGAATTAGAGCTCGCAACTTGAACCCTATGCTCTTCCCATACTTCAGAGCCTTCGCTCCAAGATTCGTCCAATTCTGATCATCTTTGCCTCCGATATTGTCAATTCTCCTACCTATCTTTCTAAACATCCAAAACACTAATAAACAACATCAAATCACATCATACAAACATAGAACAACTAGCAATTTCATCCATTCAAACATGCAATCCATAAAAATAAGATAAACAAGTCAATATGTAACATAGATCTACATATAGCATGAATATATGAACATAAACAAAGGTGATTTCTAATCAATCTTTATCATATGCATGGATTAACATGTAGTTAGAGTAACAAAAAATTTATGACCAAAAATCAATTTAAAACATGTTAAATCCTACAATTCTACCATAAAAACATGCATAGTATAGTGAGAAGGTATAAACCACTCGCTAATTACCACATTCAATCAATTTGAATGTAGATCCAATCCGGATAGCAATGAAAAGCACTTCTAATCGACCAATTTGATCATCTCTAGCTTTTAATCGAAGATCTAATATCTAATCCACAATCTAGTTTGATTTAGAGAGAAATTTGGATGAATTAGGATGGATTTATGGCTGATTAGGGTTTAGACCTGATTTGGAATGAGAGGGAAAAGTTTTAATTTGACTCTCTAGCCCTCTATTTATAAGAGGTTCTCCAATTAGACTAATGGGGAAACTAATGGGCTTAATTAGTTACACACTAATTCTAGCCAGCAGCTTTTAAAACTTCAAACGGGCATAACTTCCTAACTGTAAGTCCGATTTTCGATTATGACCACTCCATGGAAAGGGAAAATGTCATCCTGAAGCAATAGAACTAGTTTGAGACCCTAATTCCACTTACTATCAAAAATTATAGCCCAAACAAAGTTTTCATTATCAAAATGGTCGCATAGAAATTCGAAAAAAATCACAAGCATGTAAAATATCCCTAAGAGTCATATCCCAAAATTATAGAATCATATATTTTACGATCTTTTAATATGTAAAATACGGGTCGTTACATTCCCTCATTAGGAATTTCGCCCCCGAAATCCCCAAACAAGCCAAAGTATAAGTAGCTATAGTTATCCCATATGCCTACCAATCATAAACAACCATCACACATATAAAACAAGAAACTATGTAATCAATAGTATAGGTGATCAATCCTAGCATGCAGATTACTAACCTATCTAATATAATATACAATGGTGAAAGTAGATACGATAAACGTTGGGTCTTACCATTCAAAGAACTGTAGACACCCAGTCCTCATGCGCTCCTCCGTCTTCTACATACAATCGTCATCACTTCCGCTCCACTGTAACTTAACTAGTTTTATCGTCTTTCTCCTAAGCTATTTCGTATCGTATCCAGCAATTCGAACTGACCTACGAGACCTAGAAACTTCTGGTTATACCTTAACATCTTCTAGCTGATCTGATATAATCGTCACGCCTGAGTCATGCACAAATTTCTGAAGATAAGAGACATGAAAAACATTATGCACGCCACCATCTTCTGAGGTAATTCATCCCTATATGCTAGCTTCCAAATCCTCTCGATTATCGAAAAAGGACATACAAACTTCGGCACCAACTTCCCCTTTCCATCAAATCAAACTACATTCTTTAGAGGAAAAAACCTTCAAAAATACCATATCTCTGACAAAAAAATCCAAATCTCTTTGTCTTTTATCCGTATAGCTTTCCTGTCAATCCTGAGTAGCTTTCATTTGTTGCCAAATGATCTCAATCTTCTCCAATGTCTCTTTAATCATATTTGGTTCAATTATCGATTTCTCATCCGCTTTCCAGTAACATGAAGGAGCGTTACATCATCTTCCATACAATGCTTCATATGGAGTCATTCTAATACTTGACGGATAACTGTTGTTGTATGCAAACTACACCAAATGCAAATGATTATCCCATGATCCATCAAAGTCTATAATGCATGCTCGCAAGAGATCTTTCAATGTACGATTTACTCTCTCGGTCTGCCCATCCGTTTGCGGGTGATAAGCCGTACCATGGTGCAACTTAGTCCCTAATGCTTCTTGTAAGCTTTTTCAAAACCCACTAGTGAAAAATAGGTCTTGGTCACTCACAATACTCTTCGGCACACCATGAAATCGTACTATCCACTTACGTACAACTCCGCCAGCTTGGATTCCGTTGTACTTGACTTGACGGGTGTAAACCTTGCACTCTTGGTCAATCGATCTACTATGACCCAAATGCCATCATACCTTGCTAGAGTCTTTGGTGGTCTATCAACAAAATCCATCGATACTTGCTCCCATTTCCACTCAGGAATTTCTAATGGTTGCAACAATCCACTAGGTTTCTTTTGCTCTGCCTATACATATTGGCAGTTCGTACACTTAGAGATGAATTCCCTATCATCCCTCTTCATGCCTTCCCAGCAGTAAGGTTGCTTCATATCTCAGTACATTGTGTTACCACCGGGATGAATAGTCAATCTGACATGATTACACTCTATTTTAGCACTTCAACTCGCAATCCATCAACGTTGGGAACAAACAACCTCCCACCTTTACGAAGCCAACCTTCTCGGTCGAGTTCGTATTGCTTTCTATCTTCAAATTCTCCTCCTTCCTCTACCTTCATTTTGATCTCCGCTAGCCTAGCATCTCGCTTGACTAGTACTAATCCTTTCTATAAGAGTATGTCTGATCGACAAACTTGCTAACATTGCAGGTTCTAGCTTGTACTGAGGCCTGAAATCAAATATGGCAATATACTCTATCTGCTTCCATTCTAAGAACATTTCTCCCAAATTAGCATGTCTTCTACTTAATGCATCAGCGATCGCATTCCCTTTACCTTGTATATAGGAAATATCGAAATCATAAGAGGCTAAGAACTCTAGCCACCATTGCTGACGAAGGTTGAGATCCTTCTGAGAGAAGAGGCACTTCTCGGATTTGTAGTCCGTAAACAGCTCAAACCTCTCTCCAAATAGTTAGTGCCCCCATATCTTCAAAGAAAAGAGAATCGCCGCCAACTCCAAATCATGGGTTGGATAATTCCTTTCCTACGGCTTTAGCTGTCGACTAGCATAGGCAACAACTTTTCCTTTTTGCATCAAAACCGCTCCTAATCCAGTACCACATGAATGTATGTCTACTGTCAACTCTTCTTTCCCACTTAGAATGGTCATCACTGGTGTACTTGTCAATCTCTCTTTCAGACTCATAAACGCATGCTCACACTTTGCATCCCAAACAAAAGTCTGATTCTTCTTTGTCTAATTGGTTAACGGTGCTGCTATCTTCGAGAAGTCCTTGACAAAGCGTCTATAATATCCCACCAATTCTAGGAAACTCCTCACATCTGTAGCATTCTTGGGTCGATTCCAATCTTGAACCGCTGCCACCTTCAAAGGATCCATCGCTATACTTTGTCCTGAAACAAATGACCCAAGAATCTCACTTCTTCCCTTTAGAAGTGACACTTAGAGAACTTCGCTCTTAACTTGTACTTTATCAATATCTCTAGCATAATCCGCAAGTGCATCTTGTGCTCCTCTTCATATTCTGGAGTAGATCAGAATATCATCCACGAACATAAGCACAAACTTATTCAGTTGGTTTTTGAAAACCCGATTCATGAGATCCACAAAGTATGCCAGAGCGTTGGTCAACTAGAATGGCATCACCAACCACTCATAAAAACCCAACAATGTACGAAACGCAGTGATATGCATACTCTCTTTAGCTACTCTAAGTTGGTGAAATCTCGTTGCCAAATCCATTTGAGATAACACCTTCACACCGTGCAACTGATTGAACAAGTCATCAATGCGTGGGAGTGGATAAGTTTTCGTCTTTATCACTTTATTCGGCTCACGGTAACCCACACACAACCTTAAAGATCCATCTGCGTTAGTTGCAATACAGCAGGTGCACCCCACTTAGATATGCTTCTCTGAATGAACCCTTTCTTTAATAGGTCATTCACTTGCACCTCCAATTCCTTTTTCTCTCTGGGTGTCATATGCCTCAAAGGCATAACTATCGATCTAGTTTTCTTTACCAAGTCTATCCGAACCTCAATATCTCTATGCGGCGCCAATCCAGTCACTTCCTCAAAGACATCCGGATACTCTCTAGCAATCAACATACATGACAACCTCTCCTGTGGAACGACAAGAGAATATAGAAAACAAACCATCACCCCATCCTTTAGTAGGCAGCTAATCACTACCGTTCGCCCATCCACATCCCCGATTGTCACCAATAGCTTTTCACAATCCACTATAGCTACATACTTCTATAGCCGGTCCATTCCCAAGATAATTCTGAACCCGACGAAACAAAGCAATCACAAACAAAAAAGCATCCATGACACAATAATACTAAACCACTGCAAACCAGGCATAGGCTAGTCGAGCCTCCAACAGGGTTTGTCGTGATCAAGGCCGATCTACTATCTCTAGTCTCAATCCCAATCTATCTATTAGGTCACTATATATAAATGAATGTAAAGCACCGATATCAAACAAAACTCGAATAGGAACATCACCAATAGAAAGCATACTTTGAATGACAACCCCTTTCCCCTTCTCCTTCGCCGAGGGAGCACTCAATGAAGTCATGACTGCGTCAAAATCATATGCCTTCACTATCTACTTATCTGTCACCGGTTATGGACAATATTTCCTCAAATGCCTTGGTTTATCATAATTTTAGCACTTCTTCATATCCCTCACTTTGCAATTCTTGATTAAATGGCCCTTCTCTTTACGCCTATAACAAATGGGTTCCCGTATACCCATCTTCTTACCACCCTTGCCCTATGGCTTCTTTCTCTTTCCATTCCACTTCTTCTTTCCTTCACCACCTTGCTATGGCTTTAGCTCCTCTTTCTCAACAGAAACAATAATAGAAGTCCTAGCTTTAGGGTATAGGTTCTTATGGCAAAACGCTTTCTCTACCAGCTTCTCAAATAGCTCATCAATATGGTCTACTAGCTCCTCCACAATATAGTCATTCAATCCTATGATGAACTTTTCATTCTTCCTAAAGGGAGTATCAGTGAAAAACATCCCATGCTTAGACAAAGCATCAAATTCTGTCACATATTCAGAAACTGTAACATCCCACTATTTTGGACCATTCAAATCGACAATAAATCCACACATGTCAGACTTGAATACTTCAAAACAGTGGATTGTCAAGAAAATTTGGAGCAAATAAAATCAAACACAGAATCATGGGCGTAGAATATCAGAATAACTCGCAGCGGAAATAAAATACCATAGTAGTTCATGAAGCTACTATATACATACTCTCAAAACATATACAAAATCTCATAGTCTAAAAATGATACAACAGAAATCTGGATACAAAAGTCACTAATACTGAAGCAATACCGAATAGGAAATAACTGGAATAGAAACAGATGACAGATAGATAAATAAGGTCCAACAAATCTCTAGCTCCAGAAGATGAATCCAAAATTGTGTTACTCAGGCTGACCTGAGCGTAAAGTAAAACACAAACACTCGAGTCAGGACATACATACTTATACAATGTAAACCAACTCAAGTGAACTGTAATAGCAATGCACAATAACTTAAAGGATGCTTGGGATCGTCCATTCTTTAAGGATCCGTTAAACCATTAATTAAGCCGAAATAAACGCTATCATAGAAATGTCCATATTAAAGTAAACAATGCAAATAACAGTGTTAATGTGTGCATCAAAACAATCATAAGGAAATCAAATGGCCCACAAAGAAGTGTACCTGTGGTTATAGATTTCAAAATGGTTTAAAATTTTGAATTAAAAATCATTCATTTAAACCATTAAAAGTGAAGTCATTATACCTTCAAATCAAATATTCAATTCCCAAAAATTGCCTTTTCTGAGCTCATTTATTCAATTAAATACTTCAAAACATTGAAATTTCAACTTTCGCAGCACTTAGGAAATGCTGCGGTAAGTTATATTTGAAACAATTCAATTCAGCAAAGACAGCATTTACAAAACTGCTGTAGTAGTTCAATTACAATTAAAAATCTTATTTCAACCAACTGCAGCACTTATCAAGTGCTACTGTTGCTCTTTTATTAGTTTCAGGGTATAGTTTAGTTTCTTCAACCACAGCACTTACCAAGTGCTGCAATAGCCCTTAGTTAAATTTAGCCTTTAGTTCACTTGCAGCAACCACAACACTTACAAAGTGTTGCAGTAGCCTTTAGTTCAGATTTTTAAGTTAATTCCAGAAACGATAGCATTTCTGAAGTGCTACTAAATACATTTCCAGATTTATACAAAAATTTCAGAAATAATTAAACTTCAAATTTAACCATTTTAACTTATAAAAATCATATTTTCCACTTCAAAAATGTTTATTTAAATACCCTTTAACTTCTGATTTTATAAAGTAAAATTTCATAAATAAAATACCAAATTTTCCAATAATTTACTTATTAAATCCAAGTGTACAATTTTCCTATTCTTTGCATTTTAATCATTAACTCAACACTTAAATTTAAATTACTATTTCAAAAATAAAACTTAATTTCCATTTTAATTTCTTTACTTAAACTTTTATTTTAAACCAAATCACAAATTTCCAAATTAAGTTATATTTCAAATTACAATTTAATCATTTATTTATTTAACATTTTAACATATAGAAAAATCACTAACCCTTTATTAAATCATTTTAAATTCAATTTAAATCAAATTATCATATTTTTACATTTTAAAATACTTAAAATTTTTCAGAAAAATATATAAAATAACCACGGGTCTGTATAATATTTTCTAACCTAGGTCAAGTGATACGGATAATATATTATTTCAATCCGTAATTTACAAAGACAATCCAGGTTCTATCATTTCAAACCCGCAATCCCAAGTAAATATAAATAAATAAAAATCGCTCAGGCCTATCATTTCAGCCCATAACGATTTTTCCCTATTCTAAAGTCCGTTCGGGTATGTATCATTTCAACCCATAGTGATTCTATTCTACAGGGAACTTGTAGTGTGAGAAACAGAAATAAATATACAGTATAACAAAATATAACATATCAGATGATGTGACAAGTTTATAACAGAGTTTAACATCATATAATTCATATCACAGGCAGGTATAACATGGTATAACAATTCTACACATTCACTTGTTATCATTTCACAATTCTATAAGTATGAATGTCAAGCGTGAATAACTCACCTTTTTAAGCTGGAGTTAACGATTCAAAACACAAAGATAAATTCCAGAAAGCACGATACAGCACGATTTAGATTCAAGTGGAGAGAGAGCCAAGATATTGATCTTGTATAGAACAAATA
Source organism: Allium fistulosum (assembly GCA_030737815.1). Classification (NCBI taxonomy): domain Eukaryota; kingdom Viridiplantae; phylum Streptophyta; class Magnoliopsida; order Asparagales; family Amaryllidaceae; genus Allium; species Allium fistulosum. The sequence continues at coordinate 423,373,196 of CM060908.1, forward strand.
AGTAGAGCAATTACAAATATATATATTCAACACAAAGATTAAATTGAAACAAATGAAATTAGAATTAACAAATGACTTAACCAAGCTTTTAAATCACAAGTGCTCGACCACTATTCATTGTTTGCTCGGCCATGTATGTTATTTTGTGAAAATGGCTCGGGTTTGCATCACTTTACACACAGCTAGGCTAAGGAGATGAAGGGGTTGGAGTTACAAGTGAAGGAATGCAAAAGGTCAAGGCAAGAAAGAGGGGTTTGGTTGCATCTCTAGGCTCGACCTATGGTCCTATGTGCTCGGTCTGGTGCATCTTCAGGTCAGGTCAGAGGTGATGGTGATGGCTAGGGGTCACGGCAGCAAGTGGTGGTGGTGCTAGAGGGGATGGCCGAGGCAACTAGGGGGTGGTGATGGGAAAATATGGCTCGGCTAGGCAAAGTTTGGAGTTTTAGCAAAGTTTTGTGGTGCTTGCTTCACTTGGTGGTCACGGTCTGGTCTGGAAAGAGGAAGAGGAGGTGGTTGCCATGGATGATGAGGGGAAGTAAGTGATGGTGGTGGTCGGTGGAGGATATGGTGGATAGGGCTGAGCAAACATGTAGATGAACAAGGCAAAACAAATGAAAAGAAGAGAAAATAAGAAGATGGAAGCCATTAGAACTTACAATTGTTTTCCAGAATTTTGGAATGCCGAGAGAAATGATGTTGAGAAAGAGTTTGTACGTGAGTTTTACAAATGAAATGCACGGCTACAAGGAGTTTTGAACGGCAAAGGCAAGTGAAAAGACTAGGAAATGAAAAGTCACAAGTTAAAGATGAAACATTTGTCTCTTTAAATTTCCAAATCTATATATTCAAAATAAACTAATAGAAAATCAAGTAAATAAAATAAACATCAAAACAAAATAAAGTGGAAATGAAAATAAATAATTTGTCTTAGGAAAATAAGAAAATAAATAAAGAAAATAGTTTAATTTATTGAAACTAGAATTAAAAATTGTAAACAAAATACAACTAATATAGGAAATTTCCAAACACAACAAAATTCACACAATTTAATTCAAAACCCAAAACAAAATAAAAGATGGCAAATAAAATAGAAAATGAATAATAAAATGCAGATAAAATTCTGCCTGTAAAATGCTGAATTTATCAAATTTTAAAAGGTTTTAAAACGAAATTCGACGAAACGAAAAGCAGAACGGATATCAAAACCAATTACTGTTTCAAAGAAAAAGATTAAAATTTAAAATTTAAAAATTTCAATTTAAAAGTCACAGTTTGACAAAATATAACATTTCCAGAAAAATCAATATTTAATTGTATTTGGAAAAATAAAATAGAAACAAAAATCCAAAAATACATTGGAAAAATTCTAAACTTCAATTTAAAATTATTTAAAAATCAAAGTTTCAAAATAAAAATTAATTTAAAAATATTTATTAAAATTATGGGTTGTTACACTCTCCCCCACTCAAAGCTTTTCGTCCCCGAAAAGGAAGAAGGTAGGAGAATAGGAATAACTAGCAGGAAAAATGGAGAAATAGGAATAGCTAGCAGGAAAAATAAGAGAAATAGGAATAGCTAGTAGGAAAATAAGAGAAATAGGAATAGCTAGCAGGAAAAATGGGTTGAAAGACAAGGATGAACCGTTAATTTAAAACCATATAAATTTCAATTAGAATTCTTTAATATTTAATAATTTGGTTAAATCCATTCTATTATATCAATAAAAGTCATTTAATTCAAATTGTTAGTTAAAGAGGTAAACAATATTTAAAACACTTTAAAATATTTTAGAAAGGAAAATAACCGATCAAAATATCCTTTATATAATACTTTATCAAAATACTTTTATAACTCGATGTCTTAACAAGTTTATCCTCGTTCCTGCAGACTCTGGCCATGCGTTGATCAGGCGCAAAGCTAGAATTCTCCAGGTACTTAGTAGACTTGTTTCAACACCCAGTGAAAATACTGGAAAAACTAAAAAAACAGATATGGAAAGTACAATCCAAACAAAACAACCAAATCATGTCGATCATGGATCGCGGATACACAATGGTTACGCTTGGATCCCTCAGGAAACATCCGTACCCGTAGGCTCTCGCAGCCTCTGCGAATTACGTTATGCAGTCGCGCTCGTAAGACCATGGAGATCGCCATGGAATTCGATGGACACTCGGGTCCGGAAAACCAAATCAGAGAGAATAATATCAATAGAATGAATCCACAATGTGGCCACAAAGCAGATATCAAGCAGAAGGCACTTTCCATATCTTTACTTCGAAAATATGCATCATATAGTACCTTTTCAAATCACTTTCAAATATCGTACTTATATAAAGTCCATTATATATAAGATTTCATTTTCAAATCGAATACTTTCCAAAATCAATAGTATATCAAATCACACTTATATATACTTCGATTATATAAGATTTCACCTTTCAAATTGGATACCTTTCCAAATCAATAGTTTTCGAATCAACTTCATATTTATACAAACCAATTTTATAAGTTCGGTAACTCCCAAATCAAGTATTTAGTAACACAAGGTTCTCAAATTTCAATTTGTTTCAATATCAATACAGTTTTAAAAAATCATATACGATTTCACCAAATCATTTCTTCCAGATAAATATCTTCAGTTTCAAAGTTTCCAAAATAATAAGTTTAGAAAAGAAATCCAAATTTCCAAATCAATGTAATTTAGGTCGAACAAATTCATTTCCAATGACATCATGTAAATAATGGGTTTTAAATTTCAATCTATTTTCGAAACCAAATATTTTTCAAAATCAATTATACCCAAAACGTTTACCCAGTTTATAACTCTCCCTTTCCCTTTTAAATTATTTATTTTTATTTGAAAGATCTACTCTACCTTTGAAAATTATTATTATTATTATATACATATAGTTTTATAAAAGATGTTACTAAGTCAAAACATTTAAAACTACATTTTTTTCAAAATATTTTGAAGACCAAATGTTTTTCAAAACATTTCAAATCTAAATTTCATATTAGAAAAATTCAAAATAGCCTTATTCATTTACTTAACAAAACAGTTTCAAACTTATTTAAATCATATTACTACATACTTTAAACATACATACCAAACTTATATACTTTATACTTTTCAAAATTACTTAGCTTTGAAAAGTTAACCTTGATTTGGAAGTGCTCGAACCTTCAAAATAGTCGAAGAAATCATATTTTCAATCCAAGAGTTGGAAATCACCAACAAATCAGTACATCAATTCCAAAAGATAGGGTTATATCAATCAAATCCGAAACTCAAGGACTGAACACTGGCTCATTTCAAACTGTTCAAATATATACATATATCTTTCGAATATCAAATCATACTTCGGAATTTGAAATCAAAATTAGTTTAACAAATCAATCGCATAGCAAAGCTACCGAAGTGGCCTCTCCCCCACTCAGAAACTAGAAAATCAATGTCGATGATGCATGCATTCATCATCGAAATTATTTTCCAGCGACATAAGTGGGTTCTGGACTTCTATTTTCTCGAAAACTTCTTTTGAAATTTCTTCGAAATCATTTGAAACTCATTAAAATCATTTGAAACATTTCTTATTCGGAAAAATACTTTCAAATCATATTATTATATATTTTCAAAACCTTAAACCAATTTAAAAATGCCGGAGTTCAATCACTCAAATTCACATTCAAAACCTTCAGTTATAAGTCATTTTATATGAAACCATTTCTTTTATAATTTTCAAAATTTCAAATCCTTTCGAAACTTCAAATTCTCATTTTAAAATGGTATATAATCCTTATCGAAAACATTTCACCTTTATATAAAAATATGGTCATCCTTATCAAAACAATAACTTCGATGAATACACAATTTCCAAAAATACAATCAACCACAAATTTTCCAAGGGATGATTCATGGATGGATTTCAAAACAAAACAGAGATTCAAATTTAAAGGTCCCTAATCAAATAGAATTCTGATTCGAAGATAAGCTCGAACAAAGATGAGATAATTAAATTACCAAATAGAAGATGGATAAGCCCATATAAATTAACAAATAAGTAGAGCAATTACAAATATATATTCAACACAAAGATTAAATTGAAACAAATGAAATTAGAATTAACAAATGACTTAACCAAGCTTTTAAATCACAAGTGCTCGACCACTATTCATTGTTTGCTCGGCCATGTATGTTATTTTGTGAAAATGGCTCGGGTTTGCATCACTTTACACACAGCTAGGCTAAGGAGATGAAGGGGTTGGAGTTACAAGTGAAGGAATGCAAAAGGTCAAGGCAAGAAAGAGGGGTTTGGTTGCATCTCTAGGCTCGACCTATGGTCCTATGTGCTCGGTCTGGTGCATCTTCAGGTCAGGTCAGAGGTGATGGTGATGGCTAGGGGTCACGGCAGCAAGTGGTGGTGGTGCTAGAGGGGATGGCCGAGGCAACTAGGGGGTGGTGATGGGAAAATATGGCTCGGCTAGGCAAAGTTTGGAGTTTTAGCAAAGTTTTGTGGTGCTTGCTTCACTTGGTGGTCACGGCCTGGTCTTGACAAAGGAAGAGGAGGTGGTTGCCGTGGATGATGAGGGGAAGGAAGTGATGGTGGTGGTCGGTGGAGGATATGGTGGATAGGGCCGAGCTAACATGTAGATGAACAAGGCAAAACAAATGAAAAGAAGAGAAAATAAGGAGATGGAAGCCATTAGAACTTACAATTTTTTTCCAGAATATTGGAATGCCGAGAGAAATGATGTTGAGAAAGAGTTTGTACGTGAGGTTTACAAATGAAATGCATGGCTACAAGGAGTTTTGAACGGCAAAGGCAAGTGCAAAGACTAGGAAATGAAAAGTCACAGGTTAAAGATGAAACATTTGTCTCTTTAAATTTCCAAATCTATATATTCAAAATAAACAAATAGAAAATCAAGTAAATAAAACAAAAATCAAAACAAAATAAAGTGGAAATGAAAATAAATAATTTGTCTTAGGAAAATAAGAAAATAAATAAAGAAAATAGTTTAATTTATTGAAACTAGAATTAAAAATTGTAAACAAAATACAACTAATATAGGAAAATTCCAAACACAACAAAATTCACACAATTTAATTCAAAACCCAAAACAAAATAAAAGATGGCAAATAAAATAGAAAATGAATAATAAAATGCAGATAAAATTCTGTGTGTAAAATGCTGAATTTATCAAATTTTAAAAGGTTTTAAAATAGATATCAGAACCAATTACTGTTTCAAAGAAAAAGATTAAAGTTTAAAATTTAAAATTTTCAATTTAAATTCACAGTTTGACAAAATATAACATTTCCAGAAAAATCAATATTTAATTATATTTGGAAAAATAAAATAGAAACAAAAATCCAAAAATACATTGGAAAAATTCTAAACTTCAATTTAAAATTATTTAAAAATCAAAGTTTCAAAATAAAAATTAATTTAAAAATATTTATTAAAATTATGGGTTGTTACATAAACAGTCATCTCTCCCTACTTGAGATCGGTGAATTTCCTAAACAATACTGACTTCTAAGTAGCCGGAATGAACTTCTCTTCAAACCTCATCCTAAACTGATCCTAAGAAAACTGGTCTTCTGGAGTAGCAATAGCGACAACGTTCCACCAATTCATAGCTCAGCCCTGAAGCTTCCTCGAAGCCAACTTTCTTTTCATAGCATCTTCCACCTCTATGTCATTGAAGATGCATTCACAAGTATCCAACCAGTCTTGTGCTTCTATGGCTGATTCCGTTCCATTGAATGGAACCCCTCCCAAAATGGAGCAATCCTTACTTAACTTGGTAGAATCTACCCTAGGCGCTTGTACTAGAGCACCTCCTCCCATCAAAACTCCAGGAGTATTTCCCATTATATTAGCCATCATAGCATTGAACATGGTTTGGAAATCAGGCGTAGCAGCTCCTGATTCCGCTCCTTCCTCTACTCTTAAAGTCGATCTTACAGTATTTCTCGTATGCTAGCTCATCCTTATTATAACAAGAATGATCAGTCTCTCATAAAGAAAACTATGTCTATAGTGCTCATGTGCAAGCGACTTATACTATACTATCAGATTGGAATTTGAATATATTAAACCCCTTAGTGACATTGGCCTAACGATAGTTAAGTGGGATTACCATCGTATATACACTTATGAAACATATTAAATATTGTAAATCGATCAATGAGTGGTATACCAAATAGAGCTAGTGTCCTTCCTACATGGATTAACTTAGGGTAGCACCTTGAGTGTGGCATCCTTGCCCCAATGTCGCTAGTCTGACGATTTGATGTACATGCACTGAGTGTTGTGGCTACATGACTTAGATGAGATGATGGATAGAGGAGTGTTGTCATGTAAGCTGGAGTAGACTAAGGAGGGTCATGTATAGTATTATAGATCATGTGGGTGCACCTACAATGCTGATTCATATGTGATATTCTTTATCAATGGGTGTTGACTCGGTTTTTGGTATACTAAGTCATATGTGTACTAGGTATCACCGGGTATTGAATCATTTTTTGGCAGTTAACCAAATTTATCACTGTTATATGATTATATGATGTGATATTAATAACTTGTTATTAGAATGAACCACAACTGAGTAGATTTGCAACTGTTGTAAGATCAAATAGAATATGTAACATGATTTATATATGATACCTATATAGGAGTTGGGTAATTGACACCTTAATATGATGATTTCATTCTGTTATCTTTTATTGTTTGATATTTGAGTTTACACACAGCTACTTTCTAGGCTCACCCGGGTCGTTATTTGTTTTAATAACCTTGGGTTATACTAAGGTTGTATTTCAGGATGTACCTTCAAGATATCATTTCTATCTTGTGCTTTTTGTAGAGGAATGTGTATAGTCTAGATATTATATTCCATTTCTCATATTTTGTGGTACTAGCCATAGAAAATGCGGTGATCTTCAACCAGATCATTCGAGACTTCAAGATAGTACTATAGTATTTAAGAGGGATGGTGACCATGCGCGTAGTTATGTATGTATCGTTTTGATGGTGTATGTAACTGGATGTTGGCATCAATTGAATATAAGGATGTGATATATATATATATATATATATATATATGTGTGTGTGTGTGTGTGTGTGTGTGTGTGTGTGTGTTTTTTTGTGACTTTTTCACCATATTGATATTGTTGTAGATGTTTTATTTTATGTAATCCTACCTTTATATTATTCACCCTAGGAAACTCGTGTGTATTGCTTTTTGTTGAGACGAGATACGTGCTTTGCAAAGATTTAGGTATATGATACCATGTATTCATGTTGATAGAAGGGAGTATATATTAGAGATCGCACCTATCATGTCCTTTACTCCGTGCTTTCGGACGATAACCTCCCTTTAAGAGCTTGGGTGATGGGCTGGGGCTTTATAATATTCAACAACAAATATGATACAGTTAATGATGTGCCTAGAAAAAATATGTAATTTGATTATATAACTTAACTCTTATAAAGACTCTTATTTGAAATAAAGTATGATTTTGGTTTTATTTTCTATTATATGAATTGTTATTAGAGATATATAAGTGGTACTTACAATTAAACATGTATAAGTAGAAAATCCTTAAGAGAAATATTTTGTCGATTGGAGTTTTGAATGTGTTCGTAACTATGAGTATTAAATCAATATTTAAATACTTACTTTTTAAATATCCTTAGTCAAGATGTGTTAAGAAAAGGATATCGATACATTTTTTTAGACTAGTATAAGTAACACTCTCCAAACGATGGATGGTGAATTATTCATGACCATTGGAGACACCAAGGGATTACGTACTTATGGACGTTTGGAACACAGAATGAATTGATGAGTGTCTTCTATATTTTAATACAACTATGTCAAAATAGAAGATCTCATGGTAACGACGTGCAATAGTTTTTTGACTTAAGGTATTGTCGATCTTAAGTAGGTAGGTTGTACTTTGATTATGGTCAAGCACATCCCATAACAACTATGTTACGACCATAACTGGGTAGACATTGGACTACTTGAAGTGAAACACTAATCATGAGAGAATTCATCCCCTATGTTGTAGAAGATTAGTATCATCGTAATTGATAGTCAACTTAAAGTTAAAATACCGGACCAGTGTATATCAATTAATGGATAAATGCTACCATATTGAACCAAGGACTTTAATGCAATATAAGCAATTAACTATGGATATAAACATAGTATTTGAACCTTATACTAAACTTTAGATACCTTATTGATATAGTGATTAAGAAAAGAAAATGTGCATAAAATATCATTACTAGGTGAAGCTGAATAAGGATTAGAAATTGGATTTTGCCTAAATGGTCAATAAGCGGTTGAACTTGTGCCCAATACCGTACTTCAACAAAGTCCGTACAAGCTTTGGTATTTAAATTTTTTATAAATTGACTAAGGACCTACTTCACTTTAAAGAGGCAACTTTATTGTACCGTTAGTTAGTTTTCAAGCTCGATCAATATAAAAGCAATTATATATGTTATAATTAATAATAAAATCAATACAAATATTGGATTAAATTTTTATGGCATCTTAATTATTTATTTGAAGCCTAAAAATTAATCTAAATTATGTATAAAATTTTTATATTGATTTAATTAAGTAATGGGCTTAAATAAATTAATGATATGATTGATGTAATAGTTAAATAAATTAAACCTAAAGTTTGGAAGCCTAAACATAAGGGAGAGGGAGGGGTGGGGGTGGGTGTCCAGAACATAGGAGATGAGGGTTGAGACAATGTCTTTAGATCTCGAGAGAAGGGTGCTAGATACTTGTGATCTAGATGGCTATAAATAGACAACCCTTCAAGGTTTCTTAATAGAGAAATAAATCTTGACCCTGGCCTCCATTATTGACATTGGTAACGCCTTATAAATGGAGTTGCATCCTGTGGATAAGGAGAAAAGACTAGAAGTTCAAAGGAGAAAACAACTAGCAACATGGGTGTTCAACAATCAATGGGATTAGAAAATGTTAATACTTCCCTTTTAAAATAGATTTATAAATATATAATTTTTCATATACTTGTTATCCCCATAAATGCATTCGACCAAAAATTGTTTTAAAAAAGATTGAAATAATAAATATAAATATATTTTGAATAATTAAATAATATATATATTATTCTGATATATATACATTTATATAGAGAGTTTTTTATATCTTGCTTATAGCTAAGATTTATTAAATAAAAGTTTTAATATATATATATGGTATTATAGTTTCAAAATAAATTCTGATTTTATTTTCAAATAAGATAACTCTTTTCTATTTTCTCGTTTTATTTAAAATTTATATATTGTTCATACAAATTTCAAATTTTATACCAATAAATATTTAAATTATGTTAACAGTTTAATAAAAAATAGTTTTTTTAATGTCGGTTGTGTTTTAAAAAATATATTTGAATAACTAAAATTATATTAAACATCTAATTAGTCAAACATATTTAAAATTTGAATTTAAATAAAATATTTTATTATATATAAATATATATAAGGCTTTATGTAAAAAATTAATTTTAAAAGTCAAATATAAATTTGGATATAAATATGTAGTGTGTGTATATTATTTAATGAATATAAAATTATATTATATCTAGTAAATATATTATTGGATACACACACAGAGATATACATACATACATACATATATGACTATATTTATTCATATTCACTCATTATATATCTGATATACATACACAAAAATATATATCCATTTTGAAATGATTATTACCTTGACACAATATTTATTAAGCATAAATCCCAATGGTTAATTATGCACCATTGACATATGTTCATCGTGTATACACTAGGTTAGATAACCATATTTATTGTTTTTACAATGTTTGTATTTCGAAAATGAGCATACTATATAGTTAAAATAAAATTAAAATGAAATAAAATACAAACATATATTATAATTAGATTAATATATATACATAAATATTTAATAAAAATTAATTGAATTAAACTTAAACCCCAAACTGTATTATTAATCAATACTAAATATGATTTAGTACGGAATTTTTGTTCATGTAAATACAGAATACAATATTATGCAGATTAATAAAAGGATTTTTTTTTCAATTCCCCATTTTGCCCGATTGGTAATGCACTTGATCCAACAATGGTATCAGAGTCCGCATCATGTTCGCATGAATAATTACCTAATGAAATAGCTAGTGGTATGCACTAGGGAAATTCTGTAATTTGTTACATATATTAAACTCTGTATCAATCTTGTTCATAAAAAAGATGTTTCATTTCTGTTATATACTTTATTATATTATGATATAATTAATTCAGTAATTGATTTAAAGTATATTAACTAGAAAATCCTTAAATAAAATGTTATGTGGGTTTAGTTGCAATCACGAGTAATTAACCATGAAATAAAGTAACATTTTGTTTTAAATATTCCTGATCGAGATGTTTCGACAAAGGATATCGATACATCTGTTGAGATCAGAGCATGTAACACTCTCTAAATGTTGGGCATTGTATTACTCACGGTTGCTGTGGGCACCAAGGGGTTAACTACATCGCCTTGAATATTACTGCAGTGAAAGCAATATAAATATAAATGTAAAAATTTATAACTAAGTTGGGGCTGATTCCAAATGTTGAGAATCCCATGACATTATTTTGTGAAAGTTGTGATGCAGATCATAAAAGAAATTCAGGCTCAGATGATGTCAAGACACATGCTTCGAAAGTTCTACGTGATAAAGGAAATTTATCAACGTTGGAGAGATGTTGGCTGACAGAGTAGATAGTGATACAATATAGCAGATCTGTTCATAAAGGGACTAGCTCGATCAGTTCTGAACTAATCGGAGGAATGAGATTAAGCTTCCATAATTAATCCCAAGTGCAAGTGGGGGATTGAAAGAGTTAGTGGTATGTCCTAGGGGCAATTATGTAATTGTTACATACGTCTAACTCTATAGTCAATCTTATTTGTATCAACAATGTTTATTTTCTTTTATATACTTTATTATATTATGAAATAAATGATTAAGTAATTAATTTAAAGTATATAATGAGAAAATCTTTAAATAAAATATTATGTGATAGTAGTTGCAAATAGTTGCAATCGCGAGTAATTAATCACAATATGAAATAATTTTGTTTCAAACATTCTTGGTCAAGATGCTTCGAGAAAGGAAATTGATACATCTGTTGTGACCAGAATGGAACACTTTCCAAATATTGGCCATTATATTACTCAGGGCTGTCGGGGAACTAAAGGATTATGTACTCATAGTTATTGGATAACTATGGAATGACCCATCTGAGAGTTTCTTATTATTAGTAGTAACTAGGTTAAACAGGAAATCTTAGGATGACGATGTTACATAATTCCAACTTGAGAATACTATGGAGCTCCAGTGTGAATACTCCATTTTGGTTTTGGTTAACCCATAGCATGGAAATTCATCTAGTGACTATAGTTGGTTTTGAGTTGAAGCATTGGGAGTGAAATACTATTTTATAGAAAATTCATCCCCTTAGTAGTAAGAGTTAGTATCATGACCAATTGTAATCAATTAAAGTCAAAATCTCTAGCCAAAGTATTACGGTTAATAATAAATATCATTATTGAACCAAATACTTTTTTCTATAAATACGAGTTGAATGTGGATAACACTTGAATTTTGACCAATACCAAATTCTATATCTCCTAAGATGATATAGTTTTGATAAAGAGAACGTGTGTAAATTATCGTTGCTAAAAGGTACCAATTAAAAAATATGAAATTGTATTTTACCAAAAAGACCTGTAAGTGATGAAATCAACCAAACTGTCACACCACTAGATAAGGTAATGTGTGAATGTTAATGTTTGAATTGTTCAATATTAATCGTTGACTGAATGCACACTTCTGAGTCTCACAATTGTATTTGTGAATTCTCCGAAAACCCACACGATTTAATTAGTTTATAAAGTAACATAAATTAACTAAATTAATTAATATTTAAGAAATATTAATTTTTAATTATTTGATTTTTGTAGGTGTTATTAATAATTATTTGGATGTATATATAAATGTTATATATGCACGTATTGATATACGATATCGATATATTTATTTAAACAATTTTATAATAGAGATAATTACTTAAACGAGGTTTAGATTTTTTTTGTCCACTAAAGTAGAAAGTTATGGCTGGCTATAGGAGGTAAAATTTAGTACGAATATGATTTTAATTTAATTTGGAATTAATAAGGGAATTTTTTAAGGAGAACGGAAAAAGTTTTCATTTTCTCCGTATAAACAAATCTTCCACATTAATCTTATTTGATTTTTTGCTCTTCCTACCAATTTCTCTTAGATGGCTAACCATACATCCTTCTTCAACACTCCTTGACCGAAATTAACCCAAAAATTACATTAAACAAATTAAATCTAAGGTGGTTCATTCGATCATTGCAACATTGAGTGGCGATTTAAGCAATCAAGGAGTCATTCTTAAATCGAAATGTCATGATGGGTAGATCTAAAAAGGTATTAATCTTAATTTATTTCAATATATGCTCACCCTTCACCCATATAGATGTATGTAATATATTTTTATTACCAATAAATTAGGTTTGATATAAAATTATTTTATGTGTTGTTTGCAAAATAAATTCAAAGTAAAATATTTAAATACAACAAAATTTGTTGTTTAATTTTATGTTGATTTAAGTTAGTCATTACAAATTGTACTTCATTTATTATTTACTTTTAAGTATACATTTATGTAAATAATTAATTTTTCATTTCAGTCAAGATTTAAATTATGCAAGATTTGTACATATAAGATTGTTTGTACATATGAATTTTATTTTATTTTTTGTTTTGTATGTTTATAAACCCAAAAAAATTATTTTAATCATTTTGGTCATGTATACATTTAATTATAATTTCACATTATATATATATATATGTATATGTGTGTGTATAAATATATATATGTGTGTGTGTGTGTGTATAATGTGAAATTAGAACCAACATATAGAATGGTCGCTTGAAAAAACCAATTATATGGGTGTCTAAGGAAATAGTGCTTTAATTAAGGAGAAAGTTACTCTAATTAAGTAATATTCTTTATGAATGGAAAAGCTCCCGATTTCCTGGGCTTAATCTGGCTCGTGGAAGTGGTCTTTTTCAAAGGTATGCCCTTGTGGAAGGTTCAAAAGTGTTTTGAGCCTTAGGTTGGTTCAATAAGGGTATCTAAATATAATATAATTTTATAAAGAGTTATAAAATATGAATTTAAAATTTGGTTTAAATTCAAATTTTAATTTATAAAGGTTATAAATAAATTAATTCAATATTTCAAATTAGAACTAAAATTTATTAGGGTTGTGAATATAATTTAAAATTGTGTTAAACTTGTATCCATAAAGTATATAAATAATTAGATTTAAATATGTTTTAAATTCACATAAATATAAACGTTATGTTTAAATTAAATAAAATATTTAACTAATAAAAGGATACATATGAATATATATATATGTATGTATGTATGTATATATATACTTAATGAATTACAAATATTATAGTAAATTAATATATATATATATATATATATTATGTAGAAAAAAGGGAGGCTTAAATGAATCGAAATCCATATAGACTTAAGGGAGTATACATTGGATGTAGAGATGTTATGACCTCTCTTCACCTCCAATACCTAATATACTAAAATACAGGTAGCGCTGCAATGGTACCCGGCCGATGGAGGAAAAATCATCCATAGTTAATAATGATCAATCGCTCAATAGATGACATGTCATATATTTCACAACACAGACCAAATATAATATCAAACATAGATATAAAGTAGGCGAGACAATAGTATAATTAAATGAACTAAAACATCAATAGAGCACAACAAAGGTTCATCAGATTATACATCATAGAATATACATGAGTTTCATATCTAAATTACATCATAAACAAATAATATAAAACTGTCTATAGATACAATAAAGTGTTGATAACTCTATAACACTAAGCAGCAGAATAAGCTATAGTAGCTCCATAATATAGTATATATGAGTAAGCGTAAGCCACCTACTCGTCCTTCGCATAGCTTCATTAATCATCGGCATAAATTTCTCTTAATCTATTTATTTAAGTGTATGTAAGAATATAAGAAGCAACATTGATAACCTAGGGTTAGACAATAGTCTTGTATTAGTAGTCTACAAGCCTAATATTATAGATATAAAGTCAATATATCGTAAATAAAACAATATGGTATGGAAAGTCATAACTCATATGCTCCTAAATCTAACTAGTTCGCACATAATAACATCATATGCTAATGTACTATCATCAGCATGGGTGTACTACTCTATATTAGTACATACTAGGGTGTCGAGGTATTAGACTTAGACAAAAAGCAACCATCAAACATAAAAATATCAAGCATCTCTCATACTTACAGTGCACTTGGATATATGATCTCACATGACCAATATCGTTAGGTCTACGACTAATCAACATCGTAGCTCCTTCTACTCTTGAAACCTTGCCCACTCAAACAACTTGGAACTTAACCAATGCCATAAGGTCCACATATACAAATCCACTCAGACGATCCATGGTGAGTGTCCATGCCTACTTCTTTACGAGCATACATCAAATCCATGTTCACCAACGATCTCGTAGTACACATACCATGGAACCCCTTTATTTTAGCACACAAATCATCATCATATAGAAATTGGCTGCTCAGATAATCCCCAGATACTCTAGCTAGCTCTTCTCTATAGGCACTTCAATATGTTATTTTAGCATGGATCGGTGCCAATCCATGTACTTTAGTAAAATCTGATTCATATCTTCATGCTATAACTTAGAAAACACAAATTGGCCATGGTGTCGATCCATCATGGATCGATGTTGACCCATAAAGTAGCCAAAATTTCCCCTTCTTTAGCCTACGATCGATCCTCCTTGCCATCTACTTCAAAAATGCTATGTTAACATTTGGCATGGATAGGTGTTGATCTATCACTTAGCCAAATTCCATTAAGATTTTTTCCAACTTCATTCCGACCATCGATCCATCTTCTTCTTAGCCACTTCGATCTGTGTGCATCCCTCATTTGCAGCGATCAACTCCAAACACTATAGAGCTAGTGCATCGAAGTATTCTACGACTATGGATCCTCCATCGTAGTGTAATAATCGAAGACTCCATTGTAATAGCCTTTCCATACACTCGATAATTCTCCATCCATAGAATAATCACATCCATATCACTCCACGTGAGTGTTTCATCCATAAAATTTACAAAATTCAAGAACAACATAGCAAACAATCATCATGTAAAGTCATACAATCTATAAAATCATTCTAATATACACCTAACATGCATCTATGGGTTCACAACATCCAAACACATGATTTAAGTCATTTAAAATCACTAATATTATATTTGAATTTTGTTTCCAAATTAGGTTACATTCCAAAATCATATTTTTAGGTTAAAAAATGAATCCAAAACACTTTCAAACATATATTTCAATATATAATATGTAAGAGGTTATAATCCACTCACCTATCAATGTAAATATGGTCATATAAGCTCTAAAATATGGTGAATCTGAGTTGGGCAGCAAAGAAAGACGAAATCCATCCCAAAAATGATGATTTGACGATCACTAATGATATCCCTAATCTCGATTCCCTTAATCTCTTGATTTTAGCCCAATATAGTTTGATTTTAGTTAATCTTGATAAAGATATATTTTAATGGTGGTTTTAGGAAGATGGAAGAATGTTTTGGTGGCTTCTCTAACCCTAGGATTAGCACAATTTTCAAAATCATCTAATGAGGCCTAAAAATGGACTTTGGGCCATAACTACTAAATCTACCTAAATTTACCTAAACTTGGAACAATCATATATCTCAAACGGCTAGGCCGAATTACTTTTATGACTACTCAACAAAAAGGAAAACTATCAAATCTTTCATAAGGAAAAAGAACCAAGTACGAATTCTACTCCTATCAAAAAGTCATGTTCTTTACAAGTTTTCTAGGCCGAAAATGTTCGTAATTTATTCTAAAGCCCAAAAATGTCAAATCATAGTATTACCCAAAGTTTCAGCTCATTTTAAGTTTGTTTAGTTATGTAAATAATATTTTATTGACTTACGTATATGTAAAATTGTGGTCGTTACATTTTCTTCCCCTCCCCCAATTTCAAGAATTCACCCCTGAACTTCCAACATCAAACGAAACATAACCAAAACAAACGTTATTTTCGGCAAATTTTCCATGGTCTCATAATAGACTCAAACAAATAGACCAGGCTACAAATTGACAGAGGAATGGGCCCAAAGACATAGATGGCAATGAGAATGGAAAAATGGAGAAGTGCTAGAAAATTGACCGAGATTGGAATCAGGTCGGTACCAATAACTAATTATCGGTACCGATAATTAGTGGTCGGCGGCAATAATTAGCGGTCGGCACCAACCATAATATAGTACATTGATTTGCTTGCATGGGACTTAGGAGCATCATCTAAGAAGGCTTTTGAATTTTGGAACTTGGAATCATGTCGGTATCGATAATTAATGGTCGGTACCAAGTACCAACCATTAATTAATGGTACCGATCATTTTTAGGCTATATGAGGATTCATGGTAGATGAGGTGGGAGACCACCATGAAGCAAAGCTTGAGGTTTGGCATATGAAAAATAGGTCAATACTTATGGTTGGTACCGAGTTGTGGTTATTTTTAGAATTTGTGCATGGAGACCCGTTCTTCATTCTGGACTTTCGAATCTAAAGAGAAAGACTCATTCAAGCCTGAAATGACAAGATTCACATAGGAAACCACATATAAAATAGCAAGGGACCTTCAACTAAAAAGGGGATTGGATTTTTAGGACTTGAGAGCGACCTTCTTCATCCTCTAACTCATAAAACTAGATAAAACCGAGATCTATCTGATTTGGTTATAACTATTGTATTTTGGTGAGAATTCATCAAATAATAAGGTTAAGTGGACATAGACCAAGATTTTTCCAAACCACTATAAAAACATTATGTTTTGTTCTTTTTTTCTTCGTTCTCTTCATTTTATTCAGTTATATGTTATTTGACTCAGATTCTATTGATATTGGAGGATTATGTCAATTTTTTGTTCAACATATTTGATGCTTTCACATAGAAAAACTTGAAATTTAGTTTCAAGGCCTACTTCAAGAGCTTTTGCTGGAGAAAGTCAACTAGAGCACATAGCCTCCTCTAATGGTGGCTGGATCTCCTCTATTTTCAGTCGTTTCTCCTCCAACTTAGCAACATCCAGAAGGCGTTAACCCCATCCCAACCAGATAAAGATAGCACGATTTTCTTCCTGTTTGTTCCAAATATTGGAGGTGGTGTTTCAAGGTTCTACACAATAGCAAAATTATTCAAGGGCTACACATATGGTTGCTAGAGATAATTCAAAGGCTTGATTTAATATTCCCAACAATAGAGAGTTTCCGGGATTGGCTAATTCATCGGGGGCTAGTAACGTACGGAATAGTCACCTCAATAATGATCTACCAACAGCAAAGCCTAAAACATGGATTTGTCTGGTTGTTGAAAATGAGGTATCTTCTTTTACTCCAATAACCTATTTCCAC
The DNA here is from genome assembly GCA_030737815.1 of Allium fistulosum. Lineage (NCBI taxonomy): Eukaryota > Viridiplantae > Streptophyta > Magnoliopsida > Asparagales > Amaryllidaceae > Allium > Allium fistulosum. The sequence goes on from CM060908.1 coordinate 423,390,893, forward strand.
CTCATGCTATGAAGAACCTACAGTGTGCCAAAATGAACACTCCTTTGAAAGGCAAGGCTAGAGAAAATTGGAATAGTTCAATAATGTTGTATGTTATGGGTCCGAAGCCTTACTACCACTATTTTAGAGCCTATGTCCTTAGGGTTCGGAAACCGAAATCCGAGTTCCAAATTTATTCTAGGGATAATGTGTTTTACATTATTAAATTTGAAGTGTCAGAAGATCGTGACACCATCCTAGCCAACGGCCCTTATTTTTACGACAAGAGATTAATAATGACGAAGAAATGGTCTCCTAAAATGAAACTTACCACAGATTTCCAACAATATATACCCATTTGGGTTAGATTCCTTGGGCTTGACATTGAATTTTAGATAGATGATGGTATCGAAAGAATTGCTTCGATGTTTGGTAAACCCATAAAGCTTGACCAAATTACTAAAGGTATAATTCGAATAGCATATGCAAAGGTATTGATTGAAGTGGACTCGAATTTTATGTTTCCAAATGTAGTTCCTATTTTAGATAATGATTATTCTATTATTTGGCAAGAAGTGATCTATGAATGGAAGCCCACATAATGTACTTCTTGCCATTGTTATAGCCTTACAGAGAAATACTATTCTCTAAAACAAATAGGTCCCTAAAGTTTAAGAGACATCCACTGTTAATTATAATAACATGAACATAGATAACCATCAAAGTGAACAAGTTGAAAATAGTAACAATCATCAATTCAAAAAGAATAATAATCAGGCCAACAATATTAGTTCATAAGATATCAATCAGCATATTCCTAATGCACAGTCAAATGTATTACCGTCCGCATATTTTCAAACAAAAGACAAATACATTTTTCAAACAGTACATAAGGAAATAATTACAGAGATAATTTGCATGAAAGCAGGTTCCCCCTTAACAGGACATATCAACCTATCTCCTTCAACAAGCAAAGTCAAAAACTCCCCTAAAGACACGATGATGATTGATCAAACTCAGGTTGTAAATCCAATTAATTTGGAAGGAGATACCACCTTGCAAGATCGCCTAGCTTCTCCTCAAAATAGTCATACTTCAAATGAGACGAATGTAGGTCCGAACCCAAGCACATCCTCTAATGTTCGTTGGGCAGTTTCTGTTGGAATTCCTAAAGTGTAAATGAAAATACACTTGTCCCACATCACCAAATATACAAACAAAGCCTAGTTTATATATGGCTTTGTAATGAAGGTGTTGGGGCCTAGGGGCACCTAAATGTATGCTTCGTTGTGAGGAGGGAGATCATGCATCTCCACCACACACGCGCGAGCGCCGCCGCCATCCGTCCGACCGAACCGAACCGGGCTCGGGTTTGGGTTTGGGTCTAATATGATCCTAATTTTACTGCAAAACTGGGCCGGGTTTTTTTAACAGTTGCAAGCTATACGAACAGACACGACTGTTCATAAAGCGGACGCGGATTACTGAGGAGGTGCGACTTCTGAAGCGAGAAGGTGTGACCTAACTGACGAAGCACGGGCGAACAGAAGCGGGTGCGGCCCGACTGAGGAGGCGCGGCCGAACGGATACAAGTAGCAGGCGGGTGCGACCCGTTAACGAACAGCAGCGTTCAAAAGGCAGCGGGTGCGACCCGTCAAGTAGACGCGACTGTTTGAAGGGATGCGGACGAAATTATAAATAGGAGAGAATCCTGATCACATTCTCATCCCATTCCAATTCTATTTCGTTCCCTTCTCTTCTTCTTCCTTGCTCCTGAAAACAATAAATCACTGAGTGATATACTCATTACAATTTCGAGCAGAATTCGTCTGTTGTATCTTGGGAGAATCTTGAAATAAAATTCTTAAGGAAATCGTTACGACGAGCCTCAGACTTAATCCGGTTAGAATTCTAGTCTGTTTGTATATTTATATACATTATTCTATATTCTATTCGTTATTCTGGTTATACTATTTATTCAAAATAGTATACCGCTGTTGTTGTAACTTATTTACAACATTCATACTGTTATTATAATTAATACAGAATTCCAGTGTAGTGGAAATCTGAGTTATAAACTTGTGCGACGAGTTTATATTTGATTATTCTCTGTTTTGGTATACTAGAAGTATAACATCTTAAGAATTTTACTGTTTTAACTAAAACAGAGATGGCAATAGTAGAGCTCTCAACAAAGGCTACTACACACAACAGACCCGATCCTTTTAAAGGAGATGGTGACGACTTTTTAACATGGCAGAATCAGATGTTATTTTACCTCACCACACTCGGTCTGCAACGGTATCTCGAGGAGGAGGAACCGATTTCTGCACTAGGCAAGGAAGCAGATGTTGCGACATGGAAACATTCTGATTTCCTATGCAGAAACTATATTCTGAATTGTCTCGACAAGGTGCTATACAAAGTATATCAACCTCTAAAGACAGCAAAAGCACTCTGGAATGCACTTGCCACGAAGTATAAGACGTAGAATATCAATCTTAAGAAATTCATTGTAGACAAATTCATTGTAGACAAATTCATGGACTACAAGATGGTCGACTCCAAACCAGTGACTGCTCAACTGCATTAACTACAAATCATTATTCATGAACTCGAAGCGGAAGGTCATAAGGTTGGAGAATCATCTTTGGTTGAAGCCATCACGGGAAAACTGCCACCGTCGTGGAGAGATTACCGCAATTATCTAAAGCATAAAAAGAAGGAAATCTCTTTACAGGATCTCATAGTCCGATTGAAAATTGAGGCAGATAACCGTGGAATTACAAAACAAAGCGAGGAGGCATTTGTGGCTGAAGATTCAAAGACCAAAAACAAAAAGAAGAATTTCCAGAAGAAAAGGAAAGCTCCAAACAACAAACCAAAAGACAACAAACGAACCAAAAAGTTTAATGGTGAATGTTGGGTTTGTGGAAAGGTTGGACATGCCGCTAGAGATTGCAGACTCAAAAAGGACCGCAACAAAGAGGCAAATTTAGTAGACAAGATGGAAGTGGATGAGTCCAACTTCTCGGTAGTTGTATCTGAATGCAATATGGTTCAGAATCCTAACCAATGGTGGATGGACACAGGCGCTACTCGTCATGTCTGCTCTGACAAACCCATGTTTTCTACATACAAGAAATTCGATCATGAAGAAAAACTCTATATGGGTAATTCTATAGTATCTATGATCGAAGGCAGTGGCACAGTAATCCTCAAGTTTACTTCAGGAAAAACTGTCAAGTTGAATGACGTGCTCCACGTTCCAGACATACGCAAGAATCTCATCTCTGGTGCAGTATTATCAAAGAAAGGATTCAGAATGGTGTTCGAGTCAGACAAGATGGTTCTGTCCAAAGCTGGAATGTATATCGGAAGGGGATATTTATGTGATGGCCTATTTAAGGCAAATGTAGCCGTTATCGGCAATAAAACAATGTATTCTGATTGTGCTATTAATAAAATTGAAGTTTCTTACTTGCTTGAGCACGAAATTTTACTATGGCATGATAGATTAGGACACATAAATTTCCGAAAAATGAAAATATTATCAAACTTGGGATTAATTCCAAAATTCCAAGTAGATAAGAACTACAAATGTGAGACATGTGTAGAAGCAAAAATGGTTAAAAAACCATTTCAATCTATTGATAGAAGCACCGAACCACTAGGTTTGGTTCATACAGATTTATGTGATTTTAAATCGTTACCTGCAAGTGGTGGTAAAAAGTACTTTATCACGTTTATTGACGATTATATGCGATATTGCTATGTATACCTTTTGAATAGTAAAGATGAAGCAATTACATCATTTATAAAGTACAAAGCTGAGGTAGAAAATCAGTTAAATAAAAAAATCAAGATATTGATATCTGATCGAGGTGGAGAATATGAATCACCATTTGAACAGTTCTATGCCGAAAATGGTATAATTCATCAAACAACAGCTCCATATTCACCATAACAAAATGGTGTAGCCGAGAGGAAGAACAGAACGTTAAAAGACATGATTAATGCCATGCTTTTAACTTCTGGTCTACCGACGAACTTGTGGGGGGAAGCCTTAAATATGTCTAATCACATATTAAAAAAAGTTCCTCACAATAAAACAGGAACAATTCCATATGAGTTATGGAAAGGACACAAACCAAGTTTTAAATACCTTAAAGTGTGGGGGTGCTTGGCAAAAGTCCCAGTTCCACCTTCCAAGAAAGTCAAACTTGGACCAAAAACAGTAGATTGTTACTATTTAGGGCCAGCCCAAAATAGTAGTGCCTATAGATTTTTGGTATTCAAGTCTGATATAGCTGATATTCATGTAAATACAATCATGGAATCTAGAGATGCCTCGTTCTTTGAAGACGTGTTTCCGCACAAAAGGAATGAAGGGAATAATGTCCCTAAAAGGACAAAAGAAGAATCAAGCAATTCACATGAAGATGAAACTCATCATGAGATTGAGGAAGTTGAACCAAGAAGAAGCGTAAGGGCTAGGACTTCCAAGACATTTGGTTCGGATTTTTTCACATATGTGTTAGAACATGAACCTCAAACGTACAAGGAAGCAATGTCATCTTCTGAATCTTCATGTTAGAAAGAAGCAATCCAAAGTGAGATTGATTCAATTCTAAGTAATAAAACTTGGGAAATTATTGATATTCCACCTGGAATAAAAACTATTGGCTGCAAATGGATTTTCAAGAAGAAAATGAAAGCAGATGGCTCTATCGACAAGTATAAAACTAGATTAGTAGCCAAAGGATATCATCAAAAAGAAGGAGTAGAATTCTTTGATACATGTTCGCCAGTAACACGAATAACCTCTATAAGAATGCTAATAGCAATTGCATCAATTTATGGTCTAGAAATTCATCAAATGGATGTAAAGACAGCATTCTTAAATGGAGATCTCGATGAGGAGATCTACATGGAGCAACCGGAAGGTTTTATTTCCAAAGGAAATGAAAACAAAGTCTGTAGATTAGTAAAATCATTATACGGACTAAAACAAGCTCCAAAACAATGGCACGCATAATTTGATAGTGTCATGATGAGAAATGGTTTTCGTATAAATGAATGCGATAAGTGTGTTTATTATAAACAAATTGGACAATCATATGTGATGATTTGTTTATATGTAGACGATATGTTAATATTTGGTCCAATTACTCAAGTAATAGAGACCATAAAGAAGATGTTAACTAGCAATTTCGATATGAAAGATTTAGGAGTTGCAGACGTTATTTTGGGAATCAAAATAATAAGAACTCCTAATGGAATTGAATTGTCTCAGTCACACTATGTAGACAAAGTGATTGAAAAATTCCATGACTATGGAATTAAAGGAGTGAGAACACCTTTTAATCCATCAGAAGTACTGCATAAAAACACTAATGAGAGTGTAATGCAACTGGAATACTCTCGTGTAATAGGATGTCTCATGTATCTCATGAATTGCACAAGACCCGATATAGCTTATGCAGTAAGTCGACTGAGCAGGTATACAAGCAATCTAGGAAAGGAACACTAGAAAGCACTAATGAGAGTGCTTGGATATTTAAAAAATACCACAAATTATTCCTTACATTATGGAAAATATCCTGCCGTCTTAGAAGGATATAGTGATGCAAATTGGATTGCTGATTCAGAGGAATCAAAATTAACGAGTGGTTATGTCTTTACCTTAGCAGGGGCAGCAGTGTCATGGAAATCTACTAAACAAACATGCATAGCTCGATCCACTATGGAATCGGAGTTCATCGCTTTAAATAAAGCACGCGAAGAAGCAGAATGGCTTCGTCACTTTTTAGAAGATATTCCATTTTGGCCTAAAGCTGTACCGGCCATATGCATACATGTGATAACCAAGCTGCGCTAAGCAGAGCGCACAACTTTGTGTATAATGGAAAGTCACGACATATTCGTCGACGCCATAACACAGTTAGGCAGTTACTCTCAAATGGAACTATTTCCATAGATTATGTGAGAACAAATGATAACCTAGCAGATCCATTTACTAAAGGATTATCAAGAGAGAAAATTGACTGCGCATCGAGGGGAATGGGTTTAAAAGCCTAAACCACCAAGAGTTATCTTATACGGAAACCTATCCTAGCGACTGGAGATCCCACGGACTAGGATCAATAGGCAAACCAGTTCTGAATAACTCAAGACGTAATGCATTTGCGTGGACATAGTCCAAACTCCATTCCTATGGTGCACAATATAAATGCATGCCTACAGAAGTATTTAAAGGTTAAAACTATGTTAATGATGACCATATCTTGGAAATAACAAGTGGGGTATATGTAGGATACTCTTAATGGTTGCGATCACCTATGTTAGTGTGAGCTGGATCGGCTCTATGAGAATATTAAAAGGCTTTTATTCTCTAAAACACTCGCAGAACCAAAAATTGTTCAGGACCAAAATGAACACAACCAAGAGATTGGATGAAAAGGGATCAATGCTTCGTAAAGCTTATTGTCTGGATATACAATAAAGGCCAACGGTTCAAGATGAAATAATTCACCGATTAGCCAAGTAGATCCGATAAGTTTTAACTAGGGAAAGTTCAAAGTGAAATATCTACTTATCCACGATAAAGCATTATTTCATATGTACTTTGTGATATTTCGCTTTGTGTGGGGGAAAAGTATATTATCATTTATGTGGGGGATTGTTGGAATTCCTAAAGTGTAAATGAAAATACACTTGTCCCACATCACCGAATATACAAACAAAGCCTAGTTTATATATGGCTTTGTAATGAAGGTGTTGGGGCCTAGGGGCACCTAAATGTATGCTTCGTTGTGAGGAGGGAGATCATGCATCTCCACCACACACGCGCGAGCGCCGCCGCCATCCGTCCGACCGAACCGAACCGGGCTCGGGTTTGGGTTTGGGTCTAATATGATCCTAATTTTACTGCAAAACTGGGCCGGGTTTTTTTAACAGTTGCAAGCTATACGAACAGACACGACTGTTCATAAAGCGGACACGGATTACTGAGGAGGTGCGACTTCTGAAGCGAGAAGGTGCGACCTAACTGACGAAGCACGGGCGAACAGAAGCGGGTGCGGCCCGACTGAGGAGGCGCGGCCGAACGGATACAAGTAGCAGGCGGGTGCGACCCGTTAACGAACAGCAGCGTTCAAAAGGCAGCGGGTGCGACCCGTCAAGTAGACGCGACTGTTTGAAGGGATGCGGACGAAATTATAAATAGGAGAGAATCCTGATCACATTCTCATCCCATTCCAATTCTATTTCGTTCCCTTCTCTTCTTCTTCCTTGCTCCTGAAAACAATAAATCACTGAGTGATATACTCATTACAATTTCGAGCAGAATTCGTCTGTTGTATCTTGGGAGAATCTTGAAATAAAATTCTTAAGGAAATCGTTACGACGAGCCTCAGACTTAATCCGGTTAGAATTCTAGTCTGTTTGTATATTTATATACATTATTCTATATTCTATTCGTTATTCTGGTTATACTATTTATTCAAAATAGTATACCGCTGTTGTTGTAACTTATTTACAACATTCATACTGTTATTATAATTAATACAGAATTCCAGTGTAGTGGAAATCTGAGTTATAAACTTGTGCGACGAGTTTATATTTGATTATTCTTTGTTTTGGTATACTAGAAGTATAACAGTTTCTACAACTAAGGAATCCTCTATCGCAAACCTTGTAGAAAATTAAACAGATAGTGAAAGTAGCAGAGGACATGCAAGGAAATCTAGGGAAGTAGATTTATTATTTAACCTTAGTGCCAATAAGGATAAAGATGTAATTGAAAATCTTGCGTGGGGTAACTTTGTTTCTCTACTTACTGTAAAAGAGAAAAAACTTAGGAAATCAAAAAACAGTACTACAGCTCCAAACTACTCAAAAGTTAGGAGTAACACAACTGGTTGATGTTGTTATTGGTGTGAATGTGAGGGGTCTCAACTCCCTTGCTAGGAAGCAGGATGTCAAACAACATCTCACTTTCTTGAATATAAACATCATGGGATTAGTATAACATAAGCTTTCCAATGAAAATATCTCTAAATTCAGTAAATTTTTAAGTAATGATTGGGAGGTTATTCACAAAGAATTTGACAATAGAGACAGAATTATGTTACTTGTAACAAGTCTATCTAGTCAGTGAATAATGTTACGAAGTCTAACCAACATATTAGCTATTCGCTAACAATAAGGGTGGCCTGAATTGCTTTCTATCCAGAGTCTACGTTAAGCATTCAGTACAAGAAAGAGCTCTATTATGGAGGAACTTATCTGTGGAGATGGTTAATCCTTCCATGTCATGGGTTCTTGTAGGAGATGTTAGCTGTATCCTTAATAATGATGAAATAGTGACTACCAATAATTTATTAAAATTTTACCAAATAGACCAGTTTTAAAACTTAATAACAACTTTAGTCCGCTTTTAAATATATTTACAGAAATAGACCACTTTTCTTTTTTCTGCAATTTTGCGATGGCGATTTTTCAAAAATTGCCAACAGGTAATTTTCGATAGTTGGCGATTTTCAAAAAGTCGCCAACTATTCCTTTGGGCGATTTTTCGAAAATCGCCAACGTAAAATTTCAGGAAAAAAAATAAGTGGTCTATTTTTGTAAATAAGTTTAAAAGTGGACTAAAGTTGTTATTAAGTTCAAAAACTAGTCTATGTTGGTAAAATTTCCTTTATTAAATGCTGATGTAAATCTTTAGGAATTCGTCCATAACATGGGTTTATGTAAGGTAAGTTTTACAGGTAATTTTTTCACTCGGCGAGGTGGCACTAAATTCTCTAACCATAGTAGGTTAAACAGGGTTATTGGCAATTTTTAGTTATTAAACAAACTCTCACACCTTAATCTTTCTGTGCTTAATCACTCCTCTAGTGATCATTCCCCTATACTCGTTATATTTATTATCAATGCTCCTAGGGGTCGAAACAAGCCTTTTAGATTCAATAACGCTTAGCCTTCTCTTCTGGGTTATCATCATTTCACGGAAAGGTGTTTCAATTTAAACCTTCAGGAAAGCTCAGTTTTTGGGTTAATTAAAAGTCTTAAATTGATTAAAAATCATCTTTAAGAATGGAATAGCAGCATACAAGGAGTTAGACAATAGTGTGATACTATCAAAGAGGATAATAACTCTATTTATTTACAACTGTTAGATAACCCTCACAATGATAGTCTAATTCAGGCTTACAAAGCTAATTTATAGCTTTTACAAACTATGCTCAAAGTAGAAGCTTTAGAAAATCATCAAAAATCAAAAACTAGTTGGCTTCTTCATGGAGACCAACCAAGCAAAATTTTCCATTCCAGGATGACTAGTAGACAAAACAAACTCTCTTTACAAATTCTGCTAGATGAAAATGGTCTCCTTATTTCAGATGCTAGTAGACTAAAGGATGAAGCCATTCGGTACTTAACAAAGATTTACAATGTTGACTCTCCCATTCACCAATTTTCCAACCAGAACTTAATATGTAAAAAGATTCTTACTAAAAATACTCAGAGGAATATTTTATTACCATTGAGGAGGTGAGGAGTGGTACATTTCAGATAGATTATAATATCAACTTAGGCCCTGATGGGTTTAATGCTAAATTCTACAAGCATCATTGGGAGCAAATTATAGAGGAACTTTTAATGGTCATGAATTATATCTTTAAAAAAGAGAAGTTTACAAAACAACTTAACCATAATTTCATTGCTCTCATTCCAAAATAACATAATGTGAGTAGTGTAAGTGATTATATGCCTATATCCTGCTGCAACATGTTATATAAAATCCTAACAAATATAATTTGTAGCAGGATGAAAGACTTAATGAATGATCTTATTTCACCTAATCAAAATTATTTTATTCTTGGTCGTAATATTTCTGATAGCTCATTATTAGCATATGAAATGGTTAGAAGTTTCAACAAGAAAACAAACAGAAATCTCTGTGTAAGGTGGTTTTGCAAAAGGCGTATGACAAGATTAACATAGAATTTATCATTCAAATTATGGCAAAAATGGGTTTTCCTCCTCAATTCACATCCCTTGTTGGGTGGTGCATTTCCACACCCTTGTTCTCATCATTATTAAAGGCTCTCCTCAAGGGCTTATAACGAGTAATCGAGGACTCAGGCAAGGCGACTTACTTTCCCTATACTTATTTGCAATAACCATGGAGTTCATATCCACTAACTTGGACACTGGGTATTTACAAGGTAATTTAAGCCCATCATATAATATAGACCCAGTGATAACTCACTTGATCTATGCTGATGATTTGCTTATTCTCTCTAAAGAAACCACAGATAGTGTAAACTCAACTAAAAAGGATTTTGATGAAATGAAATTTTTTGCTGGTCTAACTGCTAACACCTCCAAAACTAGAGGTTTTTTTTAGGGAAAGGTGTAACTGTTAAAAACCAGATCTTCCAAATCCATGGGGTTCAAAGTGGAATTCTTCCTATTAAATATCTAGGAATTCCCTTATTTGAAAATAAACTTAAGACTTTGGATTTTGGGGAATTACTAGATAAAATTAATGGTAGACTTGACGCTTGGAGTTGCAAGTTCTTAAACACTAGTGGTAGATTGGAGCCTATCAAGACTACAATCTACCTGATCCTCCAATTTTGGATGCAAATTTGTTAAATATCAAAATCCATACTTTAAAAAATAGAGCAATAATGCTTCGAGTTCGTTTGAAAAGGGAAACATCAAAAAGTAAGTTTGGCCACTGTTTGTAAACCAAAGACTGAGGGAGGCCTGGGATTGAGAAACCTGAAGGAATTGGACCAAGCATATGCGATCAAATTAGTATGAATTTTTTTAAATTAGGATAATCTTTGGGCTAAATGGATTCACAATAGATACAGCTTGAAACAGAGTTTTTGGATAGCGAATTTCGATAATAATGCTTCAGACACTTGGAAACTTATGCTTCGCACAAGAGAAAAAAAATGCAACAACCTGATTAACAAGAAAATTGCAAATGGTAGAAACATTAGTCTGTGGTTTGACCCCTTGACTAAGTCAATACTCAAGGAAAAGAAGTTAGCAACATTATTAATCTAGGGGAATGCGATTTCTTTGGTTCTAACTTGCCATCTAGTGTGTGAAACACAATTCAAGAAATTAAAATCCAAGGCAACAATTGCGAAGATGAACGGGAGTGGTTGGGTAATGGGGGTAAAGTTTCTTTAAAATCAGCCAGTGAATTGTCTAGAATACAGGGTGAATAACTTGAGTGGTGTAATAGGGTCTGGAACCACTACTGTGCGCCTAAAATGTCGCGTACTACATACTTTGCAATGTGTAATAGACTCCTTACCAAAGATTGAATACAGTTGGACCAACATAGATAATACTGTATGTAGTCTATGCAATTCGAAAATAGAACCTACCAAGCATTTATTTTTCAATTGCAATTATTCAAAATCAATATGGGATAGATTAATTTCCAGTCTGGAACTACAAGTCGGTTACTCAAATTATATGGATCTCTTTACTACATTAGAAGAATATACACAATCAAAAGCTAGAAGTTTAAGAAACGACCTAAGGGACCTCGCCACCACTCCGATGGTCTGGCATATCTGGCAAGAGCGAAACGTTAGAGTGTTCTAGTCTAATTTCTTTCCTTGCGAGACCCAATACAAGCTTGTACTTATGGATGTCTGCGTGCTAATTTCAAAGTCATAGTTTATGAAAGCGCAATCGCCGCTTCGGAATTTCTTGACTGCTATGATTAATTGGCACTAAGGAAAGAAGTAGCTAGAACTCATCTCGACATAGGATAATCGAGTCAGAATCTTGGAATGGGTTTTAGAAGAAAGTGATTTGGGGGGAAGTATCTTATCACCATTAAGATGGTAATTATATAGCTAGGGCTCGTAACTAATGAATCCGAGGGTTTTTTAATGAAGTGTTTTGTTTTATTATGTTATTAATTAGCTATTGTGGGAGCGGATAGTAGTTGCCTACCATATGAGAAGCCTAGTTTTGGTTTGTAATAGTTATTGTTTTGTTCTTATTTTAGGTGGCACTACCTCTTTGTATCCAAACTTTATCTATGTTACAAGAGAGAAGAAGGAAGGGATAATGGCAAGGATGTAAGAGAGATTGATGGCTCGGCAAGAGGAGATGATGAATAGGTTCTTTTGGAGGATGAAGCAACAAAGGACAGCTAGAGCAGTTGGAAATCAAAATTGAAAGCCAAAAGGTGATGCAAGTGCACCAAGAAATGAAGCAGATCAAGGCCGACCAAACCAATTGAAGGTGCAACAACACGGTACCAACAATCCTAGATAGGTCGGTATCGACCATTCTTTGCAAAGGGCATGGTCAATACGGATCTTAAGCAAGCAAGGTTGCTTGGAATAGGTGGTGTTACTGCTAGAGTTAGGAACCCAGAGCGAAATGCAAACATACAACCACAAGGATTAGAACCGAAAGGTCCTCATAGGAACGGGGGGCATGACAAAGATTTGGATCAAAGGCGCATGGAGTCCTAGAGATTTCAACTGAATGATAATGATAGAATCGCTAGCATGATAAGACAAGTGCTCCGAGGGAGAGCTCTATATTAGAGTTTGGAGGATGTTAAATAGAAACTCATTTAACCCAAACATCTGATATGATAGGATCCACCTGATTTTAAGCTACCAACTTTGGAGACATATGATGGAAGGATGGATCCAACAATGCATTTGATGAGATATATCCAACACATGGGAATGTTGGGTGCTTATAAGGAGGCGATGAGACAGTGTTTCCTATTGTATGCAATGGATTTAGCAGTAATGTGGTTTTTCCAGTTGGATAATGGGTCCATCAACACGTGGGTCGAGTTAGTGGGGAAGTTTATGAGCCATTTCAAAGTCCGTATCATCAGACCAAGGAATGTGATGATGCTTCGAGCGTGAAGTAGAGGGATGGTGAATCTTTAGGGAGTTATCCGACCAGATTTATCAAAATAGTTGTGATAGTGCAGAAACCAGACCCGTCAATGGTCTCAATATGGAGTCGCTAACAAAGCTGATTTTAGAATAGCATTGGAAATGGATCCGCCAATGGATCTGACAGATTTCTACTATCACGCTGATAGATATATGTGCCAAAAAGATGCAAAAGCCGAGAATGGTGAATTCGATTCCATGCAGGATAGAAGACCATCTACGGCAGGATATGGAAAAGAAAAGATAAAGCAAAAAGCTGATGATGGTTTCAGAGGACCGAAGCTAATGAAGAGGGAGCCAAAATGTTCCTATTACACAAAGTTAACGGAGACCTCGAAGATGATCCATCTTGATACAAGGGGAAGATTCCCTACAGGAAAGCCGCGAAGAGAGAGTCTACGGAGTGGGAGAGGAAATCTGGGAAATACTTCCTATGCCATAAGTTGGGCGGGCACAAGACAAATGAATGTAGAAATTTGCAGGAGCTGATCGAGGAACAGGTTCAGAATAATCATTTGCAGTAAAACATCAAGAATAAGATTACAATAGCACAAATGTCAGTGGCGCCGTAGGAGCAACCACCATCTGTGACTTATATACCCAAGTGCGATCAAGGATATAGATCAGGTATAGCAATCCCTTGATTGGGATGGATTGGAATAAGGTTTACTTATGTATTTTATTTTTTCTTTAAATAAACCATGAAGGGTTACTACTTGGCTACTTATACACCTATGAGATTTTGATCGTCCCATAGGCATGCTCTAAGTTAAGTCTAAGACTAATCCTAGATTGAACTAGATGTCTTGAGTTTTTCTTGATGCATTTTGATTTGAACTATATGATCAGCTGCGCCATAAGTCTCATGGCAAGCAGGCATCTCCAAGTCCCAGTCCAAATGATATCGGCGTCCACATTCTTGTATGTTTTTCATGTTTGGGATGGACTACTGTATATATTTATTCCTTTTGTATATTGAACATTACTATTTGTGCTAGACCAATTTTGATGTGTTGGTGCCTCGAGTGCATGTTATTTCCAGATACTTGTTACTTTGAATTGTAAACATCTAGATGCCTGATAATATGATATGCATGTCCATTATTGTGGCATACTTTATTTATTTTGTTTGTTGATTATTATGCAATTCACACATGCCTTAGCTAATTTTGAACTGATAGTTGTTGTCTACCATCGTCGGACTTAGTTGTCCGCCATTGGCAAAGTTCTGATCTGACCACAAAAATGGGAACCAACTAGGCGGCGGTCATGTCCTGACGGCCGATAGTTGGGTTCTTCATGACCATGCATGGGTTTGAAGCTATCGACAATAATGAACGCCCGGCTAGGGTCACTCTAGTTCACCGTGGATGATGGGAAACTTTGATCTGATCGTCAATGATGGACACCTGGTTAGAGATCACTCTGGTCCATTAGTACCGACATGAAGGTTGAGCTGATCGTTAATGATGGACACCCAGTTAGGACACCCGGTTAGGGATCACTCTGGTCCATCAGTGTCGGCAAGAAGTTTGAGCCGATCATCAATGATGGACACCTAGTTAGGGATCACTCTGGTTGATCACTGCTGGCAAGAAGTTTGGGGTCGATCGTCAATGATGGACACGTAGTTAGGGATCACTCTGGTCAATCACTTCCGACAAAAAGTTTGGGCCGATCATTAATGATGGACATCCAATTAGGGATCACTCTGGTCTATCACTATCGTCCAGAAGTTTGGGTTGATCATCAATAATGGACACTCGGCTATGGATCACTTTGGTCCATCACTGCCGATGAGAAGTTTGAGCCGGACATCAATGATGGACACCCGGTTAGGGATCCCTCTAGTCAATCACTGCCAGCGAGAAGTTTGGGCCGATCGTCAATGATAGACAACCGGTTAGGGATTACTCTGGTCCATTTCTACCGGCAAGAAGTTTGACAGGAGATATCATGATGACGTGGTTTTGTTCCCAAGTCGAGAAGTCTTCTTCTCGGGCCTAGGCGATATTTCCTCATAGTGTCAATGTTAGTCCAACGCATTCAAGCGGTAATACAAAGTTATGTTTCCTAATCATTACTTGTCATGACAAGATTTTAAGGAAAGCACATTTTATTAGAATCCATTTCATAACTGTTTCAATTATAGAATTACAATACAATTAGCGAAACAGTAGAAACTTAAGAAAATTAAAGATGGAGTTGGTTTGCATTCTAAGCCTTCTTGAATATAGCTCCATTAACTGTGCTGAGGATGAAAGCTCCACTGTCCAAGTCCTTATGGACAACGTACGATCCTTCCCAGACTGGGTCGAGTGCACCAGTCTGGGGAATACTCGTTTTAGCACCAAGTCCCCTTCCTTTAGTGGGCGGTGTTTGACCTTAGAACTGTATTGTGCATCTACCCTTCGCCTGTGTGTTTCAGCCTTCAAGGGGGCTTCCTTACACCTTCGTCAATCAAGTCTAGTGACATGTTCGGCAGCTCTTCCTTCTCACTCGGGTTATAATAAATCCTACTATGTGATGGTATTGTTGTCTCTACTGGCAACATTGCCTCCGACTCGTAAGCCAATGGGAAAGGAGTACGTCTTGCTACTGTCTTGAAGGAAGTGAGATAGGCCCATAATGCTAGAGGAAGTTCATCCACCTATGCTCCTTTTTCCTTTTCTAGCCGCTTCTTTATGACTGTCTTCATAAATTTATTAACTACCTCCACATGTCTGTTAGCATGTGGATATATTACCGTAGTTAAGCTTTTCTTTATTCCATGTTATAGGCAGAATTGACGAATTCTTCACTGTCAAATAGCAGTCCATTGTCCAAGATGATCTGAAGGGGAACTCCGTACTTGCATATCACACTTCTGATCAAAAAGTTTACGACCTTGGCCATTGATACCTTAGTAAGGGGTTCGGCTTCCACCCATTTAATAAAGTAATCAACCACCATTATAGCATACTTAGCTTTACCCTATGTCATTAGAAGTTCTTTCATTAGACCTATCTCCCGGAATGTGAAGGGCCGGGGGCTAACCATGCGAGTCATCTTGGTCGGAGGCAACCTTGGAATCTTTATGAACCGTTAGCACTTGTCACACTTCTTTGTATACCCCTTCACATCATGGTTTAATGTTGGCCGAAAATATCCATACCGCAACACTTTCTTTGCTAAGGTCTGCCCTCCAGTATGGTCTCTACAGCTCACTTGGTGTATGTTATCGAACACCTCATCAACTTCGCTTCTAGCAACGCACCTTGGTAGTGGGTTAGAAAATCCTCTCCGATACAACACTCCATCCCTAATAATGAAACGAGGCGCCTTCCACAAGACTTTTCTAGGTTCGTTCCTATAATCTGGTAATACTCCGTCCCTTAGATATCTTATTAACAATGTCATCTAGGTCTCCTCATCATTGATAGTTGCAATCATGTTCACTTCCTTGAAGTTAGGACTGTGTAGGGTCGCAATGGGTACCGATCCTAATAGAGGCCCAATTCCTGAACTTGCTAACTTGGCCAACTTATCTACATCCCAAGCTCTTCCTGGGAATGTGTTTGATCACGTAGTGCTCCATTTCATTAAGTAAGATCTTTACCTTTTCCAAATAGGATTTCAAGCTGTAATGACCCATATTTCTAACAGTTGGATATTTAAATAACCGAATCGTTAATTAACTGACGGTCCCAAATATAATTTTTACATACGATCGAATCAAAACTTAAGACCACTTCTATTGAGTTCGTATCGACATTACGAATTAAATCGAGTATAAGGATCACTATATTTGGAGAACAGATGATTCGATGACCGAAAGGGTCTCGAAAAGCGTGAAATTATCATTCTGGAGTGTTGTCTCGAATAGCGATGAAATTTATACCATAGAGACCGAAAAAATAAGGTGATGTACGTAGACGAGTTTCATTGTGATCGTTTGCACTGTTTGATTGTGCGAGCACGAAACGCACTACTGTTTATTTGAGAAATCAAATAAATAAGAATATTATATTATTTAAATTAAAACCCTCTTTCCTCTCACACATATCACATTTACTGTTCCATTGCTTTGCTTCAGAAACTATGGCCACCTCCCCTTATCTCCATTCAAAAAATAAAATAAAGTGATTTAGGCCATTGAAAATTATGAAATTGAGTTTGTTGGGGTGGTGGCGAGGAAGGCTATGCGCCCATATGCTCGATGAAGGGTACGATGTCACTTGGGGAATGGCCGTTAGAAGGGGATGGACTAGGGTTTCGATTATAGGAGGCTAGTGGCGACGAGGAGCGAAGCGGAGGGCGTAGACGGATCTCTCTTGCCAACGTTCACCTTCCCTAGCGATTTGGAGTTCTCTGATCAACTGAGTGAAATGCGTCATTGCCTAGGTCAAAGTCGCATCCCCAGGTCGCATTCCAAAGCAAGTGATTGGGCTCTACCATTTTGATGCAGAGGCAAAGAGTTTGCGTAGCACGACGCGTTGGCGAAATCAGTTCACAATTTCGTTAAGTAATTTAGGAGAAATCGATGGAAGAAGCAAAGGGGTTTTGGGTTTGAATACACTGATACATGTACGGTGCATAGGCATAAGGAGGAAGAAGATAATTAGTGTGGATAGGTAATTAGTTAATTATTTAATTTAGTTATTTAATTGCTTATTTAAATCCGTTATCTTATAAAATGTGTATCTTTTGCATATGAGGTCCGTTTTAGACGCCATTTCTTGCGTTGCACTTATGGTAGAGAGCTCTACAAATTGGTGGTTGTTTGGTCAGATTTAGTTGAGGTGAGTGATATTGTCTCTCAACATACTTTGATTGTTAGTATAGTATTAAAATGATGTTTTGAAATGATTTCTAACTTTAAAATGTGATTTCTAGATTACTTAAACCTATATCTTATTTTATAAAATAGTTTTAAAGTATTTTAATATGATTTGAATTAAATATAATGTTTTTCCATTGACGCGCTATTTTGACGATATTGATAGATTCAGGTATTCTTGATATTAATCCCCCATTGGTTGTTCGGATGGACTGTATTGTGTTATTATAGATGTATGTAAGCTATTATGAACATTTCTATGCTTATTGGTTGCGTGTCTGTTTGTTTGTTAGTTGCTTGAAAACGTCGTTCAAAGGCGATATAGGAAAATCTCATTAGATAGAGTTTAGTGTAGATGGATCAAATGCACACATGATGGGGACTCAAATGGTGCGATAGAGTTTTGTGCATATCGATTGAGCACACAAACGATGTTAAACTCAAGTGGATGGGATAAATATGTGGAGGAGTATTGGTGCGTGCCGACTGATCTGAAGATAAAGGACGACAGACTTGGGTATGTGCTTCGAACTTCAGGGAAGATGCCGAACGTTTTCATTTGGTTTGTATTGAACCATTTCTGGTTAAGTACATAACCAAAGTAGTCGTTGTCGACTACTCTAGAGTGGTCGATATCTACCACTATTGATGATGGCTGATTCAGCCAATTTTGACATGGACGATGGAGATGCTTCGAGGAGCATGATGTGATAGTTCGTTCGTTCGATGTTTGATTTTGATGATATGGTTCTTCGACAAGGGGTTTTGGCGATGAAGCGAAGATGTGACGCTTCGAGGCGATGACTCCATGATTCAATGTTGATGATTACATAATGGGAGGTGATGACTTTGATGATGGATATCTATACTTCGGGATGTAGAGTAGGCGATGAATAGTCAGATTGAGGGGACTATTAGAGGCGAGTTATGCATGATGACACTCTGTGACTTATGATGGTTGTCTAGAGTAGTTCCCAACGGTGATGACTTCAGATGTAAATTATATGGATAGTTCCAAGGTGAGCTTTACTTTAAATGATGTGTGCAAAGGGATCGTTGATATTCGTAGGTTTCGATGTGTACTTGTAAAGCAGGGGTATTGAGGACGCACACTTAGGCTATGGATTGTGCCTTGGATTACATGATGCTTCGATCCAAATACCCTGGGCTGCTATGGAGTGTGCAGTCTAGTTCCTAGCCTACTTACTGGCACGGATTCGAGTATCGAGAAACCGAGATGTTGAGTAGTCCTTGGCTCTAAGGAGGTGGTCATACGAGTATCATATATCCAACGCACTAAGTGAGTGAACGTGAAGATGGTTGATGGATGTTATGTTTGCTTGATTGTTCTATCACCTTAGGATATCACACAATGTAGATATTACTGATGCCGATATCGAGACACCCTTAGTACTTTGATATATAGTACACCCAGTATAACTATCATAGAGTAGCATATATTCGATGTTATGTGCTAACTCTGTAAATGTAGGGACATGTCAGTTATGATTCTCCATACCCTCTGTTCTATATACTATACCGACTTTTATAGTGTTTTGAGATTATTTATCGCTCACACCATACTATTGTCTGGCTCGAGGTTTTATGCTTTGCTTCTTATTATCTCGGGTACTCTTAAATGAGTAAACTAGATAGCAGGTGTAAACATCACTTGGAGCTGTGCAGATGGACTAGCAAAAGGCGACGTTTTCTCTTATTTATATTTTGAGTTTATTATTATTTATTCCGTTATGACACTGTGGAGCCTTGACAGTGTTGACTTACAATTATTAGAGACAGTTTATCAGTTGAGTTTATTTATTAGTTGTATAAACTCTATTATTGTTCTGTATAACTGTATGTGCATGTGTACTCTGATCATGTGGTTTATTTAGTTATTACTGTCTAGCCTGTTTTATATTTGTGATGACTATTATATTTTATCTGATGCGTTGTGAGATATACGGTAGGTTATACGACTGTGTGACATTTTATTTCTTTCTCTTTTCTTCTATTCTCTTCTCTTCTTTTCTACTCCTCGTCTTTTTTTCTTTTTCTTTCCCTTGACAATCGTCCTACATCGACTGGATGCTCCGATAGCGCACTATTCGGTTATATGAGCATCGGGGGTATAGGACAGTCGTTACATTTGGTATTAGAGCTTAGATTACGTGATTAACCTGAGTTGATACCGTGATCCAGTAAAGATAGGGTAGGAGTTGTCGCCTTAGACTGCATCGAGAGTATACCTATATACAAGAGAGTATGTATTTGTTATATACTTTGATTTCCAAATATATATAGTAGTATATATAGTATATAGGTCGTATTGCACACATGAGTACTATTGATGCAGTTTTCTTTACGAGAGATCGATCATCCTTAGAATAGGAATGATCTGGTAGACGAGAAATTTTGTTATTGACTCCATCTTCGGAATTCAGGAGTGGGCAGGATCGGGGACCACTTACCCTGATTTATAGAATATGTTCGCAGAGATGATGTGAATCATTATTCGGGAATGCCTAAGTTGCTTCAAATGATTATGGTGCTCAAGTGCAAACACCTAGAGTTGACTTTGTCGAGCTGTATAATGATTATGTGAGTCTAAGAGGCAGACCATTCCTTAGAGTGGAGTCGGCTATTGAGGTGCAAGGCAGGATGAATATTTGTGAAAGGATCTTTGATGACTTGGAGTTAGATGATGTAATGTGGTAGAAGCTAACCTCTAAATGACTCCAGAGGAGAACAATGAACTAGCGGAGTACTCTTATAGCTTCAATTCTCGAGGATTATTTTACTTGGAATTAGTTCATAGTTCGCTTCGAAGAAATTTATCTCGACTTTTCAAAAGTCAGTGTTGTTTAGGAAGTTCGTCGACTTAAAGTAAGGCGATATATTTGTGTTTGAGTATGTGGCCGAATTCAATGTGTTGTCGAAGTATGGTCTATCTTCCATTGATACTCTGTTCAGAAAGAATGAAAAGTCTATCACTGGGTTGAGCGATCATCTTTGGAAACGATTGATTGGTCATATTGATGAGAGCTTCGAGAAGTTGATCGGAAAGGCTTCATGATGTGAGAGCTAGGACCCAGTGTGAAGGATTGTCTTCAATAAGCTGAGTAGGGACAAACCGTGGTAGCATATGTAGTTGATGTCATTCTAATATCGTCAAGTGCTCCATCGATGAAAGAGAAGGGAAATGGCATCACCATTTGAGAGTATGCTTTCCATTTATGGCGTTTCCATACGTGTTTTATTTTACGTCGAGATTTCACACTCCTTCATATCTAGTAATTCATAAGTAGATTGGAATTGAGATTCAAAATTAGCGACCGACCTTTAAATTAGGATGAACCTTGTTAGGGGCTCAACCGGACTATACATGTGTAACATCCCGCATTTTGTCACCGGGAATTAATACTATGGATGACTGCAACATCTATAGCGCTTAGTTTTAGGCCTCAAAATGGTATAATGTTACAACATGGTTTGTCTACACTTAGCTTATACATGGTTTGTCAAAAATTTGTCTTATCGAGTCATGGATGTTTGTTTGTTTGTTATTGATTACTTTGGGTTTAATTGGATTCAGTATTAAATACTAGGAATTGACTGGCTGGAGGGGTACGAAATAGTGGTGGATTGCGAGAGACCGTTGGTGACGATAGGGACTGACAATGAGCGAAAGGTAGTGTGTGGCTACCTACCACACTACCTGCTTGACAATGAGGTGATGGTTAGCTTTCTATATTCGCTCGATATCCCATACGATGAGTTGGCATCCGTGTATGTAGCTAGAGAGTGTCCAGACACATTTGATGAGGTAACCGGATTACTACCACATAGGGATTGAGTTCTGTATCGATCTGGTTAGACGTGCTTGACCAGTAGTTATCCTTTAAGGTAAATGGTGTCCAAGGAGAAGAGGAGATTAAAGGTGCGAGAAGATGACCTATTGGTGCAAATGTTTATTCGTAGAAGCATATTCGAGGGGGATGCACCTATAGTGTCCGCTACTTGGGTGGATGGCTCTTTAAGGTTGTATGTTAATTACCGTGAGCTGGATGAGATAATGTACAAGTATCTACTCTTACTTATTGATGGCTTGTTCAATTAGCTCTATAGCGCGAAGGTTCTCTCTCAGTTGGATCTTGCGATGGGGTTTCATCCACTGAGATTAGCTAGAGAGAGTGTGTCGATCACTGTGTTTCGTACGCTACTTTGATTTCCGATTGGTTGATTATGCTGCTCGAGCAAACCAATGCTCAACATGCTTTGTTGATTTCTTGAGCCGTGTTTCGGGAGATCACTTAAGTAGGTTCGTGCTTGTGCTAGTTGATGATACTTTTGTCTGCTCATGGATGAATGGGGAGCAAAAGACACAACTGATCATTGTGTTGGAGGTGTTGAGAAAACACCGACTGATGATGAGAAGTTTCCTTGGATTAAAAAGAGTTTATATACGTTTTACCAAGGACTTCTCAAAGGTAACAGCACCATTAACCCACTTGACGAGAAGAATTAGGCTTTTTATTTGAGACGCGAGGTGCAGACACGCATCAGTGAGCTTGACAGAAGGGTTGATGAGTGCACCGATGTTACTCATTCCGAGTGGGAATGAGGAGTTGGTAGTACACACGTTCCTGTAGTACTTAACTAGGTGCGGTATTGATGCCGAAAGGTAAGGTTGTCACATATGCTAGTAGACAATCGAAACCGCATAAGAGGAAGTATCTGACTCTTGATTCGGAGTTGGAGGCGATAGAGTTCGCTTTTGATATTTAGAGGCACTGTCTATTAGGAGAGAGGTTCAACTGTTTAGTGATTCCATATTATTGGAGTATCTCTTCTCCGAGAAGGATCTCAACCTTTGCCAGTAGCGATGGTTGGAATTCTTGGCCTCCTACCACTTTGACATTTTATAGACGTTCATAAGGGAAATTTGGTATTTGATGTTATGAGTTGGAGACATACTAGTTTAGGAGTGATATTACTACAATAGGCATTGCTTGAGTTTATTACCGGTTATGAATCTAGAAGTCGATGTGAGCTAGTGCCAAAGACAATTGACAGTTTAACTATCAGACCCACTTTGATTTAGTGAATCGGTACAAGTCAGAGGCATGAAGCTAAACTAGTGGAGATCATGGCTAAATTAGAGGAACGAGTAGTGTTTGTAGAGGTGATGCAGTGCAGACTCAATCGAGACAGTTGGCTCCGCAAGGATGAGATGGATTCCACCGATGGAATGCCAAAGACTAGAAGAGAATGTGATAGCATTTGAGTCACAGTCCATAGAGTAACAAAAATGCTAGATTTGTATTCCTTAAGTCCAGTAGAATGGCATCTAAATTAGTTGATTTATATGTGGAATGAATAGTGTGATTCCATTGCGTGCCAAGAGCATTGTAAGTGGCTGAAACCCGTTGTTCGCTAGTGGGTTTTGAAGAACTTACAAGAGGCGTTTGAAAATTTGGCACCAAATTGACTAGATGATATCAAGACTTTACCAGTAACTTCGAGACCTCGTAGGCCTATTCATACCGATATATGTGACATGAAATAGGTTAGAAGGAAGGCGATGGAGTAGTAGAGGTTCAGGGGAGTGAAAGCGAAAGTGATTGTACATAAGGGACCATTGGGAGCATTAGGATTGCTTGTCCATAGCTCTTCATTAGGGTAGATTTCTATTTTTTGCTAGCTTCCATATTGAATATCATATTTGATGTATTATACTAGATAGTTTAGTATCGTGCATGTCAGGCTAGGCATGGATGTTACTTTTTGATGTTTGGTCTTATGTGCCCGCTTGATGTTTTATTTTCGGCATTTGACACAATTACTTATAATATATAGTCATTAGGCATGCAGGATAGTTATGGTTTGATATGGCATGTTTATTTGAGACGATTGCCATATATATATGATCTAGTATGCCTATTTATATTATAATGTTACTATTGTGCTTAATCCTCTTTGTTGAGTAGTTGATCGGTGCATGGAAGAAAGTGTTAGCTATTTGGATGCTTACCCGCTTATATTCACATCTAATTAAAAATGTTCTTTCTATAAAAGAGTTATGTAACACTTGTAGTGTAGATTTGGTGATATGTGTTTGGTTGTCCTTGAAAACGAGATGCCTCAGATATGAGATGTATATATATCAATGTTGTATCGGGATTTTTTCCAAACCTAGTCGCGCAAAAGAGGTGCTGTTAAAATTTTCCGTGAGATAAACCAAAATTGAGAGCAAAATCAATGTATAGGAAGTTAGACGTTGCTGATAGTTGAGAGAGTTGGTAATGTATGATACTTAGTTGACTTGCCTTACGATTAGTGAGTTAGCGCTTTTTTTTTCATTGTCCATTTCTTTGGAAATAAGTGTGTAACTTATACGATTGTCTTAGCAACACTAATTTGGGATTCAATACTGATTGTACTTAGGGATGAGGACTGGCTCCAGCTGGTTCTGATCCTATTCTCTTTGTTGTGATCGTTTTCAATGATTGTTGTCATGAGTTGATAAGTGATGATTTTTCTTGTATCGTTGCTTATGTGAGGGTGTTGGGTTGTGTTGCTTCATCCTTAGGATTTCGAGGATGAAATCCTTTTAAGAAGGAGAAAATGTAACGATCCGTATTTTTAACAATTGGATATTTAAATAACTATTTAAGTATTGAATCATTAGTTAATTGACGGTCCCATAATATGATTTTTCACAAACAATCGAATCAGGATTCAAGACTACTTCTGTTGAGTTCATTTCGATTTTGCGAATTAAAATGAGTATAAGGATCACCATATTTGGAGATTGGATGATCCGATGGCCAAAACGGTCTCGAAAAGCATGAAATTATCATCCTGGAGCGCTGCCTCGAACATCGACGAAATTTATACCATCGGGATTGGAAAAATAAGTTGATGTTCGCAGACGAGTTTCGTTGTGATTGGACGCACCGTTTAATCATTTAAGCTCGAAAAGCACACCGTTTATTTGAGAAATCAAATAAATGATTATAATATGTTATTTTAATCAAAACCCTCTTTCCTCTCACACATATCACTTTTACTGTTCCCTTTCTTTGCTTTAGAAACTAGCTGCCTCCCCTTATCTCCATTCAAAGAATAAAATAGGCTGATTTAGGAACCTAAAAATCATGAAACTAAGTTTGTTGGGATTGCGGCAAGGAGGGCTACATGTCCATATGCTCGATAAAGGGCACGATGTCACTTAGGGAATGACCATTGGAAGGGGATGAACTAGAGTTTCGGTTATAGGTGGCTAAAGGCGACAAGGAGCAAAACAGAGGGCGCAAACGGATCTCTCTCGCCAACGTTCACCTTCCCATGGGATTTGGAGTTCTCCGATCAACTGAGTCGAAATGCGTCGTTTTCTAGGTCGAAGCGCATGCCTAGGTCGCGTTCCAAAGCAAGTGATCGGGTTCCACCATTTTGATGCAGGGGTGGAGAGTTTGCATAGCACGGTGCGTCGACGAAATCGGTTCGCAATTTTGTTAAGTAATTTGGGAGAAATCAATGAAAGAAGCAAAGGGGTTTTGGGTTTGAAAACACTAATACATGTACGGGTGTATAGGAATAAGGAGGAAGAAGATAATTAGCGTGGATAGGTAACTAGTTAATCGTAATTATTTAATTAAGTTATCTAATTGCTTATTTAAATCTGTTATCTTATAAAATGCATACCTTTTGCATATTAGGTTTGTTTTGGATGTCGTTTCTTACATTGCGCTCGTGATGGAGAGCTCTACGACTTGGTAGTGGTTCGGTCAAATTTGGTTGAGGTGAGTGATATTGTCCCTCATCATACTATGATTGTTAGTATAGTATTAAAACGATGTTTTGAAATGATTTCTAACTTTAAAATGTGATTTCTAAATTACTTAAACCTATATCTTATTTTATAAAAGAATTTAAAAGTGTTTTAATATGATTTTTCCATTGACGCACTATTTTGACGATATTGATAGATTTAGATATTTTTGATATTAATCCCCCATTGGTTGTTTGGATGGATTGTATTGTGTTATTATAGATGTATGTAGGCTATTGTAAACATTTCTATGCTTGTTGGTTGCATGTCTGTTTGTTTGTTAGTTGGTCGAAAACGTCGTTCGAAGGCGATATAGGAAAATCCCATTAGATAGAGTTTAGTGTAAATCGATCAAATACACACACGATGGGGACTCAAATGATGTGATCCAGTTTCATGCATATCAATTGAGCACACAAACGATGATAAACTTGAATGGATGGGATAAATATGTGGAAGAGTATTGGTGTGTGCCGACTGATCTGAAGACAAAGGACAATGGACTTGGGTATGTCCTTCAAACTTCAAGGAAGATGCTGGATGTTTTCTTTTGGTTTGTATTAAACCATTTTTGGTTAAGTACACGACCAAAGTTGTCATTATCGATTACTCTGGAGTGTTCGATATCTACCACTATTGATGATGGCCAATTCAACCAATTTTGACATGGATGATGGTGAGGCTTCGAGGAGTGTGTTGTGATGGTTTGTTCATTCGTTCGACATTCGATTTTAATGATATAGCTCTTCGATGAATGGTTTTGGCGATGAAGCGAAGATGTGGTGCTTCGACGCGATGACTCCCTGATTAGCCGATGATGATTCCATGATGGGAAGTGATGGATTCAATGATGGATATCTATACTTTGGGATGCAGAGTAGGCGACGACAAGTCAAATTGAGGGGACTACTAAAGGTGGGTTACGGGACACATGATGACACTCTATCACTTATGATGGTTGTCATAGTAGTTCCAACTGTGAGGACTTCAGATGGGAGTTGTATGGACAGTTCCGAGGTGAGCTCTACCATGAATGACGTATGCAAAGGGATCGTTGATATTTATAGGTTTCGATGTGTACTCGTAAAGCAGGGGTATGTGAGGACGCTTACTTGGGCTATGGATTGTGCCCCTAATCACATGATGCTTTGATCCGAATACCCTGGGCTGCTATGGAGTGCGCAGTCTAGTTCCTGGCCTACTAAGCGGCTTGGATTCGAGTATCAAGAAACCAAGACGTTGAGTAGTCCTTGGCTCTATGGAGGTGGTCTTACGAGTATCATATATCTAACGCACTGAGTGAGTGAACGCGAGGATGGTTGATGGGTGCTATGTTTGCTTGATTGTTTTATCACCTTAGGGATGTCACACGATGTACCGATGCTGATATCTAGACACCCTTACTACTTTGATGTATAGTACACCCATGATAACTATCACAGAGTAGCATATATTCGATGTTATGTGCTAACCTGTGGATGCAGGGACAGGTCAGGTATGATTCTCCATACCCTTTGTTCCATATACTATAACGACTTTTATACTGTTTTGAGATTATTTATCGCTCACACTAGACTGTTACCTGACTCGAGGTTTTATGCTTTGCTTCTTATTATCTCGTGTACTCTTAAACGAGTAGACTAGATATCAGGTGTAAATGACACTTGAATCTGCGCAGGTGGACAAGCAAAAGTGACACTTTCTCATATTTATACTTTGAGTTTATTATTGTTTATTCCATTATGTGACACAGTGGAGCCTTGACAGTGTTGACTTACTATTATTAGAGACAGTTTATCAGTTGAGTTTATTTATCAGTTATATAAACTCTATTACTATTTTGTATAACTGTATGAGCCTGTGTACTCTAATCATGTGGTTTATATAGTTAATATTGTCTAGCTTGTTTTATATCTGTGATGACTATTATATTTTTTTGATGCGATTAGAGATATACGATAGGTTATGTGATTGTGTGATATTTTACTTCTTTCTCTTTTCTTCTATTCTCTCCTTTTCTATTCCTCGTATTTATTTCTTTTTCTTTCCCTTGACAATAGTCCTAAATTGGCCGAATGCTCCGGCAGCGCACAGTTCGGTTATATGAGTATCGGGGGTGTAGGGTGGTCGTTACACAAGCGCTCTCCCTTAGCTGGAATTCTTCAAGCACCCGATTCACGATCAATTTCAAGTCACCGTTCATGCACAGTGACCTAATTCCCAACTCCTTTGCTATTTCTAACCCTGCTATAAAGCTGCATATTCTGCTTCTTTGTTTGTTGCCTTGAATCTCAGTCGTATTGCATAGCTTAACTTCTTTCCTTTGGGTGTCAACAATACCACTCCTGCAACAGAGCCATGATCATTTGATGCTCTATCTATATACATTCTTTATTTAAGAGCTTCTTCCCCTTTGGAATTTACTTCTTCGTCTCCAATGATAAACCCGACAATAAAATCTGCTAGTTCTTGTCCTTTAATTACAGTTCGAGGACGATAGGTTATCTCGTACTGGCTCAACTCAATACTCCACTTGGTAAGCCTTCCTGAAGTATTAGACCTATGCAGAACTTGGCTCAAGGGCTGGTCCATCGGCACTCGGATGGGGTGCGACTGGAAATAGTGCTTCAACTTCTGGGATGTGATCAACAAACATTATGCCAGCTTCTCCAGCTTAGGATACCTCGACTCCAGCCCAGTGAAATGCTTACTTACGTAGTATACTGGATGTTGCACCTAATCTTCTTCTCTAATCAGTGCTACGCTCAGGGCGTGGAATGGTCACCAAGTATAGATAAAGGTCTTCTCCCTCGAATGGTGTAGAAAGAACTAGAGGCATTTGCAAATGTTCCAACAAGTTTAAGAATGCGGCTAAGCACTTGTCTGTCCATATGAAATTGACTTTTTCCTTCTTGAGTTTTTCAAAGAAGGAAACACATATATCCGTCACCTTGAATATGAACCTATTTAACACTGCTACCTTCAAGTTTAGACTTTGCATCTCCTTCCGAGTTTTAGGAATTTTGATGTCTTTCAAAGCGTAGACCTGTTTCGGGTTAGCCTCGATTCCCTAGCATGCACGACAAATCCCAAGAACTTTCCAAACAATAACCCAAAGGAACATTTTAGCGGATTCAACTTCATCCCAAATTCCCGCATAATTTGAAACATCTCCTCCAAGTGTAAGGTGTGATTTTCAGCCTTTTCCGATTTTACAAGCATGTCGTCGACATATAATTCCATAGTTCTTCCAATTTGGCCAGCGAACATCTTATTATCCAAGCGTTGGTATGTCCCTTCTGCATTCCTAAGCCTAAATGGCATGACCTTGTAGTAGTAGAGCCCTAAGTCGATGACAAAGCTAGTGCTCTTGATCGGGGACATGCATTACAATTTGGTTGTATCCGGAGTATGCGTCCATAAAAGATAGAAGCTCGTGCCCGGTAGTTTTATTTACTAGCTGGTCAATCCTTGGGAGCGGGAAGTAGTCCTTAGGACAAGCATCATTCAGGTTGGAGAAGTCGATGCATGTTCGCCACTTTCTGTTTGACTTCCTAACAAAAATAGGGTTTGTAATCCATTTTGGGTACAAAGACTCTCTGATGAAGTCGTTTGCCAACAAGGTTTTCACTTCTTCATTAAGAGCAGCCGATCGCTCCAAACCCATACTTCTTTTCATTTGCTTCACTAGGGGTTTCCTTGGGTCAACATTTAAAGCATGAGATGCAATCGAGGGAGAGATTCTGCAAATGTCTGCATGAGACTAGGAAAACACATCCCGGTTGTCCCATAAGAATCATATTAGTTGTATCTTTAGATTTCGTTCCAATTTGGTTCCGACTTTCATGATTCTCATAGGATCACTGCTATCTATCTCCACAAATTCCATTGCCTCTCCAAGCTCAGCTGTGGCCCTCTCTCCTCCATCACTTGGGTCAAGTTCATTGTGAGGATCGCTTGTGAACCCGAGTAGGGCCCTTTCTTTAATTGCTGTGTAATAGAATTCTTGATGTAGAATGCGACCTCTGCACCCTTCCCTTTCTCTTGTCTTTTGTTTTTCCTGATTTACGCTACATAGAACTCCTACCGGCATCCTGATTTCCTTCCAGCGCTCCTACTCCATTCGTTGTAGGGAACTTCATGGTTAAACACCACTGAGCCACCATTGCGCCAAAGTCAGATAAGGCCGGACGCCCTAGGAAGGCATTGTATGTCGAGAATCCATCCACCAAGATGAAAGTCTACTTTCTTATGGCTGATCAGGAATGGTTTCGTACCTTAACAAAAAGATCCATCCTTCATAAGGGCATCGTGCCCTCTTCTATGAAACTATGTAATAGTTGGTTGTGGGGTGTGACATCTTCCATGGATAACCCCATCTTATTAAATGCATCCTTGAATAGAATATTTACTGAACTTCCATTGTCTACCAAATTCCAATGCACCTCGGTCGGGCCAAGCATTGCTGAAATCACTAATGGATCTGTATGTGGGTACTTCTTTCCCTGCAAGTCATGGTCATTGAAGGTTATCTCATCTTGTTATCAACGAATGGCCTTGGTTTTTGCTCCTTGCCTACAACATACACGTAAGCCTCACCATTCTTTAATGACTTTGCATATCTCTCCATCTCTGCCCAACTTTTTCGACCACATGCGGTTCTTCTGTTATGGTATTAATTACCAACCTCCCACCTTCTCCATGATTAGAACTGGATCCTTCATCACCGTTTCCAAGTAGGAGCTGTCTTGTGACCTACTTCTCAAGAGCAGGGGGAGCATCCAATTTCTTGACGTATCGCTTCAGCTTTCTCTTCCCGATGTGTTTTTCAATTATGTCCCACAAATGACGACATTCATTAGTGTTATGCCCATAGGATTCATGAAAACTAAAATACTATCCCATGTTCATCTCAGCTTCGGTTTCTTTCTTTGGTGCAGGCCTGCTGTATTTGAGTTCTGCTTGTGTGTTGAGGTAGATATTCTCTATATTATCATTCAAATCCGTATAAGTATCAAACCTTGTGCCAGGCTTGAACCTCCTTCGCTCTGTTTTCCTCCTGCCAAAGTTATTAGGTTGTTGTTTTTCTTTTTCTCTGTATTTCCATCTTCATTTTCTTTAACCATAGCATTCATGCTAGTAGATGCTTTTGATGGCTTGACAGTAGCTCCAGCCTGCCGCCCCATTACGGCATCCTCCAACCGCAAATATTTTGCTGCTTTGTAGAACAAATCCTGCAAAGTAGCCGACTTCTCTTTAGTCAACCTCCGAGCCATCTTCATGTCAGGATGAATGCCACTGCACAGTGCCATGAGAATCAATCATTCATTAGCATTCTGTACGCTGGTGGCCGCGACATTAAAACAAGTCAAATATTGCCGTAGAGTCTCGTCCTCCCGTTGTCTCACATCCGACAAAGAGTATGGGTACTTGGGTTGCTCTATATAAACTCGGAATTAGCTAATAATTTTTCTTCCAACATTTCCCACGAGTGGATCTAGTCGGGGGGAATATGGTAAAACTACACAGTCGCCAAATCCGACTAGAAAAAGGGAAAGCACTTATGTAAAACTTCTTTTTTTCGCCCCACTCATTAACGTATGTTTCCTATATCGTTGTAGATGCACTATGGGATCAGTTAAGCCTTGGTAAGGGTCCAAAGTGGGCATCCAGAAGCTTCTAGGATTTTGAGCAATCTCCGTCACCATAGAAAACAAGACGTTGACTCTTGCTCGGATTCCACTCTCTATCTGCTCTTGATGGATGCACTTTCTTATAATTAATGCCATACAATCTTTCAGTTTGGAAGATGAGTGAAGCTGGGTCGACCTCTCGTGTCGAGGTTTGAGGCTTCTTTCATACCTTCTATGATGACTTGCCTTGCGATTTTGGCTTTGTTCCCTACTTCAGGATTGCTCCCAACGATAAGCTTGCCTTCCATCAGTTGCTACTTCTGCCAAGACTAGAGAGCACTGCCTAGGTCGGGAAATTTCAACCATGGCTGCCCCTAGTTCGTCACCTCCTTTGTTTGGTTCGACGCCAAATCGGTCCTCGGGCATGATGTCCTGCTAAGCCCTTACTCGACCTACTTCCTCGGCGTTCGCTCGTCTTACTCCTCGATTTTCTTGATCTAATTCCCCATTAAAGTATGACCTCCTCCTTATTCCATACCCTCGGGATCTGATCCTTCCCTTTGTCTCAAAGTGCGGCTTGTTGCGTCTGCCCCGAGCATGTAACGACCCGCCTTTTCGATCCTCGAAAGTCGGCACTCCATACATGTACGGTATTCAAATGCCAAGCATCCAAGTGCCAAAAAGGCAGATTGTTCGGGTAAAAAGAAAACGAGAAAAAAACAGGAAAATTAGAATCTCACAACGGAACAATAACATATAATATAACGAAGACAGTAAAAGCTATTAGTTTAAAATACATGGCATATCAGATTAAAAACAAACCTCGTCAGCCTGGACAGTTATAACTTTCCGACCTTACAATTGCTGATGGGTATGTATAATAATACAGTGGAAAATAAAAATACTATTGTATGTGAACATCCAACTCTACTCCATGAGCTCTATGTCCCACCAACGACAACCTTGGAAAATACTCGGTCTGACCCGAGCATTATAATAAAATAACGCCCGGATCAGTCAGGAAAACCAGCGTGAGAAAACTCAAATAATATGATGAACATATAATAATTCTGTGAGACCACGCTACTAAACACGGAATGGGTTTACCTCATAAGAACAACATCCATAGATGAAAGAATGGAAACAAGTCGAACAAAATCAGACTTGAAAAAATGGAAACAAGTAATTAAACCTCGAGAATAGCTTCAGGCACTTCTCGATGCAATTAAGAAAACGATTCAAAGATTTGAATCAAATAAGGAAAAGGAATTTTCCAACAACGACTAGGAGGGTGCACCCCTTTATCGAAAGTATACCACTAGAAATATAATTGAGAACTAAATGGCTCTAGGAAACCTCCATGCCAGACCCCGTCAACCTTACCAAGGATTCGAGTATTTCACATCTCAATACGCATAAAATCGAAACCAATCTAGAGTAGATGTGAAAATACCCTAATGGGAGCAACCCCACATAGCTTGGCCCTCACTTGCTTTTTTGTTTTAGTCATTTCCAGCAAAGGATATCAACGCTCAAAAAAGCAACAAATCATTTCAAATAGACGAAACATAAAGTATATAGCATAATCGAAATCGATAGTCAATAAATTAACTATCGAGAATTACAAAATGGTTGTATATGGAAATTTAATCACATACACTTACCACCAATAAATGAATCAAGCTTTTAAAATATTTGACTCATACTTGTGCTTGATTTTCACATCACAAATATTTGTAAAACACTTTAAAAACGCCCTTTAAAAATATTCTTTTCAAAGAGCTAATTATATTTCTAAGTATATTAAAAAGAAGGGTCAAAAACAAATGTCATTAAAACATTTAAAACATAGTTTACTATAAACCCAAGACAATTTACACTTAGTTTTATTTTCAAACAATTCCTTTTAAAATATTTTCTCATTTATATACTATCATTCATAAATTTCAAACAACATTTATTATCCCAGAAGATAATAAATCAATTAAAATGCTTTTATAAATTTAAAACAATGTTAATCATCTTGAAAGATAATTAATGTAATTCTTTTATAAATTTTATACCACATTACTTATCCCAACAGACAATTAATCAAATTTGTAACTCCTTTAATAAATTAATTAATTAACTTGAAACACCTTTGTTACATAAGTTAATTAACTTGAAACACCTTTATTACATAAGTTAATTAACATTAATCACCTTTATTAAATCGGTTAATTAACTTTAGTCGCTTTTATTAAATCAATTAATTAACTTTAAAACACTTTATTAAATCGGTTAATTAACTTCAAACATCAGTAATTAATTTATTAATTAATTTTATTATTGTTAAACAATAATTAAGAATATATTTAAACCTCTAATTATTTTCAAATACTTATACATACTTACAAACCCATTTGAAAAGAATTTACAAAACATTTAAGGTAAATAAACTTTATAAATTTAAACAACATTAATTATCCCCAAAGATATTAAATCCAATTTATAATCTTTTATAAATTTAAAATGACATTAACTATCTCAAAAAATTATTAATCAAGTTTACAATCTCTTTTATAAATTTAAAACGGCGTTGACTATCCCGATTAATTAAATTTATACTCCTTTCATAAATTTTAATCAACACTTATCTTTTATTTTCAAAATTCTCAAAATACTCAGCCAATCAATGCTATAAAACAAAAGATAACACACTTAAACCCTCCAAATTGCCTATCTCCGCCTAAATCACCTAGGAACCGAAACCCTAGATAGACCATGGCTATGTCGCACAAACCCAAACATCATCGTACTCAACCAAACTACCATGGATTTGTAGATCTTGACCTCACGAGTTTAAAGAATCCATCTTTATATTTTTCGTGAAGTGAATTGTTTGATTTTTATTTTTGAAGGTGGATGTTTAACTTTTCTTAGTTTATAGGAAGAATGAAAATGTAACAGAGAGGAAAAAAAGAAGAAGTCGGAATTGTTGAATTGGTTAAAGTGTTGAGTTTGTGTTTATTTTGTAATTCCCGGCATCTCGCTACACAGAATTCCGTTCGCGTACGAACCGCGAATGACAAAACAAAAATATGGTCACGCACACAAAAATGTGACACGATCCCAAAACAACAATAAAATACATAGATTATTTTATTCTGTGAAGTAATCAAAAGTACCATCGTTTGCTGAAAAATACATCAAACAATAATTTAAATATTTTTCAAATTAAAAATTATGAAAAAATCCTATAAATTCATTTAAAAATACATCATTAAAAACCAAGTCATTTTATTAACAATTGATTTTTTTGTTATTTATTCGAACTATTTATTATTGTAAATAAATTTACAAAATGAGTTCACCATTATTAATTATTAATTAAAAGGAGTTAAATAAGACTATTAAATCCATTTAATTAATATTTAATTCACAACTCAAATATTTAAATAATCACTATATTAGAATATAAGTTATTAAACTTTAAAAAAACCTAACTATTTAAATATTTAAAATTAATTAATTATCCAAAATCAAGGCGATAAAATTCAAGGATGTTATAAAGCGTGTCGTGATCTGGTCCACAATTGCTTGTCATTGAGCAGTGAAACGGGTATCATGGTCCGCCACAACTCTTATAAGTCACCTCTAGTGATGGCGTCTGGTGCTGGGGTACTAGATGAATGGTTGTCTTGTTCTGTAACAGCTCGGTTAGCGTTCCCGCAATTTTCACCAGTCTTGCTTTTAGATTTAGAAGGCATGTTGAGAAGCTCTCAGTGAAAGCACAAAAAATGTTTGCATGAAAAATGGGCAAACATCTCTAATCGAATCTACAGTATCAAGTTTAATATAATAGAATGCAAAAAATGTAAATTACATAGATTTATAGTGGTTCAGTTGTAAATAGCCTGCGTCCGCTGCTCTTTCTTACTACTTTTCTCATATCTGATCTTGTACAAGTGTTCGAATGTAAAATACAATGATTTATTGCTTTATATTGGAATTTAAGAGCTATGTTCAGTTATTCCTGTTGGGCCTACCTTTTTAATTTCAAAAATTGTTGGGCCTACCTTTTTAATTTCAAAAATTGTTCTCGTGGCTATTAGAAACTTGGATATTTATAGGAGTATTTAGACGATATGATTATTCCGACAAATCAGCCAATTTCCCTGTATAACTCACTCGATTTGGCAATTTTCATATATAAAAGATATGATTGCAAATTTCCATATATATCCAAATTTTATTCCATATATAACTGGCACGGTTCGATCGGAAAGGCTCTGTTCAGTGGTTGCTTGTTTGATGGGAACACCTAGACATTTTGTTGACTATATTCCTACATACATCTGCATGATTTGGCTTGGCATAGACCCCCTTGGTCTAGTCCCCATCTTCTACCGAACAAGATATCATGTTTGATACCTTGGGTATCGAACATGATTTCTTTCAGTACGTAGGCTACCGAACCGAGGGAGGGGGAGTTCCCTCTTCTCAATCCCGTGTCTCTCAGCCCTTTGTGTCTTGTCGTCCTATATTTCCTTTGCCTTACCTTGGCCACCTTCCAAGTCTTGAACTCGTCGGCGAAACCGCCCATAACAAAAATAAATGTGAAAAAATATATTGTAATTTCAACTTGAAAGTTCCATTGGAAACTTATCCCATTCAATGTTATATATTTTATTCAGTATCATCTAGTGTTATGATACTATTTTAATTTTGACAACGTATAAAAGAAAAGAAAAGGAATAGCAGAGAAGGTCAATGATGTAAGTGTAAATATTTCAATGTAAGAATTTTTCTTGGGAAATTATATATTTGCATGAACAATTAGATAGTGTGAACACTAACTCTCGTGAAAGAGTGCATAATTTCTTTTGATCCTCCTCTCATCTAACTGCAACACTAGTCAGTAATAAAGAGAGATATCCAACTATGGACACAGAGCTTTTGAATCTTGTACAACTTTAGAAACCAAATGTCTCTGTATCACAGTGATAGAAGTAGGTTGAATTCCGTCAGAAGGTTAAGCAAGTGCTGCTAGTAGAGCTGTGCAGTTAAAGCACCATAAAATCCCCGCTGTAACTCGTAGCGCTCTTCAATCATTACGTTTTTTCAATATAGCGCTATTAAACAGTAGATCCGCTTTAATCCCCGCTATTTTCCACCACACCAGCTAAATCAAGGTTTTTTAACAACCGTTTTAGCAATATTAACATAAAAATGCTGATGTGACTAGTTTTTTTTTTGAACCAAATCAACAAAGATGGTAAAAACATAATTTTAAGGCATAAATGTAAGTGCTCAATATAAGTTAGAAATCTGTTTTAGTTATCAAATCTGGACTACATAAATCTTGATATTGTTTGGTTTTATTATTTAAGATTAAACAATATTTTTTGTTCCTACGCAAATGATTTGATAATGATAATAAATTAGCTTTAAATATTTGATTTTATATATCATTAAGATTTTTGGACCTCCGTTATTTTCCGTTATATTTCCGCTTTATCTTCGCTATGACTTTTTGCACCTCCACCGCTATTGAACCGCTAAACGTTTTAACTGTACAGTAGTGGAGCTCTCATGGAAATCACGGACACATCCTATTTATAAACTTATTTATTTTACATCTCTCCTATTTAAGAACTATCTTTTAAATCTATCATTTTTATAATTCTTTCTCTTTTACATTTCTCGTTTTCAAATTAAAAAGTGACTGTCATGATATGTATTGTGTGTGGTTATGAGTTATGTAAAATGATAACATGAACACATGTTGAGGTTGATAAAATTACAGAAATACTCTTCATTACAATATATATATTATTATTTTTGAAATATGAATGTATTTTGTAAAAGGAAATTGATATAAAACTAAAACTCAGTTTTTATAATTACAAGGATGTGTGTCAAAAATTTTATAAAAATAATTCTATGCTGCAATTTCACCACGTCCAATGTTGAAATATGGATTTATTTTTAGTTTGACTTTTTTATCAAAACGACACGAAGTAGCTTTCCTTGTTTGGAATGTGTTCTGGCCTGTAATGCATCCATTGTTGGTTAGCTATTAATTTTCGAGCCTGCTAAAATCAATTGACCGAAGTAAAATAAAGGTGTAAAATAAAGGTGAACACTGCATAGACTGGTTTCTTGGTGGAATTTAGTCACACGTCCACACTTTTTAAAATTAATAAGTTTTACCACTTCGAATTCCGCATTATAAATTTGATTCATATAATTTATAATTTATACCGTACCGTCCAAACAACTATATACTATAATGAGAAGTTAGTTTGCAATATTAAAAACGTGATATTTTTTAGTAGATTTATCGGATTTCAATTTCGTTTTCACCATTAAATCACAAATTTTATTATCTTTCTATTAAGATTTATATATAATATGTTTTAACAAATTTTTTATTTTTATTTTTAGAGGCAAATATTTGTCATGCCGTGTTGTCTGTCAACTATGCAAATCTTTGTCATGTTGTCGGCAAATATTTGTCAGATTGTCTGGCAACCGCTAAAAATAAAAACAAAATATTTTGTTACTTAGCAAATATGCAAATATTTGTCATGTTGTCTGATAAATATTTTCCATGTTGTCTGGCAGATATTTTGCTGTGTTGCCTAGCAAATATTTGTCAGGTTGTCTGGCAGCCGCTGAAAATAAAAATAAAAAATTGGTGTTTTGTCAAATATGCAAATATTTGTCATGTTGCTTGGCAAATATTTACCAGGTTGCCTGACAACCGCTGAAAATATTATAAAAAAAAATTGTTGCCTGGCAAATATTTGCCGTTGAACTTTTTTTTTATATATGGATCTTAATAAAAAGATAATAAAATTTGTGGTTTAATGGTAAAAACGAAACTGAAATCCGATAAATCTACTGAAATATCACGTTTTTAATATTGCAACTTAAATTGTCCATGACAAAGAATTTTTTGCTGAGCGATACGGTATACACTACAAAGTCTAAATTTATAATGCTGAATTCGAAGGGATGTGTGCTTAATTTTTTTGTAAAGAGGGATGTGAGCCAAAATTCCTTGTTTTTCATCTTGCATCAATATTTGCTGGAAGATGACTGTGAAAACGTCTCACAGGCAAGGCCCAGCCATCTATGTTACATGGCAAAAGTTAATCAACATCTACAGTAATGATTTGGAAGAACCGACATTCTAATTATAGCAGCCTGTGCACCACCATTAATCAACATCTAATCTTCAATGGAGAGTACTATGTGTTTTATACTTTTAAGTCCCACATCATGGATTATTTGCCCCTTTTACATCTATAAATAATTTTCCCCAGACCGCCACTGCTAAGCGGTGATGAAGTTGTTGTACACGGTTTCCTGCGCTATGGTTTGATGTAATTCAATTTTTCACTACTAATTTATTTTTTTGGTTTACAACTTTTTTAATTTTAGTTCTGAAGAAAATATGAATTGAATTTTTAAATCAGTAAAGAAAAAATTCATTTTTTCACTACTAAGTTATTTTTTGAATTTACTGACTTTACTAAGAAAAAGTTCAAATTTCCACTATTAAGTTTCTAAATCGGTGGAAAAACAATTTCAATCCTAATTTCTAAATCAGTGAGCAAAAAATTCAATTTTCACGTTTTGCGTGATGGAAATGATAGTTCTGAAAATGTTAGAGAGCTACTACGTTATTTTTTGAATTTACTGACTTTTTTAATTTTTAAGGGCTACTAAGTAAATACTCAAATTGCTTAAGCCAGCAACATTATGGACTTAATGATCTAAACGTTCAGACTCGAGTCCAGAAACAACTTCTTCGCAATGCGAAGAAAAGACTGCGTATATTATCGACCTCCTCAGAGCCAAATTCAAAATTCAAATTATAAAACAACCCAAATTCAAATATTCACTATTAAAATTGCAGATTGAAAAGCTGAAATTCCAAAAAAATCAATTTTTTTTCCCAACAACATAAAGAACAAAAGTACATGGGAGCGCATATATCTGAAACTCTTCCAAATACAAACAAACTATTTTACGTTATTATAGCAAAATGCACAAGGTTAATAAGCAAGCAAAGGTAAACAAATTGTATAACAAATGCAATCCAGTATACAGTATTTGATAATAATTAAATATTTGATAATAATTAAGAAGTAAAAGGGAAACAGAAGGTACAACCAAAATAGTTTGCAGGTAATAGAAAAAAGTAATGTACATGACCTACCAAGCAAACATGTGCATTTCCTTTCTATATGGTTGTTTGTATCAGTGACTGCAACTACAGAAATTTCTGGGCAAACAAAAGTAATTTAACAGTACTTTTCTTTGTTTAACTTCATAAAAAGATGTCACTGTGATGCAATAACCATCAACCTGTAACTGCTTGCTGAGTCCCTATGATTTTGCCTACAAACAAAAATCAGAAAACCATTAAAAAGTTGAACAGCAAACCATGAAGATCATAACAGAATAAGTGTTCAGTTTAGGAACTTAATACAATTTGTCGTTCTTTGCAAAATTCAATTATCATTGTCTGAGTGCAGGACAGAAACTTTATAAAACATATACCTATAGTCCTCCTATATATTATTTTTATGTAGACCAAATGATTTCTCAATTTATCGTTTACTTTTGTTCTAACCTGAACTATTTCCAGTTTAGCATGTCATTTTCCACTTTGACTAAAGTTCACATATTCTCCAAAGATTCCATAATTCATTGGCTCAAAATGCATGTATTTAAACTTGAGGAAAGCATAAGACTAACAATGGTTGAAAACTATTCATATATTGCAAATGCCTTCCTATAACTGTACTGTTACTCAGATTTGGAAGAAGTTTATCTCTTGGTAACATCATAAAATGATATAATTGAAAATTCAATTTGAATCATGGGTAAGGTTAGGAGGTTGATTCAAGAATCCATCTCTTTTGTATTTCCATCCTATGCTGAATAATCTAAGTTGCCTTTTGTTGTGTTTCTTCACTCATATACTTTATGCTTTGGTGAAAACTGATTCTTATTTGATTTAGTAGTACTTGATTTATTTCAATCGACTACAATATTTTAACTATTTTCAAAGTTATAAACAACATTTAGGATAAAATATAGCCATCTCCTACACTGTAATTTGCAAAAACATTAATGAAGCTCTACAAATCCTGTAATTGACCCAATCCCCATTTAAGCTTTGGCATCGTTTGAGATGCCTTAAATTTGGGTTGAATCCATGCTAATGTCATTAAGTGTTGTAGCAATAGAATTCTTCTGCATAATTTGTTTTATGAAATTGGACTTTTCCTTTGCGGTATTGAAAATAGCAACCATGACTAATGTTTATAGTTGCAGATGGCTATCATATAGTATGTACCAATGATTTTGTTGCTACTTTACTTGGCCATTAGATC
This sequence comes from Allium fistulosum, assembly GCA_030737815.1. NCBI lineage: Eukaryota > Viridiplantae > Streptophyta > Magnoliopsida > Asparagales > Amaryllidaceae > Allium > Allium fistulosum. The sequence goes on from CM060908.1 coordinate 423,431,524, forward strand.
AAAAAAATACTGTCAGTATTTGCAAAATAATGATATTCCACTCTAGGATCATTATAAAGCCAATGCAAGGAAAGTAAAGATGGTCATACTCTGTATTAGAATGAAGTCATAGGTTAAAGTGTGTGTTAAATAATCATGGGTTGGATGGACGGCAAACTCAATACAATTTAAGCGTTAAAGGCAATATATTTTTTTACTCAGTGGCCTAAGTTGAGTATCAAGTAAATAAGTTATGAAGGTGATCAGACATCAAAAGCAATATTTTTTACTTGGTGGGATAAGTTGAATGTCATGCAAATAAGGCTTAGATGTAATCATCTGGAAATTATGTAGTAATAGTAAGGAGATTTTTTTTACCCCAAGTTCATAAATTTGTCCCGTTTTCTCTTTTTTTGTCAAGTCAAAGGACTCCATAAACTAACATTTTGTATTTGCAGGGATGTTGGTGGGTGGGTGATGATGCTGGCAAGTGTTGGAGGACGGGAGAAGATGTCTGGTAGGGGTGTGCTGTGCCCCCCCCCCCCCTCTTTGAAAATGTTTCAGGGAAGTTGTAACAATAAGTCATTCAGTAATTATTTTATGCTTATTTATTAGGACATCAATTATAGTATACTTTAGGTGTTTGTTTTGAGGTTATATACTGAAATATTTTTACAAACTGTAATTGTGAATTGTGGAATGAGTTGTTTATTTTCGCCAATAATCATGTAGAAATATATTTCTTTTTTATGAAAATATTCTTTATGATTGAACACTATACACCATTAGATTTTCATGTTATAACATAATTAACTAATTTTTATGTTTAATATGTTTTTGCTAAATCAAAAGAGTATACGACATGGATTTTGAACTTTTAGAAGTAAATTTGACTATAACCGAAGGTAAAACTTTTAGAAGTGAATTTGACTATAATTAAAGGTAAATTAGTTAAGATCCATTTTTATTAATAACAAAAGAGTTAACTGAAATCCGTATGCGTAGCACGGGTTCACACTAGTTGGTGTTAATAATTCTTCTTTTATACTGCATTAAACATGCATGTCACCCCCCATTTGTCAAATTTTGCTAGGAGGACTGATTGTTTAAAAAATTACACCTCATGTTTTCCAAGGAGTGTTTTGACAATGTCTATTCGCATTACTCTGATTTACATGTTCCTGCCTAACGTAATTTAATTTGCTGCCTTCACCCAAAAAATGATCTAATTGTACAGATCGTCTTCTATAAAATTTCAAATATTTTAGGAATTTCAACCCTTTCGAAACAAAATAGTAATATAAAATATTGAAATGAATATTCTCAACGACTCGCATTAGGTTGCAGTTTGAAGAAGTAAAAAACTTTCAGATAAATTAAAATTTTATAATATAATCTATATGATTAAAACATCATATCTAAAAGAGTAATTTAATCCAAGGTATATAATGGGTGAAGAAATTTCAAGAGAATAAATCGTGGAAACTCTAGAGTATACATATGTGGGTATACTTTGTATATGTGTGTACACATACATAAGACCGAGTTGGATTCATGACATCTCATTGCGCGAAGTCATTAAATTGAATCAATCAATGACTGGTAATGACCCTTATGTTACAACAATTAAGAACAAAAATTTGAAATCAGATAAAAAACAGCATCATTATTAGTCATCAACTGAATCGATCCAATTGAATTTTTCTCTTTTACGACATTTATGTATTCTTATAATTTGAAGATTTTTTTTTATACCGACTCATTATGGATTTCATTAATTCAATAACTTAAGATATTCAATTTGAGAAGATGTAGGCATAGAATCGTTATTGAATCATCATCGCTATAGTAGATTGTGAACTGTGATGTTAAGAAGAAGATGATTTGGCCGATATTTGATTGATGTATGTCGCCTCAGGCATCAAATTACCTTAAAATACGCAAATATGCAATGACTTAAAAAAACATTTGGACCTGTCATACGTCCAGCTAAAGTAGTGATGTAGCCGCATCGAACATGATTAGCAAATATTATATTTGTTCAAGCATACGTGGCAAATGGGATATGCTCATCCAAATTTTGGTGTTGGATGATATAGTAAAAATGACATGTACTGTGTAGCAGCTCATGATGCATAGTGGACTGCGGAAAAGGTGGTTTTGAATTATTATTGAATAAGCTACCTTCATCATTTTACCTTACAATGTTGTTTTTCATTCAGAGTACTCGGAGAGAATAAGATCATTCAATATGGAATTTAGGTTCGCAGGATTTAGATTTAATATTCATCTAAGCATATGTACTAGTTCTTGAGTATTCACAGCGATATTAACATAACATCCATCGTACCTTAAGGAAATTTGGCCAGTTTGAGGAACACTGACTGGTTGCCTAAGAATTAAACAGTTTTCCAAGATGGTTAAGTGTCTTTTTACACTAAACCAACACATCTATGTCAACTGTTAAGTTGTTATTGATAAAACAAAAGACTTGCAAATGTGCTCGTTCCTTTTAATACAAATTGCATTTCATTGTGCCGCTAGAAAATTCGAATGAATTGTTAAATGTTATTAAAAACAAAAAAAAGTGGAGTGCTGATATAATTCTTGAACACTGTTACCACCCTAGTTTTCATTCAAGTTATACAATCATGGTCACTAAGAGCACCCCCAACAACGGGGATCTTTCTGAAACTCATTTAATTCTATAAAATACGAAACAGCTAGTTTCTCTAGCCATTTAATTATATTTATGTAATATAATGTGTGCGCGCACACACGTAATAATTTATGTATATAATTTATGTTATTTTATACATGCAAAATATATACATATAATTTATAAATCAAAAGATTGAGTTATATAATATATACAATATAATTTGTATATATACTTCATACAATTTTTTTTTTGTGGTGCGCGCGCGCATGTGAGCGTGTACACACACTTAAGATATATAACTCATTAGTTTGGCTTATAGAGCTTGGCGACTTCGCGTTCTTGGCAAGAGATTGGGTAGAGGTAGAGTTGGATGTAATTTAATACTGTTAATAATAATAACATAATATTATTAATAATGAATAATTATTAATACTAAATTTTAATAATAATAGATGATTGTTAATGATAAATAATAATTTATTAAAAAATGATTACTGGGGGGGGGGGGGTGGTTCAGAGGATGACAACCCGCTAAGTGAAGGTGTGGGGCAATGGCCAGTGGACAATAGTCGGCTTGGTCGGTTAGATCGCGGCCATACAACGGGGTTATATGTTATTGGTGTAATTTTTTATTTTCAGCAAAGGCGTATACATTGTATGTTTTTTAAGTTATATATATAATATAACTATTAGTAGGTTCATTTACCGTGCAATTTATATTTTTAACCACATATACAAACATGCATACATCATTTTGCAACATTTCCAATGCCTACATCTTCTGGTTCAATTTCATCAAGCCAGATATTAACAGATTCTAATATCCATGCATCATTGAAGTTATCATGATAATTTCATTTTACCCACCTTGAATGGTGCTAGTTAAGTATATTCTCATGACTTGTGTTTTTAGTTAAAGATCATGTGAGTGTAGTACCATGATAATTCCATTGTAATTCAATTGTATATCAAAGATCATGAATCATCGAAGTTATCATGATAATTCCACTGTATGTCAAAAAACTACTTTTGTTCTCTTAAACCACTGTGTATGTGTGTGTGAATATATGTAAATTATATATGCTTCATGGTTGAATAAGCTTGTCGTTATATATACTTTGAATATGCCCACATCTATATAAACAGGCCTACATCATTTAGAAAAAACTTCGAACGTCTGGCTGCAGTTTAACAGTTTATTCTCAAAATAAGATGTAGAATCCCCATGGACCTTCCTCACCACATCTTTTGGACTTATGTTCCCTCCATACGATGAGTGCATCTCTTTAGTTAATGATTTCAAATTATTATGTGAACAATCCTATCTCTTGCTTAATAAGGCTAAGTTGAAAATGTCACTTTTTTCCTTCATAATCAATTGAAATGTAAGATGTCACCTTCATCATCATTGTACATCCTTCTATACATATCATGTCAACTATGTAGTCATGGATGAAGCCTAGTTAGGTAGTTCTCGAATTATACGTGCATAATTTACAAAGCGAACGAACCATCAATGGTCCATTCCAATTTTTACAAAAAAATCAAAATTCAGCGAAACTTGATAAGTCGAATTATCACTAAATCAAACAAAAATGTTGATTAATACTTGTGTTGTTTGAATCTGCAATTCTCATGTTCTCAAAAGAAGAAAAAAATAGAGTATGATAATGAAATGACATTTCATATGTCAATGCTAAACTATTAATTTGAATAATGAGCTTATCGTTCAATGCTAAAAGCAAAATAAAACATAATGACTAAGATTGGTGTATGTCTTAACATCAAATCATTTTCATATACTTCTATACATATTATGACTTGCCAAATGATTATGATTTCAATAACTCGAATCAATTTATGACTTTTCCAACAGATAATTCAATCGAATGACTATCATCTCGAATTATCGCCGACTACCATGCTCTGCATTTCTTCACACAAAAATTCGAATCATTCACAAAAAATTGAGAGTTATCGAATTACTAACTATGGATTGAAGCAAATGACCAAGCATTGAAATTGTCAAAAAGTATCACAAAACATTAATTGACGAACCTATCTAAGATAAGATGGGTACTATAACACTAGCAGACACTTGTTCAAATGTATCATATATGTAACTTAAGCACTCCTACACAAAGTCTTGCACAACTTAGCTTGATAGACATATTAGTACAAGATAATTGAAACATAAATATTTAGTCTAACAATAAAGTGATACATAGCTCAATAGACATACTAGTATTGAATAAAGTAAACACACATATATTAGTTCGACAAAAAAGTGTCACCCTACCAATATGTTTTTTTTTTTGTGATTGTTTTTCCACCATTACCATCTTTATGTGGCCATCCTTCATAAAAAACAAAATCTTTTAATCTTATATTAACTTAACATAATATAAAACTAGTTACCACCTATGCTATTATGAGTGAATCATATCCCTAAACACAAAAGTTCTTACAGACGTAAAGAGACAATGTAAGGCCATATCAGAGAGAAAGGAAAAAAAGGCTCAATGAACACTTTGATGCCAAACTCAAATTAAAGTTCGAGTGAGGTGTAGAGACATATTAGACGAAAAACTCAAAAACATCCAAAAATTCAATGGTTCCATGTTCATCTCTATCTTCATATTTTACATGTAAGAAAACATACTTGGCATCATGGTAAAATTAAATAGTTGACAATGGTAAATATTGATCAAAGATTTATATACAATATTGTAAAAATATCAGGATTAAATAGGATAGTATTGAAGTTATATGCCCTTTTCCTTGCATCTATACTTCGAAGTTTTGTTGAAATATGATATATTGATGTATATTTTACAAAATGACAGTATTTAATTATTTTCATTGACATTTGCCATCATTTCGAAATCCGTGATATATCATAGTCCGATGTTTTAAACAATAATTTAAAAATATATTGGTTGACATCGGATATGCTATATATCTACAATATAATGCTAGTCTTATCAAATATTAGATATGTAGCCGTAATGAGAAATCCTAATAACCAAAACCATAGATGTTTCTAATCAAAATCACAATTTTTCGTTTCCAACTTAAAATCTTGGTGGAAACACAATTTTAACTAGATGGCAAAATATTTCAAACTAGAAGGAAAAATGTATAAAAACAAACAGAAATCCAAAAAAAAGATACTTTTTATTTCGATAACAAAAACAAGAGAGAGAGAGAGAGTGTGTGTTTTTAGATTAACACAAATAAAAATCCAAGGGTACAAATAGTTAAGTTGAATAATTTTTTCTACCTGTTTGTTAGAATATTGAAAATTTAATATCACATAGAATATTGAATGTGATCTTGTTCAAATATGTGTAACATTTGTTAAAACGTTTAGAATGTTTGGAAAATAAATATTTTTGACAAAACAAGATTCTACTTCTTCGTAACAAATTTTTTAGAAGGCATGTTTCTTTGCCTACCATTTCTGAATATTTTTCCGCATTTGCTTATGCTTTAGGGTTTTAAAAGATAAACGAATGTGTGTCTACCAATAGTTCGAGTCTTGGACGCAATTTCTTCATGCGTTTTGTTTTTGTTTCTAGGCAATACTATTTTTTAATTATGACATTCCCTTAGCCCTTATATAACAAAGACATTAAACACTAGATTAGGTCTTTGTTTATCTCCATTAGCATTCAAAAGACCGAATGATGGCGAGCGGTTTACTTTCCATCTTATTTTTAACATACGAGTCTCAAAGGCAAAATAAGTAGTATAAAGTACACGTGCTTTGCACATAAAGATAAAATAATTAATACAAATGACACGGAAAAAGTCTTAACTTTCAAAAGTGAAATCATTAGTGAGATAGAAAGTACTTCACTTTCTTACAAAGATTATTCCTTGAATGAATAATGAAACATTAAAAAGTAAAGCAAAAACATCGTCCAAAAGCTAAAACATCACAAAGAGATTCAAAATCAAGTATAAAAGGAATTAAATTTATCATGATATTAGCACATCTTTGTACACGAAAATAAGTATTCCCTTGAAACCCCTTTTGATAATGCAATATAAAGTTGACCATGACTGAATACGATATATATATAACACATGTTTTCATTCACAAAGTCAGCTATATGTAAATTCGAATATAACATACGTCTATAGGCATGTATTCACACAAAATAGTAATGAATATTCGAAAATAACAATAAACTGTTAAAACATATAAAAAGAGAAAACAATAAAGTATAAATAATAATAAAAACTTATAGGATAAGGATTTATTTGGTGATCACGGCAGGAATAGGAGAATAAGAATGTAGTAAAGAAACGGATAGTAAAAGAGGAAAAAGAAGAAAAAGAGGAATTAGACATGTGAAAAATAGAATGCATTACTATTATATATATATATATATATATATATATAAAGTTTGGATTTAATAATTTGGAAAGTTTTCTTACCATTGTTTTTGATAAATTTGTCTTTTTATTTGTTTCTTTAATTTTTTTTGTTTGACTAATTAAATGTTCTTAAGCTTGGATGCAATAATATGAAAAATCATCTTACCGGCTTTTTTAGGTCTCTTTAACATTCTTATAGACTAATTCAAATCTTTGACTTTTCAAATCTTCCTGCACATATGCATTGTAAAGTTGTGAAAGAATAATCTAGAAAAAAATTCACCATAATTTTTGAATAAATTAGCATAGATTTTAAATTTCTTAATTTTCTCCTTGAGTAATTAAATCTTTGTCTATTTGAATTAAAATATCACGTGTAGTTGGATATTCTTTTAAGATAATTTAGGATATTTGTCTAATTTTCAAGTTTTTCAAATTTTCATTTTCTTATTGACTAACTAAAGTCTTAACTATTTAAATCTTTATATATGCATTCATAAAGCTTGGATAGTAATCTAGAATCTTCGTATCATAATTATATGATAAATTAACTTATCTTTTTGAATTTTTTTTATTTTGTCCTTAAATAATTATAGCTGTATTTTAATTAAAATGTTATATGCAGTACAATATTCTTTTAAGGGTGTTTTTGGAATTTTGCAGTAAGACCAAAATTTTGTTGCTTTATTCCAACTATTAACAAAGATTTAACATGCAACAATTGTTTGTTCTTCTTTTACTCACTGGGTTACAAATGATTTCTTTCATCTACCAAAAAAATCTATATAACAAATCTATTCATGAATAGTTAATTAGTTATGAGTAAAAATGGTCATATTTTGGTTGTTACAAACAAGGATGTTCTAAAAATATATATGCTCTGAGTGTCTTAGAATGCGGACTCATTCCTACGTATGCTCTAAAAAAACATGTTCACATGGCTTATTATTTCAATGTTTTTTAATGTTCCTTGATTCGTTATATATACTACATGAACAACGATATATGGTTTTAATTTTTCTCTACCTTAAAACGACAGGACCACAGTAATCCTTGATCTTTCCTAGAATGATGACAATCATGACTTTCTAGTCTATTAAGATTTTATCGAGTTGCAGAAATGAAAATGATGGATGGATATGTGATTTTGAATAAATTGATGGAGAAAAAATTGATAAAACATATGTATATCAGTAATACAATCTTTGATTGGTTATTTTGCAAGCAAAGAAAACAACACATGCAATTCTCATTGATTTATTTTTTCTATGTGAATATGTAAGGTTCATTGTCATACTTGTATTGGGTGACAATTACGACCAGATCAGTCAAAATGACAGATGACAATAACAATACTATGCTGTCTATGCCGTAAATATCAATACCACAGGCAACATATCGTCAACGCAATTGCAAATGATTTTTTTTTAATATCTCATATGACATATATGATGTATAACTACAAATTATAATATTATACGAGATTATCTGCTCAATTAAAAAAGATACTTTTCACTCAAAAGAAATAGCTGGATAAAAATATAATTGCTATATTGCTTATCATAAAACTTTAAACTCGACTAATTTAGGAATTGTTAATAACAAATCAATTCCTGTTTCCAGCTACGGCGAGAGTTCAAAAAATATACATATTTAATTCATTCAAAACCTATCATTTTTTTCTCAACCATGAACTCAACAAGAGTAAAGCCAACAACGCTTCTTAACATGAAATTGGAAGGCAAATTAACATAATAAGAAACTTGAGTATCTTATTATTTCAAAAAAAAAATTAATATCTTAACTGAAAAACAATATGTTCATTATATAATGTTTATGCCTTTAGTATTACATGAAGAGTTGATATCAGAATACTCTTGATGTAGCACAACATACGATACCTAAAATAACTCTATTAAACTTTTAAGGGAAATAAAAGGAAAAAAATGATGTGAGAGGCAATACTTGAACTTAAACTTAAAACTGAATTCATTACATAATCAACAGGTAACACACCCAACATTATTAGTGCAGTTTATACATTTCAAACATGAAAGAAAATTTAAGAAACTGTTAAAGATGAGGTTTTTTTTAATCAAGGTCAAGGATATCACAGAAATATTTTTCGACTTCATTCCATAAAATTGAAGTGTTTTCTTTTTTATTTCTCGTTTCAAAGTTTATATTCAATAAAATTTGCTTAAAAGATACCCTTTTACATATGTTTTTCAGTATGCAAGCAACTTGTAGTTATATTTTTCTACTGTAAAAGGTTTTTCTTATGAATCTATCCAAATATCAAATTTAATTTAATATGAAATTTATACACTTTGCTTCTAATTTCTTTTTTCTTTATGAAATAATACATCGCAAAATACTTCTCATAAATTATTTCAAACCGATTTATCCGAGCCACCAAATACATGTAGAAATCAGTAATCAAGATGATGGTACTGTGACTGCCAATGACAGATTAGGATTGACTGAACATAGTCATTGATATGAAAAAGTATGCTAATATTCATTTTCATTTTTTACTTGCATTTGAAATACACAGTTGGCTTATTTTCTTAACCGCAATTAAATATTCATGGTATCGACTCAAAAATATTTTTTGACCAAAAAGGAATAATTACTAAATCTTTGTTATAATTGTAAATTTATTATGAGAATTTAAATAATTATTTTGTAAAAAAAAAATCTACAAAATATACAATATTTGGAAGTATTTTATTTAATAAGTTTAGGTTAATGGCCCAAGTATGCATAATGTATATTCAAATTTCGAAAATCAATTTACGTCATAGTCGAAAAGTGAAAAATACAATGAGAAAAGAATATGCGACTTTATTAAATTCTATGGCACTAAATTTGAGAACGGCCATTTGTTTGTATTTTCAAAAATATAACGTACCATACTTTACTATGAATTTTGTTAATGTGTGTCCTTAGTGTACAAATTAAAATGTAATTAAGTTAAATAAAAAAACAAATGTTATACTGCCTTTTGACCGGATAATAGTATATCATAAAAGTTGGCTAAATGACTTCTGTGATCATCAAGGCATGAAGCCTTGAGAAACGGTTATAAGGCTCGGAGATCGGCTATAAACAAGACTACGGAGGATAGTCAAGCGGATTAGGATCGGGCCCCCAATTTTTTGTCCCAATCAAGGTGCAATCGGAATGAAGTGACAAGGAAGATCCCATGAGACTACATTTCAAATTTCAAGTCAACTGGAGTTCGTATGCTCGAGTTATGAACAAAAGATGAATCAGTATCGACGGATCAGTCGTAATTTGCTTGAAATCGGACCCGGAAAAATTTGTTACTTGCTTGGAGTCGGCGCATGGTTCGCTTGGAGTCGCAGGAATTTGAAGTGTTTGATCATGCTTGGCATCAGACACATGACTGCTTGGAATCAGAATGATTGTTGCTTGGAGAAGAACAATCGGCACCGATCGTTCTTCGTGCTTGGAGTCGGATCGATCGCTGCTTGGAGAAAAATGATCGGCATCAATCATTTTTTGTGCTTCGAGCCAGAAGAGTAATTACTTGAGTCTCGCTTCCAATCAACCCCGAAGTGGGTTTTTTGACGACCGTTTTGGCGATCTTGATCGATTTATAACTCAAAATTTACAAAGACAATCGACATGAAATTTGAAGGACAACTACACTACCATGAGGGACCCACACCATCAATCGTTGGCCCCACGATGAAGTTGGATCGATTGGTCGTGATCCATATGGATCGATCCATAAAACGATTCAAATCAATGATGATTGATCAATATCTCAGAAACACAAAGTCGGAATGACATGAAACTTTGAGAATAGTAAAATATTATATAGAGGAACCTACCATATCAATCACACATCATTTGGAGAAACTTGAACGATCAACCTACATCGTTGTGAACGATCGCATCATTTCAGCCAGAACGATCCCAACTTCACAAAAAACGCGATATCTTACAAAAGATAAGTCGAAATTGTACGAAATTTGAAGAGCAAATGGCTAACATCATGGGAACTCACCAGAACGATCGCACCCCAAAAGAAGCAAATATAGAGCGATCTTCTATGTTTCAATTTCTCAACTCCACTCCACGAAAAACGCGATATCTCACAACGGTAAGTTGGAATTGCACGAAATTTAGAGAGCAAGTAGATAACATCATGAAAGACCCACAAAACGATCGCACCCCCATTAGAGCTAGTATGAAACGATCGGCACAAATGATTTTTTGATGTGCGATCGATCCCAAATTTTGTGAATCGGGTCATATGGACCTGGAGGTTTTTCTGGCGAAATTTCAACTCGATCCATGTCTTCACCTACAAATACAGCGGATTTGGCCCATTGCAAGGGGATTTTTTCGACTACTCTCCTTCATCACTTCTTATCTCTTCCTCCATTGTTTTTCTAAGGCAAAAACGACTGTATTTGTAATCTTACAGTATAAATAAAAGATTATTGGAGTGGACGTAGGTCGGAGTTTTCCGAACCACTATAAAACATGCGTGTTCATTTACTTTTCTAAAATCTATTCTGTGATATGTGAATCTATACTTCTCTGTTTGAATCTAAATATTGGATGTTGGTGCTTTCACGTATAATAGTGTTTGTGACCAAATTTGGCACAAACATTTTGGTACTTTCATTGAGAGGGACTTGCACCCACGGATTCAAAAGCTATGATCCTGGATTTGGGAGATTGGATTTAAGAATCTAGGAAGCAATGGTTTGGTAATCGAATAGGAGAGCGCTACCGGAAAGGATCCACCTTGGTGGAAGTCAGAAGGCTTCCTCTGGAGCGGAAGCTAATCAAGCATCTATCTACATCACTATGGATGAAATGGAAATGATGATGAATGCTATACGGGAACGGATGTTGAAGAAGCAAGAGGAAACGATGCAAAATTTTCTTAGGCAACTTGGACAGACTGGAACATAGAACCAATAACTTAGAATTGCTCGAAATATGGATCAAGGAAATGGAGTAGCAGGAACTACTGGAAATTAGAACGGAGCACAACGAAACAGAGCTAACAGGATGCATGATGGTGGAACAGTCGGGAGCGGCCCCTGATCGTTCCAGAACGATCGGGGCCGATCGAGCCATACTTGGAGGCATGCCCCCGGGTCACGCTGGATCGATCCCAGGCAGGATACCTGACGGTGCCATGCAGTTTGGCGTTGATCGGAATGCATATGCTCGTCCAGGAGAGCATATTTCAGGATTCTCTCGTGGACTCGAGTGCAGGTTAGAGACAATGATCGAAGACTACCACTGAATGACAACGACGGGTTGGCGAAAATGATCAGACGGGCTATGAGAGGATGATTGGTAAATAGGGGCCTGAGTTCAAACTACCAACATTTGAGACATATGATGGAAAACGGATCCCGCTGTTCATCTGACGAGATACATGAGATACGTGGAAGTACTAGGGCATCGGAGGAAGTCATGGCATGGTATTTTTCCTTGTACTTAACGGATATAGCTGCACTATGATTCAGACAGTTTGAAAGCGGCTCTATTAGCACATGGATGGATTTGATCGAAAGGTTTATGAAGCAATTTCGGGTCTACATCACGAGACCCAAGAGTGTGATAAGTTTAACATCGATGAAGCAGTGGAGAGGAGAATCACTCAAGGATTTCTTAAGCAAGTTCAATGCGGCAGTAGCTTCGGTGGATCGATCGGATCCGTCAATGGTTTTGATGGCAGCAGTGTCAGGAATTGCGGATAACTCAAATTTCAAGATATCGTTGGAACGGGATCCACCGGTAGATTTCGGGAAATTTTACCATGAAGCAGAAAGGTTTCTGCGACAAGAAGATACGAAAGCTGATAGAGAGGGAAGAGAGGAAGTGGAAGTTTATGTGGTTAGAGGCGGAGGCCACCCGAGGAAGGTTCTAACAAGGATAAAGGAAAACGGAAAGTAAAGGATGGCTTTGACAGATCGAAGCGACCACGAAGGGAACCGAGATTCACCTCTTACTGAGACATTGGAACATATATATCTGGATACTAGGGGCAGATCCCCTATCGAAGACCCACGAGAACAAAGCCTACAAATAACGAAAAGAAATCAAAAAAATACTGTCTGTTCCATGAGCTGGACGGGCATAGTACAAACGACTGCAAGCACTTAAAGGATGAGATTGAGAAACATGTCTGGAACGGCAGGCTGTCACAATACGTAAGAACTCAGGCAGTGGAGGTGGAACAGGAATGGCCACTATCCGCATCGAACGGGAACTGTCTTGGATCGAAACATCAACTTGTCATCAATTGATCGGGATGGCAAGGAATAAGTAATAAACTCTACAATAAAACAGATAAGTGACTTACACATGTACGAGATCGAGAACGGCCCTAGGCATGCTTTGAGATGACGATGAACCGTCACACCCGAAGAGGCATGCATTGTAGTGTTTAGTTTTAGTTTTTTTTAGTACTTGGACTTAATTCTATTAGTTGAATATTTTGATTACAAAACCCACTCAAACGTGAAATCTGACATTAATAATTTTGAGTCTCATCCGGACAATCACATCTCGCCTTGAACATGCACTCGATCTCGAACGATCACATCTCGCCTCGAACGGCACTCGACCTCGAACGAGCACATTTCATCTCGAATGGCACTCGACCTCGAACGAGCACATTTCACCCCGAACGGCACTCGATCTCAAACGATCACATTACGCCCCGAACGGGCGCTCGATATCGAACGATCACATTTTGTCTCGAACGAGCATTCGATCTCGAACGATCACATTACGCCTCGAATAGACACTCGATCTCGTGCGATCATCATCAGCCTGGGACAGCTACGAATTTGATTAACGGTCCCGAACGGCCATAGCTAACGATCAGGCAAGATCACATATTTGTCCACAGGTCACCAACGAATTACGAACATTGGACTTAAGACAATTCAAAACACGTCTTCCTACCGTAAGGCATATTGGGGGGGCAAAAATGTTATACCTTCTCTTGACCAGGCAGTATATTATAAAAGTTGGCTAAATGGCTTCTGTGATCATCAAGACAGAAAACCCGGAAAGACGGTTATAAGAATCGAAGATCGGCTATAAACAAGACTATGGAGGATGATCAAGCGGATTTGGATCGGGTCCCCAATTTTTGTCCCAATCAAGGTGCAATTGGAATGAAGTGACAAGGAAGGCCCTATGAAGCTACCTTTCGAAATTTCAAGTCGATTGAAGTTCGTATGCTCGAGTTATGGATAAAAGAAAATGGATCAGTATCGACGAATCAGTCGTAATTTGCTTGGAGTCAAATCCGAGAAAATTTGTTACTTGCTTGAAGTCGGAGCATGGTTCGCTTGAAGTCGCATGAATTTAATGTGTTGGATCGTGCTTGGTATCGGACACATGATTGCTTGGAGTCAGAATGATCGTTGCTTGGATAAGAATGATCGGCCCTGATCGTTCTTCATGCTTGGAGTCAGCTTGAAGTCAGAACGATCGTTGCTTGAAGAAGAACGATCGACACCGATCGTTCTTCGTGCTTGGAGTCAGCTTGAAGTCAGATCGATCGCTGCTTGGAGAAAAACGATCGTTTCGTGCATCGAGTCAGAAGGGTGATTGCTTGGGTCTCGCTTCGAGTCAACCCTGAAGTGGGTTTTTCGACGACCGTTTTGGCGATTTTCGACGATGATCGATCTATAACTCAAAATTTACAAAAGCAATTGACATGAAATTTGAAGGACTACACTATACCATGAGGGACCCACATCATTGATCGCTGACCCCATGATGAAGTTGGATCGGTTGGTCATGATCCATATGAATCAATCCATAAAACAATTGAAATCAATGATGATCGATCAATATCTCACAAACGCGAAGTCGGAATGACACGAAGCTTTGGGAATAGTAAAATATTATATAAAGGAACCTACCATATTGATCACACATCATTTGGAGAAACTTGAATGATCGGCCTACATCGTTCTTGAACGATCGTATCATTTCAGCATGCACGATCCCAACTTCACGGAAAACACGATATCTCACAAATGGTAAGTCGAAATTGCACGAAATTCAGAGAGCAGTTAGCTAATATCATGGGGAACTCACCAAAACGATTGCACCCCAAAAGGAGCAAATATAGAACGATCTTCCATATTTCAATTTCACAACCCGACTCCACGGAAAACGCGATATCTTACAAACGATAAGTCAGAATTGCATTAAATTTGAAGAGCAGGTAGATAACATCATGGAGTACCCACAAAAATGATCGCACCCTATTGAGGCTAGTATGAAACGATCGGCATATATGATTTTTTGATGTGCGATCGAACCCAAATTTTATGGGTCGGGTCGTATGGACCTGGAGGTTCTTCTGCGAAATTTCAGCACGATTCATGCACGTCTTCATCTATAAATACAGCAGACTTGGCTCATTGTAGGGGATTTTACGGTTGGCTCTCTTTCATCACTTTTTATCTCTTCCTCCATTATTTTTCTAAGGTAAAAACAACTGTACTTATAATCTTACAGTATAAATAAAAGATTATTGGAGTGGACGTTTGCCGAACCACTATAAAACTTGGTATTCGTTTACTTTTCTACAATCTATTCTGTGATTTTTTACTTTACTACAATCTATTCTGTGATTTGTGAATCTATACTTCTTTGTTTGGATCTAAATATTGGATATTGGTGCTTTCGCTTTTAACAGGGTGTTTGTGACCAAATTTGGCACAAACAACTATATGAACAAATGCAAATACCATAAATAACCTTATAATGAAATGAATAGAACATGAATCATGAATCATTATTATTATTATTTGATTTTTGTTTTAAGAAAAAGTGTAACCGTTTATTCTCTCTCAAAAAAAGTTCTATTCATTTTAAATTAACATATGGTATTTGCAATTGTTTACTATTAAAAATATAAGGGCATTTTGGATTTTTGTATAATCCAAATTCGTACCTTTAAGCAGAGTTACCTATAAAAAATGAAACGTTGACATAATGTGTTTTACTTTTGATATGTTTTAGATGCAAAATTATACAAAAAACTAAGGTTAGAGATTTCAGTTTCAGCTTTGGTATTTCATAATTTCTACGTAATCCGTAAATTTTAGAAATTTCGATTTCAGTTTCGAAATTTCATTAATTATTTTTCATACAATATTTGTTTAATTTATTGAAATAAAATGAATAATTTATCTTTAATTGAAAAATAAGATATTAGTGAACGATACTGATTAATTATAAATATATTCAACGCTAAAAAATGTTTACGCATTATTTTGTTTTCAACATTTTTTAGCTACCATTTATATATTTCGTGATATTGAATGTCTACTAAGTTAAAATTTCATATTTTCAATATTCATATTTGAAACTCAAAATAAATTTTGTTTTGAGTTTATCTTGTATTGAAATTCAATAGTTTTTTTTATTGAACCGGAGTTTCAATTTAGTTCTGTTCCGCTCCTAGTGAAACCGAAATGAAACAATTGGAATCACAGCGTTTCAACCAAAATCACAAACCTTGCTAAAAACACTTTGTTTTAGATTCTTTTTTCGTTTAAGGTTGATAACAAAACAATTATCTTATGGATTACCTATTTTATGATGATAGTTATCTTTATCCACAATAACCAAATAGTAAAAATTAAAGGAAATTTGAGATCTAGTTCGACAAATATAAATATACAAAATACACCATTATCAAATTCAACTGTGTCCACTGACGAACCTAAAAACAAGTGTTACCGTCATAAATCAATACTAATTTGTCTTTGTTTTGATAGCTCAAAATTTATTATTAATCCTAATTATTTACATAATTATTCTTTTGCATTCATGTTCATCACACGTGCTAAATTACCTAAACAAAAGTAATTTTCCGAACGACAATGTTATCATAATGAACCTGAAAGTACATACAAAATTATATAAAAATGAAAGTGATCCATTATCAGCTTCATTCGAGTATAGATTGAGAAGATACAAAGGAAATCATGTTTTGAAAAGAAAAAAGAAATCTCATTTCCCTAACACCGTTTTTTAAGTATAAGCTCTAGAAACTTCCACGTAAATTATGAGTATATCATGAGCTCGTTAGGTCAAACATAATCTTAATGTTATCTGCTATTAAATGAACCTAGACAAACATAATCCTATATAGCTTTTACATATAAGCATATATTTTCTGCTTATTTAGTAAAAGTGAACTACCCTTCTTCTTAACTTTATGATGTGCATTTAGGTACTCTGGAGTTAAGCCAAAAAGTGCTAAAAAAATTCCTATCTAGGATGACACAAATGAATAAAAACCATGCAAATCGTTTAAATACAATGTTTATCGCTCATAATTCAAATTAAACATGTCATGATAAGTGTGAAAAGCTTAAGGATTGAGTTAATTAACTTGGCCAATTTAGTCAGGCTGGTTAGCTAAATACAACATACAATACCCACGCCAAGAATTGATTACAAGACTAACAAACTAGAACTAGTGACCAAACCAAGAACTAACAAAATATATCAAATTTTCTTGCCAGTATGGATCAAAATAAGTGAAAATGAGGAAGATGGGAGTTCTAAATTTAGCTACAGGAAAAGAACTCACATATGGAAACAGTTGAGGATGTTATTAAGCTAAAGTTGAACAAGAATTAACTGGGTTATTAAACATTATGGGCCATCATAAACCAAATGACATGCAATAACTTAAGTTATAAAGCTCATACTAAAAGAAGATAAACAAGAAAGCGAACAAACAATAAGATCATGAGATAAAAGATTTATCTACATATGAAATCATGTATGAATATAAATAGCTTTGTGTATCACTTAGACTACGCTCAAAGGAGAAATACCTTGTCTCTAGGTTATTCAAGTAGTGTATCACAATGTAGTTTGAATAACAAATTGTTCAATGAAACAAAACTAGCATTCAACTATGTTTCTTTCTTTGAATTTTAGATCCCTTGCAAAATATAATCAAAGACAATGGTATTGGCATAGAATTTTAAATAAAAACAAAAATAAACAAAAGAGCCATACATTACTCCCTACACTAAATATTTGAATGTAATTTCGTGCATCATTCGCAACATCGGCGGCATTTGTCTGTGAGTAAAAAGAACTAACGGAGCATCACACTGCACCAGGTGTCATGTTGAGCACCATGATGTGCGTCGCACAACATGGTTAGACTCCGAAATATCTACCTAACAAGCTTAGGGAAAGGTGCATGGTCAAGAGTAATATTACAAGAAACCTGGATCTCCCTACACCCCACCCACCCCCACCCCCCCACCCCCCAAAAAAAACAACCTAAAGGCACACAAACCCACACCACTTTAGCCGAAGAATAACAGTCCAATAATTATCTTGAGTTAAAGGAGTCATAAACTATCCTTTAATTTCAATATAAACAAATTTGATACCTTTACTGCTTTCAGTCCAAATTCTCTTGCCTTGGCTCTGGCCTTCCACTTCCCCCACCATTCCCACCACCACTCCCTGCATTACTTCCCTCCCCTTGTGCTGCCCCAGAAGATGATCTAAACGGCCAAGGCAACTGAATCCTGAATCTCCTCTCTGTCCCGCCCCCACTGCCACTGCCATTACTAGCCACGCCGCTCGCATTGCTATTACCACCACTCCCGCTTCTCCCATTCTCGTAGTCTGCATCATCTGTTGGCAACTCATATCTGCAAACGGGGCATGAATTATGCAACTCCAACCACGGTAAAATACATTCTTTATGATACAGATGAGTGCAAGGCATCTGCTTCACCACAGTGCCAACTTCAAACTCGTCTTTGCAAACCGCACACTGATCCCCATTGTCCTTCCTCTTCAAATCCTCTGATATCTCTATATCGGGCAGTGACCCCACAGCATCCTTGGCCGCTGGTGGAGTCCCGTACCTGTTTGGATCATTCTCCGCTAACTGCTGGATCAACTCTTCAAAACCAGGTCCGATAAAATAATCTCCAAAGTTACCGCCAGCGATATTGGGAAAACTTCCGGCACCATTTCCACCTTCAAAGACAATCTGGACGTTGTGTCCGTCGCCCAACATGCCGTTTAAATAGGATTGCAGGAACTGCATAGGGTTGAAGGGGTCCGCGGTAGCAACACCGCCTTGGCCACCGGAAAATGGAAAGGGGTGAAAGAAAGGCGGCTCGGAGGGGAAAAGACGGACGGACGGGATAGGATTAGGGTTTGAAGTTGGGTTGTCGTATTCTTCAATGAAGCCGCCCTGGCAGACAGGGCAGGAGAGATCGGATGGAGGTGGAGAAGGAATCGTGACCGTTCGTTCGCACTCATGGCAGTAATAGCGCTTGGGCGCGGGAGTAGACGACATTTTTCTGATGATTTAGGGGAGATTAATTTGGGAATTTGGTTATAGTAAAGGGAAGTTCTTTTCCGAAGTGTTCCTTTTTTTTTTCCTTTTTTGCGTGTGTTTTTGAACGCTGATCGAAAGTAATGAATAAAATTATTGTAAAAAGGACAAATTTTCAAAAAAAACATTTTTAAACTATTGGCATAAATAGACTAGTTTACAAACTATTTGCAAGTTTTGGCTAGTTTTGGTCAGCTCAGCGATGAGCTGGCCAGTATTTGAAAAAAATATCACGGGGCGCATTTGTGAAATGCGCCCATACAAAATTACACTGGCGCATTTGCCAAGTGCTCCAGTGTAATTTTTTGTCCAAACATGGAAATGCGAACCAAAGTCAAATTTGGAGTTTGCTATCATTCAGTGGAACGATAGACATAACTGTATCGTACACCAACAATTTCCTACCATTCCTATTTCGAGATATATGACTTGGTATTGGTTGATTACTCGAAGATTCATTTTTGCAGATCGGACTTCTCACGAACGTGCATACACCGCTCGTGCACCACTTGAGCGAGATGTGGTAAATCTTCATATTATCATGATATTTTTAGTTCGTTGGCTTGAAGTTGTTTGTTCACTTGAATTATGTTTCTAATTTTGAATAAATAATTACAACTTGTAGGTCGATGTATTAGAGAAGGTAGGAAGAGGGTTGGATGATATCGGATATGGTAGAGTACCCGAACGAGAAGCCCAACCACGATGTCTTGATTTCAACAAACTTATTGATACACTCTTTTTAAGAAATTGATTAGCACGACCAAGCCCTTCCGAACAAGCTGTACAGACTAGAGAGCGAAGAACTAAAAGAATGCAGGTTACACATCAATCGCAAGCAAATTTATCATTAATAAATTTCAACCATAACATAGTTAGAATTCGATTACATTCGCACTAAAGTAGAAGTTCTACTTCGATTACAAAAGCAAACTAATATTAAACTAAAAATACTAATATTCATAGTGGAGTTGGATCGTCTTATGTAGGTGGTGGTTGAGAAGATCCAGCGGCTTGCGATTGGTGTGTATCTTGCATTCTTTTAGTTCTTCACTCTCTAGTCTGCATAGCTTGTTCGGAAGGACTTGGTCGTGCTAATCGATTTCTAAAAAAGTGTGTATCAATAAGTTTGTTGAAATCAAGACATCGTGGTTGGACTTCTCTTTCGGGTACTCTGCCATATCCGATATCGTCCAACCCTCTTTCTACCGTCTCTAATACAATATCCGATATCGTCCAACCCTCTTTCTACCGTCTCTAATACATCGACCTACAAGTTGTAATTATTTATTCAAAATTAGAAACATAATTCAAGTGAACAAACAATTCAAGCCAACGAACTAAAAATATCATGATAATATGAAGATTGACCACATCTCGCTCAAGCGGTGCACGAGCGGTGTATGCACGTTCGTGAGAAGTCCGATCTGCAACAATGAATCTTCGAGTAATCAACCAATACCAAGTCATGTATCTCGAAATAGGAATGGTAGGAAATTGTTGGTGTACGATACAGTTATGTCTATTGTTCCACTGAATGATAGCAAACTCCAAATTTGGCTTTGGTTCGCATTTCCATGTTTGGACAAAAAATTACACTGGAGCATTTGGCAAGTGCGCCAGTGTAATTTTGTAAGGGCGCATTTCACAAATGCGCCCCGTAATATTTTTTTCAAATACTGGCCAGCTCATCGCTGAGCTGGCCAAAACTAGCCTAAACTTGCAAATAGTTTGTAAACTAGCCTATTTATGCCAATAGTTTAAAAAACCAGTCTCTTTTGAAAATTTGTCCTTTAAAAAAGGTTGCTAGCCTAATCGGCTGCTTCTATTAGCCATCCTTACCGTCTTTAACCCTCGGTGGCTATTTTCAATTTTATCCTTTGTATTTTTAGCAGAAAGTAAATCTGTAAAAACTCTGGTAACCGTATGTACAATATGTATAAAATTCATAATCACATACTGTATAAAAATGGTTAGCTTAGTAACTTAGCTCACATCGAGTTTGGTTATCATAGTAACCTAGCTTGCACCTAGTTTGGTTATCATAATAATCTCGTTCGCACCGAGCTTGATTATCATAATAACTTAGCTTATAAAGAGCGTGGATGACATGGAAACTACGCTCGTGTAGGACGTGATTTTTTATGCAGGAGTATTTTAGGATTAAATTGAAGTGTGTAAGGAAAATAGTGAAGTCTGATGTTTTTTTGAAGACATAGCGGGATGGAAAAGACAAATAAAAGGATGCTAATAGCCACGGCCTTGCTGCTCTTGCCATTATATCATTGTGAAAGGACTATACTTTTGGATAGGAGAGGTACAATTTTAGAGGGATTTCTACCAATTTGAAATTCCTAAAAGGGGTTCAAGTGTATTATTTTACAATCATACGTATGGGCAATAATACCTTATGTCAATTAAAATTGAACGCGCTCTTCATTTAATTTCCTCTGTCCTTCTTCCACTCAAAAATCCTAAAATTTCTGCAGAAGTCTTCATTTCCATGCGAAATCAAAATAGTGTCATGATTGCCAAGGAAGGCTAAAAGGTATGTTTTTTTTTCTACTCAATGCAGTCGAACATGGATTGTACAGTTGGTTGTTGTAACAACCCGCATATCTATCGATTTTATATTTAAATATTTTATCGTTAGTCGGATGTTAGTCCGAAAAGCTACTTTTTGCATGCGGTCAAATTAGGACTCGAGACCACCCCCATTGAGTTCAAAATGACGTTTGCGATCTTTTTGAGTGTAAACTTCGATATGTTTGGAGGTAGTGAAATTTTCGTCACTTTTCCCACTTGTGACTTTGGTTGGGACTGCACCTTCTTAACTCAGCCCAACTCCCTCTTCTCTTCATCACTTCATCAAATACTTCAAGCTTCTTCAAAAATGGTGGAGGGAAAGAGAAATTAAAATTCCAAGCTCGAGATCTTTAGTGAATTCAGCATCAAACTCCGACTTCAAGGTGAAGAACATAGATTCAAGCTAGGGGTTGATTCTTGCTTTGTTCTTAAGCTCTCCAACATTAATTTCGTGGAAAAGGTGAGATTTTTGATCTCACATCTTGCCTATATCTATCTTGGACTGTTGGGAATGATTCCCTATCACTCTAGCATCAACATTTGCATTTGGTTTGGATTGGATTGGCGAAAAACTCCAAAATTTAGTGATTTTGGTGAAAAACTGCTACTAGGTCGTTCTGGCCATTTTTAGCTCGTTCGGAGTTAGGTCGCGCGTCCTTAAGTCGTAGGTCGTATTCGTCCTTAAGTCGTAGGTCGAAACAGCTTTAAGTCTTAGGTCGTTGTCGACCTAAAATTCCAAGGCAAACCACTAAGTCGCTCGAATTTTGTTAAGTCTTAGGTCGTTGCCGACCTAAAATCCCCAGGCAAAACGTTAGGTCGTTGCCGACCTATAATCCCCAGGCAAAACGTTAGGTCGTTGCCGACCTATAATCTCCAAGCAAAACGTTAGGTCGTTGCCGACCTATAATCCCCCAGGCAAACTTTAGGTCGCTCGCACTGGCTTATCTCGTAGGTCGTCTCCGACCTAAGCTTCTTTTCCATAAGTCGTTCGCGAGTCAAATGTTAGGTCGTCTCCGACCTAACGCCCTCGTCACCTTAGGTCGTAGCTCGTAAGTCGCTCGACCCTGCTAAGTCTTTAAGTCGCTCGAGTTAGGTCGGCCAGTATATCTCGTAGGTCGTCTCCGACTTATCCTCCAGTTAAGTCGTTCGACCCTCTAGGTCGTTCGAGTTAGGTCGTTGGACCATTTACCTTAGGTCGCTTGACCTTAAGTCGTAGGTCGTCTCCGACCTATGCCCCACTAAGTCGCATCCCACTTAGGTCGCAGGACTCTATAAGTCGTAGGTCGTCGCCGACCTTACACTTGGTCTTTTTAGTTCGCGATTTCCTTAGGTCGTATGACCTATTTTTCCTTAGGTCGCTGGACCGCTTTCCTTCACTAGGTCGTACCGTGACGGGGCGCTGCCCCGCACCCCACCGTGGGCGCTGCCCCCTGGACCCCCGCGACCTGACCGGGCAGGTCGAACCCCGTATTACTCTGCGTAGGCAATCTCTTCTGAAAACATTTATCAGAATTTCTACTTTGATGGTTTTGGGATTGACTTCTTTGGACTTTACTCACGTCTTCGAACGTGAATTGATTTGTTTCTACAATCGTTTTATGACTTGTCACTTTAAAGATATATGAAGGTTTCAATACTAATAGTAAATATCAAAACTCTTTCATCAAAGCGATTTCAACACTATTTTAAATATCAAAAGTTCGTTTTCTCAAACCGATTTTCAATCTACAAGTATATACAAGCCTTTACTTCACTCGAATGAGAAATCGACTTAAACGACTTAGTAAAACGGGTGGTATGAAACGCTTGCGTTCACTTCGTCGGTTAGCTCTTGGACTTGTTCGATTGAACCCTTTTTGTGACAATTTCCTAGTGAAGATTTACAGCTTATTCGTAAATATTTAAGTTAAGCAAGTGGTTATGGGACATGAAGCTAAACTCATATATTTACTAGCTTGGTGTGATTGACACTTCCTTATGATCATGACGATCATTTTTGTGATTTAGACTAGCGATTGAGCGATGTCTCTTTGTCTACGTGGGAGACTATACCCCGATCATGTGATGTTTCGCCATCACATTTCTAGGGTAGCACCCTACGGTCTTCGGGCCATTCCTGTGTGAAAATTTAATGGATAGCTTCCATGAGATAGCTTCTCGTCATGTGTTTACGCGTAGGTGAGTTTTCATGCTCCCATTCATGTGTTAGGCCTCCCCCCTTTTATGTGTTTTCTGGATTTCTGATGATGATTTCTGGAATTTTGTGCTTCACCAATTTTTCATGATTTTCATTGATATGATATCAGTTATTTGTGCATTGGTGAATTCATGTGTTATTGACTTGTTATGAATACAAGTTTAGGGTATGATACCCTACCTTATCTTTGAGAAGATTCTTGTGATATTGATTAATCTTTCGTTGATTATCATTTACATACTTATAGTAGTATGTCGTAATAGTTATTTCATGTTCATGTCATGCCATTTACTTTATACCATATCATCTGATATTTATAGTTAGACTGATCCGTTTATTATTTTCTTATAAATAATACTCGGGTCAGACCGAGATGTTACAGGTGCTTCTGCTTGACTTCTCTTCAGGATATTTCTGACTTTTGGCTAACTACATAGATTAGTAGTTTTTGGATGTACACCTTTGAGATATAGACTCTATGTTGTGTACTTATTCTTTTGTATAGCACATGATGCTATTCTTTTGTATTATCGTGGGTCTTTCTGACCACTACTCTGATGTACACTTTCATGTGTTATATATTTATTCATATCTTCTTCCGCCTTTGTGATATGGATGTCTGTGACTGATTTATGTTATGATTATTTCTATGTTTGTTTCCGAGGATTATATATATAGTCACCGTGTGATAGCTTTGTGTTTGTATCGGTATGTCGGATTTCCTCCTTAAAAGATATGCATTCTATTCTATCTGACGTATCGGTGCTCGCACAAAGAAGTTACATGGATGGTCGCTCCTCCACAGCCTTATTCTCCGCGCTAATTGACAGCACTACATCGTAGTGTTCTTGGTTAGCGTGGGTATAGAGGTGGGGCGTCACAGTTGTAGTGATAAAGTTAGGGTATAGTTTTGTTTTTTTATTTTAGGGTTGTCGAAGATGGAAATGGTGATGGTTGGAGCGCAAACATGTTCTGAATTCATTTGATAGATGTCATGGTATTTTGTACGATTAGGGGCCGTCGAAGTGTCAATTTGATTTTGGTTCTCATATTTGCAAATATTCGATGGTATCGTATCATTTATATAAATTGTCGCGATATTTTATTGTCGAATATGTGAAAACGGCGGTTGTTTGGGTGCGAACTGGTTTTTTTTGTTTGTGAGTCATCATATCATGTTATACGGTTAGTAGCTGTCGAATTAATGCTTTTGGTATGGATTTTATAGTTTCAAAATTTTGGTGGTGTACTACCAAATTTTCTACTGTAATGCGATTAGATGCTGTCAAATTGTAGATTGGTATGGTAATTTATATTTCGGTGGGAAGATATCGCTAACATAAACAATTTTCGGTGGTGATGTACTATTTTTAGGGTTTTTAAACGATTTTGGGTTGTCGTTTTTTTATTTTGTAGCATGTTAGTGTTTATAGAATTATTATGTTGCCATGGTTATTTTGTTAACTTCCTTCTATGTTAATATGCAGTAACAAGTCCACTTCTATGGCACCACGTGTTACACAAATAGATTCGAATTGTTGGAGATTAGCAATGGAAAGGCAAAAGAAAATAGTTAGAGTAAACACCAAATGAACGGTCTGATTCGGATCAAAATTGAAGTGATAGAGCAAATCAATCAAAAAATAGTGGTGGTGAAGATGACAAATCAAATGAATCTGAACAACAAGTTAGTGAAAATCAAATTTTAGATGATAATAATGTGATGAGGAGGAGGCAGAATAGGATGTTGACGAACATGACGAGGAGTGAGAGTAGGATGTTGATGAACACCACGACGATGAGTTTGCTGAAGAGTGTGATGAAGATGTAGTGGAAGAGATATTCGAAGAGGCGGTGGAAGATTAACAATCGAAAGGCAAAAAAAATCATATGGCTTATCCGAAGTAGACAAACGATTGAAAAGCAAAAAAAATAAAGCAGGTTGCCAATTTAATACCAACATCTGAAGTTGTACCACCGTTACTTTTGGGATTCGAAAATCATATAGCTTGACAAATTTTGGAACTCTAAAGTAAGTATATGTGACATTACTAATGTATTCAATTTTGAAATAACACATTATATGATATCGATTAGTTTTGTTCTAAATTAGGCATCAAGGAGGATGCTAGACTTGTTAGGGTTCATAATCATGTGGGTACATAAAGGTCATGAGATCATAGTAAAGAATGTGGTTTTACAAAGGATGTAGTCAGTTTGTCCAATTATGCTTCATTAATGTCGCATGCTCATGAAACACTTATTATAATCAATGCATTTGTTGAAAGATTTAATCTCGAAACAAATATATTTCATCTTCCCTGTAGTGATATACCATAGATGAAGTCATACACATTACCAATCTTCCAACTGAAGGTTGAGCTAGTGGAACAAGTGGGATTGATTATGATGATGTTTACGACCTATTAGATAAACATCTTGGACTTGATAAAAGAAACGCCATTGCAGTACCTTGTGGCGAGAAGAAGACCAGATTGGAATGGTTGAGATCTCATTGTGAAGGTTCTAAAGAGTTGTATTCTGACGAGCGTAAAAGACATTGTGCGATCGCATATCTTTTATATATTATTGAATGTCTAGTTTTTGGTGAAAAGTCTAGAAATAAGGCATATGTGCATTTTTTACAATGCCTCGGTAATTTAGATGAGGTAAATTCTTACTCTTGAGCTAGTGTGTGGTTGAGTTAGTTATTTTATAACTTAGGACAGACAGCTAGAAAAGTCGTACATTAAATGTCTGGATGTATGACCTTAGGTTTGGATTTTTGATCGTTTTCCGAGTGTAAGATGCCTTAATAGGTATGTTGGTGTGGAGGAAGGTGAAGTGAGAACAGCTTTTATTTTGTTTTGGAACCCAATAATAATTTACCACTTGAGTTGGTAAGCCTTAGGGAGAGGATTGCTGACTTACAAGTTCATGATGTTGTGTGGAATTATTATATTGATAAACGTAATAAGTACCCATTTCAGCAATGTGCTTTCAACAACGGTCATATTTTATGCTTTGAAACCATTGAATTGTATATCTCGCAACGTATTCTACGCCAATTTTGTTATGTTCAACCTATCCCTACAAATCCATTCACTATTGTTAAAAAGAAGTTAAAATAAACCTATGGATCGTTAAAGCTTCGTATTCTAACTTAAGAGATTTTGGTTGGAGCGAATGGAGAAACCATTTACTAAATGAGAGCTTAATATCACAACGTGTCGTAGATCCTTGGGATTGTGATGGGAAGTATTTGAAGTGGTACAAGGCTATGTCACATCCTCTTGTTCTGAACCCAGATAAAAGTATAGATGAGCCAATGAATTCTAATGAACACAATACTCTTCTTTTACGCATTATAAGTTTCTACTACACATTGTCACATAAGTACTGATTTATATTATTTGTTTTTGTTAGAAACGTCAACTTCGACACATAACAGGGTTTATAAGATCATGTGTTCCTAGTGATTTAATGAACCAAGTTCTAGAGAAAGTCGAGTGCATAGAGAAGCATGAACCGCTTGAGTTTTACGAAGCGATTGAACTAAGGCAGACGAAGAAGAGTAAAACAACTAGCACCAGTAATCGTAGGAAGGCAAACTATTTCTAAAAATAAGTAATATTTAGTTTGGGGTTCTCATGATGTATTAAAACTTGATATTTTGTGGTTGTTATGATGTCTAGTTTGTAGTACTAGGAATGTCTAGTTTGTGGTTGTTATGATGTATTAAAACTCAATATTTTATGGTTGATGGTATTGTATGACGGTGATGACTAATATGGCTTCTGTTTATGTATTAAAACATCTTATTTTGCATGATGGTTTTCATGTTTATGAATTATCTATGATGGTTTTGCAATGTTGATGAATTATCTATGATGTATGACGTTGTGGATGAATTAGCTAATGCACGAATTATCTTTATAATAAATGTAAATTAAAGGAAATGGAAATGGTAGCATAGTTATGTATTACGCGACAAAAATGGCAGAAGGATATTGTTGTAGTTTCAAAAATTCGACACAGTATCACCGTAAAAGCCAACTCGAAAGGTAAAAGTCATAGTTAACAATACTACATGATGTATGTTACCGTAAAGTCTTGAGAAAACTTTGATGTTTTCAAATTGTTTCAAACGATGGGATTCTACCGAAAAAATTATAATAACATGAAGACTTGATACTGTAAAGTCTTAGGAAAAATTTGTTGTGTTAAAACTTTTTCAAACAATGGGATTCTACCTAATTATTAAAAATAGGACGATTGTTTTGTACCGTAAAGTTGCAGGAAAACTTGGTGTTTTCAGATTGTTTCAAACAATAGATACCTACCGAAATCATTTAAATAAAATGATGGAGTCTTCCCGTAAAGTTTTGAGAAAACTTTAGTATTGTCAAATTGTAACAAACGATGGGGCTTTCTCTCTCTTCCCACTAGCTCCGTTTTAATTCGGGTTGTGTGATGGAATTCAAAGGGCTATAGGGGTGCTGCTGCATTGTTTGAGGTGCCATTGAACGCTCCTAAGCACACACACATATCATATATATACACACGCATATATATACGTACACATACATAAATATATATGTATACACATACGTACATATATATGTATACACACACAAATATATATATATATACATATATTTGTGTGTGCGCGTTGAGAATATCGGAAGATAAAAGAAGAAGAATAGGGGTAAATCGATCCTGCGAAAAGGGGTAATTTTAGATCTATGAATTTAGACTACGTTTAATTCAAATCTATTCTCAGATCTATAATTCTAATAAATATGTATGCATTTTTTATATATATTTTAGTAGAAAGAAAGGGAGTCGAATAAGGGGAATGGATTTGGATCTGGAGATTTGGAAGCTAGAAGATAGGTGGAAAATTATGTTATACATAATATTATGTTTATATCGTTTGTTAATATGCTTCTTCTATGCCTGAATATAAATCATGGAATCGTAGGCTTAAATATATATAAAATGAACTTAAGATCCTTGCTTACATATTCAGTAGACTGTTAACTTTAATTAAATGTTGTATACACATAAATCTGGAATGTAAGGGTGAAATTAGTCCCTAAAAGTTATGAGATAAGTCATTAATAAAATTGTATGTTAATTCCAGATTTCGTTATTTGAATGTTATAAGTTGTTAAACCTGAATTGAAGATGTTTCAAATTTTATTAGGATTTAAATTTATATTTTAATTCATTGTGATGAAGAATGTTTCTATGTGAACTTCTATAAATTATCCAACTTTATAATTATATATGAACGTGTGTCATTTGAAATAACAAAGTACTCCCAAAGGAAAGAGATGTGTAAAATATGGATGTTTACCGTATTTTGTACTATCTATTTCAATAAACATAAAAAATGTAATTTCTTGTAATTCTGAATATAGCACAATTCCTCTTTTTAGATAATTTATGGGAAGTTACGGTGATAACATTTTCCTTTTAGGAAAGATACAGTTCCAATGCATTAAAATGTCGAAATCTCTAAATGTAGAACTAAAAGTATTATAATTAGGAATAATAATAATTCCATCATCGATTAAATATATGTGATTAAATATAAGTTAAGAAATAAATAATAAGCGCTAAATATGAATAAGATAACAAATTGAAGAGTTAGGGAGGTTATAACAATCAAGTTAAAATGGGCATTAATTCAAAAGAGGCGATAAAAGATACTTAATTGTATAATTTGAAAAGACGCAGTAAATGATACTTAGCTGTATTAATTGAAAAGAAGTACTAAATGATACTCAATTGTATTAATTGAAAAGAAGTGGTAAATAACAATTGTGAAATTGAAATAAGTAGTAAGTTCATGGTAAGTAAATGAACACTAGTAATTGAACTTATGAGGCGTAATAATTTTCCAATTGAAATTATATGGCATCAAGAATACGTTTATAACGAGTGTGAATTATTGGGTCTAGCCTGATATTTAGATTAATTACAAATGATGCGGTCATTAATATAGGTTGGGATGCAATGAAAATCTACCCTTCATAAGGGGCTACCAACAGTCGTATATACATTGTACAGATGTGCGATGTTTCCAATTATAGGACTCGTGGGGATATACATTCACGTATAGGATTAGGGGATATACCAAAGTGGGTTCACCTTGGATTTGAAGCCTTAAATGGTCAATTGAGGTCTGCTTCAATTCCAACATGAGGTACTAAATAACCAAGTGGGCATTTCCTTGATTTGCGTTAGGCAGTCTAAATTGGACGGTGGGAGAAAGCTCGATGCTATGTCATCATTGTTGGTACCATATATTTGAGGAGTAGGGTTGTACACATTAGGTCGAGAGTGCAATCGGTCATGAACGGTCATTAGAAAGACTTAGTTATGCCTAGAGATGGACTACACTTTCTACTGGTGTACGTTTCGTATGGGATATGCAATTGCCTCAAATTTTGTTTGTTGTTATTAGTTAGGAGGCAGGCTAGTTAACCTCTAGATAAGTCTTTGAGACAAGTTAGTAATACGGCTAATTAGTTGTAATGTTGTTACTAGGCACCGACTGAAGGTTTCTTGGAGAATGCATGGTACAATGTATGGTTACTAATACTAGTGGGGAATGTATCCTTGTTCATTAATGATAGTGATGCTTATATATACACACACACGTTTATATCTATTTTATACCTCGGGGTAGGTTGGACATATCATACGCGTATATGAAGTCAAAATGACTAAGTTATGGGCAATAGACATAATACGTAATGGAAACCTATTGGCATAAACTAGTGTTATGGATAAGATATCTAATTTACCAGCCACCCGAATGTTGTTCAGACCCCCTCTTCATTACAACCCACATGATAGATTTAAAAGGATGGGTACTGGTAAAAGGCGGGAACGATGAGAAGGTAGATTCTCTCATTCATGCTTTGCACTGACAAAAGACACTAAATATCTAAGGAATGTTTTTGGTTCCAAGGTATCAGGCTTAGTCGATATGTATATGTTTTATTATATTTCATTATATTTCATTATTTCACTGTGAGTTCATATAGATAGCTCTCTGATATACTCATGTTTATTACATGATACCAACACCAACGACCCATACCCTAATGGACTTTGGTTTTTTGATTTATTTGGAATATCGGGCCCATTAAGGTGTGGGTTGTTGCATTGTATATCAGAGCCTAGCTTAGTCGATCATAAGAATTAGGATACGCTGAGGTGGACATATTTGTATTATATATATATAAACAGATACAGATATACACACACACACACACACACTACATGGCAAAGCTATAAATTCCGATTATAGAAATAGTTGCGACCATGTTCTTAAAAGATGGATAATGTAACTATGAGTTGAACAATAAATAGAGTTAAAAATATACGTCTGTTCCGACTACCCCATAGGATGTAGGCCATATCATAAGGTGTTGACTTAAGAAGAGCATGAGCACTACATATAGAAAGGCGCGTAGCTAGATGGTATTTGACTCCTTTGTTCGGCCTAGATTGCCCTATGGTTGTGGATCCCACTGGATTGTCAATTGGTGACATCGTATTATCTAGATTAATGGGAAGTAAATAATTCTTTTATTATAGATATCAAGAAGTAAGAAAAGAGAAAGTTCCTGAAGGAAGGTGTCTAATAATCACTTTAAGATGATAGCTGGACTTTTAATCTATTCCGAGTAATATATGAAGAAAGGAAGAAAAATCCAAAATAGAGGACAAATAAAACTCATTCCCAAGCCCGACTCCATGTGAAAGAATTTAATAAAAAGGTTTTGAATTTTCTTCAAAAAAGGAAAACAAACATTTGAAATTATCTTCAAATGATTTATTTGAAAGTAGAAAAACTCTATTTTTGAAAAATAAGTAAATATTAAATTTTTCCACAAAATAAAATATCTTTTTATATTTTATTTAAATAAAATCTCTAGTTGAAACTAAAACTATTTAGACCAAAAATTTCAGTAAAAATGGTTTTAATAAAGAGGAATTTCCTTTGAAATAAGTAGAAAATAGAGCATATGTACAGCTCCACGATTTTTCTGATTTTGTAAATTCAAAGGTTTTAAAATTCTTTTTAGGGATGAACAATTGGAAATTGTAATGGATTTAAATATGGTAAAGGATAATGGAAAGGTGAAAGTGTTCGATGAAGGAAGTGATAAAAATACTTCAGTATGGAGAAGTAGGCATACTTGAGTGGATATGAGTATTTTAGAACAGTTATGAATAAAGATGAAGAAGGTGGAATCGAAAGGGAAACAATTTAATTATATTAATAGAATTATAATTAACCCGGTCCGAATAGGGTCCATGTTCAACTTGGGCTTAAAATGTGGGCAACGGTCGACCGCTTGAGCTCAACAGCTTGACCAGTAACGGTCGACCGTCCCAAATTCAACCAGTCGACCGGTTGTTGGGTTTCAGACATGACCTGAACCTCGAACACGATATATAGTCACGTCCAGACCATTTTCTCCTCATTTCCTCCCATCTTCCTCTCTTTTCTCTTTCGATCGCCCCTCCCTCACTCCCCATGACTCACCAAATGACGCCACCACTCCACGCGATGCCAAGCAGCCCCACTCAACTACACCGAGGGCAGTAAGCATGTGACTAGATTCAACCCCTCGAACTAGATCTAATCCCCAAGCTCTCCAACAAATCAGACCATGGAACCTCCTCGTCAAGGCAGCACCTCCTCCCGCCACCCAAATCTCACCCCTCAAGGGATCATCTAGCTCCAAGGCGACAAGGAAAATATTTTGGGCTATGAGGCATCAACAAATTTCATATTTTTGCAAGGACGACCGGTGAAGTTTTAGGACTTCGTCGCCTACATATTAGAGGAGTTATTTATGGCTTCAGGATTGTTGTTGTCCTGAGCAATGAGACGTTCAAGCGGGAATGCTACCCATGGTGTATGCATCCATTCGACGCTAATTTGGAGTATGAGTTCAAGGAGCACATCAGTAGTTTTACGTCCGAGGTGAATGGATTGGAGATTAGTATCATGGATGAGCAGTTTGAGAGCATTTCGCATATCTTCGTAGTAAGAGAAGACTTGAAGGAGATTGAAACCTCCAACCTGGAGATTCTGCAGTAGATTTTCCATAAAGAAGCGGGTGTTTGGAGAGCGGACAATATGAGGGACTAAGCCCGTCTTATCACCCGCATCATCCAGTGCAACATCATCCCTAACACAGGGAGATTCGACCAGATATATCCCTTGGTGCAAAAGGCTGCTTATGTCATCATAAGTAGTGTTAACCGGCTTTTTAATCAAGCAGATTCTCAATGGAAATTAGAATGTCAAGATGAAGATGAAACGATTCACAAACTTGAAATATACTTTGAAGGGCAACATAACCACACTCAGAAAGTTTCAAAGGTATAGGACTAAAAAGGAACCACTCGGTACCAAGCCCAACTACTTGGTACTGACCTCTTTTACTACCCAATTAGACCTCCAAAACAACTTGTACTTGGAGCACTAACTCAGGTGATTGTCATGGAGTACTTTTTTTAAGGAATAGACGAGCAACTCTAAGGATTTCCTAGAAGAAAGAAAAGAAAGCAAGCAAGGACAAGCAGTATTAGCAAAGATAACTCAATCTCAAAAGGAAAATGCTCGGAGCACAATGGATTGAAGATAGAAGACCAAAAAGGAAGGAGTAGAAGGAATTTACCCCTACAAAAACCGGTCGGTACCGAGTGGTTCCGACACTCGGTACCGAAAGGTTTTCATTGAAGTTTGGGCCATTATTCTCTCTTCTTCATGCTTGGGCTTGGATTCGAACTTCATATCTCATGGGCCCCCAGTCTGCTGAGTGATTTCCCTATAAATACAGACCCTATGGCTATTGCAAAAGGAATTTTGGCTCTCTTGTTTACTTCATCTCCTATCTTTCCTTTCCATAGTCACTAAGGCAGATACTGTTGGTTGTTCTAGGCTTTAAGAACTTGTCAATCCCTTATACTAGTGACTCTCAATCAAATAATCAATAAATTACAATGGATGTAGGTCAGAGATTGCCAAATCACTGTAATATTCTGGTGTCCTCTTTACATATAGTTTTTGCTAGATCTCTATTATTCTACAGGTTTTTGGGCATTATGCCATTTTTGACATTAATATTTTAGTGCTTTCACTGAGAGGATGATTCTTAGGCATAGATCTAGCTTGCTATTTTGGTTTTTAAGAGATCTAATAGTTAGATCCAAAAGATTTTCTTTAAGGAATTTGAAAACTTGCTGATAGAAATCAATGTCGCCCAAAAGATTAGGAAGATCATGAGGAGTGGTACTTGGTGGTGATGAAGGAAATGCCCATCAAATGGAAGTTTCTCCTCCACGATCTGAATATTTATATGTTTCTGGTCAGAATAGGTGAAATCAAAAAC
Organism: Allium fistulosum; assembly: GCA_030737815.1. Taxonomy (NCBI): domain Eukaryota; kingdom Viridiplantae; phylum Streptophyta; class Magnoliopsida; order Asparagales; family Amaryllidaceae; genus Allium; species Allium fistulosum. The sequence goes on from CM060908.1 coordinate 423,466,188, forward strand.
AAAAACAGAAGGAAGTATTTGCTAGAGCAGTAGAAGGGGTTTTTGGAGGAAATCAGAGCGCTCCCCCAAGAAAGAATTCACTCAATACTGACCAGAATTAGGTCGGTACTGAGAGGAATATTGGAGCACGAGGGGACAGGGAGCTAAGACTGTGAAATTGTTTAATTCAGAGGATGATTTGTAGTATGATGTTGATGATTGCGAGCTGGATGCTGGAGTTAATGGAGCTGGAGCTCAAACAACTGCAGCAGGACCAACCAAACGTCAATGGAAAACTGGAGGAGTGGTCCTCCCAAAGACACGAGGACCTAGACGTCAGGGGCAAACCGAGATCGTTTGCTAAGCTAAACACTCGATGCAACCCCTGATAGTTTACCTTTGGAGTACTGGGCCAAAGAAGAATGTATAGCTGATGTGGTTAAGCGGTTGGTCGAGGAAAGCAAAGGTAGAAAGAACGAGGATTGGGGTTCCGCACCAAGCAGAACTCCATTCACATAAAATATCCTAAGAGATGAGTATCCTAGGAAGTTTACGATATCAAAAATGTCATTGTATAACGGGATTACTAATCCTAGGCAGCATTTACTCAAGTATGAATGACACATGGATGGTGCCCGGGCGACAGATGCTATTTAATGTTGATGTTTTCCTATTTTCTTGGAAGGTGTTGCATTGATGTGGTTCATTGGCTCGCGTCGAGGTCCATATCGACTTTTGATGAGTTGACTAGCAAATTCTTAGAGCAGTTCCGGCTCCATGCTGCTCGGTCTAAGGATGTGATGTCCTTGTAGAGTCTATCTCAAGGACCTAAGGAGTAACTCAAAGGGTTCTTGAATCGGTTGTATGTTACTCTACAAAAGTGAGTAATCCAAAGGATGGTTTGGTGTTTATGGATTTGGTCTAGGGCATACATCCGGATATGGATTTTGACAAATGTTGAAGATGAAACAATCAACAAATATAGAGGATTTCCACTGAAAGGCAATCAGTTTCTGCAATTGGAAGAAGCGAATCTGTGGGTTATGGAATTATTAATCTTAAGGCTAAGTAAACACTAGAGGGTGGTGGGTGAATAGTATTTTCTAACTTTTGCAAATCTTTTTAAATTTCTTTCAAGTTTAATATTAAATTGTAGATTTTCAACACAGAATTGTATCAATAATCAATCATAGATGCAAAAACATATAAAATAAAAGTAGTAAAGTAAAGTAGAGAGTTAGATACTGGTTTGAATTTCTCCTACATCCAGTCCCGTACAATTGCTTGTACAGATTTCTTTTCAAATGCCAATCTTTAAATGGACAGAAAGAAAATCCAATTACAATCTCGATTCTGAGGCTACGAGATACACCCTCCTGATTTTCCGGGCTCAGTGTACACCCACTTGATTTGGACAGGCTACAAGCATAACCACTTAGATGTTCGAGCTACAAAGAACACCCAATTGATTTGAACGGGCTACAATCATACCCAAGCAATTACAGCTAGAGTTTGATGAGTTTTCCAAAGACAATTTCTTAAACATTAGATATAATGGATCTTATAGCCTCTTGACTAGCACTTTGATCTTGAATTGAGAGAGAAAGAGAGATGAATGAAATCAGAGAGTAAATATGTAATGACCCCACCGCTATATCCATATATTAAAGAACATTACAAGTAATGGTTTCTAATAACACAGAGAATACGACTAGTTAAGGAAAATCAATATGAATATATCTTTGTACTAACAATGACACGTCTTTATTACTTTTTTAGGATCCAAACTGAATTTTTTTGATGTGTACAGTATTAATACAAAGTAATAAACACATGGATTAAAATTATTCAAAACAGTATATAATATAAATAAATCAGAGTCACAAATCACAGTGGAATAGTATACTCATATACATAATAAAATGTGAGTCTGTAAAATATCAGTACTATACCCATATAATATATACATCGCATCCAAAATACTATATCAGGTACATAGTGCCTATTAAATAATATACATGACATATCCTCCCAAATATCAATATATTAAATGATGAACTAAACTGAAACTGTCAAAATAGTCTGCTCTAGTGCTAGCACAAAATCCAAAAGTCAATGTGTCCCTGTACTTGTAGAGTCTCGGTCTGATCCGAGTATTATAGAAATAAACGGGTTAGACTATATCTAATAGAAAGGTGAGATAGTGATATCATAAACATACGACTTAACAATAATTAAGCCATAATAAAATATGCTAGAACAAATGATCAGAATAAGACATATCCATTAAAATCACTATTCATAATAAATCCATTTATGGCTTAACCATAAAAATAAGTCATCTCAAAATATGCCTAAAACTGATTGACCATAATAAGGCATATCAAACCAAATCACCATTTCATAAATCCATACCAAGTCTGAAATAGACCATCATCAAAATTATGGTGATAACAATTCAAAATTCTTCAAAGCCAAAAGATACTAAATATCTATCCCAAAATCTCTGAAGAAATAATCATCACTAATGAAATAATTAGTAGCAACTATCAGTTTAAAATAGCGGCACGGATCTAACAAACAAATAGATCCCCCATATCATTTAAGGTAGTCTAACAAACAGATAGACTACTAGTCTAACAAACAAATAGACTAACTATGCGAATTTACCTAAGAAACAAATATGTAACCATTATCTAACTATATACCAAAATAAACTAATAGGGCTACAATATAACCTCTGTCTTAGAAACAAAAGGGCGGTAGAGTTATACCAGAACAGACCTAACCAACAAATAGGCCTGCCCGCCTAAATCTAATAATGTATCGACTCTCAGGTCGATGAAAAAATAGTTATCATCTCTCAAGGATCTATCGGTCAAAAATAAAATCTGAACACCCTAAGATACTATAACTCTAAGTGCTAATTACTATCACTCAAGTAATTACAAGAATTTAACTGTACCATACCAGATAGTAAATTCAAGTATTTACTAAAAGCTAGTAAGTTTCACTCAAACTCTATTTAATAAATTATAATAATAAGTGAAAGAATTGTACGAAATGTCCCATACCAATCCGACAATTCAATTGTTTATTAAAATTATTTGTTTCATAGAAAAGCACGAAATCTCATTAAAATTTCAAATCCATAATAAATAAAATAAAAGAGTTTTAAATGAATTTTTATATACACAAAAATGTAATTTCCCAAAATCACTTTTTAAATCCTTAAATTCATTTTAAGGAAAAGCTGTTTATTTACAAAGGCTTTTATAATCATTTAAACCTCTTTTATAACTAAAATCACTTGAAACTGAAATTATTACTTTATAACAGCTTTTATAAAATAATGCTATATTTTTCTTTTGCCTCTAAAGCATTTCCAAAATTATATACTTAAAATAGTAAATTTAAAAAAGTTTTATAATTAAATATTACACATTTTTAAAAGCTTTGTATATAAATTTTGAAATAAGAAATAATTTAAGATCATGATATAATTTAACTATATTTTGTGACTCAATTCCAATAAGAATCAAAACAGAAAAATCTCATTTTGAGAATCTTTTAAAAAAACCATTTAAATAATTAGTCCATCAAAATGCATTTTTAGAGCCAACATCGCTCTATAAAATATCATTCCATAATATAAAATTTCTTAGAGATGCGAGTTGCTTTCCGACAACTTTGATCTCACGAAGATATACAACTATCGACATATTATAAAATTTTAATTCACAAACGGACGGAGTTACGTTTGTAATTTTACACTGTCAATCCATGCAACAATTTCCATACCATCAAACAATAAATTCTCAATCTAATTATTCGTTAATTAAATAATTATCGCAAGCATCCATATTTCAATTGATTCATTCACACATAACATATATTCATTGAAATCCAAACCACTAAAAGATATGTAATGCAAGCAAAATTCAAGTATTAGAATAGTAATGTGAGTTAAAGAAACTCACCGATACGTCGAGCGAAACTATTTCCTAAACTATCACACCACTGCCCCTGAAAAAGCCCTAGTTCGCCACAGCCTCCTCTATGAATGTTGAACAACATCAGGTCGCAATTGAAATCGCCTTCACTGCCCAGTTGCAACCACACATCACGCACGTCATTCCAGGTCGAGTCGTCGATCATTTGAGCCTGTCATCCCTTCAAGTCACGATTCTAAATTGTGTTACCCTTCCCATCGCAACAACTCCAAATTGCATCGCCTCCACCAAATTTCTACACTCCACCAGTGTCGTACTTGTCGTCGTCGATTCCGCCTTCCAGTTTCGTGTGCCTCGAAGGCGATCGCGATTTTTTTTTCTATGTTGTAATTTGATTTCGAATTGGGGTTAAGGCAAAGTATATCAGAGAACGTGTCTTTGAAATGAAGGAAACAAGCTAATTGATTTGGGTTTCATTAGTTAATAATAATTAATTTCCTTTGAAAATAAATTTTCTTCTAATTTAAATGGATTTACACTTCGTTGTATAAAATATAATTTGATAACTACAAAAAAAATTTCCAGTATTAGTCCACTCTATTTATTTATTAAATAGATTAACACAAATGAATTTATTTTCATTTATTCATTGTACTAATATAAAGTAAATTGATTCATCTTCATCGATTTATTAATTTTTATTGAATATCAAATAAAACTTCTTTTCGTCTATTGCAAGTATATAAAATTATTTACCCCAATAAACATCTTATATTTATTAAACATTATATTTGAATTTTAATATATTATCTAAAAAGGAATTCATTAACTAATTCGATTTTATTATAACAAAATTCTTTATTAATTAGACTTTAATTGTATTATAATTTTATTCCAAAATAATAATTATCCAAATCGAATTCGAGCACTATTATTTTAATTAAATTTATAGAATATTACGGCTTCGAAAACTGGGTTGTTACAAAATAGTAGAGAATCAATACAATGAAGATTGAATTGATTTTGGTTGATTTGAAGAGATTTGAATAAATTTTTCACTAGAAAGTTTGGCAGAGTAAAAGGAGACAATAAATAAGAAAATAGTTGTTAAAAGATTCATTTGAAACCCCCTATTTGTAGAGAATAAACAGGCACGTTCATTCATGAAGAGTTATGACGAATAGATACTTCATTACAAAATTTGAATTTCAAATTTGCGGCATGTATGTTGACATACTCATAGGGTATATGTCGACATGTCCCTTTGATAAATTGAAATTTCTTTTATTTTTAAATATTTTTAAAATCTTATTCTTTGTAAAATATTTTGATACTTTGTAAAATATTTAAACATAGTTTATAAATATTTTAAATTTTGAAATTTTTTTATAAAATATTTTAAGATATACTTTTAGAATATATTTTAAAAAAAATAATGGATAAGAAAATGGGAAATGGAGTCAAAAATTGCTACCGAGGACTTTAACAATATTCTATGACTCTATATACAATACTATAGTCATGCGATCTTCATATCTTAGTCTTTATACTCATGAGTCTTCATGTGCATTCTTTGAGTCTTTATACTGTACAATATAACTTGGCCAAACATTAGTATTCATATTTTATATAAATGTATTTTGTTATTGTTTAACGGCAAATTTTCTATCGATTAGAAAAATGCCGATAAATTTCGAAATAAAATTTAACCGCAAGCGCACGGCGTACACTTGTAGTACGTGGCGAATACAGGTCGATCCGCGGGGAATTGTTAGAGTTTAAAAATCTATTCAGTCAAATTAGACCAAATGGAGGAGAAATTGTGAACTAGAAGCAAAATGAAGCTAAACTAGAATTAAAATGTGTTTTAAAAACTATTAGACTAGAGAACAATTTAGGGATAAATCCACTCTCATATTTTTGTAAATTAACAAACAATAATTTATGATCTCTAGTTTTAAGTGAAATAATCGTTGCATTTACCATAAGTATGGTTTGTTTATGTTATTGATTAACATAACTCAAACCATCAAACTATAATACAACAATTATACCCCTTAGTATTCTCATGAAAATGAAGCCAAAGCAAAAGCTATTTTAAGTATGATCTATTTACTATTGTAACTAGTAATATAGATCATCAAATTTCATTTTTACTTTCATTTCAAAATCAAAAATTAATTAGCAAATGATGATGTAAATTGTGTTTATGTTGAATAAGAATTGCTTATTTGCATAAGCAATATAAGCTATCAAACCCACTTGTATAAACTTACATCAAAATTTACTTTCATGAAGCACAAGCTAAAGAGATCATAAATCATAAAAAATTTTGAAATTACATAATATTTGAGAGCTTCATTACCCCTAAATTGAAGGGGTTTAGCTACTCATTTGTGGCATTGAAGCAACATAAGTAAATTTCAACATTAAAAAGAGAAGAAAATAGAAAATAAGCAAAGAAAGAAAAAGAGATTAGCTACTAACTACTTGCATAAAAATATAAACTACACTACTTGCATAAATGTAAATTTTATCTACTAGCAAAGAAAAGAGCATAGAAAACATCAACAAAAAAGTAAATAAAAGCAAGAAGATAAGAGAAGAGAAAGAGGCTTGGAAGCCATTTTTATTTCACTTTGATTTGTGTTTACAACTTGCTAATTTCCTAAGTAAACATGAAAGAGTAGATGATCATTATATGTACATAAGAGTGCTATTTATACATGCATAAAACTCTAATTCTATTTTGAGGGGGCTTCCCAAAATACCCCTTAGAAAGTGTGGAGGCCAAGTAATCATTAGCTTCTACTAATCATCATTTAAGTGTACATGAAGCCATTAATTCCATAAGCATGTTCATCAGCCTCTAATTTGTACATTAAGGTAGGTGGTGTCCTCCATGATTTCACTTTGAATTATTTCCCTCTTCTTTCCTTTGTATTCATTTGTGCATGCATGTATCTTCATATAAGCCTCTTCCATATGCATCCAAATTCCTATAAAAATCATCAAAAACGTCCAAGTAAAAATTCTCAAATTTACACATGCACAAAAATGACCATTTTGCTCCTGAATGAAGATGAAAATATGATGGTTTGAAAATAATTGAATTTTGGTTTTAACATGTACAAATGCCCAAATATGATGTTTATTTAAATAAAAAGAGATAAAATATGGATGTAAATATATGCACATTTACGTGCACATCAAATACCCCCACACTTATCTTTTTATTCGTCCTCGAATAAAGGAAAACTAAGATAAATCCATTTTCATAGGGATCACGATTGTATTGAGCGTATGCAACAAGCCGTTAAACCTCTGGGTGTCCCCAGTAGGACGAGTGTTGTCTCGTGAGGGTTTTTAGCGGATACTACCCACAAAATCCAAATGCAAAGTGAAAATATTTACAAAATGCAAGATTTATTTACAATGGGATGAATGCAAGTTTTTGAAAATATTTACAAATGAAGGATTCACTTTCAATTCGACACTCATAAGTTAAATATAGGTTTTGGTCATTGTTTTGAAAATTTTAAGTCATTTACTTGTCAAAATTGCCAACAAAAATCAAGTTATCATAGCAAATAGACAACAGTTTAACTCGTTGTTTCGGTTGATCTCGAAGTGTAACTATGAAATGGATCTTTAGTCGATTGTCAAAGTTTATTAAAGTGGTATTTTCATTTCTTTTCAATAACAAGTTAAATCAAATAAGTAAAAATAGTGCTCGGATTTCAATTGCTTACTCTCTCTTATTTGAAAATTTGATTGATATTAACAATATTTACATATGCCTAACTCAAGTAAACTGAGGCCAGATATATTACCCGTGCACTACCTTGCAGACTGATGTGAGGGGAATACAGAGCGTGGCGAGTAAACACACAAGTGTGAACACTTATCGACTGTAGGCGTTATTAAAAAGAATTTTTATCTATATACACCTAACTCAGATAAACTGAGGCCAGATATACGGATCATGTAGCCTTTCGGGCTTACGTGAGAAGGGTACAGAGCATGGCGAGTGAAGACGTGACTCTAGGTGTTAAAAATATATATATATACATATATATATATATATACACATATATACAAATGTTTATTTTCTTTTTTTTTAGAAAGAGAGAGTTTTGCAAAATCATCTTAGCACCATTTAACTTAAAAGATAAAAATGTTATATCCTTTACTTTAAATTTACAATTTTTTTAAAGAAAGATTTTCAATTAGAACATACTTCATAATTAACACATATGAACCTTCCTATATACTAGTTAAACCATTGTTATTTGTAATCAAACTTCATTTTTATTTTTGTTAAGACAAATAAAATTTCAATTTATTAACCAAAACTTATACTTATCCCATAGTGTTTCTTCAAAAATAAATCAAAATGCTAAAGAAAATGTTTTTGAGATTTTGAAATTTTAGATTTTTTTTAAGTTAAAAGAAAATTCAAAATTCAAAAATGCCATGAAACTAATAAAAATTTGAAAATGAGACCCCCCCTCCACACTTAATTTTGACTATGTCCCCACAGTCAATGCATGATATAATGAGTGTAATGGGGAAAACTATGTACATATTTACAAAAGAGGGTTAACATTCTTACTAGACGTAGCTTGGCTCATGAAGGATCATGAGCTCCTCCTCTTGGTTATTTGGCAATTCCAAGAAAAGTTTCAGACGATGACCGTTGACTTTGAAAACCGATCCATCCCCGGGGTTTTCTATTTCTACGGCACCATGTGGAAAAACAGTTCGTACCATAAATGGTCCGGTCCATCTCGATTTAAGTTTCCCAGGGATTGACTTGTCATGAAAAACTTTGGTTTTTTCATTGTAAATTTTATCGTTTTCATACGCGTCGTTTCTAAGTTCTTCTAGTTAGTTGAGTTGTAGTTTTCGGTTTTCGCCAGCTTTCTCAAGATCAAAGTTCAAGTTCTTAATTGCCCACAGCGCTTTGTGTTCGATTTCAATGGGTAAATGGCAAGCTTTACCGTAAACTAAACGAAATGGGGACATCCCAAGGTTAGTTTTAAAAGCAGTACGGTAGCCCAAAGCGCGTCGGTCAATTTCTGAGACCAATCTTTTCGATTTTTATTGACAGTTTTCTCCAAGATTTGTTTTATTTGTCGATTTGATACTTCAACTTGGCCACAAGTTTGAGGATGATACGGAGTGGATTACTTGTGGGTTATCGAGTATTTTTTCATTAAAGTTTCAAAAGAACGGTTGCAAAAATGGGTCCCGTTATCACTGATTATTGTGCGAGGTGTGCCGAACCTCGAAAAGATGTTTTCTTTGAGAAATTTCACAACAATTTTATGGTCGTTGGTTTTGCAAGGAACGGCTTCGACCCATTTTGAAACATAATCGACAGCAAGAAGGATATACAAGTTTCCAAATGAATGGGGAAAAGGTCCCATAAAGTCTATACCCCATACATCAAAGATTTCGATCGTAAGAATGAGGTTTAGAGGCATCATATCTCGTCGAGAAATTCGTCTAAGCATTTGACATCGATCGCAAGTTTTACAAAATTCAAACGAGTCTTTGAAAAGAGAAGGCCAATAGAAACCACACTGAAGCACTTTTTCCGCAGTTTTTCGAGGACCGAAATGTCCACCACACGCTTGATCATGGCAAAATGAAAGAACACTCCTAATCTCATTATCCGGAAACGTCGGATGATTTGGTCGGGACAATATTTGAACAAGTATGGATCGTCCCAATAGAAATACTTCACTTGGGACATGAATTTGCATTTGTCCTATTTGGACCATGATGAGGGAGTTTCTTTAGTGACTAAGTAGTTCACTATATCAGCGTACCATGGGTCAATAGAAATTGAAAGGAGTTGTTCATTGGGAAAGTTTTCATTGATTGGCAAAGAAGATGGTGCGTTCAGAAGACGAGACAAGTGATCGCCTATGACGTTATCGGATCATTTTTTGTCTTTGATTGTAAGGTCAAATTCTTGAAGTAAAAGGATCCAATGAATCAAGCGGGATTTGGCATCCTTTTTAGCGAAGAGATATCGAAGCGCAGAGTGGTCCGTGTACACAGTAATGTGTGACCCTATCAAGTATTGTCGAAATTTTTCGAGAGCAAAAACGACAGCTAGAAGCACTTTTCAATTGTTGTGTAGTTGAGTTGAGCGTTGTTCAAAGTCATACTCGCATAGTAAATGACGTGGAGGATCTTGTTGATGCGTTGTCCTAAGGCAGAACCAACGGCAAAGTTCGAAGCATCACACATGATTTCGAAAGGAAGATCCCAATTGGGAGCGCAAATGATTGGCACAGAAATGAGTTCGTTCTTAAGACGTTCAAAAGAAGAGAAACAATCAAAGTTAAAATAAAAGGGAACGTCTTTTCCGAGGAGAGTAGTCAAAGGACGAGCGATTCTGCTAAAGTCTTTCACAAAGCGTCGGTAAAAGCCAGCATGTCCTAGAAATGATCGAATGTCCTTAACAGTTTTGGGAATGGGTAGATTTGCAATGACATCGATTTTCACTTTGTCTACCTCAATGCCTTTATTTGAGATGATATGTCCAAGGACTATGCCTTGTTTGACCATAAAGTGGCATTTTTCCCAATTCCAAGTCAAATTTTTTTCTTTACATCGATCTAGAACCAACTCGAGATGATGTAAACATTGGGAAAAAGAATCGCCAAAGATTGAGAAATCGTCCATAAAAACTTCTAGAAAGCGTTCAATCATGTCGGAAAAGATTCCAACCATGCATCGCTGGAAGGTTGCAGGAGCGTTACAAAGTCTGAATTGCATACGTCAATAAGCAAAGGTACCGAATGGACACGTGAAAGTCGTTTTCTCTTGATCTTCGGGAGCGATGGGAATTTGGTTATAGCCAGAATAACCATCAAGGAAGCAGTAAAATTCATGGCCGGCTAAACGTTCGAGCATTTGGTCAATGAAAGGAAGAGGAAAGTGATCTTTTCGTGTCGCGGCATTTAGTTTTCGATAGTCAATGCAAACATGCCAACCCGTTTGAGTACGAGTTGGAATAAGTTCGTTTGAATCGTTCTTAACAACGGTTATCCCAGACTTTTTCGGTACAACATGAATTGGGCTAACCCATGAACTATCGGAGATTGGGTAAATGATTCCGTTGTCGAGAAATTTAAGAATTTCATCACGCACCGCATCTTTCATTTTTGGATTAAGCCTTCGTTGTGCGTCACGAACAGGCTTGGCATCGTCGATTAAATGGATGCGATGTTGGACAAGAGCGGGACTAATTCCCTTTATATCGGAGATGGACCATCCCATCGCTTCCTTGTTTTTAGAAAGAATAGAAAGTAAGGAAGTTTCTTGATCAAGAGAGAGAGTCGCGGAAATTATGACAGGCAACGTTTCGTTATCACCTAAGTATGCGTACTTAAGGTGATTGGGAAGTGGTTTGAGGTCCAACTTCGGGAGCTTTTCGATCGAAGAGTTAGGTTGAGATTCGGACTCAACTGGAAGCGATTCAAAGGGAAGAGTATATTCAATCTCATTGGGAATTTCGTGAAACAATTTTTCGTACCCAGCCCCGCGTTCATTGTTAAGATCAAGTGTTTTGTTTTCAAAGTTTTCGTGAATGGCACTAACTTCCAATGTTTGGTTACGAGGTTCGTTCGATTGGATTTTAAGATTGAAAATGTTGAAATCCAAAGTCATGTTTCCAAAAGAAATTTTCATCGATCCGTTACGACAATTGATTAAGGCATTTGAGGTGGCTAAGAATGGTCGGCCTAAAATCAATGGAATTTGACTCACGAGATTTGTCACGGGTTGTGTCTCGAGAATGATAAAATCAACGGGGAATATGAACTGCCCTACTCGAATGAGCACGTCTTCGATTTCTCCCACGGATTTCTTAATGGAACGATCGGCGAATTGAAGCGTTACTTTTGTGGGTTTGAGATCACCTAAGCCTAATTGTTCGTACATGGAGTATGGAATCAAGTTGACACTTGCTCCTAAGTCTATCAAGCATTTGTTAATCGTCTTGTCACCAATTGTACACGAAATCGTAGGGCAGCCAGGATCTTTGTATTTGACGGGCATGGATTGGGACAAGACTTCACTCAAACTGGCGGCTAAGAAGACTTTTTTGGGCACTTGAGTGTGTCGCTTTTGGGTGCACAAGTCCTTAAGAAATTTTGCATAAGTGGGGACTTGTTGAACGATGTCAAGAAGCGGGATGTTATCTTTCACTTGTTTAAAAATTTCCAACATCTTTTCCATTTGGTCCGAGTGTTTCTTTGGTCGAAGACGATGTGGAAATGGAACACGATACTCGGTAGGCGGGTCTACTCGAGTAGAAGAAGAAGAGTTTTGATTGGCATTCGATTCAACGTTCGGCTCCACGTTCTGTTCAGATTCGTCCGTTGTCTTAGAAGTGTCGAGAGAGGTTTCCGGTAAATCGTTTGGATTAACGACTTGATTATCGATTTGTTTACCAGAACGGAGAGTTGTGATAGCATTCAATTGGGTGACGTTGCTATCTTGAATAACATGGGATTGATTTGAATTTGCGTTTTGATTTCTGGGATTTGAAATGGGTTGGCTTTGGAATGTTCCTTGTTCGCGTTCACTTACAGACGTGGCTAATTGACTCATTTGCATTTCGAGTTTTGCAATTGATTGGTTTGTGTTTTGCATATATGAAGTCAATAAATTTTGCAAATTGCTGTTTGATTGAAGGCTTTGAGTAGTTGCTTTAGCCAACGTTTCAAGAGTTTTCTCAAGCGAAGTTAAACGTTTATCGTCTTGGGGAGGATGAGTAGAATTTGATTGAAAATTTGATTGTTGCGGTTGATTATGATACGGACCCGCAAAGTTTGGTTGAAAATTGTTGGCCTGAAAGGGAGGATTCGAAGCATTATTCGGAAATGCTTGAAAATTGGGACGAATCGTATTCGTGTTGGGATTGTTTTGGTTCCACGCAAAATTCAGATGATTTCTCCAACCAAGATTATACGTTGGAGAAAACGGGTCGTTTTTGGCTTTATTGAAAGCATTAATTTGTTCGACAGAGTTGGGACACTGATCGGCTATATGATTAGGATCGTTGCATTTATAACACATCGGTTGGGAAGCTTGGTTCATTTGATTCGATGAGAAAACATTATCGAATTTTTTAATCATTGCGTCGATCTTAGCTTCCAACGCAAAAGAAGATCCTATCGAGTTTGCACTCGATCGTGAGTAAATTGATTTTTCGTTCGATCGTTCCCATTGGGATGATTTTTCAGCGAGGTTTTCAAGAAATTGCCAAGCATCATCGTGATGTTGGGCAAGAAAGTTGCCTTGGCACATGGATTCAAGCATGGTTCGTGAGCTGTTTTCGAGTCCATCGTATAAAATTTGGCAAATCGTCCATTTTTCGAAGTTATGATGTGGACATTTTATCAAAAGCTCTTTGAATCTTTCAAAATATTTTCCAAATGGTTCTCCCTTGAATTGATGAAAATTTACAATTTCGTTTCGGATTCTACTCGTTTTTTCCAAAGGGTAGAACTTTTTTAAGAAAGCTTTTACGAATTCTTCCCACGTTTTAATCGAGTTTGATGGTAAGCTGTACAACCATTTTTCAGCGTAATCTGTAAGAGCGAATGGGATTAATCGAAGTTTGATTTCATCATCGGAAAGTTGTTGGAGTTTTATGGTTGCACAAACTTGTTCGAATTTAGTCAAGAAAATGTAGGAATCATTGTGCTCGAAATTGCCAAATTTCGGAAGTGTGGCAATATGGTTCGAGTGAATTTCGAAGTGATTACCCGTAGGGGTGGGTAACGTGATGCAAGATGGAATAGAAACTCTATCGGGAAAGATTCTATCCATAAGAGTTCGAGGGGTGTTCTTGTTCGCCATTTCGGGAGGATCGTCTATTCGAGTCAAACTGTTAGTTGTCGAGTCGCGAGTCCAATGGTTTGTTGTTGTATCACGAGTCCAATTACTCATGCACAAGTGAAAGTCGAGAAGAGAAAGGAGTTAGAATCGAGTTTAGAGAATGAAAATAGATTTGAAAACTTGTTTTTGTTTTTTGAATTTTCTCTTTTTTTTTACAAGGAAGAAAACTATTTACCAAGTGAGATTTATTTTCAAAAGAAAAGTTTGATTTTTGTTTTGTTTTTGGTTTTTCAAATTTTTTATATGTTTTTGTTTTTGTATTTTTTTTTGTTTTTTTGAATTTTCAAATATTTACCAAAAGGATTTTTTTTAGAAAATGGAAATTTGATTTTTGTTTTTGTTTTTGAATTTTCAATTTTTTTTGTTTTTGAATTTTCAAATTTTTTTTGTTTTTGAATTTTCAATTTTTTTTTTCTTTTTGAAAAGGTTTTATATTTCTTTTTTGGATTTTTGTTTTTGATTGAAAATTTTCAAAGGAAATGAAAGAAGGATTTTTTTTGTTTTTTTAAATACGCATGAACTAATGCAACTAAATGAATGCAAAGGACTTAATTACAGTTTTCTGTCCTTAGTAGCTCCTAACCCAAAATTGTATAATCACACTTTGTCTTAAATCAACAAAAATATTTCTCAGCCAGGTAACGGACAGAGGTTATCGGTGCACCACGAATCACCGTAGCAATGCAACCGAAGGTTTAAGTACCTTCAGAGGAACAACCAGTATAATATTTACGTACCACCGTAATTTTTATAATTGGTTATTACTCTGCCGTAGCCTAGACACCAAGAAATAAATTTGGTCAAAGAAAACAATTGTGAATATACAATTAAGCCCTAGATGAGCTCGCGACACCCTTAAGTCGAATGTCTAACCTTTATTATTAGTCAAATTCTACGATGAAATGTGTTTGTGGGCTAAGGAAAGGGTGATGAAATCCCTCACCTTATGTGAATTGGGATGTTGCCCTTAGAAAATAAAATAAGATGAGATAAATGCAAAGCAAAAATTAAACGTGAATTTACAATGCGACTAAAATGAAGTTTTTTTTTGGATTTTGAATTTTTTATATATATAAATGCAAGCAACCAACGATGCAATTCAAACAAAAACAAGGAAAAAGGGCACGATACCAGAGCGTGCAGATTATTAGCGAAAACATTTTTATTAGCGGCGATTTTTTTTAGCAAGCAGTTTATTTGGCAGGCAAAGCGGCAACTGTATTTTTTTATCTGCTTAGGCAACCTGAAATTAAAAAACAATATATATACAAGATTTTTTTTTACAAGGAAGAACTAAGAAAAATATGAAATCAAAACAACCTCCTTTTTTTTTGAAAAAAAACAAATGAAGCTAAAAGAAAATCCTGCCTAGAAGGAAGACTAAAACAAACTACTTGTTATATATACATATTTTTTAAATATATGAGTAACATCAAACGAAAGTGAAAGTGAATATTTTTTTTTAAAATGAAAATAGAAAGAAGGAACAAAACTTAATTAAGTCAATAAAACAATTAAGCTAACCGTACAAAAGAGTAAGCCCATACTAAAATAGGCCCAAACTAGAAGAAATGAAAAAAAATTATTCAAAGATTCGTAAGCTAAATCGTTCGAACACAAATAAGAAAGAACAAAACTTTATTACTCAAAGATGCGCAGAAGAAATTATCAATCCCCAATTTCTCGAACCCAATTCTCGCGGCAATTTTCTGAATCAAAAATTTCCACTTCAAAACAAGATTCTCTTCTCGTCCCAATTCTTATTCGAGTCCATGGTTCGCTGATTGCAGAATTTGTCTGGAAATGTTCGGATTGTGGTTATGGTTGGAAGTTGTTCGGAGGTGTTTCGAGTTTGGGTTTGAGGAGCGTCGGTTGTTGGTGATTGGTTTGGGTGCGGCCGGTGTTAAACAGAGATGAGGAGGCGGTCGTGACTTGTTTAATGGTGGTTCGGAATCGTGGAGTGAGGTGATTGATTGTGCGATGGAATTGTAGGGGAGTTCGGTGTAGTGGTAGTGGTACTGGAGTTCGTCGTTGTGGTGATCGACTTGGTTAGCAGACAGTGGTATAACAGAGTGAATGGTTGATGTTCGGCTGAATGATGATGGTTTATGCAAGTGTGAGTTCGACTTGGGGGTCGCGAGTCAAGGCAGTTGGTTTAGGGGAGATTAGCAATGGGAGGTCTTCTTGGTTTGTAGGATGTAGACCGTGGTTAGGGGGTGATGACAGTTTGTTGCTATTTAATGGTGAGGGAGTGAAACAGAAATTTTGGATAGAGGGTGTTGGAGGTAGCGAAGAAAGAAGTGGGAATTGCAGTGAAGCAGTGCAGAGGGTGGAAGATGTAGCTCTAAATGAGCACTTTTTGGGATTGTTGAAGTTTTTGTAGCTATGAATGTTGCTGTGATGATTGTATGCGATGAAGTGGTAAATGAAGTGGAAGGCTACTGTGGTATGACAGGATAGTGGTAATGGAGGTTTTTTTTTGTGTGTGTTAAGGAGTGGGAGAATGTTTGTATATGTGGTGAGAGGCTAAGCACTGATGTGCAGGGGTATGTTGTGATTGTTGATGAAGATGGATTGGTGGTCTGATAGTAGTCGAACTATGGGGTTGTTCAAGTGTTGTAGACAGTGGTTGTTTGTGGTCTGGAGTTGTATGAGAGTGGAAGTGATCAGATGTTATTGGCAGATGTGCAGTTTTGGAGATGACTGTGATGAAATGTAGATGGCTGTAGTGAGTTTAGGTGATGGCGTGGTCAGGTAGTTCTGGGTATGCAACAGTGGGATGAGTATGTGGGAGTGTATGTTTAATGATTGGAAATGTAGATGTCTGGAAGTGGTCGGATATGTGTGCAATAGTATAGGCAAAACAAAAGCGTTGATTTGTGCAGTGTTGGAGCTGTGAAGTGGTATGTTTGATGTAGCAGGGTGGTATGTTGTATGATGGTTGTGGTGATTTTGAAGCTGAAGTAGTTGCAGGGGATTGTTGAGTAGGTTTGGAGATGTAGGAAGTAGATAGGTTGGTGACAGTGAGTATTAAATGAAGTGTGCAGCAATATGGGCAGCGAGGAAGGATATGTGTGTTGTGATCGCTGTTGATGGAAGAAATGGCAGTCGGAGTTGCAGCAGTTGATCGGGGGATGGTGGGTAAACAAGGGTTTGATGTTTGAATGCAAACAAAAATCAAACGAAAATAATTCGAAGAATAGAAATTAAAATCAAAACTAATCCCCGGCAACGGCGCAAAAAACTTGTTTAACGGCAAATTTTCTATCGATTAGAAAAATACCGATAAATTTCGAAATAAAATTTAACCGCAAGCGCACGGCGTGCACTCTTGTAGTACGTGGCGAATACGGGTCGATCCGTAGGGAATTGTTAGAGTTTAAAAATCTATTCAATCAAATTAGACCAAATGGAGGAGAAATTGTGAACTAGAAGCAAAATGAAGCTAAACTAGAATTAAAATGTGTTTTAAAAACTATTAGACTAGAGAACAATTTAGGGATAAATCCACTCTCATATTTTTGTAAATTAACAAACAATAATTTATGATCTCTAGTTTTAAGTGAAATAATCGTTGCATTTATCATAAGTATGGTTTGTTTATGTTATTGATTAACATAACTGAAACCATCA
The DNA here is from genome assembly GCA_030737815.1 of Allium fistulosum. Taxonomy (NCBI): domain Eukaryota; kingdom Viridiplantae; phylum Streptophyta; class Magnoliopsida; order Asparagales; family Amaryllidaceae; genus Allium; species Allium fistulosum. Next base: position 423,483,680 of record CM060908.1, read on the forward strand.
AACTATAATACAACAATTATACCCCTTAGCATTCTCATGAAAATGAAACCAAAGCAAAAGCTATTTTAAGTATGATCTATTTACTATTGTAACTAGTAATATAGATCATCAAATTTCATTTTTACTTTCATTTCAAAATCAAAAATTAATTAGCAAATGATGATGTAAATTGTGTTTATGTTGAATAAGAATAGATCATTTGCATAAGCAATATAAGCTATCAAACCCACTTGTATAAACTTACATCAAAATTTACTTTCATGAAGCACAAGCCAAAGAGATCATAAATCATAAAAAATGTTGAAATTACATAATATTTGAGAGCTTCATTACCCCTAAATTGAAGGGGTTTAGCTACTCATTTGTGGCATTGAAGCAACACAAGTAAATTTCAACATTAAAAAGAGAAGAAAATAGAAAATAAGCAAAGAAAGCAAAAGAGATTAGCTACTAACTACTTGCATAAAAATATAAACTACACTACTTGCATGAATGTAAATTTAATCTACTAGCAAAGAAAAGAGCATAGAAAACATCAACAAAAAAGTAAATAAAAGCAAGAAGATAAGAGAAGAGAAAGAGGCTTGGAAGCCATTTTTATTTCACTTTGATTTGTGTTTACAATTTTCTAATTTCCTAAGTAAACATGAAATAGATGATCATTATATGTACATAAGAGGGCTATTTATACATGCATAAAACCCTAATTCTATTTTGAGGGGGCTTCCCAAAATACCCCTTAGGAAGTGTGGAGGCCAAGTAATCATTAGCTTCTACTAATCATCATTTAAGTGTACATGAAGCTATTAATTCCATAAGCATGTTCATTAGCCTCTAATTTGTACATTAAGGTAGGTGGGTGGGTGGGGTCCTCCATGATCTTCACTTTGAATTATTTTCCTCTTCTTTCCTTTGTATTCATTTTTTCATGCATGTATCTTCATATAAGCCTCTTCCATATGCATCCAAATTCCTATAAAAATCATCAAAAATGTCCAAGTAAAAATTCACAAATTTACACATGCACAAAAATGACCATTTTGCCCCTGAATGAAGATGAAAATATGATGGTTTGAAAATAATTGAATTTTGGTTTTAACATGTACAAATGCCCAAACATGATGTTTATTTAAATAAAAAGAGATAAAATATGGATGTAAATATATGCACATTTACGTGCACATCAGTTATCATTAAAATCAATAGCTGAGATATTAACAATCTCCCTCGTTTTGATGATGACAGCCATTAATATCCTGTATATATAAAATATGATATAACTCCCCCAGAGTTAGATAACTCACCCTAAATATATACATATGTATATTTTATATTTTTCTCCCCCTTTGTCATCAACAAAAATGGGTGAAAAACTAAAAATTCCCTCTAGTTTAAATACATAGAGACTATAGATTCAAAATCAATAACTAAGTTAAAATGAAATGAATATGATGATTATTATATGATATGCAATTCACTATTTTATGTTAAGCATAATAACATGTAATAATGAAGAATTATAAAGTAAATTTTATTTATCCAAGTCAAACCATACATAATTCATATGTACAAACCATTCAAACCAAAATCAAATTAAAACACACAAATCCAAATATTAATCCTTAGTATAAAACAATCTAAACTAATCAATTCCAATCCAAATATACACATTGAATCGATTAAACCAAATCCTAAGTGTGTGTGTGTGTACACACACATACTAAATCCAAACCCAATAACTATACATTTTGTGGAACTTCAACCCAACCATCAGAACCAAAGATTGGATCTGCTTTGATGGCATCCCAATCTTCATTATCCTTATTTATAGTGCACTCTGGGTTGGTTGGTTTGTTTTTTATTAAGGAAGAAACCATCCATCAAAGGGCATCAAAATGCTTTTCTTGCTCCTTGATCATCTGCATTTGACTGAACACTAAATGCCTTTGATTTCTTAAGATAAAAGAGAGAATATCTTTGAAAGATTGAACAGTTTGTTCAAGATTTTCACATAATTTTTGATGTGGATAAGACATATTTGTAAAATTATGTTTGAGAATGAAAAAAGAGTATAGAATAAAATCATGAGTGGGTTTTCTAGAAGAAATAGGCTTATATATGAGTAGAAAGTCATTAGGAATGAGTGAATGGGTGGTGGTCACTTCTATTTTGAAATTTAATTTTTTTTGCTTTCTGGCTATTATATGTCGACATATAGGTTACACGTATGTCGATATACGTACCTAAATTTTCAAAAACAAGCGTATTTGTTATAGTTTTTATTTTTACCTTATATCATTATATTTTATAACTTCAAGAGACTAATAGACGAAGTAATAGATATATTTCATTACTTAGAATTGAAAGATATATGGATTTTAATGATTAATAAAAGGAAATACATAAAAAGGACATGAACTTAAACTAAAAGCACACGATACAAAGCTAGAAATCATAAGAAAACAACTAGATAGGCTTAGAAAGATGTAGATGATGATGATGAAGAGCTGCTAAGTTTGCGAATGATCTTTTAAAAGTATTTGTCCACTTTGTTGGAAAGAGAGTTGGACTTTTTACTAAATGATCTCTTAAGCTTCTTTTGGTTTTTAAAAAGCTTTTCTTAGTTCCTTAGGATCTCTTTGTTGGAGGTGTGAGATGATTCGTCAAAACTTTCTAAGGAACTATCAACTCCTTCCTCTTCCTCCTCTTCTTCTTCCACTTCCATTTCATTGCCTTCTTCTTCTTCTTGTTATTGTTGAATTTCTTATTCTTCTTCCTATGCCAATCTTTGTTCCTTTTCGGGAAGTGTCTTATATGGTTTGAAAAATGGTGGAATGTGCATAAGAGAGGTATTGGCTTTGTCGAAAACTTTTCGAGGAATAGATTTTCCTCCTCATAAATCAAAGATACACACCATGGAAGAGTGTGTTCTCATGTCTAGAAATGTTCTTTTGAACAAAGTCATCTAAAATGACTTATGCCCAACTGATGTTGTAATGACCATAAATAGCAAAAGGAGCTTTAAAACTTTTGAGTAGGGTTATTGTAATTACCCGTCCTCAGAGCGATACTTTGTTATAAAATGAGACTCATATGTCTCGATTTTGGTCGAAGATTATTGTGTTTAAATTTAAATTCTTCGTCACTTTCCAAAATATCATGAAAAAATTCACAATTTGTTTCATCAATTTGAAAAGTGGAGAGGTCAATTCCACAAGATTTACAACTAAGAATATTACCCAAAAGTTCACAATTTAAAATGATTTGAGTACCATTGAGCTACTCCAAACTTGACCTCTTCTCCTTGATAAAATTTTCCGTTTAAATTCACATAAAATATTTCGACCAAATCCGGATAAAAAACAAAATCATTTTGAGAACATTTAATTAAACCAAGTATTTCATTTCAAAACAAAGATCATGTAAACTATAAGTGGAAAAATCTTCGAATTTAGCAAATCTTCTGGGCGAAACTTTTCTGGAAGTAGTATACTCGATATAGGCTTCAATGACATCTTTCTCATTGAAGAGAAAGCTTTTAGTTTTCTTAGAGAGCCTTATGCTTTTAGGAAAGCCATTTTTGAGTTTTTGAGAAGATAAGATAATAAAGAGATATTTAAAATTTAAATAAAGTGAGTAAATGAATGAGTAGAGATAGATTAAATTAATAGAGAGTGAAGTGTCATGTTCTCTGATCAAAAAAGTGCCTTTTCAGAATATGGTGTAGGTGCAAAAAAGAGGGAAGTTTGAATTTTGAATTGAAATTTCAAATTTCAATTTTCTGGCATGTATGTCGACATATGACATGGGGGTACGTCGACATATAGCCCAAAATTTTCAAAAATAAAACAAGGCTAATATATTTCTATATACATATATGCTTATATACTTATATTCGTCCAATATAATTATTAATCTATATGTTATTCCTAAAAACCAAATAAAATAAAAACAGAAATTATTAAATAAACGGTACCGTTTTTGCCGCTTTTTGTTGATCAATTCTAACTAATCTGTTATTGCCGTGAAACACATATTCGCATGTTCAGTATCTGGTTCATTATCGCTGTATAAATCCTTTTTCTTTTTATGGATGAATCATTTGCTGATGAGATCTTTGATTTATTTGGATGTGAATAATCTCTTTGAAAATGACTGGGTTCATCACAGTTGAAGCATCTAGTTGCAGCTGCAATTCCAAACATCTTGTTTTCAGGTTTCTAAAAGTTTTTCATCTTCCTATACTTCAGGAATTTTCTTAAATTTCTTATCATGAAAGCAATTTATTCGTCATTGTCATCGCCTGAAACTTGATCATCGGCTATTGCATTAAAAGTGATGGATTTCTTTTCCGTTACCTTGTTTTCTCTTCTACCCTGCAATTGTGCTTCATAGTACATCAAATTGCCTATTAATTCTTTAATTTTAAGAGTACTAATATCATTGGCCTCTTTAATTACTATTTTCTTTTGATCCTATTCTAAAGAGAGTGAATTGAGAATTTTTCTAACTTGGTCCTCTTCAGAATTTTTTTACCTAATGCAACTAATAAATGCACTATATCTTGAAATCTATAGTACATGTCAGAAGTAAACTCATTTGGATTTATTTTAAACAATTGAAACTGATTAGTTAGTATGGAAATTTAGTTTGTTTCACTTTACTAGCACCCTCATGTGTAACTTGCAGTGTTCTCCAAATTTCATATGCAACAAAATATTCATGGCTTTAGAATTATTTTTGCAAGTGCCTTTTGGTCAGCAGTCCATTGTGCAAAATTAGTTTATGGATCAATGTACTTATTTTGTGTAACATTTCAAATATCTAAACCATCAGATTGTAATTAGATCTTCATCGTACATGACTGATAAGTGTAATTACTGCCATTAAAAAGTGGGATTCTAGCAGTAGATTGTCCTTCGACAAAAGTGTTAACAAATGTACTAACAATGTTACTAGCCATTAAAACTTTTCAAAAATCGAATTACGAGTTTATTGAAAACTTAATGCTCTGATACCAAGTGTGGGTTGCGGGATTATGAATCTTAAGGCTAAATAAATACTAGAGAGGGTGAACAGTGTTTTCTAACTTTTGTAAATCTTTTTAAATTTCTTTCAAGTTTAATTCTAAATCATTAATTTTCAATGTAGAATTGTATCAATAATCAATCACAGATGTAAACACGTATAAAATAAAAGAAGTAAAGGAAAGTAGAGAGTTAGATACTAGTTCAGATTTCTCCTACATCCAGTCTCGTACAATTGCTTGTACAAATTTCTTTTCAAATGTCAATCTTTAGACGGGCAAAAGGCAAACCCAATTACAACCTCGATTCCGAGGCTACGAGACATACCCATCTGATTTTCAGTGCTCAGGGTACACCCACTTGATTTGGACGGGCTACAAGCACACTCATTCGGATATTCGGGCTATCAAGCACACCCAATTGATTTGAACAGGCTACAATCACAGCCAAGCAATTACAACTTGAGTTTGATGAGTTTTCCAAAGTTAATTTCTTGAACTTTAGATACAATGGATCCTATAGCCCTTTGAGTAGCACTTTATCTTGAATTGAGAGACATATATGATTGAAATTGGAGAGTAAATAATATAGAATCAATACAACGAAGATTGAATTGATTCCGGTTGAATTTGAAGGGATTTGAATAAAATTTTCACTAGAAATTTTGGTAGAGTAAAAGGAGAGAAGAACAAGAAATTAGTCGTTAAAAAATTCGTTTGAAACCTCCTATTTATATAGAATAAACAGACATGTCCATTCGCGAAGAGTTACGACGAATAGACATTTCATTTCAAAATTTGAATTTCAAATTCGCAGCATGTTTGTCGACGTACTCAAACGGTATATGTCGGCATATACCTTTGAAAATTGAAAATTCTTTTGTTTTTGAATATTTTGAAAATTTCATGCTGTGTAAAATATTTTGATGCTTTGTAGAATAATTTAAACATAGTTTATAAACATTTTAAACTTTTATAAAATATTTTTAAATATATTTTAAAAATATATTTTGCTTTAAAAATAAAAGATAAGAAAATGGAAAATAAAGATTAAAAAATTGCTACCAAGGACTTTGACAATACTCTATGAGTCTATATACTATATTATAGCCTTGAGATCTTCATATCTTGGTCTTTATACTCATGTGCCTTCATGTCCATTCTTTGAGTCTTTATACTGTACAGTGTTCGATTCAACACCTGTATAATATCCTACACTATATACTATATAACTTGACAAAATATTAGTATCTATATTTTTTATAAATGTATTTTGTTATCAAGGTTGTTATCATAAAAATCAATAGCTGAGGTATTAACAGAATCTAGCTGCAAGAAAGACTGATGACAGACAGTCGAAGGAAGTTATCCAGAGCAACATGGCAATTAAACAAGCTGGAGATAGCTCTGGTAATGTGGTGGTTAATGTCGGGAATTCTAATAACCAGAAGAAAAGGAATTAAAGCCCCAATTTTAGGTGGAATGAGAACAAGATGCCCAAGAAATATGAAACTGAAGGACTATATGCCCTTAAATGATACAATATAAAACATATACATTGCTACTCAAGGAATGGAACAATATAAAAAGCTGCTTAGGAGGGAGGCGACTGAGTAGGAAAGGCGCTGAGGAAAGTACTATCGTTTCCATGAAACCTATTAGTACCAAAATGTGGCACTAACACCAAAGAGATTAAGTAAAGAATTAAATTCAAGAAAAGTAAATGAAAATGAATACAAACAGAACACCACACATTCATAGTGGCTAATCGTTGCTTACGTTCACTTGAGATTTTTATTAAAAATACTACTGTTTTACAAATGTTGTTCTTATTGTTCGGTACCACTCCACAGGAAATTACAAGAAAGCATGTTAACATTGCAAGGAAGTGAAAAGATCCTGGAAATGATGCCCCTCCATGCCTACTTATAGTTGCAGGTCCCTGGGAAAATCTCTAACACGTCCTCCTCCACATTCTCCATGATCTAAAAGCAGTTTATCTTGAGAAAATGTGTCCTTATCAACAAGCAGCCATGGATCGGTACCGATCCATATAATCTTCTTATGGATCCTTCTAACCACTTTGGGATGAAACAATATACTGTTAGCTTTCTATTTCCCAACTTGTTTGTATGGTCATGAGCTTGTTTCCGAGTCTGAATGATAAATCAGTGGAGGAGTAGAGTTGCTGATTTCTAGTGCTTGAGACGTTTGATAGTAAATGACATGCGATCGATCTATGGAGCTTGGAATAGGCTTCTACCATCAAGACTAAGTAGTAGGAGGAAAATAGAGTGGTTCTGAGGAGATCTTATGGATCAGTACCAATCCATATCCATATATCAGTATTGGTCCATCAAATTGATGGTTCGAGTCTTGAAACTTTTGGAATGGTCTTGTTTTTGCCTCCTGACCTTGGTTGCACTTAGTTTCCGGACTTTATGACTATCTCTCGAGGCCTCTTGCCTTAATAGCTTTCAAGTTCGATTCGTCTAGTCTGTCTAGATACTTCCTGGTCAAAAGGCCGGATAACACTTGCCTCCAAAGTGCATCTTATTGCAAACATGATGTGCCTTGAATCGAGACAAATTGGGATTGCCATATCGGACTCCAATTCGTGCTCTGAATAGTTGTTATCCTTTTTTCGAACCTTTTCGGTAAAGTGTTGTGTCTATAGCCATTCGTTATGATGCTTCGCTAGCATCTGAGACTATTAAATTTGGGCATGCTCTCATGATATGTCATTCTGAGCTTGGTAACTTTGAACCAATTCCTTTTTCTGGATTTTTTAGGTTTGAATCTGCTTTTCTCCGGTTCTAGTTATTGAATGCTGAGTATGTGCACGCATAAGTACTTTGATTTTCCATCGTGCTTTGGTACTATGTACACACCGGCTCCTATGAAATACTATATATATTATAACGTATATTTATTATATATATATATATATATATATATATTTATATGCCAGTCATTCGGCACCAATCCATGAGCAAGGATCGATACCAATCCATGGCCTTAGAATGAGGCAGATCTGTTGCCCATTTTCTTAGATCGGGTTATATACCCAACCATTCCTTCTTTTTTCCTCACTTTATCTTTGCGTTTGCATCAAGCTTCGCCTCTACCATTAAATCTCCCTTGCTAGAAAAGATTGACTTGACGCCTCTTGCCACTTGAGCTGTCATCACCGCCCACTTGAACTAGACGACGTTCACCTAAACCTAGTCCATCGTTTCATACTCGAACCGGTCCATTATCCCATGCTCAAACCCGCTTCCAGATCCAAACTTAGACTCAAATCCTTAAAATCTATTCAAAAGTTGTTGAACTAGGTAGGTGAGGAGGCTGGTGATCGATTTGGATGTGCTTCTTATTGGTGGCCATGCTAAGGATTAGGGGAGAGTAGAGTTTGGGGTCGAAATTCATGCCAAGGGTATAGATCAGTACCGATCCAACCCTTGGGTGAATTTCTGCCTTCGATTTTATTTAAAAATCACACAACATTACATGAAACTTGGGCTTTCTTCATGACATTCCCTGACTTCCAAGATGTTTTGCATGCATGGCCAACAATGCGAAGCCCGTTGGGATGGTCATCGATGATGGTCACTTTGGATGAACTTCAAACTTGTAAATGAACCGTTGCACAATATCAAAAATCGACACTGCACGACACTACAAGACACTGCACTAGATTTTCATTTTGGCATTGGGCATACTTTTAATCAATCTGATATCAATTATGTGTTGAGTTTTGATAGCTTGGGTCATAGACGTTCTGAGCGTCTCTCCGCTCAAGCTATAGGCCCATCAACTTCTAGATATGCTGAATCAAACACCGAGTCAAGCTCAACTACAGGTCCATCCATATGACAAACTCCGGTGCAGCCTACACTCCAACCTAAAAATATGCAAGTAGAACAACCTGTTCTAGAAGTTCAAGTCGAGCCCATAGAAGGTTCGAAAGTGGAACCTGCCCCTGACAATCTTGATGATGTAGTTATACTAGATGATCCAGTTGATTTTGTTACTTCAAAGATCAAAGAAGGATCTCTTAAGAGAATTTGTGATAATCACGGTATTCCATTCGAAGGCATATTAGTTCCCACATGCCATCAGAGAGCACATCATCCACCAAATGGATATACACCATGAAACAAGTATATGTACTTGCCAGGATGCGTCCCACCATTTAATCAGTTCATCCGACTAGTTTTACATTTTTTGAGAATGGCTGCAGCGTGGCTTCATCCAAATAGTTATGTGTCCCTTCATAGCATGTTCATTATATTCGCTCGTCACTTCGATCGAGTCCCCACTAATCAAGAGATCCGATATTTATTCTGCTTCAAGCATTATAAGGGAAATCCTTCCCTCATTTTCTTAGAACCATCCAGAGGTTGCCGAATCGTGGTTGGCACTTGGAATAAATTGAGTTATTTCAAAGATGAATTCTTCTTCTTTCGCCATCCTCCTAGATTTGCACAGCGATGGTTGTCTCCCCATATGTTCTATTTTTGTTCTTTTCATACAAGCTCAAGTTCACAGTTTTGTGATCGTTGAACCTCTTTTTCATTCTTTACAGATGTACTATGTGGGCCTGGAAATTCGACTTTGGCGGAAACTCTTCGACAACTTCATCGGATTCCAGAGGAAGAGAGAGAGGATAAGACGCTTCTAAGTGATGAAAACTTATGAGCCTACAACCTGCTAGGCCCTGATCCTAGTGTTGGTCTTGCTCTAGAAGCTTTCGATGGTGAAGAAGAGGATTCGTCATCTGGAAATAATAGAGACCACTCGTCGGTGTCCCCAGTCCAAAGTCCAGCGATCGAGACTGGGAACTTTCAAGAGCACATTGAAGAGGGGTAAATTAGAGATAAAGGCGAAGGAATAGGACAACACGGTGAAGAAGGCGAAGGTAGCAATGACCAGCAACCTCATTAGAAGAAAATTCTTAAGATCAAATTTCCTAAAAAGCATACTCCGATCCCGCCTCCCTCAGCCACTATTGCATTCGAAACTCCCGTATAGGCTTCGAAGGATCCTTTTGCTAGACTTGGGCCAATCCCAGATGTAATCGACTCCTTTGGCCTTGCTAATATGATCATCGGGGATGTTGGATCCCCCAATCGTTTCCAAGAAAACATGCCTTCTACTAAAGCAGAGGATATTACCCTTGTCAGCAAAATAAAGAATCCTGGTTCGTTGGGGTGATGGTAGGACGCTTACATGCACATGCACGCATGCACTGCCCTCTTCATAGCTTACGTCGTACTCTTGTGTTGTCATAGCTGATTTACCTTCGTTTTTATTTGCAGGTTCCATGGAATGATGTGGATTGTATGAGGAATTTCAGGATCAGATGGGATATCAGCCGAGGCGCAAACTAACGCACGACCCCACAAGTCCAGTTATGATTCTGATTCCAACCAACATTCAAGCCATGATCGTAGGAGCAGAGAGAAAGACTATAGGCCACATGACTCGTCGTCTAGACATCAATCTAGATCCAGGTCACCCCCTTCTTGAGGTTTGGAAAAGCATTCTAGTCATCACGGCGACGTCTTCGCGATGACCCCTCCCGTGCTTCCCTCTCTACCAAGCAGCCAGCGTCGTCCCATACTTCTCAGCACTCTCACCGTTCATCAAAATCCATTGCCTTCGATTCTTCTCGACATAGAGCCGATAAAGCGCCTATCGAGCAATCCCTTATCGAAACAGAGCAGCTAATCGCTTTAAATCCTCAAATAGCCACTACAAGAAATTTTTATTTTTGGTGGCGCACAAAAACCACTACCAAAACTTATGGCAGCGTTTTAATAAAATCCGTGATAAAGCCCGCAACTAAAAATACAAGTTTTTTAGTTGGAATTATATAAACGCCACTACAAATATCTTTATTGCAGCGTTTCAAAAACGCTGCTAATAAAATTTATTACCGCGTTGTTTAAACGCCGCTAAAAATCGCTGTTTTATCGTAAACCATTTTGGTAGTGTTTTCTAAACGTTGTAATTTAGGGCGCAACTTATAGCCAAACCCTATAGCTGCGTTTATTAAACACTACCAAATTAATTTTGTGCGTTGTTTCTCCACATGTACATTTTTTGTAGCGTTTTTATTCCGCTACCATATCTTTTGGATTTTGCCATGTTTTCACTATGTAGCGTTTTCTAAACGCTGCTACAAATCTTCCGCCCACCAATTCAATTTGTTCATAGCTTATATTATGATATATACATATCACATACACGGTTAAACTTAAACACATTCAACAACCATAAAATACATAAGCACACATATTCAAACATAAACACATTCGAAGAACCACAAAATACATAAACAACTGCACTAACATAAACACAACTATTTCATAACCAAACAAAAGTTTCAAGACAAGAAGTTAACCATACATATGGTTACACAACCAAACTACCATAAACAGCGCTGCAGCTAAAGTACCATAGATAGTTGAGCTAAGCAAGTACAATAAACAACCGAACTACCTAATAAACAACTAGTGCTGCTACTGCTCATTTCTTCAGAAATGCTGATCTACCTTTAAACAAGTAATAACCAACAATTAGATTCAAGTTATAATTAATACTGAAACTTTATCCAAATGCAATATTTCAAATGTGTAATGTGATATTGCAAATGTGATACCTGAAGCTTCATCCGAAATATCAGCAGCGTCATTATCTGCATAACACAACCAAAATATAATAGGTCAAATATAAATGACATGCGTTCAATGAAAGTTACTGTGTTATAGGATCATGTAATATGGATGTATATATAAACTACTTGTGCGGAATATAAAATAAGTAAGTAAATAAATAAAGTAGTAAAGTAAATGACACCAGAAATTTTTATACTGGTTCGAACTTTCCGTTCTACGTCCAGTCCCAGACTCCTTCTGGAATTAAATTAGCGACCCTCACTTAACCCGGAGGAATAGGTTTACACCGCCTGAGCAACCGAACAGGACTTCTACCGCCTAAGTAATCGAATAGGACTTCTACCGCTTGAGCAACCGAACAAGACTTCTTTATAAATAAACAAAAGTATCTGACTGTAATATGCTCTTTAAGTAACACTGATAAGTCAATAAAGTACAATCTTCCTATAATCTTCTCCTTTATGATATATAGTGTAATGTGCCTAAAGAATGTGGAAGATAGAGTATCAACGATCAGAGATTGTATGTATTTTGAGTGGAAATGGTAAATAGAGAACTAGAGTTAAGAAATCAAGAAAACTAATAATCGGTTGTAGTTAAATGTTTGTTGGATTCTAGACTCTATTTATAGAGTTTTAAGAGTTGCAATCTTTGATGAATAAGAGCGATGAAAAGGAACGAATGCAGCCCTTCAATTAGAAGACGTTTCTCTTCATTGAAGAGAAGCATCCCTTTAGAAAAATAGCCGTTATCGATAACCAACCGTCTGAATTTTTCAATTCAGCCATCTGAATCGATTTAAATTCGATGCAGCAAGTAAATAGGCCAATTTAGGTCTAATTCAGCTGTCTGAATGTCTCCATTCAGTCGGCTGAATCTTCATAAAAATTAATGATTTGTTTCAGCATTCAGCCGTCTGAATGGGGTCACTCAGCCGGCTGATTTATGCCTAAAATGAGCATTTGCGTAGTTTTGTGCATGTGTCGGTGTATATATCATATCGGAGAGATTTTAACATAATTCTAATATAATATACAGACTCTAAACAGATGTATAACAACTTTATAGCTTTGTGAATGAAAATCTTCAATAAATCTCCTGCATAAGTACACTAGAGTATTGACCTATATAGTTGTCACAATCAAAACACTGAAAATTGAGGTTCTAGCATTCTCCCCTTTTTGACGATGACAACTACATAAGCGTATATACAATAAATAATTTACATGGTTCTTATCTGAATACCCCCTGTCTATATGCACAATTTTTTAACAAATTTCTCCCCCTTTGTCATCGACAAAAAGTAGAGATACATAAAAAATAGAGATACCAGCACATAGATAACAAAAACATAATTAAATAAAGCACAGAATAGTCATTTTAAGATTTTGATTTCTTTTAGCAAAGATTTTCAAAATTTTAAAGGTGTCACTTTTATTTTTCAAAAAAATAGTCCAAGTATATCTTGAAAAATCATCTACTATAACAAACACATATTTGCTATGGTTTATGGATTGAACTTGAGTTGGGCCAAAAAGATCCAAATGCAATAGTACAAGTGGTTGTAAAGTAGAAATATTTTTCTTTGACTTAAAAGATGATTTTGATAATTTTTCTAATTGACAAGCATCACAAGTATTGTTTACTTTAAAATTCATCTTTGGTAAACCTTTTAGTAATTCATTTTTAGATAATTTGTTTATAGCTTTGAAATTGATATGAATTTTTTTTTGTGCCATAACCAAGGATCATTTTCTTTGGCTATTAAACACATGTTAGTATTGTGATTTATATTCATATTCAATACATATATATTTTATCTCTAAAACCTTCAAAATAAGATTTTTATTTTGATCAAAAATGCTACACTTATTTTCAGAAAAAGATATATTGAATCCTTTATCACACAGTTGGCTGATGCTAAGTAAATTGTGTTTTAAATTTTTAACTAACAGAACATTTGTGATAAGAGGTAAATTAGATATACCGTCATTGCTCACATCGCCTTTGTCGATGATGTATCCTTTGGAATTGTCTCCAAAAGTGATGGGGCCTCCATTTGAGTAGGTAATGTTTGTTAACATTTCTTTGTTTCCTGTCATGTGTTTTGAGCAACCACTCTCTAATATTCATTTTCCTCTCTTTTTAAGTGGTACCTGCAAAATATAGAATTAACGTTGGTACCCACCTTTTTGTTAGGGTCCTAAAAAGTTAGGTCTTTGGACACCAAACCCAAGATGGTTCAGATTTCCTTTTGAAAACAAAATCTTTATTTTTGTGAACAGTTTCTAGAAAAGATTTTATATATTTATTTCTAATTAAAGAATTATTGGTTTTAGGAACCCATATCTTAATTGTTTTAGAATATTTTAAGGTTATTGAAACCGATTTGGCAATATTGTCATTTTTCTCTTTAAAATTACTATATAAAGAACTCCTTTTCTTAGGAATACTTTTTAATTCTTGCTTATATCATAGTCCTCTTTTATTTGAAACTGTCTGAGAATTTTATATAATTTTAGAAAGATTCTCTCTTCCTTTGTGAAAATTAGAGGCATTCTTAGTAATATCATTTAATTTTGTTTTAAGACTAGAAATATCTAATTTCAATATTTTAATATTAGCTTTAAGATCATGATTTTCAACTAAAAGAGCATCATTCTTTTCTTTCTGAGTTTCTATTTCTTGACTTAACATAGAGAGTTGAGATGCTGTATCAGAACAAGTTTCTTGAGTAGTTTCAAGTTCTTCTTCTAAAATTTGTTTCTCGTCTCTTAACATGTCTACCTCAATTTTAGTCCTATTTTATTTTTCTAGAGTTTCTTTATACTTTATTTTGATGTTTCTTAGTTTTTCAAGTAATTCATAGTTTATTTCCATTAAATCGTCAAAAGTTAGATCACTCGCCTCATCATTTGTGGCCATAAAACAGACATTGGCTTGTTCAGAATCGCTGTCTGAGTCAATGTATGATGATGAAGATGATTCAGAATCATCCCATGTAACAGAGAAATCTTTCTTTTTGAATTTGTCTTTCTTGTGCTTAAATTTGTCTCCTTTTCGATTGGGACAGTCTTTCTTGATGTGACCTTTCTTGTGACATTTATAACATTCTAGAACAGAAGACGATGACTTGTTGTTGTTGTTATTACTGCTGAAGTGGTTCTTGTTGTTCCTAAATTTGTTGCTCTTTCTAAATTTCAAAATCTTTTTGAAATTCTTAGCAATGAACGCCATATCTTCTTCATCTGAATCTGATTCATCCTTTTCTACTTGGAATGTTATATTCTTCTTGTCTTGCGCCTGTACTCATTTAGCCTGAAGACTAACTTCATAAGACATTAGATTTCCTATCAACCCCTCTGATTTGATGGTTGAAATGTCGTTAGCTTCTTCGATTGCTAAGACCTTTCGTTCCCATTCATCCGTTAAGGAGTTGAGGATTTTTGAAACAATATCAAAGTCGGTATATTTTTCTCCTAATCCTAAGAGAGAGTGATATATGTCTTGAAATCTAGAATACATTTCATTTATTGTTTCATCTTGCTTCATTTTGAAATTCTGGAACTGATTCTTGAGCATAGAAATTTTACTCTGCTTTACTTTGTTAGTACCTTCATGTGTAATTTTAAGTGTACGCCAAATTTCATAAGCTGTTTTACACATGCTCACTCTATTAAATTCATTTTTGTCTAATGCACAATTTAACATATTCATGGCTTTAGCGTTTGCAGTAGCATCTAGTTTTTCTGTGTTAGACCATTGTGAATATTCAGTAGTAGGTATGTGATATTCAGCTTGAGTAATATTCCAGGTTTCATAACTATTAGCTTGTATATAAATTCTCATCCAAGTAGCCCAATAGTTATTGTTTAATCCGTTAAATAGTGGTGGTCGTGCAGTAGATTGACTTTCAAAGAAACTTGTGCTGGTGTTGTTTTCCATATTACCAAAATATCAGATAACCGTGTTACGGTTAAAAGATGACCTTGCTGTGATACCAAATGAAATTTACTATGCTATAGGATCGTGTAATATGGATGTATCTATAAACTACTTGTGAGGAATATAAAATAAGTAAGTAAATAAATAAAGTAGTAAAGTAAATGACAATGGAGATTTTTATACTGGTTCGAACTTCCTGTTCTACGTCCAGTCCCAGACTCCTTCTGGAATTAAACTAGCGACCCTCACTTAACTCGTAGGAATAGGTTTACACCGCTTGAGCAACCGAACAGAACTTCTACCGCCTAAGCAACCGAATAGGAATTCTACCGCCTGAGCAGCCGAACAGGACTTCTTTACAAATAAACAAAAGTATCCGGCTGTAATATGCTCCTTAAATAGCACTAATAAGTCAATAAAGTACAATCTTCCTATAATCTCTCCTTTATGATATATAGTGTAATGTGCTTGAAGAATGTGGAAGATAGAGCAATCAACAATCAGAGATTGTATGTATTTTGAGTGAAAATGGTAAATAGAAAATTAGAGTTAAGAAATCAAAAACTAATAATCAGTTGTAGTTAAATGTTTGTTGGATTCTAGACTCTATTTATAGAGTTTTAAGAGTTGCAATCTTTGATGAATAAGAGCGATGAAATGGAACGGATGCGCCCTTAAATTAGAAGATGTTTCTCTTCATTGAAAAGAAGCATCCCTTTAGAAAAATAGCCATTATCGATAACCAGCCGTCTGAATTTTTCAATTTAGCCATCTGAATCGATTTAAATTCGATGCAACAAGTAAATAGGCCAATTTACGTCTAATTCAGCCGTCTGAATGTTCCATTCAGCCGGCTGAATCTTCATAAAAATTTATGATTTGTTTCAGCATTCAGCCGTCTGAATGGGGTCACTCAACCGACTGATTTATGCCTAAAATGAGCATTTGCATAGTTTTGTGCATGTGTCAATGTATATATCATATCAGAGAGATTTTAACATAATTCTAATATAATATACAGACTCTAAACAGATGTATAACAACTTCATAGCTTTATGAATCCAAATCTTTAATAAATCTCATGCATAAATGGGTAGTACACAAGAGTATTGACTTATATAGTTGTCACAATCAAAACACTGAAAATTGAGGTTCTAACATTCAAACTTATAAATCATCTCAATTGCTAAAACTTAATTAATTGTCATGACTTATATATTAATTAACTTAAACTTATAAATTATCCCAAACTTAAACTTTATTAACTTGGTTAATTTTTGTAAATTATCTCAAACTTATAAATTTTTCATACACTTAGCTAATTCATTATTATTAGTGCAAACTTAGTTAATTTATTATTATTATTATTATTATTATAAACTTAATTAATTTTTATAGACTTATTTAATTTTTTTATAAAACTTGGTTAGCTTAGTTAATTTTTATAAACTTACTTTTAATTATTATTGTTGTTGTTGTTGTTAGCATTATTAATTAATTATAAAACTTAGTTGACTTTATTAATTTATTATTATTATTATAAACTTAGTTAATTTTTATTAAACTATAGTTTATTATTATTATTATAGACTTAGTTAATTTTTTATCAAACTTAGTTTATTCTTATTAATATTATAAACTTGTTAATTTTTATAAATGTATTTAATTTTTATAAACTTAGTTAATTTATTCAAACTATTGTTTATTATTATTATTATTATTATAATTATTAAACTTATAAATTATCTCAATTGCTAAAACTTAAAATGTCATAACTTATATTTTAATTAACTTAAACTTATAAATTATCTCAAACTTAAACTCTATTATCTTAGTTAATTTTTATAAATTAGCTCAAACTTATAAATTTTTCATAAACTTAGTTAATTTATTATTTTTATTATTATAATAAACTTAGTTAATTTTATAAACTTATTTAATTTTTATAAAACTTAGTTAACTTAGTTAATCAAGTTAGTTTTTGTTATTACTGTTATTATTGCTATTAATTATAAAACTTAGTTGACTTAGTTAATTATAAAACAACAGATGAATGTCACAAACCAAGTTGTTTGCAGAACAAAATTGAAGGATCGAGTTTAGTAATAGTACAGAACATAAGGTCAAACACTCTTGCGGTAAAATACAAAATAACTAGATAAACATTGGAAGGTCACATTACCTAAATTAAGAACTCTTAGCCGTCGCCGTTGGCCCATCACTTCCAACGCCATGTTGAACATGGCTACTGTCAACCATATCCGAATCTCATCCCTTCAGCTCTAATAACTCAGTTTAACTACTTCTCCGACCATATCTATGGATGTAAAGCAAAAAATACTCATACTGAAATATCTTGAACGAATACAAAACTATAAATGCTCAAAACTAAAAAAAGCAGTGAAATAGTTTGTAAATAAAATTTACTGCTTAATTATACCATCCCTACTGACTTCAAGTCTTAATATAATACTTAGCAACGCATAATAATATACAGCTTAACGTTTCAATCAACAAATGATAAAATCCCAAGAGCCAAAATTTATGTAGAAGTCAGTTGGTGAGTAGTCACTAATATAAGCCTAATAAGAATATAAGAGCCTGTGATGCTTCCATTTAATTTTTCACCATTTTAGTGAATTAGAACAAAAAGTTTAGGAATTAGACATACCTGCGCTGCTTGGTGAATTGAAGAACCTTTTGCTAGTTTTCCAGCTACGCTTCTGCTGCGCCCATTAATGTAACAGCTTGTCAGGAGGTTGTTCGTGTAGCTCCCCATGCTTGAAATTCAAGAGAAGTTTCAATATGCCGAATCAGATAAATAAGCTTAAAGCCTTTCAAGTCAAATACCACTAAGCAAGCAATGTTTCATAGAAAACATGATAAATTGATGCGTGGCCTTCACATTTACTTGCCAGAAGTAGAGCTAACCAAGCTGAGGTGAATGCTCATGTTGATTTGACCCATGGGGCAATGCATCTTGCAGTTCTACATAATCACGATGGTGATCAACTAGCTTCAACTACTCTTGCTTGGGTTTTAACTGCATATTCCCCTTGTCTGGTGCAATTTGGTGAATTGATTTGTGCATTAGTCCTCACTGTTCAGTCAGTTGATATTCATGGTTTCCTTGCTACTATATTGTCGATGCCACTTTATATTAAAGAAAACCTTGAAAAGGTATGTTGGAGTGGTGGACATAGCATATACAGTGCATGGGCTTAATTTCTTTTATTACTTCCACTACTGAATCATTCAAAGTATTACAACCTTTATTTTTCCTTTGTTTATTATTATTATTATTATTATTATTATTATTATTATTATTATTATTATTATTAATCACCCTTTTATAGTAACTACACAAACATATCAAATACTCATAAATATAGGCAGTGAAGGAAAACCAACAATGTCTGCCATAAGAGCTCAAGTTGGTCCCTGTATGTTTATTTTGTTAAATTGCTATTATCAGTTATATCTTAAATTTTATATATACACTCATAAATAATGCTATGAAATTGAAAATATTAGGCTTACTTGCACCGCGTTGTTGGCAAAATCCAAAACCCAAAAGCGGAAACAAATATAAGTGCTGCTTTCCAACAAGAGCCAATGTAAACACTACAAATTCAGTTAATTAGTTTCAGCCACAGTTGATCTGAAAATGATGGAAGTAAGAAAATGAAAATTAAGTGCAATCCTCTTTGGTATCGCCTAATGCATAGCCAAGGTCTGAAGAAAAGGCAATCACGATCACCTAAGGTACGATACATGTAGGCACATAAACATATACATTAGTAGCTTCTGCTCACATTTTTACCTTGCAGGTAGCACAATATCACGTTTGGGTCTAGTAGCCGTAGTTGCATATGTATAACCGTATCACACACACACTTTTATTATAACTCATGTTTTATATAATGTGGTAGATGTTACTGTTAGTACTAATATTAACAACTTGTACCTATGTAGTAAACATTTAGTATTTGTCGTTTCTTTAATTCCGCATCTACCCTTAACATGATTCATTAAGAATACATAGCCATAAGTTGATCAAACAAAACAGCAGTATTTCCATAACAAATTGGTAGATATGTCAGTGGTATTGGAGAAATAACATGGTAAAATGTTTCTCAAATTATAATCAAGAATCATTATGATTCCCCGTAGGATTGAAATTTGGACTTTAAAGACCATCCGACCCAGGGTTGCGTGCACACGGCACACGATTGATTCTAAAGTATTCAAGTATGGGAGTAGCAAAATAAAAACTATAGCTATGATGCATGTACTGTGACAAATCAGTACGTCACACACGTATCATGTACAATAGGTACCCTAAGGTATACAAAAGACATGGGCACATTTATTATTTAACAATGTTGATGCCAATAGAAATACTATGTCACTTGTCAAACATCATAAGCGTGGTTCAAATTCCTGTTACATACATGTCACTGATTGTCCATAATATAATACCATGGGAGAATATATGGTAACATTTAACTTAAACTGGTTCAATGATACGTGACAACTGATAGAGTTAAGGGTATGCCCTAGGGGCAATTATGTAATTTGTTACATATATCTAACTCGTTGACCAATCTTGTTCGAAATAAAGGTATTTTATTTCTATTATATACTTGATATAATGTGGTTATATTAATTAATAAATTTAATTAAAAGTATATTTAATATAAAATCCATAAATGGTATGTTTTGTGATAGTAGTTACAAAGTGTTGTAACCATGAGTAATTTATCACAATGAAACAAATATACCATTTTAAATGTTCCTAGTCAAAATGCATCGAGACTGGATGTCGATGTATCTATTGAGACTAGAGTACGTAACGCTCTCCAAATGTTGGGCAGTGTATTACTCATGACTGCTGGGGGCACCAAGGGGTTACGTACTGATAATTATTGGATAACTATGGAACGACTCACTCGATAGTTTTCTTTTGGTTAATATAACTAAGGTCAAATAGAAAATATCTGTGTGACTAATTTACACAATTCTTTCGACTTGAGAACACTGTCAACCTTCAATATGAAAAACTCTGGTTTGATTATAGTCAAATCATGGAACGACATCCATCAAGTGGTTATAGTTGGGTCGAGTGGAAGTATTGGAAGGAAGACACTGTTCAAGAGAGGATTCGTCACTTCAGTTATATGAGGTTAGTATCATGGTCAACTCAAGTCAACCCAAAGTCAAAATCTCTTGCCAGAGTAGTACGGTTAATAATAATTGTTATTATTGAACCAAGGATTTAATGTTTGGACTATAGAGTTGAATATGGACAATATTGGAATTTTGACCATTACCAAATTCCATAAATCCAAAATGATACAGGCTTTGACGAAGAGAATTGGTGTATATAAATGTCACTAATGGGTAACGCTTATTAAATTAAATAAGATTTTACTGAAAATGAACAAGTGATAAATTTGGCCATAATGTCACACCACTTGCTAAGTGACGTGTGAACGTTAACATTCGAATAATTCGGTGTTAATTGCTGACCAAATTTACACCCAAGAGTTACACAACTGAAATGATGAATTCCCTTAAGACCGAATGATTTAATTATTTAATAATTGTTATAAATAAATTAAATTAATTAATATTTATGAAATATTAATTATAAAAATTTGAATATGGTTGGAGAAATAAAAATTGTTATATATGTACCAATCGATATACGATATTGATAAGCGATTAAATTAGATTTAATTGCATAGCATTTTGGCTTGGGCTTAAATGGGTTTAAAGCCAACCATTAGGGCTCCAAATTTCGGTTTTGACAAGTTATTGGAAGCGGCTAAAACTTAGGATTAGACCTAGAGATGGATGGCTAATATTAAGAGAGAATAGGTAATGAGATTGTTCTTATATCTCTCTTGTACAAGGCTATATATATGGATCTCTAAACCCTTAATCAAAAACAACTTTTGGCTGCCATAATTATTAAGTTTGCTGGCCGAAATTAATCCCAATATCAGTTCTAAGAATCTCAAATCAATTCAAGTTAAGTAAAAGCACTATTTGATAGAAAAGGTCGACGATTCCAGACTTGCAATCTGATGGATCGAGCATAACTTGAGAAGGGAATTCATTAATTCAAGTGGACTCAAAGGCATCATCAATTGGTATTTTATTTATATACTACAGTAATCATATCATATTTTATGATTTAATATTAATTAATCCCAAATCTGTGTATGTATATATATATATATATATATATATTAATGCTGTATATCTAGTTAGGTGAGATTTTCGTAGGTATATGTAGTTGTCACAAATTAGTTTGGTTATGTGCATGGTTATATTATTATGTGTTATAATATATATATATAAAATCTAATTTGCTGTAAAAAATTAAATTTTGTCATTATTAATTATTTTATGTATATTTATATTTGAATTTAAATATAGACTAATGTATATTTTAAACATATAATTACATATATGCATATTTATAATGTATAAACAGCTTAGAATTTTCCTTACACCTATTTATACATAATATGAATTATCAAATTCGAAAATAAATTATATATATATAATTTTAAATTATCTTTTATTGATTATTTGAATTTTTTATCATATCTAAAATAATTATTGCACTAAAAAATCAATTTTATATTTTTTAAAATTACTGCACCTATGTAGTAACCCACAAAAAAATTTTCAGAATTTTTCGTTAATATTTAATATTTTTAATAATTAAATTACTTCGGTTCAACATTTCTTTTATTTATTAAAAATTATATTCTATTTCAAAAAATCATGAAAAAAATTTTGAACCTGTATTTTATGATCCTAAATTTTCATAAATTTTAAAATTTGATTTTTTTAATATTTATTACTAATATTTTTAATTATTATGATCAAAACTATTTATTATATATATATATAATAATGATAATATTATAAAATTATTATTTTATGTTGGTTATGCTAGTTTAGATCTGGAAATAATTTTAAAATATATATAATTATATTTTAAGTGTTTGAATGTAATTAATTATTCATATATATACATTTTATTTAACCTTATATATATAATTTTACTTATTATATATATATATATGTATAATTTTATATCTTTAATTATGTATATATATTTATACAAATGTTTTAAATTATATATATATATTTAATTTTGAGACTTTTAGCTATATAATATATTTTAAATATATGTATACGTATTTATATAAATATACTTTGCATTATAGATTTATCTACATATTTAGACAACATACAATACATACGAAATGAGCTAATGTGTCCGTTGCGATGTAAATCCTAACATCTATATACGGGCATGTTATACCCTTCACGGATTATAATGTTACACAAGCACACACATATGTATATGTATATGATACATGTATATAGATATAAATTAAATCATTCAAATTAACTTTACATTACAAAATACTTAAATTTAAATAAAATACATGATTTTATTTAAAACAAATTTAGAATTTTTCTAAATGAATTAGACTTCATAGGCCCAATAAAGATCCAATAGGATAAAAAAAATTGAAATACACCCACCACTACCGCTGCGGGCTGGCCCAGTTCCAATAATGGTATCAGAGCCCAATAGCCTATGCAGTCTAAATTAGTCATGTTAGGGCTAACTGATTAAGCTTGCCTACTCAGTACGGTATCTAGAAAGATAATGTCTAGGATGGGAATTGACTAATCAAGTACCCTGTCCTACCTGGTTACCAGCCTAGCCTGAAAGGTGAAGTGAGCCCAAAGGTTGCCCCTAATAGAAAAGGCCCAACTTAATTTGGGTCTTGGGCTAATTTTCAAAATAGTCTTGAAAATTAAAGTAAAAGATTTTAAATTTAATTGTTAAATTTAAAATAAAATATACATTATTATAATAGTTATAATGTAACATATTTTTCAAAATGTTTGAAAAACAAAATAACGTAATTTTCGAAAATTATAAATTTATTAATAAGTTAATTAATAAAATGTATGTGCCTGTAGTAAATATATTATGAAATATGTTATGATATTTTAAAACGTTTAAGATATCATAAATATGCATGCATACATGAATAATGATTTTCGAAATCAAGGTAATTTAATTAAAAGGTTAATTAATTGAAATTATAATTACACATGTATATGATATATGTGTTATACTATAAAGGTTATAGTACATAGTAAATATAAATGTTATATCAATATAAAATTAATTAAAATGTTAATTAATTAAATATGATTTAATTAATATAACATTATACACAAGACTATTATATAAGTAATGTGAAATATAAAAACTATATAAACAACAAAACTTATATGATATGAATGTATAAACTAAAAGTGGAACATTAAAGAAACCCAAATAGACTTAAGGAATAAATACATACGTAAATGTACGTATACTGTGATTTCTGATGTGTCTAACACTTGAATCACGAGGGTATTTCATAAGAAATACATTATTCCATAAGTCGATATCACTCAATATAATATATTGAAGATTACGAATCTTTAATATAATGTCATCCTCTACCATATGTATATTAATAAATTACTTGCATACTCCTTAGTTGTTGAGCAAACTCAAGCTGGGGATGTTATGTGTAGTATTATTAATATAGTGAACAGATGAGGTAAGATAACTATATGTATTTGTTGAGCAAACTCAAGGTACATATACTATACTTAGGCCATCATGATATGGTAGATATGAGTGAATAATCTCTTTCGATTTATTGAGCAAACTCAAGGTCGAAATGAGATTAGGACAAGGAAAAATGGGTTAGGAGTTGTATGTGATTCAACCGATAAGGAGTTATCCATCGTTTGTGGGGCTATGATTTGTTGAGCAAACTCATAGCCAGAATACCAAGACAGACAAGTCCTAACACCCACTAGTGAAGCCGAAAGACTTCTGTGTTTCAACTTAGGGTTTGGAGAAACATAAAAGACTAGTGAGAGCCTTATTGGAAAAATGAAATGGTAACATTTAACCTTTCTAATATTGTTAGAACATATGCTAAATAATGTTATAATTATCTATAATGATAAATTTGTACATTTAATATGATTGATAAAATGTTTATCAATTAACATATACAATGAACTGAATTGAAAGTTGACAAATGGAAATATAATACCCAATATCAAATTCCTATTGCATGTTAACGTTTCAACACCCATGCAAGTGCCTGATTTTACAACTACCGAATACATTCGTGGTTTGGTCACTTATGCATTTATTTGGTCAAGACCATGTATTGCATTTTATGAGTTTTGAACTCTAAAAAATACAATACTATGGATATTTGATCCATATACAATTGCATATAAATGTTATATGGTGAATGGTCAAAGTTTGTAATGTACAATATTTCGATAAAATTAGTTCATCCAAAAAAACCGAATAAACCTTAGTGCGAGATCGAGTATTCAATCTGATTGATTACAAAAGAGATCATATTGTGCTAATGTAACACAAGACCAAAAACTACAAGATAGATATAAGAACTCGATCGCTGAAATGTCATTTTGATCGGTTTACGTAAAGTGCCGCATATTTGATGTCCTTAAATATTAAGAATAATCGAATGCGCTTTTGTAAAGAGTTTATTATGATATTGTAGTAAGGTTTTCTTTTGAATAGTTTGACCATTTGAAAGGAAAACGAATATATAAGAATAGATGTAATTTAAGGTACAGTTGGAATGAAGAGAATGAATACTCACTTCTGCTTCATAGAGAAACATTGGAAATATGAATTGTAATAAATAATTGATACTTAATATTGGAATAAGAAATATGATTTCTATTCCGAAATGTATTTTTATATAGAATTTTTTTTCTATGAGATTTATTTCTTTGAGCTCAAGATATTTGATCAACAAACTCTCTACTGTAAATAGTTGCAGTGTATGAAATAAACAAATTGTACTAAGTGAATGATGGATCTCCAAATTTAATACGTTATTATAGTAATGGTGGAAATAGTGGGAGCATACAATATAGCACATTTTAATTACATCATAGTACGAAAATTGTTTTTGTATAACTTACCATACATTATTTATGAAATAATGATTATTTTTCGGTATCGACTGAAAAAATAAATAGACATAGCTATATTTCAATATGAATATTCTTTGTGAGATAAAACTATAATATGGTCATTTTTCTTATAAGAAAAGTGATGCATTGGAAAATACAAAAGTATCTAATATTATTTATGGTTGTTTTGGAATTATAGACTAAGTCGTAGTTTTGAGAAATAATTTTATTGTATGATTTTGAATCATATGATACTTGTTAATTATATCTCAAATAATAAAGGGCTATGCACCCATTCAATGGGAGTATCATAAGAGTTGATGAACTCCTCGGATTGATACATATAGATATATGCAATCATAATTCTATAAATACCAAAATGATTCCTTGTACTTCGTCATATTCACCGATGAGCTATCGTCGACATAGACATGTGTATTTGATACACATGTAGTATGTCTACGGTAAACTCATAGAGTACAAAACATAAGTAGATAAAATAACATGCAATAGAAATTATTTGATTTGATCGAATGAGTGAGTATATTGGAAAAAGGTCCGAATGTACCTAAAAATGAATAAAGATTCAATCTCAAAAGTCACTCCTCCATGTGATGCATAATGATGCATTGATAAGGGGTAATTGAACTTTATTGAACAATGTGCGATTAATTATGGGTGAAGTTAAGTTAGTTTCTTTCTATAAGGTCATGTACTTAAGAGTGTACATAAGGTTAATATTATTTCATCTAAATAACGGTTTACAAAATCACACAAGATAAGGGTTTATAAGAAACTCCAACATATCCTAGGCCAAGGAGTTGGCAGTTTGTGTGAGTCAAAAGATTGCATGTAATAATTGTTCATGAAGGATCTTGTATGAATCTTCCCAAAAGGATTTTGAAAAGACTGTCATTGGATGACATATTTATGTTTCGAACATAAATTTTGTAAACTAAAACCAAATCAGTTTAATGAATAAGGAAATTCATAAAACGTTTATGGATACCTATTCTATTGCGCTGAGAAACATTTCAAGAAATACCAACTTCATTATGAATGAATTTCCTTGAGAAATTATTGGTGGTAAAAAGGATTTGGATACGATCCAAAGATAGAACTGATTAGATGAGATGAAATAAAATTGACTAACCTAAACGAACACATTGCATTAGAATGTCTAATAAGTATTCTCGCTCATTGAAGAGAAACTATGAGTTTCTTGTCAATGTCGAAAATATATAATCCTCGATTATTTAATTAAACCACTAAGAGTGTTGACTCTATCATATGGTATGATGCGCAAATCTGAAAGAATTCCAAGTACGCTGTCAAAATATGATTTTGGTAGTCATAACCTAAGGGATGTGATCCATCGGCCGTGATTATGTCTTTATGAGCAAGACTAATGCAGTTGGAATTAAATGAGCAACATTGATGAGAATAATATCGCAAATTTCAATTGTTGAAATTAGTTTAATAGATTCGGTATTCAACGTGCTCAAGTTAATTCAGATTAACTCACAAAATTATTACTTGATATGACTTTATGTTTGGTACGTATGTATTGAAACAGAAAATTCTAAATAATGATTCAGAGTAAACTGTTTACACATAATAACCAAAATGTCTCGAAGTCGATGGGAGAGATTTTGAGTTTGTGAGTCTTTGGATATGATCCAAGAAATGATTCGAAAGTATAATTTTATAAGTATCTAGATTGAATAATTATTTTGATAGAAATATCAAATAGATTATTTTCAATCAAAGTGTAGAGGAAACATGTGTTCATAAGAAAGAATGTTAAAAGGTACAATGATATTTCTAAGCTATAAGTAAACAACACGTTGATTTTAACGATGTACTTGTGTTAAAATCAGCCTTAGTTGTTTTAATACTCAACATTGGTTTAATAAATGATGTCTTTTATAGTAAGTATAAAAGATGTCGGGAATGTCCCAAATGATATGAAAAGACACCTTATTAAAATGTTTAATATGGAACATGTAAGATCGATTCCTTTGCATTGCCAAAAGGAATTATCATACATGTTGTATTGTCTACGATATCATGATTTGTTTATGTATTTGATACATGAAATAAATATCAAATCCAAATTGATATCACTAACTGGTTGTTTGAAGTTCTCGTGTATCTATGAAATACTAGAAAATTGTTTATAGAAACATAAATTCCTTATGAAGGAATGTTTAGACTCAAACTTTCACAAGTAATGTTGAGTATAATATGTCAATAACAAATCTTTAAGTTGGAAATGTTCCAAATGAAAGACCGTGGCTGATTCAATGAAAAAAGTCTAAGTACATCGCCTTGAATGGCGCCACAATCAAAACAATGTATATAAAAAATATAAGTGCACAAATTTATAACCGAGTCGATTCCAAATGTTGAGAATCTCATGACAGAGTTATATGATAACGATGTCGTAATATAGTTCGTAATAGAACTTAGAGCTTACTCGAAGTCGAGAGATATACTTCGAATTGTTCCACATGATAAAACAGTTTATCACCGTCGGAGAAAGTTGATTGACAGAGTAGATAATTAAAACATAATAGCATACCCGTTCACAAAGGGACTGACCTAATTCGTTTTGAGAAAACCGATGGGAGAAGTTGGAATAAGACTCCATAATTGACCCCAAGTGCAAGTGGGAGATTGACAGAGTTAGGGGTATGCCCTAGGGGCAATTATGTAATTTGTTACATATATCTAACTCGTTGACCAATCTTGTTCGAAATAGAGGTATTTTCTTTCTATTATATACTTGATATAATGTGGTTATATTAATTAATAAATTTAATTAAAAGTATATTTAATAGAAAATCCATAAATGGTATGTTTTGTGATAGTAGTTACAAAGTGTTGTAACCATGAGTAATTTATCACAATGAAACAAATGTACTATTTTAAATGTTCCTAGTCAAGATGCATCGAAACTGGATATTGATGTATCCGTTGAGACGGTACGTAACGCTCTCCAAATGTTGGGCATTGTATTACTCATGACTGCTGGTGGCACCAAGGGGTTACGTATTGATAGTTATTGGATAACTATGGATTGACTCACTCGATAGCTTTCTGTTGGTTAATATAACTAAGGTCAAATAGAAAATATCGATGCGACTAATTTACACAATTCTTTCGACTTGAGAATACTATCAACCTTCAATATGAAAAACACTCTACTTTAATTATAGTCAAATCATGGAACGACATCCATCAAGTGATTATAGTTGGGTCAAGTGGAAGTATTGGAAGGAAGACACTATTCAAGAGAGGATTCGTCACTTTAGTTATATGAGGTTAGTATCATGGTCAAATCAAGTCAACCCAAAGTCAAAATCACTAGCCAGAGTAGTACGGTTAATAATAATTGTTATTATTGAACCAAGGATTTTGTGTTTGGACTATAGAATTGAATATGGACAATATTGGAATTTTGACCATTACCAAATTCCATAAATCCAAAGTGATACAGTTTTTGATGAAGTGAATTGGTGTATATAAATGTCACTAGTGGGTAACGCTTATTAAATTACATAAGATTTTACTGAAAATGAATAAGCGAAAATTTTGGCCATTATGTCACACCACTTACTAAGTGACGTGTGAACGTTAACATTCGAATAGTTCGGTGTCAATTGCTGACCAAATTTACACCCAAGAGTTACACAACTGAAATGATGAATTCCCTTAAGACCGAATGATTTAATTAGTTTATAATTGTTATAAATAAATTAAATTAATTGATATTTATGAAATATTAGTTATAAAATTTGAATATGGTTTGAGAAATAAAAATTGTTATATATGTACCGATCGATATACGATATCGATAAGCGATTAAATTAGATTTAATTGCATAGCATTTTGGCTTGGGCTTAAATGGGTTTAAACCCATCATTAGAGCTGCAAATTTTGGTTTTGACAAGTTATTGGACGTGGCTAAAACTTAGGATTAGACCTAGAGATGGATGACTAAGATTAAGAGGGAATAGGTAATGAGATTGTCCTAAAATCTCCTTGTACAAGGCTATATATATGGATCTCTAAACCCTTAATCAAAAACAACTTTTGGCTGCCATAATTATTAAGTTTGCTGGCCGCCCATATCAGTTCTAAGAATCTCAAATCAATTTAAGTTAAGTAAAAGCACTATTTGATAGAAAAGGTCAATGATTTCATACTTGCAATCTTACGGATCGAGCATAACTAGAGAAGGGAATTCATTGATTCAAGTGGACTCAAAGGCATCATCAATTGGTATTTTATTTATATATTACAGTAATCATATCATAATTTATGATTTAATATTGATTAGTCCCAAATCTCTGTATGTGTGTGTGTGTGTGTGTATTAATATTGTATATCTTGTTAGGTGAGATTTTCGTAGGTATATGTAGTTGTCATAAATTAGTTTGGTTATGTGCATGGTTATATTATTATATGTTATAATTTATGTATAAAAAAAATCTAATTTTCTGTAAAAAATTAAATTTTGTCATTATTAATTATTTTATGTATATTTATATTTTAATTTAAATATAAACTATTGTATATTTTAAACATATAATTACATATATGTATATTTATAATGTATAAATAGCTTAGAATTTTTCCTTACACCTATTTATACATAATATGAATTTTCAAATTCGAAAATAAATTTTTTATATATATAAATAATTTTATATTTTCTTTTATTGATTATTTGAATTGTTTATTATATCTAAAATAATTATTGCACTGAAAATTCGATTTTATATTTTTTTAAAATTACTACATCTATGCAGTAAGCCACAGAATTTTTTTTAGAATTTTTGGTTAATATTTAATATTTTTAATAATTAAATTACTTCGGTTGAATATTTCTTTTATTTATTAAAAATAATATTTTATTTCAAAATATCATGAAATTTTTTTTGAACCTATATTTTATGATCCTAAATTTTCGTAAATTTTTAAATTTGATTTTTTAATATTTATTACTAATATTTTTAATTATTATGATGAAAACTATATATTATATATATATATAATAATAAAATTATAAAATTATTTCTTTATGTTTGTTATGCTAATTTAGATCTGAAAATAATTTTAAAATATATATAATTATATTTTAATTATTTGAATGTAATTAATTATTCATATATATACATTTTATTTAACCTTATTTATATATATAATTTTAATTATTATATGTATATGTATGTATAATTTTATGTGTTTAATTATGTATATATATTTATAAAAATGATTTAAATTATATATATATATATATATATTTAATTTTGGGATTTTTAGTTATAAAATATATTTTAAATATATGTATACATATTTATATAAATATACTTTGCATTATAAATTTATGCACATATATATTTAGACAACATACAATACATACGAAATGAGCAAATGTGTCCGTTGCGATGTAAATCCCAACATCTATAGGGCATGTTATATTATACCCTTCATATATTATTATGTTACACATGCATACGCATATGTTTATGTATATGATACATGTATATATATATATAAAATCATTCAAATTAACTTTACATTACAAAATACTTAAATTTAAATAAAATACATGATTTTATTTAAAACAAATTTAAAATTGTTCTAAATGAATTAGACTTCATAGGTCCAATAAAAATCCAATAGGATAAAAAAAAAATTGAAATACACCCACCACTACTGCTGCAGGCTGGCCTAATTCCAACAACAACAGTACCAGACAACATTAGCAGTAGCATAGAGAAAGCAACAGCTTACCTGAAACTTGCACACTTTGAAAGTAGGATTAAGAATGGCACACTGAAGTGCACACCCACGTGCAACACATTCACTAGCATTCACAGTCCTTCTCGGCTCCTTCCCAAGGAACTCATACAGAATCCTAATGATTGCTGGCACTCTAGATCCAGACCCAACAACCTCAATAGAATGAATATTCTTCACTGTCAAACCTGCATCTGTCAATGCCTTTTCTAATGGTCCTTTAACCCTCTCAAGAATGGGTGCAAATTACTCCATGTTAATTTTTGTACATCATTTTTAATATTTTCTCCATGTTAATTTCAATCAACCTTTTTGTACATTGTGCCTAAAATGGAACGAGGGTGCATACATATGGATTTGAGTGCACATTTTTTATAAATTTATTCAGAAAATTACTACCTTTAAAGAAACTTAAACAATTTTAAACGCTCTTCATGGTCGGGGTACAACTTTGGTGGTGTGTAACATCACGTAGGCACTCTACCACGTATTCCTATACATATGTAATATTCCATCTCAAATATATAGAGGAACTAAACAATATCAATACTTGCTTTGCAAGCTAGTACACTATGGATGATAAAGAGTTGAGAACCGTTGTCATTGAAGTTAATAGCAGTGGTAGAAATTAGTGGTTCATTTATTAATTAACATGCTAACATCTAATAAAATGCTCTTGAAATTGATTGAAATCACCTGAACATCCATTTGCGAAGCTCTTGTTTTATCAGTTGGCGACCTTCCTTGGATCTGTTTCAGACCAGGCTTGGTGAATCCTTCCAGTTCCTGCTAATATCATCCCATTAAATAGAAGAAATATTAGTAAACTAAACTAAAACATGATTTAAAATTGCATATATACTGCAACTAAAGATATATTAACCATAACAAATACAATTAATTGATTGGTGCAAAACCTGGATTAACATGAAGTGCCTATTGAACCTCAGGAAAATTAAAATATGTAACAGACATTCATCCATCATCAATTCAACTTTCTATCAGTAACACACATTCCATCCAATTCAACTTTCTTCCTAACACTTATCTATGCCACCAATTAGCTTACGACCAGACAACTTCTACTTGCTCAATTTAAATTCCAACCTTATAACAAATAAAGTTGAACCAAATCTTATAACAAGTAAATAAAACAAATATAATAAGAATCAAAATCGAATTTTGAATTCAAATCTCGTTCAAATCTAAAAAAAAATTGAAAAAAGTTTGAAAAATCAATGATTCTATAAAAATCTCACCGATTTAACATGACATAGGAGGTTGAGTCATGAAGCAATGCTATGGAGGCGGTAAGTGGTGATGAGATGAGGTTCTAAAATGAATATTTTTCACGAAGAGTGTAGAATACAATAGCCTATGATTTTTGTTTGATGATAACAAACATATATATTCGTTTAAATGTATTTGTTATTGTACTATTTTATTTTTCATATAATTAAATAAATATTTGTTGAATAAAATAAATAACTCAGAATTCAAAATTAAACAAATATTTTATTCAAACAAATATTTTATTACAAATTCAAATAGTACAAATTTGAGCTATCACTACATTTATACATTTTCAATTACAATACAATTTCAAATTACAACACAATTTTCACTATACAATTTTTAGATACATTTTCAGCTCACTACATTCACTCATCACTCGTATTTGATCTTCAACTCTATTCCAGCTGGTATCCCACATCTGAGCTATCTGCAAAATAAACACCGACGCAGTGAAATTGAAAAAGAAATGTTTTTGCAGTGTACAATGAAGTGTGTGTTTGAAAATATTGTTTGCCTCAGTTATTTGGGTTGTTTGTCATCATATTCTTTTAAATCATCATACACGAACAACTTGTGACATGCACAGTGTATCACTGTACATGCCACAAGGCCGTGCACACCAATATACACTTGCGTGTTAAAACTACAGGGACATGTGAGCACAAGGTCAAACTCGAGCCTAGGCTAGATTCAACTCAGGTGCACGCAAAATAACATACAACACTTCAAATATACACACGATCAAACCAGATTTCAAGAGGTGACAACAGAGCATGGATGAAGCCTTAATAAAAACTTCAAGTATAAAGCAAATGACCAGTCTAGACATATAAATGCAAGATTAACCAGGTAACCAAACTGCACAGTAGAACTCGAACTGATATATTTCCAACCAAACAGAGTTCACTTCAGACCAAACCAAATATAAGCAGTAATGACCACATACAAATCATGCCTTCTAGTGAAACTAAAGCTCCAGATAGAATGTACACAAAGGCACATACCACATGACAATGCAGACTCGAGAACACAACAAGGCTCAATAAAATGTACAAGCCAGTGACTTCAATGCACAGGGGATCAAAGCAATGCAAGTGTACAGACCAACATGAATAACAAGAACATAACATATAACACATAACAAGAACACTACAATTCAGAGAACACAAATGCAAAGCACTTGATTAACAAGGGCATATACAAAAAGCTTCAGACCATACTCAAAATGCAATAAGGACTGGCTCAAGTGGAACCACCAGTGTGACATGAAACAAGACCAGGCTACAATGCAGACACACACCAGCCTTACAACATACAACATGAGGATTCACATGAATGCAAATGTACACATAAATGAAATGCAACAACAATGATCACAGTAAAGACATCAAGACCATACAAGTGCACAAATGTATACATGAAGCTTCGAACATGAACCAGACTCAATTGCAACAGAGACCAGGAGCAACAAAATCAAAGTGCAACAAAGCATTCAGACATGAACTCAATGAAGCAGGAGTTTACAAAAGAAATGATCACACATTTACCAGTTCAAACAAATCAGTGCAGTTCGATGAAAGTCAAGAATTGTTTCATCAAGTCAAAGCCAGGTGATAACACTGATTGAATTAACAAGTCTATGTCAAAAATCACGTCAACCCAATATATTATCTCAAATGTTCAAATGCCAAAATCAAAGGAGAAAAGGACGGAACCAAAATTCAAATTCATGGAGTATACGTACGAGATGGAACAAGTCAGCAAATATCATATCGTTCAAGCAAAAATCAATGGCCGAACAAAATTCATGAAAGAATTCAAATACAAAAATACGAACGAAAATTTAGGGCTTTAATCCCTATAAAAACCCATTACATCATCAGCAAAGGAAGCATTCGAGTTCGACCCCAAAATAAATCAACAGAGCAATCAAGTCGATCTTAATTAAAATAAAAAAGGGGCAAATAATCACATACCAATTTCTAAACATTCGAGCTCGACAATTAGAGCGACCGAGAGCCAATCACAGCCAGCAATTCGATTGACGAAGCAACCATAGCAAAAGCATATCACAATCGCTCAGATTAAAGGTGGCGTCTTCAATTTATAGCAAAACCCTAGCTTGTGAATGAGGAACGAAGAAGAACGGGCAAAGTTTTAACACAGAAGAAAAAGGGAGATGTTTTTTCTCTAATTTAAGTGGGCCGGTCTTAGTTTATTTATATTGGGCTTGGAGTTTAATTAAATAGGGTTTTGTTTAGTTGTTTTGTTTTATTTTGTATTTTTCTTTTAAAATTTGCGAAACTCTAGTTGTGTAACTAAGTTACGAACTGTGGTGGTATAGTTCGAGAATTCACAACTCAGTGGCTGAGTTGTGGCAGAGTTTTAAGCGTAGAGTTAGGTTAGTCATTAGCAGGTGTCGCAAGTTTACATGTGTAAGCGTTTGACTGCTTAATTTCTAGTAGAAACCTTAGGGGCAGCACATAGGCAGTGTTTTGCCGAAGCTGGGTAAATTTGTGTGCGATCTCTTCTGCATTATTTACTGTTATTGTTTTTATTTCCGCATTAATTTTTATTATTATTAGTCTCACCCTATTCACCCACCTAGGGTGGAAACGATCATATAAGTGGTATCAGAGCTAGGAACAAAAACCATTTTTTTTCAAAAATTTGTTTTTTTCCTTCAATTAAAATTTTTGATTTTTTGTTTCAATGGCTTCTTTTAATAATGCTTTTGCCGAAGGTCAGTCCATAGTTAGACCACCCATGTTCAATGGTGAATATGCTTATTGGAAAAATAGAATGAAAATTTTTCTGAAAACCATAGATGCATGGAATATTGTTGTGACGGGATATAGGACACCAACCGTAGTGGTAGATAATCAAAGTTGAAAAACCGATGGATCAATGGACAGATCTAAAAATAAATTGCAATTTGCTAATGCTAAGGCTATGAATTCTATTATCTTCTCATTAGATCAAATTAAATTTAATCATGTCCACATTATCTAACTGCGCAGGAAATTTGGCACACACTTGAAGTGACTCATGAAGGAACCTCCAAAGTCAAAGAATCTCACCTTGCCATGCTTAGTAGCGAATACGAGAACTTCACAATGGCAAAGGATGAAAGTGTCAAAGAAATGTATAGACGACTTTCAAATTTAGTATACAAATCAAAATCCCTTGGAAAACCATACACGGAGCTGGAAATAGTTCGAAAAAATCATCAGAATTCTTCCACGAAATTTTGAAGCGAAAGTGACTGCCATTAAGGAATCAAAGGAACTGAAACAGATTAAAGTTGAAGAACTCATTGGAAATCTCACCACTTATGAGCTAGAAATCAAATTCAAGGAAGAACGCGAAGGAGGTGATAAATGGAAGAAATCAATAGCTCTTAAAGGAATAATGGAAAGTGAAGATGATGATGGAACAGCTGAATTGGCACTGATAATAAAAAGATTCAAAAGGTGGAACCGCAAATATGGAAATCCTGCCCTAAATCAAAAACTGAAGAGCATAATCGTCAAAATTCTAGACAACTCAGAAGAGCAAGAGATCATTTGTCACAACTGCAATAAGCCTGGTCACATCAAGCCCAGTTGTCCTCAAAATTGACTCAGCAAAGGAAAGAAACCGAAGAGGAGAAGTTTTGCAGCCACTTGAGATGAAGGCGATGAAGATAAAGATGAAAGCACTGCCAGTGAAAGTGAAAAAGCAAAATTGTGTTTTCAAGGAGAAATAAGTGACAGCGATGATGACGAGCCAAGCGAGGTATAAAAACTTACTCACCCGGAATTACTTATATATTTTCATGAGGTAAATGGCTGTTTTGAAAGACTTTGGGAGAAGTACATTAAAATTGAATCACAAAGAGATAGTTTGATAGAACTAAATAAGCACCTTGATCAATTGGTTAAAAACTATCGAAATAAGAGCCCTAAGTGTGATAAGTGTCCATCACTTGAAGAAGAAATTAAAAAATCAGAAATTAAAATTAAATCGCTTGAAAATGAAATTCTGATTTTAAAAGAAAGTGAAAACACTAGAAGAGAAAATTCTATTAAAAAGTGCACTTTGTTATTGAATGAAAATGAATCACTCACAACACAAGTCCAACAATTGTCTACAACTTTAGGAAAATTCTCCAAAGAAGAAAAATAACTTAATATGCTGTTAGGGAAACAAACTGTTAGTACTGTTAGACTAGGACTTGAGTATATTCAATCTGAAAAAGTTAGAGGTGAAACTAATCATGTTAACTCCAAGTGCACGATTTGTAGAAAAATTGGACACAATCAAAACAATTGATGGTTTAGACCCAAACACACGAAAACCATACCAACTTGGGTTCCTAAAGGCACAAATATAAAATTCCTTAAAGTTAAACAAATATGGGTGCCAAAAGGAACAAATATAAACTGTTTTGGTTCTACGCAAACTTGTTTTTCATTTGTCACTAACAATCATGGACCTATAAAAACAAATAGGTCATAAAAATCTTTTCTCGTGTAGGTGTGGTGGCAGGCTAAGGAATAACAAGAGTGGTACCTGGATTCTAGCTGTTCCGAGCACATGATAGGCGACAAATCAAAGTTCCTTAGCCTAGATTAGTACAATGGTGGCAGAGTCACAATGGGCAACAACGATAAATGAAATACTATCGGTAAAGGTAAAATAGGTAATGGTACATTTATCTTGAACGATATATTATATGTTGAAAATCTGCACCATAATCTGATTTAAATCAGCCAGTTATATGATAAGAAAATGAATGTTGATTCTGATTCTGATTTGTGCAAAAATGTTGACCAATCATCTTTTCATCCTTGAACTAGTTCATATAGATTTATTTGGACTAACGATATTGCAAGTTTAGGTGGTAAGAGATGTTGTTTTGTATTGGTTGATGATTACTCTAGATACACATGGATATATTTATTTATCTTACTGCTTCTAGATCTGACACTATGTTCAGTAGTTGTTTATGTGCACGTTTTTTAATCAAATCCTTAAGGAATCACATTTTAAAAGCTGTAAAATGATTATAAGGTATTTGTTGCACACTTCACGGTTTGGTCTATGATATCTATATATCCAACAGATGATAACTTTGAGTTAAATGGGTATTCAGATGCAGATTCTGCTGGTAGTCTAGTTGATAGAAAAATTACTAGTGGATTGTGTTTTATGTTGAGACATTCATTAGTTGCATCACATTTTCAAAGAAAATATCTGCATAATCTTCAATTCAACTGATTTTCAATTGGCAGACATTTTTACAAAACCCCTTCTAGAAAATAGTTTTTGTTGATTTCGTTTCAGGTTAGGCATTTTAAAATTTTGATTTTATATTTTTTTTTGATTTGATCTTAAATGAATACATTAACTAATATGACTCCCTAGTGATTATCGAAAAGAAAAATAGTTGCTGAAAAATGTGATGGGTGTTGATATTAATCATACATTTTGACTTTAGACAGTATATGTAGTAAATTTCTTTAAAAATTTAAACAAAATTTGTAATAACTTTGATTAGTAAAATTCCATGACCATATCTATTTCTATCATATTTCTAACGACCATCATTCATCAAAATCCAGTATAGTATGTCAAAATATGGTATTTTAAATGGGAAATTCTTCATTTTTTTTTAAATTTAATTAGCAATAAAAATATCCAAAGTACTCACGGTCATGCATGGGTGAACTACTTGGAATCTTTGAATATGTGTTTTCATGCTCATTTAAAAGTCCTCATGGTTATGCATGTATGGAACACATATCAAAATTGATTATTAAATAGACGAGTTGATTCTAATCCCATTTAAAAGTCCTCACAGTTATGCGTGGTTAGAAGATACTTGAAATTAATTTTTTATTTTAAAAAAAATTGGGAATACTACTAATCTCATTTAAAAGTCCTAACGGTTATGCATGATTAGTAAGTATTCAAATTCATGTCATAAATATACCACAAATAGATACAACTATATGGTTTTATATGCCGACATCACCCCTATCACTCTAAAGTGGAATATGCGCCTAACAGAGTATATATGATTTTTGTTTGATTTTTTTATTGAAATTTAATATTTATACTCGATTAGATATTAATGTTGTATTGATGTCTATCACTTTATCTCTATTTTTCTAACACTATTACTCTTTTGCTGATAACAAAAGGAGGAGAGAGAAGTTAAGATTTTGGCAAATAAGTCAAGTCATATTTTTTATTTGCATATTCCCATCTATGTTCATTTGCATATTTTTTATTTATTTTCATGCATATGTGAAGGGGGAGCTTTGGTGTAGGGGGAGCATTCAAATAGGGGGAGTAAATGGAATTCATCAAGGTCACATACATTTAATTGAGTCAAAATCTTAATATATGTTTGTTATCATCAAAAGTGGGAGATTGTAGAATATAATAACCTATGATTTTTGTTTGATGATAATAAACACACAGATATATATATATATATATATATATTCGTTTAAATGTATTTGTTATTGTACTATTTTATTTTTCATATAATTAAATAAATATTTGTTGAATAAAATAAATAACTCAGAATTCAAAATTAAACAAATATTTTATTACAAATTCAAATAGTACAAATTTGAGCTCTCACTACATTTATACATTTTCAATTACAACACAATTTTCACTATACAATTTTTACATACATTTTCACCTCACTTCATTCACTCATCACTCGTATTTGATCTTCAACTCTATTCCAGCTTGTATCCCGCATCTGAGCTATCTGCAAAATAAACACTGATGCGGTGAAACTGAAGAAGAAATATTTTTGCAGTGTACAATGAAGTGTGTGTTTGAAAATATTGTTTGCCTCGGTTATTTTGGTTATTCGTCATCATATTCATTTAAATCATCATACACGAACAACTTGTGACATGCACAATGTATCACTGTACATGCCACAAGACCGTGCACACCGATATACACTTGTGTGTTAAAACTACAGGGACATGTGAGCACAAGGTCAAACCCGAGCCTAGGATGGATTCAACTCAGGTGCACGCAAAACAACATACAACACTTCAAATATACACATGGTCAAACCAAATTTCAAGAGGTGACAACAGAGCATGGAAGTGAAGCCTCAATCAAGACTTTAAGTACAAAGCAAATGACCAGTCTAAACATATAAATGCAAGACTAACCAGGCAACCAAACTGCACAGTAGAACTCGAACCGATATAGGTCCAACCAAACAGAGTTCACTTCAGACCAAACCAAATATAAGCAGTAATGACCACATACAAATCAGGCCTTCTAGTGAAACTAAAGCTCCAGACAGAATGTACACAAAGGCACAGACCACATGACAATGCAGACTCGAGAACACAACAAGGCTCAACAAAATGTACAAGCCAGTGACTTTAATGCACAGGGGTTCAAAGCAATGCAAGTGTACAGACCAACATGGATATCAAGAACATAACATATAACACATAACAAGAACAGTATAGTTCAGAGAACACAAATGCAAATCACTTGATTAATAAGTGCATATACAAAAAGCTTTAAACCATACTCAAAATGTAATAAGGACTGACTCAAGTGGAACCACCAGTGTGACATGAAACAAGACCAGGCTACAATGCAGACACACACCAGCCTTACAACATACAACATGAAGATTCACATGAATGCAAATGTACACATAAATGAAATGCAACAGCAATGATCACGTAAAGACATCAAGACCATACAAATGCACAAATGTATACATGAAGCTTCGAACATGAACCAGACTCAATTGCAACAGAGACCAGGAGCAACAAAATCAAAGTGCAACAATGCATTCAGACATGAACTCAATGAAGCTGGAGTTTACAAAAGAAATGATCACACATTTAGCAGTTCAAACAAATCAGTGCAATTCGATGAAAGTCAAGAATTGTTTCATTAAGTCAAAGCTAGGTGATAAAACTAATTGAATTAACAAGTCAAAGTCAAAAATCACGTCAACCCAATTTATTATCTCAAATATTCAAATGCCAAAATCAAAGGAGAAAAGGACGGAACCAAAATTCAAATTCATGGAGTTTACGTACGAGATGGAACAAGTCAACAATTATCATATCGTTCAAGCAAAAATCAATAGCCGAACAAAATTCATGAAAAAATTCAAATACAAAAATACGAATGAAACTTTAGGGCTTTAATCCCTATAAAAACCCATTACATCATCGGAAAAGGAAGTATTCGAGTTCGACCCCAAAACAAATCAACAGAGCAATCAAGTCGATCTTAATTAAAACAAAAAAAGGGCAAATAATCACATA
The DNA here is from genome assembly GCA_030737815.1 of Allium fistulosum. Taxonomy (NCBI): domain Eukaryota; kingdom Viridiplantae; phylum Streptophyta; class Magnoliopsida; order Asparagales; family Amaryllidaceae; genus Allium; species Allium fistulosum. The sequence goes on from CM060908.1 coordinate 423,524,833, forward strand.
CTAATTTCTAAACATTCGAGCTCGACAATTGGAGCGACCGAGAGCCAATCGCAGCCAGAAATTCGATTAATGAAGCAACCATAGAAAAAGCATATCATAATTGATCAGATTAAAGGCGGCATCTTCAATTTACAACAAAACCCTAGCTTGTGAATGAGGAACGAAGAAGAACGGGCAAAGTTTTAACACAGAAGAAAAAGGAAGATGTTTTTTCTCTAATTTAAGTGGGCTAGTCTTAGTTTATTTATATTGGGCTTAGAGTTTAATTAAATAGGGTTTTGTTTAGTTGTTTTGTTTTATTTTTCTTTTAAAATTTGTGAAACTCTAGTTGTGTAACTAGGTTATGAACTGTTTGTACCCAAATTGGGCACAACACTCTTCGAAAGGGTTTGAAGTGATAAAAATGAAGAAATTAAATGGAAAAAGAGGATTATCTAACAAACACTTTAAAAAAAGTAAGAAAATACGCATAAACACAGAAATTTATAGTGGTTTGGCGTGTTACCTACATCCACTATGAAATTGATGATTTTATTGATGTTTTCTTGATGATTACAACTGATTACAGTGGATTACAGTGATGAAATTCGAGTACAACAGCAGCCTTGTAGAGAAAAAATGTTTTTGGCAGAGTCTGAACGTCAAAGAGCCAAAAGATCTCTTTTCTATAGGCTCTGGGGTGCTATTTATAGGCGTAGGATGCAAATATCTCGCTCAGATCTCGGGAGACTTCTTCTGGCACGTGGGTGGGCCCACGCGATCGATCCCACGTGATTTCGACTCGATCCGTGATCGATACGAACGAATTTCGTATCGATCAAGATTTGACCCAATCGAGTCGAAACTTGGCATGAACATTCCTTAGGTCGTACGTAAGTTCCTGTAAAAATTTCATAGCATTTGGACTTGTGGATTGCAATTTATGATCGATGCAAATTAGAGTTTTTCGGTTACGGTTCCCTTCGCATCGATACTGTTCATATCGATCACTTCGACTCGATGTTGAGTACGTGCCTACGAGTTGACATGGCGCTTGATTTTTGGATCGCTCCACTTTCGATGCCGAGTTGACCGGGTCATCCCTAGGTTTTCGCCTTGTTTGTATCGAAGATCGTTGCCTCGTTCGTATCGATCATATTATGTTGTTCGTATCGATTGGATGTATTTTACTTCGCATTGATCTTCTGTATGCCATCTCGTATCGAGGAGAGGTGTTGGTTTCGTATCGATCTGTGGTCGATCGATACGAAGCATGTTGAAACTTAATCGATACGAACTGGCCACTCGCATTTTAGATGGATATGAAGTAGACCGTCTTCGATGGATTCGAACAAGACAGTTGTGTGGCAATGGACACGAATAGATAGACATGAACCAAGATCACCTGATGGATACGAACAAATGAAGCCTGATGGATTCGAACAAGGCTCTCCTAGGATGGATATGAAGAAAGTCATCTTCGGTGGATATGAAATAGACAACCGCCGATCGATACGAAGTGGAGCTTGTTTGATGGTGGAGTCGAATAGATCGATACGAATAAACATATTCCATTGATGGATACGAACTAATGCATTTTGATGGATGCGATTGAGGCGATTTCTTTGGCTTGCATCGATCATATCTTGAGCATACGAACCCGGATTGACTTGAAACTTGGAACATTGGTTTTCACAGCTTTGCTTGTCATGTCTTGTCAATTGTAGCTTGATTCAGACTCGAACAAAATTTATCGACATCCATAGCAAACCGGCGTATAACCGTTCTTCGAGACGGACTGTCCTTGGTTTCCAGTTAAGTTCCTGGTATCACGGCCTTGCCAAAAGGAGGGATAACATTTGCCCCCCAAAGTACGTCTTGTGAGAACACGACGTGCTTTGAAAAGCTGCAATCTTCACTCTGAATGGTTCCATCTTACTTGTTAACAGTTATCGTCTTCGCGTTGGAAGTTGTAATCTTTGATTGATCCATAGAGGCATAAATTATGAACTGTAGACTGCCCACTGTTGTACTGTGTGCTATTGTAACTGATTGTTGTATGATAGCGATTATTTGTTTTGTTGTTGTAATTGTTTATCAGGTGGGCATTCGACCTGTGAATTTTGAAAATTGAAAATTAGTCTGACATACATGGGTATATGTTAACCTGACTCTCATTAACGTCGCACGTTCACGAGTCGTTGTCAGTTCTCTCGTATCGAATTCCGTATCAATCCTCTCCTGAACCGATGTGAAATTCGAGTTGTAACAACGCTTGATAGTTGTTTTGGAATGTCCCTTCGTATCGATCCTCTCTAGGACCGATGTAAAAGGTCGAAAGATGGTTTTCGTATCGATGAATTCGCATTGATGGATACGAAATATACATTTTGCATCGATGGTCTTATGGGGGATGCGAACAGAGTAGCTGGTCCTCTGGGTACTATTCGTATCGATGTGTAAGTCTTCATGGGTTGCATGTTGATGGATACAAACGGTGCAATTCGTATCAATGCGCCTCTGATGGAGACGAATAAGTGCTTCGTATCGATGGGATCCAATGTTTCCGAAAGAACTTCGTTGCACGTTTCGTATCAATGAGGCTCGAGCTGTAGGATATGAATAACCAATTTGTATCGACCTGGGGTGGAACCGGTTGGAAGCGGTCGCGATGACTGGGAGTCGAATCGTTTTTTTACCCTCCATATATATACGTGACTCTACACTTACAGAAATTTTACTTGCTCACTTTACTTTTCCTGTTTTCGTAACGATTGAGAGAACACGAGAAGAAAGAATACCTTCGTCTCCAAATCAAATATTTTATTAATCCCTTGAACTAATCGTTGAAATCAGGTAAATAATCAAACAAATTCAATCCTAAAATGATGAGATTCGAATTCTCGTGCCATTCCATTCGAATTCGTGACCGAACGTTGTTTGGAGGAGTAGATCTTATTCGAGGTCAAGGAAGGACTGGGATGTTTTTGTTTGGGGAAGAAGAACCTTCGTATCGATGGAGGAGAAGAGAGGGCTTGGCTTCGTATCGAGTCTCGACAGTAACCTGGTGTTGGTGAGTCATTGATCAGGGAAATGGTGAGCTTCGTGTCGATCTTAAAGAGATGGTGGTTCGTGTCGATCGGAGTTGGTCGATACGAAATCGAGCGGCTTTCAATGGACACGAAACTCGTAACAGGCGATCGATACGAATTTCACAAGTTGGGATCGATACGAAGTTGGGGGCTTCTGATCAATACGAGGTTTCCTTTTACAATCTGATCGATGCGAAGCCAATGTGGTTCGACCAATGCGACGCCAACAGGTTTCTCATTGATACGAAGTGAAGGCTTCAGACTGATTTGAAGGGGAGTATCGTTACGAACCGACCTACCCGATCGATACGAACAGTACATCTGGCGACCGATTCGAACCTGCGACCTGATCGATACGAACCGATGACTGTTTGCATATTTAAACGTTTGACTCCGATGAGCTTCAGCCTTGCATAACTGGATTTAACTGTTAAACTGTATATTTGACTATCCTACGAAGCTCGTTGACGGAACTATAACTTAACTGAACTCAATAAACTCTAACTTGGATCGGTCGCTCAAGTCTGGATGGCACGGTCATGACGGTCAGCGATGACGGTCACGTTAGTTGAATGTCGAAGTCTCGTTGTTTGCATGTTCTCTTTAACACTTTAGAATTGCTCAAGTAACATGTAGCACTGCACTAGCACATTCATATTCACGCACATCACACTGGGGAACACTTGGGGTTTTTTTATTGTATAATGATGGTTTCTAATAAGTTGATTAGCTATGGAATCCACAAGTTCACAACAGCAAGAGCTTCAGGATTCATCTCCCTTTGTCCTAGAGATTCCGGCCATCGCGACCGAAGTTATAGACCCAGCTCCGGATGAGTTTCCAGGAGCAACTTTCATTACAAACCCGCAAGATTCAGTACCGTCCAACGTCTCGGAAGACATGTTGGGACGTATATGTCTAAGGCACGGTTTGTCATTGGACGATGTTCTATTACCGGGACCAAATGATAGACCGCACGCTCCCCCAGAGGGGTTTACTGCCTTCAACCGCCATGCATGCGCAACAGGAACACTTCCTCCTTTCAACCAATACATTAGGGAAATGTTGTCTTTCCTCAGAATTGCCCCATCGCAACTACATCCCAATGGATATGCTCTGCTGAACAGTTTATTTATTGTATTCATGGAGCATCTCTTTCGGCCACCGGCTCCTACAGAGATTAGATATCTTTTTAACATCAAGAGTAGAGGAGACAGCCCATCTTTTACATTCCTGGAGGCGGTCAGGAATTGTCAAGTAGTAACCGGATCTTGGACAAGGCTGAGTTACTTTAAAATAGAATGGTTCTACGTCTGATGCCCCCTAGGATTTACCAGCCGATGGTTAGTCAGACGTAAGTGTTACAGTCTTCTTCAAGAGTTATCCAGATAATAGTAATTGATGTAAACTAATATCTTCCTTTCTTTACAGCCGCAATTTCACGATCTGAAGGCGGATACTTCAAAGAAATAGTAAGAGTCCTTCAAGAAGTTCCTAGTGAAATGCGGGACATCGAATCGGTTATAACCGATAGAAATTTGAGAATCGTCGGACTGATTGAGCGGAATCAAAGCATAAGGCTTGAAGGGACACTGAGGGCGGCCCCAAAGGAGCGGTTGAAATGCAAAACACCCAGGGTCATAATAACTGAAGGGGTTGACGATGAGAGAACGCCCACGGATGATGACCTTGCAGCTGGGCCTTCGGCCGGATTTCAAGTGAAAGAAGGAAGAAGAAAAGGCAAGGCCGCTGCTTACAAACGTCCTAAGTCTTCGAGGTGGAAATCAGTTGTGGTTTCCTTGCCGGTTCCCGACATTAGAATCTCAGAGGCTCCTTCCTCGCCAACAGAGAGTCCTTTTTAAGGGCTTTCCAATATTTCAATTCCGGATTACGTGTCACTTCAACACGACACCGGGTTGGAGGAGCTTGATAGTGCTCTTGACCTAAGCGAGTCGCTCCCTATTAGTGCGGCCGACATTTTCGGTTGGTTGGGAGGTTGCACATACATACACACTTCACGGCACTACACAATTTCCAATCATAAGTTGTTCAACTCAAGAAATCACTAAGTGTGCTTCTTTTTCCTTTTATAGGTACAATGTCCGGACGAGGGTCGATTTTAGGAAGTCTTCGTTCAGCTCGCCGATCTTCTTCATATTATGAGTCACGCAGGAGGGAAGAAGATAGAGACCGCGATCGCGGGTACTCTAACCAGGAACGTCAAGAGAGAGATAAGGATAGGGAGTAAAGACATTGATCCCGATTCCGCTCTCCTCCTCCTAGACTCCCTACACAACCTTCGGGTCAAGGGAGACAGCCAGTAGGGTCCCCTCATCACAAACCATCTTCACATGCTTCTAGGCCTGAGTCACAACGCCATAGAACCGAGGTTGAGCCTTCCGTCATTGTTGAGTAGGCTATCACTGAGCCCACTGGGGAAGGGGCTATTAAAATTGCTCAGCTAAAGAAAGATTTCCCAAATATAGGCTTCGACGGCTATATTTCCCCCCCTCACTTAAAGAGAATTCCATCAGAGGCGGAGAACACAATGCATGATTACATTTATGACATTTATTCCCAGTACAAAGAGTGGGCGAAGGCTGCAGAGAAAGCGTCGAAGGTGGCCTTCGAGCGGGCTAAACTAATCGAAAAGTTAGAATCTGATCTCGCCCAGAAGGACCACATCGTCCAAGTGCTCAACGACGAAGCCGAGTCCTCTCGGAAATCAAATATAGAGGCCAACAAAAAGGCCGACGAGGCGAAATTGGCCATGGAGAGGATGAGGCAGACACACTATGCCTTGGTGGAGCAGATAGGCCATCGCAACACCACTGTCACAGCTGAACGGGACGCCGCTCTGAAAGAACTTGTTGAACTTAAAGCTAAATTTTCTGAAATCATTAAGGAAAAGGATGATGCAAACAAAGTCGCCTAAGAAGCTTGTGAACAAGCTGTTGTGCTTCGGGGTGAATGGGATGCGGCCACGGCTAAGGTACGAGTGGTGGAGACTGAGGTCGAGGAGAAAGTCCAAATGGCTAAGTCCAGGCTAGAGGCTGATATTGAAGATCTCCTCATTGTTTATAATGCCGATGTTTTGAGGCACAGAAGTCTAGCCTGGCTCGACAACTACCCGGCTCATTTATATAACGCTTGGGGCCGATTGGTTAAGGAGGAGAAGGCGGTGCATCTGGGTGAATCAATCGACGAGTTTGAGCTTGAGAATCGTATGTTAAACGAAGATGAACGAAAGATTCTCCATGAGTCGATGATTTTGCATGAAAAAGAAAGGCTCGGCAACCAACACTTGGAGGTCGGAGAAGGTTCAGGTGTTGAGCATCATGATGCTAGTGCTGAAGTTCCTGTGCCAACTCAGCCTGAATCTATACATGTGGTTGATCCCCAGCCTATTCCTGCCTATAATCCGGATCAGCCACAGCTATCTCCGGCCAGGGAACAAGTTTCCGAGGCTGTTCAGTCGTCCACAAGCCAAATTGAGGAAGGTATTCTGAACATTCTCTACGCTTATCTGACGTCAGAGTCGTCATCCGAATTAGTTATTAATAGCTTTTTTTTGTTTTTGTCCAGTGATTGATGCTTCATCGGTCGTGCCTCCTGCCACTCAAGAATCACATCATATGCAGGAGGCCATAATAACTGAAGCGACCACCATAACTACAACTGCGCCGATTGATGGAACGCATGGGAGCACGCTTATCTTCGACGAACAAATGATGGAGGAACTCCTCGGTCAACACAGTGACCCCTTTGCAGACCTACCATTTGTTATGGGTGGAAGTGTACCCACTACCAGCTCTTCAATGCCAACTGGTGATGCTCCCAGTGAGGCCCAAGAAATTCGTGAAGAAGAAATATTGGCCGAAATTGATGCTAAAATAGAGGCAGCGGTTCATGATGGTAGTTTTGGTGGTGGGATGGTGGCACCTGGTCCGGCTCCGTTAAGGATGATATCACCTGGTGGTACAGTTATTGATACCAGTGCGCCTATCCCGCCTCCTATAGTCGATCCAGTTCCTCTGACTCCACCTTCAGGGAACATTCCCGTGCATTTGAGCTCAGACGAGGAAGTTGATATCATGCCCCCTCTTGGAGATCAGCCGCCGAAAGGCAAAGGCTCAAAAAGAAAGACAAGTCGTAGCTCCAGTGGGTCAACACCGAAAAGGAAGCCGAAAAAGAAAAAAGAGTAGACGTGCTTCTTCGGTTTATTTTTGGTAGATAGATAAGGATCTACTTTCGTTTTTCTTTCGTAGGCTGTGTATAGATGCGGGTTCGGCCCCCGCTAGTAGGAATTTTAGAATCAACTTGTACATAATTTCTTTTCACAGATAGTTAAAATGAAACTTTATTTTGCTTTGGACTTGATGTGTGTTTATTTGCTTAAGTGTTTCAACATTTGACTTCCTCATTCAATACACTTGTGAAGTTTCAACTTTTGAATCTCGTTTGAGTTTATCCGTCAAGTTCTGAAATCACGGCCACAAGTCATGACAGGATGTTAAGTTGAACTCCGATGTTGTTCCGCTTCAGTCAGCGATTAACACTTAGTTCTGCCCCCAGTTTAAGGGATGAATTGAGAAGAACAGGTAGCGATCGTATTTCGCCTTCAATGCAGCATGCTTAGCATTGTTGGATTGAAGTTGAAACAAGGAGAATTCGAGTGGTCGAATCACACTTGCTCTTTTGTCAATGATTGCATCCATGCTCCGAGGATTTAAGTTATTTTCACAGGCGATCAGCCACGTTTGCTTGACACTTATCATTTCGTCCGCACTCTGGGGACTTAAATAAATTTGCGGGCGCTTAGTTACACCCGACTTGGGTTTATACTCCGGTCCGCGCTCTGGGGACTTAGAGTCGATTAACATTTTACAATCCAGTCCACGCTCTGGGGACTTGGAGTTGGCTGACGTTTACTTTCCGGTTCGCACTCTGGGAATCCGGACCGTTTCGATGTCTATACTTCTGTTCGCACTCTGGGAATCCGAAGTTAGGTGATGTTTTACACTCCAGTTCGCACTCTGGGAACTTAGAGTTAGTTGATGTTTATACTCCGGTTCGTATTCTGGGAATCCGGAGTTGGTAAATAGACGGTCAGTCACATCTGTTGTATGTTTTTGAATTTCGCTCGCACTCTGGGAATGAAGGGTGTATCAGGATCGTGGATGGTCAAATCACATCCACCCTGAGTTAACAAGTGAGGTCGTTAGATGGACGGGTCCACCCTCCTCAAACTTAGTTCAAATACGGGCGAAGTCGTTAGGTGGACAGATCCACCCTCTTCGAAATCGTATTTGTAAGTTTATACTCCAGTTCGCACTCTGGGAATCTAGAGTTAGGTAAAGGATTGTCGTGTATCAATCCTTTTTTGACTTTGGTGTGATGGCTTGTCCCCGAGCTCGGGTTTCACTTAGCGAGTGACTGGTCGTATCACAATCACTCCCTATTTGAATAAATTCCACTGTATGATGGAACTTATCTCTTCGTGCATAGTGATGATCATATGAAGTATTTCAAGTAAATCACAGCTCTGGCTCGAAGAGATTGCTTTTTATTGTTGAAATAAGAAAATACGGCAAAGTCAGTTGCCTTATTACAAATTCTAAATTCGAAATGCAGAATCAAATTGCAAATGAAAAATAGGCCGAATAAATAAATAGAGCCTGTTATGTGTAGTAGCGATGGAGACTCTCGCTGTTCCAGGCTCTCGGAAGAGTGAGACCGTCGACGGTCGATAATTTGAACGTGCCATCTCCGAGCTTTCGTTCAATAACATATGGTCCTTCCCAAGTTGGCTTCATATGCGAAGGGACCGGATAAATTCTTTTGAGTACGAGATCACCAAGTTCAAAGGTTCGAGGTCGAACCTTGGCATTGTATAATCGGGCGACTCGACTTCGATATGCAGCTGCCCTCAAATCAGCCTCTTCACTCTTCTCATCCAATAAATCGAGAGATTCAGCAAGTAATATAGCATTTGTCTTTGGATCGTAGTATGTCACACAATGAGAAGGCACTTCTAATTCGACTGGAATAACAGCTTCTGAACCATAAGAGAGAGAGAGAATGGGGTGTGACCGGTTGAAGACTTGTGGGTGGTACGGTAGACCCATAAGGCCATAGGAAGTTCATCGACCCATTTGCCCCCGGCTTTTTCCAATCGTTTCTTCAGAATGGATTTTATAACTTTATTAATAGCTTCAACCTGTCCATTCGCTTGAGGGTGTGCGACTGCGGAGAATTTCTTCTGAATGTGGAATCGTTGACAGAAATCCTTAAATTCGGCACTATCGAATTGGGTCCCGTTGTCAGTGATGATAGTATGTGGGAGACCAAATCGGCATATGATGTTGCGCACTACAAAGTTGATTACCTTCTTTGTTGTGATTGTAGCAAGGGGTTTAGCTTCTACCCACTAGGTAAAGTAATCAACTGCTACGATGGCGTACTTCGCACCACCTTTGGGTAGAGGTAAAGAGCCAATAATATCAATGCCCCATACTGCAAATGGCCATGGGCTGACCATTTGAGTTATCTCAGTAGGCGGGGCTCTAGGAATCCGAGCATGCTTTTGACATTTATCACATTTCTTGGCATAATCTGCTGCATCATGGTTTACAGTCGACCAATATTATCCATACCGGAGTACTTTTTTAGTGAGTGCTTGCCCCCCGGTGTGATCGACACATTATCCTTCGTGTACGTCATGTAATACTCGTTTGATTTCATCATGAGCGATACACCAGAGTAAAGGAACAGAGTATCCTCTTCTATACATAACTCCATTTTGAATGGTGAACCGAGAAGCTTTTCGAAGAATTTGTCTCTTTTCACTCCTACGCTTTGGCAGGGTTCCGTGCTCGAGATAATTTCCAAATGGAGTCATCCACGATTCCCTTTCAGAAACGACATCAAATATCCAATCGGTTTCCATCTGATCAATGCTTGGCGAAGATAATATCTCTACAGGAACAAGTCCCATTTGCCGTGCCTCGCCTGTACTGGTTAACTTTGCCAACGAATCAGCTTTCTGGTTGTGTTCTCGCGGTATGTAATAAATAGCATAGTAGTCAAACTGATTCAATGTCTCCTGAACCTGAGCAAGGTAAGCGACCAGTCTTTAATCCCTGGCTTGTCATTTCCCTCGAACTTGACACACGACCAATTGCAAATCACCATAAATTTCCACCGCAATGATTCTTAAATCTCTGGCAATTTTCAATCCAGCCAGCAGGGCTTCATACTCAACTTCGTTATTAGTTGCATGGAAGTTGAACTTTAGAGCATAACATATAGATCGACCTTCAGGAGTTTCTAGCACAACCCCTGCACTTGAGCAACGGTCATTTGATGCACCGTCTGTATGCAGCTTCCAAATATACTTAGGAGATTCATTGGTTTCGGGCAAGTCCTCTGGGATGGTAAATTCAGCAATGAAATCTGCTAGGACTTGTCCTTGAATGGCTCGCCTTGGAGTGTAAGTAAGGTCAAACTGACTTAACTCGATATTCCATTGAGTAACCTGCCAGACGTCTCAGGACGCGTAAGGACCTGTTGTAACGGCTGGTCAGTATAAACGGTGATTGGGTGAGCCTGGAAGTATGGATGGAGCTTCCTTTAGGCAATAACAAGACAATAAGCCAATTTTTCTAGCTTCGGATAATTTCTCTCAGCTCCGGTTAGCCGCTTTCTTATGTAGTAGACTGGCTTTTGTATTCGGTCTTCCTCCCGAACTAGGGCAGCACTGATTGCGTTTTCTGATACCGCAAAGTAAATGTATAATTTCTCATGATCGATAGGCTTTGACAAAATTGGCAGTGTGGAGAGATGCTGAATTAGTGCTCGGAATGCGCCCTCACATTCCGTAGTCCATTCAAAGTTTCGTTTTCCTTTTTGGATCAGATCGAAGAAGGGGATGCATTTGTCAGTGGACTTTGAAATGAACCTGCTCAGTGCTGCTACTTTTCCGTTGAGACTTTGGACTTGCTTTATAGTTTTTGGAGTTTCAAGATTTCTAATCGCCCAGATCTTTTCGGGATTGGCTTCGATTCCTCGAGCGTTGACGATAAACCCGAGGAATTTTCCGGATGCTACCCCAAAGTGACATTTCAATGGGTTGAGCTTCATTCTATATTCTCGGAGGATATTAAACATTGACTCCAGGTCTCTGATGTGATCGGTGGAAAATCGCGACTTGACTAGCATGGCGTCCACATATACCTCCATGGTCTTTCCGATCTGGTTAGCGAACATTCAATTAACTAACCGTTGATAAGTTGCCCCAACATTCTTGAGTCCAAAAGGCATAACTTTATATCAATAGAGTCCTATATTGGTTACGAAGCTGGTATGTTACTGGTCGGGCAAGTGCATGGGTATCTGATTGTAGCCAGAGTACGCATCCATGAAGGATAAAAGCTCATGTCCAGCCGTTGAGTCTACAAGTTGATCAATTCGTGGAAGTGGAAAACTGTCTTTGGGGCAAGCTTTATTCAAGTCTGAGTAGTTAACACATGTTCTCCATTTCCCATTTGGCTTTCGGACAAGTACAGGATTGGACACCCATTCTGGCTATAATGCATCTCGAATGAACCCATTCGCCTTAAGCTTATCTACCTCTTCTTTAAGGGCGGCAGATCTCTCTGGATCCAAACCATGCCTGTTTTGCTTGACCGAGACGTACCGCGGGTCAATATTTAGTGTGTGGCTCGCGATGTCCGGCGAGATCCCACGCATATCAGAGTGCGTCCAGGGCCCATGCAAACACATCAAGGTTTACCCAAAGAAATTCAACCAATTCCTCATGCATTTGTTGGCTTAGCTGAGATCCAATCTTTATCACCTTCGAGTCATTATTATTGTCGATTGGAACATCGATCGTCAGTTCGGCCGGAGAAGCTTGACTGTCTTTACCTTCATCTTCACTTTCGGTATCTCTCGGGTCACGATCTCTTTGGAATTGGTTGGGTTGCCCGGGCCCGGGCCCAGGCGCTAATTGTCAATTATCAGCAAAGAGGACGCAGAGAGATTCCTCTACGCCCTTTCCTTTTTCTTTCTGCTGCGCCTCGCGCAGCTCAGCTACATAACAGGCTCGCCGTGTGGCCTGATCCCCTTGAATAACTCTGACACCATTGTCGGTAGGGAATTTCAAAGTCAAACACCATGGGGCGATGGCAGCCCTGAATTCAGCTAGGGCTGGTCGGCCCAAGAAAGCATTATAAGGGGTGTTTATATCCAACACAACAAACTGCAGTATTCAGACTCTCCGGCGTTCACCAATTCCCAACTCCACTGGCAATTCCACCACTCCAGTGGGTATAGTTGCACTCCCGTTGAAACCGTGAATGCGAGACTGACAAGGCTTTAAGTCTTTAGTCTCCATTCTCATCTGGTCATAAGCTCGTTTAAACAAAATATTCACAGAGCTTCTGCTGTCTACCAAGATCCTCTTCATCCAACCAGTACCTACTTGAGCTGATATGACTAGCGGATCGATAGTGGGGGCTTCGACCCTGTCAACATCCCGACCTCGAAATACGATGTCATCTGCCATCGTTCTTTGCTGTTTGGCCGGAGCCCCATCTTTAGAATTACTACAACATTCAAAGTCCGCATGCCTAATAGAGCTGGCATACGACTCCATTTCCTTCCAGCTTCGGTCTACTGGATGAGGACCACCACAAATAGTTTTTATCACCAACCTCCCACCAGCACGAGTGGGTTCTTCCTGTCTAGCCAGATTTGGTACATGATTTTGATTCGATGGGCCCGCACCTCCAGACTGCGGCGCCCGAACAAACTGTTCTAACTTCCTCTCTCTTATCAACTTTTCGATAAGATCCTATAAGTGACGGCATTCATTTGTGTTATGGCCGTAGCTTTCGTGGAATCTACAAAACTTTCCCGTATGAATTTGCTTTTCCGATGACTGTTTCGGAGCAGGCTTCTTGTACTGAATAGTATTGCAGGTTTGTAGATATACATTCTCCAGCGACGTATTCAGAGGAGTATAATTATCAAACATTGGAGCTCTACGCCGTGGACCACGGTTCTGATCCTGTTTTCTATTTTGGTTACCACTGCCTTTTTGTTGATCTTGTTTATTCTGAATATTCAATTGCACTTTTCCGGAACTCTCCCCGGATTGTTTAACAGCTATATTACTCTGAACTCCTTCCACACTAGGCCCCGCATCATATTTCTTCCTAGACTGTTTCACATCCTCCCTTCTCAAGAATTGGGCTGCCTTGGAATAGAAATGGTCCAATGATGTGGGGGTTTTCCGGCCAACCAGTTACCGAAATCAGAATCGGGCTCAATCCCCTTAGTCAGCGCCATAAGAATAGAGTTATCACTTGGGTTACTGATCTCAGCACATGCCGCATGAAATCTCTCTAAATAACGCCTGAGTGTCTCTCCAGGAGCTTGAGTGACACTGGATAAAGTTTTAACATCCTTTAGTCTCGCGACATGCATACGAAATTGTTTAATAAACTTTGTTGCCAACTGATCGAAGCATGAGATAGATCGAGGCGACAGTCGGGTAAACCACATAGTCGCTATGCCCCCCAGTGAAATCGGGAAGCTTCGGCACTTGACTGCATCATCAGCTCGTGCAGCGTTCATCAACCATTCGTACTTTAGAATATGCTGATTAGGGTCAGAGTTCCCTTCATTAACGGGTAAAGTCGGCATCCTGAATCATCGAGGTGGTTCAGCATAAAGTACCTCATCAGTAAAAGGAGTATGACTCCGGGATATTCCCCAGTCGTCATTGCTAAGTCCTTGACTTTCACGGATCATTTGACGGATCATTGTTGACAGATCGGGCATCTGGGCATTTTGAGCAGGTTGGGCCAAGGTGTGGTCGGGTTCCATAATGCGAGAAGGGGCTGGTCGCTGTCGAAGGTCCATGTCTCGCCTCCTTAGTTCTATGTCCTCGGGGACGTAAGGCTTAGGATGGTATTCACGCTGGTGATGGTTTGGATCTGTTCGATTTCGGGTCTCAGCACCCAAATCAGTGGTTGTTGTGGTACGGTTATCAGTAACATGATGTGGGGTAGCGCCTCCTCAGGAGGAGGGCCCAGTTTGACGGCTGGTTGATGGGCCAACTCTCAGTTGCCCAACGTTCAAGGTATGCTGATGCCCAGTGGCCTGTGTGTAACTTCTGTCTAGCCGTGGGCGTGTAGATCTATGATGATAATCGGAAGAGGCTGAACTCTCGGTGGAAGAATAGGAAGCTTGATCCCTCCTGGATCTCCTTCGTCGCTGACGGTTCAGTTGGTTAGTTAGTTCCATTTAGTAAAGTGATCTGTGATGACTAATGGCTCTACCTCAGCCCATTTAGTAAAGTGATCAACTACAAGGATGGCGTACTTTATGCCACCTTTAGATATAGGCAATACACTGATGATATCAATTCCCCAGACTGCAAATGGCCAAGGATTGGTATTTTAGTAATCTCCGTTGATGGGGCTCTCAGAATTTTAGCAAATTTTTGGCACCTGTCGCATCTGCGAGTGTAATCAGCTACGTCTTGGTTGCTAGTTGGCCAGTAGTACCCATAACGAAGGATCTTCTTCGCTAGGGTTTTGCACCTAATATGGTCGCCATAGGTCCATTTGTGAACTTCTCTTAGAACTTGCTTGGCCTCATCGTGAGCGACACACCAAAGTATGGGAACAGAGAAACCCTTCCTGTACAGTACACCTTCTTACATGATATATCTCGAAGATTGTCGAAGGATCTTTCGTCATTCATTCCTTCTCTTTGGAAGGATTCCTCTTTGCAAATAATCCTAAATCGGGGTCATCCATGACTCTCTTTCAGGTTCGGTATCAAAGATCCAACCAACATCCATCTGGTCGATGCTCGGAGCCAAAAGTACTTCCACCGGAACTAAGTCCACGAGCTATGCATCTTTGGAATTAGCCAACTTAGTCAGTGAGTCGGCCTTCTTATTCTTCCCTCTAGAAATATGAGTGTTTGTGTAATATTCAATGTCACTGAGCAGCTCAAGGACTCAGTTTAGATAGGGAGCCAGTCTTGTCCCTTTCCTTGAAACTCTTTTCGAACTTGACAAACCACCAGCTGGGAGTCACACAAAATATGCAAAGTCTTTATCTCTAGTTCCTTAGCAATTTCTAGTCCTGCAATTAGTGCCTTATATTCAGCTTCATTGTTCATCATCAAAAAGTAGAGTTTCAAGGCATAACAAATCAGACATTTTTCGGGAGTGACAAGTACGACTCCAGTATCGAAACACCGTTCATTAGATAGATCATCCGTGTACATCTTCCATCCAGTATCTTTCTGACCATTTCTCTCCGGAGGATCATATCGTGTACTGAATTCAGCTTTGAAATACACCAAAGCCTGACCCTGGATTATTCGCCGAGGGCGATAAGCTATATCGTATCAGCTCAATTCAACGTTCCATTTCATCAGCCTTCCTGAAGTCTTTGGTCACTGCAAGACTTATCATAAAGGCTGATCGGTTAGGACTTTGATTGGATGAGCCTAGAAGTAAGGGCAGAGCTTTCTCATAGCAATCAAAAGGCAGTATGTGAGCTTTTCCAGTCTCAGGTAATTTCATTCTACGCCTACCAACTGCTTATTTACGTAACAGACCAGTCGTTGGATACAAGATACTTACGTGCAAGTGCGGCGCTCAAAGCATGCGCCGACACTACCAAGTATATAAACAAGTCCTCATCATCCAACGGCTTCGAAAGGACATGGGTCTCTCTGAGTGATTCACCAGAGCTTGGAATGCATCTTTACACTCGTGATTCCATTCAAAGTTCCTTTTTCCTTTCTTAATCACCTCGAAGAAAGTAATGCATTTATCTGTGGCTCTGAAGATGAACCGACTCAGGGCAATGACCTTCCCATTCAAGCTTTGGACCTCCTTAATCATCTTTGGGGCGTTGATCTTTCTCGGTTCCCCGATTTTCTCCGGATTGGCTTCAATCCCATGGGAGTTCACAGTGAAGCCTAAGAATTTCCCTGACGCAATGCCAAAAAGGCATTTCAAGGGATTGAGCTTCATCCTGTATTTTCGGAGGATGTCAAACATCTCTACCAGATCATCAATGTGGTTCGCCGAACATTGCGACTTCACGAGCATGTCATTCACGTAGACTTCCATCGAACATCCAATCTGATCTTTGAACATATAGTTTATGAGCCTATGGTAAGTTGCTCCTGCAATCTTTAATCCAAAGGCATAACCAAATAGCAATAAGTTCAAGGTCGATTATGAAGCTGGTGTGTTCTTGATCCGGGTCATGCATTGGGATTTAGTTGTATCCAGAGTACACATCCATGAATGAAAGTAGCTCATGTCCAGCGGTCGAATCCACCAACTAATCGATCCTTGGGAGCAGGAAGCTGTCTTTCGGGCATGCCTTATTTAAATCAGAATAGTCGATGCATGTCCTCCACTTCCCATTCGCTTTCCTCACCAAGACAGGATTAGATATCCACTTCGGGTATAAGGCATCAAGGATGAAGCCATTGTCCTTCAGCTTATCTACCTCTTCTTTGAGTGCAGCGGATCTCTCCAGACCCAGGCTGCGACATTTCTACTTCACAGGAATGCATTTGGGATTTATATTTAATGCATAGCTCGCTATCTCCGGTGAGATTCCACACATCTCCGAGTGTGCCTAGGCAAACACATCCAGGTTTCCCAGAGAAAACCAACCAACTCCTTCATCACTCTTGCACCAAACTGCGATCCGACCTTTAGGACTTGATTCGAATCATCCCGTCTGATTGGAACAACATCGTTAACTCGGCGAAAGCTGCTCTTCCACCTTCTAACTCTTTACATCGGTCCATGTCATCACGGAACCGACTGGGCTGCCTAAGCTGGGGCTTAGGCTATAATTGCTATGCATCCAAAGACTTGATGCAGAGGGTCCACTCCACATTTTTTCCTTTCTCCTTTCGCCTTGCCTCCTTTAGCTTAACAATGTAGCATTCGCGACCAGTCACTTGATCTCCCTAGACAATCTTTATGCATTCTCTGTAGGAAACTTCATCATCAAGCACCAATAAGCTATAGCCACTCTAAATTCAGCCAAGGCCAGTCTGCCAGAAATGCATTGTACGTTGAGTAAATATCCAACACCAAAAAAGGCAACTTGCACTCGCTTGTAATCGCCCTTGCCAAGTACCACCGGTAATTCTACATATCATGGCTCAATAGCTGTCCCGTTGAACCCATGTATTTGAGATTTACAAGGTTTTAAGTCCTTCTCTTCCAATATCATTTAATCGTAAGCTTTCTTAAACAAGATATTGACTGGACTTCCACAGTCAACCAACACCTTCCGAACAATAGCAAGACAAACCATGGGTATAATCACGAGTAGGTCTATCGTTGGAGCTTCCACTCCATTGGCCTCTCTGTTTTGGAAAACAATATTGTCAGTCATCGTTCTGCATTATTTTGCCGGAGTCTCTTCTTCAAAAGTGAAGGAACTTTCACTCTCCACATGTTTTATTGCACCAAAATATCTGTCCATCTCAGCTGGACTCTTATCGGGTGGGTGTGGCCCACCAATAATTGTATTAATCACCAATTGTTTTTTTGGCCGTCCGAATGCATCGGCACCAGGCTCAGCTTGCTCCAGTTGGGAAGACAACCCAGGGGTGTTAGAGTCTCCTTATCTGCCATCCTACGGGGCTTTCACATATTGCTATAAATTTTTCTTGCGAATCAACTCCTCAATCATATTCCGCAAGTGTCTGCACTCATTTGTATTGTGACCACGATTTTCATGGAATCTGTAGAACTTAGTTGACTTTCTATCCTTCTTAGTTGACTCTCTCGGAGCCGGTTTTCTATACAGTTCAGTATTCTGAGTCGCTAGATAGATGTTCTTTATCGAGTTGATTAGCTTGGTATAAATGTCGTACTCAGGAGTCCTAATACGATTCCTATTGTCCAGCTTTTTTTTCTTAGCCCCATCATCATTTTGTTTTTTATTATCATTCTTGTTACCAACATTCACCTCTACCTTACTAGAACTTCCTCTATATTGTTTCAAAGCTACGTTGCTTTGGATCACTTCATTTGAATTCCTAGCTCCATCCTCCACGGACGTTTCTTCGCTTCCTCTAAGCGTTGTTTTCCTTTCTATAGAAAGGATCCATCGTTGATAGGGGCTTACTTTCCAACCAATTTTCGAAATCCGAGTCTGGATGAATTCCCCCAATCAGTGCTATCAACATTATGTCTTCTTTTGGAACTGTAACTTCCATCACGACCATGTAGTACCGATCCAAGAAGTCCCTTAGCGACTCTCCATCAGCTTGGAAAAGGGTAGATAGCGACATCACATGCTTTGGATGTGAAGTGTGCAAGCGAAAATGTTCTAAAAACTTTCGTGACAACCCAGCAAAAGTCGATATGGACCTCAGCGGGAGTCGAGTGAACCTCATCGTAGCTACTCCTTCTTTGAAGATCGGGAAATAGTGGCATTTAATGACATCAGAAGCCCTAACTAAATCCATATGCCACTCATATCTTGTTAAGTGTTGCCTTGGATCAATTGTTCCTCTGTACATCGACATCGTTGACATTGCAAATTTCTGGGGATATCTCTCGCGTATGATGTTCTCTGTAAATGGAGTCCGATTGGAAGAGGTACCTATTCATCATTGTTTTTGAAACGATTTTCGTTAACAAGTCTTATGACCATATCCTCTGAGTAGTTTGGGTCCACAAATTTGACTGAATGGTGGTGATCGGGACCTACCCCGACTGTTCGGCCTGGCGGGTGCTCTTGATTTGGCTCCTGATCCCTTGTTATCCAAACTTTGGGAGATCTATTCGTCCATCAGTCCCTCCTGTGTGATTCACATGAGCAACATCATCATCAACATCATGATTTTCCAAATTTTAACCATCAGCAGCATGTATGGGAGCCAAATCCACACCGCCTTCTAGATTGTGGACTCTGGGCCCACCATTGGAGGGGTCGGTACCGACTCCTAACCTTGGTTTGATACCGATCCCTAAGTTCGAGCCTGGAGCTCGTCTACCCTTGGTATGATGTTTTAGCAGCATTCTTAATCCTCTTCTGCTTCTCGTCCCTCTGTCTCTACTCGAACGTTGAGAAACTTTCAGATGAAGAACTAGAATCCCTTCTACTCCTACAACTATTATGAATTAGCTCGTTCAATAGTCTCAAGCTTTGCTGCATTGTCTGGTTGATCTCATTCTGACTAGCTTAGAATCTATCTTCCATCTGCTTCATCATCCTATCCATCTCCATTCTAGTTACGACGTCGGTTGGAGTCTGGACCTCCATTTGTCCCGATTGCACAGCTTCATCCACATGCTAAGGATTCTAATTCTCAGCATCACTAGGGATAGCACTGGTTGTTATGGTACACGGTTCTTTCCTTGGTGGCGCCATGACAGAATGCTTCTAGTAGATCTTTGAAAATCTGAGTTGTAGCTTAAAAAGGTAGAGAAATTAGATCTGTCTCTTGGATATGGAAAATCTAATAATAGACGATGGATCGAAATAGCCTGAGATTACCTCTCTCACTGAAAGCACCAAACTGTTTGAACAAAAATGACATAAACACCCAGAAGTTTATGTAGAAAATAAAATATAAAGAAATGTAAACAAAAATAAGAAATAAACAAGGCATAATCATTTACAGCGGTTTAGCAAAGCTTGGTCTACGTCCACTGTAAGATTTTATTGCTTACATTCTGATTTGGAGGCAGAAGTTCTTATGAGTCGGTACAACTCCAACACTTAGATTTTCAGAATTACAAGAATATAGAATAGAATAGAACTAGAGCCCAAAGATCCTAAAAAATGAGTCGTACCTTCTTATTTATGGAGGTAGGTGCCTAGAATATCATACAAAATATCTCCAAGTCGTTATCCATGATTTAGACCAATTCTCCCAAGAAAGTAGGTGCCAACTCATCAGTTAGTATGGGTCGGTACAACTCCAAGGGTAGAGGTCAGTACCGACCTATAGGATGGAAAATATGGCTGCCTTTAACTCTTTATCTCGGCTTGTCTTGTGGTTAGCTTTGCGATTCCATAGTTGTTTGCACCAATATTAGCTCGTTTCTTGGTTCAAACGATGGAGTTGTGGAAAAACAAAGTTGCAACTTCAAGTGTTCATGGAGATTAATGGAGAATTTCATTGGATCAACAAAACAACATTGGAATAGGCTATTGGCATCAAGTAGGATTAGTAGGCAGAAGATGGGTCCCCTGGGTGGAGGAAATAAGGGTCGGTACCGACCCATAGATAGGGATCGGTACTGACCCATAGCTTGGGTGGACCCATGTTGTTTTGATCTTGGGTTGTTTTTGCATTGGCCTTGTAACTTTGTTTGTATCTGGTTCCTGGACTTTTGGGCTATCTCTCTGGGCCTGCTGCCTTGATAAATCCAAGTTCGATCAAAAGGTTGGATAACACTAGTATTAGGAACTAGCTTTTGTTTTCGGCTGGTTTTGTGTAGGTTCGGCCTTCGCCTTTTCTTTTAGTCAAGTTGTGAATAACACTTGTACTTTTTCTTCTAAGTCTTATTTTGGCATAAAGACTTTTTTTATTTTGTTTAGGTCATGTGAATTTGTCTAAGTATTCGAGAAATGAGCTTTACATCCAATGTATTTGTGATCCACTTCTCATTGTCATCATTAGACTGAGTTTCTAGTATGTTCCATCTCTTGTGAGTGAAGAGTGATTGTCCAGGCATATATCCCTATACGACCGTGTTCGACTCCAGAACTTGGTTGAATCCCAATTATGTCGAAGGTTAATTCAATATCCATTTCAAGGGTGTTTTGAGTGTGATTGTGCCTTTCTCTAGCCATCAATCAAAGTAACTCATCTTCGGATGTCTCTCCAAAAATCCTCTTTGAAATACCTACTCTAACCATGCCAAACTCTGGGCGTCGGTCGGAGCCAACCACTTATGGTAGTGGTTTAAACATCCTTATCTAGGACATTTGCTTTTGATCATGCCTAACTCTGGGTGTTAATCGATGTAAGTAAGATCTGCCTTTCTCCGAGCGTAGATCTTTTATTTTGCTTGCTCCGGGCAAGGGGTGGATGCTCTGCCAAACTTTGGGCATGAGCAGTAGAGGCAAACTGTCTTATTTAGCCTTTGAACGTTTATACTCATGCCCCCAACTCGTGGGTTAGAGGAGTTGTTTGGCATCTCTCCAGATGCCAACTGTGGTTGAGCTTCGTGCGTCTGATCATGGACCGTGGAAGCTTGGTTAGCACCTATCTCCGGGTACCTGCACACTTGCATTTTGCATATGCAAGTTTATTTAGGTATATGTCAGTGGTCCTAGTGTAAAGCCAAGAATGGAAAGACTCATAAGCTTTGGAAGCCATTTCTTTTATAAACACTAGAATGACAGATTCTGTTTGTACAGCTTTGATTAGATATGTACAAATTTTCATTCAAGTGAAATAGCGTCGCAAGTATTCGCTATTCCACACCCGCGGGAGTGAGATCCCATCCACCGTTTCCAGCTTGAATGTGCAATCTCCAAGCTTCTATTCAATTGCATATGGACCTTCCCATGTTGGTCCCTAGTTCCCAAAGCCAGGGAAGATTTTTTTGAGATTGATATCGCCGATTTCAATGGTCTGAGTCATAATCTTGGTATTGTAGTATCGGGCGAATTGATTTCGATGCGTGGCTATTCTCAAGTCAGCTTCATTATGCTTCTCATTGATCATATCGAGAGATTCTAGCAGGTGTTCCTCATTTATCCATGGATTATAGCGAGTCACTCAATGAGAAAGTACTTCGAGTTCAATCGAGATCATAGCCTCTGATGCATAATCTAGGGCGAACAAAGATTGGCCTGTCGCTGACTTTTGGGTCATTCGATAAATCCAAAGTGCCAACACCAACCCACTTGCCTTTAGCCTTCTCTAACCTTTTCTGGAGAATGGACTTAATGATTTTGTTAACTGCTTCGACCTCTCCATTTATCTGGTGGTGTGCCACTGTAGCAAATCTCTTCTCGATATGGTGTTTGCGGCAGAAATCCTTAAACTCGACACTGTTAAATTGGGTCCCATTATTGAAGATAATCGTTTGTGGAACCCCAAAACAATAGATGATGTTTTTGACCATGAAGTTGATTACTTTCTTTGTGGTGATTGTGGCTAACGACTCTGCCTCAACCCATTTAGTGAAGTAATCAACTACAACGATGACATACTTCGCACCACCCTTAGATATTGGCAACACACCAATGATATCAATTTCTTAGACTGCAAACGGTAAGGGACTGACCATTTGAGTTATCTATATTGGTGGGGCTCTTGGAATCTTAGCGAATCTTTAGCACTTATCTCACTTTCTTGTGTAATCAGCCGCATCTCAGTTGACAATTGGCCAGAAATATCCGTAATGAAGGATCTTCTTCGCTAGGGTTTGCCCTCCGATGTGGTCTCCATATGCCCCTTCATAAACTTCTCTTAAGACTTGCTTGGCCTCATCGTCGGCGGCACACCAAAGCATAGGAACTAAGAATCCTTTTATGTAAAGTGCTCCTTCTTACATGATGAATCTTGCAGCTTTACCATGGAGTTGACATCGTTCGTTCTTCCCGTCTAGAATGATTCCTCTCTATAGATAGTTTTTTTATCAGAGTCATCCATGACTCCTCCTCATATTCGGCCTTTAAGATACAATCAACATCCATTTGGTTGATGCTTAGTACCAAACCAGGCCCATGAGTTGCTCATCTCCGGAACTGGCCAACTTAGCTAGTGAGTCGGTCTTCGCATTTTCTTCTTTGGGAATATGTGTTACCATGTAATATTAAATATCACAAAGCAACTCAAGGGCTCGGTTCAGATAAGTAGCTAGTCTCGCTCCTTTTTCTTGAAACTCTTTTTGCACTTGGCATACCACCGACTGGGAATCACAAAAGATATGCAAAGTTTTAATTCCCAGCTCCTTGGTAATCTTGAGTCTACAATCAAGGTCTCATAGTCCGCTTCATTATTTGTTGCGGGAAAGTCGAGTTTCAGGGCGTAACAAATCGAGTGTTCCTCGGGAGTCACCAGCACGACTCCAGCACCAGAGCAACATTTGTTAGATGCACCATCCGTGTACATCTTCCATCTGGCACTCTACTCTCCACTGCTCTCTTGAATGTCATCTCGCGTAGTGTATTCAACAATGAAATCCTCCAAAACTTGACCCTAGATCGCTCTTCGAGGATGATAAGTTATGTCGTACTAGCTCAATTTAATGTTCCATTCAGCATCCTTCCAAAGGTCTCAGGACGTTGTGGGACATGTCTTAAAGGCTAGTCGATCAGAACTTTGATATAATGAGCCTGAAAGTAGGGGTGGAGTTTCCTTGAAGTGATTAGCAGGTATTGTGCGAGCTTTTCCAACTTCGGGTAATTTCTTTCTGCTCCTGTCAACCGCTTACTAATGTAGTACACCAGCCTCTAGACTTGGGACTCCTCATACACAAGTGCGGTGCTCAGGGCGTACACTGGCACTATCAGATAAATAAATAAGTCCTCATCATCTAGTGGCTTTGACAAAATTGGGGTCTCTCTAAGTGATCCACCAAAGCCTGGAATGCATTTATATATTCTTGCGTCCAAGCGAAATTCCTCTTCCCCTTCTTGATCACATCAAAGAAAGGGATGTATTTGTCAATGGCACTAGAGATGAATCGACTCAGGGTAGCGACATTCTCATTTATGATCTGAATATCTTCGATTGTTTCCAGGGCTTTGATGTTCCTTAGTACTTAGATCTTCTACGGATTAGCTTTGATTCCATGGGAGTTCACGATGAAACCTAAGAATTTCCCTGATGCAACACCGAATGAGCATTTCAAGGGTTTAGCTTCATCCCGTACTTCTAGAGAACAATGAACATCTCTGCCAAGTCATCAACGTGGTTCGTTGATCGTCATGACTTTACAAACATATCGTCCACATAGACCTCCATCGAATATCTGATCTGACCTTTTAAACATCTTGTTCACCAATCTCTGGTAGGTCTCTCTAGCATTCTTTAATCCAAAAGGCATAACAAGATAATAGTACAGTCCAAGATCGGTTCTGAAGCTGGTGTTTTCTTGGTCTGGTATGTGCTTGGGTATCTGATTGTAACCAGAGGATGCATCCATGAACGATAACAATTCATGTCCGGCTATCAAGTCCACCAGCTGATCAATCCTCGAGAGGGGGAAACTGTCCTTCGGGAATGCCTTATTCAGGTCAGAATAGTCGACGCATGTACACCACTTACCATTTGATTTCTTTACCAAGACCAGATTTGATACCCACTCCGGGTATAGGGCATCACGGATGAAACCGTTATCTTTCAACTTTTCCATCTCTTCTTTGAGTGCAGTGAATCTCTCCAGACCCATGCTGTGGTGTTTCTATTTCATAGGAATGCATTTAGGATTTATATTTAATCCATGGCTCGCTATCTCCGATGATATCCCACACATGTCTGAGTGAGTCTAGACGAACACATCTAGGTTTGCCCGAACTAAACCAACTAACTCTTTTATCATTTTCATGCCAAACTATGATCCGACCTTTAGGACCCTTGTAGGGTCATCTTGGCTGATCGGGATGTTGATTGTCAACTTGGCTGGAGCTGCCATTGTCAACTTGGCTGGAGCTGCCATTGTCAACTTGGCTGGAGCTGCCATTGTCAACTTGGCTGGAGCTGCCATTCCATCCTTCGGCTCTTTCCACAAATCCATATCCTTCTGGAACCAACTGTGCTGCCCAAGCTAGAGCTCAGGCGGTGGTTGTTATGCATCCAACGCCTTGATGCAGATAGTCCTCTATACACCCTTTCCTTTCTCTCTTCGCCTCGCCTCTTTCAGTACAGTGACATAACACTCGCGTCCAATCCCCTAATCTCCTTGAATAATTTCCACACCATCCTATATTGGGAACTTCATTCTTAAGCACCATAAAGCGATGGCCACTCTAATTTCAACAAGGGTTGGTCGACCTAAAAAAGCATTGTAGGCAGAATAGATGTCCTACACAACAAAGGGCACGGCCCGCACTCTCCTATGCTCGCCTACTCCAAGTACCACCGGTAGATCCACACATTCCACGGCCTCGATAGCAGTCCCGTTAAATCCCTAGATCCGAGATTTACATGGCTTTAAGTCCTTGCCCTCTAGAAGCATCTGGTCGTAGGCTCTCTTGAACAAAATGTTGACTAAATTCTCATAGTCAACCAACACTTTCTTCACAACAGTAGGGCCAATCATGGCCGATATCACAAGCGGATCAACTTTCGAGGGCTTTACCCCATCAGCATCTCTGTTTCTGAATATGATATCATCTGTCATAGTTCTGAGTTGCTTTGTTGGAACATCGTCCTCGACGGCAAAACAACTCTCACTCACTGCGTGTTTCAATGCTCCCACATACCATTCCATCTCATTCCATCTTTTCTCAGTTGGATTGGGTCCACCGATAATAGTATTTATTACAAAGCGTTTCTCAAGCCGCATGGGCTCATCAATACAAAGCCCGGCTTGTCTATGCTGGGGGTTTGAAGTTCCTTGCTCGCCATCCTGCAGGGCTTGCACAAACTGTTGTAATTTATTTTTGCGAATCAAATCTTCAATGACATAATGCAAACGTCTGCATTCATTGGTATTGTGCCGTGCGTTTCATGAAATCTACAAAACTTACCAGACTTCCTTTTCTTTTCAATCGACTCCCTAGGAGTCGGCTTCCTATATTGCTCTTTACCCTAGGTAGCCAAGTATATGTTTTCAATCGAGTTTTTCAATGGATTGTAATTGTAAAACTTCGAGATTCTCGGACATATCCTTAAATCCGACTTCTTATCTTTAGCCCTATCATTGTTTTTGCCTTGTCTACCACTTCGATTCTCCACGTTAACATTAACATGGCCAGAATTCCCTCTGGACTATTTCACAACAACATTAGTTTGTATTATCTCTGCCAACTGTACAACATTAGTCTTTTCGGCATTAGTACTTGCCTCCTCTAAGCGCTAGAACTAATTTTCCTTTCTATGAAATACGTCCATTATTGGTGGAGGTTTCATCATGAACTATCTCCCGAAGTCAGTCTTAGGATGGATCCCTCTAATCATCGCCATCGGCCTAATATCCTCATGTGCATTGGTAACTTCGGTCACTGGAATATTAAACCTATGCAAGAAATCCTTCAAAGACTCTCCCGCTACTTGGAAGAGGTTGGAAAGTGACATGACGTCCTTTGGAAGGGTTATGCGCATACGGAATTGCTTAATGAATTTCCACACTGATTGCTTGAAAGACGATATAGATCCCGACGACAGCCAGGTGAATCACATCGTCGCCACTCCCTCTAGGAAAATCGGGTAACAACGACATCGCACAGTATCAATAGCCCTGGCATAGTCCATATGCCAGTCGTACTTCATCAAGTGTTGCCTCGGATCCATCTTCGTGTTATACAATGGCATTGTTGGCATCACAAACCTTCTTGGTTATTCCTTATGTAGGATATCTTGTGTGAACGGATTCCTGCTCGGGGAGGAACCCCATTCATCATTAGTCTTATACTGGCTCTTACTTATAAGTCTCCCGACCATTTTAGTCAAATCTGGCTTAAGTGGATCTATTGAATGACAGTAATCATGATCCACCCCCAAAATGTTTGGCCCGGCAGCGGTCTTCGTTTGTTTCACGATACCTGGGTTCCCTAGAATTTGGGAGAACTGTTCGTTTAACAGTTCCTTGCACATAATCTCTCCACAGCGGATCCGCAGCACCCGCCTGATCTCTAACATCTGGCCGTCTACAGCATGTTTTGAAGCCAAACCAGCGCCATCACCCAGAAGTCGACTGCCCAAACCATGATTATATGGTTCGGTACTGATCCCTCTGGATGGATCGATATCGATCCATAGGCCTTAGCCATGGTTTGGTCCTGTCTTCATTTTCGACCTTCTAGCGTCCTTTTGAGCCATATTTTACTTTCTGTTCCTCTACCTTTTCTCCGACGACGAACTGTCAGATTCTAAACCAGAAGGTGTTCCATCCCTCCTACTTCTCCTAGGGCTGCTTGTCAGTTGATTCAACAAATCCAAGCTCTGCTTCATTTGCTGATTCAGTTCATTATGGCTGGAGCTTATCTTCCATTTGCTTCATTATATGGTCCATCTCAACACTAGTAATCACATCTATTGGGTTCTAACCTTCGTTAAAGGTTTGCGCAGCCTCCTTAATAGTTGGGAACCTGCATTCTCAACATTCTCAGCAGCACATGAAGTTGTAGATTGTTTTCTTCTAGGAGCCATAGTAGAAAGCACTTGTGTAGATTTTCTGAAAATCTGAGCAGTTAAAAATTTCAAAAATGAAGAAAATTGGATCTATCTCTTATATTTAGGCAATTCAAAAGCAGATGATGGATCCAAACAGACTGCGAATCATTTTCAAAGTGAAAGCACCAAAATATTAGTACCAAAATGTGGCACCAACACCCAAGAGATTAAGCAGAGAATAAAATTTTAGAAAAGTAAATGAAAATAAGTGCAAATAGAACAACACGCGTTTATAGTGGTTCGGCTAATCGTTGCTTACATCCACTTGAGATTTTTATTAATAATACTATTGTTTTACAAACAAGAAGTATGTTAAAATTATAAGGAAGTGAAAAGGTCCTTGAAATGATACCTCTCCATGCATATTTATAGTTGTAGGACGTCGGGAAAAGCTCCAGCACGTCCTCCTCCATGTTCTCCATTATCTAGAAGCAGTTTATCTTGAGAAAACGTAGTCTTGTCACCAAACAGACATGGATCAATACCAATCCATAGACATGGATCAGTACCGATTCATATGATCTTCTTATAGGTCCTTCTAACCACTTTGGGATGAAGTAATATACCATTAGCTTTGTGTTTCACAGCTTGTTTGTATGGTTATGAGCCTTATTTCTGAGTCCAAATGATGGATCAGTAGAGGAGTAGAATTCCCGATTTCTAGTGCTTGAGACGTTTGATAGAAAAGAATGGGCAATCGATCTATAGAGCTTGAAATAGGCTTCTACCATCAAGACTAAGTAGTAGGAAAAAAATGGAGTGGTTCCAAGAGATCCTACAGATCGGTACCGATCCATAGCCATGGATCGGTCCTGACCCATCAGATTGATGGTTCGATCTTAGAACTTTTGGAATGGTCTTGTTTTTGCCTCGTGACCTTGGTTTCACTTTGTTTCTAGACTTTATGGCTATCTCTCTCGGCCTCTTGCCTTGATAGCTTTCGAGTTCAATTCGTCTAGTCTATCTAGATACTACATGGTCAAAAGGTCGGATAACAAAACCCATGGACACAACACGATCGAGTGTCGGCATTTGAAGAGTTGATAAGGAAGAATAAGCTCTAGTGGTATGTTAAAAAATCACGAGAAGGTGGTCAAGGTGCAAGACCTCAAGGGCCCCCTGCCCAAGGGAACTCGCCTAGACCAAATGGAGAAGGGCCCATGTAAAATGATGAAAGATTGGTTATGAATACCATAACTAGAGGACCTCATCTAGCGGAGAAAAGCTGGAGAGAAAATGAATAGAACGTAAGCTCGTTGAAGCACATACCACTAGAAGGCTACCTTACCGTTGAAGAAAGAGCTCCGGCTAAGCAGTTGAGGATGGTAACGGATGATGTCGTGTTTAGAAATAGAGTTGTTGATGGAGTCGAAGCGCCAACTTTCGACTCCAAGGTGATAATGGTAGGTATAGGACAAACAATAGTACGTCGGGTCTTAGTGGATATTGGAAGTTCTATGAACATACTATTCAGGAGAATGTTAGATCAAATGAAGATTAACATAAAAGAGGTTACAGCTGGCAAAACCAAGATCCAAGGGTTTACAAGCGAAGTGAAACAACCAATCAGAACGATCGATCTACCTATGGAGTGAGGTGGAGGAGATCGTAGAATAGTCCATATTTAGAAATTCTTTATAGTGGATGAATATTCGACATACAATGCCTTTTTGGGTTGATCAGCTCTTACTGCTTTTAGAATAGCACTGACTCCTTAGTGTCTAATGATGTTCCACATGGAGAATGGGATGGATCGGTAAGAGGAGACCAGAGCATAGGAAGAGAGTTTTTTGTCGCAACGCTAGGGGAAGCAAAGCGAAGGGAGAAAGGTAAGGATGTATAGAGGACTCTCCGCATCCGTGATTCGCAAGCATAGAAACTAAAGCATAGCCTCTGGCTCAGGAACCATAGCAGGTTTGACAAGTCTATAGATCCCAGGAAGAAGTCAAGGGAAGTGCGGGCGACACGGATTGAGCTAATGATGAACATCCTAATTGATATGGACGATCCAACTCGAGTTCCAAAGACTGGATCTCAACTTAACATTAACTTTAGAAAGGAATTGGTTAATTTCCTCTGAGGGAATTTAGATGTGTTTACTTTGACGCATTCAAATATTAGCAGGATATCACCGGAGATAGCGTGTCACACACTAAATATCCATCCAAATTTTACACCAGCCAGATAGAAAAAACAAAGTCTGGGTCCGGAGCGATCTGCTGTGTTTAAGGAAAAAGTGGATAAGCTGATGGTGAATGGCTTTATCTACAAAGCTTTATACCCTAAATTGGTATCCAACCCCATGTTGGTCAAGAGATAAAATGGTAAATGGCGGATATGTATCGACTACTTGGATTTGAATAAAATGTGCCTGGAGGACATCTTTCCTCTGCCCATAATTAACCAAATGGTAGATAGGACAGTAGGGCATGAGTTACTCTCGTTCATGAATGCCTACTTGGATTATAATCAGATTCTGATGCATATACCAGATTAGGAGAGTACTAGCTTTATAATAGATTTTTGATTATATTACTATCGAGTAATGCTACTAAGTTTGAAGAACGTCGGAGCCGCATACCAAAGGTTGGTAAATTCTATGCTCAAAAATCAAATCGGATGGATAATGGAGACATATATTGACGATATGCTTGTGAAGTCATGAGTATCACCGAACCATTTAGATGACCTCTTGGAGATGTTCGAGGTTTTACAGAAATATGGAATGAAGCTAAATCCATTGAAGTGTTCCTTCGAGTTTGCATAGAAAAATTTTCTTGGATTTATTGTTAATGCAAGGGGTTCGAGGCCAATCTGAAGCAAATTCATGCCTTGAGGAACGTAACCGCGCCGACTATGAAGAAACAACTACAAATCTTGAATGGGAAGATCACCGCCTCGAGTTGGTTCATTTCAAAGGCAAAAGACAAATGCTTACCCTACTTCGATGCCTTCAAGAAGTGTAATAAGAATTTTGAGTGGAATCGGGATTGTTGAAATGTCTCTGATGAGTTATTAAGGCATATGGAGACACCACCAGTCGTATTCAAATTGCTGGACAGGGAGAACTTATTTGTTTATTTAGTAGTGTTGGCTCACGCATTAAGTGCAACACTAGTACGTGAAGAGGTGAGGATTCAAAGGCGGGTCTACTACATTAACAAGTGGTTTACAAGAGATAAAAAGAACAACCCAAAGATAGAAAAACTCGTATATTGCTTGCTGATTTCATCGAGAAAGCGGCGACCGTATTTCCAAGCTCATCCAATCAAAGTGTTGATAGATCAACCCTTGAAGCAGGTGTTATACCAACCTGAGACTTCGTGGAGGCTACTAAAGTGAAACATAGAGTTGAGCTAATATGACATTACTCACCATCCTTGGAAACCGATAAGTAGACAGGCATTATCATACTTCATTGTTGAGTTTACCGCACGAGATGGTGAAGAAGAGGATGATACAGGTGAAGTTTTCCATTGGAAGTTATTTATGGATGACCCTTCAAATGAGCACAATTCAGGCGCAGGAGTAGTGCTCGAAACACCGAAGGGACAGTCAATTTGTTATGCGTTGAGGTTGGAATTTCCTGCAACAAATAACAAGGCTGTGTATGAGGCGCTGATAATAGGATTAAGGATAGCAAAGGAATTGGGGATAAGGGCACTCTACATATTCATTGATTCTCAGTTGGTTCCCCTTACATGATGAAAGTACTGGATGATGTGGAGGACTACAATTTCACACATATCCCTAGGGAGAACACAAAAGCTAATTCATTGGCTAAGCTGGCAAGTTCTGGAGAAGCACAGATGATGGGCCTCAGTCTAGTAGAGGTTTTGACGGCTCCAAGCATCGATCAAATGAATGTCGATTGGATTTTGGAGATCGTGGAGGAAGATAAGTCATGGATGACTATGATCAAAGAATATTTACTCAAGGAGACCCTCTTAAGGGATAGAAATACACAGAAGAAACTCCTTCGAAGAGCACCTTGGTTCATGATGCAAGAAGTTGTATTGTGTAGAAGAGGATTCTCAACCCACTACTTCGGTGTGTAACTAAGGATGAGGCTAGGAAGATCCTCATGGAAATCCATGTGGGCAGTTGTAATGATCACACTGGGAGCAGACTTTGGCAAAGAAGGTACTTCACTATGGATATTTTGGCCAACGATAAATCATGATGCAGTTGATTACACCAGATGGTGCGACCGTTATAAGAGATTTGCGAAGATTTCGAGAACCCCATCTACAGAACTAACACAAATGGTTAGCCCGTTGCCATGTGTGGTTTGGGGAATTGATCTTATCTGGGTGCTACCTATCATAAAAGGAGGAGCTAGATATGTAATAGTTGCCGTGGATTATTTCACAAAGTGGGCTGAAGCAGAATCGCTTGCCATGATCACAACGAATAAGGTGATCAACTTTGTAACAAAGAACATCATTTGTAGTTTTAGAGTACCCTAGAAGATCATCACAGACAATTGAACTCTGTTCGATAGTATCGAGTTCAAGGACTTCTACAGCCGGTTCGAATCAAGTAGAGCTTCTCGGTGGTAGCGCATCTGCAGGCGAACGGACAAGTAGAGGCGGTGAATAAAACCATCAAGTCCACCTTGAAGAAGTGATGAACTAGAGCCAAGGGCAACTAGGTTGATAAGCTTCTGTTAGCATTATGAGCTTATGGGGCGACCCATAAGTTGGCAACTGGACATTCATCATTCGCCCTGGCATATGGATCAGAAGCTATAATCACAATAAAATTAGAAGTTTCAACTCACCGTAAAAGGCATTTCGGTCCAAATGTGAATGAAGAACTCTTACTTGAGTTCCTCAATTTGGTTGATAGGAAGCTGGAAGAAGTGGAATTGAGGGTAGCTTCTCACCAGAAAAGAGTGGCATGGTAGTTCAACACCAAGGTCTGAAACCATACTTTTGAGGTAGGGGATCTTATCTTGAAACAAGTTCTCTTGATTATAGGGGCATTCGGTCCAAACTGGGAAGGTCCTTACATAATTGAGCAAAACCTTGTAGATGGAACATTCAAGGTGGCTACAATTGGTGGAATTCTGATCCCACGAGAATGGAACATCGACTTGCTGCGTCACTATTATACCTAGTTTTACTTAATTTATTTTTGCAAATAATCCAAATAAGGATTTTGGGATCAATGTAATAAGGCAGGACTTGCCACTTTTTTCGTTTATAAATCCAGGTCACTTCTTAAACCGATGGAACCGTGCTCATGCAAGCAAAAATCTTTTGCTGTGCAATTAGCGGTATGTTTGGGAACATACTCCTTTGGCCTTGGATAATGGCCGGGTAGTGTGCTTCCAGGGGTCGATCGGATAATTCGGCCCCGATCTTTAGGAATTTTCCGTTGCTTGGATATTGGCAACGATAAGAAGGAATAACCACTTAGGAATCAATCGGTTAATTCGGCCCCGACCTTTAGGAATTTTACGTCGCTTGGAGATTGACAATGGCGAGAAGGAATAACCACTTAAGGATCGATCATATAATTCGGCCTTAACCTTCAGGAATTTGTGACAAGTAAGGATAACCACTTAGGGGTTGACTGGATAATTTGGCCCCGACCTTTAGGAATTTGCCATTGCTCAAAGATTGGCAATGACAAGAAGGAATAACCACATAGGGGTCAATCAGATAATTCTGCCTCGACATTCAGGAATTTGCCATTGCCTAGAGATTGTCAATGATAAGAAGGAATAACCACTTAGAGGTCGATAGGATAACCCGATCCTGACCTTTAGGAATTTTCCATTGCCCGAAGATTATCAATGATAAGAAGGAATAACCACTTAGGGGTTGATCGGATAATTCGACTACGATCTTCATGGATTTGTCGTTGCTCGAAGATTGGCAAAGATAAGGAATAACCACTTAGGGGTTGATTGGATAATTTAATCCCA
The DNA here is from genome assembly GCA_030737815.1 of Allium fistulosum. Classification (NCBI taxonomy): domain Eukaryota; kingdom Viridiplantae; phylum Streptophyta; class Magnoliopsida; order Asparagales; family Amaryllidaceae; genus Allium; species Allium fistulosum. The sequence goes on from CM060908.1 coordinate 423,558,220, forward strand.
ACCTTCGGGAATTTGCCATTGCTGGAGATATGCAACGTCAAGAAGGAAAACCCATATAGGGGTCGATCGGATAATTCGATCCCGACCTTCAACAATTTATCATTGCTCGAAGATAGACAACGTTAAGGAGGAAAAGCCACTTAAGGGTTGATCTGATAATCCACCTGACCTTCAGGAGTTTGCCATTGCTCGGAGTTTGGAAACATCAAGAAGGATTGAACATGTGGTGGTTGATTGGATAGTTCAGCCTCGAATTATAGATATTGACCATTGCCCTGAAGTTGGAAGCGTCAAGAAGGAATGTTCAAAATCGAGTAATTAAATCCTTGGCTGCCGAAGGTAGGAATTGGTGTACAAAATAGATTTCCGCAACTAGGCTAGCGGCTCTAGCGGGACACCAAGGATAAGTGAATGTAGTCATTAAAAATCCATGATAGGTATTGTCCCACTCATCTGGTCCAAAAACAGGACCAGAAAAAACAACCAGACTAAGGATAATCGAATGATTTGCCCCATAAACGTTCAACTCCTATTAATGCCTAAAGTTTGGCATTTGGAAAAATGAGTTCCACGAACAGGATTTGGTTCACGACAGAAATATATAAACAACAAATAAATATTAGAGGTGATGTTTCCTTGCGATAGGGAGCAACATGGAACTTGGACTATTTACAGTAAAAATCAGTCGAAGGTTCGACCTAACCAAAACAGGAATAACGATGACATTGGTTCAATTATGATTCTTTTTCATCAAATGGAATGCTTTGGTAACCTTAAAGATAACTAAACAATGGAATATACTTAAAGCAATTGCAGGAATTTTTTTATATGCATAGAGTTGCAGTAAATAAATGCATTGCACAGAGATAGACATATATAATGTAGGAAAATTACAGTACATGTAGTTACATTATATATGAATGTAGCTATTCATAAACAGGCACAATATATAAAATACGAAAAAGTAAGCGGAATAAAGATTACAAAACAAATGGCAACCTTTCATTACTTTAATTTTTATATACAAAAATAGCGGGGGACGTTCTCGCACAAGCATGACCTATTTACAACCAAAAGAAAAGAAAAAAGTACAACAAAAGGGCCGTCACACCCACAAGCTTCAGGAATCCTCTACTTGTTCTTCTCTCTTCTTCCGGCCTTACCACCGGAACTACCAGGTTGTTTCTTATGCTTCCATTCGTCTTTAATTACCCTTCCTTTGGGGGTGTCACCTCGGACTGGGTAGTCTCGCCTCCAGTTGTGGTATGATGCTCATCAGGCTTCTCGGTAGGGGTCTCAGTAGACTTGATCTTCAAGTGATTCAGTTTAATTAGAGGAAGATTGGGGGTAGGGCTTATAGGAGCGGAGCTAAAAACTTTTCCATGCTAGTCTCCTTCTTAATCTTGATCTTGGAATGGTCAATCTTAAGTCGCACCACCATAGTAATTTGATCAATCGGGTCTGTGACCCTTGTAATAGTGACGTCATCCTCCAAGGATAGGAAATGTCCTCTAAGTTCTCCAGGGTAGCCATCTTCTCGAAATCAGACCTTGGACCAAAATTAGGAGGAACGGTAGGAGTAAAAAGTCCCATGGATATGGAGGTCGATGCAGTGAAGATCACACTAGGACCTAAGCCTTGAATGGCCAACGGTGGAGGAGGAAGATGCATATGACCTACAAATTGGAAAATAAAGTGATAAAGGTTAGAGATGGATTCATGCAAGAATTGAAGCTTCTCGAAAAAAGGTGAAACGAGTGATATACCCACACTTGAGCTTTGCTGAGCAAGAGACATGGAGATTTCCCCCTCTTCGAATGAATGCTTGACTGATCGGTCCACGAAGAGAGGAATATAAAGCTCAACGTGAGAAGTCGTTGCATAAGCTAGAATTGGTTGAGTGGCCCCGAAGCTGGGCCCCTCAATTTTAGAAATATACATCGTAGGCTCTTTGGATTTTGGAATGGATAATTCTACTGGACCCGATGCACTAGGCTAGCAGGAGCCTCGATAGCAGCAACATCAGTAGTGGCGTCCTTCATAGTGAGAATGGTCTTTCCCTCTTCGAGTTTAATTATATCGTCTACATTGAGGTACTTGGCCATTAGTTCTTCTTCGGTAAGGCCTTCTTTGGTTGCTTCAGAGCAAAGTAACACCTCCTCCCAGGCATTAGCAAGAGTTTCGGTGTATGTGCTCCCTGGCGTCTTCAAGTTTTTATATATAATCATGCTTGTGTAGAAGTGCTAGAGGGTGTTATTCAACTCTTCCTTCTCCTTGGCCTTCTCCTCCTTAAGCTCTTTCAGCTCTTGCACAACAAACGCATGTTGAATTTTACCATCTAGCTTCTCGGCCATAACCAATCACAGGTTGTTGGCAAGTTTCTCCTTTTCTATATGGAGCTTTCAGATTTCAGATGCCTGCTCTTTAATGGTCTTATCCCTATCCCAGATAGTCTCATATTTTGCAGTGAGGGCCAGGTTATTCATAAGACCTGGGTTATCAAGGCAACACCCTCCTTATGCACAATTTTTAACATTTCTTTTAGCACTACGTTAATATGGGCCATCCTCATCTCCACCATAAGACTTTCAGCCTTGACCTTGGATTTCAGAGCATCATCTCCCCCCATCATCATCTTCTTCAAGTCTCCCTTATACCCCGCAATGAGGCCATTATAAGTTTTCTTCTCGGACTCGAAGGATCAGATATTTATGTAATTGATTTTATTGACTTTAGAGAGGTTAAAGGCTAACCTTTTCCATTCATAGCCCTAGTCAACTAACATTTGGACCCTCCAAACGTCTTGGTCTGCTTCTTCCTTTGGAATATTTTGGATGTCACGATCAAACTTGACACCGTGAAGGAAGATATCTGGAAAAGCAGCCTGCATATGGGACGATGAGGCAGGAAAAGGAGTTGAGAGAGCAGAGACTCCTTTATAATGCGTAGGTATGGTCCTGGCCAAGGATTTTGAAGCAGGAATTTGTTCATGAGGAGGAAGATAAAGTTTAGTATAGGGCAGAGGAGCATTGGAAGAGGAGCCATGATGATCTTGTGACTCTTTATGTCTCTTGGTTTGGTCATATGATAGCTTCTCTTCGGCCTACCTCTTCTTTCTTTCTCTTCCAGCTCTGTGGTTATTTTTTGCTTCTAGTTCCTTCCTCTTATACCTCTCCTCGTCAGTCTCAGGACGACCCCGGTAATTGGAGCGGGACAGATATGGATCAAGGGTCTGTACTCTGAACTCGTCTATGCTATGCTGAAGCGTTGGGTATCTATCTCTAGTCATAGAACCTTATAAGAAGAAAAATTGTATAAGTATTGGAATTTTGAAATATTAGTGAATGCAGGGATATGTGTCCATGATCATAGTGAAGTGTATAGTGCCGATGACCCCCTAAGTACTCTACAGACCGTGTTCACATGAAATTAACGATGTCTTGCCACCTTCATCCAGGATTCCCTTGGGCGAGGAATTGAAGTTTGGAGAACCCTCAACAAGTAGATAGCTAATAGAGATATCAAAATCACTTAAGTTGACAAAGACATCTTCCAAAGAGCAAGTAGGAGGAATTGTTTAAACGGGCGGCAGTGCTCTCGGTACCTCGACTTTTATGGAAGTTTTGATGATAATGCACTTCAGAAGAGGTGAAGAAGGAAGCTCGGTTCATTCGAGAGACATCTCACTAATGATTCGTCTTCCTCCGAGCTAGCAACATATTCGCTATCATCCTCATCAGCACTTTCTTCTTCCTTTTCTCCTTCCTCTTCCATCATCTCTTTATTCCCTTCTCTCCTCCTGCACTTTTACTCTCCTTTTGGATCGGTTGCATTCTAGCTCCTTCATCCCCTTCTCTCAATGCCTCACTTGTAACTAATTCTTCTGTTCCCCTTCCAATAGGCTCCATCATCTCTTCCTTCCCTTCTCTTCTCCCTGCATTTTCACTCTTCCCTAGGACTGGTTGCATTCTAGCTCCTTCATCCCCTTCTTTCAAGGCCTTACCCACAACTAGTTCTTCTTCAACGGGCTCTTTAGCATGTGCCGTACCTGATGGACCTTCAACTTTCCCTTGAAGATTCTTGCCAAAGCTACAAGTGGGGGCAGAAGATTGGCTGGCACTCTAGAGCTGCTTAGCGGAGACAATACAGGAACAACAAATCTATTTTGAAGCAGAAGACCACAACGTCAAAGCTTCTCATTTGTTTGGAGATATGTAGTGATGCAATGCTGGAAGCTAATTTCCTTTAAAGCCGCTAAAGAAGGAATCCAAGTATGGCAAGAAAAAAGAAGAAGGGATCTTACTTCTGAAAAGGTAACTCCTGTTGAAGCAATACGAGCATCAGACGTAGGAATATTCGTTCTTGAAGTAAGAATGTCCATTGTGGAGCTTCTCGATGACCTTGTACTTGCACCAAGCCTTGATGATCATATATGATGACGAGTCACACCTTTGTTTAAATGTCAGAAGATAAGTTAGCTTGTTGAAGTTTGAAGGCCATTGAAACTGATTCACGAAGAGCATGAATAAGGCACTCAAGGGAGCATATCCACTGGGGTGAACATGGGACAAATCCAGCCCAAGCTCTTAAAGAATCGTGCGTAAAAATGGATTGAATGGCAGGACATCACAACCTAGGCTCATATACCGATTGCATGTCGTGCACTCAATGGAGGACTATGTGCTCATTGGCCCTTGTAAAGCATTTTGTGATAAGGATAGTCGGCATATGTACGGGTGGATCATCCAAAACTCAGAGGATGATATATTCATGTATTGGAGGAGGAAGCTCTTGGAGTGGGACAATAATCCTCTATAGCTCTATGGAGATCATCCTTTGAAGGCAGAAGGTGTAGAAGTAGAAGTTTAAGCTATGGTTGACCCAACTTCAGGAGGAGTAGATGTCCTGGCACGGTCTGAAAGCGAGGAGACTAATGAGTCATTATCGAATGGAAAACTTTGCATTCAACACAGTTGGGTATGTTTTATTTGAAATGTTAAACCCATGCAATCAACATCCATAATCTAAAGGATGTCGACATGTGTTGACCGATCGGATTTAAAGCATTGACTGAGGCAAGTGAAATTATTAATCTATGCAGTTTGAGACCTGTGCACTATATGCGATGAATGGACCATCATGTGTAGATAGCTCGCTCGTGCTAGAAAAACAAGCCACATCGCACAACGGAACTGTGCATCGGATCTTACCCGTTATCGGGGTATAATCGATTGCGGAACCATTTTCTAGAGTAACGCAAAAAAATTTCTTTTACAGGAATATAGGAAGTGCAATAAAGAGACATGCTTGAGAATGGAATTATTTGAGTGTTGGAATGCAATAATTGGACCATTCTTGGGAATGGAACCATCCTACGTTAACTTGAATGGCGAAAGACGATCGACGAAGCATAGATCAAAGAAAATCAAAAGACTTTGCAATCCAAGGACTTGAATTAAGAGTTCCCCAAGCACAAATCAGGTTAGGTCCGAGTGCTTGCTTGAAGAAACCAAAGCTAACCTAATCTAACTCGAATTTTCCACTCACCATTGCCAACGGTGACCAAATCATCAGTTGAAATCCACCTGAATACTATGAAAAATAGGATCTTGAAGTTGGAAAAGGACTTAGGGTCAAACCGCCTCAAGACAATGACGGAGATCGAAGTTGGCAATAATTGATGGCATTTTGGAGGTGGTGATGAAATTGAACGGTCGATGGCAACTTCAAGTGATCAGATGTGAACAATTTTTGGCAAAGGAGGTCAAAGCTTTTAGGACTCGATAGGGGAGAAATCGAGCATACTTGGGGAGGTTAGTGTTAACTGGCTTTTTAACCAAATAAATTCTTAATGGAAATTAGAATGTCAAGATGAAGATGAAACAATTCACGAACTTGGAAACATACTAGGAAGGGCAATACGATCACAATCAGAAAGTTTCAAAGGCATAGGACAAAAAAGTGGCCACTCGCTACCGAGCCCGTACCGAGCCCAACTACTCGGTACCAAACCCTTTTACTACCCAGTTGTATCTCCAAAATAACTTGTACTTGGAGCACTAACTCAAGTGATTGTCATGGAGTGCTTTTCTTAAGGAATAGATGAGTAACTCAAAGAATTTCCTAGAATAAAGTAAAGAAAGAAGGCAAGGGGAAGCGGTATCAGAACTTCTCAAAGATAACTCAATCTCAAAAGGAAAGTGCTTCGAGAACAAAAGATTAAAGATAGAAGACCAAAAGGAAGGAGTAGAGGGGATTTTCCCTCAAAAAAACTGATTAGTACCGACTGGAACCACCGAGTGGTTTTTATTGAAGTTTGGCTATTATTCTCTCTTCTGCATGCTTGGGTTTGGATCTGAACTTCATACTCGTAGGCCCCTGGTTCTACTGGGCGATTTCTCTATAAATACAGACCCTATGCCTACTGGAAAAGGGGTTTTGGCTCTCTTATTTTCTCCATCTCCTATTGCTCCTCTCCATAGTCACTAAGGCAGATACTATTGGCTAGTCTAGGCTTTAAGAACTTGTCAATCCCTTGTATTAGTGACTCTCAGTCAAATAATCAATAAATTACAGTGGACGTAAGCCAGAGATTGCCAAACCACTATGAAGTTTTGGTGTCCTCTTTAATTTACATATAGTTTTTGCTAGATCTCTATTATTCTATAGATCTTTGGGTGTTGTGCCATTTTCGGCATCAACATGTGGTATTGCAGTGAATTAGGCCAAGGCTATTATGAGTAAGCATATAGGCCCCGGAGTTGGGACTCCTATGAGCTACATCTCATACTATCACCTCTTCACTCTTGTTTTCCGATAGTTCAAGGTGAACCTCTGAGGAGAGAAGGTGTAGAAGAAGGCCCTAGCCTTGTTAGATAAATCCTCCCTTAGGAGAATGAAGATCAGAGAGCCGCCAATGGAGGTAGGAGAACAGGAGGCCGCAGGGCTGGGACATGATGCTACAGGACTACAAAGACCTGAGCTTATAGCAATCCGAGACTCTGAACTCCAGATCGAGGCCAAGCTACAAGAGATACGATTAGAGCAGCAATGCCAAGGTTGTGACCTCGAGTGCATAGCTCCATGTTGCGTCCATTCCGGGATCGTGGCGATGACTTGAGCTCCCGTAGGAGATCAAGACCATCCCATAGCTCATAAGTAGTAGTAAGTATTAGTAGCAGCAGCAGTTGTTATCTTTCTTCTAGCATTTTCTTTTCTTATAGGCTTTGGGTTGTAAGAATTAGTTGCCTTTGTTGTATAAAAACATGTACGATATTCTATGAGAAATGTTCCCTTTTATCACTGTGTTGATTTTCTAGATTGACTGCCATATAAATAAGGAAATCTCGTAAAGACACTTAACCAATGCAAAGTAAGACATGAAGTTTATAAATAAGTTAGGAAATTTATTGGATTAGGCATTAAAAGTAAATAATGCTTAAAAACATTGAAATTCTGGGAAAAATAAATTTTATGAAGCAAAGGATAAGAAGGGTTGCTGCGGAACCACGAGTCACTATCCCTGTGCCTTAAAAGCTGAAATTTATAAATGTATTTGTGAGTTTTTTCTAAAATAAAAGAAAAAATTCTTGAAATGAAATTTACTATGTAACAGGCTAGGTCAATCATAGGCGTTAACCCATTGACTGAATCCCGACTAGGTTGGGATATGGTTTGATCTGTTTTGAAAATGTAAAAACAACTACTTTCGAAAATTTTGTTTAGAAAATTTTGATTTTTAAAATATAAAATGCTTTTGAAAAAAATTATTTTTATTTAAATTTTTTCCAAATATTTCACAAATTAATTGAAAATGATTTTGAAAGAACATGAGAAAATTTTCGATTTAAAAAATACCACATGCTTAGAGTAGGAATGTCGATGAGTTAGCAAAAATGATTTTTTTCTGTTTAGAAAGCGTGACAAATGTGAAACATAGATAATTATAAGGGAAAAAACTATTTTAGCTTTGTAATTTTCTTTTCTACGCTACTTCTAGGAATTATAGAAATTATAAAATAGTGTGTGTGTGTGTGTGTATGTGTTGTTAGAATGCGGATTAAGGATCTTAAGGCTAGAATTAACACTAGAGGGGGGGGGGGGGTGAATAGTGTTTTAAGAAATTTGTTAATCTTTTTGAGTTTATCTTAATTTGTTAACAATGTATACACTAATCAGACACAGATATGAACACAGAATCAAACACAAATGCAAATATAAAGCAAAAGCAGTAAAGGAAAGAACACACCGGATTTTATACTGGTTCGAAGTTACCCTACATCCAGTCTCGCAGCACAAGTACGGATTTCCTTTCAAAAACAATTCTTACAAATACAACCCTCGGTTTCAAGGCTACGAGATACACCCTCCAGATTCACAATCCTCTGGGTAGAGATACTTGATTTCCGGGGCAACAAGTTCACCCAATTGATTTCCAGGGCTACAATCACACCTTTTCCCTTTTAATTATTTCCAAGGCTACAATCACACCTTTTCTCGCTAATTGATTACAAAGAAGTCTATAGCTCTGAATAGCACTGAGAACTTTGTAGAGATAGTGATGAAGAATCAAACTAGAAGTAATCGAGTATGATTCGATGTTGATTTCAGCAGAGTAATGGTATAAATTTGTATTAAGAAATGTGGAAGAAGAAGAGGAGTGAAAACCAGAAAAAAGTGATTAAAAATTCGTTGAAACTGACCCCTATTTATAGAAGAACAACAGCCATGACCATTCATGAAGAGTTATGGCGAATAGACACTTCTTTTGAAATTTGAATTTTGAATCAAATTGAAACCATGTCGACATGGTACCTATAGGCATGTCGACATCCCACAGCCTTTTTTGATGTTTTGAATTTCTTTGAAAATAACATTTATATTATATAAAAACTATTTTAAACTTTATAAATATACTTGACTTTAGTTGAAATTCATAAGTAAATATAAAGAACAATATATACATAATTTAACTATAATTTTATATTTAAATCTAAGTATAAATATTTAGAAGTTAAATATATTATTTGAAGATAGTTTAAAATCAGGAGTAATTTGACTTTGAAATTAAAGATGTTTTTGAGGCTAAAATTATTTAAAATCAGGACACAGAGTTTTGAATCTTTTAAAGGAAAGTTTTGAAATCATTTTGAAAACAAGATAATTTTGTAAAATCATTTGAATAAAATTAGTGGATACAAAACAATGTCCGACTAGATTTTCGTAGGTTCCATCCTACTTAGGGTTCCATCCCTTTAACGGGCTCGAAGTGGATTCCATTCCACGAATAAATTGGATATTAAGATGCCAGTGCTTTTCTACGAGTTTTAACAAATATTCCTAATAAAACAAACTTAACCTTGAAATCTTGAACTCTTGATAATCTTGATACTCATGAGTCTTCTATCTCTATATCTTGAATCTCTATACTGTACAGTCTTCATTCTTGATACCTGCATGGTTAGATCCTGCATATACATATATATCTAAACTTGTAATGTTAGTATTTATATTTTATAATCTATTCTAAGGTTGTTGTCATCAAAACCATCATCTCATGGACTAACAATATCCCCCTTTTTGATGATGACAACCTTTGTTTATAAAATATCACTTCTATCCTAATAACTCCCCCTAAAACTAACAACTCCCCCTTAATCTATGCCTAACTACCCTATTTTATATTTCTCCCCCTTTGTCCTCAACAAAAACTATCTCTAAACTATATAACTCCCCCTTAATGTAATACTCTATGACATGTGATTATAATGATAGTGTTATCATAAATAATCAACACTTAGATCTAAAACTAAAACTTAGTCCTAAACCACTAACTATAAAACTCCCCCTTAAACTAATACTAGAACAAAGTATAGTAAATGAATTGTGAAAGATATTAACTTAATTATACTATAATTATTCAATAAATATGTATAAATATATTTCAGACAATACAATCAACACACACATCAAAACCAATCATGTCAGACAAGTCAAACAAATCAATCAATTCAAACAAGTCAAACAAGTCAATCAAGTCAATCAAATCAAACAAGTCAATCAAGTCAAACAAGTCAATCAAGTCAATCAAATAAAACAAGCCAATCAAGTCAAACAAGTCAATCAAAACATTAAAAACTAATAATCCTATATTATAAGACAATACTACAAACTCCTTCTAAATAAAATACACTCGTTATGTATACATGTATGCAATATGTAGTTTGTAATGCAGTATGAAATGTATGACATATGCAATGTAGCATGAGATGATATGCAGAATGAAGTGCAACTTGTGATGCAAATGATTATGATATTTCATGCATTGTAATTTATGATGTAATATGCAATGAAATGTGATATGAAATAGAATGCATAATGATATGTTATATGAAACAAAATGATAATGAAAATAATAATAATAATAATAATAATAATAATATGCAGAATGATATGATGATGATATATATATATACTACGGTAAGTGACATTCAGATTATAAGATAAACATGAGTGATAAGTAATATCTAATTGACAAGCATATATATATATATATATATATATATATGTGTGTGTGTGTGTGTGTGTATGTCTATGTATGTATACATATATCAAACTATTTATTATAAAACACTTCAACCAAACAAAGGTAAAACACACCAATTACTAGACTTAAGTTAAGGAAACTAATGAATGGGACTGAAATAGTTGTAAAGACAATAGTTTAAAGGTAATAAATGGTATTAAAATTGTAACATAATCGTGAAAGGCAGTAATCAAACTTAATATCAAAATTAAATGCTAAGGAATAAGGACTTATACTATATATGATCAAATATGGTTTTTATAAAGATTAATAGCCTACTTATTTAATTTATTTAAAATAATTATTTTAATTTAGTTACTATAATCCAAACTTCCATGTTTATAAAATACTTATCTTACTAATTAAAACCTTTATATTAAATTATTATTGGTTTAAATATTTTAGAAACATGTTTAAATATCTTTTAAATTTAAAAAATATCATAATGAAATATTAAATAAAATAATAAAGATTGAAAAACTAAAATAAACATGTGTTACATTAAGGCTTCTTACATTAAAAAATTTAATTAATTATTAAAAATATTTTAAAAATGAAATTACTTTTAAAATATTCTAATATAAGTTAGAAAATAACTCTAAAAAGAATAGAAAAATACTTAGTTTAAATATCATTTTTTTATAATTTAAAATTTCAAACAGAAAAGACAACATTTACAGAATGCTATAAAAAGTTTTTGCAATAAAATATATTCAAAACAATATAAAATAGAAACTGTAGCTTTTACCATATGCTGTGTAAAGTTTCTGAAACTCTACAGTGTTTCAAAGCACAGAAATGCTATAAAAACGAATTTGCAGTACTTACAAAACATTACAGAAGAAAAGAAGCATTTTAGAAATGCTATCTAAAATTCTGGTCATGTGATGTGGTGCAATCTTATTAATTGAAGAAATATATAGATAGAGCCTTATTTTAACATTCTAAATTCATTCTACTAATTTCTTAAAAATATAAAATTAGTGTCTTAAAAGAAATAGAGTATGAGAAGTAAAAATAACATTAGAAAAGTTGAAATCATGAATGAATGTATGCTTTTCTACTTAGTATAGTTGTAATAAATTAGTTGTAGATTTTATTTGAAAGAAAACACATTTTAAAAGACTTTTAAAAAAATTTAGACTTGTATAACGATATTTATACTATGGTGTGTCGATATATGGACCAAAATATCAAAACTTATAAAAGAGATAAATTTCTATACCTAACTAAATGCATAGATATATATATATATATATTCCTAAATGCAACAATAAAGATGAAATAATAGTAAAGCGTACCAATTTTTGCATTCCATCTTTCAAACTTTGTTGTTCCTCCAATGTTGTGAACCACACATTTATATCTTTCTGAATTTGACGACGATATATGTTCTATTGCGACGGGCTCGTTTTTCTGATCAGCGTAGTATATTCATTTGCTGAATTTGGAGACCGTATGAGAAAGATACAGATGATTTAGTAAATTGATCAACTTGGCGCCAAAACTTTGAATTCGAATTTTGAATGAATGGACACTTCAACCACTATAAATAGGCCTAACGGTCACCACTTTTCATAAGAATTCCTTCTCTTCATCTTCTTCCCGTTTTTCTATATACTATCAAACTTCTAGAAGGCATATCTCCTTCGTTTCTTAACGGAATTAGATGAAACCAGCAGCAAGTCGAAGAGGAAGGCAAGGGCTACGATCTAGTAATAGTTTGGTGTCAAATTTGGACGGTATTGTGATGCAACAGGCCGAACAGTAGAAGAAATGTAAAAGATCCCGTATACAGTTTTTAAGTTTTGGATAGCCAACTTCAAACTGTCATATCTCACTCAATTTTGATCGGAATTTGATGATCCACCCATCAAAACGACCATGAGAACAAGAACTACAATCTGGAAAAGGATTGGGAACAAAATACTCAAATATATGGATACAATTTGAAGAATACCTTTGACAGTTTTGCCTTCTTTTTCTCTTTGTTCACCAAAACTTCATTTGACCATAACTTGGTCATTTCTTGACGAATTCACACAAAACCATTGGCATTGCGAAGCAGATGGAGAGAAGTACAGTATCAAATCAAGTTGTAGATGAGAACCAAAAGTTTTGTATTGATCTGGTACCCATTTCTTTGTTGATTTCCAATATATATCCACTTGTTCTTCTTGATCGATGAATGATTATCTGAAATCTTTTAACCAACAGTCATTAGACATAATTCTTCTCCTGCAAAACAAAATAACTTTTTAAAAAATCAAGTGACTTTTCAAAATAACTAAATATAGTTTTAAACAAAAATATCATGATGATTCTGTGACATATTCATATGAAAATAGTGTTAATAAAATCCTAAAAATAGCCATTTTTAAAAAAAACTTTTTCAAAATTCAGATTATGGAAACTTTGAAAACCTTGCTCTGATACCAATTGTTAGAATGCGGATTAAGGATCTTAAGGATAGAATTAACACTAGAGGGGGGGTGAATAGTGTTTTAAGAAATTTGTTAATCTTTTTGAGTTTATCTTAATTTGTTAACAATGTATACACTAATCAGACACAGATGCAAATATAAAGTAAAAGCAGTAAAGGAAAGAACACACCGGATTTTATACTGGTTCGGAGTTACCCTACATCCAGTCCCACAACACAAGTACGGATTTCCTTTCAAAAACAATTCTTACAAATACAACCCTCGGTTTCAAGGCTACGAGGTACACCCTCCAGATTCACAATCCTCTGGGTAGAGATACTTGATTTCTGGGACAACAAGTTCACCCAATTGATTTCCAGGGCTACAATCACACCTTTTCCCTTTTGATTGATTTCCAAGGCTACAATCACACCTTTTCTCGTTAATAGATTACAAAGAAGTCTATAACTCTGAATAGCACTGAGAACTTTGTAGAGATAGTGATGAAGAATCAAACTAGAAGTAATCGAGTATGATTCGATGTTGATTTCGGCAGAGTAATGGTATAAATTTGTATTAAGAAATGTGGAAGAAGAAGAGGAGTGAAAACCAGAAAAAAATGATTAAAAATTCGTTGAAACTGACCCCTATTTATAGAAGAACAACAGCCATGACCATTCATGAAGAGTTATGGTGAATAGACACTTCTTTTGAAATTTGAATTTTGAATCAAACTGATACCATGTCGACATGGTACCTATAGGCATGTCGACATCCCACAGCCTTTTTTGATGTTTTGAATTTCTTTGAAAATAACATTTATCTTATATAAAAACTATTTTAAACTTTATAAATATACTTGACTTTAGTTGAAATTCATAAGTAAATATAAAGAACAATATATACATAATTTAACTATAATTTTATATTTAAATCTAAGTATAAATATTTAAAAGTTAAATATATTATTTGAAGATAATTTAAAATCAGGATTAATTTGACTTTGAAATTAAAGATGTTTTTGAGGCTAAAATTATTTAAAATCAGGATAGAGAGTTTTGAATCTTTTAAAAGGAAAGTTTTGAAATCATTTTGAAAACAAGATAATTTTGTAAAATCATTTGAAATAAAATTAGTGGATACAAAACAATGTCCTACTAGATTTTTGTAGGTTCCATCCTACTTAGGGTTCCATCCCTTTAACGGGCTCGAAGTGGATTCCATTCCACGAATAAATTGGATATTAAGATGCCAGTGCTTTTCTACGAGTTTTAACAAATATTCCTAATAAAACAAACTTAACGTTGAAATCTTGAACTCTTGATAATCTTGATACTCATGAGTCTTCTATCTCTATATCTTGAATCTCTATACTGTACAGTCTTCATTCTTGATACCTGCATGGTTAGATCCTGCATATACATATATATCTAAACTTGTAATGTTAGTATTTATATTTTATAATCTATTCTAAGGTTGTTGTCATCAAAACCATCATCTCATGGACTAACATGTGTGTGTGCATGTGTATGTGTATAGAATAGCGGAAAATAAAAAAGCAAGAATATGGGTAAATCGGTTCCGGAAAAGAGGTAAATTCTAGATCTATAAATTCAAACTACGTCTAATTCAAATCACTTCTCAGATCTATAATTCTAATGAATATGTACATGCTTTTAATACATATTTCGGTAAAAGGAAAGAGAGTCAAACAAGGAGAACGAATTTAGATCTGGATATTTGGAAGCTAAGAGGTGAGTGGAAAATCATGTGTTTTACATAATATTAGATTTATATCATTTGTGAATCTGTTTCTTTTATGCCTAGATATAAATCATGGAATTACAGGCTTAAGTATATAAAATGAACTTGAGATCCTAGTATACACATTCTGTAAACCGTTAGCTTTTATTGAATGTTGTATACACTTAAATCGGGAATGTAACGGTGAAAGTACCTAAAAGTTATGAGATAGTCAGTAATAAGATTGTATGTTAATTCCAGATTTCATTTTTGAATGTTATAAGCTGTTAAACTTGAATTGAAGATATTTCAAATTTGATTGGGCTTTAAATTTACATTTTAATTCATTGGAATAAAGAATCTTTCTATGTGAATTTCTATAAACTATCCAACTTTACAATTATATATGAAAGTGTGTCGTTTGAAATAACAAGGAATACACCCAAAAGAAAGAGATGTGCAAAATAGGGGTGGGCATAAACCACACCGTTATACGGAAACCGCCCGCACCGAACCGCAAAAACGGTGCGGAAACCCGCACCGAATCTTCTAACCAAAGCAAATACCCCAAACCGGACCGACCCGCATCGATACGGTTCGGTTGCGGGTTGGACGATTGAACCAACCATATTAAACCGGACCGAACCGAATATCTACACTAGTAATTTTATGATAAAAATATAAGCAACTCCTATCTTATTTTAGATTCTAACGATGTATATTCAATTTTTAGCGTATGTTATTATATTAATAATATTCGCTGTCAGAAAAGAAGAAGTTATAGTTTTGGTATAATATTTTTCATATTTTTTTTGGATAAATGTTAATTATAATCTTATTCTAGTCATTTTCTTTGATGATTATGCATTGATTAATGTTGATGTTTGGTTAATTTACCAAAAAAATCTCTCTTGTAGCTAAATGTCAAATTGAAATATCCATACAGTTAAGAACTAATCTTTCATTTCAGTATAATATTGTGTGTTTTAAAATTTAAGTATAAAAGCTTCACACAGTTCCTTCGTAAATTGATTGTTGATGGAAGTAATACTCTTATTTCATATGTAATATGGGTTCAAACCAAACCAGACCGAAACCGAACCGTATTACATTCAAACCGAATCGAAACCGAACTGTTTAAAAGATTAGTTTAATGGTTTCTATTTTTGAGTAACCGTTTGAAGCGGTGCGGAAGCGGTTTGGACTTCAAACCGCACCAAACCGACCCGCGCCCACCCCTAGTGCAAAATATGGATGTTTACCGTATTTTGTACTACTTGTTTCAATAAACACAAAAAAGTAATTCCTTGTAATTCCGAACATAGCACGATTTCTCTTTTTAGGTAATTTATAGGAAGTTACAGAGATAAAATTTCTCTTTTGGGAAAGATATAGTTCCAGCACATTAAAATTTCGAAGTCTCTAAATGTAGAACTAAAAGCGTTACAAATAGAAATAACAATAATTCTGTCATCGATTATATATATGTGATTAAATATAAGTTAAGAAATAAATAATAAGCACTGAATATGAATAAAACAATGAATTAAAGAGTTAGGGAGTAGCAATCAAGTTAAAATTGGCATTAATTGAAATGAGGCAGTAAATGCTAATTATTAATTGAAAAATATGATACTTAATTGTATTAATTGAAAAGTAGTAAACTATACTTAACGACAGTTGGGAAATTGAAATAAGAAGTAAGTTCATGGTAAGTAAATGAACATTAATAATTGAACTTAGGAGGCGTAATAATTTTCTTGTTGAAATTATATGGCCTCAAGAGCACGTTTATGATAGGTGTGAATTATTGGGTTTAGCCTTAATTAATTATAAATGACACGGTCATTAGTATGGGTTGGGATGAGAGGTCAGTAATGTTACACAATAGAAATCCATCCTTCGCAAAGGGCTACCAACGGTCGTGTATACATTGTACTCATGTGGGACATCTCAAACTGTAGGACTCATGGGGATATACGTTCGCGTATAAGCATTGGGAATATACCAATGTGGGTTCGCCTCGAATTTGAAGTCTTAAATGTCTAATTGGGGCCTGGTTCAATTTCAACATAAGGTACTAAGTAAGCAGGTGGGCATTTCCTTGATTTTCCTTAGGCAATTTAAATTGGATAGTGGGCATAAACTCGATACCATATATTTGAGGAGTAGGGCTGTACATAGTTGGTCAAGTGCTCCATCGGTCCCGAGTGTTTATTAGAAAGACTTTGGTTATGCCTAGAGACGGACTATACTTCCAACTGGTGTAGGTTAGGATATGCAATTGCCTCAAATGTTGTTTGTTGTTGTTAGTTAGGAGGTGGGCAGTAAGCCCCAGATAAGCCTTTGAGACGAGTTAGTAATATGGCTAATTAGTTGCAATACCATTATTAGGCACCATCGGAAGGTTTCTTGGAGAATGTAATGTGCAATATATTATTATAGATACTAGCGGGGAATGTATCCTTGTCAATTGATGACAACGATGCCTACACACAGACACACAGACACACACACACACACACACACAGATATATCTCTATTTTATTCCTCGGGTTAAGTTGGATGTATCGTATGCGTATATGAAGTCAAAATGACTGAGCTATGGATAATAGACATAACACATAATGGAAAACAATCGGCATAAAGTAGTGTTATGGATAAGATATGCAATTTACCAGTCAACAGAATGTTGGTTAGACCCCCTCCTCATTAAAACCCCATGATAGATTTCGAAAGATAGGTAATTGTACAAGGCAGGAACAATGAGAAGGCAGATTCTCTCTTCATGCTTTGCACTGACAAAAGGCACTAGATATTCGAGGAATGTTATTAGTTCGAAGGTAATAGCCTTAGTTAGTATATATTCTATTATATTTTATCATTCCACTATGAGTTCATATAGGTAACTCTCTGATATACTTATGTTTATTACAGGATACCAACACCAATGATCTGTACCCTAATGGACTTTGGTCTTTCGATTTAGTTGGAATATCGGGCCCATTAAGGCGCAGGTTGTTACATCTAAGTTATTAATTATAGCTTCAAGTATGTATTTCCATGTATCATCAGGCCTTTTACTTTGAAGCTATAATTGATTCACAATAACCCAATAACCACAATTACCATCGTTTGGCATATATCATAACCTAATTATGTACGACTTCATAATGTTCGAGATTTGTATTAAATGATAACCATCAACTTGAATGTCTTCTCTTTATTTTTTTTCATACTTCAAGCTCTATAGCTTCGATAGGAGTAGGATTAGATGCATTTGACAAAAAAGCTTCAACATACTCAAAATATAAAGGCTCTCTTTTGGTTAATGTATCTTTTCTACACTACTTTTTAGAAGGTCTACCTTTTCTAATTGTGGCCATAGGAGGTTCTAACGTTTTTTTGTCGATGGAAAAGCCAATACTTTCAACTCACCTTGCATAGTAACTCATTCATTATCAGGCACAACACCATATCTACATTGTAGGGCTTGAACTTCAAGTAATTCTGCAAAGATTAGAGTGGCATGATGCAATGTTGGGGGTGTACAAGTTAGTTGTTTTCAAAAACAATCAATGGAAATTAAATGAATGTAACCATATGCCAACTTATATTCTATAAGCATACGAGCACAAGGTAAATCATTACTTTCCACAAAATATAGCCATAATGTTCGATGTTTGAACCAACTGTAGAAATGATGCTTATCTCATTTAAAAGAAAATTAAGAGCTTTATGAGATACAAATCCATTTAATTCCCTAAACATTAGCTCATTTCTAAAACGATGTATTGATCTTGTAACACTTGTTTCGCAAGCATGTTCTATTGCCACTATTCCATTTTTCGCACATAGTGTGCATTCGTCTAACATTGGAAAAAACTATCTGTAGTGGAATCAAAATACTGTTAGAATGCAGATTAAGGATCTTAAGGCTAGAATTAACACTAGAGGGAGGTTGAATAGTGTTTTAAGAAATTTGTTAATCTTTTTGAGTTTATCTTAATTTGTTAATAATGTATACACTAATCAGACACAGATATGAACACAGAATCAAACACAGATGCAAATATAAAGTAAAAGCAGTAAAGGAAAGAACACACTAGATTTTATACTGGTTCGGAGTTACCCTACATCCAGTCCCGCAACAAAAGTACGAATTTACTTTCAAAAACAATTCTTACAAATACAACCCTCGATTTTAAGGCCACGAGGTACATCGCTCCAGATTCACAATCCTCTGGGTAGAGATACTTGATTTTCGAGGCAACAAGTTCACCCAATTGATTTCCAAGGCTACAATCACACCTTTTCTCGCTCTATTGGTTACAAAAAGTCTATAACTCAGATTAGCACTTGGATCTTGTAGAGTTTGTGGAGAGAATCAAAACCAGAAATTATCTAGTTAGATTCGATATTGATTTCGGCAGAGTAATGGTGTAATTTGTAAATAAGAAAGTGGAGAAGAAGAAGAGAAGTTAAATCAGAGAAAAAAGTGATTAAAATTCGTTGAAAACACCCTTTATTTATAGTAGATCAATAGCCATGTCCATTGGTGAAGGGATGTGGCGAATAGACACTTCTTTTAAAAAAACAATTTAACTGTCACTATGTCGACAGGGGTACATGTGACCATGTCGACATGCCCTTGTATTTTTTGGTGATTTGTTTTTCTTTGAAAATAATTTCTATATTATATTATACATATATTTAAACTTTAAAATATACATATATATAGTTATAATACATAAATAACTATAGAGAACAATATTAAAATATATATAATAATTTTCTATACTTTTATATTTAAATCTTAAGTATAAATATATAAAGCAGCTAAATATATTAATATCAAAATTGTAGTTTAAAAACTTAGGATAATAATTTAAAATCAAAGATATTTAAAATTAAGGATATTTAAAACTAAGGATATTTTTGAGGCTAAAATATATTGAAAAACCAGGACAGATGATTTTGGTTTTTAAACAGGAATATTTAAAATCATTTTGAAAAACAAGCTATATATTTTGAAAATCATTTTGAAATAAAAGTAAGTGGATACAAAAAGATGTTCCACTAGATTTTTCGTAGGTTCCATCTTACTTAGGGTTCCATCCCTTTAACGAGCACGAAGTGGATTCCATTCCACGAATAAAATAGATTTTAAGATGTCAGTGCCTTTCTATGAGTTTTAACAATATTCCTAACTATATAACTTATCTTGGAAACTTGAACTCTTGAAATTCTTGATACTCATGAGTCTTGAATCTTTATATCTTCAATCTTTGATCTTGAATCTTTATACTGTACAGTTCTTCATTCTTTAGTACCTGCAAACATATCTATATATATCTACACAATAATGTTAGTATTATATATTTTATAATCTAATTCTAAGTAAGGTTGTTGTCATCAAAACCAACTCCTCAGGGACTAACAATCTCCCCCTTTTTGATGATGACAACCTTTGTTTATAAAATATCACTTCTATCCTAATACTTCTAATAACCCCCCTTAATCTATGCCTAACTATCCTATTTTATACTTCTCCTCCTTTGTCATCAACAAAAAATCATATAACTCCATAATTATAATACTATATAACTCTATATAACTCCCCCTGAAACTAAGACTACATTACTTGTGATTATAATGATAGTGTTATCATACATAATCAATACTTTACTTTAAACTAAACTCTTAATAACTATTTTTCCTAACTAATAAACTATATATTCAAAAGATAAGAGAATATACGAATAAGAGAACACAATTTATTATATAATGTTATATTTATATGTGTGTAAACTATGTAAACAAATATACATGTGTTTTTTAATATAAACAACTATATATACAACGATACGAACGAAAAAAATGAAATAAAGAACACTAAGGAGTATTCTTGACAATAGAAGACCTATGAATCGAACAATTAGGATAGTGGAGACAGAAGTTTCCACGCTGTTCGACAAGGTTTCCATCCTTATCAAAACATACTTCACCAACGCAAACTACGGTGTCATCGTCTTCAACTTGCACTTTATGAATAGGTGCATCCTCTTCTTCCAAGGGTGCGTCTTCCTCTTCCATTGGCTCTTTTTCACTATCCTCTTGTGCATGGTCACTAGAAGACTCTTCTTCGATCAAGATCGGGTTCGCTTGGTTATCCATTAGGAACTTCTGCAAATTTCCAAGGATTCGACCTTGCTTCTCCTGTTCTTTACTCTTCCGAATTTGTTTGACTTGAATCTCAGTCACCATTTGCAGAATATCCTTTGTAGTATCCTCTAATTTTATCACACGAGCGTGAATGGAGCGTTGAAGAGGGTCGGGAGTAGGAGAGTGAAATGAAAAAGTCGAGTTTATGTTTGAATTTGATGGAGAAGCCATTATTTTCTTTGTTTCAGAAGTTAAACCATAAGAAAATGAGAGAGAATGAAGAGAAAGTCGAAATATGGAAGAATATATAACCAACTTTTCAAATTTTGGTGGGAATTTTAATTTTCAAAAAATACCGTTATATGTCGACATGGTGGGATATGGGGTTGTCGACAGGGGTATTTTAATTTTGGCTTCTAATTTATTTTTAATTTATTTAATTATACTTGTTATATATTTATGTTTTATACTTAAGTTATTGAACAAATACCTAATTCTCTTCTTAATTTAGTAAATATAGATTCATTTAATGGTTTTGTTAAGATATCAGCAGTTTGATTCTCAGAGTTTATATATTCGAGAGTAATTACTTCTTTAGTTATATTATCTCTAAGAAAATGATGTCGAATATCAATATGTTTAGTTCGAGCATGATGAGTAGGATTTTTAGATAAATTTATTGCACTAGTATTATCACAATAAATTGGCGATTTTGAGATATTTAATCCAAAATATCTTAAGGTTTGTTGCATATATATTACTTGAGAACAAGCCAAAGCCGTAGAAATATACTCTGCTTCAGTTGTTGATAGAGAAACTATATTTTTCTTTTTACTAAACCAGGAAACCAGAAAATGTCCCAAAAAGTGACAAGTTTCACTTGTACTTTTTCGGTCCGATTTACATCCAGCATAGTCAGCATCACAGTATGATATTAAATCAAATGAATCCTTTTTAGGATAAAATAAGCCATAATCAGAGGTGTGTTTAATATATCTTACGATACGTTTTACAGCTTTTAAGTGAGTTTCTTTAGGATGAGATTGATATCTTGCACAGAGACATACACTATGCATGATATCAGGTTTACTAGCAGTGATATAGAGCAATGATCCAATCATTCCTCTATACAACTTTTGATCTCTACATCTTTCGAGAGATCTTCTTTACTTAGATATTCATTGGTTGCCATGGGAGTAGGTTTTCCACTCGCAGTAGTCAAACCAAATTTATTAACTAGTTCTTTAGCATATTTTTCTTGACTAATAAAAGTACCATTATCTAACTGTTTTATTTGCAATCCTAAAAAGAAGTTTAATTCACCCATATGACTCATCTCAAACTCTTTTGTCATTATTTCAGAAAATTCTTTATTCATTTTGAAGTTAGTTGAACCAAAAATGATATCATCTACGTATACTTGAACTAGTTGAATATCATTTTTATTTCTTTTAATAAAAAGAGTATTATCTATTTTACCAATTTCAAAATTTGATTGTAATAAATAAGATCTTAGTCTATCATACCAGGCTCTAGGAGCTTGTTTTAGACCATATAAAGCTTTCTTAAGTTTGTACACATGGTTTGGTAATTTTTCATCTTCAAAAAGTGGGGGTTGTTCAACATATACTTCTTCTTTTACAAATCCATTTAAAAATGCACTTTTAACATCCATTTGAAATAATTTGAAATTATTATGATTTGCGAAAGCAAGTAGAATCCTAATGGCTTCTAATCTTACTACAGGAGCAAAGGTTTCGTCACAATCTATACCTTCTTCTTGACAATAACCTTGGGCGACTAATCGTGCTTTATTTCTAACGACCTCACCTTGTTCATTCATTATATTTTTATAGACCCATTTAGTTCCAATTATAGTTTTATCTTCAGGTCTAGGAACAAGTTACCAAACTTCATTTCTAGTGAATTGATTTAATTCTTCTTGCATAGCCAAAATCCATGAATCATCAGTTGATGCTTCTGTTTGTGCCAAAAATGGTCACAAACCCCAAGTATTGTGAAAGCACCAGTGTATGAATACAAATCAGCAATATTCAAACACAAATCTCAGATCTAAGTTAGCAACAAACAGCAATCCAGAAGTAATGAACAGTGACACACAATTTATAGTGGTTCGGCTGTCTCCGGCCTACATCCACTTCAAGGTTTTTATCTTTTATTGATGTTCTTTGCTGATTACAGATGATTACAGCAGATACAATGAATGAATTCGAGTATAATAGCAATGGAAAGAAGTAGAATTGAATCCGACAGAGTCTGGACGTTCAGTCGCCAAAAAGATCCCCTTTCTATAGGCTTCAAGGGGCTATTTATAGGCGTAGGAGGCTGAGATCGTGCCCAAACTTCGAGAGACTTCTTCTGGCACGTGAGGGGGCCCACGCGACCAACCCCACCAAGTTTCGACTTGATCTGTGATCGATACGAAGCAATTTCGTATCCATCAAGAAATGATCCAATCGAGCTGAAACTTGGCAGGATTGTCCTGTACCTTGCATGCAAGCTACTGTGAAAATTTCGTTGCATTTGGATCAATGGTTCGTGAGATATGATCGATACGAGATTGCACTTTCGTGAACACTACCGCGTTCGAATCCATGTTTCGTATCCACCTGTTCGACTCGATCGGAGCACGTGCGCGTGCAATGATGTGTCGCGAAATCCCTGGGTTGATCCGCTTTGCATGCCGAGTTCGACCAAGTGACCCGCACCTAGCGCTTAAGTTTCATTCGTATCGGCTATTTGTTCGCATCCAGTCATTTTAGCTTTTATTCGAACCACTGTGATCGATTCGAAGTATAGACCACGATGGATATGAGTTCAACTGATACGATCAGAGCCTTGGGATGGATTCGAATAGACCGAGGCGGTATCCTTGTGATGGATACGAAATCGATCGATTCGAACAAGCCAGTGTGATGATAGATGCGAGTATGATGGATTCGAAATGCACTAAACCTGATGGATACGAACACACTGAGGCGATGCCATTCCGATGGATACGAACCTGATGGATTCGAAATGGTCATTGCCCCAGTTCACCGATGGATACGAACTACGTATTCTTCCTACCTTGTATCGATCATATCTCCTCCACTTGAACTCCGATTTACCTGAAACTTGGAATGTGGCCTCTTCTAGCATTGATCATCATCTCCAATCGATTCCGTCCGAATCGGAGCCTGGTCAAATTTTGACGACATCCATCGCAGCCTTAATTCTAGTCAATCCCCAATCCTGATATCGATCGTTCCTTGCCAATTCGTTGATATTCCAGCCTTGACCAAAAGGTGGGATAACATTTGCCCCCCAAAACATGCCTTATGACAATAAGGCGTGTTTTGAACAACTCCGAATCTGATATCCAAAGTCCATAGCCAGTTCCATGCCCATCCAAACTCGATAACCGAGTTTTAATCCATCCTTAGTCAATAGCCAATAACCGAATTCAGGACCTCTCTGGGTTGATATCCAAATCCATAACCTCTCCAGGCTCTTTCCAAGCGCAATCCACACCTGACGACCGTGGTCCAGTATCCCTGGACGTTGAGCTAACCTCTCCGGGTTCTTGTCAAGCGCAATCCACACCTGACGACCGTGGTCCAGTATCCCTGGACGTAGATAATGTCGGGGCTTAAGTCCTAAGCCGAGTTCTGGTCACTCCGGACCCTTGTTGAGCATAGTCCATACCCAATGACCTGAAATGATAACCGATAATATAGAGCCTAAGTCTTAGGCTGAATCCTGGTCTCTCCGGACCCTTGCCGAGCATAGTCCATACTCGACGACCTGAATGAGTCACTTTACCACGTTCGGGCAAAACGACTCACCCCTTGCCAGGCATAATCCATACCCGATGACCGTTTATCAAAACCCAAACAAAAATCCAGTCAAAATCCAATCCAAAAGCCAAGTCAAACCAAAAAATCAGAAATCCAAACCAGCATCCAAAACAGAAACCAATCATCCAAACGAAAATCCAAAACAGAAAACAAACAAAACCAGGAGTTCAAACCAAACTCCAAAACCAAACCAGAAAACCAAGTGTCCAATCAAAAAACGGAAAACAGATTTCGCAAACCATGGCTTCACGGTTTATCATCATTCAGAGCATGCTTAGGGGCTATCTCCGTCCCCATACATGTGTAAATGACTTGGTTGCTCGCTAATGGTTTGTTACTTATTTCATATTACCCCGGTCAATTGATGACCAATCGACCATCATTCCTGGGCCTCACACCCTCATGGCTTGAGGTAGGTGGTGGTTGCTCCTGCTCCACCGCTGCATTACGAGCCCCAACATACTGCCTCAATTGTCCATTCCTCACATGCTCCTCAACTATATCCTTTAAGTCCCTGCAGCTATTGGTATCATGCCCGTCCAGATCATGAAAGAGACAATGCCTTCCTAATGCCCTCTCCCGCTCGGATGGTTCTCTCCTAGCCGGCCTCCGGTAAGGAAGGCGATTCCGGGTTTCCATGTATATCCGCTCCAGTGTCTCGTTTAATCCCGTGTATGTGGAAAACTTTGGATCCTTCCATCGCTTCCTAGCTTTTTCAGAATCATTGTCCAACTTCCTTTTCTCTTTATCTTTATCCGAACATCTACTGGATGGTCCTCCACCCTCAGTTGCATTCACTTCCTTCAACTTTAGATCTGCACATGCATCCTCTTGTCGGAGGAACCTCTCAGCTTCATGAAATAATTCTCTGAGATCCAGTGGTGGGTCTCATATTAAAGATACCTTGAAATCCGAATCCTCCCTGACTCCTGACACCTCCGCCATTAAAACCGTCGATGGATCCGGCCGATCCACCGAAGCAACTGCCGCGTTGAATCGAGTTAGAAATGCTCTAAGCGATTCATCTGTCCTTTGCTTTATCGATGTTAACGTCATCACGTTCTTAGGTCTTTTGATATGAACCTGAAACTGTCCCAAAAACCTATCCACCAATTCCCTCCAAGTCCTGATAGATCCTTCTTCCATCTGCCTAAACCACATTGCAGCTAGATCTGTCAAATACAACGGGAAACATCTGGCCATCACTTCCTCCGATGCCCCCAGCACTTCCATGTGTCTAGTGTATCTCATCAAGTGATCAGTCGGGTCAGCCTTGCCATTATATGCTTCCACGCTAGGTAACTTGAACTTAGGTGGATTCTGAGCTATCCTGATTTCCCGAGCGAACGGACTCCTGTTCACTCCTTCCAAATCTCTATTGGTCAAACCTCCACGCATAGTCTTCCTAATGATTTCCACTAATCCAGCATTGTCTGTCAGGGGTTGCCCCCATGCTCCCGAGGGAACTTCGGCACATATTCTTCATGTGGCTCATTAGCAGCAACGTCGGCCCTAGCCTGTTGAACTCCTTCCAAAGGTCCTCCTATGTTGGATCCGGCGGGCCTGCCCCCAAGCCCTTGTTGATTGCCTTCCGGTTCTGTATTATGTCCTCCATTGGGTTTCGCAACCCTAGTTCCTTGTTCCACATTTGCAGTCGCTATAGTTGGTCCAAGGTTCTGCATCCCTGCAGCTCTCATTTGTTCGAAGAAAGTTTGCATCATATACTGTTGACTTTTCAGCAACCTCTCATGCAACGAATTTGCCATAGCTTCCATTTCGTCTCTCGTGATGTAGATAGAAGCTTGTCCTTCTCTAGCTCCGGAGGACGCCTCTTGACTTCCTCCTTGTTGGCTTCTCTCAATTCTTTGCCTTATACTTGTTTGTCGAGTCATTGTCTTTCAAATCTTCAAGCCTTCAAATATGAACTTCAAATCCTTCGTAGCGGGTGTTAGTTGCCTCTCAATGAAAGCACCAAAGTGTTTGTGCCAAAAATGGTCACAAACCCCAAGTATTGTGAAAGCACCAGTGTATGAATACAAATCAACAATATTCAAACACAAATCTCAGATCTAAGCTAGCAAGAAACAACAATCCAGAAGTAATGAATAGTGACACACAATTTATAGTGGTTCGGCTGTCTCCGACCTA
This sequence comes from Allium fistulosum, assembly GCA_030737815.1. NCBI lineage: Eukaryota > Viridiplantae > Streptophyta > Magnoliopsida > Asparagales > Amaryllidaceae > Allium > Allium fistulosum. The sequence goes on from CM060908.1 coordinate 423,585,144, forward strand.
CGTCCACTTCAAGGTTTTTATCTTTTATTGATGTTCTTTGCTGATTAAAGATGATTACAGCAGATACAATGAATGAATTCGAATATAATAGCAATGGAAAGAAGTAGAATTGAATCCGGTAGAGTCTGGACGTTCAGTCGCCAAAAAGATCCCCTTTTTGTAGGCTTCAGGGGGCTATTTATAGGCGTAGGAGGCTGAGATCGTGCCCAAACTTCGGGAGACTTCTTCTGGCACGTGAGGGGGCCCACGCGACCGACCCCACCAAGTTTCGACTCGATCTGCGATCGATACGAAGCAATTTCGTATCCATCAAGAAATGATCCAATCGAGCTGAAACTTGGCAGGATTGTCATGTACCTTGCATGCAAGCTACTGCGAAAATTTCGTTGCATTTGGATCAATGGTTCGTGAGATATGATCGATACGAGATTGCACTTTCGTGAACACTGCCGCGTTCGAATCCATGTTTCGTATCCACCTGTTCGACTCGATCGGAGCACGTGCGCGTGTAATGATGTGTCGCGAAATCCCTGGGTTGATCCGCTTTGCATGCCGAGTTCGACCAAGTGACCCGCACCTAGCACTTAAGTTTCGTTCGTATCGGCTATTTGTTCGCATCCAGTCATTTTAGCTTTTATTCAAACCACTGTGATCGATTCGAAGTCTAGACCACGATGGATACGAGTTCAACTGATACGATCAGAGCCTTGGGATGGATTCGAATAGACCGAGGCGGTATCCTTGTGATGGATACGAAATCGATCGATTCGAACAAGCCAGTGTGATGATAGATGCGAGTATGATGGATACGAAATGCGCTAACCTGATGGATACGAACACACTGAGGCGATGCCATTGCGGTGGATACGAACCTGATGGATTCGAAATGGTCATTGCCCCAGTTCACCGATGGATACGAACTACATATTCTTCCTACCTTGTATCGATCATATCTCCTCCACATGAACTCAGATTTACCTGAAACTTGGAATGTGGCCTCTCCTAGCATTGATCATCATCTCCAATCGATTCCGTCCGAATCGGAGCCCGGTCAAATTTTGACGACATCCATCGCAGCCTTAATTCTAGTCAATCTCCAATCCTGATATCGATCGTTCCTTGCCAATTCGTTGATATCCCAGCCTTGACCAAAAGGTGGGATAACAGCTTCTCTAGGATTTTTGGGTTCAATAGATGATATAAATGCTACATTACTCATTTTACTTAGTTGATTTCTAGTTGTAACAATAGATTGCATATCTCCTATTATATTTTCAATAGGATGATCTTTTAAAAGTTTAATCCTTTTATTAGGATGATTAATTTCATTATTAATTTCGGTTGATTCCTGATTTTGAGTAATTAAATCTTCTTCATCATTTGTAATTTCAAAATCTTTTAATTTTTCATCAAACGAAACATGCATTGTTTCTTCGATGGTGTTAGATCTTAAATTAAAAACTCTATAAGCTTTACTTCTATTAGAATATCCGATAAAGATTCCTTTGTCGGATTTAGGATAAAATTTATCCAAATTATCTTTTGTATTTAAAATAAAGCATTTACTTCCAAAAATGCTGAAGTATGATACCTTAGGTTTCTTTCCATGAAGAAGTTCATAAGGTGTCTTATCAGTTAAAGGTCTAATTAAAATTCTATTCAAAATATAACAGGCGGTAGCAACAGCTTCTGCCCAAAAGTGTTTTGGTAAATTACTATCTGAAAGCATAGTTCTCGCACACTCTTGTATCATTCTATTTTTACGTTCAACTACTCCGTTTTGTTGTGGAGTTCTTGGAAATGAGAAATTGTGAGTTATTCCCTTTTTATTGCAGAATTCCTCAAACTTTTCATTTTCAAATTCACCACCGTGATCACTACGAATAGTTATAATTTTTAAAGATAATTGATTTTGAATCCTTTTTGTAAAGTTCTTAAAACATTCAAAAGTATCACTTTTATGTTTCAAAAATATTGTCCATGTAAATCTAGAATAATCATCTACAATTACAAAAACATATTTACTATGATTTATTGACTGAATTTGAGATGGACCAAATAAATCAAGATGAAGTAACTCAAGGGGTTTTGAAGTTGAAATCATATCTTTTAATTTAAAGGAACTTTTTCTAAGCTTTCCTAATTGACATGCATCACATAAACTATCTACTTTAAAATTCATTTTAGGGAGGCCTCTTACTAGATCATGTTTTGACAGTCTAGATAAGAGTTTGAAATTCAAATGTCCAAATCTCTTATGCCAAATCCAAGGGTCACTTGTATTTGCCAAAAGACATAGGTTATCATTTGAAACTTTCATACTAAGAATATAAATATTCTTTTTCCTAATTCCCTCAAATATTATGGTTGAGTTATTATCTTCAATATGACATTTATCTTTTTCAAATTTAATCTTATATCCTTTATCACAGAGTTGACTAATACTAAGTAGATTATGTTTTAGATTCTTAACTAGCAAAACATTAGTAATAATAGTAGTTTCAGAGTTACCGACAATGCCGATGCCAATCACGTATATTTTCGAGTTGTCTCCAAAGTTAACCAGTCCTCCGTCTTTATATATAATATTATTCAGCATATCCAGATTACCAGTCATGTGTCTAGAGCATCCACTATCAAGTATCCACTTATTCCTTTTGAGCTGCACAGATTGCCAATTGTGGATTGATTCCTTAATACCCATAAAGCATCTTTCCTGCACATTATAAAATTTGGGTAGACAACTAGAATTTGAATAACATTCATATGCAGACTCATGGAACAATGATGATTTAAACAATTCTAAACTAGTTTTAACAGATTTTTCAAAAATAGCCATTTTAAAACTTTTCAAAATTCAGATTATGAAACTTTTGAAAACCTCGCTCTGATACCAATTGTTAGAATGCGGATTAAGGATCTTAAGGCTAGAATTAACACTAGAGGGGGGGTGAATAGTGTTTTAAGAAATTTGTTAATCTTTTTGAGTTTATCTTAATTTGTTAACAATGTATACACTAATCAGACACAGATATGAACACAGAATCAAACACATATGCAAATATAAAATAAAAGCAGTAAAGGAAAGAACACACCGGATTTTATACTGGTTCGGAGTTACCCTACATCCAGTCCCGCAACACAAGTACAAATTTCCTTTCAAAAACAATTCTTACAAATACAACCCTCGATTTCAAGGCCACGAGGTACACAGCTCCAGATTCACAATCCTCTGGGTAGAGATACTTGATTTCCGGGGCAACAAGTTCACCCAATTGATTTCCAAGGCTACAATCACACCTTTTCTCGCTCTATTGGTTACAAAAAGTCTATAACTCAGATTAGCACTTGGATCTTGTAGAGATAGTGGAGAGAATCAAAACTAGAAATTATCTAGTTAGATTCGATATTGAGTTCGGCAGAGTAATGGTGTAATTTGTAAATAAGAAAGTGGAGAAGAAGAAGAGAAGTTAAATCAGAGAAAAAAGTGATTAAAATTCGTTGAAAACACCCTTTATTTATAGTAGATCAATAGCCATGTCCATTGGTGAAGGGATGTGGCGAATAGACACTTCTTTTAAAAAACAATTTAACTGTCGACAGGGGTACATGTGACCATGTCGACATGCCCTTGTATTTTTTGGCGATTTGTTTTTCTTTGAAAATAATTTCTATATTATATTATACTTATATTTAAACTTTAAAATATACTTATATATAGTTATAATTCATAAATAACTATAGAGAACAATATTAAAATATATATAATAATTTTCTATACTTTTATATTTAAATCTTAAGTATAAATATATAAAATAGCTAAATATATTAATATCAAAATTGTAGTTTAAAAACTTAGGATAATAATTTAAAATCAAAGATATTTAAAATTAAGGATATTTAAAACTAAGGATATTTTTGAGGCTAAAATATATTGAAAAACCAGGACAGATGATTTTGGTTTTTAAACAGGAATATTTAAAATCATTTTGAAAAACAAGCTATATATTTTGAAATAAAAGTAAGTGGATACAAAAAGATGTTCCACTAGATTTTTCGTAGGTTCCATCCTACTTAGGGTTCCATCCCTTTAACGAGCACGAATTGGATTCCATTCCACGAATAAAATAGATTTTAAGATGTCAGTGCCTTTCTATGAGTTTTAACAATATTCCTAACTATATAACTTATCTTGGAAACTTGAACTCTTGAAATTCTTGATACTCATGAGTCTTGAATCTTGATATCTTCAACCTTTGATCTTGAATCTTTATACTATATAGTTCTTCATTCTTTAGTACCTGCAAACATATCTATTGTTAGCGCCAAAATTGGTCACTAACCCCAAAATCCAGATGAAAGCACCAAATACCAATCACAGCTCAGAGATAGAATGTATGTAGAGAGTAATAATGTGAAGAACAGTTAAAACTGAAATGAAAGCAGTAAAGAACAACAGATTTTATAGTGGTTCGGCTAACTCCGGCCTACGTCCACTCCTGAAGTTTGCTTTTTATTGCTGTAATAATCGATTACAGTTACAAAATGGCAGAGTTGCCTTAGCCTTAGAAAAGAGAAAGTAAGAGAGCAGAAATAAGATCCCCTTTTACTGTGCCCCTGCCTCTCTATTTATAGACAAAGATGGGTTGGACTTCCCTGGTGGGCCTGGTTGCCGAGTACCTCAGCCCAAATGGAGTGGTCTCCATATGCCGAACCATAGATGCCGAACAAGGTGTGGATGCCGAACGATCTCCTCATGCCGAACGTTGGGAGGTGCGAGGTACCGAGGTATGGAGGTGCGAGGTACCAAGATATGGAGGTGCGAGGTATGGAGGTGCGAGGTGCAATGTCGAGCGAGGTGAGGTATGCCGAACGACCCATCCAATGCCGAACGCTCCTTGATGCCGAACGATCCATCCAATGCCGAACGCTCCTTGATGCCGAACGATCCATCCAATGCCGAACGTCTCCAGATGCCGAACGTTGGTTAATGTCGAGCGCTCCATCCAATGTCGAACGTCTCCAGATGCCGAACGTTGGTTAATGCCGAGCGCTCCATCCAATGCCGAACGACGAACTCTCTATGCCGAATGCTCGTCCAGTGCCGAACAAGATTTATGCCGAACACTCCATCCAATGCCGAACGTCGATCTCTCTATGTTGAACGCTCGTCCAGTGTCGAACATTCCTCTATGCCGAACGATCCTTCTAATGCCGAGCACTCGTTCAGTGCCGAACGATCCCTCTATGTCGAATGACGATCTCTCTATGCCGAACAACCTTCAACGCCGAACCATCCCAATGCCGAACGTCATTTGCCAAACTGCCTATCATCATTTTAAACCGAACCCATCATACTTTAGTCTCGATAGTTGTGAAGTTGTTTAAGTTAAATCCGTCTGTCCGCGGCCTTGCCAAAAGGCGGGTTAACACTTGCCCCCCAAAACATGCCTTGCTGTGAAAGGTGTGTTTTGAATAGCCTCAAGTCCAATATCCAAAGTCCATGTTTCATCCATATCCAATAACCAATAGGGGACTTTAGGACCTCTTCGGGTCGATATCCAAATCCATAACCTCTCCGGGCTCTTGCTAAGCGCAATCCACACCTGATGACCGTGGTCCAGTGTCCCTGGACGTTGAGATAACCTCTCCGGGTTCTTGCCAAGCGCAATCCACACTTGACGACCGTGGTCCAGTGTCCCTGGACGTTGCGATAACCTCTCCGGGTTCTTGCCAAGCGCAATCCACACTTGACGACCGTGGCCCTGTGTCCCTGGACGCAAGTAATGCCATGGCTTAAGTCCTAAGCCGAATCCTGGTCGCTCCGGACCCTTGCCGAGCATAGTCCATACTCGACGACCTTTAAGCCAAAATCCAGAGAAAATCCAATCAAAATCCAATCCGAAAAACAAACATTCAAACCAGAATTCAAACCAGAAAAATGAGAAAAACAGGGAGTTCAAACCAAACTCCAAAACCAAACCAGAAAAAGCAAATGTCCAAGTCAAAGGAAAAAACAGATTTCACAAACCCGGGCGTTTCGGTAAGCCATCATCTCAGAGCATGCCTGAGGGTTATCTCCGACCCCGTACATGAGTAAGTGATTTAACCGTTTGCCCGGAGTTTGTTACTTATTCCAAACCATCAAGATTAGTTGATGACCAATCGGTCACCATTCCTGGGCCTCGTGTCCTCATCGTTCAAGGTAGGCGGTGGCTGTTCATGTTCTACCGCCGCATTCCGAGTTCCGACATACTGTCGCAACTGAACATTCCTTATATGCTCCTCGATTATATCCTTTAGATGTCGGCAGCTGTTAGTATCATGCCCGTCCAGGTCATGAAAGAGACAGTGCCTTCCTGATGCCCTTTCACGTTTTGTGGGTTCCCTCCTTGATGGCCTTCGATAGGGAAGATGATCTCGAGTATCTAAGAAAATCCGCTCCAACGTTGCGTTCAATCCTGTGTAAGTGGAGAACTTTGGTTCTCCCCAGCGCTTCCTTTTCCCTTTATCCTTGCCCCCACCTGAGCTTTCGCCGAGTAATCTTCCATCCTTAGTCATGTTTACTTCCTGTGACCTCATGTCCAAACATGCATCCTCTTGTCGAAGAAATCTTTCAGCTTCATGAAAGAATCCCCCAATATCCAACGGTGGGTCCCGTACCAACGATACTTTGAACTCCGAATTGTCTCTGACTCCTGATACCGCAGCCATCAGAACCATTGATGGATCTGGCCGATCCACCGAAGCAACTGCTGCATTAAATCGAGTTAAGAATATCCTGAGCGATTCATCTGCCCCCTGTTTGACTGATGTTAGTGTCATCACGTTCTTTGGCCTTTTTATGTGAACTCAAAATTGACTTAAGAACTTGTCCACCAGTTCTGTCCATGTTCCAATGGATCCATCCTCCAGCTGTCTGAACCACATAGCAGCAATTTCAGTCAAGTACAGGGGGAAACATCGGGCCATAACCTCCTCCGTTGCCCCCAGCACTTCCATATGCCTAGTGTACCTCATCAAGTGGTCGGTGGGATCCGTCTTCCCGTTGTATACTTCCAGAGTGGGTAGTTTGAAATCGGACGGATTCCTAGCTGTCCTGATGTTTCGGGTAAACAGACTTTTGTTAACTCCCTCTGAATCCCTGTTTGTTAGACCTCCACGAATAGTCCGCCTGATAATGTCAGCCAATCCAGTGTTTCTAACTAATCCAAACTGCCCCCCAAGTCCCCGAGGAAATTCTGGCACATATTCTTCATCACGTACTCCTGTATTCTTATCGACGCCAGGCCGCGTAGCGTCATCCGGTATCCCTCCATGAACTGGTCCAGCATTCCCTGGTGGTGTGCCCCCGAGTCTAGGTCCATCTAGATTGTTAGCTGTTTGTTGATTGGGAGCTGCCTCCTGTTGAATCACTCCATCTGTCCGCTGGTTGAGTCCCTCTGGTCCAGTTCCACGAACTTGAGCTCCTGCAGTTCTTGGTTGTTCAAATTGCCTGAGAAGAGCCTGCATCATCTCCTCTTGTCGTTTCATCATCTGCTCCTGCATAGAATTCATCATTGCCTGCATCTCATCTCGAGTTATGTAGATGGATGCATGATCCTCTCCAGCTCCAGAAGAGGCTGCTTGACTTCCTTCCTGATTGCTTCTTTCCACTACTTGCTTCCTTGTTGGTGGTCTAGCCATTGCTTTCAAGGATCCAAGTTCCTAACTCCAAAATTCCTGATTGTTTCAATTTCTCAGTGAAAGCACCAAAGTGTTAGCGCCAAAATTGGTCACTAACCCCAAAATCCAGATGAAAGCACCAAATACCAATCACAGCTCAGAGATAGAATGTATGTAGAGAGTAATAATGTGAAGAACAGTTAAAACTGAAATGAAAGCAGTAAAGAACAACAGATTTTATAGTGGTTCGGCTAACTCCGGCCTACGTCCACTCCAGAAGTTTGTTTTTATTGCTGTAATAATCGATTACAGTTACAAAATGGCAGAGTTGCCTTAGCCTTAGAAAAGAGAAAGTAAGAGAGCAGAAAGAAGATCCCCTTTTACTGTGCCCCTGCCTCTCTATTTATAGACAAAGATGGGTTGGACTTCCCTGGTGGGCCTGGTAGCCGAGTACCTCATCCCAAATGGAGTGCTCTCCATATGCCGAACCATAGATGCCGAACAAGGTGTGGATGTCGAACGATCTCCTCATGCCGAACGTTGGGAGGTGCGAGGTACCGAGGTATGGAGGTGCGAGGTACCAAGATATGGAGGTGCGAGGTATGGAGGTGCGAGGTGCAATGTCGAGCGAGGTGAGGTATGCCGAACGACCCATCCAATGCCGAACGCTCCTTGATGCCGAACGATCCATCCAATGCCGAACGCTCCTTGATGCCGAACGATCCATCCAATGCCGAACGTCTCCAGATGTCGAACGTTGGTTAATGCCGAGCGCTCCATCCAATGTCGAACGTCTCCAGATGCCGAACGTTGGTTAATGCCGAGCGCTCCATCCAATGCCGAACGACGAACTCTCTATGCCGAACGCTCGTCCAGTGCCGAACAAGATTTATGCCGAACACTCCATCCAATGCCGAACGTCGATCTCTCTATGTTGAACGCTCGTCCAGTGTCGAACATTCCTCTATGCCGAACGATCCTTCTAATGCCGAGCACTTGTTCAGTGCCGAACGATCCCTCTATGTCGAATGACGATCTCTCTATGCCGAACAACCTTCAACGCCGAACCATCCCAATGCCGAACGTCATTTGCCAAACTGCCTATCATCATTTTAAACCGAACCCATCATACTTTAGTCTCGATAGTTGTGAAGTTGTTTAAGTTAAATCCGTCTGTCCGCGGCCTTGCCAAAAGGCGGGTTAACATCTATATATATCTACACAATAATGTTAGTATTATATATTTTATAATCTAATTCTAAGTAAGGTTGTTGTCATCAAAACCAACTCCTCAGGGACTAACAAATACATTTTCAGTCGACTATGTGCACTTTCTACAATACTCATGGAAACATTATCATAATGTTTGAATTGGTTAGTCCATGCCAACACGAACATCTGCTTATACTTAGCCAACCAATTTTCATCACATAAGTTACTTACTTCTTGTGTTTAGAGCACCACTATTCTCTAAAATATTTTAAACTGCAATGAGAGTCTTCTTAAGTAAATGAATTTATAATATTAATCCAACCATCCCGAAAAAGATGGTATTCTTTTTTGCTCTCCTCATCCTAAACTGTCATCTCCTTACCTTCAATTATCACTCTACTCTTCTTGATGAAGATTGGTTTGTAATTAGCTTACACATTTTTGGAAATATGCCACACACATAAAATATGACGAGCCGCTAAAAAAACACCACTCATAGCTTTGATTAATGCAACTTCAGCGTCGATTATTATAACACTTAGAATTTATGATTCTCTATATAATTTTGTAACTTTAATTAAGAGGCCGAATGTTTGATTCTGTCATTTCTTGACTTACACAAGCAATTGCAACAGTAATTGTATTCACGGTCGATGTATGAGACACCAAGTGAAAGCAAGGGAGTTTGTACTGATTAGTTTTGAAAGTGCAATCCAAGAACATAGTTTGATGAAATGGCTTTGCCAGATCAACACATCTAGGATAACTAAAGAAAAAGTCAGATATGTAATTGGTTTCAAGTTCACATCCTTGTTGAATGGAATAATGACGATCAACCGATAGTTTCATAAACTGTTGCATGATAGATCTACCTTCAGTGTTCTGTAACTTCAGTTTCATCTTAGCATTGTAAATATTTCTTATAGAAGATCGATTTTCAAGGTTTTCACTTTTAATGGTTGATAAAATTTGATGTGGACGAGCTCCACTCTCGGTTATAGTTCCTACAATCCTAATTTCTTCTTCTTTATTTCTAGCAATATAAGAATGACCAGTAAGACTAGTAGGAAGATTGTGATTATGTCGCCCATTTCTCACAATGAGGAACCACTTGTTATTAACCCTACAAGTTGCGCTTAATTCAAATGGATATCCTTACCTCTTACTTCAAGTTTTTCTTCATTTTTGTTGCATATTTTGAACATAATTTTTCGCCCTATGACTACAATACTCTCCACTTCTTCCACAAACTAGTACCATCCACGACCACTTACCATTCTCCTTCGCATTCCTAAGTCCAGTTATTCTGGTCATAATAACATAATTCATGCTCAATCCATGATTAATACACCAATCTCGCAATTCTTCATTCGAATCAAACTCTTGCAATATGATGTAAGATATATTTTATACTATGATTTTTAAGATAAATAATACTATGCTAAAAACTATTAAAAGTAAACATACCATATCAGTTATGAAATGACCCGTTAGATCGGGAAAGTTAGAAGGTAAATCACATGAATTTTGTCCACTTGCCACATAATCTTCATTCATATCGTCTTGTTCCATCTCATCATCTTGTTCTACTTCATTTAGCTCATTTTTTTTAACGTCAACTCATTTTACAAAATCAAAAGTGAATTAAACACAAGATATTTAATAACCGAACATTACACAGTTCAACAAGGGGTCGTCGTCCAATAAAAAATAAAATGGTGACATGCCACCATGTTTCTGTCAATATAACAATATCATTTCACCTATAATGCCTTTTCAGCAAAGTCTTGTCGAAGTACCATAATAACTCTGTAACATCCTCTCTCTCAAGGCCCAAAGCTAAGTGCTACAGATGCTGCAACCTGTAGTCATCTATAGTATTTAACTTTCGGTGACGAAATACGGTAATGTTAATGGTATCGATAATATCAGAAACGCATGAATATGAAATAAAATCAACAAAGATTTTAAAACAGCTTTACTGATTACATTTCAAATCAATATTTCATATTCAATTACATAATTCCAAAACGATTCCCAGGTTTTGATCAAATATAATTATTACAAATTACGCCAAGAGTGACATATGAAGATGCCCCCCTTGGACGATTAGAGTACTAGATAGACATATCAGTCATAAATACATCACATCGGAAATAATACTAAATAGCTCCTACATAGCTAGCTTTGCCTCCTGGACGTCTTCGAAAGCTTATTCATCCAACATACTAAACCTGAAAAGTCCTTAACTCTCAATCTACTCAAGTTTAATTTTGAGCACCTGGGAGTTTAAGGGGAAAACATACTTCGAGTCAGACATAAAGCCTGGTGTGAATAATTCTATTACATCTCGGTTTACTGATATTAAGTGAGACCATGCCGCATAGCGGAACGGGTTTCCCCACACTAATATTCTTTTAAATCATATCTTTTGCAAATCATAATCCTAGAATCAAACTGATTATAACGATAACAGTAATAACATATATGCATATAAATCAGGTAATCAATTGACTGTCTCTCTGAACTATATAGTTTTATCAGGCTGACTATTAACCACTGGCCGACTCAGGCCTACCAAACATAATAAATATTATAACTTCTTCTAGATATAATACTGGACGATCTGTCCTTAACGTACCTCTCCTAGGGTCAACTGATCCTAATGGTTTTGCGGGCTCACCAATAACCTACCTCTACTCTGTGTATTCCTTTTTGTGTATAACATCATTTTAGTCTTACCCGTGACAAAGCCCTACATACTGGAATTTTGGAATTATATTAGCTAAGGGCTACTAGCTAAAGTATAGGGCGCGACATCGTACCAGTCCCATTTGGTATTCTAATATCCGAGTCATTCTTTTAGAAAATATCTGAGCTGACCACCCTATTCAAATTTCATTTCCTTGAAAACAATCTTTACAAATGATATACCCTTGAAATCATATCTTTTTGAAACAAGGAAATTATACCCTTTGCTTACTCAAAGTACTTATGCCATGATATATGCTTTACATGAAACCATGTTGATGAAAATCTAAATCCATAGTGTTATCTATCCCTTTAAAATAAGTTAAAGCCCTTTTTAACTTAGAAAACTTTAGGCTATAAAGCCAAAACAATACCTTCGAAACCATTGTTTATAACCTTAAACGGTCACTTTCGAAATCATTGAAAGTATCCCTTTCGAAACCATTGAAAGTATTCTTTCTAAATTATTGCTTAAAACCTTAGACATCCTCTATCGAAACCATTTAAATATATCTTTCGAAACTCTTAGAAATATTCCTTTCGAAACACTCAAAGTATACCTTTCGAAAGCATTGGAAACATTCTCTTTGCAACACTTAAAACATACCTTTCCAAAGCATTGGGTTCAAGTAAGAGTTTGTGGAAACATAGCTTTGAAACCATTTAAAAGTATCCATTTCGAAACCATTGGGTTTAACATTTAGTACAACTGTAGGGTCAAAGAGAATAGAAGCGAAAGCTTTCCTTTCAAAAGAATTAATCTTAAGATATGAATTGGAGAAGAGGATAGCTTCGAAACCATCCTTTCGAAACCATTGCCTTTGAAACCATTGATAAAAGCGGCTAAAAGGACCCTTTCGAAAGCATTGGTAAGGTGGCTTCTAAATTTAAAATGGCGAAAGCTCCTCTTTCGTATACATTGCTTGAAGGTTATAAGAAAAGCGGCCTAAAACTAGTCCAAAAGGTATGAATGCGGCAGCTAGGTTTCGAATGGATTAAAAGCGGCAACTCTTTCGAAAGCTTCTTTTAAAAAGAAAGGCAAGCCGCAACTCGTTCGAAAGATTCTTTAAAAACAATGGCTTCACCTCCTTCAAAAGCATGCCTTCGACACAGTCCCTTCCGCCTTTCTCCAATACACTATGTACCAATTGCTTGGTACCATGTGCATTGGTTTCGAATAGGTGCGAAGGCCTTCTGGGCATAGTGGCGAAAGCAAGCAATGGAATTAGCGTAGTTGTAATTCGAAACAAAACTGGTTTTATGCCTTTCAAAGTAATTCCTTTTCACCTAACTTTCCTAATTTTTCAAAATATGATCGGTTACCAATTCTTTATCAAATTTCTTTTCTTAAAAGGCTGCCGAATTCAATAATTAATAATTGAAATCATTTGAACAAATAAGCCCTTCCTCTTAATAAAACATTTACGTCTTTTAACTTAAATAATTTAATAATCATAGTAAGACATTTAGGAAAAATCCCTAAAAATCACAATAATTCACTTCAAATATAATTTCTAACATATGTAAATTTCGAACCCAAAAACATTATTTAATTGCCTTAAATAATTTAAACCCAAAATTAACTATTTTCTTCCATAGAAAATTCATAATAAATCCACAATCACTTAGAAAATTATGAAACTTGGAACCCACTTCTAAAATAATGTTTTTGACCATATATGAAAAACGTAAATCATTTGGATGTTATTTAATAGATTTTTTAATCCAAACATATCATAAAATCCATAATAAACATATATTAAATCATCAACAAGCATATATATCCATTTAAACAAACACAACATGGCATATAGCTTGCAAAATAGTTCGGATCTAATTTGAAACCAAAAATAATATCAAAAGTGAGATGTAAGTTAATTATTCACCTTAGCTTTGTGTTAAGAGGGTTGAGATTTGCCCTTAGATTGATTTTGCTTTAGCTTTCTACTTGAATCCTAGCTTTTCTTCTCCTTGAATCCCCTTAATGGTGGCTCGACCGAGTTCAATAAGGTTTTAGTTTCATTTCCTCTATTCGACCTTGGCAACCCATTTATGAAATCCATTGAGATAGAATCCCATTTCCAGACTGGAACATCTAAAGGCTGAAGTAACCCACTTGGTTTTTGATGTTCGGCTTTTACCTGTTGCTAGTTTAAACAATGCCTCACCCATAAGCCTACGTCTCTCTTCATACCTTCACATAAAAAACTCCTTTTCATATCCTAATACATCTTACTTCCTCCTAGATGAATAGTGAACTTCAAACGATGGAATTATCTAAGAACTTCCTTCCTAATGTTTCCCACACTCGGAAACATAGTCATCCTTTCTTCCTCAACCATCCATTCTGGTCAAGACTGATATCTTACAAGTCATCACTCTCAGTTCCATTCCTTAACTTTCTGAACCGTCCAGCTAATAATGGATCCTCTCCTTGTTTAGAAGCAATCATTTCGATCATCACTAGTCGAGCTTCTAAACACGACAACATAGCAGTTTCTTGACTAGAACTACTCTTAGATCTCCATCATACTCCGCATGTAGTCAATGCTTCTAAATATTTCCACTCGGCTATCATTGCCAATACTGCATTCTGATGTTTTCTGCTAAGTGCATATGCAACCTTATTTTCTTTTTCTGATGTGTACTCAATACCAAAGTCATACGCAGCTACGAACTCTAACCATCTCTATTTTCTCATATTCAACTCCTTCTAAGAAAATAAATATCTCAATGACTTATGATCTGTATACAACTCGAATCTTTCTTCTCAAAGGTAATTTCTCCACACTTTCAAGGCGAAAATTACTGCAGCTAATTCCAAATCATGAATCGGGTATCTTACTTCATGCGGTCTGAGCTGTCGAGAAGCATAGGCAATCACTTTACTCCTTTGCATTAACACAGCTCCTAATCCCGTCCCACATGCATTTGTGTACACCACTAAGTCCTGATTCCCCTTTAGAACAACTAACATAGGTGCATTAGTCAACAAATGTTTCAGTTTCTGGAGTGCCTCCTTACACTTATCAGTCCAAACAAACTACACATCTTTCCGAGTTAGCTTAGTCATCGATGCCGCTATCCGTGAAAAATCCTTAATGAATCTTCGATAATACCCAGCTAATCCAAGAAAACTCTTTATCTCAGTCATTGTCTCGGGTCTCTTCTAACTATTCACTGCCTCGATCTTAGCCGGATCTATTGACAACCTTTCTTTGAGATTATATGACCAAGAAACTTTACTTCTTTCTTCTAGAAATGACACTTTGAAAATTTCACTTTCAGTTGATGCTGCCTCAGCGTCTCAAGCACCACTCTAAGATGAACTTCGTGCTCACTTTCATCCTTAGAGTATATCAAAATGTCGTATATGAATACTAATACAAATCTGTCCATATGTTCTCGGAAGATTATATTCATCAACTTCACAAAGAATGCTGGCACATTAGTTAGTCCGAATGGCATGACTAACCATTTATATGATCCATATATGGTCCTAAACACCGTCAAAGGAATACAATCCTCTGCTACCCTAAGCTGATGGAACCCTGTTGCCAAATCAAACTGGGAAGATACTTTGTTTCCACTCAGTTGGTCGAACAAATCGTCAATCCTAGGTAATAGATATCGGTTCTTTATCGTCCTCTCATTCAGCTTATAATAATCAATACACAACCTTAATGATCCGTCCGGCTTCCTTGCAAACACTATGACTGCTCCCTAAGGAAAATTGCTTGGCCTGATAAAATTCTTACCTTTTAGATCCACCAACTGTACCTTTAGCTCCTTCATCTTGGTAGATGTCATTCTACTTGGCAGTCTACTCACAGGTTTAGCTCCTGGTACTAAATCTATTCAAAACTCAATGGCTCATTTCGGTGGTAATCCTATCACGGGTTCAAAGACATCTGTGAATTCTCTAACAACGAAAACTCGATTTAACTCATCTTCTGCCTCCATAACCCCCAGCAAAGAATTAACCAAAAAACTAGGGTTTTCTACGGAGTATATAATGCGATCACTACAACTAGGGTGTCAAAGTGATATATCCTATCATGGTAAAATATCCTAGCATCGTACTTATTCAACCAATCCATACCCAAAATAATTTCGAACCCTACGAAATCAAATACATGCAAACTGCAAGTAAATACATGACCTAACAATTCAAACTCTAAGTGATCACATCTCATCCCAAGAGTCGCATACCCTCCTATTGGATTCGCAACCCTTAAGGATGTAATTAGGTATGAGGGTTCTAAACTTAACTTATCTACTAAACACTTAGATATAAAAGAATGCGATGCACCAGTATCAAATAGAACTCTAACTGATACACCATGAATCAAAAGCGTACCTACCAACACAGCTTTTGCTTTTTCCTTTGCTATTGTTCTTGAGGCAGCTGATTCTAGTGCAAACACTTTGCCCTTTCCATCCTTAGCTAGTTCCTTGCACTGGTTCTTATAATGTCCAATCTGATCATAGTTGAAGCATTTGATATTATTATTCCCGATCACCTTCTTTCCCTCTCCTAAGTGACATTCATTAGCAAAATGTCCTTTCTTATCACACTTGTAGCAGACAACTTTTGTCATTCCTTTCTTGGCAGCTCCACCCTTCCGAGCTCCCTTCTTATGGAAAAACTTTCTCTTCTGGTTCTGCCCACCTTGAGTTTCCACTACTTTATTACCATTAAAGAAAGTGAGCATCTCCTCATTCCTCAAAGACATCACAACAACTACACCGCACAGATCCCTAATATGTGGTAAAGTTGCTTTAGCAAGCTCGGGTCTCAATCCGCGGATGAACTTCCCATTGCTTTTGATAAATGTATCAACAGTAGCATATCCATATCTAAATAATTCCTCAAATCCGATAGCATACTCAAGAAATTTCATGTCTCCTTACACCAACTTAGCAAAATTCTTGAGCAGAGTCGACTTGGCAATCTCCGACATGAATCTTTCCTCAAATCTCCTTTTGAATTCTGCCCAAGTCATATCCTCTTCAGCTACTCCTACAGTAATATTGTTCCACTAGTACAGTGCTGCTTCTTGCAACTATTTGGATGCTAATCTCCTTTTCTGCTCATCGTTGAGTCCCAAATTAACAAAAATACTCTCACAATGAAGCAACCAGTTCTCCACTTCAATTGCATCCTCGATGCCGATAAATAGCTTCCATCCAAGCCTAACATAGTCTCTGCTTAGTACTGCATAGTTATTGACCACCAGAGCTTCTTGATTTTCTTCTCCAGCATTTCTTCCAATTAATCCCATAGTAGCTTCAGCTTGCACCATGTTGACGAAGAACTAATACATAGCTCCCATATCAACTTGCGGTGCTCCAACGCCCACATTAGCAGCTTGTGCCGGACCTGGATTCCTTTGGTCCGGCGTTTCCATTTGTTGTGGTACTTCCTCCACCAAGGTTAACTCTTCCATTACTAGCATCCATATCTTACTTCCTTAAAATTTGCATTTGAGCCTTTATAAGATACAGAGGAATAACCTAAGAGGGATGGGAGAATAAAGATAAAGAGTATAATTATATATAGAAAATACAAGTACATTATCATAGCGTTATCCCATACCCCAATCTTTTATCTAATTCCTTAGGATTATGTTTTCAAAAATCATTTTATGTTTAAACTTTGTTTTAAGTTTTCATAAACCTATGCTCTGATACCAAGTTGTAGCATCCCCTATCTCGAGGCCCAAAGCTAAGTGCTACAAATGTTGTAGTCATCTATAGTATTTTACTTTCGGTGACGAAATACGGTAATGTTAATGATATCCATAATATCAGAGGCACATGAATATGAAATAAAATCAACACAAATTTCAAAACAGCTTTACTGATTACATTTCAAATCAATATTTCATATTCAATTACATAATCCCAAAACGATTCCCAGGTTTTGATCAAATATAATTATTACAAATTACGCCAAGAGTGACATATAAAGATGCCCCCTTGGATGATCAAAGTACTAGATAGACATATCAGTCATAAATACATCGCAGTGGAAATAATACTAAATAGCTCCTACATAGCTAGCTTTGCCTCCTGCACGTCTTTAAAAGTTTATTCGTCCAACCTACTAAACCTGAAAAGTCCTAAACTCTCAATCTACTCAAGTTTAATTTTGAGCACCCAAGAGTTTAAAGGGAAACCATAAACTTCAAGTTAGACATAAAGCTTGGTGTGAATAATTCTATTACATCTCGATTTACTGATATTAAGTGAGACCATGCCGCTTAGCGAAATGAGTTTCCCCTCACTAATATCCTTTTAATATCATATCTTTTGCAAATCAGAATCCTACAATCAAACTGATTATAACAATAATAGTAATAACATATATGCATATAAATCACGTAATCAATGGACAGTCTGTCCAACTATATAGTTTTATCTGTTGAGTCAAGATTTTTATATAGTTTTGATTTCTGACAAAGGGATAAACCGTGATCGTCAAAAAGAAGTCATTCATTGAGACACAACGAGCTTCATACATTAGAGGTGGATTATTTGGTATGTTGGTAATATTAGTTATGTTAAAATCTATCCTCAAAATAATCATGTATCTCAAAAGAATCGATGTATAAACGTTTTGGATGACAGCGCACATTCACTGTGCAATTTAACAGCGACCGGTCGACCGGTCCAAAACCAGGCGGTCGACCGTTCCTGTGTAAATTGCACAATAAACGTGCACACATGCACATAACGTCTATATATTTGAAATTTTCGTCTACTGGTCATTTTTGACCTGTCGACCGTTTTTAAACAGAAAGCAACCTTTCCCAAAAGACACTTCTTTCTTCAATGGTTGCTTCTCTTTCCTTTCATCAATGATCACATCTTTTAATGGCTACTCTTCACAAAGAGTTACAACCATTTATTCTCTATATAAACATATCTAAATCATTGATTGAAATACAACAATTCTTTGCTTTAAAATTCTGATCTTAATTTCTAAATACTCTTGCATTCAAAAAGCTTTCTACTTCAAAATTGCTTATTGAATCATTGAAATTATTTCATATCTTTTGATTCAAATAAGTAATATACTTCCTTCAATCTTCATAAACATCATTCACATATTTTGAGGATAAGATTATAGGAAGGGTGCACTACAAGTGACAAATCAGTGTTGTTAAGAGCACAAGTTGTCAACGACAATTGTATTTATTTTTGTTGAAGTCCTCGGTGTTGTAAGAGGCACGAAATCCCGTTCGGCTGTTCGGGTGTTATAAACCTGTTCCTCCGGGTGAAGCGAGGTAGTTGGTAGTGAAAATCCAGATAGGAGTCTGGGACTGGACGTAGGACGGGAGGTCCGAACCAGTATAAAAATCCCTGGTGTGATTTTTACAGTTTACTGCATTTACTATTCTATATCTGTGAATTGCTATATAGTTAGTTTATTGAATATTTACTTGTATAGGAATTGTAAATAACATTCCGCATATATTAGTCCATATTACACGATCCGTAATTAGTGTGCACAAGCGTACACACTTACATTTGGTATCAGAGCACGGTCATCATATAACCGTAAAACCGTTATTTGATATATTCTTGTAATATGGCAAATAACGCAAGTACTAGCTCTAGCACTTACACGGAAGGTCAATCAACACAAAGACCTCCATTCTTTAATGGTCTCAACTATAGCTATTGGGCTACACGTATGTCATTTTTCATGCAATCAAATAGCTATGATGCTTGGAATGCTACTCAAAAAGAAATAGTAAATCCAACAACTGAATATTCAGAATGGACAACGACTGAGAAAACAGCAGCAGCTGTAAATGCAAAGGCAATAAATATGTTGTTTTGTGCATTAGACCAAAATGAATATAACCGTGTTAGTATCTGCTCTACTGCATATCAAATTTGGCAAACGCTGAAAACCACTCATGAAGGTACTAACAAGGTTAAACAAGCCAAAATAGCCATGCTGAAGAGTCAGTTTCAAAATTTCAAAATGAAACCGAATGAGACAATCAATGATATGTATTCAAGATTTCAAACTATTCATCATGCACTTATCGGATTAGGGCAAAAATATTCAGATTTTGATGTTGTTTCAACAGTCCTACATTCTCTGACTAGTGAATGGGAAGGAAAAGTATTAGCAATTGAAGAAGCTAATGACCTTTCCATCATGAAGCCAGATGAATTGATAGGAAATTTAATGTCCTATGAAGCAAATTTGCAGGCTAGAAAAGAACAGAAAGAAGAGAAGAAAAATGTAGCATTTCATGCTGAGAAAGATGAAAATGAATCAGATTCTGAAGATGAAGATTTGGCATTCATTGCAAAAGGATTCAAAAAATTCCTAAAATATCGAAAAGCCAGTCGCTACAACAAAAGGAAACCTGGATCAAGCAAACCATCTTCATCAACTATAGAATGTTTCAACTGTCACAAAAAGGGGCACATGCAGAAGGATTGTCCAGAACAGAAGAAGAAGTCAGAAAATGATAAATTCAAACATAAGAAGGACAAGTCAAAGAAACGAGCCTTCTCAGTAACATGGGATGATTCAGACTCATCCTCATCTGAAAGTGAAAGTGATCAGGAAAATGAACAAGCTAATGTTTGTTTTATGGCAACAGAAGATGAGGTACAAATTCCTACATTTGATGAATTACTTGATATAAATTCTGAGTTGATAGTCAAATATAAAGACATAAAACGTCAATTAAAAGTAGCCAAAGCAGATTTGAGTAGAGTAGAGTTTGAACGAGATATGTTAAAAGACGAGAAGAAAATATTAGAAGAAGAACTTGAAAAACTTCAAGAATCATCATCTAATGTTGACTCTCAATTATCTCAAATTGAAACTCAAAAAGAGAAAAATGATGCTCTCGCTACTGAAAATCATGAGCTTAAGGCAAAAGTCAAAAATCTGGACCTAGAAAAGGCGAGCTTACAAACTAAGTTAGATGATATAACTCAAAATGTTTCTAACTTTAACAAAGGTCGAGAAAATTTGACAAAAATCATTGAAAGTTCACAATCTGTTTCAAATAAACAAGGTTTGGGATATAGGAAACCAGAAACCAAGAAACATCTTGGTAATGGAAGGAAAAAGAAAGTACAAAAGACTGAAACTAAGAAAAATCTTAGTGTATTATATTCCAAACCAAAACCAGTTGTGAAATTTCAGAAGAAAAATGTCAAGACTATCAAAATATGGGTTCCTAAAACAAATAACAATTTGATTAGGAATAAATATATTCAGAATTTCATGAATACTGTACATCTTAATACTAATTATATATATAAAGGGGATACCGGACCCGTATGGGTTTGGACTCCTAAGACCTAACTCTTAGGACCCCATAAAAAGTGGGTACCATGGACTTAATTTTATTTTTTGCAGGTCCCACTTAAGAAAAGAGGAAAGTGGATATTGGACTTAACGAAGATTCAACCAATCTTCCTTCTCCCACTCTTCATTAATTTTGTATCGTTGTTTATTTTCTTTTGTAATCACTCATTTAATAACAATTAAATATTATAATAAGAGTGATATACAATTTATAGGACACAACTATATTGAAAACAGGCTGAACTGAGCTTCCAGAACAGCACCGGTCGACAGCTCAAAATGGACCGGTCGACCGTTTTGCTCTCTGGATAAAAACGGTCGACCGCCCCATTTTTACCGGTCGACCGGTTACGAGCATTCTTTTTTTTTTTTTTAATATATCCGTCCGTTCATTTTTATGTGACTCTTAACTCTTGATCTTTGGTAGTAGTCTTATTTTGCTTATACTCTGAATTATATATTTTATATCCTATATTTTAATAAACTCCTTTTTGTCGATGACAAAGGGGGAGAAAATTGTGCTAACAGTATATATGCAGGAAAATATAGAGTTACAGGCACAATCTCAGGGGGAGATCAAATACAGGGGGAGATTCATAACTATGTTGTCATCAATCAAAAAGGGGGAGAATGTTGAGTCAAGATTTTTATATAGTTTTGATTTCTGACAAAGGGATAAACCGTGATCGTCAAAAAGAAGTCATTCATTGAGACACAACGAGCTTCATACATTAGAGGTGGATTATTTGGTATGTTGGTAATATTAGTTATGTTAAAATCTATCCTCAAAATAATCATGTATCTCAAAAGAATCGATGTATAAACGTTTTGGATGACAGCGCACATTCACTGTGCAATTTAACAGCGACCGGTCGACCGGTCCAAAACCAGGCGGTCGACCGTTCCTGTGTAAATTGCACAATAAACGTGCACACATGCACATAACGTCTATATATTTGAAATTTTCGTCTACTGGTCATTTTTGACCTGTCGACCGTTTTTAAACAGAAAGCAACCTTTCCCAAAAGACACTTCTTTCTTCAATGGTTGCTTCTCTTTCCTTTCATCAATGATCACATCTTTTAATGGCTACTCTTCACAAAGAGTTACAACCATTTATTCTCTATATAAACATATCTAAATCATTGATTGAAATACAACAATTCTTTGCTTTAAAATTCTGATCTTAATTTCTAAATACTCTTGCATTCAAAAAGCTTTCTACTTCAAAATTGCTTATTGAATCATTGAAATTATTTCATATCTTTTGATTCAAATAAGTAATATACTTCCTTCAATCTTCATAAACATCATTCACATATTTTGAGGATAAGATTATAGGAAGGGTGCACTACAAGTGACAAATCAGTGTTGTTAAGAGCACAAGTTGTCAACGACAATTGTATTTATTTTTGTTGAAGTCCTCGGTGTTGTAAGAGGCACGAAATCCCGTTCGGCTGTTCGGGTGTTATAAACCTGTTCCTCCGGGTGAAGCGAGGTAGTTGGTAGTGAAAATCCAGATAGGAGTCTGGGACTGGACGTAGGACGGGAGGTCCGAACCAGTATAAAAATCCCTGGTGTGATTTTTACAGTTTACTGCATTTACTATTCTATATCTGTGAATTGCTATATAGTTAGTTTATTGAATATTTACTTGTATAGGAATTGTAAATAACATTCCGCATATATTAGTCCATATTACACGATCCGTAATTAGTGTGCACAAGCGTACACACTTTCATTATCAAGCTGACTATTAACCACTGGACGACTCGGGCCTACCAGACATAATAAATATTCTAACTTCTGTTAGATACAATACTAGACGATCTGTCCTTAACTTACCTCTTCTAGGGTCAACTGATCCTAATGGTTTTGCGATCTCACCAATAACTTACCTCTATTCTATGTATTCCTTTCTATGTGTAACATCATTTTAGTCTTACCTGTGACAAAGCCCTACACACTAGAATTTGGACTTATATTAGCTAGGGACTACTAGCTAAAGTATAGGGCGCGACCCTATACTATTCTCATCTGGTATTCTAATATCCAAGTATTCTTTTAGCAAATATATGGGCTGACCACCCTATCAAAATTTCATTTCCTTGAAAACAATATTTACAAATGATTTACCCTTGAAATCATATCATTTTAAAAGAAGGAGATTATACCCTTTGCTTACTCAAAATACTTATGCCATGATATATGCTTTACACAAAACAGTGCTGATGAAAATCTAAATCCATAGGGTTATCTATCCCTTTAAAATAAGTTAAAGCCCTTTTTAACTTAGAAATCTTTAGGTTATAAAGCCAAAACAACACCTTCGAAACCATTGTTTATAATCTTAAACAATCTCTTTCGAAATCATTGAAAGTATCCCTTTCGAAACCATTGAAAGTATCCTTTCTGAAATTATTTCTTAAAACCTTAGATATCCTCTTTCGAAACCATTTAAACATATCTTTCAAAACTCTTAGAAATATTCCTTTCGAAACACTCAAAGTATACCTTTTGAAAGCATTGGAAACTTTCCATTTGTAACACTTAAAACATACCTTTCGAAAGCATTGGGTTCAAGTAAGAGTTTGCGGAAACATAGCTTCAAAACCATTTAAAAGTATCCATTTCGAAACCATTGGGTTTAACATTTAGTATAACTATAGGGTTAAAGAGAACAGAAGTGAAAGCTTTGCTTTCAAAAGCATTGATCTTAAGAAAAGAATTAGGGAAGAGGATAGCTTAGAAACCATCCTTTCAAAACCATTGATAAAAGCGGATAAAAGGACCCTTTCGAAAGCATTGGGAAGGCGGTTTTAAAATTTAATATGGCGAAAGCTCCCCTTTTGAATACATTGTTTGAAGGTTATAAGAAAAGCGGCCTCAAACCAGTCTGAAAGGTATGAATGCGTTAGCTAGGTTTTGAATGGATTAAAAGCGGCAACCCTTTCGAAAGCTTCTTTAAAAATAATGGCTTCAACCCCTTCAAAAGCATGCCTTCGACACATTTTCTTCCGCCTTTCTCCAATACACTACGTACCAATTGCTTGGTGCCATGTGCATTGGTTTCGAATAAGTGCGAAAGGCCTTTTAGGCATAGTGGCGAAAGCAAGCAATAGAAGTGGCGAAGTTGTAATTCGAAACAAAACTGGTTTTTACGCCTTTCAAAGTAATTCCTTTTCACCTAATTTGTCTAAATATGATTGGTTGCCAATTCTTTATCAAATTTCTTTTCTAGAATGGCTGCCGAATTCAATAATTAATAATTGAAATCATTTTAATAAATAAGCCCTTCTGTTAAAACCTTTAAGTCCTCTAACTTAAATAATTTAATAACGATAATAAGACCCTTAGGGAAAAGTCCCTAAAAATCACAATAATTCAGTTTAAATATGTTTTCTAACATATGTAAATTTCAGGCCCAAAAACATTATTTAATTGCCTTAAATAATTTAAACCCAAAATTAACTATTTTCTCCCATAGAAATTCATAATAAATCCATAATCACTTAGAAAATTATGAAACTTGAAACCCACTTCTAAAATAATGTTTTTGACCATATATCAAATACGTAAATAATTTGGATGTTATTTAGGAGATTTTTTGATCCAAACATACCATAAAATCCATATTAAACCATATAAATCATCAGCAAGCATATATATCCATTAAACAAACACAACATGGCATATAACTTGCAAAATAGTTCGGATCTAACTTGAAACCGAAAATAATATCAAAAGTGAGATGTAAGTTAATTACTCGCCTTAGCTTTGTGTTAAGAAGGTTAAGATTTTCCCTTAGATTGGTTTTGCTTTAGCTTTCTACTTGAATCCTAGCTTTTCTTCTCCTCGGATCCCTTTAATGGTGGCAGACCGAGTTCAACAAGGTTTTAATTTTATTTGTGAAAGTTAAAATGAATAAGGAATAAAGAATAGAAGGGTTTAAGGTATAATAACAAAGGCTATTCCAAATTTACCCTTACTATATTCCTTATACTTACTTTCAATTCTCTTTTGCTTATACATTCATAATGGCACGACTCCTTCTTAATTACCTCAATCTCTTTACTATCTACATTATTTTGTTTAATTTTCCCAATTAAATATTCTAAATGATGTTAGCCAAAATTACGATGATTATAAACTCATATAAATAATACGAAGCATATCCATTGATAAACCTAAGATTTAGCGGCAAAAACTCATCCTCTTTTTAATTCGGCCATATAACACCGATGTACCATTAGAATACCTAAATTATTACTTAAAAATTTATGGAAATATGTCTAATCCAACTCGGCCATGTTGTGTCGATTTTATTTAAGTTCCATACATTTCGACTGTCGAAACCCTAATTTCTAAAAAAAATTAACTTAATGTTGTTGTCAAAGTCTCCATCATCACCTTTAGCTGTAGCTTGAAGTCGATCATCGTTGTTGGCCAATGGTACTCCACTTTCCTGAATTCTCTTTGTAATTTTTTCTATGTTTTTTCATACTAGGGTTTAGAAGGGAAAAGAACATAGTTTCAGAAGGAAAAGCGGTGGTTAAGACAATGACTTCTTACATTCATAGTAGTTTATTTTAAAATTAAAAATGATACCCTCTCATATCCAAAAGTGGAGTTCCTTTTAAAAATGCCCAAAATTATGCTTTTGGCTACTAAGAAAATCTTAATCGATATTACTTTTTGTATATGCTGCTTAAAACCAAATTCACTTTTTACATTTGACCCTAAACTGTGATAACCCTGATTTTTTAGAGTAATTTCATGATTTAATTTAGTTTGTATTTGTTTGAAATTGCATTGGAAAAATAGGAATAGGAAATTGATTTGCAGATACAAAATATAAAACATGTACATGTGCACAAGACAGTGTACACATGCACACAGATTTCTGTGTAACAAAATTTGACAGAAATTAATAGATAAAAAAATAAAATAACTGATTTAGAAATACATATGCATAAAGATAGAATTATGTCTTTAAATAAAATATAGTACAAAGAAAATAGGAAAAGCTAGGCTGAAATAAACTTAAAATTATTTAAAGAAAGAAAAAATTAAAAGGCTTAGGTATACATAAGTTATACATGTATACAGCCAATCAATCTCTGGAAAGAAACAGAAATTGCATGAAAATGGCATGAGTCCCTAAACAAGCACTTTATATATTCTCAGTAATTTCTTTTATTAAGAAAATAATAACAATAATAATAGGAAGTCATGCATATGACATGACCAGGGAAAATTAAAAGAGAGAAACTAATTTCTGGAAAAGAAGACAAGGACCACATACCCTTTTATTTTCTTGAATCAAACCAGAGACAGGCTATGTTTGGGATGGGGTAGAACTGACATTGGGTAAGTCCATAAACCCTAGTGACAGCCAAGATTTATATAAAAGGCCTAGTATAGTAAGACCATATGTTTTTGTTCTTCATTAACCTAAAGAGAAAAATATACAAGGCATAAACCAGAGAAAATAGGAGAAGGCAGAAGACTAAAAGGGGGTTCATAAGGCATAGGAAGAAGAAGGATTAAGGTGAGTAACCTCACTGAAAACTTTGGCATTAAGACCTGAATATTGAGGCAGCCAGTTTGAACTAATTTTCTTTTACAAATTATGTTTTATGTTTGGATGACTTTGGTTTGTTAATGATTTGTTTAAGGGTAAAACCTCTATCTGATTTACCCAGAAAAATAAGAGTCATGGATACATGAACTAAAATGTTTGTTTGAGATATGGATTAGCCTTGAGATTGAGTGATTTCTTTTATAAGTTTTCTTTATAAGTTGTTTATAAAAATCCCCGGATTCAAGTAGTGGGTGTATGGTCTGAAGGTAGAAAGAAATATGGGCTGTAACATTGTGTTGTTGCTTATGTCTCATATTAATTAAAACAAAAGAAAATGTAGAAGTGCAATGTTGTACATGTGCTGAGCTTCTATGTTTTATGTAATACCCAAATCAAATATACTTGTGGTTTAGCCAGATCATGAATCTGATTGAACCAGAGGTAAGGGAAAATATATATCTAACAAATTACTCAGGACCATATGCTTACATCTTGATCCAGTGAAACCCACAGGCAAAAATAATGTGCTAAGAAGTCACCTCCCTCTTCCATGATAAAATGTTTGCTTATGAGAATGTAACTTACCAAACTCTGGATGAATACATATTGCTTGCATTATTTATATTTCTCTGATTAAGAAGTGAGATGCAGAAGGGATTAGCACTGCTATGAAAAATAACAATAACACTTAGTAATTTAACTAAGGACTTGGGATCTTAGGGCTACCAAAGTATAGCTTGGCAATGGGAATATTGCAAGTTCACACATGGTATATTTATACCCAGGGGCCTGAGTGTGCTGGGTTAACAGAGAAATGTCCCAGGCAGTGTGTGTTTAAAAAGGAGAAAGTAGCTAAAGACCCTATTATATTTGATAATGAATTCTAGGAATAGATTCAGGAGAGGCCTGGGCAAAATCCCTGATGGCCAGTAAAGTTGAAAAGGGTATGATAACTGAATTGATGTTTGCATTTGGTTGTTTTGATGCTTTTTATTGATGAATCCTATGATTGTTTTCTATGAATCAAGTCATTGAGAATTTGTTTAACACTGATATGAATGCACATGCCTCACAAAAACATGCACACAGAAGATACTGAGTTTCTTATTCTTGCAAGTACTGGAATACAAATAGAATTGAATAAGATCATGTTTTCAGTTAGATTATTCACACCAGACAAATAGTCTGACCCTTTTGTGTTTATGCACCATTGGGTGTCTCATATTCATATGGGGCAGTTCATGGTGGTTTTGCAGGGAAATAGGAATTGCTTTGATCAAGCTTGGATGTTAAACTGCTTAAGATTTGGATGCTATGTTTTTAAAAGACTTTGCTGAAGTAAACTACACCTTCATGATGAACTAGATTAAGACCTATTGTTTAAAAATTACTTTGAGAAACCAATGTATGGTTAATTACTGTTTTGTAGTTGTTGAACTTATATGTCTCAGCTGAACTATGTGCTTTGTTTTGTTAAATGCTTTGCTATGAAAAATGGGTTTTAAGCTTCAAGAACAGTTAGGCTATAATGGTAGAAAATCAGAGATTGAAAGAATTTGTGGTTTGTAAGTATATCTATAGAACTGGCATAGGAAAAATCCATGTTCAAGTCAAAAATAAAATCTGATAGAAAGAGTTTGAATTGCTTTAAAAAGAAAATAATATAGCATGTATTATGTAATTGAGTAGTGCAAACCAGAACAAGGTTAACATAGCCCTTTTCTTGAGCCTGGGTCAAGCCAACAACTAAGGATTTAAATTAAAAGTTTGGAGCTGTTTCATAGCCAAAGTATATATTAGGTTCAGACAATCTTGTTCATAGGAAAAAAAAAACAAAAATTGGGTTTGAACCGACCAGCATAGCACTCGAACTCGTGACCTCTCATGTGTTAGTTAGGCGCGTTTCCATTACGCCTAGATGTTGCTTGTGTTCCCTTAGGATCCACTTTCTTTTAGCCTGAGTTTGACACTATACAGACTTTAACACAAATTCATATTAAAAGCTTGCTATCCACTGATTATTACTTGATCACTTCTCAATTAGAATAACAGGCTATAGTACATGTTTCCAGTGGATTCTATGGTCAAAAATCAGATTACAATAATTAATCTTTTTAAGGAATTATCACATTTTAATAGATTTAAAAGGAATTCTACTTACATATTAACATGCTCTGATTCTAGTAGAATATAACATAGATATCTTCATATATGTATGTTAGGGATGATTTAGATTTAAAACAATATTTTTATATTGTGAAAGATCCTGGATATATTTTGTTTATTGGAAAAAGAAAATGACCCTGGGAAATGTATTTGTAATGAATGATATATCTATATATCATTTCTAAAAAAAAAATCCTTATGAAAATTAGGAAAAAAAATAGGAGGGTCATTTCATAAACAATCGTATATTTTTTATTTCCAATGGCCTTTCACGCCCTACGATGATAAACAACCATGCAACTTTGATTTCGAACGGTCGTTCACCGCCATATGGTAGTAAACAACCGAACATTATTTGGGTGCCATTTGATAAAACAAAATAATGTATGACATTAGTAGCTACGTATAAAGAGTTTGTATAGTGGCCAAACGAGTTTTTATGTGTGCCTTTAGTAATACAGAAAAAGTATTGTTAAAGGGACCTCACTTTTGGATATGAGGGATTTTCGGTATGGGAGCCATTAAACTTGGGCATGTTTTTCATTATGGGGTCACTGGGCATTGTGTAATTTTTTTTTCTCGATATAGTTTGACCGAATTTTTTGCCCCCCATACCCAAAAGTGGAATCCCTTTTAGCAACGGAATTTTTTTTTTTACAACCCGCTTTTTCATTCCACGGTGCTCTACACTTTTTAACCACTTTCAAAGGTGACCTGGTCTTTCAAAAACCATGCTCGGTCGAAGCATGGTTCTTCTATAAATCTTGCTCGTCCCGAGCATGGTTATTACACAAATCTCACTTGGTTCGACCATGGTTTTTACATGAATCCCGCTTAGTTTAAACTTGTATTTGTGGTTGTCTATTGAATCATGCTTCTCTTGAACATGATAGATACATGACTTGTGTCATATCATGGTTCAAATATAAGGACAATTTTTGGATACTTGAATATGAATAAAGAAGCAGGGTGTGAAAGGGGAAAGTGGGGTAGAACATAAGAAGCTAGCAAGGAAGAAACCAAAAATGATGATAATATTGAATCGGTTAAGATTCTTTCCTCAAAGATTTCCACTTTTGAAATGCCATAACTCCACCAAACTCAAGTTTTAGTATCCCAAAATCAAAAAATCATAGAAAAATGTCTTACTAAAAGCAACTCTAGGATGAAAGCTATTGAAAAAGAATTATTGGGAATAAAGAAATTTTTGGAATTTTTTTTAAGGATGTTGTCGGGTAAGTCACGATCTCTATCCGTTCCATAAGAAAATTGCTTGTCGAATGATAATAAGTTGTTTAAAAATTATACCAAGTATTTGGAAAATCACGGTACTCTATATATGATTCAGTATAATAAGGATCATAGTTAGCAATTAACAAATCAGAAAATAAGCAGATAAATAAAGTAAAATAAAGATACGATCACACTAGAATTTTTGTATTGGTTCAGACCTTTCATCCTACGTCAAGTCTCTATGCTCCACTTAGGAATTTCACTATCAATAATCCTAACTTTATCCGAAAGAAAATGTTTACGATTGCCTGAACAACCAAATAGGACTTCAACCAACTTCAAAGCAAAAAGTTTTGGTTTCTGACTTTAATGTGTTCTTAATAACATGAATAAGTCACCCTTCAGTACACCATTCCTATAATATTCTTCGATTGTTTTAGTGTTGAACGTGTACTATAGGAAGTAGAAAGTAGATTGATTTCTTTATGATTTTAAATAATAGTAAATAGAAAGAGAATTAGTTGAAATCAAGGAATGAAATATGTCTATATTTATAGTGGTGAAGAGATTTGTTGAAGAGTTGTGATTATTCAAGAGATTACAACTCTTAAAAACAAATGCTTCCTTTCAAAAAGAAGAAGTACATTCAGAAATATAGTCGTTAATCTTTCTCAGACATCTGAATTATAAGAACAGGCATTTGAATCGTTATTTAAACAACTATTTTAAACTAGGTCTGACGTCTAAACTATTTAGGTCAGATGTCTGATTTTAAACAGAAAAGAATAATTTCATTTTACACCATATTTAGACATTTGTACTACATAGTAAGACATCTGAGTTATTTTATTAAAAAATTTGATTTTGTAGGGTCAGACCTCTAAATGGATTGATCAGAAGTCTGATACCCTCATTAAACATCTATTCAATTCATTTAGACGTTTGACGTACTTCAGGACAAACTTTTAAAGCATCTCAGACGTCTGAAATAAATAGGTTGGACGTATGAATTTTACATGGTTTTTTTACCAAGAGTTTCAAGGCTAAATTTGAATTTTCCAAACGTCTGATTTATTAAATCAAACGTCTAGACCCTTTTAAAAATTTATAATAATTATATACTTAGACGTCTGAAATAATAACCTAGATGTCTGAGTTCTATCAATTTGGAAAATATGAAATTTGGCTTATAACATAATTTTTCGATTGGTTTAAAATATTTTAAGTAAGTGTAACCATCAAAGGATATTGTACATCATATTCTAAACTTAGTTTGATGACAATACTCAACAATTGGTTGTCAATAATTTGATTGTACCAGCTCATTGTCTTCTTTTGGAAATATCCTGTAAGAAATAACGTTGTGCGATATATATAATTGTATCATTAAAAATTCAAAAGGGCAAGAATCAACATTCTCCTTCTTTTTGATGATGACTACTATATATTTAAAATACTCTTCCCTATTAGTGTGCCCCATATGTTTCTCTCCCTATGTCATTATCAAAAATGTCAAAAAGGCACAAAGAAGAGAATAGTAAAAATTATTTGCACATACAACATAAACTGGAACATATCGATGATCACACAACATAAATATTGAATGCAAACAATACAAAATTTTGCACAACAACATATGAATCATTATACACAACATACCATACCATAACATACCATATGTTTTAACAAACTATTTCAATACACAATAAACATATGCAGACTATCTTAAGATTCCACCAAATTAAAATAACAAAACATTAGAATACACTACCAACACAAATGCTAACACAAAGTTCAACACTACAGTAAAGTAATATCACCAAGACATGTAACGACCCGTAAAATTTTAATAATTTTTAATGGTTTTATTTACGTATTTAATTGAATTTTGGTGAAATTTTAAGTTTTAAAATTTGGAAATAAAAATTTAATATTTGGAATACGTCTAATTAAACATAGCAACTGATAAATTTTCATCAGAAAATATGGAAGTTTATTTTATTGTGTAATTCTATTTCAATTTAAATCAGTTAATATTGATGATAATAAAATATTTTCCAAACCTGAATATTTTTATATAGAAAATTTGTAAACCGTTTTCTGAGTGAGACGTCATATTTCGTTTCTCCAAATTTGGACTGTTATTGCTCCGTTTATCTTATTTATGACAAATTATCAGTATTTTGGTACCGATATCGACTTTTGATAGGATAATCGTATCCCTGATATCTGTGTACCGTTCTGTTCGTCTCATCGTACTGATCTCAGCAATATATTTATTTCTGTATATTGAGGTCTGGCACGCGACGGAAGCGATGATAACGATCTGTTGTAACGGTATTAAAATTTGTGACTTTCCACCCTCTTATCTTTTCAAATTTAAAACGTACAACGGGACCATAATAATTAATTGCTTTAATTTCTTAGCTTCGATCGTTGCTCTTATTTTACTTTTATATTTACTTTTCATCTTTCACCAACGGCTAATTGCATTCATATCTCTTAAATTCTCGTGCTTGACTTTTTGTTTTCCACTGGTTCCAATGGTTATATTGATGCTTCGTTCCTTCAATTCTTTGGTTTCATTCAGAAATTATAAAATATAAGTCCATACATATTATAAACACTGTCCACTGTTTGCTTTAACTTTTGTTCTCCCCTCATTTGCCTGGAACGAAAATCTTTCATCTTCTCTGTGCTACCTTTCTTCGCAGCCTTCACCTCTCTCCTTCCTCATGTTCATCCACCTTGACTTTCGAACCCAACCCATCATCTCACTACTACCGTTCGCCTCCCACCGTGAGCAGTGCCAACTCGTCCACTTCGACCACCACTGACTCGCCCTCACAGCCACCGTTCCTCCAACATTCGACCCAGGCAGCGATGAACCACAACAGCTCGATCGAGCTTTTCTTCCCCACCACTTCATCGCCGAGGTCACGTAACCCGGCCTCCAACCTCCTGTCGCTCGTCCAAAACCTCTTTCGCCTCCTTTTGAATGGTATGTATGTTTATATGTGGTATATTTTTTTTATGATACATTTGTTTATATATACGTGGGAACTTGGTTTTCAAAATTTTATACAACAGTTGCTACAGTTATATAGATATGCATGTAGGTTTGTATAAATTGGTAGACATATTTAGAAATAAAGATTAATTTATACCAATATTATTTTATACATATTTAACACTTCTGTTTATTTACATATAATAGTTTGTATATATGTATATTCCGTGATTTAAGTTATATCTGATAGTACAAATTTTAAAGTATATATATGGTATATATTATCTGTTAGTATATATAAATTCTGTATATATATAGAGTTACATATTTTGTTATTTGTATATATTTCAAGTTATATATATATACGTATTGGTTTATTATTTAGTTATATATTTGTTTATTAAACTATTGATTTAAAGGTATATATATATACACATGTGTTATATAATATGAGTTTACATATATATGATGGGTCTGCTATATATTTGAATTATACAAGTTCATATCATTTTGTTGTCTGCATATATAAGTATATATGAACGGCGTGTAGTGTTTTGATTTTTTTTTCCAATGCATATGAAATTTTATATTATATATATATACGATTCCTGTACTGTTTTGTTTATTGATTTTGAGTTTATTTTTATCATGTTGTGGTTTGATTTAAGTATGATATACATGAGTCAACATGTTTAATTTTAAACTATATATATTGATATTTCGAAAATTTGTTTTAAAGTTGAAACTGGATATTGATTTCTAAGTACACATTAGTTTGGTTTAAATTTACATATAGAGACTTTGTTTATGTGTTTTAATTTAAACACAATGAGTTTTGAAATACATGTATATATATTTTTGAAATTAGAATATGATTTTTGTATATATATACAATTTTATATGTTGCATCTATATCAATTATCTTTATCGATTTAGTTCTGATTCGTTCCCATCACTTCCTATTATCAACTTGTCCGTCGAACTCAAGTCCATCGTGCTTTGCTTCGGAATTCGTGTTTAGATTCGTAACTCATCCCGTTCTCGTCCATCTCTAACCTCGAAAGGTGAGCAATCACTCATGATTAATGTTCTTATATTTATTAAATTTGATTTCAATTGAAACGACAATTGAAATATGCTGCTATTAGTTATTTACATTTATATATAATGCCATCTGTTCAACTTTGACATCTGACACCATTATCTGTTATTTACATTGATGATATATGCCTGTTACTGATTGTTACATTATTATCATTACTGTTATCACTCCTGCAAGTTCCCTGTTAGTATAGAATTCCCTATGGGTTGAAATGATACATACCCGAACGATCTGTAGAATAGGAGGAAATCGTTATGGGTTGAAATGATGAACCCAAGCGATTTTCATTTGAATTGAATTTGGATTGCGGGTTGAAAAGATATATACCCGTATATATATTTAAATTGCAGATTGAAATGATAAATATCCGTATCACTTGACCATAGGGTAGAAAATTATATACAAACACCGTTGGTCTATATATAAATATTTTGAAAATGATTTCTATGGTTTTGAAAAGAAATATATGGTTTTAATAAATATTGATTTTAAAGATTTATTAAAGTTGATATATAATATGTTTAAGTATTTATATAAAATTTATATTTTCAAATATAGAGTTTATAATGATTCAGGGTGGAAAGATAAATTTGAAATTGATTTGAAATTATATTTATTTAAGAATTATACTTAAATAAGTTTGATCAGAAATTTATTAAATTTGAAATTTTAAAGATATGTTTTATAACTTGAATTTGATTAAAAGTGACTTAAATGAATATTTCAAATTTGTATAAATTTAAATAGGATATTTTGTTTATTTAAATTTGTAAATTGAAGTTGTATTTAGATGTTATTGAAATGATTAAGTAAATATTTCAAACTAAAATAATAGTAAAGTGAATTCAAATATTTACTTAATCATGAGTTGCTTAAGGGATATGGTCGTGCTCATGCTACCCGGAATGCCATGCTAAAACTTGACTTAATGAAGGCTTATGATAGTATTCAGTGGACATCTATTGTGAGAATCATGGCTCTAATGGGTTTTCCTAAAGTTTATGTTGCCTGGATCTACAGCTGTATTTCTTCTCCCACTTTCTCAATAAAATATAATGGGTTCTCGTCTGGATTTTTCAAGAGCAAGCAAGGGATCAGGCAGGGGGATCCACTATCTTCTTACCTTTTTATCCTTGTTATGGAAGTGTTTTCCATTATGCTGAAATTGAAATATGAGCAGAAGCAGATATTGTTCCATTCTAAATGCAAGTCCCCTCAAATCACATCTCTCCTTTTTGCAGATGACATTATGATTTTTACCAAACCAGACCAATGCTCTATTGTTCAAATTTTAGCTACTCTGCACAAGTTCTACCTTCTGACTGGTCTGAAATTGAATGCAACCAAATCTCATTTACTCACTTCTGGCATCTCCTCTGAAGAAACTCAACATTTGATTGACCTTTCTGGTATGCAAACAATGAATAATAGCATGAATTATCTGGGTCTTCCATTATGCACTTCTAGAATAACAACTGCAGACTGCCTGCCTTTATACACGAAAATATGTGGCACTATGAACTGTTGGGCTAATAGATTTATATCCCAAGCTGGTAGACTTGTGCTGATCAAGTCTGTCATATCTTCTATGATGGTTTATTGGTCAAGGGTTTTTATCCTACCCTATAAGCTTGTTAATATGGTTAGGAATGCTATGTTGCGATACTTCTGGACTGGGACAATTCATTCTAGGAAAATTATCCCTTGCTCTTTTGCCAGAATGGAGAAAGCAAAAATCAAAGGTGGCCTTGGTATTTATAACTTATTAACTTGGAATAAGGCTGCTTTCAGTGTTCATTTGAATGCCCTTCTATGCAATTCGGATTCTCTATGGGTTGTTTGGACTAAAAAGTATAATCTACGTAATAAAAATTTCTGGAACATGACAGTGCCCCAAAACTCTAGCTGGACTTGGAGGAAGTTGCTTGGCCTACGTAAATTCTTCTTACCATACATAAGGTTCTCTCTTTCTCAGAACAGTGCTATCAAATTCTGGAATGAGCCTTGGATGTCTGAAGGATTGGTGCTTGGAAAAATCTTTACCCCTTCTCAAATTGATCAGACTGGAATTAACAGGGATGCTTATGCCACGGAATATTTGGCTGATGGTTTGCTAGTGTTGCCGTACACCAGTAACCAAGAAATAAATGCAGTCTGGAATATATACCTTGCAAGAAAGTATTCAACTTCTCCTGAGGACATTCTTCTGTGGAATGGAAAGATTCACACAATCAGGGTTGCTTACGATATTCTGGCTAAGGCATCTGATAGCCCTCACTTTGTTTGGCATAGGGTTGTTTGGTCTAGATTCTCTCCGGCCAGAGAAAACTTACTGATGTGGAAGATTATAAATCATGCTCTTCTGACTAAAGATAAACTTTTGAGTTATGGAATGAATATTGTCTCTCTCTGTGTATTCTGCAAGAATCATAACGAATCTTTAGATCATCTATTCTTCGAATGCACTGATCTTCTTGATTTGTGGAAAAGAGTGGTAGGAAGAATTAATTCAAATCATGATCATGGAATCTCTTCAGTGGAGTGGGATCTGATAAGTAAGTCAACTAAGTGGAAGAAGCATGAAAGAACTGTCTTCTTCTTCTATTTAAAAAAATACTTGAATATGATTTGGGAGGAAAGAAATTTTAGATGTTTTGAAAATAAGAGCAGGAGCATGAACCAATTATGGGAGTATTTCCAGCAAGTTGTCATACTGGGTATGAAGGAAAGTCAGTATGACTTTTTCGGTCAACCGATAGATCGTTAGCTTTGTTGTTTTTTTTCGTGTCTCTCTAGTTTCTATGCTTGTCTTCCTGTGTGTTTGTGTTTCCTTGTTTTTCTTTTGTGTGGTGTTTCTGTGTTTCTTTTTCTATTCTATGTATGGGATAATGAGCTTGTTCATTATCTTTTCTTCTTTTATCAATAAACTGGTAGGGGACCAGTCAACCCCGCTTGCCTTGCAAAAAAAAAAAAAAAAAAATATAAATTATTTTATTATAAACTATTTTAACTTATAACTATTTTATTATATATACTAATTTTAATATCTAAACTGTATAAGAGGAATGTGTTATGGATTCCAAAATGTTATGATTTCAAAGCTACAATTTCAAAGTGTTATGAATTTCAAGGTTTTGATTTCCTAAGTGTTTTGATTTTAAAAGACTTATGATTTTGAAAGCGTTATAACTTTGGAAAGTGATATGATTTTTGGAAATGGATATATTTGAAGTGAAAATGATATCGTTTTGATATGGTTTTAAAATGGAAATGATATTTTGGTTTTGAAGTATAAACTATTTTGAAATGACCGCGGTGTTATAATAACGTTTGGTTGTTAAAGAGACCGGAATCGGATATGGGCATACTCTCTGTCGATACCGAAAACCACTTTAACAACTGTGTACGCGGTGGAGATTCCAGAATGAAGTAGGATGGTGGCGACGATCCTATATGAGGTATATACGTGGACCCAACGCCCATGAGTTGGCATAAGGTGGCCAAAACAGGAGCAATCGACGGGCCAATGAGGTAGCTCCTCTGATCGGACACACTCCATCGTATGCCATTCTATTACTTTGTGATTGATTTGGTGCGCACCCTTGATTTGGGAGTGTGGCTCGAGGTGGGCGATTGTTGCGGCTCTGCGTTACCACCAGCCCGGAAGTGTAATTGGTATATCTACCCTGGCATTGCCTAGTTGTGCCGTGTCACCTACCCTAGCGCGCCTTTTACGAGTTTGATTTGTGTCGTACCTATGGAGTATCCTCTGGTAGCTCCAGTTTATGCAGTATTACGGTACTGTATAGACTATTGGCACTATAAAATGTGTTAAGGTGGAAAATGTAAAGCCTTAACGCTATTTTTAAACAGTTTACTTTACTATAGACATTATTATAATAGCGTAAATTACTACATAGTAGATAGTTTAACAGATCCTTAGAGGATGGTTATTCCAAACATCCTTTAAGTTACTTGTATTCCAGTTGATATTTCACTTGAGTTGGATTTATTGATATAAGAATGTTAATCCTGACTCGAGTGTTTTGTGTTTTGCTTTACGCTCGGGTTAGACTGAGTGGCTCAGTGTTCGAGACTCACCTTTGGAGTTGGAGCTTCGCTTGGAGATCCAGCTATATTTATTCAGCTTGTAGTTGTTCGGTTGATTCCCGTGATGTATTCTGATCTTGTATTTGACTATTGTATTGAGACATCTATGTATTCGAGACCTCTGTTGTATCTTATTTAACTCTGTTATATATATATATATAGTAGCTTCATGAACTACTATTCTTTTATTTCCACTGCATTATTGTTATATTACTCTATGTCTATGATTCTGTGATCTTTATTTACTGTATATGCTGAGATT
The DNA here is from genome assembly GCA_030737815.1 of Allium fistulosum. Classification (NCBI taxonomy): domain Eukaryota; kingdom Viridiplantae; phylum Streptophyta; class Magnoliopsida; order Asparagales; family Amaryllidaceae; genus Allium; species Allium fistulosum. The sequence continues at coordinate 423,623,591 of CM060908.1, forward strand.
TGCCAAATTTAAATTAACAATATGATATTTTGAGCAATTCAAGTCCGACATGTATGGATGCGAATGGCTGAAAAATACCAGGATGTTACAAGACACATGACCAAGGCGGATGCACAACAACTAAGCAAACTCCATACAACACCACCATGCAAACTCCAAATGATCATAACATGCAAAAAGGTAATATAAACATGAAGTGAACAGATATATATATATTTATAATTTGAAAACAAGTTATATATTACCTCTAACCAATACCACGACGGTGAGACTCCTCTTCCTTATCATCATCACTTTCAATCTTATACTCATTACCACTTTCATCACCTCCTTTAGAAGTTTGTACCAGAGTAGTTGATGTCCCAAATGGAGGTGGAGGAGGTTATGGAACGGATGGAGATCATGACTTACCCGACAACATCCTCTAAAAAAATTCCAAAAATTTCTTTATTCCCGATAATTTTTTTAATAGCTTTCATCCTAGAGTTGCTTTTAGTAAGATGTTTTTCTATGATTTTTTGATTTTGGGATACTAAAATTTGAGTTTGGTGGAGTTGTGGCATTTCAAAAGTGGAAATGTTTGAGGAAATAATCTTAACGGATTCAATATTATCATCACTTTTGGTTTCTTCCTTGCTAGCTTCTTCTCCACCACTTTCCTCATGAATATCCAATTCTTTTCATTTTGAAGTAGCACTAGTTGATGAGGTTTGTTGTTGCAAGCGTTGAAGATATTTATTATAGGAAATGTATTGAGGGGCATTTGGGGGGACATTCATTAAGGAGAAAATTTTCTTACCCACATAAGTAATAGTGTTTGCATTATCAAACATAAGAGGAATTTTTTCGGATATCATAAGACGAGTTATGTAAGGTGCGTAAAAGATTGTTTTTCTCAAGTTCTCAAAAAATGGCAATATCTCATCCTGAAGAAATTTAGCCCAATTTACTTCAATATTAACAATGATGGCGTACATGCCTCAAAATCTTTGTCATAAATTTATTCGTGGCTACCGGTGCAAGAAATAAAAGTATTGATAATTATATGTTCCACAAGATGAGGTCTATGATATAAATCTTTAGAAATTCCCTTAGTGACTTGATTTTCCCACAATTGATGTCTAATTTGGTTTCTCCTACGATGTTTTGTATCTACATCTTTTAATTCTATCCCTTTATAGCCATTTCTAATATTTTGCCAATATGATTATAGTGAAGTTTCATAACTTTGCCATAAACACTAGACCGTAAATAACCCTCACCATTGTATATTTGAACAACTTTTGTTCCCATATTAGCATAGAAAATTATAATGGCTAGAGTGTCAATTTGAGCATTTTTAGAGCTATAATCAATGAGTGAGGTAATACGAGCTCATTCAGTTAAAGCACGAAGATTATAACTAGGAAAATCATACGTTATAAAAGACGCCATTAAAGACTTCATTTCGATTAACATTTTGTACCTTTCATACTCTCTGAATCATAATGAAGCCAAGCCTTCAATTTCTGTTGCGTGATGACTGGAGGTTAATTGGAAGAAGATTCTCTGGTATTCCTCTTCTTGAAACTTTTTTATTTTGGAGGATTTTTTGGTGCCATGGAATTTGGTTTTTAGGGTTTCAAAATTTTTTAGGGGAAGGTAAATGATTTGGAAAGAGAGGAAGGTTGGTTAAAAATATAAAGTTGTGGAGTTAGTGGGGTAGTTTACTCAAAGTTCAAAGTAATAAATTCAAAAGTCTATTTAAAAAAACAGTTCTGGAAGCCGTTAGACGTTTGAATGGTCTATTCAGTCGTTTGAACATATCTCAAATGTCTGAATAGATATGGTCAGATGTTTGACTTTTGTTTTTTGGTAAAAAATATATATGTATGGGTGCTAAAAATTTTAAAATTAATTTTATAAATACAAGTGTGTGTGTATTCATATGAAAAAACAATGCTATTTTATTGATCGAATGACCTTCTCTAGTCATGATATCCAAAGGGAATCATTGGATCAGATTTTGATGGAGGTAATCTCTATGATTTTATACTTCTAAGAGTCTAGAATTTACCTAATGATTAGTACTAATGTTAGTCTTTGTTTGAATGTTTCCACAGAATGCCGATAACATCCATTTGATGATATTTAACTTTTCATCCAACCGTTGTTGTTTTGACTCGATCTTTCTTTACTCTAGAAAATAACATCATGTCGTTGTTTTAATTTGCATTGCGTCTTTCAATTTTGTTAGATTTATTCATCATGCCTAATCAAGTATCAGTCTAAGGTGATTGCATTTTTTAGCTCTCTTTCCTTTTGGAGAGTATTTATCCGATTCCAAGGACAAGGATGAAGAAGTTATGCGAATTGAAGAGGATGAGCTTTGCTTATAAGCCATTTTGTAGTGTGGGTTAAAGTGCAAAAAAGTTTGACTATAAATAAAATTATAAGTTAGATAAATATAGGTTCTTTTCTAAAAATTGTGTGCTGTAAGTTTATTGTTAATTTAAAGCCAATTAATACATAAACGAGTTATTTTTAGCTTGTTTAAAGAATTTCATTTTGTGGACAAATTCCTAATCTTCTTCTTATGTTTATAAAAATATTTTCAGCAAGTGGCTTAGTGAAAATATTGGCTACTTGATTTTCATAATTAAAATACTATGGTTTAACTATACTTTTCTTAACACTTTCATGTAAAAATTGATGTCGAATGTCTATATGTTTTGTATGAGAATGATTAATAGGATTTTTTTGATAAATTAATAATGCTTGTATTGTCATAGTATATTGTTGAGTTTTAAAGAGAAATGCCAAAACTGAAGCGTTTATTGCACGATTTGTGCACATGCCAAAGAGATATATTCTGCTTCAACGTAGAGAGGGAAAAACAACTCCATTTTTTACTAAACCAAGATACATGGACTGACCAATAATGTGATGTGACAACCCATACCCTAGTGGACCTGAATTTTTCCTAAATCGAAAATCGAAGTCCACCAAAGTATAGACCGTTGATTTTTGCTATCCTACAAATAAACAAATGCACATCAGAGCACTACCAATATAAATCACAATGGAATAATAAAGTATAATAATACATATAACTATCGACCAAGGTTAACTCTTCTGATATCTAGTGTCCTTTTCAATATTGAGCTTGCATAAAGAAATTTGTCCTTCCACCTTTCCCACCTTACACCAGTACTTGTTCCTTTAAATTTATCCCGTGGGTTGTAATGAGGAGGGTTCAGAAAAACGTTCTGGTGATTGGTAAATAACACACTTTATACAAAACACTTGTTTATGCCGATTGATGATGTACAGTAGGTCCAAATAAACGAGGAAGTAAGAATCTATATGCTATAGATATCTAGAAGTAAGAATTAAATAAGTTCCTAAAAGAAGTTGTATAGTAATCACCCCAGCATGTTAGCCGGATTTTTAATATTCTGGGAGAAGATAAGTCAGTATGTAAGTAAAAAGAAGGGAGACATAAAAATCCACTATGAATCCGACCTCATATGAAAGAATTTAATAGAAAAGTTAAAATGTTTTAACATAAAAGTTAGAAAAAATATATAAATAATATATTTGAAATGATTTTCAAAGGAATTATTTGAAGATGGAAAAACTCTATTTTTGAAAAGTATGTAAGTATTAAATTTTCAAAAAAAATAAAATCCACATTTTATTTAAATAAAATGTTTTAGTAAAAATAAAAATTAGTTAAATCGAAAATTTTAGTAAATGGGGCGTAGGTTGTCACATTTGGTATTAGAGAATAGGTTAATCTATAAAAGGAATTAAAATATGTAGAGTGAACATATTTGTATTTTTACCAATAATTATATACATTATACGCCAAACTCTAGAAATTCCGACTATAAAAGGAGTTGCAACCATATTCTGAAAGATGGATAATGCGACTGTGAGTTGGAATAATAGATAAAGTTGAAGATATACACCAATCCCGATTACCCCATGGGAAGTAGGTTGTATTGGAAGGCATTGACTTAAGAAGAGCATGAGTGCAGCATATGGAAGGGTCCTTGAAGCTGTAAAGCACTTAACCCCCTTGTAGAGCACAAATTGCTCTATGGTTGTAGATCCCTACAGGTTTCCTGATTGATCATGTACAGTAGGTCCAGATAACTGGAAAAATAAGAATCTATATGCTGCAGATATCCGAAAGTAAGAATTAAATAAGTACCCAAAAAAGATGTGTAGTAATCACTTCAAGATGATAGCTGGATTTCTAATATTCTGAGAGAAGATAGGTCAGTAAGTAGAAAAGAAGAAAAGTCCAAAAGAAAGAACAAATAAAAATCCACTCCGAGTTTGACCCCATATAAAAGAATTTAATAGCAAGTTGAAACGATTTTAATATAAAATTTGAGAAATTTTTTTAATAATATATTTTGAATGATTTTCAAAGGAATTATTTGAAGGTAGAAAAAAATCTATTTTTGAAAAGTAAGTAAATATTAAATTTTTGAAAAATTATAATATCTACATTTTATTTAAATAAAAAGTTCTAGTAAAAATAAAAAATTAGTTAAATTAAAAATTTCAGTAAATGGGGTGTGGGTTGTCACATGTGACATGTTCCACTTGTACTTTTACGATCTGTTTTACATCCACCAAAATCTACATCACTATATGAGACGAGCTCAAAAGGACAATCTTTGAGTAAAAAAGTCCATAATCCCTTGTAGCAATTAAGTAATGTAGAATTCGTTTTACTGTTCGAAGGTGTGATTCTTTGGGATTTACTTGGAATCGTGCACACAAATGTATGCTCATCATAATATTGGGTCGACTGGCCGTTAAATATAATAGGGAGTCGATCATACCTTTGTATAATTTTTGGTCAACATCTTTGCCATTTTCACTACCACTCATCGGTTTTGGCTTACTAGAAACTTTATCCATTCCAAATCTTTTGATAAATCATTACCGTGATGCCCCACCTCTATGCTCACAATAACAAAGAGTATTAAAAGAAATACTGTCTGTTATTACGAAGAATAAGGCTGGATAGGAGCAGCCATCCGTAGTTGAGCCTTACACTAGTATTGGTTACCTCGATAGGAGTGGTATATATTTGTATTTTTCATCTCTTATTTATTTACTCCCATAGACATACCCAATTCCAGTATTAAATGAACTACGACGGTTCATAATAGTTTAGGACAATATATATAATAATAACACAGATAAGCTAAATGCGGAACACAGATAAAAAAAGTCTCATATATATAAATAACTGATGTCAGTTACAATACATTTGACACAGTACATAAGATACAACTACAACTGTCGACTCTGGAAGTTATATATACAAGTACATTATCGAATAATATACATGAATACATATCAACCTAGATCAGATACACTGACTACTACAAAATGACGACGACTACTCCAAAAGATATGAAGAGACTTCATAGCTCAAGCAGCAACCCAAAGCAAGATATCTACAACCTGTAATAACTCGGTCTGACCCGAGTATTAAATTCAAAAGAAAATAATACACGGGTCAGTCTAATTCAAACTCAGTTATTAATGCATAGAAGCAGTAATAATAAATAGCAAATAGACAACAGTCACAATAAATCTCGTCTATTTAATCCTTTAATAAGAAATCGGATAACGGTAAATATAACACTTAACAGTGTTAAACAACAAATCAGCAATTTCAAATTATCAACGAAGATAAATGAAAGGATTACCAATGAAGATAATATGAAAACCACAGAATTGCCTAAACGGCAATTATCAACAAAAATCTAATTATTAAATAAATAATTAGAAACTCATAATCTAATTATCAAATAGATAATTAGACACAACAAAATGATCAATCAAACCAAATCAAATACCATTTCAAAATATTGAATTGAACCCATAAAACAATTCAAACAATTGAAATAACACTTAAAAGTCAATATTGTGTGGCTGCAGTACACGCACGCGTGCACTGCCTCGCCACAACAGCATATGAAATCATCACAACACCAAATGCAAACAACTCATCGAAACTGTAGAGGTCAAGTCACGGCTAGCATGACTCAACACAACTGCAAACAAAATGAAACTGCAGCCACCACATGAATACAAGGGCACAACTGCACAAATGAATCAGAGAATCCCAACCAACATCCGCAACCTTTAAAAAGGGGCTATAGTAAAATTCATGAAGCTACATGGCGACATGCATACTACATGTCTGAAACTCAAAGGCAACCCAAACTCAACTGGACAGTGCAACAAAAGCTCCAAGCAAATGAACATAAAATGACCAGGCCAGATCACAGCGCCACACAAATGAAGATGCCACGAAGTATACCACACATGCATATACATACATATATGTATATAAACATATGGAGATGATCACTAAGAATGGAAAATAAGTTATCCACTTCAAAGTCTCAAAGTAAGAAGAATGGTTAGACCAGAGAAAGGTGCAACTAAACCTACCTGACAAAGTGTGATGACTAAAAGTAACAAATACATGAAGATATGGCAACCAATGAAACACATGCACCAGCAAATTAGACAACTGCATAACACAGCAGAACCAAAGCAAACAAGCCATGGGAAAGGTATATACATCAATAAGGACACATGTACACAACGCTACATCAATGACTGATACAAGTATTATCAGATTAGTGATGCTCAAACCCAAGCCAACTACAATGAACAAGTGGACAGAACAAATGCAGCCCCTACGTGAAATGGAAGTGAAACAGTATCACTAAATGAAACAGGAAAAATGCAAATGAAATCAGTGGTCATTGCAACGTAAGACCCAATTGTACAATCTGCCTAGGCTCGGGGCTAATGAAAATACAATGCCCCAGTACACATGAGTGTTAACTCAATGCGATACAAACCAACAAAACAGACCCAAATCAATACATGCATCCACACATACATATGTATGTACATACAGGGATACACATATGTGACAGCAGTGCAAACCATCATAGGCAGATCAGTAAAGAGAAATGACAAGAGAGGCAAGTGCTGCACTTAAAGGATAGTGAGTTATAAACAAAAAGACCAAGAGAAGTGAACAAGGAAGTGCACTGACCACACATCAAACCAGGCCAGTGGAAAGATTATTCAAACCAAATTAGGACAGAAGTACAACACTACAACAGACCACCAAGTATGCTAAACCAAAATCAGGTTCAAACTAGTTACAACATCACTAAGACTAGTGAAACAGAAGCTCAAACCAGAACAAATGTCACAGCATATATACATATATATGAACCAGACTCAAAATCTCAATGAACAAGTCGAAGTTTTCAGAAAGCAAATGCAAACTACCTCGAATGAAGTCTCATAACAACTCGAAGAATATTTACATACGAGAACATATATGTGCAGTGGAAATCAACAGCGAGTGTAGACAAGACAACAACAGAGTGAAATCCAGACCGGACTTCGAGATAACACTACAGATTCAAATGAAAACAGTGTGACACACACCTACATCAATAAAACTCGAAGCAACACTCACGTGCAAACTTTAGCTACAAAATGTACGCATATAGTCAAGCAATGTGAAAGACAAAACAGCGCAAAACTTCCAGATGAATACAAGCATCATGTAGCAGTTCCAAAATAATAATATACAGCAAGTTCGAACAAATCATGAATCAATAGTTTCATCTCAAAAATCTCAAGAGCCGATGCCAACAAAGAAAATACTAGACATGCCAAAGTCACAGTAAAAATCAATTCAAAGTCAAGGCCGATGTCAACAGAGAAATGCACGGAGCAAGTTCGAACTCGTCAAAACAGTGATAGCCAAGAAGCAATGGCCAAACCAAAATAATTGACGAATTCAAAAATATCATATAAACGAAATAAAAGAGATAAACTCATATAAATGAAATCAAGATCTCGAATCATATATAATAGAAGGCTGAATTAGATGTGAGTGAAAAAGAATCACTCACCTTTGTTTCAACGTGCGCCAATTCCAAAGATCGATCGTCGAAATTGAAGCCGTGGCATCACGAAGACGAGCGAACCTTTAGCAGCCATTTTCGATTTTCTTGAAAACCCTAATTTTGCAAAGAGGACGAGGTCGCCATTTATTTTCTTTCATTTTAGTTTTAGGGTTTTTGCGAATGAAATTGAATGGAGGAACCGGTATGAACAATGGATAAGTATCATGGTCCCAAAATAAAACATGGGCCAAGATTCAACTTTTAAAGCTCACCAATAATCAATGAATTATCAAAAGAATTTCAACCCGATTAAAATTCCAATAGCAATTAACAAACAATATAATCGTCATTTGACGATAATTAATTGTTATAAAACTCCAGGTTGTTACAGACTCCCCTCCTTATAAAAATTGCGTCCCCGCAATTTTCATAATTAAAGGTGTCAATAACAATTATTTTTCTAACATAAACTGGTTAAGCTAGAAAATAAAAGTCGGGAATTCAAACACCAAAGAAATCTTTTAATTCCATAAAAGAAATTCACAAATTCTCAACAAAATCTAACTATCAAATAGATAATCAGAAAACAACAAAACTGAATAAATGCCATTATCAGCAATACTCAATTATCAATTAGATAATTAGGATACAGAAATCACAAAACAACAATATCTAATTATCGATACGATAATTAGAAAACAGCAAAAATCTAATTATCAGCAAAGATAATTAGAAAACACAAATCACAAATCGCAAAACTGCAAATATCTAGTTATCCAACAAATAACCCAACAAATAACTAGAAAACACGAACTTCATAATCAGCAAACTCTAACTATCAACAGAGATAGATAGGAAACAACAATTCAATAAAATCAACATAATTTAGAATCAATTGGAGACTAGAAAATTTCATAATCAACAAAATTAGCAAACATCCAATTATCAAAACGAAAATCAGAAAACATCAAATATCTAATTATTAAAAACGATAATCAGAAATCTCAAATCAACAAATATCTAATTATCAAAAACGATAACCAGAAACCTCAAATCAACAAATATCTAATTATCAAAAACGATAACCAGAAATCTCAAATCAACAAATATCCGATTATCAAAAACGATAATCAGAAATCTCAAATCAACAAATATCTAATTATCAAAAACGATAATCAGAAATCTCAAATCAACAAATATTCGATTATCAAAAACGATAATCAGAAACAACAAATATCCGATTATCAAAAACGATAATCAGAAATCTCAAATCAACAAATATCCGATTATCAAAAACGATAATCAGAAATCTCAAATCAACAAATATCTAATTATCAAAAACGATAATCACAAACCTCAAATCAACAAATATCTAATTATCAAAAACGCTAATCAGAATTCTCAAATCAACAAATATCCAATTATCAAAAACGATAATCAGAAACAACAAATATCCGATTATCAAAAACGATAATCAGAAATCTCAAATCAACAAATATCTAATTATCAAAAACGATAATCAGAAATTTCAAATCAACAAATATCCGATTATCAAAAACGATAATCAGAAACAACAAATATCCGATTATCAAAAACGATAATCAGAAATCTCAAATCAACAAATATCTAATTATCAAAAACGATAATCAGAAACCTCAAATCAAAAAATATCCAATTATCAAAAATGATAAACAGAAACAACAAATATCCGATTATCAAAAACGATAATCAAAAATCTCAAATCAACAAATATCTAATTATCAAAAACGATAATCAGAAACAACAATTATCTTATTATTAAAAACGATAATCAGAAACAACAAATATCCGATTATCAAAAACGATAATCAGAAACAACAAATATCCGATTATCAAAAACGATAATCAGAAACAACAAATATCCGATTATCAAAAACGATAATCAGAAACAACAAATATCTAATTATCGATACGATAATTAAATCTCATAACAGCAATTATCTAATTATCGATACAATAATTAAATCTCATAACAGCAAATATCTAATTACCTGCAGATAATTAGAAACAACAAATATCTAGAAATCAATTAAGATACTCTAGAAAATCAACATAAAAGGTGGATCGATCCCATCAGATGGCGAGTTTTTAGCTATACCGCACGTGCATCAACAAATGGCCGAAGCCTACCAAGTACTATAAATTTTGGCGCCCATCAGATGACTCGAAGGTCCGCAGAGTGACCCGAAGGTCCTCAGAGTGGCCCGAAAGCCCAACAAATGACCCGAAGGTCCAGCAGAGTGGCCCGAAAGCCCAACAAATGACCCGAAGGTCCAGCAGATGACCCGAAGGTCCAACATAGTGGCTCGAAAGCACACAAATTCATCAGAATCATCAAAGAGCAAATGTTTCAATTAACGAGTCCAGAATTAACCGAAATAGCAAACGCACATGTCCCATACCACGTGTTTTACTAAATCGTTTGATTCTCTTCGTCGTTTCCTTGAAAGTGCAAAATTGTGTATTTTATATAAATAACATTTTCCGTTCTCAAACGGACAAGTCCGGAATTAAGCAAATCAGTAAAAGTAAGGGTTCATAGTCCTCGATTTTGCTGAATCGTTTAAATGACTTCCTCATTCTTTTGAAAGCGCAAACTATAAAATTTTGTATTTTAAATAAATAACATTTTACGTTCTCAAACGGACAAGTCCGAAATTAAGCGAATCGGTAAAAGTGAGGGTTCATAGTCCTCAATTTTGCTGAAGTGTTTAAATCGCTTCCTCATTCTTTTGAAAGCGTAAACTGTAAAATTTTGTATTTTAAATAAATAACATTTCACGTTCTCAAACGGACAAGTCCAGAATTAAGCGAATCAGTAAAAGTGAGGGTTCATAGTCCTCAATTTTGCTGAAGCGTTTAAATCGCTTCCTCATTCTTTTGAAAGCGTAAACTATAAAAATTTTAAAACAATTTTCAGAACACGTGATTAAAACAGCAACCTCGGTAGCAATTTCGAAAAGGAAATTGCACTTCTAAAAACATCGTAAAACGAATCTCAAAATCAGCATTGAGGAATAACCGATTGAAAATCCACTTTTAAAATTTGACGGTTACTGAAGCCAAGGCGACAGAAATTTTTATACGTCAAAATATCATCAAAATAATTCACATCAAAATGTAATACCAGTGAATTTTCATTCATTAAAAATGTCAACAAAACACCGCTTTTCAAAAATTTAGCATCGGTGTAAAAATCCCGTTATAAAAATAACGGCAACAAAATACGTATAAACCAAACACCGGCTCAACGTAAAATTTATGCAGTAACGTGCAACTCAAATTTGCACGTATACTACAAAATGAACACAGAAATCATTCGAATGTATCTTCAATGAAGATAATTCAAAACAGCAAAAATCTCAACAAAAATCACATAACTGCAATCGCTTTGAATCCTCAAATCGGATTCGAAATTTTCAAAGAAACAAAATAAACCCAGCTATGTAAACACCAAATGAAATTTTATTTCAATTTCATATTTTGATTTTTAAATCAAAAGATTATCAGCTGTACTCAGCGAAGACAGTCTCACTGTTTCCGCTACGCACTCTGATAAACTGAACACAAATTAATCAATCAACAAAACACAATTTCACTTTTATTTTTAAATAAAGATATTTAAAAATTTCATCATAATTTCAAAACTTTAGTTTTGACTCAAAGCACAACTAAAAACATAGACAAATAGTTGTAACACATGTTCCATTTAAGTTATGTTTTATATTATGTCCATAAACCCCAAGCTCTGATACCAACTGTGACGCCCCACCTCTATGCTCACAATAACAAAGAGTATTAAAAGAAATACTGTCTGTTATTACGAGAATAAGGCTGGATAGGAGCGGCCGTCCGTAATTGGGCCTTACACTAGTATTGGTTACCTCGATAAGAGTGGTATATATTTTTATTTTTCATCTCTTATTTATTTACTCCCATCAACATACCCAATTCCAGTATAAAACGAACTACGACGGTTCATAATAGTTTAGGACAATATATATAATAATAACACAGATAAGCTAAATGCGGAACACAGATAATAAAAGTCTCATATATATAAATAACTGATGTCAGTTACAATACATTTGACACAGTACATAAGATACAACTACAACTGTCGACTCTGGAAGTTATATATACAAGTACATTATCGAATAATATACATGAATACATATCAACCTAGATCAGATACACTGACTACTACAAAATGACGATGACTACTCCAAAAGATATGAAGAGACTTCATAGCTCAAGCAGCAACCCAAAGCAAGATATCTACAACCTGTAATAACTCGGTCTGACCCGAGTATTAAATTCAAAAGAAAATAATACACGGGTCAGTCTAATTCAAACTCAGTTATTAATGCACAGAAGCAGTAATAATAAATAGCAAATAGACAACAGTCACAATAAATCTCGTCTATTTAATCCTTTAATAAGAAATCGGATAACGGTAAATATAACACTTAACAGTGTTAAACAACAAATCAGCAATTTCAAATTATCAACGAAGATAAATGAAAGGATTACCAATGAAGATAATATGAAAACCACAGAATTGCCTAAACGACAATTATCAACAAAAATCTAATTATTAAATAAATAATTAGAAACTCATAATCTAATTATCAAATAGATAATTAGACACAACAAAATGATCAATCAAACCAAATCAAATACCATTTCAAAATATTGAATTGAACCCATAAAACAATTCAAACAATTGAAATAACACTTAAAAGTCAATATTGTGTGGCTGCAGTACACGCACGCGTGCACTACCTCACCACAACAGCATATGAAATCATCACAACACCAAATACCAACAACTCATCGAAACTGCAGAGGTCAAGTCCCGGCTAGCATGACTCAACACAACTGCAAACAAAATGAAACTGCAGCCACCACATGAATACAAGGGCACAACTGCACAAATGAATCAGAGAATCCCAACCAACATCCGCAGCCTTTAAAAAGGGGCTATAGTAAAATTCATGAAGCTACATGGCGACATGCATACTACATGTCTGAAACTCAAAGGCAACCCAAACTCAACTGGACAGTGCAACAAAAGCTCCAAGCAAATGAACATAAAATGACCGGGCCAGATCACAGCGCCACACAAATGAAGATGCCACGAAGTATACCACACATGCATATACATACATATATGTATATAAACATATGGAGATGATCACTAAGAATGGAAAATAAGTTATCCACTTCAAAGTCTCAAAGTAAGAAGAATGGTTAGACCAGAGAAAGGTGCAACTAAACCTACCTGACAAAGTGTGATGACTAAAAGTAACAAATACATGAAGATCTGGCAACCAATGAAACACATGCACCAGCAAATTAGACAACTGCATAACACAGCAGAACCAAAGCAAACAAGCCATGGAAAAGGTATATACATCAACAAGGACACATGTACACAATGCTACATCAATGACTGATACAAGTATTATCAGATTAGTGATGCTCAAACCCAAGCCAACTACAATGAACAAGTGGACAGAACAAATGCAGCCCCTACGTGAAGTGGAATTGAAACAGTATCACTAAATGAAACAGAAAAAATGCAAATGAAATCAGTGGTCATTGCAACGTAAGACCCAATTGTACAATCTGCCTAGGCTCAGGGCTAATGAAAATACAATGCCCCAGTACACATGAGTGTTAACTCAATGCGATACAAACCAACAAAACAGACCCAAATCAATACATGCATCCACACATACATATGTATGTACATACAGGGATACACATATGTGACAGCAGTGCAAACCATCAGAGGCAGATCAGTAAAGAGAAATGACAAGAGAGGCAAGTGCTGCACTTAAAGGATAGTGAGTTATAAACAAAAAGACCAAGAGAAGTGAACAAATGAAAACACTGTGACACACACCTACATCAATAAAACTCGAAGCAACACTCACGTGCAAACTTCAGCTACAAAATGTACGCATATAGTCAAGCAATGTCAAAGACAAAACAACGCAAAACTTCCAGATGAATACAAGCATCATGTAGCAGTTCCAAAATAATAATATACAGCAAGTTCGAACAAATCATGAATCAATAGTTTCATCTCAAAAATCTCAAGAGCCGATGCCGACAAAGAAAATACCAGACATGCCAAAGTCACAGTAAAAATCAATTCAAAGTCAAGGCCAATGTCAACAGAGAAATGCACGGAGAAAGTTCGAACTCGTCAAAACAGTGATAGCCAAGAAGCAATGGCCAAACCAAAATAATTCACGAATTCAAAAATATCAGATAAACGAAATTAAAGAGATAAACTCATATAAACGAAATCAAGATCTCGAATCATATATAACAGAAGGCTGAATTAGATGTGAGTGAAAAAGAATCACTCACCTTTGTTTCAACGTGCGCTAATTCTAAAGATCGATCGTCGAAATTGAAACCGTGGCATCACGAAGACGAGCGAACCTTTAGCAGCCATTTTCGATTTTCTTGAAAACCCTAATTTTGCAAAGAGGACGAGGCCGCCATTTATTTTCTTTCATTTTAGTTTTAGGGTTTTTCGCGAATGAAATTGAATGGAGGAACCGGTATGAACAATGGATAAGTATCATGGTCCCAAAATAAAACATGGGCCAAGATTCAACTTTTAAAGCTCACCAATAATCAATGAATTATCAAAAGAATTTCAACCCGATTATAATTCCAATAGCAATTAACAAACAATATAATCGTCATTTGACGATAATTAATTGTTATAAAACTCCGGGTTGTTACAGACTCCCCTCCTTATAAAAATTGCGTCCCCGCAATTTTCATAATTAAAGGTGTCAATAACAATTATTTTTCTAACATAAACTGGTTAAGCTAGAAAATAAAAGTCGGGAATTCAAACACCAAAGAAATCTTTTAATTCCATAAAAGAAATTCACAAATTCTTAACAAAATCTAACTATCATAGGTAAGCATATCGATAAGCATACTCTAGATCTAGAGTTGATAAACCCTCATAGGTAAGTTAAACTCGGATTATGCACCCTACTCTGGTTTTAGTCATTTCTAATGTCGAGGCTACATTCGACATCCTTCACACAATTCTTCATCACTCGATCAACATACGAATTCCTAACTGGATTCCTTTATCTCGAATAGATCCCGAATCACTACATGTATTCAAGCATCTTGAACAGATCTCGAACCTCAGTTCCCCGCATAAGTCCTTCGACGAATGCTAACGCTATCCTCTTTCTTGGAGTACTTCTCAAGATAGTCAGTCCCTCACGATAGCATCATTCGAAATGTTAACACTAACCTTTCCCATAGACTAAATCTTAGGATAGACAGTTCAACTCCATAACATTCCACTTCATAACCGCTTTCAGAAAGTAGATCACATATATGGTTTTGAAGTGGTTTTGGGTTTGAGTCATCTCATATAAGTACACTCTACCCACTTACCGGACCCTTCAAAACCAATCGATGAATTTTCGATAATTCCGTTTCTCTAAGAAGTAAGCGAAAGCTAGAGATGTTTCGTACCAATACTCCTTCCCAGGGGTTCTTATTGGTATAAAATCACGAAGTCTTTCAATAACTTCCTAAGTCAAGTTTAGGTCAAGTTCGATAATCGACTAATCGATTATCTAGTTAAAACAATTGCTTACACAAATCATGATTCGTATGCTTAACTCGTTTTCGACATTCCAACTTAACTTTACCTCCCCCAAGATTGAAGCCAGGTAAGTTAGGGCATTGGTTGCTTCAAGCCTTGCCTAGACACTTCAGTCTTGAATCTCACAAATAGACAAGTCTATCTTGTTGGCTTTTAGTATTAAGTATATTATTAATGGTTTCCATAAACAATAAGAAATCAACACGATTAACAGGTTTTTGACATTTTCCACTTATTCCTTGGTTAAGAGGGAAGCCCGGTAGATTAGAGTTCTATTGCTCCGTCACTACTCGACATCAATCTTAGCTCTCACAAATAGATAAGCTTACTTCGTCGGCTTATTAGTTTTAAACATAGTTAATTACTTTTCAAATAAGTAATTAACAATTATCTATTTGACCATTAAGCAATTACTAATCCCTTTCTAACCTTTTGTTTATCATCTAAAACAAGATATTCATATAAGATATTTTCCAAGATATTCATATAAGATATTTTCCAAGATATTTATATAAGATATTTATACTTCACAATATTTATAATATATTTTAAAAAAGATATTTATATAAGATATTTGTACTTCACAATATTTATAATATATTTTAAAAACACTCCTTTAAAAATATTAATTGAAAACAACAAGTTTGAAAAATGATTAGAAACATGAAAACGACATGTTTTTAACAAAATATATCTCCTTTGAAAATTCACAACTAATTCTTTAAAATTAATTTAAATACGAAACTACATTTAAAATACTCTAATATGAGTTAGGCAATAATTTTTAAAAGAATGAAACAAATCGCTCAAACTTAAAGTCCTTTTTGAAATATTTGAAGTCCAAAAATCATGGTTAAATAGGGCAGTTTTGCACTAGTGATGTTTCGGCCGTTTTCGAGACGTTACTTAACTTTTTACTATCAAGCTTTTAATAGCAACAAACATACATATATAAAAATGTAAATATGGCGAGAAAACCATATGGATCTCTCTACAATGTTCCATAACAATCGCAAAAAACAATGCAATTCTAAACTGCGTCTATAGCGACTATCGCTATATGTGCACTTTCAAATCCGAGTCATATCTCAACCAATGTTCAAATACAATCTATGTGCTTTATAACAAGGTCTAGTCATATGTTATACAAGTCCACTCAAGTCCATTCAAGTCCATATATGGATCCTATGTGCCACTTGTTTTCAAAACAAGAATCAAAATCAATGTTTTCACATATGTCACTTAAAAATTCAAACAACATTTAATATAATCAAACATCAACATAAATGTGATATTTTCCATTAATAGTGAGGTGTTAACTCACCTTTTATCTAACAATAACCAAGATCCAAGCTAACAAAGTCTAACCCAAGCTAGCAACCATCTTTCCTTCCTTGCTTTCTTGCTTTTTGCCTTGCTTTTGCTCCACCCCCTCACTATAGCTCATGGTCCCTCTAAGTTGGTGGAGTGTGGCTTTGCTTCTTCCACTTTTGACTTGGTAGAAGGTTCTCTAATATATTACTAAGCCTTGTGGCAAAGTTTGAAGTGATTTGGAGATGGTTTGCAGATTATTTGCTTTACGAATTTAGAGATGAAGAAGAAGAGAAGCCATTGAAATTTCAACTCAAAGCTCAGGAATATATTTGATATATTTCCTAAGGGTGTACCCCTCCATATATAGGCTTAGTAATGATGATGGGAAAATACCAAAAAGCCCTCAAAATCCTAATGCATTAGTTGCTTCTTATCATGACAATTTTAGGTCACTTCTCCTTTATTCATTTTACCATTATACCCTTACCATATAATTTCTCTTATCCTAATAGAACTTTCTAAAACATTCCATGCTTTATGAAGAGGAATATGTGTTAATTAGTTGTTAATGTGTTCATTTGATCATTAGTTAAGTGCACAATAGTTTGTACAACTTATATCGATAAAAAACCGTTTACCGATAAACCGATTTCTGGTCACATTATTGATTTTTCTTCAAAGAATATATTTTTGTAAACCTTTTTCAAAATAAAGTTTCTTATCCTTATTTATTAGTTAAATGATGTTAAACAAGGCTATAAAATCATATTTATAACACTTAAATTTATCTCAAAAAGTATCGATATTTGAAAACGAAGTGTTCGAATTTCTGGGTCACTACATTCTTGCCCACTTAAAGCATTTTGTTCTCGAAATTCAAACAAGAACCATAATCAAAGAAGATAGAAGAACAAGATATATATATATAGCATTGCGGAAACTATATACAAACTAAACTGCAAACCCAAATTCATACTAAGCGACTTTACCTCAAGCAGTGAGTACATTATAAAAGATATACAATGCCAAGAAAAGAAAAAATCCTAGCCTATAAGCAATACTAGATTGATCTCCTTCAAACTGCCTTCCTTCTTTCTTGTATAACCCCGAGCGTCCTTGCTCCATGGCACTTCTAACTTAACAGAATATGCACACAAAGACCCAAATAGTATTCACAATTACTAGCTACCATTGCTCATGGTTCGCTCAGGTTCAAATTCTCTCATCGCACAAGGATGATAAATGATCTACTAAGCATACCTTACACTTAAAAGCCTTAGGTTATTACTTAGTCGATGATATACAGTACCTCATAACAAATTGAAGTATTATCACCTAAACTCTCCATAAGCCAATCAAAATATAGTATATAAACGTACTAATGCCCGTACGATGTACATGGACCATCCGTACGCAATATCAATTCTGATCACTTGCTCGATCACATAGATTTCTCTTCCCAATTAGTATAGATCACTTGACCTCTCTAGTGCAGACTCAGATTTGGTTTCTTGATTAGAAACCTCCGTTCTCGTTGCATAGCCATATGCTACAATAGAAAACATTAGGATCATATCGCGAATCCCTATTAAGTGTTCGCGGTCAAGAATCGAGTGAAAAATTCTTGTTCGGACCGGTGTAAGCCACCTCGAAATCATGTATTCGAATACTGGATCAAGAAAAAATATGCGAATAAAACGATCTACGTACGACCTATGTACTTATCCTATTGGTCTCTAAACTACACCAATATCTTTTCTCACTTTTGTTTGTCCAAAAGTATACCTCTTCAATATTAAAATTTATTTATGAATCATTTCATAAAACATAACTTCAAGTTTATAATCATTTTATAACTTAATTACATACTCGTATAATATTCAATTACACCCTAAGAGTATGTATCAACATCAATTTGTAACAGGCATGATTAACAAATTTAAAACTGGTTTTAACTTGCTACTCTCTTAATTCAAGTGTTATATAAACTAAACTTTATATTTTCACAAAACACTTAATTACAATCTCTATAACTATCTAAAAGTTCCTAACTATCCAAAATCACCGAAAATCCCATTTCATTTTTAACAAATGAAAACTACCAAAGAACATATCATATTACGTTGCACATCCATACTATTCTAATGCATAAGCAACATGTGTCCATGAAATAACTTAACAAGAGTACTTTAGAACTAAACACCGGTTTACATTTCAAATCATTTTGAAATAATATATACATATAACTTTTGTGAAACAAATATTACTTTGGAATTAACTCAAAATCTGTTTTATGAAAACAACTTTGTAGTATCCCATACTTAGAAACTCAAAAATGAATACCAATGATGCTGCAGTCATCATCGAAATTATTTTCAAGCGACCGAAGTGAGTTCAGTACATCCAAACCATACTTTTGGTACTTGACCAAAATCATTTCAAAATGATATTAGATACTTTGTATGTTGCTACTAAGTATCCTGATCTTAATCTCCTAAAACAACTTTTCAATATTTACTTTTAAATAATACTATGATTATTTTCGCCAAAATCTTGAAAAATATTTTCAAAGACATCGGGATTTAAGTTCTCAAATTCTCTATTTAAATCCTTTTTGTTTATAAACCACATTTCATAAACCATACTTACATAGAATTACTTCCTTGTGCAAATCTTTTAACAAATATTTACCTTCAAAATATTTTGTCTTTCCTTCAGATTATAGTAAACATCTCTTACTAAATTTTATTCTAACCCAACAATTTCACCAAACGCCTTATAGTCAAACCATGAAACTTAATGCATAAGGTGTTTGTTTAATGTATCCATAATTACTATTTACCCAACCTATGATGTAGAAAAGTAAAACTGCTCATAACCTGGTTAAGCACATATCAATCACAAACAATACTTAATGTTCCTAACACGTCGAGCAAGACTAAACAATCACGGTTACAGGATACTAAACTAAGAGAAGTACTAATATCAAACCAAACACGAATAGGTAAACTATAAACAGTTAGTATACCCCCAAGAATCTTCTTCCCATTCACGGTTGCAGAAAAGGAAGGTGCTGAAGCAAGTCCAAAAGCTCTAGGCTGTTGTCCTATCTAAAGCATATGACAATCTCTAATAAAATGACATGTTGGTGACAGTTGTAGCAGGTCCTCGATGCAAACTGCTCATTTAAAGTCTGTGGCTCAATCTTCGGACCCTCACATTGGAGCTTTAACCATCTGCCCTTTTTCCCTGACCTACAACTCACAGCAAGGTGTCCCTTCTTCCCACACTTATAACAGCAAGGAGTTTCATTAGACCAAGTAGTTCAACTTTAGGAGCTTTCATCGTGTTTGTGAAGAAATTAGATGGATCAATTCAGACGTATATTGACTATCGAAAGTTGAATGAGATGACGGTGAAGAATTATTATTTATTGCTAAGGATAGACGATTTATTTGATCAGTCGAGTGAAGTTAGAGTAGTCACATAGTTAGATTTGGGTATTGGATTCCACCATCTAAGGGTTGTCGAGGAAAGTATTCCTCTAACTGTTCTTAGGACAAGGCACTACAAGAAATGTCCTTATTCATTGCATAAAATTTTAAAAAAATAGAGTTTTAACAATTGAACGCCTTCGTTCCTCGTTTAGTTAAACAAAAGTAAATAATGTCTCGCTATGAATTGTTCCCGCTTACTGAGTGAAATTTTATGAGATATTTTGAAAGCCGCTCATTTCACTTTTCTCCGTTCACTCTTTGTTTCCTGGAGATTTGACCAGGCAACTGAGTACTCGGCGTACAGGACGACTCGGTGTCAACTAGTGATCGGCATCTAGTGGTACCCGTCATCAAGGAGTACTCGGCGTAGTACTCGGCATCCAGTGGTACTCGGCGTTAGAAGACGTTCGGCGTATATAACTACTCTACATGGCAGCATCGTTCGGCCAAAGGATCGTTCGGCTAAGAAGCATCGTTCGGCCAAAGCATCGTTCGGCTAAGAAGCATCGTTCGGCCAAAGGATCGTTCGGCTAAGAAGCATCGTTCGGCCAAAGGATCGTTCGGCTAAGAAGCATCGTTCGGCCAAAGGATCGTTCGGCTTCGACTGACAACTGTTCTGCACTTCCCACCCATCAAACGTACCGTTCGGCATTGAGAAGGTGGTTCGGCGTCAACGTGTTCGGTCAACTTGGTTCGGCATACAACGACCACTACACTTGGGCTAGAGTGTTTGGCCACCAAGCCCACCTGGGAAGTCCAGCCCATATTTGTCTATAAATAGAGGGGCAGGGTCACAGTGAAAAGGGATCCTTTTTGGGAGAACAATGGGGAGACTCTGCCATTTTTTATACTCTCCTCTTTTTAACTCAAACTTGTATTCAAGTCATTAATATATGGATTGTATCTGTATTCAACTACTTATGAAAGAAATAAAGATCAAAACTCAAAGTGGATGTAGGCAGTTACGCTGAACCACTATAAATCCGGTGTTCTTACTTTCTGCATTTAAATTAGCATATTCTTCCTTGTTTAATTTAACTTCATCACTTACATCTCTACACAATCTTTTTCAACGAGGTTAGTGACCAATTTTGGTGCTAACACTTTGGTGCTTTCACCGAGAATTGAATTCTCAGACCTCAAGGATCTGCTTTGAAGCTACTGGATTGAATAAATCCCCCAAAGAAGATCCGACTCACTGATAGGACATCCGTTGATTCTACTCAGAGTTCATACCGATAACTCTACAATGGCAGGACCACGTACCAGGTCAGCTTCTCATAATGCGGATGCCCGCGAGACGGCTAGCGTGCAACAAGACTGAAGCTGCTGTTCAAACAGCTGGAGACCGTGACCAAGCAAGAGCTGGAAACTTCAGGACAGGAGTACAAATGGAGGCTGGAGGCCCAGACCATCCGAACGCTCCAGAAAAGGCGTAGGCCGAACGCTCCAGAAAAGGCGTATGCCGAACGCTCCAGAAAAGGCGTAGGCCGAACGCTCCAGAAAAGGCGTATGCCGAACGCTCCAGAAAAGGCGTAGGCCGAACGCTCCAGAAAAGGCGTATGCCGAACGCTCCAGAAAAGGCATATGCCGAACGCTCCAGAAAAGGCGTAGGCCGAACGCCCTAATGCCGAACGGTATTGTATGCCGAACGATTCGGTTGTGCCGAACAGTGTGGATGCCGAACAGCTTTGGCCGAACCACTTCTGGACGATCCACTTTGGCCGAACAGCTTTGGCCGAACCACTCCAGGCCGAACCACTCTGGCCGAACAGTCTTGGCCGAACAACTTTGGCCGAACCTCTCTGGCCGAACAGTCTTGGCCGAACAGCTTTGGCCGAACCATTCCAGGCCGATCCACTTTGGCCGAACAGCCTCTACCGACCCACTTTGGCCGAACAGCTTTGGCCGAACCACTCCAGACCGATCCACTCTGGCCGAACAGCCTTGGCCGAACAGCTTTGGCCGAACCACTCCAGGCCGATTCACTCTGGCCGAACAGCCTTGGCCGAACAACTTTGGCCGAACCATTCCAGGCCGACCATACCTCTAGGCCGAACGTTCTTCCAGGCCGATCCATACCTCTATGCCGAACACCTCTGTAATGCCGAACGGTATTGTATGCCGAACGCTCATCAATGCCGAACGGTATTGTATACCGAGCACCTCTGGAATTAAGTTACACCGGTCACCTATACAACCCCTATTTCTAAAAAAAAAAAATATTTTCGGGTACGACCCAAATTTCCAAAAAAGAGGGCCCCCCGAACCCTAGCCGCAGCGCAGTGCCTCCGGATAATGAGTTCAAAACTCAACTTAGAAAAGGAACATTCTATCCACTTCCCTGACATCCCATGATCGACCAGGGCATAGAGGATCTAGCGGCAGCTTATGAACGGCATCAAGGGAACAGACAAGCAACCGCTATCCAAACGGTACTCCCAAAGGTTGGAGAACATAGATGATATGACTCTAGCAAACGCCAAGATGACTCCAAGCACCATTCTTCGCTGACCCAGCACCTCGAATTTAATGACCCCAAGCAAACCAATGCTCTAAACAATTTATTCCAAATACTAACAAGGGTATCATACTGATCGCGTTTGAGGAAAGTCGACCTCCAGATATATTTTGGCAGCTAGTTAGCTAAAGAGCCTCCTACGACTATGGATCGTTTCTTCTACAAAATGAATCAGAACTAAAGTGAGGAGGAGTGGAGCAGACTAAGAAAAATAACAATGAAGGCCCGTTGGCTAAGGATGTAGATCCCAGTAGCCGAAACAAGACTTCAGAATTCAGCTCATATGCTCTTTGAAAGATTCAATTGACAACCTCTACTTGAAGACTCACGACTCAAAGTGGTACTGGAAACCAACCTCGAGAGAGTACACCAAAGTCTAAAGAAAATCAGGGGAATGTTGTATATTCCCAGATGCTCACTAATCCTAACACGAGCGATTACAAACACCTCCGAGGTGTGATCGAAAAGATGACCTGGAAAGAAAAGCTTCAATAGTATGTACAAGTCCAGCAGAATGGCGGGCAGCGAATATCTGATGCCTATTAATAAAGGGCTATGATTATCAATTGGACGGTTGACGGCCAACATCCCTTTGAAAGAAGCCAGGGGCGGAGTCGATTAGCGAGCACACGACGCTGCTTCACATATCAACGAGATTTACCATAATCTTCTTTGAATTATTTCCATTTCCATCTCTATTCCAATTGTTCTATGAACTACGACTAGCTTGAACTAAACTACTTTCAAAACGATGCAGGTGTCCAGGTACTCAGATTTGGTTGCCAACCAATCTACGCAGACCATGATCGGACGTGTGGAGTTACATCTGGACGAGAATAATTCTATTGCTCATCATCAACCATATGCCTTTGATTTGGGGCTATGGATTAAATACAATGTACAACATCACGATGAACGGAGAGCTGAATTCCATCCTGCAAGTGGAATTTATTCAAGTAGAGAGCGGCTGCGATACGACCAACCACTCACTAAGTGAAACTCGAGCTCGGGGGCAAGCCATCACATCAAGGCTAAAAATGGGTTGATACACGACGATCCTTCGCACAACTCCGTACTCCCAGAGTGCGAGACGGAGTATAAACATCTACTTAACTCCGTACTCCCAGAGTGTGAGACGGAGTATAAACATTAATCAACTCCGTACTCCCAGAGTGTGAGACGGAGTATAAACATTAATCAACTCCGTACTCCCAGAGTGCGAGACGGAGTATAAACATTAGTCAACTCCGTACTCCCAGAGTGTGAGACGGAGTTTAAACATTCGCTTAACTCCGTACTCCCAGAGTGCGAGACGGAGTATAAACATTAATCAACTCCGTATTTCCAGAGTGCGAGACGGAGTATAAACATACATCAACTCCATACTCCTCCCAAAAACTGGGGGCAGAACCAAAGCAAAGCATGCTAGTTGAACATTTGTCTAAAAGAAGATTGCAACGAAAAGATTAAGAGACGACTGTCAAGCAATCAACTGAACGGAAATATTCAGCATGAAAGACTGCGGTTTTTTCAAAGCACGTTATGTTTACACAAGACGTCCTTTGGGGGGCAAATGTTATCCCGCCTTTTGGCAAGGCCGTGACACCAAGAACTTGATTAGAAACCAGTGACAGTTCGTCTTGGAGATCGGTTACACAAAGGCTCACTATGGATATCGATGGATTTTGTCCGAGTCTGGATCGAGCCATGATTAACAAGACATAACAATCAAAGCCAGGGAAGCCAATGTTCCAAGTCTCAAGACGATCCGAGTTCGTATGCTCAACTTATGATCGATTCGAACAACCGACCATCCATCCATCAACCTCCACATTTGACTTGGAGACCTAAATTACTTGGAATGAACATGGCCCGATCATCCACTCCAATCGAGTCATAGAACAAAGTTCGACAAAATACAGATACACCTCATGAAGCTCAGTGACGCCGGGATCCGTCTAAAGTGGACGTGATTTGATCATCTACACATCAAATCCTACCCTGAACACGAAAGGTTGTTCGAAAGCCCAACTTGAAGTAGCTATGGTAGACTGCGTACTCACTAACCATCGCTGTCAAAATACGGACACGACTGCACCTTGGAACATATGCAACTTACTTTGTCTACTCAACAATCTATTATCCTTATTTTCTAGAAGGAGATACAGAGCAAATTGTAAGAGATTTGGCTATCTAACCCAACATGGATGTGATTCAACCATCTGTCATATACCTCCTTCCTTGACTTGATTGGAAGAGCTATAATCACCAAGCGGACGAGAATCGATCGTCCATTTTTCTAATTTCGTCCCTCATCCTAGGGGGCAGAATCCCATTCCGTGAGCAAACGTGTTTCGATTGTTCATTCGACGACATTAGCCTCGATACAGTAGATGAATACAAATTAAAAAATGGAAATACGACTGCTCTCAACTAAAACCTCCAAGTCCCCAGAGTGCGGACTGGAGTACTCTAAGTCCCCAGAGCGCGGACTAGAGTATAAACAATTTAAAACCTCCAAGTCCCCAGAGTGCGGACTGGAGTACTCTAAGTCCCCAGAGCGCGGACTAGAGTATAAACGACTAAAACCTCCAAGTCCCCAGAGTGCGAACTGGAGTACTCTAAGTCCCCAGAGCGCGGACTAGAGTATAAACGACTAAAACCTCCAAGTCCCCAGAGTGCGGATTGGAATACTCTAAGTCCCCAGAGCGCGGACTAGAGTATAAACGACTAAAACCTCCAAGTCCCCAGAGTGCGGACTGGAATACTCTAAGTCCCCAGAGCGCGGACTAGAGTATAAACGATTTAAACCTCCAAGTCCCCAGAGTGCGGACTGGAGTACTCTAAGTCTCCAGAGCGCGGACTAGAGTATAAATGATTTAAACCTCCAAGTCCCCAGAGTGCGGACTGGAGTACTCTAAGTCCCCAGAGCGCGGACTAGAGTATAAATGATTTAAACCTCCAAGTCCCCAGAGTGCGGACTGGAGTACTCTAAGTCCCCAGAGCGCGGACTAGAGTATAAATGACATAAACCTCCAAGTCCCCAGAGTGCGGACTGGAGTACTCTAAGTCCCCAGAGCGTGGACTAGAGTATAAACGACTTAAACCTCCAAGTCCCCAGAGTGCGGACTGGAGTACTCTAAGTCCCCAGAGCGTGGAATAGAGTATAAATGACTTAAACCTCTAAGTCCCCAAGAGCGTGGAATAGAGTATAAATGACTTAAACCTCTAAGTCCCCAGAGCGCGGACAAGAGTATAAATGACATAAACCTCCAAGTCCCCAGAGTGCGGATTGGAGTACTCTAAGTCCCCAGAGCGTGGACTAGAGTATAAACAACTTAAACCTCCAAGTCCCCAGAGTGCGGACTGGAGTACTCTAAGTCCCCAGAGCGCGGACTAGAGTATAAATGACTTAAACCTCCAAGTCCCCAGAGTGCGGACTGGAGTACTCTAGCTCCCCAGAGTGCGGACTCGAATATAAGCGAATTGGATCTCCAAGTTCCCTGAATATGAACTATGACACAGATGACTTGAATTTGTCAAATCCCTAACATACGGGCTAGAAAGTTTTCTAAATGCTCGAAGCACAGAATGGAAGTTCAACGACTCCCGAAGAGTTTCCGAGTTATATGAAGATGGACTGAGAAGTCTATGTTACTCACAACTGCTTGGATTAAAGTCACAATCACAAAGAAAACTGAACAATAAGAGTCTTTTGTAAGACAGAAAAAGAACTAAACCTTATTCAGAAATGAGTTTCTATTACAACCCCTCCAGAGTTCGGAATCGACATTCTATTTACAAGGACTAGGAAATAGATGAAAATAATTACATGACTTAAACTAACTCTCGTTGAACGAGGATAGTAATCACTTCTTGTGCTTCTTCAACTTCTTTCCAGATGGCTCCTCTCCAGAGCATTTACCCTTGGTACTCTTCTTTGATAGAGGGGTAGCAACTGAAGGAGTACGAGGGCCTTCCATGGGCTTGGATTCGCCAGGAAGGATGACCTTCAACGGCTTGTTCAAAGGATCGTCCAAGTCCACAACTCGGGGCTCTACTATGACCTTGACCGTCTCCCCCTTCTCTATCTCGAGCCGCTCCTCCATGCTCAATTCAGATGTGTGCCCAGAGGCGCCTGTAATTTCTACTTTATAACCCCCGTCGGTAGGAGAGAAGGTCTCAGACTTGTCTTCATCAAGCGCTCCGATCACCTGAGCGTCTGGACCAGGAGCCTCCCCTGCGTGAGTGGCTTCACTTGTTCTCTCCCCCACTTCCTTGGCGACATCGCTCCTCGGAGTGGGCTCGGGGTCAGAACGGCCTGCACAAAATCATGGAAAACAAGCATTAGAATGCAATAGTCCTACATAAAGAATAACGACTTTCGAAATCTTAAAGAGAATCTTAAAGAGAAGGATTATCTACCAGGTCTAGGCAGACTCTCAGCCATCCAGGGGGTCTCACCCTTTGGAATGGGAGACAGAATGCGGACTAAAGTACTCTAAGTCCCTGAGCGCGGACTAGAGTATAAATGACTCAAAAACCTCTACGTCCCCAGAGTGCGGACTACAGTACTCTCAGTCCCCAGAGCATGGACTAGATTATAGACAAATTTAGAAAATCCCTAAATCCCAGAAGCGGACCAGATTACTCTAAGTTCCCAGAGTGCGAACTAGAGTATAAACGAGTTGACGAAAATCTCTACGTCTCGAACTGTGGACTAAAGCATAAACCGTTCGACAAATCTCTAAGTCCCCGGAGCGTGGACCGAAGCATGAACACAAATTGGGCGCGAGTCAACCGGGGGGAGAATAACACTAAGTCACCAGAGTGCAGAGTGGTGTATGATCATCGATAAATAGACGAGTGGATTCCGACCATTTTCTATTCCGTAAACTTCGGCCTAGAATCGACAGGAGGATTATTAACACGCTGAGGATGGAGTTCGACCATCCAACTAGTGACCTGGCCAAATCAATGCTGGGGGCAGGGGTACAAAACACTAAAAAGCCGAATACGACAGCTTACTATAGCTCTAGCATGGCGTTCTTTATAACTTGAGGCAGCGACTGCAGGGAGGCCTCAATACAGAACCAATCGAAACGGAATCCAAAGCTACGAGCAACCTACTATATCATACCTCAGACCAAGGGTCAATGCCGATCCGCGCCAAGCACATACGAATGTGACTCAGATGTTTGTTTTTTGAAAAACTATGACCCCCAGAGTATGGAAAGAAGGGTAAACCACGAATACTTGGTCAAAAATTCTCCAGCACCCTCGTTCGATTCGTCAGGAGGAGTATGAAACTGGATGAGCATAACCCGACTGCATTTGTAGCCAACTTTACCCCGAGATCTGATTACAGAGCATGAACCAAAGTGGACGTGGATGACCATCCACTGTCCAAATTACGCCCTGAAACTTACATGGCATCGAAGTATTCCTCTTGGAATGAAAAACCACGATAAAGTCCAAGATAGGCGAGACCTAGTCTCCCATCGACTGACATGATCCCACGATTCAACGGGAAAGAGAGTAAAGCTAAAGTGGGCGTGGTTAGCCTTCCTACTTATCAGTATATGCCCCAGACCTGGGGGCACGAGCAAGAAGCAAGATGAATGTGAACCGACTTTTCACCAATCACCTCTATGTCTTTGGAGTTTAGGTGAAAACATATACGTAGCTAGGACGAGACTCAACCGTCCATGTAGTACATTTATCAACCCGAGACTGGGAGAAGACGCATGGTCATCCAAAGATTGGCTACGATAGCTCAGTATTAAAACTTGTGTATAGTGCTTACAGCTACTCAAGGCAACGACCGAAAGGATGCCCAGAGATAGAATCATTAAATCAATGCCAAAGCTTGTGGGTAACTGACTGTCACTCCAACCCGAAGGACGAGTGAAGGATCATGAATGCATCGAATAGAAAATGCGTTACTCGAATATACAGGCAAATTCAAACTCATGGCAAGATCCAGCTATGCAGTTGCACGCAACTCGAGGCTGGCCCCTACTCGACGTTTCCTTCAACGCGCTTTTAAGCCTGATCTTTGGTCATTTGCTGATAATCTATTAAAGCATTCAGAACCCTTCGCTATTAGGCTCAATAACTCATGACAAGACTCTAGGATTCGACTAGAGTAACCATCAACTTTGGCCGTCCCAACCATATTTCACATTGAATGTTATGATAGTTACATCTTTACTCAAAGAATCTGGGATGGCACCTGCTAATCTGACGGTCGACATTACAACCAGCCATGGCGACCCTTTCCGGGCGCTGAATATCGGATCACAGCTCAGTGCAGTGATGATAAAAGAATTAGTTGAATTTTTCTGAATAAATGATGATATCTTCCCTTGGACCTATTCTGACATGCATATGTGATTTCATTAACTATCGCGAGCCATGCATTGGATATCAACCCGAAGCTACAAAAGCTAGCACAATCTCTATTGATTTCTTCATGAAAGCTCCACTCTTACTTTTTGGCTCACCCCATCAACGCCTATGCCCACCAGCCATTGCGACAGGGCATACGATGGCCTGAGACGTCTGAAAGACTATTTAAATAGAATATCGAACTAAGCTAATTCGATATCACTTATTTTCCACGAAGGGCTATCCAAGGACGGAAATTAGCAGACCTCACACCCAAATTCACTACCTCAGATGACTATTCAAAGAGTAGCAGAGAACCAACCATAAGATGGAAAATGTACGCGGATGGAGCACCCAATGATCAGTGTTATGGAATAGGAATCATGATAATGACTCTTGAGGAACGATCAATCTACTACGTCCTAAAACTCGATTTACCTGTAACAAACAACGATGCTTAGTATGAAGCCTTGACTGCCAGCCTCAAATCTGCTAGAGGATTTGAAGTGAAAACTTTACATATCTTTTGTGGTTCTTGATTGGTAGTATACAAATTTAAGGAAGTTGATCTTGCTAGGGGGCATTGTCTTGCTCCTTATCTCGGCCAAGTCCAAGAGCTACTAACCGACTTCACGTATTACATCATCACACACGAACTCAGTGAACAAAATGAAAAGGTGTCATGGTTGACTCCTATCAAAGACTATCTACAATAAAGAATTCTTATTGAATGGAGGAATGGAAAACGACAGATCCTCCTCAAAGCTTCACGCCAAATCATCTAAGAATAAGTCGTGTGTCAAAAGGAGTTTATCCATCCCCACGCTTCGGCATATCGCACATGATGATATCTTGAGCAAAGTCTATGAAGAAGAACGCGGTAATAACATCAGGGGGAAAACCATGATAAAGAAGATACTCTGCTACAGGTATTACTGGCCAACTATCAACTCAGAAGCGGTTGATCATGCTAGACAATGTGACGAGTGCAAGATGTTTGCAAAAAATCCGGGAACCCCGCCGACGGAAATTAGTCAAATGGTTAGTTCATAGCCGTTTGCCACTTGGGGGCACTGAAATCATCTTCTTGTCGATCCTCAAGATGGTGCGAAATACACCACCATAGCAGTTGATTACATCACCAAATGGGCAGATGAAGAACTCTAACCATGACCAAGATGAAGAAAATAATCAACTTCTTTATCCGTAACGTCATCCGTCCTTATGACCTTCCATGATCCATTATAACTGCAAATGGACAGGTTGAAGCTGTGAACCAAATCATAGAGTCAGTACTAAAGAGAGGTTTGGAAAACTCCTCAAGTGGCTGATTGCAACCCTTATTTCACAGAAAATACAAACAAGGAATCGCGATTGAATTGCAATTAAACTAGATGGAGTTGGTGACGACTTATGAGCATATAAAACGCATCCGAGAGCCAATGGCAAGAACATGTACCCGAACATGCATGTGTACATCTTTAAAAGTTCGACTTCTTGAAATCAACAGAAATTGAATTCTCACTAAGGGTTATTAAGAAAAGACTAGATCAGATAGCCGAAGCTTATTAGCTCTGCAGAATCAGTCATGTATGGCCACTAATGAACCACAACCCTAGATTTATAATATTGGGAATCGACCAAGCATCACGATGACCTTAGAAGGATACAACACCTTGGGAGGATAATGATTATTCAAGAAACATGGTGGATTTCTTTCTGAAGACAAGGAATACTCGCTGATTCAAAGCGTGTTGTGTTGCTTCACACGACACACTTTGGGGGGCAAGTGTTTCCTGGAGATTTGACCAGGCAACTGAGTACTCGGCGTACAGGACGACTCGGTGTCAACTAGTGATCGGCATCCAGTGGTACCCGTCATCAAGGAGTACTCGGCGTAGTACTCGGCATCCAGTGGTACTCGGCGTTAGAAGACGTTCGGCGTATATAACTACTCTACATGGCAGCATCGTTCGGCCAAAGGATCGTTCGGCTAAGAAGCATCGTTCGGCCAAAGCATCGTTCGGCTAAGAAGCATCGTTCGGCCAAAGGATCGTTCGGCTAAGAAGCATCGTTCGGCCAAAGGATCGTTCGGCTAAGAAGCATCATTCGGCCAAAGGATCGTTCGGCTTCGACTGACAACTGTTCTGCACTTCCCACCCATCAAACGTACCGTTCGGCATTGAGAAGGTGGTTCGGCGTCAACGTGTTCGGTCAACTTGGTTCGGCATACAACGACCACTACACTTGGGCTAGAGTGTTTGGCCACCAAGCCCACCTGGGAAGTCCAGCCCATATTTGTCTATAAATAGAGGGGCAGGGTCACAGTGAAAAGGGATCCTTTTTGGGAGAACAATGGGGAGACTCTGCCATTTTTTATACTCTCCTCTTTTTAACTCAAACTTGTATTCAAGTCATTAATATATGGATTGTATCTGTATTCAACTACTTATGAAAGAAATAAAGATCAAAACTCAAAGTGGATGTAGGCAGTTACGCTGAACCACTATAAATCCGGTGTTCTTACTTTCTGCATTTAAATTAGCATATTCTTCCTTGTTTAATTTAACTTCATCACTTACATCTCTACACAATCTTTTTCAACGAGGTTAGTGACCAATTTTGGTGCTAACACTCTTTCTCCCCAAAACAAAGAAAACCCAAACGAAAGAATGAACTAACCCTAAAAAAGAATCTCTCTTTCCAATTTGATACCTCTTGCCCTTATTCCTCTCATCTTCAATCCTCTCTCTCACCAAGATTATAAGTCATCTCATAGAAGCTCTTTCAGCAAATGGTTAATTTGGCATGTCTGCAAAGAAAAGATTGTGAATCTATGCTTACAAAGGTATCCTCTAACTACTAGTGCCAGGGCTGGTGCTGCGGCTATTAGTTATATATTTGATGTTGAGAAAGGGAGAATGCGAATTCGGATGAAGGTATTCTTTTCTTTCTCTAGTACTGCTTATACAATTGTGATTAATTTATAAATTATGATCGATTTACATATAAGATGATGGTAGCTATGTAGTAACCAGGAAATGTTGCATTAAGAATTTGCCGATGACAGGTAAATATGAAGTATTATGAGCTCAGAGCAATTGTGATCAATTTACATATAAAATGATGGTAGCTATATAGTAACCGGAAAATGTTGCATTAAGAATTTGCCGATGACAGGTAAACTACAAAGTATAGATTATGGCAAGTGTGTTTTTTCTTTAGAAATATGTAACATATATAAATTACAAAATTCTACAGCAAATTTTTTTCATTTGTAGTCCCATGGAGCAGCTAAATATTTGGTGATTTAGATGATTGGATTTTCGATTTAACATTGCTGAACTCAAAATAGTTGGTTTGATAGTCTTGTCAATGAAATTTAAATGGAAAATAGATATTCTTTCCATAATTTATGTGCACACTAGGCATTCTAAAAATGGTGTAACAAACTTAATCCACTTCTAGTGGATAATTCTTTTATACTTGTATTGATTGCAATCATGATCGATTGTTTAGGTCATTTACTTTAAGTTTTTGGGACCGTTGGTAAATTTTGCTTACTGTGCGGCATCCTGAATAAGTTGAAGTTCAGCTTTGCAACTTAAGTTTAAAGAAATTGCTTACAATACCTGACTTCAGTGCTTCAATTTTCATTTTGTTTATTTAATATGATTTCTGTATTGCTAGAGTAAGTACATTAACTGTTATAACAGAATCAAGTCGAGCACTACTAAGTGGTAAAATAAATCTAGGCAGGTTGAGCTTGCAATTGGAGTAGTGATTCTTTGTATTGGTGCAGGAACATTAGCGGTATACTATATAGAGGATTTAGATTCGACGGACTCATTATATTTGTCAGTTATGTTAGTTACAACAGTTGGGTATGGTGATAGAGCATTTAAAACATTGCAAGGAAGAGTATTTGCTTCATTTTGATTGCTGATATCAAAGCTTGCAGTCGCATGAGCATCTTTATATTTAGCAGAGGCAAGAATTGATAAAAGACATAGAAGAATAGCAAAGTTAGTGCTACAGAGAGATTTGACTGTAGAAGATTCGTTTGCTGTTGCACAATGGATTCATCAGGTTGGTTGATTTCCCTTCATTAAGCTTATATGAATCAACTAAAATTTATAAAAATTAACTAAGTTAATCAAGTTTATATAAATTAATTATGTTTATATATAAATTAATTAAATTTCATATAAATTTAACTAAATTAACTAATTTTTATAAAGATCAACTAGGTTTATAAAAATTAACCAAGCCAACAAAGTTCATAAATTAAACAATGATCTTAGTAATCAATTAAACAATGATCTTGATTTTGTGCTTTGAATCCAACTTCACAAACTTGAATTCAATCAGAGCACAAATGGGTTAATTCTAGTCTATTAGTACATAAATTTAGTTAAAAAGAAAATAGTATCCATTAAGTTAACACATAATTACAACTACCGATTTAACTTTATTTTATCGATTTCGGTTTGGATTAAAAATTATAGCTATAAAAACTTGAGTGTTATGCTCCAAAAAATTCTATAACTCATGCTTTTAGATGTATTATTCAGTATGCTATGTTTTATGATAGTGCTTTAATTTGTTTGTTTTCTCTATCTTGTTTTATTCTTAAAACTCAACATACTTTTTGTTCCACTGCTTCAGCTCGCTCTTGCATCAACCATTGTTTTGTTGAAAAAGCTCACTATATCTTGCTGCAACATCACAAGCTAGTCAATTCTGCTCCTACTACTCCATTGTCTCGGTCAGTGTTTGCTACTGTTTCGACCAGACCGCTTGTGACGCCCCACCTCTATACTCACGCTAGCCAAGGACACTACTGGGTAATGCCATCAACTAGCACGAAGAATAAGGCTGTTGAGGAGCGACCATCCGTGTAATTTCTTTGTGCGAGTTCCGATATGTCAGATAGTATAACATGCATTTCATTTCAAGAGGAAATCCGACATACCGATACAAACTCAAAGCTACCACACAGTGGCTAAGTGGACCTCGGAAACAAATATAGAAATAAGCATAACAAAAATCAGTCACAGATATTCATATCACAAAGGCGGAATAAGATATGAATATAACACATGGAAGTGTACATCAAAGTAGTGGTCATAGAAGATCCACTACATCACAAAAGAATAGATACAAGTGCTAGACAAAAGAATAAGTATACAACAAGGAGTCTCTATCTCAAATGTATACTAACAAAAACTACAATGCTAAAGTAGTTAGCCAAAAGTCAGATAATAGACCCAGATGAGGAGTCAAGCAGAAGCACCTGTAACATCTCGGTCTGACTCGAGTATTATTTAAGAAGAAAATAATAAACGGATCAGTCTGGCTATAAATATCAGATAAAGTGAGATAGGATGAGAGATATGACCCAAAACGTATGATAACAAGGAAATTTCATACTATGTCAAGTATGCATCAAATAACAACAAAAATCATACAATAACTCAAATCATCTCAAAGCACCAAAAAGAATCACATTCTTTAAATAATTCACCAAAACACAAATATTGACAAAACATATCAATGCCAATCCACAAAAATAGGTGAAACACAAATTCTAAAAATCACAACGAGAAATCCAGAAATCACAAAAAGGGGAAGGCCTATCACAAACGGGAGCATGAAAACTCACCAACACGTGTATCACAAATGAGACGCTATCCCATAAATCGAACATTGACGCACCTAAAAAGATACGCCCCATGCACAGTCGGACATCGATGCACCTAAAAAGATACACCCCATGCCTAGTCTAACATCGACGCACCTAAAAAGATACGCCCTATGCAAAGTCGAACATCGACGCACCTAAAAAGATACACCTCATGCATAGACTAACATCGATGCACCTAAAAAAGATACACCCTATGCAACGACTTATTGAGCCGATTGCTCCACGAATGGTCCGAAGACCACGGGTCGCTACCCCACCAAATTTGAGCCGAAGCTCCCAAAATGGGTTTTAATCCCCATACCAACAAAGAGATCGCTCAATCGCTAGTCTAAATCACAAAATGATCATCAATGATCGACAAGTGTAAATTACACTAAGCTAGTAAATATAAGAGTTTAGCTTCATGTCCCATAACCACTAGCTTAACTCAAATATTTACGAACAGATTGTAGATTCCCACTCGAAAATAAGTGTAAATTACACTAAGTTAGTAAATATAAGAGTTTAGCTTCATGTCCCATAACCACTAGCTTAACTCAAATATTTACGAACAGATTGTAGATTCCCACTCGAAAATAAGTGTAAATTACACTAAGCTAGTAAATATAAGAGTTTAGCTTCATATCCCATAACCACTAGCTTAACTCAAATATTTACGAACAGATTGTAGATTCCCACTCGAAAATTGTCACAAGAGTTCAATCGAACAAGTCCAAGAATTAACCGGCGAAGTAAACGCAAGTGTTTCATACCACTTGTTTTGCTAAGCCGTTTAATTAGATGTTCTCATACGAATGAGGTAAAGGTTTATATATACTAATAGATTAGAAAACAGTTTTATAAACGAGCTTTGTATTAAAAATAGAGTTGAAATCATCTTTGTAAAAGAGTTTGAATATTTACTACCAGTACAGAAACCTTTGTACTTTAAAGTGACAAAGCATAGAAATGATTGTAGAAACAATCAATCACCAAAATCCACATACGAAGACGTGAATCAAATCCAAAGAAATCGATACTGAATCCATCAAAATGGATATTCTCAAAAGTCCCGAAAAAGAAGTCATCAAAGTCAAAAATGCGATAACAACTAATTGGATCAACTAAAATCGATAAACAATGGAAATTCAATCAAGAAATAGGCAAATAGGCAAAAATAGGTAGATCTAGACGTCTGGGGGTCAATCCAGACGTCTGGATTTAGGTTCTGGAAATTCAGAAACCATCCAGACGTCTGGAGGGTGGCTTCAGACGTTTGACAGGGTGGTTCAGACGTCTGAAAGAGTGGTTCAGACGTTTGACAAAGTGTTTCAGACGTCTGAAAGGTTATTTCAGACGTCTGACTCTGTTTTCTGCCCTTTTTTTATTAATCTGTGTGCATATATTTTTGCTCCAGGTCCAAACCAGACGTCTGGACTTGGTCACCAGACGTCTGGTCACCTGGTCTGGGCAACATTTTGCCTAGGCTAAAGTGGCCAAAATGTATCGGGAGCGATCGGACGAGCAATGGCGACTAAGGATTTACGCCAAGCGATAACCCGGCCTTATAGGCTCTTCGATACACCCCGAATATCAATGTCCAAATATCCATAATATGATTTTCATAAAATTGGACCAAAACACCAAAATTTGGAAAATTCGCCAAATCAATTCAAATCAAAAGCAAATGAATATGCACAAATGTTAGGAATTCATACCTAACAACAATGATAGCTATAGACGTAGATGTGAGTTAAAGAACTCACCTTTAAACCCAAAAATACAAGAAAGAAGCTATCGAGCAAGGCTAGAACAATCACTCTTCAATTTCAACCCAAGGAGCTTCAATCTAAAGCTCAAAAGGAAACATTTCCTAAGTTAGGGTTTAGAACATTTCAGAAATCGAAGAGGAAATGAGATGGAGAAGATGAAGGAGATGCTTACCTAAGCTTCGCCTTGATTTTGGAGCAAGAATTGAAGCTTGCAAAGGAGATTAGGGCTTAGGAATTCTAATTCCTTTTCTCTTCCCCCATTTTTCTACAACTTGAGTGTTAGGAAATATTATGAAGGAATGAAGAGAAGAGGGGGGCTGAGTTAGAGTAATAAGTAGGGTTGAAACCCAAACCCAAAAAGCCCAACAGAAAACAGCAAAATTCAACTTACTCCAAACTTATCGATGCTTATACTCAAAAAAGTCGCAAACGCCATTTTGGACTCAATGAAAATGGTCTCGAGTCCTAATTTGACTGTTTGCAAAAAGTAGCTTTTCGGACTTCAATCCGATTAACGATTCTAAATTTAAATAAAATATTTAAATATTCAATCGTAAAATATGCGGGTTGTTACAGACTCCCCTCCTTAAAGAAATTGCGTCCTCGCAATACTTAAGAAGAAAATAAAGTGTAACAACCATGAAAGCATATCAACACAAAAGAAAATTTGAAATAAGAAGTTCACTAGAAAGAGCACGAAAGAGTAAGTCCGGATGTGTTTGCTCAATGGATTCTCAAGATTCCCAGGAGTAATCCTTAGGATTTGAGGACCTTTGAACTTTCACAAGAAGAACGTCTTTATTTCGAAGGCATTCAACCTCCGGAGTAATGATACGAATAGAATGTTGCTCATAAGTCAAATTTGGTGAAACTTCAATTTCTTCAATTACACCGGGCTCAAGAACAGAATTGGAATCCCTAAGGTATTTTTCGTAATTGAGAGACGTGGAAAACGTCAAGAATAGCAAAAGACTGAGCCGGTAACAAAAGGCGATAAGCCACGGAACCAATGTGTTCGGTGATGGGAAATGGACCAATATATCGAGGTACTAATTTTCCCAATCAACTGAAACACACAACACCCTTCATAGGTAAAACACAAATGAACACCAATAAAATCTAGACCTAAAACCAGCTTCTCACCGGCTTTAAGCCAACACGAAGGAGATTGGCACGGCCTTCCGTAGAGTGCCTCAAAAGGTGCCATACCAATACTAGATTGGAAGCTATTATAGGAAGAAAACTCAACAAGAGAAATATGATCTTCCCAACTTCCACCAAAATCAAGAACACATGCACGAAGGAGATCTTCAAAAGTTTGATTCATACGCTCTATTTGTCCATCAGATTGAGGACGATAAGCGGTGCTAGAATTAAGCTTTGTTCCCAAAGCTTTTGAAGACCTTACCAAAATCCACTAGTAAAATAATGGATCATGATCGCTAACAATAGAAGTATAAACTCCATGCAATTTAACAATTTCTTTGACATAGAGTTTAGC
This sequence comes from Allium fistulosum, assembly GCA_030737815.1. Taxonomy (NCBI): domain Eukaryota; kingdom Viridiplantae; phylum Streptophyta; class Magnoliopsida; order Asparagales; family Amaryllidaceae; genus Allium; species Allium fistulosum. Next base: position 423,661,935 of record CM060908.1, read on the forward strand.
CAAAAGAGGTACGGTCCGATTAGATCGAACAGGAATAAAATGGGCGGGTTTTGTAAGTCTATCTACAATTACCCATAAACTGTCATGACCCGAACGAGAACGGAGAAGACCGTCAATAAAGTCTGTGGAAATTTAACCCTACCTCCAAACGAAATGCCCAAAGGTTGCAATAATCCACCGGGCCTTTGATGCATGGCCATTATGAGTTGGCAAGTCACGCAACACTTAATGAAGTTAGCAATATTAGATTTCATTCAATCCCAATAATAAAGTCGCTACTACTACCGGGATGAATGGTAAATTTAGAACGATGAGAATCTTCTAAAATGTCTTTACGAAGATCACAAATGTTTGGCACAATAAGCCTACCAAACTTTCGAATGCCACCACGAGCATCGATTTCAAAATCTTTCAAACCATCAACCTTATTTTGATCCCTACAACTTTGGCTAAGAAAAGCCAATTCTGGATCTTGCTTTTGAGCTTCAAGGATGAGGTCTAAAAGAGAAGGACGAGCCTCAAGGCTACACAAAACAAGAGATGAACATGAATTGGATTCACGATCTCGAATCTCACAAGTGGATAAAGTATTGAGATCATTCCATTCGGATATCATCATGGAAACAACTGCTTGTTGCTTACGACTAAGGGCATCGACAACACGATTTCCCCTTCCGGGAGTATAAAGATCACAAGATGCAAGAAACTCGAGCCAACGTTGTTGACGCAATTTAAGTTCCTTTTGAGAAAATAAATTTCAAAGATTTATGATCGTTGAAGAGAACAAATTTCTCTCCCAAAAGATAATGATGCCAAATTCTAAGGGCGAAAACAATAGCCGCGAGCACCAGATCATGAATGGCATATCTAGTCTCGACAAGCTTTAATTGTCAAGAAGCATATGTGATAACACATTCCCTTGGCAAGAGAATGGCACCCAAACCAATACGACTAGTATCGGTACAAACAATAAAGTCTTGGTTCCCTTCGGGAATCACAAGAATAAAAGCATCGAAAAAGAGTTCCTTTAATCGATCCTCTTTCCCGAAAAGCTAAGACTTTCAAAATTATAATTAACTTTATGTAATCATCTTTTTTAGAAAAAATTACTTATTACAAGTCAATTTACTGTGTCTGACTGTCTCATCATAGCGTTTAGGAGATTCCTATCGATAACGTTGATCAAGCACATCGACCAGAATTCTTAAAGCACTTAATGGGCAAATCAACACAAAATCATATTCTATTTGATAAACATGTCTCTTTAAAATTTACAAACATTCTTTGTTCGTTTTAAGAACAAAATCCAATTATGCTTATAAATATCTTATTAAAAAGATTTGCAAATTTTAAATTGTTGTTTTCATCCATAATCAATAAATACAAGGATAAACTCATCGAGATATTCGTAGAATACTTGATTCATAAGATGGATGAAATAAGGTAGAAGGTTCGTCAAACCGAATGACATAACGAACCACTCACAAGAATCATAACGAGTGCGGAATGCGGTAAGTGGAATGCTATCCTCGGCAACTCGTAGCTGATTAAAATCGGTGGCAAGGTTGAGCTGAAAAGACCTTAGCACCATTCAATAGATTGCTTAGGTGGTAATCCTAAGACAAGCTCAAATATACCGGAAAAATTCACAAACTACTTGAATGAGAGAAATAATATTCTCCTCATTATGTAGGTTTAAAGAATAAAATGATGCCACCGAATTTGGAAATCGAAATCATTAAGAAAAAATAGAAATCTGCTTAACAGATTAAGGATGTCGAAGATAGATAGTGCGCTTAGGACATAGGACGTGGGCTTAATAATGATCAAGCCAATCCTTTCCCAAAAATCAATTTCGAAGCCCAAGTAACGCATAATATGCAAATCGGCTCGAAAAGAATAACCACATAAAATAATCTCGACATTTTCACAAAGTAAACCGAGTGTTGCGGATCCACCAACCGGATTCGTAATTTTCAGTGAAGTCATCAAGCCCATAATATTTAAAGAAAGAGTATCAACAAATCCTTTTGATATAAAATAATGAGATGCACTCGAATCAAAAGAAATCAAATAGAATAATCACGAAACAAAATAATGTCATCAAGGATAGAATAAAATAAAATACCTTGACTAAGAGATGGGTCACTAGGGGCTTGCACAACCTTTAGCTTTCCCTCTCTTCTACTTTGAAGTTTGGGACATGAAGATAAAAGATGACCCAAACCTTTGCAATAGCGACAAGAAAATGGTTTTGGGCACTCATTTGCATAATGGTCCGTAGAACTACAATTGTAGCATCGTCCACGACTAGTGGTAGGAGTCTTTGCTACCGAAATTGCCTGCTTTCCTTTCTTGTTGGGATTAGGGCTTTTGAACTTAATATGCCTTTTCTTATTGATGTTGAAGTTTTGTTTGGCATCCACAACTTCAACATCACTTTCTTTTTTGGCCTCTTTTAGTCGAAGAGTGATATCAACAAACTGGTCGAAAGGCACTTCTAATTTCAGAGGTTAAACCTTTTTGGGTTCTAACTCAAAGCACAGATAAACCTTTGATTCTTTACGAGATCCAAAAGTTGTTGGGCAGACATGAATATGCCATCCAGAGAAGGACTACTGGATTGACCAGCGCTAGGACTGCCAGATCTAACCATTGCTCTTCTTTAAGAAAGAAAGAAAGAAAGAAGAGGAAAAAGGTTATTCACAAAATGAATATCAAACAAACTTGATTGATAAAACAAGGCATCATAAACAGAAATAGGATAGAACGGTATGAAGACTCGAATTAAATCCTATGGTACGATTCCTAAGAAAGACTTAGGACAATGATCCTTGCTAGATTATTCTACATTGTTCCAAAGTTTGGCTCTGATACCAAGCTGTGACGCCCCACCTCTATACTCACGCTAGCCAAGGACACTACTGGGTAATGCCGTCAACTAGCACGAAGAATAAGGCTGTTGAGGAGCGACCATCCGTGTAATTTCTTTGTGCGAGTTCCGATATGTCAGATAGTATAACATGCATTTCATTTCAAGAGGAAATCCGACATACCGATACAAACTCAAAGCTACCACACAGTGGCTAAGTGGACCTCGGAAAAATATATTGAAATAAGCATAACACAAATCAGTCACAGATATTCATATCACAAAGGCGGAATAAGATATGAATATAACACATGGAAGTGTACATCAAAGTAGTGGTCATAGAAGATCCACTACATCACAAAAGAATAGATACAAGTGCTAGACAAAAGAATAAGTATACAACAAGGAGTCTCTATCTCAAATGTATACTAACAAAAACTACAATGCTAAAGTAGTTAGCCAAAAGTCAGATAATAGTCCCAGATGAGGAGTCAAGCAGAAGCACCTGTAACATCTCGGTCTGACTCGAGTATTATTTAAGAAGAAAATAATAAACGGATCAGTCTGGCTATAAATATCAGATAAAGTGAGATAGGATGAGAGATATGACCCAAAACGTATGATAACAAGGAAATTCCATACTATGTCAAGTATGCATCAAATAACAACAAAAATCATACAATAACTCAAATCATCTCAAAGCACCAAAAAGAATCACATTCTTTAAATAATTCACCAAAACAAAAATATTGACAAAACATATCAATGCCAATCCACAAAAATAGGTGAAACACAAATTCTAGAAATCACAACGAGAAATCCAGAAATCACAAAAAGGGGAAGGCCTATCACAAACGGGAGCATGAAAACTCACCAACACGTGTATCACAAATGAGACGCTATCCCATAAACCGAACATTGACGCACCTAAAAAGATACGCCCCATGCACAGTCGGACATCGATGCACCTAAAAAGATACACCCCATGCCTAGTCTAACATCGACGCACCTAAAAAGATACGCCCCATGCAAAGTCGAACATCGACGCACCTAAAAAGATACGTTCCATGCATAGACGAACATCGATGCACCTAAAAAGATACACCCCATGCACCGACTTATTGAGCTGATTGCTCCACTAACGGTCCGAAGACCACGGGTCGCTACCCCGCCAAATTTGAGCCGAAGCTCCGCAAATGGGTTTTAATCCCCATACCAACAAAGAGACATCGCTCAATCGCTAGTCTAAATCACAAAATGATCATCAATGATCGACAAGTGTAAATTACACTAAGCTAGTAAATATAAGAGTTTAGCTTCATGTCCCATAACCACTAGCTTAACTCAAATATTTACGAAAAGATTGTAGATTCCCACTTGAAAATAAGTGTAAATTACACTAAGCTAGTAAATATAAGAGTTTAGCTTCATGTCCCATAACCACTAGCTTAACTCAAATATTTACGAACAGATTGTAGAGTCCCACTCGAAAATAAGTGTAAATTACACTAAGCTTGTAAATATAAGAGTTTAGCTTCATGTCCCATAACCACTAGCTTAACTCAAATATTTACGAACAGATTGTAGATTCTCACTCGAAAATTGTCACAAGAGTTCAATCGAACAAGTCCAAGAATTAACCGGCGAAGTAAATGCAAGCGTTTCATACCACTTGTTTTGCTAAGCCGTTTAATTAGATGTTCTCATACGAATGAGGTAATGGTTTATATATACTAATAGATTAGAAAACAGTTTTATAAACGAGCTTTGTATTAAAAATAGAGTTGAAATCATCTTTGTAAAAGAGTTTGAATATTTACTACTAGTACAGAAACCTTTTTACTTTAAAGTGACAAAGCATAGAAATGATTGTAGAAGCAATCAATCACCAAAATCCACATACGAAGACGTGAATCAAATCCAAAGAAATCGATACCGAATCCATCAAAATGGATATTCTCAAAAGTCCCGAAAAAGAAGTCATCAAAGTCAAAAATGCGATAACAACTAATTGGAGCAACTAAAATCGATAAACAATGGAAATTCAATCAAGAAATAGGCAAATAGGCAAAAATAGGCAGATCCAGACGTCTGGGGGTCAATCCAAACGTCTGGATTTAGGTTCTGGAAATTCAGAAACCATCCAGACGTCTGGAGGGTGGCTTCAGACGTCTGACAGGGTGGTTAAGACGTCTGAAAGAGTGGTTCAGACATCTGAAAGGTTATTTCAGATGTCTGACTCTGTTTTCTGCCATTTTTTTATTAATCTGTGTGCACATATTTTTGCTCCAGGTCCAAACCAGACGTCTGGACTTGGTCACCAAACGTCTGGTCACCTGGTCTGGGCAACATTTTGCCTAGGCCAAAGTGGCCAAAACGTATCGAGAGCGATCGGACGAGCAATGGCGACTAAGGATTTATGCCAAGCGACAACCCGGCCTTATAGGCTCTTCGATACACCCCGAATATCAATGTCCAAATATCCATAATAGGATTTTCATAAAATTGGACCAAAACACCAAAATTTGGAAAATTCGCCAAATCAATTCAAATCAAAAGCAAATGAATATGCACAAATGTTAGGAATTCATACCTAACAACAATGATAGCTATAGACGTAGATGTGAGTTAAAGAACTCACCTTTAAACCCAAAAACACAAGAAAGAAGCTACGGAGCAAGGCTAGAACAATCACTCTTCAATTTCAACCCAAGGAGCTTCAATCTAAAGCTCCAAAGGAAACATTTCCTAAGTTAGGGTTTAGAACATTTCAGAAATCGAAGAGGAAATGAGATGGAGAAGATGAAGGAGATGCTTACCTAAGCTTCGCCTTGATTTTGGAGCAAGAATTGAAGCTTACAAAGGAGATTAGGGCTTAGGAATTCTAATTCTTTTTCTCTTCCCCCATTTTTCTAAAACTTGAGTGTTAGGAAATATTACGAAGGAATGAAGAGAAGTGGGGGGCTGAGTTAGAGTAATAAGTAGGGTTGAAACCCAAACCCAAAAAGCCCAACATAAAATAGCAAAATTCAACTTACTCCAAACATATCGATGCTTATACTCAAAAAAGTCACAAACGCCGTTTTGGACTCAATGGAAATGGTCTCGAGTCCTAATTCGACTGTTTGCAAAAAGTAGCTTTTCGGACTTCAATCCGATTAACGATTCTATATTTAAATAAAATATTTAAATATTCAATCGTAAAATATGCGGGTTGTTACACCGCTCTATGTGCAGCTAAACACATTTTTTCAGTTGAGAGTAATGCTACTACCTTCAACTTCTACCACAACCAACATGTGTCTACCTTCAACCACATTCAACTTCATTCAACAGTATTGCTTCAGCAGCTTTTTCTGAGTATATCAGGTATCCACTTCAGTCTATATTTAAGCTTCTCATCAGTATGCACATGTTGTACAGTATATTTGGTGCACTATTGGCTGTAGTATTTCAGTTACCTATTATAGTAGTTGTTGAGGTAACTTTGGTCTTCATTTTGTTTCATTAACATTCACTCAATCATCTCTAGCCAGTCAAGTGTTTAACTATATATTTTGTTTCAGCTTGTTTACACTTTGTTTCACCTAGTCTGCATTTAGCACATATTTTGGTCTAATATTGCTACACTATTGGTCAGCAGTTAGCAGCATCTCAACTAGTTAGTAGTGTTTCAATACTCTTCGGGTTCATTTGTTTGGTTCAGTCCTTCCATTTGTTTATCCTATAGAACACAAAAGTTTAAGTTTTAACACTATATGAAATGATTGATATTTGACTAGGATTAAATTTATTTTATATATCTTATGTCTCCAGAGCTTAAATATCTGGATGAGAACCATTGAAACCCCGCTGACTTTCTAGCTCTATTGGTCTACTTCTGACATTGAGTTCATAATATTACAATATGTAACTTCACACACTATACCAAAACTTACTTTTAACTGCACTCATTCTCAGCGTTTGAACCTTAATTGCAGTAAAAGTTAATTGATTCGGAAAATAATTTGCGTTCTAACACTAAGGATACTCCTGTTTCAAAGTCATTTATCTGCCGCCACTCTCAATATACTTTTACCAAAAATTTCATCTTCCCTCTTCTATCAAAACTTCCGCCCCCTCACCGTCTCTCATTTCATTCTCCCTCGTTTGCAGTTTCCCTCAAATTTTGCTTGTTCTTCGATGTTTCTTTGGTGGAGTCGATCGTCATCGACCTAATTACATGTTCATACTTTAGGTAGCCCTAGTTTCCTATTTTATCTTTATTCAATTAATCAAATTTTAGGTTTATTTCATTCAAAAATTTCATATTCCAAATACCCTGCTTTGGTATTGTTGCAAGTCGAACTTTGTTCGATTATCAATTGTCGGAACAGCTTTCTAGAAACTCGGTGAAGTGGAGTTATTGATAAAGTTCGATTACTACAGGTTAGGTGCTTCAATAGATGAAACAAAACACTTCCATTTGATTTATATAAGCTAAGAAACTACGGTGCATACCTGTTTTAAGAAAGCGTAGTAAAGATGGAACACCTTTGCGTCCTCCACTATTAGCTATATCAGCTATGTCTGATTTAATATTTTTCCATTAGCTTTCTTTCATTGGCATCGTCCATAATTTCTCATCGGACACTTCTAAAGCTGCAACTACTTCCTTTGTCATTTCATTACCTGGTGTGAAAATCCATGTAGAAAGTAGAAACAAGTTTACTTGGTGTGCAAACTAGCATTGTTGTTCTTCCTTTCTAGTGCAGTTTTAAGTTGTATCGGTTGATATATGCCTAAGCCCTACTTTATTCTCTATTTAGAGTATATTGCATTATTCAATTGTTTGCTATCAGCACCATTTATCTGTACTGACGTGGACAATCATGTACTCCCCTTCGAATGTTTTTGTCATTAAGTTTCTAAATCAAAGTCCACTGGCCATCTAATTGATGTCCATGCAGCACTTTTATTATTGGTAATTGCTCTACAATTGACTATTGCTGCTTTTATATTCCCGGTATGTTGTTTGCAACGAGAATAAGTCCATAAGTCCAATTCTTATCTTTATCTTTAGGTACAAAATTGTGTATTTTACATTACTTGATGAGACACCTAATGTTGAGTCTGTTAATTAACACTAAGTTGTGTGATTCCATTTTAATAGAATATCTTTACTTGAATATCCATGCATGGCTATTCATATTATCTTAGCTGACTTTCTTTAAGCACATCATATCTCTATATATATAATAAGTTTTACTCAATATTTAACATCCATAACATTGTTTGAAAACAAATATTGTTTATATATCCAGATCAAAGTTCTTAAGGCTTCTTGTTGTTAAGAAATAATCTTATTAGGAACAAATATTCTCTCTAAATAAATATTTTGCATGGGACATCTAGTTTGAGTTGTTAGATTTCTTAGGTTCGAACATGGGTGTATATAATAAACATGTTTAAAGAAAAAGTAAATATTTTATCTGATTAAACACGGGAAGAATCTGTGGCATATAGTTTGAGTTTGTGATCCCCTGCCATGCTTGAATCAAATATTTCACCGACATGCTAATTGATTCTTAATATATTATAAAGCCTATGATAGAAAAGTTTGACTTTGGTTATAGGATTTTCAATGTTTAGAATACAATATTGCAAGTTGCTGGTACCGAACTGTCTTTTTTTTCTTCTCATTTTATATATTTTTAGAAATCAATGTCTTATTATTTTGTAAACACAGACATACTTTGCCATTTGTATAATTTGCACTAAGAATTGTTCTTGCATGTGTTCTTATCTTTAATTTAATGAATATGTGAATATCCTGGTCACCTTACATGTTCTAGTTTAAAATTCTTAGCCTTGAGAGCAAGTATTTACATGTTGGAAATACGTTTTTTTGTATGTTATAATTTATTTATTTTGATTACCATTTTGGTGAATGTTATAGGCTAGATTTAAACTGGATGAGGAACGACAAAAGACTCCTATTTTTTAGCAAATGGAATGTATTTTGAGGTGTTCAAAAAGCAAATTCATGAGTTTATAACTAAAACCATATAACATTAAAAGTATGAAGGAATGGAAAAAGTTTATTGAGTCAAAAATGAGTGAAGAGTTTAAGGTAATTATAATGTAATTTTTTTATCATTTCTTATATGAAACATAAGTGTACATAAAATGCAAATTAACTAATCAATGTGGTAAAACCTTATAATCTAGTTATGAAGCGAAACATTTAAATCCATGAAGGAAAAGCAAATGCCACATACACGTAGTCATCGAGGAATGGCTCAACTAACTGAAGATTTGGTGAAAAATATTTGATTTATTAACTATGGTTATTAGTTTCATTTAATGTTATGTTTCTTTTAATGCAGAAAGAGGAAAGTATCAACTCTCTTCCATTTCTAGAGTTGATGTTTGGGTTAAATCTCGCAGTCGAAAAAATGGTGAACCAGTGAACACACATGTTGCAGATACTATTGTAAGTCCTATGTACTTTTTATTTAAATGTAATTTTTGAATATGATGTAATTTATAACTCATCTACGAAATATAATTTGTGTTCACTTTTGTAGGAGAAAATTAAAAATGTTGAAAATAAATCACAATCTAGCTTAACGTGTAAATTCAAAGAAGATGCTCTCTCACTAGTGTTGGGACAAGATAGACCGGGCCGACTACGAGGGATGAGAAGGGGTATAACCATGACCAATGAAGTTTTATCACAAATCAAAAAGCAAATAGTTCAATGTCAACACAGATTCAGAACTAGAGCAGTTGGTTCACACGTTAATGAAATGTCGGGTACAATTTTAAATTATATTTATACAATTTACAAATAATCCATTCTTATTATGGGGCTTTAATTATGTTAACTTTTTACATGGTTATGATTCTCAGTGAAAAAGTTAATATTAATTGGAAAAATATCTTTCGCTAAAAAAATATAAAGTCACGTGTCTACTCAGTTCAGCCACTGAGTTTGTAACTCAGTAGCTCAACACTGAGTTCCAACCGGCGAATTCAGTCTACTGTCTATTTCGAATGTAGTTCTTCCATGATTTTCCTACATCCTGTTGCACTCGTCACCTCTGGGCTTATGGTAACCTGCCCAAACTTGATAAATTACATTAATCACCTAAGGAACACAGTGTTAAATTTAGTAAATTATTATGGAAAAAATACATTTTCATTATTGAACAGAGTTTCAGTAGAATTTTTTTACATTATTCTTTTAGGATGTTTTTGTAATTTTGCAACTAGAACTACTAAGAACTCTTAGTTTAGAAAGCCTAAAAATACTTAAATAATAAATAAAGAATTCCTGCATATGCAATAAATTTGTTATATTAGTGATATCTCCACCTCATTGCATCATACAAATATTGTTATATTGGAACAAACATCCTAGTTACAATTTACATGTTATATTCCAGCATATGCAATAGAATCAGAAACCATATGCAATAAATTACAGGTCAATAGCGAACATTTTGTTTAGATAAGCTAGGAGAAATGCAACAACAAATAAATATAAAAATACAATAAATCACAGGTCACTAGATATGCAAACACCTAATTACAACATTAGCGATCTGTTATATTAGTAATGTTCTTAACCCGACAATAATTACTCACAACAGTTATAATCCAATTAGCAAATGTATTTTGTTTGCTAGTAAAATGAATTCTTGCGATAAAAAAGAAATATTCTTATATCCTTGTTTATAAGCAACTAAAATACTTAGAGATAACAGTTAACACATTGACTGAAATTTATATGAGATAATATCAAATATTATTACTATTTTGATATTATTCATAGTCAACATCGGATCCAATATAGAAGGGTTTATGATATATTATTGTTTCATTAATAGAAGGGTTTCTTTTCCATAACTTAAAACCGCAAGACTACATAAAATTAGCATAAATCACTACATCGGATCCAATACAGAGAAATCCAATGCGCCATAATAGTTACAAAATTATTGGTCAATGGGAAAAGTGTTGCACTTTTAAGTGTATTTTTGAAGAGGGCAAAAGCAGGGAAAGTTCATTTCTCAAACAATATTTCATTCCAATATTAGAGAAAACTCTTGAACAATAGCTATTATTTCTAAGATGGATTTGTTTAAAACTAGTGATTGAGGCAGAATAATTATTCAAAGGAAAATTAGAAGAGCAATCTAGACAATAAGGAGTAGCTACACAGTACATGTAATCAGCTCTACATAACTTATGAGCAGTTGCATGCATCAACTAATACAAGTGACATTACTATGATTCTAATAAGAAACATAATGACATTGTTTTTCAATGTTATGCAGCGCTTTCTGATACCACTGCAGCAAAGATATTGATGGGAAACAAATGTGATTTAGAGAACAAAGATATTGATTGATAATATTGGCATTTGCACCTTTTGCATAATTACATTACTCTTTCGTAGATTTGCACCTTAATTATTCCCTTTACTTTGCTATATAGGTACATAGAATATTCCTTTGCTATATGGAAGATTGCTAGCTAAAGTTGCTAATAAAAGGTATGTTTTTATGCATTTGAATGTATAAGCTATTATAAAGTATATTTTGTTATATATGATATAAATCCGATCTTGTTTTGATCGTGTAAATGTATAATGAATTAGGGCATGCGGGAAAGCACTAACCGCGCAAAGGAGGTATTGTCGAAAATTCATTAAATCCGATAAGTTTATAAAAATCAAAAAAGTTTATAAGAATTAACTACGTTAACCAAGTTTTATAAAAATTAAATAATTTTCTAAAAATTAACTAAGTTTTATAAAATTAAATTAAAATCTAAATATTAATAAAATTTTATAAAATTTAAATAAATTTATGAAAATTAACTAAGTTTAAAAATTTAACTAAGATAACTAAGTTATATAAAAATAATTAAAATTAATTTTTTTTATAAAAGTTAACTACGTTATCAAGTTTTATACAAATTTAACTAGATTATCTAAAAGTTTATAAAAATTAACTAATTCTTATAAAATTTAACTAAGTTATATAAAATTTAACTAAATTATTTAACTAATTTGTAAACCAAGTCTTATAAATATTCAACTAAGTTAATTGAGTGAGTTTTATAAAAATTAATTAAAGGATATAAAAATTAACTAAGTTATATAAAAATTAACTAAGTTAATTGAGTTTTATAAAAATCAATAAAATTTGAATTTTTTAAATTAAATTAACTGAAGTTTATGAAAATTAATTTAGTTTTATAAAAATCATATTCTCTATTTTGGAATCTTTGTTAAATTGTTATAAAAATTGACTAAGTTTTATAAAAATTAATTAAATTAACTAAATTTAAAAGAAGAATAATAATATAATATAATAATAGTAGTAGTAATAAAATAATATTATAGTAATAATAATTGAACTAAGTTAATTAAGTTTTATAATAATTAAATAAGCTAACCTTTTTTTAAAATTAAATAAGTTTATAAAATTTAATTAAGTTTTATAAAAATTAGTTTTATAAAAATCATGTTCTCTATTTTGAAATCTTTGTTAAATTGTTATAAAAATTGACTAAGTTTTATAAAAATTATCTAATTTTTATAAAAATTTACTAAGTTAACTAAGTTTTACAAAAATTAATTAAGTTTATAAAAATTAACTAAATTTAGAAGAAGAATAATAATATAATATAATAATAGTAGTAATAAAATAAAATAATAATAATACAACAACAACAAAAAAGTAACAAAGTTTAAAATAAGTAACTAAGTTAATTAAGTTTTATATTAATTAAATAAGCCAACTGCTTTTTTAAATTTAAATAAGTTCATAAATTTTAATTAATTTTTATAAAAATTAATAAGTTTATCACAATACACGTGCAATTGCTAAATAAAGTATTTTAAACAAAATTTACATCCATTTCAGGAAATTCCATATATTATTGATATCGTTTTCATATGATTATATAAATTAACTAAATTTTATAAAATTAAATAAAGTTTATATAAATCAATTTAATTTTATAAAAATTAACTAAGTTAATCAAGTTTCATATAAATTAATTAAGTTCCATATAAATTAATTAAATTTATATAATTAAGTTTCACACACACATATATGTATGTATGTATAGTTATAATTGCTAATTGTTGAATTTCTTTTTCATAAGTAATTACCCATCTATGGTGCATACAAGTGGCAACATGTTGTGGTATATTAGTGGTTTGAAGTTCTTTTGACGTAATAACTTTTTTGATTTGCACATTTAATCGTCATGTGTAGTACGATCTTTTTATCACTTGTATTATTTACACTTCTAATGTAATGTTTATTAAATATTACGATATGTTATGCATTATTCTATGTGAATGTTGAATGGTTAGTTATTTTTCATTTAATGTGATCTATATGATTGTGTGAAATGATACATTGTGTTTAAGTAAATTTGTCGATTATAATAAGATAATGGATATGTACGTATTGCAAAAATGATTTTTAAAACGCTGTTAAAGGATTTGATAGCATATTGAGAACGCCATTAATAAGACTTTTTATAGCATGTTGAAAACGCTATAAAAAACATGTTTTTTATAGTGTTTCCTTCTGTTGCAATAATAGGTCATTGATTTATTACAACTTTTTTTATAGTATATTAAGAATGCCATTAATAAGACTTTTTAATGCATGTTGAAAACGCTATAAAAAACATGTTTTTTATAGCGTTTCTTCTGTTGTAATAATAGGTAATCGATTTATTACAACATGTTGATTTACAGCGTTTATAAAAATGCTATAAAAGTCTTTATAGCGTTTTTTAAACGCTATTAAAGAACCTTTTTGTTGTAATGAGGTATGGTCATGTAAGTGGCTAGTCATGCCTCTTGGGCTAACCAATGCTCCAACATTCTTTGTAAATATTATGAACTGAGATTTGGATGATTAATTGGACAAGTTTGTGTTGGCCTTTACATATGATATCTTTATTTATTCTATGGATGAGCAAGGCCATGAAGTTCATCTTAGATTAGTATTAGAATCCTTAAGATGACATAAGTTGAAAGCAAAGTTTTCCAAGTGTCATTTTTGGAAGTGCGAAGTTATGTTCATAAGCCATGCGGTTTCGGAGAAGTGATTATCCATAGATCCTTCGAAGGTTGAAGCTGTAAATAGTTATAAGGGACTCGAGAAGGTTACCAAGACAAGGATTTTCCTAGGATTGGCAGGGTACTATCGGAGATTCATTAAGGAATTCTCTTGGATGTCCGTGCCACTAATAAGAATTTCACAATAGACTGAGATATTTGTTTGGATGAAGGAATCTGAAGTGGAAATCCAAGAGTTAAAGCTTCGACTAACGGATGGTCTAGTTTGCCGAAAAGGATAGAGATATAATTGTGTACACAAATGCTACATGTTCAAGATTAGGAGAATTTTTGATGCAAAAGTGCAAGGTAATAACATATGCATCTAGACGGTTGAGACCCCATGAGGTTCGATATCCAACTCATGATTTGAAGATAGCGGTTGTTATCTTTGCACTAAAGATTCAGAGGCATTACCTTCTCGGGGAGAGATTTGAGTTGTTCACCGACCATAAGTCTTTGTGGTACTTGTTCTCCTAGAAGAAGTTGAATATGAGATTGAAAAATAGTTAGAGTTTGTCATGTTGTATGGTTTCAGGTTTGATTATACCTCAGGGAAGGGAAACAAAGTTGCTAATGCCTTGAGCCGAAAGTATGGAGTAGTGTTTTGGCTATGATTAAAGCGTGAAATGTCTTAGAGACTTTGGCTTCTTGTAATTTTTAGAGTCGATCGAGGGCTAGTTCAAGTAGAAATGTCGGGATGTCTTCATGCTTATAAATACACCTAGCTCTCATAGAAAATATTGTGAGAGGAAGAAGGAAAATCCCCAAAAGGATTAATGGCCTTAAGAATGGTGCAAAGACCGAAGAGCTAAGGGATATCAGTATTGATAAGAAGGGTTAGCTTTAAAAGAAGGGGAGGTTGTATGTCTCAGATAATGGAGATGTTCGGAAAATGGACTTAGACGGATGCCATCGTTCAAAGTTTGATATACATCTTAGTGGTACGAAGATGTACAAAGATATGAAACAGCGCTTCTATTGGGAAGATGCTGGGGAATATGTGAAGAGATTCATATGGCCATAGGTTAAGGTGAAACATCAGAAGCCTAGTGGACTTTTGCAGCCTTTAAATGTTCCAATGTGGAAGTGAGATTTAGCTTCGATGGACTTTGTAGATGGTATGACAAGGACAATGGTTGGAAATGAGAGTATATGAGTAATAATAGATAGATTGAATAAGAGTGCCCATTTCATTCTGGTAAAGTCCACGAGGATAATAGTAAAGTTAGCTAAGATATATATTAAGACTATAGTATGTTAACATGGAATTCCAAGTACTATAGTCTGTGACCAAGACCCGTTGTTTACCAGCGAGTTTTGGCTGAGTGCTTTTGGTTCGGTGACATGTATGGGTATAACTTACCATCTCTAGATGAATGAAGAGACCGATAGGGTCAACCGAGTGCTTTAAGGTCTGTTACAAGCATGTGTATCAGACTTTGGTAGATCTTGGAAAGATCACCTACACTTAGTGTAATTTTTATACAACAATAGTTACCAATCCAGTATTGGAATGACACCTTTTGAGGCATTGTATGGAAGACTTGTAAGTCGTCGGTAAGTTAGCACGAGATAGGAGATAGACTTATTCTAGAGCCGAATGTTGTAAGAGAATCTTTAAAGAAGGTTGAATTGATTCGGTAAAGGATGAAAGATGCTCAATCAGTAAAGAAGAGATATGCCAATAAGAGGTAAAAGGACATGGAATTTGATCTAGGGGATCAAGTGTTTGTTAGAGTACTGCCAATGATAGGCACCATGAGGTTTAGAAAAGCAAAAAAGTTGGCATCAAGGTATGTTCGCCCATTTCCAATACTGAAGAGAATTGGAAAAATTGCTTATAGAGTTGAATTGCAGATTTTTTTAGGTCCATAATGCGTTTCATGCATCACATTTAAGGAAGTGTGTTTGAGACCCTAGGAATGTTACAATTTTGGGAGTTATAGAATATTTGATTATCAAACCCAATATACTCTATGTAAGGGATCCCATATGGATTATAAATTGAGATATGTAGGAGCTTCGGAATAAGATGGTGAAGCTTGTGTGAGCCCAACAGAGTGGGGACCGATGACTATACATAAGAAACAGAGGATAAAGTCAAGATGGCTTATTCCGAGTTGTTTGTTTACATTAGAATGTCTATTTCTATGTTTTGTTATAAACCATGTATAAGTATGCTATTGTGGTTGATTTGTACATTGAATTGGTATACATTTGTAAAGAGTGTATATGTTAATGCCATCGAAAACCAAACAGGAAAATAGAACTACTGACACCTTTTCAAAATCTCAACAATGAGATTCCTATAAGGGAAGCTTTAAAACCACATAAGTTAATGGTTAATTAAATAATTAATTATGAGAATAAAGATTTAAGTGGTTAAATTATGGAATTAAATAAATAACGAGGTGTGATGAGTATATATATGTAGATTGTAAATAAAACTATGATTTGAAATTCTATATGAATATCTTGAAAATAAGTTAGATTCAAATTCTACATTTTTAAAAGCACTAGTATAAATAGCTTAGGCTTAAGGTAAGTATAAATTAATAAGTTTTATATTGTTTTCTTTGAGTTATATTCATATAAGTAAAAAAAAAGAAGAAATGTATAAATAAAAATACAAAGTATAATATAAAAACCTAAAACAAAAATATAATACCTATTAAAGACATTTATAAATATATAACTAAATTTAAAATCTATTAATACACATGTTAGCTAATAACATTATCTAATTAACAAGTGTTAACAAATTAGATAAGAATAATGACAAGTGTCCCATTTTCTTTTTATTGAAAAAAAATATTTATTTAAAAAAATAGAATAGCTTATATTAACATTTTCAATTCTTTCCTTCATTTCATTCTCTGATATATTTTTCCAAGACTAAACTAAGAAACAAGAAGAAATCTGTAACAAAAATCCAGTAAACAAAATCAAAATCAAAGGAACTCAACAACAATCCAAAACCTAGTAATCAAACTAGAATCAAACAAGCTTCAGCTCATAACAATCAAGTTCAGAGCAAAGCAAGACTGAAATCAAACAACAGCTTCTTTCAAGCTTTTAACCTGAGCAAGAGCAAAGCAAATATAAAGATTCAACTCAACAATCAAGTTACAGATCAACACAGTTGCAATTTAAAATCAACTCAAGTCCAGTTTTTCAGAAGCCCTGTTCTCTGTTTTTCAAATCTGTGAGTAAACTTCATCCTTTAATGTTTGATCTAATGCTCAGTCTTTTAGGTGAAGTGTGAATATGGGTTTGCATGGATAAATTCCTATGTTAATGAGTATTATGCGAAAGGATATGTACATATCTTTTGTATATAAACATATATACCTCTGGCATACAGCAGTTTTCAAGCTCTGTTCAAACATATTTTAACAGTAAGTAAACAAAACAACATCTGGTTTTAATTTAGTGTATATGATGACTTTATGGAATAAGGATGTGGTAGTAAGATTGCATTTGTGAATTTAAACCTGCATGTTATAAATATAAAGTAATAAGTGTGTGTGCATGTTTGAATATATCTATGCACCTCTGTTACGAAGTTACAGGTTTAAAAATCTAATGAAAATTCAAATATTCCTTATCAAATCTCTTATAAGTCTTGATATTTAATTGAGTTGTGATTGTTTAAATCTAAACTAAGTTTTAAAAATATATTTATATGAAATTTGTTGGAATTTTATCTGGAAAGTTTGCAAGATAGTGGAAATCTGGAAAAATGGTAAAATCAAATATCGTGATTTTGCTGATTCAGGCATATCACCTGAATCGTCTTTGGAAACAAGGATTTTTTTAAAGAAAAATCACAATTTATAATATTGTATCGGGTGAGGAATTTGAGATTGACTAGATTTTGGGTTTTGGGGTCATTCTAGGGATCGGGAAACTCGAGATGGTCAGAATCGCCACCGGAGGTAGCTAGGAGGTTGGCGAGTGTAGGAAAAATAGAGGTCGATTTTATTAACCACCGTGATGGAGGTTCTCGGACGAAGTAGGTTTTGGGTACCATTTTGAAGGAGGCTTGAAATTTGTCTGCTGTGTTATATCTGGGGTATGGGAGATGATCGGTACTGGGGGAAAAGCCACTTATGTCAGTGACGAAGCTGAGGGCTTGGTGGTGTGGATGATGGTGGTCGACGTTGACGATAGCGAGGCGATTTCATTGAATGCTTTAGTTTCAGTTTTGAGTCAAAAGGCTCGATTTTGATTTTAAGGGGAATACGAGAATTCTGGGTTGTCGATCGGAGTGAGATGATCGACGGCGACTTATGGATGGTGGCGGCGCCGGTCAGAGACGCCCAGACTTCGTGTGCATGTGTACGAATCTTCGTCGACATTTGAGTTGTTGCCGAGTTTTGTTGCTTCGGGGAAACCTAGTGGATTGCTCGAGTTTTCGTTCGAGCATTTGTATGTTTTCTCGTGTTTGCTGTGTTGAATAGATTAGTGTGGAAGGGGTAATGTGTTGAAGTGTTGTATGGTAAGAGTGGTTTGATAGGTTGTGAATGTTAGTGAAGTGGTATTTAATAACTTTGGGAAAGTTTTAAAGATTTATAAGTTTAACTTAAAATGTGTTTTAATTATAAATTGATTTCTAAAATGTTATATTTTAAATAAGGTTAAATGATTACAATTTAGTAATCAATTATAATAAAGAATTATCTTGAGTAATTAAGAGTTTGGTTAACAAATTTGTGAAGATAATTAAGAATCCACTGTTATTGATTAATATAAATAACTTAATTAAGATAATGGTTTTCTTAATTAAGAATCTTTTTAATATAAGAAGTTAAGGAATCATTTAATTAAATTTAAATGATTAATTTAATAATTAATTAAGTAATTAATTAGTGATTAATTAAAAGAAAATTCACTTTGGAGTTAATTAAGTGAAGTTACTTGGTGAAGTAATTTAAGTGATTAATTACTGGAGATAATTATGTAAAGAATAGTTATTGAACAAAGTAACTAGAGGTTAATTACCTTATGAAAGTAATTAAGTGGATGTGATTAGTAAATAATTTTGGGTTCCTCTTTACATTTGATACCAATAAAAAGTATTGATACATCATTTAATATGCTGAACTATTTGTGACATCTTGAATTTAAAGTTGAATGGTATTTCACTTGAATAACTTGATTTTAAATGACATTGGATTCGAAGAGACCGGAGTCGGGTATTAATTAATACCCGAAACCACTTCGATTCTTTATAGATCGATATGTGAAGTAAGTATTGAGCATAAAAAGTAATGAACTCGTAGTGAAGTATGAGTTACCCCGGGTTTTTCTTTTATGGTTTACACTTAGTATTTCATGTTATATGGGTTTACTCACGCTGGTTTCTAGCCTGACCCGGGTGTTACTTTGATGTAATGCTCGGGTCAGACCGAGTATTACAGATTTCCAGGTAAGGACGTTCTGGAGCTCAGGAGGCGAGCTGGATGGCAGGAACGTATGGAGAGTGATATATTGTTATTTATTGGGACGAGTTATTTTAACTGTTCAGTGATTGTGAAATGTTGTAACTCTGATATAGTAAAATGTAATTAACAAATACAGTTTTCTTTGTATAACTGATATTATTATTTGATATTGTATTTTGATCCGCTGCGAATGTGAGAATCTGTGTCTTGTTCTGTTTCTTTCTTCTATCTCTTTTCTTTTTCTTCTAACTATCTGGAAATTTCGGGTTCGAAATTTCCGGGTCGTTACACTTGGTATCAGAGCTGAAGGTTAAGCGAGAACCTTGGCTCTGTTGGGATTACTCGTTAAGGATAGGGTCAATGGTACCCTAGAACGAGTTGAGTGTATATATATATATGAGAGCGTAATTGTTATTTTCTTATATAAGGATTTTAAATGATTTTATATAAGAATATATTTTGATATATAAAGCAATATTTCTTTTTAATAAATATTAATGTAATTGGTTGTTGTATTAATTGAATAAAATAAAATAATGAGAATTAAGTGGTAATGGTAATACAACCAAATTGAAATTAAATGAAGATAAGTTTGAAATGGATCCAAACTGAAATTAAAATCTTGAATTTGTAGAAATGTTATCAAGAATAAAGATAACAATGAATTGGTTTCCAGATATGATAATCTTGGTTATTATCATAAATGGTAATTGTGTTTAATAATGAATGTTGTTAATGATTTAGCAAAATGAAATGTTTTAGGGAAATAATCTTTAATGAGTATAATTTGTAAATTAAAAATGGATTTAAATTGTGAAGTTTTGAATCCTAAAGTTTGAAAACATTTGAAATTGTTTTCAAAATATTAAAAGAAAAAGAATAAATATTATTCAGGTTGTTTTTGAATATGATATTATTTTAAAATAAGAGTTGTTTGGAAAATTTAAAGAAATTTGTTTTTGAATAAAACCAAAGGTGGTTTAAAAATTTAAGGCATAATACCAATGATGATTTGAAATAAACTCTAAGGTGGAGTTTTGAATTTTTCCTTGGAATGTGATGTGAAACCCAAAGTAAAGTAAGTTTTTAAACTTAAAGGGGAAAGATTATTAATCTGAAGTTTAAAATTTGAATGGGAATTCAAATTGTGTAAAGTTGACCGAATTAAGTAAATTTAATTTAACTTGGAAAAAGTTAAATAAGTTTGAATGAATAACTTGAATTGGAAATTTCAAAATGGAATTTAAATTTAACTTGGGTAGTTAAATGGTTGGTTTTAAGTGGGAGTTATGAGTAATCTCAAAATGGGTTTGAGATCTGGAAATTAAAAATGGATAATAAATTAAAAATCTGAAGATTAAATTGTTTTTGAATTCTTAGTTGAACTTTGAAATAAGTTAAGTAAAGATAATTTTTTTTAAATGGAATTTTGAAATTTGGATTCGGAATTAAATGGTTTAAAAATTTAAGTTGTTAAATAATAATAATAAAGGTTGATTTGATTTTAAAGTAAAGGTTAATTTGATTTAAAGGATTAAATCAACATTTAAAATATTTAACTCAAATTTATATAATTCA
Organism: Allium fistulosum; assembly: GCA_030737815.1. NCBI lineage: Eukaryota > Viridiplantae > Streptophyta > Magnoliopsida > Asparagales > Amaryllidaceae > Allium > Allium fistulosum. The sequence continues at coordinate 423,682,972 of CM060908.1, forward strand.
AGATGGTTTTAAGTTGAGATTTGAATAGAATTAGTTCAAATTGAGTTTGATTTGAATTAATTAGAATTATGATTTAAGATGGATAAGCATAAGTTTAAATGATAAATTAGAATTGAAATGATTTGAAATTGAAGCTGGTTCAATTTGAAATTAATCCAAATTGAATTGAAATAATTTGGAATATTGATTAAAGTTGAATAAGTTTAAAAATCAAATGGAATTTGATTTGAATTAGGAAAGAAATTGAGGATTAATTCAACTTGAATTAAGGATAAATCAATTTCAATGGAAATTAAAGTTATTTAAATTTTGAATTGAGTTAATTTAAATGGGGTGGAAATTTAAATTGAATTGATGAGAATTGAACAGTTTGGCTCTGGATTATTTTCAAAATAAATTGTTTTAATACTAATATATTTTTCCAAACTATTTACTATATAATCTTTCTTCTTAAACCCCAAACTATCTCATACTTATTTTACAATTATTTTGGAACTATTTAACTATTTTGAAACTGTCTTATAAACTAATTACTATTTTTCAGTTACCTACATCTAATCACTATTTTAAATCTATTTTGCAATTATCTAACTATTTTATATCTACTTAACTATTTTACAGCTATTTTACAAACTAATAACTATTTTTCAACTCCTTATCTATTTTAAATTTTTTTCAAGCTATTTTTAAATTTAAATTGGTCAGAGTTCAAACTGTTTATAATTAAAGTAATAACTCAATTGGAAATGGAAGCAATTGAGAATAAGTGAATGGAATTAAAGGAAATGTGAATAGAAAAAAGAATTGATTTGGCTAATAACCAATAAAGATAAATACATAGGATATACGTATATTATTCTATTCGCATAGTGATTTGATCCAGATTCGAACACAGAATTTCGAGATAGTATTATCGATCCGAGTTGGGATTTTTCGCTCGATTTTCGACGGTGAACCTGGATATGGATTGTTGATTGGTTCTGGATATTCTCTATCATAGCTACGACTATGCAAGGAGAATGACGGTTTCTGATCAAGAAACCAGATCTGAGTCCGCACTAGGAAGTCGGGTGGACGATACTAGTTCGGAAGTGAAATTGTGTGATCGATTGAGTGATCAGATTGATATTGCGTACGGATGATATGTGTACATCATACGAGTTTGAATGAAATTGATATTGAAATTTGTGGATAAGAATTGTAAAATGGTGTTTGAAATGAAAAGTATATTTGTGAAATATAATGGAATTGGATATTTCTTTGGTTGAGATTTACTATATGGAAGTAAGTAAATGGTAAATAACTTTATAAAGAAATCAAACTTGAATATTTGATTTGGCAATAAATAAAGTTATATTATATAATATGATAAACTCCTCTTATTGAATCTAGCCAGAATAAAAAGGGTTTTTGGAAGTATTTGAAGTATAAAAGAGGTTTTATACAAGTTTGAAATGATCCAAAGATTTTCAAAATTATATATATCTATATCTATATATATAAAGGATCTTATAAGAATGATTTTGGAAAAGGTTTTTGGGAACCTATGAATTTGGAAAAGGCTTTTAATTTTTGAAAAAAATCGATTTTGAGAATTTGGAAAGCCTAGATTGAGAATTATCGATTTTGGTAATTGATTTTGTGTAAAGAAGATTTTGGTATAAATCATAAAGGATATGATTTGAAGATACTATAAGTATAGTATAAAGTGTTTTGTGAATAGCTCTGGGGAAAAAGGCGCTTCCTTGAAATGAACTTCTCAGGAGTGCCACTGGGTGGTACTGCCTTGAACCCCAAGGGGGGATTCTAAAGTTGATCCTGTGAGGAGTCCGGACAAACTAGTTCCTGAGGATTATTTGTGTAGCGAAAGTCGAGGGGCTGGTGCCCACAGAGGCATTTGGGTTATGCTGTGACGACAGTTTAACTCGATGTCACTGCGATCTACTGCAGACCATAGCGAAAGTCATGTGTGCCGCTGAGAGCCAACTGTCTACGTTTGATTTTATATCGGTAGACTGTGACACTATGGTAACATAGCGAAAGTCTTGTGTGCCGCTGAGAGCCAACAGTCTGCGTTTGATTTTATATCGGTAGACTGCGACCTATGTGGGAGAAGTTTCATTATTTGGCAGCGAAATTCGGTGGCGCTGATGCCTACAGTTATATGGGTTTGTGCTGTGATAGCAACGTAAGGCCCGGGTATAACTGCGATCTGTAGCGGGTTCCATGGCGTAATCGAGGAGCGCGGAGACCTACAGTTATCTGTGGATTTTGCCGGGACGGCAACGTAACCATCGGGTTAACTGCGACCATGGATGGGGGTGATGATTTCCAGAGCATTCTCACCAAAGATATTTTCTCTATTTTCAAAACTGTTTTCTATATTTTCAATAAATTATTTTCCAAATATTTTCACTGGGTGTTGAAACCGGGTCTGCTAAGTACTTATAGATTTTCAGTCTTACGCCTGATCAACGTATGACCGAATTTCTATGAGAATGAGGATGGACTGGTTGAGACATCGAATTATAAAAAGTATTTTTTAAAAAACTATTTTGGTGATATTATATTGATTTTTGAAGTATTTTAAAATTTCTTAATTAAAGAGTTTATAGATGAAAATACTCAAAGAATAATTTAACTGGTAATAAGCTGTTGTAATTAAAATTCTGGTTACTTTCCTTTTCGGGGACGAAAAGATTTAAAGGGGGGAGGAATGTGATAACCCGGATTTCAGAACATCTGTTAATTGGTAATTAACTGATTTTAACTATTTTATAAGCTGAACAAATAGAATTATGATGAATACATATATTTGGATATACGTATTAATCTAATAATCTTCTTACATAATTTAAAATTTACAAGAATTATATTTTCAAATCAATTAAATATGTTTTCTATTGTTTTTATATATATATATATATGTAGATTGTAAATAAAACTATGATTTGAAATTCTATATGAATATCTTGAAAATAAGTTAGATTCAAATTCTACATTTTTAAAAGCACTAGTATAAATAGCTTAGGCTTAAGGTAAGTATAAATTAATAAGTTTTATATTGTTTTCTTTGAGTTATATTCATATAAGTAAAAAAAAAAGAAGAAATGTATAAATAAAAATACAAAGTATAATATAAAAACCTAAAACAAAAATATAATACCTATTAAAGACATTTATAAATATATAACTAAATTTAAAATCTATTAATACACATGTTAGCTAATAACATTATCTAATTAACAAGTGTTAACAAATTAGATAAGAATAATGACAAGTGTCCCATTTTCTTTTTATTGAAAAAAAATATTTATTTAAAAAAATAGAATAGCTTATATTAACATTTTCAATTCTTTCCTTCATTTCATTCTCTGATATATTTTTCCAAGACTAAACTAAAAAACAAGAAGAAATCTGTAACAAAAATCCAGTAAACAAAATCAAAATCAAAGGAACTCAACAACAATCCAAAACCTAGTAATCAAACTAGAATCAAACAAGCTTCAGCTCATAACAATCAAGTTCAGAGCAAAGCAAGACTGAAATCAAACAACAGCTTCTTTCAAGCTTTTAACCTGAGCAAGAGCAAAGCAAATATAAAGATTCAACTCAACAATCAAGTTACAGATCAAAACAGTTGCAATTTAAAATCAACTCAAGTCCAGTTTTTCAGAAGCCCTGTTCTCTGTTTTTCAAATCTGTGAGTAAACTTCATCCTTTAATGTTTGATCTAATGCTCAGTCTTTTGGGTGAAGTGTGAATATGGGTTTGCATGGATAAATTCCTATGTTAATGAGTATTATGCGAAAGGATATGTACATATCTTTTGTATATAAACATATATACCTCTGGCATACAGCAGTTTTCAAGCTCTGTTCAAACATATTTTAACAGTAAGTAAACAAAACAACATCTGGTTTTAATTTAGTGTATATGATGACTTTATGGAATAAGGATGTGGTAGTAAGATTGCATTTGTGAATTTAAACCTGCATGTTATAAATATAAAGTAATAAGTGTGTGTGCATGTTTGAATATATCTATGCACCTCTGTTACGAAGTTACAGGTTTAAAAATCTAATGAAAATTCAAATATTCCTTATCAAATCTCTTATAAGTCTTGATATTTAATTGAGTTGTGATTGTTTAAATCTAAACTAAGTTTTAAAAATATATTTATATGAAATTTGTTGGAATTTTATCTGGAAAGTTTGCAAGATAGTGGAAATCTGGAAAAATGGTAAAATCAAATATCGTGATTTTGCTGATTCAGGCATATCACCTGAATCGTCTTTGGAAACAAGGATTTTTTTAAAGAAAAATCACAATTTATAATATTGTATCGGGTGAGGAATTTGAGATTGACTAGATTTTGGGTTTTGGGGTCATTCTAGGGATCGGGAAACTCGAGATGGTCAGAATCGCCACCGGAGGTAGCTAGGAGGTTGGCGAGTGTAGGAAAAATAGAGGTCGATTTTATTAACCACCGTGATGGAGGTTCTCGGACGAAGTAGGTTTTGGGTACCATTTTGAAGGAGGCTTGAAATTTGTCTGCTGTGTTATATCTGGGGTATGGGAGATGATCGGTACTGGGGGAAAAGCCACTTATGTCAGTGACGAAGCTGAGGGCTTGGTGGTGTGGATGATGGTGGTCGATGTTGACGATAGCGAGGCGATTTCATTGAATGCTTTAGTTTCAGTTTTGAGTCAAAAGGCTCGATTTTGATTTTAAGGGGAATACGAGAATTCTGGGTTGTCGATCGGAGTGAGATGATCGACGGCGACTTATGGATGGTGGCGGCGCCGGTCAGAGACGCCCAGACTTCGTGTGCATGTGTACGAATCTTCGTCGACATTTGAGTTGTTGCTGAGTTTTGTTGCTTCGGGGAAACCTAGTGGATTGCTCGAGTTTTCGTTCGAGCATTTGTATGTTTGCTCGTGTTTGCTGTGTTGAATAGATTAGTGTGGAAGGGGTAATGTGTTGAAGTGTTGTATGGTAAGAGTGGTTTGATAGGTTGTGAATGTTAGTGAAGTGGTATTTAATAACTTTGGGAAAGTTTTAAAGATTTATAAGTTTAACTTAAAATGTGTTTTAATTATAAATTGATTTCTAAAATGTTATATTTTAAATAAGGTTAAATGATTACAATTTAGTAATCAATTATAATAAAGAATTATCTTGAGTAATTAAGAGTTTGGTTAACAAATTTGTGAAGATAATTAAGAATCCACTGTTATTGATTAATATAAATAACTTAATTAAGATAATGGTTTTCTTAATTAAGAATCTTTTTAATATAAGAAGTTAAGGAATCATTTAATTAAATTTAAATGATTAATTTAATAATTAATTAAGTAATTAATTAGTGATTAATTAAAAGAAAATTCACTTTGGAGTTAATTAAGTGAAGTTACTTGGTGAAGTAATTTAAGTGATTAATTACTGGAGATAATTATGTAAAGAATAGTTATTGAACAAAGTAACTAGAGGTTAATTACCTTATGAAAGTAATTAAGTGGATGTGATTAGTAAATAATTTTGGGTTCCTCTTTACATTTGATACCAATAAAAAGTATTGATACATCATTTAATATGCTGAACTATTTGTGACATCTTGAATTTAAAGTTGAATGGTATTTCACTTGAATAACTTGATTTTAAATGACATTGGATTCGAAGAGACCGGAGTCGGGTATTAATTAATACCCGAAACCACTTCGATTCTTTATAGATCGATATGTGAAGTAAGTATTGAGCATAAAAAGTAATGAACTCGTAGTGAAGTATGAGTTACCCCGGGTTTTTCTTTTATGGTTTACACTTAGTATTTCATGTTATATGGGTTTACTCACGCTGGTTTCCAGCCTGACCCGGGTGTTACTTTGATGTAATGCTCGGGTCAGACCGAGTATTACAGATTTCCAGGTAAGGACGTTCTGGAGCTCAGGAGGCGAGCTGGATGGCAGGAACGTATGGAGAGTGATATATTGTTATTTATTGGGACGAGTTATTTTAACTGTTCAGTGATTGTGAAATGTTGTAACTCTGATATAGTAAAATGTAATTAACAAATACAGTTTTCTTTGTATAACTGATATTATTATTTGATATTGTATTTTGATCCGCTGCGAATGTGAGAATCTGTGTCTTGTTCTGTTTCTTTCTTCTATCTCTTTTCTTTTTCTTCTAACTATCTGGAAATTTCGGGTTCGAAATTTCCGGGTCGTTACATTAAATTATGGAATTAAATAAATAACGAGGTGTGATGAGTATTTTGGCGTATATTCATTTATCATGATTATCACTTAATGAAACATAACAAGATGAACTAAATGGGTAAAAGGGGTAATAGGACGGCGACCCAACCATTCGTGGGAAAAAAGTTAAATACTTTTCCTCTTCTCATTTTAATCTACTCACTTAAAGTTAAAACAAAAGCTTTGAAACATTTTAATGGTGGTGGCCTAAGTAAGAGAAAAAAGGAAAAGAAGAAGATCAAAGCTATGGGAACTAGACATATCAATCAACAAAGAAATCAAAGTAAGTAATATATACTATAATCCTTTTTGCCTTCATAAATCTCAGACAACTGAATTAATGATGAACATTCTTATGCTTCTTATAATCTAAATGACCCAAAAATTAAATATGATGTTGATGGTATAATCTTGGAGATGGATATAGATTTATCCCATAAGTAAATGAATTGATACGAATTATTTAACCATTTATTACAGAAAATGGTTAGAAATAGGGAGTTTGAGAAATTTTATATTTGAAAATATATGTTAATGCTTTCTATGATTTTCTAGGAATAAAATAAGTGATTATCAAAAAAGAATACTCTTGACCGAAGGGATATTTTTGGGTGTCAAAAGACAAATATATGATTGCCGGGATGAAAATTAAACGAATAAATTGTTTAATACTTAGCTAATAGACTAGATCTACTTTTTGTGTTAGACATGTCGGAAAAGTATTAAATAATGGTAAGAATGAACCAAGTCTAACAAATCAAGAGTCGGCACATGTAAAGTTAATGTCAGGTGTGAGAAGACATTCGCAATGTGTACTGAGAGGCAGTGCCAAAGGGGGTGGAGCCAAACCAAAAGGAAAATAAACAAGAGCCCTAAGTATAAAGACTTAGGTGAGAAAGCTAAGAAATGTTAAGTATGAGGTTAGGTTTATTAAACTGAGGATATTAATCAAAGGCCGAAGGGGGACGAGGGCAAAGGAGGAACTATAGATAGAGGAAGTTATTTTCAAAGCCTAGGGTTGTGACTCCATATGTTAACTAATCAAAATGCAACTAAGACATGCCTCCCCAGATGAGAATGAGGGTTGTTTAGCTTATGGCAAGATGTTGAAACCAGAACCAATTGACTTTGAAGGAAGGAATTTATGTTAAGGCTTAGGATGATCGAAACTAGTACTTAGGATATTGATGATAATGTAATCATGTAGCTTAATGCATAACTAAGTGAATATCCTAATGTATGACTAGTTAGGTAGGTAAGTGATGTTCGATAGATGGCGTAAAGCCTAATGTGGTAGTCAAGAATCAAAAGCGAAGGACTAAGGCCTTAGTGACATCCACAAAAGAAAGCGTAGGTGCAAGGCCTCAGTTGCAACCAAAACCATAAATGTTGGCATAGGATCGAATATGCAATCCGCAACTGTAAATGTCGGTATAAGACCTAAAGCGGCAACCGCGGTCGGGAGCAATTAGTGTATGGTCTAATGTGGTAACTATAACGGCCCCTATTTTACATATCAGATGATCATTATTTTATTTATCCATATAAGGTCATATGACTTTATAATTTTAGGAAATGTTAACTAGTGACATTTTCCATCTATAGAATTTTTATTGGATAATATTAACCCTAAAAATCTTCTAAGGCCTATAACTTTCAAAAGAAAATGAATTAGGGTCTGAAACCACTTTCATTAATCGAGATGCTAGTTTCCCTTTCCATAGAGTGGTTATATTAAAGATTTGGACTTGCCATTTAGGAGTAATGCCTATTTTAAGTTCCGACTAGTTTTGAGCAAATTAGTGGGTAATTAGAGAGTGATTATTGTAGCACGTTCGCCCATTTTGAAAATTAGGGTTAATACCCTATTTCCCAACCGTCAGTAGTCATTTCGCATCTTCTCTAATCACCTCCTAACCTCCATTAATTCAAACTAGAGCTAAAGATCACTATTTCTCTAATCTATTTAGTGTAATTAGTGTATTTGGAAGAGACTGAAACAAGGAGATAATAGATCTACTATTTTGGAGCTTTGGGATTTGTGTAGCTGATGTTCCACATCTGATTTGTCTAGGGATCTGTTCGGTTCAATCCAAGTTGAGTGATTTTTCCTCTCCCAGTATACTATGCTCACCTATATAGTGAAAATGTGATTGGTATTATAAAGATTAAAGTAAAAAATGATTAAGAACTTAGGTCTAATGTAAACAATACCCTAGAACTTGGTTTAAAAAGATAGATTTGTATTTTAAAATGATTTACATCATTTACCAACCACAGTTGCTATTTTATAGAAAACCAAATCTGGAACTATTTAGGCTAGTAGATTATGTTTGGATGAATTATATGCCTCATTTGGATGTTGTATGATGATGTTTGGTAGTTGCATGGATTGCTTTGATATGTTCACTACTAGTTTTGCATGGTTAAAAAAGTGGTACGACATTACACCAAAGTTGTCGAAACGTGATGAAATTTGGATATGTTATGCTAAAAGATGTGGGGAGTCTACTGAGAAAATTTTAAGTGATCTAGAGTGATAGATAGTCTAAATTCTTGTCGACAAAAGAGGTCGACGGTGGTAGAGGTCAGTATTGAGATGTTTTAGGGCAAGCAAATCAGGTCGGGTTGGCAAGACTTTGGGTCAAGGAAGTAAGGACTTCGAGGGTTTTGGGTGGTTTGCTTCGGGTCAAGCTCAAAGTAGCAAGGAAAAGTAGAATTTGGACAGACAAATTTTGAAGGGAGAAAGGGGGTCATTACCGAGATAATTAGGTCTGAGTTGTTGATGAAGATGCTTGGCGAAAAGGAAGAAGACTTGGATCTTGGATTCGAGGCATGAGTACTTAGACAAAATAGGCTAAGTTATCATGTCGGTACCGATATGTTGGATCATGTTGGTACCGATATGATTGAGTTTGGCCAAACTTATAAGGGACAATGGAGTGGCCTCTAGGAGTGTTCTGAAGACGTTCGTTTGATCATTCGACATTCATTTTTGATGATTACAATGCGATGAAGATCAATGAAAAACTATGGGGTGAAGGCATAATGCTTCGACGTGATGACTTCGAAATTATGACAAGTTGAATCTACGACATAATATAGGCAAGTAGAGATATTCCGAACTTTAATGATGCGAGGCATTTGATCAAGTACTTCAAGTGGGTTGTAAATCGATGGGACTATTGTAGCCTAGGGAATCATGTTCGACAAGGTAAAGTGATGTAAAGGAGTATGAGAAGTTCTAGACTGAGTCGGATTCTGCAAAGATCATGGATAGCACTGGACAGGATTGTTGTTCCTAGAGGTACAGGTGTGTAAGGACACTCACCCGTGTACTTTAGACCACAAGATGGTCTGGCTTACTCTGAGAGGGTAGAACTTATGACATGGGTATCTGAAAGAATGCCAGATTCAGTTGTGGCATGAGATGTCACCAGTCTGAGAGGTCATAAAGTGGGTTATCATGTATCCAAGAGAAATTAAGATCGTCAAGACAAAGTAGGACTTTGAAAAAGTCATAATCGGGTGTGACTCCAGGAATGATCATGATAGGGTGGGACTACAAAAATGATCGTAGCGAAGTGAGCTTCAGAAATACCTTGAGAAGGTTATGATGAAGGTGGACTTTGATAAATTCATAATGGAGCGAGACTCCGAAAAGGATTATGATGAAGTAAGACATCAGAAAGTATCATGGTGAAGTGAGACTTCGGGAATGATCATGGTGAAGGAGACTTCCGTGATAACTATGGTGGCATGGGACCTTGTGGATGGTTGTGATGATGCATGACGAGGTGAGACCTTGGCGACAGACACGGTGATACGAGACCTCGAGGATGGTTGTCGTTGCATATTTACTTTATGTTTGTTATGATTACTGTGATTGGTGTGATTTTGTCTTATGATGTTGGTATGCCTGAGATAGGTATCCTGACACCCATAATACTTAATGTAGTATACCCATATGACGATGATAGTAGTGTAGCATATGTTGTGTTATTTTCTAACTCGCTGGATGCAGGGACGGGTCAAGTATGATTATCCATACCTTATGTCCGTTACTGTACCAGATTTTATAGTACTTTGAGATTATTCATCCCTCACACTAGATTGTTGTCTGACTCGAGGTTTTATGCTTTGCTTCATATTATCCCGGGTACTCTTAAATGAGTAGACTAGATAACAAGTTGATTTTAGCGCATGGAGCTATTCAGAGGACGAGAAGGAGGCTGGCACTATTATATTTATTACTAGAGTTTGTTGGTTATTCCATTTTGCAACATTATGAGGTTTATTAGTGTTTTATCTTATTTATAGATGGATTTCCTTTGAGTTTATTTTGATGATGCATAAACTCTACTCCACTTGTTTTGTATGACTATTGTGGACCTTACACTCTGATATTTGTTTTGGTTCATTTAATTATACATATCTGACTTGCGTATTTTATATCTATGTTGATATTATATTTTATTTGATGTGCTGTAAGATACACGATATGTTATGATTAGAGTTTTAATTATTTCATCCATGATAATCGTCCTATATTAGTTGGGTATTATTACAACACATTCTTCAGGTGTGTTAAGTACTAGGGGTGTAGGGTGATCGTCGCGCATGGTATCGGAGCGAGGTTAAGCAATTACTCTCTTAGGTTGATCACTAGAGTCTATGTTGGTACTTAGATCTATTAGAGATAATGTAAGTTGAATGCTTTAGAATGGATCGAGCGATATATGAGAGAGTGCACTTGTTATATATTTTGGTTTTCAGAACTATATATCAGTAGTATACATAGTATATAAGTCACATTGCACATTTGAGCATCACATGCATAGTTTTTTCCTTTAAGTTAAACTGACCATTCTTTTTACAGAGTTTAAGAATGAGACGGCATAAAAGGAACACTACTAGGAATTCTATGTTTAGAGTAGAAAGAGAAGGAGCGGGTTAGGGGATGGTTAACCCCGATATGTAGGCATGTTCACAGAGATGATGAGGAACATGCTATATAATACCCAAGGTGTAACTCCAGCTAGTATTGGTGGTGGTGCTCCAGTGTAGGTGCCCAGAGCCGACTTTGCTAAGTTGAACAAGGACTATTCTAGTCTTGGTGGCAAACCATTCCTTGGAACGTAATGATAGTGGAGGTTTAAGATTGGTTGGATACCTACAAGCATATCTTTGAAGATTCGGAGCTGCAAGACGTAATGAGGAGGAAGTTAGCCTATAGGAAACTTCAAGGTCACGCCATGGGATGGTGGAATGTCGTTAACATTGCAGTTCGGAAGAACAATTCACTTGGGAGTGGTTTAAGGCCAAATTTGAAGAGAAGTTCATACCGGCTGCCCAAAATTTGGTATTATTTAAGCTGACTTGAAGCAAGGTGAGAAAAGTATCTCAGAGTATGCGGCTGGGTTTGACATGCTGTTGAAATTTGGATTATCTTCTATCAACGCCCCTCTGAAAAAGAACAAGAAGTTCATTATGGATTTGGATAATTATCTAAGGGAGAAGCTGGTAGGACATATTGATGAGTCCTTTGAGAAGCTGGTAGAGAAGGCTTTGAGGCACGAGAGTCTGTATCCAAAGCCAAAAGTTGAAATTGTTGTTTCAAAAGAAGAATAAAAAACCCCAAGCATGCGGTGGAGGTAAGAGGAAATGGAACAACAAAGAGAATAAGAAATCTCAAGAAGGGATAGCCAGCAGAAAAGTAAGTGGGAGATGAAATGCTTTAATTGCAATAAGACAGGACATCTTAACAAGGACTGTAAGACCTCGAGGAGTGGGGAGAGAGATTGTTTTGAATGTGATAAGGCTGGGCACTTAAAGAGGGACTACCTAGAACTGCAGAAGACTAAGTAGGGTGCTACTGCTTTGCATTGGATGCCTCCATACTTTGTAGGCTGCTCCCCTGATGAAGGAGAAAGGTAAAGGCATTCTTATCTGAGGTATGCTTTATTTATGCTATACCAATATGTGTTTTATTTGATATCAATACGCTATACCCTTCACATATTCAGTGACTTAGTGAGTAGGTTAGAACATTGACCTAACCCAAGGAACGGTCCTTTGGTTGTTTCGAACTTAGTAGTAGTTCCAACGACTTAGTGATGGTTTGTCAAGGCATAGTGTGTCAAGACATGGATGTTTGTTTGCTTGTGTTTGCTTCGTTTGGGTCTTGTGGGGTTATGTATCATTTGGTCTAAGACGACCAAAGGGATATGGAGCTATGGCAAAATGGTAAGGTGCAGTAGACGACGGACAAGGCAAGGGGGAGAGTGGACGCTAGAATGAGGTTGTACACCTAAGAGGGGTATAACTATAGTTAGCTTGGTGTATTCACTTAGGGTCCCACACAAGGAGTCACATCATTTCCCGTAGGGAGGGAACATCCAAAGGTAGACGGATTTTCGCTATGCAGAGAGATAGAGTTTCATACTGATCTAGTGATTAGTGTTATATCTTTTAGAAAGTTGGTACTTAAAGAGGAAGGAGAACTAGAACTATAGGATATTGACCCGTAAAGAATGTTCATTTGTGATGGTATTCTAGGTGAGAAGTACTTGCAGTACCCACATAGCGGGCAAACAATTCTTTGAAATGGTGTAGAGTGCCAGGAGCTTGAGAAGCTTTTACTGGAATCCATATTTGATATTCTTGTCTACTATTGGAGGAGAAGTACAAGATGCACTTGAGGTAGCGCCTAAGGTATTAAGGAAACATGCCAGTTAAGGAGTGGAGTTCCTAGTGCAAATAAGATTGGGTGATATTGAAGTTGAACCAAGAGTGCCTTATGTAGAAGATTTTGAAGTTAGCAATAAAAGTGAAAGCAAAAGTGATAATAGGAAGAAGACTTAGGAGAGCATGGGGACCGATGATGCTTAATGCTTTGTTTGGTAGGGTTTTCTGTGCATTGCATTCTCTTTCACTTACAATGTCATATAGGATAACTTAGTATCTCTCACACTAGGGTAGGCATAGATACTATTTGGTTGCTTATGATTGCGTGGATGTGTCTTGAATGTTTGAGATGAGTGCTTATGATTGATCGGCATGTGCGGTAACTATGGCTAACTTTTCCTTGTTTGACTGAGATTTTTGGGGCAAAATTCCTAAAAGTGGGGAGGGGAGTGTAATGATCCATATTTATATATTGGAAGATCGTAATTTATTTCAATCCATATGAGATTGTATGACTTTATAATTTTAAGAAAGGTTAACTAGTGACATTTTCCATCTGTAGAATTTTTATTGGACAATGTTGATCCTAAAGATCTTCTGAGGTTATAACTATTGATAAAAGTTGAATTAGGGTCTGAGACCACTTTCATTATATTGTGATGATGGTTACCCTTTCTGTAGAGTGGTCCTATCATGGATTTGGATTTACCGTTTAGGAGTTATGCCTGTTTGAGGTTCTGATTAGTTTTGAGTAGATTAGCGAGTAATTAGAGAGTGATTGGTGTATCCCATTAACCTTATCCGAAAATTAGGGTTAATACCTCTTATCCAGCTTTTTGACCAAACAGATTTTCAACGGAAGTTAGAATATCAAGATGAAGATGTAACGATTCATGGACTTCGAAACGTGCTTGGAAGGACAAGAATATAATACTTAATAACTTTCGAAGCCAAAGGAGTAAACTAGACCAGTCGGTACCAAGCCCTACCACTCGGTACCAAGTGCTTTTTACTTCATTATGGATTCTCAAAACCACTTGCATGAGAGGCACTAAGTCGAGTGATCATCATACAATAGTCCTCCCAATGACTGGAGGACCTAGATGTCACTGGCAAACCGAGATCGTTTGCAAAGCCAAGCACTTGGTGTAGACCCTGATAGTCGACCTTCAGAGTACTGAGCCAGCAAAGAATACATAGCTAACATGGTTAAGCGGTTGGTCGAGGTAAACAAAGGTAGAAAGAACGAGGATTGGGGTTCCACGCCAAGCAGAACTCCATTTATGGAAAATATTCTGAGAGAAGAGTATCCCAAGAAGTTTGCGATTTCCACGATGCTATCGTATAATGTGATGATCCTGGCAATATTTACCCAAGTATGAAAGGCACATAGACGGTGCAAGGGCGGGCGGATGTTGTTCGATGAAGATGTTTTCTACCATCTTGGAAGTAGTTGCATCGATGTGGTTTACTAGGCTCGTGTCGAGATCCATATCAACTGTTAATGAGTTGGCTAGGAAGTTCTTGGAGCAATTTGGTTCCATGCTGCATGACCTAAGGATGCGATGTCCTTGTCAAGCCTGTCTCAAGGACCTAAAGAGTCGCTGAAAGGGTTCTTGAATAAGTATAATATTGTTGTTACGGAAGTAAGTAAGCCAAAGGAGGATCTGGTATTTATGGCATTGGTCTGGGGCATACACCCAGACACAGATTTCGATAGATGGCTAAAAATGAAGCAACCTATGACTATGGAAGAGTTCTATTAGAAGGAAAATCGGTTTTTGTGATTGGAAGAGGTGAGTCTAGCTGTAGGGAAAGCTGATGATGGACAATCTAAGGAAGATATCCAGAACAACATGGAGATTATATAAGCTGGAGAAATCTTTGGTAACGTGGTGGCTAATGTTGGAAATTCAGGTAAACGGAAGAAAATGAACAAGTCCCTGGCGGAAGATGTAACGAAAACAAGAAATGCCCGAGAAATATGAAACCAGAAGACTATATGCCCCTAAGTGATACACTGGAAAACATATACCTTGCTACTCAAGGAGTAGAATGATATATAAAGCAGCCCACGAGGTAGGCGACTGAGCAAGAAAGGCACTCTGGAAATTACTTTCATTTCCAAGGAGCCCATGGACACAACACGAACGAGTGCCGACATTTGAAAGATATCATTGAAAAACTGATAAGGAAGAATAAGTTCCAACGATATGTTAAAGAGCTAAAGGAAGGCGGTCATGCTACATTACCCAAAGGGCTGCCTACCCAAGGGAATTAGCTTGGACTAAGTGGAGAAGGGCCGAGGTGAATGATGGAAGATTGGTTATCAATACCATAAATGGAGGACCTCATCCAATGGAGAAAAGCTGGAGGAAGATGGAATGGTACATGAGCTCGCTAAAGCGCATATTATAGAGGATTGCTTTGTCATAGAAGACGGAGCTCCGGCTAAGCAGCAAATATTGATAACAAATGACACTGTGTTCAGAAATAGAGATGCTGATGGAGTCGAAGCACCAACTTTTGACTCCATGGTAATAACGATAGGTATAGGACCTGCAACAGTTCGTCTGGTCTTGGTGGATCTTAGAAGTTCCATGAACATACCATTTTTAAGAACATTCGATGAAATGAAGATTAACGTGAAGAAGGCTACAGCTTGAAAAACTAAGATACAATGGTTTACAGGCGAAGCGAAACAACCAATCGAGATGGTCGATCTACCTGTGGAGTTAGGTGAAGGAGATCGTAGGATAGTCCAGATTCAAAAAAAAATTATGGATGAAAACTTGGCATACAACGCCTTTTTAGATCAACCAACCCTTGTTGATTTTAGAATAGCACTGGCTCTTTGTTGTCTAATGATGAAGTTCCTTATGGAGAATGATATTGGATCGGTAAGAGGAGACTAGAGCGTGGGAAAGGAGTGCTATGTCATGGAGTTAATGGGAGCAAAGCGATAAGAGAAAGGTAAGATGTGGAGAAGACTCTCTGCATCCATGATACGCAAGCATAGCAGCTAAAGCACGACTCCTAGCTCGGGAACCATAGCAGGTTTGACAAGTCTATAGATCCCAGAAAGAAGTTAGGGGAAGTGCGGGAGACACAAGTCAAGCTGACGGTGAATGTCTCGATCGATATAGACGATCCAGCTCGAGTTCTAAAGATTAGATCCCAGCTTAGCGTTAGTTTAAGAAAGGAATTGATTAATTTCCTCTAAGAGGACTTGGATGTGTTTGCTTGGACGCATTAAGATATGTGCAAGATATCGTCGGAGATAGCATGTCACGCACTGAATATTGATCTAAAGTTTGCACCAGTCAAACAAAAAAGGTGTAGTCTGGATCCGGATTAATCCACTACACTAAAGGAAGAAGTGGATAAGCTAATGGCAAATAGCTTTATCCGTGACTCTTTATACCCCGCATGGGTATCCAACCCCGTTTTGGTGAAGAAATTAAACACGAATGAGGGACATGCATCGACTATTTTGGATCTGAACAAGGCATGCCCGAAGGACAACTTTCTCTTACTAAGGATTGACCAACTGGTAGATGGGACTGTGGGGGCATGAGTTACTCTCTTTCATGGATGTTTATTCAGGTTATAGCCATATTTTTGATACATATACCGGATCAGGAAAATACCAGCTTCATAATGGATTTGGGATTATACTAGTATCGAGTAATGTCGTTCGCTTTAAAGAATGTCGGAGCCGCATACTAGAGTTTGGTGAATTCTATATTCAAGAATTAAATCAGGCAAACAATGGAGGTATACATGGATGACATGCTTGTGAAGTTAGGAGTATCGCGGAGCCATTTGGATGATCTTTCGAAGATGTTCGAGGTCCTACGAAAATATGGAATGAAGCTAAATCCATTGAAATGTTCTTTCGGGGGTAGCATAAGGAAAATTTCTGGGATTTATTGTTAATGCGAGAGGCATCGAGGCTAATCTAGAGCAGATTAATGCCTTATGAACATAATTGCCCCGACTATGAAGCAACAACTATACGGCTTGAATGAGAAGTCCGCTACCTTGAGTCGGTTCATCTCAAAGGACACGGATAAATGCCTACCTTTCTTTGATGCCCTCGAGAAGGGTAAGAAAACTTTGAATGAATCAAAATTGTCAGAACGCCTTCGAGGAGTTGTTAAGGCACATGGAAATACCACCGGTATTATCCAAACCACTAGATGGGGAGGATTTAGTTGTTTATCTGGCGATATCTGCTCATGCATTGAGTGCAGCACTACTACACTAGTACGTGAGGAGACGAGGATTCAGAAGCTGGTCTATTACAATAGCAAGCATTTTTATAAGAGCTGAAAAGAACAACTCAAAGTTGGAAAAACTGGCATATTGCTTACTGATTGCATCGAGAAAGCTGCGACCGTATTTCCAGGATCATCCGATCAAAGTGCTGACTGACCAGCCCTTGAAACAGTTATTATACCAACCTAAGACTTCAGGGAGACTACTAAAGTGGAACATAGAGTTGAGCCAATATGTCATTACTTACAATCCGAGGAAAGCGATAAACAGACTGGCATTGGCAGACTTCATCATTGAGGTTACTGCATGAGATGGTGAAGAAGAGGACGATGCAAACGAAGTTTCTCAATGGAAGTTATTTTTGGATGACGCTTCGAACTAGCACAATTTAGGCGCAGGAGTAGTGCTCGAAACACCAGAAGGACGGTCAATTTGTTACATGCTGAGACTAGAGTTTCCACAACAAATAACGAGCCTGAGTATGAAGTGCTGATAGCGGGATTAAGGATAGAAAAGGTACTGGGGATAAGGACACTACATATATTCAGCGATTCCCAACTAGTGGTTTGTCAAGTTAGAAAGGAATATAAGGCTAAGAGTGTGAGAGTATCCCCATACCTAATAAAAGCACCGGAACTGTTTGATGATGTAGAGCACTACACTATAACACATATTTTAGAGGAGGAGAACAGAAAAGCTGATTCATTGGCTAAGCTTGCTAGTTCTAGAGAAGCACAAATGATGGGTCTGGTTCCAGTGGAGGTTTTAACGGCTCCAAGCATCGATCAAATGGATGTCGACTGGATTTTGGAGACTACAAAAGAAGTGAAATCTTGGATGACTTCGATTAGAGAATATTTGCTCAAATGGACTCTCCCAAGGAATAGAAACAAATGGAAGAAACTCCTTCGAAAAGCACCTCGATTCATGATGCAAGGAGTATTGTACATAAGAGGATTCTCTACCTTCTGTTTCGGTGTGTAACCAAGAATGAAGCTAGGAAGATCCTCGTGGAAATCCATGATGGTTGCTGCGGTGATCGTACTGGGGGTATACTTGGGCTAAAAAGGCACTTCGCTATGGATATTTATGACCACAATAAATTGTGATGCATCAATTACACCAGACGGTGAGACTGTTGCTAGATATTTGTGAAGATTCTGAGTGCCTCATTATAGAACATAAGTAAATGGTTATCCCATGGCCATTTGCAGTTTGGGGGAATTGATCTAATCAACGTGCTATCGGTCGTGAAAGGTGAAGCTAAATACACTATAGTTGCGATGGAATATTTCACTAAGTGGGCTAAAGTGGAACCACTTGCCACGGTCATGACAAAAAAGGTGATCAACTTTGTGATGAAGAACATCATCTGCAGCTTTGGAGTACCCCAGAAAATCATCACAAACAATAAGTCTCAGTTCGAAAGTACCGAGTTTAAGGACTTCTACAACCGATTCAGAATTAAGAAGAGTTTCTCGGTGGTAGCACATTCGCAGGCGAACACACAAGTAGAGGCGATGAATAAAATCATCAGGTCCATCTTGAAGAAGTGACTAACTGGAGCCAATGACAACTGGGTCGATGTGCTTCCACTAATATTATAGGCTTATAAGACGACCCACAAGTCAACAATTGGATATTCTTCATTCGCTCTGTCATATAGATCAGAAGCTATGGTCTCGATAGAACTAGAAGTCCCACTTCATCATAAAAGGAATTTTGATCCAAAGGTAGATGAGGAACTCTTGCTTGATTCCCTCGATTTGGTTGATGAGGAGTAGAAAGAAGCAAAATTGAGAGTCGCTGCTCACCAAAAAAGAATAGTACAGCACTTCAATGTCAAGTTTTGAGACCATACTTTCGAGGTAAGGGATCTCGTTTTGAAACAAGTCCTCATGAGTATAGGGGCATTCGATCCGAACTGGAAAGGTCCTTACTCAATTGAGCGATAGCTTGGAGATAGAACATTCAAGCTGGTTACAATTGATGGAATTTTGATCCCACAGGCATGGAATGGCGACTTGCTGGGTCATTATTATACTTAGTTTTATTTAGTTTATTGTTGCAAATAAGCCACCCAAGGATTTTGGAGGCAATGCAATAAGGCAGGACTTTCCACGTTTTCTGTTTATAAATGCAATTCACTTCTTAAACCAATGGAGCGGTGTTTATTCAAAAAAAATCTTATACTATGCGACTAGCGGTATGTTTGGGAACACACTCCTCTAGCCTTGGATAATGTCCAGGGTGTATGCTCCGGGGGGTTGATCGGATAATTCAACACCGGCCTTCAGGAATTTGTCAGCTCGGAGATTGTAATGATAAGAAGGGATAACCACTTAGGGGCCGATCGTATAATTTGACCCCGACCTTTAGGAATTTGCCGTTGCATAGAGATTGGCAACGTCAAGAAGGGATAACTACTTAGGGGTTTATCGGATAATTTGACCCTAACCTTCGGGATTCCATTGCTTGGAGATTGGCAATGACAAGAAGGGATAGCCACTTAGGGTTGGTCGAATAATTCAACCCCGACCTTTAGGAATTTTCCGTTGTTGGGAGTTGGCAACGTCAATAAGGGATAACTACTTATAGGTCGATCAGATAATTCGACCTCGACCTTCAGGAATTTGCCAGTGCCCGAAGATTAGTAATGTCAAGAAGGGATAACCACTTAGGGGTCGACTAGATAATTCAACCCCGACCTTATAGTTATTTGTAGTTTCTTAGAGTTTGGCATCGTCAAGTAGGACTAATCATGCAGGGTTCGTCAGATAATTTGATCCCATCTTGCAGATACCGATTGTTTCCCGTAGCATGGTTGTGTCAAGAAGGAATGCTCAAAATCGAGTAATTAAACTACTGGTTCTTGGAGATAGGAATTGATGTACAAACTGGATTTTCGCGAATGTGCTAGCAGCCTAGCAAGGCACACTTGGTCGAGGACAAGTGAGGATGGTTGTTAAAAATCCAGGATAACCTTTCTCGGACTTTTTTCAATCCAGGATCAGGATTAAAGGAGCACGATCATACTGGGGGTAATCAAATAATTTTCCCCACAATGTTTGACTTGCGCTAATGCTCGGATTTTGGCATTTGCAATAGCAAGTTTCATGAACAGGGTTTGTTTTGCAGTAGAAATGTATAAATGTGATGTAAATACTTTAATTGATGCTCCCCAACGATAGGGGCAGCATGGAACTCCGACTATTTACGGTAGAAACCGATTGACGGAAAATTGACCTAACCGAAAGAAGAACAACCACAAAGTTGGTTCAATTTTGATTATGTTTCACTGAACGAAACATTTTGGCAACTATAAACAGAACTAAAAGATGGAATAACGTCATTCGGCTCGCTTCTTCATTCCCGCCTCCTACTTGGAATAGTTTGGATCCTTAATTTCTAGGGAATAAGCAAGTGAAAGTGACTGCTCTCGTCCCTATCTTAGATTCTTTCTCTATATAGTAATATTCTCACATAACAATAAGGAACAACAAAACACAAGCGACCGCACCCACAAGCTTCAGGAGGCTCCTACTTGTTCTTCCCTCTCTTGTGTCCCTTGCTACCAGGGCTACCAGGTCGAGTGTTATGCTTTCTACCACCCTTAGGTTTCCCTTCTTCAGGAGTGTCGCCCTTAGAATGGGTGGTCTCTCCCTCGATTGTGGCATGGGGCACGTCGCCAGTCTTCTAGGTAGAAGCTCCAAAAGATTTGATTTTGTAGGGCTTTAGCTTAGTAGGAGGAAGCTTTTGGTAGGGATTGTAGGAATGTGGCTAACATATTTCTCGGTTCATGGCTCCTTCTTGAATCTGACCTTAGAAAGGTCAATCTTCGATTTCTTTGCCGCTATATTAGGATCGGTTGGGCCTGCAACACTAATTATTGAAATGCCTTACCCCAAGGAACGAGAGTTATCCTCCATCCCATCCAAGGCCGCTATCCATTGATAATCGAGGCCAGGTTCGGAACAACGCGGTATGATTGAAGCCGAAAGTCCTATGGAGATAGAGGTCGACATTGTGATAATAGCCACTGTGTCTAATCCCTTAGTAGCCGGAGGCAGAGGCGAGAGATGCAGATGACCTACAAGTTCGCAAACAGAACGGTAAAAGTTAGTGATGGATTCATGCGAGAATTGAAGTTTCTCAAAAATTAATGAAACTAGAGATATACCTTCACTTGGAATCGATCGTGAAGCAGGAGATTCAGAAATCTCACCCTCTTCAAGTGAATGCTCAACAGGTGGAACGATCAAGAGGGGAACATAAGCTTCAACAGAGGTGACTGTTGTGGATGCCGGAATGGTTCAAATGGTCTCGAAGCTGGCCCCCTCAATCTTAAGAATGTTTATCATAGGCTCCTTGGACTTTGAAGCGGATGATTCAACTAGAGCCGATGCGCTTGGGACAACGGAAGCCTTGACAACAGCAATCGTAGCAACGACATCTTCAACAACAAGATGGCCTTTTCCACTTCGAGTTTAGTAACATCTTTGACATCGAGGTACTTAGCCATGAGTTCTTCCTCGGTGAGGCCTTCACTAGCTACTTCGAAGCGACGTAACACCTCCTCCCGGGTGTCAGCAAGAGTTTCAGCATAGGTACTCCCAACCACTTCAAGTTCTTATATAATCGCACTCGTGAAGAAGTGTTGGAGAGTGTTATTCAGCTCTTCCTTCTCCTTGGTCCGCGCCTCTTTAAGGCCTCTCAGTTCCAATGCAGCGACGGAGTAGTCAACCTCCTTATCTAGCTTTTCGGTCCGTGCTAACAACAGCTTCTACTCAAGCTTGTCTTTCTTTGGTTGGGCTTTTGAATCTTGGCCGCCTACTCTTCAAGGGTCTTGTCCCTAGCTCGGATAATTTCATCCTTTGCGGTAAGGGCTAGGTTCTTTTTGGTAATTTGCATTTTCTGAGAGACATCCTCCTCATGGGCCATCTTCAACATGTTTTGCAGCAGATTACACTATCATCATAGGCTTTCTTCATCTCAACCATTAAGCTTTCAGAGTTCGCCTTGGACTTAAGGGCATAATCTCTCTCCGCCTTCATCTTTTCCAAGTTCTCCGTCTACCCTGCAATAGGGCCGTCGTAGGTTTTCTTCTCAGATTCGAAGGGCTGGATATTAGTATAGTTGATTTTATTCACATTAGAGAGAGTTAAGCAGAGCTTTTTCCATTTGTGGCCCTGGTCAATATGCTTCTGTATTCACTAGACACCTCGGTCTGCGTCTTTCTTTGGAATGTTTTCGATATCACGATCAAACATGACACCATGTAAGAAAAGATTGGGAAAGGTAGCTTCTCCCCGGGGCGGTGCACCAGGAGTTGGAATTAGAGGAATAGAATTTCCCATGGAATGTGGAGGAGCGGTAGTAGTCAAGGAGTTTGAAGCATGAACTTGTGGATATGGAGGAAGCTAAGATTTAGTATGAGGCAGAGGGATGCTCGAGGAGGAATTGCGATGGTCAGAGGTATCGTTATGATGCCTATTTTGGTCATGGGACAACCTCTCTTTGGCATACCTTCTTTTTCTCTCTTTTGGCCTTGCAGCGATCTCCTGCCTCTCGCTTCCTCTCCTTCCTATGAAACCTTTCCTTATTAGTCTCATGGTGACTCTGACAACTAAAGCGGGATGGGTATGGATGGGGGGTTTGTCCTTGAGATTCTTCATAGCTATATTGAAGCTTTCGATATGCATCTCTAGCCATGGAACCTGAAACAAGAGGAAAAATTGTATAATTATTAGAACTTCGGAATGCAAGTAAATGCAAGGATGTATGCTTGTGATCCTAGTGAAGTGCATAGTGCCAATGACCTCCTAAGTACTCTACAGACCATGTTCGCATGGAAGTAAAGATAGTGTCTATCCACCTGCATCTAAGATACCCCCAAGCAAGAAGCTAAAATTTAGGGAGCCCTCGGCAAGGAGATCGCCAATAGAGAGGTAGAAACCGCTCAAGCCGGCAAAAACATCTCCTAACAAGAAAGCTGGAAGAGTTACCTCGACGAGTGGCAGTGTACTGGATTCACCAGCTTTCAACGGAGTTGTGAAGATGATGTTCTTTGGATGAGGCGAAGAAGGAAGCCGGTTCCTTCAGGAGACGTCTCACCGCACGATTCGCCTTCCTCAGAATTGGCAACGTATTCACTATCAGTTTCATCAGTGCTTTCTTCTTCCTCCTCTCCTCCCTCTATCATAATCTCTTCCTTCCCTTCTATTCTCCTAGCATTTTCACTCTTCTCCAAAATCGACTGCATTCTAGCTTCTTCATCCCTCCCTCCAAGGGCCTCATTGGCAACCAATTATTATATTCCCCTCTCAATGAGTTCTTTGGCATGTGCTATGCCTGATGGACCTTTGGCTTCTCCTTGGAGGTTCTCACCATGATTGCGTGTGGGGGTAGAGGATTGGGTGGTGTAACGACCCTAATTTTTAGTAACATTATTTAGGATATTTAATTAACTAAATAAAATAAAATAATGTGATGATTATGGGATTGAGATTTGTGATTAAACTAAGGGGTAGATGTGCCTAAGAGAGTAAATGTACTAAAATGAACTAAAATAAAATGGGTAAAGGAAATAGGTGAGGGGCAAAGTTAGAATAAGAATATTCTAATACCCTAAACCCTTAGGAATTCATTTCATATGTTCATTCGCAATACCAAACTAAAATAGAGGCCGGCCACCATTAGCAAGAACTAGAGGAAGAAAAGCTAAAGGAAGAAGATTAATCAATTCAAATCTCAACTCCTTAATCTCAAGCTAAGGTGAATAATCACTACATCTCATATTTTTTATTGTTTTCGATTTTAAGGTTAAACTCGATTTATTTTGCAAGGTTATGCCATGTTTTTGAATGATTAAATGTTTATACATGCTTGTTGATGATTTATGCTTATTCATATAGGTTTTAATATGAAAACCCTATTAAATGACATCCAAATGCCTTGCGATTTTAGATTTAGATCAAAAATGATATTTTAGTATTGAGTTCGAATTTCATAATTTTCTGAATTAATGTGGATTTAATATTAATTTTCTAGTGAGGAAATTGATTATTTGGGTTTAAAAATTATTTACGGTTAAATAATATATGTTTTGGGTCTGAAATTATTATATGTTTGAAAGTATATTAAAAATGATTTTCTGGAATTTTTATAGAATTTTCCTAAGTGTTTTAATAGATATATAAAATTATTTAAGGTATGGGACTTAAATGTTTTATATATTTATAAAAGGAGAAGGGGTATTTTGTAAATAAATTAAATTGCTTATTTTTGAAATTTCGGCAGAACTTTTATAAAAGAAATTAGCAACCAATAATATTTTGACAAACAAGGCAAGTTAGTTGAAAAGATTACTTTAAAAAGCTAAAAGTTAGTTTAAACATGCTTTTTACATGTTTCGCCACTTTCGGCACCTTGCTTTCGACCCAGTACTCCCGTCTCCATCTCAGTTGAAACCAGTGCGCCTAGTATCAATACTTGGTATGTAGCGAATTGGACTAAGGAGGAAGGTATGAAGTCGAAGGGGGGGTTCCGAAGGAGGTCGAAGCCTTACTTTGCTTTAAATGAAAGTACGCTTGCTTTGCTTTTGAAAGGAAGGCTTACGACTTGGTTGGCTTTCGACTGGGTCAAACGTTTTAAAGGAATGGTTTCTAAGTGGTTGCGCCTTTTGTTTTAAGTATAAGCTTTTGTCGGGGTCGAAACTCATTTGCCACCTTTTTCCTTTCGAAGTAATGCCTTCGAAAGGGTTGTTTTGTTTTAAAAACTTAGCTGCTTCTCCAATGCTTTCGGAAGGGTTGGTTTTGACACCATCACTTCTTTACTTAGGAATAGCTTTCCAAAATGTTGCTTTCAACCTAGTTCTTTTATGAACCTTTGAGATTTTTAAAGATAAACCCAAATGGTTTCGAAAGCTATAGTTTTAAACGGTTTCGAAAGGTTGTTCCACATGTTTACTTGAACCCAAATGGTTTCGAAAGGTTTGATGTTTTAATGCTTTCGAAAGGTTTTAATGAAGGTTTCGAAGGGGTGATTCCCTAATGGTTTTGAAAGGTTTAAAAGGAAGGTTTCCAATGTTTTCGAAAGGCAATGTTTAAGTGTTTTAAAGATAGGATGTCTAAGGTTTTAAAGCTTTCGAAGGGAAGGTTTTTCAATGATTACGAAAGGTTTATATGAATGGTTTCGAAAGGAATGTTTTGGCCTTTCGACCTAGGTTATAAAAAAGGTTTACTTGGTTTCGAAAGGGGTACTTTCAATGGTTTTGGAAAGGGGTACTTTCAAAGGTTTAAATGTTTTCATCAACAAAGATTTGTGTAAAGTATATATAACATGGCAAGGTGATTTTGAGTAAAGCATACAGTATATTTGAGAAGAAAAGGTTTTCAAGGAAAATTTAAGGGATGATTACCCTAAGTAAAATGACTCAGATATTTGTATACCAGATGGAACTGGTATAGGGTCACGCCCTATACATTAGCTATTAGCCCCTAGTAGTCCAAAATTCCAGTGTGTAGGGTTTTATCACAGGTAAGACTAAAATGATGTTATACACAGAAGGGAATATATTTGTACAGAGGTAGGTTATCGGTGAGCCCGTAAAACCATTAGGATCAGTTGACCTGGAGAAAGTAAGTTAGGGATAGACCGTCCAGAAGAGGAGTATTTAACAGATTTTAGATTATTTGTTTATATTGTCTGGTAGGCCCGAGTCAGCCAAAGGTTAGTAGTTAGCCAAACAAAACTATAGTGTTCGGACAGATAGTCCATTTTTTACCTGTTATGTATGTTTACATGATAGTGCTTTGTAGTTTTAACCAGTTTTGGTTGCAGGATTATGATTTACAAAGGATATGTTTTAAAAGGATATAGTGAGGGGAAACCCATTCTGTTAAGCGGTGTGGTCTCACTTAATATCAAATAACTGAGATGTATAGTATTATTCACACCAGGCTTTAGTCTGATTCGAAGTTTATGCTTTTCCCTTAAACTCTCGGGTGCTCAAAATTGATTTGAGTAGGCTGAGGGTTGGGGATTTTCATGTTTTTAGTAGGTTGGCGAATAAAGCTTCCGGAGATGAGCAGGTGGCTGACGGATAGCTATTTAGGAGTTGCTGTTTTATTTTGTTTGATTCCGATGTGTTGTATTATGTCAGTTATGACTATATAGTACTCTGGTCAACCAAGGGGGCATCTTCATATGTCGCTCATGGCGTATTTTGTAATAATTATTTTAATCTGAACCTGGGAAACGATTGAGATTATGTAATGGAATATGAAACATGTTTTGTGAAATGTAATCAAAGAAGTTGTTGTTGAAATCTGTGATTTTTTTATATTCACATGCTTCTAATATTATGGATACCATTAACATTACCGTATTTGGTCACTGGAAGTTAATACTATGGATGACTACAACATCTGTAGCGCTTAGCTTCGGGCCTCCAGATAGGAGATGTTACAGATGGGCACTCTATAACTTCTTAGTGGAGACGGTATAAGAATAGTAGATCTATTAGGAATCAGAAGACCACACCGATGGAGGTTCTCATTTGTTAGGAGATGTGCAGTGGTGCGATGCTGGAGGCTAATTTCCTTCAGGGCTGTCGAAGTATCGGTATTCTCGTGGTGAATGTCTCGACCAAGAATGTTTGCAAGAAAGTAAATAATAAGTTAAGCACTTGGATAAAAGGAATCCAAATATAGCAAGAGAAAAGAGGAAGGGATCTTACGTCCAGAAAGCCAACGCCCATTGAAGCCATATGGGCAACGGACAAAGAAATATTCATTCTTGAAGTAAGAACGTTTATTATGGAACTTTTCAATGACCTTGCACTTGAACCAGGCCTTGATAATCATGTGTGATAGTGAGTCGTGCCTTTGTTTGAAGGTTAGAAGATAAGTTAATTCATTGAAGTTTGAAGCCCATTGAAACCGATTCAAGAAAAGCACAAACAGGGAGTTCAGAAGTGCATACCCATTGGAGTGAACTTAGGATGGAGCCAGCCCAAGCTCTTAAAGAATCATTCGTAGAAATGGATTGAATGATGGGACATCACTGCCTAGGCATATATACCAATTCCATGCCGTGTACCCTGACGAAGGATTGTGTGTTTATTGGCCCTAAGTAGGAAGTAACACGTTATCCTTGGGAATCTTGTGTTGTCTACATACATTGTGGAGTATCTTGACAGTTAGAATAGTTGGCACTTGTTTGGGCAGATCATTTAGAATCCAGAGGCTAATATATTCATTTATAGTAGGAGGTAGATCTTGAATCGGGACAACTATCCTTTGTAGCTCAGCGATAATCTTCCGTTTGGTAGTAGAAGGTGCCAAAGTGGAAGTTTGAGCCATGGTAGACCCGACTTTGGGAGTGGCACTGGGATGTAGGTGGGGATACTACCGAGTCATTCTAGACAAGAAAACTTGGTTTTCAACACAGTCAAATGTGTTCTATTTTAAAACATTTAACTCATGTGACCAACGGCCAAAGTCCAATCGATGTCGACGTGTGTTGACCAATCGGATTCTGAATGTCAACCGAGGGCAAGTGAAAGTGTTAATATATGCAGTGTGAATCCCATGTCCTATATACGATGAAATGGACCATCTAGTGTAGACGGCTTGCTCATTCTAGAAAAACAAGTCACACCACATAACAGAACTGTGTATATGGTCTTACTCGTTATCGTCGGATAATCGATAACGGAACCATTGCCCATAGCGAGCAGAAGATTTTCTTTTACAAGACCACTAGAATGTGCAGTAATTGAATATACTATGTGTTGGAGTCATATGGATATCAATAAACTGCCAATATAACCATTCATTGGAAGAGAACCGTCTTATTATATTCAGCTAGTAACAGGCAATTGATGGAATTTCACTATCGTTGAACTGGAGGGCTCCAGAGTATTAGAACTTGGAGCAAACCGCGAAAACCCAAAGTTGAACCTAAAGTTTTCTTTAGTCAGGCCTAAGTCTTTCATTGAAGTGACTCAACCATATTTCGACTAACCCCCAAAACCACCAACTACACCATCACCATCACCTGTCACTACGATGAGAATGGAGTCGCTGACCTTAGATATTTCGGGTCTGGACTCATGATGGGAAGCAAAGAGGCCGGTGGTGAATCTTTCAAGCAAATGACGATTTTTGAAGCAGTAATCTAGTGGCAATGGAGAACCTAAGCGATTGGTGCGACAGAAGGAGGTCGTCGGTGATCTGCTCTTGGCAATGGAGAAAAGGTGGCAAGAACTTGGAGAGGTTGAGCAAGAGCACTTGAGGAATCAGTCACAAAAATAGCAAGTGGAAAAATGGCGAGATTTTTCTAAGTCCCGAGTACGTATAATACTTAGAACAAAACAAAAGCACTCGACATCGAGAGAAACCTGTTGGTATTGAGTTGAATATTTCAACAAAAATTGATAGAAGGCAAATAAAGGAAGAGTGTACCCGGTTGAGGCATGGAATAATCTTCAAAGCGAAGATCCTATCCTTAGCATGGAAGTTGGAATTTCAGCTATCTAAAGAAGTTAAAGGAATATCTATGGAATAAAAGCGACGCTTCAAAGCAGTTTTGGAACGACCAATCAGAATGTGGAGATAAAGTTAATGCTCATCTTGTTCTATAGCTCACTTTGTTCTCAATAAAAGCATACTCTATAGGGGCAAATGTTATCTAACTTTTGATCAAGTAGATTTTCAATGGAAGTTAGAACATCAAGATGAGGACGAAACAGTTCACGAACTTGGGATTGTGCTTAGAAGGACAAGAAGATCATACTCAATAACTTCCAAAGCTAAAGAAGCAAAGTGGGCCACTTGGTACCAAACCCTACCACTCGGTACTAAGTGCTTTTTGCTGCATTATGGATTTCTCAAAACCACTTGTACGAGAGACACTAACTCGAATGATTGTCATGGAATACCTTTCTTAAGGATTAAGGAGAACAACTTCATGGATCCATGAGAAGAAAACAAAGAAAGCAAAGATTAACAAGCAATAGCCAAGGAAGTAACACAATCTTCGAGGAGGAGTACTCAAAACACACTATAGAAGAGATAGAAGACTAAACATGAGAAGTAAGAGAGAATTTCTCCCATAAAAACTGATTGGTATTGAGTGGAACCACTCGATATCGAGTGGTCTAAATTGGAGCTTAGGACCCACCTTCCTCCCCTGTATGCTTGGAAGTAGATCCGAGCTTGATGTTTAGTGGGCCTCCATTTTGATGGCTAGCTTCCCTATAAATACAGACTCTATGGCTGCTAGAAAAGGTCTTTTTCTCTTTTGTTTTCTTTATCTCCTATCTCTCCTCTCCATAGTCATTGGGCAGATACTATTGGCAGTTCTAGGCTATAAGAAATTTTCAATCACTTGTACTAGTGATTCTCAATCAAATAATTAATAACTACAGTGGACATAGGCCAAAGATTACCGAATCATTATAAAAATTATTGTGTTCTTTTTAGTTTTTTATACTATTTGCTAGATCTCAACTTTTCAACAGGTCTTTGGGTGTTGTGCCACCTTTGGCATCAACAATACCCTCTTTCCCAGCTATCATTAGTTACTCTTCTTCCTTAATCACCTCCTAACCACCACTAACCCAAACTAGTGCTGAAAACCACTATTTTTGCAATCTAATTAGTGTATTTAGAAGAGATTAACATAAGAAGAAAATAGATATGCTATTTGGGAGCTTTGGGATTTGTGTATATCTTGTTCCACATCAGATATTCCTAAGGATTTGTTCGCTTTGATCAAAGGTGAGTGATTTTTCTCTCATTATACTATGCTTACTTATATTATGAAAATGTGATTTATAGTACAAAGAATAAGGTAAAAATGTTTGAGAACTTTGATCTGACATAAACGACACCTTAGAACATGGTTTAAAATGACATATTTTTATTATAACATGATTTACATTGTTTACTAACCACAATTGCTATTTTATAGAAAACCATATCCATAATGATCTAGCTAGTGGATCATGTTTGGATGACTTGTATGTATGGTTTGGATGACTTGTATGTATGGCTTTGATAAGTTTGCTAGTTGTATTGTGTGGTTAGAAAAGTGGTACATTGTTTGGTGCAAACAACACCAAAGTTGTTAAAACGCGACAAAATTTGGGTATGTTCTGCCGAAAGATGTGGCTAGTCTACTCAGAAAATTTCAAGTGATTAGGAGTTGATTTGATAGTCCAAATTCATGTTGGAAAAAGAGTTCGGTGGTGGCAGAGGTCGGTACCCGAGATGTTTGGGGCAAACAAATCAGGTCGGGTTGGAAAGACTTTGGGTCAAGGAAGCAAGGGCTTCGGGATTTTGGCTTGTTTGCTTCGGGTCAAGCTTAGAGTAGCATGGAAATGGAGAATTTGGACTTAGCCAAATTAAGAGAGAAATAAGGTCGGTGTCAAGTTGATTGGGTCCAAGTTGAAGATGAAGATGCTTCGGTAAAAGGAAGAAGACTTGGAGCTTGGAGTCGAGGCATGAGTACCTAGACAAAATTGGCTAAGTAATCTTGTCGGTGCCAACATGATGGATCATGTTTGTACCGACATAATTGAGTCGGTCAATCTTGGCCAAACTTAGAGAGGGCAATGGGGTGGCCTTGAGGAATATAATAAAGGTGTTTGTTCAATCATTCAACATTCGTTTTCGATAATTACAATGTGATGAAGATAGATGACAAACGAGGAGGGGAAGGCATGATGCTTCGACCAGATGACATTGGAATTGTGACAAGATGAATCTATGACATGAGATGGGCAAGTAGAGATATTTAAAACTTCAACGACGCTAGGCGTTTGATCGTACTTCAAGTAGGTAGTAAATGGATGGGACTAGAGTAGTCTTGGGAAGTATGTTCGATAAGGTAAAGCAATGTAAAGGAGCCTGAGATATTCCACATCGATTCAAATGTTGAAGGGATCATGGATAACTCTGATGGGAAGGTTGTTCCTAGGGGCATGGGTATGCGAGGATGCCAACCTATGTACCCTGGACCTATAGATGGTCTAACTTGCTCTGAGAAGGCGGTACCTATGAGATTGGTATCTAAAAGAATGATGGATACAATTTTGGCAAGAGATGTCACCGACCTGAGAAGTCATAGAGTGGGGTATCATGTATCCAAGAGATATTGGGAAGATAAGGATAGAGGAGGACTTTGAGAAGGTCATAATGGGGGTGAGACTTTAGGAATGACCATGATAGGGGCGAGACTCCAAAAATGATTGTAGCGAAGTGAGACTTTAGAAATACCTTGAGAAGGTTATGATGAAGGTAGACTTTGAAAAAGTCATAATGATGCGAGACTCCAAAAAGGATTGTGGTGAAGTGAGACTTTAGAAAGGATCGTGGTGAAGTGAGACTTCGGGACTGATCATGGTGAAGGTAGACTTCCATGATAATTATGGTGGCATGGGACCTTGGGGATGGTCGTGATGATATGTGACGAGGTGAGACCTTGGCGATAGACATGGTGATATAATCCTCAAAGACAGTTGTCGTTGCGTGTTTACTTTGTGTTTGTTGTTGTGTGTTTGCTTTGTATTTGTTATTATTGTTATGATTGGTGTGATATTGGGCGTCTTGTGATGTTGGTACACTTGAGATAGGTACCCTAACACCCATAATACTTAGTGCAGTATACCCATATAACGATGATAGTAGTAATATAACATATATTGTGTTATATGCTAACTCTTTGGATGTGAGGATAGGTTAGGTATGATTATCCATACCCTATATCCATTATTGTATATGTTTTCATAGTATTTTGAGATTGTTTATCGCTCACACCAGACTGTTGTCTGAATTGAGGTTTTATGCTTGCTTCTTATTATTATCTCGGGTGCTCTTAAATGAGAAGTCTAGATAACAGTTGAGTTTAGCGCATGGAGCTGTTTAGAGGACGAGCGGGTGGTTGGCGCTATTATATTTATTACTAGAGTTTGTTATTTATTCCACTGTGCAGCACTGTGGAGGTTTAGCAGTGCTTTACCTTATTTAGAGACAGATTTCCTTTGAGTTTATTTTGATAATGTATAAACTCTACTCCACTTGTTTTGTATGACGATTTGGACCTTGCTTTCTGATATTTGTTTTGGTTCATTTAGTTATACATATCTATCTTGCCTCTTTTATATCTATGTTGATATTATATCTTATTAGATGCACTATAAGATATATGACATGTTATGATTAATATTTTAGTTATTTCACCCTTAACAATAGTCCTACATCAGTCGGTTACCATTACAACACATTCTTTAAGTACATTAGGTATTGAGGGTGTAGGGCATTCGTCACAACACTAATGGAACAGTTTATGATGTAAGGCTTGATGTGGCAATTAAGAACCGAAAGTGAAGGAGTAAGGCCTTAGTGGCAACTAAAACATGAAAGCATAGATGTAATGCCTGAAGTAGCAACTAAAAATGGAAGTGAAGTAAGTGTGAGGTTGGGTGTGGTAGCCGAAATACAAAGCAAAAGGTGTAAGTTTGAGTTTGGGTATGGTAGCCGAAATACAAAGGAAAAGGTGTAAGGCCTAAGTGGCAAGCGAAACCGGTAGTGCAGTTAGTAGAATTAAGGAAGCTGTGAAAGCATAAAGCCTTAGTGGCAGACGAATGCTAAGACTAAAACATTTCATCTTCTATAGGAGGCGTAAGGCCTCAGTGGCAGGCTAAAATAGAGTGGTTCAAGTTTTTGTTAGAAAAGAGATTTATTACTAAATGGCATGCCGAAAGAAATAACTATTGCTCTTGGTCATGACAAATTAGTGAGAATAAGACCCTTAAGAAGGAATTATTGTCTTATGATTGCGTTTAAAGTTGTTAAAATTAATGCTATGTTATATTGAAGGGAAAAATCGTTCTGTATTATAGCAATGTAGTCTCACGATGTTTTATGTTATGGTAATGTTTTGCCCATAGAAAACATTATGTCTGATCCATGTTTTTATTATTGTTTTCATCATAAACTCATATGTACTCATTTGAGTAGGTTGAGTTTATGGGTTTAAACATGATGCTTTAGGACAGACGGATAACATGAGCTGAAGACAAAGCAAGAGGCTTGAGAGTAATACTTGTTATTTTGATTCCGTTGTATTAAGTGTTTATTTCAAAATCTTCATATGTTTGGCCTAACACAATCAATTATGATTGTATTATATTTTGATCCCTGCATGGGCATGATTATGAGAATAATTTGAATATGTTAAAAATGACGTGCTATGTAATATTTATTAGTTTCTATATTTACGTAAACTATTTCTATATAAATGATCTCATCTTTATCACCGCAAAATAATTCCAAGGTGACTACAGCGCGTTGGAGTGCATCTTTGAGTTTCAGAATGAGGGACGTTACATATCTACTTGGAATGCTTGAAATATTTAAGAGTCCTAAATTAGGCAAATCGAATTATAGATGTATGCAAGTGATAGTAGAGCAGTGGTGTTGGGCAACACAAAACATTATTTTTAGTGTAAAATGAAATATAACTTCTTTGGACTTTTCTCTCTTAACATCAATCCATGTATGGATGTATGAGGTTTCTATTTCTTTGATGATTGTTGGAATGTTTTAGATAATATGAAATATTGTTTCCTTGCAAGACGTTCAAAATGTTGGAAGGCTAGAGACTCTCACCTAGATTCATATCTTACCTTAGAATGTATAAATTCTCATCTTAACTAATATGAAAGCGTGACTCAATCGTTTATTTTAATGATGAGTACCTTGCTATTTAAAATAATTGAAGATATCATGTCATTATCATATATGTTGTTTTACCCATAGGTACACACAACGAGTTCCAATGAGCATCATGAGGAATATTTTTAATTGCATTAACATCAATATTATTTTACAACCATTAACATTTAAAAGTTTGTTATCTTATTTTACTTTTGTAGTATAAGTTTTACGAGTAGGAGGAATTTGGTGATTTATCCCAAATGGTATTCAAAAAACTTAGTAATATCCACGAATCAAAATATGGGAAGAAATGCAATAAATCATACACATGAGTTTGTTACAAATAATTTTTATTTTACGCACTGTCTACATACTCGATTGAAAGAATCACTTAACTATTTAGCAACCATGTTTAGATTTAACTACTTTAGAAAAATCTGGAATTGAATTAGAAAAAATAGTCTTGAACCTGATAGCCACTTCATGTGTTGAATAGTGGATGTGAGTATTATTTGGGTGGAATATGTTGACGGTAAGTAATAGGAGTAGCCCATGTGTTAATCTAAAACTGCTATTTCAAATAAAAACTAAATGAAAATTTTAGAAAAAAATGCAGTACACTTCATGGTTAAAAATTTAAGGATTGATTGTGGTGCTTTCTGGAAAATTCACTTAAGCAGTTTTAGTTCATTTATAGATGATATAGTAAAAAGTGGTATCACAATTTTTGGATGTCATTCTATCGCTTGAGATCTAGAGTATGACCTTCTTATATAAATGTTATAACCTTTATCTATATGTTTTGATGATAACAGCTATATAATTATTACTACTATATTGTTTAATGGGTGTGTGTAAATTAATGTGCTTGAATGTCAAATGTGTTATACACTATTATTGAAAAGTAGGGAAATGAAGGATTTTTGAGTAAGAGATATGAAAGATTATTATGGACAAAGGGACACTAATAGAGCTATTAAAGAACGCAAGATGATTGCTAATGAAAACATATGAGATCATATGAGTCATAGCATTAGCAAAGATATAGACATAAGATAGCGAAAATGTAAAGGAAAGGTCTGAGATCTTAATGGGAAAATGGAGTTGAAGATTAAAGGGATAAGGCATATTGTTTACAAAAGTATGTTTCTGAAAATGTTTATGAAAGAATGTTGTTGAAAATGCTAGCAGAAGTATGAGAAATGCTAATCGGAGCATGAGAAAATGCTAGCGAAGATATAGACATAGGTTTGTGTTAACGAAACACACAGCAAGTCTTAACCAAGGCTTGGATTATGTTAATGGAAACACAAAACAATTCTTAGCCGATGCATGAGATTGCATTAATGGAAATATATAACAAGTCTTCACGGATGTAAGAGATAAAAGTATTAATGAAGGAACAAATTTAAGCTATTGGAGACATGAATTTTTCCACATGTCATCACCTCATTGATCAACTTTTTTCATAGTAGAAAAAAGTCCAAAGGTTTCCCAACCTCTTGGTAAAGTTCTTCAAAATGCCATGTGACACTTCCACGACATGCCACGTCATTATTATGTCAAAGAATATCAACTCCTAAAGTCACCATATATCCAAAATCCTACAAAATGTTTCAAGTCGGTAGATTCAAGACAAATGTCAAGCAATCGACGTCTGACTTTGCCATAAATAGGGGTCTACCCACACATAAGAAATGGCCTTTTTCTCTGAATCTTCTCCTCTCTCATGTTTCATTTGTAATATCAAGAAAATGTAATAAGCCTAATTTGGGATTAAGTGACCACCTAGGTAAAATCATTATTAAAAATTTGCACTCGAGGACTAAATAAAATTATTTACATATTTGACCACATGGACTACATAGTTCATATTCATTGCTTGGTTTTCTCAACTTCTTCCATACTTAAGGAAGCTAGGCTGAATTTTTGTCTAACACTTTTAGTTCTTCCATTTAGAGAGCTAACCAAGCCTCTCAACAACAATCGTTTATCATCACACATCCTAACAAGAATTAGATGAACTTGGCAAGGATAAAGAAAAATAGTACACAAGAACAAAATGTGCTTTAAGCCACTATTCTTGAGAAGAATCAGACTCCCACTTTCAACATAGATAACATAAAAGTGGGACAAGATTCTATTCCAACAGCGATAGAAAATGAAAGCAAGGCACTGATGAAGATGCAAGAACAACTCAATACAATGCATGAGCGAACCTAGAGGTTAGTATCTCAAAGTACAGCTTCAAAGACTCATGGAACTAAGGATACTCATAAAGAGATGGAATCTCCTATAAAGGGTAGTAATGCTACTATAACACCCTGTAAAAATTAATAAGATAAGAGATTAGGTAAGTAATAAATTAATAATAAGGTCAAAAATGGAAATTTTGTAAAAGTCGTAACTTAGCTATGGAAGTTACATTATTGCGCCTGTTGCGATTTTTTAATCAATTTCCATATACAAAGTTTTGTAATCGGAGCTCAAACAGAAAAGTTATTGATGTTTGAAGTTTTCGAGTTCAAAATAATTCAAATTGAATTCAAATTCAAATTTGCAATTAATGTAAAGAATTTGAAAATTGAAAATTAATGTTGATTAGAAATGGGATTAGAGAAAATGTTAAAACAAACGGTAAT
Source organism: Allium fistulosum (assembly GCA_030737815.1). Lineage (NCBI taxonomy): Eukaryota > Viridiplantae > Streptophyta > Magnoliopsida > Asparagales > Amaryllidaceae > Allium > Allium fistulosum. Next base: position 423,719,570 of record CM060908.1, read on the forward strand.
GTTAAAATTAATTAAGGAATAAATTGAAATGGTAAACAAATATTAATTTGTTCCCATTTATAGGCTACCAGTCAACCGCCTTCTTTGGGTCAGTCGACCACTAGCAGTAGACCGATTGGGGAAACGTGGTCGACTGGTACAGTTGTGGCGGCTAGGGTTATTTTAGTCCAGGAATGACCCAGATTTTTTTATTTTAAGCCGATTTAAATCCGACGGTTTTGGTGCTGTCTAACTACTATAAATAAGAGACTATCCTCCTCACTTTTATTCACAAAATATTTAAGAACATAGCAAACTTCTGTCAGTTTCTTTCCTCCTCACTATTCAGAAATTTTTTAAGGTCTTCGAGTAAGGGATTTTAGATATTTATATTTAGTTTCTAATTCTATTCTGCTCTAATCCCTAACATTATGAATCTAATTAATATACAATCGAAATATTGTATATTTCAGAAGGAAGAGATCTGGGAAGAGGTTAAATAGCAGGCGTGTTCAAATCCAAAGGAGATAGCTGAGAATTATCTATGATTGGAAATCTTAGTTTTTCTCATTTTAGTAATTGTATAGTATAGGTTGGATTTGATATATGCCTTGGGAAATTTTAGGTTAACGAAAACTTCAAATCTAAACCCCTAAAATTCCTCCAAAACGAAATGTCAATTGTTAAATTATCAGAATCTCAATTATTCTATATTAAAATAGTAGAATTTGTGTAGTTATTACAATTTTAATACTTCACATTCTATTCCACTTCTCATGTAGCTACTTTGATGTTTTAAAAAGGAAACGAATTAGCAAATGGTGTGTAAAGTACGGATTCTCTTATTCATAGTTTGCACTACTTATTTCCTAATCTAAATATGAATCCCTTTTTGGTTTTATATGTGGAAGTTGAATAGAGTGTAAAAGGATTGAATTGTAAACACTATTTATGTTAATTCCACTATTTTAATATAAAATAAGTTTGGTAATGGATTCTATTTTCTTATACAAATCTATTGTTGGACTAAGAATATTAGCTAATTTACACATTACGGTATGGAACTAGACTTGTATAAATTGAAAGTTTTGACATTTAACAGTTAGTATACGGCAAAATCTTTGCAGGCCTAGGAATATTTTAATTACATATTTGTAAATATATATTGGCGTATGAATAATGTATAATTAGCAACGTATTAATCAAGTAATTAATAGGTTAGTAATTTGCATTAAAGCCCCATAGGATGGAAGATATGGATGATTATGATTAGTGGTGGAATAAAGGATCTTTCTTTATAGCCTGAATGGAATACGGTAAGGTATGTGGAGTATAATTAGGGGAGTGTAAATTATGACTATGTTATAGTGATGCGAGATCAGTCAAAAGCACATGGAAGTTTGCCCAGCTAATCTAGCTACCAGTAGTGTGACTTTAGGGCTGATGTGAGACATCGCCTTTAATAAGTACCTATAGAGGACGTGAGATTAGTCCCCATTCTGTAGGGTAAGTCTGCCCAGTTAATCTGGCTACCAGTGCCTAGGAATGGTCGAACTAATGTGAGACGTCACACCTGGGGTACATGTCATAATCTGTAGGACCTGCTTCAGGGATCGATGGTAGTAATGGATGTTGTATGGTTTGCCTCCTCCCTAATTAGGAAGTATAAAATGATCATGGATAGTGTTTTGGCACGGTAGATGGAAATCTCGAGAAGGGTCCGCTTTAGTTTTGAGGTATTAAGTGGCTATCATATGGTCCGTCTCTTTCAAAAAGAAGTATTAAGCGGCCTGATGTGATTTCGTGCAATGTCAGCTTGATTGTACTACAGAGGGGTCCGCCTTAGGTTAGGTATTAAATGACGAGGACCTGCATAAGATATAAGTATCAAATGATCAGAGTCTGCCTAATTTCCATTGAAAAGGTATTAGTAGCCTGGGTACTTTTTCTCACGTTTGTATGACATGATTGACGGTAGATGTGTAGGACTGGGAATGGGCTTGGACCTACAGTAGAAAGTAAGTTATAGAGATTGGTTAGAAAAGTGTAAGTTATAGGATTGGACTAGGAAAGCCTTCGGGCTTACAGTTGACGGTATTTGTAAGAAATATAGTTAGGATACATAAGACATATTATTATCTAAATTATACTACCCAAGTCTATTATGGAAAGACTCGAGATTTTATTCTCTAGACATTATTGTTCCGACTCCCTCCTCATTACAAGATAGGTTAGAGAAGACGATGCAGATCTAAGAGATAAAGGTAGAGACTAAGTCTTGTGGCAGTTATCTATTTACTTATGTTTTTGTATATTTTGATGTACCTATTTAGACATGATGTTATTATATTTTGAGATATTGTACCATGAATATTGAGATGTTATATTTTGTCATGATACTTGAATGTTTATAAACTGGGTACCGTTTCTGATATTATATTTTATCCTTTCATCTATGAGATTCTGATAGCATTAGTAGATAGGTCTGTGTATTGTTTTCACTAACCAATAGCCAGCTTTGGAACAGGTCTAATATTTGATGGGCTTTTTTTGGGTCGAAAATTAGGCCCGTTTCGAGGCGAGTTATTACATTTGGTATCATAGCCTAGGTTGCCCAATCAACGTGCATAGGTATATGTATGAGTGCGTACTTGTTGTTTTTTAAAGTATTTTTCAAAAACCCTATATAGTTGTATAGTATATACCGAACTCTATAAATTCCGACTATAGAAGTGGTTTTGACCATATTTCGATAGGATGGACGAAGCAACTGTGAGTTGGGCCAATTAATAGAGTTAAATTTGTATTCACCTACCCTGATTACCTTACGGGTTGTAGGCCATACTGCAAGGTGTTGACCAAGAAAAGCATGAGCATGACATATGGAAGAATCCCAGAGGCTGGATGGTACGAGACACCTTTGTTGGGCTTAGGATGCCTTATGATTATGGATTTTGATGGATTAACTATAGAAGATGAATATTTCATCCAGACAAATGGGAAGTAAACAATTATAAGTTGTAAGCATCCGAAAGTTTAGATATAAAGAAGGAGTGGAGGAAGTTCTTGCAAGAAGGTGTGCACTAATAACCACTATAAGATAGTCGAATTATTGACGAAGAAGAGTTAAGGAGTAGGAAGAAGGAATGCCCAAAAAGAAAGGACGATAAAAGTCCGTTTTCAAGTCCAACCCCATGTGAAATAATTTAACAAGAAGATTTTGAAAGTTTCTTGAAATGTTTGAATGGATTTTTCAAAGGATTTATTGGGAAGTTGTTATTTTGAAAATGAGAAAATTTAGAGTTTTTTAATTTAAAATTGGTTGAGTCAAAAAGTTTTGGTTTAAAGATTTCTAATATAGATAATTTTCATTTTTGAAATAAATGGAAAATGGAGCGTAGGTTTGGCTCAATGATCTTTCCTATTTTCATAAATTTGGAAGTTTCATTTTAAAAATTCTTTTTAAGGGGTATATAAATAGAAATGATACCTAACTGACTTGGGTTATAGAGAAGAGAAGGGTCAGAAGGCTGATAACTAAAGATAGGCGGAACATTCCCGTATAAGGAAAATACGGAGAATAATAGTTGAAGTTAAAGCCATTTAAGTAGGAGAAATATAAATAGTTGCAACATTGGGAGATATGGATAACAATTGGGTTAGGAATTTATATATGCAGTAATTACACATATATTTTAGATAGACACTTAGATAATGCAACAATTACACGTATTTTCTACAAGCCCCCCTCGTATGCTATTAAAATCTCCATCGAAGATGGAAGCGGAGATAGCATGAGTAATAGAAAAATAATAGGATGGAAGTTATCCTTGTCTACTCCACTTTTCAAAGTTTAAAGTTGTAAAAGATGTTTTTGAAAAAATGGCTTGGTCTAATAATTGAGTTTTAAACGTTTTGGGTTAAAAATCCTGCTTTTAAAATAAGTAAATCTTTGTTTTAGAGAGTCCTTAAAAAGGTAAAGTTGGTTAGAAAAAGGGAAAAAATTTCATGGCTCCTTTTGGAGATCAAGCAAATTCTGAAATTTGATAAAAAGGTTTCCAAGTTTATAGTTTTAAAAGATAAAAGTTTTAGATTAGGTACTTCATGATTTTGAAGTTTTAGTTTTATAAAAAATGGTGAAACCCAAACCAAATTTTGGTATGGAGCATATAGGGATAACTGCCTTGGTAAGATGTGGGAAAGGTATAGGCTACGAATAGAATAACTATGGATGCTTGTAGGGTAACAATAAGGAACCCCTGTTGAATATAAAGAAAATTGGTATAAATCTAGAAAGGTTGATTGGAGATGTGTGAAATCCATAAGGAGAACCCATAAAGGAATATTGAATGGTATCAAAGTATAATTTTGCGAGTCCTAGGGTATACTCACATGAAGGATCAAGAATATAGAGGAAGTAAATACAAAAGTTCAAGGATATTGTTAAGAGATTGTGATTTAGAGAAGATAGTAGTATGATTGGGAAAGTGAGTAATAAGATGGCAAACAAACGTAAAGGGCGTTGGTTGACTCAAGGTTGAAGAATGCGAGATAGGGGTAGGAAAGTCATTTCACCAAACCACTTTTCTGATGAGTTACTCTAAGTGTGCATAGTTCATATTTCTTACTCACTATAGTATGGGAATGCACAATTTATTCCAAAATCGAGTGTAATAATTGAAGTAATAGATGAACCTCATTTATTAGGATCAAAAGAGGTAAGCTAAGACATGTGGATTATAGTTGAATGACGTACTAGAAATATCCACCTTAATTTAGTAAGCAGTGTTAGGGTCGTGACATCACTAACACCAGTTGATGATGAACGACGGCTTCCAACAAAATTTTCTTTTAGAGTTTTTAAGGTTGCAATCGCTAGTTGTCTCTCTTAGGTTATTGGAAAAGCATACGATAAGATATGAGATATGTACAGGTTTTATTACTGTGTTGATGGTTAGGATGAGCTTTGACCACTATATAAATATATTAGAAAACGATGTAAATAAAGAGATCTTATAAGGGCACTTAACTAGCGAAAATAGGAGCTCCTCTCAAATTTCAGTTTCCAACCGCCAATCGAACTCATTGTAGGCTATTTGACCGCAATAGAGGTTAAGCCATCATTAATGGACCACATTGGGCTTGAGCGGAAGAAGAATGCAGTGATAGTAGAAATTTTGGGCAAGCTAAGTAGAGGAGAACATTTTTTCCCTCATGTTAGTAGATATGCAATTGACAAAATAGGATGTTTGAGGAAAGATGGACACCTTTGTGTCCCTATGGTTGAGAATGTTTTAGAAGAAGTGTTTTCAAGGTGTTTGGCATGCCAAAAGATAAAGGTTGAATAAGAAAATCCCAAAGGATTGTTATTGTTATTGCCATTAGAGGTGCCAACTTGGAGATCAGAGCATATATAAATTGGCTTTATAAATGGGTTACTTAGGAGTCAAAAGGGCAATGAAACTATTTGGATAATAGTTGGTAGACTCATTGAAAGCTCTCATTTTATTCCCGTTAGAAGTAATAGGATTATAACATCTTTAGCACAAATTTTTATTAAGGAGGTGGTTCGACTTTGTGGAATCCCAGTTAGCATTGTTAGTGATAGGGACCCCTTATTCATTAGTGAATTTGGAAGGAGTTTACAGTCAGCTTTAGGAACCTCATTGAATCTTAGCACTTCTTGCATCATGGATTTTGGAGTACATTGGGAACAACACTTATCTTTATTAGGATTCACATAAATAATAGCCACCAAGCGATGATTGGCATGACACCCTTTGAAGCGTTATACGGAAGGCTATGCAAATCGTTAAATTATTGGTATGAAATTGCTGATAAAATTCTACTCGGACCAGATTTGGTTCGCGAGACCTCGGAAAAAATAGAGTTGATTAGGCAGCAATTGAAGGCCGCACAAGATTGCCATAAGTCCTATGGGACAAGCCAAGGAAAGAATTGGAATTTGAGGTATGAGACATGGTGTTCGTTAAAGTTTCCCGTCTTAGGAAGATTATGAGATTTGGAAAGTTGGGGAAATTAGCACCATGGTTTGTTGGGCCTTTCCCAATCTTGGAATGAATAGGTAAACTTGTATATCGAGTAGAGCTACCAGATATGTTGGCATGAGTCAATGATATATTTCACATCTTGCACTTGAGGAAATGCCTTCATAGCACCACCACCATAGTAGAGCATGATTAGTTAGTAGACATTGAGACGGAGCTAATAGCACCCTGTACCACCACATGCATAGTGGATCACAGAACTATAAATCTCCACAACAAAGAAATTAGGTTAGTTCGAGTACAATAAAGGGATAATTGGGGAAAAAGCTCATGGGAAATCAAAGAGAAGATGAGGACTTCTCATCTCGAGCTTTTCTCGGGTAAACGTTCTCTCTTTAAAAATAGGTTTTGGTTGCATCATGGTTACTAGATTTGATGGTAGGGAATGATTTCCACACTTTTCACTTTCATTTTTGCGTTAATGTAGAACTTTTTGCATGTTTAAGATGTTTGCATATATGCCTATATGTCACGATCTAACATTCACGCTAGGACTAAGCTCACATATAGTATGTTTGCATACATAATCACATTGCACTTTTGGTTGAATAGATGGTTATGTAGATAACATGATTGCATAACATGCATGCTTAGTGCACGTTACATTATCTGTCCCTTCGGGATTTCGTGGAGGGAGGGGGACTAGAATGTAACACCCCATAAAAATTAATAAGATAAGAGATTAAGTAATAAGTTAATATTGAGGCTAAAAATGGAGATTTTGTAAAAGTCAGAACTTGACCATGGAAGTTACACCTTTGCGTCTATGGAAATTTTCTGATCAATTTTCATATATAAAGTTTTGTAATCGGAGCTCAAACGAAAAAGTTATTGATGTTTGTAGTTTTCGAGTTTAAAATAATTCAAATGGAATTTAAATTTAAATTTGTAATTAGTGTAAAAAATTTGAAATATGAAAATTAACATTTACTAGAAACGGGGTTAGAGAAAACGTTAAAATAAATGGCAACGCTAAAATTAATTAAGGAATAAATTAAAACAATAAACAAGTAATAATTCATTCCCATTTATACGCTACCGATCGACCACCTTCTTTGGGCTGGTCGACCACTTGGGAAAGGACGATCGATTGGTACAGTTATGGCGGCTAGGGTTATTTTAGGTCAGGAACGACCCAGATTTTATTATTTTAAACTGACTTAAATCTGATGGTTCTGGTGCTTTCTAACCACTATAAATAAGAGCCTAGCCTCTTCGCTTTTATTCACAAAATATTTAGGAACATAGCGGAGCTCTATCAGTTTCTTTCTTCCACACGATTCAGAATTTTTTTAAAGTCTTCAGGTAAGGGGTTTTAGATATTGATATTCAATTTCTAATTCTATTCTCCTTCAATTTTCGGATCTTATTAATATACAATCCGATTATGTATATTTCAAAGGAAGAGATCTGGAAAGAGATTAGCAGGCGCGATCAAATCCAAAGAAGAAAGCTGGGAATTATCTGTGAGTGGAAATCTTAGGCAGTGTTTGGTTTAAAAATGAATTTTGTGTTTTCGATTTTCAATATGTATTTCAAATATGAGAAGAATGGAGGGGCGACGGAGTGGATAAAAGAATGATGGATGAGAGGACGAAAGGATAGAGGAACGACGGAAGAATGGATTGTTTCACGTGCTTGTGTTTTTTCCCAAAACGCGGAAAATAAAAAAAGGTTGTTTTCTATTTTGTATGTTAACTTCGTTTTCTAAATCGGTCGTTTTCGACAATATAAAAGAGTCGTGTGCATTTTTGTATGGACGAAAACTCAAAACTAAAAATAACAATCCAAACACTACCTTAGTTTTTCTCATTTTAGTAATTATATAGTATATGTTAGATTTGATATATGCCTTGGGGAATTTTGTTTCACAAAAACTTCAAATCTAAACCCCCAAAATTCCCCTAAAGCAAAATGCCAATTCTTATGTTATTGGAATCTCAATTATTCTATATTAAAATAGTAGAATTTGTGTAGTTATTGCAATTTTAATATTTCACATTCTATTCCACTTCTCACTTTGCTATTTTGATGTTTTAAAAAGGAAATAAATTAGCAAATGGTGTGTAGAGTACAAATTCTCTTATTCGTAGTTTGCACTGTCTATTTTCCTAATCTAAATATGAATCCCTTTTCAGTTTTATATGTGGAAGTTGAATAGAGTGTAAAAGGATTGAGTTGTAAACTCTATTGATATTGATTCTACTATTTTAATATAAAATAAATTTGGTAGCTGATTCTGTTTTTTATATATAAGTCTATTATTGGGCTAAGGATATTAGCTAATTTGTATGTTATGATATAGAATTAGACTTGTATAAATTGGAATTTTTGACATTTAATGATTGGTATAGGGCAAAATCTTCGCACGCCTAGGAATATTTTAGTTATGTATTTATAAATACATATATTAGCGTATGAAAAACGTATAATTAATAATGTATTAATCACGTAATAAACATGTTAGTAATTAGCATTAAAACCCCATAGGATGGAAGATATGGACGGTTATGATTAGTGGCGGAATAAAGGATCTTTCTTTGTAGCCTTAGTAGAATACGATGAGGTATGTGGTAGTATGATTAGGGGAGTGTAAATTATGACTAAGTTATAGGGATGCGAGGTCAGTGAAAAACATAAGGAAGTCTGCCCAGCTAATCTGGCTACCAGCACTATGACTTTGAGGCTGATATGAGACATCGTCTATAACAAGTATCCACGGAGGACACGAGGTTAGTTCCAATTATGTAGGGTAAGTCTGCCCAGTTAATCTGGAGTTAATCTGACAACCAGTGCCTACAAATGGTCGGACTAATACGAGACGTCATACTTGAGTTACGGATCATAATACATAGGACTTGCTTCAGGGATCAGGGGTAGTAAATGGCTATTGTAGCGTCTGCCTTCTCCTTAATTAGGAAGTATTAAATGGCCGGGAATAGCATTTAGGCACGATAGATAAAAATCTTTAGAAGGGTCTGCTTCGGATTTGAGATATTAAGTGGCTATTGTAGGGTCCGCCTCTTCCAAAAAGAAGCATTAAGTGATCTGATGAGATTCCATGCAATGTCAGCTAGATTGAACCAAAGAGGGGCCCATCTTGGGTTAGATATTAAATGACAGAGATCTACCAAAGATATATATATATATATATATTAAATGGTCAGAGTCTGCCTAATTTCCATTGAAAATGTATTAAGTGGCATGGGTACTTTCTCTTATATTGTTAGGACATAATTATCAGTGACACTGGGAATGGCCTTGGACCTATACTTAAAAGTAAGTTATAGAGATTAGTTAGAAAAGTGTAAGTTATAGAATCAGACTGGGAAAGCCTTCGGGCTTACAGTTGAAGGTACTTATAAGAAATCTAGTTAGGATACATAAGACATATTCTTATTTAAATTATACTGCACAAGTACTATTATGGAAAACTCGAGATTTTATTCAAAACATTGTTGTTCTGACTTCATCCTCATTACAACACAGGTTAGAGAAGACAATGCAGATCTAGAAGATGAGGGCGGAGACTGAGTCTTGTGGTAGTTATCTATTTACTTATGTTTTTATATATTTTGATGTACCCATTCAGACATGATGTTATTTTATTTTGAGATATTGTACAATGGATATTGAGATGTTACGTTTTGTTATGATACTTGATTTTTTGTAAAATGGGTATCGTTTCTAATATTATATTTTATCCTTTCTGCTATGAGATTCTGATAGCATTAGTACATAGCTCTGTATATTGTTTTCACCAACCAACGGCCAGCTTTGGAATGAGTCTAATGTTCAATGGGCCTTTTCTAGGTCGAAATTTAGGTCTGTTTCTAGGCGAGTTGTTTCAGCTACTTTTCAAGAAGGTCATGAATATGAGAAAGTAATTCTGGGGTTAAAGGGGATGGAAAGGTGAATACCAAAGAAATGGAAAGAAATGCAAAAGCAACTCTTAAGCTTGACCATCACACTGGGGAATGCGTCGTGATAAATAACATGTCCGCTCAAATAACACTGAAAGTTCTGAATTTGTCAATCACTACACCAAAAAGTATTTTTACTAGTGCATAAAAAACGCTATCATAACTTATGGTAGAGTTTTAGAGAACACCATTATACGATACAAACTTAATATTTAGGACTTTCTGTTGCATTTTCATTAATGCACCCAAAAGCAACATATTGCAGCGTTCTGCAAATGCAACATTTTTTTATTGTAGTACTGTATAAACGCCTTATTGATGCCACTATAAAATATTATAGTAGCGTTTATTTTCTACCACCATATATATTTTTGTAGCGTTTATTTTCTACTACAAAAAAAGGTTGATTTTTTGTGCAAATTTCTCACGCTATGGTAGCTCGCTCAGTATCCACTTCATTTTGTTCACAAAATATATTATATAGTAATAATTAACATATTTCAATATGAAACAAACAATCACTCATATAACTATCACATTTAAACAACCGAAAAACACATAAATCGCATAATGAAATACGATACACAGACAATTTAATACAAAATAACCACGTTCACATAAAATCCATAACCGTATAAATATAGTAGTTTAAGGACAATCAAGTTAACATTAAATCCATAATCGTGCATAGAGAAGTTTACACAACTAGTGCTAACAAAATGTTAATATAAACAAGCACCATTGTCCCAGTGGTTAAGTGATTCGGTTTTGGTGCGAGAAGTCACAAGTTCGAAACTTGCGTAGCATGATTCGAACGTTTATTAACACGTGATATGTTGTCTCAGTGACATGTTGTATATAAAGTACCAGTTTAAAAAAATAAATAAAAATGTTATAATATAGACGACGATTAAAGGCAAGTACCAATTCATTGCTGTAGCTGATCATTCTTTAGAAAAGCTTATGTACCTGAATACAGGTATAATAATCAAAATTGATAACTTGTACAAAATTCTTCTAAGATATATGGTATGCAATTAGTTTAGACTACATTATATAATATCGACGATAATTAACATGTATAAATAGTAGGGATTAACATGTATCAATCATTTCTTTGTCTTGAACTGGACCATAAATATAGAACAATTGTACTCAAGAATATAAAATTTATGCAAGTTACCCCCAAACTGAAGTCCTACTGCTCTATGTAGTTCTCAAGTGATTGAAGGATGAGCCTGTAGAAAGAAAAGAGTAGAAAAAAGCGAATATATTGACAAAATATCAAATGTATGAAAAAAAATTAGAAGAAAATTGAAGATTTTTTTTATCTATAATGAGTTGTATGAAAAATAAATATATATGCAAAATAGAATTATCACCTAACAAAATATCAAATGTACAAATTTCTCTTTTGGACTGCATACAACTAAATTGACACTAAATTTCTCTTTTGGACTGCATACAACTAAATTGACACTAAATTTCTCTTTTGGACTGCATACAACTAAATTGACACCAAATTTCTCTTTTGGACTTCATGATCAGTAGAGTGCCTGGAACAAAAAATACCAAACATCAAATAACACCAAATTCATGGGTATTAGTTTATGACTAGCAAGTCTTCGTTTTTCTTCATTAAAAAAATTGATCAAACAAACCTGGCAAAATATAACCTTTTGATGATGTATGCACTGAGCAATCCTGTCCGCATATGATATTTCAAAATCATAGTTAAATATTATGAGATCCACAAGGAAAGGGAAAATATGAACATTCAAAACTTACAAAAGCTCCTAAAAAAGTGTTGGATAGAAACAGATAGATGAAATTCCTAACAAATTGCAACACAGTGCGAGCATCAATCTGTTCGAGATCAAAGTTATGAATTGCATTAAAAAGCAGTACAGATGTCACAGTCTTAATAGTTAATTAGGACAGAGTAGTGAATTTACATTATCAAGTCAAACATCAAGGTCAATTTCAAATTACGTATAAAATTATAATATGAATTTTTTGAATTTACGATTTACCAATTTAAATCCCATATCAATTTTGATGTTTGAACATTACGATATATATACATATACATACACACACACATATATACATATACATACACACACACACACATATATATACACACACACACACATATATATACACACACATATATATATATATACATATATATATATACACATATATATATATTAGTTATGGATACTTCAGTCTCAAGTCTAAGTCATTGAACAAATCAATGGTTGGTTGATCTCTTGGGTGAATTTCTCTAGAGTGTTTCATTAAAATTTGTACAAGATTAGTATTTACTTCAAGTTGAATGTAACCTTGGGAGTTAAACTGAATTCTTGCAATATCTCATAGGAATGAAAGTAATTAGTATTAAAAAATTAAATCCAATTTACATAACATGTTATTTTTCCAGTATTGTTATAATCTTGGAGGAAATTAAGATTAACATATTTTTCTACTCTTATAGAAAGAGGAACAATTCATATTTAGAATTTTTAACAAAACACTTATTAGTGTTTTGTTCATGATTTAGATTCAAAAATATATTTTTTTAATGTGAAACTCAAATATTGTTTACTTTATGTTATGACTGAACAATTTTGCTAGAGAAGGAAAATTAGTAAAACTTGAATGCCCCAGCTCGCAAGACGCTTATTATAATGTCCATATATTACAATTTAGTTGTAACCTTCTTCTTTTTCTCCTTTTAGGGTCTAAAAATCACTATATCAATCAATTATTTCTGCAACTTTTTCTATCTATTTATTTCTACAAAGCTGAGCGAAGGCAATGCCTCTCTTGGCTTCTACATACATGGTAAATGTATGATTTTTTTTCTTTTTTTAATTTATATGGAAGTTGACTAACCGTATTTTATATTTTTGATAAACTTATTTTTTTTTAATTATTCGATAACATAGAAATTCACAGAACTTGCTTCTTGAACGTATTTAACCTTTTTCTTAACAAATATTAGAATCAATGTTTAATTTTACACACCCATTATTACCCGTAGTAAACAAGAAGAAAATTAAATTTTGTTGTGGGGTCTGCATTCACTAATTAATTACAGACAAGATAGCATTTTTTGGGATTTTATTATTTGGCAATATCATTCCGGTTATGAGCAAATTCAGATGCGAACAAAATCAGGATGCATTCCTAATTTTGTTTCCAGACTTATTTCTTGCTTTTTTTGGGGTTGAAATTTGCATAAAGTTCAAATCAACAAAAACTCAAAAATGTTGACCTTGCTCGCCCAATTAGCCCATATCCAAAATAATTGTGTCAATGTCATTTCCTTTTTCCCACTTCAGTGGTCATAATACTACAAATGTAGTGAATTTGGTTAAAATTTCATGCATAGTTCTCATGCTCCTACAGAAAAGTGTGAACTAATGTACCACACATGGTCCACAAGATCGGTAAAATTCAAACAGCAATTAGTCCATTCATAAATCCCAGTAATCCCATGAAGTGTATTTTTCACAATACAACCTCATGTTTTGTTTTAATTAAATAGTAGCACAAAAAATTTCAAAGAGATAGGAAGATTATACTTTTACCAACAGTAATGGAGGGGGCTGCATATAGTTTCACATTACTATAATAATTTTGCATAAAATTGTCTTAATTTTATGAATAAATGCATTTGATATGTATATTAGTTTCTTCGGTAGTTAAATTAAGAAAGGATCTCAACCAAAACATTCAACTTTCTATCAGGTACCTCCAGAGAAAACATTGATTACACCTATTCAGTGCAAGTCACCTTGAGGCAGTTCAATTCAGAAACTGAGTATACTGTTATTCAGGCCATTGCTGCTTAGGTGCAGTGAGAACACCTCTATTTTGAGTATAGTTATCTTCATTTCTGCTCTCTGTTTATATAAGTTTGCAATATTCATTATCATTCTTAGTCTGCTCTTAATATGTTAACCAGGAAGCTAGTAAGAGAAACAACAGCGCTATGCCTCCTCACTAGGCAATTTAAACTCAGATGGATTACATGTCACAGTCTTAACAGTTCAAAAGATGCTTATTTAAGTTAAGAATAGATTATGCCACTCTGTCCTAATTAATTCCACCTTTATTATATAGTTAAGATATTTAGCCCTACCAATTTGATTGAAATAATATACAGGCTCATATTGTCTGCAACTGACATGCACAAAAGGAGATACATAATTAAGAGGTGCAGATATGTTAAGTGTCGTCGTACTGCGCGCTCTCTTTTAATTACATAGAGACAATATTAGTTCATCTATAGTTAATCAAGTGGAACTCATTTAAACATTGTTATGCTGTGTTTCTATATAAAATTTTGAAGTACAACATTACCTTTGAGTACTTTAGAACAAACGCATTTTATCCTTGCTTGTTCGATCAACTGCATCGGAGATAATGAAAATATTCAGCTATGTCAGTAACACTACAAAATTAGATATTTAGCATAACTTGTGTAGAAAGTCAAATTAAACATATAACTGTTTGACCTATTATTAAAATATCTTACAAATTAAGAAACCAAAAGGAAGGACATTAGTACCGTCTGAAAGAATATGTCCATGCACAACAAAGACATCTAACAAAAACCAACAACAAATTAGCATTTGTCTTTATTGGTATAATCAAGAAAACCATGTTGGTACTGACTGTTGTAATAGACTTAAACATATTTTATTTGCATAATACAACCAACCACTCATATTAATTTATTGTGAAAGCTGAAAGAAAAAGGAATACATATAAAACAAGATATACCAATCAATCTTAATGTGATCGTAGGGAAGTAGGACCTTCTGCTAATAGATAGCTTTCATCTGCAAAGAAAGACCACTCTTGTTAACTATTTTGTTTTTTTCAAATTGAAAAATAATAACAATTTAGGAGACCAATCAAGCTATGGTAAAACCATAAGCTATTTAAGGAAAAAATTGCTTTCTTTCGTACTAAACAAGGTTGTTAAGTTTTCTTAATCCAATGCATGAGAATACAAACATGAATATTCATAACTGTTGAAAACTTGAAAAACAACCAATACAATTGATAAGCAACAAAAAGCCAAATCCGACAAGATATCCTTTACAATTTTTTTAATATGCAATCATATAATAAAGGTGGAATTAATTAGGACAGTGTAGCGTACCTTTCTAAGCTTTCTTCTTGTGCAGATTCATTAGCCATGATTTGTCTTGAACTGTAAAAATAATCCAAATTACTTAATTAACTAAGAAAAAATTGAAAATTGGGGATCTGCATTCATAGTTTCTCATCAAAAATACCAATATCTTATGAAAAATTAAGCAATCAAACTTATTCAGTGCATGTAATAGTCCTCCTTCTCCAAAAGCAAGGCAACCAAGGCTTGGTTGTTACATCTCCCCTCCACTTCAAGAAGGGACCTTGTTCCAAGGTCAAATTTAGAAAATCTTCTTATCATAGGCCAATAGTATTCCATGTAGCCTCTTCAATCGGTCTCTCCTTCCACTTAACTAGAATTTGAACTACAACCTCATTATCTCTAGGTATCATTCTTCTATCAAGTATCCTCTTAGTTGTTCTACTATCTCCTCCACAAAGCTAGGGGCATCATCTTGTACAAAAATGGCATGCCTGACTTTCTTCTTCAATTGGGAAACATGAAAAACATGGTGAATTTTAGCAGTAGCGGCAATTGAAGTTTATAAGCCACTTCTTCAATCTTTTCTTCCACTTTATATGGTCCATAGAATTTAGGTGACAACTTCAGGTTATTTGATCTCTTGTAGTGATTTGTTTATAGGGCTGAAGCTTAAGAAACACCCAATCTCCCACTTCAAACTTCATCTCTGATCTCTTCAAATCTGCATACTTCTTCGTTCTCTCATGTGCTAACTTCCAAGCTATCTTTTAAGTATTCCTGTATGATATCTCTAGTAAACAATGCATCTTCGATTTGTTCTACTTTAGCAGTGTGCTGAACATAGGATAAGAGGTTAGGAGGATCTACATCATAAACTGTCTTAAATGGAGTAGTGTTTGTTGAAACTTTCCAAGTATTATTGTACCAATACTCAACCAAAGTTAACTAGTTGCTCCATTAATTCATGTGGTTTATGGCAAATGAAGCATCTTAGGTATCCCTCTAAAATTTTGTTTACTACCTCAGACTGTCCATCACTTTGGGGGTGGTATGCGGTACTTAACTTTAAACTACATCCTAGTAACTTGAACAACTCCTGCCAAAACTTGCTTACAAAGATGGCATCCCTATCACTAACTTTGGATTTAGGCATCCCATGCAATTTGAACACCCCATTAAAGAAATCAGTGGCAACTTCCTTTGATGCATATGGGTGATAAGAGGGAAAAATGTACATACTTGCTTAAACGAACCACAACAACAAATATGACAGTGTATTTATTACATTTTGGCAAACCAGTAATGAAATCCATAGATATATCAACCCATATTCTCTCAGGTATAGGTAGCGGCTGTAGCAACCCAGGCAATAGTACATTTTCACCGTTGTTACTTTGACATTCATCACATGCTTTAACAAAGTCTTCCACATTTCTCCTCATTTTCTTCCAATGAAAGACCTGTTTTAATTTTTTTAATGTAGCCTTGATACCAGCATGTCCACCTAAAGGTGTTGAATGATGCTCTTTGATAAGTGATTGCAACAAATCCTTTATGTGGTGATCAACTAAAACTCTCTCATCGCACAACGATGATAAACCTACTAAGTGTACTTACGCCAAACAGCCTCAGGTTATTACTTAGACGATTATTCATGCTACCTCACAACAAATCGAAGAGTCATCACCTAAACCCTTCATAAGTCAACAAAACATAGTATGTATACATACTTAAGCCTGTACGATACACATGGACCATACACATGCAATATCCAATTTTATCACTTTACTCGATCGCATAAATTTCACTTCCCAACTATATAGATCACTTGACCACTCTAGTGCAGACTCCGATCGGGTTCCTTGATTAAAAACTTTCGTTCTCCTTACATAGCCATATACTATGGTAGAAAACTTCAGAATCATATCAAGAATCTGTATCAAGTGTTCGCCATAAAGAATTGAGTGAAAAATCCTTTTTCAGATCGATGTATACCACCTCGAAATCACGTACTCGAATACTGGATCATGAATAGTCATGCAAATAAAATGATCTATGTACAACTTACGTATTTATCATATTAGTTTCTTAACTACACCAATCCCATTTTAATCGCACTCATTTATCCAAATAGTATGTCATTCAATACTAAAATCATTTATCAATAATTTCATAAAGACTTCAAGTTTACCAACATTTTATAACTTAAGTTCATACTCATATAATTCTCCATTACATCCTAAGAGTATATACAAAAACATTAAATTTGTAACAAATATGTTTAACAAATTTAGAACTTTTTTTAAGTTGCTATCCTCTCAATTCAAGTGTTATATAAACTCAACTTTATATTTTCAAAAACACTTAACTACAAGTTTTATAACAATCTGGAAGTTCACGACTATCCTAAATCATCGAAAATCCCATTTCATTTTAACAAATGAAAACTACCAAACAATATATCATATCATGATGCACATCCATACCTTTCTAATGCATAAGCTACATGTGTCTATAAAACAACTTGACAATAAAACTTTAAAACTAAACACCGATTTTCATTTCAAATCATTTTGAAATAATATATACATATAACTTTTGTATATCAAATCTTACTTTGGGATTAAATCAAAATCTGTTTTACCAAAACAACTTTGTAGCATCCCACACTTAGAAACCCAAAGATGAATGTCGATGATGTTGAAGGCATTATCAAAATTATTTTCAAGCGATGGGAGTGGGTTCAGTAAAGCCAAGCCATACTTTTGTTATTTAACCAAAACCATTTCAAAACGGTATCAAATACTTTGTAAATGTTACTAAGTGCTATGATCTCAATTTCATAAACCAATTTCCCCAGTACTTATTTTCAAATAATACTTACTTATTATTTTCTCCAAAATCTTGAAAAAACAATTTCAAAGACACTAGGATTTAAGTCCTCAAATTCTCTATTTAAATTCTTTTCGTTTATAAACCATGTTTATATAAAGTTGCTTTATCTAAATCATTTTACAAACATATACCTTTGTTCGTATTATAATAAAGAACTCTTATTATAATTAAATTTTAACCCAACATTATCATTGAATGTCTTACAGTCAAACCATGAAACATAATTCACAAGGTGTTCGTATTTAATGTTCCCATAAATTTACTATCTACCCAACCATTGTTGTAAGAAGGTAAATTCCTTATAAATCAACAGACTATAGTAATTGCTCATAAATTGGCTGAGCATAACTAATCAACCAATAAATAATAATAATAATTAAATATTATCATTTCCTAACAAACAAACACATTATAAATAACTATATCAATTTTTCTGTGAAATTTTTTGCTTCCCAATCTAAAATATAGTCCTAGGTAAAATTATTTTATTTACAAATTTTGAGAAAAATACCGTGTTGGTTTGCTCTATTCAAGTGTTTAGAAATCCCTATCGATACCATGGCGTCCTATGTACCGATCAGAATTTATAAACCACTTAACAAACAAATAAACACAATATAAAATATTTTTATAGCACTAACAAAGACGCTCTCATATGTATAATATACTCGACTCATTCTAAGGTGTCTCTAACCCTATCTCTAATGAGCCATACCCAACCAAAGTCAAGTTTCTCGCTTAGCCTTACACTCTGATACGAACTGTAACTACTCAACTTTTTGTTTCCAGAATATCGACACTGATACATACATGGTATTCATATGCCAAGCACCCAAGTACCGAAAAGACGAATTGTTAGGGTTAATTAAAAATAAAAAGACATAAAACAAGGAAAAAGGAACACAATATCAGAATCTCACAACGTAATGATAATATATAATATCAAAAGAATAGTACAAAAGGTTACTCTGAATGCAGAAATATCAGAGTTACTACAACCTATGTACTATCATCAGCTTGGACAGTTATAATTGTTTGTCCTCACAATGTTGATATACACAATACAATAGTGCAGCGGAAATAAGAATACTATGGTAGGTAATCATCCAGCTCTTCTTCATAAGCTCCAAAGCACCCATAGCTAAATATGGAAACATACACGGAGCTGATCCGAGCATTACAAGAAAATAACACTCGGATCAATCTGGTACACCAGCGTGAGAAACTCAAGAAGTATGAGTGACATGTAACTGAGACCGTACGAATTCCCGAAACATTTTTCCCCTCAACGAAACCAACCATTCATTAAGTTTAACATATAGTGATATGGTAGATAATGTCTAGAGTGTAGCACATAGGTCATATCAAATAGTTGCTATGTGAATGCCACAACAATAATAGCTATACAATCAATATCGCTAAGGCGCGTTCGTAAATATGGATTTTCTACGAAGGCACTTCCAGTAAACTGAAGTGGATCTTCATGACAAGGATCATAAACTACCCTTCGAGCATCGTATATCTCTAGATAGGATATACTCTAAGGGAAACATAACTGGACCACCCTCGGTGTGTTATCTAAGTCATATCAACTCCCGCTAGCAACAATCGATAAGCATCTCCAGAAATATAGTTGATATACCCTTAAAGTTTGCTAAACCTCTCTGGCCATGCCCCTTTCTATTTTCTGTCATTTTTCCGATGTTGAGGCTATGTTTGGCATCTCTTACATGAGTCTTCATCACTCACACTGAACACGAATCTCCAAATGGATTCCTTTATCTTGTACAGATCATGAATCACTACATGGATTCGAGCATCTCGAACAGATCTCGAACCTCCATATAATTTCGATGCATAAGTCCTCCGACGAATGCTAACACTGTCCTCTCTCATGGAGTACTCCTCAAGATGGACAGTCTCACATAATAACATCTTTCGAAATGTTAATGTTGACCTTTCCCTTGGACTTAGCCTTAAGATAGACAGTTCAACTCTATAACATTCCACTTCACAACCGCTTATAGAACATAGATTGTATATATGGTTTTGAAGTGGTTTCGGGTTCTAATCATCTCATATAAGTACACTCTTCCCACTTACCGGACTCTCCAAAACCAATCAATAATTTCCGGTAAACCCAACTCCAGTTCTTTCGAAAATAAAAAAATAATACATAAGAGCAGAGATCACCTCCTAACCGTTTAAGTGGATGGATTTTCTTATCATTTGTCCTAGAAGAACATATGAGTTTATACGTACAATATAGCACCACCTAAGATAATCGTACCATATAATTCTCGTTTTTCTTTTAGATATTTCCAAAGTTATATTTGGCCAATTTCGATAGTCGACTAATCGAGTATCTGGTATAAGATAGATGTTTGTAAATGGAAACCAAGTCTAGTATACTTTTCCTAAACAGATGAGCATACAAAACAATATCAAGTCATACAAAGCACGATCAAGCCATAGAAAGTTTGGTTAAGATACTTAAGCTACTCCCGATCCTTCTTATTTATTTAATTCCTTTATTAATTAAAACTCCTTTATTAGTAAACTTCCTTTATTTAATAAACTTCTATCTTTATACAAAATATTCCATACTTATAATTTCCTTCAGAAAATCCATTTTTATGAACTAAGTACTTTCGCAAATCTAATCAAAAGGTTTAAGACTAGTACTACTCAAACATTGTCACTACACCCCAAAACCATTTCGCTTGTGCTTATCTTTAAATCATTCTTTTAAAAATATATTTACATCCATAAGTATAATCAAGAAGGATTAAAGACGAATGCTATTAACACATTGTCACAATAAACCCAAAATCATTTTTATACTTGTTTCCATCTTTGAAAACATTTGTTTTAAAGATCTAAGTTCATAGTTCGTACTCAACCAAGTTCAATATTTGAATAGTTAACTATCTAGTTCTGAAAACAATTGCTTATAGAAATCACGATTCATACGCTTAACTCGTTTTCGTCATTCCAACTTAACCATTCCTCATTCAAGAGTGAAGCTAGTTAAGTTGGAACACTAGTTGCTGTTAAATTTTGACGACACTATATGGAGAATTGTAGAGGTTGAAAGTAGCTTGGTAATGGAGAAAATGGTTCAGAGGTCGGAGGTGGAAGTTATGGCAAAAAAGGTGGAGTGGTGCTGAAATGACAGTGACAGACGTCTGAGGAAATGGTAAGACGTCTGAGGCTTCAGCAAACCTGTTATAGAGACTTAGGACAAACGTCTGAAGTTTTGGTCAGACGTCTGAGTCAGTTGCATAATTTTTCCAGAGAGCAAAAACAAACGTCTGCCACTTTGGACAGACGTCTGATGCAGGGAAAATTTTCCCAAGACATTGGACAGACGTCTGTTCCATTATGACAGGTGTTTGTGGCGACTTCTGCCAGTTTTTTGGCCTGGGCTTGACGTGAAGATTTGTGATATTTGAAGGGGCAATTTTGAATCTTGCCTAGGTTTTCTATTCTCCCATATAAGCAATCTTCTGGATCCAGATTTCTAGGCGACAGAAAGTGACTGCAAGGGTTTTAGCCTCCACTAATTAGGGCTTATCAAAACCTATTTTTCTTCAATTCTCTTCTCCACAAATCAATTCTATTAGAATTTTGATCATTGTAATCAATCTCTTGTACTCTTCTCATCGATATTAATAAAAGATCTCTCGTAAAGTGGATGTACACTAACACAACATTAGTGGAACCACTATAAATCGTTGTGTGATTTATTTTTCGTTATTGCTTTGATTTCTATATTTCTTGTTTGGGATTATGATCAGGTTTGGATTGGTCGAGATTTAGATTAATTTATTGATTGCTTGTTTTTACACTTCTTACCACGATCTCGTCTTCCGCTGTGCTTTTGGGGTTTTGATTTGAATGGTCTCAAGTTAGAATTCCATTACAACATTTGGTATCGGAGCATTGGTATTGGTAGGTGGTTGTAGAAATGCCGGAATCAGATAATACCTCAAGTAGTTCCTCAATGGGTAATCCAAGTGGTGTAGCGCCTTATGTACGTGGATCGTATGCGGCTTCAGGATCAAAATTGGTTATCGACAAGTGGAATGGCGATAATGATTTTTAAAATTGGCAATGGAAGATGAAAGCGGTTCTAAGGAGGAATCGGGTGCATCGGGTAGTGTTTGATACACATTTATTGCCGGCAGACATCTCAGATGTTGAGAGAGAGGAAATGGAAGAGTGGGCATTCATTACACTTCAACTTGCTATGGGAGAGAATGTTATCTCTGAAATTAGTGGTGAGACTACTGCTAAGGATATTTGGGACAAGTTGGAGGAGTTGTATATGAAGAAGTCACTAACTAATCGATTAATCTTATTGCGAACGTTCTTCACCTATAAGATGAAGGAAGGTACTTCGCTAAAGGCGCACTTGAATACTTGTGATGATTAGCAAATGAAGATGAAGGCGGTAGATTTGAAGATTGAGGAAGAACAAAAGGCGATGATATTGTTGTGTTCGTTGCCAGACCGCTATACAGGTTTCTCAAATAGTTTGATCTATAGCCGGGATACATTGACTCTTAATGATATCAAAACAGGTCTTCTTAGCGAGAAGTTATGGGATCAAATGAAGGAGTTGGGTGATGGAAGTAGTGGTGCTAGTAGTGGTCATGGTTTATTTGTGGAGAAGGAGAGGTATGTGAAGAAGGAGAATCGAGGGCGTTCTAAATCAAGGAACCCCGGTTGGAGAGGAAAGTCGAAGGAAAGAAAAGGCAAGTGCTATATTTGTAAGAAGCCCGGTCATTGGAAGAATGAGTGTCTGGACAAGGAGAAGGCAAAGAAGGAAGTAGTATCTTCATCAGTAGCGGTGGAGAGTGGAGTTGGTGAAGGAGACGTAGATGTTTTATCGGTGGTAGCATTAGATGTTTCGGGTAGCGAATGTGTGCTCAATTCGGGGGCGTCTTATCATATGACGCGGAATAGGAATTGTTTTTCATCTTATGTTGACAGAGAAGGAAATTCAATTGTTATGGGAAATGGTGCTATTTGTAAGTCGAAAGGCATTGGTTCCGTGCAAATTCGGATATTTAACGCAGTATTTCGTACTCTCACTAATGTGCACTATGTTCCGGGACTTAGGAAGCCTCTTATCTCTTTGGGGCAGCTGAATTCTTTAGGTTGAAAGATTACTATTAAGAGTGATAGCTTGCGAGTTTCGAAGGGTGCGCTTGTGATGATGAAGGGTGCTAGAACTCATGGTATTTAATTGCTTCAAGGAGTGACAATAGAAGGTGAAACTTGTGTAGGAGTTGATAGTTCTCGTGGCTTGGATGCGACTAGGTCGTGGCATTTGAGGTTAGGTCATGTCTCGGATAAGAGTTTGGATATTCTTCAGAAGAGGGAGATGATCGGTGGAGAGAGTTTCAACAAATTAGAGTTTTGCAAAGAATGTGTCATGGGAAAGCAAACTAAAGTCTCATTCGGTGAGGGAAAACATGATTCGAGAAGAGTTCTTGAGTATGTTCAGACGGATGTTTGGGGACCGGCACCAGTAGCTTCTTTGGGTGGAGCTCGCTATTATATTTATTTTATTGATGACTTTTCTCAAAAGGTATGGGTGTATATAATGAAGGCTAAGTCGGAGACATTTGCAAAGTTCAAAGCTTGGAATGCACTTGTTAAGAATGAGAGTGGCAAGTCTTTGAAAGTTCTAAGGTCCGACAATGGCGGAGAGTATGTTTTCGAAGAATTCTTGGAGTTTTGCAAGCATCATGGTATTTGGAGGCATTTTACTACATCGGGAGATCCGCATCGAATGGTGTTGCAGAGAGGATGAACCGTACTCTACTTGAGAAAGCTCGATGCTTGAGATTTACATCGGGTTTAACTAAGGAATTTTGGGCCGAAGCTTTGTCAACCGTAGTGCATATTATTAATCGAATTCCATGCTCGGCTATTGGTAACAAAATTCCAAAGGAAGTATGTAAGGGAAAGAGCATTGATTTGAGTTATCTTCGTGTGTTTGGTAGTCCGGTTTATGTGCATGATCTGGGAAATGATAAGCTTGAACCTAGAGCTTTCAAGAGGATTTTGCTTGGTTATACGGATGGAGTAAAAGCCTATCAGATTTGGAATCTAGAAACAAAGAAGGTAATAAATTCTCATCATGTTACTTTTGATGAGTCAACGTTGTTCAAGGAGAATGAGAGCTCATAGGATGTTCTTGACTTGGTTCATGGTGAATCAAAGGAGAAGGAAGTTATTCCCACATTTTGTCCAAGGAGTAGAGAGAGTAGAGTGGTTGGAGATGCTTGAGAGGAGGTAGCGGTTGATGTAACATCACATAGTCCATAGGGTGCCTCTAGTAGTGTTGATGATGTGCATGATTTTAGAGAAGATTGGGTACAAGGTGGAGCCGAAGGGAGTTTGGGTGATGGTATTGCTAGTCGGGTTTGTCGTCGTACTATAAGGCCACCTGAAAGATATGGTGATTGGAACTACCTTAGCTTTTATGATAATTTGGACTATGCTCTTCATGTAGTGCAAGATGAACCGATGGACCTTGATGACGTCATGGAGTCGAGTGATAGCTCGAAGTGGATTTGTGTCATGGAGGAAGAGATGCAATCATTGTTGAAGAATCAAACTTGAGATTTGGTTCCACTCCCTAAAGGAAACCATGATATTGGGTGCAAATGGATATACAAGGTAAAGGACGATAGAAGGTACAAAGCTAGGCTAGTGGCTAAGGGGTTTGCACAAAGGAAGGGGAAGGAGTATGATGAGATATTCGCACCGGTCGTGCGCCATACTTCTATTCGGATATTACTTACTATAGTTGCTATTCACGACTTGGAGTTGGAGCAACTTGATGTGAAAACCGCCTTCTTGCATGGTGACTTGGATGAAGACATCTACATGGAGCAACCAGAAGGTTTTGTTGTGGATGGTAAGTCAAATTTGGTTTTCAAGTTAAAGAAATCACTATATGGTTTGAAGCAATCACCTAGACAATGGTACAAGAGATTTGATCATTTTATGCTTGAAAATGGTTTTGATAGAAGTGTCAAAGATGCTTGTGTATATTTCAGTAAGTTGAAAAATGATTGTTGGGTGTATTTACTCTTGTATGTAGATGACATGCTCATTGCTTCTAAGGATAAGAATGAAATCAAAAAGTTAAAACTGAGTTTGAAATCGGAGTTCGAAATGAAGGATCTTGGAGAAACAAGAAGGATATTGGGCATGGAAATAGAAAGAGATCGAAAGCATTTTGAGTTGAAATTAACTCAAAAGGAGTATGTAGAGAAAGTGCTTTGCCGGTTTAGCATGGAGAATGCAAAGGTGTCAAATACACCTTTACCTTTGCATATGAAGCTTTCGAGTAAGGGATCACCTATCTTAGAGAAAGACAAGGCTTATATGGCGAAGGTGCCATATGCTAGTGTGGTTGGAAGTTTAATGTATGCTATGGTGTGTACAAGGCCCGATATTGCAAATGCCGTCGGGATGGTTAGTCAATATATGGCTAATCTGGGGAAATCACATTGGGAAGCTGTGAAGCTTATATTGAGATACCTTAAATGCACATTATCTCATGGTCTTATTTTTTGCGGTAGTGATAGAATGGATTGCAAGTTGGTTGGTTATTGTGATTTGGACTACGTCGATGATAGGGATCGAAGAAAATCAACTTCCAGATATGTCTTCACACTTGGTGGTACAGCCATAATTTGGAGATCGAGATTGCAGACCGTAGTTGCTTTATCCACTACAGAGGCGGAGTTTATAGCCTCGGTGGAGGCGGCAAAGGAGGCACTTTACTTGAAGCGATTGTTGTGTGACTTGGGGTTCGAGCATTATAGCATCGATGTTCGATGTGATAGCCAGAGTGCTATTCACTTGGTGGAGAATTTGGTGTTTAGCTCACGGACTAAGTATATTGAAGTGAGAGAGTCATTTTTGGTAGCCATGGATGAGGATAAGCAATTATATCTTTGGAAAGTGCACACAAAGGATAACGCGGCGGATATGTTCACTAAGGCATTGTCGGTTGGAAAGTTCGAGCATTGCTCGAACTTGATTCGCTTGGAGAAGTGCTAGGTGCCATAGGGTCGCACGGTTGAGGGAGGAGCTTGGTTATGGATGAGGAAGAGTATCGATGAGAGATTGAGGTTCTATCTTCTTGGTAAGTGCTAGTTTACACTCCTCGGCACTTTAGTCTTTGGTGAGAAGGTTTAGGATTTGGATGTTTTCAACACTTCATTAGCGGGCAGGGGCTTTGCCTGAGCTCGTTGGTGGAGTGCAATGGGCGGTGGCTTTGCCAGAGCTCATTGGGAAAGCGTTCATGTTTGGTTGAAGGTAGAAGTGGTGATAGTTGGTGCTATCAGTTGTTGATGATGGTATGGTACCATTGGAGTTGGAGATAGATATAGTGTCGAGGTGGAGTGTTAAATTTTGGTGACACTATATGGAGAATTAAAGAGGTTGGAAGTAGCTAGGTAATGGAGAGAACGGTTTGCAAATCGAAACTCGAAGGTGGAAGTTATGGCAAAAAGGTGGAGAGGTGCTGAAATGACGGTGACAGACGTCTGAGGAAATGGTCAGACGTCTGAGGCTTTAGCAAACCTATAGCAGACCTGTTACAGAGACTTAGGACAGACGTCTGAAGTTTTGGTCAGACGTCTGAGTCAGTTGCAGAATTTTTCTAGAGAGCAAAAACAGACATCTGTCACTCTGGACAGACGTCTGATGTCTCAGGAAAAAATTTCCCGAGACATTGGACAGACGTCTGTGGCGACTTCTGCCAGTTTTTTGGCCTGGGCTTGACGTGAAGATTTGTGATATTTGAAGAGGCAATTTTGGAATCTTTCCTAGGTTTTCAATTCTCCTATATAAGCTATCGTCTGGATCCAGATTTCTAGGCGACAGAAAGCGACTGCAAGGGTTTTAGCCTCCACTAATTAGGGTTTATCAAAACCTAATTTTCTTCAATTCACTTCTCCACAAATCAATTCTATTAGAATTTTGACCATTGTAATCAACCTTTTTTACTCTTCTCATCGATATTAATAAAAGCTCTCTCTTGAAGTGGATGTACACTAACACAACATTAGTGGAACCACTATAAATTGCTATGTGATTTGTTTTTCGTTATTGTTATTATTTCTATATTGCTTGTTTGGGATTGTGATGGGTTTTGGATTGGTTGAGATTTAGACAGAGTTATTGATTGTTTGTATTTACACTTCTTACCACGATCTCGTCTTCCGTTGTGCTTTTGAGGTTTTGATTTGAGTGGTCTCGAGTTAGAATTACATCACAACGGTTGCAACAAAGCCTTGCCTAGACACTTCATTCTTAAATCCCACAAATGGATAAGTCTACCTCATCGGTTTTTAGTGTTAAGAAATCAACACGATTAACACATTTCCAACATTTTCGGACTTACCATTCCTTGGTCAAGAGGGAAGCCTGGTAGGTTAGAACTCTATTGCTCCATCCCTACTCGACATCAATCTTAACTCTCATAAATAGATAAGCCTTACATTGTTGGCTTTTAGTGTTAAGCATAGTTAATTGCTTTTCAAACAAGTAAATGAACAATTAACCATTTTGTCATTTAGCAATTCTAACCCCTTTCTAAACCTTTTTTGTACTTTCAAAACCCTTTTAAAAATGATACATGTGTATGTATAGTAACTTGTTTAACAAACTTGATATTAAATAAAGAATTTTTTTTCGATTCAGCCTCATTTTAAAACTTATTATCGCAAATAGCCTTGTTTTGAAACTTATATCAATTATAGCCCTGTTTTGGCTAGCTCAGCGTTGAGCTGGCCAAAACATACTGACGACTTTTCAAAAGTCGCTAGTATATTTTTTTTTATTAAAAACATGTAGGCGGCTTTTGAGAAGTTGCCATTTGAGAAGTCGCCCACTAGCGACTTCCCAAAAGTCGCCTCTATGTTCTCATTAAAAAAAAGAAACATATGGGCAACTTTTCAAAAGTCGCTCATACGGGGTTATGTAACAAAAACAGAAGCCCCCTCCCTTCCTCCTTCACATTTTTACTTTCCCCTTCTATCTCCAAAAACCCCAAACCCAAATCAGAAATTTTTGCCCCAAGCCTAAAACTTTTTGCATTTTATTCAACAAATTGGAAGATGGTAAGCTCTTCAATGCGGTATGCTCCTCTAGGTATGGATAAATCAAAATTCTTTCAATTTAGGGTTTTGAAAAAAAGTTCAAAATATTAGTTTTTAAGATTTGTAAGTAATCATTGATTGTAGAGATAACTTAGTATAGGTGAAATCAGTGTTAAATTGTTGAAAAACAATGCGTAAATTCCTCGTGTTGATGTTGGAAAATAAATTTGATTATCTTGTTAACTTGTATATGTGTGGATTACTCGGAGATGTTACTGAGACCTATCGATGGTTCTGTCCTATATTTGCAACAACGTCATCGAACGAATAATCCTGAATTCGTCGCGGTAAAATTCTTAGTTTTGAAATGTACATATTGATTGATATTGTATGTTAGATGTTGATATTATTTTTGTGATATTTTGACAGAGCAATACTGCAGATGAGACCATAGACCATTCGTATAAAATGAAGAGAGTAACATCTGCTCATCCAGACATTCTACAGTTGATAGACCAAGCCGAATTTGGACTAGTTTTTAGGGTGGGGCACATCCAATTGGATCATTATCTTATCACCGCTTTGGTGGATAGATGGAGGCCGGAGTCATCTACATTTCACCTACGTGTTGGGGAGATGACTATCACGTTGGGTGATGTTGCATGCTTACTTGGCATACCCATAGACGGTGCTCCGTTGACCAACCCCGAGCCAGTCGATTTCCTTAGTTTATGCCAAGAGCTCCTAGGTTTAACTCCTCCAACAGAGGAGTGGTGGGGCAACGAGATGATACAGACAAGATGGTTTAGGCAACAGCTTGCAGATGACATACCAGCAGACACCATGGAGATTCAGATTCAGTAACGAGCCAGAGCCATTATTTTGCATATTATTTGCTCGAGGTTGATATGCGATCATTCGAAGACACGGATATGGCTTAGATGGCTTCCATTTCTAGAAAACTTTGATGTTTGTCGCCAGTATTCTTGGGGCAGTGCAGTTCTAGCGTATACATACTGCGAGTTGAGGAGGCTTGCTTTGCAAGAGAGCGCAAGCATTGGTGGTTGTGTGAGTCTAGTACAAGTATTTCCATTATTTACTTTCACCGACAGTTATTTCATATGCTCTTATCCAATTGAAAACATGTGTCTAATATTATTTACAACTTTGGTGTTGGACTTATCTACCTGTAGGTAGAATAACCATGAGGAGGACGGTGATTGATTTATCATTGCCATACGGTGCCAGGTATAATTAGTGCTGAAGTATAGTACATATAGTTTTTCGGATTTGATAAGTTACAATCTTATATTTCTGCAGGTGGGTAGGACCTAAAAGCACCGTTTCATCGCCAAGGTGTAATGTTGCCTTCTACCGTAATGAGTTCAATGTGCTAGACAATCATTCTGTGACTTGGACCCCATACGCAGATGTGCTTGAAGATCTTCCAAACTTATGTATCACTTCTATTCAGCTGTGGACTGCTCGTGTTCCTCTCATTTGCGCGTATCATCTTCCCGACCGAGTGATGAGGCAGTTCGATATGGCCTAGCATTTACCGGAACAACCACCACATTACAGGATTGATATCGCAGCTGGGGAGTATGCTATGGCGATTAAGACATGGACTGATCACTATATGCACACGCAACAGGAACGCGAGTTCACATTGTTCAAAGAAGAATATCTTTCTTGGTACTGGAACATCACGCGTCGATATGTTCTTCGTGCTATGCAGCCACCTACAACGCCTCCCATTGTTGCAGACCCTTACACACCCAGAGCACCCCTCGAAAGGAATGTGGTACGTAGTATGTCCAATCTTTATTCAAATATTTGAAATATATACTTTTCCTTGTATTTTATGTTATTATGGCAGGCGAACGTCATTTACCGTGCGATCGAGATTGTAGACGAGCTTGCACAAGAGGTTCCTGAAAGGTCGAAGGGGAAATGCTTCAGTGTTAAACGCATCTTAGAATCTATTTTGGGGAGGAACAAGTTAACAAGACCAAAACCACCTCCTCCTCCACCTCCACCACAGGCGCTCATCGAACATGCCATAGAAGCCTTCAATGTTCCTCCTACTACTCATACATATCAGCGGCGGAGACATCGAAAAGATGCTTCTTTATCTCAACAAACGCAAGTTGAAGTTGCTCCCGGCCCTTCACAGCCTATAGATCCTATGCAAGCAAGCGAAGAGGAGGATTAGCCAGACGAAATTACACTGTCTAGGAGGAAACCAAGACGCACTCCACTTGAACTTCGTAGGTTGAAGTAGGGAAGATGGTATAAATTATTGAATTGCTTTGTCCAGTTTTGTTGTGTTTAATGAATTGTTGAAATATTGGGATTAGTTGTTTTGTTGAATTGTTGGATGTCGGAATTGGAATTTAATTGTTGAATTGTAGGATGTTGGAATTTGAATTCAATTGTTGAATTGGTGGATGTTGTAATTTGAATTGTTGGATGTTGGATGATTGAATTTGATTGAAATGTTAAAATTTGATTGTAGTGATATTGTAGTGAATTTGAACGAATTGTTGAAACTAGATTGAATTATTGAAAATGGTTTGATGCAGGGTTTCTGTTTTGAAACCCTGCACACACTTCTGGGGCGATTTTTCAAAAGTCGCCAGTTGGCGACTTTTGAAAAATCGCCATCGAAGTGTGTGCAGGGTTTCAAAACAGAAACCCTGCATTACACCTAGGGCGACTTTTCAAAAGTCGCCCCAAGTGTGTGTGCAAGATTTCAAAACAAAAACCCAGCACTTCACCCTTCCTCATATCTCACTTTACCAAAAACCAAAAATAGAACCCAAAACCTAAGCTACATCTCTCTTCCATAATTTCAATAATTCCCGATGAAACTGAATATCTTTTATAGATTTGGAGACACAACAAGAAGGTAAGTTCCATTAGAACTACTAATTTTGTATAATCTTTTGCAGTTAAGACTAATTCCAACATTGTTATTTTCAAGAAAAAGTTGATGAAAATGGACAATTGGGAGATTGAGGACGAGACGATGAGGAAAATGTATGACGAATTTGAACAACAACGAGGCTTTGCACCGGTTAATGAAGAAACTATTGAGGTTAATTTCATCCCGGAGACGCAGGTTGAAAACTTTCCCCCTCGAGGGGTGGCGGTACATCAACAATGGCCGTGGTTAGCGTGAACCAATACAACAATCACTTCATGCAAAATTAATGGATGTGCTAGCTCGTCGTAAGCCTAACATTGCTAGTTCAAGCCAGACACCACCTCGGGTACTTTGTTATTGCGGAGATGAATGTAAAGTGGTTGTGTGTAGGAATGAAAATAATGTGGGCCGTCGCTTTTACCGTTGTGAATCGTACGATAATAAGTTATGACCTAACGATGTTGAATGCTGTAACTTTTTAAATGGAAAGATCCTGAAATGTGTCCGAGGGGAGTTGAATATGCCCTTGAGATGCAAGCATAAAATGCTCGTTTGGAGAAGTTGAACCTACAATATCACAATGCACTATTGAATAAGGGCGTAGCGGTCGATAAGTTGAGTCCTCGTAGATTATGGGAGGAGAAGTAAATACAAATTTGGATGTTCATGTATAATGTAATTGGTTTATGTATCGTTGAACATGTATTATGTAATCGATTTATGTATCATTAGCGTGTATCCTTGCATCTATTTACGTATCACTTAGCAGTTAGTATTTCTCAACTTACTTTCAGTGGAGTTATCCAATTCCAACACATACCATTCATCGTCTCAAACGAATATAGCACATGGAATAAAAACACAAACTATTCTTACATAAACAACATACGGTTTACAAACATCATACCAACAATAACACACGTATGAAAACTAAGTAATTGAATTACAACAACTCCTTTTATGACCATGCGGACCATATTTACTGCATCTATTCGTCCTTGGAGGCTGCATCTCGTCCATAGTGCCTTTAATTCTAGTAAACTTAGGCCTTCCTGGAGCTTGCCGAGTAGGGGGAGGAAGAACCATTTGACCTTCATGTGGAGACCAATACCTTTTATCGCGTACAGGATGAAATTCCGCTGAGTAAGCTTCTAGGTAGTTCTGTACGGAGTACCAATGTGATGCAAATATCAATGTGTGTACAATGATAAGTAACGTAATAAAAATGAGGTGTATGATAACGGTTCGAGAAAAACATGTATATGTTATTATATAATTATTAGTGATGCAACTTAATATAATAAAAATTATATAACTTATTAAATGAAACATTAGAAAATACATGTTATACCGCTTTTATACAAAAAGATTAACAAATCATCGTTACCGTAATAGAGAGATTTTATGAAATCTTAGTATTGCGGGTCGGATTGGGGCGGGTTGGCCAATCCCCAACCCGACCCTAGACCCGGAGCTCTAAAGAACGGGTCATGGGTCTATCCGCCTCAATAACCCAATGGAGCGCGTCTTGACGGGTCAAAACAGGGGCGGCTCGACCGGGTTTAGACCCTAGACCCGCCCTATTGCCATCCCTAACTGTGATCTATCTCCAATGCAAAATGAATAAAGTTTGATCTGAATGAATTCAAACCAATGTCCTTGGTAAAATTGTGGAATGACCACGAGTAATTTTAGCATTTAATTTACTTCTTATGCACTTTAGCATGCCTACTATAAATGATAATTTATTGCTCTACTTTGCTAATTAGGTACTAATCATTTTGGTAATTCTCCAAAATTATTCATACAATAGGTTGCTTCCTTACTGTTTAATTAATGTACAACTATTCCATGAAAATCACAACACAACAAATATTGATGATTGATATTTCCTACTTAAATCGATGATCTCGGTACACCCAATCTATATTAAATATTTAGAAATTGTATATCAATTTATTTTTATCTGGCTATGGTGTATGGTGTATGGTGTATTAATTATTGTATCCAAATCTAGTCCAACCATAATATAGTTGCACCAACCGAAAAAATATAACTTGGCCACACTTGAACCGGAGTGTTTCCCTAAACAAGTAGAAGGTTGTAACCACCAACCTATAATTTTGGAAATACCAGTATACAAACATTTTTTTAATACACAAAACTTCAAACCATTTACCATGGTTTCCCATACCGGATGGGTTGCCCTAGGTGGTTGCCTTGCCAGCTTTACTATATGGCAGGACCTATTTGTATCCTTGAGATTTGATACATGATGTATAACTCTATACTTATCTATATAAGGATATGGTAAAGATAATTCTAAATCATAAATAATATTTATGTTGCTATCTAGCACGCTTCTTTAGTGACTATAGGTTGATATGCATGTGCTGAGAGTTTTCAATGCTTGCAATGCCTTTTGCACCTGTGTCTGATCTTCACATCATGTGGTTACTTCAGTTGTGCGATGCACATCAAGAGATGCAGTCATAGGCAAAATTATGAAAGCATTATTTACGTGATGTAGATCAAGAGATGCAGTCATGTGATTCATATCATTATTTATGCTTCAGGTAGATTATAAAAGGACCTACACCTAGTTATATGGAAGAAAAATTACTTTTACTTATTTTAGCTGCATCCAAAATTTTGTGTACTGTTATTTTAGTTATATAGGCAGTGCAGCCTAACTCTTTATTCTTTGTTGGCCCTGGATGTAACTAACAATTGTAAAATTTATAACTTGGAAATTGATTTTATTAAGGGAAATGCTGGAACATTGAAATACAAGTTCATTCGTATCTAACAGCTCTTAGGTGTGTTTTTGCACTCATAATGGTATATAATAAAACCATTGAAATTAGGAACCATCCTTTATTTTCAAGTTTCATTGGCAATAACCTATGTCAAAAATATGTTTTAAATTACACCCTGCTTTTTATTTTTGGTAATTTCGAAGTTTAAATTTAGAACTTAATTGCATGTTCAAAGCTTTCTTTTTGAATTTATTTTGAAAATTGCAAATGTTTCCAGTTTCTGGCTGATCAAAAAATGCACAAGTGAATACATAACCTTTAAGGTTGGTTGTTAGCTTAAGTTGTGCATGTTCCAAATAAAAAGGCATGGATGTATTGTTAAAAGCAATTTTAAATGTGTTTCAATACAAGTAGGATTGTATTAAAGGAAATCAGATTGGATGTTGCAATATCTTCTGTGTTACTTAACTTAATAGATGCGGTGCGAGTTGTATATCATATAAGCCCAATAGCTCATCTACTCATATCTTTTTACATCTTTGCTGCTATATATAAGATAGCTGTATCAATTACAAGTCTGTATGACAAAAGTAATAAAATTCAATTGATAGCTTTTCTTTACATGGTAGCAAAGCCATTAAATTGTCTAATGACAAGAAACAATTGCCATCCCATTACCCATCAGATCATTCTCATCACTTGGGTAGGTTGCAACTGCCGTAGATCATCTGAAATTGTTCTCTTCATTTGAATCTGCTAGTTATATCGTTTCTTGGAACTTCTTTTTCATTCATTTCATCATTGAGTCTTGCCTGAGCAAACTGTTAGAGAATTATCATCATCCAATTCACCTGCTGCTCTCAAATTGATTTCAAGAAGTTTGATTGCATCACTTCTGAGTAATTCTTGATTACTCGGTTCACAGTATTTTCTGATTCTTGCATCTTCTTCATCGGTTTCCTTGTCATCTTCTCCAACATTTTGACATGGTCGAAGGAGATATTGATAATAATTCATCCACATCTCCAAATTCAAGATCAAATCCTGCACAGCAACCAACAAATGAAAACATATCCAAACTCATAATTAGCCTTCAAAGCCAGTTGGTAGCAAATCAGTTAGATGAAACAAATTTCTTGTTATGGAAATTTCAAGTGTTAACAGCAATAAGAGGATATGGACTGGAACCATACATTCTTGGAACCAAGACTATGCCAGATCAACACATTACCACTACAGAAGGATCTTCAGTTGTAAATAGAGAATATACAATTTATCAGAGGCAAGATAATTTGTTAAGTTCATGGCTTTTATCTACCACAAGTGCAAGTCTATTACCATAATTGATAGGGTGTACAACTGCCAAAGATATATGATCAACAATAGAACAAGTGTTCAATTCTCAATCTGCAGCAAAGGTCATGCACTATAAAAGACAATTACAAAATCTAAAAAAGGAAAGTATGCCCATGAGAGAGTATCTAACAAGGGTGAAAACATTATGTGATTTACTGGGTGCTGCAGGACATGCCATTTCAGATACAAAGCAAATTTTGTC
Source organism: Allium fistulosum (assembly GCA_030737815.1). NCBI lineage: Eukaryota > Viridiplantae > Streptophyta > Magnoliopsida > Asparagales > Amaryllidaceae > Allium > Allium fistulosum. The sequence continues at coordinate 423,754,975 of CM060908.1, forward strand.
AATTTTAAGTGGCCTAGATGATGATTATGAAGCTGTAGTAGCTATAATTTCTTCAAAAGAAACTACTCCATCCTTATCATATGTTCATTCTATCCTCCTTGCTCATGGAGGTAGAATTGAACAAAAGAAACCAGTGGCTTCAGATTTTACTGTCAATTACACATCAAATAACAAATCCAGAAATCAAGAAAGAAACAGTTCATCCAACTATAAAGGAAATAACTAGCAAAGAGGAGGTTAGTCATCCAAAAACAGAGGAAGAGGTGGAAGGTTCAATAGCAACAACAATAATAGACTCAGATGTCAAATATGTGAAAATTTTGGTCATGCAACAAATAGGTTTAATTTTAGGTTTGATGCAAACTACATACCATGACAGCAAAACAATCAAAGAGGCTATAATCCTAATGCAAATCTGGCCAATATGCAACAAGAATCAAGAAACTGGACTGAAGTAACAAGAAACAATCATAGTGATATAACCAAACCAGAGGACATTGTAGATGAAATCTGGTATCCTGATTCTGGAGCAACTAACCATGTGATCAACAATCTCAGCAGCCTAAATCTTGGCAGTAAAGAATATCGAGGTAAACAGTGTATACACATGGGTAATGGTGTATCAACTAAAATAACACACAATGGTAATGCTTACATTCAAGATGATAGGCAGCTTCTAAATAATTTATTAAGAGTCCCTCAAATAAAGAAAAATTTGATAAGTGTTTCACAATTTGCTAGAGACAACAATGTATACTTTGAGTTTTACCAAAATTACTGCTAGTTAAAGATATACTAACTAAAAAAATTCTCTTCCAGGATAATATAGAGAAAGGACTTTACAAGTGCTCTCTAGTTGATGCAAGAAATTTGGGACACGGGAAAATGTGTTGTAATATTTCTAAAACTACACAAAATGGAAAGAATATGAGTACATTTGATACTTGGAATTATAGATCAGGTCATCCCAGTGTTGATGTTGTAAAGAAAATTTTGAATAGAAATAACTTTTCTTATGATAGTATATCTACCCTTATGTTTGTACATATTGTCAAATGGGAAAAAGCCACAAACTTGCTTTTCAAAATGCTCGGACAAAATATAATAAACCTCTAGAACTTATTGTTGTTGACTTATGGGGTCTTGCTCCTATTAACACTAATTATGGATTTAAATATTATATATCATTTATTGATGCATATTCCAGATATGTTTGGATATATTTTTTGAAAGAAAATCAGAGACATATCATGCAGTATTACAATTTATAGCTCAAGTTGAAAGACAAACAAGTTTTAAGGTGAAACTTATGCAAACTGATGGAGGGACTGAGTTCAAACCACTCAAGGAATAATTTCAAAAGAAAGGAATAATTCAAAGAATTACTTGTCTACACACATCAAAACAAAATGAGCTAATAGAAAGAAAAAGCAGACATATAGTAGAAACTGGACTCACCATGCTTGCACAAGCATCTTTACCATTGAAGTTCTAGCCATATGCTTTTGCTACTGCAGTGGTTATAATTAATCAGCTGCCCACTAAAGTTTTTGAGGACAGAAGTCCAACTGAAGTGCTATTCAACAAGCAACCTGATTATCAAAGCTTAAAAGTATTTGGCTGCTTATGTTTTCCCTGTTTAAGGAAATACAATAATCACAAGTTAAACTTCAGATCATACTCCTGTAAATTCTTGGGATATCCCAACAATGTAAAAGTGTATAAATGCTTGGACATCAAAAGAAGAGTATTCATCTCTAGACATGTCATTTTTAATGAACATGTATTTCCATTCAGTGAAAAGGAGATCAAGACAACACAGAAAATTTATAACTCAAAGTTCTCTATACGACCAATACCTCTAGATCATGATGTTATCACTCAGATGCAAGATATAGATCATCTGAATGACCAAGGACCTCAACTCGCTTTGCCCAACTCTCAACCAGGTCAAGAATCACCTGAATCATTTAAAAGTCTCATCTCAACATCTCAGCAAAATTCAAGTCATCAATCAGACCCTATTCAAGCACATGATGAAGCTCAGTCATTCAGTACCCAACCTGAAACACAAAATAATAACACAAGACAGCAAACTGCTCCAACAAGAGATGGTCATCATATGATAACTAGAGCTAAAAGTGGTATATTCATGCCAAAAGTATATATCACAAACATAGATACTGAAGAACCATGTACATATCAGCAAGCATTGCAAAGTGAGAAATGGAAAGCAGCTATGAGAGAAGAATATGATGCTCTTATAAGAAACAATACATGGAATCATGTTTCTCCACCACATCATAAAAATATTACTGGATGTAAATGGACCTACAAGCTAAAAAGAAATGCAAATGGAACTATTTTTAAGTATAAGGCAAGACTGGTAGCAAAAGGATTCTCACAACAACAAGGATTTGACTTCAATGAAACTTTCTCACCAGTGGTAAAACCAACATCAATCAGAGTTATTCTTACAATTTCCCTACACAAGAACTAGAGCATAAGACAATTGGATGTAAACAATGCATTTTTGAATAGTGTTCTACAAGAAGAAGTGTATATGGAACAACCACGTAGTTTTAAACAAACTGAAAATGGAGAACTTGTGTGTAAGCCGAGAAAGGCAATTTATGGATTTAAACAAGCTCCTAGAGTATGGTTAGAGAAATTGAAATCTACTCTAGTCAGACTTGGTTACAATCCAACAAGATCAGACAATTCATTATTCACCAAGTTCCATGAAGACAAAGTGACAAATGTGCTAGTATATGTGGATGACTTCACTGTCACTGGCAGCAATGACAATGAAATCAAGGATCTCATATAGAAGTTAAACCAAGAATTCTCAATCAAGGATCTTGGAGATTTAAATTATTTTACTAGAATTGAAGTTAAGAAAACATCAAATTCAGAAATTCATTTAAGCCAAAAAAATATTTTAGAAATTCTCAATAAAGCAAAAAAGGATAAAGCAAACAATATTCCCACACCAATGATTACCAATCTACACTTATCAAAAAAAAGCTATAACAAATGCAAAACAATATAGAAGCACTGTAGGAACTCTACAATATGTAACAATAACTAGGCCAGAAATTGCATACAGTTTAAACAAAGTCAGTCAATTCATGAAAAATCCTCTTGATGAACATTGGAAGGCTATAAAGAGAATTCTAGATACTTAAAGGGGATAATAAATCATGGTTTAACTCTGAAAAACTATACTAATTTATGTTTGGTTTTGCAGATGCTGACTGGGAAACTGATCCAGATGATCGAAGATCAACAACTGGATACTGCATCTACTTAGGAAAAAAACCCAATTTCTTGGTGCTTAAAAAAATATTCAACCAATTCTAGATCCAGCACCGAAGCTGAATATAGAAGTGTTGCTAGTGCAACTTCAGAATTAATGTGGATCAAATCACTACTTACTGAACTGGAAGTCAATCTTAACAACAAAGCAACACTATGGTGTGATAATCTTAGTACAATGTCATTAACAGCAAATCCAGTTTTACATTCTAGAACTAAGCATATGGAACTGGATCAGTATTTTGTCAAAGAGCAAGTGATAAATGAAAATCTACAAGTTAACCACTTACTGAGTACTTCCCAGAGAGTCGACATCCTTACTAAGCCACTATCAACCATAAACTTTCACAGATTAAAGCTTGAACTCGATGCTGAAGAAATTCACAAGTAATCGAAAGCAACCCAAGAATCCTAACTTCAACTGAAAGGGTATGCAGATAAACTGAAGTAATCACAAGAAGTCCTTAATTTTTTCTGGTGTCTGAAGTCAAGATCGAAGAGAATTGTGTTGATTTTAAAAGTAGCTGAAAATCCCAATGGGAATCAGAGAATCTAAGCTTCAATTGAGAAGATATGTTGTCAAACTAAAGTAATCTCATAAAGATTTTCATTTTATCTGATGATTGAAGCTAAGATCAAAGAGATTTGTGTCGATTCTGAGAGCAGCTAGAAACCCTAGCTTCGTTTGAGGGGAAGTATTAAAGGAAATCAGTTTGGATGTTACAATATCTTCTGTGTTACTTAACTTAATAGATGCGGTGTGGGTTATATATCATATAAGCCCAATAGCCCATCTACTCATATCTTTTTACATTTTTGCTGCTATATATAAGATAGCTGTATCAATTACAAGTCTGTATGACAAAAGTAATAAAAATCAATTGATAGCTTTTCTTTACAGATTTTATACTTATTGATTGTTTTCTTAATGCAATAAACATCAGAAAATCAGTAAGCATTAGAAGCTTTTTAATTCTTAATAGTTACAGATGTTATTAGAACACTTGTTGAAATAGGTGTTTAGTGGCATTAATCATTTTTTACGAAAAACACAAAAACCATAAAGGCATGCATATTGCACAGCTTAAAATATATCACTTATATGATTATTTACAAACACTAGGGATGAAAATGCATGTAAGGTTATGAACTGCAATTTATCATCAAATTTCTTTAAAGATAGTTAAATTTTAAATGAGTGATGCTATTCAAATTTTTTAGCAATAAAAAAGAAGTTGAACAAGTTTAAATTTGAATTTACCATGCAAAAGTTCCCATAGACTGCCATTCTCTATGTAGTCATAGAATAGTAGATCTCCATAAAGCAAGAAGTAGTAGATAACCTCTAGTACTTCAAAGGTTTAGCTAAAGCAAGTATGTTATCTCTGCATCACCTATTGTATTTTGAATATTAGAAACTGAAGTGTAATTTTATGTCTGTATGACTAGGGAAATTCTGCAATAGTGTAACAGGCTCAGAAATTTATGCACTTGTATAACATAATGCGGTGTCAGCGCTAACAAAAGCTTTGATCACAGTGAGCAGTGAATTTGGAATGTGAGAGGGTACGACAAGTGGTGCATTTCTGAACCATGACCTGTGTGAAGCAGCAACAGAAGATGTAGATTTAGATTCTAATGCAGTGTGTGCATGCTGAAGCGAACATGGTGCAATGTGTAGCAATGTGAACATGGTGCAATGCATCGCAGTGTGAATAGAATGATAGAGGATGCTACTACATAGTCGAAGTGGATGGACGACTATGCTAAAGTGGAGTATATAGCGATGTTGAAATGATGAAAATTCTATCATGTGTTTGAGCGGTCAGGGAGTGAGTATATGTGTTTTAGAAGAGCGAACTGATAGCTGTGCTAAAGTGGAGTGGAGTAGATTGTTGCTGAAGCATGAATTGCATGAGTTGTTGAAGCATAATGTGGAGTAAACTATTTCATAAGGGTGCTGAAACAAGCAGGCTATTGTTGATTTGAGTTGCACATGGTGAGTAAGCAAAACTATAATAACTTGAAATTTGTCAATAGTGTAATTTGACACTTAAAAATATTTTGAAAGCAATTTGAAATTTGATTATAAGAACAAAAGATAATTTGAGACCTTTTTAAAGAAAAAAAGGGAAGAAATTTTGTTCCCTTGACTACTAACAAAATAAACTAATAAAATAAGAAGTCTATTGTTTTCTTTACCTAATAAAACAACGAGAATGATTATAAATTAAGAAAATAATTTGCCTAATAAAACAAAAAAAAATTAACCTTGTCTAATAAAACAAAATTGCATAATGACTAGCCTAAATAAAATAGTATAATGACATGCTTAATAAAACAATAGTACAAAACAAAATGGTGTAATAACTGGCTTAATAAAACAGTAGTATAAAACATAATAGTATAATTACTTGTCTAATAAAAAAATAGTATAATTATGTCTTGCTTATATATAAACCCCTAACCCACTCCTTTCATTTCATTCATTCCCTTTCCCTCGTCATCTTCTTTTCCCCATTAAAACACACCACCTATGGATTAAGCAGAAGCGTCAGTTTGTGAGTAAACTTCTCTCACCTCTATTGTTTATTTCCTTCTTATTTCTTTTTCTGTGTATAAAGTATAAAAACATCGACATAATTGAAATTAAAGTATAAACCATAGAATTGTAGGTAGTGTGTCCCCTCTTATTTTGCTATTTTATTATTTATTTCATTATGTTATTTTGCAAAGTAGGCTTTGCCACCACCACATTCTATTATTTTATATTTTTGTAAAGGTAGACGCTACCACCAACCCATCTTGTTATTTTATTTTTGCAAAGTTACGCCCTGCCATAACCGCGTATTTAAATTTGTTAGGAAATGTTTAATTATTGCATATGTTATTATGATCTTGATCATGTATGTTATTTGCATAAAGCAAGAATATTGTTCAAACTTGTAACCCTTAGTGATATTGGTACGCGATAGTTAGGTAGGGATTATCGTAAATAAAAGGAAGGTGAAATATAAACCCCTTATAACATTGGGTTAACAATAGTTAGGTGGAATTACTATCAGATTGTAATTTGAATATATTAAACCACTCGACGACATCGGGTTAACAACAGTTAGGTGGGACTACTGTTGTATATAAACTTGTGAAACATGTTAAATATTGTAAATTGATCAATGAGTGATATACTAGATAGAGCTATTATCCATCCTAACTGGATTGACTCGAGGTAACATCTTGAACGTAGCATCCTTTCCCTCATGTCATTATTCCGATGATCTGTTGTACATGCTTTGTTGTAATGGCTACATGACTTAAATATATGATGGATAAAAGGGTAATCATGTAGGCTAGGATAAACCAAGCAGGTTATGTACAATATTGTAGATCGGTGGGTGCACCCACAATGCTGATTCATAGGTGTTACTGGGTATCACTAGGTGTTCATTCATTTTCCAGTATATTTGAGTCGTAGATGATACTAGGTATCACTGGGTGTCGATTCAGTTTTTGGTAGTTGATCAAATTTGTCACTATCATATGATCATATGATGTGGTATAAATGACTTGCGATTAGGGATAATCAAAATTGAGTAGTTTTGCGATTGTGGTCAGATTAAGTAGAAACAGACCATCTGTAAAATGATTTATATATGATACCTACATGGGGGTTGGGTAATTGACATATTAATATGATGATTTTATTCTGTTCTCTTTTATTATTTGATGTTTGAGTTTACTCACGGCTCGTTTCTAGCCTGACCTAGGTTGTTATTTGTTTTAACAACTAAGGGTCGGATAGAGGGTTTATTTTAGGATATACTTTCATTATATCGTTTCTATTTTGTGCTTTTAGGGGAGGAATGTGTATGGTCTAAATATAGTATTCCATTTCTCATATTTTGTCGTACTAGCAAGAAGATGAGGTGAACTTCAACTAGATCATTCGAGACTTCAGGATAATATTCTAGTATTTAAGAGGTATGGTGACCATGTGCATAGTTGTGTATATATCTTTTTGATGGTGTCTGTAACGGGATGTTGGCATCTGTTTTATATAAGGATGTGATCTATATGTATGTGTGAGACTTTTTAACCACACTGATGTTGTTGTTGAAGTTTTATTTTACGTAATCCTATCTCTATATTATTCACCCTAGGAAACTCGTATATATTGCTTTGTGCCAAGACGAGGTACTTATGTCGTAGAGATTCAGGTATATGATATTATATATTTGTATTGACACAAGGCAATATATATGAGAGATCGCTCCTATCGTGTCCTTTACTTCGTACTTTCAGACATTAGCCTCCCTCTGATAGCATGGGTACAGGCATACATTCTGGCATCAGATCCTAGGTTTGAATAATTTGGAGATAGAAGCATAAATAGGCTTTAGTGGAGTGAGACTAAGGTGGCATACCTGAGTCTAGATAACCTGTATATTATATATATATAAGTGGATAGACCAGCTTTTGAATTTTAAGCGACTGTTAGATTGATTGTTGGGGTATAATAAAAGTGTAGATAGGACAAGCTTTCTTAGTCGTTTCTGATTTCCATCTGTACTTCTCTTCTATTTCTAATGAAATTGTCTTTCACCTCCTTGATACAGAAAATATTGTTTGACCCAGAGGCGATCACGTCGGTGCCCAGATCGGATTTCATAACGTTCAGTCTAGTGACCTTGGTATTTCTGATGTAATGATGACCATGGATCAGTGGATGGAACTTTTGAGAGGCATGTTGGATACTACAGTGGTCAAAACACAAAATCCTGCTCCGCGCTCAAACTTTACCTGAAAGTGTAGTTGTTATGCTAGTCTGGGCGATAAGCTATTATTTGGGAATGGAGGTCCCATGGGTATCCATACCCAATTGGGAAACTATGAGAGAATCTTCGATGATATAGATTTTGCAGATCCATAGAAGAGAAAGCTCACATCTAGAAAACTGCAAGGTGGAGCTTTAGATTGGTACGATGCTATTACTTTGGAGATTCCTAAAGAAGAGATTTCATGGGAGCGATTCAAGGACCTGATTAAAGCTTATTTTATTCCTGAAGCATCCAAGGAAACTTTATTTAGGAATTTTATTGATATGAAGCAAGATAATATAACAGTGCAAGAGGATGTGAATTAGTTCAATGCTCTATCGAAATATGAACCAGCCTTAATTAGTACACCCTAGAGAAGAATGCCAAGTTGGTTCGAGGAGTGAGGAAAGACCTCAAGGATAGAATTCTAGCTCGGTTGCATAGTTCATGTGAGGATATCCTAGATACAATGCTTCATTTTGAGAGCGTTTATGAAGAAGATAAAGAAGCAGGAACTCTGGATGAACAACAAGGCCAAGGAGCGAAGCGGAAATTCTTTTATCCCAAGAAGGACCAACGATTAAAGAAGAAGCAATTGGGACCTAATCTTCGATCTCAGTAAAGGAAGAAGATTGATAATTCCCATACTGCGTGTTACATTTGTGGAGTCAAGGGACACTTCACAAAAGAATGTCAGTGAGCTCACAATAGTAATACTAGGAAATGCTTCAACTATAATGAGGCTGGCCATATCTTAAAGGATTGTCCAAAGTCAATGGAGCAAAGATAGTGAAAGCTATTTGTTATTGAATCTGCAAGGTTATCGGATCAAGCGAAGGGAAAAGCAGCCGCAGTTCTTGAAGGTATGATTACAATATCTTATATATATGTATGAGTTCTTTTTGATTTGGGCGATTCACATTTATTTATATCAAAAGAGCTAGTAGAGAAATTAAAGTTGGATTATACATTGCTAGTAACATTGCTTGGGGCAGTGAATCATATATGTGGTTACGCTACTTTAGGGATGAAATGCTATGATTTGATTGTTGATCTATATGAATACTCCTTTATGTGCAATTTGCATGTTATGAGTCACTTAGGTTTTGGAATTATTTTGGGAAAGGACTAGCTTGAGCCTTATGATGCTCGCTTGTTTTGTGCTAATTGAGTTATTACCCTAAAGCATGCCGATCATAGAAATCGTATTGTATTTACCCTTGATTCTTCGAAAGTAGGGTCTTGTATTTCACTTTAAGCTATGGAATCTCAAGATGACAAAGTCGAGAAGATTCCAGTCATGAAATATTTTTGGATGTGTCTGATTTTGTAGAAGGATTGCCCCTTTTAGAGTTGTAGTATTCTGGATAGATTTAATTTCAAGTTCACATCCTATTAGCAGACCTCCTTGTCGAACGTGCCCTATTGAGATGGAAGAATTACAAACTCAATTAGAAGGACTCGAGCAGAAGAACTTTATTAGATCAAGTAGTTTTCCATGGGGTGCAGCAGCAATATTAGGAAAGAAAGCGGATTGATCACTGAGGATGTGCATTGATTATAGGAATTTGAATGAGATGACGATTAAAAATTATTATCCACTGCCACAGATTGATGATCTTTTTGACCAGCTGAATGGAGCGAAAGTTTTCTCACAACTTGATTTATCTACTAGTTTTTAGCAATTACGAATAACTAATGATAGTATTCCTTTTACAGCATTTAGAACTAGATATGGATCCTATGAGTGGCTAGTTATGCCTTTTTGGTTGATGAATGCACCTGCTTATTTCGTTGACTTGGTGAATTGAGTTTTCTATGGTTATCTGGATAAATTTGTATTAGTTTCCATCAATGATATCCTGGTCTATTCAAAAACCGAGGAAGAGCATACAAAACATCTAAGAATTGTCCTAGAAACTTTGAGATTGCATCAACTCAAAGCTAAATTCATGAAATGCCACCTTTGGAAGAAAGAAGTGAAATTTCTTAGACGTGTTGTCTTTGAAAAAGGTATTTCTATTGATCCAACAAAAATCAAAGCTATTTAGAAGTGGAAGAGATTAGAGTCAATTACAGAGATTCATAGTTTCTTGGGATTGGATGTATATTACATACGTTTTATTCAAGATTTTTCAAACATTTTCGACTCCATTGACCCTTTTGATGAAGAAGGAAGTAAAGTATGACTGGTCAAAGAAGTATGAAGTAGCATTTAAAAATTTAAAAGAATTATTATCTCATGCATCTAGTTTGATAGTGCCTGATGGTAATAAGGATTTGGTAGTATATACAGATGCTTGCGGGAGTGGTTTTGGAGCTGTGTTGATGCAACGCGAAATAGTCATAGCATATGCATTAAGATAGATAAAGACCAAATGAAACTAGATATGCTACTCATGATTTAGAGCTAGAAGCAGCGGTATTTGCTTTGAATTATAGAGACATTATCTGTTAGGAGAACAATTCATTCTCTATACAGAACATAAATCCTTAAGATGCTTATTTTCTCATAAAGATATGAATATGCGACAACAATGGTGGCTTGAATTTTTAACTTCTTTTTATTTTAAGATACAATACACTCCATGAAAGGGAAACATAGTGGTTGATGCTCTTAGTCAGAAATTACAATTCATGGTTTCTATGATGATCGCTGAATGGAAAGATTTGGAGGGCTAAGTTATTGTAATGTTCAGTTTAGAATAAAGGATGAATCATTCACTATGTTAGCTATTTTAGAAGTACAACCAAGCTCAATTGATAGATTCGAGCTGGTTAGAAAGATGGTCTTATGCTGATTGATCAAATGCAATGGCTGCATAATGAAGAAGGTAGCGATGATCTAATGAAGTTCGATCTTGACTCGAATGGTAGCTTATGATCGAAAGGAAGACTATGCGTTCCTATCATAGCTGACCTAAGGAAGGACGTTCTTGATGAATGTCATTGTTCCATGTTCATTATCTATCCAGATGCGACAAAAATGTATATAGATATGAAATGCATGTATTATTAGGAAGGTATGAAGCGTGATATAGCATAATATCAGAAAAAGTGCACAACATGTCAGCTAGTGAAGGAGAACATCAGAAACCCAATAGATTACTTCAACCATTAGAAGTAAGGCAGTGGAAATGATATCGGATTTCTATGGACTTTATTGATGGACATCCAAGTTTGAGACAGGAAAATGAAAGCATTTGGGTGATAGACGATCGACTTACTGAAAGTGCACATTTTATTCGTATACGCTCGAATCGAACAACAGAAAGTTTAGGTATATTATTTTTCAAACATATTGTCAGACTACATGGAATATCCAGAAGTATTGTTAGTGACAGAGATCCCGTTTTCACTAGGCATTTCTGGCAGGATTATAGAGTGCCTTAGGAACACTACTCAATCTCAGTACGGCTTATCATCCACAAATGGAGGGACAAAGTGATCGAGTCGATAGAGTTGTCTAAGACCTTTTGAGAGCTTGTATTCTCGAATTTAATGGTTCTTGCGAAGACCATCTTCGTATAGTAAAATTCTCTTATAATAACAGTTTCCAGTCCAGCATTGGCATGGCACCTTTTGAAGCACTTTATAGAAGGTTGTGTTGTTCTCCAACTTGTTGATTGGAAACTACTGATATAATGATACAAGGTATAGATATGATGTGAGAGACGACTGAGAAGATCGAGTTTATCAAAGATCGTATGAAAACTTCTTAGTCTGGATAGAAGAGTTATGTTGAAAAGCGTAGAATGGGCTTAGAATTTTTAGTCGGGGATTATGTATTTGTAATGATATCTCCAATGAAAGGAGTAATAAGATTTGGAAAAGAAATTATATCCTATTGTGGAGCATGTTGGAAGCTAAGCATATCGAGCTAATTTACCTGCTTATCTATCAGGAGTACACAACGTGTTCCATGGTCCCAGTTGAGGAAATGTCTTGTTCTAAAGCCAAGACAACTTAAGGAGCTAGAAATTAAACCAAACCTGACTTTCACCATCGAGCCAGCATGGTTTGTAGATTCAAGGGTGAAATAATTAAGAAACAAAAATGTTCTATTCGTAAAAGTTCAATGGTAAGAAAATTCCAGAAAACTATACATGGGAGGCCGAGTAACTAATGAGATGGACACATTCTAATTTATTCTCTGCTTAGCCAGATACAATAGCTCTGTGTTTTATTTCATTCGAGTCACGAATGATTGGATGTTTAATTGTTGTTTGTTATAAATTAACCATATTTAGAAATTGCAAGGACGCAATTTTTTATAAGGAGGGAGTCTGTAACAACCTAAAATTTGGCAATACAATAATTTGACAGTTAAAATATTTTGAAAGAAATTTGAAATTCGATTATGAAAACAAAAGGTAATTTGGGATTTTTTTTAAAGAAAAAAAGGAAGAAATTTTGTTTCCTCGAAATTTTGATAAAATAAATTAAGAAGACTATTATTTTCTTTGCCTAACAAAACAAATGAGAATGATTACCTCCTAGAAATTAAGAAACAAAATTACCTTATAAAACAAGAAAAAATCATTAACCTTACCTAATAAAACAAACTAGCATAATGATTAGTCTAATAAAACAATAATATTACACAAAATAGTATAATAACATGCCTAATAAAACAAAATAGTATAATGACTAGCTTAATAAAAAAATAGTATAAAACAAAATAGTATAATGATTGGCCTAATAAACTAATAGTATAAAACAAAACAGTATAATATTTTGTTTAATAAAACAAAATAGTATAATGACTAGTCCAATAAAACAATAGTATAAAACAAAATAGTATAATTATTTGCCTAATAAAATAGAATAGTATAATTACTTACTTAATAAAATAAAATATTATGATTATGCCTTGCTTATATATAAACCTCCAACCCTCTCCTTTCATTTCATTCAGTCTCTCTCCCTCATCGTCTACCTTTCCTCCATTAAAACACTCCACCCAATGATCAAGCAGAAGTATCATTCTGTGAGTAAAATTTTTTCACCTCTACTATTTACTTCCTTTTTTATTTCTTTTTTCTGCGTAAATTAAAGTATAAAAACATCGACGTAATTGAAATTAAAGTATAAGCTATAGAATTGTGTAGAAATAAAGGGCAGCGTGTCCCTTCTTGTTTTGCTATGATATTATTTATTTCATTATGTTATTTTGCAAAGGTAGGGTCTGTCGCCAGCGCAGTTTATATCTTTGCAAAGGTGGGCTCTGCAACCACTACATCCTATTATTCTATTTTTGCAAAGGCAGGATCCACCACCACCGCATCATGTTATTTTTTTTCAAAGGTAGGCTCTGTCACCACCACATATTTGGAAATATGATATCAAATGTTTAATTATTGCATATATTGTTATAAATGGTTGATCATGTAGGAAATTTGCATAAAGTAAGAATATTGTTCCAACTTATAACCCTTAGTAACACTGGTATGCGATACTTAGGTGGGAATTACTATCATAAATGAAAAAAGATGAAATCTGATTAACCCTTTAGTAATACCGGGTTAATGATAGTTAGGTGGAGTTACTATCATATTTTAATTTGAATATATTAAACGCCTTAGTGACATCAGATTAACAACAGTTAGGTGGGATTCTGTTCATATATAAACTTGTGAAACATGTGAAATATTATAAATTGATCAATGAGTGTTATATCAGATAAAGCTAGTGTCCATCCTAGCTAGATTAACTTAGGGTGGCACCCTGAGTGTGGCATCCTTGCCTCAACGTCACTAGCCTGACAATCTGCTTCACAGGCTTTATTGTTATGGACTTAAATATAATGATGGATGGAAGGGATCATGTTGGGTATTCTAATAATAACGTATTTAGTCCAAATATTCTTTTAGACTGTAATTAGTGAATAATATGTCTAACCGCAGATTGCTTAATTCTTGAAGTTCATGGAGCAACATGTGATGGATAACGAGTGTGTGTTTAATGAGTGTATGAAATATGGTTAATTATATAACAAATGTGATGATATTCCACATAAAATTAATGTTAAAGCACAATTAGTGGGGAGAGTGCCTAGCTAGGCAGGATGGATAAGAACGAGGCATATGTAAGCGGGCGATAGTACGAGCAATGAGCAGACGGTACTATTAGCTATGTAATATAACATTGGCATATTATCCCAAATTTATCTTTGTTCCATAGTACATTATCATACCAAATGGTGACTTATCAAGATTATAGATGAAGCACCAAAGAAGGGATATACATTTTGATACTTTGCTGATTGTTTCAGTATTGAGTTTAGTTTCCAAGATGACAATGAGATGAATGTTCACTTTTTATATAAGGTTCTTAATGTCTTTTCGCTTGAAGGTCAAGTTTTAACCTATAGTTTGACACCTTGATTTTCAACTTTCGTTTGAAGCGCCGAAAACCAAGAACGTTAACCAAAACAACATATTTAACCACCCATTAATTGCATAACATAACAATGAGACATATCAGAACTAATAAAGTGATTAGGTAAGATGTGATATGATGCATATAGTCAATAACATAAATATCTACCAGAGTAGTCTATAGTTATCGACTAACAGATGTACTTATAGTCTCATAATATATAGTCATAAGTAATACCCACAACGATTATGCTTATCGATGTAGAAATCAACATCAACCTATCTTGCAATCTCACTATACGAAATACACACGATATATATATATATATATATATATATAGGATGGACTGTGTTACGTTACCAATGTGAATGACTACGTACCTATTATAGCTACATAATTCTTTTTCTTACCTACTAACAAACCCAAAGGGGATTAAGAAATCATACGCAACACATGCTCTTCTTCTGGACCAAAGAGTTAGCACATATAATATATGATAATAATAGAAGTGCACAATAAAATATCATATAACTCATTTAAGTAAATTGAAATAATATGAGCTAGAAAGCTCGTAAATGTATGATTTTCTTCTCTTCTTCTGCATCGTAAAGTTAGCACATATACAATTATTATATATATATATATATCTGCGTATATGTGTATAAAATATCAATAGCTTAATGTAGATAATAATGATACAAGCTATAAAACTCTTATCTACATGCTTTCCTATTGTGATATGCATGGAATATAGAGGTTGATTGGATTCTCAACACAGATTGAGTGAAACGAATATGCTTTGAATAATCATATGACATCTCAACATAGGCTTACTTTTGAACTTAGGTCATGCCAAGAAGTACAAGCCGTTATGGTTTTTAGAACATCTCATGATACATAAACTATATAAAATTTAAAGTATTCTACTCTTTCAGAACTCACGACAGAATCAAATAAAATATAGATACTGAAAACAATCCAGATCAAAAAATAGTCTCAATAACGTGGTCCATATAACAATATCTCTAAATAGTAGTACATAGAGTCTAATAAATAGAAATAAACATAATACAAAATAGAGTACATAGAGAGTAACAATAGATAGATGTAACTCTAGGCACCTAGTCTCCCTTTCCACGCACTCTATCTAGGCCAAATCACATGTTGGTCTATCCTTCTGTAGTGGGTATAAAGGGGTGGAAAAGGAGTGGATCAAACATGTTAGAACCTCTATTCTACGATTTTGATGACAACGACTATACAATCATACACATACAATATATTCCATCTTTTTGCAGGTAAAAAAATTTCAGAATTCAACTTCAAGATGACCAGCAGAGGAGAAGAATCATCGGTATTAGAAAAGTTATTATAGTGTGTTATTGTCATAGATATATAGCTTGTAAAATCTCCTTTAGTAGCTTTCAACACAAACTTTGCACGACAAATTTTTTTAAGTCTTCATTATCTCAAAAAAGGCTAACTGCAGAAAATAACATATATCAGATGTCTGTTAGTATATACCAGACGTTTGACTATGGTCTCCGTTTTAAACAACTAATACGTATCAGACGTCTGTCAATACATCCCAGACGTCTGACTCTGGACTCTGTTTAAAAAATATATATACACAGACGTTTGAATATTATGGACTGACGCCTGTGCTAAGTAACGGATAAAAACAATGAACAGTCACCTGCTTCATTCTAACGGTTTCTTTCGTATCTCTTCAATGCATCTCTACCTCCTTAATGATTGCAACCTTTTGACTGAAATAGAAAACACTAACGGATGCTACTCATCAAGAAAACCCTCCAACACCTATAAATATGTAAAGATTCTAAGAAACAAACTACTTGAATTTTCTTAATCTCATATCTATACTCTTTGCATACTATGATTTCTAAAAGCAATCAATATATCAGTTTTATCACTTCCTAAAAGCAAAGCTTCATGTATGCATACTACTCAAAGGGGATTATAGGAAGATTTGTACCGTGCAGTCAAAACCAGTGTTTCTCAAAACACATAATTGTCCAAGAAAGATTTTTGCATCAAGCCTATTCCTCCTAGCAAAGTGAGGGTTGTTACTAGTTAAAGCCGAAGAGGAGCTTTGGGACTGGACGTAGGACGGGAGCTCCGAACCAGTATAAAAACTCTGGTGTGATTGTTTCTTTACTTTTTTTACTTTACTCTGCTAGTTATAAGTTAGCTTTGTATTACACTTGCATATTAGATATAAATACATGATCCATACACACTTTCATTTGGTATCGAGCATGGTTATCTCAATTCACAATAACACATAATTTAAACTTATTTAATAGTGCAAGTACATTTCAAGAAGGAAAATCAACTGCACGTCCTCCACTATTCACTTGATCTAGTTATGCTTACCGGTCTATACATATCCGTATTTTTATAGAAGCAAATGGTCTAGAAATTTGGCAAGCAACACAAGTTAGATATGTAGCACCATAAATAAATATAAGCACTTGGACAGATGCTCAAAAGAACACAACAACAAACAATGCTAAAGCCATGAATGTTTTATTCTGTTCACTTGACAAAAATGAATTTTCACGTGTCATGTTGTGCTCTACTGCATATGATATATGGCGTACACCACAAATCACTCATGAAGGCACTAACAAAGTTAAACAAACAAAGATTTCCATTTTACAAAATCAATTTTCTTCATTTAAAATGAATGCAAATGAATCTATTGGCGATATGTATGCTAAATTTCAAACTATCCAACACGATCTCATGGCACTTGGAGTCAAATTTTCATATTTTGATTTAGTTACACATATTTTAAATTCCTTAACTAATGAATGGGAATGAAAAGTGTTGGCCATTGAAGAGGCAAATGACTTATCTCACTAAAAGTTGAAGAATTGATAGGAAATTTAATGTCATACGAAGCAAATTTACATGTAAGAAAAGAACAAAACAATGAAAATAAAAATATAGCCTTTCAAGCCAATGAAAATAATTCAGACTTAGATGAAGAATCGTATTTATTGCCAAAAATTACAACAAGTTCAAGAAATTAAAAAAGACGGCGAGATCCCAAAATGGAGGAAATTCAAATTCATCCAACCAAACTTCGATCAAATGTTTTGGGTGTGACAAGTTAGGACACATGAAGAAACAATGCCTAGAACTCAATAATGACAAAAAGAAAAGCAAGTTCGAGAAATTCAAGAAAAGAAAACAGGTTTTTCAAGTAACTTGGGATGACTCAAATTCGTCTTCATCATCAGACAGTGACAGCAATAGTGATTCCGAGCAAGCAAATATATGCTTCATGGAAAACACGAGGTATGTCCTAATCTTACTTATAATAAATTTGAGAACTCAACATGGAATTAGATGGAAAATATAGGAAAACTAAAAAGTTAAATAAAGAATATGTTGCTAAAATTAATCGAATGGAACGTGAAATAGGATTATTAAAAGATTAGAAAACCATTTTAGAAGAAGAATTAGAAACTACACAAGAAAAATATAAGAATCTATCTATTCAAAATGATTCATTATTATGTGAAATAGGAAAAGTTAAAATAGAAAATGTAACGACCTGCTATTTTGGACTATTCGCATCTGCACATGTCGAACTTGAATAATTCAAAATACCGAATTGTTAATTTAAATTTGGCAAAACTGAGCATATACAGTAAATAAATAATCATAGATCACAGACACAGAGTAATAAATGCAGTGGAAACAAAAGATAGTAGTTCATGAAGCTACTATATACATATCAGAGTTAAATAAGGTACAACAGATGTCTCGAATACAATAGTCAAATACAATATCAGAATACATCTCTGGAATCAACTGAATATCTGAAAGCTGGATAGATAGCTGGATCTCCAAGCGAAGCTCCAACATCAAAGCTGAATCTCGAATACTGGTACACTCAGTCTGACCCGAGCGTAAAGAAAAACACAAAACACTCGAGTCAGGATTAACATTCTTATATCAATAAATCCAACTCAAGTGAAATAGCAATTTAAATACAAGTAACTCAAAGGATGTTTGGAATAACCATCCTTTAAGGATCCGTTAAACTATCTACTATGTAGTAGTGTACGATAAGTAAATAATGCCTATCAGTAATATAAAATATCAAAATAGTGTTAAGGCGTTACCATTATCCCCCTTAACACATTTTATATAAGCGTTATAGTCTATACAGCACTGTAAACTCCACCGTAAACTAGTGGGATATCAGGGAGTACTCCATAGGTATAACACAAAACAAATCGTAGTGGTCGCGTATAAAGGGATACAAGTATGACAAGGCACATGAGGCAATACCCAAGGTAGTGAAACTACCGTTTGCCTGATCCGGACTGGTGAAAACGCATCGCCGCAGCGATCGCAACACCGCGAAACAACACTCCCAAATCAAGGGTGCACCAATCGACAACAAGTAATGAGTAGTTTTCGAAGAAGTGTGTTCGCTCGAGGTAGCTAGCCCCCATTTGTCCCGGCACGGCTCCTGTTTTAGTCATTTCCAATTTGACACAAGTGTCAAGGCTATCCATTATCGTTCTCTTTCTTCAGTCATCACGTACATCATTCCAACCACTTCATTCTGGATCACACTCCGCGTACAGTTATTAAAGTGGTTTTCAGTTTAGACAGTGAGTATGTCACTAACCGATTCCGGTCTCTTTAATAACTTTCGTAATTATTACACCGATTGGTCGATTAATAAATTTCAAAAACCAAATCAATTTCAATTTCCATTAAAAATTGTAAATCAACATTTCATTTCTCTTTCTAAATCAATTACCATAATCTACGTTTCAAAACTTTCAAATTACCATTTCAAAATCTTATAATACAATTTCGATTTCTATTTAAAACCATTCAAATATTGATTCAAGTTCGCATATAAGTTCCATTCCGAAACCATTTAAATCAATTTAATTTAACATTCAAATCAATTTAAATTCATTTATCGATTTCATTCAATATTCGTTAAGTTAATTTATCATTCAAAACAATTTCCATTTAACTTCCAATTCAATAAATCAATTACTTAAGTTCAACTTCATTATATCAAAACTTCATATTTGAATTAAATTAAATTCATCAAATCAATTCTTTCAATTACAAGTCTTACATTAATTTCAATAAATCACATTCTATTTCTTATTAGAGAAATTCAATTTCGCTTATCAATTTACTTAGTTACAATTTCAAAACTCAATTAATAAAGAAACTTAATTTCACTTATTCAAGAAGTTCAATTTCACTTATTAAAGCATTCAATTTTATTTAATTATTAAATAATTCAATCTTATTTAATTATTAAATAATTTCAAAACTTAATTATTAAATAATTTCAAACTTGATAATTAAATTTTAAACAACATTCCTTCATCAACTACTATGTTAATATTTTGTTTCGGATTATTACATATTAACATTTCCTTTCATAAAAATTCAAATTCCAACTTAATTTCAGAAACTTATCATTTATTCAAATAAAATCTTTATTTTATTTTTAAATCAAATCATTGACCAATCGGGTTTTATTTAATTCTCTATCTTAAGTCAGAGTTTAATTTGGGTATTTATCATTTCAACCCGATTCCAATTCAATTCAAAATCAAAGCATATCAAAGGGAACTTGCAGTGTGATAACTGGGATGATGTCAAAGTAAATAAACAAGCAATAACAACAATCAATATCAATCCAATAATCAATTCAAATAATCCCGAAATAATCGTATAAATTCACATTATTGTTTGTGCGAATTAATATAATTATTTCTAGAATCTACACTATCATTTCATGTAGATTAAAGATTATTATACTAATTATTCTATGTAATTCTACACTTAACATCAATTAATACAACATAAATTCAAATGGTTCAAGGGTAATTAACTATTTTACTTCGTGTCAAATAATTAAACATTTAAGGGGTCATATTAAGCAAAATGTCATCAAATCAAATTTAACACATATATCAAATCTAACTATCCTACGTCAATTTCAATTTCAAATTATTTATCACTTACAACATTAACAAATTTAACGTCCAATTATAAACATCAAACAATCAATCATTTAACAACCAAACTGGATTATCATTGTATAAATAAGAGACAATGGTGTCGAAAGTCACAGGTGAACTGATACAGGTAAAACATATATATATCAGTGTAGATAACTAACAGCAACATATTTCAATTGTCGTTTCAATTGAAATCAAATTAAATAAATAAAAGAACATTAATCGTGAGTGATTGCTCACCTTTCAAGGCTAGAGAGATAGACAACGAAGTTGAGTTACGAAATCTAGGCACAAGTCCAAAATGAACAAGGTTGGCATGAATTCGACGAATAAAGCTAATAGCGGAATCGATGAAACAGATCAAATCAATTTTGATATGCCGAGACGAAAAGAATGCTATAATTATATGTATACTTCTCAAAAATCAATGAAAATTTTAAAACACATACGTCTAACCCACTTTACTGAAGTATATTCATACAAAAGAAAGTATGCAATAGTTACTTTGTTCTAAAATCAATACCTTTTTAAAACACGTGAAGAAAATCTTCAATACTTTTTTTTAAACATAACAATAATATAGTTTAAACTTTCCTTTTCAAAAATACAAAACAGGAAATCAAACAAACTTATTATAAACTGATATTATGAAACTAACGTGTGTATATATATAAACAAACTATATATGATATGTACATTTATAACCCGATCAAGTATACAGATTAATGTAACAAACAAACAGATAATATACATACTTTAGCTTAGTATATAACTTAACTAATATTATATAAATTAATATAACATAAACAGCAAGCCAATATATAACAACAACTAATATAACTTTATAAACGTAGTAGTCTATATATACTATAAACATATAGCAAAGTATAGGACATAATGTAACTAACAGTAGTACATATATAAACATCAATTCATAATAGTACTGTATATTTGTAAGTAGGCTGACATTATACAACTGGAAAATTTATATTAACAGATCTTAAGGTATATAGGTATACAGACTTCTCTTATAAAATAACCTTTAGAACATAAGTATAAAATCCCACTCATATTATAGTTCAAACTCGACACAAATTTTAAACAGCACCTATATACATCAGTTCACAATATTTTTATAAAACTTATATATACAGCAACAATATTTTTTTTATATATAGTATATATATACACAATCCAACAGCTAACCATTACAGCCTAATTTGCCTAATTTGCCTCTTCGCATCCAATCCAATAAACGTTGCTTTAAATTTTTACGAAATGTGAGTACCGAGAGACAAGAGTCAAATTCAGAAATTAATAAAAGCATGAGTTGATTAATTGTCTCCGGAACAACGGAAAGACATTGGGAACAAAAGTGCACGAACCGGTATCGATACAGAGTCGTTTACCGTTTTCTCCCCCGTGTATCGACGCTGAAATACATAATTGAATATACCGTAGAGATCAGCGCGACGAGACGATCAAAACGGTATATAGATATCAGTTGTATGATTTAATTACGAAAATTCGAATTTTCCACTAGCGGAAAATGCAGCAAAAACACAGAAAAATAAGATCGACGGAGCTAAAGAAGTCCGAATTTGGAAAAACGAAAAATGACGGCTTGCTCAGAAGATGTTTTAGAATTTTTCTATGTAAAAATATTCAGGTTTCGAAAACGTTTTATTTTCATCGCTTACTAACTGATTAAATTTAAATAAAATTACACACGAAATTAACTTTCGTATTTTCAGATGAAAATTTACAGTTTACTATGTTTAACTAGACGCATTTCAAATATTAAATTTTTATTTCAAAAAAATTTATTTTTAAAATTTCACAAAATTTAAAGTAATCACATTATTAAAACAGTTAAATTTTACGGGTCGTTACAGAAAATGATGATATTAGAAAAGAAAACGTTGTATTAAAGAATGATCTAGAAGCATCAAAATCCGAAATTTCTTGTCTTAACGATAAGTTAGACAAGATTACTAATAATGTTTCGAAATTCAATAAAGGAAAGCAGAACTTGGATAACTTGATCAGAATTTCTAAACCATTTGGAAATCGTAATGGATTAGGATTTAAGAAAACTTCAAAACATAAAAACCGTAGTTCACTATATAATAGGTTCAAGAAGTCAGATACTAAAGAAAAGGTTTCTAACCCTAAAATAATTAAAATACGGATTCCAAAATCTAATAACAAATGAATTAGACAAAAACACATAGATAACTATTTGAAAAAAGTTATTCATAATAAAAATTACTCTTTTAAAGGTCCCAAACCCTCTTGGGTATGGAAACCTTCTCTTTCTAACACTTAGGACCCTAACAAAGGAAGTGAGTACCAATTAAACTATTTTTACCTTGCAGGTATCCAAAAGTAAATCTAATAACAAGGAGAAATGGATACTTGATAGCGGATGCTCCAAACATATAACTAGAAATGCACAAATATTATCATATATAACATATAGAAATGGTGGTACTGTAACTTTTGGAGATAATTCAAAAGGATTTGTCATTGGAATTGGAGATGTCATCAATGTTGGTATGTCCACTTCACCTGATATTACAAATGTTCTTTTAGTTAAAAATTTAAAACATAACCTATTAAGCATTAGTCAACTTTGTGACAAAGAATTCAAAATTGATTTTGAAAAGAATAAATGCAACATATTTGATCAAAATAAAAATCTGATATTTGAAGGATTAAGAAAAAGATATATCCATGTCTTAAATATGAAATTTAATAACTCCAGTGATTTATGCCTAGCCGTAGATTTTAATGATCCATGGATATGGCACAAACGATTGTGTCACATAAACTTTAGGTTTTTAAACAAATTAGCTAAACACAATTTGGTTAGAGGTCTTCCCAAAATAAATTATAAAGTTAAAAATCTATGTGATGCTTGTCAATATGGCAAATTAAAAAAAAGTTCTTTTAAATCTAAAAAGGAAATTTCTACCATACAACCCGTAGAATTATTACATCTTGATTTATTTGGACCTACTCAAATACGTTCAATAAATCATAATAAGTATGTATTTGTTATTGTAGATGATTTTTCACGATATACATGGACATTGTTCTTAAAACATAAAAGTGATAATTTTGAAATGTTTAAAATTTTTGCTAAAAGAATTAAAAATTTAATGAATCTTAAAATAAAGAGTATATGAAGTGCTCATGGAGGTGAATTCAAAAACGAAATTCTTGAAAATTTTTGTAACAAAATGGGAATTACACATAATTTCTCATTTCCACGAACACCGCAACAAAATGGTGTTGTGGAAAGAAAAAATCGTACACTCCAAGAATGTGCACGAACTATGCTTAATAGTAGTAATCTACCAAAAAACTTTTGGGCAGAAGCTGTAGCTATTGCTTGTTATGTATTGAATCGTGTCACATTACGTCCTTTAACTAAGAATATCTGTTATGAAATGTTTTTTGGTAAAAAACACAAAGTATCATATTTTCGAATATTTGGTTCAAAATGTTTTATACTAAATACTAAAGATAATCTTGGAAAATTTGATTCAAAAGCCAACAAAGGAATCTTTATCGGATACTTAGATCATAGCAAAGCTTATAGAGTATTTAATAAACGTACTAGTACTATAGAAAAAAGTCTACACGTTTCTTTTGATGAAAAATTTTCAAATAGTAGAAACAGTGATGATGATGAGGTTTTAACAAAACCATCTGATCATAACACAATTGTACATAACAATAATGAGAATACCGTTGACAATGATAATATGTTAAGATCACCACCTTGTATTTTGAAAGACCATCCAATCAAAAATATAATTGGTGATTTAAATACAAAAGTTTCTATCAGACATCGATTGAATCAAATGAGTCACGTTGCATTTATTTCAAATCTTAAACCTAAAAACTATAAAAAAGCATCAAATGATGGATCATGGATTGTGGCAATGCAAGAAGAACTCAATCAATTCGAAAGAAATGAAGTACGGGAACTTGTACCGAGACCTACAGATCAATCCGTAATCGGCACAAAATGGGTTTATAGAAATAAAAATGATGAAAGTGGAAACATTGTTCGTAAAAAAGCAAGTTTAGTAGCATAAGGGTATAATCAAGAGGAAGGCATTGACTATGAAGAAACATTTGCTCCAGTCGCACGTCTAGGAGCCATCCGAATGTTACTTGCTTTTGCATGTCATCATAACTTTAAACTTTTTCAAATGGACGTAAAAAGTGCCTTTCTAAATGGTTTTATAAAAGAACATGTTTAAGTTGAGCAGCCCCCGTTGTTCATACATGAAAATTTTCCTAAACATGTATATAAATTAAAGAAAGCTTTATATGGTTTAAAACAAGCACCTCGTGCTTGGTATGATAGACTAAAAAGTCATTTAATAAATTCTGGCTTTCAAGTCGGAAAAATAGATACAACCTTGTTTATAAAAAGAAATCATAATGATATTTTAGTTGTTCAAATATATGTAGATGACATAATATTTGGATCAACTAATGAAAATCTATGTAACGAGTTTGCAGCTATCGTGGAAAATGAATTTGAAATGTTCCATATGGGAGAATTAAATTTTTTCTTAGAATTACAGATTAAACAGTTAGAAAATGGTATTTTTATAAATCAAGAAAAATATTGTCATAATTTGTTAAAACGTTTTGAAATGGAGAAAACATCAAGTAAACCAACACCCTTGAGCACATGTACCCATTTAGGTAAAGATGAAAACGGAAAGGATTTTGATCAAAAATTATATCGAAGTATAATAGGATCACTATTATACTTAACGGCTAGTAGACCCGATATCATGATCAGTGTGTGTCTGTGTGCAAGATTTCAAGCATAACCTAAATATTCATACTATCGGGCAGTTAAACGTATTTAAAGCCTTAGACATCCCCTTTCTAAACCATTTAAATTTGTCTTTCGAAAGCATTAGAAACCTTCCTTTCAAAACACTTAAAACAAACCTTTTGGAACACTTAAAATATACCTTTCAAAAGCATTAGGGACTTCCCCTTCAAAACACTTATAATATACCTTTCGAAAGCATTGGGTTCAAGTAAGAGTTTGTGGATAAATTGCTTCGAAACAATTTAAAATTATTCCCTTCAAAACAATTGGGTTTAACCTTAAAAATAACTAAAGGCTCATAAAGAACAGAGGTGAAAGCATTACTTTCAAAAGCATTGATCCCAAGTAAAAGAAAGAGGATAGTTTCGAAACCCACCCTTTCGAAACCATTGCCTCCAAATCCATTTGAAAGCGGCTATACGACCCTTTCGAAAGCATTAAGAAAGCGACTTCAAAGTTAGAAAGGCGAAAGCACCCCTTTCGAATACACTGTTCTAAGGCTTTAAAGAAAAGCAGTCTTAACTAATTCGAAAGGTATGAATGCGACAACATGGGTATCGAATAGGTTCAAAAGAGGTTATCCTTTCGAAAGCTTCTTTTAAAACAAAAGTAAGCAACAACTCTTTCGAAAGTTCCTTTCTAAAAACAAAGGCAAGCGACAACTTGTTCGAAAGCCTCTTTTTAAATGAAGGTAAGTTGATTGGTTCGAAATATAATTAGAGTGGCTTCAACCTCTTCGGAAGCATGCCTTCGACACCATCATTCCTTCCGCCTTTCTCCAATAAACTACATACCAATTGATTGCTATCATGTGCTTTGGTTTCGAATAGGTGGTCTAACTGGACATGGTGACAGAAGCAAGTTAAAGAAGTGGCGAAGTTGTAATTCGAAACAAAACTGGTTTATTGCCTTTCAAAGTAATTCCTTTTTACCTAACATGCCCAATTTGTCAAAATATGATTGGTTGCCCACTCTTTATTAAAAATCTTTTCCAGAAAGGCTGCCGAATTCAAAATTTACAATTAAAAACATTTTAACAAATAAGCCATACTCCTTAACAAAACATGTAAAACATTTAAGTCCCTTAACTTAAATAATTTTATATCTTTAGTAAAATACTTAGAAAAATTTCCCAAAAATCACAATAATTCACTTTAAATATGTTTTCCAACATATACAAATTTCAGACCCGAAACCATTATATAATTGCCTTAAATAATTTAAACCCAATATTAACTATTTTCTCTTATAGAAAATTCGTTATAAATCCATAATTACTTAGAAAATTATGAAACTTGAAACCCACTTCTAAAATAATGTTTTTGATCATATATCAAAAACGCAACTCACTTGGATGTCACTCGATAGGTTTTCTAATATAAACATATCATAAATCCATATGAAATCATATAAATCATCAACAAGCACATATAACCATTTAAACAAACATAACATCGCATATTACTTGCAAAATAGTTCGGATCAAACCTTGAAACTGAGCTCATCATCAAAAGTGAGATGTAAGTTAATTATTCACCTTAGTTTTGTGTTAAGAAGGTTAAGATTTGCCCTTTGATTGATTGGCTTAAGCTTTCTACTTGAATCCTAGCTTTTCTTCTTCTTGAATCTTCTTAATGGTGGTCGGTCGAGCTCAATATGGTTTCTAGTTTTATTTGTGAAAGTTAGAATGAATAAGGAATGGAGAATGGAAGGGTTTAGGGTATTAGAATGAAGGATGTTCCCATTTTACCCTTATCATATTCCTCCTACTTACTTATTTTCAATTCTCTTTTGCTTAAACATTAATTAAGGCACGGCCCCTTATTAATTAACAAATCTCAGTCTCTTAACTATTAATATTATTTTATTTTATTTATCCAATTAAATGTTCTAAATAACGTTACTCAAAATTAGGGTCATTACAAAAGACTTATATTATACATATTAGATTAATACCACTAATATATTTATACTGACCAATTAACACAATTTACATTGAGATATAATATTCCCTAAATTATATGTCAAAAGCATTTAGGGATAACATAGCAATACTAACTTTAACATTCAATGGGTCGCATAATAATTGTGAAGTAGACCCAATTATATGTTCACGTCTAAACTAATTCTTAGCGGTTATTTAACATAATATTAAGGGATATGTAACAACCCGAATTCCAGTGGGTCTGGATTTTTCGCAAAAATGCTAGAATCCAAGCCCACTGAAGCCCGAGTTGGGTATCTGGTATCCTACAAATAGGCAAAGACAAATATATCAGATCTCAAATAAATATATCATAGCGGAACTGACTAAAATATAATAGTAAGTAAATACTCACTAA
Source organism: Allium fistulosum (assembly GCA_030737815.1). NCBI lineage: Eukaryota > Viridiplantae > Streptophyta > Magnoliopsida > Asparagales > Amaryllidaceae > Allium > Allium fistulosum. The sequence continues at coordinate 423,782,747 of CM060908.1, forward strand.
GATAATAACACTTTCTAAACAAGTGTCTCAAAGCTGGAAAGTATCTGCCATCTACCTAACCCATGGGATGTTATGAGGAGGGGGTTAGAACTAAAGTTCTGGTAAATGGACAAATTATACACTTCTAAGTTTAATTCTACGTATACCGTTTTATTTCCATTTTCTGATATATTAGGTTTACTGGGCTTATAATACTCTCGCCTCTATGCGTGAATCGCACCCATCTACTCCCTAGTAGATTAAAACCTAATAGCTAATATATATGTAGCTACATGCCCAAAGACCGCATTGGTCCTAGGTACTACCCATAGTACCTTTCGTATCCTCCTTGAAAAGGACTCCATCGTCTTGCTCCTAGAGCGTTATGTAACTATTTCTGTAAAGGACAGCTTCATGAGGCCTACAATACAGATGTTCCATTGTCTACTATGAAAACATAAAACTGCATCCGCACTAGCTTATACTAGTGTTCGGACATCCACAATGTACCATCCAGTGTGTACCTTGAGGGCTATACGTAATCGTTCTGTTACTCCCTGAACTCCGCCAACAAGGTATACCTTGTACGGAACTCAGTCGGGGACTTTTTATATTTGTAAAGGTCCACTTCGTTAGGTCTACAATACAGATATTCTACTTGGTCTCTCTTTTCTCATCGTGGCTATGGCCTCACGCAGCCCCCCTCCCTCAACTAATCGAAAGACCCTTCAAGAGCTAAGTGGCTATGCCCTACTGCAAACAATCTAAACATCCAATTGGCTGCGCCCCTCATCCAATGTCTCGATAGTGAAAGAATCATTGGCCTGTTGGTTTAACTCTAGTCTTTCCCAAACTCGCTCTGATTGATGATGGCTTGATCTCCGCATGCGACTATCCTTTTGGGTCCTGCCCACTATAACCTACTCGCAACCAAGAGTACGGTGTCATATGAATATCCTACTCCATCATCAACCTTTTGACTGCCTACAAAGATCAGCTTCGTTAGGCCTGCAATGCAAAAGTAGTCAAGGCATACTCTCTTGATGGAACACCTACAGACCTGCCTCCGGGGGTGCAACTTCGTTAGGCCAACCCAGAGGGCCATCCTAGATTATCCTCACGTCTCATTGAAGTCTCGTACTACCTTCTAGCCCGATCTAACTAAGTTGGACGTGCTCTTTATGTACTAAAATCTGCGATGAACTGCTTCGTTAGGCTTTTTATCCAGATTCTCTTTTGGGCTGCTCCAAACGCACCTTACCATTTTATTAGACCCTACGTCTAATCTTTTACTATGCATTTAGTTTACTTTTCTTATTCTGTTGGCTACTTATTTACCCTAATCAGCAAGCCCGGCCCCACCTATGTGTGAGACCATCAGTCCTAGATCTGAAAGGGAATGCTGTCGGTATGGGCCACTTCTATTATTTTGCTTATTAACTTAATCCAAGATCTAAGTTTGATAAAATAAGCCTCTTCTATTTCTTTCTTATTAATTATAACCTTCGTGTTACAATTATACGTGCAATTGTTACTTTTATATTCTTTTCTTTCTTTTATAACCTACATGTTATAAATGTAATTGCAAGTGTCTCTTTTCTATTCTAGTTTGTCTTCTTTTATTATGATACTAAATTTTCTTTAGTTCTCTTATATTATATGATAGTCTTAGCTTGGGACTACGTCCAACTATCACAAATTACTTATCATAATAACTGCTTTACTTTTTATTCTATTATCCACGTAGTAAATGCAGATCTAGTCACATATTCTATTTATTATTTCTAGTCTTGTCAAATAATTAACTTGATTATTTCCTATTCTTTAATTTCTTTAATGCTTCATGTTATTCTCTTTTATTCTAGGAAGTAGTTCTATTTTATGTGGTTGGTCACAAAAACTGTGCTAAAAATACATTTCCATATTTTAATACTAAATAATGTTATAAACAATAACTTGTAATTGCAAGATATTTCTTTTATTGTTTCTTTAATTGTTGGATAATGCAAAATACAGTAATGTCTCTATTTTGCACTAATTCCATTTTTCTTGCTTTTATTCTTGCAATTACGTTTATTGTAATTATAATACTAAACCATGGAAATGTATTCCCTTTTCTAAACCAACCAACTAATCTATAACTAGCTTCCAAATCAAGTTATTAGATTCTCCTCATTTTAATTCATTTTATAATTTACTGTAAGTTTCTCACTTTTAGGCTTATGCCTTTCTCTACAACTTTTAAGCCTAATATATATTTAATTGGATTCCTTTCCTTTTCCATATAAATAATATTTAAATATAAGTACATTTCTCTTATAAAATTTATAGTTTCAACATAACTAATTAGTAGACTAATTACTGAAATAAATGCTGAATTAAATATTTAACGGGAATCTAACGATAATATATATCATAAACATAAAAGAGATATAATTTAAATCCACTCACCTGTCGTCCTTAGCTTTACTCCATGGCCTTTTGGATCCCCTTCTAAGGCGTCTAATATTTTTATTAAAAAGATCTTTTCTCCAGAAATATTTTCTATTTAGGGTTCAGCCTCAAGCAATGAACCCAATTGGGAAAAAAAATCTAATTGTGGGAAAATAGCTAGGCTTAGGGTTCTATTTATTGTGGAGTTTGGGGATCTCAGACCGTCGGATTTTTGGATTGAATCTGGTGCAACCACGTCACAGGCTCACTGCGAATTATTGGATCTAGAAAGCAATGCTCCAGATCACACAAAAATCAAATTAGAGATCTTCAGTGCGTCCCTGGACGATTTTACGTCTAGGGCAAAACGCGGGTCGACCTATAGGTCGACCTGTGTTCTTTGGGGGTCGACCTTAGGGTCGACCCTTGTGTTTTGCGGGTCGACCTATAGGTCGACCCATAGGGTCTTATTATTATTATTATTTATTTTTTCGTTTTTTTTCTGATTTCTGGTTCTTCTCGTAACTTCTTCATATTAACTCGGATTTCGACAAGTTATATATAGAAATTGATCAGAAAATCGCCATGAACACAATGGTATAAGTTTCGAGGCCATATTCCGACAATTCCAAAAATGTTTATTTTCACTGTTCATCGTTATTTGATTATTTAATTATCTAAAAATGCGGGGTGCTACAGGATAGTTAGAAAAGAGGTCATATAGCTAGTAAAATTTTCCAATCGTAAATTTTAGGTTTAACTAATCTTAATTATAATTCCATTGGGCTACTAATCAAATAATAATTAATATATCAGATTAAGGGATTATTCATTTTTATTTTTCTTTAAAAATGTCAAAACAAATCAAATAAAATCCCTTAACCATTTATGTAACCATTTCTAAGGATTATTTTAATATAATATGTTGAGGGATACAATTTATCAAATAAATTTACCTTAATTAACAAATTAAATCTTTAGCTTTAAGCAAATTTCTGAATCATACTTAACTCTTTTCAAAGTTAAAATCATAACTATAACATTAATGGATCATTAATTGTCATTATGTAGTCAAAATGTTATGATCATATTATTATAAGAGTTTACCAAATTCTATTATCAACATCATTTCTAACATCTTCAACTGGGTAAATAATTTAAATCATAATGTTCATAATTTTATAATGATCCTTGAATGGCATCTCAATTGGGTTAACTGTGCATCAGATATAACATTTATAAGTTTCAGAGCTTAGTGATAATTTTGTAAATTTTGATACAATTAAATTTATACCTAACCTCCCAATTAATATAAACTACCGGGCTTTTATCATATTTTTCTTTCTTCCTCTTTCATATTCTCGCTTGTCCACCTATACATGGCACTAATCTTTGAGCTCATCATGCCACCGCCTTCAACCATGAAATGACGCACAAAGGCCTGCTTGACAAATGCTTAAACCTATCCTCATCCAGATCTACTTGATATCTTCCCCAGTGAATTTTAACGACCCAAAAATTCTTACGCTATTTTCTTCCAAAGCCTTCCTTCATCGACGCCGACCATGCCAGGCCTCATAATCTCCATCATTGCACTCAGGATGCCAAGAAGCACCCAGCTTTAATCTTCGCCTTGTCTGCGATAACTACCGACAAGAAGGGGACAGATCAATTGAACCTGATAGTGAGCACCTAAAGCATGTACATTGAAGGAGAGGAAGAAAATGATATTTTATATTTATAGGCATACGTATGGGTCCATTTACGGTTCCATCCAATGTAAGCAGCACCCATTTTCGGGTCTCTATTTATCAAAACAAATTATGTATTTGCTCTACTTGGTATACTGATAATATTTCTACATAATTTATTTCAATTTATTAACTATTATGTTTTGTGTAAACATTGGATGAAAATTATCATAATTTAATAACTAAAAGTATTAATAAAATCTAATAAAAATGGTGAAAAGAGGGTTTGTATGTAAATACAATATTCCAATCATTTATGTTTCATACTTGCATTAGAAATGGATTTGTTTTGGAGGGAATTTTTCTTGTTCACTCTTCTATTGGATATTGGCGATCGAGAACATTCAGCAAGACTTATGGTGATCATAATCAAATTAATGTTGCATTCCGGGCCATTAACAATGTCCATGTTGCATTCATATGCTTCATCATTTGTATTACACGGGGTTGTCTCATTTTCTTGCTTCTTTTATTCCTAGTTTTATATTTTTTTCTTGCAACACTAATGTGTCAACTTATTTTGGATGAAGAAGTTATCCTCAACTCGTAGAGAGTACCTATTACATCAAAAATTAACACAATGCCCCCAATATCAGATGAAAAAACCAACAATATAAATCTATCAAAATAAACAAGGAAAATAACACGATTTTATAGCGGTTTGGCAAATTCTCCAACTTATGTTCACTTTAATTTTATTATCTTTTGTTTTCTCTTCGAAATACAATGATTACAACTCAAATCTAACCATAATCTAGTAGATCTTGAATTTTATATGGTTTTCTAAGTTGATATTGGAAGAAGAAGAAGATATAAAAAATCCCAAGCACCCAAGGTCCAAAAGAAAATTCCCTCTCTAGTTGCCATCGGCTTGCTATTTTAGAAGAATAGTCCATCGAAGTCGTTGGATCATGAAATACCGAGTCGAATTCTAGATTTGAGAAAGTAGGAAGGAAACATGATCCCCTATGTAATAAAATCATATTGGTACCGACCTAAATCAGGTTGGTACCGATCAGGTTTGTTTATTGCAAATCCTTTGTCTCTCTTGTATCTTTCCTTCTAGCTTGGATTCGTATAGTTCCAAGCACTTTTGCCTTAGAAATTGGATTGTTACCAAGAAGTTTTGACACGCCTAGTACTTGTCCTTTTTTGCTGAGCATTATGGTGTTGTTCAACTATTCTTTCAGGAATGGGTCTCAAGACGATCACCTTAGCCAAACATTATATGTCCATCTCTCTTAGCGAACAATTTTTTTATGATGCCTTTTCCAATATCATTCCTAGTTTGTGTAATGACGTGGAATTTTGAAAACTTCATATTTAAATATCTAAATTATCTAAATATTTGAATTTTGGATTGAATGTGATTAGATTGATTTAATAACCTTGTTGACCCCTTTTAAATAATAACTACTGATGGTAAACCTGTTTTTGAAATTTGTTTACAAATTAAATGCTTTGAAGAAATATCGATAATGTGACCTAAAATCGTTTTATCGATAAACATTTTTTTCTCGGTATAAGTTGTTCATTCTACATACACTAAATAACTTAGGAGATCATTAATTAGTAATAAAAATAATTTTCACTAAAACACTTATGGAATCTTCTAGAAGCTTCTAGAAGGTTTGAGTGGAAGAAGATATTTGAAGGGAAAATTTTCTAAGGCATGTGAGTGGAAAGGTGATCACATGGAGGCATGAGGGGGGAGCGAGCCTTCTTGGCTAGAAATGAGGGTGAGTAGGAGCTTAGAGAATACCATTTGAAGCCTATATAAGTCCATGTATAGTTCATAGATTCACTTTTTCATTTTTACAAAGTTAAACCAAAGTTCATTATCTTCTTCTCTCTTTATAATTTCTAAAGAATCAATAAATTCAAAACAACTTCAAATCACCTCAAACTCCTGTAGAAGCCCTAAAAAACATAGCAATACATATCATCTACTCAAACTTGGAAGATTTGGAGCAAAAAGCCCTAAACTAGCTTAGGCCATGAGCATGCGGAGGCTATTTGAGCCTAGGTCGAGATCAACGAGATGGTAGGAGGTGGTTTTCTGGTTGTTTTGGTTGAGGTAGGAAGTAGGCTTGTGGTGGTGGCTTGTACTTTGTGTTAACATGTTGATGGGCGAGCTAGCTCACCATTTAAAAAGTATATGAAATGTATAATGCTTGTTTATATTATAGTATTTGTTTGACTATATATTATTGCTTTTCTCTTGTGTGATTCTTGCTTTGGAAAGCAAATAACATATGTAAATGATGTGGTTGGACTTGTGTGACTTGTTGAATTGCCTTTAAACAAACCACATAGGATTTGGTTGGACTTTGATTTGAATAGGACTTGATTTGAAAGTGGTTTTATAGCGATAGTCGCTATAAACATATTTCGGAAATGCCTTGTGTTCGACATTTTCAACAGAATTATATATACATATATATATATATATATATATATATATATATATATATCGTTAGGGGTTCCTTGCCATGGTTGTGATGTATTATGTGTATATTGGTTATTGTAAAAAGATTGGATTCTAAAAACTTTGTTGGCATCTCAAAATTCGATCAAACTTTATTGATATTAAAACTGGCCCCGGTCGCACTCTTTTACAACTTCTAGCCGCAGCACATTAGAAACGCTATTTTTGATTTTGAATCACTTTTTGTACCATTTAGAAAATGTTGTATTATCTATTTGAGACTTTAATTTGCTTTGAGATGACTTTAAACTTAAGTATTTTGCTTCAATATTTTTGGTAGTCTTTTCAACATATATTAGAGTATTTTAAAAGTGGTTTGGAATTTTTAATAATTAATTATGAATTATTAAAGTAGAAGGTTTATTTTTGTAAATAGGAAAACATGCTTTTTATAGTTTTAAATAAACTATAAAATAGGTATATTTAAATAATATATTAAATAAATGTTTTAAACCATATTATAAATATTTTAAAGCGTTTTTAAGTATATATATAGTTTTTAGAAAATTAGTTAATTATTTTATTTAAGTATTAAAAAGCTTATGTAATATAATATCTTTAAATTATTTCTAGAATTTTATTAAATTTCCAAGATTTATAAATAAATTAGTATATATATATATATATCATTTTTTAAAGGTTTTAGTAAATATATAAGTTTGGAAAAGTAAGTTAAGTCCTTTACAAAAGAATAAGAGGTAGTTTTGGATTATAGCACTTAAGTTATAATAAATAGTTTTGTAAAGTTAATTTAAAAGTATATTACCTTGTTTAATAAGTGTAGATATTATTAGATTTTTAAAATGGATGTTTTAAAAGATAATGACAAGTACAAAATAGTTTTGGGTTTATAGTAAATAATGTTTAAGCAACATTTTTTAAACCATTTTTTATTATACTTAGTAATATAATTAGATCTTTAAATAAATGTTTTAAAGATAATTATAAGGAAAACTGTTTTGGGTTTATAATAACAATTTTTAATAACATTTGTTTTTCCCCATTCAATTATACTTTTGGAAATGTGAAATCTTGTTTAAGGTTTGTAAATATTCGTATACCATTTGGAATAAGAATATGAATACCTTTCTAAATATTGAAAAGAGTAGAAATGAATCACGAAATGGTAGTATACATGTGTATATCTTTTGTAAAGAACTTTTAAATATATATACAAGTATTTACAAAGGAGTTTTACTTAATAAAAGGATTAATTCAATAAAAAAGGATTAGGAGTTGCTTAGGTTGCTTAATCTTGCTTTGTGTGACTTGATCGTGCTTTGTGTGACTTATCGTGCTTTGTGTGTTTACTTGTTTATGGAAAGTATTTAATCTTGTACTTAGCACTAGAAGTCGAAAAAGTATATTTATTCTATCTTTAAGAGTTAAGACACATGTTCGAGTAGAGTTTAGAAGCAATAATGCTCTAACCTACCGGCTTCACTCTTGATTGAGGGATGGTATAAATTGAGAATGTTGAAAATGTGATAAGTATACGAGACTTGGTTTCCATATACGATCATCTATTTTGTACTTGATAGTCGACTATCGAAATTGACCAATTAACTTTGGAAGTATATGTAAGCATCAAGTATTGATACTGTTTGAGATCCCCCGAGGAGGACTCATTCGTATGAATCGTTTCTTTGTTTAAGAATGTATATATATAGGAGGATCCCTTTATATCATTGTTTAGTTTTAAAAGAACCAGAATTGATTAATCAAAAATTCATCGATTTAGTTTTAAGGAGTCCAAGATCGATAAGTGTTTTACTTATCGAATACCACTTCAAAATTGATATACAGGTTCTATGTTTTGGAAGCAGTTGTGAAGTGGAATGTTATAGAGTTGAACTGTCTATCCTAAGGTTAAGTCAAAGGGAGAAGCTAGCGTTAACATTTTAGACTAATGTTATAGAATTGAATTGTCTACCCTAAGGTTAAGTCCAGAGGAGAGATAAGCATTAGCATTCGTCAAAGGACTTATGTTGGGATCCTTATAGATATTCATGGAGTGTTCGAGATGCTGAAATCCAAAGAGATTCGAGATATGTTCAAGTGATGAAGACTCGTATGAGAGATGTCGAACGTGACTTCGACGTCAGAAATGGCTAAAGACAGAGTAGGCTGCATAACCTGGGGTTCAGCTAACCCATGATGGGGTATATCAACTCCATATCTAGAGATGCTTTTGATATGTTGGTCGATGGGAGTAGATGATACTTGGTTCCATGTGATTCTACATGTTCATGCATGGGTCGGTTGTGTTTACTTTATAGTATATTTTATTTAGAGATATACGATGCTCGGAAGGTGGTTTTTGATCCTTGTGCATGGAGATCCGCTTCAGTTTACTGGAGGCGTCTCCATAGAAAATCCATATGCAAACGTACCTTAATGGTTTTAGTTGTACATAAATATTATTATGTTGTGAGATGCAAGTAACACGACTATTTTCTAATTTATATTCTACATCCTAGACATTATCTACTATATCACCTTATGTACTTATTAGATGGGTGGTTCTTTTGAGGGGATAACCATTATGGTGATCCGTGTGGTCTTAAAAGTACTATTATTTGTTGTACACATATTCCTTGAGTTTCTCACACCAGATTTATCTCTAACTTGTGGTTTTCTATTTCTCATTTCCATGGGTGCTCCTTTGAATAGTCTGGGAAAGATGGGTTTTCGTTGACGCTCTTTGGAGCTTCTGGAGATGAGCTGGATGCTTCCATTCACCTATCGTAGTATTTTTATTTCCGCTGCATTACTATTATGTATATAATATTAGCATTTGTGAGGACAAGCAATTATAATTGTCCAGGCTGATGCTAGTACTTAGGATTGTAACTCTGAAATGCTATGTATCATGGAGTGACAGTTTGTACTGATTTTTGATATTATAATGCTATCATTCCGCTGGAGAGATTCTGATGTTGTGTCCTCTTCTTCCTTGTTCTATTTTTTTTATTTTACTCTAACAATTTGTTTTTATTGCACTTGAGTGCTCGACACACGAATACCACGTATGTATTAGTGTCAACATTTGAGGGTCAGATCCTTTATCTCTCTTATACCTTGCCTTCTAGCTTTGATTCTTATAGTTTCGAGCACTTTTGCCTTAGAAATTAGGTTGTGGCCGAGAAGTACTAACACATCTAGTACTTGCCCTTTTCTGTTAAGCTTTATGGAGGTGTTCAAGTATTCTTTCTGGAATGAGCCCCAAGATGATCACTCTCATCCAAACACAATTTGTCCATCTCTCTTAGCCAACCATTTGTTTATTAAGTCTTTTCTAATATCATTCCAAGTTTTCCTCCAAGTCCCTAGAGCTATTCCTTCATCATCTGAATTCTAATCCATCTGTTTGAGTCTGTTATAGGACTGTGGAAAATTTGACCATAACAGTGCTCGTAAAAATTTATTAATATAAAATAATAAGTTAAAAGCATGCTTGATAGTTGGCGATATAAATAATAACTATCCAACATGCTCATTTGAGAAACTAAGGGTGCGTTCACGGACAAACTAGATTAAGTATTAGAGGTTAGAGGTCATGTTGTTCGTGGACAAATATTTGATTAGAGGTTGGGCAGGAAGTATTATGCAATGTAAGGTGTGTATTTTTTATTTGCTAATTAGCAATCATTTAATAAATCTAATCAATAAATATTTCTTATTTAATATTTAATAAGTTCGTGGACCAAAATTTGATTAAAGGTTCGATATAAAGTATTGTGTAATGTAAAGTGTTTATTTTTTATTTGCAATCATTATTAATCATTAATCACTTAATAAATTAATCAATAAATATTTATTATTTAATATTTAATAAGCAATAGTAGATTCAAATTTAAATTCAAACATAAATACAAATTCAAGCACCTACTACAAATTCAAACAAAGGTTCAAATTAACGATGCCCAATACATAAAATCAACGATAGTGATACGCGATAAGTGTTGGAACTGGGCTAGTCCATAGTAGAAAAAATGGGTGAATTACAAAAAATTTACCATTTTGGATCTTTATTGGTCCTATAAAGTCTAATTCATTTAGAATATTTCTAAATTTACTTTAAATAAAATCATTATTTTATTTTGATTTATAAATAAAAATTTACTTTCTATTGTTTTAAATAATGTTTAAATATGTGTATCATATACACAAGTGTGTATGCGCATGTGCAACATAACAAAGTATGCATGGTTTGACGTGCCCGTGTATAGGTGCTGGAATTTACATTGCAAAGAACATGTTAGCCCTTGTAGTATTCTATGTGCCATTTAAAAGAATATATATACATGCATCAAATATCATGTATATATTTATATAAAATTATGCATATGTAAAATTTAATCATATATGTATAGATACGTGGAAATAATAATTATAATAATTTATATAAAATATTTAAAATATATTTGTACAAATATTTATTTATATTAAATTATAAAATCATTTAATAATTAATATATAATAATTTAAAAATAATTTTCTATTTTTTGCTACTGCAAAACCAAAAATATAATAAAGAAAACAATTTTTTTAATTGTAATTATTAATAAATATACAAACACATGTGTATTAACATAAATAATATATATATATATATAATAATAAAATTGTAAAATTAATGTAAGCTTACATGAAGCTCACCGCATCAGAAAATATTTAATTTTTTTAATTATAATTATTTATAAATAAATAAGCACGCGTACATATACATAAATATAATATATATATATATATATATAATAAAATTTTAAATTAAAAAAGCTTATTTGAACCTCACAGCATCAAAAAAATTAATTTATTTTTTGAATTAAAAAATAATTATAAATAAACAATTATTTAATAAATTAAAAAACCGATTTAAAAAATTAAAAAAATTATTCAAAAATCAGTTTTGAAAATTTAAAATTATGTCATGTTGTTATATAAAATTTTATGCATAATTTTGTAATATACAGAATGCATATATATTTTATTTATTTATATAATCAATTCCTAATTAAATAAATAGTTATATCAATATTTAAATGTATAGTAAGTATAAATATGTATTAAAATAAAATTTTCTTGTTGTCGAATTACTATTATGCAAAAACAAAATTTTATAATTTTTAAAATGATTTATTATTGATTTTAATATTTTGGATATTATTAATTAATTAACAAAATCATATATAATATTATTTAGTTACAAAAACAAATGTTTTTTTATTTGGCCATGAATTAATACCAATAAGCATAAAAAATTATATATACACATACATATATATATATAAACATGCCAATTATTTAACCATCTAATATGTGACAGAACAATAATATACTGATTTGTTATATAGAGCTATCAAACAAACGTATTATATAGTACATGAATATAAAAAGGTTAGACCAGGTGAGTACCTTATACCAATGCCTAATTAGTACACGTTGAAATGAAGGTAACTACTCCTTGAATCATATTCTAAATTCAGAGTTGCTGGCTCCGGAATTATTTCACCTCTGCTGATCGAATTGCTTTAATTTGATGTGTTTTACAGTTGGAATTTTGGCATTTGAAGAAGCCATGGTCAGCCATCTTTTCTACTACAAATGAGTGGAATTTTTTTAACAAAAATCAAATGAGGCAAAAAGGGAGTACTAAAGGAAGTATGGAAGAGTAAAAAGTGGATCAGATCCTCATTATTCTCTTTACCAAATTTTGCCTTTTATTTACTCAAACTAATTAGTCATGTACCATATATGGCCGACCACACCTTTGCTCATATATTTTTGAATTTTACAGCTACCAAATGGGCTTGAAACTATTCCAAGCATGATAAAAAATTCCCACACTTAAATCTAATTTAAACGGGTACTGATATCTTATAACAATTAGTATATTTATAGCTATATAAAGATATTATTTAATATTGTTCAACACATCAAATAACATTTTATAAATAATATTTCACAAATGTTAATTAATTTATAACAATTATAAACTAATTAAATCAGGTGGTAAAAGGAGTTTTCAATGTTTTGGTTGTGTGACACTTAGGTGTAAATTTGGTCAGCGGTTAATATTGAACATTTCGAATATTAACGTTCACATGATACTTAATAGGTGGTGTGACATTTTGGTCAAATTTATCGCTTACTTGGCTTAGCTAAAATCCAATCTTACTTTATTAAGCGTTACTCGATTGTGAGAATTACTTACACTAATTCTCTTCGTCAAAACTATATCACTTTATACTTATGGAATTTGGTAATGGTCAAAATTCCAATATCATCCATATTCAACTCTATAGTCCAAACACAAAGTCCTTGGTTAATTAATAACAATTATTATTAACTGAATTGCTAATGCCAAAGACTTTGACTTTGAGTTGACTTCAGTTTCAACTTCAGTTGACCGTGATACCAATCTCATATAACTGAGGAGACGAATCCTCTCTTGAATAGTGTTTCACTTCCTGTGTTTCACTCAACCTAACTATAGTCGTTCGATGGACGTTGTGTTATGATTTAACTATAATCAACCACATTGAAGCTATACGATATTCTCAAGTTGATGGAATTGTGTAATATTGTCACATTGATATTTTCTGTTTGACCTTAATTATATTAACTAACAGAAAACTATCAAGTGAGTCATTCCATAGTTATCCAGTAACTATCAGGACGTAACCCCTTGGTTCCACAACAGTCATGAGTAATACATTATCTAATATTTTGAGAGTGTTACGTACTCTAGTCTTAACAAATGCATCGATATCCAGTATCGATACATCTTGACTAGAAATATTTAAAATGGTATGTTTATTTTACTATGATAAATCACTCATGGTTTCAACGCATTGTAACTACTATCACAAAACATATCTTTTATGGATTTTCTATTAAATATACTTTTAATTAAACTAATTAATTAATATAACATATTATATCAAGTATATAATAGAAAGAAAACACCTTTTATTTCGAACTAGATTTGTTATCAAGTTGGATATATGTAACAAATTACATAATTTCCCATAGGGCATACCTCTAACTCTATCAATCTCTGTTTGAACAAAAAAATGGCACAAACACCCAAGAGCTTGTGTAAAGAATAAAAAGTGAAGAAAAATAAATAAATAAGAGCAAGAAAAGAACACACATCATTTTATAGTGGTTCAGCAAATCCACTTAGTGATTTTATTGATTGTATCATTGGTCTACAAGCACTAGTTCTTACGGAGCAGTATAAACCCGTGGATGATTACAAGAGATTAGAGTAAGAGAGCACTAGAGCTGAAAGATACTCAAAAATGAGCCCCTGCCCTCCTATTTATAGCTATAGGAAGCATAAAATATCGCCTTCATGATCTCCATATTGTTTTCCACATCCAGACCAATTCTCTTGAGAGAAAAAGACACCTCATAATATATACGGATTGGTACCAATCCATGGGCTTTGATTGGTACCGATCCATAAGATTGTCATATGGATTACTCTACATTCTTTGTCCTGGCTCGACTCGTGGTTAGCTTCTTGATTCCAAACTTGTTTGCACCATTGTTAGCTTGTTTCTGAGTCCAAATAATGGATCGGTGAAAGAATGGAGTTGCTGATTTTAGGTGCTCAAGAAGATCGATAGAGGATTTCATGGAATTGATGCAATATAACTTAAAATAGGCTCTTGGGATCAAGACTTGCATATAGGAGGAGATTGGGCTTGAATGGATGAAGAATCGTGGATCAGTGCCGATCCATAAGGTTAAATTGGTACTGATCCAACACATTATTGGATTTGGTCCTATGAATCCTTGCGGTGATTTGGTCTACATCCCAAGGCTCTGTTTGTGCTTGGTTTCTAAACTCTGGGGCTATCTCTTCGGACTACCTACCTTGATAACTCCCAAGTTCGGTTTGTCCAGTCTATTGGAATATTGCTTAGTCAAAATACTGGATAACACTTGGCCTCCAAAGTATATCTTATTTCAAACACGATGTGTTTTGAATCAAGGCAAGTTAGGATTGTCATAAAGGATTCCAATATGTGCTTTGAATGGTCGATATCCTTCATGCGGATCACTTCTGTGAAGAGCTATATCTCTAACTATTCATTGCAATGCTTGATCAATGTTTAGTGCTATGAATCTGGATTGTGCTCTCATAATCTATTGTTCTAAGCTCAATAATCTTGAACTGGTTACTTCCATGGATTTTCCAGGTTTTGATCTGCCTTCCTTCAATTCCAGTTGTTGGACGTTGAATATAATCACACACACGCACTTGCACACACGTGCATGTTCTTGGGTAGCTCCATAATCATAGGCGCACACAGACATATGCATGTACACAAGGATGGTCGTCACTATTTCTCTCCTTTTCAAAAAAATTATCACGACTCGGTGCCCATCTAAATTCTTAGATCGGTACTGATCCAAGACTTGCGGAAAAGTCTTCAAATTTTGCTCCTGAAATGTTGGGTTTTGGGCTTATATAACATGACACTCTTATCTTTCTCCTCACTTTTGCTGCCATCAAACCCAAGCTTCACGTTGCCATTAAAATCCTTCAACCTTCGAATCGAACTTCACCGACTCTCCTTGCCAGTGCCTGTTTCTGACCATCTCCCTTAAACACCTGAACCCGATCATCACCAGCGCCTTCAACCGTTCCTTGCCCCTTCACGAATTCACCGATCCAACCATTAAGCTTGAATCAAATACAAATCAGCTGCATCCTTGACTTAGGTAGGTGGCGATGGTGACTGGAAGTCGATGTGGGTGAAGCTCACGTAAGTGGTTGTACTTTAAGCCGAGGCCAGGAGGTGGTTTTGGGAATAGAACAAAACTCCATCCAAGGGTTCGGATTGGCACCGATTTGACCCTTGGTGGAATTTGGGCTTTAAAACCCAATTGAGTTCAAACTTTATCGATTTTTCCAAATGTCATCTCTTAAGTCCGATGCATTTTTGAGAGTGTGGCCAATGACGTGAAGTCCGGTGGGACAGTGAGAAATGACAGTCACTCCGGGTGATTTTCATATTTTAAAACGAACTGTTGCACAATATCGGAAACCCATACTGCATGACACTGTGCTAGGTTTCACTTTAACATGGGGGTACAGCTTGTAATTTTCCTGAAGTGGATTATCTATTGAGTTTTTATAGAAATTAAGCATAGACATTCCAAGCATCTTGCCACTTTAGCTTTAGGTAAATCGACGTCCAGATATACTGAATCTGATACTGAATTGACTTTGACTATGGTTCCTCCTGCACAACATACACCAACACAACCCATACCTCCAGTTGAAAATCCACAAAAGGGACAACCTCATCCAAAGGTTCCTTAAATGCATGTAGAAGGCCCTGAAGTCGAAGCCGCTCCTGACACACTTGAGGATGCTGTTGTCTTAGATGATCCCATCGGTTCTGTTGTTTTAAAAATTGAAGAGGGGTTACTCCATATCTATGATAAACATGGAAACCATTTGAGGATGTACTAGTCCCAACACGCCATCAGAGGGCTCGCCATCCTCCAGAGGGTTATACAGCCTACAACCGATACATGTGCATGGCAGGATGTTCACCCTTCAATTCTTTCATTCATCGGATCTTGAACTTTATGAGATTGGCTCCAGCACAACTACATCCCAATAGTTACGCTTTTCTCCATGGCACCTATATTGTCTTCACTTAACATTTGAATCGTGTGCCCAGCAACGAGGAAATCCAATATATATAGTTTTCAAACGCTGAAAAGGAAGCCCTTCACTGACTTATCTTGAACCGGCTAAGCAATGTAGAACAGTTATCGGTGTCCGGAATAAATTAAGTTATTTCAAGAGTGAACAGTTATGCATCCTCTATCAACTCGGGTTCACATAGAGATGGTTATCTGACTGTAAGTTTAACTTCATGTGTTTTATATGAACTCGCATTGAGATTCTACGAGCTTAACTCATATTCTTTTTGTCATTTAGATGTTCCAGTGAGGTCCAGTGGCGCAGTTTTTGCAGATGTTGTCAGAACTCTCATAGTACTTCTAGAAAAGGATAGAGAAATTGGAGTTCTTCTTACTGATGAGAATCTCCTAGCACATAACCTGTTGGAAGTGAGCCGCAACACTGGTCAAATCCAAGTAGTCACCGATGACGATAATGATGATGACAGTAACTTGCTTAGGGATGGCGATGTGATTCCTGATGTGCTCTATGTTCCAAGTCCAAGGGTTGAAGTTGAAGAAGAACAAGGGCATGCCAAAGAAGGCAAAATTGTGGGCGAAGGTGACGAAGCAGTCTACGATGATGTTGATATAGGCCACGAGCCTTGTGCAAATTTGCTTATGTATTTTAGAAATGCACTTTACATTCAATGTGTTTGCGATCCATTTCCCATTGTGATCACTGAACCAAGTTATTAGTTCGATTCGTTGTTTAGGCAAGTAGAGAGCAATCATAAGGACTTCCATCTGCATACGATCATGCTCCACTCTGGAACTTGGTCGAATTCCACTTGCCTAAAATGTTAACTTGAACATCTATTCCCAAGATGTTTTGCTTGTGGCCATGCCTAACTTTTAGGCCTTGGTTGGAGTTAACCACTTGAGATAGCGATTTGGACATTCTAATCCAGGATGTTTACTTGCAATCTCACCTATTCCGAGCAACGACCTAAGTTATTAAAAGATCCCACCTAACTCCTGGCATAGATCATTTGTCTCGCATACTCCGAGCAAGATATGAGTGCTCTGCCAAACTCTGGGCATGAGCTGTAGAGGCAAACATGTAGAGGCAAACAATCTTGTTCAACCTTTGAATGTTTATACTATGCTTCCGCTTCAAGGGTAAGAGTTGGTGGATAAATGGTCAAGTCACGTCCTTTTTAGCTTATACTCCTGCCCCTACATTAAGGGCAAGAGTTAGCCGACATTTGTCTCTGGATGCCAAGACTGGTTGAACTCCAAATGTTCGAACATGGACTATAGAAGTTTGGTTAGCACCTATCTCTAGGTACCTACAAACCCGCATTATACACATGCAAATTCATTCGAGTTGGTCATATTTCACAACTCTTAAGCTGTGTAAAGACAGAGTTGCATATTTGAAAAGCCATTTCACCTTATGAAAGATGGGAAATGATAGTTTTTGTCTTATTACATTGCTTCAATTATGTACAAATTTATTCTCAAATGAAATAGCGTCGCAATTGTTTGCTATTACACACCCCTGGGAGTGAGGTCTCATCAACCGTTGCTGGCTTGAAAGTGCCATCTCCAAGCTTTTGTTCAATTCTGTATGGACCTTCCCAACTCGGGCCCAAGTTCCAAGGGCCTGGGAAGATTTTTTTAAGAACCAGGTCACCAATTTCAAAAGTCTAATTCCTAACCTTGACGTTGTAGTGTCGGGCGACCCGGCTCCGGTGTGTTGCTGCTCTAAAGTCAGCTTCATCGCGCTTCTCATCACGCATATCGAGAGACTCTAGCAGGAGTTGCTCATTCGCCTATGGACTGTAGCGAGTCACTCGATGAGAAGGTATTTCTAGTTCAGTCAGAATCATAGTTTCTGATCTGTAGGACAAGGCGAATGGAGAGTGGCCAATCACTAAGTTGTGGTCGTTCAATAGGCCCATAGTGCTAACGGTAGTTCATCGACCCACTTGCCCTTAGCCTTTTCTAACCACTTCTTAAGAATGGACTTAATAATCTTGTTCATAGCTTAAACTTGTCCATTCACCAGGGGGTGTGCCACCGTAGCAAATCTCTCTCTACGCGATGTCGACGGTAGAAATCTTTAAACTCGGTATTATCGAATTGGGTCCTGTTATCAGTAATAATTGCTTGTAAAACTCCAAAATGACAAATGATATTCCAAACCACAAAGTTCATTACTTTCTTTGTGGTAATTGTAGCTAATGGCCCCACCTTAGCACATAAAGTAATCAATGGCGATGATGGCATACTTCGCACCACCCTTAGATGTTAGCAACACAACGACAATATCGATTCCCTAAACCACAATGACCATTTGGGTGATCTCCATCGGCAAGGGTCTCGGAATCTTAGCAAATCTCTGACACTTGTCACACTTTCTGGTGTAATTAGCTACATCTCGGTTGACAGTTGGCCAGAAATACCCATAGCAGAGAATCTTTTTTGCCAAAGTTTGCCCCAAGTGTGGTCGCCATAGGCCCCTTCATTAACTCCTCTTAGGACTCGCTTGGCTTCATCATTGGCGACACACCATAGCATTGGAACTAAGAATCCTTTCCTATAAAGTGCTCCTTGCCGAAAGAAATATCTTGAAGCTTGGTGAAGGAGCCTCCGTCGCTCATTCTTCCTGTCCGAAAGGATTCCCCTATACAAATTGTCCTTTATTGGAGTCATCCACGATTGCTTCTCACATTCGAACTCCAAGATCCAATCGACATCCATCCGGTCGATGCTCGGGGCCGACTATACTTATATTAGGACTAGGCCTATGAGCTGCGCATCTCCAGATTTGGCCAAACTTAGCTAGTGAGTTGGCCTTCGCATTTTCCTCTCTAGGAATATGCGTTTTGGTGTAATATTCAATATCACTAAGTAGATCAAGGGTCCGATTTAGATAAGGAGCTAGCCTATCTCCCTTCGTTTGAAACTCTTTCCATACTTGACATACCACCAGCTGGGAATCACAAAAGATATGTAAATTTTTAACTCCTAATTCCTTGGCGGTTTTGAGACCTGTAATCAATGCTTCATACTCCACCTCATTGTTCGTTCACGAAAATCAAGTCTCAAGGCATAACATATTGAACGTTCCTCGGGAGTGATAAGTACAACTCCAGCATCGAAACAACATTCGTTTGATGCACCATCTGTGTACATATTTCACCTAACATTGTGCTCACCACTGTTCTCCGTAGTATCGTCCTGTATAGTGTGTTCAGCTATGAAATCCGCCAAAGCTTGATCCTGGATTGCTCTCCAAGAGCGATAGGTTATGTCATATTGGCTCAATTCAATATTCAATTTCAATAGCCTTCCAGAAGTCTCAGGTCGCTGTAAGACTTATGGCAAAGGCTTGGTCGGTGAGAACTTTGATCGGATGAGCCTGAAATTAGTGGCGGAGCTTCCTTAAACCGATTAATAGGTAGTATGCAAGCTTTTCCAGCTTTGGATAATTTCTTTCTGCTCATGTCAATCGCTTACTGATGTAGCAGACCGGTCACTGGATGTGAGATTCCTCACATACGAGTGCGACGCTCAAAGCATGCACTAACACTGCCAGATATATAAACAAGTCCTCGTCGTCCAACAAGTTTGAAAGAATAGGGGTCTCTCCAAGTGATTCATTAGAGCTTGGAATGCGTATTTGTACTCCTACATCCAAGCAAAATTCCTCTTTCCCTTTTTAATCACGTCAAAGAAAGGGATGCATTTGTATGTTGCTCTAGAGATGAATCAACTCAAGGCAGCAACCTTCTCGCTTAAACTCTAGACCTCCTTAATCGTCTTTGGGGCTTCGATGTTTCTTAATGCCTCGATATTTTCCGGATTAGCTTCAATCCCATGGGAGTTCATAATGAAGCCTAGTAATTTCCTTGACGCAACGCCAAAATAGCATATCAAAGGGATGAGCTTCATCCCGTATTTTCGAAGAACACCGAACATCTCCGCCAAATTATCAATGTGGTTTCTCGAACGTCGTGACTTCATGAGGATGTCATCCATATAGACTTCCATCAAACGCCCGATCTGATCTTTGAACATCTTGTTTATTAATCTCTGGTAGGTCGCTTCAACGTTCTTTAACCTAAAGGGCATGACAAGATAACAGTACGGTCCTAGGTCGGTAATAAAGCCGGTGTGTTCCTGATCTAGGACGTGTATTAGAATCTGATTGTATCCAAAGTATGCATCCATGAACAAAAGCACTCATGTCCGGCCATTGAATCTACTGGCTGATCTATCCTTGGGAGCGGAAACTATCCTTCGAGCATGCCTTATTCCGATCAGAATAGTCGATGCATGTCCTCCACTTCCCATTTGACTTTTTCACCAAGACTGGATTTGATACCCACTCTGAGTATATGGCATCGTGGATGAAGCCGTTATCTTTCAACTTCTCCACTTCTTCTTTGAGCGCAGGGGATCTCTCTAAACCTAGGCTACAGTGTTTCTGTCTTACAGGAACACATTTAAGATTTACATTTAATGCATGGCTCGCTATCTCCAGTGAGATCCCATACATGTCTGAGTGCATCTAGGCGAACAAATCCAGGTTCGCTTGGAGAAAACCAATCCACCCTTCATCATTCTGACACCAAGTTGTGATCTGATCTTCAGGATCCGTGTCGGGTCATCCTGACTAACCGGGACATTGATTGTCAACTCGACTGGAGCTACTCTTCCACCTTCTGGCTCTTTCCATGGGTCCATATCCTTATGGAACCGATAGTGTTGCCTGAGCCAGGGCTCAGGCTGTGGTTGTTATGCGTCTAAAACCTCGATGTAGAGGGTCCCCTCTACTCTTTTCCCTTTCTCTCTTTGCCTCGCCTCCTTTAGCTCAGCGACATAACATTCGCGGCCAAGCCCCTGATCTCCTTGTATTATTCCCACACCATTCTCTATAGGAAATTTCATCATCAAGCACCAAGGAGCTATAGCCGCTCTAAACTTAGCCTGGGCTGGTTGACCCAAAAATGCATTGCAAGCAGAAGAAATATCCAATACTAAAAAAGCCATGACCCGCACTCGCTTGTAGTCGCCCTCACCAAGCATCATCGGTAGTTCCACATATCCGACTGGTTTAGTAGCCTTCCCGTTAAATCCCTGGAACCGGGATTTACAAGATTTCAAGTCCTTGCCTTCCAAAAGCATCTAGTCGTAGGCCTTTTTAAACAGAATGTTGACTAAACTCCTACAGTCCACCAACACCTTTTGAACTATAGCAGAGTCGATTGTAGCCGTAATCACAAGCGGGTCGATCATTAGGGTTCCACCCCATTAGTGCCTCTGTTTCGAAAAACAATGTCATCAGTCATCGTCTTTACTTGCTTTGCCGAAGTAGCATCCTCCACAGCAAGATAGCTTCCATTCTCTGCATGTTTTAAAGCTTTGACATATCTATCCAACTCATTCCAGCTTTTATTGGATAGATGTGGTCCACCGATGATCATATTGATCACCAAACATTTTTCAAGCTGCCTAAGCTCATCAACACTAGGCCTGGCTTGCCCCGGCTGGGATGATGACCCAACAGGGTTGGAATTTCCTTACCGCCATCCCGTGGGATTTTCACAAATTGTTGCAGCTTCTTTTGACGAATCAACTCCACAATCATATCACGTAGATGTCTGCATTCATTAGTGTTGTGACCATGTGTCACATGAAACCTACAAAACTTACCAAAATTTTCTCCTTCTCAGTCGACTCTCTCAGAGTTGGCTTCCTGTACTGCTCAGTATCTTGAGTTGCCAGGTAGATATTCTCTATCGAATTATTCAATTATGTACAGCTTTCATACTTAGGAATCCTAGGATGATTCCTATTATCAGACTTTCGCTTCCCAATGCCGTTATCATTCCATTTCCGACCATCATTCTAGTTGCCAACATTTACATCCATATTTTCAGAACTCCCTTCGGACTGTTTTACAGCAATATTTCTCTATATCACTTCAACTGAAGGCCCAGCATCATCCCTTTTGGAACGACTATGTGCCTCTTCCAAGCACAAGAACTGATTAGCCTTCTTGTAAAAAAATATCCATCATCAACGGGGGTTTCATTTTCAACCATCTCCTAAAATCAGTCTCAGGATGAATCCCCTGATCAGTTTCATCAATACTATGTCATCCTTACCATTCGTAACTTCCATCACGGCTATATGGACATATTCAAGAAATCCTTCAATGACTTTCCTGCACCTTGAAAGAGGTTTGATAATGACATCACGTCCTTCGAGCATGTTGTATAGACCGGATTGCTCCAGGAACCTTTGTGTCAACTCAGCAAAAGTCGATATAGATCTCGGTATGAGCCAGGTGAACCACATCGTTGCTACTCCCTCCAAGAAGATTAGAAAGCAACGACATCCCATGGTGTTAGATGCTCTAGCAAAGTCCATATGTCATTCGTATTTCATCAAGTGCTGCCTTGGATCCATTTTTCTACCATACAACGACATCGTTGGCATTACAAATCTTCGCAAATACTTCTCATGCAAAATATTATCAATAAACAGATTCCGACTAGGAGAATTACCTCACTCGTCATTATTCTCGAATTGGTTTTAGTCACAAGTTTTTTGACCATCTCGGCCAAGTACTCCGGTTCTATAGGTTCAGCTGAACGACGGTAATTGGGATCCATTTTTAGTGTTTTGCCCGGCGAATGCTCTTGGGAAGACCCTCGATACCTGGGTTCTCCAAACTTCAGGAGATCTGTTAGTCATGCAGTCCTCTCTACTTTATTCCTATGTAGTAGATCGTTAGTAGTAGCGCGATATTCTAAATTTTGATAATCTACAGCATGACCAGAGGTTAAATCCATGCCACCACCAGAGGGTGAGCTCCATCTTCGATATTTTTCGGACCAGTACCGATCCATCCCATTGGATCGGTACCGATCCACAAACCCTTGCCATGAGTTTGTCTCGGTTCTTGATTTGAAGTTTCTGCCTTATTTTGAGCCATTTTATGCTTCATATTCCTCTGTCTCTACTCTGATGATGAGGAACTATCAGACTCTGAATCATAAGATGTTAAGTCCTTCCTGCTCCTTCTACGGCGGTTTTGAGCTAGCTCATTCAGCAGTCTAAAGCTCTCTTGCATCTGATGGTTCATCTCATTGCAACTCTCTTGGAACCTATCCTCCAGTTGCTTCATTGTATGATCCATCTCCATTCTGGTCATGACATCAGTTGGAATCTGGACCTCAGCTTGCTCTGGTTGGGCAACTTCATCCACATGCTTAGTATTCTAGTTCTCAGCACCATTAGCAGCTCTGGAGTTTGTAGAATAGCCTTTACTTCGGACTATGGAAAATAGCTTCATGTAGATGTTGAAAATCCGAATAGTAGAATGGTAAGATTGGAAGATTGGATTTATCTCTCGGATCTAAGAAATCATATAGTATATGATGGATCCAAGTAGCCTGAGAATAACACTCTCAATGAAAGCACCAAAATGTGTGAACCAAAAAATGACACAAACACCCAAGAGTTTATGTAGAGAATAAAAAGTGAAGAAAAACAAATTAAAAAGAGCAAGAAAAGAACACGCAGCAGTTTATAGTGGTTTGGCTAATCTTGGACTACGTCTACTTAGTGATTTTGTTGGTTATATCACTGGTATACAAGCACTAGTTCTTACAGATCAGTATAAACCTATGGATGATTACAAGAGATTAGAGTAAGAGAGCACTAGAGCTGAAAGATCCTAAAAAATGAGCCCCTACCCTCCTATTTATAGTTGTAGGAAGCATAAAAAATCGCCCCATGATCTCCACATTGTTTTCGACGCCCAGACCAATTCTCCAAAGGAAAACGAGGGACACCTCATCAATATCAATGGATCGGTACCAATCCATGGGCTTGGATCGGTACTTAACCATAAGATTGCCATATGGATAGGTTTGGAATCTGTGTCTTGGCTAGACTCGTGGTTAGCTTCGTGATTCCAAACTTGTTTGCACCATTGTTAGCTTATTTCTGAATCTAAATGATGGATTTGTGGAAGAATGGAGTTGTTGTTTTCAGGTTGTAACGATCCAGGATTTTAGTCATTTGAATTTGAAATGTTTAATTAGTTTTAAATATTGAAAAGTTAATTTTATAAGTTAAATAACTTGAATTTCAAATATAGTGATTTATTTGATAAATAAATTGTTGAATTTAATAGTTGAAATTGTTTAAATGATTGAATCTTGGATTTTAATTTGGATAAAAATGATTTCAAAGCTTATTTAAATTCTGTTGGATAAGAATGGTAATAAGAAACTTTTAATTTATATTTAAAGGTGATTAATTTGGTTTTTAATAATAATTCGTTTTAATTAACGTGTGAAAATAGCCTTCTAGGGGATTGTCTCAGATTTTGATAAAACAAGTTTCATTGGATCCTTAATAGTGAGTTATTATATGCCGACGATTTTCGTGGCGATCGGACGTATCGTTTGGTCATACGAGTTTGAAATGCTTATAAATTAATTATAGAATTTATTCTATATAACTGGGTTTGAAAAGCTATCCTCTGCATATGATCGAATTATGCCTCGAGACCAGTTCCACTATGTTCAAAATAGGGGTATTACATACAGAATGTCAGGTGGCACACCTTGTTTAGAGTTCGAGATTTGGGGTTGTATTTTACCGAATAGTTAAAATAAAATAATATATATACCATATTAAATATCACTTAACCTTTCCCATGCCTTAACCTTACTTCCACTATTCAACCATACTCTCATCCATGTTTGCAATACCATCCCCACTTATATATGTATGCAACCAAACCAGAGAATGTTTAAAAAAAAATTCAAATCAAAATCTAAAATGGCCTCATCGAATGGCTAGCATCGATCGGAGCCATTTTCGACGATATCACGCAAAGTCACCAACTTGAGAAATGTCCGCGACATCAAGCTCGACGTGTTCAATGGTTGGATTTGGAATATTCGAGTGGAGGAGGCCGCAGTTTCATGCTGATCGGAATATGTTTTTTTGGTGATTCGCGGCAACGTGGGTGATTGTTAGCCGATGGTCTCGGAAGGAAAAGTGTAGGGGGGAAGGGGAGAGCTAGCTTCGCCGAAGTTGGGTGGCACGTAGGCGGAAATCGTGGGTTGAATGGAATCGCATTTTTGGGTTGGTTGATCATCGCCGGTGAAGGTTAGGGGTTGGCGTTGGTGGCTGGAGGTAGCTTTGGGTCGGCGCTACCCTAGGCGGATCAGCGGTGGTGGACGGCGATGCCTAAGCGTGGTGGTGCGGTAGTTTAAATCGCGACCTGGTTCGCACTTTGAAGTGGAAGAAGGGCTGGGTGGGTTTATTTATTCGTTAAGGTTGATTAATTGTTAACCAATTGTAATTAAGGATTTAGAATATATTATTTAATTCTGGAACCATGTTAATTCAATAAAAAATTCATACAAGGTCCAAATTAAACGTAATAAGTTGCGTTGCGATCGTATCGATGAATTCTACGCTATGGAATTGGATTGGATGGATTCGGAGCTGATAAAAATTTTGGTTAAAATTGAACGACTATTCAATTTTAATTCAAACCGGAGTGCTTTGGCGACTTCTGAAATCAATGTGGGTTAAACTCACCTTTTTGGTTAACTAGTTTGATATATAGTTGATAAAAATTGCTAATTGAATGATTTTGGATGATTTACTATTTTATATTAGTTGGTTTGGATATATTGCCGCCCCTGGAGCGGATGAGACCCTATTACGTTCTCGTGTAAGAGCGGATGACCCTTTGTATACGATCCCGCCTCGAAGCGATTGATTTATATTTTATGATTATATACTGTATGTGATGTAGGAGGATAGGTTGGAAGGATCCAATAGGATTCCTCATTACTGTTGATTTTACTTTTCATATACTGTGTTATATGATCTGTTGGAAATTATATTGTGATTTGTTGAAGCGATATGGTCGTTATAAACGTGCTATGAAATCCCTGAGATAAAACATGCGTTTAAATTGGATAAATTGGGATATATATATATATATTAAATATATATTGGGTTTCTTACATACATTTTCGAGTGTTGGACATAAATGGATAACTTGGGAAGTTATTACCTTTAGATAACAAGTGGTGACGGGAATACTTGATTTAGTAAAGTAAAAATGACTTTTACATTAGAAATACTTCCAAATCTTTCTAAAAGGTAATTTTGCAAATATTTATTTAAAGTAATTTAATAAAGCAGTTTTGAAGTTTATATTTTTTTATATTTAATTCTAAATTTCAATGATAAAGGATTTTATATTAAATATGTTTTTATGGATTTTAAATAAATTGTAGAATAGATATTTTAAGAGATATTTAAATAAATGTTTTAAATCATAATATAATAGTTTATAAAGTATTTCTAATGGTATAATAGTTTTTAAAGTATATTTAAGTGTATATATATAGTTTTTAGTTATAAGTTAAATAATTTGTATAAAGTAAATTGAAGTTTTTATATTATATTATCTTTTTAAATCCTTCTTAATATTAAATATTTTACCTTATAAAAAAAATTAGTGTATATATATATATATCAAAATATCATTTTTATTAGTTTTAACATATTAGTAAGTATTTTAAAAGTATTTCTGTATATATATATATACAGGTTTTAAATATTAATATAAGTATTCTACCAATATAAAAGGGGGATTTGGGTTCTTACACTTAAGCTAAATAAACGGTTTGGGAAAATTTAACTCAAAGTGTATTATCTAAATTTATAAATTTTAGATATGCTTAATCTTTAAATAAATGTTCTAAAGATTAATGGTAAGGATAAGTAATGGTTTTGGGGTTGTTGTAAATGGTGTTTTAGCAACACTTTTTTTTAACCGTTAATACTAATTATACTTGGAAATATAATTAGTTACAAATGAATATTTGGTAAATAAATACAAGTAAATGGTTTTGGGTTTGTCGTGACGATTGTTTTAAACAACACTTGTCTTTAACCCTTAAATGTAGTTGAAATTTAAAATAGAGTTTTAAAGATAATGATTAATGTAAAGTGTTTTGGGTTGGTGTAAATAATGTTTTTAGTGACATCTGTTTTTTAGCCCTGAATTATATTTTAAATGGAAAATTGTTATAAATATAATTATAATTTTAATAAAGGAACTTTAAAGATAATAACAAGTACTGAAATCTTTTATAAAAAGATAGAAAAGGTTATACGTTAAATTTATGAAAGGATGTGAGATTTGGATTTTCCTTAGCTCACCTTCTTAATTTTGGTGGTGTGGAACTTTCGTTCCGTGCTTAACACCAAGGGATATTGGTTGGGCTTATTTTTATCTCTAATTTAAATAACAATTGTTTTAACCTCTTTGGTTATATTTTAAAATTAAGTAAAACTTGTTAAGTGGTTTGTGAATATACTTATATTGTTAAGATAAGTATATGAATACTTTTTTTAGTATTAAAAAGGGTATAAATGATTAATCAAGCATATATACAAGTATATGTCTTTTAGAAAGGGAAATTAAATATATTTATATATGTATATAAATATATAAAGGAAGTTTTATTTAGTAAACGGGTATTAATTTATAAAGGGAGTCTTGATTTATAAAAGGAGTTTCATTTGAGAAAAATGTGTCTTACTAAATGAATGGGTTTTAAATCAATAAAGGATAAATAATTTAAATAAGGGATTAAAAGTTTATTTATATGACTTGTTCATGCTTTGCATGAAATGATAGTGCAGGTATGATTACTTGCTTTAGAAAATATATGGGAATTAGTTCCCTTATGTGATCATTCACTTTATTGTTGAATATGACCAGATTCATCGACTTAGTCTCGAGGAGACCGGGATCGGTATGTGTTCTACTTATCGAAACCACTTTAAGATTGAGATAGGGGTTCTCTATTTTGGAAGCGAATGATGGAAACCATGTGTGGTTCCGAAATCTATTGAGATAATGGAATCCATGTGGGATTCATTATGTCATCGTGTTTTGTTGAAAATTCGTGTGAAGATGCCGAACGTAGCCTCAACATCGGGCAATGACTAAAGATAGAGTAGTATGCATAACCCCAGGTCTAGCTGATCCAAATAGAGGGTACGTTAACTCCATTATCTAGAGTATGCTTATCGAGATGTTGCGCACGGGGGGTTCACATGTTAGGGCGTGGGCTAGTTATGTTTACCATATGGTATATTTTATCTAGAGATATATGGCGCTCAAAAGGTAGTTTCTGACCCTTGTCATAGGTGATCGGTCTCGGATGGTTTACGAGTATACTGGGGTGGTCTCCGTGGAAAATCCATTTGTACGAACGTACCTTGGCGGTTTTTGTTTGTATATCTAAATATGGTGTCAAATGTAATCAATGAAACCATTTCAAATATAATTAATATTTATTTGAAACACCCTAGACGTTATTATATTTCCTATAAAATGGCTTGGTTTTCGTAAGGTAAAAAAAACCCGTCCGTGTTTATATGCGACGTGGTCTTACG
Source organism: Allium fistulosum (assembly GCA_030737815.1). Lineage (NCBI taxonomy): Eukaryota > Viridiplantae > Streptophyta > Magnoliopsida > Asparagales > Amaryllidaceae > Allium > Allium fistulosum. The sequence continues at coordinate 423,811,586 of CM060908.1, forward strand.
GGATACCTTTATTTCAAAAGGTTTTATAACATTAAATAATTCAAATTACTTGAGTTTTCTCACGCTGGTTTACCAGACTGATCCGGTTGTTATTTTTCCTATAATGCTCGAGTCAACCCCATGTATATTTCCAGGTTTCATTGATGATCATCGGAGCTCTTGGAGAGAGGAGCTGGATGATTTCCTACCATTGATTTTATTTCCGCTACATTACTTTGTTTATTTATCAGTAATTGTAAGGATAGTTTGTTATAATTGTCCAGGCTGGTGATAGGTTAGTTTTTCTCTGATTGTTGTATGTATATTAAAATTTTCTTTTTGTAAAAGTATCATTCTAATATTATATGTTATCGTTCTGCTGTGAGATTATGATATTGTGTTCTCCTCTTTCTTGTTCATTTTCTTTTCTTCCCTTTTTTATTTTACTCTAACATTCTGTCTTTCAAGAACTTGAGTGCTCAGCACGTGAATACCGTGGATGTATTAGTGTCGACATTTGGGGGTCGAAATGGGGTTGTTACACTTGGTATCAGAGCTGAAGGTTAAGCGAGAACCTTGGCTTTGGTGGGGTAACTCATTAAGAGATAAGGTAATAGAATGCCTTATGAGTTTGAGTGTGTATATATGAGCGTGTATTTTTTAGTGATATAAAAATGTTTTATATTATGTTGGTTGATCTATTGAATGGCTTATGGATTCTGGTCAATACAAGTAATTAACGTTATTGATAAGGATCTCTAACCACTTGAACAGAGCAATTTGACATGGTATTGTTTTGAAATTGGGTAAATGAAAAAAAATCAACCTTGATTTTATTTTATATATAAAGGAATAATTTTTCAGAAATTATTGTAGTTATATATGGTGTGTTTGGTTGTTAGTGAATGATAATATTTGAGTATTATCATTTATGGTTTACTATTTACTATTTATGCTTTAATAAGAAGATTGTTTATTATTATAATCTAAACAAAGTTATACAACTGTAAAATGAGTTATATAAGAAAGTGAATTCATAAATGTGAATTATGAAGTAATGATTATAATTGAAATGATCAACACTTGTGAAATTATTTTATCTAGATAAGAGAAATTATGCAAGTATGATTTATAAATATTACTTATAAATAAAAATGAAATGAGATTGTATAAGTATGATTTATAAAGATGATTTATATATAAAATGGATTTAAACTAAGAATTTGATAATTTAATTCCTGGTGATTCTGTAAAATTTTCTTCAAAGTATTGTGAAGAATAATAATAGTATTATTTTGGAAGTATTTTTGTATAGAAATATTTTTAAAAGAATTTAAAAAGAGATAGAAAGCACTGAACTCACTTTGGTCGTTGGGAAATAATCTCGATGATGACTGCAGCATCATCGATGTTCATTTTCGGGTTTCTAGGAGAGGAATTGCTACCATTGGAGATTTGTTTTGGTAAAACTAGTTTGATTTTGAAATTCAAAAGTATGATTTGAAATACAAAGAAATTATTTATAGTATTGTTTCAAAATAATTTGAAGTAAGGACAAGATCTTTAAACTTTGGAAATTTTCATTTAAGTGTTTTATGAAAATATGAGCAAATAAGTTTTATAACTTATAAATTTTTGGAATTAGTAAGTTAAAACAATGTTTTAAATTATTGAATATGAATGTTAAGAAAAAGTAAATTTGAAATTGAACTATGGAATGAAATTTAACTTAAGTTAAGTTAAATAAAATGAATTTTTAAAAGAAATTTAACCTAAGTTAGGTTGAATGCAATTATTTTTGGAAATGGAATTGATTGTGATTTGAAATGAATTAATGAATGAACTAACTAAATAGTTAATTGGATATAGTTTAGAATGTTGTGTGATAGAATTGAAATGGAGTGAACTAATGAAATAAGTTAAATGGAATTGAATTTGATTTAAAATAGATATGAACTTAAGTTGTGAAGTGAAAAAATAAACAAACTAGAGAAGTGTTGTATAAAATGTTTATAAACTTAAGTAAAATTTTATGAAATGATTCATAAATGAATTTAGTATGGAGTGAAATGTTGTTAAACATAAATTTGATGGAATAATTCTTAAGTGATATTAGTATTGAAAGAATATACTAAGTAATAAGTGAATGTGGATAAAGCAATGTGGATAATGATTAAGAATAAATGAATGAAAATAAAAGAATGGGATATAATAATAGACCAATAAATACGTAGTTGTACGTATATTATTTTATTCGCATAATGGTTTGATCCAAATTCGAGTACATAGTTTCGACATGGTTTACATCGATCCGAGTTCGAATTTTTCATTCGATTCTCGACGGCGAACACTGGATATGAATTTGTGATTGATTTTGGGATTCTCTATCATAGTATATGGTTATGCAAGGAGAATGGCGGTTTCTAATCAAGGAACCGGATCCGAGTCTGCACTAGAGTTATCGGGTGGACGATGCTAGTTCGTAAGTGAGATTGTGTGATTGAGCGAGCAATCAGATTTGGTATTGTGCATGGATGGTATATGTATATCATACGGGCTTTAGTAATTTAAATGTTGACAATGGAAAAAATGTAAATTGATATGGTTATGAATTAATTGGATGGATATTATTTGTTGATGGTTTCTCTTGTTACATTTTCTACATTTGCATATGATTACTGTATAGTCTAGGTTATATATTAATATTACTTTCTATACATGTTCTCGTTGGTTTTTGAGTGAGTAGTAGGTGCAGATGGCGTATGCTTCGAATTCGGAGCTCACTTTCACATTATATTGATTATATATGCTTGCTAACACTAGGTACGCATCTCAGATTACATATCGTACTTTTATATTTTTCCCTATGGGATGCCTCATCCTTAAAGCTGAGATGTATATTTGTGATTGTACATATATTGTAATTTTTCCGATCGAACTGCGCAAAGGAGATGCTGGCGAAATTTTCTTTAAATTTAAGGCGTTAGAAAATTTTTGAGAAATTTTGAAGAAATGTTTGATAACTAAAATTTGATTTTGAGTTATAACCTAAATGATTGAATGGGATGATAATAGTTGGAATCTATAAATGAATTTGGATACTTAGTAAAAGTAATAACAAAGTTTCAACGAATTAATTTTTGGGAAAAGTTAAAGGCTTAAAAGGATTTGGTAAGTTATTTCAACTAATTGGTTTTAAAAAGTAATGGGTTTGGGCATTTTTCTTACCTTGGCAGTTTCGGGGCGAAATTCTTTTTAGGGGGGAAGAATGTAACGACCCAGAATTTTGGTCATTTGAATTTGAAATATTTAATTGATTTTAAATATTGAAAAGTTAATTTTATAAGTTAAATAACTTGAATTTCAAATATAGCGATTTATTTGATAATTAAATTGTTGAATTTAATAGTTGAAATTGTTTAAATAATTGAATCTTGGATTTTAATTTGGATAAAAATGATTTCAAAGCTTATTTAAATTCTGTTGGATAAGAATGGTAATAAGAAACGTTTAATTTAGATTTAAAGGTGATTAATTTGGTTTTTAATAATAATTCATTTTAATTAACGTGTGAAAATAGCCTTTCGAGGGATTGTCTCAGATTTTGACAAAACCACTTTCATTGGATCCATAATGGTGAGTTATTGTATGCTGACGATTTTTGTGGAGATCGGATGTATCGTTTGGTCGTACGAGTTTGAAACGCTTATAAATTAATTATAGAATTTATTCAATATAACTGGGTTTGAAAAGCTATCTTCTGCATACGATCGAATTATGCCTCGAGACTAGTTCCACTGTGTTCGAAGTAGGGGTATTACATATAGAACGCCAAGTGGCACACCTTGTTTAGAGTTCGAGATTTGGGGTTGTATTTTACCGAATAGTTAAAATAAAATAATATATATACCATATTAAATATTACTTAACCTTGCCCATGCCTTAACCTTACTTGCACTATTCAACCATACTCTCATCCACGTTTGCAATACCATCCCCACTTATATATGTATGCAACCAAACCAAAGAATGTTTTAAAAAAAGAATTCAAATCAAAATCTAACATGGCCTCATCCAATGGCTAGCATTAATTAGAGCCATTTTCGACAATATCAGGCAAAGTTACCAAAATGAGAATGTTTGCGACATCAAACTTGACGTGTTCAATGGTTGGATTTGGCCAATTCGACCGGAGGTAGCCGCAGTTTCATGATGATCGAAATATGTTTTTTTGGTGATTCACGTAAGTGGGAGATTGTTAGCAGATGGTCTCTGAAGGGAAAGTGTAGTGGAGGGGGAGAGCTAGCTTCGGCCAAAGTTGGGTGGCGAGTGAGCGATCAATGCGGTGGAAATCGTGGGTTGAACAGAATCGCATTTTTGGGATTGTCGATCGTTGCCGGCGAAGGTTAGGGGTCGGCATTGGTGGCTGAAGGTAGCTTGAGGTCGGCGCTACCCTAGGCGGATCAGCGGTGGATGGCGATGCCTAGGCGTGGGGGCGCGGTAGTTTAAATCGCGACATGGTTCACGCTTTGAAGTGGAAGAAAGGCTGGGCGGGTTAATTTATTTCTTAAGGTTGATTAATTGTTAACTAATTGTAATTAAGGATTTATAATATATTATTTAATTCTGGAATCATATTAATTCAATAACAAATTCATACAGGTCCAAATTGAACGCGACAAGTTCCGTTGCGATCGTATCGATGAATTCTACGCTATGGAATTGGATTGGATGGATTCGAAGCTGATAGAAATTTTAGTTAAAATTGAACGACTATTTAATTTTAATTCGAACCGGAGCGCTTTGGCGACTTCTGAAATCAATGTGAGTTAAACTCACATTTTTGGTTAACTAGTTGGATATATAGTTGATAAAAATTGCTGATTGAATGATTTTGAATGATTTACTATTTTATATTAGTTGGTTTGGACATATTTCGGCCCCTGAAGCGGATAAGACCCTATTACATTCCCGTGTAAGTGCGAATGACCCTTTGTATACGATCCCGCCTCGAAGTGGTTGATTTATATTTTATGATTATATACTGTATGTGATGCAGGGGGATTGGTTGGAGGGATCTAACAAGATTCCTTATACTGTTGAATTTACTTTTCATATATTGTGTTATATGATCTATTGGAAATTATATTGTGATTGGTTGAAGCAATATGGTCGTTGTAAACGTGCTATGAAATCCCAAAAATAAAACATCCGTTGAGATGATGGAATTCATGTGGGATTCATTATGTCATCGAGTTTTGTTGAAAATTCATGTGAAGATGTTGAATGTAGCCTCGACATCGGGAAATGACTAAAGACAGAGTAGGATGCATAACCTTGGGTCTAGCTGATCCAAACAGGGGGTACGTCAACTCCATTATCTAGAGTATGCTTTTCGAGATGTTGCGCATGGGGAGTTGATGATACTTAGTTCACGTGTTTGGGCGTGGGCTAGTTATGTTTACCATATGGTATATTTTATCTAAAGATATATGGTGCTCGAAAGGTAGTTTCTGACCCTTGTCATAGGTGATCGGTCTCGGTATAGCTTACGAGTATACTAGGGAGGTCTCTGTGGAAAATCCATTTATACGAACGTACCTTAGTGGTTATTGTTTGTATATCTAAATATGCTGTCAAATGTAATCAATGTAACCATTCAGCTATGATTAATATTTATTTGAAACATCCTAGACGTTATTATAATATCACTAAAATTTCCTATAAAATGGTTTGGTTATCATATAGTAAAAACCCGTCCGTATTTATGTGTGACGTGGTCTTACGGGATACCTTTATTTCAAAAGGTTTTATAACATTAAATAATTCAAATTACTTGAGTTTTCTCACCTGGTTTACCAGACTGATCCGGGTGTTATTTTTCCTATAATGCTTAGGTCAGCCCCGTGTATATTTCCAAGTTTCATTGATGATCATTGGAGCTCTTGGAGAGAGAAGCTAGATGATTTCCTACCATAGATTTTATTTCCACTGCATTACTTTGTTTATTTATCAGCAATTGTAAGGGTAGTTTTTTATAATTGTCTGTGTTGGTGATAGGTTAGTTTTTCTCCGATTGTTTTATGTATATTAAAATGTTCTTTTTGTAAAAGTATTTTTCTGATATTATATGTTATGGTTCCGCTGTGAGATTCAGATAGGGTGTTCTCCTCTTTCTTGTTCTTTATTTTACCCTAACGTTTATCTTTCAAGCACTTGGGTGCTCGGCACGTGAATACCGTGGAAGTATTGGTGTCGACATTTGAGGGTCGAAAGGGCGGCTATTACACTTGGTATCAGAGCTGAAGGTTAAGCGAGAACCTTGGCTTTGGTGGGGTAACTCATGAAGAGATAAGGTAATGGAATGCCTTATTATGAGTTTGAGTGTGTATATATGAGCGCGTACTTGTTAGTGATATAAAAATGTTGTATATTATGTTGGTTGATCGACTGAGTGGTTTATGGATTCTGATCAATATGAGTAATTGATATTATTGATAGGGATCTCTAAACACTTGAACATAGCAATTCGACATGGTATTGTTTTGAAGCAAACGTTTTCATCCCGTGGCTCTGTTTTTACTTGGTTTTCGGACCGGGGCTATCTCTCCAGGCTGCCTTCCTTAATAACTCTATCCCATCGCTTCAATCAGCTTGATGAGATCTAATCGAGTTAGACCCTTCATGAATGGATCTACTATGTTTTTTTTAATTAACTACTCTGTCAATTAACTCTCTTCGATGTTAATAAACTACATTTATCGTGTGGAACTATTTGGAGTATGTTTCTTGACTTCTAGTGGGCTTTTATTATTATACTTTTATCATATAACAATGATGTAGTATTCTTAATACTTGGAATCATCCTTAGCTCAGTTATACATTTAAATTTATATACTTTGCTTTTATTGCGACGCTATTCAAGGCGATGTGCTTAGCCTTTCATTGAATCAACCATAACATTTCGTTTGGAACATTTCTAACTCAAAGCTTCTTAATTAAGGTTTGAACATGAATTTATTATCGACTTATTATACATGATAGCACTTACGAATTTAATGCAAAGAGTTCATTGTTTCTATAAACAATTCTCTAATATTACATAAATACTCAAGAACACTATAAATTACCATTTAGCAATCTTAATTTAGATTTGATATTTTCTTTATGCATCAAATACATTCAGATTTGACATTTGCTTTATGCATCAAATGCTTAAGCAAATTAGGATATTGTAGACAATTCAACATGTATGATAATTTATATTGTCAATACATAAGGAATCCATCTTACATGTTTCATATTAAACATTTTAATATGATGTCTTTGCATATCATTTGAGACATTCCCAACATCCTTTATACTTAATATAAAAGATATAATTTACAAATCCAATATCGAATATTAAACAACCAAACAATTACTGATTTTAACATAATTACATCATTAACAATCAGTAGTATCTTGTTTACTTATACTCTAGAAATATCTATGTACCTTTTAGTGGTTCTTTCTTATGGACACATACTTCCTCTGCATTTTGACTAAAAATCAAATTATTTGATATTTATATCAAAATACTTATTCAATTCTGATGCTTATAAAATGATACTTTCGTATCATTTCTTGGATCATATCCAAAAACCACAAACTCAATATCGCTTCCCCTAACTTCGAGACACTTTGCTTGTTATGTATAAACGGTTTATTTAAAATCATTGTTTAGAATTTTCCATTTCAGCCATATGTACCAAAACATTTGTTGAAACTAAGCCAGCCTGCAATGGAAGTTATGGGTGAATTTCAAAAAGATTACCCTTATTGGATTTATACTGGGCCTATGAAGTCTATCATTTAGAACATTTCTAAATTTTATTTAAATTAAATCTCTTATTTTATTTAAATTTATAAATTATATGTTTTATTTAATTTATATTTTAATACATATAAATATACACATATATATCATATACATATATGTGTGTGTGTGTGTGTGTGTTTGCATGTGTAACATGTAAGCCCATGCAAGGTATAATATACCCATGTATAGATGTTGGGATTTACATCGCGACAGACATGTTAGTTCATTCGATATGTATTATATGTTGTCCAAATATATGTTTGTATTTAAACTTGTTACTCAAATAAATATCACACACACACACACACGGATATAAGTGCATGTTAATTTTGTTTAAATAATTTTATGTATATAAAAATATTCAAAATATATATTTATATTTATCTATATGTATAGATAAAATTTATATATGTGTATGTACATAAAACTGTTATAAATATATCATTTAAAAAAAATTATTAACATATATATATATATATGCATATTATTACAATAAGTATTAAAATAATATACATATATATATACACACACATAATATATTTTATTTTTAAATTTTTCCTTTTATTTTTAAATTATAAACAACTATATTTATGTATATTTATAACGGCAAAATATTTTTTTAATATATAAATATATTTATGCATAAACATATATATAATATATATATATATATTAATTTAGAAAATAATTTTTTTAATAATTGCATATCATAGATATAGCAATATATAATTTTATTATTGATCCGATTATTTTAAAATATATCAATTGATTTATTTACTCAAAAATAGATAAAATATTAATAAAAAATATTTGCGAAATATTTTGTCCAAATTTTAAAATTTTAGAAAATCTTATATGATATTTTGAAGTTCGAAAAAAAAATTCATAATTTTTTTAAATTGATCTTTGAAATCTAATTTTTTGGATGATAACTCTTTTTATGTGAAAATAATTTTATAGAATTTAAAAAATAATTTTGAAACATATTTTATTTTATATGATTTATTTAGATAGCATATTGATTTAAGTAATATTAAATAAAATTATAAAAGATATTTTATAGCTGTCAAAAATTATTATGATTGTAACTAAACATATATAAAATTATAAGATCAATTATTATTATAGAATGATATTGTAAATAAATATCAACTATATATATATAATAGAATTATTATATTTAAAATCGGCTGTACATATGTGATATATGTAAAAAAAATGTTCTTTTAATGACTACATACATATAACCAATCTAACTTGTGACAACAACAATACATATGAGGATCTCACCTAACTAATATATATATATATATATATATATAATGAAATGTTAATTAGTCAACCATAATCATTCATGTCCGCTCCTGGCTCCACTCCCATCCCCATCACCTTACCTATCCCCACTCATGTACCCTCTTCCGTTCCGTCCTCCTCTACTACAGTTGTCCATGTTCCATCCTCCTCTATCAACCATACCATCACGTCACCTCCTCCCTCTGGTCTGCCTCCTCCTCCCCTCCTACCTAATCCTTTTCCTTCACTTGTTCAGCCTTCTTCCAAATGTTCCTCCTCCTTTCATTCTAACTCCTCGTTTTTCCTCCTTCTACTGGTCCTCCCTCTTTTCTTCCAAACCAAGAAATGCAGGCCATTACACTCCTGTCCATTTTGATGTTGATTACATAGGCAAACCCATTGCTCCTCCTACTGATGTAGTGAATGAAGGTGTCAAAGCTTGGTCTGAGTATCTGGTCTGGTTTTTTCTTGATGGAACTGTTGATTATATGGCAGTCAAAGCTCATATAGATAAGATGTGGAAATTAAAAGGATCATATGAAATGTTGTTTGATAAATAAAACTTCTACTTCAAATTTTCATCTCCAGAAGATAAACTGTATGTTCTACATAGGGATCCTTCTTTCATCAGAGGCCACATGTTTATAATTTCCTCCTAGAATCCGAGCTTCAGCTCTGCTCAATCTGCAGTTAAAAGTTTGCCAATGTGGGTGCACTTTTATAGGATTCCATTGATGACTTGGACTCTACTTAGCATAAATTGGTTGGCTTGTCACTTGGGGAAATTGGTTTGCTTTGATGAAAATACTGAGAAAATGAAAAGGTTTGAATATACTAAATGCTTGGTTGAGGTGAAGCCTGACAAAGAACTGCCCAATTCCATTGCTGTAGGAGATGATGACTGCCCTAATGTTATAGTGGAGTATTCTTGGACACCACTAATTTGTACAAGATGCAAGATTTTTGGACACTCGACAAAACAGTGTGAGGCTGTGAATCCTGGTAGTGATGAAGTTGAAGTGAGTAATCTGGAAGGTAAAAAATCTGATGATGGAAATATCTTGAAGTCAAATGATAAGACTGTTGAGAAAGAAAATGACAAATTTATTTTTGTTAGAAGAAAAAGGAAGAATGTAAAGAAAATTTGGAAGAAATCAAATACAACAAATTCCTTTGGAAAATCTGAAGATGTTGTTGCTGGAATGGCAAAAAATCATGATGACAATATGAACATAGATTTGGGTGAGACAGTAGTTGGAAGTATTAATGATTCCAGTGATATTCTTAATGGTCACACTGTTGCTGGTAACAGTGAGGTGGTGATTGCACAAATTGAAGGTTGTGTTGTAGTCATCCCCGAAGATTCTGATGGAATTCCTCCAAGTAAACCTGGTGTATTAGGATCTCGTAACAAAGAAGACAGTGTTGAAGTGGATAATTCAGTTGAGTTACCTGATCTAAATGCCAAGTTTGATGGAGTGAGGCCCGAGTTTTCTCATCATTTGAATCCAAGTCAGGATTCTATATTTGTTCCCTCCTCTTCTGCAATGACTTCATCACTTCCTTTATCCTCTGAGCATAACACGAATACATTGGTGGCTACTGGCTTACCTCCTCCAACCAAATTGTCATGTTCTGAGCCTAAAGTAATTAATACTTCAAATCCATTTGCTCCTTTTTTACTATTAGAGGAAAATGACATTACTCCTATTAATGATAATGAAATTTCTATCCAAACTCAAATCAATCCACCTTTACATTCTCTCATGTGCACCGACATGCACAATGACATCCACAGTCCCTCTCTGCTCTCCTCTTCTATTGCTTCTCTCCTTTCTCCTCTTCTCAATCCAACATCTTCTATCATTCAAGCTTCGGTTCAGCCTCCCCCCATTATACCGCCCACACCTTACTCTACAGTGGCCCTCCGCTCTAAAGTCTTCCCGAACATTCCGAAGCCTCCTGTGGTCTCAACTGACACATCATCTCAGAAGTAAAGAGGTAGACCAAAAAACCTTTCATCTCATGCAAGTTCTAATGATCTTGACAGTGGCACTGGGTATTCTTTTGATCAAATCTCCTTTATCTCAACAACTTTGGATGCATCTCCTGGTGTAAAGACTAGGTCCTCTTCATTATCATTATAATTATACATAAAATTGACAACATAGGGTTTTGGAATGTCAGGGGTGCCAATTCCATAGCCAAACAACTTGAAGTTAGGAATTTAATCTGCACAAACAATCTCCAAATGATAATATTGGTTGAAACTAAGCTTAATTATACTACAACCCTGAAGGGTTCTGCTGTGATCAACAGCAGCTGGTCCAGTCTTCATAATTTAGCCCAAGCACCATTTGGTAGGTTATTAATACTGTGGAACCCTACAATTTTTTTTGTAGACCCCATCTCAGTTTAGAGGCAGCTCATTCACTCAAAAGTTACTCATCTCCCTTCTAGCCAAGTTTTCCTTTTAACCTCCATTTATGCAAATAATTCGGTTGCTACCAGACAACCAATACGTTATCTCCTTCCTTCTCTCCATCCATCTAATGCCCCCTGGATCTGTGTAGGGGACTGGAATTGCATGCAAACTTATCATGATAAGTGTGGTGGTGTCCCCTTATCTTTACACCAAACCAATCCTTTAAACTATTCACTATATCCATCTAGCTTATCTCCCATTCTCTCTGATGGCTGCTTCTTTACATGGAATAACTGTAGTAGAACTGGTATCAGAACCTGAACCTTCTGTAGACTTGATAAAGCCTTCTATAACATTAATTCCCTTTCCCTATGGCCTAATCTTCTTTATCACTCCCTTCCTCCCTCTCTTTCAGACCATTCGCCCATTATTCTGGACTGGGGTCATGAAGCAATGAATAGACCTTCCTCATTTTCATTTTTTAATACTTGGACAGATCATTCTGATTTTTTTAACTTAGTTACTGACAGTTGGAAGTGTAAAGTTTTTGGGAATCCTATGTTTATTTTGCAGTTCAAGCTAAGGGTGCTTAAAGGAAAGCATAAAAGTTAGGCTTACAACACTTATGGTAGAAGTTCTAAATTGTCAGAAGGCATCAGAGATCAACTTTAAACTATTCAGACATTACTTCTTACCAATCCTGCTAACTCCTCTCTATTTGCTTAGGAACATAGGTTAAAGAATGGGCTAGCTAAAGCATTGTCAGAAGAAAATAAGATGCTCAGTCAGAAATCCAAAATTCAATGGCAGTTGTATGGTGATAGGAATACTGCTACCTTCCACAATTCATTGAAAATAAAAAATGCAAATTCAAATATTCATAGCATTCATGATATGGAAGGTAAACGGTGTTCATCCTCTGATTCAATACAAAGTGCTTTTCTTGATTATTACACTATGTTACTGGCTAACAATCAGCTTGACGACCCTCAGTTGTCCCACATTTCAAAGGTAGATTTCCCTGCCATTTCTTTATCACACATTCATGATTTAATTCAAGTGGTCACTGCTGATGAGATAAAGCAATCAATATTTAGCATGAATTCTACTAGCTCTCCTGGTCCTGTTGGGTTCAATGCTCATTTCTACAAATCATGTTGGCATATTATTGGTAAAGATGTTATTAAAGCTATGAAAAACTTTTTCAAACATAACTAAATGTTTTCTGAATTAACGCAACCAAAATTGCCTTGATTTCGAAAGTTCATCACCCTGATGCTGTTTCTCAGTTTAGACCCATTGCATGTTGTAATGTATTGCTAAAATCTTAGCTTCTAGGTTGAAACTTGCTTTAGCTCCAGTGATTTGTGAACCAAAATGCCTTTCTTCGTGGCAGGGATATAATTGATAACATTTTGCTATCAACTGAGTTCCTCAAAAGTTATAACAGGCAGCATATCTCTCCTAGATGTGTTACGAAGCTCGACATATAGAAAGCATATGATACTGTGAACTGGAAAACTATTATCTACATTCTCCACTGCATGAAGTTTCCCCACACATTCTTAGCTTGGTTATACACTTGTATTTCTACTGTCACATACTCTATCAGCCTTAATGGAGCAGTCTTTGGCTTCTTTAGGGGTACTAGAGGCTTAAGGCAAAGGGACCCCATGTCACCTTATTTATTTATCTATGTCATGGAATTATTAACTGGCCACTTTAATTCGGCATTGAATAACAAGTTGATGGATTATCATCCCTTATGTAGAAACCCTCAAATTTCCACTCTAATGTTTGTAGATGATTTAATGCTATTCACAAGGCCTAATGAAAAATCTATCTCTTCAGTTTTGAATATCCTTCATTCCTTTTCATTTATGACTGGCCTCAGTGTTAACAAATCAAAATCCAAAATTCGAGTTGCTGGTGTCTATGAGGATGTCAAAACAAATATGATCACTCTGTCTACATTATCTAATTTTGATCATGATGAATCATATTTGGGAGCCCCCCTTGTATTTTGTTCTGTTCAAAAATATCATTGCCTTCCTTTGTTTGAAAGAATAACTACTAAGTTGTCCTCCTGGAAAATTTCTAAACTGTCAATAACATGGAGGCTTGTTATTGTGAAGTCCATAGCTTCTGCCATGCGTCTATACTATGCTCGAATTTACATTCTTCCTGCAAAAATTATTTCCATGATCAATTCTGCTTTGAACCATTTTCTGTGGCATGGTAATACGTTCTCCAGAAAGCTTATTCCTATATCTTTCAAATCTACATGCTGCCCTCTGTCTTCTGGTGGTCTTGGAATCATGAATATAAAACAGTGGAATATTGCTGCTTTTTCAACTCATATTGAAAAATTGTTAAGACATGATAAGAATCAATGGAGAGTCTGGTGCAGGAATTATCTTCTTAAAAAACAACATTTTTGGACTATGCAGATTCCTAGTGACTGCAGCTGTACTTGGAGGAACTTGTTGAAGCTAAGGCCTTGCTTTCTTTCATCATTTCAATTCACTGTAAGGAACAGTTCAATGATATCCTTCTGGTTTGACCCATGACCTCTTAGACGTGTTATTCTTGCAAATGTTCTGCCATTTACTTTGAGGGGTATTACTGGATTTCCTGAAGAGGCCAAACTTAGAGCTTATCTATGTGATGATGTGATCACCTTGCCATACTCCAGTTCCTATGCTGTTAGGAATGTCTGGAATATGTTTGAAAATAGATTATATAACCATTCAGAATTTACATGCTTATGGGGTGATGGTCCTCATTCAATCAATAGAGTTTATAAGATAATTGCCTCCTCTACATCCATTAATCTTTTTCCTTGGCACAGAAGAAAATGATCTTCTAATTCCACCCCTCATCACGACTTGCTTCTCTGGAGAGTTATCAAGGGGTATCTTCATACTCGTGATAGGCTTTTTTCTATGGGACTGATTCAACATTCTTGCTGTTTACTGTGTGGCCATCATGTTGAATCAATTGACCATCTATTTTTCTTATGTCAGTTCTCTTTCTATATTTGGAAGAGCATATTGTGTCATTGTCATCTCCATATGCCTTCATCTAATTCCAAACTCGAATGGTTCACTATCTTTAAGGCTACCAGATGGAGATGTTCAAAATCTTTGTTACTTCTTAAAGTTTTAAAAGCTTCTATTCAACTGATTTGGACTGAAAGAAACTCTAGGGTGTTTTCAGGAATTTGCTCCTCTAAACACAGTCTCTTTCCTGCCTTAGTCAGTACTTTGTAACTGTTGTGGAGGATCTCTGCCATTTGCATTTTTTCATGCTTGAAATCTACTAGGCTGCTACTTGGAGTCCTCTGTTGCAATGCTTCGGGTCCTTCCGTGGTCTTATGTTCTTATTTGGTACTCAGGTTAGGCAGTGATTTTGCTTGCTGTTTTTCTATGGACTGCTTGGAGTTCTTCAGTATTCTACTTCAGGCTCTTATTATCTTCTTTATTTTCTGCTTTCTTGTTATTTTTGGTCTTTCTTCTCTCTTATTTATCTTGTATTTCTGTATTTATGCTTGTAATACTTTTTACATGTTATAAATAAAAGTTAGGGGACCTTTTAATCCCGCTGGCTTTGCCAAAAAATGTTAATTAGAAATTATATGCTATGATTCAATGAATAATATACCTGGAAGCCAACACCTTGTAGCACACCCTATAATAATGAACTCTCTCCTCTTATAAGCTTGTCGATTCGATGGACGCTGATACTTGAACTATTGACATCGAATAGTAATTGATCCTGAATTGATTTGAGCTTGATATGGTGAGCTCCTAGAGTTAAAGTCGGCTAGCAATAGAAGATGAAAGTGGGAGCTAAAAAACTATTTTTAATTAGGGTTAGAGTTGTTTAAATAGTGGACGGAAGAGAGAAAATAGTGGATCGTATCTCATACCAGTTCTCCCTTAATCCGAGTCATCCAAAACCAACAACTCTATCCTAATTGAGCCAATCCATTTCAGCCCTATTCCAACTGAAAATGCTTGCCCATCATCAAGGGCCAAGATCCAATTTAAGCCCATAAAAAATATTATTCAATTAAATCTAATTTAATCGCTTATCGATATCGTATATCGATCGATATATTTATAACTATTACAAATATATTTAATAATATTAATTCATCAAATCATAATCAAAATTTCATAATTAATATTTCATAAATATCAATTAATTCAATTAATTTATAACAACTATAACCTAATTAAATCGTTTGGTCAAAAGAGAATTCATCATTTCGGTTGTGTGACTCGTCAAGTGTAAATTTGGTCAGCAATTAACATCGAACTATTCGAATGTTAACGTTCACGCATTCACTTAGCAGGTCGTGTGACATTTTGGCCAAATTTATTGCTAACTTAGTTTCGGTAAAATCCAATTTCACTTTGTTAAACGTTGCCCGGTTATGACTTTTTATTTACACCAATTCTCTTTGTCAAAACTATGTCACTTTGGAGACATGAATTTTAATAATGGTTAAAATTTCAATACCGTCCACATTCAACTCTTTAGTCCAAACACAAAGTCCTTGGTTTAATAATATCAATTATTATTAACCGAACTGCTTTGGCCATAGACTTTGACTTTGAGTTGACCGTGATACTAACCCCATATAACTAACGAGACGAATCCTCTCTTGAATAATGCTTTACTTCCAATACTTCCACTCGAACCAACTATAGTCACTCGATGGACGTTGTGTCATGATTTGACTATAATCAAAGTGGAGCATTCATATTGAAGATCAACAATATTCTCAAGTTGAAGAACTATGTAAATCAGTCAATCAACATTTTTGTTTGACTTTAGTTATATTAACCAATAGAAAACTATCGAGTGAGTCATTCCTTAATTATCCAATAACTATCAGTACATAACCTCTTGATATCCCCATCAGTCATGAGTAATACACTATCCAATATTTGGAGAGAGTTATATACTCTAGTCTCAATGGTTACATCGATATCCAATCTCAAAGCATATTGACTAGAAAAAATTAAAATGGTATATTTGTTTTCATTGTGATAAATTACTCATGGTTACAACACTTTGTAACTACCATCACAAAACATACCATTTATGGATTTTCTATTAAATATACTTAATTAATTAATATAACACATTATATCAAGTATATAATAGAAGGAAAACACCTTTTATTTCGATCAAGTTTGGTTATCAAGTTAGGTGTATACAATAATTGCATAATTGTCCTTAGGACATTTTTCTAACTCTATCAATCTCCTACGTGCATTTGGGGTTAATTATGGAATCTTATTCCAACTTCTCCAATCGATTTTCTCAAAACCAATCGAGTCAGTCTCTCAATGAACGAGTATGCTATTACGCTTTAATCATCTACTCTGTCTATATCGTGACATTGTTATCATATAACGATGTTATGGGATTCTCAACATTTGAATCACCCTCAGCTTAGTTATTTGTGCATTTATATTTATATACATTGTTTATTGCAGTGCTATCCAAGGCGATGTATTAGCCTTTTCTTTGAATCGGCCACATTCTTTCATTTGGAACATTTCCAATTTAAAGATTTTAACTTGAATTTATTATTGACATATTATACTCAATATCACTTAAGAAAGCTTGAGTCTGAACACTCATTCATAAGGAGTTCATTGTTTCTGTAAATAATTCTCTAGTATTTCAAAAGTACACGTGAACACCTCAAACAACCATTTAGTGATATCTATTTAGATTTGATATTTGCTTCATGTATCAAATACATAAACAAATCATGATATCATTGACAACATAACATGTATAATAATTCTCATTGCCAATGCATAAGGAATCATCTTACATGTTTCATGTTAAACATTTTAATAAGGTGCCCTTGCATAACGTTTTGGGACATCCCACTATCTTTTATACTTACTATAAAAGACATTATTTACAAATCCAACGTTGAGTATTAAAACAATTAAAACTGATTTTAACACGGGTACATCATTAAAAATCAATAGTGTGTTGTTTACTTATGATTTAGAAATATCTATATACCTTTTAACTTTCTTTCTTATGACACAGACTTCCTCTGCATTTTGATTGATAATCCCTCTGCATTTTGATTGATAATCAAACTATTTGATACATCTATCAAAATACTTGTTCAATTTTTCTGCTTTTCAAAATGATACTTTCGTTCTCGGATCATATCCAAAAACCCGCAAACTCAATATCGCTCCAACTAACTTCGAGACACTTTGGTCGTTATGTGCAAACAGTCTAATCTAAATCTATATTTAGACCTTTTTGATTCAACACATATATACCAAAAACCAAAAATCATACTAGGTAGTAATTATTTGAGTAAATTCGAATTAACTTGAGTACATTGAATAATGAATCTATTACGCTAGTTTCAACAATTAAAATTTACTAGGTAATTCTTGTCAACATTGCTCAATAAATTCCAACTGCGCCAGTCTCTTAAAGATAGAATCACGGCCAATGGATCACATCCCTTCGGATATGACTACCAAAATCGTATTTTGATAACGTATTTGGAATCCTTTCGGATTTGCGCATCATACATATTATAAAGTCAATACTCTTAATGGTTTAATTAACCAATCGAAGATTATATATATTCTCGACATTGATAAGAAACTCATAGTTCACTTCAATGTGCGAGAATACTTATTAGACATTTGGGTTAGTTAATTTCATTTTATCTCATGTAATCAGTTTTATTTTTGGATTGTATCCAATTTCATTTTACTATCAATAATTTCTCAAAGAAATTCCTTCACTGTGAAGTTGGTATTTCTTGAAACAACAATTGTTGCTCAATGCAACAAAATTGGTATTTTAAACAGTTTATGAATTGCCTTTTATATAAAACTGATTTGGTTTTTTAGTTTACAAAACTTATATTTCAACATAAATATGTCAATCAATGACAGTCTTTCCCAAACTACTTTTGGGAAGATTCATACAAAATCCCCCACTAATAATTATTATGTGTAGAATTTCGACTTGCACAACCTGCCAACTCCTTGGTCTAGAATATGTTAGGGTTTCTTATAAGTGAATATTAGGCTCAGGTCCCTAATAAGTTTCAAAATACACAAAAACCCCAGTAAAAAAAGTATATGTAAATTAGGTCCCTAGAATTAAGTTACTAAGTAATTGCATATAGTTATGCAATTATTCACTGAAATAATTGCAGACATTTATGCAATTATATCCAAAACTTGCATAAATTTCCGCAATTTTTTCGGTGAATAATTGCGGAAACCAAAATAATTGCGGAATTTTCCACAAAATTTTGAAATAATTGTGGAAATGTCTGCAATTTTTTAGTATAACTGCATAAATGTCTGCAATTATTCACTAAATAATTGCATAAGTATATGCCATTATTCGGTAACTTAATTCTAGGGACCTAATTTACAAACTTTTTTTTACTGGGTTTTCTGTGTATTTTGAAACTTATTAGGGACCTGTGCCAAACTGTCCCTTCTTATAAACTCTTATCTTGTATTATTTTGTAAACTATTAGTTAGATGAAATAATATTAACATTATGTACCACTCTTAAATACATGACCTTATTAAAAGAAGTTAACTCAACTTCACTCACAATTAATCATACTTCGTCCAACAAAGTTCGATTACTTCTTATTAATATATCATTATGTATTATAGGGAGGAATGACTTTTAAGGTTGAATATTTATTCATGTTTAGGTATGTTTGAAACTCTTTCCAATGTACTCACCTATTCGATCGAATTGAATCATTATATTTTGTTGAACTTTATTTTATTTATTTTCGTTTTATTCACTATGAGCTTATCATAAACATACTACATATGTATCAAATACACATGTCCATGTCGGTGATAACTTACTGGTGAATATAATTACGAGTATGTGGTACCTTTTTGGTATTAATAGACTTGCGATTGCATAATCAATATGCATCAGTCCGAGAGTTCATCAACTCTTATGACTCTCCCATTGAATGGGTGCATTGCCCTTAATTGTCTGAGATACAATTCTCTAGTACCACATGAATAATAATCATATAATTAAATAATTATTTCTCAAAACTATGGCTTAGTCTATAGCTCCAAAATAATTGTAAATAACTTATGATGCTTCTGTATTTTCCAATGCATTACAAATACTACTATTATAGTTTTATTTTATAACGAATATTCATAATATTTATATTGCAATAAAACTATGTTTATTTTCAGTCAACGCTAAAAAACAGTTATTATTTCATAAAAACTATTTAGTATATATTTAATGAAAACAATTTTGTTAGCTTGATGCGATTAATAAGTGTTATATGGCATGCTCCCACTATTATTGCCATTACTATAATAACGTATGAAATACAAGGCTAGTACATGTTATTTATTTCATTTATTATAACTAGTTTACAGTCGAGAATTTCAGATCAAGTATCTAAATTCAAAGAAATAAATTTCATAAAAAACAATTTTCTATATGAAAATACTTTGGAATAGAAATCATATTCTCATTCCAATGTTAAGTATCTATAATTATTTTACAATTCTCATTTTTGAATTTCTTTATGAAGCATAAGTGATCATTCACACGTTTCATCCCAACTGTGCTCTAAGTTACATCCACTCTTATATATTTGATTTCTTCTCTAAATGGTCGAACCATTCAAAGGAAATCTGAACTCTTTACAAAAGTGCATTTGGTCATCCTTAACTTTTAAGGACATAAAATAAATTGCACTTTACGTAAACTGATTAAACTGACATTTCAGTGATCGAATTCTTAGATCTATCTTGTAGCCTTTAGTCCAATGTTACATTTAACACAATAAGACCATTATTGTAATCGATCATATTGAATACACGATTTCACACTTTAGTTTACTTGCTTATTTCAATGAACTAATTTCATTGTGGTTTTGAATCTTACGAGTTATGACCATTCACCATATAACATTTATATGTGATTGAAAATGAATCAAATATTCATATCCTTATATTGCTTTTAGAGTTCGAAACTCATTGAAGACAATACACAGCCTTAAGCAAGTAAACATGTAAGCAACCAAGTTATGAATGTATTTAGTAGTTGTATAATTAGGCACTTGCATGGGTCAACATACAAAAAACATTTATTGGTAAGTATATTTAATATTTCTATTTGTCAATATTAATTCAGTTCATTTGTATATTTAATTGATAAATATTTACCAATTATATTAATTGCACAAATTTTTCAATGTAAATTATTATAACTTTATATAACAGATGTTCTTCTAATATTAGTAAGGTTGAACTTTATATTTTATTTTACTAATATGCTCCCATTAGTCTTTTCTGTTTTATCAAACCCTAAGTCGAAACATAGAAGCCTTTCGACTTCTCAAATGGGTGTTAGGACTTATATGTCGTGGGATTCCGACCTCGAGGAAAGCTCAACAAATCATAGGCCCGCATATGATGGATAACTCCTTATCGGTTGTATCTCATACAACTTCTAACCCATGATTCCTTGTCTTAATCTCATTTTACCTTGAGCAAAGCTCAATAAATAAAGAGAAATTATTCACTCGTACCCACTATTTTGCGATGGCCTAAGTATAGTACACATACCTTAAGGAAAGCTCAAATAATATGTGCAGCTATCTTACCTCATCTATTCAATATATTAATAGTACTACATATAACATCCCCAGCTTGAAAAAAGTTCAACAACTAAGGAGTATGCAAGTAATCTGCTAATATATAAATGGCAGAGGACAACTTTATACTAAAGATTCATAATCTTTAATATATTTTATTTAGTGATATTGACTTATGGAATAATGTATTTCTTATGAAATACCCTCGTGATTCAAGTGTCGAACACGTCTGAAATCACGGTATACATACTTTACTATGTATTGATTCCTTAACTCTAATTGGGTTTATTACTGATTAACCTTTTATTATACGTTCATATTGATTGTTATATAACTCTTATAATTTTAGTTTACTTATATAATATTTTATGTATAATATTATATTAAATAAATCTTATTTAATTATTTAATTAATTAACACATTAATTGATTAGTATATTATTCAATTATAACATATTATATTGAATATATATACTATAAGCTTTACAGTAATACACATATATCTTATATATATGCATGTATGTATTTTAATTTATTAATAACATTTTAATTAATTTAACTAAATAGTTTTATTTAAATTTTATTAATTTCAAAAATTCTTTATACACATACGTATACTTATATTGTCTTAAACAATTCTAGACAACATAACATATATAATTATATACATTATACATGTATATATATTTAATTAATTTAATTATTTAATTAATTCATTTATTTTATTAATAAATAATATTTTCATAATCAATTTTATAACATTTCCAAACATTTAAAAAAATTAGTTTATATCTTTTATACTATATGTTTTATTTTAAATCAAATTTAAAACTTTCATTTTAATTTTCAAATAATTTAAAAATATGTATTATAACATTTATAATACATTTCTTATTTAAATTTAATAAATTTAAAACTTTTATTTTAATTTCAAAACAATTTTGAAATTAGCCTAAGGCCCAATTCAAACTAAGCCTTTTCTATTAAGGTCAACCTTTGGGCTCACATAACTGTTCGGGTCAGACCATTAGCTAGGTATGACAAGGTACTTGATTACCCAATAATCCAAACTAGACACTACCGTTCTTAGACAACCTACTAACTAGGTTATAAGCTTAATTAGTTAGCCCTAATATGACTAATTTAGACCGCATAGGCTATTGGACTCAGATACCAATGTTGGAACCGGCCCGGTCCGCAATGGAAGAAATAGGTGGATTTTAATACTTTTTACCATTTTCAATCCTTATTGGTCATATAAAGTTTAATTCATTAGAACACTTCTAAATTTCTTTTAAATAAAACCATTATTTTATTAAATTTATAAATAAAGTTTTACTTTATATTGTTTTATACAATGTTTGAATATGTGTATCATATACACATATGTGTGTATGTGCAACATAATAAAGTATACATGGTTTGACATGCCCATGTGTAGGTGCTGGGATTTACACTACAACAGACATTTCAGCCCCTCTAATATTTTATGTGCCATCTAAATGAATATATATATATACATGCATCAAATATCATGTATATATTTAAAAAAATTATGCATATGTAAAATATAATCATATATGTATATATATGTGGAAATAATAATTATATTAATATTTAAAATATATTAGAAAAAATATTTATTTATATTAAATTAAAAAATCATTTTATAATTGATATAAAATAATTTTTTGATTTTTTCTTGCTGCAAAACCAAAAATGTAATAAGAGAAACAAGTTTTTTAATTATAATTATTTATCAATATACAAACACGTATGTATGCACATAAACATATAATGTAAGCTTACATGAAGCTCACGGCATCAGAAAAAAATTATGATTATTTTAATTATAATTATGTACAAATATATAAACACATGAGTATATACATAAATATATATAAATATAAATAAATAAATAATAAAATTTTAAACTAATGTAAGTTTACTTAAAGTCACGGCATAAAAAAAATTAACTTTTTTTTGAACTATAAAATAATTTTAAATAAACAAATATTAAATAAATTTAAAAACCGATTAAAATAATTAATAAAATTATTAAAAATCATTTTTGGAATTTGAAAATTATATGATGTTGTTATATAAAATTTATACTTAATTTCGCATTATATTGAATGCATATATATATATATATATTTATATAATCAATTTTAGTTAAATAAATAATTATATTAATATTTAAATATATAATAAATATAAATATATATTAAAATAAAGTTTTCTTGCTGCCGAATTATTATGTAAAAACAAAATTTTGTATCATATGCTTTTAATCTTTAGGCTATAATTAATTAATCAACAAAATCATATATAATATTATTTAATTACAAAAAAATGTTTTTTGTTTGGCCATGATTTGATACCAACAATCATAAAAAATATTTTTTTTAATATATATATATATATATATATATGTATGTATGTATCAATATATACAACCATCTAATATGTAACAGAATATTAATATACCGATTCATTATAAAGAGCTATCTAACAAAAATATGATGTAGTACATGAATATAAAAAAGTTAGATCAGATGTATACCTTATACCAGTGCCTAATTAGTACATGTTGAAATGAAGATAACTGTTCCTTGAATCATATTCCAATTCTGGAGTTGCTGGCTCTCGAACTACTCCTCTGGCAATCGAAATGCTTTAATTTGATTTGTTTTATAGTTGGAATTTTTAGGATTTGGAGAAGCCATGGCGGGCCAACTTTGCTGCTAGAAATGAGTGGATTTTTCAACAAAAATCAAATGAGGCAAAAGTGGAGTAATAAAAGAAGTATGGAAGAGTAAATAGTGGATCAGATCCTCATTTTTCTCCTTACTAATTCTTGCCTTTTTTGCTCAAAATAGTTAGTCATGTACCATATATGGTCGGCCACACCTTTGAACAAATATGGTCGAATTTTATAGCTACCAAATGGGCTTGAAACTATTTCAAACCAAAGAAAAAATTCCCCTATTTAAATCTAATTTAACCCATACCGATATCATATATCGATTATTATATTTATAACTATTATAAATATATTATTTAATACATATTTTATGGCAAAGCCCGCGGGGTTGAATGGAACCCTACCATTTATGGAAAATTTGAGAATTACAAAGAGAGGAGGGCATGCCCTCAAAAAAAATGAAACTAAAAAACAAAGATAGCCTACAAAATAACCAAAGCCACTCATTAATATCCACTAACCAAAGCATAATCAGGGCACAAACTTTCTAGCTAAAGACAAGAACAAAACCTGTTCAGTGGTATTAACACTAGTAAACAACCTTGTGTTCCTTTCTAACCAAATCATATAAGCAAAAAAATTAAACACTCTAAGCAATAACATTGATTTAGTCGTTTTCCATCTTGTACCTTTAAAAATGTTGAACCATTCTACCATAGAGATGACACTAGGGTTATGCAAATTAAGATATCTAAGAATCCTTTTCCCTATACAAAAGGTGAAAGAGCAGGAGAAATAAATATGACTTGTGTTATCCTTAGCCCGACCATAAAGCAAGCATGAAGAACATTTCAACATTCCTTTATTCATCAAGTTATCTTGAGTATGCAACCCATTTTTGATGATTTCCCAAAGGAGAAAAATTTCTTTTTCCATAGAAGAAGAGGTCCAAATACGTGTATGCCAAGGAAAAATATTAAGAGTGGAAAATCCAGCTATATATTTGTAGACCCTTGAAATAGCATGGATTTTGCCAACCCAAAAAGAAGAAAACTCAACATACTTAAACATTTTGTCTTCAATCATGGACCAGACACTTCTAACAACAGAAGAACTAGAGTAAGAAAGAGAGTAAGATTCACCAAAAATGAAGTTGCCAACTTTTGCATTATCTAGAATTCCAGTCAAATGTCTTAGGTTAAAATGAATTTTGTTAGAGAGAATAACTCCTCTACCCGACCATGGGTCATGCTAAAAGGAGAGTAGCATCTTGTTCTTCATAGAATTCTGGAAAATAGGCAAGAAATTGAATCTAACCTTAAGCAAATTCCTTCATGTCCAACTACAGTCTGCAGGGATAGGCATAGTCCAAAAATGTAATTTTATTTATAAGATTTCTCCTAGTCAAATTAGCCTAAAGATTAGAATCAAAGTTCATTAGCTTGTTAATATGAGATGAGAGGGCGGCCTCATTCCATATTTTAATATTCATTACTCTGAGCCTTCCTTTATCATACGGACAACAAATGGATTTAAAGGATACGGGTACAAGCTTTTTAGAAAAAGGATTGTCATGCCACAAGAAATGATTAAGAGCAGAATTAATCATGGAAATGAGTTTACAAGGAAGAACAAAAATTCTAGCATAATATAAACATATAGAGGTGGAAATATGCTTGACAATAATCAGTCTCCCAGCTGTGGATAATTTGTCAACTGGCCAGGAAGAGATTTTCGAAATTATTTTTCCAAATAGTGGAAGACATTGATATGATCTAACTTTGGTGGAAGAGAGAGGAGCACCAAGATAAACTTCAGAATTGTACTCAAAGGCGGATAAGGAAGGTAATATGATCAATTTAACCTTATCGCCTTCATAAAGGCCAACAATTAAAATTTTAGACTTGCTTTTATTAATAGATAGACCAGTCATATCTGTAAAGGTAGATAGAACAAATAAAGCACTGTTAATGGATTTACCATTCTGCTTGGTGAAAAGCATTAGTCATCAGCAAACATAAGAGTAGATATTCTAGGTTTTTTATATAGTGGGCGAGTGTCAATATACTTCAAATCCATAGCCTTGTTGAACAAACAAGTGAGAACTTCCATAACACAAATAAATAAATAAATAAGGGGAAATAGGATCACCCTGACGAATCCCTTAAGTTCAAGAAAAATAACCAAAAGTGTGACCATTCAGACTCAGAGAGTATTTAACCGTAGAGAGGCAAGTATATATCCAAGCTAAAAAAGGACCAGGAAAATTCATGCAATGAAGAATATAGATGATAGACTTCCAATGAACAGTATCATATGCCTTTTCGATGTCCAGTTTGAGAATACACCTTTGGGAGATTATCTTCCTATTGTAACCTTTCATCAACACATTAGAAAGTAATATGTTATCAGTAATGTCTCTTGAAGGAAGGAATGCACTTTGATCAGGGGATATGATTGAGGAGAGAACTGCTTTCATCCTAGAAGCCAAAATCTTAGATATGCATTTATAGATTACATTGCAACACGCAATGGGCTTGAACTAAGAAACAACAGAAGGATGTTGAACCTTAGGTATAAGAGCAAGCTTGGTTGCATTAATTCCTGATAACATTTTATTGTGCTCAAAGAAATTCTTAACTGCCTTAATAACATCTATCCATATAACATCCCAAGCAATCTTATAAAATTAAGCATTGAACCCCCATTAGGCCCAGGGGAGCTAGAGGAATTCATATTGAATATAGAATGTTTAATCTCATCATCAAATATTTCAATGGTTAAAGAATCCCTGTCAGAATGTGAAATAGAAGGCAGAAATAAGTGAGTAAGAGATCAAAGGATATCTCATTATGATCCCGATTAGCAAGAAGGGACTGAAAATAATCCAAGAATCCAGATTGAATGGCATCCAGGGTAAAGCAAGACTGACCATTCATATCAAGAATGCTTACAATATTATTTGTAGCATATTTATCTTCAGAGAGACATGAAATACTGAACTATTTTTATCACCATAAGTCTTCCACTTAATTCTGGACTTCTGTTTAAGCATCTTATTTTCTTCAATAAGGGCATTAGAAAGACTCACTTAGAGCGTGTGTTCTTCTGAAGATAGGATAACATCAGAAGGGTTTGAAAGGAGGGCATTTTGCACTTGCAACAATTTCTCTCTATAGGTAGAAGATAGATTAGCACTATCACCAGATGTATTAGAAGCACAGCTTTTTAACCTGCCCTTGAGATTTCTTAGCTTACCCTGCAAAACAAACATAGGGTTGCCATATATATTGGTTTTCCAACTATCAGAAACAATATTAAAAAATTCAGGGTGATCTGTCCAATTATTATAAAATGAAAAGGAGGAGGGACTTCTTATTGCATCCTTACCCTAGTCCAGTACTAAAGGGGAGTGGTCAGACAAGGAAGGGGGGAATGGTGACAGAGATTTTAGGCCAAAGAGATAAGGAAGATAAGTTGTGAAAGCACGATCAAGTCTGCATAGAGTTCTTGTACTTGTTCTATTACTGTCATTCCAGGTAAAGAATCAACCAGAGAAAGACAATGGAATTAAACCAGAAGAATATATTTCATTATTCAAAGGTCTTGTGTTTTGCATTGAGAGAGGAAGGCTACCATTTTTATCATAAGAAAATTACATACAGATTCA
The DNA here is from genome assembly GCA_030737815.1 of Allium fistulosum. Lineage (NCBI taxonomy): Eukaryota > Viridiplantae > Streptophyta > Magnoliopsida > Asparagales > Amaryllidaceae > Allium > Allium fistulosum. The sequence continues at coordinate 423,839,203 of CM060908.1, forward strand.
ATCTCTAATGCAAATCTAAGGATCATTAGAGAGAATTAAAGAAGGTAATAAGTCAAGCAGAATTTGTCTATGAGCAATATTGTTCTCAACATAAATAGAGGTAAAAAGGAATGGAGCAATAGTTGGGATATAAATGATTCTAGAATGAATGAACTGCCTATGAAAAACAATGGGAGAAAGAGAGAAGAGAAGGGGATTCTATAAGATAAGAAGTCTACAAAAAGAGGCTTGGGAAAGATTATGGATCATGTTCCAATGAGGGTTAATTGTGGCAGCAACACTTTGAGTAGTAACATGATTTATTTTGGTTTCTGCAATAGCCATTAGCTAAATATTTTAGATAGAAATAAACATTTTAACTTCAAGTTGCTTGGAAATGGAATTAGCACCTCTAATATTCGAATAGCCAATTTTGTCTATCATTAAAACAATTGAGAGGATTGAGCTTTGGTTTTAACACCAGAGGTAGATGAAGACAACTTATCTTTTGAAGGAGTTGAGATAAAAATATGGTCAATTGAATATTCCATCCCCTTATCAAGATCAGCATGAAGAGATTGATGGGATGTTAATTTCTTAGGTCTATCTCTCTTATTCTTAGAGGAATTATCAGTAAGAGGAGCAAAGGAGGATGAAATATCAGGGAAATGTGAGCAGGAAGATTAATTGTTTGATGGGGGTGGAGAGAACTAAAGAATCATGCTGAGGGATGGAAGAATCAGGAAGAAGAATATTAGAATTTGATAGAGGAATTGGGGTTTGAGGAGGGGATTCATTGTGAACAATTGCATTGGAAAATATGTGCGTACCAGTGTGCATATCAGTGCACAGATGGGAACCAAGGTTTGGATATTTGATTGAAGATGATGGAGGTAAAATTATAGGAGGGATTACTTCAAAATCATGGATAGTTTGAGAAATCAGGTTAGGATCAATTTTTTCATAAATAACATCATGTAATCAAGCAAAAGGGTTGGAGGTGGAAAGGTTAGAAATATCCTAATTCAAGAGTGTGCAGCTTTGTTGAATAGGAACAGTTAAGAGTGGTGCACCAGACTTACATGGGCTAGCCATATCAAGCTCATTTGCAACTTGACTACCAGGAAGAGGAACATCAATAATCTTAAAGGGATCCAAAGGAATATCACTAATTCTTGAATTTTCTAAGGTAGTAGAAATGGTTGGTTCCAAACCACCCACATCTTCACCACTTTCATTAATCTTGATAGGCATAGAAATAGAAACAGGGTTAATAGTTGTGGCCACATCAGTCCCACTTTTGATGTTATTTTTATCATTTGCAACTTTAGCTCTTCTCCACACTTTTTGGATGGTTTTATCATTCTCGTCACTTGAACAAATCCATCCTTATCTCCATTTCCATAAGAATATACAACCAAATTTTTTATCACTGATGTTCTTTCCATTATTCTGATCATCACTATCCAGCTCAACTTTCTTATCATATATTTCCTCCTCATTTGAAATGCAGACTTCACAGTGTGCAGTAGCATGTCCAAACACATTGCAATTAGTACAGATTAATGGCCTCTATGCATACTCCACTAAAACATTTGGGCAAGAATCATCGCCCATGATATAAATTATGGTAGCTCCTTGTCAGGGGAAACTTCTATTAGACATTTTACATATTCAAATCTTTTCATTTTTTCTGTGTTTTCATCATAAAACACCAGTTTACCCAAATGGAAAGCAAGCTAGTTGATGCCTAATAATTTCCAAGTCATAATTGGGATTCTAGAAAGATGCACCTAAACTGGCACACTTTTGACTGATGATTGAGTAGAACCAAAGCTGGGATTCCAATTCGAGACTATAAACATTTGACCTCTTATAAATATTGGGTCCTTTTTTAGAACATATAGTTTATCCTCTTGGCAATAAAATTTAAAGTAATAGTTTTGTTTATCAAACAACATTTCATAAGTGTCTTTAAGTTTCCAAGCCTTGTCAAGATGAGCTTTTGTTGCTATGAAATTTACTGTTTCGGCAAGAAAAAATCCTACTAGAAATTCAAACCATGTTTTGATTCCTTCATTTACCGCTTCCATAGGAGAATCAAGAGATTTACCAGTGTATTGAATATTGAAATGCACTGGAGAGTATGCACCCACATTTCTAGGCTTACCACTGAATAAAGATGACCGATTGCAAGAGAACCGAGGTTAAACAGTCGCTAAAGAGTTGGGATCAGTACTTGAAATATGACCAGCAACTGAAGGAGAATGAGAGATATAAGAGTTGTGGAGGTGAGAGATTTGAAGAGGTGGAAAAGGGTCCTGAGGAGGAGGAACAGAAGGAGGAGTGGTTAGATAGGGAAGAAGGACAGGGTATGTATGGTATGGTCAAAGGAGGGTAGAGACAAAGGAATTGGAGGGATAGGGATGGGGATGGGGATGCCATGAAAAGTCAAAGGAGAAGCCACTTTTAATAAACTGGTGTATTATTTAATATTGTTCAACACATCAAATAACATTTTATAATTAATATTTCATAAATATTAATTAATTTAATTAATTTATAACAATTATAAATTAACTAAATCAGGTAGTAAAAGGAGTTTTCAACATTTCAATTGTGTGACTCTTAGATGTAAATTTGATCAGTGATTAATATCGAACAATTCAAAAACATTTACATGTCACTTAGCAGGTGGTATGAAATTTGGATCTAATTTATCACTTTCTTGGCTTTGGGCAAATCCAATTTTACCTTTTTAACCGTTACTCGATTGTGACAATTATTCATACCAGTTCTCTACGTCAAAACTATGTTACTTTGGACATATGGAATTTGGTGACTATCAAAATTCCAATATTATCCATATTCAACTCTATAATTCGAACACAAAGTCCTTGATTCAATAGTAACAATTATTATTATGAACTGTTCTGGTCAGAGACTTTGACTCTGAGTTGACTTCAGTTAATCGTGATACCAACCTCATATAACTAACCAGACGAATCCTCTCTTGAGTAGTATTTCACTTCTAATGCTTCTAGTCCAATTACGGTTGTTCGATGGACGGTGTGCCACGACTTAACTATAATCAAAGCGGAGTTTTCACATTGAAGCTACACATCATACTCAAGTCGAGGGAATTGTGTAATATTGTCGCATCGATATTTTCTGTTTGATCTTAGTTATATTAACTAACAGAAAACTATAGAGTGGGTCATTCCATGGTTATCTAATAACTATCAGTACGTAACCCCTTGGTTCACCCAGCAGTCGTGAGTAATAAACTGCCCAACATTTGGAGAGCATTATATACTCTAATCTCAACCGATGCATTGATATCTAGTCTTGATACATCTTGACTAGGAATATTTAAAATGTATGTTTATTTTATTATGATAAATCACTCATGGTTACAATGCATTGTACTATCAAAAAACATACCATTTATGGATTTTCTACTAAATATACTTTTAATTAAATTAATTAATTAATGTAACATATTATATCAAATATATAATAGAAAGAAAACACCTTTTATTTTGAACAAGATTGGTTATCGAGTTAGATATATGTAACAAATTACATAATTGCGCATAGAGCATACCTTTAACTCTATCAATAAGGACGTAAACAGACTCAAGAAATTGATGTAGCCAAGTCTAATTTCTCTAGATCAAAAAACAAGAGGCCAGAAGTAGCGTATTCATGTTTAGATAATTCTCCCATATCACGTGGTTGTTTCATAACTTCCCTCCACCGATCGAAGGATGCACAATTAGGAGCAGGAGCATAATTAGAGCAAGATCCAACAACATCATGGTGCTTAGATTTTTGACTTGGGCAGTGGTGTATAATAGAACGAGTAGGTAGGGTTGGTAACATAGCATCTGGAGTGGAAGATGGATTGTCAAACAGATTAAAGTCAATCTAGTCAAGTCTTATCGTTATTTCTTTCATACTCTCATTACTCATCAACGGCCTAGCTAGAAATAAAGGTTCGTTGTAGGATAGAAACGAAGAGATAATAAAATCAATATGATCGCCAAATGGACATGTTCCCTTAACTAGATGTTCGTCCAATACATGATCTATTATCTCCCAGCCGTATGGAGAACGCTGTCTGAAAACTGTCGGAAGCTGTATGTAAGCCATGTGCTTTTGCTCGAGTCTAGAAATCTTCATCACTTATAATGATTTTCTTTTCAGCATCCCAATCAGCTCCCTCCACCATCATCAACCTTCGAAAATGATCGTAAATTCAGGCATGATTATCCTATTTACGAATCTGAACATGAATAGTGTACTCAATGCCATAATTATTAAGCGTTTAAGTTCGGATAGAAGACATGAACCTTGGCTTCTTCCCTAGTTAAAAAGGTGCCTGCAATAAAAAGCATGTATCCGCGAACCTATTCGTTTCCACTTCAGACCATTCTTGAATTGGTTTTTAGTTGGATGAAGCAGAAGATGATGAACCAATTATTTTTTTACCTATTTGGCTAAAGAAGAGTGAAAAGAGATGAATATTATTTTTGATATGATTTCAGCTGTAGCTCTCGGGTTTATTTATATCTGGATTTATGCTTAACGTATAGGGTTACATTGGACGTAAAAGTTACATCTTCCCTAACCGTTGGGTTTTGAGAAGTGCAAACACTTTCTCTTAAACTACCGACGTAGCCGATAAGTCAATGTAACCCCATTGTCCTCTCTTTTCCTTGAGTATTTTGTTTGTCCTTGAATGGGGCCTAAGTCAAAAGGATCACCGTATTAATGATCAAAAAAAGTTATTACTAAAGGACATGAATACAAAATCTTATAATCACGGATAACTGGAAATTAAAAGAATAGCCATTGCAACATAAATGAGTGAATCTGTTTAACTCCGACATACTGCAGATTGAACCTATGTCACTGTAGCATATAACTAGTGTCTTCAAACAAAGAAGCAAAACATGGATGAATACAGTCTGAAATGTAACATTGTTGCATGGAAAAGAGACATGGATAGTAATGGTCTTCATACCAGAACCTGTAGCCATGCTGAAGCAATGGCATTTGGAGTTATTCACCTTCACTGATAGAATATCTGAATGGAGAATGAAGGAAGTTAATCACCTCAACTTCAGTTAACTTCATGACTATTGGTAAAACATGTATACTTATCCAGCTTATATAATGGGTTGTGACTGAAGTTCTGAAGTGAGGCAGAAGTACGTACTAAAACTGAAGCACTAAATGAAGCAAAGAAGAACTTTGATAAGGTGGGTAGAGATTGAAAATGTAGCTCAAAAATAGGTAGTAGATGAAGGTGAAACTGTAGCAATGAATTGGGTAGTGACTAAAGATCTAAAATGGGATAAAGCAATTGTAGTAGTCTAGAGCAATAGGCAGAAGCTATCAATGATGGCTGCACAGAAATATGAAGCATGCATTCATAACTATGTACACATACCATGTGTTCTAGAAACGATGTTTATGCACCACCAGAATTAGTAGACTGCAAGGGATAATGCTCCATGCTTCCGCCACCAAAGAAGGGGTCAGGACTCCAAATTACTGGTCAAGGCAGCACAAAAAGGATAAGGGGTTTATCTACATGCGTACATCATGGATAATCCGATCGTTCAAAGTCTTCCATTATAGGTTCCTTTTGCTTGATCATTTCGACAAATAAATGTGCTAGCCAGTAAAATAAAAATACATCAAGTGCTACCATAAATGTTATTAGAGATACGTTGATTTCTTTCATTCCATAACACCAAACAGTAATAGAGTAAATAACGTCTAGAAGACTTCCATATGATATAAATGAATCCTAAAAACCCAATATTTATATGTAGTAAATAACATCTAGATAATTGTCCCATATCACGTGGTGGTTTCATAACTACCCTCTATCGATCGAAGGTTGCATGATTAGGAGTAGTAGGAGGAGCAAAGGAAGGTTCAGTAGCATCATGACACTTGGGTTTTCGACTAGGGCGGTGGTGTACAATAAAACAAGTAGTTTGAACTGGTAACATATCAGCTGGAGTAAAAGATACGTTGTCAAACTAATCAAAGTCAGTCCGATCAAGTCCAATCATTATTTCTTCAGTACTCTCACCACTCATCATTGGCATAACCAAATGCAAAGCTTCGTTGTAGGATAGAAACATGAGGATGGTAAAATCAATCTGATCATTGAATGGACACTTTCCCTTAACCAGATGTCCCTCCAATAGATAATCCATCATCTTTTGGCCGTATGGAGAATGTTATATGAAAACCATCAGAAACTGTAAGCTTTATGCCTTTTCTCAAGCATAAAAATCATCATCGCTTGTAATGATTTTCCTTTCAGCATCCTAGTGGGCTCCTTCCATCATCATCAACCCTTGAAAATAAGCATAAATTCGGGCATAATTATCACATTCGTAAATGAGAACTAGAATAGTGTACTCGGTTCCATAATTATTAAGCAGGTGTTTTCGGCCAATAGACATGAACTTTATCTTCTTCCTAAGTTGAAAAGGTGCATGCATTAAAAAGCATGCATCCACAAATCTATCCTTTCCTCTTTGGACCATTTCCAAATTGGTTTTTTGTTTGATGAAGCCGAATACGATGAACCCATTTTGTACTTGCTTTGTTGAAGAGGAGAGAAAAAATGAATTGTATTTTTTAATATACCTTCGGTTGCAACTATCAGGTTTACTAAGATTTGGATTTACGTCCAACATATTGGGGTTATGTCGATCGTATAAGTTATGTCCTCCCTAACCATTGGATTTTGAGAAGTGCAAAAGCTTTTCATTAAACAGCCGATGTAATTGATATGTCGGACGTAACCCAGATACGTCCGACCATAACAAAAGGCATTGCCATTAGCGATGGCTAAAAAGCGATGCTAGCCTTCGCAGGCCGTCGCAAGCCGTTGCTAAAAGGCAATGCAAAAATAGTCGACACCAATAAGTTTAGCGACGGCGTCGTCGTAAATTTAGCGACGGCTAGCGTCGCTAGGTTAAACACGTGGCAAATCCAAAGGAGTTGATATGATGTCGCTGACCGACGCTAGCCGATGCAAAGCTGGATAAATAGGCCGTAGCAAGCCTTCGCTAGTCGACACAGACCTGGACAATTTAGCCGTCGCAAGCCGTCGCAATATTGAGTACTTTTTTAAAATCTGCAGCTTCTATTTGAGCCATCCAATGGCGCAAATATCATTATATCTCTATATATCTCATCTACAACACATAGAAATCCAATTTTGCAACTACATCCATCGCATATCACCCATAAGTAAGTATATAATGCAAAAATCAATACCTACATCAACATTCCATCAAACAACATCTATATTCCATCAAAGAACACATCCACAAATCCTTCAAACAACACAACCATACCGACAAATACTCGTGTCCATCAAACAAAAAATCCATAAAACCGTCAAACAACACAATCGTTAAATAAGTATCAAATCCATCAACACATATCAAATAAATACAAAACAAAACAAACAAAATCCATCAAACACCACAGTCATACTTACTGATCGTCATCTCCCGACCCATCCTCCCCAGGCATTCTCCCGTGCTCTGCTAAATATGCCACAAGCCGCTCATCTAATAGCTACACTAATCCTCCGCTGCCAATCATTGAACTCTGCCAGCTGCTGTTTCAACTGAGCTATCTCCTCTGCTTGGGATCTCCTATAAGCCGTATGGGCCATTATTGCCTGTAAAATAGTTAATAGCGAGTTATAATTTATGCTCAATATTAAATAAAATTTATATATTAGTTAATGAAGCAGTTTACCTCTTGATTTACGTAATTGTAACTCCTATTTCGCGAAGGAGGGTCAATCAGAGCATCCCATATACGATTCGACTCCTCCAAGGTCAACTCACGGCCAGTGAACTACGCCATTCGAGCTAGCTCCGCTTCATATCTTTCCTGCGATGATGAACTATAGTTTGCTACAATAAATATTCAATTTAAAACTTATGAAATGTGAAGTAAAAAATTAAGCATGTTTACCATTACGGATTAAGATTTATCATCCGTCCAAACATATGAAACGCTACCATCCTCATCGGTCTGCTCAACGACATGCGTGTAAGTGAAGACCTCTTCCATTGTAGGCTCACGATTATACTTCTTATACTGAAATTACATATATGAATAAACAATGTTACCAATATGATTAAATATCAATAATCTATTTACAATTGCAATCTATAAATTTACCAATTCCTTTCGATGTTGTTGGAAGGATTTAGAGCCACCGCGGTGTACAGTGGGACTTTTATTCCTATTTGCACGGTTCTGTGATGATATTTCCTGTAAATTAAAATATATTATTAGCTAAAGTAATGCAACTAATATATGAAATTTAAACAAATTATAATAACAATATAAAATTAAATAACTTACTTTAAATTCAGGAATATCCCAGAGCTGGAGAAATTCAGCCCAAACATCAGCGGTCATCCAAGTTGGTTTTTTATTCGCATTCTTTGCTTTTGAGAGAATGTCCCTATGATTTTTCAACAGCATTTTGTTCCAGTGATTTCTAAAAATATCCATATCTTCCAGATCAACATGTACTGCAGCCTTCTTATTGAGATTAATTTGAATTATATACATTATATTAAATTTCAAATGAATTATAAATTTATACTTACCATCAAGTTGGCCCATATAGCATTCATAACATGGTCTGGGATGTCGTCCTAATGAGCCCAACATCCCGACATCTGACTCTTGAATGCCTTCTTGGAGACTTGAAGAATGTAGTTCGAAGGCTCCACCTCGAAACCCCTATATAAATTTTGATGTAGCCATTTAATAAATTTTAAGTAGTATACCTACAATAAATTTGAGACTTACCCTGCACTCCTCGAAACGACCTCCACTACTGGTCGTAAATCTGACGCCATGCCACTAGCACCCGTGCCAGGAGAAGGAGAAGGCCAAGATCTGCTGGAATGTCTCCTGTAAGACATATATATCTGCGACAAACATATCATTTCCTATAATAAAAAACATATCAATTTATTATTAGAAAACATGTTTGATCAATCATCAGATAAAACTTCCACTAAAACATCATAAATGAAACAAGATCTCCCGAATACATATATAGAATTAACAAAACAGAATAATACATAGCTCACAACATAGTCATCATTATTAATAACAGCGGAAACTCAAAATATACATTTTACAACAAGCGATACAGATATTCATAATTATTAGTCTTCGTTGTTTTTCGATTCAGACTCGGTCTCGTACTCTATTTCGTTTTCTTCCGTACTCTCAAATGCTTCTATTAAAATGTTTGATTCATCATTCAACGACCGTAAATCAATATCATCGGTTATTATTCTTTCATTATTTGGCTCAAGATCCGCTTGATATGCTGCTGTTTCTGGAATATTATTTCCATCAAACATAAATCTTGCCTTTGTTTTAAAAACAGCTAACCAATCCATTTTATCTCTTTTTAAGGATGGATAAGGAGCAAAATAAACTTATAATGCTTGCTTGGCTAATACGAAAGGATCATACTTATAGTAATGTGAGGTATGCCTTATTTCAATAAGCTTATAATCTTTGTGCAGGTTGATTCCAGAACCAGGAACATTGCTGAACCAATTGCATTTGAATACAAAAACTTTTTCTATGGGTTGTGTATAATATGTCAATTCTAAAACCTACGTTAATACGCTGTAAAGATCTTTTATATGGTCATCAAGATTATCACTACCTTTGAAAAATACACCGCAATTGTATGTTAAGTTTTCAGCACCATAATCATTGGCGTTGAATTTAAATCCATTGATGAAGAATATTGGATAAGTCTTAACATTTCTTTCTGGTCTGAGTGCAAGAAGTTGTAATCCTTCATCAACGACACAATTTCTTGGATCATAAATGTAGTTCGAAAATCATTTAGCAAATTCTTTACTGAGATTGCCGGATGGATGTTGTGATTCGTAAATACTGCAAATATCTATAATATGTTCCATTATAATTAATACGTAAGTATACTTGAAATAAATAGGAATTTATCTATACTATACTATTATTACTGAGTTAGGTTTTGAGGGCACATAAGAATTTGGAAAATGAACAACCGCGTTTCTTAATTTCTTTGTTCTTCCTATTCGTTCCCGCACCTACTCACGTTTAATATATTGTACTATTATTACTGAGTTAGGTTTTGAGGGCATACAGAAATTTGGGAAATGAACAGCCGCGTTTCTTAATTTCTTCATTCTTCCTATTCATTCCCGCACCTACTCATGTTTAATAAATAGAAATCGTAATTTACTTCATGTCCATTCCATAAAACCCTAGCTCACAAAATAATGGAGGCAAATATCGACCGAGGTGGAAATCAATGCTTTCTTCCCTCCTTCTTCCTCTGTATGCAAACTTCCACCTTAATTTTCCCGTTTTCATATTTCCCTCCAATCCCCTATTCGGATAATTTTCAATTCTTTGGATCTATTGTTTTTTATTTTCAAACCTAATTTAACTCCTTAATTTGTTCGACTTGCGTATGTCTTCATATTCACCTTACAAATTCTGATCATAAACTTACAGATTCAGATCATCATTTATGTTAGTTCTATTTAGTTCGGATACTGTATTACTCGGAATATTTATCCAATTTTTTATTGCTGGATTGAGATTATTTTGAATTCAGATGGCAGATTTAGATTTCATTGTTTTTCACTTGATTAGATAGGATTTGGTTGTGATATACGCCAACCAGAATATGGATATCTATATACAGGTCTGTTAAGTCTTATATTAAATTATTATTTTACTGATTTAAGTACACCGATTAATATTTTCTACTATAAATCACAGAGGAGGAATATCATCAAGAATTCGACAAGCTTCTTGATGTTCTAAATATCAACTCTCCATTATTTTGGTTACCCAAATCTAATAATTTGGGTGTTGGTTTCAAATTTACTGCTATTTTTCCAAATGCTTCTTATGGTATATATTTATGCTATCAAATTTTTTTGTTATGCTTCTTCCTACCGCATCTCAGATTTACTCAAATTTGGAACTTTTATTTAATCCAACTAGATAATAGTCAGTTTTAATAGTATATTAAAATATATTTCGCACTGGGTAATATTTTGGGTGTTGGTTCCACCTTGGTTAGCTCGCTAATTATAATTGTCAAAAGAAGTCTTATATTAATATATGTCCATAAGCAATAAATTTATTTGTGGTGGATATATTTTATAGTCAAATTGATAGCAATCTAGATTACTGAACCTGACATTACTATAATCAAATTTATAGCAATTAGTTAGTGAATTGAACCTGACATCACTTAAAAAAATCTAATACTTGCAAATACTCTCTCCTCGTCCATGAAACATTACTCACGTTGTGCATTGGTTATTAGACTATATAAGATGTTTACATAAGAAATGGAGTACATGAGATAATTTTAGACCTGAAAACAACAATAGGTTGTTCAAAATAAAATCAAGAGAAAGAGGACATATTAGTTACTTATTCTCTTCACCTTCTATTATGTAGTAGGTATACTACATTTTTTATTAATCTAAAGGCATTTTTTCATATTATTCACAATGCTTGCTTGATTTCTTTATTCCAAAAATACTATCATTTGAAAATTTCTTATATAATTTAGAAGGTAAATTCTGTTGTTTCCTTCTCATAGTGCGCAACATTTATTTTGATCATGCAATTATGGATGGTACATGCTCCTTAGTTTTATTGGTTGAAATGTTTTTAGGTGTGATGCCAACTAAAAAAATTGGCCTTTAATATACACCAGTCTTAAAATTCATTTAACATTTTGAACCAATCTATTTTATACTGAAAATATTTGATCTACATTGATATTATTTGATAATACAAATTATTTTTTCACATGATGTTTTTTCTTCTAATACATGCAAAATTGTGTGTAAATTAATCATGTTCGTCTTTTTCTTTACACTACAACTAAAAATTTATACTACCTATGAGTAACAAATTAACAAATTTTAGTATAATTTTGCAAGATCCAACCAGTCTTACCAGAATGCTTTTTTGGGTTGCATTTTAGCATTAAATTCCAACCAATCATATGCTTTACCATTATTTAATAAACATAATAGCATGAGCATGAGAAGTGATGAGAGGTAGTTTGAAACATCATAGAATTGATTACGATTGAAGTGAAATAATAAGCTAATCACCAAAATAATGCAAATGGTGTATCTTCGTTATGTGACAAAATAGCTTCTTCGATCCAATGTCTTGATCGCACTAATGGTGTATCTTCACTACACCTTGATTGGAAAAGTGCTACATTAAGTACAGCCATTACCCCATGATCATATAGTGAAAATCTACACTAAGTTAGCAATTTTCTTTAGCAAAGGTTGTTAACAAAATTCAGAACTTTCATTTCATTAATTTTTTTGAAAATGGTTAATTTGTTCAGTATTAATATAGCCATAGATTTCTATAATCTTATAGATATTTGATTAGTTTCCAATATACCAGTATTATACTAAAAAAACTATTAGGACAGTGGATAGACAGAAGCTTACACATCTACGGTTGATTCTTAAAAAGTTTGAAAATAGATAGGTGCCTTACTGTGTAGTTACATTTACATAAACTCAAAAATTCAAAATAAATAAAATCAGTTGTAAAATGTGGATATTGTTACTTGGGTAACCTAGGCTTAGCTTAATTTCTATGATCAACTTAAAATACAATTATCAGACATATCCTAGCCATACAGTCATCAAAACTAATTCATATTTGATAGAAAAGAGTTTTTTTATTGGTTTGTGTTGCTAAAAACATGTGTGCACTCCAGTATTGCACAACAGTGAACATGAATATAATGGACTAATAAGCCTCTACATTTTGCACATAATCAAACCAATCTGACTATTGTCTAGCTTCAGAGCAGAGGTAACAGATACTATTGAATAACAAAACAATATTTATGGCATTCTCGCATTTTTAAATGTTTACATAAACCAACCATATAACATTTGTTTTTTGAGATAATGTAGGTGATCTCGCAATAGATTCAACTTTTTGTGGGTTCACTCCTATTCAAAAGAATGAGTTGACCAAGACAAGTTGTAGATGGAAGAGAAAAATAGGAATTTGTAATGGTAGGAAATAAAAATGACAAGCTGTTGATTGGAAGTGGTTATAATTTTTATTGTGACTTACTTTAAAACTTCAAACTATGCAAAAAAAATTAACTAGCATGCAGATTTATTAAACTATAATACATAATGATGCAATACACTTTTACTTTATATGGAAAAAATTTCGTTTGCTTTGAAGCAATGCACCATTTTGAAGTATTGCTTCATCTTAGTTTTCTTCCAACTGAATAAACAACTTCTTCCATTGGATACAAATAAACAATATATTTCATCAATGATTAGTGCATCAACACTTCCTTACTATTGTGGTTTCTCCCTATTTAACTATGCTCTAACTAACTTGATGCATTTTTGATTCATGAAGCTTATGTACGATTTCTGTTATTGAAAAAAATACAAACAAGAGACAGATATACAAGATAAGTTGGTGTATCAATATCTTTATGTATCAAAATTTTTGCTTATAACTCAGAAGCATACGCACGCTGCTCAACAATGCTTGAGTTTTTTTTATGGTTTTTCGTTTAGTAATTATATATTACAACCATGTGCGAAGCAATGTTTTTCGTTTAGAACTATTCATCAAAGATTGATATCAAGAAAATTATACATACAAATTGTTTACTTATAACTCATGCTATGTTCAGTAATGTTTTTTCGTTAGCATTATAATAAAATTCTTATATATTTGTTTATGGCATATGCTACTACTATATTTTTGCCACATCCGTGTGCGAAGCACGGGTTCGTGCTAGTTATTACCTAACAAATGGTGCAACTTCTGCATAGTTAAGAAGAACATATGTGTGTGCTATATGGTAATCTCTATCGTCTAACCATATTTCCGCACATTTTCCAACAGGTCGGCCATGTTGTCTAAAAATAGATAATATTGTTTGAGAAGAATCTTGTTCAACGGCTTCATCATTACGAGGAACACTTACAAATGATAAGTTCACATGATCACAGAAGTAATGAGAGAAAAAGAATGAAGCTTCTTCTTCAAGATATGATTTGCAACTCGAACCTTCAACTCGTGCTTTTTGTCTAACTTTTTTCTTTAGATGATTCAAGTACATATTACAAAATTAATTCAATTTAAATTTACTTATGTAAATCTGAATTTTAAACTAAAATAAATATTACAAATATTCAATATTACCTCTCAAATGGATACATCCATCCATATTGCACAGGACCTCGAAGAAGTGCTTTGGATGGAAGATGAATAGGTAAATGCTCCATTACATTAAAGCAACCTGGCGGAAATATTTTCTCCAGTTTGCATAGCAGTATAGGGATTTCTATTTCAAGTTTACGTATACGGTCGACTGTTAACGTGGTCGAACAAAGCTATTTATAAAATAAACTTAATTCTGTTATAACACTCCATACTTTTATAGGCAACGGTTCTTTGAAAACCACGAGAAATAAATATTCCATCATGATATGGCAATCATGACTTTTCATCCCACTCAATTTATTGTTTTTAAAGTCAACACATTTACGGAGATTTGAAGAAATCCCGTCAGGACATCTTAGTCCTTCCACCCACTTTAGCACGAGTTTTACTTACTTACTGCCTAGCTCATAGCATGCTTTGGGTTTTTTACTATCATTAGGCTTCATATGATGTTCGAGACGTTTACAAAAGTGTGCTATATCAAGTCTTGAATTCAGATCGTCCTTAGTTTTCCCTTTAGCATTCAAAATTATATTAAACACGTTATCAAACATGTTTTTTTCGTTGTGCATCACGTCAATATTATGTCGAAGTAAGAGATCTTTTCAATAAGCCAACTCCCAAAATATATACTTTGTTTGCACCAATTATGAATGTCCAATTTACCTGAAATATTAGTCTGTACTCTAGTTTCATGTATCTTTGGATAGTCCTTTATAATTTCATATATTTCTTCGCTTGACCAAATCTTTGGTGGTAGCTGTAACGTTTTGGCTTTTCGACGCTCGAAAGTCGACATTAATATGTCCACTATATCAAATGCCGAGCAATCGAATGCCGGAAAACCGAATCATTAGGGTTAAAAAGAAGAGGTAGAAGAAGACAGAAGAAAACGAAACAGAAACAATATCAGAATCTCACATTCGCAGCGGAACAATATATAATAGATGAATGAATAATCTTTATCACAAAGAACTATATCAGTTTATACAATACATCATCAGAGTTTACAACAATACACAACACTGGACAGTTATATAAACTTGTCCACATAACATAATACACAGCAGAATAATATTAGTATAAGTGATACGTCTCGCCAACCAGCTCGCCTCTAGATCTCCACAGCAACTTCTGAATTCCAGAATGACCTGATAACCTAACTCTAGGCTCGAGCAACGAGGCGCTCTTGAATCGATTACCGAGCCGCCCAGCCCTCACGAGATTGCAATTTCCAAACGAGCCTTCTTCCAATTTTTTTCTGATTCGAAGATTTCGTGAATGAAAATGAAGGAAGAAGGATACGCGTTTTGTTTTTTTTTCTGAATCGATCTTTACTGGAAATCGAGAGAGGAGGGGGCGCGATTTGAATCTCAGCGGCGACCATTTTTGTTGAACGAAAAAGTTTTCATTCGATTTTTCTTTGTTTGTTTTTGTGATTTCGATCGGCCATTGTTTTGTATTTTTTTCTGATTTGAAATTGCCTTCGAAAAATTAAAAGAGAAAATGGAATGGAAGGGAAACTCGCGGCTATGATTTAGTTTTGAACCAGCGGAACAATATATAATAGATGAATGAATAATCTTTATCACAATGAACTATATCAGTTTATACAATACATCATCAGAGTTTACAACAATACACAACACTAGACAGTTATATAAACTTGTCCATATAACATAATACACAGCAGAATAATACTAGTATAAGTGATACGTCTCGCCATCCAGCTCGCCTCCAGATCTCCACAGCAACTTCTGAATTCCAGAATGACCTGATAACCTGACTCTAGGCTCGAGCAACGAGGCACCCTTGAATCGATTGCCGAGCCACCCAGCCCTCACGAGATTGCAATTTCCAAACGAGCCTTCTTCCATTTTTTTCTGATTCGAAGATTTCGTGAATGAAAACGAAGAAAGAAGGATACGCGTTTTGTTTTTGTTTTTTTTCTGAATCGATCTTTACTGGAAATCAAGAGAGGAGAGGGCACGTTTTGAATCTCAGCGGCGACCATTTTTGTTGAACGAAAAAGTTTTCGTTCGATTTTTCTTTGTTTGTTTTTGTGATTTTGATCGGCCATTGTTTTGTATTTTTTTTCTGATTTGAAATTGCCTTCGAAAAATTAAAAGAGAAAAAGGAATGGAAGGGAAACTCGCGACCATGATTTAGTTTTGAACGAAAGAAAATATCTCGTTCGATTTGAAGGAGGCAGGACATGATTTTACGATTGAAAAGCTGAGGGTATCGTATATTAGAAGGGAGACAAGAAAAGATGGTTGCGTGTTTGAACAGGGAAACAGTGTTTTGAAAAAGTGCTGATGGTGAAAGAATTTCAACTGAAGTTGGACTAATATAAATATCCAATTTAAATTCAAATTCAAATTGTTCCGATAAAGTCAACTAAAAAATTTGACTTCCTATCGAGGCGTGCCGCTAGGCGTTTATAATGTTATACGCCTATTCCGAACGCAATGGAAAAGGTTCTGACTCCAAATTTGATCGTATGGAGAAGATAGCTTTGTGAATCGTACGATCACACAACAACTCCAAACACTACGAAAATTGAAATCCGATAATAATACAATATTACGGATCCAATGGAACTGGTTTCGTCGAATTCCGAGACTGTGCCTCGGAAGGCTTTTTTTAAATTCAATTTAAACGATAAAATTCAAAACTGAACAAAACAGTTTCAAATTCAATTCTGAAACTTTTATTATCTTCAGTACTATTAATATAAATTTTCCAAGCCTTTAAATTATTTTTAACAGGCTTAAAACTGAAGATTTAATAATTTACCCAACTTTCAAAAAATTAAATTCAATAATTTAAATTGCCAAATTCATTCTGATATTTGAATCTCAAATTAAACTAACTTCCAGATATTTAAAATCAATTTAAATATCCTGATTTCCAATGTCAAAAATTCAGGGTCGTTACATTCTTCCCTCCTTAAAAGAATTTCGTCCCAAAATTACAAGTTAAGAAGAATGATTCAATCCTCGTTTGCCATTTTCCCAAAACCAAACAGTTTTATCAAATTTTCAAGCCAATCTTATTATCATAACCACACTATCATCCTTATTAATTTTCCAAACATTTTCATAGTTTCAAGAAACTTTATTTTACTTCACAATTCAAATTTGAATTTGAATTCAAATTTTAAATTATCTAAGATTTCTCAAAAAAAATTCTAACTCTCTAAATTTCTGAAAAATTTCGCCAGCGTCTCCTTCGCGCGGCTAGCTCGGTACGACTACAAAATGTCCCTACGGACTGCCAAATTCCAATAGAAAACAAAATGCCAAGTGGTAAAATCATAATCCAATCAAATTTCATACTGAAATTTTAAATGCATATCTTATTGTCGAGCAAATTCAAATTTACCTTCGAAATCAAAATTCAATTCCCTTTTCCTATAGCCTTTATAATCCCTGTATACTTTACTTAACAACAATGTCCAAATTTATTTAGTGTATTCCCAATACCAAATTTATTAAGAATTTCACCATTTCTTAAGTTCAATATAGTATTTACATACTTCTTATATTTATTTCCGCTTCACTAACAAAGTTATATATTCATTTCCATTCAACTTTGCATTTTAAATTCCATTTGAATTCAATTTACAATTTCAATTCTATTTGAATTCATTTCATCTTCTAATTCTGAATATTGAGTTTTATTCACCTTTATCTCAAATTCTAATTTGAAATCTCTTGTCATTAGTGAAAATTTTCAAAAATTTTCTAACTCCCAAAATTTTCTGAAAATTTTGGCGGAGTCTCCTTTGTACGGAGGAGCTTTTGCAATTTGACAGAAGATATAAATATATATACATCGACCCACTCGGTCGGAAAAGCAAAAACAGTTCATATTTCCTATGTTGTATTGCGTAGGCGTACCTAATTAGCATTTTTAAGCAAAGCGGCTTATTTATTTAGCTATTTGCGTGCTTAAATCCAGCCAAACGGCTTCCAAAAACCTGTACTTACTCAATTTAAACACGTAAGTGACATATATAGGAAATCTATTAACATTTCACTTAATTTCAATAGTGAACACATAGTTTTCATAAGTAATACATCCAAAACAATTTCCATTAGCAATTTATAAAGTTTCCATACAAATTTAATTGCTTTCATCTAATTTACATTCAATTCAATGGTTTACAATGTAATTCCTTATATTCAATTCATTTTTAAATGAATCTAACTCATATCCCTTTCAATTGATTCCAAAGTCAATTTCATTTGCTTTTATTAACTCATAGATTTTGATACAATCTCGTTTGCATCAAACGACAATCGTTTCTATGCAAATTTTGACGATATTCACTTGATAGAATATCCATTCTAGTTTATAACTAATTTAAATTGATACCAATTCAATTTATTTTAATTCCATTTCATTTTCAATTGATTCCTGTAACGACCTAGAATTTCAGTCATTTGAAATTCGTATATTTAATTAATTTTAAATATTAACAAGTAAATTTAATAAGATGAGTAACTTAAATTTTGAATATAGTGATTTAATTTGATAATTAAATCGACAATTTAATATTTGAAATTGCGTAAATAATTGGAAATTGGATTAAATGTGAATAAAAATGATTTATAAAGTTATGTTAAATCATATTGGAGTTAGAATGATGTTATAGAACTTTTAAAATTGAATTAAAAGTTAATTTGTGATAATTGATTATTTTAATATTTAATTGACGAGTAAAAATAGTCATTTTTCAAACAATCTCGGATTTCGACGGAACAAGTTTCATCGGATCCGTAATGTTAAATTATTGTAAGGTTTCAAATTTCGTGTCAATCGGACGTACGGTTTGTCCGGGGCAAGCCGAAACGCATAGAAATCGTTTTAATCGATTTAATTTAAAATTGATCGTTTAATTTTGTAACTCGCACATATGATCGAATTAGCTCCCGAAACACATTCCATTGTGTTCGGAATGCGGGTAAAACCTTATGAACGCCGGTCACCACGCGAGATTTGGAGCTCGAAAAAAAAGATGATGAATAGTGTTTCGATATTTTGTATAAAAGGACATCAACATCTCATTTTGCAAAACCTAACAAGAAACTAGGTCATAGCTGCCAGTTTTATTTTAATGGCCATAAACGTTCAAATCTTCCACCTCGATTATCTCTCAATCCATCGATTTTAGCGAAAAACTTTCTACTGGGAAATTGAAGAGCTGGGTGAGAACTATCCATCCAATGGTGGATTTTCGTTGAAGTGGCTTCGATTCGCCAGAATCTGGCGATGAAGGCGCACCGTTCTATCATGATTTTCGAGGCATGGGTGACGACTTGGGGGTGCGGTCGAAGGGCTGAGATGGTGCTCACGACGAGCTTTTGATCGGTGGTCCTGGATCGAGTTCGATGGTCATAGAGTTGAACGGCAAGTCGATCAAAAGATGCGCGTGTATGGGTTTCTTCGAAGGCACGAACGTAGACGAAGAAGAAAGTGTGAGCGGCCTCGATCTCTTCAAAGAAAATCGAACGGCCTGGATTGGTTAAGGTTTAAAATTAAAATATAAATTGAAATTAATTTGTATATAAAAATGTATGAACTTTAAAATATTGTAACTGCTTCATATAAGGTCGGAATTTGACGAAACGACTTGCGTTGGGTTCGTTTTGTCGAGCACTACGCAATGGAGCTGGTTTGGAGTCAATTGGAGCTAGTGATAATTTTGAGTAAAATTAAACGTTTATTTGAAATAAAATACTACAACCGTTATTGAAAGCAAGGTGAGAACTTCTCACTCAATCGAATTGTGTTTCGATTTAAATTTTAAATAGTTAGATTTAAAATTGTTGATAGTGTTGATTGTGTGAATTGAATGATGGTTGTTATCTATTGTGTTGAAATAGACCCTATACGCCGCATATTAAGCGGAGGTTATTATATTAAAAACATATACCGCGATATTCCACCGCGAAGTGGAATTGGTATTATATATGTATTTGGAGTTGATTTCCCGCATTATATAGCGGATGAGACCCTATTGCGCCGCATAATAGCGAATAGTATTTTATAAATCCCATATACCGCGATATTCCACCTCGAAGTGGAATTGGTATTGTGCAAACATCTGTGGATGCAGGGAAACATGTTGGAGGGATCCAACTGGATTCCTCAAACATTTGAAATTATTTCATATGTTGTGTGTTGATTATTTATAATCTCTGTGTGATTATCTTTGTGATTGAAATTGTTGAAGGCTATAGGGTAGCCGAATATATTTTTGGTATCGTTGGATATCAGAAATAAATAAAAATTGGATTTTTAAAAATTCAAGTTGAAAGTTTATTTTAAAACTTTATTTTTTGAATTGGATAAATTAAAAAGGAGTTTTAAAAAGATAAAGTTATTTTTGAACCATATTGAATAAAATTTCGAAATATGAGAAAAGACTTTAATAAAGGGATTTTGAAGAACATTGTTTAAAAGTTGAAGAATTTATTTAAAATTTGGATTTTTAAATAGATTTGAAGAGATAAAGAAATTTATTTTAAAAAGGAAATAATTTGGAAATTCGTTGAAAATTTGATTTGGTGTTTTGAAATCAATTTGAAATTAATTGATTATTAATTTACCATAACTAGTAAAATTTATTTATAGAAATTTATCTGATTTAAATTAATCAGATGATTAAAGTAATCCTACTTATGGATGTTTGAATCGTATTGGATGTTGAATTATTTGATATCCCAAATATGTGATGCTTTGTGGTATATCCTGTTTTGTGTTGTGATCTGAAATTTGTTTATCTATGATATATATATATATCTGTGATCTGTGAATGAAAGATAAGCGTTATAGTTTATACCGCTTATCAATTATATTGTTATATTTTATCTGTGATGGTTGAATGTTGTTGCACTATTGTGTTAAACCCTTGGACTACACAATACACACACCAATGTGGATTTCATGTGGAAATCGGTTAAGTCACAGATTTTTGACAATTCTAAAGATTGAATTTTTGAATCCAAATTAGTTTTGGAATTAGAATTGAAAGTTTTTGAAAATGAGTTTCAAAAATAAAAGTTGTTTTAAATAACTTAATAAAATTGAAATTCGAATAATTTGATTTAAATTGGAATTCAATATTTGAAATTGAATTCAAGGATTTGGGAATTCTGGTCTAAAAGGATTATACAAGTGTAAAAGGGTGTTTATATGAATTTAAACCATTTTTTAAAAGTGTTGTTGTGGAAATTTGAATTAACCCAAAGACCGTAACTTGTATAAATGAAATCAGATTTTTTCGAAACGAAAACTATTTGTTTTCAAATAATAAAAGCTTTCATGTTAGGAATGAATTTCCAATTTGTGTAAAAAGGATTCTATTTGAAATTAAATTGTTTGGAAAGCTATGAATCGAATTTTGATTTAAAGGTTGGATGAGTTAATCCAATTGAAATGGAAATTGATTTGAAAATCTATGAAGGGATCTTTGTGAAACTGGGTGAACTTTGTGAAGTAAATCTTTTTGTTTAAAGATTTAAAATGGTAATTTTTTAAACCATTTAAAGGAAAGGATTTGGGTAATAAGTTGTGACTTAATTGAAATCCCTATATCCATATGTTTTAAATATTGTGCTCATTATTCGGTTTAGCCGGGAAAGGACGTTTGTGTCATATAACTCATTCCGAATAAGTGATATGACGATATGGATCGTATTGAAGACCGGTGGTGAAGACCGGGTATTTGTGAAAATGATAGGATGACCTATCGATTGTCTCTGCACCGTTAGCTATGGTATAGAGATTTCCTTTGTGATGGGAAGTTCGATTGGGATTGTGAATACCAGGATTGCAAGGGCTTCTTTGGAAGTGCCTTCGGTTCTGTTCGAACCCGGAACAGACTTGTATGGTTACATGTCTGACATTACATTTTGAGATATAAAACTGATTTCTTTCAAATACATTTCTGTTGGTGGCGGAGAATTTATTCTCTTAGCTTAACACCCTTCTCTGAGACGTACGAGCTCAGAGGTTATGTAGTTGAAGGTTATCAGTGATATACTCCCAATTTGGTAGTGTGGCATGCTGAGTGTTTCTATGTGATGATTATTTATTGATCATTTGTTGATCAAAGCGTGGCTTTGTGAAAAAGCATAGCTTTGTGGACGAGACCTCTTCGGACCTCACAACCCGGAAATGGTCGAAACAGGAATGATGCGGCAAGGTTATGAGGGTCGCTCCCTTTAGGGTATGTCATTTCCTTCTGGAAAAGGGTGGTATCAGGTATGGAGCCCTGGTATTTAACCTATGTGGTTACTCCAATCTTATTTACTATGTGATTGTTGTTTTGTTGAGGCGCCTCGGATAAAGGTCCCAAAGGACCGGGGGGTGGCATATTCGTGTAGTAGTTACCTAGTGTAAGAGGTAACCCGGCCTTGTGTTGGCAGAGAGCAAGTTGACTCTCGGGACGTCCCGCCAGAGGCGTACCCATGTGGCAGTAGGAAGTTCCTTAGCCTGACCATTTGTTGGAAAATCCAAAGAAACAATACGAACCTTGTACGGTTTTAGTTGTAGAACCTGCCATTTAACATGGTAGCTATAGTAGGCATAATATAATGGTACATATGCTGGCTAAGATTAATATTATATTTTCGAAAGGATTTTCACACTATGCACTAGTAATAATATCAAAAGAGTTTCTTTTGCATAGTAAGTATTTTTGACTATCATAAGAAGAAATCTCCTCCAATTCTGCGTTTGCATTGTGTGTGTGGTGGGAGGTCTTATGGTAGTTTCATTTTCCAAAAAGCATTGCGGATGTCTTTTACTTTCTTTGTTGTTGTTTTAAAGATAAACTGTTTTAGTTCTTACACCAGTCCCATGACTGACCTGGAGTTTAATGTTCCCTTCCTAAACTCTGGATGCCTATCATTTTCCACACGGGCAGCCTAGAGTCAGGTTATCAGGTCATTCTGGATATTCAGGAGATGCTGTGGAGCTCAGTGGCGAGATGGATGGCGAGGCATATCACTTGTATATGATATTATTATTCCGCTGTGTATTCTGTATGAGGATAAGTTTGTATAACTGTCCATTGATGTATTGTGTGTATATTGACTCTGATGATGTAATGTACAAACTGATATAGTTCTTTGTTTTAAAAGATTATTCATTTATCTATTATATGTTGTTCCGCTGCGATATGTGAGATTCTGATATTGTTTATGTTGTTTCTTCTTTCTTTCTTTCTGTCTTCTTCTACCTCTTCTTTTTAACTATAACAATTCGGTTTTCCGGCATTCGATTGCTCGGCAGTTGATACAGTGGACGTATTAATGTCGATTTTCGGAAGTCGAAAATCTTCGAAGCGTTACATGTGGTATCAGAGCATTTGGTTAAGCGATAACCTTGATTCTGTTGGGTGTTACTCATTAGAGATAGAGTCAGTAGTACTCTAGGATGAGTGTGAGTGTAATAATAGATATGAGCGCGTATTTGTTAGTGAATATGAAATTGTTTTGTATTGTGTTGACTTATCGGTTGACTGTTTATAGATTCTGGCGGTGTAGTCTAGCTAACTGTATCGATAGGGGTTTCTAAACTCTTAAACAAGATGAACCGACACAGTATCATTTTAAATTGGGTAAATGAAATAATTTTACCTCGATTATATTTTGTATATAAAGGAAATAATTTTTCAGAATGATTAAAGTGTATATAAAATTGAATTGTTTAGTTGTTGAAAATGTAAGAATATATATGAGTTAATAAAAGTTGTTTGAATAATCTAAATAAGAGCAACAATTGTATAAGTATAGAATTATAATTAAGATGATTTACAATTGTGAAATAATCTTGTATAAGTAAAGTAAAATAGTGAAATTATATGAGAAAAGGATTTATAAATGTGACTTATAAATAAAAGGAAATTTTAAAAGAATATTAAGCAATGAATTCACTACTGTTACTGGGAAATAATAAGGGTGATGACTGCAGCATCATCAGTATC
Organism: Allium fistulosum; assembly: GCA_030737815.1. Classification (NCBI taxonomy): domain Eukaryota; kingdom Viridiplantae; phylum Streptophyta; class Magnoliopsida; order Asparagales; family Amaryllidaceae; genus Allium; species Allium fistulosum. The sequence continues at coordinate 423,863,540 of CM060908.1, forward strand.
ATTTTCGAGTTTTTGTGTGATGGATTTGCTACCATAGTAAATTGAAAATTGAATTTTTGTTGTGATAAACAAAATTTAAATTAAAATCCAAATTGAAATTGATGAATATAAGTGAAACGAGTTTTAGACTTATAATATGAAATAAAGATTTTAGCTTTGGTAAAGTTAAAGAATTTGAGTTAGCATAGTAAATATTTGATGTGAATTTAACTAAAGGAAGGTTAAATAAATTGAATTGGATTAGATAAGTGATTATAATATGATTTGGAAAGTTGAATAATAAGTTGTATAACTTATAGAATGGGTAAAGGTAAGTGAAACCAATTATTAAAATGGTTAAATAATTTTGTTAAGAAAAACAAAATCTGAATTGGATTTATAAGTGGAAATTTAAGTTAAGCTAAACAAATAATGTTTAAAAGGAATATAACTTAAGTTGTATAGTGAAAGCAAATGTAAGTGGAAATTTGAAGTGGAATATAACTTAAGTAATGTTAAATGAAATTGATTTTTGGTATCGAAGTAAAATAATAAAGTGAATTAAATGAATGTTAACTTGAGTTATATAAATGAAATTCAACCTTATTTGTAAAATGAATTAGCAATTGAATTGAACTAAGGGATTGAATGTTAATCAATCGAATGTAAGTAAATTGATATGGAATAATGGATATAAGTGTTAATTCATTAAAAGCTAATAAATTGGAAATTCAATGAAAGCCAATTTAATATTAAACCAATTGAAATTAAAAGTGTTGAACCAAATTGAATTGAAGGTAAACAAATTGAATGAATTTGGTTATGTTGGTTATGACATTGGTTGTTATATGATTGTTGGTTGATTGTATATAATTCATTAAGTGTTAATGAAATTGAATTAGTGTAATTGAAAGCTATATAATTGAATCCAAATTGAAAGCGAATCAACTTGAATTTAAATTAGTGAATGTAAACTAATTGAAAATGAAGAAATGAATGTCGTTGTATATGAATTGGTTGTAAACAATTACAAGCAATGTCGAAATTATATAAGTTGCTTATAAACCTTGTTTAGTATGCATTTCTTTTAATATGCATGTGTTGTAGTTGTTTAAAAGAGTAAAATGTTATAACTTTATATATATGTCACTTACGTGTTTAAATTGATTAAGTACAGGTGCTGTGGCTGCCGTTCGGCTGGTTGGGTCGCGCTAAAATGCTAAATGAGTAACTGCTTTGCTTAAAAAATGCTAAAAAGGTACGCCTACACAATAAAAATAGGAAATATGAACTGGTTTTCTGCTTTTCCGACCATGTGGGTCGATGTATATATATTTATATCTATTGTGAAATTGCGAAAGCTCCTCCGTACAAAGGAGACTCTGCCAAAATTTTCCGTAAATTTTGGGAGTTAGAAAATTTTTGAACTTTTGGAAAAATTTTGTTAACGAAAAGTTGATTCTAAATTGTAATGAAACGTAGTCATTTAACTAAAAGAAAATGGAAACCATTGTTTTGGTTGAAGTTAAAGGTTTTGAAAAAAGGTGAATATAAAATTTTCACTAAGTGGATTTTTGAAAAGTTAATGAATTTGGGGCATTTTTCTTACTTTGCAATTTCGAGGACGAAATTCTTTTAAGGGGGGAAGATTGTAACGACCCAGAATTTTAGTCATTTGAAATTTGTATATTTAATTAATTTTAAATATTAACAAGTAAATTTAATAAGCTGAATAACTTAAATTTCGAATATAGTGATTTAATTTGATAATTAAATCGACAATTTAATATTTGAAATTGCGTAAATAATTGGAAATTGGATTAAATGTGAATAAAAATGATTTATAAAGTTATATTAAATCATATTGGAGTTAGAATGATGTTATAGAACTTTTAAAATTGAATTAAAAGTTAATTTGTGATAATTGATTATTTTAATATTTAATTGACGAGTAAAAATAGTCATTTTTCAAACAGTCTCGGATTTTGACGGAAGAAGTTTCATCGGATCCGTAATGTTAAATTATTGTATGGTTTCAAATTTCGTGTCAATCGGACGTACGGTTTGTCCGGGGCAAGCCAAAACGCATAGAAATCGTTTTAATCGATTTAATTTAAAATTGATCGTTTAATTTTGTAACTCGCACATATGATTGAATTAGCTCCCGAAACACGTTCCATTGTGTTCGGAATGTGGGTAAAACCTTATGAACGTCGGTCACCACGCGAGATTTGGAGTACGAAAAAAGAGATGATGAATAGTGTTTCGATATTTTGTATAAAAGGACATCAACATCTCATTTTGCAAAACCTAACAAGAAACTAGGTCATAGCCGCCAGTTTTATTTTAATGGCCATAAACGTTCAAATCTTCCACCTCGATTATCTCTCAATCCATCGATTTTAGCGAAAAAATTTCTACTGGAAATTGAAGAGCAGGGTGAGATCTATCCATCCAATGGTGGATTTTCGTTGAAGTGGCTTCGATTCGCCAGAATCTGGCGATGATGGCGCAGCATTCTATCATGATTTTCGAGGCATGGGTGACGACTTGGGGGTGCGGTCGAAGGGCTGAGATGGTGCTCGCGACGAGCTTTTGATCGGTGGTCCTGGATCGAGTTCGATGGTCATAGAGTTGAACGGCAAGTCGATCAAAAGATGCGCGTGTATGGGTTTCTTCGAAGGCATGAACGTAGACGAAGAAGAAAGTGTGAGCGGCCCCGATCTCTTCAAAGAAAATCGAACGGCCTGGATTGGTTAAGGTTTAAAATTAAAATATAAATTGAAATTAATTTGTATATAAAAATGTATGAACTTTAAAATATTGTAACTGCTCATACAAGGTCGGAATTTGACGAAACGACTTGCGTTGGGTTCGTTTTGTCGAGCACTATGCAATGGAGCTGGTTTGGAGTCAATTGGAGCTAGTGATAATTTTGAGTAAAATTAAACGTTTATTTGAAATAAAATACTACAACCGTTATTGAAAGCAAGGTGAGAACTTCTCACTCAATCGAATTGTGTTTCGATTTAAATTTTAAATAGTTAGATTTAAAATTGTTGATAGTGTTGATTGTGTGAATTGAATGATGGTTGTTATCTATTGTGTTGAAATATACCCTATACGCCACATATTAAGCGGAGGTTATTATATTAAAAACATATACCGCGATATTCCACCGCGAAGTGGAATTGGTATTATATATGTATTTGGAGTTGATTTCCCGCATTATATAGCGGATGAGACCCTATTGCGCCGCATAATAGCGAATAGTATTTTATAAATCCCATATACCGCGATATTCCACCTCGAAGTGGAATTGGTATTGTGCAAACATCTGTGGATGCAGGGAAACATGTTGGAGGGATCCAACTGGATTCCTCAAACATTTGAAATTATTTCATATGTTGTGTGTTGATTATTTATAATCTCTGTGTGATTATCTTTGTGATTGAAATTGTTGAAGGCTATAGGGTAGCCGAATATATTTTTGGTATCGTTGGATATCAGAAATAAATAAAAATTGGATTTTTAAAAATTCAAGTTGAAAGTTTATTTTAAAACTTTATTTTTTGAATTGGATAAATTAAAAAGGAGTTTTAAAAAGATAAAGTTATTTTTGAACCATATTGAATAAAATTTCGAAATATGAGAAAAGACTTTAATAAAGGGATTTTGAAGAACATTGTTTAAAAGTTGAAGAATTTATTTAAAATTTGGATTTTTAAATAGATTTGAAGAGATAAAGAAATTTATTTTAAAAAGGAAATAATTTGGAAATTCGTTGAAAATTTGATTTGGTGTTTTGAAATCAATTTGAAAATCAATTTGAAATTAATTGATTATTAATTTACCATAACTAGTAAAATTTATTTATAGAAATTTATCTGATTTAAATTAATCAGATGATTAAAGTAATCCTACTTATGGATGTTTGAATCGTATTGGATGTTGAATTATTTGATATCCCAAATATGTGATGCTTTGTGGTATATCCTGTTTTGTGTTGTGATCTGAAATTTGTTTATCTGTGATATATATATATATATATATATATCTGTGAACTGTGAATGAAAGATAAGCGTTATAGTTTATACCGCTTATCAATTATATTGTTATATTTTATCTGTGATGGTTGAATGTTGTTGCACTATTGTGTTAAACCCTTGGACTACACAATACACACACCAATGTGGATTTCACGTGGAAATCGGTTAAGTCACGGATTTTTGACAATTCGAAAGATTGAATTTTTGAATCCAAATTAGTTTTGGAATTGGAATTGAAAGTTTTTGAAAATGAGTTTCAAAAATAAAAGTTATTTTAAATAACTTAATAAAATTGAAATTGGAATAATTTGATTTAAATTGGAATTCAATATTTGAAATTGAATTCAAGGATTTTGGAATTCTGGTCTAAAAGGATTATACAAGTGTAAAAGGGTGTTTATATGAATTTAAACCATTTTTTAAAAGTGTTGTTGTGGAAATTTGAATTAACCCAAAGACCGTAACTTGTATAAATGAAATCAGATTTTTTCGAAACGAAAACTATTTGTTTTCAAATAATAAAAGCTTTCATGTTAGGAATGAATTTCCAATTTGTGTAAAAAGGATTCTATTTGAAATTAAATTGTTTTGAAAGCTATGAATCAAATTTTGATTTAAAGGTTGGATGAGTTAATCCAATTGAAATGGAAATTGATTTGAAAATCTATGAAGGGATCTTTGTGAAACTGGGTGAACTTTGTGAAGTAAATCTTTTTGTTTAAAGATTTAAAATGGTAATTTGTTTAAACCATTTAAAGGAAAGGATTTGGGTAATAAGTTGTGACTTAATTGAAATCCCTATATCCATATGTTTTAAATATTGTGCGCATTATTCGGTTTAGCCGGGAAAGGACCTTTGTGTCATATAACCCATTTCGAATAAGTGATATGACGATATGGATCGTATTGAAGACCGGTGGTGAAGACCGGGTATTTGTGAAAATGATAGGATGACCTATCGATTGTCTCTGCACCGTTAGCTACGGTATAGAGATTTCCTTTGTGATGGGAAGTTCGATCGGGATTGTGAATACCCGGATTGCAAGGGCTTCTTTGGAAGTGCCTTCGGTTCTGTTCGAACTCGGAACAGACTTGTATGGTTACATGTCTGACATTACATTTTGAGATATAAAACTGATTTCTTTCAAACACATTTCTGTTGGTGGCGGAGAATTTATTCTCTTAGCTTAACACTCTTCTCTGAGACGTACGAGCTCAGAGGTTATGTAATTGAAGGTTATCAGTGATATACTCCCAATTTGGTAGTGTGGCATGCTGAGTGTTGATGTGTGATGATTATTTATTGATCATTTGTTGATCAAAGCGTGGCTTTGTGAAAAAGCGTAGCATTGTGGACGAGACCTCTTCGGACCTCACAACCTGGAAATGGTCGAAACAGGAATGATGCGGCAAGGTTATGAGGGTCGCTCCCTTTAGGGTATGTAATTTCCTTCTGGAAAAGGGTGGTATCAGGTATGGAGCCCTGGTATTTAACCTATGTGGTTACTCCAATCTCATTTACTGTGTGATTGTTATTTTGTTGAGGCGCCTCGGATAAAGGTCCCAAAGGACCGGGGGGTGGCATATTCGTGTAGTAGTTACCTAGTGTAAGAGGTAACCCGGCCTTGTGTTGGCAGAGAGCAGGTTGACTCTCGGGACGTCCCGCCAGAGGCGTACCCATGTGGCAGTAGGAAGTTCTTTAGCTTGACCATTTGTTGGAAAATCCAAAGAAACAATATGAACCTTGTACGGTTTTAGTTGTAGAACCTGCCATTTAACATGGTAGCTATAGTAGGCATAATATAATGGTACCTATGCTGGCTAAGATTAATATTATATTTTCGAAAGGATTTTCACACTATGCACTAGTAATAATATCAAAAGAGTTTCTTTTGCGTAGTAAGCATTTTTGACTATCATAAGAAGAAATCTCCTCCAATTCTGCGTTTGCATTGTGTGTGTGGTGGGAGGTCTTATGGTAGTTTCATTTTCCAAAAAGCATTGCAGATGTCTTTTACTTCCTTTGTTGTTGTTTTAAAGATAAACTGTTTTAGTTCTCACACCATTCCCATGACTGACCTGAAGTTTAATGTTCCCTTCCTAAACTCTAGGTGCCCATCATTTTCCACACGGGCAGCCTAGAGTCAGGTTATCAGGTCATTCTGGATATTCAGGAGATGCTGTGGAGCTCAGTGGCGAGCTGGATGGCGAGGCGTATCACTTGTATATGATATTATTATTCCGCTGTGTATTCTGTATGAGGACAAGTTTGTATAACTGTCCATTGATGTATTGTGTGTATATTGACTCTGATGATGTAATGTACAAACTGATATAGTTCTTTGTTTTAAAAGATTATTCATTTATCTATTATATGTTGTTCCGCTGCGATATGTGAGATTCTGATATTGTTTCTGTTGTTTCTTCTTTCTTTCTTTATGTCTTCTTCTACCTCTTCTTTTTAACTATAACAATTCGGTTTTCCGGCATTCGATTGCTCGGCAGTTGATACAGTGGACGTATTAATGTCGATTTTCGAAAGTCGAAAATCTTCGAAGCGTTACAATTCCATTCAATTCAATTTTCATTCTATATTCGCATTCATTTCAATTAGTATATTCACTTATTTATTTTTTTCAAATTTCCTTATTCAATTCATCCGTTCATTCTTTTATTCACAATGACCATTTCATTTCATAAATATTGAATCCAATTTTATTTCAATACTTCACTTCATTTGGTCCAACTTGACAAATTTTCCACTTTACTTTGTTTATGACAAATCAAAGTAAGTTTCCAAACTCAATTATATTCTACAAATATTTTAAATAAGATTCCAGAGTTTTTTCATCTTTTCAAAACCATTTTTTCTTCTTTTCTTTCGAAATCAATTCAAATTATCTTTTGAATTTCCAAAACCATTTTCAAATTAAAGGAATTCAATCTTTTGAATTTTTTTAATCCAAATCCTTTAATACTTTTTCAAAAATTTCTCCGGCACTTTATTTCAATTTATAAAACTCATTTATAAATTCACATTACGAATTTCATTCCATTAATGGATTTTATTTCAAAATATTTTTCTGGAATTCTATCTCCAATTATAGATCACATTTACAATTTACATTTACAAATCCATTGGTATATGAATTCATTTCCTTATCCTTTCAATTCATATTTATAAATTTCATTTGTCAAATGAATTTATCTCCAAATCTTTGGTTATACCATTATTTCTTATTCAATTTCCATATAATAATGATAATATTCAATATTATCACTTCCTAACAACCAAGCAACCATATGCAATAATAATTCATAGAAAAATCATTTATTTTCTATACAAAAATAGTTTTGGGCAAAATTATTTCATTTACCCTATTTAAAACAATATTGTGTCGGTTTATCTTGTTTAAGAGTTTAGAAACCCCTATCGATTACAGTTGGCCAGACTGCACCGACCAGAATCTATAAACAATCAATCGATAAGTCAACACAATACAAAACAAATTTTTGTATTCACTAACAAATACGTGCTCATATCTATTATTACACTCACACTCATTTTAGAGTACTACTGACTCTATCTCTAATGAGTAACAACCAACAGAGCCAGGGTTGTCGCTTAACCAACTGCTCTGATACCACTTGTAACGTTTTGGCTTTTCGACGCTCGAAAGTCGACATTAATACGTCCACTGTATCAAATGCCGAGCAATCGAATGTTGGAAAACCGAATCATTAGGGTTAAAAAGAAGAGGTAGAAGAAGACAGAAGAAAAAGAAACAGAAACAATATCAGAATCTCACATTCGCAGCGGAACAATATATAATAGATGAATGAATAATCTTTAACACAAAGAACTATATCAGTTTATACAATACATCATCAGAGTTTACAACAATACACAACACTGGACAGTTATATAAACTTGTCCACATAACATAATACACAGCGAAATAATACTAGTATAAGTGATACGTCTCGCCATCCAGCTCGCCTCCAGATCTCCACAGCAACTTCTGAATTCCAGAATGACCTGATAACCTAACTCTAGGCTCGAGCAACGAAGCGCCCTTGAATCGATTGCCGAGCCGCCCAGCCCTCACGAGATTGCGATTTCCAAACGAGCCTTCTTCCATTTTTTTCTGATTCGAAGATTTCGTGAATGAAAACGAAGAAAGAAGGATACGCGTTTTGTTTTTGTTTTTTTTCTGAATCGATCTTTACTGGAAATCAAGAGAGGAGAGGGCACGTTTTGAATCTCAGCGGCGACCATTTTTGTTGAACGAAAAAGTTTTCGTTCGATTTTTCTTTGTTTGTTTTTGTGATTTCGATCGGCCATTGTTTTGTATTTTTTTTCTGATTTGAAATTGCCTTCGAAAAATTAAAAGAGAAAAAGGAATGGAAGGGAAACTCGCGACCATGATTTAGTTTTGAATGAAAGAAAATATCTCGTTCGATTTGAAGGAGGAAGGACATGATTTTACGACTGAAAAGATGAGGGTATCGTATATCAGAAGGGAGACAAGAAAAGATGGTTGCGTGTTTGAACAGGGAAACAGTGTTTTGAAAAAGTGCTGATGGTGAAAGAATTTCAACTGAAGTTGGACTAATATAAATATCCAATTTAAATTCAAATTCAAATCGTTCCGATAAAGTCAACTAAAAATTTTGACTTCCTATCGAGGCGTGCCGCTAGGCGTTTATAATGTTATACGCCTATTCCAAACATAATGGAAAAGGTTCCGACTCCAAATTTGATCGTATGGAGAAGATAGCTTTTTGAATCAGTTATTATATTAAATTTCGATATAATTTTCAACGTGTTTGCTTATCGTACGATCACACAACAACTCCAAACACTACAAAAATTGAAATCCGATAATAATACAATATTACGGATCCAATGGAACTGATTTCGTCGAATTCCGAGACTGTGCCTCGGAAGGCTATTTTTAAATTCAATTTAAACGATAATATTCAGAACTGAACAAAACAGTTTCAAATTCAATTCTGAAACTTTTATTATCTTCGGTACTATTAATATAAATTTTCCAAGCCTTCAAATTATTTTTAACAGGCTTAAAACTGAAGATTTAATAATTTACCCAACTTTCAAAAAATTAAATTCAATAATTTAAATTGCCAAATTCATTCTGATATTTGAATCTCAAATTAAACTAACTTCCAGATATTTAAAATCAATTTAAATATCCTGATTTCCAATGTCAAAAATTCAGGGTCGTTACAGTAGCATTCTCTCTTCTCTGTTAGCTTTAAAGTTTTTTATCTCCTCTAAAAGTATGATTGAGATGGAGAAAACACCGATGACAATCAAACCATGAAATTTTCTTCCCATACCGTAAAGAAAATGCTCGTGTTTCTTTCATGCAATAAGGATAGCTAGACGACCGACGGTACTCCAACCTCAAAGCATTGCATACGCAGGAAAATCACTAATAGTCCATAACAAAGAAGCAAACATACGAAAATTCTTTTTTTTTTTGAAATGTCATATGTTTCAACGCCTTCACGCCACAGTGTTTTCAACTCTTCGATCAATGGTTGTAAATAAACATCGTTCCCTTATGTCGGATCATCAGGGCCAGGAACGACAATAGTGAGAAACATATATGGAATTTTCATACACATCCACAGAGGTAAAATATAAGGAGTAACGATAATAGGCCAAGATGAATATTTACTACCAAACTGAGGGAATAATGAAAATTCATCCATACATAAACCAAGTCTGACATTACCGCTCTCTGCAGCAAACGCGAGATACGTCTTATCAAAATGTTTACATGCTTCTCCATCAGATGGATGTATCAAAGTTCCCTCTTCATGTGTTATCACACTATATCATCGCATATAACCTTTGAAGTCCGGGAGTGATGGGTAAATAATGCATTCTCTTGTATGAAACTTCCTTTCCTTTCTTTTTTCTTGGTTTGTACCTTTCCTCATTACATATTTTTCAGTTTCTAAGGTTAATTTCATCTTTCCAATACAACATGCAACCTTTTATTCATGTATATATCTTTTGGTACGGCAGACCGAAAGTCGACACAAGTGTTTTCACTTTATAATAACTATCGCGGATCAGATTATTGGGTGGCATATATCGTTTTGCAGCTTGTACAACTGTTGTAAATCTAGCTTCTGTAAAGTTGAATTTTGATTTCATAATGATGTATCAGCGGTTACTGATAATTCGGTTCCGCTTTTACAACCATCCCACAATGGCCTCTTAGCAGCGTCCAAAAAATCATAAATTATTTTTGCTCCCACATTCGGTTCTTCTTCGATATTTACGTTTTCATCGTTAACTTGAATGGTATGGAACATTGATCGTGCTGCATCTTCCACCATATCTTCTATTGGATTGGTCATAACATAATTGTTCTCTGACACTACAAGATTAGGTGTAGGTGCAGCAAGTTCTCCGTGATGATCTCACAAATAATAATTTGGCACAAAATCAGATTTATACAAATGTACTTTAACTGTATTTGGTTTCTGATGCTTCAAATGTGGCACTTGCTACAAGGGCAACGAAGTTCTTCGTTATTTCAACTATTAGATGTTACGAATCTAATAAATTCGTGTATACAATTGTAGAAATGTTCCTTCGCCGAAACTTTCATACCAGTTCTGGCTTCGTACATCCAAGTACAGTCGAGAAAATAATCGAACATTGTTTCTAATCTAAAAATATATGTTAGTAATTTCACAACACTTAAATTTTGTCTAAAACAAAATTAAAACCTTTTGAGACTAAAGACTTCGTATACCACACTCCTGTCTTATTTCGACAGCACTTCACTTCACTTCTCTTCTACGCATAATTTTGCATCCAAGAGGTATATTGTTGTTATTGTATTTTCTAAAATAAATTAAAGCCTTTTGGAACTAAAAGCTTTAATTTGTTGTTATATTTATTAAAATGATACTTAACGCTTCATTTCTTAGTTTTTTTTTAAATCGATTTTAGTAGTATTCGTTTTAAAAAAAATTATTATTTCAAACTAAAATTTATTATTTCTTAATTTATGATTTCACTTCACTTCATTTCTTAATTTTATAATTCATTCAACTATCTAAATATTTTATTAACTAAATTTGAAATTTTAAAACATATCTTACAATTCATATAACTATTTAAATTTTAAACCGAATTTGTAAACTAAAATTTAAAGTTTGCACTAATTTTAATCAGTAATTATACACTAATTTTGCACTTATTTTAATCAATAATTATACACTAATTTTAAAACATATTTTACAATTCATTTAAACTCTAGCAACATATTAATCAATAATTATACATTAATTTTTGCACAAATTATAACAAACATTGTTTTAAACTATACTAAAAATTCGCGTAAACTTACCAATAAGCATATTAATCAATAATTATACATTAATTTTTGGATTTTAAATCAACCTTACTTTTTGGTGCGAAAGAATGAAAAGTTTTCAGGTTCGTGGGTTTTTGATTTGTGTACACAGATCTACGTCGGCTAGCGACGGCTAGCATTGGCCGTTTATTCTAGCCATCGCCGGCCGACGCAAAAGGTTAGCGTCGAATTTAGTAGAATATTTGTTTTAAAAAAATTATTATTTCAAACTAAATTTATTATTTCACTTCATTTCATAATTTCATAATTCATTCAACTATTTAAATATTTTATTAATTAAATTTGAATTTTTAAAACATATTTTACAATTCAGTTAACTATTTAAAATTTTAATTTACCGATTTTGTAAACTAAAATTTGAAGTTGCACTTATAATAAATTAAAATAAATTTATTTTAGGGAGCATTTGACATGCATCCCTGGTAAGGTTTGAAAATATATAAAACATTCCTCCGTTTTTTTAATAAGTTTCCGGTCTATGTTTTCAAATTCACGCGCGCACAAAGACCCAAATACCCTTTACGTTTTTAACATTTCAAACGCATATAATTTTCTGTGAAAACATCGGATCAGCGTACCATTTTCACAAAAAAAATCAAAAATTTTACGATCTTTAAAATGAGATCCATTGTTGATACCAAAAAATCATATTTGCAGTAAATGTGCAATTATTCCATATATTTGCAGACAATTCTGCAAATTTTGAATATGTACCATTTTTCTTCAAATTTGCAACCATTGCATATAATTGTAGACATTTCTGCAATTATACCGTATAATTGCAGAAATGTCTGCAATTATATGAAATAGTTGTAGCAACTATATACAATAATTGCAGACATGTCTGCAATTATACCATGTAATTCTTATGTTATTATAACATATAATTGCAGAAATGTCTGCAACTATTGCATATAATTACAGACATGTTATAATTGTAAACATTTCTGTAATTATTGCATATAATGTGGTCAAGATCTGTAGCCATGGTGAGGAAATGAGTTGGGAGTAGAAGGACCGTTAATCACCATAACTTAACTTCATGAATTATTGAGTATGCATGCTGACCCAACTTATATAGAGGGAAGCCGAAGCACTGAAACCGAAGCACTAAACGGAGCAAAGCAGAACTTTGTTAAGATGGGTAGATATTGAAAACGTAGCTAAATGGGTAGTAGCTGAAGGTGAAACAGTAGCAATGAATTTGGTAGTGACTAAAGATCTGAAATGGGATAGAGCAATTATAGTAGGCTAGAGAAACACGCAGAAGCTACCAATGAAGGCTGCACAGAAATCTGAAGCATGCATTCATGACTGTGTATGCATACCGTGTGTTCTGGAAATGATGTGAGGAAATACTAAATAACTTCAAATTCTAATACAACATGCGTTTCAGCTGTAAGAGAATCAACATACGCAGAGATCACGATATAATTTTAGTAACATTATTTTAAATATTTATTCCAAATAATCCAAATCAGATATTGCTATTACTCTCTATTTTAGAACAATATTATCAAGTTCATGATACAAAATTAAAAAATTATTCACTAACTAGGAAGAAAATTTTGGTAGAAATTATAAAAAATACTTTGACTCAGTCAGCCCACCAATCGTTGTCATTAGCCACTATGCTCCTTTGAATATCCCAACCTGCTTCAGTTTTGTTACACAATTTCTCCCGCTTTGTGAATTCTTTTCAATTATTACCGTGCTTGTTTTTTGTAGCCGTCGTACCTACAACTTGAGTTGTTTTCTGCTACGCGTTGAATTTATCAGCAATCTTCTGATATATTCCAATTTTTTCTTTTTTTCTTATTTGTCGAAAATTCTTCAACAATTTTTTTTGCATATAACATTAACATCTTAGTATTTTAGGAAAAATAATGTTTTTTGCTAGAGAAAGTCGATTGTGAAGATTGATTTTCTAATAGAAATGAAGAATGTGACGAGTCGTACATATAAGAGGGTTGTGGATGCAAAAAATTTATTCAATGTATTTATTACGTTCACAATTTCCTCTCCAATTCCAAACGGAAAAACACGTAGGGTGAAAATATTGATGTAAAATTTACGTGTTCAACGTATCTTCAATACGTCGGACATAATTTTCCGCTACCACTTTCCCGAGTCGATCCGCTTGTTCATAAATGCACCCAAAGTCTTAAAAGAAAACCTTTTAAACTCTATTTTTTACCATAACACACCCATATACACACGCTCACACATACACACTTATCTATATATGTCAACTTGTTTTGGGAGGTAAAGTCTTGGGGCTCTATTTCTAAAAACTCTTATTCCCAACATTCAAAAAATATTTCCTACTGTTTAAGTATTCAAGAACACTTTTGTAGACTTCTTATTAAAGTAAGAACACTTCTTATTTTCCGCATGATGCATTTGTACACTTGGCATATTGCAAACATCAACACTCTAGCATAATGATGTGTAGACATGATCCTAATGTTATACCATAAGATGCCAACCCTATTTATCATCTTCAATGGGTATCAACATGCTGATGCACTATAGCAAATTACCGTTGTACAATATTTGAGACATTTCCAATATTCGAATATCACTACTCCAAAACGACGTTCCGTAGTAAAGAAATCGCACAATTTCAGCACTACATCAAATCATATGCAGTCTTAATTTACATTCATATTCAATCGCAGTCGTTCCATAAAGCATCTGTATACAAATTTCAAATTTTCAACAATGATAAGTAAGATAGACAATGATAGGTAAAATAGACAGATGATGAATCTTGAGACCAAGGTAAGAATGTTCATGATCCCAACAGGTTGAGCTATAGCAGGAAAAAGCTTTAACTCAAAGTATAGATGTAGAATGCATCCATTAAGCTAAATGATGATTATCGCTCTGGTCTAAGTCTCTGTTTGGTTTTCTGCTTCAGTCACAGGAGGTATAGCATCGACCTTATACCGCAAGGTCTGTCATTATTAATAAAAACATGTATCATCTATATTAAGCCAAATTTTATAAAATATTTACATGTCTATGAAAGACAACCTTGTTCTTACCTTCTTAAAAAATGATGAGTAGGAGTTGTCCCATACAAGCTTGTATGATCCAGCCAATATTGTACAGAAATTTCCCTGTCCTCAATGAAGCAATGCTTTAAAATACAATCATATAATACAAAATTCGAAAAAAACATTATTATGTATGTATGTATGTATGTATGTATATGCACGTGGGTGTGGAAAGTGAAACTCACTTGGTCAGACTCATAGCGGCGATAGGGTAAAATAAGCTGCTAAGACACAAAGTAGAACAAAATGCAATTGAGAAATATAACCATGATAAAAACGTATGGGTGAAGGCATACGAGGAAAAAAAATAAAGTATTATGAGCAAGAATAAAACAATCTTACAGTGCTTTCTCCGGTTGGACTGACATATTCTAAACGGAAACCAATGTCCTGAGCATGGAAGTATGATTAGCAAAGATGAGTGTTTCTAACATGGATGTATATAAGTAGAAAGAAAATCAATTGCGGATGTTCCAGAAGATGTGTTGCGGGTGAACCTCAAGAGCAAAGAATATATAAACAGAAAAAAGAAGAAGAAAAAAATATAATGACATTTGCATTAGTTAGGTTCAGTGGACGGTGGTAACCAATAAGTGATCATGAGGTGTCTGCATTGGCTTGATACATAAACCTACTTTTGATTCATTGTTGAGGTTATGAACATGTTTAGACCTTCATTGATCTGTGCACAGGTGTAACTTTGAGTCATTTATTATTATTATTTGCCAATGTAATTGTTAAAATTTATTTGCCAATGTAATTGTTAAAATTTACCATGTAGAAGGTTCAGCTTGTTCGATGTTTGAAAAATAAAAAACCTTGCTGAAAAATAGAAGGATAAATGATTAATCTTTAATTTTAAATTTAAAAGAAGATAAAAGATTGTACAAGCAATGGCCAGCGCTGACAATTAGTTGCAGTAAAGGTTTTGAAAACGGGATTTAAATTGTAAATCGTAATGATCGAACTTAAAATCGAAATGGGATTTAAATCGTAGTTTCATAATATCCATATTTTAGGGTCTGCATACACTTTGAATTTGATTTTGGTGTTTGAACTTCTATGATTTTGATGTTTGAACTTCTAAATCTAAACGTAAAACTCATATTTCATTCTTGTCCCTTTTTTTTTTGTAGAAAAACATTAGAATTAGAATTGTGGGCCAAAATAAGTATACCCGATATATCAATATGGATTGAATGATTTTTCTCAATTGTGATTTTAATTTGGTTTGAGTCGGAATGCAAATCGAATAATAAAGAGAGAGATATCTGCAGTGGTTATTTATATATATTAAAATAATATTATATTCTTTGCTTTTGTAGTCGGCCACTGCATTCAAGCATTGATAACAATAGTACTTTGTAGAAACTAGCAGACTTTCCATTTTTAGAATATAAACCCAAATACATCTGAAATCCTACTTGAGGGAGAGTATAGAAGCAGAAATATGGCTGACAAAAACTTAAGGGTATGAAGTATCATAAAATTTTGATCAATTTAGAAGGTGGACAAGCGGTCCTTCAGCTATGTAATTTCATCGTAATATTCACATGTGTAGTTTAATTTATGAAGTAACATAAGATTTCAATCAATTTAGAGGGTGAACACGCGGTCCTTCGGTTATGTAATTTCATCGTAACATTTATATGTAAAGCATGATTTATGTTTAACTGAAGATGGTCGCTAAATTCTTTTGACCATTTTGATATCAAACGATTAGTGGAGTAGTATATTTTATCATATGTTTATGATTTGCTGAATGTATGGATGGTACATCAAATGATTAATTTTAGCTAATTACTAATATGCAACAAGGTTTTGAGCATGCATATAGACAACACCACAACATTAAGGACTTGTACAGTACAAGTCTTCCATACCTGGCTTAGAGTCCCTTGTATTAGTGAGAAGTCCCAAGCAATGTAAGCGTTCACACATTCAATTGTCAAATTGACCTAATTAACATCAACTAGATGTTAATACAATATTCCCATTATGCATGTGTCGAAGCGCCTAAAATCAGACATAAGTAATCATATCAAGTTTGAAAAAATGTGCAACAAAACAGCTTCAAAAAGAGGGAGGGGACCCCAACCAGATAAATTTACAGGTAGTTTTGGAATAATGAAAGCTAAAGGAAAATTGTGACAGCTTGCACTCTGCACATGGAGATATTGTACTTAACTGCTTAAGCCACATGGCATTGGTGTCTTTAGGATACCATGCATAGTATTTGATTTGATAGTGTGGTTGTGTGCACTAATATAATTGGCTCTTTAAGAGATCACTCTTCACATCACTAATTGGTTTTGTGATAACAAGTGATTCTTTAAAATGGTAGAAGAGCTAGCCCTAATGTAACGACACATCTAAAACTTTAACAGACACCAAAAGCAGAGTGTGCGTATACAGCAACCTGGCATACTTGACAAATCTCTTGTCAAATCAATGTATATAGTGTCAACCAAATCAGATGTCCTAAAGTTGTCAAATCTAATGTAAATTATTTATTATTGTCATAAAGAATAACAAGTCTTAGTTGTATGGAACAATTAGCGAGCTGTATAATCGACATTCTTGAATAACTTTCTGGGCCACTGAAAACAAGAGTAAATGCGCATTTCCATCCATGCTTCAAAAACTAATGATCATGCCAATGAGTATAAAACTATTGAGTGTCAGTGAGATAAGAAGTTACACTAACAATTATTATTTTGTACCTCGTGTGTTTTTCCCGGAGGGATTATGATTTCTTTATAATCATCATCTTTCCTGCAATGCAAAAAGCGACATCCTTAAAACATCGAGAATATTATGCAATTATGTGGTTCATAGATGTAGCAAAGGATCTAGAGATGGTTGTAACTTGTTGATTTAAGCAATCAGGACCTACCCCGATTCAATTGCACCAGCCTCTTTTGCAGAAATGAAAAAAGGGGAATTTGCAAACACCTCTCTGCATTAGAAAAAAATATGTCAAATCATGTATAGAACTCGTATGTTTTGAACTGGGAGGCACGCGCACACATTAATGGATGAACTTGTCATTTTAGAGATGCCATTTCTTATGAGTAAACCAACCCCCCCCCCCCCCCCCCAAACACACACACACCCACAAAAAAAAAAAAACCAACATACACACAAAAAACCAAATTAAAAGCAAAAAAGAAAAAGAAAAGGAACATACATTAATGAAACTTTGAATAAAAGAAGCCGAGTTTCAGGAGGATAAATAAAAAGGAACTTTGATTGAGAGTTTTATCGCACAACTTCATTAAGAATGGAAGGCTCTTTTTTTCCTGAGGATTGAAGTAAATATAATATCCAACTAGTTTATGGGAGATCAAATACCTCCAAAAGCTTCAAAACAATATTGAACTTACTTTCATTTCAGAAGAGTACATTTATACAAATGCCATGTATTATAAAAAGGTTTTTAAATTTGAAATACAGAAAATATAAACCATTTTAGTATAAAGTGGCAATATATCTATCAGTTGAGGTCATATGAAACTTATGAATAGCAAAAGTTTGTTGTATTACACCACATTAAGCTTCTTGAAAGTTGACGACTCGCAGATAATTAATGTAGTTGAGTCTTAAGGGTTTGCTCATAAATTTAGTGTCATAACTCAAGTCGACGTAAAACGTTGAACTTATGTGAGTCGATTCCTTATCCACGGAAGGTAATTCTGGACATAATAATGGACTATGATGTGGGTAATTTTTAAAATGTGGAAATCAGGATCCGCCCCTTATTTTTAAGATTAATACCTGAAAAACCTTTTCAAAAATTTCACAAACAATGGTTTACACTATACTTTGATTTCATAGATTAACATCATTTTATAAAATCAATATTAGTTCATTTATTACATTTTAATTTGCAACAAATGAAATAAATTCACAATTCATCTTTTAATAATAGTCATATTTATTGTTCTTAATTAAATTGAATAAGATAGCCCATTATGCCACAATACACTATTTAAACATTAAATCATAACCACTCTAAATTAAATACGTTTTTAGTAAATTCATTACCATGTTCTAATAGTAATAAAATAAGTCATACAAGTTCACTTGAAAATGAAATGATTTCATATATCAGTTTCCCATTAATTTAGTTTCTCATTTTCTTTTATTATATAAAATAAATAAGAGAACTAAACCGCATAGAAATATTATTACACTTGAATTTTCCGTACATTCATTTTCCATTTGAAAAATCAATTATATATGTTCTCCTTATTTAGTCCAAATTCCACTAATTTCAAGTAATCTAAACCGAGGTTGTTACATACTCCCCCCCCCCCCCCCACGAAAATTGCGTCCCCACAATTCTCTATAGAGGAAGTTTCACGAAACACCCGTGTCGAAATTTTCAGCAAAAATATGCATATTAAACTGCATACATATGCAGCTATAGCTGCAAATATATGCAGTTTAAAATGCAAATATTTGAAATTCTAGCTGAACAATTTGTAAAATGAAAATTTGCAGTTCTAGCTGCAATAATTTACCATTCTGGTTGCAAATATATGCGGTTTAAACTGCATATTTTCGTTGTAAGTTAACAGAGGTGTTTCGTGAAACTTTTTTTGTAAAGAGGGAGCAAGAAGTGAATTTTGAAACTTTTTTTTGGGTGTTTGAAAAAATATCCCTTTTAAAATACCTTAGATACACGACACATCACCACTAAAACATCTACGCTAGCAACATAACACCAACCAAACATCAATTAATAATCCCCGCAGATCGGCTACAATCTCCCAAAACAGGTTAAGTAGACCTTTAATAACTGAATATGTCGAACAGCTAGGCTAGACTAGAACTGATCTGACATAACTGAGTTACTGAGCAAAAATAACTGAATAACTGAGCATTAAAATAACCTGACCTGATTTTTTCGAACAAAATAATATATCACAGGAAGTCCAGGATACTAGTCTACTAGGAATAAGGAAATCCAGACTTAAAGTGGTTTAGAATATAGAGCCCTCCCTGATAGGCGTAGGCAAAATCCAGATTATAAATGCAGAGCATTGACCTTTTTTAAAAACTAGGAAATCACTTCAAATTCTCTTTTCTTTTCTCAAATTCAAATATATTAAAATATCACATGAAGAATGGTAATAAAGCCGTTTTGGCATTTAGTGGCAAGACAGCTATTATCGTTACAACTGTAACATTCTTTGTTCAACCATAGAAGATAACCTCATTTTTTGAAATGTCGTACTGAATCTATATGTACGATTGACAATGGTGAGAGAACTAGACCTGAGCTTAACATAATTTCTACATAACACTTGATTCCTAGCATACTGATCAGAATCACCATCGAATACTCAGTTGAAAGAGTTCATCAACTCTCAATTGGAAACGACTGCATTCAAGGTAGTTGCACTTTAGATCGACAAACATTTGTTGAAACCACAAAACTACAAATCAACCCTCATTAGATTCTTTTTTGGATCTTGATTCACCAGAACCAATTTGTAATGTCAGCAAGCTCTAAGTTGCACGAGGTCAGGCAAACTCGTTAGCAGCTAGGTTCCAATATAGACAATATTATAGCTGTTCTATAGTCCATGACTAGTTAAAGAATTATATTTTATAATCTAGCAGCAAGGAAAGTTGAGTGTCTGAGGGCCATTAGGTGAAGTCATAGTGAATTGAGATTGAATAAGACAAAGAAAGACAAAAGATAACAATACTTCATTTGAAGTTGGATATCAATGTTGAAGGAAAAAGATAATGAGTGCTTGAAAATATACAAGTCAATGAATAAGATTATCGTGATAATCATGATTTGCAGAGTAAGCTACATTTTTTAGTATTTAAACAGATCCCTTCTTTCTTTAGTAATCCACTAGATAAGGTGATCCTTTTCTTTTAGTACTTATTTGATGATCTAGATGAAGGCAAAAAGCCGGAGTAATTAGACAAACCCTCGAATGCTTTAACTTTCCCTTCTTTGTTCTACAATATATATTTTTTCATTTGTTTTTTTCAGTATTTTGTAACTTTATGTACTCTGAGTAAGTCCGGTTTAACTGAGAGTTTCAGTAAAATTCAACTTAGCAATAAACCACAGTCACCTACTTCACACTAAGCTTATTTCAGCTTTTTCTTCATAAAATTTTTGCTTCATGTTCTACTGTGTTCTCCTTATAAATTTCCTCCTCGTAGATTTTCTCCCTACCAATTACCAATTTTGTAACCTAGGATTACAAAGCTATCCTCGTTTAGTTTATCACCTTTTGTCCTTTCGACACGTGTTCACAAGTGCATAAAAAGGTTTTATGAGCAAGTAAGATATAGTGTTGCATGTAGCATGGATTCTTTTCAATTTGGCAAAATTTGTGATATACACAAAAATTTATAATTGAAATTGATTTCATGACTGCTGCATTCCAAAAAGTTATTAAACAACAACAATTACCGTCATATAAATTTTTGATTTGTATTCATCAAAAGTCAATTTTTTTTATAAGCGAAGAGTTAAAGTCATAAAAAAAACCTTTTTAAGAAATCAATTTTATTCACAATTAGTGTAATATAATGTTTCAAAAATCATATTTTAAAAGGTAACCTTTCAGAAAACAAGTTATAATTGTATGAAAAATAAGGAGTCCAGTCGATATATATATCTAATCAAATGAAAAGTTGGAATATAGTAAAAGAAAATTGAACTAAAATAACCAAACCAAATGGTGCATGAAGTACTGATATTTTTTGTCTTGTATGATATGAAATTCAAAGCTTGAAGTAATTCCAAAATGCTTAAAGTTAAATAAATCAAAAAATGTAAAAACAAAATCAAAATTTCTAAAACTTCAATCCAGAGAAATGTTAAAATGTATATATCAATATTTTAAATATAATTTTAACATTTACGTAGTATAATTTCTCTCTCTCACACACACACACACAATGTATGTATGTATATCAGTATATGTATGTATATCAGTATATGTATGTATGTACTATGACTAATGGTTTGGTTCCTAGCATAAATGACAAAAGAAGTTATCGATAAAATATTTAAGAAACATTTTTTGAAACAAAATTTTCCAACTTTTCCTAATTATCGAAAATAATATAAGAATAAAACCAAAAAAAACAGTAAACAAACTCTAAAGTCATAGGGCACAAATTAAAATATTAATAAGAAAATCATTACACAAAGATATAATTTAAAAGCGGAATGTTCTAGCATTGAGAACGGAAAAACTAAAAAAGAAGATGATGATAAAGTGAAATAAGTAATTTTTGTCATAACCGAGGTACAAATTCATGCAAAATTCATTCATGATAGGACTTTTTGGCATTTAAGTAATCTCATCTACCATATCAAATTTTCCAACAAAAACAGAAATGCATCTCGAAAAGTTAGCATTTACAGCAGGGGAAAAAAACTCAATTACCTCAAGGTACAACCTTGAAATGAAAATTTAAGTAATTTTTTCTAGAAACAAAGCAGGTGACAGACATAAAAGGCAATCATGCATGCATTACACATGGGTCAGGTAAACCATATTTAAGTTGACAACAGCAGGCAAGAAATAAAAAATTAAATGCCAGTTAGATGATTCAATATCAATATGATAATGAATCATTAGGAAATTAAATAGTTATCCAAATATTAAGAAATAAGATTGGCTATGTTAGTTCATGTATATGGACATTCTGGCTCCAGTGACTATACATACTGTAGACACTATACTAACTGCACATTAGGCTAGTAGCACTCATAGTTACAGGCAAACACTGAACATGATGTAGTATGTGCAAAATAACAGTGAAGCCCGCCTATTTTCGAAATTCCAACACTTAATAAGAAAACAAAAATGACACTACATCCAATCAAAAGCTATACTGAAATTTAAGATTGCATAATTAAACATGAAACAAAGTAAGGATCTAAGCATCATATAGTTTAAATGCGGAAAACCGTTGAAACAATTCAGAGAGGAATACCCAATAAATATGAGGAATTTTTCAAATTCGGAAGAATACACCTGCACTGCTTGTTGAATAACCGATAGTTGATTCTTTTGTCTGCAAAATTTAAAGTGAAAATGAAGTTATTAATAGGAAGAGAGAAGAAAAACGAGTAACTTGTTGTGCCAATGAGACAGCACATATAAATTCATTGGATTTTAGTAGCTATATACTTGATAAAATGCAATCAGTTTAATCATCTTACATTTTTCTCGACTCAAAACGTCCCCATGAAAGCAAAAGGACTAGATGAATGCAAAGTACCATTTTTGTTAGACTATACAATGATGGTCCATATCGTTGCCTTTGTTCTTCCATAGGCCTAATGCAAATCATACCAATATCATAGGTGATAATATCAACTTAATGTATACACAAACGTGAACTTTTAAAAATATACCCTTGATCGTCATTTATTTGCTTTATAAAATCTAACAAAACCTGCAGAAAAAATGTTGTTGTAAGGTGTAAGAAACTCTTAAACCTTGAAGGCTGCTACTTTTCTAGGAGGCAAACTACTTCCTAAACAGTCACAAAAAAGTAACAGATGCATGGTAACATGAGAACATATTCCTACAATATGTAATGCATAAAAAGCAGGTGTGCGGTTGACAAACCTGAGGTACACCAACCAAGTATTTAACAAGGGTTTTATAAACACCTGTGGCAGAACCAAGCTGAGCAAGTTGTCTCCGTCTGGGAATATGGTATATTTGTAAAAGTTGATGCATTAAGAACGAAAATGCATGCAAATGTATATACAAGTATTTAAATACAAAATTTTACCTTTCCATCTGTTGCTTCCATAGTAAAACATAGCGATCGTGTATGCTTCCTCCTGATTTTACCAACGCATCAACCTCAGCTTGTCTATTCCTCTCTGAACGTTCTCTCTGTTGCCTAATCAGGGAACCCCGAAAATCTTGTGGCATGTAAGTCATAACTGCAAATGTTTGGTTTTGGATCCCGGATCAAAATTCAAAACAACAGCAACATTCAACACAACAGCAACGATGACGATGATAATATTGAATAAATAAAAATCAGTGAAACGTACTCATTTGACAATGATCCATAGAAAACACTGAAATTGGTAATCTTCACGATAACAATTTAATGTGATATCATACCAAAGCATTATTTTTTCATTGATGCCAAGTGATTGAATGTTGAGAAGAGAGGAATATGAGAAACATAAACTCATAATGGAGCACCAATTATGTCAATTTGATAGTACAGCTTGATAACAACAATATTGAATATATATGTTGGGTTAAGTGCTAACACAAGGCATTTGTTAAATACACTATAAATCTAATATGAACTTATAAAATTATTTTGTTAATCAGTGAAGCTAAAAAATTGCAAAATAATTTTTCCTTATCCTTCCTATTGCAGTTAAGGAGACAAATATCACTAATGAATCAAAATTTCAAAAACCGATCAGAACAATAAAACCCTGCAAAAAAAGTGTCACGAATTTCATAATATAAGCATGTTAATAACAGTACTGTAAAAGCTTAGAAGAATCTTGCATCACAAAATTAACCTGTATTGAATACACTATCAGCATTTTTTAGCTGGAACGATTCCAATGTTTTTAATGTTTTCTGCAACATGGCTTTAAGATCTTCAATAACAGTAGCAATCTCGGTATCTTCAGATGTAGCTTTCGATTGAAGCTTTAAAAAATAAAGTGATTCAGATAATGTAAGTTTGATATTCAAAAGTACAAATTTGGCATACAAAATTATAAGTTTGCCATAACTATGAAGAAATAAAATTTAAAAAATATTAGATCACCAACTACAAAAAAACAAAAAGGGGAAGTAACAATATGAAAACAAAATTTCAAGGGTTTTCAGCATAATAACAATATGATGGTATTGAGTTGTTAGATTAAATCCTCCCATTATTCATTTTATTCGTCTTGACTAACAAGCCCAAACAATTACAATGAAGAAAATAAAATTTTGGTTCGACCCTGATAGATTTTCAAATGGAAATTAGTACAAAAATGTTTTTAAGTCCAACAAAATGAACATTGGAAGGTTAATTCTAACAACCAATTGTCAGTAGAGGATAATGTAAATAAGTAAATCCTACCGTCAATATAACAAGAACGGTAAAATTTACAGTTACAAGACCTAAACTGTAATCACCACAGCCACATAACGTATGATACAAACTAATATCTTTACAGTTGTTTGAAAAAGAAATGTTATTATTAATACTAGTATAATACGCACGTACATGCATCTAATAGTTGGAGATATTTAATTTTTATTTAAAAAAATAAGTTAATGGACGGATATGTGCTATAATTGCAAAATCTTTGATAGTCACAACACTTTTATTTTAAGCAATTTTGTTGATGATGTTGATGGCAAATTGATAGCAAAATTCCGTTGATGGATGGTGAAAGAGGGATGGTGGTTGAGGTTGCAAAACTATAGTGAGATTTCTTTGATGGATGAGAGTATTTTTGGAATTTCAAAAAGACACCGAGAAAATCTATTCATTGAATTCTCTTTATTAATAGTAGAGATAATAATGCCTAGAGTTCTATACGACAATTATATTATCTATTTCAAAAGTGTTAAGCATCCTCTTTGAGCAGGGTACATGAATACAACTTCGCCTCCTCCAAAGTTAAAATTCTGATGCATTTGCAGCGAATATGGTAGCTTATTGATCAGTAAATATTCCGAACTTTGCCCCTTTAAACGGTATCATTACAAATTCTAGTCAATTTAGACCAAGGTTTGAGAACTCGGTTTCGTTCGGTTGAAGTTTTCTTAGTTTTGGTCAATTCCAAAATTTTTGGAAGTTTCGGTTCCGATTTCAAATTTTGAAATGAAAATGTAAAAGTATGCATTGTAAATAAATTGCAAAGCAATAAAACATGTTATTTAAAGAAATAAAATAATATTAGACTACATTATTATATAAAAAATATTTCTGTAAAATGTTACAACATGAATTCCACTACTTGAACAAGAATAAAGCAGCCGAATAACCCAGCCCAACAAAATTTATCAAACCCAACTCATATTCCTCCTCCCTCCCTCAAGTATTAGTCTCCCGCTTCCTAAAGACCAAATAGGGCAAAAAATAAAAACACAAATAAAGTAGATTGCTTGAAAGAAGCCCGTTACTAATGGACAAAGCTGGAATTAAGCTGGAATTAAGCTGCCTGATGCTCCAATAAAGCTTGAATGAAGCCAGTAGAATTGCAGAAGGACACTTCGATTTGGTGAGATAAGTATTCGATTATTGGCTATACTTGTGTTAGGGTCTTATTTTAAAATTAAATAATCCGGAACCGGGATTTCTCTTCAGTTCCGGATCATCATTGGCTGGTACCGATCCGGTACCACCGGAATTCCATTGTACCGGCCGGTACTTCAAACCTTGATTTAGACTATTAATGTAACACGCATACACAACAAGTTTATTGTATAGACCATTACCATCTCTGCTATAATGACCATACAAAGGCCCTTTTGCAGTTAGAAGAAAAGGTTTAGTATGTACATATCACCTCTAATTATCAATCAGGCAACATGAGACTATTATTCTAATTGTTGTTATATAGACTTCCATGTGCATTCACCAAAATATCCAGAAGTTTGTAGATCCCCGTATATTCAAAGAATTAACAAGTTTTATTATAAGGTGAATATCCTGAAACTGAAAATTTTCTCCTTTCTATCATGTTATCAAAAGTTTCATTGGTACCTCTATGTTTAGTTCTACATTATCAAGTCTGCTATATTAAATATGAGTAATCTCGAGGTTGTTTACAATCTATAAAGTAAACTATATTTTAATAAGCAATCGTAAAAGTTCATGGTATTTTAAAGTAATTTACAGTTTATTGTAATATCTATAAAATCATTATAGCATACCGACTTGGGCCATTGAGATTTTTCAAGCAAAAATAAAATCTCCTCGATGTGCTCCCTATTTCTCCACATGTTCTCATCAATTTTATGGGGAGGCTCAACTTCTGCATCTTGTGCCAATAATTCCTCACCTTCAAAAGAATTAAAAAGACAACAACAAAAAAGGTGTAAGTTGGAATGAATTATCACAATCTTTTAACCTTCTAAATGATTGGTTTTTCTCCACTTCCTAAAAGAACTTCCTACCAGTAAGAACTTAGCACGCATGCACACACACAATATACATATATATAGTTTTCATACTTTGTATTGACATCAATAATGAAAACACATTAAAAATGTACTTTTAGTTCTAAAAAACTCCTCAGCGGATAACAAGAAATAAATGTATAATCTAAGCATTGGAATATCAAGGTTCCTTATACTAGTTTTATCTATTGAATCTAGGGAATTAAGATTGGGGGAAATAACTCAAAGTTTATTTGTGTACGGTGTAAATCTGAAATGAGTTATGACATAACTAATATTGTTTGTATATACATAATGAAATAGAGAAATACAAATATAGAATAGCCAAATCACATGTTCAAATAACAATGTCAACGACTGCAAAAATCATTTGTTGATGGATGTCACTTTTTCCATCAATTGTCCTTCTGAAAAATAATTTCCTTATATAGAGCCATTAACCTATTATCTTTATAGAGACTCAATCCAATATGCTATGTTTACAAAAGATAACGCTAATAACAGGTCTCACACCTGGTCGTCTATAGTTTGCATGTGAATACCGGATAAACAAACAGTTTAAACTTATCTGTTTGTAAGTTTTGTAACCAAAATTTCCACTTCGAGTCAATCCCCCGTTTATCATTCAGCTTTTTACTCCAGTATAATTAAATCCACTGATTCTAAAATCATAGCACTAAATGAACATATAGCACATTTACCTAGTTTTACTATGTTCATATTTTTCATTTAACTTTTATTACGTGGGTTTTTTCTGTTTCCAGCATGAAGATCCATGATTGGTTTTATTCCCAGGGTTATGAGGTTGGCCTGCTTATTTATCTAAGCTAGTAACTTGCAAATTTTGTAAAACATGTCATTTGCTTTATCAAGGGAGATTAAATATCAATTTGTCAATTTACCTTACTAATCCTGCAAGTTGAGAAGAATCCATGAATACTTAAATTCTAATTCTGTTAACAGACTAATGCATAGCAAATTGGTTTAAAATTGCAAGTCGAGTATAAAGAATCTATAAACTGACATTTTCAACCGGGAAATTGAACAAAAATAAAACAAAACGATATCTTTACCACGAGTGAGGGGAGATTCATTAACCAATTCTTTCGAGAACATTCGAAGCTCATCTGTTAATCGAGCGACGTCATCAGGAAGAGGATCGAGCGGGTAACGGTCGTAATAGCGAGCTAAGAAATTTCTCGTGATCGGCACCAGTCCTTCCGTTGACGAAGATGTAGCCATTGACTATACGTCTGAGATTTTTAGTTGGAGAGACAGAACTTAGAAGTAAATTGTATGTGATTTAGAAGTAATTGATTTGTGTGGGAAGTTGGAAGCAACAAAATTAAATTGAAAGGCAAGCAGTTGAGTTGGAAGAGCAAAGAATATACTTTTATGTTCATTATGCTGCTCAATTGCGGTTGAAATTGAGCAATCGGACACAAAAGAAAATTTCCTTTCCCTTTTTCCAAAGCAAATTTAATTAGTATATTCTAAATTTCGAGAGCAAATCCCCTATACCTAAACCCCCATGTTCCTCTGTCCCAACCAATCCGGGACGTCGATTTTTAGCCATTTTGCAATAATTTCGTTTCGAATAGCAATGGACTCTTTTTTGAATGAAAATAGGTTGAGACGGTCTAAATTAACGAACGAAGACTATCAGGTTGAGTTTTCAACCATCATCGAAGTTAACGACTTAGGTATGGTGACTCGTCTCAAAAGGACTAGAAAAATGGTGGTGGTCTCCGCGATTGAAACGAATGGAGTTAGGAGCCGTTCCTGGTCCAAAATCATGGCCATAGAGGTTCACCGATGGCAAGGATCATCGGAATTGATGCCAGGAGGTTCAATCGAAGCGATTCTGGAAGATGAGGTGAATGGTGGTAATCTTGTAGGGTTTGGTGGTCTATGGTGGTAGCACCAGCGATATGAAGGTAGCGATGAAGTCTGAACGATCGGTTACTCTTCATATGTTGCTATTATCTACTGTGTCCGATAAACCACTCCCTTTTTTCTTTGAAAATGATCAATACTTTGTGGTTCATTAATTTTGTTTTGATGTTGTTATGCAACTCATTGTTGTAGTACACAATTTCAATTTTGTTAATTGTAAGTTTGTTTTATGTTTGTTAACCGTGTAACATAATGACAAGTTTCTACGTTCATACAGAATTTGGGTATCATTTTTGAATTCGTTGGTATCAATTTTGTTATGACAGTGAAAATAATTTCTAAGATAAAAAGCATCAACTTCAATCAAACAAACAGTGGGTATCATTTTTGTAATATATTGGTATCAGTTTTGTTTTGTTACAAATGACAATAAAAGTAATTTTCAAAATTACAAAGCATCGATTCTAATCAAACAAATAGTGTGTATTATTTTTGCATAGTTTTGCTACAAATGACAGTGAAAATAATTTCTAAAAGTAAAAGCATAAACTTCAATCAAATGTACATTGAGTATCATATTTGCAATACTTTAGTATTAGTTTTGTTATAAATGACAGTGAAAGTAATTTGTAAAATTACAAAGTATCAACTCCAATCAAAAAGACAACGAGTATCATTTTTGCAATATATTAGTATCAGTTTTGTTATATATATATATATATATATATATATATATATATATATATATATGATAGCGAAAACCATTTTTAAATTACAAAGTATCAATTCCAATTAAAAAGACAGTGTGTATCATTTTTGCAATATTGTAGTATCAGTTTTGTTATAATATCATTTTATACTGTATTCGATTAGCTTTTGCACCCATATGTACCCGATTAGGTTTGGCATCCGATCAGCTTTTGCATTCATATGTATACTCGGTTAAACAATATAACTCAAGTATAGATTTGGTTTCCATCTATACCCAATTAGGTTTGGCATTCAGTTAGTTTTTGCTCAATGCGTGTCCGATTAGGTTTGGCATCCGGTTAGCTTTTGCATCAATACATACCCAATTAGGTTTGGCATCCGGTTAGCTTTTACATCGATACGTACCCGATTAGGTTTGCCATCCAGTTAGCTTTTGCATCAATACGTATCCGATTAGATTTGATATTCGGTTAGCTTTTGCATCCATATATATATATGCTCGGTTAAACAGTATATCTTTAGTATATATTGGTTTCCATCTGTACTCGATTAGGTTTGGCATCCGGTTAGCTTTTTCATCAATACGTACCTTGTTAGGTTTGGATCTGGTTATTTTTTGCATTCATATGTATGCTTGGTTAAGCAATATATCACGAATATAGCTTGGTTCCTATACATACCCGATTATGTTTGGCATTCGGTTATCTTTTGCATTCAATGGTCTGCTCGGTTAAACAATATACCTGATTAGATTGGTTTCCATTCATACTCGATTATTTTGTGTATGGTATCATTTTTTTACCTATTGCTACGTAACATCCCATATCTTGAGGTTCGAAACTAAGCGCTACAGATGTTGCAGTCATCTATAGTATTAATTTCCGATGATAAAATACGGTCATGTTAATGGTATCCATAACATCATAAGCACAATAATATGGAATAATTTAAACATAATTTTAAAACAACTTTTCTCATTACATTTCAAATCAGCATTTCATATTCGTTACATAATCCCAAATATGTTGCCCAGGTTCAGATAAAGTATAATTATTACAAATTATGCCAAGAGCGACATATGAAGATGTTCCCTTGGATGATTAGAGTTACTAAATAGACAGACGCATCTACTGTCAATATATCCATACAATAACTGACATAACACAATGGATAATAAATATAGATAGACTCCTACATAGCTAGCTTCTGCCTCCTGCACGTCTTCAAAAGCTTTATTCGTTCAACCTACCAAACCTGTAAAGCCCTTACTTCCGACCTACTCAAATCAAATTTTGAGCACTTGAGAGTTTAAGGGAAAAACATAAACTTTGAGTCAGACAAAAAGCCTGGTGTGAATAATAATATGCTTGATTAATTTATATTTAGTGAGACCACACCGCTGAATGGAACATGTTTTCCCTTCACTAATACCCCTTTAAAAGTATATCTTTTGCAAATCAATTTCCTACAACCAAACTGGTTAAATAGACAACATAAATAATAATATGCTTGGAAGCAATACAGATAACCATGACTATCTGTCAAATCAATGGACTATCAGTCCCAATATTTAGTTTTTATAGGATAATTACCAACCTATATGGCTGACTCGGGCCTACCAGATATATCAAATGTTCTAACTTACCGTTAGAGGAAAAATGGATGGTCTGTCCGAAACTTACTATTTCTAAGATCAACTTATCCTAATGGTTTTGTTGGCTCATCAATAACCTAACTCGTCTCTGTGTATTCTTTTCTGTGTACTTTTAGTCTTATCCTGCCACATCCCTATGCACTAGAATTTTGGACTAATATCAGCTAGGGGCTAACAATTGAAGTACAGGGCACTACCCTACACCAGTCCTATCTGGATTTCTAATCTCTGAGAATTTTATCCTATCACAATCTGTCCAAAAAATGATAAGAACAATAATCTCTTTAGTAAAATTCTGGGCTAAATACCCTATTTATTTCCTTAAAAACACTTTTCTTTATAAATGATTTAACCCTTGAAATCATATTTAAAACAAAGAAGGTTATAGCCCTTTACTTAATACAAAATAATTATGCCATGATATATGATTTAATAAAACAATATTGGTGAAGTTCGAAATCATTTGAGGTCATCGCTTCTCAAAACCAGAGGCCATAAGGCCAAAATAATATAGAACCTTTATATTGATATAAGCGGCAAGAGTATAACCGAAGAGGGTCTTTGCCCCTCAAAACTAGTTAAAAACCCTTAACTTTCCAAACACAAGGCCATAAGGCCAAAAACATCCTCTTCGCACTCCTCAAAGTATTAAAGTCAAAGAGCGTTATATAGTTTAAAACCTTTTAATAGAATAGGGTCGAAGTTATTAATGTCGGCATCGTTGCCTTAAAGAAAATAGCGGCATCATAGGGTCGAAGAGATTACTTTGAAAATATAAAGGTTGGCGTCTCCGCCCATAACCATTTCGAAACTATAAATGCAGCAAGGCTAGGGTCGAAGTCCTTTTGTATAAAACTTGCGGCATCATACAACCGATAAGATAAGTGGCTTCATAGAGCTGAAGTAGTCACTTCGAAAGTATGGGGTCGGAGTCATTATAAAACATACGGTACGAACAAGTGGGCATCAACCCCTTCGAGGACCATGATGTTGACACCATTAATTGGCTTCCACTTCGACCAAGCCGATACATTCCATACTAACCAAAGTTGATACCCTATGTATGGGTCATGGACGATGTCGAAGTCCATCAGAGTGGAGCGGCACGCAGCGGCATCAAGGCTTTCGGAGTGGCATCATTGTAATTACTTTAAAAACTAATTTATTATTATAAAAAGTAGTTCCTTTTCATCAAACCTAGCTTAATTGTCAAAATACTATTGGATAACATTATCTTTACTCAAAATCTTTTCAGAAATCTACCAAGGAGCAGTTTTATCATTTCCAAATTAGCAACCCTATAACTTATATTAATATAATAATAATTAACTAAGCTTTTCTAGCTTAAATAAGTCATATTAAATCATAAACACTTAGAAAAAATCCCCAAGAATCAGAATAAATCTATTTAGTTATATTCTTTATCATATAAAAATTTCGAGGCCAAAAACTTTATTTAATTATTTTTAATAATTAAAACCCGAGATAATCCATTTCTTCCCTTGAAAAATCATAAAATATTCACGCATTATCAGAAAATTATGAAATTTAAAACCTATTTGTGAAATAATGTTTCTAACATCATATCCGAATTCAATTCCTTTGGGTGTTATATGATAGGTTTTACAACTCAAACATATCACTTAATTTTATAAATAACTCCTTGAAATTCACCGATAAGCATATATCATCAATACTATAAAACATGGCATAATATCATCAATAGTCCGGATTTAAACTCAAAACCGAAAACAATATTTAAAACATGAGATGCACATATTTATTATTCACCTTGAATGGGTTAAGAAGGTTGAGATTTGTATTTGGATTGATTTCCTTAAGCTTTTACTTGATTTCCTTAGCTTTTTCTTCCTCTTGAAACCCTAGCAATGGCCGGCCTAAACTTCTTTTGGTTTGTGAAAGTGTAAAATAAATAAGTGAGAATGGTGGTGTGGGTTTGTATTAGGAAATATAACCCCTTTCCTATTTTACCCTTAGCCTATTTTCTTTTTCTTGTTTAAGTTTAATTCTCTTCATTAATTCATTCATCAAGGCACGACCCATACTAATTACCAAATCTAAATCCTCTTAGCCATTTACATTATTTTATTTATCTAATTAAATATTATGAATAATGTTATCAAATTTAAGGGTGTTATAGACTCCCATCCTTAAAGAATTTCATCCTCAAAATTACGATAAGATACACACATCAAACATAAAACATAGATGTAAAACATACCATCAAACAGGTCAGGATAAGTATCCCTAATCCTGCTCTCCGTTTCCCAAGCACGGTCTCTCTCATCGTCACTCCACTCGACTTTTACTAATCTGATTGCCTTGTTCCTTAGCCTTTTCTCATCCTTAGCCATAATATGAACTGGATGTCTAACTATAGTCATGTCCGGCTCCACTACTAAATCTTCCAATATAGTCTGAATTATAGTAGTCTTTGGATCTCGAACACACTTCCTTAGATGAGAAATATGGAAAACAATTATGTACTTCTGCCAAACTATTTGGTAACTCAATCCTATAAGCGAGTTTCCCAATCCTTTCTATAATAGGAAATGGTCAAACAAACCCCGATGTCAATTTCCCCGACTTCCCGAATCTAACTACATCTTTCATCAGTGATACTTTGACAAAAACCTGATTTCCAACTGAGAAATCTAAGTATTTTCGTCTCTTATCTGCATAACTTTTCTACCTAGATTGAGCTTCCTTCATTCTAGCCCGAATTAACTCAATCTTTTCTACGACCTCTCTTACCATATCCGGACCAAGAACTAATCTATCTCTGGTCTCTAACCAACATACAGGTGATTTACAGAGCCTTCCGTATAAAACTTCAAAAGGCGTCATTCATATACTAGTCTTATAACTATTATTATAGGAAAATTCAACCAAGTGCAAATGGTCTTCCCATGACCCATCAAAATCTAGTACACAAGCCCTCAATAAATCTTCAATTACTTTATTGACTCTCTCTGTCTGCCCACCTGTCTATGGATGATAAGCGGTACTCATCTGAAGCTTGATACCTAATATCTCCTATAGACTCTTCTATAATTTACTAGTGAACAAAGCATCTCTGTCGCTAACTATACTACTAAGAATCTCATGCAGTCTAACAATATACTTCATAAACAACCTAGCCAATACAAGTGCCTGTTGGATCATAGGTTTTGATTGCTGACATGAAACAACAATTCACGAATCCACGACTACGACAACATCCGGACTCAATGACTCAAAGTAAGGTTCGTATAGTTATATATTTTAACAAGAGTCATCAAATGTGTATATAGAGTCTAGTTTAGTGCTTTGTTAAAATCTTTCCTCAAGAATCATCATTCACGTTCAAATAAACTTGCATGCATGTTTTAATCAAAATTAAATTTTCAAAAAATGCATGGAGCAGGGCTCGAACTCGGGTCACTAATTTAGAAGGCAAGTGCTCTAACCAAATGAGCCATGGTAATTTTGTTTATCAATACAATTCGATCGACTGAACAAGGTCATTCAGTCGACTAAATATCTATAAACAGCCTATTGAACTTGTAACTTTAAAATACACATGCACGATTTAAATTCAATCGACTGAATCTTCTAAGGCACCACTGTATAGCTACCATATTTTCTGAATAGACACTTCCTTTCGTGAACAGCCTTCTCCTACGTGAAGAGTTGCAGCCATTGCTGTTCGTAGAGATCTCTTTACCAGCAGTTGCAACTCCTTATCTACTATATATATGTTTGTTTTCTAATGATCAAACAACTTCAATTTTTATCTCTCTTGATCTAACATGAATAACATTCTTCGAATCTATTGCTTACATAAGTTCATATATTCATTGCTTACAATCTCACTTCTATATCATATAAGCAATTCTAACCTTCCTATTCTTCATATACATTAATCTTGAGGAAAAGATTATAGGAAGGGTGTACATTATTGACTTATCAGTGCTATTCAAAAGCATAATCAGTCAGAAACAACTTTACTATTTGTATTGGAAGTCCTGTTCGGTTGCTCAGGCAGTAGAAGTCTTATTCGGTTGTCTAGGCGGTAGAAGTCCTGTTCAGTTGCTCAGGCGGTGTAATACTTGTTCCTCCAAGTTAAGAGAGGGTTGATAGTTAAATGCCAGAAGGAGTCTGGAATTGGACGTAGAACGGGAGTTTGAACAAGTATAAAAATCCTTGGTGTCATTTACTTTACTATTTACTTTTTATACTCATATTCCACATCAGTAGATAACTTAGTTTATATCGCTCTACCACTGCATTTACATTATTTCCAATCGTTGGCCATTTTGATCCTATAGCACAGTCACTTACAGTGCCATCCTGGTTAACTTAACGGGTATAAAGTGTGAACTCTTAGTTAACTTATCCTTTATAACCCAAATACTTTTATTTCCTCTATTTGACCTTGGCAACCCATCAATAAAATCCATGGATATCAAATTCTATTTCCACACTGGAACATCTAAAGGCTAAAGCAATCCGCATGGCTTCTGATGTTCGGCTTTTACTTGCTGACAGTTCAAACACTATTTTACCCATAAGCCAACCTCCATTTTCATACCCACCCAGAATAAACTCTTCTTCATATCCCAATACATCTTGGTTCCTCTAGGATGAATAGTGAACTTCGATCGGTGACATTCCCTAAGAGCTTCTTTCCTTAGATCTCCAACGTCTGGAACACATAGTCGTTCCTTCTTTCTCAACCATCTGTTTTGGTCAAGATGAAAATCCTTCAAGTCATCAATCTTAGTTCCACCTTCCAATCTTCTAATTCTTTCAGCTAAGACTTGATCATCTCTTTGTTTAGAAGCTATCCTTTCGATCAATACTGGTTGAATTTCCAAACAAGATAACATTGCGGTACTCTAACTAGAACTGGCCGTCGATCTTAATCGCACACTACAAGTAGTCAATGCTTCCAAATCTTTCCATTCAGCCAATATAGCTAACACCACACTTTGATGTTTCCTGCTAAGTGCATCTACAAATTTGTTTCCTTTTCCTGGTGTGTACTCAATTCCAAAATCATAAGCAGTTAAAAACTCCAACCATCTTTGCTGTCTCATATTCAACTCCTTTTGAGAGAATGTGTACCTTAAAGACGTGTGATCCGTATACAACTCAAATCATTCTCCCAAAAGGTAATGTCTCCAAACCTTCAAAGCAAAAATTACCGTAGCTAACTCCAAGTCATGAGTCGGATATCTAACCTTATACGGTCGAAGCTGTCGAGAAGCATAGGTAATCACTTTACCCCTCTACATTAACATAGCTCTGAACCCTGTTCCACATGCATTAGTATACACTACCAAATCCTGGTTTCCATCTGGAACAACTAATAGGGGCGCGTTGGTTAATAAATGTTTCGGCTTATGGAATGCCTCCTCACATTTATCGGTCCAAACAAACTTCACATCCTTCCTTGTTAGCTTAGTCATCGGTACTGCTATCCCCGAGAAATCCTTGATGAATCTCCAGTAATAGCCGGCTAATCCAAGAAAAATCTTTATCTCGGTCGCCATCTCGGGTCTCTTCCAATTATTTACTACTTCGATCTTAGCTGGATCCACTGACAACCCTTTCTCTGAGACTGCATGACCAAGAAACTTCACATCTTTCTTCTAAAAATAACACTTCAAAAACTACGCTTTTAGGTGATGCTGCCTCAACATCTCAAGTACTATTCTAAGATGAATCTCATGATCTCTTTCATCCTTAGAATATTTCAAAATGTTGTCTATGAATACCAATACAAACCTATCCAAGTGATCTTGGAAAATCTGATTCATAAGTCTACGAAGAAAGCAGGCGCATTAGTCAATCCGAATGGTATTACTAACCATTTGTACGAACCATATCTTGATCTAAACACCGTCAATGGAATACTGTCTTCCACACCCTTAGTTGATGGAACCCTGTCACCAAATCCAATTGGGAAAATACCATGGCTCCACTCAACTGGTCAAATGAATCATCAATTCTCAGCAAAGGATATCAATTATTTATTGCCTTTTCATTCAACTTACGATAATCAATGCATAATCTTAATGATCCGTCCGGTTTCTTCATGAATATCGTGGCTGCTTCCTAAGGCAAACTACTTAGTCTAATAAAACAATTTCCTTCTAAGTCCGCTAGCTGCACCTTTAACTCCTTCATCTCGGTAGATGTCATTCTGTTAGGCAGTCTACTTATAGGTTCAGCTCCAGGTACAAGATCTATTCAAAATTCAATAGTTCATTTCGACGATAGTCCTGTAACAGGCGCAAAAACATTTGCAAATTCTCTAACTATGAAAACCCGATTCAACTCATCTCCCTCCTCTGTTACACCCAACAAGGCACAAACATCAAAATTCAGATTCTCCATTGAGTATACAATTCGGTCACCGTTATTAGGGTGTCTTAGTAATATTTTCCTATTGTGAAAAATATCCTAGCATCATATTTACTTAACCAATTCATACCCAAAATAATCCCAAAGCCCATGAAATCAAATACGTACAAACCACATGCAAATATATGACCTAATAATGCAAACTCTATATGGTCACATCTCATCCCTAGAGTTGCATAACCTTCTATCGGATTCGCAACCCTTAAGAAAGTAACTAGGTATGAGGGTTCTAGGTTAAGCTTATCTACCAAAGAACGAGATATAAAAGAATGTGATGCACCTGTATCAAATAGTACTTTAACAGGTATATCATGAATCAAAAGCATACCTCCCATCATAGCTTTCCCTTTCTCCTCAGTTGTTGGTCTCGAGGTAGCTGGTTCTAATGCGAACATATTTCCTTTTCCTGCCTTGACACTTCTAGACATTTGTTCTTGTAATGTCCCACTTGGTCGCAGTTAAAGCACTTAATGTTCTTCTTTCCAACGGCTTCCTTTCCCTTGCTAGTTCGGCACTCATAAGCATAATGCCCCTTTTTATCACACTTGTAACTCACAACCTCAAACTTTCCTTTCTTAGCAGCTTCTCCCTTTTGAGCTCCTTTCTTCAGACTCTACTCACTCCGAGCCTCCGCTGCCTTATTTCCACCAAAGAAAGCAAGCATCTCTTCATTCCTTGAAGCCTTCTCAACTACTAGATCACATGGATCCCTGAGATGTGGTAAAGTTGCTCTAGCAAGCTTAGGTCTCAACCCACGAATGAACTTCTCATTTCTCTTAATCATAGTATCAACTGTTACATACCCATATTGGGACAGCTCCTCAAACCTTGTTGCATATTCCAACACATTCATATCACCTTGCACCAATTCCGCAAACTTCATCAACAAAGTTGACTTAGTGATCTCAAACATAAATCTTTCTTCAAACCTCCTTTTGAATTCAGCCCAAGTCAAAGTCTCATCTGCTACCTCGACCGTCACACTATTCCACCAGTACAACACAACTCCTTGCAATTTTTTGGATGCCAACCTCCTCTTTTGCTCATCGTTCAATCCAAGATCAGCAAAAATCCTTTCACAATGAAGCAACCAAATCTCCACTTTAATTGCATTCTCCATTCCAATAAATTGTTTTCCTCCAAGTCTTGCATAGTCTCTACTCAAAACAGCATAATTGTTGACACCTAGACCTTCCTGATTAGCTCCTCTAGCGTTTCCTCCAACTAACCCAGCAGCAGCTTCTACTTGCATCATGTTGATAAAGAACTGATACATTGCTCCCATATCAATCGGTGGTGTTCTTACACTTACATCAGCAGTTGTTTGTCGACCCGGATTTCTCCTGGTGTTAGGCTTGGCATTTCCACTAGTAGTGGTGCTTCCTCCTTTGAGATTCACTCTTCCATTTTCTACCTCCATATCTTACTTCCTTAAATCTACATTTGAACCTTAGTAAGACATAAAAGAACAGTCTAAGAGAAATGGGAGAATAGAGATAAAGTGTTATCCTATACCCCAATCTTATTCTATAATTTAATTGGATTATGTTTTCAAAAATCTTTTTAAAATTCAAAATTCTTTAGTTTTACATAAACTTATGCTTTGATACCAAGATGTAACACCCCCATCTTGAGGCCTAAAACTAAGCTCTACAGGTGTTGTAATCATCTATAGTATTAATTTCCGATGACAAAATACAGTCATGTTAATGGCATCCATAATATCAGAAGCAAAAGAATATGAAATAATTTAAACATAATTTTAAAACAACTTTTCTCGTTATATTTCAAATCAGCATTTCATATTCGTTACATAATCCCAAATACGTTGCCCATGTTCAAATAAAGTATAATTATTACAAATTATGCCAAGCGCGGCATATGAAGATGCCCCTTGGATGATCAGAGTTATTAAATAGACAGACACTTCTACTGTCAATACATTCATATAATAACTGACATAACACAGTGAATAATAAATATAGATAGACTCCTACATAGCTAGCTTCTGCCTCCTGCACGTCTTTGGAAGCTTTATTCACCCAACCTACTAAACATGTAAAGCCCTTACTCCCGACCTACTCAAATCAAGTTTTGAACACCCAAAAGTTTAAGGGGAAAATATAAACTTCGAGTCAGACAAAAAGCCTGGTGTGAATAATAATATACCACCTCGATTAATTGATATCTAGTTAGACTACGCCACTGAGCGAAACGAGTTTTCCCCTCATTAATATCCCATTAAAAGTATATCTTTTGCAAATCAATTTTCTACAACCAAATTGGCTAAATAGACACTATAAACAATAATATGCTTGCAAACAATATAGATAACCATGACTATCTGTCAAATCAATGGACTACCCATCCTAATATTTAGTTTTTATAAGATAACTACCAACCTTTATGGCTGACTCGGGCCGACTAGATATATCGAATGTTCTAACTTACAGTTAAAGGAAAATTGGACGATCTGTCCAGAACTTACTATTTCTAGGGCCAACTGATCCTAATGGTTTTGCGGGCTCACCAATAATCTAACTCAACTCTACATATTCCTTTCTGTGCTCCTTTTTGTGCATACACCTACTTTTAGTCTTATTCTGACATAGCCCTACGCACTAGAATTTTGGACTAATATCAGCTAGGGGATAATAGCTGAAGTATAGGGTGCTATCCTACACCAGTCCTATCTTGTTTTTTAATCTCTAAGTCAATTTTATCCTATCATAATCTATCCAAAAGTGATAAGAACAATAATCTCTTTAGTAAAATTCTGGGCTAAATACCCTATTTATTTCCTTAAAAACACTTTTCTTTATAAATGATTTAACCCTTGAAATCATATTTAAAACAAGGAAGGTTATAGCCCTTTACTTAATACAAAATAATTATGCCATGATATATGATTTAATAAAACAATATTGGTGAAGTTCGAAATCATTTGAGGTCATCGCTTCTTAAAACCAGAGGCCATAAGGCCAAAATAATATAGAACCTTTATATTGATATAAGCGGCAAGAGTATAGCCGAAGAGGGTCTTCGCCTTTTAAAACCAGTTAAAACCCTTAACTTTCCAAACACAAGGCCATAAGGCTGAAAACATCCTCTTCGCACTCCTCAAAGGGTTGAAGTCGAAGAGCGTTATATAGTTTAAAACCTTTTAACATAATAGGGTCGAAACCATTAACATCGGCATCGTTGCCTTAAAGCAAATAGCAGTATCATAGGGCTAAAGAGATTACTTTGAAAATATGAAGGTTGGCGTCTTTGGCTATAACGATTTCGAAACTATAAATGCGGCAAGGCTAGGGTCGAAGTCCTTTTGTACAAAACATGCGGCATTATACAGCCGATAAGATAAGTGGCTTCATAGAGCCGAAATAGTCACTTCGAAAGTATGGGGTCGGAGTCATTATAAAACATATGGTACAAACAAGTGCGGCATCAACCCCTTCGAAGACCATGATGTTGACACCATTAATTGGCTTCCACTTCGACCAAGCCGATAGATTCCATCCAACCAAAGTTGATACCCTATGTATGGGTCATAGACGATGTCGAAGTCCATCAGAGCGAAGCGGCACGCGGCGGCATCAAAGATTTTGGTGTGGCATCACCGTAATTACTTTAAAACTGATTTATTATTACTATAAAAAGTAGTTTCTTTTCACCAAACCCCACTTATTTGTCAAAATACTATTGGATGACATTATCTTTACTCAAAATCATTTTAGAAATCTACCAAGGAGCAGTTTTATCATTTCCAAAATAATTAGCAACCCTATAACTTATATTAATATCTTAAAAATTAATTAAGCCTTTCTAGCTTAAATAAATCATATTAAATCATAAACACTTGGGAAAAATTCCCAAAAATAACAATAAACCTATTTAGTTATATTCCTTCTCATATAAAAATTTTGGGGCCAAAAAATTTATTTAATTATTTCTAATAATTAAAACCTAAAATAATCCATTTCTTCGCTTGAGAAAATCATAAAATATGCATACATTATCATAAAATTATGAAATTTAAAACCCATTTCTAAAATAATTTTTATAACATCATATTTGAATTTAAAGTCATTTGGGTGTCATATGATAGGTTTTCCAACTCAAATATATCACTTAATTTCATAAATAAATCCTAGAAATTCACTAATAAGCATATAATCATTTAATACTATAAAACATGGCATGATATTAAGAATATAATCATTTAATACTATAAAACATGGCATGATATCATCGGTGGTTCGGATTTAAACTCAAAACCAAAAACAATATTTAAAACATGAGATGGATATATTTATTATTCACCTTGAATGGATTAAGAAGGTTGAGATTTGTATTTGGATTGATTTCCTTAAGCTTTTACTTGATTTCCTTAGCCTTTTCTTCCTCTTAAAACCCTAGTAGTGGCCGGCCTAAACTTCTTTTGGTTCGTGAAAGTGTAAAATGAATAAGTGAGAATGGTGGTGTAGGTTTGTATTAGGAAACATAATCCCTTTCCTATTTTACCCTTAGCCCATTTTCTTCTTCTTGTTTAAGTTTAATCTCTTCATTAATTCATTTATTAAAGCGCGGTCGATGCTAATTACTAAATCTCAATCCTCTTAGTCATTTACATTATTTTATTTTATTTATTTAATTAAATATTCTAAATAATGTTATCAAATTTATGGTATTACATGTTATTTCTGCATTAATTCATTCTTGATTAGCAAAATGAGATGATCAATGAATTTTTGTTAACTAGAATATATAGGTTTATGGCAAGTGGTGAATTATCACATGGTGATGTTGGTTAGTTTATTCAA
Source organism: Allium fistulosum (assembly GCA_030737815.1). Lineage (NCBI taxonomy): Eukaryota > Viridiplantae > Streptophyta > Magnoliopsida > Asparagales > Amaryllidaceae > Allium > Allium fistulosum. The sequence goes on from CM060908.1 coordinate 423,905,740, forward strand.
TATTAGTTCTTTAGTATTAGTTTTGGATACTATTAGTATCATATTTAGGTATGTAAAAATGTGATATAAGTTTTTGTATGTTAGTAGTATCAGTTTCTTGTATTACAAAGTATGGTATTGGTTTTTGCATTCTATTTGTATCAGTTTCAAGTATAACAAATTATGGTATCATTTTTTGCATGCTATTAGTGTTAATTTCTAGTATAACAAAATATAGTATCAGTTTTGCATGCTATTAGTATCAGTTTTAGCTGAAATTTGGTATCAGTTTTGCATTATATTAGTATCAGTATTAGTTTCAAGTATGATAAAATATAGTATCATTTCATGCATACTTTTAGTATCAGTTTTAGGTATAACAAAATATCGGTTTTAGGTATAACTAGAAATAAAATACAGTTATAACATAGCATCACATGTAAGAAAAGTTAAATAAAGCTAATTTTTACAACATCAGAAATAAGACCATGGTTTTTACAACAAACTGACATAATTTCGACAAGTGTTTATATCGACATTAAAACAAAGCTAAATTCAATTAGTTCTAACACAACATCTCAAATGTATATTAGTTGAACTGAACATCACAACAGTTTTTACAACAAATTCACTTCTTTATATTTTCTTTTTCTTCCAGTTTTGACATGAAATCGGCTAAATTTCGACAGTGATCATTGTCTATCAATATCTCATACATAATTCTTGCTTTTGTTCGCAACATTTGTTCAGGTTTTATTTTAATCGGTATTTGGCTTTTGTTCAACGATATGATGAATATCATGACATATATACCACAGTCAACCATGTTTAAAGGAAATTATATTGTTAGTATCATCTGCATCACTTGTGGTATCTGGTATATAACAAATATATAATAATATATTTAAGAGATAATGGTGCAAACAAGTCATATGCTTTGAAATAAAATAAATAATATTTTTAGTACCAATGTTAGCATCAGTTTTAGTGTCTGTAGGTATCATTTTTAAGATATGTGATAGTTGTTTTGCTTTAGTTTTGATTATATACACTTTTAGTTCCAGTTTTATGTCTATAGGTATCAGTTTTGTTCCTGTAGGTATTAGTTTGTTTGCCTATGGGTATCAGTTTTGATCTGAAGCAAATGTTTACTGAACCGAAAGAAAATAGCTTCTGTATCAATGGAATTCAATTCAATGCACCAGACATATAAAGATGTATAGTACTTTATATAAAACATTATAATGCAAACAGATAACTAGTTCTAAATATTAAGTAACTATCATTTCAATATTACTGTTAGTTTCAATTCTAGTATCAATTTTGTTATCAGTAGGTAACTTTTTAACAAAAAATAGCTTACGTGTTTGAATGTTTGTTGTGCACATTTTATTTGATGCATTTCATATGACTTCACTTCCATATCTTGTATATTGTTGTTTTTCCACAGTTCTTGCAGGATTTCAACTTCTTTTCCCTATTAAAGACAAAACTATACAAAGTTAGTTAATGTTCATTTTTTTCCAATTATATTAGTTAATTTTTGAAAAAAAATGTCATACCAATTTCATTGCTTCTTTTAGACTTAGGTTGTTTCTTTCATTTGATCTTCTAGGACATAAAGAATCTACATGAGACCATTGCATTGTAGGATATGCCAATGCTACCAATGTCAAATGGTCCTCACAATGTAAAGGAAAATAAATATCTTCTGCATATTTATCTCGCACGATTTCTTCAAGTAAAGGCATGACTAAATGTCTTTTAATACTTTCTACATTGGCGACTAGCCATTTCTGTTGAATACAAAAATTAGTTACAATTCAGTGTATGTAGTAATTATTACGCACTTGAATATCAATGTTTTAGTTACCATCATTATTGTGGTCATTACATAGTTGTGCTCTGCCGGCCCACATGTTGATACATACTATTCTATTATCTATACTAACAATAGAAAATAGTATCAGTAATCTAAATGGTGGCAGTATATATTGAAAAGTATTAGTTTCACCGCATTGCATTGATTTGATATCAGTTTTTTCATACATTAGTCAAAATAGTTTCTAATAATACAAATCATCAACTTCTATTAAACCAAAACTATGTATCATTTTTGCAAAAAAATTGGTATCAATGGTTTTAAATTTTAGTCAAAATAATTAAGCAACAACTCTAATCAAACAATTTCTAGGTTTCAGTTTTGCATTGATTTGGTATTAGTTTTGTCATACATGATAGTCAAAATAGTTTGTAAATTAAGGATCATCAACTTTTATCAAATAGAAACTAGGTATCATTTTTTCAAATATTTTGGTATCAATTTTGATATAAATTACAGTCAAAATAAATTATAAAATAACTAAGCATCAACTCCAATCAAACGGCTACTAGGTATCAATTTTACATTATTTTGGTATCACTTTTTTCATACATGATAGTCAAGTAAATAATTAAAATTACAGAGCATCAACTTATGCCAAACAAAAACTAGGTACCATTTTTGCAAATATATTGGTATCAGTTTTGATATAAATTAGAGTCAAAATAATTTATAAAATAACTGAGCTTCGACTCCAATCAAACAGTTACTAGGTATCAGTTTTGCATTATTTTGGTATCACTTTTGTCATACATGATAATCAAATAAATAATTAAAATTACAGAGCATCAACTTATATCAAACAAGAACTAGGTATCATTTTTGCAAATTTATAGGTATCAGTTTTGTTATAAATAACAGTCAAAAATAATTTACAAAATAAGTAAGTGTTAACTCTAAACAAACAGCTACTAGGTATTAGTTTTTGTAATTATTTTGATTGATAGCGGTATTATTAAGAAAAATTATAAATTTATGTATGTACAGATCTGTCTTTTTTAAATTTAAAGATGACATTTAATACATCCTCGGTATTCGTGTGTCGATCATTTAAATGTCCGAAAGACAGGTCGTCTGGGGTGAAGCAAGAAAAAGGCAGAACAGAATCTCATATCGTGATGAAAATACATAATATACACAGGATCTTTAAAAAAGAAAATCATCTTTATTATACACAACAATATAGTACACTAACCTATTATCAGCCTAGACATTTATAACCGCATGTCCTTACAATTACTGATTAATTCAGATAACATGTATATCTACATAGCAAGCAGATATGTAAAGGGAATCAGCCAATAATGATTAATCAACCATATAGGATGTCCAAGTTACCATAATACTGAAACTGGATTTAATTTTTGCTTAATAGATGTCAAATATAATCTATTAGATGAATCATAGTAGAACGATGATTTATTCTGCTAACAGATATCAACTATAATTTAATTAGCAGAACGGTGATTTATTCTGTTAAACATATGTCATTAGGTTTCATATTCAATTGGGGTTATTTAAAGGTAGTCGACAAAGAAATCCCTTGGTTTTAAAATAGTCTTTAAAAGTGAGTTGCTTTTAAAACAAAAATCGATCTTTAAAAAGAAAGTGGTTTAAAACCTTAAAACTTCTATTTAATAATTAGATAACATTTTAATCTTTTGATTTAATAATAATTAAACCTTTAATTAATAACTAAACAATAATTAAATTTTTAATAAATAAATAATAATTATCCTTTAAATAAATAATTAAATAATAGTTAATTTTTTAAATAATTAATTAAATCATAATTAATCTTTTAATAATTAATTAAATCATATATTAAACCTTTATTTAATAATAATTAAACCTTAATGAAGTCCAAATTATTCTTAATTAATTCATAATTAATAAATAATTAAACCTTTGTATAAATAAATAATTAATATTTAAGTAAATAATTAAACAATAATTAACCATTAATTAATAATTAAATAATAATTAACCTTTAATTAACTAATTATAATTAACTTACTTGATTAACACTTAAGTATTAATTACATTTGTTAATTAATGATTAAGTATTAATTACCTTACTTAATTAATTTAATTATCATTAATTAAATAAATTGTGAGTTAAATAATTACTTTTGATTACTTAATATATGTCAGAAAACTCTTTTCAAAAAGATACTTAAGTGAAAACAAATTCATATTTCAAAAAGAATTCGTTTTCACGAACTGCATTTATAGCGATTGTCGCTATACGATTTGTGATTTTCAAAATTTGTCTAAACTCCCTAATAGTTATTAAAAACTTTCCTTTTATATTTAAACCTACTTTATAACTTTGTATGAAGTTTTGTAAACCAAATAAAAGTAAAGTTAACACTTATGACAACTTTTCCGAAATCACTTAAGAAAAGCAAGTTTTAAACAAGTAAAGAATTTCGATGTCGTGACATAACCACTAGTTCTAATGCTAAATTTTCCTTAGCATATACAACACATAACATAATGTAACATCACCACAACATAAGCAAGATTTCTAACATATATATATGCCATGATTTACATAACCAAGCCAAGAACACAACTTATATACTAACTTAACTTTTTAACTTCATATTCAAAACTATATATCGTCATAACCAAGCACATATAATTACATCCAAGTCAACACTATTACTACCCAAAAAACATCATATTTACACTCAAGCAAAATATATATACAAGTTTAGAAAACTCAGTTAAGCCGAGAAACTTTACTCACCAAAAGTTGACTAAATAAACCGAACTTTTTCTAGAACTCGAATACGACGTAGGTCTTCGCTTTGTCATTGGAAAAATGGACTCTTTGGTGGCTTGAATGGGAAATGTAGCTTGGCTAGGGTGTGTAAGTGGCTCGGCCATGGTGGTCAAGGGTTGGTGTATGCTTGTTTTTGGAAGGTGGAGTTGTAGAGAAGAAAGAAGAAGCTTAAACAAGGATTTAAGAATTTAAAAGTGAATGAAACTAGATTTTTAAACTTAAGAATTTTCTTTGGAAGCAATGGAAATATTTTGTGTAGTTTTGGAGGAAGTTAGAAAGTGAAAATAAAGTGATAAAATGAGAAGGAAAAATATGCAATTTAGTTTTATATGATTTGCATTAAGGGAATTACCAAATCATCCTTATGGTACATAACCTCCACTTATAGTTTGCCACCTCACCTTGCTTGTCTCCCCTCCCTTTGATCACATGAATATGTCCCCCTCCCCTTCCCTTTTGATGAGAAAACATACATTAATAGCTAATGTAGTTAATGTTTCTAAATAAATGACATAATGTCACTTTATATTTTACATTTATATTTTGTTCTCAATTTACATAGTAATTATTTTTATTAAGTGTGTGTGTGTATTACAAAATGTATTCTAACTTATTTGTGAATGAATGTGAATATTTATACCATATAGTTCATAACGTTTTCGACAACTTTTAGACGATTAAAAGTCGAAAATTCGAAAGACGATTTCAGGTCACATTTTCTATTTTTCTTTGAACTAATTATTTTTGTAAACTAATTTGGAAAACTATTTCACTATCATTAGTTATTATTTAAAAGGAGTTTATTAGAGTTATAAAATCCTTTATTTGAATATTTAAAATTAATTAAATATTCGCAAATCAAATTGGTGAAATTCTGGATCGTTACATTCTCTCCCCTTAAAAGAATTTCGATCCCGAAATTTTACCATAGCTCTAGACCCAGAAACGCTTAACACTACTCATTGGTCCATATGCTGTTCGTAGATCATTCCTAAGTAAAAAAAATTGGATTCGATAATCTGCTCAAATACATTGCCTTACTATCAAACTAGTATCACTCACCCGACTTCATAGTGCGGACTCTGATCAGCCTTCTTAATTAGAAACATCTACTCTCCTTACATAGTCATATACTATGATAGGAAACTTTTGGTTCCCACTTAAGAACCCCCACCTAGTGTTCACCGTTAAAAATTGAGTGATAGATCCTTATTCGGAATGGTGTTTCACACCTTAAGTCATGTACTCGAATCTTTTTACCTCCCAAAAATATTTATGAAAGAATTTTATAAAAATTTCAGCTTAGGCTCGTATATTTTTAAATGATACAACTTATTTATAAAATCTTTCATAAACCATTTACTTTATTAACCTGAATAATACCTTCCTATATCCTAAGAGTGCATACAAAACATCTCAAGCAACATAAGAACCCTAGGAAATTAAGGACTATATATCACATGGAAGGAATTTGTTATACTAAAATATCCCATGATGGGCCAAACCTTTGCCCTAGCGGGTTTGACACAACATAGAGCCATGAACCATATTGGCTCAAGTCCTAGTCTATCTACAAGGTTAAGAGAGATAAAACTATAATAAGAACCAATATAAACAAAGAACAAATAGAAGGAACGGTATATATATAGAACATCATTCAAACTACATACAACCATAGATACAAGCTAAGTGACTCCATCACGGATTGGGAGTACACTCCAAAAGATACAATACAACAAAAAATGCTAAATAAGGAACAACTATGATACTACTTCCTAATACTAGCCTTTATCTCCCCAGTGCTCTAAGCAAACCCTTACAGAATCCTTCCCCTTAGCTGTTGCTGAAGTGGACGATGCTGAAATGATAACAAAGGGCTTAGGCTGCCCCCCTTTCTTAAGCATAGGACAATCTTTGACGAAATGAACCATCTGGTGGCAACTGTAACAACTCTTTGGTGCAGTTTGTGCCTCAAGCTTTGGAACCTTAACGACCATTGCTTCAACCACTTGTCTTTTCTTACTCGACCTATAGTCCTCAATAAAGTGGCTAATTTCCTCGCACTTGTAGCAACCAAGGTTGGACCTATTCATTTGGAACTTGCGCTTCTTATTCCCACCTGATGCAGTAGTAGGCAGTTGTGGAGACAAATCTTCAATCCACAAAGCATTACCTATTACCTTCTCGAATGATCCATGAATACAATTCATCATGTCCTTACATAACTTATCACACCAGCCCAGCCAATTTTTAACCTCGATGATAGACTCGGTACCATAGAACTTCCTTCTACTCAATATCTCAAAGTCACGGCATAGCGAAGCAAAGTCCATTGGGGTTTGATCTGGTGCCCATTCCTTAACAACATACTCCTTAGTTCCAAAAACACCAGTATTCATAATTCTTTGCTACCTGAGTTCATACCAAAATATCTTTTAGAATACTTTCCAGAATAGAGTTACTCCAAGTCAAAGGTTAATAAGGAAGGATTACCCTAAAAGAATTCCTAAGAAAAGATTATTCCTAAGGAAGAGTTATTCAAAGGAAGGATTTTCTAAGAAAGGATACTTGAGCAAGGATATCTTTAAGGTGTGTGTGTGTGTGTGTGTATAATCCTAGGAATAATTTCATTTACCAAATCTAAAACAATACTATGTCGGTTTTCCTTGTTAAAGTGTTTAGGAATCCCTATCGACACCGTGGTGTCCCACGTCTGGACCAGAGTCTTAAGCCATTTTACAGATAAATCAACATAATATAAAACATTTTTTATGCACTAAAAAATACACACTCTTATATATATAATACACTCAACTCATTCTAGGGTGCCACTGACCCTTTCTCTAATGAGTTTACCCCACCAAGGCCTAGGCATTCGCTCAACCTAAGCTCTGATACCATGTGTAATGATCTGCCTTTCTTACACTTAAAGACGACACTTAATCCATCCTTGGTATTCATGCACCGATCATTTAAGTATCCGAAAGACAAGTCATTTGGGGTGAAGCACCAAAAAGGCAGAATACAATCTCACATCGTAACAAGAAATATATAATATACACAGGATCTTCAAAAAAATCATCTTTATTTTACACAACATTAGAGTACACTAACCTATTACCAGCTTGGACAATTATAACCATCTGTCCTTACAATTGCTGATAAATTCAAACAGAAATCAAAGCAACAAAAACAACGAAAGAATATAGATACGTGAATACATCTTGGAGAATCCAACTTGTCTCATGGACGCTCCAAAAGTTCCAGCTAAATCTGGAATATATGCTCGGGCTGACTCGAGCATTATAAGAAAAATAATGCCTGGATCAGTCTGCTAAAACCAATATGAGAAACTCAAATTCCAAGGAATTTTATTTATTATAACTTGTAAAATTCTTTAAAATCAAAAGTATCTCGTAAGACCACGCCGCACATTAACATGGACGGGTTTTTGCCTTACGATAACCAAACCACTTTCCATAGAAAATCCAGTGATATTATAATAATGTCTAAGGTTTAGAATAAATATCGAATCATAGCCGAAATAGTTACATTAATTAAATTCCAGCATAATAGGTATACAATCAAGTCCGAAGGCTCATATTGGAAAATGGATTACAACTATGAAAGGGTAAGGGTCTACCTACCGAATCAGTACACCTCTAGATAAAATGTACTGGAGGCTACAACACATTGCACCTTAGCTACTCAGGACCAGCCCTACCCCTTGCTGGATAGCGCTGAATATGATCACCCCTTGGTTGCGATTAAACAACCATAATGGACCTCGAAGCATGCATATATATATCGACTCTAGATAAGGGATGATCATACTGTAATGGGAGAGACTCACATAGCCCTGTCGCATATCCTTGCTTTAGTCATCTATCGATTGTGATACTTAAGGCTACGCTTTTACCTTCCCTCTTAGCAGACCATCTTGGAACTTTAACACTGTCCTCCAGGCAGAAATGCAATGCCAGCATTTATCCATACAAGTTCGTTCTGGGTCTGAATGAAAACGAAGGCACTACTTCTACTATATCCATTTTGGAATCACTCTTAGGATTAGTAGCAAGTAGCCCTTGCACTTCAAAAGCTCCATCTTCAATTATCTTTAAGATATCTTCAATTCAAAACACTTGAGTTGGATCAAAATGGTTTTCGGATTATTTACACATATCTGATCTCGGTCTCTTCGAAATAACATTTAATAGTTTCCAGCACGCTCAAACTGGTTCTTTTGGAAATAAACAGACAATAAATAAGAGCGGAGATCATCTTTTAACCATTGAGTGAACAGATTTCCTTATCATTTCTCCTAGGAGAACAAAATGAGATTTATACGCATAATACAACATCATCGAAGATGACTGTGCCACAAAACTTGCGTGTTTCTCCTAGATATTTCCATAGTTACGTTTTGGTCCAGATTTGATAGTCGGTTATTTAACTATCAACTAAAAAACAACCAACAATCTAGAGATTTAATTACCCATAGCAACAACTAAGCCTTATTTTTAATAAATCTTTTACTTATTTAATCTCCTTTCAGAATATTTATCAAAATATTCATATACTTATCTCACTGGCATAAGTATATTCACAAACCATTATGAAAGATTTCTTATTTCAAGATCATATTAAAGGATCAAAAACAAAAATTATTTTAATTAGGGATAAGGATAACTTCAAACACTATTCCTTCGGTGTTAAGTATGGAACAAAAGTTCCACACCACCATAATTAGGAATGTCGGTTAAGGGAAATCCAGTCTCAAATTTCATTTATAAATTCCTTTCATAAATCCTTTTAAATAAATTTCTTTCATTTATGAAGATCTTCTTTACTAAAATTCCAAAACCATTTATAAAACTCTTTATATATCTCCAAGTTTATTTACAAAACTCTTTTATATATACCTAAAATTATTTATGAAACTTCTTTCCAAATTCAAGATCTCGTTTTATTATAAAACTCTTTTCATAAATTTTCCTTGTTTAAAACAAAACTCCTTGAATAAACCTTAATTGATAAAGTTCCTTTGATAAACAAAACAATTATTTAAAACACCTTTTAAATAAACAAGTTATTATTTAAAACATCCTTTATTAATTTGTCTTTAACTTGCATTAATAAAATAATAACTTTAATCAATCATTTGAAAAGTAAGTTACTTCAAAACATCTTTAATAAAATAATTGCTTAATTATCCTTTAAATATCATATTTAAAATGATAATCAACATTGAACATTATAAATAAGTAATAACCTTTCTTTAAAACCCTTTAAATAGTATAATAATTAACTTTTAAAACCATTATTAAAAATATACTTAAATGGCTGGCTTTACAAATCCAGAAGAAGGCTTAATGATCGCAATGGTTCTCATTTAATTTGGTGTAACTTTCCAGTTATAAAATGTATATTTACATAACAAGCAGATATGTAAAGGGAATCGGCCAATAACAATCAACCGGCCATATAGATAAATGCCCAAGTTACCATAATAGTAGAACTGGATTTAATTCTACTTAATAGATGTAAAACATAATCTATTAGGTGAATCATAGTAGAGTGATGATTTATTCTGCTAATAGATGTCAACTATAATTTAATTAGTAGAACGGTGACTTATTCTGCTAACCCTATATCATTGGGTTTCATATTCAATTGAGGTTACTTAAAGGTAATCGACTAAGAAATCCCTTGGTTTTTAAACATTTTTAAAAGAGAGTTGCTTTTAAAACAAAAACCAATCTTTAGAAATAAAGTGATTTAAAACCTTAAAACTCCTAGTTGATAATTAAATAACATTTTAAACTTTTGATTTAATAATAATTAAACATTTAGTTAATAATTAAACAATAATTAATTTTTTAATAATTAATTAAATAATAATTATCCTTGAAATAAATAATTATTGATCTTCTTAATAAATAATTAAATCATAATTAATCTTTTAATAAATAATTAGATCATAGATTAAACTTTCATTTGATAATAATTAAATCTTAATTAAGTCCAAATTAAATCATAACTTAATTCATAATTAATTAATAATCAAACCTTTTTATAAATATAACAAATAATTAATCTTTAAATACATAATTATAATTAACATTAATTTATAATTAAATAATAATTAACCTTTAATTAACTAATTATAATTAACTTACTTGATTAACACTTAAGTACTAATTACCTTTGTTAATTAATGATTAAGTACTAACCACCTTACTTAATTAATTAATTTACTAATCACTGATTAAATAAATAGTTAGTTAAATAATTACTTTTGATTACTTAATATATGTTTGAAAACTCTGTTCAAAAAGATACTTAAGCGAAAACAAATTCAGATTTAAAAAAGAGTTTGTTTTCACGAACTGCATTTATAGCAATTGTCGCTATAAGATTCGTAACTTTCAAAACTTGTCTAAACTTCCAAATAGTTTTTAAAAAATTTCATTTTATATTTAAATCTACTTTATAACTTTGTATGAAGTTTTGTAAACCAAATAAAAGTAAAGTTAACACTTATGAAAACTTTTCCGAAATCACTTAAGAAAAGCAAGTTTTAAACAAGTAAAGAATTTCGATACCGCGACACAACCACTCGCTCTAATGCTAACTTTTCCTTAGCATATACAACACATAACATAACACTACCACAAAATAAGCAAGATTTCTAACATATATATGCCATGATTTACATAACCAAGCCAAGAACACAACTTGTACACTAACTTAACTTTTTAACTCCATATTCAAAACTATATGTCGTCGTAACCAAGCACATATAATTACATCCAAGTCAACACTATTACTACCCAAACAAACATCATATTTACCCCTAAGTAAAAAATATATACAAGTTTAGAAAACTTAGTTAAGGCGAGAAACTTTATCCACCAAAAGTTGACTAAATAAACCGAATTTTTTCTAAAACTCGAATACGACCTAGGTCTTTGCTTTGCCTTTGGAAAAATGGAGTCTTTGGTGGCTTGAATGGGACTTATGGCTCGGCTTGGGTGAGTAAGTGGCTCGGCCAAAGTGCTCAAGGGTAGGTTTTTGCTTGTTTTTGGTAGGCAGAGTTGTAGAGAAGAAAGGAGAAGCTTAAACAAGAATTTATGAATTTAAAAGTGATTGAAACTAGATTTTTAAACTTAAGAATTTTTTTTGGAAGCCATGGAATATTTTGTGTAGTTTTGGAGGAAGTTAGAAAGTAAAAATAAAGTGATAAAATGAGAAGAAAAATTATGGAATTTAGTTTTATATGAATTGCGTTATGGGAATTACCAAACTATCCTTATAGTACATAACCTCCACTTATAGTTTGCCACCTCACCTTGCTTGTCTCCTCTCCATTTGCTCATGTGAATATTGTTGAATATGCAAGTATATGATTTTTGTTTGATGATAATAAACATATATATATATATATATATTCATTTAAATGCATCTGTTAATGTACTATTTTATTTTCACATATTAAATAAATATTTGCTAAATAACATAAATAACACAGAATTTATATTCAAACAGATATTTTATTCAAACTAATATTTTATTACTATTTTGAATAGTACAAATTTGTGCTCTCACTATATATACAAAACTTCAATTATAATACATTTCAATTTATACAACTGTCCTCACTACATATCGCTCATTCACTCGTATTTTATCTTCAACTCTACTCCAGCCCGAATCCAGCATCTGAGTTATCTGAAAAATAAACACTGACGCAGTAAAATTGAAAAAATATATTCTTGTAGTGTAAAATAAAATGTGTTTTGAAAATATTATTTGCCTTAGTTATTTGGGTTGTTCGTCATCATTTAATTTTGAATTCATCGTACACGAACAACTCATGACATGCACAGTGTATCACTGTACATACCACAAGGCCGTGCACATCGATATACACTTGATGAAATTGCAGGGACAGGTGAGCACAAGGTCAAACCTGAGCCGAGGCTGGATTCAACTCAGGTGCGATACAAATAACATCACAAAATTGTCGAGTACAAGTTCTCAAGCAACACAGCCTCGACATTCAAATGGGTCAACTCAAAAGGCAAATGAATAGTGCACATGACTCAAACCAGTGCCAAAACATAACTGCAAACTGTTTTTAAACACAAGAGGCATAAACAATAATGACCTCGTATGGAACTATTTTATTTTCTTGCCCGACAACATGAAAGCAAGCAGTCGAAGTAACAGCAATGCAGTTCACATATGTATATAGTGAATGCAACCATACAACTCAACAGTTCAGTGGAAATGGGTCAAGCAAAAAGAGCACATGTTCAACCAAATGGCTCAACAACTCAATGCATACAAATGCAACCGGATCAACACAGCAACAAGCATACACACACACACACATATATATATATATATATATATATGCGTGAAATAAACCAAGCACATATGCACTGACACACTACATCAAGACCACATTCATATGAAACCATGGTTAAGTACATATATGTAACTGTTCAGAGTTTCGGCTACAACATGATTCAAGTATATAATTGGAGATTCACAGTGCAGAATACATGAACACACAAGTATTCATATTCATATGCAACCAGAATGTAAGCAATCAAACTGCAATAGAGGTATACAACAATCAAGATGAAGTTCAAGTAAAACCGAAATGCACATGTCAACAGTGTCATGTATGCAGTGACAAAAAGGGATGCAACAAGACTCAAGTGACAATAATCAAGTGCAGACAAGCTACATGAAGACCAGCAATCTACAAGATGTTCAGTTACAAAAGGAACCAGTAATATACAAGTCGAACTCCATTTTTTCACAAAGTCAGAAATTTTAAAATAATCAAGGCATAAGTCAGAGCAGTTTTATTTCTCAAATTGATCAAGCCGAAGAAGTCAGAGAGTAACACAGCGAACTAAGTCAATGTCATGCCAAAATCAAAGCCGTGGTGACCAAAGCAAAAAGAACGGAACCAAATCAAAATCGAAGCCGTGATATTCAAGCAACGCAAATTATACGAAATTGAACCGGTCAGGATCATCACCAACAATCAAGCAAAATCGAACGACTAAACTAAAATTATCAGATGATTTCAAAATATATTCGAACGAAAATTAAGGGAATTGAACCCTATTTAAACCCAAGTCATCATCGGCGTTCAAAGGCATTCGAGTTCAAGCAACAACAGAGAGGAATAAATTATTCAACTCGAATCAAAGTCGAGAATAATCAATAATCAGTAAAAGGCATTCACATACCAATTCTCGCATCAATTCAATCTCGACGAATTGAAGCTGCCGAGTGTAGTAAACAACAAAACGATCGATCAACAAAGCAACGTGAGAACATCAATCGACCAACCATCAATCGGCAACTTCAATTTCCAAAGCCCTAATTTATTGAAGAGGAACAAAAGTTTTTGAGCAAAGAAAAGAGGCAAACAATTTCACAAAGGAACGGGCCAAGAAATAAAAAGAGAAAAGGGGGACATTTTCTTATCACTACATATTTGAATTGGGCTGGTTTCTTTTATATTGGGCTTTATTTGTTAAATTAGGGTTTTATTGTTTTTAAGTTGTTTTTAATTGGATTTCTTTTTAAACTTTTGTAAATTCTAGTCGTGTGACTAGGGGACGAACTACGGTGGTGTAGTTCGAGAATTCACAACTCAGTGGCCAAGTTGTGGCAGGGTTTGGAGCATAGAGTTAAGTTAGTCGATAGTGCGTGTTGCGAGTTTACGTGTATAAGCGTCTGACTACTTAATTTCTAGTAGAAACCTTAGGGGTAACACGTAGGCAGGGTTTTGCCGAAGCTGGGTAAATCTGTATTGTTCTATTTCTATTTTTTATATTCTGATGTTATCTCTACTGCTATTATTTTGCTATATCTATGCTGAAATTATTTTATATACTTCCGCATTAAATTTTATAATTATTAGTATCACCCTATTCACCCCCCCTCTAGGGTGAAATCGATCCGACAAGTGGATCAAAGCTAGGAACAAAAGTCTTTTTTTTTAAATTGATTCTTTTTCAAAAACATATTATTTTTTTAATTATTTTTAAATGGCTTCTTTTAATAATGCTTTTGCTGATGGTCAGTCCATAGTTAGACCACCAATGTTCAATGGTGAATATGCTTACTGGAAAAATAGAATGAATTTTTTTTTGAAAACCATTGATGCTTGGAATATATTTGAGACAGGATATAAGACACCAACTATAGTGGTAGATAATTAGGAAATAGATAAACCGATGGATCAATGGACAGATCTTGAAAATAGTCTACAGAATGCTAACGCTAAAACTATGAATTCTATTATTTTCTTTCATTCAAATGAGTAAGTAAACCATAGTGTCTGAAATCCTGTGTTCAATATGATTGAATATGACGAGAATCTTATTGGGTTGGAAACAACAACAGACTAAGGAGTATAGATTGATCTATAAATTTCATCACTGAAAAGCCAGTTTTGATCTACTCACTTAAGTTCAACTTGTTCAATCTCCTTAGCACGTTAACAATAACTAAATGCATTTTTATAAAGAATTCAGTTTAATTATGTAGTAAAGGGTTTCTCTTTTGAATGGTACAACCATTTGAAAGGTAAAGTGAAAGTCTAGGAGTGGATGCAACATAAGCACAGTTGAGATAAAGAGAGTGAGTGGTCTCCTCTGCTTCATGAAGAGACGTCGGAAATAGAATTGTATAAAATATTTTAGACACTTAATAAGAAGAAAAAACTATGATCTCTTTAAAATGCTTTTTTCTTACAAAAAATTATTCACTATAAGATCCATTTATTGAGTTCGAGGTATTTAATTTGAAACTCCCGACTATAAATTGGTTGTAGTAGAAGAAATTGATATAGAGTTAAGGGTGTGCCCTAGTGGCAATTGTGTAAATAGTTAGATAACATAACTCTGTAAACATTATTTGAAATAAAGTTTGCTTTTGGTTTTATTTTCTTTTATATGTTTTGTTATATAAAGATGTAAATAATTAATCAGTTACATTAAATATATATAAGTAGAAAATTCTTAGAAGAAGTATTTTATCGATTGTAGTTGTGTTTATAACCATGAGTATTGAATCGACATAAAACATCAACTCCCTAAATTTTCCAATCAAGGTAGAGAAAATGAAATCGGTACATCCGTTGAGATAAGTGTACATAACGCTCTTAATAAGATGGACGGTGAACTACTCATGATCATTGGGAGGCACCGAGGGTCATGTACTTATGGTTGTTTGAAACAATCATAAAACTACTCAACGAAAGTCTTCTATAGGTTAATATAACTAAGTCAAAATAGAATATCTCATGATAATGACGTACAATAGTCTTTGGACTTGAAGTACCGTCGATCGTGAGTAAGTACACTATTTTTGATTATGGTAAATTACATGGCATCGAGATCATGTTATGTTCATAGTTAGGTATATGTTGGATTACTTTGAGTGAAACACTACCTAAGAGGGGATTCGTGTCCTTCATTGTAGAAGGTTAGTATCGCAGTAATTGGTAGTCAACTTAACAGTCAAAATCTTTTTCCAGAGTGAATCTATTAACCAAAAAATGTTATCGAATTAAACCAATGTACAAATTTGACCAATATATTTTAATTGTTTAAATATTAACTAGGGACCGAGTTCACACCAGAGAGTCAACATAGTCGAGTTGTTAGTTATTTTCAAATTTGACATATGTACAAATTAATTTATAATGTTTATAAATAAATAATAAATTTAATACAAATGTTGTATTAAATTTTTGTGGCATTAAAATTATTTATTTGAAGCCAAAGACAATTATAACGATGTATAAAAGTTATACGTCGATATAATTGAAGAAAGGGATTAAACATAATGATTAAATAGTTGATTCAAAATTAAGTCAAATGGGCATTTTGACCAAGCAAAGCTCAAAATGAGACCATCCATAGCATAATAGGAAAATAGGGACTTTGTCTCCTAAGGTTTAAGGATTTTTTCTATAGATATTTGATATTTGCTTGGCTATAAATAGTAGAGGTGTTACGGTTACGGTAACCGTCGTTATTACCACCAACCGTAACCGTTGTTGATGGTTATAAATTCTTATAACTGTTACCGCAACCGTCTATAATGGTTAACCATCATATTTTCAATTTTGAAGCATGTTGTATATATATTTTCAATTATATGCATTATTGATAATAAATTCATATAACTCTAACTGTTTTTTGCAAATTTATTTATTTGTTTTTAAAACAACTAATATGCATGCACATGTTATTGGTTCATGAAGGCACATATTATTAATATACAAGCTATTCCTTTAACTTAAATTACTAATTTTTATACTAATTTTAAATATTGTACAAAACAATCATGTATGGTTGGTATAGTTAACCGCGGTTATCTAATTCTTCAACTGTTACCCTTATATATGGTAACTGCATGAACGGTTGAGCGGTTGATGGTTCAGCCGTAAAAGCCCCAATAAATAGGTAGCCTCGCTTCTTATTATTTACACACTAAGACAACTTAACCCTAGACTCCAATTGACACTAGTCAAGCCAAGGTGATGGCACTGCAACCTATAGCCAAGAAGACGGAGGAAACAACCTACAACTAAAGTGTTCAACGGTCGGTAAAATCACAAGGATATTTAATTATATGTTCAATTATGTATACATGTATTTAAGATGGTATATATGTTTGCTATTAAATGATACAATCGGCCATGATTTAATAAAGAAATTCAAATAACTAATTTTAATTTAAATAATTAATTAATTAACAAAACATTATATACATATATATTATAAAGTAACTTTTGGTTTTTTTAAAAATCAATTTTTTAAGTTTGGATTTAAACACACACACACATACACATAGATATATATATTCAACAGTTTTCTGCTTTTATATTAATTTTTTTAATTTCTTGATTTCTATTAATAAAAATGTTATTTTTAATTATATATATATATATATCCATATGGTAAATGTTATAAAAAATTATTTAGTTTTAATGTTTTTGGATACTGGTGAAAAAAATGTTTTTTTTATTTTGTTTGAAAGTCAAGTAAATTTCAAAATTAAAATTTCGAAATTTTGAAATTAACATATCAGATTGAATTTAAAAAAATATAATTAATGGAGGTTGAACTAATAAATAAATAATATATATATTATATATTTATTTTTAAAATATTTAACTTTTTTAAATTTGAATTTCAAAATTATTAAATATATTTATATATTTAATCCAAATATTAGTTAATATGTGTGTGTATGTGTGGGTAAGTTAAAAAATATTTATAAATGTGACAATAAACTTATATTAATACTATATTATATGTTGCATTATTAAAATAAAATGGCCGAAAAATTATTAATTTATATTAATGTAAATATAAATTTAATCTTTTGATGTATATATGTATCTCTTTGACATCATTATTGACATATGATCATCACCTATATATTTATTAACTGTAAGTCACATTGGTTAATTATACACATGTTCCCATATTATCCCTAGGTTATATTATTTCTTTTAATATAGTCAAAATGTTTGTATTGTGAATACAAACATATTAAAATATTGAAACATTAAAATTAAATTAATAATAGAATATTAGATTTAAACAATAACAAATAAATAAATGTTATATATAAAATCAAATAAATTAAAAATGTTTCCAAATTCTTTTATTAATAAATACTAAATATGATTTAGTATAAAATGTATTATTCATAAAAATAAAAACACACACACGCATATAATACGATCTTGTGTAAATTAATAAAAGAATTTTTTTTGAAATTCACCATTTTACCCCATTACCAATGCATCTAATCCAATGTACGTAAATAAATAACCCATAATAAGTGATTCAAAGGAGCTTTGTATTTCAAACATTGTTATTGTAGCATCGAAAATAGTAGGAACATACCATATGATACTTGTCGTTGGCCACATCAAGTTTTGAAATTTTGCTTTCACGTTTACCAAATTTTATTTATGAAATAATAACTATTTTGAATTTTGATTGAAAATAGATGCCGCTTTATTTTAATATGAATATTGGTTATAAAATAAATATATTTTTAGTATATCGATGATGGTATTTGTTTTAATAACAATATTGATGCATTAGCTAAAGAAAATACAAAAGCATTTAAAATATTTAACAATTATCTTTGGAATCATGGACTAAGTTATATCTTTGAGAAATTATTATTTAATCATATGTTATACTATCATATGATACTTATGAACTGTATCTCAAACGATCAAGGGCATAACACTTATTCGGTGGGAACAACAAAAGAGTTAACGAACTCTTCAGATTGATACATATAGATGTATGTAGTGCAAGGTCTAATGATACCGAAATTTGACCTAGTTCGTTAGATTTACTAATGAATCTTCTCAATAATACATAAGTTTGACTTATTGTAAATTCATAGAATCAAATATGGATGTAGAATATATAACCTACAAAATAAGTAAAACATTTCAATGATCGAATATGTGAGTATCTTGGATATGAGTTCCAAGAGTGCCTTTAAGAGAATACGATTCACTCTTAAAGTCACTCCTCCATATGCTACATAATTATGTATCAATAAGGAGTAATTAGACTCCGTAGGACAATATATGGTTAATAATGAGTAAAGTTGAATTAATTTTTGCTATAAGGATATGTACTTAATAGTAAGCACATATGTTGGACTTTTCAAGGCAAGCAAGGTTAAATGACCCCCTACCATATATACATACATATACATATACATATATATTTATGTGTGTGTATCTATGTATGTGTGTGTATGAAAAATAAGTTTTAGTATAGGAGAGAACAAAATAACTTATCTACTATAGATACAACAACCAATTCCCCCTATTGAGGAAGAAATACCATCGTCTTCAGACGAATCAGAACTAATAACATCACTATATTCACTAAACAATTTGCCAATACTATGGTCATAATCAATAAACTCTTTACAGAAAATAAAATTCATATCCAAAGTCTCATCTTTTAGAGTTTCTCTATTGTATTCCCCATATTCTTCCTCCACGAAGAGAGGCAGTGAATCCCCTAAAATATGATAAAATAAAGATCTCTACTCACCTTCTTCATCAGTAACGTACTTAAAATAGGTATCATTTGTGGGAGAATATCCGAACTCTGCCACTTCATGAACCCAAGTTGACTGATCAGAATATAAGTAATCGGGTTGGAAAAAAACTCAAGCAAGAGCTTGTCCTAGGATGTTTAGGCACACACGAAACATGATCATTCCCAACTAGATTATGGAGGGCGAAAACTGGCATTGTCAGAGGTTTGTGAACCCACGCTCGCTTCATCACTTTCTGTAACCGAATCTTCTGAGAAATGGGGAATGTGATCTCTTCCTTTTCTACATGTTTCAAAGGCAACAAGATAGGGAGTGTTTGAGTAAGGTAGCTAAATGACCAAAGGAGAGGCAAGTAGTACAAATTAAAGGCTTCCATTTGTTGTTAACATCTGCAAGGCAACATGACTAATAGCTAGTTCTACTGGTAAAACTGATGGTAACAACTTAGGCTTTACCTCAATCAGCTCTTGCATAAACAAGCCTTTCTCTCTTATCTGTTGCAACATCAAAGTGTACCAATTGTCCAATCATATACTAGCCAACCAATCATTACCAATCAAATATTACAAAACAAAAGGGATATTTGAGAATTGTACCCTAACAAAAGTATAAAGTACCTAATCACGAGCAAAATCTATAAAGAGGCTTCGTTAGGTTATCATAAAAGGCTTTCTCAAAATAATTATGGGCTCTGCTTCAAGGATCCTAAGTCTATCCTACAGATAAGAGTATTCAAAGAAGAATATGATATTGTCATATTGCACTGTGAATCTGTGATTCTAACTTTTAGTTTCCATAGTCTCATCAAGTGGTGCTTTACAACCGAAAATAGGGGATTGTCGTCAAGAAATACCCCATTAGATGATTGCACCATAATACTGGTCTCGCTTGATAATTTCAGAAGGAGGAATATTAATTCCATACACGTTCTTCAATTCGAATCGTCTACAAGTATACTCCCCAGCATTATGCAATTTGGATAAAAAAGAAGACCAAATCATGGTCTTAGCAATAAGAACAGCTAGTTCAAGCAGCACAGCAAGAAAAAAATCACTGCCTTTTACAAAATTATCAAAAGTGGTCATACTAGAATATGCATCGACAATGACAACATCATTTTGATTTATTTTATGCATAACCTTAACTGACACTGAAGGAGCTGGTGCAGAAATAAAAGTTAGGGGAACCAAAGTTGTATTCAGGAAGCAAGTGGATGGCGTAACGCCACTTACAAGCGGATCTATAACAATTTCATCAAGTACATAAATTATTTCAAGGAGAGTCGGGCAAATTAACGCACTTACAAATGGAACTAGCTTAGATGACATTGTTGTTTGATGAGCAGAAAGAAGATTATTAGGCAGGTAGCATAGCAAAAATGCATCCATATCGAGAATGCGATGCTTCAGACAGAGGGCATTAAGACGATCTAGAAAAAAAAACTTCCTTCATTTGCCATTCAAGATTTGACTTAGAAAAGTGGAGACAGGATGGCTAAGCAAGCAATGTTGACAAAACGTTGGAGTGAGGGAGAATAGGAAGTGGATTGAGGAATGTAGGCGGAGCAAAATAAGTAGAAACCTAGATTAGGAGATGAGACCAAAATCATTGGCTGCCATTTTTAAGCATATTTTATATTTTTGGAAATAACAAATGATAAATCCTTGGCTGCCATCTTTAGATTTTTGAATTTTACTTCATCTAAAGCTGAGATTATGACTTCATAGATATGAATCAAAAAAAATTCTATTTTAAATAGTATAAAACATGTGGTTCCCAAATCTACATTATAAATATAAATTTCGTAAAATCAAGGCTAAATCATTTTTATGTAAGTCTATAGGCAGTTCGTAAATGCCTAGTCTATCGCGCTAAGAAATAAATTATTGTTTCAAGATGCGATACCTTTTTTATTGAAGGAATTTCTTTCTAGAGAAATTAGTGGTAATGCGATGGACTTAGATATGATTCAAGATCCTAACATAGAAACAAATTACGTAGATGACACAAATTTAACCAAGCCTTAAAGGATACGGCACATTAGAATGTCTAATAGGAATTCTTTCACATTAAAAAGAAATTATGAGTTTCTTATCGATATTAAGAAAATAGATTGTTAGTAATAATAACCTCCTCAGTTGTCAACAAAAGACATGGAGATTATAAACTATCACATGGCATGGTGCTTTAAATCCAAAATGGATTTCAAGTATGTTAACAAAATTTGATCATGGAAATTATACCCAAAAGAATATGATCCATCAACCATAAGCGTGTATTCGAGAAAAAATCAATGTACTTGGAAATGGATAAAGAAATGTTGATGGAAAATGAACACATTGATTTCAAATGTCAAAATTAGTGGAGCAGTTTTGCCAGTAAACATACTTAATTCCATTTGGATTCTACTCGCAAATTATTGCACAAAACGATTGAGTTTCGACATGTTAACATTGAAACAAAAATTTTAAGTTATGATTTAGAGGATACAGTTTGCATAACATAGCCAAAGTGTCTCAAGGTCAATTTGAGAAATATCAAAGCTTGTTAACTTTTTTAAGTCATGGTCTCAAACAAGCATCTAAAAGTCGAGAAAGTATGTTGATAGAGAAATAGAATGGTATGATTTTAATCAAAATGAAGAGAAAGTGTGTATCTGTAAGAAGAAAATCAAAGGTACAAACATTTTTACTAGTATATTTAAACAACATGCTAACTATACTCAGAATTATATGATGTTGGGATTGTCCAAATCGATATACACAGACACCAAATTAAAATGTTTAGTACTGAGCATAGAGATAGACTCCTTATGCATCAGTAGTGGAAATCATCCTATATGCTATGCCATGTATTATATCGGTATTTTCTTATGCACTTTGTGCACTGTGCGAATATCAAATTCAAGTTAAAATCACCGAGTGATAGTTAAAAGTATTCTTGAGTATTTATCAAATACTATAGAATTGTTTATGGAAACAATGAACTCCTTATAAAGGAATATTTCAACTCAAACCTCATAAGCGACATCAACTATAGTATGTCAATCTTAAATTCATGTTTACCCTTATTAAAGGGGCTTTAAGTAGGAAATGTTTCAAACAAGTGGTTGTGGAAGATTCTGTTATAATGGCTTAGTACATCACCTTATATAGTGCCGCAATGAAAGTAATTATATGCGCAACTTTATAAGAAACCCATGAATGGTTCCCACCACTAAAAATCCAATAAGTTATTATGATAGTAATGATGCAATAGATATTGCAACATGAATCGGCTTCTTGAAGGTCAAGATATGTGCTCCATAATTAGACATGATAAAAGAGTTTGTATGTGATGGAGAAGTATAATCGAAAAGTCGATACAAAATAATAATAATAATACAGATGCACTCACTAGGGCCATTTCTCAGTTTTGTCTTGGAGAAATGATCGAGAGTATGTTTATGAGTCACCATAATTGACTCTAAGCATAAATAAGAGATTAAAAGAGCTAAGGTTGTGCCTTAGGATCAATTATGTAATTTTATTATATAACTTAACTCTTAGAACGAATTTTATTCGAAATAAAGTAAGTTTTTGGTTTTATTTTTTATTGTATACATTGTTATATTAGGATATAAATAATTTTTTAAATATATTAATATATACAAGTTGAAAATTCCTAGTAAAAGTAATTAATCGAGTTGTGAATGCGTTTGTAACCATGAGTATTGAATCGAATAAAATAAATACTTGACCTTAAATGTTCCAAGTCAAGATGTACTAAGAAAATGATGTCGATATATACATGGAGACTAAAGTACAAAATGTTATTTATATGATATACGGTGAATTACTTAAGATTGTTAGGGGCACCAAGGGGTTACCTACATATAGTTATCTGGAACAATTACACAATTGTTGATTCATGAGTTTTGATTCATGACACAAGCTTCAATATCATACGACGAGAATACTATATGAAAGCGACAAAAAGCAGAATAACCGTATATTGTGTACTACAAAGAAGACAAGACTACAATTCAGATATTAGTATGAATATTTTATTTTATTGAGTCTTAGAATATTGTTAAAATCATTCCTCAAGTAGTCACACACACACACAAATTGATTTACACATAAATAAGTGTGCACTGTGCAATTGACAGCAGGTCGGCCGACCGACCAGAAACTTTGGTCGACCGACTTTGTGTCAAGTGCACAAATATGCACTGTGTTATTCACGTCTGTAAACTCAGCTGACCGACCCAGTTTTCTCGGTCAACCGACCAGAACATAACGGCTAGTTTTCTGAAGAGGTGCAATTGTTCATGAAGAGGAATGTTCCTTAATCCAAGAGATACGGACACAACTTTTGATTGAAACTCTTCATGAAAGATTGTAACTATTCTACAACTATATAAACATGTTCAATTCACTTCTACAATCACCGATTCTTGTTTATAATTCTGAAATCTATTCTCTATTAATTTCTGCAAATAAAAGCATTCATTCTTACTCAATATCACTAGAATCCTTGAATTAATTCATATACTTTGATTCTACGTGATTATCTTTCTTCTAAATCTTCACACACATATATACTCTTGAGGATTTGATTATAGGAAAGTTGTACTATCAAAAGACAATCAGTGTTATTCAGAACACATTCGTCAACAAACTATTTGCATTAAGTTGAAGTCCTCTTCGGCTGTTGAGGCGGAAAAATTCCTGTTCGGCTGCTCAGGTGTCGTATACCTATTCCTCCGGGTTAAGTGAGGGGTTTAGTTTAAATCCAAGGGGTATTCTAGGACTGGACGTAGAACGGGAAGTTCGAACCAGTATAAAAATTCCTGGTGTGCTTACTTTAATTTTTATTTTTACTACTATTACCAGTTTCCGCATTTATATACCATATTACACGATCCTTAGTACTACACATACACTTTCATTTGGTATCAGAGCAAGGAAATCCTATAACCGCCACAAAGTTATTTGATATTTATTTCTAAGTAATATGGCAACCACACAAACTAACGATGTTAGCACTAACACTAATTCTAGTTTCATAGAAGGTCAATCAACTTCACGACCTCCACTTTTTAATGGTATAAATTATAATTATTGGTCAACTAGAATGAGAATCTATATGCAATCTAGTGGATTCGATATCTGGAATATTATACAAAGAGAGTACACAACTCCTACTGAAAAATATTCAACTTGGAGTAACACACAAAAACTAGATGCTACTTCAAATGCAAAGGCTATGAATATTTTATTTTGTGCATTAGATAGAAATGAATTCAATAGAGTTAGCATGTGCACTTCCGGTTATGAAATTTGGAGAACTCTTAAGGTGTCACATGAAGGAACGAATAAAGTTAAATTAAGCAAAATCTCTATGTTGAAAAATCAATTTGAAAATTTCAAAATGAGGCCAAATGAATCTATAAATGACATGTACTCTAGATTCCAAGATATTTATCATGCTTTACTATCATAAGAACAAAAGTTTACTGATTTTGATGTTGTTACAAAAATCTTAAATTCTTTAACGGACGAATGGGAACGAAAAGTCCTAGCTATTGAAGAAGCAACTGATTTATCAACATTAAAACTAGAAGAATTGATAGGTAATTTAATGTCCTACGAAGTAAATTTGCAGGCAAAAAGAAATGGAGCACAAGAAAATAAAAAATGTGGCATTCGAAGCAGAAAAAGATGATTCCGACTCAAATAATGAAGATATGGCAATGATCGCTAAAAATTTCAAAAAGTTTTTGAAATTCAACAGAAACAAATTCAAGGGAAACAAAAATAATTTTAACAACAATTCCAATAGTAGCAAACCATCATCTTCAGCAATAGAATGTTATGAATGTCATAAGAAAGGACACATGAAGAAGGATTGTCCAGAGCGTAAAAAGAATAATTTCAAGAAGGACAAAACCAAACGAAAAGCTTTTTCAGTTACTTGGGACGACACTGACTCATCATCCTCATCAGAGAGTGAAAGTGATAATGAACAAGCAAATGTGTGCTTTATGGCTTCGTCAGACGATGTAAGTGATCTTACTTTTGAAGATTTAATTGAGATTAATTCTGAATTAGTAATTTTAGCAAAACAATTTAAAAAGAAAAATAAGGAGTTACAAAGAAAGTTAGATAGGACAGTCTTAGAAGTAGATATGCTGAAAGATGAGAAGAAAATATTAGAAGAAGAACTTGAAATTTCTCAACAATCGAATTCTAACTTATCTTCTCAAATTTCGTCAATATCTGAAGAACTAGAAATTCATAAAAACAAAAATGATGTTTTACTTTTCGAAAATAATAGTTCAAACTCTAAGATTAAGGATTTAATGTTAGAAAAATCTAGTCTTAAAATAAAATATGATGATATTTCTAAAAATATATCTAATTTCAATAAAGGACGAGAAAATCTTTCTAGAATACTTGAAAATTCTCGATCCTCCAACAATAAATCAGGACTAGGATTTAAGAAACAAAATAATTTTGCTAAAAGTAAAATTAATAATAATATTAAGAAGGATATTAAGAAAACAGTTTTCCCAAACACTAAAACCATCAAGATATGGATTCCAAAAACAAATAATATTTTGATAAGGAATAAGCATATCAAAATGTTTATGGAAACTGTTCATAATAACAAGAATTATGTTTATAAAGGGAATTCTGAACCCGTATGGGTATTGCTTCCTAAGATCTAACTGTTAGGACCCTAAAAAGATTGGATACCAACTTTTTATAAATTTTTTGCAGGTACCACATAAGAAGAGAGGAAAATGGATTTTAGATAGCGGTTGCTCAAAACACATGACTGGAAACAAAGAAATGTTGTCAAACATCATATACTCAAATGGAGGAGCAGTCACCTTTGGAGATAATTCAAAAGGATATATCATCGGCAAAGGCGATGTTAGTAGCAACGGTACCTCTAATTTACCTCTTATTACTGATGTTTTATTAGTTAAAAATTTAAAACACAATTTATTAAGTATTAGTCAGCTATGCAATAAAGGTTTTAATATAACTTTTTCAGAAAATATTCGTCCAGAATTTTGGGATTCCGATGATGATGAAGAGTGATCATATTTGTTTTTACAATTTAATTTCAAGTATTATTTATGAACAATATGTCTATTGTTAGATGTTGTGTAGTAAGTAAACATCGTTAATATTCCTATCTTGTTTAACTATGTAATATTTAAAACTTGATGTTTTCTTACTTATGTTACATGTTCCATATTTTTTATATTACATCTAATAAGTATTCCTCTTTGTCGATGACAAAGGGGGAGAAATATATGAAAGCTAACAATTTTTTTGCAGAAAAGTCGTCATATATTCAGGGGGAGAACTAAAATATATATGAATAAACTACTTCGTAACATAAGTATTGTAATCAATCAAAAAGGGGAAGAATGTTGATTCATGAGTTTTGATTCATGACACAAGCTTCAATATCATACGACGAGAATACTATATGAAAGCGACAAAAAGGAGAATAACCGTATATTGTGTACTACAAAGGAGACAAGACTACAATCCAGATATTAGTATGAATATTTTATTTTATTGAGTCTTAGAATATTGTTAAAATCATTCCTCAAGTAGTCACACACACACACAAATTGATTTATACATAAATAAGTGTGCACTGTGCAATTGACAGCAGGTCGGCCGACCGACCAGAAACTTCGGTCGACCGACTCTATGTCAAGTGCACAGATATGCACTGTGTTATTCACGTCTGTAAACTCAACTGACCGGCCCAGTTTTCTCGGTCAACCGACCAGAACATAACGGCTAGTTTTCTGAAGAGGTGCAATTGTTCATGAAGAGGAATGTTCCTTAATCCAAGAGATACGGACACAACATTTGATTGAAACTCTTCATGAAAGATTGTAACTATTCTACAACTATATAACATGTTCAATTCACTTCTACAATCACTGATTCTTATTTATAATTTTGAAATCTATTCTCTATTAATTTCTGCAAATAAAAGCATCCATTCTTATTCAATATCATTAGAATCCTTGAATTAATTCATATACTTCGATTCTACGTGATTATCTTCCTTCTAAATCTTCACACACATATATACTCTTGAGGATTTGATTATAGGAAAGTTGTACTATCAAAAGACAATCGGTGTTATTCAGAACACATTCGTCAACAAACTATTTGCATTAAGTTGAAGTCCTCTTCGGCTGTTGAGGCGGAAAAATTCCTGTTCGGCTGCTCAGGTGTCGTATACCTATTCCTTCGGGTTTAGTTTAAATCCAGAGGGTATTCTGGGACTGGACGTAGAACGGGAAGTTCGAACCAGTATAAAAATTCCTAGTGTGCTTACTTTAATTTTTATTTTTACTACTATTACCAGTTTCCGCATTTATATACCATATTACACGATCCTTAGTACTACACATACACTTTCAACAATGAATCATCGAGAGTCTTCTATAGGTTGAAAGTAAATTAGAAGATCTCATGTGACAATGAGTGGTGGTAGTCTTTTGACTTGAGAATATTGTAATCTTAAGTGTCTAAACTATACTTTGATTAGTAAATCACATGATGACGATGATCATGTTTGTAACGATTCTACTTTTCGACCTTCGAATGTCGACACTAATACATCCACGATATTCACGTGCTAAGTACCCAAGTACCGGAAAGACGAAAAGTTCGGGTAAAATTAAAAGAAAACAAAATAGAACAAGAAAGAAGAGAACGCAACATCAAAACCTCACTAGCGAAACGGTAATATAATACCAAAAGAATGGTAGAAATGGTTACTCTGATACAGAAATTTTGGAGTTAAGAAAAGAAGTGCTTTTAACAACACTTCTTTTTTCGTTTAAGTATTCAATCTTCCCAAAGAAAAATGACTTAATTAATATTAATAAATTTTTGCTTCTAAAAAAAATATCGATGTTTTTTCGAAATGTAATGACTAAAAAAGCGACTGATAATAACGAACCACAAGGATAAATTTAGCAAAACTTTTCACTCAAGATCTCTTGCAGAGCAATAATTTGTCCTCTAAAAAAGGAAAAATTGAATGAATTGATCGTAAATTATGATATTTTGGTATTTCTTTTTTTTCTAAATAAGATACTAATCGCAAGGAAAATGGATTGATCAGGAGTCGAAACATGGTTAGAGCACTTACGTGTCTTGAACTTATACTAAATTCAGTTCGATTCCAATCAACGGTGACGTTATAGCTTCAATCCGATTGATTCTTAACAAATTAGTATCCGCCTTCTGCAGTGGGTTATCCACCTACCGTTAGTACCGAAATGGGTTCTTTACAAGAAAGAATTACTTCCACCAAAGAAGGGTCTATAACTTCGATCCAAGCAGTTTATGTTGAGACGGTTATGAATTTGATTGATTTTCCGTTACTTGACCAAACAACCCCGAATTCCATTATTTCAACTACATTAAACGATCTTTCGAATTGGGCAAGACTCTCCAGTTTATGGCCTATTCTCTATGGTACCAGTTGTTGTTTCATTGAATTTGCTTCATTAATAGGCTCGCGATTCGACTTCGATCATATCATTTATACCTATGAGATACCATACAAAATAGAATGATTTTACAAGGAAGGGATATAATGAAATTAGAAATAGGATCATCGCATCAATAGCAATAAGTCCTGTTTGAAGCTCCTGTTATTGGATCTAATCCTCCACGAAAACTAAAAAATCTGCGTATTTGACCAATTCAAGGTGAAAAAGGGGGTTGCTCCCTCGGCAAAACTGGGAAAAAGTTGAGACAAAAGATCCCATCGATGAGATTTATATTCAAATATTTCTTCTTAGAACATATTGATTTGACCCCATAAGTGGGAAGTACCATCATTAACCTGGATAGTTATAACTACCTATCCTCACAATGATGATACATGTTATAGTAATGCGGCAAAAATAGAAATAATATGGTAGGTGAAACATCCAGCTCATCTTCTCGAGCTCTAATGAACATCAATGAAAACTTGCATTTCTCATACTACTCAAAAGAGCACACGAGGAAGTTAGGGAAAACAAAAGCCACGTGTCAGACATAAGTTTGGTATGAGAAACTCAAGAAATATGTAGCTAGCATATAATAGTACTTTTGAGACCGCATGGAGTGCCATAACGGTTATCCCCTCAAAAGAACCACCATCTAATAAGTAAATGAGGTGATATATTAGATAATGTCTAGGGTGAAGAATATAAATCAGAAAAATAGCTGGAATGGTTACATTGGTTACATTCAAAAACATATAGGAGTACAATCAAATCTGATAAGGAATGTTTGCATATTGGATTTTTCGTAAAGATCTCTCCGATGGAGCCGAATCCAATCTCCTGCACAAGGGACAAAAAGTACCTCCGAGCGATGTATATCTCCAAATAAAATATACCTTTAGGTAAACACAACTGGCCCATACCCGAACGAGCGAACCCGAACAATATGGAACCAATTATCATCAACTCCGGTGTGCAACGATCGATAAGCATACTCTAGATATGGAGTTGATATACTCTGTCACGGGACTATAAAACCCCATATTGTGCATCTTACTCTGTTTTTAGCCATTTTCGATGTTGAGATTACGTTCGGCATCTTCCACACGAGTCTTCATCACTCGAACAAAACATGAATCCCAAATTGGATTCTCACATCTCGAACAGGTCTCAAAACCACACATGAATTCCGGCATCTCGAACAGATCCACTTCTAGGAGATAGAACACGTATCTCAGTCTTGAAGTGATTTTCAATAAGTAAAACACTTACCGATCCTGGTCTCTTCAAAACTGAATCGATGAATTTGGTTATCCAATAATAATGAGAATGATCACATATGAAAACCAAGTATCATATACTTACACTACTAGAAAAGGATAATATTCCGACAGCACCTAGCGACGGCTTCCAACGGCATATTTCCGACGGCTTCCGATGGGCCGTCGGCGGCCGTCGGAAGCCGTCGGAAGCCGTCGGAAGCCGTCAGAAATTCGCGAATATCTGCTCAGGCCGAAGCATTTCTTCCTCATTCGGCTATACGATTTTCTTCCTCCATTAATCTCCAAATCTCTCCTCCAAGCTTCCAATCACCAATTTCGAGCTTTCGGATCCTCCCCGGCTGCGTAATCAACGTTTATTGCTCTCTAACTCAGGTATAATCTCTTATTTTCGCCAAAAATCTAATTTTTATTCTAAATCTAGATTTGCATGGGTTGATAAATTAAGGCTAATTAGCGATTGAAATTGTTTCCAATAGTGTAATAATGGTTTATAGCACCCATGGTATACCTATTTCATATGTTATCGTGAAATTGTAAAGATTATGTATAATTTGTGATTGTGTGTATATATATGTAAACCATTGTATATGCATTGTTTCTACCATTGTATTATGTTAATTAGAATAAGACATGAGTCGTATAACATCTTGACTTGTGCAATAATAATGAATGCACGAGTCTAAAAGAAATTTGACTGTATTGGAAAATGACAACAATATTAAAGCAGCCTTATTCGATGAAATACGCGGAACAAATGTGGTAAATTAATAATTTTTTGAAATGTATAAAATTAGTAAATATATCTTCTTTTCTATAAAAATACCTTTTTAAGTCCCTTAGAGAGTTTCTAGGCCCCGTCCGACGGGTGTTGTACATGATCGTTATATAAATAGTCGTTTTTGTTACAAAATGACCATTTATATTCATCTGGTATAATGCTTGTTGGATTTGTCCCTGTATTAGATAATTTATAAACACAGTAAACAATTACATTTCACACATTATTTCGTTTCAAACAGTTCACAAAATTTTGCCGTCACTTTTCTTTTTTGTTTCCTACGTACACGCATTTGTGTACAATGCAGGAAACAAAAGGGAAGTGCTTCCGAAATTTTGTTGAATCGTTTGAAACGAAATAATGTATGGAATGAAAGTGTTTACTGTGTTTGTAATGGGAAGTAGGATGACTGACCAAAAAAAAAGATAACCATAAACCAACATTTCTATATTGTATTCTTAAGTGGGGAAAAATTGACGTGTGTTAGTTTTTGTATCTATACATTGAAAAATAAAATGTGAATTCGTAATATGATTAATATTTATTTTTGAATTTGTGACATATTTTTTCAAATAGGAAAAATAATCGATTATTTTGTTGATCGAAGGAGATGGATGTATCAAAGAAGGGGGTTGAGAGGCTCAATAAAAGAAGATTTTATAATAGTATAAACGTATTTGTTGAATTTGCTTTAAGTAATAACGGAAACGATGAAGAAATTCATTGTCCGTGTAGTAGGTGTAGACATTTAAAGTATTTGTTACCCGATATTGTGAAAGTCTATTTGTGCAAAATCGGTTTCGTGCCGGAGTATTATGTTTGGGATCGTCATGGAGAAGTTGTAGCAAATACTTCTGCACAGTCTGAATTAGACATTGCTGGTAATCAAATTGTTACGACGAACCGTATAGAAAATGTGGTTGAAGGTGTAGCACGATTATTGTTCCCTATGGTTGAAGTTGACAACGATGATGAAAATGTTGAAGAACCAAATATTGAAGCAAATTTTTTTATAATTTACTAGATGCTGCTAAAAAACCTCTTTGGGATGGTTGTAAAAGCGGCACCAACTATCAGTAACCGCCGAATACATTGCGATGAAGTCAAAATACAACATCACCGAAGCCGAATTCACAACCGTTGTACAAGCTGTAAAAAGACGTATGCCGCCCGATAATTTAATGTGTGAAAATCACTATGAAATTAAACAACTTATGTCGGCTTTTGGTTTACCTTATCAGAAAATAGATACATGTTTAAATGGCTGCATCTTGTTTTGGAAAGAAGACATAAATCTTAGGAATTATAAAATATGTAATCAGAAAAGATACAAACTAAGAAAAAAGAAGGGAAAGAAAGTTCCGTACAAGCGTATGCATTACTTACCCATCACTCTTAGGCTTTAAAAATTTTACGCATCTTCTGTAACTACATCTTATATGAGATGGCATAGTGTGAGAATGGAGGAAGAAGGTACGTTGACACATCCAGCCGATGGAGAAGCATGGAAGCATTTCGACAAAACTTATCCCGATTTTGCAGCAGAGTGTCGTAATGTTATACTTAGATTATGTACGGATGGTTTTCACCATTTTCTCAATTTGGTGCTAAATATTCATCTTAGCCCATTATCATCACACCTTATAATTTACCTCCGTGGATGTGTATGAAAATGCAATATATGTTTCTTACTATTGTTGTTCCTGGCCCCGACGATCCGACACAAGGAATCGATATTTATTTACAAGCGTTGATTGAGGAGTTAAAAAGATTATGGAACGAAGGAGTAGAAACGTACGACGTTTCAAAGAAAAAATAATTTGTATGTTTGCTTCTTTGTTGTGGACTATAAGTGATTTTCCTGCCTATGCAATGCTTTCAGGATGGAGTACATCCGATCGTCTAGCATGTCCATATTGCATGGAAGAAACACGGGCGTTTTCTTTACCGAATGGTAAGAAAATTTCATGGTTTGACTGCCATCGATGTTTTTTCCATGTCAATCATCCCTTCATAGGAGACAAGAAAAACTTTTTAGCTAATAGAATAGATACCAGACAACCACCAACGATATGGTCAAACGAAGGCATATACAAACCTGTAAGGTACTATCCAAAGATATATGAAACCGGAGTGCAAACAGAAATTGAAGGCAAATCGACTATTTATAATTGGTGCAAACAGAGTATATTTTGGAAGTTGCCTTGTTGGAAACATCTTCTGCTTCGTCATAATATTGATGTGATGCACAATGAGAAAAATGTCTTTGATAGTGTTTTTAACACAATTTTGAATGTCAAGGGGAAGACTAAGGATCAAGACGCGATATACAAGAATTATGCAAACGTCCCGAGCTTCATATGAAACCAAATGACAGTAAAAAACCCAAAGAATGTTACGAGTTAGATAATAATCAAGTTAAAGTTGTGTTAAAATGGGTGGAAGGGTTAAGATTTCCTGATGGGATTTCATCAAATCTTCGTAGATGTGTTGACTTTAAAAATGGTAGATTGAGCGGAATGAAAAGCCACGACTGTCACATAATGATGGAAAATTTATTACCCATTCTATTCAAAGAACTATTGCCGTTAAAAGTTTGGAAGGTAATAACGGAGCTTAGTCTGTTTTACAAAGAGCTTTGTTCGACTACTTTAAAAGTGCAACGTTTACGTAAACTTGAAGGAGATATTCCTATATTGCTCTGCAAATTGGAGAAAATATTTCCTCCAGGTTTTTTTAATGTAATGGAACATTTACCTGTTCATCTCCCATCTGAAGCACGACTTCGAGGTCTTGTGCAATATGGATGGATGATTCCATTTGAGGCGTATTTAATATGTTACCTATTAATTTAATTACATTCGGAAGTTAAAGTTAATGTAAATTAATTTTGCAGAGATACTTTAATCATCTGTAGAAAAAAGTGAGGCAAAAAAAACGAGTTGAAGGTTAGATATGTAATCTTACATCGAAGAAGAAGCTTCGTTCTTTTTCTCTCACTATTTCAGTGACCATGTGAACATATCATTTGAAAGTGTTCCTCGTAATGACGAATGCGACGAACAAGAGTCTTCTCAAACAATGTTATCTATATTTAGACAACATGGTCGACCTTCTGGGAAATGTGTAGAAGTATGGCTAGGCGATAGAGATCTTCATGTAGCACACACTTATATTCTTCTAAATTGTGTTGAGGTTGCACCATTTGTTAGGTAATCTGAAATAATAATTTAAGATTTATTCATTCCATAATGCATTCGCGTGTAGAATTTAATGCGATATTTTATTCATATATGCAGTATTTATGAAAGTGAACATCTGCACGGAGATCTCAATAAAGAATTTTCTGATTGGTTTTCAAAGT
The DNA here is from genome assembly GCA_030737815.1 of Allium fistulosum. NCBI lineage: Eukaryota > Viridiplantae > Streptophyta > Magnoliopsida > Asparagales > Amaryllidaceae > Allium > Allium fistulosum. The sequence goes on from CM060908.1 coordinate 423,940,505, forward strand.
ACATTTATGAACCGAGAAATTGTGTGGTTGACGAAGGTTTGAAACATCTTGCGTTGGGACCAAAAAGAAATGTCAAGACATATCCAATATATTTCGTTAATGGATATAAATTTAACACCAAAGAATACGGTGTAGGAAAATTAACTAATAATACATGTGTATTTGTTAAAGGTTGTGATGATCCAGAAAATCACATAAATAATTTTTATGGCGTTTTAACACAAATTTTGCAACCGACATATTTCTCACGATCCGCGGAGGAGGTGTTTCTGTTTATATGCAATTGGTTTAGCAATGTTTCAGGTTCTGGAATTAATGTGCACAAGGATTATAATCTTATTGAAAGCACACATCGCATTATCACAAGTACGATCCTTTTGTACTAGCCAAACAAGCATTGCAAGTTTATTACACTCCTTATCCGTCTCTAAAAAGAGATAAAGCAGATTGGTCGGCAGTTTTTAAGACAAAGGCAAGATTTACGTTTGATGGGAAGAATATTCCAAACGAACAAGCTTATCAGGCAGATCTTGAGCAAAGCAGCGAAATAATAATTATAGACGATCGTATTGATTTTGGACCTCTGAACGATTAATCAAACGTTTTGGTAGAAGCATTCGAGAGTAGGGAGGAAAATAACGTAGAATATGAGACCGAATCTGAATCAAAAGACGATGAGGATTGATGTAAATGATGATATTTATTTTGCTAGTTATGTAATTATGCAATTGATGTAATTGATGAGACTATGTAGTTGATGTAATTATGCAATTGATGTAATTGATGAGACTATGTAGTTGATGTAATTATGCAATTGATGTAATTATGTTGAATTCTTGGTGTATTACGAAATTGATGAGATTTATTTTGCTAGTTATGTAATTTATGTCATTTATGAAACCGAATCTGCTTATCGTCATTTACATCTTTTATGGCATTACCATTTATGAAACCGAATTTGCTAGTTGATGAGGTATTAAATACTGCTCTTGATTTTTGAAACCTAACTAACTACTGATTAAGGACTACTGATTATGTTGTGGGTCGCGTCTTCCAATCTTGCAATGGTGACTTATTTGTCATATTTTCTCGAGATAAAAGGCGTTATAGTATGTTTTCAAAATGTACCAAATCTGCTTATTGTGATTTACATCTTTTATGTCATTTATTTAGCAATTTATGTTAAAAATGCAATGTATTCTACTTATCGTCGGAATATGAGACCCAATTTGAATTAGGTATACTTTTCACTTTATATCATTTATGTCATTTAACTATAAAATATATTTCATTATCATGTTATTGTTATCTTTTAAAATGATGTGTCTGTGACAGGTATCATGTCGTCCAGAAGGAGGAGTTCTTCCCATTCTTCAAGAGGCGATGACAACGGTCCATCGCAACCGCCACAACGACCTGTTGTGACTCTAGTACCTAGAGCCGAGAGGTAAGTATTAAAATTATTTTAGCAGCTTAAATATTTTGTGTATGATATACTAATCTGTATTATATTTAACACAAGGGGCTTGAGCTACAACCATCAGCTATAGTTCTATCAGTTTCGAGTGAGGTGTACAAGAGTAGGATGTCGGCTTGTTGGCCGAAGTGGGATAACATCCTTCCCCACATCCTCGAGTGTATTTGGTAAGATTTCATTGTAAGTATAATCTTCTATTTTCCATTCTTAATTTTTTTTGTCGCTTATTTATTATTCACCTTTTATTGTTTAATTTTTGGTTGCTTGTTTATCATGAAACACAGGCCGCCGTGGACATACAGTCAAATGACCTACAGTTGGTACGACATTACTGGATGCAGAAAATTAGGAAGAACTACATGGATTCCATGTCGACAGTGAAGCATAAAGGGCAGAAGCTAAATTGGATGGGGATGAGTGTATGGGAAGGGTGGCCGAGACATTGGGATAGTGACAAGGAAAAGGTAAGTGTACTAAACTTTTATTAATTATTTGATCGATACGTAAATATCAAAAAATATTTGATAACTAAATAATGTATTAAATTTAAATGTACAGGCGGAGTCGGAAAGAAACTTTGCAAATAGGAACAAAAATCTCCTCACTCATCGAGGAAGGTCAAAGTCGTTCCAGCAGTATCGCCAGGAGTTCGTAAATTTATTAAATATGAATTGTAAATAGTTATTGTGCTATGTAATTTTGAATATACAATAACAGTACATAGTAATTAATTTCAGGAAGCTGATGCGTAGGGTCCTGTGTCATATATGAATGTGTTTACCAGTACGCATGCCGTCGAGCATGTAAATCCGGACGAGACAGTTTCACATACATGACACGATGATAAATCGAGAAAGAGCCATGTAAGCATATTTTAGTTTATGTATTGTTTGTAATTGTTTTAATTGTTAAATTATAATGAATTAAGATATCATGATATTAATTTTAACTGCATTTTTATTTGTTCATGCATGCAAGGTTTATGGAACAACGCCAGAAACTCCTAGAGGATACCGGTCGAGAACAGCTCACGACGGATGAGGAGGACGTTATTTTTGAGCCAATCATGGATCCACCATCACGGAACAGGCACTACGGCTTTGGCAATCAAGTGGTAATGAATAATATATTAAGATATAACAATTTAGTAATCTTTTAGTTTTAAGAACTTCACATTGCTTCAGTTGCAGTAATTAGTTTATAGATAGAACAACTAACACATTATGTTGTAACTTTGATAGTAAGGTTATAGAATAAATTAAATAAGTGTTGTAGGCCAGCAGACAGAGGCGAGCCAGCGAAACGATCAGAGCTGATATCGATCTAGCAGAGATCGAAGAGTTGAGAGCTAGGGTGGCGCAATTGGAATAGCAAAACCATCGCCAGGCCATCGAGATGACACAGCTGCTAGATTAGTGTATTGCTGAGTACATGCAGCAGTATAGTGGCCGCTTTCCATCTTCTACTAGTTCGGGAGGTTCTGGAGCTGATTGACCAGAGTGATAGGTATGTTTTTTTCTTTTGTGTCAGTGTTTTGTAAGTTTGGATGATACATTGAGTTGGTGGAGTTGGATTTGAACTGTTGTGTATATTGTTTGATGATATATTTGGTGGTAGTGATTTTGACATTTGGGAGTTGATTGTAAGGAGTTGGTGAAGGATTGATGTATATGTAAATTATGGTAGTGAAGTTTGGTTTGATTTTATATGAATTAGGTTTGATTTATTTCTTTATGATATTTGATTATCTTTCTATGGTTTGATTTCATATTGAATATCTGAGTTGGATATATTGAGTTGGGTGAAATATATTATATTTATGAATTGTGGAAGGAAGGCCAAATCGAAGCAGAAATGCAGAAAAAAAGTTCTAGGTTTTTCGACGGCTCTCGACGGCCTGTAGGCCAAAATATACCGACCGATTCCGAGGGCTAAAGACAGCATATTTCCGAAGGCTACCGACGACTTTCGGCATAAAGTGTGATCGTCCACATGTCTTCCGACGGCCGTCGAAAACCGTCGGACAGCCGTCGAAACCCATCGGAAAATCTATCGACGGACGTTGTCGGGAGCCGTCGGAAAATCTGTTCACCGACGGATTATTTTGTAACGGATTTTCCGACGGCTTCTGACGTCCGCCAACGGTCTGGAGCCATCGGAAAATGCTCTGTTTCTTGTAGTGTTATCACGTTTCCGATATTTTCATCTCACACTATCCCTCAATTAAAAGTGAAGCTAGTAGGTTAGAGCTCTATTGCTCATATCCCTACATGAACATCGGTCTTAATTCCCACAGATAGACAAACCAACTTCATCGGTTTTTAGTGCTATGTATATGACTAAATGCTTACCATAAATGAGTAAACATATAAAGCACGATCAAGTCACATAATGCTCGATCATGTTAGATAAGAGACTTCTAATCCCCTTTTCGTTTAATTAATCTTCTATTAATTAAAACCTCTTTTGTTAGTAAAACTTCTTTTATCTAAAAAAACATCATTATCAATTTCTACTATTCATTTGTACTCTTTTCAATACTTCAAAGAGTGTTCATATACTTATCTCAAATGGTATAAGTGTATCCACAAATCATTAACAAGATTTCTTACTTTAAACCTTTGCTTTTCATTTCTTTTTCCAAAAGATTCCTTAGATAATTTCCTTTAAAATATTCATTTTAAAGATCTAAGTACTTTCACAAATCCATTCAAATGGTTTAAGACTAATGTTACTTAAAGATTGTCACTACAAACCCGAAACCATTTCACTTATGCTTATCTTTAAAACATTCTTTTAAAGATCTATTTACATTCGTAAGTTTAATAAAAAAGGTCTAAAGATGAATGTTATTAACACATTTTTACAACAAACCCAAAACCATTCCATAGTTGTATTATCTTTAAAAACAATCTTTCTAAAGATCCAAGCTAATATCTAGTTAAGTTCAATGGTCGACTAATTGATTATCTAGTCAAAACAATTTCTTATACAAATCAATTTTTGTATACCTAACTTGTTTCTGACATTTCAACTTAACTATTCCTCTTCTAGGAGTGAAGCAAAGTAAGTTAGAGCACTGGTTGCATCAAAGCCTTGCCTAGACACTTCATTCTTAAATCTCACAAATAGAAAAACATACTCGTCAGCTTCTAGTGTTAAGTATAGTATTAATGATTTCCATAAACAAGTAACAAACAAAATGATTAGCCCGACATTCCCGACTTAACTATTCCTCTTAAGAGGAAATTCCGGTAGGTTAGAGCTCTATTGCTCCATCCCTACTCGACATCAATCTTAACTCTCAGAAATAGAGAAGTCTACCTCATTGGCTTTTAGTTTTAAGCCTAGTCAATTACCTTTTTCAAAACTTATGTATACTTTAAAAATACTTGTCAATAGGTTTTAAATATCTATGTAAAATATTACCTGAAAATAATTAATTTATAATTTGATGAAAAATCAACAAAAACATATTTTACATTTTGCAGCACTTTACTTCCGAAATTCGTACATAATCATTAAAACTGTAATTAAACTTCTAATCTTTTTTCATACTTACTTAGAACTTCCATAAAAAATTTATACATAAAATAACTTAGAAACCATTTAAATCGTGAAAAACAAGTCAAAACGTTGCATTTTAAACACTTAAAACCATAAGCGACGTACTGCAACATTTATAGATGTTGTTAAAAGTCCTTGTTAAAATAACATTGAAAATCACTATCTTTGCAACTAGTGTTAAACACTTAAACAAATGATTTAAGACTTGAAATTTTTATAATAATTACTACCTTTAGGTTACTTGAAAACAGTGGAAAGAAACCCCTAAGAATATCTTCAACTTATTTATAAAAATTCCCGAAAACAGGCTATATTTATAAAGTGTATTTATAACTACCTTTTTGTTCTAACGTTCACAACTTTTATTCACCATATCTATAACTTTCCAAACCATTTCTTTACTATCCAACACACTAAAATATGTGTAGAGAACAACCAAATCAAATTATCCCAAGTTAAAATCATAAATATCCAATTTACAAAAGTTAAAGTTAAGGGATATCGAACCGCACTTATAACGACTATTCTCATTTTCAAACACTTTCAAACATACTTCAATTTAACACACAAGTTAAAAAACATTTAAACATCAAGTAAAGGTCATGCCACATGTTTAAGAGGGTAATAGAAGTGATGTTATACAATATAACATTATCATTTGCTTTTAAAAGCAAAAGGGGTCCAAAGTTTATAACTTTGCTTAGTTAATGTCACTTTAACTTTATACTTTGCACACAACATATATATACACATAATATATACTTATAAGATGGTGATATAACTCACTTAGATCCAAGTTAATAACCAAACCAAAGCTCAAGAACCAAGGCAACCCATCCTACCATCACCTCATCACCAAAGCAACCAACTTTGCCTCCGAAATCTCAAAACCATGCCTTCCCACCCCATCATTGCTCAAGACCAAGATAGGTTCTCCCCTCTACTCCATCATTCTTCAACTTCCTAGATTCTAAACCATGTTCTAATGATATTCTCTTTGGAAAAGTTTGGTTTTGATTGGATTTGGTTTGAATAAGATTTGAGAAAGTTAGAGAGGAAAAGAAGGAGAAGAAAGCCATTAAAAAGCTTAGTTTTCATTTGTGAATTTGTGATTAATTCCTAAGGGTATGCCCTGCTTATATAGGATCAAAATGGTGTGGCATAAGCTTGCATTCACCCCCCCATCATGCCATGGAAGCCTTACCTCCCATCACTTCTCCTTTATGCAAATTACACCTATACCCTTACCATGATAATATCTCTTATCCTAAAGGAAGGTTCTAGAATGTTCCGTGCTTTGTAAAGAGGAGTGTGTATTAATTAGTTGCTAATATGTTCATTTGATCACTAAACAAGTGCACAAGAGTTCGAACAACTTACATCGATCGAAAAGCTGTTTACCAGTAAACCGATTTTCGGTTACATTATCGATATTTTTTCTAAGTATTTACTTTTGTAAACATTTTTTCTAAAACAAGTTTACCATCATTACTTATGATATAAAAGAGGATTAAAAGCTTATTAAACCTTTATAATAACATTTAATCCAAGATTCAAATATTTAGATTGTTCAGATATTTAAATATGAAGTGTCCGAAATTCCAGGTCGTTACAACGTTATGGCCATAGTTAGATATAAGTCTAACCAATTAAAGTGAAAAACTACACAAAAGAGGATTCGTCTCCTTTAAAAGTTAGTATCACTGTAATTAATAGTCAACTTAAAGTAAAAGTATTTGGCTGAGTTCGAATTAACTATGTATATTAATAGAGTTTTGGCCATTAACTGAGCATTATATATCCAAGTGATATAGTGATGACAAAGAGAAAACATACACAATATATTGTTGTTTAAGAGTATCACTTTAATAGATAAGAATTTGGATTTCACTTAGATAATCTATATGCGACCGAACTCGTGTCAGTCTATTATGCTTCAATAAAGTGTATACAGACTTTAATATCTAAATTATTTAAATATTATTGATGTCTGAGTTCACATCTGGGAGTCACACAACTCAACACTCAGTTTTCGACCAAAAATAATTTATTGAAATAATTTATAAAGCTATAAATTATTATTATGGAGAGTCAACATAATGGTTATATTAATTACTTTATTGTTATCTTATTAGTATTAGAGGGTGCATAATTAATTAATAAAATATCTAATTATTATATATTTATTTAATTATTTTAGGCCAATATAATATATTAAATATAATTGGTATATGTATATATATGTATGTGTGTGTATTTCAGTAGTCGAAAATTTTAAAATTGTTTTGAAATTAGGTGGGCCGAAATATATGTTGGTATGAATTAATTAATCGAGTTTACTAATAAAATGAGATAAGATCTCATTTATAATGGGTCATACCTTGAAAGGCGGATCTAGGTAAGATATTTATATTGCCTATTAGTGCTGTTATAAATACACATGATTCCTCCATTTGCTGCACACTTAAATTCATTCCCTCCATGGGAGATAAATTATATGTTAATGGTGGACTTTAAAACTTGACAATCGAGTTAGAGATAGGATCTCTGACAGGGAATACTGATAGTTCAAGGTGTTCTGATCAACATGGTTATCGAAAGAATAAAATCAAACCATTTTTCAAAATCAATTTAAAATGTTTTAAATAATTTTTTTTTAAATTTTGTTTAAAAAGATTTGCGATCACCATTGAATATCTCGTGCTATACATCACATGCATACCACGAAAGAGATTCTCGACGTCAATGATAAGAACAGCTGGGATAGGGCTATGGCACATCGCAGGTGGCATCATTGAGATTGGGAAGGTAGGTGGCATAGCACTCGGTCACATAACATGTTCAGGTCAATGTTGGCATGGACTAGGGCTGGTTAAATACTTCGTCGGAGTCAACATCAGCAGGCGCGGTCAGTAGCTCTTAGCACGAGGAGTTGAACGTAGTTGGTCGTGGTGGCTTCGCTCACCTCAGGCGACCAATTTAATTCGGTGAATGTAACGACCCCACCGCGATGCCCAGATTTGCAAAGAACATTACAAGTAATGTCGTCTGCTAACCCGGAGAATATGGCTTGTTAAGGGCGATTGAATATGAATATATCTTTATACTAATACTGACACGTCATTTATATCGTTTCACTTAATATCTGAACTGAATTTGACATGTACAATATTAATACGAAGTAATAGACACATCGATTTCTAAGAATCAGAAAAATATATCATATAAATAATAGTCACAGATTAGAGCGGAATAAATCTTAACTTATACATATACAAATTATTTAGTTTACAAAATAAAATACTAAAATCGATTGTTATACAAATTTAACAATTCTCTAATCTCAATTATACATTTTATATACAAGGTCAAAATTCCTAAATGGGATAAACTAAAAGTCCAAATGTTTATCTCCTTTCTAGCACAACCATTCAAAGGTCAACCTGTCCTGTAACCTGAAAATTCTCGGCCTGACCCTAGCAAAATAACACCCGGGTCAGACTATCTCTAAATATCCAATAGGGTGAGAACAAGAAATAGCACAAGAACAAACCGCATATAAGTAAATACAGATGTTAAGGATTGAATTCACGGAACAAAACACAATATCTCTAAGCACGCAAATATCAATGATTAACTTAGTACAGGGTTATAAGTTTACGTTACAAACACGAACTAGTCACAAACACAAAATAACATAATTAACTTAACATCCATCACAAGACACAAGAACATATATTTATTTCACAAACACACGACACAATAATATATGTTTATTTCACAAACACAAGACACAAGAATATATATACTTATTTCATGAACACAGAATAGTCACAAAATTCAAATATCTAGAATCCAAGAGATCTTAATCCAAACCGATCGTAATGATCGTCCAAAACAATCACAATGATTGTACTCAAAACCCGTGGCAAACAAACAAACAAATTGGTATCACTCGAACCGATCCGATACCAAGGATCGTACTCAGACTGGGAACACAGAATCACAGAATAATCTCAAGGATAGTCCATACCGATCAAGGTGATCGTAGAAACCATGACTCATTTATTTAATATTATTAAATTATTATGTTCAAAAAGAAATCCAGGAATAAACTACTTAAGGATCTAGCAGCCACTTGCTGCACACCAAAAGAGAGTAAACTCTAAAGTGCCAAATACTATCACCTTCAGTAATCACTAGAATTTAACCAATACGTCCCATACCGTATGGTGAAATTCAAGTATTTACTAAAAGCTAGTAAATATCACTTATTACGAATACCACTGGAAAACCTGAACCATATTCTCTTAAGGATCTAGCAACCACTTGTCGCACACCAAAAGAGAATATAACTCTAAAGTGTTAAGTACTTCCTCAATTCGATCACAAGAACTTAACCCAAGCATCCCATACTACCCGGTGAAATTCATGTATTCGCTAATGAGTTAGTAAATTCCACTCAAACATTCTATTCAATGAGTTATACCATAATCAATAAAGTGTTATTCGAAAGCATTTAAACCAATCGATAACACTATATCGATTATTAGCATTTCCCAAATTATAGAATTAAGGTTCTCAAAACCTTTATTTAATTTGTCACTTATTAAAATTTTCCATTATTCCAAATTGTTCCAATTGTATTTATTTTGTGACCTAAGATTTTCCATTTTCCGAAACCATAATGATACTTAAATTTCCATAAAGTCGTATTACTCATGAATCATATTTTAAAACCATATATATATTTATGTAATCACTTATTCTCTAAAACCCGATTTATTACTCTTAGGAATGTCCAAATTAGTATTTGTACACTAGTATAAAACAACTTATGTTTATACTTCAAAACTATGTTTCTAAATCTCATAACATTTTATTTAATAAATTAAATTTGTATTTAATAAAACATATTTTAAATCCATAACTATTTATACCAGTAATACTTACTATAAATATAAATATTTGATAAAACTATTTATAAAAGAGATTAGGCCAATTTATAAAACAGGAAAATAGGCACAAGGAAGAAGTTGCAAAAAAATTTAGTCTCAGGGACAACAAGTTTGTGTTTTAGTCTGAAGGACACAATCTAGTGTAAACAGAAAATGATAGTTACAACTATCATTCTATGATTTACACTAGAAAGTGTCCTTCAGCCTAAAAAGCAAACTTCTTGTCCCTAAAACTAAATTTTTCTTCAACTTTTTCCTTGAGCCTAAAAACCCCTTTATAAAACAGGTTTAATATTTATAATTTTAATAAACTCTCCTTACCAAATTATTGGTGTTTATAACTAAATATTTATCTATATAAATAAATAGATATATCTTTATTTAAGTCCAAAGCTTTGAACACTACAAGAAAATCGTTCTTTGGTTGCAGTATTCCGTGGCGTTTGATATGTAAGTGCAACTAATAATATTTCACTCTATATTATAAACGTAACATAAAATTGATAGTATCTCGCCTTAACTAAAAAAATTCCGCCTTATCCTAATAAACGTAACAAAAATTTTCGGCCTTCGTTATTCGTCTGCTGCTTAGAAAAATTTCTCCTCTACTTCTCATAACTAATAAACGTAACAAAAAAAAAATTTCCCTTTTCGCTTAACAAAATCCATGTCACCCTCAATTTTTGAATCAACCATTCCTCCATTTTCATCGTCGTTGTAGCACTCCATCATTCTACTCCTCTCTCCACCGTCGCGTAGCCCTCCAGCAAGAATTTCTCCTTATGGTACCCTAAATAGGTATATGTAGGTATGAATTTTATAAATCGATTTTGTGATTCTGTTTGTATTTCATATGAATTTGTATGCATCTTATTTTCAGATTTCTGCGTAAACCCTAATTGGAATAGTTGATTTAAGCCTAATTGGAATAAACACTAACTGACATAGTTGATTTAACCCTAATTGGAATAAACTCTAACTGAAATAGTTGATTTTATATGATTTTGTACGAGACAAAGAGTTTCTAAATTTTACTAAAGTTCAAGTCATTTCCTATATTCTGTTAGTGCAATATATTTGCTTTTTTTGTATCCAATTTATATTTCATGACTATCTTATGTTTGATAAATTTTCAGTAACATCTTATTTACTTAATTTCCCTCAATATCTTGTTTTTGATTGGTGAAACTATGGGCATACGAGGATTTGGTTATAATTATAATTATTAATTTTCCACCAGTGCAATGAAAAAATATCAAGAAAATTTGCATAGTAAAATTAATATTTACTATTATACTTCTTGTGCTTCTAACAATAACAAGTGTTTAGTGCACCACAATTCCAAAATGATTTTTTTTTGCATGAAACAAAATATCAAGTAAAGAAACCATCCAAGTGCCGAGCCCATAAAAGCGAGTTGAAACTTGAAGCTACTAATACAATGGGTTGGAGACAGAGAATGTTGGAGACATATAGATACTAAACACACAATACAAGACTTTCATGTAAAAGTTATAAAAAATAAAGAGTCATATAATCAGTTACTTGGTATTATGCAAGCAGTTATGCAAGCCTGAGACTGCCCATGGTTCATCTAAGCATGAATTTACTATAATAATACATTTTTAATCAAATAATTAGTCTCTTAGATACATCATTAGGAATAAAATATTCTATTAAGTAGCTTTTCACAGTGATGCCAGCTATTTGCTTATCATAAACTGTCATTGTTGTTTTAAATTGGTGTCTTTTTTGTTGTCTCAAACACAATGGCCAACAAAATTTATCTTCGTGAAACTAATTGGCATTATGTATTGACTCCTTTAACCAATAACCAAAAATACTCATATATTCAAAAATAAGAGTATCCGTCTTCATTAATTTTATAAATAAAGAGAAATGTCGAATAATAAGAAATGATTTTTTTCACAATCCAGCATTTAGATTTGTGTTAATTATGAAACTTGATATATAATCATGATTCATGATGAGTTATTTTCCAACATTTTCACACTCCTTGATGCATTTGATTAGAACTTTTTCCATTTAGTTCCCTTAATAAATAAAAATTTATTCCACTTTATTTTCATTGTCATAATTTATGTAAGTTTAGGCAATGATCCATGATATACAAACAATGAAACCACCGTAGATGACAAAGTATAATTCGTACAAAGGAGAGAAAATAATATATGTACAGGTTAATAGACTAGTTACTAGGGGCAATAACAAACTAGTAAATGATCTTATTCTATTTCTAGCAATAGTTCCTTTTGCTTTTACCTATTCACTTATATTTTTTTTCTTTCTAAGTATTTATGTATTATGCTTAAATCATGTTAATTGTGTCCAAAGGAATATATATAAAAGTATATTAAACGATACTTGATCTATTGCAACAACTACTTTTGATGTGTTAGCATAAGTCTGTATATCAAAATTAACAGTTATATTATCCGTGATTCAAAATTAGAAACTAAAATGGTTTGCTAGATACTATAATCTTATAAATTGCTTACTAAATGTTTAATAAGGAAGTATATGACACCAAATGAGGCACTAAGGCATGAAACCTGCAGGTATTATATGATGAGATGAGATATATGTTATCAAATCAAACTTAGAAGTTCAAACTAATAAAAGTAAGAGTGCTTATATGATTACCATTGCCATAAGTTATGCAGTACAAAAATGTTGTAGTTTTATGCATTTGTAGAAAATGAAAATTAAAAAAGAAAAGAAATAACCATTCTTCCTTTTTTATAAGAAAGAAACTAACAATTCTTGCTTTTTTGGAGATTGAATATTGAGATTTGTTTGATTGGATTGTGACTAAAAGTTTATTATGTATATATTGTGATTGATCAGTTTTCCTTTAGTGCATACTGCATTTTAACTCGATTGATGTTCTGTACGAAGCTTGGATTCAGATTTAGTGCATCTGATGGTAGTTTATATTTAACATCAACAACCTTGTTCATTTGTTCTTATATTATAGTTTCACATCTCTACAACGTATCTATTCAGATTAATGCATTCAATTTTTAAATAAGATAAAACATAGCAATTGTCAAGAGTGATGTTTGATATTGCGTTCTTACTCATATACGAGTGCGAACCCGTGCTATGCACACAGATTATTTTGAAAAACTTGTTATATTAAAAAAACAATAGCTTTATAATAAGTATTGGCAATCATTTCCATATAGAAAAAAATTAAATGAATTTTTAGCATAAATAAAGTGTTGGTCAAGTTCTCACTTACACATGGTGTTTTTTATATATACACTTATAAAATATTATATTTAAAATTTATTAAAATTTATTTATTTTATTTTTTGAAAGAAAAAGTTATTCACACATATAATGTGAATATTTTGGTGTGATTGTAATATGTTAAAATGAATTTGATTTTTATTAAGTGCATCTCATTATGTGCATTTCTATAACATTATTATGAATTTCATTTATTTTTTTAGCATTAAGTTCATTTTTACATTGATAAGTAGATGTACCTCATAATATCTATGTTTAATGATCTTATATTTATATACTTTCTTAGCTTCTCCCAACCGAATCATTGTGACATCAATTTTTTTTTTAAAATCCAATAAAGATTCTACTCATGTTTTAAAGAATATTAAATGAGAAAATTTATCTTGTCAAATGAAATTTCAACAAAATTTTGGTTTAATTTTCCAATGTCTTTTAGGTAGTAGTTGAGATAAGAAAATACTTAGCCAAGAAGTGGAAGATATATAAATTGTATACCTTATTATGTCAACTCTATTCTGCATGAACTAATGTCAAATGGGCACTGCTCTCCTTTGTAACGTTGGTTTATTTCATTAGGCTAGACTCTATTTGCGCCTCCATTTATTAAGTTCCACTTGCTCCTCTATTTATTAAGTTATAAATGTTTAGAGAAGGAGTTCATGTTGTTTTAGTATTTCATTGGTTGTTAACATGCAAAATATACCTATTTCCTGCTGTTGTTTGATGTTGTTGTTTGTTTTTACCACGACTTCATTCTCTTACCATAAGCTTTATTACCGTTTTGTTTTGTTTGCAATAACGTTGTTAACCTTATCTCTGGCATCTGTTGAAGCTGGAATAGGCCGTGAAGTTTATATTGATTTTCTTTTTCATACACTGACTTTATATTCCTTCATAGAAGGAACCCACAAATTTGACCTTGCACTCTTTCTTGTTTTTTCTCCTACGGCCTTGGTATGAATTTTCGATGTCTATCAGGTTTGAAATATAAACCACTTCCCATTATTATATCCTACACCTGTGATTCTTCTACTTTTTGTTTGGTGCATTTAGTGACTAGTGTTCTTGTATATGATTGCTCTTTTGGTTTGTTTATATACTAGTTTTCTAAATAATATTTACAGGGTAAATTCTCAATGAACTACATGCATTGTTTTTGTTGCTTGATGATGATCTGTGTTTTTAATGATGCTCTTAAAATTAGTTGTTATAATGACATGAATCTGCTTAAAAAATACAATGGTTATAAATGCATAACATCATTAAATTTGAGAGTTTCCTATTACTGTTCATTTTGAAAATAAATACACTATTAGGTCACTCAGTGCAGTTGCAATGAGTTTAAATTCAGTAGGTAGATATCATTTTAATAATATTAGGTGATCCCACATTCCCACTATCTGCATTATTCTGAAACAAGTAATTAGAGACTTAGAAACTTGAAGTATAAAGCATGCATGCAAATCAAACTCCACATTGAATCATACAAGTAAAGATGAATACTTCATCTTAGTTTCTGTAGTTCATAATATTAGATTAGGTGTAACTATTTGGGTTTTCAATAGTTCTTTGTTTGATTATAACAGCTAATCAATTTTCACGTCAAAGTTTGGAAACTTATTTGCCTTCTTATATCGATGATGGAAAAAGATTGGGTTTTTTTAAACAGGTGACAATACAATTCTTAACTTAATATGTATTTTGAGAATCAAAACATGTATTCTAATATTAAAACGCAAACATTTTTGTTTTTATTTTTTGTCATAGAACTAGTATAGAGTACCAACAAGGAGCATTGAATTTCGTGCATGCTGCAAAGAGGAAGATAAGAAATGTAGAAAAAAATTTATGTCCTTGCACAAATTGTCGGAATCTTAGCCGTCAAGATGACCACATCATCGTTGAACATTTATTTATGAAAGGAATGGATCCTAGATACAAGAGCAGTATATGGTATAACCATGGCGAAGAGATAAATGAAGAGAAGAAAGCAAAGTCGTTTGACGTATATGACCTATTTAAGATGATTCACTATGAAGATGAAAATTTTTCGAATCATGAATTTTTTGATGATGATAAAGATAATGATGATTTTCAGAAAAGGGAGGATGAGTTACTTAAGAATTTAAAAGATGCAGAAACTCCATTGTATCCTGGTTGCACAGATCACACAAAATTATCTGCAATCACCGTCTTGTATAATCTTAAATGTGAGACTAGCTTGTCCGATAGTGGGTTTGATAAGCTTTTAACTGTGCAACATTTATTTTTGCCGAAGGATAATGTGCTTCCCAAAACTTTATATGACGTAAAGAAATTTCTTAAAGCATTTGATATGGGTTTTAAAAAGATACATGCTTGTGAGAATGATTGTTGCCTTTTTAAAAAAGAATACAAAGATTTAGATACTTGTCCAAAATGTGGTTCTTCGAGATGGAAGAAAAATCAAGACACCAAAGAGATTATACATGGTATTCCAGTTAAAGTGTTGAGAAATTTTCCAATAATACCAAGATTTAAAAGAATGTAAAGATCTCAAAAGATGGCAGAAGATTTAAGATGGCATTTTAATAATAGAAGCAATGATGGAAAAATGCATCATCCCGTGGATTCCATGGCATGGAAAATGGTGGATGAAAGGTGGAAACCTTTTTCATCTGATCCACGCAATCTTAGACTTGGTCTTGTTACAGATGGATTTAATCCATTTTCCATGTTGAGTTCAAAATATAGTTGTTGGCCAGTAATTCTTGTGACATACAATTTCTCGCCTATATTGTGTATGAAGAAGGAAAATATTATGTTAACTTTACTTATTACGGGCCCAAAGCAACCCGGGAATGATATTGATGTATATTTGGCGCCTTTGGTGGAAGACTTGCATCATTTGTGGTGTAATGGAGTTGATGCTTATGATGCATTTAGTAAAACATTGTTTAAACTGAATGCAATTTTGCTATGGACGATTAATGATTTTCCGGCTAATGGAAATCTTGCTGGATGTCGTGTGAAAGGGGAAAAAGCTTGCCCATTATGTGGTGTCAATACCCATAGTCGTTGGTTGAATCAAAGTCGAAAGAACATCTACATGGGCTATAGAAGATTTCTACCTATTACAGATTCACGGAGGAAATAAAAGGCTTGGTTTGATAACACCATAGAGAAAGGTAGTGCTCCTAGAATTCTAACTGGGAGAAACATTTATGCATTGTTGAAGGATTTTCCAAATTATTTTGGAAAAGGAAAGGAAAAGAAAGAGAGGGAAAAGAAAAGTAAGAAGAGGAAGTGTGCTCATGATACAGAAGATGAATATGATATAGTAAACGATCCTACAAAAATAGAGTTATCAAGATGGAAAAAAGATCAATTTTCTTTGATTTGCCATATTGGGAGGTTAGTGGTAAATTTATTTACTTTTCATTATTTTAACAGAATAAAAATATATTAACGCGTTATAGTTTTGATTTTCGTAGGAACTTCCCTTACGTCACAATTTAGATGTGATGCATGTGGAGAAAAATATTGGTGAAAGCATATTGGGCACGATGTTGCATGGTAATAAATCAAAAGATGGAATCAACTCTAGAAAGGATTTAGAGGATTGGGGAATTCGAAATGAGCTTCATGCACAACCTCGTGGGAATAAAACATATCTTCCACCGGCTCCATATCTATTGTCAAATTCTAAGAAAAGTTATTTTGTAAAAGATTGTACGATTTCAAAGGGCCTGATGGCTATTGTTCAAATTTGAAGAATCGGATTTCGTTGCAGGATTGCAAAATTAATGGATTGAAGTCACATGATTACCATGTATTAATGCAACACTTATTGCCAATAGCATCAAGAGGATTAATAGCAAAGAAGGCGAGAAAAGCAATAATTCGCTTATGTTCTTTTTTCAACAAATTATGTCAACGTGTTCTTGATAGAGAGAAGTTGGAACAAATCAATATTGAGATTATTGAAGTTTTATGTGAGCTTGAAAATTTTTTCCCACCATCTTTTTTTGATATAATGGTACATTTCTCGATTCATTTTGGAAAAGAAGCACTAATGTGTGGACCAGTTCATTTTTGTTGGATGTACCCATTTGAAAGATATATGATGATACTTAAAGATTATGTAAGAAACTATGCACGACCAGAAGGATGCATTGCAGAATCCTATCTTGCAGAAGAATGCATGAGGTTTTTCGATGAATTTTTGAAAAAATCAAGACAAATTGAGGAGAAAGAAACTTGGAATGAAGATTTTGAAAGCAATGTAATACTTGAGGGACATCCGATTTCAATGTCCAAGACAGTTACATTGTCAGTCAATGTGAAAGAAATTGCTCATTTAGCCGTGTTAATGAATATGGTTGTGGTGGAACCATTTATAGAGTAAGTTTATGTTACATTATTTTAATGTGATTGTAATGCTAAATATAACTTATAATCACTTGTTCTATACTAGTTTGCATTTGGAGGAATTAGAAAATTCAAACGAGCACATGAGAAAAATGCGACCTTATTTTGGGAAACACATACAAAAAAATTTGCCGATTGGATTAAAAGGAAGGTTAGTTGGATTTTAAATATATTCTCATTTGACTAATAATATTACTCTAAAATATTCATGTTAAATGGAATTTGTTGTAGTTACCTATTAACTCCAAGGATCACAACGAAATGTTAAAATGGATTGCTTTTGGTTCGAAGAATGATGCATTGTCTTACAAAGGATATATCATCAAAGGGCAAGTTTTCATATAAAAGATGTAGCGAGAGAAACTCAAAATAGTGGGGTGACTTTTGATGCGACTACTATGTGTAGAGCAAGTGCAAAAGATATGTCCCAAGTGGTTGATGTGGTCACTTATTATGGAATATTGACTGATATAATTTTATTAGATTATCATGTGTTTTATATTCCAGTTTTTAAGTGTCGTTGGGCACACAAAGGAAATGGAGTATAAGTTGATGAAGATGGGTTCACTCTTGTTAATTTACATCAAAATCAAGCATCGTTTTCAAAAGATCCATACATACTTGCATCTCAAGCAAGACAAGTATTTTATTCACGAGAAAATGATATTTCAAATTGGTATGTTGTAATGAAAGCACCATCAAGAAGTTTTTATGATTTAGAGACAAATGATTACGCCGAAGAAGACATCCAAATCGAGGAAGATTGCGAAATAACTGAAATGGATGATGAAGATATTAGCTATGTTAGGGAGGATTGCGAAGGCATACTTGAGTAGATTATATGTTAAATTAGTTTTTGCAAGGAAGAAGTTTGGTTTAGGTGTTTTTTTATGTTATGTTTTTGTTTTGTTTTAAGACCTAAATATGATACTTGAGGTTGTTATTTTGGAATATGTGAAACTTGCTCATTTAATTACAGTCATGCAGTTTACTTCTTTTAATTTTTCAAAATGATGCTATGTGAATTTGGGATAAATGGATGTGCACCATTATTTTATTTCTAATTTTGTGTGGAATGAATAGAGTTTGTGATATTCAAAATTTGGGAATTCCAATGGTTGTTTGGCCGGGTAGGATGTGTCTTCAGTAAGTTAAAAATGAAGCATATGAGCTTAGAGGAATATTGACTGGTTTTTTTGTTTTTAACTTATATTAGTCTCTGTTTGAAATGTACAAATTAGCTATGAAGTTTATGAGCCGATCTTTTAAAAAATGAGAGCAAATACAATATACCATATGAGCCGATCATTATTTGTATAAAATTATCAGTATTGTTTTATCAAGTTTAATCATATCATTGTTTGAATGATGAAAATGTTTCAAAGCTTGTACTCATATAAACATAGCTCTATTTGACTCATAATGGCAAAAGTAGCGTGTCTATGAAATATGAACTAGAACACTGTATTTCCTTTATCTTTTGTTTAGATAATTTAATCAATTGTATTTGTATAATTGCTATAACCACCAATATGTAGGGAACAATACAGAAGTATTTTCATCTGTAATTAATAAGCTTTGGCAATTTGTTCATACTCATAGCAAACTTCAATTTGTGTGGTTCTTTCCTGAGAAAATCTTTTTATATTTGGATTATTCATATGGTAGCACTATACTTGCTTGAGTTGATGGCTGTAGTGATTTTGGGTTTTTATTTTTCAGTGTTTTTGCGGTAATTTAACTCCCTTTGTTCATGACTGTATTTGTGGTCCTCTGAGATGCACAACACTGTATTATATAACCATCATTTAATTTTTCAAAATTTATGCATTAGTTGTGTAGGATGCACCATAATATTCTAGCATCTGCATGCAATTTACTTCTTTTACGTAATGTACATCTAAAAAATATTGTATTATGTTTCATTTGCAGAAAAGAGATGTTTCCAAGCTTTGTACGTATACGCAACCAGAGAAAGACCGAAGAGGAATCCCGAAAGTATAATTCAAAGCGGAAGTGTCAAATTTAAGAAGCCAACCGGTGTTTGCAATGAATGGCAAGAACAAACAGCCAATGCTAAGAAGTGGAGAAATGATTGCAATGAAGGCTAAGAACAAGTAGTCAATGCTAACAAGCCAGTTGGTGCTTGCAATGAAGGCGAAGAACAAGCAATCGATGATTTCAATGTAGACCAAGACCAAGCAATCGATGATTTCAATGTAGACCAAGAAAGACTCTGCTCAGAAAATGAAAGGCCTTCTGACCTAAATGCTGATGCTGAGATGGAATTCGAAAGACCAAGTGAAGCTGAAACTGCAAATACATCTCGGAAAAGAGTTGGTAGAGGTCCAACAAAAGCAAAAAGGCTCTCGTTAAACTACCGAAGTAGAATTGAAGTTGAGTTTAATGATATAGCCGTACCTATAGGACCAGGGTTGGTATATTTATCTTCTTTTCTTGGGCCGCTTGTGCGGGAGCACGTTCCATACACGCTTGATGATTGGAGGCTTCTAAGTGATGAGTTGAAAACTGTTTTATGAGAATCGATTCAGGTATGGAAAAGTAAATAATTGCACTAGTTAAAAGTTGTTTTTGCAGTTTCATCTAGGCACTAGTTAAATAATTGCACTAGTCAAATGTGTGTGTGGGCGCGCGTGTGTGTGTGTGTGTATACCAGGTATTGTAAATGTGAGTGTTGTATGTTTGGTTTTATAAGATTTCAAAGAATAAAGGCTTTGAGCACATAGTGCTTCAACTGCAAATACAAATTGTTTAGTGCAAATGGTTTAGGATATAAAGGGATTTCGATTAATCCAAATTTCAAAGGTTGTATCTTCATTTGATTTGAATTTCAATTAATCTGATATGTCGGGTTTTAGGACTTCAAGTGTGTTTGGTTCCATATATACATAAATATAGTTTCTTATACAGTTTAACCTCTTTGGAGTTTCAAGATTTGCGGTCTTGAATGTATAAACAGTTATGAGTACACGTATGAATTTATGTATAAAGGAAGTGCAAAAGTTTAAAGAAATTTATGTATAAAGGAAGTGCAAAAGTTTTAAAGAAATTTATGTAAATTTCTTTGCATTTCGAGCATATCAAATGCACTTTATTTTTGGACATTTGCGAAATCTTTGAGTATAGGCACCAAGTGTTTATGAAAATCAGGTTTGTGAAGATGAATGAATTTTGAATCTGTAAAAGTTTGAATGTATATATCATAGTATTTCAAAGTAATATAAACTTCGTGTGTGGATAGGTTTTGAATGTGAAAATTTTAAAGTAATGTTAATATGTATAATTTTTAGATACATATCAGGTTCATTTTAGGAAATCTTAGGGATATGAATAAATACCCTATCATGAGTTTTGGAAATGATGATAATTTTGTCTATGTATGAGTCTTAAGTGTATAAGTTTCGGTTTTAAATAAATGACAACTCTTAAGTATCAATCAATTTTGAAGTATTTATGATTATGGGCAATGTTAAATTTTAAAAGTATAATAACACGAACTGTGGATGGATACTTAACTTTGGATACAGGGACAGTCCAGTCACATTAAATTTTATAGGTATGAGCTTTTTGGATGCGAGAATTTTTATACACAAATGATTTCATATAGACAAGTATCAATTCTGAATATGCGGGTGATCTTGTATATACTTATTTTTGTGAAAATTTGGTTTTGAATGCATATATATGATGCATGAAATGTCATATATGGCTTTAAACATGTTACCTCTTGAACGTGTAAATTTACACAAAATTTTATAATAATAAAGTGTGCACATGATTTCAAAGTATTTTATTTTCAAGTACACCAGATTCAAAGATGCCTACTTTCAAGTGAATACATCTTAAACTCTAAAATTGCAGGTGTATACATATAAGCTTTTCAGTGAGTGATAATTTTAACAACCGCTCTTATATGTGTACACAAACTTTATAATCCATATATAATTCATAAATGTCCTGTACAGTTTCAGTCTGTCCTATACATTTATGTGTGAATACTCCGACTACGAGTTTAATTGTGGTCTTTAGCATTAAACTTCAAACTGTATATACATTTACAAGATGCAACATACAACAACAACCTCGAAATGGGAATACTTTGGATAAATTCAAATATTTTCATGTATTGTTGCAGGCTAGATTTAAATTGGAAGAGGATTGGCAAAAAAGAGCTATATTTCAGCAAATGGGAATACTTTGGAGATCCTCGAAAAAAAATTGGTGCGAAAAATTAATAAAGCAGAGACAGAAGAGGAAAGACTTAATCTGAAACCGACCAACATCAAAAGCATGATAGAATGGAGAAAGTTTGTAAAGGCAAAAACAAGTATGGAGTTTAAGGTAACATAAAGGAAAAAAAGTATAATTACATTCTTTCTTTTATATGTTATTTTCAATATGTTTTTTATACTAGTTATTAAGTTCTAACACCTTCCAATATTTCCAGAAATGAAGTGAGAAATATACGGCCCTTAGGAATAAACAACTTCCACATACATCTGGTCATAGAGGAATGGCTAGATTGACTGAGGACCTGGTTAGTTTATTAACTATAGCATTATTTGCCTAAGTATTTAATACCTATCAGTTTATTTATTTAATGTTATTCTAAATTTAGAAAGAGCAGAGTTCAGATCCATTGTCCATAACTAGAGTTGATGTTTGGATTAAATCTCACATTAGAAAGAATGGTGAACCGGTGAGCATGGATGCTGCAAATACTATTGTAAGAATTTTTTTATTTTATCGTATATTAAAAATTGTCTGAAACTATGATAATTTTACCATCATACATTATTTGTATATATTTAATTCATGTAGGAGGAGTTTAAAAAATTAGATAACCTATCACAGTCCACTTCGTCATATAATGTCAAAGAAGATGCTATTGCATAAGTACTGGGGCAAGATAAACCAGGACGGTTAAGGGAAATGGGAAGGGGTTGCATCTTAGCCAAGCTAACTTTGTCACGATCCAGAGATAAACAAGTATCTCAGTGTCAACAACAAATAGCAGAATTGTAGAGTATCTTAAAAATGCTGATGGACAAGAAGGTAAACTTTTATTGAAAGATGTTAACAAGCATACTACTCAGCTTAGTATACAATAGTATTAGCTTGTAAAATATACAAAGATGTATGTGTTTTTATATACTAAGGTTTTCTAAATGCTTTGGCACAGGATAAACAAACTACAAAAGAAGGGAGCACACATGAATTGGTAAAAAATAAATATATTACTGAAGAAACAACACTTGGATTTTAGTTTTTGATCCAGTAATTAATATAATTTTTGGTGGAATAATTGTAGGGCAATGCCAACGTATGTGAGCTATTGAATTGGGATGGAACATCTAAAGTTGTTGCCGAAGGGAGAGTGGTGTCTACTGACCCAAATGAGGTTGTCGGTGGCATTCATATTGGACCAAATGCTGTGAGCGTTGTTATAGATTGCGTAGATAAACCAGATGCTTATTTATGGAGACCTACACCTCATATGTCAGTATTAGGAAACACTGAGAATAAGGTGGTAGCATGGCTAGCTACTTGCAATAAGATGATGCTGCAAGGACACTTGAATGAAGTTAGCACGGTATATTTTCTATGCATACTATCAACCGACAATTGTAGCTTGACTTTTTTTATTCATTTCAGTCAACATTTTTCAAAAACACATGAAATAATTAAATTTTCTGTGCATACTATATGTTTATATTTTTCCTTTTTAGAGTAACAGTAGTGTCCATGATAATAGATGCAAGATTTATGATTGGAATGAGAGTGATGTGATAGTTGCCGAAGAAAGAATCTGTTGTGGTGATTCAGAACATATTGTGAATGGTATTCCGCTTGGTCCATCTGCCGTTGTGGTTTTGGTCGATAATGTAAAAAAGGAGATGCTTACTTATGGTGACCCACAACTGATATGTTGCGTATTAGAGATGCAGTTGGTAGGAAAGTAGCATGGCCAAAATCAAAAGTTGAAGCTGAAAAAGGAAGTGTTGCGACTTCTTCTTCTGGACTCGGACCCATAATCTCGAAGAAACCACACCAATATGTAAGTATATATTTTGAAGTATTTTTATGTATGTATTTTGCATAATAACCTCGTTTTTTGCCAGCCAATTGCAGAGTTGATAACAAATAATAAATGCAAGATAATTGATGTGGGTGAAACAATTGAAGTGGTGGCTGAAGGAATTATCGCTTCAACTGATCCAACATCGATGGTCCATTGTCGTCCATTGGGATGTGATGCTGTAAAAGTTTGGGTAGACTTCGTAAGAGTTCCAAATGCAGTGCTATGGAGACCTACATCGGAGTTGACATGGATGGAAGATGCTTTTGGTACCACCATAGCTTGGTCGATCTCAAAAGTCATTGGGGAACAAAATAAAAGGTGTGATTTCTATTATATATGAAAAGTTATTATTTTAATAGTTAGCCTTCTACTTTTTGCAAAGTTGTTGATCTATAAAAGGTGTGATTTCTAATATATTTATGTTGGAAAAATATTCATGAGTGAGTACTGATATCTGCCTAAAATCGACTGTTTGATGCTCTGTCAGCTGGTTGTTTCAAAGTTCAACCATCGCAAAGAAAAAAGACATATTTATTGCAATTTTTTAGTAATTTCAATTACACACATAATGATAATAAATTGAACAAAAAATTATTTTCTTTACTAGGAATAAAATGTAAAAATATTGAAGATAATGTACAACGATGTTGTTAATATCGTTATTGGATACTTATCGAGCAAGTACTGATATAAGATATCTGTAATACAGGGAAAATTCGAATTATATTGGTGAAATATCAGAATTATAGTTATAGTCTTTACTACGCAATAATAACCTAAAGATATATGATATTCTAAATACCAAGATGAAACAGTAATTTAGTAAATTATTTATGAAGAAAATAAACATTTGAAAAGACCAATCTAAAATTTGAACAATAGACAAAAACAAAATTAGCACACATGCTTTTATATTTGGAGCCATCCATCGTTTAGAACAATTGAATATGAGGAGTTTAACTTTTCCATATCAATATTTTTTAATAATTGCATATATTGATGATACAAATGGTATTTTGTTAATTTTTCTGAAAAGTGAACTGTGATTTCAGGCAGAAATTTTAGTAAATCTCGGGCAAATTTTAGTAAATCCTAAATTTTTGTTGCCATTTGATTGATGAAACTCTGATTTTCAGTTGTTAAATTTTCTGGTGAAGAATCAATGCATTCTGAATCAGTTTCAGCATCTTCAGCTGGGACAAATTCACGTGTGTTTGATGTTTAGTGAATATTGGGTCCTTGTACCTCTCCCATACTGCTTCTGAAACCAAAATGAATGAAATAAATTGTACACTAATATAAAGTAGAAAAATAAGTTGTACACTAATTATATATAATCTTCGGACACAAACAACATCTGCATTGTTTATATATTATAAAGAAAATAAACCAGTTCGTCAAAAAAGTTAGAATCATAATTTCCATAGGCGATAACGTTGCAGTTGATGGTATATGTATAAGAAGTTTCAAATTTAATAATGTTACAGTTGACCATTTAATTCACTTATTTGATCTTCAATTTGATTATCTGCTGGAGTAGGATACCCAACAAAATTAATGAAATATCAAGCAATATATCAGCCAATTCTTTGGCCACCTAAATACTGCGACTGAGTGTACTTTCGGTGGCAGTAGGGTGGGTGGGTTTGTGGGCTTTAATTAGCTACGAATTTTCTGTTATCTACAAATTTGGTTGAAAGTTATAAGCATTGTTTTCTTTGTTTGTTGTATTGCACGCTCTCTCTCTCTCTCTAGCGCCGAATGCAGTTTAAAATATTCCTGATACTTTTGCATTGTATTTGAATGAGTGTGTTCTGGTCTTGCCTTACCATGTACACAAGTCCCTTTACAAAAATATTCCTGATACTCTGAGTGTATACCTTAAGCAGCATGTTTCTTGCCTGCTTTAAATATATTTTATTGAGTTTTGCAGATGGATCTTTGGACTTGCACATAGTTAAGTCTGGTCCTTTTTGCAGTGGTTGTACATTTCTAATAGGGTAGCTAAGAACACTAGAAATTATGGTTATACCTTTTTTATTCCAATATTCAAGTTTTAGATCCTCGTTGTTGATTATTACTTGTCTACAGGTGGATGAACTTCTCCGAAGAAATTATCAGTTGCTTATGGTATTTGCTTAGCTAGTTGTTTATGGTATTTGCTTAGCTAGTCATCTACGTATGGATTTTACGGTAGTTCAGTTGTTTATTTCATTTTGTTTCTGGTATTTCAGTTGTATAAACTTCTCTACATATGGATTTTATGTTAACTTTTGTCTTGAAACTACTGTATTTATGTACTAGTTGTGTGACTATGTACGGTTATGTACTACTTCTGTATCAATGTATGGTAATGTACTACTTGTGTTTATGTTAGTTCATTTGTTCATGTATTTTTTGTTTATTATTGAACTATTTATTATTACTGTTTAATATAAATTATGAATAAAGTGAATTAGAGAGTGAATGAGCTACAGAATGTGAGAAATAGACATAGAAAAGCAAAAATATTTAGTAACGTTTATCAAACGCTACGGAAAAAATATAATGGCAGAAAAAATGCAACAAAAAAAATATTGCTGCGGTGAAATATACAGCCTTTAGAATGATCAATCTATAACAGCGTCTATTTAGTGGCGTTTAGAAAACGCTACGGAAAAAATATGTTGAAAAAAATCGCTGCTAAAAAATATGGTGGCAGAAAAAAACGCAATGAAAAAAATATATTGTTGCGACGAAATATATATTGTGGCATATAATAAACGCAGCTATAAGGTTTGGGTTTAAGTTGTAACCCAAACATCACTTTTGGTGGCGTTTCAACATGCTACAAAAAAAGATTTACGGTGACGTTTTTTTGCCGCCGCAATAAGGCACATTATAACGGCGTTTACAAAAACGCAACCAAAAATATTGGTTTTTTAGTTGCATGTCGTATGGCGGCGTTCTCTAAAACGCCACCATAAGTTATGGCTGCGTTTTTTGTGCGCCACCAAAAGTACTTTTTGGTGTAGTGGGATCAAATGATTCAAAATCCACAAACACATTAGAATTCATTATGACTAAATATTAGATTATCACAAGATTTTTAGTCATGAGCTAACACCGTAGAGTTCTAACTCTTAACTATATACCAAATCAAACTTATAATATAAATTTATTATTGTAAATATATATTTATATATAACCAGCTACCAAAATAATCACTTCAACATCTGGGCACAACATTACAAACACAACAATACTCAAACATGTTCAAACAATGGATCGGGAATGCACCGGTCATTTTAACCGCTTCACCAATTACAACTCAGTCACAAGTTTCAGTTTTAAAATGCAATTTTGACCCTTTAAATCACATAATTTTAGAAAACTCACAACATGAAAGTTGTAGCACAAAGTTTATACTTTCCAAAACATTAAATATTATCAAAATCCGATAAGAAATAAGAAAGTTATGTTTAAATCACTAACAATGTTTAGCACAGAAATTTGACAGGGTAGAGACTATTACTCTGTTAAAAACCCAATGTTGACCAAGAAATCTTCGAAATATGAGAAAGTAATTAAAACAAACGTTCTTCCTTAAGTAATTATATTTCTACTGCAAAATGATTCAACACAATTGGATTTATCAATCAAAGTTATGTCCATTTTACTCTCAGGTATCAACTCAGAGAATTTTTATATGGCTGTGCTATAACATTAGTTTCAAACTCAATTCCGACCCATTAAACTAAAAAGTTTTGAAATATGGTTAAAAGAGAACTTGTAGCTAATTGATATATCTTTCTACCACACAAAAATTGAGTCATTTTGGATAATTTTAGACTATGATATCACTGTTTTACAGCAGCGATCTTTACACTTCATTTTCAGCAAATAATCTAATAATCACTTAAACTCAAGCAAACAACTCACAATCAAATTTAAACCAACCCAATCAACAAACCATTTAATTCAATTCTAATAGCAACTAAAAATTATTCTCATGAATTAGAGATATTATTGTGAGTGGTTTACTCACCTTAATTTCTATGTTTGCTCAACAAATTTGCAGCCAAAATTCACTTGATTCCAACTTGAAGAAACCCTAGAACTCCAAAGAAATAAACAACACAAAAGATTCATAAATCACTAAAAGACTTGAAGTTAATTACTTAGGTTGGTAAGCAAAAGCTTAGATTTCTTACCTTGATTTTACTTGATTTTTCCCGATTTTATTTCTAATTTAAAAATAAGCTTTTGGATTGAATAAGAAGAGGGATGAACCCTAGTTTTTCTTTCAGATGTTGATCGTACAAAAACTTCTCTCTCTTTTTTTTGAGAAAGAAAAATAAGAAGTATCTTCTTATTTGCTCAAATGGATTGATATTTGCTTAGGCCCAAACCCATATTAACAAAGTGTTACAAAATCCTAAGTGTTACCAATTTTCTGTTTTGTTTTTAACACTAATAAAACACAAACCTTCACTAACCAATAGTTTATACAATATGAATTGATTTCTAAACTTTACCAAGACTAATCACAAGTTAAATTCTCATAATTTTTAAAGAGAATAAATTATAAATTATAATTTCTTAATTTAAACTAAAAATCACAATATTAACATTTTAATCTAATTACCAAATTTTATATAATTGATTTAATAATATTCCAATTTCAATTGAAATTCTTTATTTAAGAAATAAAACCTATTCCATTGATAAATCAAATCAAATATTCTCAAAACATGATTTGATTTCACAATTAAATTTGAAAAATCATAAATTAGAATTAATCATTGCTAATTAAATTTAATTAATTTGTTAATTTACACCAGAGTTGTTACAGACTTTCCCTCTTAATGAAATTGCATCCTCGCAATTTCCTTAATGAAAGAAATCCATAATATAAATTTCTTCTTAAAACAATTATTTGCCAACAGGTTTCTAATTTCATTTCCAAAATCTTCCGATTAATATCAGTCCAAATTATAACACTAAACTCAAATTTTTAGTTATCAAAATTTCTCAAAATTCCCCAAAAATATTCTAATGTCTCAAATTTGCTGAAAATTTCGCCAGCGTCTCCTTTGCGTGGCTAGCATTTCGAAAATTTACAATATAAATATAATTACATAATATACATCTCATCTCAAGGATGAGGCATCCCGTAGGGAAAAATAAAAAAATGCGATATGTAATCCGAGATACGTACCTTATATTTGAAATATTAGCGAGTCCGCTAATATTCCTTAAGCAAACAATTTATGATCTTTTGAATGATATCTATTTAACTTCAGATACCTGCACCTATCTTAAAAATTCATATTAGTATTTAATATCAAATTCATATCATATAGGAGATATTAACAATTCATGATTACACTTTAGGTAGATTGACATCATAATATTCCATAATGAAAGAAATCCATACTTAAATTTCCAACTTTTAATTATTACTTATGTCAAAATGTCACGTTCGATGTTTAGGAACCCCTATCGATAACATGGCGTCCCACATATCGATCAGAATCCTTAAACAACGTCCGGATAAGTCAACACAATAGATAATCTCAAGTTTAGATGCATTTATTTTATTATCACTAACATCCATGCATCCAATTTTAAATAAATGCAACAAAGCAATCAATTCCTAGTAACCAATCAACCAATCAACCAAAACATACATAATCAATTACAACAGAACAATTCAATGTCTGAAATTCCGCTGCGCAACTTTGATTATTCCTAGATCATTTAAATATTATACTTATTCACTCAAATTTCCTAAATTTTCTTTTAAAAGAAAATAGGTCACTTTAATTTAATTCATTCCAATTTAATTCCAAAATTTCCTCAACTCTAAAAGATTTTGTTCATTATTCACTAGAGGTTTTAATGTCACAAATTCCAATTTATGAAATTAAAATTTTTAAAATCAATTTACGCCTCAAATGATTATCTCGATAATAATTTATATTCCTATCCCTAATTAGATAATTAATATAGTGAATATTAGGCTCAGGTCCCTAATAAGTTTCAAAATACACAAAAACCCCAGTAAAAAAGGTATGTAAATTAGGTCCCTAAAATTAAGTTACTAAGTAATTACATATAGTTATGCAATTATTCACTAAATAATTGCAGACATTTATGCAATTATATCCAAAAGTTGCATAAATTTATGCAATTTTTTTCGGTGAATAATTGCGGAAATTTTCGCAACTTTTTTGGTGAATAATTGCAGAATTTTCCGCAAATTTTTGAAAAAATTACGGAAATTTCTGCAAATTTTTGAAAAAATTGCGGAAATTTCCGCAATTTTTCAGTGAATAATTGTGGAAATGTCTGTAATTTTTTGATATAATTGCATAAATATCTGCAATTATTTACTGAATAATTGCATAAGTGTATGCCATTATTCGATAACTTAATTCTAGGGACCTAATTTACAAACTTTTTTTTACTGGGGTTTTTGTGTATTTTAAAACTTATCAGGGACCTGTGCCAAACTGTCCCATTAATATATTATCTACCACACACCCCAGGGGATAAGACTCTAAGTCATCTAAGTCTCGGACCTGTGATATTATATGTTATAATGTTCTGACACCGCTCTGATACCAAACTGTAACGACCCCACCGCGATGCCCAGATTTGCAAAGAACATTACAAGTAATGTCATCTGCTAATCCGGAGAATACGGCTTGTTAAGGGCGATCGAATATGAGTATATCTTTATACTAATACTGACACGTCATTTATACTGTTTCGCTTAATATCTGAACTGAATTTGACATGTACAATATTAATACGAATTAATAGACACACCGATTTCTCAGAATCAGAACAATATATCATATAAATAATAGTCACATATCACAGTGGAATAAATCTCAACTTATACATATACAAATTATTTAGTTTACAAAATAAAATACTAAACTCGATTGTTATACAAATTTAACAATTCTCTAATCTCAATTATACATTTTATATACAAGGTCCAAATTCCTAAATGGGATAAACTAAAAGTCCAAATGTTTATCTCCTTGCTAGCACAACCATTCAAAGGTCAACCTGTCCTGTAACCTGAAAATTGTCGGCCTGACCCGAGCAAAATAACACCCGGGTTAGACTATCTCTAAATATCCAATAGGGTGAGAACAAGATATAACACAAGAACAAACAACATATAAGTAAATACAGATGTTCATGATTGAATTCACGGAACAAAACACAATATCTCCAAGCACACAAATGTCAATGATTAACTCGGTACAGGGTTATAAGTTTACGTCACAAACACGAACTAGTCACTAAACACAAAATAACATAATTAACTTAACATCCATCACAAGACACAAGAACAAATATTTATTTCACGAACACACGACACAAAAATATATGTTTATTTCACAAACAAAAGACACAAGAATATATATACTTATTTCACGAACACAGAACAACCACAAAATTCAAATATCCAGAATCCAAGTGATCTTAATCCAAACTGATTGTAATGATCGTCCAAAACAATCGCAATGATTGTACTCAAAACCCATGGCAAACAAACAAACAAATTGGTATCACTCGAACCGATCCGATACCAAGGATCATACTCAGACCAGGAACACAGAATCACAGAATAATCTCAAAGATAGTCCATACCGATCAAGGTGATCGTAGAAACCATGATTCATTTATTTAATATTATTAAATTATTATGTTCGAAAAGAAATCAAGGAATAAACTACTTAAGGATCTAGCAGCCACTTTCCGCACACCAAAAGAGAGTAAACTCTAAAGTGTCAAATACTATCACCTTCAGTAATCACTAGAATTTAACCAATACGTCCCATACCGTATGGTGAAATTCAAGTATTTACTAAAAGCTAGTAAATATCACTTATTACGGATACCACTGGAAAACCTGAACCATATTCTCTAAAGGATCTAGCAACCACTTGTCGCACACCAGAAGAGAATACAACTCTAAAGTGTTAAGTACTTCCTCAATTCGATCATAAGAACTTAACCCAAGCATCCCATACTACCCGGTGAAATTCATGTATTCGCTAATGAGTTAGTAAATTCCACTCAAACATTCTATTCAATGAGTTATACCATAATCAATAAAGTGTTATTCGAAAGCATTTAAACCAATCGATAACATATATCGTTTATTAGTATTTCCCAAATTATAGAATTAAGGTTCTCAAAACCTTTATTTAATTTGTCACTTATTAAAATTTTCCATTATTCCAAATTGTTCCAATTGTATTTATATTGTGAACTAAGATTTTCCATTTTCCGAAACCATAATGATACTTAAATTTCCATAAAGTTGTATTATTCATGAATCATATTTTAAAGTGGAAATTAGGGAGGCGTCCCTATCATACTTTCATATTGTAAAGCGGGTCCCTGTCAAAGTTTCATTGTAAAGCGGGTCCCTGTTTTCTGGAAACGAAGAAAAATTATTGCTGAAATGTTTGCAGCTTTTATAAATAAGTGCTGATATTTCAGCAACTATCTGTGTCAAAGTTTTATTGTAAAAGCAAAGAAAAATTATTGCTGAAATGTCAGCAACTTTTATAAATAAGTGCTGATATTTCAGCAACTATCTGTGTCAAAGTTTTATTGTAAAAACAAAGAAAAATTATTGCTGAAATGTCAGCAACTTTTATAAATAAGTGCTGATATTTCAGCAACTTTCATAAACTGTGTTCATAGTATACATAAATGTTGCTGAAATATCAGCAACTTTTATAAATAAGTGTTGATATTTCAGCAACTTTCATACACTATGTTCACAGTGTACAGAAATGTTGCGGAAATGTAAGCAACTTTTACGAAATGTTGCATCATGCTCTGCAATAATCGGGAATAAAAAATAGGGACCTAATTTACACTGAAATTTAGTGAAGGACTTTTCGTGAATTTTGAAACTTAATAAGGACCTGTGCCAAAAGTACACTATTTTAAAACCACATATATATTTATGTAATCACTTATTCTCTAAAACCCGATTTATTACTCTTAGGAATGTCCAAATTAGTATTTGTACACTAGTATAAAACAACTTATGTTTATACTTCAAAACCATGTTTCTAAATCTCATAACATTTTATTTAATAAATTAAATTTGTATTTGATAAAACATATTTTAAATCCATAACTATGTATACCAGTAATACTTACTATAAATATAAATATTTGATAAAATTATTTATAAAAGAGATTAGGCCAATTTATAAAACAAGTTTAATATTTATAATTTTAATAAACCCTCCTTACCAAATTATTGGTGTTTATAACTAAATATTTATCTATATAAATAAATAGATATATCTTTATTTAAGTCCAAAGCTTTGAATCAAATGATAAAAAATCCACAAACACATTAGAATTCATTATGACTAAATATTAGATTATCATAAGATTTTTAGTTATGAGCTAACACCGTAGAGTTCTAACTCTTAACTATATACCAAATGAAACTTATAATATAAATTTATTATTGTAAATATATATTTATATATAACCAACTACCAAAATAATCACTCCAACGTCTGGGCACAACATTACAAACACAACAACACTCAAACAGGTTCAAGCAATGGGTTGGGAATGCACCGGTCATTTTAACCGCTTCACCAATTACAACCCAGTCACAAGTTCAGTTTTAAAATGCAATTTTGACCCTTTAAATCACATAATTTTAGAAAACTCACAACATGAAAGTTGTAGCACAAAGTTTATACTTTCCAGAACATTAAATATTATCAAAATCCGATAAGAAATGAGAAAGTTATATTTAAATTACTAACAATGTTTAGCACAGAAATTTGACAGGGCAGAGACTATTACTCTGTTAAAAACCCAATGTTGACCAAGAAATCTTCGAAATATGAGAAAGTAATTAAAATAGACGTTCTTCCTTAAGCAATTATCTTTCTACTGCAAAATAATTCAACACAATTGGATTTATCAATCAAAATTTATGTCCATTTTACTCTCAGGTATCAACTCAGAGAATTTTTATATGGCTGTGCTATAACATTAGTTTCAAACTCAATTCCGACCCATTAAACTACAAAGTTTCGAAATATGGTTAAAAGAGAACTTGTAGCTAATTGATATATCTTTCTACCACAAAAAAATTGAGTCATTTTGGATAATTTTAGACCATGATATCGCTGTTTTACAGCAGCGATTTTTACACTTCATTTTCAGCAAATAATCTAATAATCACTTAAACTCAAGCAAACAACTCACCATCAAATTTAAAGCAACTCAATCAATAAACCATTTAATTCAATTCTAATTGCAACTAACAATTATTCTTATGAATTAGAGATATTATTGTGAGTGGTTTACTCACCTTAATTTCTATGTTTGCTCAACAAATTTGCAGCCAAAATTCACTTGATTCCAACTTGAAGAAACCCTAGAACTCCAAAGAAATAAACAACACAAAAGATTCACAAGTCACTAAAAGACCTGTAGTTAATTACTTAGGTTGGTAAGCAAAAGCTTAGATTTCTTACCTTGATTTTTCCCGATTTTATTTCTAATTTAAAAAGAAGCTTTTGGATTGAATAAGAAGAGGGATGAACCCTATTTTTTATATATGATGTTTTTGATCGTACAGAAACTTCTCTCTTTTTTTTTAGAAAGAAAAATGAGAAGTATCTTCTTATTTGCTCAAATGGATTGATATTTGCTTAGGCCCAAACCCATATTAACAAAGTGTTACAAAATCCTAAGTGTTACTAATTTTCTATTTTGTTTTTAACACTATAAAACACAAACCTTCACTAACCAATAGTTTATACAATATGAATTGATTTCTAAACTTTGCCAAGACTAATCACAGGTTAAATTCTCATAATTTTCAAATAGAATAAATTATAAATTATAATTTCTAAATTTAAACTAAAAATCACAATATTAACATTTTAATCTAATTACCAAATTTTATATAATTGATTTAATAATATTCCAATTTCAATTGAAATTCTTTATTTAAGAAATAAAACCTATTCCATAGATAAATCAAATCAAATATTCTCAAAACATGATTTGATTTCACAATTAAATTTGACAAATCATAAATTAGAATTAATCATTCCTAATTAAATATAATTAATTTGTTAATTTACACCGGAGTTGTTACAGTGAAGTTCCTCCATCGGGTGGTTGGAGTATACGAATGAGATGGGTAATAATTCTTAAACCTCTTGAATTTTTATAATTAGTCCCTGATTTTATTCAACCTAATGTAACTCTCACATGCATGCTCCATTTGAAAATTTTAAATATATATATATATATATATATATTATTGAACAAAAGGTTAATAAATGCACATACATTATCTTACTTGATTATGGAATGTACGGTGCTCTTAACTTTATATTATTTTGAGAATAATATGTTTTAAAACTTAAATTTTAATTTATATAAAGTAAATGATTTTTTATATAAGATTTAAAATAAATCATAAATATACTCTTCTATAATCTCCATAATACATTAATATGATTTCATATTAACAACATTATTCATGATAAGACTATAAAAGATCTCGTGCAAAATGAATTAAAAATGAATTTTTTTAAAAATTTCCCTTTCTACACCGCTACATGATGTACCTAATCCAACACAGACACAAACCAAAACCTATATTCTTTAATACTGCTCAACTCTGACCAAGAATTTCGCTGCCTAGCCCAAAGCTAGATTGAAATTTTCGATCATTCCTTGTCGAACCAGACCTTGAGATCTCCACCAATGGTCATCATTCATCGGGACGAGTCCACCCATGCCGATGTCTAACTCTAGTGCCTCCACTTGGGTATACCTTTAATTCTATCAATCTCCCACTTGCACTTTAGATCAATTATGGTGACTCATTCGCATACCTTATATTAGTATTCTTAGGTTAAATTGAGAAAGGGCGTTGGCGAATAGATCTACAATATTATCTCTAGCATCTACTTTATCCACTTTGGCTTCTCTGTCATCGATAAACATTCTTATCATGTGATACTTGCAAAATACATCTTGATTTCTTATGAGCTCTCTGTGACAGCCCAACGTAGTACCCATAGTACCGGAGAAAGTTAACTGTCCAATACCACAGAATATATTACATGATAGGAGTGATATATCCTATACATCCCCTTGGGCCAACATACATATGTTTCAAAAAAAATACAACTCAATGATACGTATCTCATCTAGACAATGTATATGAGTATTCCTAGGGTTAAATAATTCATAATAAATAACACATATATAGTTACACCTACTGAAAACAACAACAGAAGCAAACAAAATATAATGTATACATATACTGATGTCAATGCACTGGGACATCACAAGTATATACACATACATGACTAACTTATGTTAGTCCAAAAATTATACATATAGTGTAACGACCCGCCTTTTTGGACAGTTTAAACCGACGATCAAACACACATGCCGATACCAAACCATTCAAAAGGGCGGATGGTTAATGGGTTAAATAAGAAAAGAAGAGAAAAGGAACAAGAAGCAATCACAGAATCTCGCAGCGGAAAGATAAAATATAATAATCAATAAACAGTTCATGAAGCTGTTTAATATACTTTTGATTATCATTTATACATCATTTATCATAGTTATACATATACAACAGAACAAATAAAATAATGCAGCAGACAGCATGATGCAAGGATAATAATAGTAATAGTATACCAAATCTTCGTCTTCGTCCTCCAGAATAGATCTTCAATAAGCTGAAAAACTCAGGACTGACCCGAGCGAAATGAAAAGACAAAACACTCGAGTCAGGACTAAAACATCCTCATGTAAGTTAAATCAATCGTAAATAAATATGAGTGCAACGGCGTCAGAGATGTTTACGGGGTTTGACATCTCCTATCCAGTGTCAACGTGAGTGCAATAACTTAAGAGATGTTACGGGATTTTCCATCTCTCAAGGATCCGTTAAACTATCTACTATGTAATAGAATACGCTATATACAATAATGTCTATCATAAAGTAAAGTATTAAACTAGCGTTAAGCCATGGCCCATTCCACCTTTAACACATTTTTATTCCCAAGAGCATATACAAGACCGTAGTTTCCCCAAAACCGGAAGTCACCAGAGGGCAATCCATATACTAAAGGTACAAATCAAAACGTAGTGGTCACGAATAGGATAATCAGTATGACAAGGTACATGAGGCGATACCAACTAGGATACTAGTAGTTGCGTGATCCGGACTGATGTTGGGCATAGCAGCTACTACCCCAACACCGCGAAACAACACTCCCAAATCAAGGGGTGCACCCAAATCGAATCACAAATGTAATAGACATGGTATCGAAGGAGTGTGTCCGCTAGAGGTGGCGAACCTCAATGGCCCGGCGCGGCTCCTGTTTTAGTCATGTCAGGGGTCATCCAATATCGTTTTCTTTCTTCAGTCAACGCGTTCATCAAACCATCCACTTCGTTCTGGATCAACACTCCGCGTATACTAGTTATTAAAGTGGTTTTCGGTATCGACAGAGAGTATGTCCATATCCGATCCCGGTCTCTTTAATAACTACGTATTATTACACCGGTGGCTCTTTTACATTTCAAAATCAATTCATAATTGATATCAAAATATCATATTCGCTTCAAAAATCAAATCATTTCAAAAATCATCATTTCTATTCAAAATGTAAGATTCCGATTCAAAAATTCATTTTTCGCCCCAATATCTCATTTCGATTTCAAAATCATTTTTCGCCTCAATATCTCATTTCGATTTCAAAATCATTTTTCGCCTCAATATCTCATTTCGATTTCAAAATCATTTCGAATTTCAATTTAGGTTGCATCTTCATTTAACCCAATTCGTATTTAAATTCAAAATTTAAATATAAACATTTAACCTTATTGACCAGCTTGGAATTTTAGAAAATAGTTTTAAGTAGTATAAAAGTAGTTTTAAATAATTAAAATAGTTGACATACTTAAAATCTTTAAATGGATTTCAAATAGATAAATTAGTTTAAAATAATTTAAATTGGGTTAAGTAGATTTAAAATAGATTAAAATAGTTTAAGTATTTAAAGATGGTTTGTATAACAGAGAAATTTGGAAACAAAACTGAAGCATCTTCAAAACCAAACCATTTCAATTATAACTTCCCAATTCAAATCAATTTCCATTTCCATTCTACCGATTCAATTTCGATTTCAATTCAAATGAATGTCAACTTTGACTTCAAATTTATTCAATTCTACATTCACCTTTAATTAATTCAATTACAATTTATATCGATTTGGAGCTTGATTTTTCAAAATATCAATTTATAACACTTAACAAAATTTATCCTTCAATATTCACTTTTTAAATCCAAATTCAAATATGATTCAATTTCAAGCTCAATTTCGAAATATCATTTTTATATCACTTTTACTTAGGAATACTCAAAGCTCGAAATAATGTTCAATCTTTAAAGCAAATAAATTTTCGAAATTCAATCATATCCCAATTTTAAATTTCAAAGTCTCAACTTAAATTATTAAGCAATTTCTTTTAACCAAAATTT
Source organism: Allium fistulosum (assembly GCA_030737815.1). Lineage (NCBI taxonomy): Eukaryota > Viridiplantae > Streptophyta > Magnoliopsida > Asparagales > Amaryllidaceae > Allium > Allium fistulosum. The sequence continues at coordinate 423,978,883 of CM060908.1, forward strand.
ATTTCAACATTCCAAACTCAATTTGCGATAAATTTGATTTCTATAAATTGATTTTATTTATAACTTTTAAATCAAAACATTTAAATGAATTTCAAATCAATGATTTTTAAAATTATTAATTTAACCAATCCGGGGTCCGTATATAATTTTCTATCCTATGGCCAAGTGATTATTTATTTCAATTAAATGTCAGGGATGAATATATATCACTTAAACCAATCACAGTGTCATATGTATGTATAACAGGATATATATAAGCAAATAAACATCCAAACATTTAAATATCAACCAATAGCATCCATCGAAATAAACCATCCAATAGACAATACAATTCACGGCAATTTCATAGTTATCAATATCAGGTAATTTAATCGCAATTAAATTTTTAATTTCAACTTAACTGTCAATTTTAATTTTCAACGGTGAATTCAAATGACAATCTATATGACAATTAAATTTTTATCAAACAACGACAAATAAAATTCATATCACTTCATAATATCAAATTTAACTACCATAAAGATATTTAGTACGCTGTGAATGTTATAAAACACTCACCTTGAGTTTTCGTTGCCAATCGTTCAAATTTTAAATTAAATCGAGCGCGTTCGATTTAACAAAAAATTTTAACGAGCACGAAATAGTTTCGGATCTGCACTGCAGCGTAGCTCTCGTCGCCGCAATTCCAACATCGCCAGTTTTGTCCGATTTCGACCTCGCATGCAGGAGTTATAAGATTTTTAAGTTCATCGACAAGATGTAATTAAATTAAACACTACTTTATATATATATTTAACCCATTACCATTTTATTAAGCCCGGCCTACAACCCTATCTTCTTCCCCAATTCCTATTTCCCTCCAGCCTATACACGAAAGAATGGACGTGCACGTTCGATCATGACACGGCACTCCGGCCTTCGAAACGCCACTTCGACACCGCCATCGCCTCCCTCGTCGAAAACGTCATCTGCTCATCACCACGTTGCCTCGCCCGACCCTACACAACGAAACGCGACAACGTGAGAAGTTCGCCCAGGTCGCACTGTCGCGAGCTCCGAATCACCTCCGAGCTTCACGAAAAATTCACCGAAGGTGATATCCTCGATGGTGAACTCAAATCAAAACCCCATTCCGCGAACCGAAGTCCCGTTCGATGATAATCCTCAACCCTAGCTCAACTGCCTATTCGACCCTCATAGTCGAGCAACCCAGATCGAAGCCGCACCTTCCAACGAACATACCAAAATAAAGAGGAGGCGAAACTGGTTTGGGATTTTTTTTTGAGTATATTGGAAAATATAAATTTTTTGAAAGTTTTGCCATATTTTGTCTTCGTTTTGAAGCTTGGACTGCTGCTCATACAAATATAGAATGGAGGAGGCATGATTCTTGCGTGTGGAAGGCTCACTACAGTGATTTGAAGTGAAGTGAAAAAAGTTGATGTGAAAAGTTGACTAGACAATAAATTAATTTAAATTTCAAAATATCCCAATTTTGCAACTCAAAATCCCGAACCCCTATCGAGGTATGCCGCTAGGCGTTTATAATGTTATACCCCTATTCTAGACGCAATGGAAAAGGTTTCAAGCCCTAATTCGATCGTATGTGCGAGTTACGGAAATAAATGATCAATTTTAAATTAAATCGATTAAATTAATTTCTAAGCGTTTTGAGCTGCCACGGTCAAACGGCGACTCCGATTGCTATGGAAATTGAAACCCAATAATAATAAACTATTACGGATCTAATGGAACTAGTTTCGTCGAATTCCGAGACTGTGCCTCGGAAGACTATTTTTACTCGTCGATTAAAATATAAAATTTTCAATTTCAAATTTATTCAGTTTAAATCCAATTTTAAAGGTTAACAATCTTCATTGTTGTTTAAATAAACTTTACATAAATTTCCGGTTTCATTTTCAATCATATTATATTCAGAATTTCATTATTCAAATATTTGCAATTTTAAATTTAAACAATTTTGATTGTTCAAAAATCCACTATCTTTTGAAATATTTGAAAATGAACTTATAACTTAACCACTTAAAACAAATTCAAATTTTTGAACAACCGTTTCCATTAAATAGTTATTCAGTCAAATTTCCAATATTAAATTTAAACAATTTAACTGTTCAATATTCAACAAATTTCAATAATAGATTTTTAATTTAATTTCAATTATCACTCAATTACTTTATTCACATCCAGTGCATCCAACATTTGTTATTCAACTTCAGTTATTGATTATAAACCCAGTTAATATATAAAATTTCATTTCATTTACAATTGGTTTCTAAATTCAATTCGACTGACTAAATGAATAGGTAACTTAAATAATTATCACCATTTACTTTTAATCACACTTAAGTTTATTATTTACTACAAGTGCCACAATTACCTATACGATACAAATTCATTCCATTATCGTTGACTACATATTATTTCAATTGATTTGGGATTTCATTCAATTCATAAATAGTTAACTTAGATGAAATTTGCTGCAATTCATTCTAGTTATTATTACCATACATAAATTTCAAATTTTTAATTCTTCCAACATTAAACCATGAAATCTTATTAAATTAACTTTTTTTTTCGAAATTTTACGGGTCGTTACACTCTCCCCCACTCAAAACATTTCGTCCTCGAAAAGGAAAAAGAAGGGAAACAGAACTAAGTATATAATTCAACATTAGATATATTTTATTCAAAGTTACCAACTTATAAAACAATGAAATTCCATTTATAAAGTCATAACTACGCTTCCACTAAGTTACTCCGAACGGCTTTCTAAATTTAAAATTAGTTATCAAAACAAGTTATAAATTTTAAAACTTGAAAATTTTTCTAACACCCGGATTTACGGAAAATTTCGACAGAGTCTCCTTTGCGCGGCTCGATCGGTACAGCTACAAAACGCCTCTACGGGCCCCAAACCATCAAAAGAAAACAAAAGCCAAGTGGCTCCAATCAAAAATCACCAAATCCAATGACAAAATAAACATGTACCTTTTTGTCGGGCAATCCAATTTCCTTGATTTAAATACCTGCATCTTATTTATCAATGATATCGAATCATATAATTTAAAATCAATTTATAATTTGCATTTCAATTTTCAATTTTAGCTTTACTTAAACCTGTACCATCCGTATGCAATATCAAATCTGATCACTCATTTGATCACACAATTTCGCTTCCAAACTAGTATCGTTCACGTGACTCTCTAGTGCGGACTCGGATTTGGTTCCTTGACCGAAAACTGTTATTCTCCTTGCATAGCCATATACTATGATAGAGAATTCCAGAATCAAATCAAAAATCCATATCCAGGGTTCGCCGTCAAGAATCGAGTGAAAAATCCTAACTTGGATCGATATAGATTATCTCGAAATTCTGTGCTCGAATTCAGATCAAATTGTTATGCGAATAAAATAATATACGTACAACTTACGTATTAACTTCAATAGATTCATATACAATTTGAATATATTCAATTAATTTACTTACCTTCATTTCATTTACAATTAATTATTCACAATGCATTATTCATCCCTTAATTACTTAGCATATCCATTTTAAACATTCTATACAATTTTAATTAAATTCAATTTCATTTTCCATTTATTCTTAGCTATACCAAATCCATTTGTTTACATTTACTTCATTTCATAATTTCAGTTAATAATGTACTTCATTTTCATAATTTCAGTTAATAATGTACTTCATTTTCATAATTTCAGTTAATAACATATTTATTTGTGGAACATTTTATTAACCACACTTTAGTTTATTTACCATCCTATAAAAGTCATATATAAGAAGTTGGACTTTATCTAAGTTTATAATTACCTCAAAAGCTACAAATTTCAATTTCACAATTTCTTTGCAAATTTATATTCAATTCTATAACAAATTTACAAAGATATTATTTAGTTCATTTGTCTGTTTTCTTAAATTCTACTTACATATTCCATTTAGCCATTCATCATTTCATATTATACTTAAGTATATAACATTTTTATCACAACCAAATTTCCATTGATATATATTTTAATTACTTTTAAGTTTTGCTTACTTGTATATTTCAAATTACTTTTAGGTTTTGCTTACTTGTATAATATCTCATTACATCTCTAAATCATTCTTTTAACTTTTTAACGTTTGGTAAGTCATATTATATATATATTATTAGAATGCAACGTGGTATTATACAAATTTAGAATTCATTTTACTAAATTAGAATGTACACAAATTTAATTTGTTTAAATCCTCTTTACCTTTCAACTTTAAAGGTACACTACAACTCTAAAGTTTTCCCAAAACATTAAGCTTAGATATCTTAATCCTATTATTTTATAAGTTCTGGTTATTCACATTTCATTCAAATAATTTGAAAATTATTAATTAACAGAACTTAGAAATTTAATGCCCGGTTCATTTCAAATCGTTTGAAATAAATATATACACTTATATCTTTAATATATCAAATCATACCTTTGAAGTTTAAACAAAACCCATTTACCCAAAATAATTTCGAAGAAAAGCAAAGCTTCTCAGAAGTCTTCCCCACTTTGAGACTCGAAAATGAACGTCGATGATGCTGCGCAGTCATCACCGAAATTATTTTCCAACGACATAAGAGAGGAGTACTGAATTTAAAAAAAAAACTCCTTTCAAAATATTTCCATAAACATTTTCCAACTAATATTACTATATATTTCTTCAAAGCTTTAAGAAACATTTCCAAAACCTCCGGGTCTTAAATTCAATATTTTCCAATTTAAATCTATTTTAATTTATAAGTCAGATTTATAAATTATTTTCACAAAAATTTTCTTTCTTAAAACATTCCACAAGTTGTTTTATCATTGTTTATTTGTAATAAACCTTATTTATTAAAACACAATATCCAATTTGTGATAATCATCCATATTATCATTTCTAACAACCAACTAACTGGATGAATCATAATAATTTCTAAAAATTATTTCTTTATATATAAAATATAATTAGGGCAAAATTATTTCATTTACCCAATTTCAAAACAATACTATGTTGAATTGTTTTGTTCAAGTGTTTAGAGACCCCTATTAATGACGTTAATTACTCGTATTGACCAGAATCCATAAGCCACTCAACAAATCAACCAACACAATATAAAACAATTTTATGTCACTAATAAATACGCTCTCTCATATATATACACTCAGCGACTCATCATAGGGTATTACTACCCTATTTATAAAGAGTCAGACCCCACAAAGCTAAGGTTATCGCTAGACCAATGCTCTGATACCAACTGTAACGACCCGCCTTTTTGGACAGTTTAAACCGACGATCAAACACACATGCCGATTCCAAACCATTCAAAAGGGCGGATGGTTAATGGGGTAAATAAGAAAAGAAGAGAAAAGGAACAAGAAGCAATCACAGAATCTCGCAGCGGAAAGATAAAATATAATAATCAATAAACATTTCATGAAGTTGTTTAATATACTTTTGATTATCATTTATACATCATTTATCATAGTTATACATATACAACAGAACAAATAAAATAATGCAGTAGACAGCATGATGCAAGGATAATAATAGTAATAGTATACCAAATCTTCGTCTTTGTCCTCCAGAATAGATCTTCAATAAGCTGAACAACTCAGGACTAACCCGAGCGAAATGAAAAGACAAAACACTTGAGTCAGGACTAAAACATCCTCATGTAAGTTAAATCAATCGTAAATAAATATGAGTGCAACGGCGTCAGAGATGTTTACGGGGTTTGACATCTCCTATCCAGTGTCAACGTGAGTGCAATAACTTAAGAGATGTTACAGGATTTTCCATCTCTCAAGGATCCGTTAAACTATCTACTATGTAATAGAATACGCTATATACAATAATGTCTATCATAAAGTAAAGTATTAAACTAGCGTTAAGCCATGGCCCATTCCACCCTTAACACATTTTTATTCCCAAGAGCATATACAAGACCGTAGTTTCCCCAAAACCGGAAGTCACCAGAGGGCAATCCATATACTAAAGGTACAAATCAAAACGTAGTGGTCACGAATAGGATAATCAGTATGACAAGGTACATGAGGCGATACCAACTAGGATACTAGTAGTTGCGTGATCCGGACTGATGTTGGGCATAGCAGCTACTACCCCAACACCGCGAAACAACACTCCCAAATCAAGGGGTGCACCCAAATCGAATCACAAATGTAATAGACATGGTATCGAAGGAGTATGTCCGCTAGAGGTGGCGAACCTCAATGGCCCGGCGCGGCTCCTGTTTTAGTCATGTCAGGGGTCATCCAATATCGTTCTCTTTCTTCAGTCAACGCGTTCATCAAACCATCCACTTCGTTCTGGATCAACACTCCGCGTATACTAGTTATTAAAGTGGTTTTCGGTATCGACAGAGAGTATGTCCATATCCGATCCCGGTCTCTTTAATAACTACGTATTATTACACCGGTGGCTCTTTTACATTTCAAAATCAATTCATAATTGATATCAAAATATCATATTCGCTTCAAAAATCAAATCATTTCAAAAATCATCATTTCTATTCAAAATGTAAGATTCCGATTCAAAAATTCATTTTTCGCCCCAATATCTCATTTCGATTTCAAAATCATTTTTCGCCTCAATATCTCATTTCGATTTCAAAATCATTTTTCGCCTCAATATCTCATTTCGATTTCAAAATCATTTCGAATTTCAATTTAGGTTGCATCTTCATTTAACCCAATTCGTATTTAAATTCAAAATTTAAATATAAACATTTAACCTTATTGACCAGCTTGGAATTTTAGAAAATAGTTTTAAGTAGTATAAAAGTAGTTTTAAATAATTAAAATAGTTGACATACTTAAAATCTTTAAATGGATTTCAAATAGATAAATTAGTTTAAAATAATTTAAATTGGGTTAAGTAGATTTAAAATAGATTAAAATAGTTTAAGTATTTAAAGATGGTTTGTATAACAGAGAAATTTGGAAACAAAACTGAAGCATCTTCAAAACCAAACCATTTCAATTATAACTTCCCAATTCAAATCAATTTCCATTTCCATTCTACCGATTCAATTTCGATTTCAATTCAAATGAATATCAACTTTGACTTCAAATTTATTCAATTCTACATTCACCTTCAATTAATTCAATTTCAATTTATATCGATTTGGAGCTTGATTTTTCAAAATATCAATTTATAACACTTAACAAAATTTATCCTTCAATATTCACTTTTTAAATCCAAATTCAAATATGATTCAATTTCAAGCTCAATTTTGAAATATCATTTTTATATCACTTTTACTTAGGAATACTCAAAGCTCGAAATAATGTTCAATCTTTAAAGCAAATAAATTTTCGAAATTCAATCATATCCTAATTTTAAATTTCAAAGTCTCAACTTAAATTATTAAGCAATTTCTTTTAACCAAAATTTATTTCAACAGTCCAAACTCAATTTGCGATAAATTTGATTTCTATAAATTGATTTTATTTATAACTTTTAAATCAAAACATTTAAATGAATTTCAAATCAACGATTTTTAAAATTATTAATTTAACCAATCCGGGGTCCGTATATAATTTTCTATCCTATGGCCAAGTGATTATTTATTTCAATTAAATGTCAGGGATGAATATATATCACTTAAACCAATCACAGTGTCATATGTATGTATAACAGGATATATATAAGCAAATAAACATCCAAACATTTAAATATCAACCAATAGCATCCATCGAAATAAATCATCCAATAGACAATACAATTCACGGCAATTTCATAGTTATCAATATCAGGTAATTTAATCGCAATTAAATTTTTAATTTCAACTTAACTGTCAATTTTAATTTTCAACGGTGAATTCAAATGACAATCTATATGACAATTAAATTTTTATCAAACAACGACAAATAAAATTCATATCACTTCATAATATCAAATTTAACTACCATAAAGATATTTAGTACGTTGTGAATGTTATAAAACACTCACCTTGAGTTTTCGTTGCCAATCGTTCAAATTTTAAATTAAATCGAGCGCGTTCGATTTAACCAAAAATTTTAACGAGCACGAAATAGTTCCGGATCTGCACTGCAGCGTAGCTCTCGTCGCCGCGATTCCAACATCGCCAGTTTTGTCCGATTTCGACCTCGCATGCAGGAGTTATAAGATTTTTAAGTTCATCGACAAGATGTAATTAAATTAAACACTACTTTATATATATATTTAACCCATTACCATTTTATTAAGCCCGGCCTACAACCCTATCTTCTTCCCCAATTCCTATTTCCCTCCAGCCTATACACGAAAGAATGGACGTGCACGTTCGATCATGACACGGCACTCCGGCCTTCGAAACGCCACTTCGACACCGCCATCGCCTCCCTCGTCGAAAACGTCATCTGCTCATCACCACGTTGCCTCGCCCGACCCTACACAACGAAACGCGACAACGTGAGAAGTTCGCCCAGGTCGCACTGTCGCGAGCTCCGAATCACCTCCGAGCTTCACGAAAAATTCTCCGAAGGTGATATCCTCGATGGTGAACTCAAATCAAAACCCCATTCCGCGAACCGAAGTCCTGTTCGATGATAATCCTCAACCCTAGCTCAACTGCCTATTCGACCCTCATAGTCGAGCAACCCAGATTGAAGCCGCACCTTCCAACGAACATACCAAAATAAAGAGGAGGCGAAACTAGATTTTTGAAACTGGTTTGGGATTTTTTTTTGAGTATATTGGAAAATATAATTTTTTTGAAAGTTTTGCCATATTTTGTCTTCGTTTTGAAGCTTGGACTGCTGCTCATACAAATATAGAATGGAGGAGGCATGATTCTTGCGTGTGGAAGGCTCACTACAGTGATTTGAAGTGAAGTAAAAAAAGTTGATGTGAAAAGTTGACTAGACAATAAATTAATTTAAATTTCAAAATATCCCAATTTTGCAACTCAAAATCCCGAACCCCTATCGAGGTATGCCGCTAGGCGTTTATAATGTTATACCCCTATTCCGGACGCAATGGAAAAGGTTTCAAGCCCTAATTCGATCGTATGTGCGAGTTACGGAAATAAATGATCAATTTTAAATTAAATCGATTAAATTAATTTCTAAGCGTTTTGAGCTGCCACGGTCAAACGGCGACTCCGATTGCTATGGAAATTGAAACCCGATAATAATAAACTATTACGGATCTAATGGAACTAGTTTCGTCGAATTCCGAGACTGTGCCTCGGAAGACTATTTTTACTCGTCGATTAAAATATAAAATTTTCAATTTCAAATTTATTCAGTTTAAATCCAATTTTAAAGGTTAACAATCTTCATTGATAAACTTTACATAAATTTCCGGTTTCATTTTTAATCATATTATATTCAGAATTTCATTATTCAAATATTTGCAGTTTTAAATTTAAACAATTTTGATTATTCAAAAATCCACTATCTTTTGAAATATTTGAAAATGAACTTATAACTTAACCACTTAAAACAAATTCAAATTTTTGAACAACTGTTTCCATTAAATAGTTATTCAGTCAAATTTCCAATATTAAATTTAAACAATTTAACTGTTCAATATTCAACAAATTTCAATAATAGATTTTTAATTTAATTTTAATTATCACTCAATTACTTTATTCACATCCAGTGCATCCAACATTTGTTATTCAACTTCAGTTATTGATTATAAACCCAGTTAATATATAAAATTTCATTTCATTTACAATTGGTTTCTAAATTCAATTCGACTGACTAAATGAATAGGTAACTTAAATAATTATCACCATTTACTTTTAATCACACTTAAGTTTATTATTTACTACAAGTGCCACAATTACCTATACGATACAAATTCATTCCATTATCGTTGACTACATATTATTTCAATTGATTTGGGATTTCATTCAATTCATAAATAGTTAACTTAGATGAAATTTGCTGCAATTCATTCTAGTTATTATTACCATACATAAATTTCAAATTTTTAATTCTTCCAACATTAAACCATGAAATCTTATTAAATTAACTTTTTTTTTCGAAATTTTACGGGTCGTTACATATAGACATACATGGACATCACCGATTCTCCTTAAAATACATTACAAGTCCAATATAACAATGCAACGTAAAAGTATACGACATATTATGGTATCCTAACACTGAAAAATAAGATATATTATAGATATATCACCATCGTCGTTTGCTCCAACACCAAATGAACCCAAAAGGTCATACAAACAACCTGAAAACAACCATAACCTGACATGAGGTTGTTACATAAATAACAGACCCTAGTTCAGGCTAGAACTAGCTATGAATGTAACAGTTCACAATAATATAGTATGGAGTAATATTAAGTGTAAATGATATTATATGTCACATAATCATTATTCTACACCCACCTATACTCATCACACATACAAGGGTATAACACTTCACCATACTTCACACTCCACACTCCACCTCGCTTGGTGCACCCCACTATAAATCAACACATCATCACATTACTGGGTTCCCTCATTCAATCTATTTACTATACTATATCACTCATCACACTCAACCTTGCTTGGTGCACCCTACTATAAATCATACACACCATCACATTATTGCCTCACCTGCTTTTTGTGCCTATGCAGCAAATCGTTTGGATACTTTGTCACGATAGGGCCGAATTGCCATGATTCAGTGTGCGACCCAAATAAGTCCCACTAGGATAGAATAACTAGCCAGTTTGACATCTCATTTCGCACCAATCAATTTATTATTAATAATTAACACACCATCACTAAAGACATTACCCCTTAAAAAAAATTATTCCTGTAACAACCCGCACCTTAATGAGACCAATTTTTCGATTAAATCAAAAAACACAAGTCCATTAGGGTACTAATCATTGGTGTTGGTTACCTCTAATAAACATAAGTATATCAGAGAGCTACCTATACGAACTCATAGTAGTATAGTAAAAATATAATAAAACGTATGTACCGACTAAGGCAACTGCCTTGGATATCTAGTCGACTTGTCAGTGCAAAGCATGAATGAGAAGACATGTCGACATATCATTTCCGTCTTGTACTAAAATCATGTCCATCTAAATCTATCATGTGGGTTGTAATAAGGAGGGGATCATAACAACGTTCTGGTGATAGGTAAATTACATATTTTATCCACAATGCTTGTTTATGCCTACTGATTTCCATTTAAGTTTTATATTTATTACTCATGGATTAGTCGTTTAATTCCATATGCGCATACGATATGTCAAACCTACTCCATGGTATAAGTCAATATGTGTAACCTACTCTGAGGTACAAGTATCTATATATGTAACCTAATCTAAGGTACAAGTATTTGTATATGTATATACATATAGATGCATACCGAACTTCGCAAAAGAAAACCCCGACCACTTAATACTTCTTAAATAAGGAAGAGGCGGACTCAACGGCCCTTTAATGCCTCAATCTCAAAGCAGGCCCTTCGTAACTATGGAGTATATTGGGTTCAACAACCCATCTCCCATCCAATCATATTCTAACGATACGAGAGAAAGTACCTGAGTCACTTAAGACCTTTTAAATGGGAAATAGAAAGACTTGGGCCATTTAGTACCTGGCCCTAGGAAGACCCCCTCCATTTAATACCTAGACCCAAGGCGAAGCCCTCCTTGGTACTTCCCAGCTGACATCGTAAGAAATTATATAAGGTCGCTTAATACTTCTTAAATAAGGAAGAGGCGGACCCTCCAATAGCAATTTAATACCTCAACCCTGAAGCGGACTCCCTTCAGAGATTTCTAATACCGCACCTAAAAGATAATATTGACCATTTAATACTTCTTGAATAGGAAATAGGCAGACCTTACAATAGCCATTTAATACCTTAACCCCATAATAGGCCCTTCTTGAAATTACCCCAAACCCATATGCGAACATATATCCCTACCGGTCCTATAGTTTGAGATGTCCCACATCAAAAGTACAAATACATAAATTCTAGTAGCCCCTTACGGAGGGAAGACCTTGTGTAAATCTACTGACATCGCATCGTAACCCATATTAAACCAAGTCATTTATAATTAGCCTAAATATTTGGCTAGGCCCACTAATTCACACCCATCACAAACTTATTATTGAGCCCATATAATTTCAACTATGGAAATTATTACGCCTCCTAAGTTCATTTATTAGTATTTATTTATTTACTTGCTATGAACCTCATTTTATTTTATGCATTTACTATCTTTAAATTCTATCCCCATTAATTTTATTAAATGTCATTCAATATTCAATTAATGCCCATTATAAATGGTCTTTTATATTCAAATTGGACAAGTATTAATGACATTTATTTATGCATTTCAGAATAAATTTATCACGCCTATATAATTTCCTTTATCAGTGCCATGTTTGGGCTTTGTAATTAAGTTCATTAAATGGGTTTATACCCATATTGACTTTATTACTGTAACCACTCATTGACTCCTCAATTTATTACACTATTTGTATTTTAGCATTTTAATTGTAATTAATATGATAATGTACACTTAATTGTATGTTATCATATGTATTAATATTGTATCGGATGTTTGTCTATTTATTTTTTAAACTTATACTTTATATATATATATATAATTGCTAAACGGGATTATTTTTATTTATAACTTTTTAGTTTCTACATTTTGAGGATTTCTGGAAATACAGTTCTATGTAAATCTCCTAGAAATATCTATTTCTATATTTCAATGCATTGGAATCATATCTTTCCCAAGAAGAAAATGTTAACGTTGCAACTTTCCATAACCTACCAGAACCCGGATTGTGTTGCGTCTGCAATTACAAGGAATTATCTCATTTCAATTTTATTGAAATAAATAGTGCAAATTATCGAAAAGCACCTCTAATTTGCACATCTCTCTCCTTTGGATAATATTCCTTGTTATTTCAAATGATGCACTTTTCATATATATAACTATGAAGTTGGAAAATTTATGGAAATTCTCATGGAGGTTCTATAATCCTAATCAATTAAAATATAGAAATTCAAATTCTAAATCAAATTAAAGCATCTTCATTTGATGATTATCAGGTTTAACAATTTACAACCCAAATAACAAAAATCTAGAATTAATTATGCAATTCTATCAATATGATATTTCATAAATTTTATGGACTATTCTCCCAAACTTCTAGATCCAGAGCGTATATATATATATATATATCATTTTATCAAATTTAAATAGTTTCTAAATATGTAGGCAAGGGTTTCAAGTTAGATTTATTTATTAAAGTCTGTAATTCAATGGTTTCCACATAGGATAATAACAAAAATAGAATTCCAATGATATAAATTTAGTATTATGTAAATTATATAATTTTCCACTCGCTTTATGGCTTTCAAATACCCAGATCCAAATCCATTCTTCTTACTTGACTTCTTTTTTCAACCAAAAATATGTGTGTATATACACCATTAGAATTACAAATCTGAGAGGAGAATTGAGTTAAGCGAAGTTTAAATTTAAAATTTCTACACTTACCTCTTTTGCATAATTGATTCACTTCTTCTCTTTTATTTTCTGTCCTCCTCCAAAATATATATATATATATATATGTATATGTATATGTATGTATGTATGTATGTATTTTAACAATTTCAAGAAATAGCGGAGAAGGGGAAACGACAGTGCTTCATTTCTCAATTCAAAAAATATGAGAAGAACAATAAGGGGCTAGGCCTATATTTATAGGCATTTGAATCAATTCTATTCGTTAGATTATAATTTATTAAATCCGGGCCTTTAAGCAGAGGTTTAACCCTAGCTGCCACAACATAAATTGGTCGACCGCTCCCTATAGGCGATCCACCACTAGTGGTCGACCGGTCCAATAAAATTGGGAGCAGTGGGGGTCCAGCATTTATTAATATTACCGTTAATTAATATTTATTTCCTTAATTCCTTTTGAATTATTTTCGATCCGAAAACTTCGAACGTCGTTAACTTCTTTGTTAGCCTCCGGCTGCCAACCGTAGAAAATTAACACGAACACAATGATGCAAGTTTTGTGGCCAAATTCTGATGTTTGCTCAAATTCCATTTTTGAGCCTTATGAATTATATATTAATTATTTTTATTTAGTTACCGTTTATTTTACGGGGTGTTACATTCTCCCGCCTTAAAATAATTTTATTCCCAACATTCCTCAAGGGTTAAATCATGTAACATAGCATGCAACCATTCTAAACTAACCAACAAATTAGTGTACAATCGACTTCGCACCTGATCGTGTACAAGTGCACGGTGTATCACGACATATATGATATGTATGCTGAATAATACTACATAAGAGCCTCTTATATGAATGCATTCTACAAAACAATTTTGAAAATATGGTGCAAACAACTTATATATACTGGCAATTCTATATGTATGTAAGTTTCAAAAATCAAAATCCTTGTTTTCACACAACAATTTCCACATTCCTACAAATAGGAGTATGGTTCAACCAATTTTGCTTCCAATCCCTACCATCCAATACCTAACACAGAATTTCTAACATCCAAAATTTTGAAATTTTAGTTTTCTCAAATCTATAATCTAATGCTGGAAGAGGAATTTATATGGAGAATTTTATATTTTCTCCCTTATTTTGTCATTGTATCTTGGAACTTTCTCTTTTGCCCCCAAATCTTTTCCAACATTTTCAAGTACAATTCGCATAAAGAGGTGTATTTTTAAATTTAAAACAAAATTATTTTTAAAAACCAGTTTTGTTTATTATCAACAAGATATGGAAAAAGGAATTTCAATGCCAAAACAACTTTTTACCTTGTTGTTATCCGTGTTTTGTATACTGTCACACTTGCTAAATAGAAAAACTCATATTCACTAACACATCGACCCTCCCTACGCTATGCATGTGGACTTTGAAAATCAAAAATTTTCTCATTTTCGTTCAAAATATTTTTCCCTTTCAATTAAATTTGTAAAATAGTTTGAAATTTTTAAAACACTATTTTTTAACATAATTTTTCAAAAGCATTTTCCTTTACAATTTAAAATAAATCAAGCCACATCTTAATTTAATCGGGATTCAGTCAATGAGTTAACACATATGATTGACCCTAGCATATTGCATAGTTAATGTTAAATTTTTGAAAAACTTTTCTTTTATTTCATAACAACAAACAACTAACAAGTATATTTATAAATTTTAACTTTTAAGGCATGAGGATAGTGACCCGTGGGTTTCGCAGCAACCCATCTTTGTCATTCGCTTGCTAAAATTTATTGTTCTCAAAATTCTATTTTTTTGGGATTTAAGCATTCTTTATTTTTGGTTGCTAATTTAATTAATTTCCTAATTTAGTTTATGAACTTCTAGCCTTACTTTACATTCATCGCTAGTTGAGTGTCCTTATGGGATTTCCTTTTTAGTACTATTTTCCAATGGATATAGCGGTCAAAACTAATCTAGAAAATCAACATATCTTATATCATATCGTACGCATTCCAATACTCCTATGGAAACAACTAGTGATTACAACCCGGTTAACCTAAAAAAAATTGTTGGAAGCCACCCTTCAACATCAACTGGTATTAATGATATTATGGCCCTATCACTTCTTACCTAAATAAAATGGACATTGCTAATATGTTATTCTACTATAACATATATATCTTAACTTACCTTTTTGGTTTCTAATAAATAATATTCATCCATTACTTCAATTACTTCAACTAATTATATTTAATTTCAGTATTTAATTTCTTTATCTTTGATCTTTCATGCAAGTATACTCTAGAACTCGTAGAAATGTACTTTGATACCATTTCATATTCCTTTACGGGTTCTTCTTATGGCTTTCACATATATCTAATAAAACATCCCTAGGTTCATACCAATATTTCTTATATTCAACAGGGATTCCTTGTTGCTACCTTACGAGCATTTGTAGCTATTTTGTTCATAGCCTTGACTTTTACCCTCTTACATGCAGTCATCCCTATCTACTTCATATCAAAGTCACAATCATGAAGTACTTAAACCAAATTTTATCTTTGAAAATATAAACTTAGAAACTTTTTACTGAATTTAAATATTGCTGGGTTTCCAAAAAGGAGCCATGAAAAATTCCTCATTTTAACTAACTTTAATTGTAGGTGTAATAACTTTTGAAACTATAATTTAGGATTTATGAAGTAAGTTTATTTTTTAAGTTCAAAAGTCAATGTTAGTAATTTAATTTAAAAGATCATTTCCTTTAAACAACACGTTATTTCCTTCTTTTCAAATAGTAAGAGTCAAGTTTTTATTGCTTAAATAGTCATCGACGATTTTTTTCCATTTAAATCCTCTCCACAATAAAGATTTTATTTCTTCAAATTAACTCGACCCATTATTAAGTTTTGCATTCCAAAAACTCAATTGTTATACCAATCATTTTTCAAAAATGCAATGTTATAGTGTTTCTAAAACATCTTTTATAACTTTAGAAAAGAATAAAAACTGGAGTAGACAAGGACAACTTTCTTTCTATTATTTTCTTATTACTCATGTTATTTCTCTTTCAACCTTAACAGAGACTCTAATAGCATATGCGGGTGACTTCTAAAAGATATGTGCAATTACTGCTCATATTTAGGGAAACGATTCATTTTTTCCTTTGTTTTTCCCATGTTGTTTCTAATTAGATTACTAACATTACTTTAATATAACTTCCTAACGTTGTTTCTATTTATATTTCCTAATGTTGCTACAATTTAAATTTTTTCCACCTAAATTGCTCTTATTTAAATAGTTTCCCCTTTACAGCTTTTTTTCTCTTTTATTTAATTGTTTTCTTCATTGGATAATTGTAGTGTATTCGCTATTACTTTAGCAATTGGGCCTTTCCCATTAAGTAGAAATTGTTTACCTTTTGTGGACAAATCTATTTCGGCTATTATTCTCCATATTTTCCTTATATTAAAATATTCTTCCTATCTTCATTATCGGGTGTTCTTATCCTTTTATTCTCTTTACCCCATTCAATCAAGTTTCATTTCCATTTGTCCGCCCCTATAAAATAAATTAAAAACTTTTAAATTTAGAGAAATAGAAAAATCATTAAGCCAAACATATGCCTTATTTTCTGTTTATTTCAAAAAGGAAAGCCCCTTTATCAAAAACCCTTTAATTGTAATTTTTTAGTCTAGCCAGTTTTAATTTCAACTAGGAGTCTCTCAATAGCTCTTTTAATTAAAATTTCTAAATTTTCTTGTTTTTCAAGAATCTATTTTTAAAGAATATTTTATGTAGTGAAAAATTTAGCATTTACTTCTCAAAAATAACAACTTTTTAGTAACAGGGTTCCTTTATTTTTAAATAATTTCTTTGAAAGTCATTTCGATTATTTAAAAAAATCTTTTTTTACATTCTTTCGCATGGACTTGGAAATGGATTTTATTTGTCTCAATTGGACTTTTCTTCTTTTTCAATTATTCTTAACTTGTCTTCAGTAATAACATATTAACATCTAGCTATCATCTTGTGGTGGATAATGCACACCTTCTTACGGGAACTTGCTCATTCCTATTTATACCTTATGTAACAACCCGCACCTTAATGGGCCTGAATTTCGATAGAAAATCAAAACCCAAGTCCATTAGAGTACAGATCATTGGTTTTGGTAATAAACATAAGTATATCAGAGATCGATCAAACTAAATCCTTAGTGGAATAAAAATAATAATAGGATATACATACTGACTGAGGCCACTACCTCGGAATCCATGGTATTTCTTGGACATCCAATCACCTTGTTAGTACCTAGCATGAATAAGAAGACTTCTCCACGAACCATTCCATCTTGCTCCACTAACCTATTCATCTAAATCTATCATGTGGGTTGTAATGTGGAGGGGGTCGGAAAAACATTTTGGTGATTGGAAAA
Source organism: Allium fistulosum (assembly GCA_030737815.1). NCBI lineage: Eukaryota > Viridiplantae > Streptophyta > Magnoliopsida > Asparagales > Amaryllidaceae > Allium > Allium fistulosum. The sequence continues at coordinate 423,996,847 of CM060908.1, forward strand.
TTGAATACTTTATCCATAACATATATTTACACTGTTTGCTTTCCATTTAAATTTTATGTCTGCCATTAACAGCTAACCCGTTTAATTTAATATATATATATATATATATATATCTCTATGTGTGTGTACTATATATCTATCTTAACCTTCTCCAAGGCATAATATACATATATATATACACACATGCCAATGTATATATACATTCTAACCATTCTCTCCTCAAAACCCCGACCACTTAATACTTCTTAATTATGAAGCAGGCCTTGCACATCATCATCGCTAGTCTATCGGTCTAAGCTACATAGACCGATGACTCCTATATATGGCTTTAGTAATAATATATAATTTATTTGTCATACCACTACCACAACTCAAAGACTCATGTAAGGGTTAACTAGTTCTCCTCCACGAAACTAATTTTCAACTATCTCTATCATGAGGTCCATGTGTATCCCATACGAATTCTACACTAGTAGGAAGTAAAATCCATCGGGGCGTAACCCAAGTCTTTACTACCATTCGTTTGGGATCGCTAGACGTCCAAGCCTATATGCTAGACCTACTACTAAATATTGGTATCAACTACTGACATAGCCTGCCGACCCTCCGCAGCTGGCATCCCCATTTAGACTAATCTAAGTAGTTGAGGAAAATATCCCATTTGTTTAAATACTATCTTTTATTGGATAGGAAGCATACCCCATTTCCCAAAAAGTACTGGGCCATTTAATACTTCAAATCCAAGGCGAATCCCTAGGCATACTTTCCTTTAACCTATCCACAACATGAAACCCTTAACCATGGGTCCTACGGTTGGAGATATCCCACATCAGTAGTAAGTGTACACAACAATTGGTAGCCTCTAAGTGAAGGGTTGACTTCTATTGTGTAACTCTATTGACCTCGCATCCCAAGCCACTAAATCAAATTAATTACTCTAAGCTTTAATATTAGTCAAAGCCCACTAATCTCTATTTGTGTATTTAAGGTTATATATTTTACTCTAACGATAATTATACTGCTTTAAAATATTCAGTTACTACCTAATATTTTTATTTACTTCATTATATATGTCACTTTGTCCGAAATAAATGATTATTATTTCAACAGACGTTTCCTAAAGTCGTTTATTCACTTATTCAAATTTTGCCTAGCATTCCTTCTTTGTCTCTCAATATTTATTATTCTAAAAATCTCGTTAATCAGTCCATTACTCCATTCATACCTTATTTAAACTCTTATAACTCCAAATTTTATCCCACATTTATTACATATCTAATTGGAGTTGCAATATTTCCATCTCTATCACTAATCCTACTATTCAAGGCGCGATTTATTTTAATGTTCTAATTACACCTAATGCGAATATTACGTGTAAATGATCGTATTAGTTAATTTTTCATTTTAACCGATTGGCGCGGTTATATTTGTACTAATTATATTTCTAGTTATCAATCCCTAGCTAGAATATTCTTTTCCATATTTTAATTTGTTGGAACTATATTTCTAAAAAGGTTTTCTGTTATAATTTCCATAAATTAGCACAAATTAAGAGATTTTCTTCGTTAGAAATCATAAGGAATTATTTATTTTCTTTTATTTGAAATAGACAATGTAAATTATGGAAAATACATCCATATTTTACACATCTCTTTGCTCTACTTACGCATATTTCTTATCCAATCAAACGCTACACTTTTCTATGAATTAAGAAAATTAGGCAAATTTGTAAAAATTAAACAGATAATATTCCCAACAATTAAAATATAAAAAGCCCACATTCCAAAAGAAATATTGCGATGACCCATCTCTTCGACCCTTGAAAATCAACACTATTACATCCACGGTATTCACGTACCCCAAATTCAAGTGCCGCAAATTCAAGTGCCGAAGAAGCGGATGATCAGGGGTAAAAGAAAATAAAGATAGAAGATAGAAATAACAGCTTATCACATCTATTGAACAACTCATAATTATACATGAAGATATTACATACAAACACTCCCAAAGTGATACATCAGAGCCATGGCAAGTACTAACCCAGCCATAAATAGTTATAACTGCCTATCTCTACATAGGTGCTGGTATTATACATTATATAACAGAAATAGAAATAGATAACTATCAACAGAGGAATCTTCTGCTCCAGGCTCCTCCCAAAATGCTCTAAGCTTGATCTGGCTACTTGGTCGCCCGAAAATTAAGGCACCCAAGAGTTTAAAGGAAAAGAAATAAACTCTAGGTCAGTCATTGGACTAGTGTGAGAAAACTCAAAAGAACAGATACTTTTGAAAACAAAAGGTATCTCATAAGACCACGCTGCACATAAGCATGGACGGGTTTTTACTTTATGATAACCAAAACATTTGCTACGAAAAATCAAGGAAATAATTTTTAATGACATTCTTTCAAAATGCCTTTTAAGTAACATATTAAAGTAGCCAGAATTGTTACATTTGTTAAATTCGACAGCATATTTAGGTATAAAATCAAGTCGTAAAGGCACGTATTGGATATGGGATTCCAACAATGACAAGGTAAGGGACTACCTTCTAACAGTACATCTCTAGAGGAATGTACCGAGGCATAGCCTCGCTGTCCTCTACCAACACAGGACTAGCCTACCTCTACCATAGATAGTACTGAATATCGCATCACACCGGTCGTTCCCGACTTATCTGTGGGATCCCAAAGAATACGCAACAAACCCAAAATATAGAGAATCTAGAAAGGTGATGATCATATCCTAATGGGTGTGATCCACATAGCCGTGCCGCATCTACCCTATTTTTGCCATTACCGATGTGTGAGGCTTGAGGTAACATTTTGCCTTTCACATGACAAATCCCACTTTGAATGCCATTGCCATTTCCGATGGCACACTAATTGATTCCCATAAAAGCACAACCCCCGAGTTTATACGCCTTAGGGAAGGGTGTTAAGTATAAGAGGGGTTACCTCCTACACCACCAAACAGATGTACGTTTGTAAAAACCAATGTATGTGGTCTTAGAAATGCAATGTCTGACATTCATCCATACAAGCTGTCTAGGAACTGGACAAACCGAAGGTGCTCCTACTACATCCTGTTTGGGAATCACACTTAGGATTAGTAGCGAGTGAGCCTTGCATTGAAGATTTCAAAATGAAGGTACTACTACCACCATATGTATATAATATGGGAATCACGAGGTTAGTGGAAAGCAGCCCTACATTATGAAGATCTTCATTTTCAAAATCATTGTCTTCAACATGTCTTCACTTTCGAACGTGTATATTGGTTCGAAGTGGTTTTCGGATAGGAATGACCCAAATCTGATCCCGGTCTCTCTGAACCAATTATCGATAGAAAATATGTTAAGTATGTAGGTTATTGGTGATCATCATGCAATCAATTAATATCTTTATATCCAATAAAATATCTTTAGAGATATATTTTAAACCATTTCTTCTTGGTATATACAGATTTATTAATCCTCTTTTTAACTTTGGAAATACCAAATCATTTCCTTTAAATTACTTAGGAAAAATATTTCCATCTTCTATTATTAGTTAATTTCAATCTTAATGGAGATTACTTATTTCCAAAACATATCTTTTAATGGGTTAAAAACAATGTTATTTAAGACATCATTTACTATATACCCAAACCAATTAGTACCGAGTAAAAAGAATTCATAGATTCTAGATTATTTATACTCAATACTAATTTCCATATTCAACCTGCACTATTCAGCGAATAATGGTGAAACCACCTTTTAAATTCACACAGATAGTATGGGTTCCCTCCTCGAAATTTAATACAAAGTTTAACTATAACGTTCTCTTTACCATCAAAATTGTATTTTAAATCTTGTTTAACTTTTGAAAAAAAACTCCCAATCTCTTTTCTTTTATCTTGGGAAAAATGTGGTCCGAGTAAATCAAATTAACCATACACTCCGTCGGGCCAGTCCGGATAACTAGGGGAAGCAGACAACTGGTTTCCCAAAATCCAACCTAAAGACTACCTATCTGTTACCAATAAGGCAGTCAAGTTATTTAATCGAATTTAAACCTTTAAAATACTTGTATGGCTATTTGGAAAACATTTCCAAAAGATTCGGGAAGAGAAATCCAAGTTTAAATCATTTATTCAAAAATTGCCAAATTCAGTTATTAAATTATTGGTGAATTGTGATTTTAAAACTTTGTAGATCAAAATACTTATTCTGTTATATATTTATGTCCATTTTTATAAATCAAACCCCTTTTAAAACATTTTACCATATTTATGGAATTTATTTCATATTTTTAAATATTTAAAAATATCAACTTTCAAAAGGTTGAAAACCATGGTTTACGAAGTGCCAAAACGCAACTATTTTGAAATTTTGATTTGGACATATCTCAAATTTTATTAAATGAAAACTCAATTTTTCTTTTTCATTTGTAAACTATGATTATAAGAGTTTGGAAAATTCTTATTTCAAAGAATTCCGACTCATATTCCATTCTATAAATGGATTTAACTTTCTACGGCGCGAAATCGCAAACTACCATTATGTGACGCGCTTATTTTGACTTCATTTTCCAAATTTTTTCAAACTTTGTCGAGATGTTTTAATGTTTATAAAACATTTTAAACCATTTTTACCCATTTTTAAAGAGGTTAACAATGCTATATATATCATTATAATTTATAAAGGGAAGTGGTTCCTTTGTGTAAATTTGACGTGTATTTTACCGTGAATCATTTCCATATCAAGAAAGCATAAAATCAACATCCAAAACATGATGATCAAGCAACATAACAAGCATATAAACATATCATATCATCATAGAAATTTTTAGTAAAAGATACGGAGTTGTTCTCACATATATAGCGATCTGTTTCCTAACTTTTAACGCTTTTTCTTTCCCGATTCAAAGCCTAAGAGCTCTGCCTCTATAGGGATGGTCATGGCCTATAATTGAATAGGTGGAGGTGCTTGATGAGGTGGTGGTGGCCTTAGAGGAGCACGGCCAAGATGGAGAAGTGGATGTAGATTTCAACTTGTACTAAGGTGGTATATTTTGTATATATTTTAGCAGAGCTTTGCTATGATGGAGGAATATTTTGGAGAAGACGTAGAGGTGATGGAAGCCATTAATAAGCTTGTGAAGAAGGAGAAGAACTTGAGAATTTGGTGTGAAGAAATGAGAGAGTATAGGGTGCTATTTATATGCTTTTCACTAAAATATCTACAACAACATCATTACAATTCCCATCACGCATGTGCTAAATCACCCGCCCGACTTTCGGCCGAACCGACCCCCCTTCCATGTGCTTGTCTTCTCTTGATTAAGTGATGGTGAGTTTTCTTTTTCAAGTTGCATTTATTTATACATAAGGAGATTATATGTATATATGTTTAGATATTTCTTTTGGCTTTGATTTGACAAATTATGATACACATTTATATGTATATGCATGTGTGTGCATGTTCAAACAAGGTTTCTACAGCTTAAAATAATTTCAATTCGTCAAACCGTTGTAAATTCGGAATCCGATTTCCGGTCATAATTTCAATTTTTAATCAAACTATTTATTTATGTAATCAAAACTTGAAAATAATTTTTTTATCATTTAAAATGAATTATTTCACTTATAAAACAATTATTTGAATATTTTAAAATTAATTAAATATCCCTAATTAAAGTGATAAAATTATAGGTCGTTACAATTAGGGCATAAATCTAAGTTATACTAACATCTTTACAACCCAATTGTAGATCTAAAATAAATTTTACATCTTATCAACATTCAACTCTTAATATCTTGGAGACCGATTTCCAAATCTGGATGTAATTGATATTCTTAATCAAATTTCCTAAGTTGCAGAATATGTGGGCAATGTTTTATACGTCTAATTTGAGCCTACAACTCTTAGATCTTTATTTAGGCATAATAATCAATAAAAATCCAATGAAATAAACTTCAATGTTATAAACAAATTACATAATTTCTCACTCACCTTTTAAAGCATTCCAAATCTCCAACTGAATCAGATTCCTTTATTCAAGTCCATATCATTTTTAATCCAGAGAAATATGTATAAAAAAGGTATATACATACATTAGAATTTTGGATCTAAGAGGAAATTTGGGGTTGAAGGGGAATATGAATTTTAAATATTGAAATTTACCTTGTTATTTGTGCAACGCTAATTTGCTTCTTCTCTTCTTCTATTTATTTTCTGCTCTTCTCTAATTTGTATAAATACAAACTATTTTAAAGTTAGAAGGAATAGTGGAGAAGAGAAAATGGCAGAGCTTTGCTTCCCTAAGAAAATATGAGAAGAGAAGGGAGAGGTTAAGCCTGTATTTATAAATTCTCGAATCCGTCGTAACCGTTAGATTAAAAATATTAAATCCGGGCGTTGGTCGAGGTTCATAACACACTGAAAACCCTCGATTGGCCGATCACACCCCTATGAGCAATCGACCGACTATAGAGGGGGCCGATCGGTGGATCCTAGTTAATCTATTTATATATGTTAATAAATTGTTGTTTAATTATTTTTGTTCTATATTCTTTAAAAGCTCGTAACTTCTTCGTTTGAACTCCGATCGTGAAACTCTAAATATGAAAGTTGTTTAGAAAATCGCCATGAATGCAATGGTGTAAGTTTCTTGGTCAAATTGCATCGTTTGGTCAAATTACATTCTCGGAGCCTAATTAATTATTAAATTACTAACCTAAATTTACAGGGAGTTACACCTTACCTCTGGATATTTTCAATATATATGTTCTTACTTCCTATTTGTTTGGATAAAATGTTCGTCTTCAATTGGCAGTCCAATGAAATCCATGATCATAGGGCAGTCTAGGCCCCACAAAAAGGAGTCAAGTACCATCCAGCTTCAAGAACTCTTTTATATGTCATGCTCATGCTCTTCTTAAGTCATCATCTTATGATACATCCAACATATCATGAGTAATCGAGGTAGGTGATATATTTAAGTCAACTTATTGTTCCAACTCATAGTTCTTTATCCATCTTTTCAGAATATGCTCGCGGCTACTTCTATAGTCGGAATTTGTCGAGTTTGGCGTGTAATGCACACACGCGCACACACATTTATAGGTAAAATACAAATACGTTCACTCGACGTATCCTAATTCCTATAATCGACTAACCTAAGCTCTGATACCTATCCTAATTCCTATAATCTACTAACCTGAGCTCTGATACCAAATGTAACAACCCGAACCTTAGTAGGCTCAATTTTTTTCAACTAAATCGAAAAACCCAGGTCCATTAGGGTGCGAATCATTGGTATTAGTAACCTATAATTAAGTATATCAGAGAGCTATCTATAAGACCTCACAGCAAAATAGTAAAATATAATAAAAACATACATATTGACTAAGGCTACTACGTTGGATATTTAGTCGCCTTGTCATCGCAGAGCATGAATGAGAAGACCTATCCACCTACCGTTCTTGTCTTGTACTAGAAACATGTCCCTCTAAATCTATCCTGTGGGATATAATAAGGAGGGGGGTTAGAACAACATTATAGTCATTGATAAATTACATTCTTTATCCATAATACTAATTTATGCCAATTGATTTCCATTTAAGTGTAATTACGTATGAGCGTACGATATGTCCAACCTTGTGACGCCCCACCCCGAGACCCACACTAACAAAGAATATTACAAAGTAATGTTGTCGGCTAGTGTAGAGAATAGGGTTAGTTAGGAGCGACCATTCATGAATTTTACTTTAAGCGATCATCGATACGTCGATTAATATGCGATATATTTCTTTAATCAAGTGGAATCGACGTATACAATTCAGGCTTAAAACAAAACTACGGTAGCTATAATAAAAATTCAAAACAACATATAATAGTATAAAGATCACAAAATCACATATCAGACACAGCGGAATACAAATAAATACATGTCTGAACCGACACAAAATAGATACATGATGCAGACTACAAGGTGCACAAGTACTACATCTCAAAATATAAATATGTACACGAAGGGAGTCTAGCTTGACATAAGATACAACATAACATCAATATACATAGTGATGATAAACAACTAGCTAACTGATAGGAAGTCCGCCTTAAAAGCCTCAAGCTGAAGGACCTGAAACATCTCGGTCTAACCCGAGTATTATAAAATAATAAACGGGTTAGTATAGACTAAAATAAATGAGTTAGCAAAATGAATGACAGATAAAGTGAGATAGATCTAAAATATAATCATATATCGGCAAATATCAAACATGCATCAATAACTTCAAATCACCAAATACTAAAAACTCAAGATAGCTTCTTAAAAGAAAAAATCCCTGAAATGACTTGGTGATAATTCAAACAACATCAAATCCAGAAATCTCACAAATAGAAATCCAGAAATCTCACAAAAAAGGGAAAGGCGCCAAACTCCAAGATTGGTGAATAAATTCACATACATGCATGTAACTCTAAGATAGACGTATAAGTCTATAAACATCAAGATAGGTACGAGACCTAAAAACTCAAAGATAGGAATGAGTCATATAAACATCGAAATAGGTACGAGACCTATAAACAAGATAACAATGAGTCCTATGAACATCGAAATAGGTACGAGACCTATAAACATCAAAATGGCAATGAGTCCTATGAACATCGAAATAGGTACGAGACCTATAAACATCGAAATAGGAACGAGTCCTATAACCATTGAAATAGGTACGAGTCCTATAACCATCGAAATAGGTACGAGACCTATAAACATCGAAATAGGAACGAGTCCTATAAACATCACTACACCATAACAGCCATTTCGTAACACTTATTTTTTTCAATTGCCAACACTTATTTGTGTTGTAGATTAATCACAACAATATCCGTTGCTAAACTAAAAATGTGTCACCAAAAATACACATTTTCACTTTTTTTTATTGCTAACACATATTTGCGTTGGAAAATCTGGTTAAACTGAAATTAACTAAATGTTGTTAGGGCAATAAAGTAAATGAGCACCTTTAGTCATCCATGCCCTAATTCCTTCTCACTAATTCCTTCTCAATGCTTTCATTGTCGCTCTAAAAAAAACAAAACCAACTTGCGATTCCACTCCAAAATACTGCAGATCCTTACACCTCCGACCTCACAATCGCCCACATCCGCTGCCTCCTTGACATAGTCGCCTGCACCACGGCATTCGGTTCTCCGCCTCAAAAAAATGGTGCTAGATCTCTGACCTTCGAGCAGCAACCCATTGACCTCCCACCTCCTCCTTCTCCCCCAAGCGAAGAAGCGGATCCGCAAAGCCCTAATAATTCCAAGGAGGAGCCGGATATTTACCTGTCGCCTAAGCTCGGACAGTTCTACGATTTCTTTTCCCTCTCTCACCTTAATTCCCATGTCCAATGTAAGCTTTTGATATACTTATTGAATTTTTTTTCATAATCTCCTCTTTTGATTAGTGGCAAATTCTTTTATTATGAACCTGCAGACATAAAGAGGTCCACAAAAGATTTTTTGAAGGACAAGAGAGAGGATGACTTGTTTCAAATTGATGTAAGTATGTGTTCTATTACCATTGCTTTCATGAGTAGATGTTGGTTAAGCATAATGAACATATACGAGATAACATGGGATCTTCTAATATATGCTCTACTCTACTAGTTGTTTAGGCATCTCTTATTTGTTCATGTCAATTGAACTAAAATACTCTTAAGGATAGTTTGACTTGATATATTGGTATTTTAATGTTTAGATCGACTTAGTTCATGCTGATAAAGTTGTATTTTTTGCCTCAGTTAAATGATGTTTCTTGAGCTATCAATATTCAATTTAATTTACCATTGTACTTACCGTGAATAGTTTGATGGAGAATTTGCAAAGTATACCAACAAATAAAACCAACGAATTAAATCTACCAGCAGATATGCTACAATCAAATATAGTTTTTGTGTTAAATAATACATTTCTTTTTTGGTCTGCCACCCTTATCCTTTTTTTCCTTACATAATTTATATTCAAAATTGAGGCTGTATATTGATTTAGGTGAAAATTTGCAATGGAAAGCTTGTAACAGTTGTGCCTTCCAAAAATGGGTTTTATCCATCAGGAAAACAGAATCTACTCTGCCATTCATTGGTTGGTTTGCTGCAACAGATTAGCCGAGAATTTGATGGGGTGGGTTCTAATTTGATATCATAGTTTTGGTTACGATCAAATCCAACCATTTAAGTTAATGATTGGTTTATCAAGAAATTTGTTGCACTTGCAGGTTTACAAGTTGCTCATGAAAGCTTTCATCGAGCACAATAAGGTAAGTTTAGACATCTAATGTCTCACCCGTTCAATCCATTTTTGAATAGTTGATATTGGGAATCACATTTGAATTTGACTAATTAAAGATTGTTGTATGCACAACTATAACCACATCATAGAATATCAACAAAAATAATTAACATGTCAAGAGAAGTTGCTCTACAACTATTATTTAAAATAAAACCCTATTTCAACTCCCTATTCCCTAAAGTTTCTCTTATTTAAAATAAAACCTATTTATCTATTCTTTATGTAGATTATTGAACCATCCAGAGAAGTTGCTCTACAACTATTAGACATTTAATTCCAAAATTAGCAGGTCTAGAAACTGAGCATAAAAATGCATAGATTTCTGTCTTTACATTATAAGTATGTTATGTTGATAAGAGGTTTTGTGTATTTTTCATGCATTATATATTATACAGTTAATTATCTGAATTCATGGCACTACAAACATAAACGATGATGCAAGTTTGGTATGTTTCTTCAAATTTAAATGAAGAGGATACTAGATAACTTCTATTTCTGTTTTTAAAATATTTCTTGCATGTTTCAATTGATATCCCTTGTTTTTATATTTAAACACCTTTGGTTTGATGGTTATCTATTTTTGAAAGGAAACTTTGCATTTGTATACCTCTACTGTAACAAAATTAAAGTGCAAGGCTACCTTGCTCACTTATGTTCCTCATTCATTTTGCAAGGCTACTTCACCGACTAATATTCCTCACTTTTTAAAAGCTACTTTACCAACCTATGTTCCTCATTTTTTTGCAAGCTAAAATCACCTAAAGATCATTTCTTATTTGTTGTATTTGTGGTTTCATATTTCAGTGAATCAATCTACATGTTAGGAAAACATTTCCTATTAGGCAATTTGTTACACATGTATCAAACTGGAAACAATGCTTAGACCATTATGTTATAAGTAAACATTTTCATATTTCTATATTATATAATTTGTTCAATTAAAACATTTCCATATATTTTTAGAACAATTACATTTTACTTTGTATGATCTAGTTTGAGAATTATATGTCTTACGATTTTAATATTGTTAATTGAATAATAAAAGGTATGTCCAACTAACAGAGTTATTTATTTTCATTTGACCATATTTGTTTGAAAAAAAGACATCTCACCTCTTTATCCAAGAAAATGCTTGGTTTGTTGCACTTACCTGACTAAGTTCCCACACTCCAATTTTGTACTACCTCCACTTTGCATATCTTCCTACTTCCATTTATATAGTTTTCATTTGTTTTAATATTTTTTGTTTTGTACTGTTTTTTATTTATAGGCAATATTCTTATTGTCAAAGTGGTGGCAGAACACTACAGGTAATTTTTTCTCTCAATTTAAAATTTTCTTTCATCTTTAAAGGCTAAAAAACCTAAAATTGTTGTTCACATTTAATATATTTTTGTACTAAAAAATGGATATTTCGTTTATTGCTACTTTAGAGAAAACAGAATAGTAGCTTTCATTAATAGCCCAAGTAGTGTGCATAAAAATATATATTAGTTTTTAGATGTAATAAACAAAGGAAATAAACTAATCCACTAATAAAGCTCCATATACCATTCACGAAATGTAAGTTGCAAGCAACTCAGTTTTAACACTGAGTTGCAACAACTCAGTTCTTAAACGCGTTGCAATAAAAGTGAAAACTGATATTTATTACTATTGGGCATTGCTATCTTCAGATGTTGACATGTTAGTTCGATATAGTAATTTTCATTAGTTTATCCAATGTGGCTATGCATTGCTCATAAGGGTTGAATTTATTTCTTGAAACACAAAAGTAGTATAAAAAACTCAATCCCATCAGTGGCCTATTTCAGAACCATGAATTACTGAGAAATATGATCAGCAATGGAAGCTGCAGTTTCATGAACTCGTATTCATCTGTTGTGAGGCGTTCACCTCATCATTCCAAATGTTGGGTTTTAAGTAGGAAAAGGAGACTCACCTGCACCTGTCCTGTACAATGTCTTAGAAAGCACAGATACTCCCAAGAAAAGTTTGACCTTCCCCTTTTTTTGGGTTATGTGTTTATTTTTAGAATTACATGCTATATAGTTTGCTTACCAAGACAAACTGGTTCTAGTTCAACTTGTTGAGTATATAACTAAGATGGTCACAGATATTTTGGGCACATTGTTTACCATGTCAGCCATTGGTCCAAGTTTAATATTAAGCAACTTTAGTTATACCTTGTTTATTTTTTATTATAAACTAAAAATGTATTTTTGTTTGATCATTAATATACATACATATATTCACCTATAAAGGTTGGTTTTTACAAAAGGAAGGCCTGATATATGAAAAAAGTTGCTGAAATATGTCTGGATAAGTATGGAGGAGATATCCCTGAAACTCTGAATGGTTTGCTTTCTCTTCCAGGAATAGGCCCAAAAATGGCACATTTGGTAAATATATCTTACTTAGTCTTCTGATGTATAATTATGACCGTATATAACAAGGTTTGTTTATTAATTCGAATAGGTAATGCAAATTGGATGGAATAATGTGCAAGGAATATGTGTTGATACACATGTGCACCGGATATGCAATCGACTTGGATGGGTTACAAAACCCGGAACTAATCAGGTTAGTTCTTGCACTCTCACACTTGGGCAAATGGTATCAATTATCAAAGTTCTCTCTCTATGTACATACCTGTAAATAGCAATATATATGTCGGAATTATTGTCCTAACTCGGTAATAGCAATATATATGTGCGTGCGCGCGTGCATGTGTGTTTCTATTACTATATATGTAAATAGTTGATGCTATGTGATACATATATTTTTTATATAAATGGACGAAAAAAATTGAATTTTTATTTCTATTAATATGATGCAAATTCAATTTAACATGATATTAAATGCAGGCACTTCTAGAGAAAGCGGAAAAAAAGAGGAAGTTGGATGATAGTTCTAAGGGTGGAGTCGAAGATCTTGAAGATGACACAATTGCGGAAGTTTTTGGTTCCGACACGAAGAAAAATTATTGTCGAGCAATTACTTCTACTTCTTCTATAAAACAAGTGAAGATGGCTCGATCTGTAAAAGATGTAACTGAAAAGAAGCAAGCCGTGGATTTGTCTATTTGGAAATTGGAGATAGAAAGGCAAGTAGCTAATCAAGTTAATAATGCCATCAATTCAATTACTTCAACTTTTTCAGATGGAGGTTTCGTTATATGGCCGGAGTTTCGTATTCGGTATTTGTAGAATTTCACTATGAAATTTACGTTGTCTTTTGTATTCCAATTTGACATTGTTATGAAGTAGTTGATTATGTATTGAATTAACCAACTTAATTATGTATTGTACTTGTTATGAAGTAGTTGACATTGTTATGAAGTAGTTGACTATGAAATTTATGTTGTTATTTGATCATGAATATTGTAAATTTTGGGTTCCTATTGAATGTAGTATAATAATGCATGTCATGTTAGTTATTAATTGTTTATTAATATTAAAATAATTGACTATATTGAGAATGAAAATATTTCAGCGTTATAAGCGTTGGCAATTAAAATTTACCAACGCTTATAAGCGTCAGCATAGAAAATTAAACAATGTTGGATGGTTAATTTGCCAACATTTATAAGCGTTGCTAAATAATATACACCAACGTTTATAAGCATTGGCGAATACAACCTTCCAACGCTTATTAGCGTTGGGAAACTAAACTCCCCAACGCTTATAAGCGTTGGCAATAAATTGCGACGCCTAATAAGGGTTGCTGAAACTATTTGCGACAGTTATACTCATTGGGAATCACCTGTTTTGGTGTAGTGCATCGAAATAGGTACGAGACCTATAAACATTGAAATAGGAATGAGTCCTATAAAAATCGAAAATAGGTATGAGACCTATAATCATTGAAATAGGTACGAGACCTATAATCATCGAAATAAAAGTGTTATGTACTTCCAGATAGCAACCGAATAGATAACAACCATGTGTCCCATACTACGTAGGTTTACCCAAATGTTTACTATATGCTAGCAAACTCCACTTGTGTGCAGTAATGGTTCGGTCGAACAAGTCAGAGAATTAACCAATAAAACAAACGTGAGTGTTCCATACTACTCGTTTTATTTAACTATTTAAATCAATTCCTCATTCGATCGATGCCGTGCAATTTTATAAATTTCTTCACTTTAAAACCATTTTGTAAAACATTGATTTATAGTGAAAATATATATTTATATATTATAACACTTTTCAAACCATTGATCCAAATCACTTTTAAAACCATTGTTAATGAGAATAATATATATATATTTCTAAAATCTTTCATATAGAAATTAGTTTGGTACTTAAAAAGATTACCATAAAATGGTTTGATTTAGAAATCCTCCTTTTATAAATTCGATTAAGAAACGTGCATAAAAGTGTGTATTACTCTAAAATTCCATTGAACAATCTCTATGGTATAAAACATCAAATGAATTCATCAATTCATAAATCAAAATCCCAAGACCCATAGAACAATTCTATGGTATAGAAACACCAAAATGAATTCATCAATTTACAAATCAAAAATCCAGAAATATCAACGAAATTAACATGAAGTGCAACATGAAAACAAAGCAATCAATCTTAGAGAATCAACTGGGTAAACAAGTGGCAAACCAGTCGATAGGAGAACACCGGAACACAGCTTGGAAGTCAAGTCTAGGCTGCGACCGCTGCACCGGTAGGTCATACCGGTCCACTGGTTGCTTCGTCTGGGCTGACTCCCAGGCGATTCCGGTGGCTCTCCGATGATCGAATTCCGCTCATTTCTTCTGTGTTGCTTCTCTACTGATCTGGGGTACTTGAACTAGCAAACATGCAAGCATTTATACATGTATAATTGAATGAAAATCGCGATTTCATAAATGGGTTTTCAACAAACAGAGAATCATATTCAATTAGAGAAAAGGTTCATCACTATATTGTGATCATATACACTGGAGATTCAACCAAAATCATGTAACGGCGTCAAACATTCATATAGGTACATTATCATTTCTTATTTCTCTAGTTTGGGCTAAATGTGTTAAGCTATGGATCCAATAGCAAAGTGTTACTAATTTTTCTAAACCCAAAGTGTTGCTAATTTGTATTGTTTCACTTTATCACTTTATAAACTCCAATTTATATCAAACTATATTTTTAATTAACTCCACTCAAATATCTTCATTACAAATTCTAGCAATAAGCTTTAATATTTCTAAAATCACCATTCAATCTTTACAAAAAATTTAATACTCTAATTTATACAAATACTCAATTTAAACCCAAAAATCCAATTACCAATTCCTCGCTTATTAGATTTTTAATGTTACACAATTAAATTCGTTCATTTAATTAAATAAATGATAATCAAAGTGTACTCAATTGGGTTATTACAAAACTCCCCACCTAATAAAAATTATGTCCTCGCAATGTGAATATAAAGGAAATTCTAATTTCCATAACAAATTACTACTTAATTCCACAAACAACAAGAATTTAGTAACAACCATGCACCCAAACAACAACAAACACAAAAGAAAGGCTCATTTAACTTATATGCTTTTAGAAATATACCTTTTAACTTAAATTCCAAGTTTTCTAAGGTTTGATTATTTACAAAATAACATTTTCAAACTCCTATTATTGCCAGCGAAATAGTTTAACAAATAGAGTCTCAATGTAACCTATTAAAATTGGTTACATGCAATTTAACACTTTTTCACTCTTCTTTAAAAAAAGGATTTATTAAAATAAAATCCTCATTTAAACCTCTAACTTAATCATTTTAACTTTTATTTAAAGTAAATTTAGATCAGAGTTGTTACATACCCTAAGTCTAGAAGAAAATTGTGTTTTCGCAATTCTACTTCAAAGAATATTCTATTTTATAGACTTTGAGTTTTATACAAACTCATTTAGAAGATAATACATCTATACAAACTCAAATGTCAAAATTTCGAAAAAACTCCGAAATAACCCTGTAGTACGAAGTGTGTTCCGAAAATCTACAACACTCTGAATATTTCACAAATTCATACATGCATTCATGAAAGACACTTTTTCTCTTAAAATCTTTAATTTACCTTCACAAGTTTTTTTTAAAAAATAAATAAAGATTTTTCATAAATACATTTTCAATTTTAGGCGTGTTGTATAAATCCCAGATTTGTACATAGTAAATCTCAAAATTTGACAAACCTCTTAAAATGAAAATTGTTCCACTCAGTTTAATATTTCTGGCAAGATAAAGATCATCAAAATTGGATTTACGGTTTGAAATTTATGCCCAAAATACCTTTAGCTTTTAATCTCAGAAATTTCTAATAGGCCATAGATGCCTACCCATTTTCAAACTCACCTTAGACCAAACGATTTGCAAAATTTTCAAAAGTGGTAAGAAGAAAACTTTTTGCTTATGGAAATCACTTTCTTCTACAAAAAGACTGACCTCATTTGGAGCCATAAATCTCAAGTTATCGTTGTTTTATTACCGCACATTTTTAATCAAAAATTTCAGCACTAAGACCATTTTAAAACTACTACTCTCAAACCATTTTCAAAATCCAAGACCATATACTCTCTCAGGAAATCTTTACACTAAGTTATTGACTACATGATCCACTTTTTGGAAAGCTAGAGACTTCAAGAATTAAAATTTACCCCATGCAACTAACTTTCAAAATCAATTCACTTAATAAGAACACTTTCGCAGATCACACAAGTAAGTTTTTCTCTTTAATGAAAACTCATTTTAAATGAGATAGGTAATATCCTTTACATGCAAGAAGTAATTATCTATACAAAATAAATTTTAGAAAATACACATTGATTTTTAAATTATACTCACAATTTAAACAATCTAATCTTGTTTTTCAAATGAATTTCACAAATTCACAACTAACATATTTTTAACTCTTCTAAAAGTTTAAAACACATGTTTACTTGAAAAGGTTTCACTCTATACCCAATCACATAAAATATTATACCCCATATTCTTCTCACAAAATATCTTTCTTAATCTCGCTTAATAAAAGCATTTATTCAACACTAAATAATTTTGAGAGAAATTACTTATTATTCACAATTCAAAGTATCCAACTTTCACTAAATTATTACACTTCATACTTTTTTAAAATATAAATTCTAACTTTCTTTCAACTACATCATAATTTACATTATAATCCAAACTATCATACAAAATTAATTTAATACGTATCAATGCAAATGCATGTATATAAAATTTTCAATAATAAAAATACACGATTATCCAAAATTTTATAAACATCAAATATAAATTTTTATTAAAATATCTTTTAAACATATCAGTGTTTAGAAAATAATAAAAATCATAATTTGATAAAACTTGTTGAACAAAAGTTTTTCCTTACTATTATAGCTTTCTTGAAAGTACGAGTTTACTGAAATCGGATCAACGGTTCAAAAGTTATGATTAAAACAAATTCAGGTTCAAAATTCAATATCCCTGTCGTTCATTCTCGAGACGGCGACAAATTAGTGTGATTTAGACCAAGAACCCCAGAATTTTACAAAACTCAAAACAAAAAACTTATAAATCAAAGTCTAAGTTTTCCAAAACGTCAAAAATTATTGGATTCCAACAAGAATGAGAAAGATATATTCAAATCACTATAAAGTTTAGCCTAATTTTTTTTCGACAAAACGGAGTTTAAAGCTCTATCTAAAACATGAATTTGACCAAGAGAATTGCAAAATCTGGAAAAGTGATCAGAATGAATGTTCTTCTTTAAGAAATTATCGTTCTTCTCCAAAAAGAATCATAAAAAATGGATTTACTAATCAAATGATATGGCATTTTTACTTTAGCACTTTTTGAGGAAACTTTCAACAACTTGTTTTTTTTTGGAACTTTTTAATTTATCTCAAGTTAAAATTTAAAACTACAAGTCTTCTTAAATATAATTCTTAAATTAAGTTGTTTATTTCTAAATCTCATTCCTCGGATCCATTTAGTTTTCCCTTAAAATAATTTATCCATGTTTCTATTGAAACAAAAATAAGCATTTCCTTGCACAATTTGTTGTTTCATTAAATAGTATATATAATAAATTTAGATTTTTACCGTGTCTCAATGTCTCATTAAGCGTTTAGGTAATCTCTACCGATTTGTGTGTGCCCGCATCGACCAAGATTTTTAACCACTCAACTGATAATTCAACACTAAAAATAAATTTTCCTATGGTATGCATATTTTTTACAATTATATAAAATATTTACTTGCTTGCCTCAATAACATAATCAAATTCCACTTATATGCATATCCTTTACCAGAATAATTTTTAATTTGAATGAATTCTTCCTTTTATAAAATTCTTTTAATTAATCTCAATTCCTTACTAATAACATTTTTTATAATGCATCCATGACTACTACAAGCAAACATCAAATTTTTAATTCATTTTAACCTTTGGTTAATTATACTTATGAATTAAATTTCATTTTCATAATTTTTAATCTTTCCAATATTGCTTGCGCTAGCTACACCTTTGAAGGAACCGCAAGTTCTTATCATTAATATTGAGCGGGTTTCTAATTCTCAATGATGATTCCTACTCAATATTAATTTAAAACAATAACTACAATATCAAAGCATACATGCATTAACCAACCAAACAAACATTCAATAAACCAATCAAATCAATCACAAATATATTGGATAACGTGCCTAGTGGAACCATCCGTCTGCTTCCACCATGCAACCCTAATCATAAAATGATCGACCATAAACTTCATGATTTGTTGGACGGATAAAGTACTATGTCTTAACTACGCTTGCAGGATGGCCCAATACTAGAATGAGTGACTCAGCCGCCAGCTAACTATACTTCCGAAATATATAAGATTGGATCAAAGACTGCTTAGGAATCATATGATTCAATAATAAGAACATAAAAGAGTGGAAACAAAGGAAGACGTTCCTAGACTTCGCAAAATACACTTTCTTATTCAAAAGGGGATGATTCCTACCATCTACCCCAAGGACCCCTATAGGACGGTCTCTAAGACTCACCTACGCCAAGATTTGTGTGCGCGATATCATATTTGTTTTTAACTCAGCTCTGATATGAAGCTATGACGCCTCACCCGGAGACCCACACTAACAAAAAATATTACAAAGTAATATTGTCGACTAGTGTAGACAATAGGGCTGGTTAGGAGCGACCATCCGTGAATTTTACTTTAAGCAAGTATCAATACGTTGATTAGTGTGCGATATTTTTTTAATCAAGTGGAATCGACGTATATAATTCAGGCTTAAAACAAAACTACGATGGCAATAACAAAAATTCAGAACAACATATTATAATATACAGAATCATAGATTAGACAAAACGGAATACAAATAGATACAAGTCTGAACCGACACATAATAGATACATGATGTAGACTACAAGGTGCAGAAGTACTACATCTCAAAATATGTATATGTACACAAAAGGAGTCTAGCTCGACATAAGATACCACATACATCAATATACAAGGTGATGATAAACAACTAGCTAACTGATAGGAAGTCCACCCTAATAGCCTCAAGCTGAAGGACCTGAAACATCTCGGTCTGACCCGAGTATTATAAAATAATAAATGGATCAGTCTAGATTAAAATAAACGAGTTAGCAAAATGAATGATAGATAAAGTGAGATAGATCTCAGATATACTTATATATCGATAAGTATCAAACATGCATCAATAACTTCAAATCACCAAATACTAAAAACTCAAGATGGCTTCTTAAAAGAGAAAATCCCTGAAATGATTTGGTGATAATTCAAACAACATCAAATTCAGAAATCTCACAAATAGAAATCCAAAAATCTCACAAAAAGAGGGAAGGCGTCAAACTTTAAGATTGGTGAATAAATTCACTTACATGCATATAACTCCAAGATAGACGCATAAGTCTATAAACATCAAGATAGGTACGAGACCTATAAACTTCAAGATAGGAACAAGTCATATAAACATTGAAATAGGTACGAGACTTATAAACATCAAGATAGGAATGAGTCTTATAAACATCGTAATAGGTACGAGACTTATAAACATCAAAATAGGAACGAGCGTATAAACATCGAAATAGGTAAGAGACCTATAAATATCGAAATAGGAATGAGTCCTATAAACATCGAAATAGGTACAAGACCTATAATCATCGAAATAGGTATGAGACCTATAATAATCAAGATAAAAGTGTTATGTACTTTCTATAGCAACTGAACAGATGACAACCATGTGCCCATACCACACGGGCTTACCCAAACGTTTACTAAATGCTAGTAAACTCCACTTATGTGTAGTAATGGTTCGGTCGAACAAGTCAGGGAATTAACCAGTAAAACAAAAACGAGAGTTCCATACTACTCATTTTATTTAACTGTTTAAATCAATTCCTCATTCGGTCGATGTCATGCAATTTTATAAAATTCTTTACTTTAAAACCATTTTGTAAAACATTGACTTATAGCGTAAATATATATATATATATATATATATATATATATTATTACACTTTTCAAACCATTGATCCAAATCACTTTTAAAACAATTGTAAAAGAGAATTATATATATATATGTGTGTTTCTAAAATCTTTCATATAGAAATTAGTTTGGTACTTAAAAAGATTTCCATAAAATCGTTTGATTTAGAAATCTGCCTTTTATAAATTCAATTTGAAAACGTGCATAAAAGTGTGTACTACTCCCAAAGTTCATAGAACAATCTCTATGGTATAAAACATCAAATTAATTCATCAATTCATAAATCAAAATCCTAGGGCCCATAGAACAATTCTATGGTATAGAAACACCAAAATGAATTCATCAATTCTCAAATCAAAAATCCAGAAATATCAATGAAATTGGTATAAAGTGCAATACCAAAATCAAGCAATCAACCATAGGGAATCAACTAGATAAACAAGTGGCGACCGGGTCGATAGGAGAACACTAGAACACAGCCCGGGAGTCAAGTCTAGGCTGCGAACGGTGCACCGGTAGTTCATACCGATTCACTGGTTACTTCACCTGGGCTGACTCCCAAGCGATTCCGGTGGCTCTCCGATGATCGAATTCCGCTCGTTTCTTCTGCATTGCTTCTCTAATGATTTGGGGTACTTGAACTAGCAAACACGTAAGCATATATACATGTATAATTGAACGAAAATCATGATTTCATAAATGGGTTTTCAGCAAACAAAGGATTCATCACTATATTGAGATCATATGCACTAGAGATTCAACAAAATTCATATAACAGCAGCAAACGTTCATATTAGACTAAAAATTGTGAGATAAACTCACTTTAATATCCAAAAAGCTTCGAAGTCACAAGCATCAACTCTAAGCCAAATCAACTAAACAATCCTGAAATTCATCCCCGGTGCTGTACAAATTTGAAATAGTAAACCAAAATATTTTTCTATGAAATTTTAACTAAAGGTGCATACTTTAGTTGAGAACAACATCTCAAAATTTCAGATTTTACTGATTTTTCAACAATTTAGTATGGTTTTTCTACTAACCTACATTTTCTATCCAGATTTCACCGAAAATAACTTGTAAAGATGACAAACTTTAACCCATCAAAACTCAATGAAATTCCATGAAATTTGGAGCAGAAGTGCTGGAACATGGCAGAAACAACACATCTAAATTTAATAATTTTTAGAATTTCATTTGAATTGATTTTATTTTTGGAAGAGGCTAGGGTTTTTCTTGCTACCTAGGTTTAGATTTCATCAATTGGAAAAGAGGGATTACAAATCAAGACCAAAACTGATATCAAAACTCAATTAGATGCATATAAAGGTAGAAGAGATTACCTCTTATCAATATATTAGAATTGAACAAAAGCCCTTTGATTTCAACCTTTGATTTGGGGATTAGGGTTTCCGTGACTTAGGAAATTTTTGGTTTTCTGGTTTTAGTGTTGAAATGAGAAGGAGAAACAATATACGTACGTTATCAGTTCTTATTTCTCTAGTTTGGGCTAAATGAGTTAAGGTATGGATCCAATAGCAAAGTGTTTCGAATTTTTATTATTTCAATTTATCACTTTATAGACTCCAATTTATATCAAACCATGTTTTTAATTAACTCCACTCAAATCTCTTCATTACAAATTCTAGCAATAAGCTTTAATATTTCCAAAATCACCATTCAATCTTTACAAAGATTTTAATACTCTAATTTATAAAAATACTCAATTTAAACCCAAAATCAAATTATTCAATTCCTCACCTATTAGATTTTTAATTTTACACAATTAAATCCGGTTCGTTTAATTATATAAACGATAATCAAAGTGAACTCAATCGGGTTGTTACAGAACTCCCCACCTAATAAAAATTACGTCCTTGCAATTTGAATCTAAAGATTGCATAACAAATTACTACTTAATTCCACAAACAACAAAAATTTAGTAACAACCATGCACCCAAACAACAACAAACACAAAAGAAAGGCTCGTTTAACTTATGTGCTTTTAGAAATATACCTTTTAACTTAAATTCCAAGTTCGCTAAGTTTTGATTATTTACAAAATAATCATTTTTAAACTCCTGTTATAGCCAGCGAAAGAGTTTAGCAAATTGAGTCTTAATGTAACCTATTAAAATTAGTTACATGCAGTTATGCACTTTTTCACTATTCTTTTAAAATAAAAAGGATTTATTAAAATAAAATCCTCATTTAAACCTCTAACTTAACCATTTTCACTTTTATTTAAAGTAAATTCAAATCAGAGTTGTTGCATACCCTAATTCTAGAAGAAATTGTGTTTTCTCAATTCTACTTCAAAGAATATTCTATTATTATAGACTTTGAGTTTTATACAAACTCATTTAGAAGATGCCACATCTATACAAACTCAAATGTCAAAAGTTTCAAAAAAACTCCAGAATAACCCTATAGTACGAAGTGTGCTCAAGAAATTTACAACATTCTGAATATTTCACAAATTCACACATGCATTCATGAAAGACACTTTTTCTCTTAAAATCTTTAATTTACCTTCGCAAGTTTTTTTTTGAAAAATTAATAAAGATTTGTCGTAAATACTGTTTCATTTTACGCATGTTGTATGAACTCATATTTATACATAGTAAAGCTCAAAATTTGACAAAACTAAGAAAATGAAAGTTGTTCCACTCAGTCTAAGCTTTCTGGAAAGATAAAATCATCAAAATTGAATTTGCGTTTTGAAAGTTATGCCCAAAATACTTTCCGCTTTTAATCTTAGAAATTTCTAATAGGATAGAGCTGCCTACCCATTTTCAAACTCATTTTAGACCAAACAAATTACAAAATTTTCGAAAGTGGTAAAAGGAAAACTTTTAGCTTACAGAAATCACTTTCTTTTGCAAGAAGATTGACCACATTTGGAGCCATAAATCTCAAGTTATCACTGTTTTGGTACAGCGTGTTTTTAATTAAAAATTTCAGCACTAAGACCATTTTAAAACCTCTACTCTCAAACCATTTTTAAGATCCAAGACCATATATTCTCTAAGGAAATCTTTACACTAAGTTATTGATTACGTGATCCACTTTTCGGAAAGCTAGAGACTTCAAGAACTAAAATTTGCCCTATGCAACTAACTTTCAGAATCAATTCACTTAATAAGAATACTTTCACAAATCACACAAGCAAGTTTTTCTCTTTAATGAAAACTCATTTTAAATGAGATTGCTAATCTCCTTTACATGCAAGAAGTAATTATCTATCCAAAGTAAATTTTATGAAATACACATTGATTTTTAAATTATACTCACGATATAAACAATCTAATCTTGTTTTTCAAATGAATTTCACAATCGCAACTAACATATTTTAACTCTTCAAAAGTTTAAAACACATGTTTACTTGAAAAGGTTTCACTCTATACCCAATCTCATAAAATATTATACCCTAAATTCTTCTTATAAAATTTCTCTCTTAACCTCACTTAATAAAAGCATCTATTCAACATCAATAATTTTGAGAGAAATTACTTATTATTCATAATTCAAAGTATCCAACTTTCACCAACTTATTACACTTCATACTTTATTTAAATATAAATTCTAACTTTCATTTCAACTACATCATAATTTACATTGTAATCCAAACTATCACATAAAATTTGTTTAACACGCATTCATGCCAATTTAATTTCCTTTTATCAATGTCGTATTTGTCCTCTATCATTAAATTCAGTAAATGAGTTTATACCTATATTGGCTTAATTACTGTAACTTCCCATTAACTCTTTAATTTATTACATTATTCATATTTTAGCATTTCATTTGTAATTGATATGATAACGTACACGTAATTGCATGTTATCATACGTATTAATGTTGTAACTGACGTTTCTTTATTTATTTCTTAAACTTAACTTTACTTTATATAAATATATATATATATATAACTAGTAAACCGGATTATTTATATTTCTATTCATAACTTTTTAGTTTCTACATTTTGGAGATTTCTAGAATTACACTTATGTGTAAATCTCCCAAAAATATTTATTTCTACATTTTAACGCATTGGAATCGCATCTTTCCCAAGAAGGAAATGTTATTGTTGCAACTTTCCATAAAATACCAAAAGTGGGATTGTGTTGTGTTTGCAATTACAAGGAATTATCTTCTTTTATATTTATTGAAATAGGCAGTGTAAACTACGAAAAAACATCCTTACTTTGCACATCTCTTTTGTTTTGAAAATATTCCTTGTTATTTCAAACGATGCACTTTTCATATATAACGGTGAAGTTTGATAATTTATGGAAATTCCCATGGAGATTCTACTATCCCAATGAATTATAATATAGAAATTTAAATTCCAAATTAAATTAAAGCATCTCCAATCATTTACTATCAAGTTTAATAATTTGTAAGCCAAACAACAAAAATCTATAATCAATTACTAAATTCTATCAATATTATATTTCATAAATATTAGGGACTATTCTCCTAACCATCCAGATCTAAGGGATGTGTGTGTGTGTGTCATTTCATCAAAGTTAAATAGTTTCTGAATATGTAGGAAAGGATTTCAAGTTTGATTTATTTATTTTAGCCTACAATTCAATGGTTTCCACATAGGCATAATAACAAAAATAGAATTCCACCAATATAAATTTAGTATTATGTGTATTATATTTTCCACTCACCTTATGGCTTTCAAATCTCCAAATCCAAATCCATTCTTCTTACTTTTCTCCTTTTTTTTTCAACCAAAATATGTATGTATACACCATTAGAACTATATATCCGAGAGGAGGTTTGAATTAAGTCGAGTTTAAATTTAAAATTTCTAAACTTACCACTTTAACAGAATTAATTCACTCCTTCTCTTATTCTCTTTTATTTTCTGTCCTTCTCCAACACATATATACAATATTTTTATAATTCTAGAAATAGTGGAGAAGGAGAAATGGCAGAGCTCCACTGCTTAGTTCATAAAATATGAGAAGAAAAGTTTAGAAAATAATTTTTGATACGCGCATTTATAACTTTTACGTACGCACTTTACTAAATACTAATGGCATCTAATAAATTAAGTAAAATTTTATAATTAATATTTCATAAGTATTAATTAATTTAATTAATTTTTAACATTAAAAATTAATTAAATCGCGTGGTTTATTCGGAATATTCATCATTTCAGTTGTGTGACTCAAAGGTGTAAATCAGTCAGCGGTTAATATTAACATTCACGTGTCACCTTAGCTAGTGGTGTGACATTTTAGTTGAATTTATTTCTTATACATCCTTGGTAAAATCCAATTTTACTTATTATAAGCGTTACCTATTAGTGACAATTATTTACACTAATTCTCTTCATAAAAACTATATCACTTTGGACTTATGAAATTTGGTAATGGTCAAAATTCCAGTATCACTCATATTAAACTCTATAGTCCAAACACAAAGCCCTTGGTTCAATAATAATTATTATTGTTTACCAAACTGCTCTGGCCAAAGATTTTGACTTTAAGTTGACTTCAGTTGACTGTGATATTAACCCCACATAACGGTGGAGACTAATCATCTCTTAAATAGTTTTTCACTTTCAATACTTCCACTCGACCCAACTCTAGACATTCGATGGACTCCATTCCATGATTTGACTATAATCAAAGCGAACCTTTCATATTGAAGATTGATAGTACACTCGAGTCAAGGGAACCATGTAAATTAGTCACGTCGATATTTCCTATTTAACCTTAGTTTTATTAACCAACAGAAAACTATCCAGTGAGTCATTCCATAGTTATCTAATAACTATCAATACGTAACCCCTTGATGCCTCCAGCAATCATGGGTAATATGTTGCCCAACATCTAAAGAGCATTACATACTCTAGTCTTAACAGATGCATCGATACTCATTCTTGAAGACTAAGAATATTTAAAATGATTTTTTTATTATATTCTGATACAATACTAATTATTACAACTATTTGTAATTATGATCACAAACACACTATTTAGGGATTTTCTGTTAAATATATTTTAATCAAACATTTAATTATAGCACATTATAAAAAATATATAACAGAAAGGAAACACCTTTTATTTTGAACAAGATTGGTTATCGAGTTAGATTTATGAAACAAATTACATATTTTCCCCTAAAGCATACCCCTAACTCCATTAATCCCCCATTTGCACTCGGGGTCAATTATTGAATCTTATTCCAATTTCTCTAATAGAGTCAGTCCCTCAATGAATGGGTTCGCTATTATATTTCATTTATCTACCATGTTAATCAACTCTCTCCGATGCTGATAAATTATTTTTACAATGTAGAACAATTCGAAGTATGTCTTTCGACTTCCAATGAGCGTTGTGTTCTATTACGAACTACCCACAAATTCAATATTGCTCCCATTGAATTTGAGACACTTTGGTTATTATGTGCAAACAGTCTAATGTTAATTTTTATTTAGAATTTTCTATTTCAACACATATGTACCAAAACACAAAGTTATACAAGACGATCATTTTGTAGATAAAACCCAAATCAAATTGAGCACACTAATGGAGAATTTATTACGCTAATTTCAATCATTGAAATTCATGATTTTATTCTTATTAATTAATGTGGCTCACTATATTCTAACTACATCTGCCTTTCTCTTAAAGACACATTTTTGGTCGATGTATCATATCCCTTCGGGTCCAACCATCAAAATCATATTTTGATACTGTACTTTGAATTTATTTTGGATTTCCACATCGTACCATATCATAGAGTCAATACTCTTAATGGTTTAACTAAACAAATGAGAATTATTTATTCTTGACAATGATAAGAAACTCATAGTTTCTTCTTCAATGTGCAAGAATAATCATTAAACACACTAATGCTATACGTTCATTATTTTTGGTTTAATTTCATTTCAACCTTGTAATTGGTTTTATCCTTAGATCGTATCCAAATCCATTTTACTACTAATAATTTCTTTAAGAAATTCCTTTTCTTTGAAGTTGGTATTTCTTGAAACAACATTTGTTTCTTATTTTAACGGAACAGGCATTTGTAAACATTTTATGAATTGTCATACATAAAATTGATTTGTTATTATTTTACGATATTTATGTTCATAACATAAATCAGTCATCCAATGACTATCATCCCCAAACTTCTTTGGGGTGATTTATACAAGATTAACAAATGTTACATACAGTCCTTCGACTCACACAACCTGCCAACTCCTTGGCCTAGGATATGATGGGGTTTCTTATAAACCCGTATCTTGTATGACTTTGTAAATTATTCCTTAGATGATATTAATCTTAACCTTGTGTACTACTCTTAAGCACACACCTTACATAAAGAATTTAACTCAACTTCACTCATCCTTTAATCGTCCTTTGTCCAACAAAGTTTGATTACTCCTTATAAACACATCATTGTGTATTATAAGGAGGAGTAACCCTTGAGACTGAATCTTAATTCATATTAGGTACGTTTGGAACTCTTTTCAATATACTTACCCATCTAATCAAATCAAATCATTTCTTTTGCTCGTTACTTGCCCTGTATGTATCAAACACATATATTCATGCTTGCGATAATTCATATGCAATATAACGAAGTATGTGGAACTGTTTTGGTATTACCAGACTTATGATTGCATAAACCTATATACTTCAAGCCAAAGAGTTCATCAACTCTTATGACACTCCAACTAAATGGGTGCTTTGCCTTTAATTATCCAAGATATATTTCACTAGTGCCATATGATTCAAAATCATATGATCAAATAATTACTTCTTAGAACCATAGCTTAGTCTATAATTCCAAAATAATTGTAAATAATTTCAGATACTTTGGTATTTTCCAATGCCTCACTTTTGTTGTGAAAAAAATACCACATTATAGTTTTATGTCATAGCGAATATTCATAATATTTTCATTGAACTAAAACTATGTTTATTCTTCAGTCATCATCGAAGAACATATATTATTTCATAAACAATATGCGGTACATTTTACGAAAACAATTTTTGTAACTTGATCCAATCAATAAGTGTTATGTGGCATGCTCCCACTATTTCTGCCATTACTATAATAGTATACTGAATACGGAGGTCCATCGTCCACTTAATACACGCTATTTATTTCACATATTGTAATTAGTTTACAGTGAGGAGTTCTTTGATCAACTATCTTAAACTCAAAAAAAATCTCATAGAAAACAATTTTGTACATGAAATTACATAATTACCCCTAGGGTATATACTTAACTCTATCACAATCAATTCAAACTAAGTAACCATTGCACTTATAGGAATTGACGTAATCAAAGCAATCAAAGTAACCATCGCACTCTCAGATTTCCTAGATAACTCATATGACCAACTCTAATGGTCCGTGACTATTCAAAGTCGTTGGTACTCAAGCTCATGCCACATTCACATGGCTAGGGATACAGACCACTCAGATGTCCAACTCATGGGTGCACTCAAACCACCTCAGGGTACACTTAGACCACCCTGCCCTCTATGAGCACCTAACGCTGGCATATGTACCGATATTAGAACCGCCACTTATCTACTTCACAAGTGTTCACGTAGCACTTTCCCACTCGGTAACTTCCCTCATGAAGTACTCAATCAAACGCCTCATCTCATTAATCCATTAAAGTCCGGAACATCAATAGATGTCCATCTAAAGTCATACCCTCATCACATTTCCAAATTAATCAAGTCAAAGCATTGCATCATTGCTTCACTATCAAAACCGCTCATCATAGAGCCATAATGTCCAAACCATGCACCAAAAGAACACGTGAACCATCATGACATGACCCCTAGAGCCTCTACTTTGTTTCCCCCAAAAATGGCCAGCATTGGCCATAACCTTTATAGTGGTCGGCATGATCACTTTTGGCCAACATTTAGCTATTTCGGCTAAGTATTTTAAAGTACCCAACCTCTCGTCGCACCCCTTGCCCAAAGTCATCCTTGTACCATCCCCAAGTTAACTTGCTTCAACCCTAAAGTGAAGTACCTGTGCTTCTAGACCAATCTGTGCTAAAACCTCTCAGCACCAAAACTAGGCTTCATCATTTCATAGCCTGAATTTCAAATCTTCTAGTCCTGAAGTTTGCATCTCCTTGTCCCAAAGTAACTTCACCAAAACCCCAAATCTCTTGCCCAAAATCCTCTCAGGGGTACACCACCGACCACTATTTGACGCTACCCAAAACTTTCTCCCTGATCAAAAACATCATGCGACCAAAACCTAACATCCTTAGGCTATCATAAACTCTCACAGATAATCGCATTGCATTTTGGCCAAATATGATGCTCGGTCTACTCAACAACTATCTAAATACACCAAAATGAATCAAAACGAAAGCAAATATATCACAAGCAATCAATATACAACATTCATACATCACATACAAGTAATCCAAACACAATTCAAACATTTATACATCCTTGATCTATGAAAATAGCAATGGTTGATTGATATGGTCAAGTGATAAAAAATGAATGAAACCTACATCTAATCTTTTAAATATGTTTTTAAACCATTATTAAGCTTAAATCTATTATAGAAATGTGTTTGAAGTTCGAAATCATTTCAAAGTCACACATTAACACTATATGACAATTAAAGTAAAGTAGGGATATAAATAACTCACCAAGATCTAATCAAGCACAAAAACCAATGAAATCCCCAAGTAAGAAATATCTTCATGAATCCCAATGCATCCCAAACAATAATCAAGCTGATTCCCTTGCTAAATTACCTAGATTTGACTAACTAAAGTAAGGAAAAATGTTGCTTTTGGACTAAGGAGTTGATTAGTGGAGGTTAAAACTATTTTTTGGAAGATGAGAAATGATATGAGTTTGTCCCATTAGCTCTAATGGAGACAAATCCTAAAATTTGTTAGTGGGCTTAACACGGGCTTAGGTTAATAGCCACTAAGCTACTCCAAAATCTATCTAACTTCAGATGGCCAAATCTCCTAAATAGTAAGTCCAAAAGGCTATTATGACCACTCTACATAAAGAGAAACCATAATATCTTTCATTTGGAAGTGACTACAGACTCAAATACGACTACTATCAAAAGTTGTGGGCCTCACAAGTTTTTAGGATCAAAATCGTCCAACAAAATTACTAAAAGTCAAAAATGACAATACTCAACATTACACAAAGTTATAGCATCACATGACCAAATTCGTTTTTTTTAAAATATTTTACGATCTTTTGATACATAAAATAGGGGTCATTACACACACGTATGTATGTATGCATGTATACACACTTCCTTAGGCATTATTGTAATATTATTAAAGGATATATGACGTTCATTACAAATTTATACACACACACAATAAAAAAATTAATTTTAATCCAAAATAAATCCCATTATTTCAAATAAAAAATTAAACATGATTTAATGTTAACTTCATTATTCATGATAACATATAAAAGATTTAGTGCGTAATGAATAAAATGGAAAGTTTTGAATTTTCTCCATTTACCCCACTACAACTGATCAAAATGGTGGTTTCTAGATGGATACTTAATAATACACCGACATCCGCCAAAGTAATACTCATTTCTCCAATGGAGAAATGAAAAGAGCTAGTCTTCATCCATTACATTAGGCGGTGAAAAGAAACTTGTCAAGTTGAATGTACTTAATCTACATAAAGTGGCTAAACCCAGCTTGCCTAAGTTAGTAGCTAACTCTTGAACTCAATGATCATAAAATTCATTTACCACTTAGGATGCGTTTGTTTGCGACACGAAAGGAGCATACGAAAGGACACAAAAGGAGAATAGTCCGTGAAAGGGGAATGCATTCTTGTGTACGAAAGGGGCATTTCAAAAAAGGCATTTTAATTGTTTTGTTATAAATAATTATTTTTGTTATTGTTTTATTTTTAATTAATACAATTAAATGAATTTATAATTATTTATAAATTTTAAAATGCTAAAAAATGCAATAAAAAGGGAAATTTTTATTACACACTAGCGGTTCGAAATATAACTAAAAAGTCTACATATCTCTCCTAATTCTCACTACTAGATGCAGAACATGTAACGCTCTAGCTCCACTGATCAAAATATCAAAAAGAATCTACCATCCGATAGCTTGGATCAATGTGCATGGAAGGAGAAATCTCTCGTATACATTACACCGGGTCAAAACAGACACGTTTCATACCTGAATACATTTGAAATATTACGCACCTCATCTCGACACGAAGAAATGTACACGAATTCTAGAATTGAATAACTCACATATCAAGAGCGCATATAAGTAAATGATGATACATGTAGCGATATCACAGCGGAAATGGTAATATAAATAAATATCTCAAAATATGATGATACATGGACTAGTCAAAATATATCACTTAAAATCGCCAAGCTATATACAATCCAAAACTGCCTAGTTAAACATCCATGTAATGACTCTTCTTGCAACCAATCTTCAAATATGTTCATATTTACTTGAATAGGCTCACCTCCATCTTATCACTGAATGAAGTGAATGGTGCTGCAGATCTTGGCTTCCAGGCAATGGTTGCTAAACTCAAACATAGCAGTTCTCTAACATAATAAATATTTCATATGGAATGCTCAATAAATAAAATATTCGGACGCCCAATGGGTAGCTATCCTAAAAACAAAACGCCTCAATCTGACCCGAGGCATTGTCATATATATAATAAACCTCGAGTCAGGCTAGAAATCTAGTTGTGACCATAATCATGCATAGTAATAACATACAAGTGTGGTGTTGGGTATAAATACATGACATGTTAATCAAACATATCGACTTCACTCACACCATACAATATCTTGCCCATAGTTTATTCACAGATCAGTGCTAACACACATGTCACGGGTCTATTCATCGTGGCTCACAGCTATAACTCTATTCATCTAGGATATCACAGTCTATCCATATTATATGAGTTTTTTTATTGTATAAAATTCAAAGCTTCATTTTAAAAGAATCATTTTACGAGGTCAGCATTTCTAGTTATACTTATGAGAAGGCTAAATCATCTTCTCAAAATGTTGAGAAGGCTAAACCAACTTCTCATTTGTGATTCCCAGCAGGATATCACATTGATAAATCTCCTCAGTGGATTTACCCTCTATGTAGACAATCTACCATAGCAAGTCATCACGGTCATTTTCACTTGTATATCTCCACTTAGTTGTGGTTGGCCCCATACAATCTATTTATTGCTATACCCTTCAGGTATCTGGAGATGTGATAAATCTTACTCGGTTGTAGTCCACTTCATTATCATATCTCCATCAAATGGTGCTAACGATCTTTTTTTTACTATGCCTTTGACAATTCCTTAATATCTTCAATAATGTCATACGTCCTGGCAACTGATCGTTTGGACATTGGGACAAGGGACAAGGTTGTCACAATTTGGGTTGCGATCCAAGAGTCAGCCCGCTAAGATGGAAATCAGCAGTCTAGTAGTCAATACATCGTACCATTCTCGTCAAATGTTAAATTTCAATCTTTGAAAACAACCGGCTTCCCAAAACATCATTATTTCCAAAGATGATGTTATATCCTAAATAAATGTCCTAAATATGCAACTTAATTATTAAGCAATAGCGTATCCAAACATTTCAATTTAAACACGACAATTCCACCATACAAATTAATATAAATGGGATATAATAAACGTGCATCAATAAAGATAAAGGATGAACTAAATAATATCAACTACTGTATCATCTCAACAAACCACAAAATTAACACTTGTAGATAATACTTAAATCTTGTCAGGTTACCAAGCTTCAAAAATTTATATATATATATATAATCAACTAAAGTAACTTAAATTGATAGAGTAATTCCTTTAAATCAAAAGAACAATTAACTCACTGTAAAACCATTAAATTATACACACATCCTAAACTTGAAATCCTCTGATTTGATGAAGCAAATGGAAACCTTGGTAGTCTTGAAGATGAAGATGATATCTGGTTTCTTGCTTTAGTTTATGAATGACGTAAAAAGAGGTGAGGACTTGGATATTTGTAGGGTTTGGGAGATGGAAGCTTAGGGTTTAAGTAATTGTATAAGTTTTGATATAATTATTATATGGATAAGGCTAAAAGTGTGGTCCAATCAGAGAGTAGAAAATTTTATTTTTTCTTCTTATAGGTTAAAATATAATTATATATGGATCAGAATAAAAATGTGGTCCAATGAGAGAATAGAAATTTTTGATTTTTCTTTTTATAAGTTAAAATTTAATTATTATATGCATAATGATATAAATGTGATCTAATAAGAGTAGAAAAATTAAATTTTTCTTCTTATACTTAAATAAGTCGGTACCCCTAACTGCCTTACAATTCGAACTGTCTTTAAAATAACATTGTACATCCGTTTAAAAATCCACTCGAGACGTTTTATCCAAATTATATTTTATTCTTATAACGAATTTTCCTTTTGAAAAATATTACTTTTCAATTTTCAGGAATTATAAAATAATTGTTTTTACTTCCAAAATGTGTTTTAATTATTACTTAAATAGTAAGGTGTTACAGACTTCCCTCCTTAAAAAAGATTATGTCCCCGTAATTTATCGTAGAGCATTATAACTTATTTTCTATAGCATTCGACTATATGTATACATTCATATACACAATAATCAATCAAAACAGTCATCCAAGACTTTATTAATCAAACAAATATGTACCCGATGAGCTAAAAACTAATCCAGGTATTTCAAGAAATAGAATTAATCTTCTAACCTTCTGATGCTCCAAATACAATCAACAATACATTCTGTATAGTCAGGATGCTTACACAATATAGAGTAATCAAGTTTGATGAAAACTCGAATCAATCCATTATATTTATAATTTCTTTTACTTGAAATATTATTATGTTAAAATATCTCATTCTAGCATTTAGAAACCCATATCGATAAGCTGGCAAGGCATATCAACCGGAATCCATAACCTTCAATGGATAAGTTAATATAATCAATTTTGAATATTATTCTTTTCTTTTAGAATTTCCTAACTCCATTTTTGACTTAGAAAAACCACTAGCTTCTACTTTATTCAGATAACTGGGTTCCTTTCTAGTGATAACTCCTCTTTCAAAGTCCATTTACTAAACTTGTGGAAACAAAATTATTGAACATTTAATTATTCATACACAATTCCAAACAATTAATTATGCACGTCTAGAGACAAATCTATTAGTTTCCACTGCGCATTGTGATCACTACTGTATCCTTCCTACTCAAATTCATCCCATCTTATTTATCTTTATGATGTATCTCCACTATGGGATTTAGATTAAGGACTTATTCAGTTTCCCTAATCAAACCATTACCAAATATTTTAAACAGGAAAATAGGCATAGGGAAGAAGTTGAGAAAAAACTTAGTCTTAGGGACAGCAAGTTTGCTTTTTAGTCTGAAGGACATTTTTTAGTGTAAACAGAAAATGATAGTTACAACTATCATTCTGTGATTTACACTAAAAAGTGTCCTTCAGTCTAAAAAGCAAACTTCTTGTCCCTAAAACTAATTTTTTCTACAACTTTTTCCTTGAGCCTAAAATCCCCTATTTTAAAATCATTCCAAAATATTCTATCACTAAATCCAACAGTCCAATATATCATAAAATATTATTCTGAAGGAAGCGTACCTTCTAAGACTGATTCTTGCTTCACTTTACTCTATTCATTTCTAGGTTCCTCTATAATGAACACAATGCCCTCAAAATGTTAAATCTTTTAACTCTTATATTACATACACGAGTATTCCCAATTCTACCTAGGTTATAATGACTGGGTAATAACCTATGTCCAACTTTTCTATGGTCAAATATGTTCTGATTCCCGATTTACTCAATTCTAGCTTTACCTTGCTTTGATACCATTATGTAACGCCCTGGCTCTAGTGCTTGAAATATCAGAGGGAGTTTACTATTTGATAGCTCAGATCAATAGATATGGAAAGAGCAATCACTCGTGTAAACTACTTTAGGTAAACACGGATATGTTTCCGTACCCAAATGCATTTTCATCTCGATGCAAGGCAATGTACGCAATTTCTAGAATTGAATGACTCACATATCAGGAATACATATAAGTAATGATGACACATGTAGCGATATCATGGTGGAAGTGGTAACATATATACATATCTCAAAATATGTCTGATACATGGACTAGTAAAAATACATCACTTAAACTCAATAGGCTATGTATAATCCAAAACTGCCTACTAAAACATCCATATAATGACTCTTCTTTCACCGATCTTCAAATATGTCCATAACTACTTGAATAGACTCATCTCTATCATATCTTTGAATGAATTGAATGGTGTTGCAAATCTTGGGTTCCTGGAAATGGTTACTAAACTCAAACTTAGCAGTTCTCCAACATAATATATTTTCTATGGACTGCTCAATAAATAAAATAGTTTGACACCCAATAGGTAGCTATCTTGAAAACACAGTGCCTCTGTCTAACCCGAGGCATTGTCATGTATATAACAAACCTTGAGTCGGTATATAAATCCAACTGCGAGTATAATCGTGATAGTACAAGTGTGGTGTCATGTATAAATACGTGACATATTAATCTGACACATCGATCTCACTCACACCATACAATATCCAACCCATAGTTTATTTTCACAAATCAGGACTAACATGCATGTCGTGGATCTATTTATTATCGCTCACAACTGCAACTCTATTTAACTGGGATATCATAATCTATGTAACGACTCATAATTTTAATGTTTTGAATTGAAATATTTAATTTATTTAAATATTCAAGATTTGATTCAAATTTAATAAATAATAAGAAAATCAATTATTAATATAATGAGTTGATTTTTATCGACATATTTTTAATTTCATTTATTTTATTTTTCCATAAATTTTAATTTAGAAGGTATTTAAATTATCGTTTGATGATTTTTTGACAAACGACGGTATTTTTAAAATTTTACACAAATAGATAACGGTGTATATTATTATTGTTTTGTCGTTCATGGATCATATGCGAATGAAATTCTATGTGGCGACGTGCAGGAAATTTCAAAATAAGCATAACCCCTCACTTACACAATTCAACACTGTAACGACCCATAAATTTTGATTGGTTTTAATAACGTATTTAACTGAATTTTGTAAAATTTTAAATAATTGAATTTTGAAATAAAAATTTTATATTTGGAATGCGTATTTAAAAACATAGCAATTGGTAAATTTTCATCAAAAAATATTAAAGTTTATTTTATTGTGTAATTTTATCTCAATTTAAATCAGTTAATAACAGTTGAATTTAAAAGTGTTCCGAAACCTAAATATGTCAACATGAGAAAATTTATTTAGAACACTCTGAATCTGACTGCGAAATTCGTTTCACGAAATTCGGACGTTTCTAGCTCCGTTTGGATTTTTCCGTACGGAATAACATCATTTTTCGGTACCGATTATCGACTTTTGATCGGATGATCATACCACTGATATCTGTATACCGTTTCGATCGTCTCGTCGAGTAGATCTCTACGGTATATTTATTTCTGTATTTTGAAGTCCGGTACGTTGCGGAAATCGTGAAACGGGCAGCGGTATCGGTACCCGTTCGAGTCTGTTTGTGTTCCGTGACCATTCAAATCTTTACACTGGTTGAATTCAACGGTCACCAGCTTTTATTATTATTATTAGCTTTGAATTCATGCATTCCTCTTTTCCAACGTTTAATTTATATTTCCCATTTCATTTCTGATGGCTCACACCCTCTCCATATCTTCCATTTCCCATTCCTCTCTCTGTCATATTTATAATAATAATATTCTTCAATCTTGCTTATTTTTGATCTGAGAGTTGCCCAACTTCCTTTCTCCTCTACATTTCCCTTTGAGCAACCTAGCAGACCACCCCACAGCCAAGAGCTCCTCTTACCGTAACTACCCAGGCCTTTCACACATCGCCAAGTTCTGTTCCCAGACCCCGCAACTCCCCTCTGACCTCGCAACAACCACCAGCCTCCAACCTCGGTTTCTGCCTCAACTCGCCTCAGTTGCCATAGCCTTCAGCTTTTTCCCCCTGGATCTCTAGCCGATCATTGCGCGCAATTGTTTTTCCAGCAAAGAGTGAGCTTTCATATGACTACTATATATATAGGTATTGATTTTTAAGTTATAGTATATATATATAATATGTTTTGTTATAAATCAAATGGTTTCTCTGTTGTTTACACATATATTCTAGTATATATACTTTTCGCATGAGGCATGTTTGGCAATTTATACAATATAGTATGTTCTCACACATAAGTTATGATTTGGATTTCTATTTTCTCTTTTACAGTCAGTTGTATATATTGGTTCACATAAAAGTTTATGAATTCTGTTATCTATATAGTATATAGGGTGTGCGTTAGCTTTATGATTTGGTAGGTATATAACTTAAAATAAGTTATAATATGGTAGTATAAAATGTTGGTTAGTACAATACAATAGAGTAAATGGTATATATATAATATGTTTAAACTTAGTTATGGTTAACCTGTTCATAGGGTATACATATATTTATACTTGTGTTGAGTCTGTTTGCTATATAAGTTTTAAAAATTTGTAAAGTTTATGGAAGCTGTTTAAAGGTATATATGCAGAGTTTTTAAGTATTGCATTTTGTTTGTTTAAGTGTGTACGTTTTTAAAGCATGTGAATTTCTTTTAGTTTGACGTTTTTTTCCCTTTTTGATACATATGTCAGACTGCACTTTTACTAAGGTATATACATTAAGGTATATGAGATAGATATGTTTATAGTTCACATATCATATGAATAGTGATGCAAGTTTTAATCTGCTGCATATAATTATAATATATATTATAAAGTTTTAGTACTATATGTATATAGGCTACAGTATTTTATTTTCATAAGTTTACAGTGAAGTAAGTTATAGTGACTTTAGTAACAAGTACTTTTTGTTTGCTGAAGCCATATTTTTATATATATGGGTATAGGTATCTCGATGTATATATATAGGTTTTAATAAATGTGGATATTTTAAATGATAAATTATATATTGCGTTGTATTTTTTGTTGTATGGGTGTTTAAAATAAAAAATATGTGTTTGAACTAAAATTTGATTTTGATATATATATATATATATATAGTGTTTATATATACAAGTTCACCCGAGTTGGATTCTAAACACGAATATAGATTTTGTTTTATTTGCATTAAAGTTAAATTAGTAATTTGAAAAAAATAGTTATATTTATATATATGTAAGCTCACTGATACCATTTATCTTCACTGATCTAGTTCTGATTTGAATTCGTCTATTCCTATTTATCAGCTTTGATCGTCGATTCATGACAATCTAGTTTTGATTTGGAAGTCGTGCTTGCATTTCGTAACTCAATTTCATCGTCTAACCTATCTAGCCTCGAAAGGTGAGCAATCACTCACGATTAACATTCTTTTATTTATTAAATTTGATTTCAGTTGAAATGACAATTGAAATATGCTATTGTTAATTATTGAAATTGTGATATATATATGCTATTATTATGTAACTGCTCACTTGTGGGATATGACACCATATCCTGTTGTTTATATTATACTGTTATTGATGATATATGCCTGTTATATTATTATATTATGTGATATCACTCGGCAAGTTTCCTGTAGTTTAGCATTCACTATGGGTTGAAATGATACATACCTGAATGGACTTTAGAATAGGAGAAAATCGTTATGGGTTGAAATGATAGACCCAAGCGATTTTCATTGAATTGAATTTAGGATTTGCGGGTCGAAATGATATCTACCCGTATATATTTAAATTACGGATTGAAATGATAAATATCTGTATCACTTGACCATAGGACAGGAAACTTCATGCCGACACCGTTGGTCTATATATAAATATTTAAAAATGATTTTTATAATCTTGAAAGAGAATACATTTATGGTTTTGTTTAAAATTGGAAATATTTTATATAGAAATAAATTTTAATATAAAGTAGATTTAATAATAAACTTTAATTTAATAAAGTTTGATTTAATTAATATAATATGTCTAAGTATTATATTTTTAAATAGAATTTTAAGGATTTGTACAAGTTAAGGAAGATAAAGTCGAATTAATTGAAATTGTTTGTAATTAAGAATTCTACTTAATTAGATTGATTTGAACTATTGAATTTGAAATTTAAGATTTAATTTTATAACTTGACTTTTGATGATTAAATGGATATTTCAAGTTTAAATAAATCGGAGGGAATATTTAGTTTAAATGTAATTTAAGGTTATTTAAATAAT
Organism: Allium fistulosum; assembly: GCA_030737815.1. NCBI lineage: Eukaryota > Viridiplantae > Streptophyta > Magnoliopsida > Asparagales > Amaryllidaceae > Allium > Allium fistulosum. The sequence goes on from CM060908.1 coordinate 424,037,051, forward strand.
ACTGAATTTATTAAGTGAATATTTCAAGGCTAAATAATAATGAGGTTAAATCAAGATCTATATGAAATTGTTAAATTGAACTTTGAAATATTGAATATTAAAGCTTTGTATTGGAATTTAAATGGTTTATTTTGTGATTCAGATCTGTATTTGAAATCAATATAATTTGAATTTGTTATTTAGAAACTGAATTGAATTAAAATGGATAAATCTAGATTGAATTAAATTTTAAGTTGAAACTCGAGTTGATTTGAATCAATTTGTGAAATTTAGATAATATATATATATATTTAATGAAATGATATTTTGGTTTTGAAGTATAAATTATTTTGAAATGGCCACGGTGTTATAATGACGTTTCGTTCCATGGATCCTTAGAGGATGGTTATCCCAAACATCCTATGAGTTACTTGTATTTCAGTTGATATTTCACTTGAGTTGGATTTATTGATATAAGAATGTTAATCCTGACTCGAGTGTTTTGTGTTTTGCTTTACGCTCGGGTCAGACTGAGTAATTCAGCATTTGAGACTCACCTTTGGAGTTTGGAGCTTCGCTTGGAGATCCAACAATCGATTCAGCTTTCAGCTTTTCCAGTTGATTTGTTCAGAGACGTCATCAGTTTGTATTGGAGACTTCACTGTATTTGAGATATTCTATTGTATTTTATTTCTAACTCTGATGTTTATATAGTAGCTTCATGAACTACTATTTATCTATTCCGCTGCATTAATATTATATTACTTTGTGTCTATGATTCTGTGATTGATTTATTTACTGTATATGGTGAGTTTTGCCAAATTTAAATTAACAATATGATATTTTAAGCAATTTAAGTCAGGCATGTGCGGATGCGTATGGTTGAAAATATCTGGTCGTTACAGTTGGTATTAGAGCTTTGGTATTAGGAAAAACTTAGCATATGTAGTAGATTTAATTACAGAATTGCTTTCGTTCGTGCTTGAATCTCTTCCTCTTTGATTCGGTTTCCTTTGAATTTTGGAACGCTCCCACTTATTCTGAAATCCATTCTTGTCTTCCTCTATTTGTATTCTTTTGATTCTAGAATATCCCATAACTCCACTTCGAATGATCTCTATAAAAATCGACGATCCCACCAATCTTTGAATGATTTGTAAAAGGGTGAAACTCCTTTACAATTGGCATTTATTCATCGGAGATTTCTATACCCTCGGGTTAGATGCTGCTACCTATTGTTATGTCGAATTCTATCTTTGGCGATCGAATACTGATTTTCCTTAGAATTCCGCATCGATCATATTCCTGAAGTCACGGTTGACCCGGTTAAGGTTGCCCGCGATTTATGTAAGTATATCCATCTCCTATTTTGAAATTTAGTTATCTCATCTTTGTTTGAGCCTATCTTTGACTCAGAATTCTATTTGATTTGAGTCCCTCTAATTTGAATCTCTATCTTTGTTTTGAAATCCATTCTTGAATCATCCTTCGAAAAATCGAGTTTGTTTGTATTGTTGAAATGGTTTTATATATCGAATTTATTATTTGGATAAGTATGATTTTATTCTATATATAAAAGTGAAAATGTTTTCGATAAGGATTATATACCTTTTTAAAAAAACGAGAATTTGAAGTTTCGAAGAGATTTGGAGTTTTGAAAATTATATAAGAAATTTATTTATATAAAAATGATTTATAACTGAAGGGTTTTGAATTTGAAATTTGAAAGATTGAACTCCGGTATTTTGAAAATTGGTTTTAAGGTTTTGAAATACATAATAATACGATTTAAAAGTATTTTTCGAATAAGAAATGTTTCAAGTGACTTCAAATGAGTTCCAATGATTTCGAAGAAATTTCAAAGAAGTTTTTAAGAAAATAGAAGTCTAGAACTCACTTATGTCGCTGGGGAAGAATTTCGATGATGAGTGCACGCATCATCGACATTGATTTTCGAGTTTCAGAGCGAGGGAGAGGCCACTTTAGTAGCTTTGCTATGCGAGTGATTTTGTGAAACCAATTTTGATTTCAAATTCCGAAGTATGATTTGATATATTCGAAAGGTATATGTATATATATTTGAAACAATTTGAAGTAAGCCCGGTGTTCAGTCCTCGAGTTTCGGATTTGATATAACCCTATCTATTAAAATTGATTTACGAATTTGTTGCTGATTTTCAACTCTTGGATTGAAAATTTGATTTCTTCGACTATTTTGAAGGTTCGAGCACTTCCAAAACAAGGTTAACTTTTTTAAAAGCTAAGTAATTTTGAAAAGTATAAAGTATATAAGTTTGGTATGTTGTTTAAAGTATGTAGTAATATGATTTAAATAAGTTGAAACTGTTTTGTTAAGTAAATGAATAAGGCTATTTTGAATTTTTCTAATATGAAATTTAGATTTGAATTTTTTTGAAAAGAATTTGGTCTTCAAAATATTTTGAATAAAATTTAGTTTAAATGTTTTAACTTAGTAACAACTTTATGAAACTATATATTTAACAAGTTGGAATAGATATATAAGTTGTACATATGCTGTTTTATTCGCATAATTAATTTGATCCAGGTTTGAGTACACAAGTTCGAGGTGAATTACACCATTTTGTGTTAGGATTTTTCATTTGATTCTTGATGGCGAATATTTGATATGGATTTTGGGCTTGATTCTAGAATGCTCTATCATAGTATATGGCTATGCAAGGAGACTGATGGCTTCTAGTTGAGAAACCATATCGAAGTCCGCATTAGGGAAGTCGAATGGACAATACTAGTTTGAAAGCGAACTTGTGTGATCGAGCGAGCGATCGAATGTGATTTTGCGAAATGATGACGTATGTACACCTTATATTCTAATATTATTGATATACTTGACACTGAAATTGGAAGTTGTTGGGTTGGATATCTTTGTAATTTAATTGGAAATTTTCTTTTATGCAAAACTACCATCAATTTAAAACCATTTTTCAAAACTATCTTTCTTTATTTTTCTTAAACAAACTATTTTATTCTATTTTACATACAAAACTATTTTATTTAAAACCATTTTTCAAAACTATTTTATATACAAACTATTTTATATACAAAACTATTCTAAATCCAAAACCTTTTAGTAAGCAAAGATGTTCAATCCCATATGGCTCTTCATGCAGCGAAATTTATTTTTGAAAATTTTGATCCTGATATAAGATGGACCTTATGTAAGTATAAGATGATTTTGGAAATGAATTGGTTGACTTAAATTATATTGATTTAGAAACTTGGATTATTTTCTAAATTTATTATTTTGGAAACTTTGAAACTGAAGATATTTGGTTTGGAAGAATAATTTGGTGAAAGCGTATATGATTTTGAAAATTGTACTGATATTGAAACAAATTGAAATTTGAGAACCTTGTGTTACTAAATACTTGATTTGGGAGTTATCGAACTTATATAAAAATCGGTTTGTATAAGTATGATGTTGATTCGAAAACTACGGATTTGAAAAGGTACTCAATTTGAAAAGTGAAATCTTATATAATTGAAGTCTATATAAGTGTTATTTGATATACTATTGATTTTGGAAAGTATTTGATTTGAAAATGAAATCTTATATATAATGGACCTTATATAAGTACGATATTTGAAAGTGATTTGAAAAGGTACTATATGATACATATTTTCGAAGTAAAGATATGGAAAGTGCCTTCTTCTTGATATCCGCTTTGTGGCCACATTGTGGATTCATTCTATCGATATATTTCTGATTTTTGGTTTTCCGGATATGATACTCGAGTGTCCATCGAATTCCATGGCGTTACCCATGGTCTTACGAGCGCGACTGCATCGCGTAATTCACCTGGCTGGATGGCCTAGAGGTACGGATTGTTTCCTGGGGGATCTAGGCGTAATCATTGTGTATCCTATGATCTATGTAGGTCGCATTAGTAGCGAAATCTGCCTGGTTGAGATGGCCTAGGGGTACAGATTGTTTCCTGGGAGATCCAGGCGTAACCATTGTGTATCCTGCATTCTACTAGTCATCATGGCGTAACTTGCAGGGCTGAGAAAGCTTACGGATATGGATTGTTTCCTAGGGGATCCAGGCGTAATCATTGTGTATCTACGAACCATGGTTAGACAAAGGTTTTGGTTGTTTTGTTTGGATTGTACTTTCCATATCTATTTTTAAAAGTTTTTCCAGTATTTTCACTGGGTGTTGAAACAAGTCTACTAAGTACCTGGAGAATTCTAGCTTTGCGCCTGATCAACGCACTGCCAGAGTCTGCAGGAACGAGGATAAACTTGTTGAAACATCGAGTTATAAAAGTATTTTATTATAAAGGTATTTTATTACAAAAGTATTTTTCAACAAAGAAATTCTGTATTAATATTTGAAATTGAAATTCTTATGGTTTGATTTAATTATTCATGCCCGATACTATTCTTTTGAATCTACCTTATCCGCTCAGCTTTATTTATTCACCTATATTCTGTTTTTTCAAATCCTCTTTCTTTTCCTTGTTGACTATATCCTTTTTAAATATTGTTTATTCATATACTACATGGTTTAATAGAAAATTTTAGTGTTATAAACATTCTAGAAGTTATTAATTAAATAAAACATATTTAAAGTAAATGATTATTGATTTATTAATAATATTTGAAAAGTATCTTGAGATAAAAATTAATAAATTTATGAATTGTGGATTTAATGTTTTCAAATAGCTTCTTTGTAAATATAAGTAATAATGTAAATAACTGTTTTCAAATAGTTTTCATATCTTTATAAAGGTGGTATTTAAACATATAAATGGTATTTATAAAGGAATCAAGAAAATTTTACAAATGGGTTTGAAAAAAATATATTAAAGTATTAAAGAAAAGTGAATTTCAAATGAAGTTTTCAAATGAATATTTCAAGTAAAATTTATATATATAGTTTCAAATTAATAGTTTAATCTTGACTTTCAATCTTTGTTTCTTTCTGGTTGTTTCTATTCTCCTACCTTCTTCCTTTTCGGGGACGAAAATTTTTTGACTGAGGAAGAGTGTAACGACCCATAAATTTTGAGATCTACAAATCCATGTGCCTTTGGTTAAGCTTGGATACATTTTGGGAAAGGCGCCATTTTGGTCATGTATGGTTTGGAGACTAGGATTTAGGATTGCGGAAGTTGTAGTTGATGGGAATCTTCGGGAATGGATTTCTCTTTCGAAAGAGGTTGATGTCATGATATTTGGGGAGCTTTGTGGTGGAATGGGAGGTGCATCATTTTGGGACGAAGGAGGAAGGGTAGCTGGTCATGATTAGGTTAGCGGTTCAAGCTTGGAGTTTGGGTGTGCATTGCGTAGTGGAAGCGAAGAGAAGTATAGTGGCGAAGTCGGATTTTGAGTTCATCGACCAGAGCTCCATGTCGTAGGGAGAAGTGCACGGCCATGCCAGTATTTGGTGTGCAAGTGTTTAAAATTTTGAAGGGAAGATTTTGGGGAAGAAAATGTTAGGGTAATTAAGTATTAATTAAGTTAATGGTGGTTATTAATTATTTATATTAATTCAATAACTTATAAAATGTATATCACTCCCATACGAGGTCCAATCGAGACGCCATCTTTTGTGTTGTACTCGTAATAGCGATAGGTATGCGTAGGAATTAGTTTCATTAAAATTGGTGTAGTGAAATTTTGGGCTAAAATTGAACATCGTTCGATTTTAGTTCAAACTAGAACGCCTAGGCGTCCGCTAGAATTTCGATGAGTTAAACTTACCATTTTGGATAATCAGTATGATATGTAGTAGATAAAAATAATTACTTTTATGCTTTAATGAATTATTGGTTTTGTTTGTTAAATCTCCGCTTTTGGAAAGCGAATGACATTTAAAATGAAATATAGGGAAATTTTTATATAGAAATCCGAATTTCTAATCGCTGTGATTTTAATTTCAACAATATATCTATTGATTTTATATACCTGTTGTATAGATTGTTAAATTTTAAATTTTGATTTTTTGGCCATATTGGACGTGACACTGAAATATGTTAAAATTTGAACATTTTTAGTGGAAAAGGTAGTAATAGTATTGGTTAAGAAGTGCTATAGTAACTATTAGCCTCGTTATAGTATCTTGAAAATACTATTAATTGTTGTATGATCTTGAAATGGTTTCGATTTGGAAAAAAATGATTTTTAATCTAACCTTTTTGGATTTTCTATGATATTTTATATAAAAATAGTTTTGTACTTCTCTATTTTACTTCAACTTCTTTTATTATTCTTTTCTAATATATGTATATATTTGTAAATTGTAACGACCCAGAATTTCTGATATTTGAAATTCGAATATTTAATTTATTTTAAATATTAATAAGTAGAATTAATAAGTCGAATAATTTATTTTTCGAATATCTGGATTTAATTGGATAATTAAATCAATAATTTAATAGTGAAATTCCAGAAATAATTGAAATCTGGATTTAATGTGATTGAAAATGATTTATAAAGTTATATTAAATCATATTGAAGTTATAGTAATATTATAGAACTTTTAAAATTGAATTAAAAGTTAATTTGTGAAAATTGAATATTTTAATATTTAATCGACTAGTGAAATTAGTCATTTTTCAAACAGTCGACGAAACTAGTTTCATCGGATCCGTAATGTGATATTATTATAAGATTTTAGATTTCGTGTCAATTGAATTTACTGTTTGTCCGGGGCAAGTGAAAACGCATCGAAATTGGTTTAAATCGATTTAATTTAAATTTGATCGTTTAATTCCGTAACTCGCACAGATGACCGAATTAGCTCCCGAAACCTATTCCATTGTGTTCGGAACGCGAGGTAAACCTTAGAAATGCCAGCCGGCACGCTCGATTTCGAGTTCGGAAAATTTTGGATGAATAGTGTTTTGTGAAATTTTCTATAAAAGGACCTACATTTTGCTATTTTTCACAAAACAAAACCAAGCTAGGGTTTTGAACATTCAGCCGCCACTCTAGAAAACAATGGCCAGAAACTTCCCTTCTTCTTCCCCTAAAATCTCTTGATCCGTGAAGAATTAGAGAAAGTTCTCAACTACAAAGATGAAGAGCATGGAGAGCTTCAAATCCATATGGTGGGTCGACGAATCGTCGACCATAGGCGAAGTTATTGGGCCGCGTTCATCTATAGGTGGTGCACGATTTTTGAGGCCATGGCAGGGCCGAGCTTGATAATGTGGTAGCCAGAGGTGGAGCTCACGTGGGCGGTGGTTGTGGCATTTCCTGATCGGAGTGGAAGTCGATGAAGGTGGCTCGATAAATGGATGTATATCGGCGGCTCATGGGTTATTCACGTCCAGGTTTGATCGATGGGAAGATGAAGGAAGTCACGGTCCAGATCCTAGGGCTTGGGAATGAACGGCCTGGATTGAATCTAGGGTTAGAAAAGAATTAAAAATGTAAATTAATTTATATTTAAATTCGTGTAACTTTAAACAGCGATAACTTTTTGCTACGAGGTCGAAAACGCACGAAACCAGTTGCGTTGGAATCGTATGGTAGAGCACTACGCTATGGAATTGGATTGGAGTCATTTGGAGCCAATGAAATTTTTGGGTAAAATTAAACGCGTGTTTAATTTTATTCGAAATAAAACGCTGCAACCGTTTTAAAAGCAAGGTGAGAACTTCTCACTCAATCGAGTTGTATTTCGATTTATATTTTAAATAGTTAGATTTAAAATTGCTTGATTATGTGATTGGATGATAAATTGTTATCTATTGTGTTGAAATAGACATTATATGCCGTATATTAAGCGGAGGTTATTTATTAAAAACATATACCGCGAATATTTCACCGTAAAGTGAAATTGGTATTATTTATGTACTTGGAGTTGATTTCCCGCATTATATAGCGGAAGAGACCCTATTGCGCCACATAATAGCGGATAATATTTTATAAATCCCATATACCGCAATATTTCACCTCGAAGTGGAATTGGTATTGTGCTAACATCTGTGGATGCAGGGAAGCAGGTTGGAGGGATCCAACTGGATTCCTCAACCGTATTGATTTATTTACAGATATTGCTGTATATTCTGTTATCATATTGATATATGATGTTTGGATGCCGTGATTGATTATTTGGTGCTGTTGCATCATCGAATCCATTTTTGAAGTTTAAAAATAACGATTTTGATTTAAAGGGATTTTAAAGTGATTTTTGAAAGTATACGTTTTATTAAAATTTTGAATTGATTCATTTTAAATAAATAAATGTTATAATTTTCGTGTTATGAAAATTATGAGATTTGTGAAATATAAGCGAAAAGTGATTTTTGAAATAAATAGTTAATTAATTTATAAAATGGTTTAAATTGGGATTTTTGAATAATTATAAATGATTTATATAAAAGATTTATAGAATTGATATTTATAAATTAAAATATTGGGATTATAAAACAAGTTTTTATAAGTGTTAAAATGAAGTATAATTGGATTTCATAAGTTAATGAAATTTGAAAATTTTATAATTTGTGAAGTTTTAAAAGAATGATTTTGTAAATAAATGGATTATAAGTATTTAACTTATAATATTGGACTTTTGGTATATAATTGAGTTATAAATTGAATTGGATAATAAAGGAGATTTATAAATCGGAGTGTTATAAATAGAAATGGAATTTATAAACATTGTTTGTAAATTCAAAATCAATTGAATTTGATAAATTAAACATAGAAGTTATTAAAGGAGATATATTCGTGATTTTGGATAGCGAATTATCCTTTAAGTTAAACGATGTAATAATAAGAGTTTGGTTGGGAATTTTATTCACGATTTTGGATAGTGGATAATTCTTTAAATAAAAAGTGTAGAAATGTTGAATTGGGTAAACAAAGTATATTCACGATTTTTAGACCGTGAATATATTATGAAATAAAAAGAGATGTTTTTGGGAAAGTGATATTTGAAATAGAATTTAAACGATTTAAAGACGTTTTAAAATGCATTAAGTATCGAATACATAGATTTCAACATTCATTGTTGAATTAGACGTTTTCGAGAAATAAGGAAATGGTGGACTATAACACTGTTGTTATAGTAAATGATTTTCGAAAGGAAATGTTTTATATAGTATTGGGATTTATATATCTATCTTAATTTTGAATCCCTATACTAGTGATTTTGGGTCGTCGTAACGATGTTTTACGCAACATTCGTTTTGACTCAAATAAATGTGTTTAAGAGAACGTTTTCCTTAAAGAATGAAATATATACTTAATTGTGATTTAAGTATATTGGATATTTTCAAAATGTTGAAAACAAATGGATTTGTGAATTACTTATTATTAAATAAGTATGGAAATGTTTTTCTAATATAAAGTGAAATGTTTTGAGTTTTTATCTTTTAAAGATAAATTGAAAAAAATGAATATTTGAAATTTGTTTTCAAATGGTTGAAGTGTGGAAATTATATATCTTGTAAAGATATATTTGGAAAATAAATAGTTTGGAAAATTATTTGGAATCTGATGATGCTGTGCAGACCTATTGATAGTTAAATAACCGACTATCAATAATTACCTTGAATGTGTATTTGTTGTGATTTGCTTGAATTTGAATGCCACACTTATTTTTGAATAAGCGCTCACTATTCGGGTTAGCCGGGAAAGGGCCTTTGGGTCGTATAACCCATTCCGAATATGTGATACGTCGTAATGGATTGCATTTGATGACCGGTGTTGAAGACCAGATATTTTTGAAAACGGAAGGATTACCGTCGAGTTACTCTGCATCGGCTGATCTCCGATATAGAGGTTTTATCACCCTTAGTGACGGGAAGTCCGAACATGATTAGTGAATATCTGGATTGCAAGGACTTCTTTGGAAGTGCCTTCGGTTCTGTTCGAGCCCGGAATAGACTTGTATGGTTGTATGTCTGACGTTACAAATTGAGATATAAAGATGGTTTCTTTCAAATACATATCTGTTGGTGGCGGAGAATTTATTCTCTTAGCTTAACACCCTTCTCAGAAACGTACGAGCTCAGAGGTTATGTAGTTGAAGGTTATCAGTGATATACTCCCAATTTGGTAATGTGGCATGCTGAGTGTTGCTGTGTAATGATCATTGTTTGATCATTTGTGATATGATCATTTGTTTGATCATTTATCTTTGTGATCATTACTTTGATCATTTGTTGACCCAAAGCATGGCTTTGTACCAAAGCGTGGCTTTATGGACGAGACTTCGTCGGACCTCACACCTTGGAAATGGTCGAAACAGGAAGGATGCAGCAAGGTTATTAGGGGGTAGCGCCCCTTTAGTGTATGTCATTCCTTCTGGATAGAGGTTGTATCATGGTATGGAGCCCAAATATTTAACCTATGTTGTTGCTGCAAATTTATTTCTTTGTGGTTGTTGGAATCGAGGATCCTCGGATATAGATCGGTTACGATCGGGGGATGACATATTCGTGTCAGTAGTTACCCAGTTAGGGGTAACCCAGCCTTGTGTTGGTAGAGATCTAACTGTAATGTTAGGTTATTTCTCGGGGTCGTCTTTCCAGAGGCGTACCTATGTGGCAATAGGAAGTTCCTTGGCCTGACCATTTATTGGAAATCCAAAGAAATAATACAAGACTTGTACGGTTTTAGTTGTATTACCTGCCATGGAATGTGGCGGTAACCTGCTATTGAACATGGTAGCTGTAGTAGGCATAAGTGCGAAATGTCTATGTTGGCTAAGATTTATATTATACTTTATAAATGTTTTCATCACTATGCACTAGTAATAATATCAAATCTAAATTATTTGTTCTTGCGTATTAAGCATCTTTGACTATCATAAGGAGAAATCTCCTTCGATTCTGCGTTTGCATTGTGTGTGTATGCGGGAGGCCTTATGGTAGTTTCATTTTCCAAAAGAATTGTGAAATTGACTTCAAAATCTTCATGTTGTTTGTTTTAAAGATAAACTGTTTTAAGTTCTCACACCAGTCACCATGACTGACCTGGAGTTTATTGTTTCCTTCCTAAACTCTGGGTGCCCACCAATTTCCACACGGGCAGTCTAGAGTTAGGTTATCAGGTCATTCTAGATTCGGGATGCTGTGGAGCTTAGTGGCGAGCTGGATGGCGAGACGTACCACTTGTATATGATATTATTTATTCCGCTGTGTATTCTGTATGAGGACAAGTTTATATAACTGTCCAGTGTTGTATTGTTTGTTGTAAACTCTGATGTTGATGTAATGTATAAAATGATATAGTTCTTTGATTTAAAGATTATTCATTTATCTATTATATGTTGTTCCGCTGCGAATGTGAGATTCTGATATTGCTTCTGTTTCTGTGTTTTCTGTTGTATCTTCTTTCTTTTCCTTCTGTTTTCTTCTACCTCTTCTTTCTTAAACCTTAAGAATCCAGTTTTTCGGCATTCAATTGCTTGGCAGTTGATACAGTGGACGTATTGATGTCGATTTTCGGAAGTCGAAGAAACGGGTCCTTACATAAATGTTTTAAAATTATTTCGAAAATTAGCTATCTTTATAGAAATTTTTTAAAGTAATGAATGTTTATTTTAAAAGGAAATAAAAGGGATTATCTTTTATTGAGATTTTGTGTTTAAAAGAAGATAGAAATATTTTAGGAATAAATATTCGTGAAATATTTTAATAAAAATATTGTAATAAAAGAACAGATTTATAAATGGTATTTTATAATTAAAGAGAGATTTACAAGTGGTAACCTATAAATAAAAGGATAGGTTTATAAATGGTATTTTAAAAAGGGAATATTATCATTTTGATAAACTGGAGTAATAAATCACAGTTGTGAATTTATAGTATATATGAAATGATCGTGTCATGGAAAGTATATGAGTTTTATAATTATAATTGGAGTTTGTCTATGTTTGGAGTTTTATTTTATAAAAGGAGATTTGCAATTATATTTAGAAATTTATAAAAGGAGTTTTATAAATGGATTGTGAGTTTTATAAAAAGAGTTGCAAATGAATTTGGGGATTTATAACGTGAGTTCTATAAATAATCTTTTATAAAAGAAGCTTTATAAAAGAGTTTCAAAAATAGTATAAAGGACATTTATAAAGGAGTTTATTAAATAAATTTGGAGATTTATAAAAAAGAGATTTATATTTATGTTTAGAAATTTATAAAGGGAATTTCATATTTTATACATAATATTTTATAAAAGGAGTTGGTAAATATAAGGAGTTTTATAAAGGCATTTTATAAAAAAGGGATTTATAAAATTACTAAGACCCGATTTCAACAAATAATCATTTAAAATTACGATGGTATGAAAAATGTTGTTTTCATACTGAATACCAAATTCCGAGGTATGGAAACTCGTCTTTATCTTAAGAACTAAGAATGTGTATCGAGGCAAGGATAGTTTTCTGACTTGTCGGATTTCATTGTTAATCAAGGTAGTGTTGTTTGAAATTGGAAAGTGGTGGTAAGTATATCTGGTCTAATTTCTATACAATTTATTTACTTACACCAAAAGGAAAGTGTTTGGGTTTATTGTTATTAATGTTTTAAATGACATTTGGTTAACCCAATTAAGTGTGATTTTGGAAAAAAAACTTTCTTTAAGATTTGTGAATATACTTATACAGTTGAGATAAGTATATGGGTACATTTTCTAAGTACTGAAAATGTAGTGTTTTGTGAATATACTTATATATTGTTAATATAAGTATATAGGAAAGTTTTTCTAAGTTTGAAAGTGAAATGTTTTGTGAGTATACTTATACAGTTGAGATAAGTATATCAATATTTTCAAGTATTGAAAAGAGTTGAGGGTGTTTGTGAGTATATCTTTGCAAAAGTATTTTAATACAAGTATTTACAAAGTGGTTTTAATTAATGAGATGGTTAATTAAAGAGGCTTAGTGGTTGCTTTGTGCTTAACAATGCTTTGTTAAATCTCTGGTTGAATTGTTTGTTATTTGATAGTTAAATAACTGACTATTGGATCTTGGCCAGTTTTAAAATTATTGTTGTCGGTTCGGAGAGATCAGGATCGGATATATTATCCGAAAACCACTTCGAACTGGCATAAGCATTTCGAATTGAAGACATCTTAAAGATGATGAAATCAAAGACGGGGCTCATTGAAGTGCAAGGGCTACTCGCTACTAATCCCAAGGGTGATACCAAAATGGATGTAGTAGAAGTAGTGCCTTTAGTCTGTTCATATCCTGAACAACTTGTATTCATGAATGCTGGCATTGCATTGTTGCGTGGAGGGAAATGTTAGCATTTCAAGTGAGATTTTCTTAAAAGGTAAAACGTAGCCTCTAGCCTCAACAACCGGGAATGACGAAAACATGGGATATGCAGTAGGGCTATGTGGGTCGCACCTATTAGGGTATTTTCATCACCCTTCTAGATACATATTTATGGATTTAGTTATGCATGAGAGCTCTTGGGTAAAGGTTGCAATAGCAACTGAGGTGATGAAATATTAGGTACTGTCCAGTAAGGGGTAAGCCGGTCCTATTTGGCAGGGGTTCCATGTGAGACCCTCAGTTCAATATTCTAAAGCTCTATTGCTGTAGGTAGTATCCCAGTAGCCTTGTCATTATATGGAATCCATTCTCCAATAAGTGCCTTTTAGGCTTAGTTATATACCTATTATGTTGGAATTTAATTAATGTAACAATTTCGGTTATGATTCAATATTTATTTTAAACCCTAGACATTATTATATCAGAAGATTTCTTATGAAATGGTTTGGTTATCGTAAGGTAAAAATCCGTCTGTGTTTATGTGCGGTGTGGTCTTACGAGATACCTTTACTTTGAAAGGTTTATAACAATAAAATCTGTATGTTGTGTGTTTCTCATGCTAGTTTAATAGACTGATCCAGGTGTTATTTTATTATAATGCTCGGGACAGACCGAGCATATTTTCAAATTTAGTTCTGGATGCTTTGGAGCTTTAGAAGATGAGCTGGAGGCCTCCAAGACATACTCATGTATATTTTATTTTCCACTGCATTTGTTGATTGTATATATCAGTAATTGTGAGGACATTATGTTATAACCGTCTAGGCTGATGATAGATTAGTGAACTTTTATTTGATGTATGTATATTACAGTTTCTTTTGTATAGACTAGATGTATATTATATATTACTCGTCATGATGTGAGATTTTTTTCTATCTTTTCTTTCCTTTTCACTCAGCAATCTGTCTTTTCGGCACTTGGATGCTCGACTTGTGAATACCATGGATGTATTAGTGTCGACGTTTGAGGGTCAAAAAGGCTGGTCGTTACACGTGGTATCAGAGCTTAGGTTGAGCAAACACCTAGGATTTGGTGGGGTAGACTCATTAGAGATAGGATTAGCAATACCCTAGAATGAGTTTGAGTGTGTGTGCATTTGTTTTTGAAATTGGTAAATGAAATAATTTTACCTGGATTATATTTTATAAGAATACTGATCAAAAAACTGATATAGTTATTTATGATGTGTTTGCTTGTTAGAAAATGGTATTACTCAATTATTATCATTTATTGTTTGATTAGTCATGCTCGTCCAGTTTTGGAGCATTGACTATTGTTTGTTAATTGATTTTATTTATGGTCAGAGAGTTTATGGCATTTATTGTTTGGTTGAGTTAAATACGAACACCTTGTGAATTCAGTTTCACGATTTTACCACAAGGCGTTCGATGATAATGTTGGGTTAAAATTTAATTTTAATAAAAGCTATTTATTATAATTCAAATAGAGATGAACATTTGTGAAATGTTTTTATATAAAAAAGTGAAATTATATAAGTATAGTTTATTTATATGGGTTATAAATGAAAAAGGATTTAAACTGAGAATTTGAGAACTAAAATCCTAGTGATTTTGAAAATTGTTTTCAATGTTTTGGGAAAATAAAAATAGTATTGTTTGGAATTAGATATGAATAGAAATATCTTAAAAGGATTTTAAAAGAGGTAAGAAAGTATAAACTCACTTTTGTCACTAGAAAATAATTTTGATGATGACTGCAACATCATTAGCTTTTATTTTCGAGTTTCTAAGTAAGGGATTGCTACCATAGTAATTTGCTATAAAGTTGTTTTGGTAAAATGGATCTTAATTTAAAAATCCCAGAAGTATGATTTGATATACAAAAGGAAGATATGTATATTATTTTTATTTCAAAATGATTTGAAATAAAACCTGGGTGTTTAATTCTGAAGTTCTTAGTTAGGTTATTTTATGGACTCATGTATGTTATGAATTAGGATAGTTTGGTTTGTGCATCTCATTATGATTTGTTATTGGGTAAATTTTCATTTGTTAAAATGAAATGGAATTTTTGCGATTTTGGACAATCAAAAACTTATAAGTTAATTGAGAACTTGAAGCTACATGTTTTTGCGAGAATATAAGAAAATAAGTTTTTATAACTTGTAAATTTGAGAAGATAGTAAGTTAAACCGAGTTTTAAAATTTGTTGAACATCTTGGTTAAGTAAAACAAATTTGAAACTATATATATACTCTTAGGATGTAGAAGAGTATTATATAAATATGAACTGGAGTTATGAAATGAAATTTAACTTAAATAAAGTTTAATGAAATGGTGCATAAATGATTTTAGTATTAAATGAAATACTATTGGTATAAATACATGTGAATTAAAAATAATTGGTATAGATATGAAACCAATGGTATAAATACGTAAGTTGTATGTAGGTCATTTTATTCGCATAGCTGTTTTCGATCCAGATTCGAGTACATGATTTCGGGGTGATTTACACCGGTCTGAGTTAGGATTTTTCACTCGATTTTTGACGACGAACACTTGATATGGATTTTTTATTTGATTTTGAAGTTTTCTATCATAGTATATAGCTATGTAAGGAGAACTGAGGTTTCTAATCAAGGAACCTGGTTGGAGTCCGCATTAGGGAAGTCGAGTAAGCGATACTAGTACAAAAGTGAAAATTGTGTGATCAAGCGAGTGATCGGGTTTGATATTGTATATAGCTGACACATGTACATTGTACGGGCATTAATAAATTGTATGCTTTTGACATTAGAAAAGGCAAGTAATATGGTTGGATGGTATTTGTAAGTGAGATACAGGTTCATGGAAGCAAAGGCTTGCTAGCCGCTTTTGGTTTCATGAGAAATTTTGAGCTCTCGACTCATAGGTAAGTGTTTATGTTCATGTTGATGATTCCATGCCCTAGATATGGAAGGCCACTTTTGGGCTTTTGTTTTCTATTGTTGGTTTGGACCCGTTGTGTCGAGTTGTAGTTTTTTTGATCGAACCGCGTAAAGAAGGTGCTGTCGAAATTTTCTGTAACATCTGGGACTTTAAAATTTTAATTACATTCCAACTAATTGATTGTGAAAGCTTAAGGGATTTTATATGTTTAAATAATCCATTCGTATTAATTAATTTTTTAAGTTCAAAAGTGAGAGTTTTTAAAAGCCAAGGGTTCGAAGACACTTTTCTTTCTTCGGGAATTTTGAGGACAAAATTCTACTAACGGGGAAGAATGTAACGACCCAGAATTTTTAACGTTTTGAATGAAAATATTTAATTTATTTAAATATTCAATTCTGGTCAAATTTAATAAATAATAATAAAATAAATTATAAATATAACGACTTGATTTTTACCGACATATTTTTAATTTAATTTATTTGATTTTTTCCATAATTTTTAATTTGGAAAATATTTAAATTCTCTTTTGATGATTTCTCGGAAAACGATGGTATTTTTGAAATTTTACAGAAATAGATAACCATTGTATATTATTATTGTTTTGAGATCATATCGCATTTTTTGTGTGCGATCGTACTTCTGTTTGTCGTTTGTAGATCGTACGTAAACGAAATTCTATGTGGCGACGTACCTATGACATCCCGGAATTTCGAGGAATTTAAAATGCGATAATCTCTTAAATAAAGTATTTAAAATTGATTTAAATTGTTATTTTCAAATATAAATAACCAATTGATTTATAACGTGATGGTTTAAATTATGATTTTAAATTGATTTTAAATAAGAATAATTAGATACAAATTTAATTTGTGTTATTTTATAAATAGATTAAAATAGTCCTATTATTTCTAAATTAATAAATGTTATTTAAATATATATATGTCTGTAGTTAGAAGAAAAGTATGATTTGGGAATTTAATATAAAAGAATTCCAATTTAATTATAACAAAATCTATTTTAAACTTTAATAAAACCCTACTTATTCACTTTGATCTATATAATAATTTGATGTAATTTTAGTAATAATGTTCAAATTGAAATAAATCTTGTTAATATTGAATATAGATATAAAACTAATATATGGTCATAGTGTAAGTATAAATATATAA
The DNA here is from genome assembly GCA_030737815.1 of Allium fistulosum. Classification (NCBI taxonomy): domain Eukaryota; kingdom Viridiplantae; phylum Streptophyta; class Magnoliopsida; order Asparagales; family Amaryllidaceae; genus Allium; species Allium fistulosum. Next base: position 424,054,372 of record CM060908.1, read on the forward strand.
ACTTATAAATGTAAGAAACTAACATATCTAACATAAGTAATAAATAAATAAATATAATGTAGTGTTTGGTAAATTAAGATTAAATTTGAAAATATACGTTAGTAAAATAAATAGAAATAAAATAAGTAGTCATGTAAAATAAAGATAGCTAGCTCAAATAAATAAATGGCTATGTAAAATAAATATAACAACTTATTTAAGTTTAAGTAAGTCTAGAAAATATGGTGTATGCTTGTAGTTTGCAGGCAAGAAAATAAATGTGCTTTAACCTTATGTATGCAAAGAACTAAGTCAAAAGCCAAGATAGTAATATATATAAACTATCATCATATGTGTATGCAAGTAACAAGTCAAAATAAAAGATGTACAAAGTAAAATTAATGTATGTACTGATAGCATATAGATATGCGAGGCCGATTGTCAAGGAAGACATCTTCCTTTATTTGTACAGATGTATGTATACTCGAATTGTAATAAGATATATACAAGATAAACAAAGCAAAAGAAATATTTGTACTAGCAAATGAAGCTTTGCAGGCAAGATAAGAAGCAAAATAACACATAGTACCATACGAATTGAGCTAAAGAGATATGTCTGACAACTTCATAAATGCTTGTACAAAATGTTTCCATTTCAGCCCATGACAAAGAAAAGATCTCTGATCAACTTTTGTACTAATACAACTATCATGCCACATTTGTTTTATTTTATATCAAAGTCTTTCCATTCTCGGTCATTTAAAACAAAGCAAGACATTTCAGTTTTAAAGAAAATGAAGCATCTTCCAAAAAGAAATCTCTGAGTTCATTTCAGTCACAAAGTTTCAAGTTTTAAGGCTTTTCAAGTTCCAGTTTTTAAAAGCTTTCAGTTGTAAGTTGCATGCAAGACAAAGATCCCTGGAAACCAAAAACAACTACAAGTATGCAAGTTTCAAATCAAGTTTTAAAAGCCTCTGCTTTTCTCATATCTGGTGAGTAAACATCTTTAATAAAATCTAAACAAGTTAATGAATATGTTGCTTGCGTAATTTCTATGGAAATGATGCCTGTATGTGCATGAATAAGTGTAGAACTCTGATAGATGATTGTATTCATGTTGTATATGCCTGTTATAATTTGTTCTTCTCTGTTTTTATTTACTTACAGAGTTTAAGTTGAATTCGAATTTCACTTCTCTTTCTCCTCTGGTCTGTGATAGGTTTTAGATTCATACAAATATAGTTGTTTAAACTTAAAGTTGAATCTAAAAGAGTTTAACATATTTACATTTATATAATGTCTGGAATCAAGCTCTAAAGCAAAAATCAGAAAGTAAATTACAAACATGTTAAAAATTAATGGATTAAATTCTCTAATTCAAGTTTATAACTTGGAATGGTCTGGGAAAATATGATTTTTAAAATCAAAATCACAAATTTTAATGAAGTAATGAGTGGGGAATTTTGGGTTAACTGGAAATGGGATTTCGAGTGATCACTGATGATCTATGTGGTTGGGATGGTCGGAAATGTGGCTGGGGATGGACGAAGCTATGGGGTGTTTGGGAAAAATGACTGGAAGTACTCCAGATCATCGAGGCGACATGGAAGAGGGGATCCAGGTTTTTAACCCTAATTTAGTCGAGTCTGGGAAGTCGTGTGTTGCTTCTTCCCTGTTTAGTCGAGTTGTACGAAACTCAGAGGAATGGTGGTGTAGAGGCTGGGGAAGGTGTAGCCGGAGTTGCGGCGGTGCTCGTGGTCAAAGTCGTGGGTTACAGGGATTTTCTAGTGGTGGTTCTGGGCTCCAGTCCACCTGAGTGGTTCGATTTCGTGGTGAGGCTCGTACGAACGTCCTGGTGATCGATTCGTGGTGTATCGATGTTGAGTGTCAAGTGGACATCGTCGGAGGTGGTTGGATCGGCGACAGTCGCGTGTGCACATGCACGTGCATTTTGGGTATCTGGTTGTTTGATTTGGGGAAGACGAGTAGTTCTCGTGTGTTTTGCTCGAGAGTCTGGAGGAGTTTACTCGAAGGTGGTCTCGGTATTTTGGGGTTTCGACTCGAGTTGTGCTCGAGTATTTTGGGAAAATAATAGCTACAGTTTTTAAAAACTGTAAATTAAAGTTTTGTAAACCAGGGTAAAAAAAAGAGAAGACTCGGGGATAGACCCGAGTATCCATCGGGTATGACCCGAAGTGGGGATAAAACCCAGTTTTTTTGTAAAAGTTTTAAAAATAGAGTTTTTGGAAATTTAAATAAATTTTGTTAAAACTTTCTTGATAACATTCCTTTTTAAATATCAAATGGTTTCTTAACATTGGTTAAAGAGTTTTAAAATTTATTTAATCTAAATTTTGTTTAAGTAAATTAAAGATAAAGGGTTTTAAATGTAAATGGTAATTAATGTATTTATAAGATAATGTATCTTAAGTTAAAAGGAGTTTTGTTATCTTGGAAATTAATTAAGTTAATTATCAGATTTAAGTATAATTAATTAAGGATAAAGGTTAATTAAGTGATTTATGTAAGGATAATTAAGTAATTTAATTAATTAATGGTTATAATTGATTAACTAATAAATTGGAGATTAATGAATTGGGAATTTATTAAAATAGAAATTAAAGGTTGATTAATTTGTAATTAAGAACTACTAGTGGTAATTAAGTTTTATTGATTAATAATTTGGTTTTATTAATTAATTTATGAATAAGAAATAATTGATTTGTAGAGATTAATTAAGGATTAATTAATTTGTTATTAAGTTTATTAATCGATAATTAAAAGAATAGTTAATCTGTAATTAAAGATTAATAAATTTGTGAAAGGCAAATAAGAAATGAATCACCAATTGAAATGAATCAAATGAATATGATTGATTCAAGATAATTAATAATTAATTAAAGATAATCATTTGATGATTTATTAAGTATAAATACTTAATGAAATTGAATAGAGTAATTACTTGGCAAAGTAATAAATGAATAATTACAGGATGTAATTAATTAAAGGGATTACTTAATGGAAGTAAATTAAAGTGTAATTACTTAGGAGGAGTAATTAAAGATTTATTACTTAGTTTAATAAATCAAAAGGTTTATATAATTAATTAAGGAGTTAATTAATTGAGATAAGTAATTTCAAGATGGAAATTCCTGTATATGACTTAGGATGATAAATGGAAGTGAATATTTGAAGTAAATTAATTAACGTAATTAATTAAGGTTTAATGTAATTAATTTTAGTAAATTAATTTATGGAAGTAATTTATTAAGGATCATTAATTAATGTAATTAATGAAGTAAAATGGTAAAATACTGTGAATGATTAAGGATAATTAATTTGTGAAATTAATTAAAGTTGTAATTACTGGAATGTAATTAAAGGTTAGTTAATCAAAGATGATTAATTAAAATGGAAATTGGAGAATGATTTATTAATTGATTTGTAATTAATTAATGGTTTGTAAGCAGGATTTATAAGATGAAGTAATTAATTTAATTTACTTTAAATTAATTAGAGATGAAGTAATTAATTTAATTCATTTTAAATTAATTAGAGATAAGATAACTAATTTAATTCATTTTAAATTAATTATATATGGTGTGATTATTTACCCTTGCTTATGTATGGATGGATGATATGGTTTACCTTGAATGGTTTGAAATCTCGGATACGAGATAAGTAATGCTGTGTGGTATAGATTATCTATTTATGATGATATTGTAGACTATTTATCTGTGATATTGTGAATTATCTATCTGTGTATATATAGATAATGAATTGAATTGTTTTAACTTTAAAACAACTTGGCCTTAAAAGACACGGTTTGGATTTGATGAGACCGGGATCGGGTTTCCAGATTTGGATATCCGAAAACCACATCGATCCAAATTAACGATAGGTCATGAATCTCAAGTGAAGATGAAGATTCAGAGTGCAAGGGTTATTGTCGTTAACTCTGAGGATGTTTCCAAAATGAGTGTAACGAGATAATGCCTTCGGTTTCGTTCGAACCCGGAACGAACTTGTATGGATTGAATGCTTTCAGCACATCGTCAAGTGGACGATGAGCATTCTAAGAGATGTGTTCTCTAAAGGTAATCGTAGCCTCAAGCCTCATCAACTGGGAATGGCTAAAACAGGGGAGGTGCAGCAAGGCTTCGTGGGTAGCACCCACTTGAGAGTAGGATATACCCCTGTCTAGATGTCCCTTTATTTCGGCTTAGTGGTAGTTGGAACTGCAGCCAACTGCGGGGTTATCTTATTTGGAACTGTTCAGTAAGGAATGGTTCCGGCTTTGTGTTGCAGGGGAGCGGGCGTACTCCTCGGTATGCTGATCTAGGCCAGGTACTATGACGGGCGGTACCCCAGTAGCCCTGCCATTGTATGGAATCCAAAATCCAATAAGTGCCCTCGGATTTGATTGTATTACCCACATTGTTGGCTAGTATGCTGGAATTTAATAGATGTAACAATTTCAGCTATTTCTTATTTACTTGAAAACCCTAGACCTATTATAATATCACTGAATTTCCAATCAAAGTTTTGGTTAGCGTAAGGTAAAAATATTTCCATGTTTATAGGTGGGATGTCTTACGTGATACCTTTTGTTTTTCAAAGGATTTTCAAAGTTAAGCAACTTTAACCGTTTACTCATACCAGACCCATGTTTGACCCGGAGTTTATTTCTGTTTTTCCTAAACTCTCGAGTACTCAAATTTTTACGAGTAGCCAAGAGATTCAGGTTAGCTTTGACGAATTCTGGAGGAGCAATGGAGCAGGAGGCTTCAGCATATAGATATATTGGTTCCGCTGTGTTAGTGTTATGTGTATTTCCGCTATGTTGTATCTCTGTGATGTATCGAGTTGTTTCGAGTTGTATTAACTAGACAGATGTTTATAACTGTCTAGTATGTGTTGTATTATCTATATAACTCTGATGTATATGATATTATGAAATCTCTTATGTGATATATTATATTTCATTCGTTCCGCTGTTGAGATTCTTATGTTGTTTAGTTCTTTCTTCTCTATCTTTTCTATTTCTCACCCTTTTCTTTCTTAATAATGATGCGTCTTTCCGTGTACGGATTGGCGGGTCGTTACAGTACCAGAAATTTCAAAATAAGCATAACACCTTACTTACACAATTCAACAACCTTACTATGATTTTCCTCTTTCACTGTCTATCCATCATTTCCTGGAACAAAAAATAAAGTAAAACCCACCACCTTTAAAAAATCAAAAAAATATAAAGTTTAGATCTTTGAATTCCTATAGGTAAGATCTACAAATCTAGGTTGATTTGGTTAAGCTCGGATGCATTTTGGGAAAGGCGATAGTTTGGTAGTGTATGGTTTGGAGATTAGGGTTTAGGATTGTGGAAGTTGTAGTCGACGAGAGGCTTCAGGGATGGTGACAAAGGATTTCTCTTGCAAAAGAGCTTGGATGCTGTAACGACCTACAAATTTATCACTTTGATAAATTATATTTAATTTTAAAATATTCAAATTTAAGCTTTTCAACATAGATTATGCTGCCTTGAACAATAAATAATGATGGTAATCTTATTTTGAATGAGTATTTATAAAAATATACACTTTGAAAAAATATCGATAAAATGACTGAAAACCGTTTTTTTAGTAAACAACTCTATAATTATCAAAAGTCATGCACGGAGTTGGATACATTCACTTATTTATCCATTTAAACAAGAATATGAAATAAAATTATTTATTTTATTTTGGGAATAAAATGTATTTATGACATCATCAATAATGGCATCACATTTAATAATTGATTTATGAATTTAAATGGAGATTTAATGATTTAATAGTTATTGTAATTATTCCAATAATTGTTTTTAAATGGTAATCATTCATTTTAATTAGTTATGAAGTTATAATAAATCATTTATAATAGTTTTATAAAGATGTATATTTGATTATAAGGAAAATTGATATCGCTTTATCGATACGGTAGCACTTTTTTGTAAATAATTATTTAATATTAATTTATATGGTTTTATAAATCAAATGTGATCATTTTAATTAGTTAAAAAAATATAAGAAATTAGTTTTCAAATTTTGTTTACATTTATATGTAAATTAATTTATAAGTGAAAATGTGACCAGGAATCGGCTTCTTGATTTTCAACGGTTTAACGCATAAAAGTTGTACAACGTTGTTTATATCACTTGAACACATATCTAACATACACATGCATACATTAACACATACATATGCAATTAACACATGTAGAAAAGTAAAAATATACTTACCATTACTGTAGAATTTACATATACTAAAAGTATAAATATCCAAGATATTTTCTACCATAAAAAGAAAACGTCAACTCACCTACACACCATTATCATCACACACACGGAGGCATAAGGGGGGTGGCTTTGCTGTGCACCTTGAGGTGATGGAGGGAGTGTAGGAAAGGGGCAAAAGAGTAATTACATGTTTGATATTCATTTCCAAAGTTTTTCCTATAAATACCCACCATTCTCTTCATAATTTTACACACTATTCTACTTCATCTTCTTTCTCATTCTCAAGCTTTTCAATGGCTTCCTACTTTAAGAAAATTATGAAGAGAAATATTGCAATAAGAAATTAAATTCATATAAGTATACATACATAAGCAATCCACTTCGAAACCAAGGCAAATCACTCCTTTCCTCCCTCATAACCCACGGCCACCACCTCCTACCACCAAGGCCGAGCCCACTTCCATTTGCAAGCATAAGCCGAGCCCATTCAAAGGTCCAAGGCTCAATTCCATAGGCTTTGATTCGATCATAGCGGAGCTATAGCGAATTTTCATAAAGTTAGAAACCAATGAAGGTGAGAAACTCTCTCTATATATAATATATATATATCATGATGATGATGTGATATGATTGCTATGGATGTTTACGATGCTTTGATCATCAAGTTTGGTTGTTTACTATAGTTGTTTAATTGTGTAAACAAGTCACATTAAATACACGTCGATATTGCACAAGGAAATCACTTTTTGAATCAAGTTATAAAAGTGATATGGAATCATTAAAACTCTTTAAAATGGTTTAAAATAGTTTATAAATGTTTTATAAACACTAAAACATAATTTGGTGAAGTTTAGACAAGTTATGAAAGTTGAGTCAGAATAGGCTCATCGCGTAATGGTAGTTCGCAATTTCGCGCCATAGAAAGTTCAATCTGTTTATACGATGGATTCTGAGTCAAAATTCTTTGTAATAAGAATTTTCTAAACTTTTTTAATCATAGTTTTCAAACAAAAGAAAATGATCAAGATTTCATTTAGTAGATTTTGAAATATGAGTAAATCAAGTTTTCAAAATAATCGGGCTTTGGCAGTTCGGAAACCAAAACGATAAAATCTTTAAAATCGATATTTTTCTATAAATATGTTAAAATGTTTTACAAGAGATTTGAGTTATAAAAATAGATTTCTAAATGATAGAAAAGTTGTTTTGACCAAATAAGCCTTAAAAGCACAATTCGTAGCACTATTCGCAGCACTTTTTGTAGCACTTTTAATAGCTTTTGAAATATAACTTTAAACTTAAGCATTATTTCCCAAATCTTTTATAAATGTTTTCAAATAAATAATTAGGTATTTTAAAGGTGATTTTGAGGTTTGATAACTATTTTAAAAGAGTTTAAATAAATGATTTAAAGAAAAGCTGTTATAATCAAGTGATTTAATCTTGGCTCTAAAAGCCGATGAGTAGACTTGATTTTTCTATTTGTGAGATCCGGATGGGAGGTGCTTAAACTAAGGAGCTGTTCAGGAGAAACTAGTGCCCTGGCTCACCTAGCCTCTTTCCTGGGCGAGGAATAGATAAAGTTAAAATGTCGGAAACGTGGCAAGTATAAAAGATTTAATTTTTACAAATTTAATACAACTTGGCTTATTTAGAAATAATCTTCTTGTACTTGGTATTAAATTCCGAGGAGGGAACCCGTACTGTCCATGTGAATTTAAAAGGTGATTTCACCGTTATTCGATGGATAGTAAAGGTTGAATACGAAAATTGATGTTTAGTAGAATTAGTATAATTTTTATGGATCTGTTAACTCGAATACTAACAAATTTAGATTTACCATCTTAGATAACACGGTTTCAACCTATTAAAAAGTTATGATTTGGAAATAAGAAATCTTTTGTCAAGATTTAAATAAATGGTTTGGAAATTTTTTAATGGATCTTTTTACTTAAAATTAATTGTTTTGGGTTTACAATAAACGATGTCTTAAATAACATCATTTTTGACCTGTTTAAAAGTTATGATTCGGAAATAAGAAATCTTTGTTAAGATTTAAATAAATGATTTGAAGATGTTAAGTAAATGATGATATGATTTGGAATTACTCCAAGATTTAAAAGGCTTTTGATTAAACATATATTTGATAAATGAGGTTTTATTGATTCCGTATATACCGAAAAGAAATGTTTTAAAGATATATATCTCTAAAATATATTTTTGATAAAGAGAAAGTAATTAATCAAATGATAAGCACCTATTTACTTAACATCTTTTTAACGATGTTTGGTTCAAAGGAACCAAGATCATATTTGGGTAATTCTTATCCGAAAACCATTTCAAACCAATCTACGAGTTTGAAAGTGAAGATATGTTAAAGACAATGAAGTTGAAGGTGGGGATCTTCATAACAGAAGGACTACTTGTTGATAATTTCGGAGTAGCTCCCAAGATAAAAAAATAGCGGTGGTCCCTTCTTTCTGGGATCTTCTTATGCAAGGACTACTCGCTACTAATCCTAGAGGCAATGCTCGACAGGATGTGGTAGGAGAGTGCCTTCAATTTGTCCTGTTCCTTGACAACTTGTATGGATAGATGTATGATATCGCATTTCTAAGATCACAGTGCATTGATCTCTACAAATGTACATCTGTTGGTGGAGTAGAAGGTAACCCTCTTATACTTAACAACTTTCTCAGAGGCGTACGAGCTCAGAGGTTGTAATTTTGTTGAAATCAATAGTGTGTTGTTGGAAATGGCAATGTGGCATTTTAAGTGAAAATGTTCTATGAAAGGTAAATGTTACTTCTAGCCTCGCACCCGCAGAATTGTCAAATAGGGGTTGCTTTAGGGCTATGTGGTTCGCAACCATTAGGGTATAATATCACCGTTCTAGATTTATTTTGTGCCCGCTATGATGTCGGGTAAAAAAATATGTGGTGTATGGTATGAAAGCTCTTGGATAGGTCGGGAACGGCCGAGGTAATATCATATTCGTGCTATCCGTACTGTAACGACACGTATTTTTGATAATTAAAAATATTAAATTTAATAAGATTTTTCGAATTTAATATTATGAGGAATTAAAATTTATGATTTATAAATGGAAAAATAATTATAATATAATTTAATAATATTGTTTGAATGTTATTGACAACTGTTTTAATGTAATTTCAATCAATTAAAGTAATTGTAAGTTTAATAAGGAATAAAAATTTAATGGTGTATTAAAAAGAGAAATCATAGGTTATTTGATTTAATTGGTTTCAGCATGCAACAAGAAATCAATTATTTAGTAAGTAAATCTATTAACCTTTGTTTGTAAATAATAAATTTATAAATGCGTTTAAATTACTTTAAGGTAAATGTTGTTTTATTTCTCATCTTGTCATTTAATCCGTTTGAAATTAATTTGGAAATTCACGATTGATTAACACATAAGGTATTTGTTGATTTAATAATAAGAATGTAAATTAAAATAAAAGAGTTTGTTTGGAATTTAAATTATAATGAACGGATTATATTACTGTTGTAATTTAATGTTGGAATTAATTTAATATTTAAATCTTGTATTTAACATGGAAAATTAAATTTTGAAAGATTATTAATTCATGTTTAACCAAGGATGATGATGAAAACTTTTAATTTATAATTTAAAAGTGATTCAATCAGTTTAATAATAATCTGTTTTAATTAATGTTCAAAAATAAATATAATGTGATTTTTAAAAGCTAACTCCTATATACAATAGAATTAGGGTTTGAAATTAGTTCCATTGAGTTTAAAAATATTGAAAACCTATATTTCGATATATAGGATGACCTATTTTCTTTTCGGATACGAAATGGGCTTTTCGGGCCTTTTTGACCCAATCGATTTATATTCAAATAAAAAAATGTTTTTTTTGAAATGTAATTATTCAAATTGATTCAAATATATGGAATAATAATAAAATCAAATTATTAATGAATGTCGTAGTTTGTATAACGTATTTGTAAATTAGAAATATTGTATTTGTCCATATTTGTGAATTGGTAAATTATTTGAATATAATTTAATTTAAATTTATCGAACAATAAAATGTTAATTTTTGAATACGATGAAATTAGGCTTCGAAACTAGTTCCATTGCGTTCGGAAGGCCTTTTTACATTGAGATTGCCTGTAAGCACGCCTCGATTGGAGTTCAGGCTGTTTTGGACATTATGCTATAAATAGGCATGCAAATCGAGACGGAAATTTTATTAAAATATTCAGAAACTCTAATTTAGCCTTGGCAGCTGCAACCCATTTCAATGGTTGAAAACACTCCATCTTTTTTCCCTTGGATCTCTCTCATCTCTCAACGAAATCGCTCGACCCCAAAACAAAAGTTGTAGAGCTTGACAAGATCTACAAGATGTATAGTTGGATTGAGCTAATTGCATCGGAGTTCGCCGGAATCTGGCCATGTAGTAACGATGGTTTTTCTCGTTTTGTGCAACAGCGCTGGAGGCGGCGCCACTTTGGGCGAAGGTGGAGAGCGGCGGCATGGTGTTAGTGGTGGGATCCAATCGAGGTATATGCGCACGTAGGCGCAGCAGTTGGCGATCAAACGTGTGGTCAACGGTTGGGCTGATGGGTTTTATTAGGGAAGGAGATGGTAATACTAATTACTATTTTGCCACTACATTATTTTAATTTAATTTTAAATCCAAATGTTCTAACCTTCATAAATTTTGCATACGAACTCAGATTCAAGCGCGGTTTCTTCCTTTGGGATCGTATCAAAATTTCAGACAACATGAAACTGGTTTGGTTGAATTTGGAGACTGTTGAAATTTTGAGCTTTTATTGGATTTTTAATCGGCTTTAAGTCAAAGGTGAGTAGTTTCACCCACTCACGCAATACTAAATTTTCTTATGTTAGTTGAATTAAATTTATGAAGTGATAAGAATTTTATTGCTTACTATTTGGTAGTTTAAACAGACATTTTAATTGAAATTGAATTTTATTGAATTAAATTGCCATTTAAATTAATATTGAAATTGAATTGCTAGTTAAATACCTGATATTGATAACCAGTTAATTATTGTGATTTATTGGCTGATTTGGATGTTGGTTGTGATGGATGTCTATTTGTTGACATTTTGGATGATTGGATGTTTATTTATTTTATATATCCTTGTCATCACTCTGTACATTAAGTGATAGCGTATAAACTGTTATTTGAATTATTTCGAATAAATTAAGAAATAGGTTTAAATTATATATACCTATGACACTGTGATTTGGATTGAAATGATATATATCCATCCTTGAAATTAAAAATTGAAATAACTGATCACTTGACCATAGGGTAGAAAATTATATACGGACACCGGATTAGTTAAATTAAATTGTTTTTGTGACGCCCCACCTCTATGCTCATAATAACAAAGAGTATTAAAAGAAATACTGTCTATTATTATGAAGAATAAGGCTAGATAGGAGCGGCCATCCGTAGTTGGCCTTACACTAGTATTGGTTACCTCGATAGGAGTGGTATATACTTTTAATTTTTCATCTCTTATTTATTTACTCCCATCGACATACCCAATTACCAGTATAAAATGAACTACGATGGTTCATAATAGTTTAGGACAATATATATAATAATAACACAGATACAAAAGAATGCGGAACATAGATAACAAAAAGTCTCATATATATAATAACTGATGTCAGTTACAATACAGTTGACTCAATACATATGATACAACTACAACTGTCGACTTTGGAAGTTATATATACAAGTACATTATCGACTAATATACATGAATACATATCAACCTATACACTGACACGACTACTACAAAAAGACGAAGACTACTTCAGAAGATGTGAAAAGTCTTCATAGCTCAAACAGCAACTCAAAGCAGGAAATCTACAATCTGAAATAACTCGGGTCTGACCCGAGTATTAAATTCAAAAGAAAATAATACACGGGTCAGTCTAATTCAAACTCAGTTATTAATGCACAGAAGCAATAATAATCAAATAATCAAATAGATGACAGTCATAGAAATCTCGTATATCCAGCTTCTCGATAAGAGAATCGGATAACGGCAGATATAACACTAAATAGTGTTAAACAACAAATCAGCAATTCCAACTCATCAACAAAGATAGATAAAAAGATTACCAATGCAGATAATTTGGAAAACAACAGAATTGCCTAAACAGCAATTTAACAACAAAATCCAATTATTAAATAAATAATTAGAAAATTAGAATCTAATTATCTAGAAGATAATTAGACACCAACAAAATAATCAATTGAAATGAATCAAATAAAATTCCAAAATATTGAATTGAACACAAAACAATTCAAACAATTGAAATATCAATTAAAACGTCAATTCTGGTAGGGCTGCAGTACACGCATGCGTGCACTGCCTCGCCACTACCCTGATGAAATACACGGGTGAGGGCACCAGAGGTATGGCACCACAGCACATAAATACATGAGTAAGTGATACAACAAATCAATGAACAAGTAAACACAAAGACTACAGGTTCGAAACCACCAGGTAGTGGCAACATAGAGTATACCAGTGTGAAAGAAATATCACTACAACATGCACCAGTGATGCATGTTAACAGCATCAACAGAATGATAGAGCCCAAACGATTTCAACATGGCAAATCCAATATGCAACTGTTTACATATACTCAAGAAAACTCAAGTAACACAGTAGTTCAAGCTTGAAGCCATCAAGTGAACAAAGTATAAAATCGAATGAGTGAAGATACCAAAGATACGACCTCACAGTAACAAATTTAAATGACAATGCCTCACAACAATACTTCATATACATGAAATACAACTTAATCCAAGTGGATAAAACAGTGCAGACTTGACTGCCACAACATGATGAGTCAAATGCAAGAAACAGTCAATGTTTAGACTGGTCAGGTAAGTATTATATGCAAACTGAACAAATGGGTGCAACAGGTCAAGAGCAAATATGTGTGCCTAAGGTACAACATGTATGCAACTGTAAGACTGAAAAATGCAAGCACCAGACTCGAATACAAAAACTACAAACCCAAATGCAGTGAAATCCATTATAAACTCAAGCATGAATGAAACCATAATGCAGCTTCAATTGAAACCATATCACCATTGAAACTAAACTCATATACACATTGTACTCAAGGCAACCAGCATATATAAGTGTAGTGGAGGCCAGTGATCAAGCAACATTGCAACTTCATTCATGTATATATGACTAAAATCACAAAGCCACTATTCAAACTAAATTCCTAGTCATGACCAAAGAGGAGCAAGACTAGTGAAGAAAATGAAGTGACACAAGTGATACAAGAAAAAGTGCAGGCAATCAATACTCTGCATGTACAACATGTAGATGAAGCATGTACATGGGTAAAAACTGCTATAACTCTAAACATCAATTAAATTGTTAAAAGAAAAAGGTACCCAAGTGTGTGTGGCAGTAGTGGAAGCAATGTGCAACCAGCATGTCAAAAATGATCAGGGATGAACATAAAAATGGCCAGAGTCGAAGCTCACTGGGTCAACAACCACTAGATTATAAAAATGCAGACATGATGAAGTGAGTGCCAACAGTAATGGCAACAACTCAATCAAGCCATGAGTTATCAAAATGCAGACAGCAGTGAAGCGTCAAACAAAAAAAACCAACTAATTATCATCATGTAAACTAACTCTAAAATATACTTAAGGCAAGTTCAAAGGTCATGGTACAACAGTAAGTTAAAGGGGAAGGCATCGAGACAACATGGTGATAAAACTGCATTCAAGAATCAGGTTAAACCTACAACAGAGAAACCAACAGGTTTTATCAATCGAAGTAAGGTGACAGTAAACAAGTCAGAGACATAATGGCCGAAGTCACAACAACGACGAAGTCAAAAATAAAAAATCCAGATCCATTGAACTAGACAAGGCAGTGTTCGAATCAGTGAAATTACTCCAGTATAATATCAACGCAACGGGACTAAAATTCGTGGAGTCGACTTCACGAAACTGGATGACCAAGTCAGAAACCAATCGAAATCAATACTGTATTATTCAAGCAAATAGGGAAATCAGTAATCAAGGCCGAAACAATTTCCATCATTGAATCCAACCAACACAACCACGAAACCAAAAGCAACTTAATTTCCAAACTCGAAATCGATGATTAAAAATCAAGTTAAAGCCTGGTAATAACAAAATCAATCTGAAGCCGTGAGCTACTGAACAAAATCATGGAATCACACACACTAAAACAATACTAAAATCAGATGCAATTGAAGCCGTAGTGGCCTAGGGGTCGAAACAGTTCAAAATTCACCAAGGCCATATAAATGAACAAGCAGTATCAATTTCTATGAATTTTGCTTAAATCAGAGAAAACCCCAACATCAAAACATAATTAACTGCCACAGCACTGAACTGGAATAGAATTCGAATGTGAGGGGAAAACACTCACACGAAATCACCGTAGATAATATGAGGAACACCATCAATATTAAGTCAAAACTCATCAAACCAGAAATTCACTAAGTTATACGAGATCGACAAAATCAACGAAATCATCAACAACAAAACACAAATGAATGGCCGAGCTAAATATTGAAGATGAATTAGGATGTGAGTGAAAGGTTCACTCACCTTATTTACGAGCTCGACTCAACTAGAAGCGGCCGTGAGCAACTCTAGTCGATCGACAAAGCAAATAGATCGAACAATCCCTGTCGGCAGCCTCAATTTCTTTTAGAAACCCTAGATTTGTAAGAAAGGGAGACGAACGACGAGCCACCATTTTCAATCTTTTTTTTCGTATGCTTAGTCTTTTGGGTTTTAAAAACGAATAAAGGAAACCGGTTATTTTCTTTTGATAGATCACGACACCAAAAAGAAACGTGGCCAAGATTTTCTTTAAAATCCCAAACAACACTTGACCAATTTCTTAAAAGAACTTCTACTAATTAAAATGCCAATAGCAATTATCAAACAAATTAAATCGTCATTTGACGATAATCAACTGTTTTGAAAACCCCGGGTTGTTACAGACTCCCCCCCTTATAAAAATTGCGTCCCCGTAATTTTCATAATTAAGGTCGTCAATAACAATAATCTTTCTAACACAAACTGGTTAAGCTAGAAAAATAAAAGTCGAGAATTCAAATGCCAAAGAAATCCTTTAATTCCAATAAAAGAGATTCACAAATTTTCAACAAAATTTAACTATCAATAGATAATCAGAAAGCAGCAAAACTGAATAAATGCAATCATCAACAATATTCAATTACCAATTAGATGATCAGAAATACAGAGTCACAAAACGGCAATATCTAATTATCGATACGATAATTAGAAAACATCAAAATCTAATTATTAGCAAGGATAATTAGAAAACACAAATCACAATTCGCAAAACTGCAAATATCTAGTTATCCAAGAACGATAATCAAATCTCAAATTAACAAATATTTGATTATCAAAAACGATAATCAAATTTCAAATCAACCGTTATTCGATTATCCAAAACGATAATCAAATTTCAAATCAACAATTATTCGATTATCAAAAACGATAATCAAATTTCAAATCACAAATATTCGATTATCCAAAACGATAATCAAATTTCAAATATCTAATTATCACAAGCGATAATCAGAAACAACAAATATTCGATTATCAAAACGATAATCAAATTTCAAATCAACAATTATTCGATTATCAAAAACGATAATCAAATTTCAAATCAACAATTATTCGATTATCAAAAACGATAATCAAATTTCAAATCACAATTATTCGATTATCAAAACGATAATCAAATTTCAAATCAACAATTATTCGATTATCAAAAACGATAATCAAATTTCAAATCAACAATTATTCGATTATCAAAAACGATAATCAAATTTCAAATCAATAATTATTCGATTTTTAAAAACGATAATCAAATTTCAAATCAACAATTATTCGATTATCAAAAACGATAATCAAATTTCAAATCACAAATATTCGATTATCCAAAACGATAATCAAATTTCAAATATCTAATTATCACAAGCGATAATCAGAAACAACAAATATTCGATTATCAAAACGATAATCAAATTTCAAATCAACAATTATTCGATTATCAAAAACGATAATCAAATTTCAAATCAACAATTATTCGATTATCAAAAACGATAATCAAATTTCAAATCACAATTATTCGATTATCAAAACGATAATCAAATTTCAAATCAACAATTATTCGATTATCAAAAACGATAATCAAATTTCAAATCAACAATTATTCGATTATCAAAAACGATAATCAAATTTCAAATCAATAATTATTCGATTATTAAAAACGATAATCAAATTTCAAATCAACAATTATTCGATTATCAAAAACGATAATCAAATTTCAAATCACAATTATTCGATTATCAAAACGATAATCAAATTTCAAATCAACAATTATTCGATTATCAAAAACGATAATCAAATTTCAAATCACCAATTATTCGATTATCAAAAACGATAATCAAATTTCAAATCAACAATTATTCGATTATCAAAAACGATAATCAAATCTCAAATATCTAATTATCACAGGCGATAATCAGAAACAACAAATATTCGATTATCAAAAACGATAATCAAATCTCAAATATCTAATTATCGATACGATAATTAAACCTCATAACATCAGATATCTAATTACCTGCAGATAATTAGAAACAACAAATATCTAGAAATCAATTAAGAAGACTAGAAAATCAACATAAAAGCTTGGATCGATCCCATCAGATGGCGAGTTCTTAGTTCGCCGCACGTGCATCAATAAATGGCCGAAGCCTACCAAGTACTCAACATAATTTTGGCGCCCATCAGATTGACCCGAAGGTCCGCAGAGTGACCCGAAGGTCTAGTACTGGTATTTGACCCGAAGGTCCAACATATGAACTGAAGGTCCATCATAGTGGCTCGAAAGCACACGAAAGCATCAAAATAATCAAAACATCAAATATCATCAAAACAGCAGATATTTCAATTAACGAGTCCGGAATTAACCGAAATAGCAAACGCACATGTCCCATACCACGTGTTTTACTAAATCGTTTGATTCTCTTCATTGTTTCCTTGAAAGTGCAAAATTGTGTATTTTGTAAAAATACACTTTACATTCTCAAACGGACAAGTCCGGAATTAAGCGAATCAGTAAAAGAAAAGGGTCATAGTCCTCGATTTTGCTAAAACGTTTAAATCGCTTCCTCATCCTTTTGAAAGCGTAAACTGTAAAATTCCTGAAAACAATTTTATTCATTTTATAAAAATAACAATTCACATTCTCAACTGGACAAGTCCGGAGTTAAGCGAATCAGTAAAAGAAAGGGGTCATAATCCTCGATTTTGCTGAATCGTTTAAGTCGCTTCCTCATTCTTTTGAAAACGCAAACTGTTAAAAATTTATAAAAAAAATTTCATTTTAAAATGATTTTCTAATCACGTGATTAAAGCAACAACATCAGTAGCAATTTCGAACAGGAAATTGTACTTCTCAAAATACCGTAAAAACGGGTCACAAATCAGCATTGCGGTATAACCGCTTGAAAATCCACTTTTAAAATTTTGACTGTTACTGAAGTCAAAGCGACAGTAATTGTCACATGTCAAAATCTCATCAAATAATTTACATCAAAATGTAATATCAGTGAACTTTCATTCAACAAAATGTCAACAAAACACCGTGCTTCAAAAACTTAACATTGGTGTAAAAATCCCGTTATAAAAATAACGGCAACATAATATGTTTCATAACCAAGCATCGGTTCAACGTAAAATTAATGCAGTAACGTGCAATTTATATTTGCACGCACACTACAATATAAACAAAGAAATTACTCTAATGTATCTTCAGTGAAGATAATTTAAAACAGCAAAAACCTAATCAATATATGATTAGCATAAAAGGAAAACCAGCCAAAATCTCAACAAAAATCACATAGCTGTAATCGTTTCGAATCCTCAATTCGGATTCAAAATTCTCAAAGAAACAAAATAAATACAGCTATGTTAACAACAAATGAAATTTATTTCAATTTCATATTTCGATTTTTAAATCAAAATGATTATCAGTTATACTCAGCGAAGACAGTTTCACTGTTTCCGCTGCGCACTCTGATAAACAGTACCCAAATCAATCAATCAATAAAACACAGTCTCTCTTTTATTTTTAAATAAAGATATTTAAAAAATTTATCATATTTCAAAACTTTAGTTTTGACTCAAAACACAAATGAAACATCGACAAATAGTTGTAACACATGTTCCCTCTAAGTTATGTTTTATATTATGTCCATAAACCCCAAGCTTTGATACCAACTGTGACGCCCCACCTCTATGCTCATAATAACAAAGAGTATTAAAAGAAATACTGTCTATTATTACGAAGAATAAGGCTGGATAGGAGCGGCCATCCGTAGTTGGCCTTACACTAGTATTGGTTACCTCGATAGGAGTGGTATATACTTTTAATTTTTCATCTCTTATTTATTTACTCCCATCGACATACCCAATTACCAGTATAAAACGAACTACGATGGTTCATAATAGTTTAGGACAATATATATAATAATAACACAGATACAAAAGAATGCGGAACACAGATAACAAAAAGTCTCATATATATAATAACTGATGTCAGTTACAATACAGTTGACTCAATACATATGATACAACTACAACTGTCGACTCTGGAAGTTATATATACAAGTACATTATCGACTAATATACATGAATACATATCAACCTATACACTGACACGACTACTACAAAAAGACGAAGACTACTTCAGAAGATGTGAAAAGTCTTCATAGCTCAAACAGCAACTCAAAGCAGGAAATCTACAATCTGAAATAACTCGGGTCTGACCCGAGTATTAAATTCAAAAGAAAATAATACACGGGTCAGTCTAATTCAAACTCAGTTATTAATGCACAGAAGCAATAATAATCAAATAATCAAATAGATGACAGTCATAGAAATCTCGTATATCCAGCTTCTCGATAAGAGAATCGGATAACGGCAGATATAACACTAAATAGTGTTAAACAACAAATCAGCAATTCCAACTCATCAACAAAGATAGATAAAAAGATTACCAATGCAGATAATTTGGAAAACAACAGAATTGCCTAAACAGCAATTTAACAACAAAATCCAATTATTAAATAAATAATTAGAAAATTAGAATCTAATTATCTAGAAGATAATTAGACACCAACAAAATAATCAATTGAAATGAATCAAATAAAATTCCAAAATATTGAATTGAACACAAAACAATTCAAACAATTGAAATATCAATTAAAACGTCAATTCTGGTAGGGCTGCAGTACACGCACGCGTGCACTGCCTCGCCACTACCCTGATGAAATACACGGGTGAGGGCACCAGAGGTATGGCACCACAGCACATAAATACATGAGTAAGTGATACAACAAATCAATGAACAAGTAAACACAAAGGCTACAGGTTCGAAACCACCAGGTAGTGGCAACATAGAGTATACCAGTGTGAAAGAAATATCACTGCAACATGCACCAGTGATGCATGTTAACAGCATCAACAGAATGATAGCGCCCAAACGATTTCAACATGGAAAATCCAATATGCAACTGTTTACATATACTCAAGAAAACTCAAGTAACACAGTAGTTCAGGCTTGAAGCCATCAAGTGAACAAAGTATAAAATCGAATGAGTGAAGACACCAAAGATACGACCTCACAGTAACAAATTCAAATGACAATGCCTCACAACAATACTTCATATACATGAAATACAACTTAATCCAAGTGGATAAAACAGTGCAGACTTGACTGCCACAACATGATGAGTCAAATGCAAGAAACAGTCAATGTTTAGACTGGTCAGGTAAGTATTATATGCAAACTGAACAAATGGGTGCAACAGGTCAGGAGCAAATATGTGTGGCTAAGGTACAACATGTATGCAACTGTAAGACTGAAAAATGCAAGCACCAGACTCGAATACAAAAACTACAAACCCAAATGCAGTGAAATCCATTATAAACTCAAGCATGAATGAAACCACAATGCAGCTTCAATTGAAACCATATCACCATTGAAACTAAACTCATATACACATTGTACTCAAGGCAACCAGCATATATAAGTGTAGTGGAGGCCAGTGATCAAGCAACATTGCAACTTCATTCATGTATATATGACTAAAATCACAAAGCCACTGTTCAAACTAAATTCCTAGTCATGACCAAAGAGGAGCAAGACTAGTGAAGAAAATGAAGTGACACAAGTGATACAAGAAAAAGTGCAGGCAATCAATACTCTGCATGTACAAAATGTAGATGAAGCATGTACATGGGTAAAAACTGCTATAACTCTAAACATCAATTAAATTGTTAAAAGAAAAAGGTACCCAAGTGTGTGTGGCAGCAGTGGAAGCAATGTGCAACCAGCATGTCGAAAATGATCAGGGATGAACATAAAAATGGCCAGAGTCGAAGCTCACTGGGTCAACAACCACTAGATTATAAAAATGCAGACTTGATGAAGTTAGTGCCAACAGTAATGGCAACAACTCAATCAAGCCATGAGTTATCAAAATGCAGACATCAGTGAAGTGTCAAACAAAAAACCAACTAATTATCATCATGTAAACTAACTCCAAAATATACTTAAGGCAAGTTCAAAGGTCATGGTACAACAATAAGTTAAAGGGGAAGGCATCGAGACAACATGGTGATAAAACTGCATTCAAGCATCAAGTTAAACCTACAACAGAGAAACCAACAGGTTTTATCAATCGAAGTCAGGTGACAGTAAACAAGTCAGAGACATAATGGCCGAAGTCACAACGACGACGAAGTCAAAAATCAAAAATGCAGATCCATTGAACTAGACAAGGCATAGTTCGAATCAGTGAAATTACTCCAGTATAATATCAATGCAATGGGACTAAAATTCATGGAGTCGACTTCACGAAACTGGATGACCAAGTCAGAAACCAATCGAAATCAATACTGTATTATTCAAGCAAATAGGGAAATCAGTAATCAAGGCCGAAACAATTTCCATCATTGAATCCAACCAACACAACCACGAAACCAAAAGCAACTTAATTTCCAAACTCGAAATCGATGATTAAAAATCAAGTTAAAGCCTGGTAATAACAAAATAAATCTGAAGCCGTGAGCTACTGAACAAAATCATGGAATCACACACACTAAAACAATACTGAAATCATATGCAATTGAAGCCAAAGTGGCCTAGGGGTCGAAACAGTTCAAAACTCACCAAGGCCGTATAAATGAACAAGCAGTATCAATTTCTATGAATTTTGCTTAAATCAGAGAAAACCCCAACATCAAAACATAATTAACTGCCACAGCACTGAACTGGAATAGAATTCGAATGTGAGGGGAAAACACTCACATGAAATCACCGTAGATAATATAAGGAACACCATCAATATCAAGTCAAAACTCATCAAACCAGAAATTCACTAAGTTATACGAGATCGACAAAATCAACAAAATCATCAACAACAAAACACAAATGAATGGCCGAGCTAAATATTGAAGATGAATTAGGATGTGAGTGAAAGGTTCACTCACCTTATTTAAGAGCTCGACTCAACTAGAAGCGGCCGTGAGCAACTCTAGTCGATCGACAAAGCCAATAGATCGAACAATCCCTGTCGGCAGCCTCAATTTCTTTTAGAAACCCTAGATTTGTAAGAAAGGGAGACGAACGACGAGCCACCATTTTCAATCTTTTTTTTCGTATGCTTAGTCTTTTGGGTTTTAAAAACGAATAAAGGAAACCGGTTATTTTCTTTTGATAGATCACGACACCAAAAGGAAACGTGGCCAAGATTTTCTTTAAAATCTCAAACAACACTTGACCAATTTCTTAAAAGAACTTCTACTAATTAAAATGCCAATAGCAATTATCAAACAAATTAAATCGTCATTTGACGATAATCAACTGTTATGAAAACCCCAGGTTGTTACAGTTTTAAAATCTTGAATTTGGATTTTTGATTAAATGATATTGTTTTAAAGGAAATAAATTGTGGATTATATGAATTGGATTATTTCTAACTAAAGTTTTGAAATGTTGAAACTGAAATTGGTCAAAGGGAAATTGTTTAAAAAAATGAATTGGAAGTATAAAGTTATTATCGATATATGACTTTAATTCAGAAAATTTAATTATCTTAAAGATTTGGGTCTTAAAATTGAGTAATGAATTTTAATTTGATTTAAGTGTTTTAAATCAGTGAATTGAAAGTGGAATTGAAATCGATATGAATTGAAATGGTCTAAAATAAGAAATTGGATTGAAATTTAAATCATTGAATTGTTGAATCGAATTTGAAGTTAAAAATGGATATCTCGAAAATTGAAGTTAATTCGGATTGAAATTGAAATCAAGTTGATTAAAAGTTAAATCGAAATTGGATCAATTGAATTGAAAGATTGGAAAATGAGTTTTGTTGATTTGAAATTTGGACATGGATCCAGATTTGTTGAAATGGAAGGAAACAGTTTGATTTGATACTATTTTCAAAATAAATTATTTTAATATAAACTGTTTAAAATCTATCTTTTTAATATTCAAATTATTTGATTTCCAAACTATTTTACTATATAAACCATTTTCAATACTCAAACCATTTTTTATTAAACTGTTTTAAATCTCTAAACTATTTAAACTATTTTAAATTATTTATAACTATTCAAACTATTTTCTAAAATTTTCAAACCGTGCAAGTTGGAATATTTAAATCGTTGATTTAAATGCGAATGCGGTTAAATGAGGTTATAACCTAAGTTGGAATTTGAAATGATATTTTCTAGTGAAAATGACATATTTTGAGTAGAGAGAATTAGGGAAAAGGACAAACTTTGAAAAAAATTAGGCCGAAGGACATGAAGTTTTATTTTTAAGCTGAAGGACAAATGCTAGTTATATTTAGCATTATATTCAACTTTTACACTATACAAAATGCAAGTTATAACTAGCATTATATTTAGTTTTACACCATACAAAATGCTAGTTATAACTAGCATTGTCCTTCAGCCAAAAAAATAAACTTGTTGTCCTTCAACCTAAAAAAAATTCTAAGTTTGTCTTTGTGCCTATTTTCCTGTTTTGAGTAAATATGGTATTTTGAAATGAAGTGATATTTTTGAAGTGAATATGATATTTTGATATCGAATATGAATCGGTTTCAAAATGTAAAAGAACCAACTGGTGTGAAAAATGACGTTTGGTTGTTAAAAAGACCGGGGCCTCTTATTGGCATACTCTCTGTCAATATTAGAACCACTTTAACAACTGTGTACGCGGGGGATGTTATCAGAATGTAGAGGTTGAATTGGAGGAATTTTCTGGATTTGAAGAAAGAGAACGATGATGGATGACCCGACACTTGTGTCAATTGGAAATGACTAAAACAGGAGCCTATGTCTGGCCAAGGGGTTAGCAACCTTTAGGGGCCATCACCTCTTCATATTATTATATTGATTTTGGACTTGATCAGTGCACCTTGATTTGATTTGGGGGTGGTGGACTCGGTGGGCGGTCGTGGCTACGATGCGTTACCACCAGCCAGAAAGGGTAAACTGGTAGAATCATATCTTGGGCATTGCCTCACATGCCTTGTCATACTTTTATCCTTATATGTGCCCACTACGATTTTGTTTTAGTATGGTACCCATAGGAGACTCACTGGCTACCAACGTTACTGGTTGTGTTACAGGACCTGCATAGACTCTCTACTTAAAAATGTGTTAAGGGGGATCAATGTAAAGCCTTAACGCTATTTAAATACTTTACATTACTGATAGACCCTACATATATATATATCGTATTTTACTACCTATAGATAGTTTAATGGATCCTTAGAAGATGGGAAATCCCATAACATCTCTTAAGTTGTTGCACTTATATTTACTTGTTATTGGTTTAACTTACATTAGAACTTTTAGTTCTGGCTCGAGTGTTTTGTCTTTTCATTAATTCGGGTCAGCCTGAGTATTTCAGTGTTGAAGACATTATTCCTTGAAGTTGGAGATGGAGTTGCTAGATCATATTAACTATTATTATTCTGATGCATTATTTCGTATGTTTGTTGATTATACTCCGATTTTGTGTAAAATTTGTGTAATCAAATGTATATTGTAAAACAGCTTCATAAACTGTTTATTTGATTATTATATTTTGTCAATTCCGCTATGAGATTCTGTGTTTTATTTTTTCTTCTTTTCTCTTATTTTCTTATTTACCCCATTGACAATCCTCCCTTTTGAATGGTTTGAGTTAGACATGTGTGGTTTATTTTTGATTTAAACCGTCCAAAAAGGTGGGTCGTCACACGTACCATCTGTTGGTTTCGGGTAGGCCAGTCTTAATTCATAGAGGTTTTGAAAAAGTCGATCCTTAGTACATTCCTCTAGAAATGTACTGTATGAGAGGTAGTCCCTTACCTCGCTATTCATTGAAAATCCAAATCTCAAATAAGTGCCTTCGGACTTAGTTGTAAACCTATTATGCCGTCAAATTTAACCAATGTAAAAATTTCTGCTATTTGAATATGTTTATTTTAAAGGTTTTCAAAGAATGTGATTAAAAATAATACACTAGATTCACAAAGAAATGTTTTGGTTATCATAAGGTAAAAATCCTTTTCGTGTTTATGTTCGGCGTGGTCTTATGAGATACCCATTGTTTTTAAATACTTCAAATTTGAGTTTCTCACACCAGCCTCATAACTGACCCGGAGATTATTTTCTTTCCTTTAATCTCTGGGTGCCCTATTTTTTTGGGCAGCCTAGTAGTCAGGTTTAGTTTGGAGCAATTTGAAAAAGCTCGGAGCATAGAGCTAGAAGATTCTTCTAAAGATTGTTATCCATTTCCACCACACTTATGTACTATTGTATTCCGCATTTGTAGGAATAGAGATTTATAACTGTCCATATTGATGTTGAGTTAAACTCTGATAAATGTATTTAAATTTTCCACTGTAGAGATTATATGTTGAAATAATATATGTTATTTCATTCGTGTAATATTCTATTCTATCTTTGTTTTCTTCTTTCCCTTAATGGTCAGGTTTTTCGGCACTTGAATTTGTGACACGTGAATACCGAGGATGTATTAGCTTCAATTTTCGAGGGATGGAAATCCTGTTCGTTATATTTGGTATCAGAGCATAGGTTAAGCGAACATCTGAGCCTGATAGGGGTAAATTCTCATTAGAGATAGGGTTAGTAATACACTAGGATGAGTAACTCATTAAAGATAGGGTTAGTAACACCCTAGAATGAGTTGGGAGTATACTATATAAGAGCGCGTATTTGTTAATGATAATCAAATGATTTTTTTTAGAAAAATAAGGTAAATGAAATAATTTTACCTAGGATTATATTTTGAATATAAATATTATATTTTGAAAAAATAAAATAAAAAATATATAGTTAGATATGGTATAACTTGAATGATAGTTTGAAATCAAGATTCGTTAAAAATAAGTATAACATCTTGTGATTAGAATTTCACAATTTGACTATGAGATATTTAATAACAACACTAAGATGATTAAGGGTAATACTTTGGAAAAGGATTTGGATACATGAGAATTTTTATCCAAAAAGAGGGTATTTGGGAAAAGAATATTCAAAGGATTTTATGTGAAATATTCTAAGTATTGGTATGGAGAAACAATATCATGTGCTTAGCAAAATATCACCCTTAATGTTGTACAGTGAAAAGGGATGTATACTGGGATAAACTTAGATTTATAGCCTAACATTAGATTTAGTTAAGACAATTAAATTGCTTAGTGTCTAAGTGTTTGTTATTGATAATTGTAGAAACCCTCAAGCCATGGGAGAAAGTATTGGAAGGGAGAGATCTCAAGAGCCAATTAGGGTGAGAATAATGATCTAATCATTCTTTCCAATGATGAGGAAGAACCCAGAAAATGGCCACTTAGCAATATTATGCCCATTATTAAAGGAGAATTAGATCCATACACCAAACTAGATAAAGACGATTACCCTATGGCCGAAATGCATATATCTTCCCCGACTCCAAAACTTATTATAGTGTCTAGTGACAAAGAGACCTCTCGAGCCTCAGAAGGAATGAGAACCACTAACCTAGTAAGTTCAGAACTTGAGTCGGAAGAAGAAATTCCGGATGGAAGAAGAATCTGAATCCAAAGAGGACCCAAACACTATGATATCCCATGAATCAAAAAATAGCAGTAGAGACAATACCGTCATATGGGAGATGGACGGTGACCATATTATTTGGTGCGAGGAGTCGTCAAATTCACCCATTCATTGGGCAACATAGAGGAAGAAGAGGAAGAAATTGTGGATCCCAAGGTAGAAGAAGTGCAAGGTTTAGAAGAACTAGAAGAAGGAGAAATTATACAAGAAATGCCAGCCAGATTTGGGCATTGCCATGGAACCATCCCTAGCTGCCATATGAAGTGGATATGATACCACGGATTGAGGACGGATATGAAGCCGATAATGAACAAGACGATAGTAATGACGATGGAGAAGTCTTGTTTGATTTTGGATACGGAAGTGGTCCGTCAGCATCGGACTCAGAGGAGTGATTATGATGTGAGATTGTATCAGTATTATGAAAACCCAAGTAGGTTTAGAAGGACTTAAGAATGGTTTAAGTATGTGAGGAGTATGATGTGTGTAAGAAAAGGATGACCGTAAAATATTAAGCATGTATGATATAATTATGTCCTTTGTTTATGACTTTGTAAAAATGTAAATACACAAACCACTTAAGAAAATTCATAAGAATAAAAATATGAAATGTTTAAAAACTTAAACCATGATTTTCTAAACATTTTGGAAAAGATATAAGTATATGCATTTTACACGAATTATCTCATAACACAAATTTGGCCTAAAGATTTGAACATAGGATTTTGATATCCAAAATGGATTTATCACTCGATGCTTTAGGGAAAACATTGATGAGGATTTGTAGTCGGATCTTTACATTTCTACCATAGTGGAGAGCTATACAAGGAAAATAGAAGTTTTTGAGCCTGATCATATTAATACTAGTCGAAAGCAAAGTACTATATTCGAATTTAAAAGA
Source organism: Allium fistulosum (assembly GCA_030737815.1). Taxonomy (NCBI): domain Eukaryota; kingdom Viridiplantae; phylum Streptophyta; class Magnoliopsida; order Asparagales; family Amaryllidaceae; genus Allium; species Allium fistulosum. The sequence goes on from CM060908.1 coordinate 424,081,817, forward strand.
TCTAATAGGATAATGTATACAGATAATATGCGAGCACCACCCGAATTTATATTTGAAATTTCAAATTCCATTTTGAATAGGTAATACATTTTTTCGCGTTGTAATTTCAAGGACGAAATTCTTTTAAGAAGGGAGTCTGTAACGACCCACAAATTTATCGTTTTGATAAATTACATTTATTTCTAAAATATTCAATTATAATATTTTCAACATAGATTATATTGTCTTGAACAATAAATAATGATGGTAGTCTTATTTTGAATGAGTATTTACAAAAAAATATACTTTGGAAAAAATATCGATAAAATGACTGAAAACCGTTTTATAAATAAACAGCTCTATAATTATCACAAGTGGTGCACAAAGCTAGATACATACACTTATTTATCCATTTAAACAAGAATATGAAATAAAAAAATTATTTTATTTTTGGGAATAAATGTATTTATGACATCATCAATAATGGCAGCATATTTAATAATTGATTTATGAATTTAAATGGAGATTTAATGATTATTATAATTATTCCAATAATTGTTTTTAAATGATAATAATTCATTTTAATTAGGTATGAAGTGATAATAAATCATTTATAATAGTTTTATAAAGATGTATATTTGCTTATAAGGAAAATTGGTATCACTTTATCGATACGATAGCACTTTTTTGTAAACAATTATTTAATATTAATTCATATGGTTTTATAAATCAAATGTGATCATTTTAATTAGTTAAAAATGATAAGAAATTAGTTTTAATTTTTTTTACATTTATATGTAAATTTATTTATAAGTGAAAATGTGATTGGGAATCGGCTTCCCGATTTTCTTCCCGATTTTCAACGGTTTAACGCATAAAAGTTATACAACGTTGATTATATCACTTGAACACATATCTAACATACACATGCATACATTAACACATACATATGCAATTAACACATGTAGAAAAGTAAAAATATACTTACCATTTACACTAGAATTTACATATAATAAAAGGTATAAATATCCAAGATATTTTCTACCCTAAAAAGCAAACATCAACTCACTGACATACCATCATCATCACACATATTAAGGCACAAAGGGGGGGTGGCTTTGCCATGCGCCTTGAGGTGATGGAGGGGGTGTGGGCAAGGGGTAAAAGATTAATTACACATTTGATATTTATTTCCAAAGTTTTTCCTATAAATACCCACCATTCTCTTCATAATTTTACACACTATTCTACTTCATCTTCTTCCTAATTCTCAAGCTTTTCAATGGCTTCCTACCTAAAGGAAATTATGGAGAAAAATACTGCAAAAGGATATTAAATTCATACAGTCCACTTCAAAACTAAGGCAAATTTCTCCTTTCCTTCCTTATAACCCACGACCACTACCTCCTATCACTAAGGTCAAGCCCACTTCCATTTGCAAGCATAGGCCGAGCCCATTCAAAGGTCCAAGCTCAATTCCATAGGCTTTGATTCGATCGTAGCGGAGCTATAGTGAATTTTTGTAAAGTTAGAAACCAATGAAGGTGAGAAACTCTATTTATATATATATGATGTGATATGATTGCTATGAATGTTTACTATGCTTTGATCATCAAGTTTGGTTATTTACTATAGTTGTTTAATTGTGCAAACAAGTCACGTTAAATGCACGTCGATATTACATAAGGATATCACTTTCCGAATCAAGTTGTAAAAGTGATATGGAATCATTAAACCTCGTTAAAATGGTTTATAAATGTTTTATAAACACTAAAACGCAATTTAGGGAAGTCTGGATAAGTTATAAAAGTTGACTCAAAAATAGACGCGTTGCGTAATGGCAGTTCGCGATTTCGCGCCATAGAAAGTTAAATCTGTTTATACGATGGATTCGGAGTCGAAATTCTTTGTAATAAGAATTATCCGAACTCTTATTATCATAGTTTTCAAACAAAAGAAAATGATTGAGATTTCGTTTAGTAGATTTTGAAATATGAGTAAACCAAGTTCTCAAAATAGCCGCGCTTTTCAGAAACCAAAGCAATAAAATCTTTAAAATTGATATTTTTTGTTCTTTAAAAATTTGGAATAAATTCTATAAATATGTTAAAATTCTTTAAAAGAGATTTGAGTTATAAAAATGGATTTCTAAATGGTAAAAAAGTTGTTTTGATCAAATAAGCCTTAAAAGCACAATTCACAGCACTATTCTCACACTTTTAATAACTTTTGAAATATAACATTAAACTTAGGTATTCTTTCCCAAATATTTTATAAATGTTTTCAAATAAATAATTAAGTATTTTAAAGGTGATATGGAGGTTTCATAATTATTTTAAAAGAGTTTAAATAAATGATTTAAAGAAAAGTTGTTATAATCAAGTGATTTAATCTTGGCTCTAAAAACCGATGAGTAGACTAGATTTTTCTATTCGTGAGATCCAGATGGGAGGTGCTTAAACTAAGGTGATGTTCAAGAGCAACTAGTGCCCTGGCTCACCGGGCCTCTTTCCTGGGCGAGTAATAGATAAGATCGAAATGTCGGAAACGAGGCAAGTATAAACGATTTATTTTTCCAAATTTAATACAACTTGGATTGTAAAGAAATAATCTTCTTATACTTTGTATTAAATTCTGAGAAGGGAGCCCGTACTATCAGCGTGAATTTAAAAGGTGATTTCACCGCTATTCGATGGATAGTAAAGGTTGAATACGGAAATTGATGTTGAGTAGAATTAGTATAATTGCTATGGATTCGTTTACTTGAATACTAACAAATTTGGATTTACCATCTTAGATAACATGATTTCAACCTATTAAAAAGTTATGATTTGGAAATAAGAAATCTTTTGTCAAGATTTAAATAAATGATTTGGAATTATTTTAATGGATCATTTTTTCTTAAAATTAATTGTTTTGGGCTTACAGTAAATGATGTCTTAAATAGCATTGTTTTTCACCCTTTTAAAAGTTATGATTTGGAAATAAGAAATCTTTGTTAAGATTTAAATAAATGATTTGGAGATATTTTCCTAAGTAAATGATGAAATGATTTGGAATTACTCCCAAATTTAAAAGGGTTTTTATTAAACAAAGATTTGATAAATGAGATAAATGATTTCGTATATACCAAAAAGAAACGTTTTAAAGATATATATCTCTAGAAGATATTTTTGATAAAGAGAAAGTAATTAATCAAATGATAAGCACCTATTTACTTAACATCTTTTTATCGATGTTTGGTTCGAAGGAACCAAGGTCAGATTTGTTCGAAAGTGAAGATATGTTGAAGACAATGAAGTTGAAGGCGGGGGTCATCATAATGGAAGAACAGCTTGTTGATAATATCGAAGTAGCTTCCGAGATGAATAAATAGAAATGGTCCCTTCATTCTGGGATCTTTGTATGCAAGGACTACTCGCTACTAATCCTAGAGGCAATGCCCGACAAGATGTGGTAGGAGAGTGCCTTCGGTTTGTCCTGTTCCTGGACAACTTATATGGATATATGTTTGACATTGCATTTCTAATATCATGGTGCAATGATCTCTACAAACATACATCTGTTGGTGGTGTAGGAGGTAACCACTCTTACACTTAACACTCTTCTCCGGGATGTACAAGCTCACAGGTTGTAATTTTGTTGAAACCAATAGTGTGTTGATGGCAATGTGGCATTTTAAGTGAAAATGTTCTAAGAAAGGTGAACGTTACCTCTAACCTCACACTCAGGGAATTGTGAAATAGGGATTGCTTTAAGGCAATGTGGTTCGCAACCATTAGGGTATAATATCACCTTTCTAGATTTATTTTGCACCTATTATGGTGTTGGGTAAAAAATATGTGGTCTATGGTATGAGAGCTCTTCAATAGGTCAGAAACGGCCGAGGTGATATCATATTCGGTGCAATATGTACCATATGTTGGTTTCGGGTAGGCTGGTCTTAATTCGCAGAGGTTTCAAAGATGTCGATCCTCGGTACATTCCTCTAGAAATGTACCATACGGGACGAAGTCCCTTACCTTACTATTCATTGGAAATCCAAATCTCCAATAAGTGCTTTTGGACTTAGTTGTAAACCTATTGTGCCATAAAATTTGACCAATGTAATTTTTTTGGCTATTTGAATATGTTTTTTTGAAAGGTTTTCAAAGAATGTAATTAAAAATAATATAACTAGATTTTGCGTAAAAATGTTTAGGTTATCATAAGGTAAAAACTCATTTCGTGTTTATGTGCAGCGTGGTCTTATGAGATACCCTTTGTTTTCAAATACTCGTGTTTTGAGTTTCTCACACCAGTCCCATGACTGACTCAGAGTTTATTTTCTTTTCTTTAAACTCTGGGTTCCCAATTTTTTCAGGCAGCCTAGTAGTCAGGTTTAGTTTGGACCAATTTGAAAGAGCTCGGAGCATGGAGCTAGAAGATTCTTCTAAAGATTGTTATCCATTTTCGCCACACTTTTGTACTATTGTATTCCGCGTTTGTAGGGACGGAGATTTATAACTGCCCATATTGATGTTAAGTTAAACTCTGATAATGTATTTAAAATTTTCCACTGTAAAGGTTATATGTCAAAATAATATATGTTACTCCATTCGTTTAAGATTCTATTCTGTCTTTATTTTCTTCTTTCCCTTAACAGCCGGATTTTCCGGCACTAGAATTTGCGGCACGTGAATACAAAGGATGTATTAGTGTCAATTTTCGAGGGTCGAAAATCCCTTTCGTCACAGACGCCGTGACTTTTTAGGAGCTCGATGGTGGAATAGGAGGCATGTCATCCTAGGTTGAAGAAGGAAAAGTAGCAGGTTGCGACTGGGATTGGTGGTTCGAGCTTGGAATTTCGGTGTGCGTAGCATAGTGGAAGCAAAGAGCAGTGTAGTGGCGAAGTCGGATTTTGAGTTCATCGACCGGAGCTCCGTGTCGTAGGGGGAAGTGCACGTCCATGTTAGTTTTTGGTGTGTGTGCATTTAAAATTTTGGAGGGAAGATGTTTGGGGAACAAAACGTTAGGGTAATTAAGTATTAATTAAGTTCATGATGGTTACTAATTATTTAAATTCATTCAATAACTTATAAATGAATATCTCTCTCATACGAGGTCCAATTGAGATGCGGTTTTTTACGTTGCGCTCGTAATGGAGATAGCTAAGCATTGGAACTGGTTTCATTGAAATTGGAGTAAGTAAAATTTTGGACTATTAAAACTGGAACGCCTAGGCGTCCGCTAGAATTTCGATGAGTTAAACTCACCTTTTTGGATAATCAGTATAATATATAGTAGATAAAAATAATTGCTTTTGTGCTTGGATAAATTATTTCTTTGGTTTGGATAAATATCTGTTTTTGGAAAGCGAATGACATTTAAAATGAAATACAGAGAAAATTTGTAGAGAAATATAGATTTAACATCGTTGTGACTTTTAATTTCAGTTATATATCTGTAGATTTTATTTCAGTCATATACCTGTTATATAGATTGTTAAATGTTAAACTTTGACTTTTTGGCCGTATTAGATGTGACATTGACATATGTTAAAAGTTGAACCTTTTTAGTGGAAAAGGTAGTAATAGCATTAGTTAAGTGCTATAGTAACTATTGGCCTCGTTATAGTATTTTGAAAAATACTATTAATTGTTGTTTTGATCTGGAAATGGTTTCGATTTGAAAAAAAAAATGATTTTTATTCTAACCTTTTTGGATTTTCTATGATATTTTATATAAAAATAGTTTTGTACTTCTCTATTTTACTTCAACTTCTTTTGTTATTCTTTTCTAATATTTTTAAATGTTTTAAAATTATTCTGAAAAGTATCTGTCTTTATAAAAAAGTTATTATAATAATGAATATTTATTTTAATGGGAAACAAAAGGGGTTATATTTTATTTGAAAGAGATTTTGTGTTTAAAAGAAGACAGAAATATTTTGGGAATAAATATTTGTGAAACATTTTAAATAAAATGTTGTAATATAAGAATAGATTTATAAATAGTATTTTATAAATTAAAGAGAGATTTATAAGCAGTATCTTATAAATAAAAGGATAGGTTTATAAATGGTATTTTACAAAAGGGAATATTATCATTTTGATAAATTGGAGTAATAAATCACAGTTGTTAATTTATTGTATATATGGAATGATCGTGTCATGGAAAGTATATGAGTTTTATAATTATAATTGGAGTTTTGTCTATATTTGGAATTTTGTTTTATAAAAGGAGATTTGCAATTATATTTTGAAATTTATAAAAGGAGTTTTATAAATGGATTTGGAGTTTTATAAAAAGAGTTGCAAATGAATTTGGGGATTTATAACGTGGGTTCTATAAATAATCTTTTATAAAAGAAGCATTATAAAAGAGTTTTAAAAGTAGTATAAAGGACATTTATAAAGGAGTTTATTAAATAAATTTGGAGATTTATAAAAAGGAGGTTTATATTTATGTTTGGATACTTATAAAGGGAATTTTATAATTTATAAATAATATTTTATAAAAGGAGTTGGTAAATATAAGGAGTTTTGTAAAGGCATTTTATAAAAAAAGGATTTATTAAAGGACTGAGACCCGATTTCTTTAAATGATCATTTTAAATTATGGTGGTATGGAAAATGTTTTTATGATGCTTAAAACCAAATTTAGAGATATGGAAACTCGTCTCTATCTTAAGAACTAAGAATGTGTATCGAGGAAATGATAGTTTTCTGACTTGTCTGATTTCATTGTTAATCAAGGTGTAGTGCTGTTTGAAATTAAAAAGTGATGGTAAGTATTTTTGGTCTAATTTCTATATGATCTATTTAGTTACACCAAAAGGAAAGTGTTTGGGTTTATTGTTATCAATGTTTTAAATGACATTTGTTTAACCCAATTAAGTGTGATTTTGGAAATGAAATCTTTTCTTAAGATTTGTGAATATACTTATACTGTTGAGATAAATATATAAGTACATTTTCTAAGTACTGAAAATGCAGTGTTGTGTGAATATACTTATACTGTTAATATAAGTATATGGGATAGTTTTCTCTAAGTTTGAAAGTGAAATGTTTTGTGTGTATACTTATACAGTTGAGATAAGTATATCAATATTTTCAAGTATGGAAAAGAGTTGAGAAGGTTTGTGAATATATCTTTGTAAAAGTATTTTAATACAAGTATTTACAAGTGGTTTTAATTAACGAGATGATTAATTAAAGAGGCTTAGTGGTTGCTTTATGCTTAACCGTGCTTGGTTAAATCCCTGGTTGAATTGTATGTTATTTGATAGTTAAATAACCGACTATCAAACCTTGGCCAGTTTTAAAATTATCATTGTCAGTTCGGAGAGACTGGGATCAGATATATTATTTGAAAACCACTTTGAATCGGCATAAGCATTTCGAATTAAAGACATCTTGAAGATGATGAAATCAAAGATGATGCTTTTTGAAGTGCAAGGGCTTCTTGCTACTAATCCCGAGGGTGATTCCAAAATGGATGTAGTAGAAGTAGTGCCTTCGGTTTGTTCATATCATGAACAACTTGTATGGACAAATGCCGGCATTACATTGTTTCCTGGAGGGCAATGTTAGCATTCCAAGTGGAATTTTCTCAAAAGGTTAACCGTAGCCTCTAGCCTCAACAACTAGGAATGACTAAAACTGGGGTATGAAGCAGGGCTATGTGGGTCGCACCCATTAGGGTATTGTCATCACCCTTCTAGATATATATTTATGGATTTGGTTGTGTATGAGAGCTCTCGGGAAAAGGTTGCAATAGCAACCGGGGTGATGAAATATTCGGTACTATCCAATAAAGGGTAGGTCGGTCCTGTGTTGGTAGGGGATCCATGCCAGGCCCTCGATATATTTTTCTAGAGGTGTACTATAGCATGTGATACCCCAGTAGCCTTATCATTGTATGGAATCCATTCTCCAATAAGTGTCTTTCGGACTTAGTCGTATACCTATTATGCTGGAATTTAATTAATGTAACAATTTAGGCTATGATTCAATATTTATTTTAAACCCTGGACATTATTATAATATCAGAAGATTTCTTATGAAATGGTTTGGTTATCATAAGGTAAAAATCCATCCGTGTTTATGTGCGCTGTGGTCTTTCGAGATACCTTTATTTTGAAAGGTTTATAACATTAAAATCTATATGATGTGTGTTTCTCACACTGGTTTACCAGACTGATCCGGGCGTTATTTTCTTATAATGCTCGGGTCAAACCGAGTGTATTTTTATATTTAGTTATGGATACTTTGGAGCTTCAGAAGACGAGTTAGAGGACTCCAAAACGTACTCATGTATATTTTATTTTTCGCTGCATTTGTTGGTTGTATATATAAGCAATTGTGAAGATAGGATGTTATAATTGTTTGGGCTGATGATAGGTTAGTGAGCTTTGATTTGATGTATGTTCTTTTGTAAAGACCCGTTGTATATTATATATTACTCGTCATGATGTGAGATTTTGTTCTGTCTTTTCTTTCTTTTTCCCCTAACAATCTATTTTTCCGGCACTTGGGTGCTCGACACGTGAATACCGTGGATGTATTAGTGTCAACTTTTGAGGGTCGAAAAGGCGGGTCGTTACAATCTATCCATATTATATGAGTTACTTTTTGTTGTATAAATCCAAATCTTCGTTTCAGAAGAATCATTTTACTAGGTCGGCATTTCTAATTATACTTATGTGAAGGCTAAATCATCTTCTTGAAATGCTGAGAAGGCTAAATCATCTTCTTGTTTGTAATTCTCAATAGGATATAACATTGATAAATCTCCCCAGTGGATTTATCCTTTACCCAGAATGTCTGCCCCTGCAAGTCATCATGGTCTTTTTCACCCATTTACTTCTGCTCAATCATGGTTGGCCCTCACACGATCCCTTTTGTTTCCATACTCTTCTGGTACCTGGAGACGTGATAAATCTTACTTGTGGTGTAGTCCACTTCATCATCATATCTCCATCAGGTGGCGCTACTTCTCTTCATTTGCACTACGTCTCAGACAATTCCTTAATATCTTCAATAACTTCATATCTCCTGGCAATAGATCGTTTGGACATTGTAATGAGGGATAAGGTCATCACGATTCAAGTTGCGATCCTTGAGTTAGTCCACTAGGATGGAAACTAACAGTCTAATAGTTAATACCTCATGTCATTCTCATTAAATGTTAAATTTCAACCTTTAAAAACATTTGGCTTCTCAAAACATCATTATTCCCAAAGATGATGTTATATCCTAAATAAACGTCATGTATATACAATTCAATTTTCAAGCAACAATGTATTCAAACATTTCAATAAATACAGCAATTCATCCATTCAAATCGATATAACTAGGATATAATAAACTTGCATCAATATAAATCATGGGTGAACTAAACAATATCAACTACTGTATTATCTCAACAAACCACAAAATCAACACTTGTAGATAATACTTGAATCTTCTTCGGCTACCAAGCCTTCAAAAATGAATATATATAATCAATAAAGTAACTTGAATCGATATAGTAACTCCTTTAAATCAAAAGAACAATTAACTCACTATAAAACTATTAAATTATAGTCACATCCTAAACTTGAAATCTTTTGATTTGATGAAGAAAATAGAAACCTTGATTGCCTCGAAGATGAAAATAGTGTTTGGTTTCTTGCTTTAGTTTGTGAATGGAGTAAAATGAGAAGAGAACTTGGGTATTTATAGGGTTTGGGAGAAGGAAGCTTAGGGTTTAAATAATAATATAAGTTAAAATATAATAATTATATGGATAAGTATAAAAGTGTGGTCCAATCAGAGAATGGAAATTTTCAATTTTTCTTCTTATAAGTTAAGTATAATTGTTATATGGATAATGGATAAGTAGAAAAGTATGGTCCAATCAGAGTGTACAAAATTTCAATTTTTCTTCTTATAAGTTAAATATAATTATTATATGGATAAGGATAAAAATGTGGTCCGAAAAGAGAGCAGATAAATTCAATTTTTCTTCTTATCTTGAATAAATTGTTACCCATAACCGTCTTATACCTCAAATTGCCTTTAAACTAACATTTTACATCGGTTTAAAAATCCACTTGAAACGTTTTATCCAAATTATATTGTATTCTTATAACGATTTTTTTATTTAAAAATATTACTTTACAATTTTCAACAAATATAAAATAATTTTTCTTACTTCCAAAATATTTTTTATTATTAATTGAATAGTAGGATGTTACAGACTCCTCTCCTTAAAGAAATTGCATCCTCGAAATATATCGGAAAGTACTATATTCTATTTTCTATAACATTCAACTATCTATATATATATAACACACAGACATATGCATAATAATCAATCAAAACCAATCATCCAAGACTCGATTAAAATCAAAAAAATACATATCTAATGAGCCAAAAACTATTTGGGGTATTTCAAGAAATAGAATTAATCTTCTAACCTTTTGATGCTCCAAATACAATAAAGAATCAATTCTCTGTGGTCGGGATGCTTACCCAACACAGAGTAATTAAGTTTGATGAAAACTCGAATCAATGCATTCTATGAATAACTTTTACTTGGAATATTATTAAGTCGAAATATCTCATATTAACATTTATAAATCCATATCGATAAGTTGGCCAGGCGAATCAACCAAAATCCATAATCACTCAGTGGATAAGTTAACACAATCAATTCTTAATATTATACTTTCCTGGTAAAATCTCCTAATTCCCTTTTAGTTAACTTAGGAAAATCACTGGCTTCTACTTTATTTAAATAATTGGGTTCACAAACATTCTAGTGATAACTCATCTTTCAAAGTCCATGAACTAAAGTTATGGAAACAAAATTACTAAATATGTAATCATTCATACACAAATCCAAATAATTAATTATGCAAGGTTAGAGAAAAATGTATTAGTTTCGGCTGCACACTCTGATCATTACTGAATCCTTCCTACTTAAATCCATTCCATCACATTTATCTTTATGATGTATCTCTACTACGGGACTTAGATTAGGGTATATTCAGTTTCCCAAATCGAAGCGTTACCATTTATTTTTAGATCATTCCAAAATATTCTATCACTAAATCCAACAATCCATAATATCATAAAATCTTATTCGTAAGGAAGTGTACCTTCTAAGACTAATACTTACTTCCTTTTATTCTGTTCAAATCTAAGTTCCTCTATAGTGAACACCATGCCCTCGGAACATTAAACCTTTTAACTCTTATATTACATACACGCCTTATTCCCAATTCTACCCAGGTTATAATGACTGGGTAACAAACTATGTCCAACTTTTCTTTGGTCAAATATGTTCCGATTCCTGATTTACTCAATTCTAGCTCTACCTTGCTTTGGTACCATTATGTAACATCCTGGCTCCAATGTCCAAAATATTAGGGGGAATTTACCATCTAATAGCTTAGATCAATGGGCATGGAAGGAGCAATCTCTCGTATACACTACTTTGGGTCAACATGAATATGTTTCCATACTTGAGTACATCTGAAATATTACGTATCTCATCTTAATGCAAGGCAATATATACGAGTTCTAGAATTAAAAAACTCACATATAAGGAAAACATAAGTAAATGATGACATAGGTAGCGATATCACAGTGGAAATGGTAACATATATGCATATCTCAAAATATGTCTCATTCATGGACTAGTCAAAATACATCACTTAAACTCGGTAGACTATATACAATTCAAAACTGCATACTTAAACATCCATGTAACGATTCTTCTTTCAAGCAGTCTTCAAATAAGTCCACAGCTACTGAATAGACTCATCTCTATCTTATCTCTGAATGAACTGAATGTTACTGTAATTCTCGGCTTCTAGGCAATTGTTGCAAAACTCGAATTTAGCAGTTCTCCAACATAATATACATTTCTTATGGACTGCTCAATAAACAAAATAGCTTGACACCTAATAGTAGCTATCCTGAAAAAACAACACCTCAATCTGACCTAAGGCTTTGCAATATATATAACAAACCTTGAGCCAGACTATAAATCTAGTTATTAGTATAATCGTGCACGGTAATAACATACAAATGTGGTGTCGAGTATAAATATGTAACATATTAATCAAACACATTGATGTCACTCACACCATACAATATCTCGTCCATAGTTTAGTTTCACAAATCAGCGCTAATACACGTGTCATGGCTCTTGTAACGACCCGTATTTTACGTATCGGAGGATCATAAAATATTAATGTTATTTTTAATGGGCTCTTCTGATTCTATAACTTTGGTAAATGACTACTAGAGACATTTTCCATCCTTAGAATTTTTATTGGGCGATTTTGACCCTGAAAATCTTGTATGGCCAATAACTTTGGTAGGAGCCAAATTAGAGTCTGAAACCACTTCTATTAGATCAAGATGATGGTTTCTCATTTCATAGAGTGGTCATAACAAGAAAAAGAGTTTGGGAGTTATGACTGTTTGAAATTTCACTTTATTTTAAACAGCTTAATGGGTAATTAATGAGTTAATGGCTAGGTCCAAAGCCCATTTCAAGATCAGCATCATGATGCGGCTGATGGGACTTCTCTCCATCATTTTACACTTCCAAAAATAGAGAGAGAAAACCCCATTAACCTCCTCTAAGTCAAAAAACTACCACAAACCCTACTTTAAGTAGCCAAATCTTGTCATTAAGGAGAGATTAGCGAAATTAGTACTTGGATTTGGAGATTTGTTGTTGAAGACATCTTGGAGTTACTGTTCTTCTTAGGATTTGTGCACTTTTGGATTTCTTTGTATTTAGGTGAGTGGTTAGGACCTATCACTTGCTAATTAGTCATTATACACCTTAAAATAATATTTTAAAATGATTTTTGGATCCTAAGATGTGTTTTAAACCTTAACTAATCACATTTGGTATCATAGCCTAGGTTATGTAGTTTAACCATGATCCAATAAATATAGAATAGGAGTTCTCACCTCTAGACTTGATCGAGAGTGTGTGTGTGTATACGAGAGTGAGTACTTGTTATATTTTAGTTTTTTAAACTATATAATTATGTGTGTGTGTGTGTGTAAGATGAAGTCACACTGCACACATGAGTACTACTTAAACATAATTCCTTATGGAGAAACCGATTGTCCTTATTACGGAATAAAGGATGAGTCGTCAAATAAGGAATGTTGCTAAGAACTCCGTCTCTAGGGTCGAAGAAGGAGCTGGTTCGGGAGTTGCTAATCCCGACTTGCAGATGATGTTCAATACCATGATCTGGATCATGCTACAGAATGCTCAAGTAGCTGCTCTGAATTGTTATCAATGGTGGTACTACGGTTTAGGCGCCCAGAGTCAATTCTGCTAACCTGAGTAAAGACACTGCTAGTCCAGGTGGAAAAATGTTCAAAGGAACGGAGTCGACGATGGAAGTGCAGGATTGGCTCGATAGCTACGAAAGGATCTTCAATGACTTAGAGCTAAATGATGCTAAGAAAAAGAGATTGGATTCCTAACATCTCGAAGGGCGAGCCATGAACTGGTGGAATGCAGTGAGGGCTGCTACTCCCGAGGTTCAGTTTACTTAGGACCAGTTTAAAGCCAAATTCAAGGAAAAATTTATACTGGTAGCTCAAAAGTCGGTTTTGTTCCTTAAGTTTGCGGATTTGAAGCAAGGAAATTTATTTATCTTCAAGTACATTGCTGGGTTCGACACCCTGTTGAAGTATGGGATGCTCTTCATAGACACGCCGCTGAAGATATTTATCATTGGCTTAAATGACTATTTAGGAGAGATACTCGTGGACCATATTGATGATGAGACTTTTGAGATGATAGTCAAGAAGGCTCCGAGGCATGAGAGTCTTTATCCTAAGCTGAAGACTGTTATCCTCAAAGAAGAGCCAAAGCTGCAATCGGGCAGGGGAGGCAAGAAGAAGTGAAATAACAATAAGAGGAAGTAGTTTCAGAACAAAAGTGGCCAAAAGAAGAAGGTCGAGCAGGGATTAACTTACTAAAACTATGGAGAGAAGGGCCACTTTAGTAGAGACTGCAAAACTTAGGAGTGAAAATGCTACAACTACACCAAGCTTGGGCACATTTAAAAGGACTGCCTAGAGCCGCTAAAGCAGAAGCACGTGGTGAAATAACATGATCTCAACGTTGTCATGACTTTGTCGAATGCTCCATCTGCGAAAGAGAAGGGGAAGAGCGTCGTTATTCAAAGCATGCTTTCCATTTATGATGTTCACATATATGTTTTGTTTGATATCGGGGCTTCACATTCCTTCATATTTAGTGATTGGTACATAGGTTCGGATTGAGACCTAAAATTGTAGACCGACCTTTAATTATGATGAACCCAGTCGGAGGCGCCATTAGCCTGTGTATGGTTTGTCATAGTTTGCTCTTACCGAGTCATGGATATCCATTTGATTGTGATTACTTTGTTTTGATTTTTGCGGGGTTTGCTATTATTCTGGGTATGGACTAGCTTCATAGATACAGGGTGATGGTGGATTGTGAAAAGTCATTGGAGACGATAGGGGTAGAGGATGGGCGGATGATAGTGTTAGGCTGCCTACCAGATGACGAGGTGATGATTAGCTTTCTATATTCACTCGATATCCCACATGATGGGTTGTCATTGGTGCATATTGCTAGGAAGCATCCGGACGTATTCGAGGAGGTGACCGGACTTCCGCCACATAGAGAGATTGAGTTCAGTATTAATTTAGTGAAAGATACCAAACTAACAGTAACGTCTTTAAGGAGGATGGCACCTAGAGAGCAACGAGAGCTCGAGGTGCAAGTGAATGACATATTGCGATGAGGGTTCATTTGCAGGAGTATTTTTGAGTGAGGAGCATCTGTAATATTCGCCACGAAGGCGGATGCTTCCCTTAGATTGTATGTCGATTACCATAGGCTAAATAAAGTTATGAGGAAGAACAAGTACCTACTACCACATATTGATGACTTGTTCGATTAGCTTCATGGTGCTAGAGTATATTTTCAGTCGGATCTTGTGATGGGATTTCACCAACTGAGAGTATCAAAGGAGAGTGTCGTTTACAGTGTTTCATATGCCGTCAGGTTTATATGAGTGGTTGGTTTTGCTGTTTGAGCTAACTAATATGCCAGCATACTTCGTTTATCTTATGAACTATGTTTTAGGGGTCAGCTAAATAAATTTATTTTTGTGTTCGTTGGTGATATTCTCGTCTACTCACGGATAGAGGAGGAACACAAGACGCATTTGAGGATCATGCTTGAGGTGTTGGGAGACCACCAACTGAAAGCGAAGTTTTCTAAGTGTTACTTCTGGAGGAAAGAAGTGTGAATCTTAGGTCACGTTGTTTCTAAGCGAGGCATTGTCGTGGATCCTACAAAAGTCGCAGTAGTTCAAGATTGAACTAGACCTAAAAATGCTACAGATATGAGAAGTTTCCTAGGGATAGCTGGATATTATAAGTGGTTTATCTAGGACTTCTCCAAAGTAGCCACACCGTTGACTTAGTTGACGAAAAGAATCAGACCTTTACATGGGATGCAAGATATGAACATGCATTCATGAGTCTAAAAGAAAAGTTGAAGAGTGCACTAGTATTGACCATTCCAAGTGGGAATGAAGAGATGACGGTATACACTGATGCTTGTGGTACCAGATTGGATGCGGTATTGTTGTAGAGAGACAAGGTACAACATATGCTAGTTGATAACTAAAGCCACATGAGAAGAAACACCCGACCCACCATTTGGAATTAGCAGCGATCGTGTTTGCACTAAAATTTTTGAGGCGCTATCTTTTAGGAGAAAGGTTCGAGTTGTTCACCGACCATAAATCACTGAAGTTCCTTTGTTCGCAGAAGGATCTTAACCTTAGTTAGCAGCGATAGTTAGAGTTCCTATTGTCCTACGACTTTGATATTACATATACAATGGGGAAAGGGAATGCAATTACTGATGCATTGAGTATGAGACATGCCAACTTGGGAGTTATGTTCCTAGAGTGGATGAAGTTAGAGTATATTGCTAGTTATGATTTTCGATAGAGATGCGAGCTAGAGCCAGAGATATTAGCGAGATTGACAATCAAGCCTACTTTGATGAAGGGGATTGATACTAATAAGAGGTGTGATGCCAGATTAGTTGAGATTATTTCAAGATTGAAGCTGGAGTAGAGGTTGAAAAGATGAGATAGTACGGACTCGACCGAGATGGTTGGCTCCGTAAAGGGGGAGACTGTTTGTTCCTGAAGTCGTTGGGTTGTAGGATGAGGTACTACGAGAGTTCCATCGTTCGAGATTGACTATTAATCCCAGTGGTAATAAGATGTACTGTGATATGAAGCGAACCTATTATTAGAAATGGATAAAGAAAGACATTGGGACATCCATCTCAAAGTGTATAAACTGCCAATTAGTAAAGGCAGAGTACAAGAAGCCTAGTAGTTTGATACAACCTCTAGAACTTCTCGAGTGGAAATGGGAACAAGTTTCGATGGTTTTCATCGATGGACTGTCAAGGACTAAAGGAGGGTACGACAACATTTGGGTCATAGTCGATCAATTGACCAAGAGTGCCCGATTTTTACCCAGAAAGTCGAGTAGTATGGCAACCAAACTGGCCAAATTGTATGTGAAATGGATAGTATGATTCCATGGTGTGTCAAAGAGCATTGTGAGTGACCAAGACCCGCCTTTCACTAGTGGGTTTTGGAAGAGCTTATAAGAGGCGTTGGGGATATAACTATATTTGAATACAGCTTATCACCCTCAAATTGATGGCCAAACCGAGAGATTAAATTGTATCTTAGAGATCTCTGACGGGCTTGTATACTTGACTTTAGAGGCTCGTGGGATGATCACTTACATCTTGTTGAATTCGCATACAACAACAGTTATCAGTCCATCATAGGTTTGGCACCATTCGAAGCATTATATGGCCGACCATGTAATGCTCCTTCATGCTGGTGGGAAGCAGGCAAAAAACTGATACTTGGGTTAGATATAATTAGAGAAAGCTTGGAAAAGATCGAGATCATTCGATAGCAGATGAAAGCTGCTCAAGATAGGCAGAAGAACTATGCTGATAAGAGATGTAGAGATTTAGATTCTTTGTTGATGATTTGGTATTTGTCAAGATCTCTCCATTAAAGAATATAATTCGACTCGGTGGTAAAGGGAAGTTGCCACTGAGATTAGTAGGTCCTTTTCCGATACTAGAGACGATCGGAAATCTTAATTATAGAGTCAACTCACCTCAAAGAATGGCTGGTGTCACAATGTGTTTCACATTTCTCATTTACTAAAATTTGTGCATAACTCAAGCATAACTATTGCACCGGATCAACTAGATGATATCGAGATTGAACCAGAGGCTTCAAGACCTCATAGGCCCATTTGTATCGTCGGATGTGAAACAAAGCAGCTTAGGAGGAAGACGGTGAAGCTGGTGAAGGTTCAGTGGAGCGAAAGCGAAGGCGGTTGCACTTGGGAGACTAAGGAGAGCATGAGGACAGCTTATCCAAAACTCTTTACTTGGTGAGACTTCCTATTTATCGCTTTTACTTTCACTTATGATATCATGAAGTATACCGCAGTGTAGAATCAAGCATGCTAGGATAGCTTGGATGTTACCTTTTTCATTGGTTGTTTTGTATGCATGTTTGATGTATGATGGTCGGCTATACTTGTATATGATTATTAGGTTGTGGGATAAAATGATTGATTTTGTTTTGATTTCAGGTGCGATACTCCTAAAGAGGGGAGAATGTAATGATCTGTATTTTACGTATCGAAAGATCGTAAAATATATATTAATATTATTTTAATATGGGGTCGTATGATTCTATAACGTTGGGAAATGACTACTAGCGATATTTTCCGTCCTTAATATTTTTATCGGATGATTTTGACCTTAAAAATCTTGTATGGCTTATAGCTTTTGATAAGAACCGAGTTAGGGTCTGAAACCACTTCCACTAGATCGAGATGATGGTTTCTCTTTACATAAAGTGGTAATAATAGGAAAACGGACTTACCTTTGGGAGTTATAAATATTTGAAGTTTTACTTGATTTTGAATAGCTTAATGGGGAACTAGTGAGTTAATGGTTAGGCCCAAAGCCTATTTTGGGATTAGCATCATGACGGGGCGAATGGGACTTCTCTTCGTTATATCACACTTCCCAAAATAGAGAGAGAAACCTCCATTAACCATTTATAAGTCAAAAAGCTACCCTAAACCCTACTTTAATTAGCCAAATCTTCTCATTAAGGAGAGATTAGCGAAATTAGCATTTGGATTTGGAGATTTGTTGTTGGAGACATCTTGGAGCTGCTGTTCATCTCAAGATTTGTCCATTTCTAGACTAATTTGGATTAAGGTAAGTGGTTAGGACCTCTTGCTTGCTAATTAGTCATTATACACCTTAAAATGATGTTTTAAAATGATTTTTGGATCCTAAAATGTGTTTTAAACCTTAACTAATCATATATCTTAATTTGAAATGATTTATTAAAGTTTAGTGAATTTGTGTTCTTATGGATGTCCCTTGTTCTTATGGTTCTTTTCTAGTTTCTACTCTTAGATTTAGGCTCTCATTTGATGTGTATGAATGTTTGGTTGCTCGATATAGTTTATAGGATAATTGCATGTACGTGTTTGTTTAGTTGAAAACGCTGATCGAATGGTGATTTAGAATTAGGAACAAAGTCATGGATCGATGATGATCCATGATGGCGACTAGACCAAAATTTGGTGCAATCGATGTGGGACGACAAGGAAGGCGTTATAAGGCGACGCTTCAAGTTTCAAGCCATTAGTAGTTCGTTTACTCGAGTTATGGACAAAAGAAGATGGATTGGTGGTGGAATTTAGGTCTTGGATCGGTAGGAGTTAGCTTTGAGTCAAAGTGCAAGCGACTTTGAGTTCTACACGTGAATGCTTTGGGTCGCACAAGGGCTTGCTCGCACTACACCATATATGCAAATTTTCAGAGTCAAATTGCAACAGTTCTGGGCCGTTGCAATTTTACAATAGCCAAGAGCCATTGTAAATGTATTAGCAACGGCTTAGGGTTGTTTCAATTTTGCGAAGGCCCTAGGATCATTGCAAACCTTGATGGTTTTGGTCAAAAAGTTGAGAACATTAACCCGGTGAAGCATACACCCCGCCTGCCCCAAAATAATATGCTCCATCTAAAAAATACACCTCTGCCCCAATTCTTTTATCTCCCAAATGCAATCCACCCAAAAAATACCCCTGTGAATCGGCATGGAGTACTCACCAATGAGAAAATCCGCCGTTATATAGGCTATTGACAACCTCGCTCCCGAGTGCTATCGAACCGTTTTAATTCACATTGTCTCTTACAAAATCAATAGCGATTAGAAAAGGCTTTGGGCTAAAACAGGAACACGTAAGTACTCAATCTCATTTGTAAATCAGCCGTTTAATGGTAGTATTTTCCGATGTAATCCATTTGGTTAAACGATTGTTGTTCTTATTACTTTGGATGAGTTCAAGGAAATGAATTTAACAAAGGAGTATGGAATCGGTAAAATTGATCCTGAAGTGTTTGAACTTCTTACTGCTGCAAGAACAAGAAGGTGTGGTTTATTCCAGCTTTTATTTCTTTTGCCTCTTTGGTAACAGATTTTTACATGATTAATTGATGTTGAAATTAGGTTACCATATTGGGTAAGGTGTATTGAGGTGATCCAAGAGAAAAGCTGTGTGATGCAGTGGAGGATCTGAAACTTGACTCTTTGGTTGTTGGAATTTAAGGCTCTGGCACCTTTATAAGGTATCCCTTATTTTTTTCCTTTTTTTCCTTTTATACACACACACATATGCATAACATCTATCATGTGTGTAATAACTAAACATAGTATTTCTTCCTACCATGAAATACATGGTTTTTGTTTATTACACAAAAATGCCAACTTCATTTTTTCAATGATTTGAACATAGTATGTATGTACGAATTTTGTTGTTAACATATTAACATTTGTCATGTGTATTATATTTGAACATAGTATTTCTTCCTACTATGAGATACATGGTTTTTGTTTACTAACATGAACACGAAAATGCCAACTTCATTTGTCGAAAAATATGTAATGCAAATTCTCACTGAATTCAAACTTACTTATAGTTCAATTTTTCAATGATCTAAATTATGTCATGCATGAGTTCAAATGAGTTGTGAAGAAAGCTAGGTTCACACTGACTTTGTCGTTGTTGTTCTACCAATGATAAATTCATATCTATCAATTAAATGGTACAATGATATAACTATGTAAATAGGTAATGATAATCGCATAATTGGCATTCTCATCCCAATATTTAAGGTCATATGTACTCTAACTTGCAATGTGGATAATTTTTTTCAGTACTTATTTCTAAAATGTAAGCATTTGTCTTTTTTTTAGAGTTTAAAAGTATTTTTCATCATGGAAAGACCGTGATAGGTTTTTACTTGAAAACCTAGTATAAACCTCTTAGAATGCCTCATGGAACACAAATGTAAGCTAGCTATGAATATATTCCCAGAAGCTACTAGGATATATTTGAATATTTTCTAGTAGAGTCAAAAGACATTGTTTTAATCGGTAGATTAGTTACATATTAGAGCTTGAATATTAACTTGAAAACCTAGGAAGAGATAACAAAATTATGTTCCTAAAATAATAATTGCAAGAGATTTATATTCGATTCAAACTTGAGAGATGGGACCAATAGGGTTACACTAGTGTGCACCATATTTAAGTGACCTATAGCCATGATTATTTCTTTTGTTCAAGAATATATCTAGGATTAATAGTCACTATGCCATTGTAATACATTAAAAGCAATATTGTACATCATATTCTACAGTCATGTATTTTGGATGAACCCATATTTATTAGCAATTTCTGATATCTGCATCCTCAACTTTTAATTATGCAGTCATGTAATGGTTTTGTATTAGATTTTTATTCTACAGTCATGTAATGGTTTTGTATTAGATTTTTATTCATTGAAATAAAGATTATTTAATTCTCAAAACTCATCATTATGTTGTGTCATAGCTCATAAGCAGGACCATGACATTCCAGTTTTAAATTAAAGAAGACCTAAGAGGCATTAGTACCAATTTTGTGTGTTATAATACTAGGAATTTCTAGTGTCATGGCTCAAAATGAGCATTCTGATTAGTTTTATTAATAATAAAAAAGTAATAGCCTCAAAGGTAAGAACCAATATTCTTGGTACTGTTTCAATTACTAAGGAATCTAGTTAATCGTTCCATGTTCTTTCTTCGTCATTGTTGTAGGATTTTGTTTTGATTGGTATTTTTTTATATTTCTATTGAGTTTACAAACACTAGAAGTTCTTTTTAAGAAGCGTAGAAAAAATCCTTAGTAATTCTAGTTTCTAGCTAAGCTATAAGCTAGCACACTTCATTATTTTGGTTTAACTTAAACCATTCTCAAAATTCAAATGATAGTATATCATCTTGTAATTCTCAGACCTTATAATCACTAACTAATTTTTTCATCATCTACTCTTTATAGCTAAAGTATGATGGAAATTTAATCGCTTTATCTTTCAATTACTTATTTTATGAATGGGCAGAAGATACTCGTAGAATAAGAACCTACTAATGAATAGTATTATCGAGTTTTAATTTATATGTACTAGTTTAATCATTAAAATCAATTTTTAAGCGTATAAGAACCATAAAATACGAACCTTTTAAACTACTAGATTCATGATTTAAATTTCATTTCATTTCATTTTAAAGTTTGAACTTTACGATTTGAATTCTGTTTTGAAGACCTTGTCTACCAAAATATTCTAAAATCTATTAAAGGGGATTGTCATTACATATGCATGTATGACTATTTTGTGTCGTGAAGATCATTCAAGTTAGTAAATGATTATTTAATTTGAATATAACATGTATACAGCATAAATTTAGCTTCCAAGTGTATCACGCTACTTAGTGGACTTCTTATGTTTTCTAAAAATGTCGAAGAATTATTAGCATGATTTGAGTTTAATGTTCAAGTTGTAAATGCTAAAATATGAGTAACTAACTTAGGCTTCAACTGAATCATATTATAGAAAGCTAACAATTTTAAGAAGGTCTATAGCTTTGATGGTAAGCTACACAGTTATAGTAGGTTGATTGCTTGCAGCATAAAGTGAAAGGTTGTATGTAGTGTTCGAAAATCATATATCCATTTAATAGTTTAAACTGTCTATTTTTTGCTCTACTATGTATCTATGTTTGTTTGTTTTGCTTTTTCAAATAGGTTATAACAATGATGATGAGACGTTTGAAAAACTCTTCAGACAAATTTATTCAACTTTGGTCTGTTGGCACCATATTCGATGTTTCCTGATTTACAGACTTTTATGAGGTGGGTTCACAATGAAGGATTAATTATTGGAATTGTGAGCAATGTTGAGTATCATTATAAGAAGCCATTCTTCCAACATTGGGTTTGAATCAGGTTAACCATTTTCTTTATTCCCATTATGTTAAAATGAGCGAAAATTTGCATGTTTACGATTCCAAAATTATCAATGATTGTGATAGTAAACATCGCAAGTGCTATACATAACTTCTTAGATATTAGTTCCAAACTCTACAGATTATGATGTAACGTAGAATTGGTATTTGGAACTAGGATGATTTTTAATTACCCTATCTTTCTATAAATGCACGAAACTTTAACAAATGTCATGCCTTTACTTTATTAATTAATATGCATTAGAGCATAAAGATTAAGATTTGGCCAGTTAAGCTTCAACTTTGCAGTGAAAGATGAGTTGTATTAATGAAGATCTATGAGGATATTATCTACTACTATAGTAGTAATATTAGAATCTCAAGCTAATATAAATAGTTGTTTTTATAACATATTATGTAATATCGGGGAACATATATTGCATGGTTCTTTTCATGCTTGATTTCTTGTACCTTATCCATATTATGAATAACCACATTAGAACAAGGAATAGAAATGCAAAAATGTTCTAAAGTTCAATTCTTGATATTTTGTTCGGGGTTCGTAGTGGGACTTTGGGCTATTCTCAGTCTTAGTTTGCATTAACAACCTAGATCCAAGAATTTACAAAGTCACCCATGAGAAAGCGAATGTGTCAACAGAAGAAGCATTACACAAAGGGGTAGCATGAGAAAAGATTACATCCCAGCTCGAAGCATCAAAATGCATGCATTGTCACTTGATCGGTTCAAGACTCCAGATGCTGAAGTTTGGGGACATAACTGTTACGGCGGAATCTACTAAGGTAATCTTTATTCATATTATCATACACTGTGGATGGCATCTAATGTTTAGAATTCAAGTGATGTGGAAAATTTTACATCGTATTCTGTAAAGTTATTAGAAAAAGATGATTCTAAACTCATTCAAAATAAACAAATTAGCATGTGTTGATAGTAGTTTCTTTATTTATAGAGTGTTGCTAAGTTAAAACATTATTCCTCTTTCAGATATCAACACTATTCTCAGTACACCTACACATGAAGTTATTAGTTTTTGTTTTTGTTACAAAGTTTGTCTTTATCAACATACCGTAAATTTTGTCATTAAGTATTTTAAATCTGCATTTTTTTATAAAAAAAGATCTTATTGACAACGAGAGAGATATTTCTTCTCAACTACTTTTAGTTAGGTAAACTTTTACACAATTTCTAATTATCATGTAGGCTGATAGATTCGAAGCAGATTGTTGTGTAGGAGTAGAGGTGAATCATAGAAGCCTACTAAGTGATGAAAAGGTATTTGCACTCTTAAAGAAATGGTTAGGAGTGACTGACAAATCTAAGCACTCAATAACAACATCTAAAGTAATAGACATGGTCTCGAATCTACATCCTATTCACATGACTACACATAATTCAGCTGTGTCAATTCCTTGCCAATATACATTATATACACATGTATTTCCATTATAATACCTTGTTGCATATTGTACTACTATAAAGTTATAGTGTTATTGTTAGGAATTTTTGTTCAAAAGTTGAGCTTGATTTTACAATTGACTTCCTGTATTCTTCAGTGCTTCATGTTGAATCTAGATCTTGTTGTTTCGATGTTATAATGTACATGAATGTGTATTTAGATTCTATTGTTTCAATGTTGTAATGTACTTGAATGTGTATTATATTTAACGGGTTTTAGTTATTAAGTTTAGTCTGTTTTGATTGTTTTATTTAGTGCATTGTTTTAGATATTATGTCTTTGAGGAATATTACATCTTCTTATTGTTAAATATTATAGGAGAGGGAAGCAAAAACAAAAAATACAATATTTTGCAATGGCTTTGAGCCATTGCAAAATTTTATATTAGCAATGGCTCAAAGCAGTTACGAAATGTAAATTAGCAACGGCTTCGGGCTGTTGCTAAATTTTAGAATAGCAATGGCTCAAAGCCATTGCTAGGCCCTTGTGAAATTTTAACCACCCTCTTTTTGTAACGGCTTTAGACCATTGCAAAATCATTTAGCAATGGATCAAAACCCTTGCGAAATAGCTTTTTCTGATGTAGTGTTGGATTTGCACTTTGGACAAGACATTGTTGAAGTAGTGGATTGATGGCCTTTGATCGGTACTGATCCAAGAAAGTGTGGACTTTGTATTTTCGTAGGATATGGCTCTTGGATCAGGAAGGCTTGCTTCGATGGTACAAGAATCGATGAATCTTGGTAAGGTTTGGATCGATGAGTGGAAGGCAAAAGTTTTCCAAGTGTGGGATCGGTACTGATCCAAAAAGGTGCATGTTTGGTTTTGTTTAGGAGAGTGAAGTGTGGAATCGATGTAGCATGGTTTGGTGGTAGAGCATGGATCGAGATAGCTTGAATCGGTGGTGTAGGCTTGGGTTGGCAGGACTTAGATCGGTAGTGGAAAGACAAGGGGCCGCTTTGAATTATTTCTATGCTTTCTTCGAGCCATTCAAATGTTCGCTTCGGGCCTTCACACATGAGCTTGCTTCGAGTTGCACCTTCATTTCTTAGAGCAAAGGCTCAGGTTGGTACCGAGTTATACAACTCGGTAGCGAACTTTTGACGATGACGACACACGACTTGACGATTACGATCTGTGAAGGGAAGTAACATCTTCAATAATGGAATATACATACTTGGAGACGTGGAGTGTAGGACTATGAGTCAGATTGAAGGAACTGTTAGGGAAAGGTTATGGGATAAATGATGATATCTACGACTGATGATGATTGTCGAGAATTGTTCCAAACGGCGATGACTTCATATAGGAGTTGAAAGAATAGTTCCAGGTGTAGGATCTAGATTAACCCTAGAGGGGGGGGGGGGGGTGAATAGGGTTATAGCAAATTTTCTCAAATTAAACGCGAAAGCAAACAGCAGATAAATAAATATGCAGTAAAGTAAATCCCACACAAAATTTACCCAGCTTCGGCAACCCCTGCCTACTGCTGCATTCCCAGATTTCTATTAAAATTAAACAGTCTCCCGCTTACAAACACTCTGACAGACTCGCAGACACTCGCTCCCGCTCACAAACACTCCTATAGACTCGCACACCCTGCTCCGCCTATAGAGTTTCGTTTACTCGCAAACTCTGCTCCCGCATATAGAGCTTTGCAAACTCGCAGCCTCCCTGCTCACTGAACTAATTCTAACTAGACAATCTGACAACACCTAAACCCTAGGTGGTGATTAACCCTAATTGGACTTTGACAAAATACAAACTGAAATACAAAATACAGTTTAAACACCAGGGAAAAATTTAAATTGGAAATTTAAATCAATTTTGCCCTCAATAGACTAGGCCTAAAACTATATCAATTAAATCTGGCCCAAAAGAATTAAAATTTAAAACCCTAAAATGAAAATAGGCCGGCCCCCTTAATTTTATATCAATTCCCCCTTTTTTTTTAATCTGATCGGCCCACTTCAATTATCTTCAGCCCGCTTCCTTTTATCTCGTACTAGCCCGATCCTTTTGAGAAATAAAAATTGGCGATTCAACTAGGGCTTCGTTCTGGCGATTCTCTGGACTTTGGCTCCACGAATCACTACACCACAAAAGGCTTTTAACAGCGTTTGATAAACGCTGTAATATGATACAACAGCGTTATTACAAACGCTGTATAACGACATGCTGTCGTATGTACATACCTTACAACAGCTTTTATATAAACGCTGTTGAAACATCTCTTTGACAGCGTTTTTTACGAGCTGTCAATAATCTTTTTACAGCGTTTTCAGACATGCTGTATTATGTTTCAACAGCGTTTATAATTTAGTTGTCGAAGATGTTCAAATTCTACTTTAACTGTTTACAACAGCTTTTTCTAAACGCTGTTACTAAATCATCAACAATTTCGACAGCATGTTAAAAACGCTGTGATTGAATCATCAACTATTTCGACAGCATGTAATAAACGCTGTTATTGACAGTTTCAAGATAATTACAGCACGAATTAAACGCTGTTGTTTCTTCATTGACAGCATTAATCAAACGCTGTCTTATATTTATATAACAGCTTCAATATTCCACTCTATTTTTGAATATTCCAAAACTATATTTTAAACATATTCAAGCTACTAGTATATATAACATGTTCTAATAACTATTAATTGGTTACATAAACTAGTTAAGAGAATATTAATAAACAAAAGACATCCATAAACCAAGTTTCAATAATATCCATAAACAAAAATAACAAAGTAAACCAAGTTGCCATAAATTCTGTTAAACAAAGACACGTTATATGTTAAGTAAAAGTATAATATCAATACAGTAAGTCCACACCAAATGCCAACAACAAAACGTGCATCTAAAAAGTTTCATATGCTTACTACTTGCTACTTGCTACGGAAGAAGAATGTGTCATCGCCATCTTTAATTACCTGCAATGAAGAAATTTGAAATGATCAGTGAGTAAACGCCATCTAAAAATTTGAAGTTTCATATGCTAAAATGCTTAACTGCGCCAAAATTTATATCCAATGGATAAAATCCATTTTTAGAAAAGATGGAACAGAAATAATGATTTAAGCAAGTAATAGATGGATGGTAGATTATATAAGACTGTAGATGTAACAGATGGTGACCTTTGGTAGTCTGATGAAATAAATGTAGGAAACTGTTCAGTTTCAATTTACGATACTTTTTGTCTTCGATTGTATGTTGTAACTGGTAGGAATTTAAACAGGCAGAAGTCATTTACGTAACTTAAAAACTGTGCACGATTTGTATTATTTTTCTGCGGACAGTAGATGTGAACACTGCCTCTCAACCAAAACTGCAACATTCACATACTAGTGAACACCTTCTACAAACATTCACTACTGCATTACTTCTCACATCACTGCGTTGCTGCTACCATCCCTCACCATTCAACCACCATCAACACAACAGTACCCTGCACATTCACAACAATATTTTTCATTGTCAGCAATTCACTGAAAATCACAACTACATCTCCAAACTGCCTCCACCTGATCATATTACCCCTAACTTCTGTGCATCGCCTCACCTCTGTGCATCACCACTGCCTTCCTCATTACAGCCATCTCCACCATCACCTTAACTGACCAATCTCCTTGCTAAACTCCACCTCCTAACTTCTACATACAACTCCTCCTCACTGCTAATCATCATCATCATATCATCCTATCATTATATCGAACTGTCAACACAACAACCTCTGAACCACTGCACTTCCAAACTGTGCATACATACAACACCCACAACAATTGCAACTGCACATACTTCAACCCATTGAACATCCTACTAACAGCTACCATTACTAACCCCATACCACTTCCACCCATCAGTGCACTTCAACAGCAAACTCAACCTGCCTTCAACATTCCACCCACAACCTCCAGCAAAACCAAACACACAGCATTACAGTCAAACCATCTCCTTGCTGCAACAAGCCTACCAGTGATACCATAGTCAACCACTGAACAATCCTCCACCACATCCTCCACTTGTTTTTACTTTCTCAACTATACATTTACATTATCAACTATGCATACATATAACTTGCAGTGCTACTGCTCCTCAAACCCCCTCAACCATCTCCTTCATAAACTGTCAACATCTCATCACCAAACTTTTCTGACCACCATCAACAAACAACCCACTGCTGCACATCCCCTTCAACCCCTTACTGCCTTGCTCTCAAATCTCTCATATACCACCACAAATCACTTCAATAAACCACAAAAAACTTCACTCCCCCATCAGCAAACCTCTCTGTTCAACCTCCAACTGCACATATATCATAACTGATTGCAAATGGTTTTCCTTACCATTTGATTCTATAAATTTCATTTAACAAATTTATACTTGCAATATATCATAATCCATGGTTTGATATATAGATTCTTATTGTAGATCAAACCATGCTAAAATCACAATATGCTTCTAGCTAATCATTTACTAGACAGATGATAATTTGGCATTGTACTTGATAACTTTAATTTGCCAAAATGATTAGAAATGGCCTCAAGGAACTGTTGCTTCCATTTATATATATATACATACTCTGGCACTCCAGCTCAAACCATTGCAAAATTAAATTGGGCATAGCATTTCCTGTTTATGTAAATTATTACAACTATGGTACTGAGTTGCTTAGACACACAGATCCTACAAATCTACGATCCTAAATGTTATTATGATCAGTTCATGTTTGTGTTTTTACCATTTAATGTGCATCATCCTTCACTTTTTTTATTTCGAACAAAAAATAACATTGCCGATTTGTAAATTAGCAACTCATTTGCATGCAGTTAACATTTAATTTTACTCTTTTTTCTGGAAGGAAGGACTTGTATGCCATGTTTTTCATCATTATCATATTTGCAGTTTTTGCAGCCATGATATATATAGCATGTGTGTGTGTGTGTTTTTGATATTTATTTATCAGTTCAACTGGATGTATGAGAGGAGGAAAGGACAATGCTTGACCATTGAACAATGTAGCATAGTAAGATAGAGCTTGTGAAATAAGTCCTTGTTGGTCATACACATAGGTGCCCTCTGAATCCAGTAAAGCATGGAGTCTGTTTTTATGTTTTCTCATATATTGCATGTGTGAAGTGTTATACACACACACATACATACATATGTACGTATACATATATATAGGAAATGAATCTACAACAACCAATTAAGCAATAGGGGAGACAGACACAGGCATTAGCTTTACATATGAATAAAGACATACCTATTCTGAAAAGGGAAAACAACACGCTGAAACCTCAGTGCTCAAGTGAAAGACAGAAAACTACGACTTCAGAAATTGTCCTAGAGTCTTTTACTGAACCATTATAATAGGGTGAGCGTTCATGTTGCAAAGATCAAGCTAATGCTCTGGATTTCCTTAACAAAGACCTGCCAACAGAAATTAGAAGGTAAAAAATATATTACTGCCAATCATCAAATCGAAATTAGAAGGTAAAAATCAAATATCAAAACACCAAAATAAAAAATATCAGCATTTGTGTGATAAATAAAAGGATTGTTTGATTGATAGTGATGATAGAGGATTATTTGATTGGGAGTGGTGAATGGTACTAAATTAAAAGCATAACCTACTGTAACAAATAAACTAAAAAATGAAATCAATATTTGCTTTGTATAAAGCAATTTTTCATATCATTTAATCAAAAGTGATGAGTGATGCTCACATAATTCAGCATTCATCTTTTAGTACACCTCTTAATATTTCTTCATAATGAATTGATTAATTTTCCAACAGTTTTCTACTGTTAACAAATGAGTTTTGCTTTTGCTAATTAGTTGCAAATTCATGTAACACAACGTATAACAGGAAGAGCCAAAAGCACTCTATGCTTTATCTATCTCGACAATTTACCAGTTTGACCGATTAATTTTGAGTAAAGCAATGACTTGGTTAAAAGTTATTCTACCGATGAAAATAACTGGGGTCGTTTTTTTAAAGGATGGGATATTTCTGTAGCATAAAAAATAATAACGGTTAGTTTGAACGCTTATCATTTCTGTTGCTTTCCAAATACCAAAATCTGTCTACATTTATAATATTTGAAATGCCTGTTCATGGAGAAATGAGTTGGTTGACAAAACCTTATGACCTATCAACATAGTCGTGTAATTTCACAATACTTTCTCAAGGATAACCTACATTTATTATTTAAACACAAACATTACTCCATGTCTGAATAGAAAACAAGTCTTTCTAATCTCAAAAGAATATGATGCAGTATGCATCCACGGAGGTGTCAACCTTCTTTATTGAGCACTTGTCGTGTTTACTTTGCAAAGTAATGAATTTAAATGGTGAAATATTTGAATTTTATAGTAAACAGAGCAGTAAATGTCACACATCGATCTTAATACATTTCAGTTCGTTGATCGTGTTCGTTTTGGTCTTGGACATGTTCTGACTTCACGAAAGCTTTAGTTTCACATAATTCAAATCATAATGACTTATATTTTAACTCACGATATTAATTGCATAACATGCTTTACTCCATTAGTTTCAATACCCTGCAGTAGTCTTCAAACATTAAACATAACAAAATCGTGTTTGTTTTACTTTAAAAACTTGATTCCTTGTTAACAAGGTGTTAAAATATTTGTAATGATCGAGTGTACTAAAAAGTGTATTAGAGTAAAATTACACAATTGATAAATTTACTTGACAATGTAAAGTCAAAGAAAAATATTAGTAGAGTTGAGCATGCAAATTGCACACCACCTATCATGCTATTACTATCGTATCACATCATGTTTGTGAAAATGACCAAATTAATATAAGATAACATACAGATATTATTAGATCAAAAGAGTACCTTTTGCCATTCAACAAAGTGACCTTGAGGCTGAATGATTTAAAGAGGTTTCACATCACTATGATCAACGCCACCTCAGGTTTTTCCTGCAGTGTAATTTATTAAAGGGTCTGCATTCATGATAGCCCCAAGTGACCACCTACAGAAATCAAAATTCAATTTTTTAATCATTAATATTAATATCAGACTTTAGAACAAAATATTATCAAAATTGATGCATATTAAGCAAATTTATATTTTTAACAATTACTTGATCTTTTACCATGCGTCATGCAAAATGATTACTTCATAACTGGACTCACCAATCCAATCTAATGCCAACATTCTTCTACAAACTAGTGCATACTGCTAAATAAATGATTTTTCTTCTCTGCTACAGATGAAATGAGTAAAACAACCCTAATCATTGCATAGGAAACTTGGTATTGATAAAGAAATATTTAACAAGATTAACACAAATATATTAGGAACTTACACGTATTAGTTAACACAAATACATAAATGCATCCATCCTAGTTTGAATTCCAGTTTAAACACAATAAATAAATATTCAAACAAGGTAGAGAAATGAGAGGGATAAAAAAAAGTTGCCGCTTCTCTTATGTTTTTGCGGGTGAGGTCAAATTATAGCACGACTAGTTGATTTTCCAAACCATAACGAACCAAAAGATAGCAAGTTCAGTTACAATGATGTTCCAATGGGAAATCAATAATATATTTTCTTGTAGTGATAGCAACAAAATCATTTCCTAAATGTATGTTTCCATAGTTAGAGAACTAAAATCAAATATTATATTATAAAATTTATTTAGTTATACAGTTAAAATGCTTAAACTTTTCTAAAACGTGTTCTTTCTCTATCTCCTAATGTAATAATCTTGTTAATAAACTATTTATTTTTGTCCATACAAAAATGAATGTTATTTAAATACTTTGATGTAGAATATATTTAGAAAATGTTATTTAAATACATTAATACATTGATGCATAGAAATAATAAACAATAACTGCCCAATAATGTCTCCTGATCAGTGCATAGTAATGAATTTGTATTCAACATGGTCTATTTCAAGTTAATCTCTACGCTTTTATAATGCATTGTTTTGTTTTTTTTCATTTATAAAAGGATTTTCAACTGCAGTAGGCGTCCAAACGCTGAGCTTCGGTGCTGTTATAAATAACTTTTCTTGTAGTGATTACAGTTCATAAATGCAAATTAAAATTACTACACAGAGTGTAAAAACATAATGGTCAAATCAAGTGAAGTTCTAAAAGTTAACAAACATATTATGTAACCACGACTATAGAACACCATATTTGGGGGCCTGCTACAGCATTTATAGAGCCCAGCTAAGGGCTTTAAATTTTCTAACAAAAGCAAAATGTTGGTTAAAGCCAACGAGGGGATATTAAAAAATGAATTCTAGAGGTGGTATTGGATCACATGAACCTTCCTTATTTTCTAAAGGTTGAGGATGAAATATTGTTTAGTGGTAATGGCAGAGAGATCGAGCTGTTAATTGAAAATAGCGGCGGTGTTAATTATAACTTAAAAACTGTTTACAATAGTATAAGTTGTTTGGGTATCACACAATTTACAGGTAAATATTATGAGAATTTAAAGGCAAATGTGATCATTAGAACTAACATTTGAAAAACAAAGCATGCTTGACTTAAGCGAAGGCAAGTAGCAGTGTAGCACATGTTCGTGCAAACAAAATAAATTAAAATTCAGATTTGCCTAACTTTGTACTCAAAACTGCCCAATTTAACCAGAATAAAAAATGAAAAGTTGTCCTGTTTTTATCAGAGAAAAAAGTGTTCAAAACATATTCATGATTCGAAGTTGGATATTTCACATCATGTCTGATACAAGGAATTACTTTTCTGAATATTTTCAACTAGAGTGTAGACCTGAAGTGAAATATCCAACTTTGAATCATGAACTATATATGTGAGAAAACATGGACCAAAATATTTGCATGTTGTTGACAAATTACTACAATTTACATATCGTCTTCATTTTTTAAGTTTCAATCCGAATTTGATATCACACTCTTCATAGTAGCCAGTCAATGCCATCACAACATGTTCGTATGAAATTTAATCACGAAAACATATGCAAATTGGTTGACAATAGAAAAAAGGACATGATGTCTATGCTCTAGACTGAACATATATCAATATAGAGAAATACCACTACTAACAAATTTCAATTTTCTACTTAACACATTATCCACATTGATATTTCCAGAGTGAATCTTCACCTTGTTTGCACCCATTATCCACACACATGAACACGCACGCGCGCACATACATACATACATATGGGCACGGATCGGCTACCTCATTTTTGCTACGCCTCTATTTCCCCCTAATTTCAACAACACATTGCAATTTGAATAATATATTCTCTCTTTTGCAACCTCATTATATTATTTAAATTGGAATGGGGGGTTGAAATCGAGGGAAATAAAGTTGTAGCCAATCCTTGCAATATATATATATATATATATATATATATAAACCATAGGTATATATGCCAAGATGAATGTGGGACAGAAAATGTATTTAAAGTTTACACTAAGATGACTTGGTTACTCAAATACAACAAAGCCCTAAAACCATTAAGACTGTCTTAATGAAAAGGCAGCTAGTATTTACAAGTCAGAGCTGGCCCTAAACAAATTTCAAAATTTTAGCTAGGTGATTTTGTTGAAATGTTAAAGCTCATCGGACACAGTGCAGTGTTGCCTGACAAAAGTAACTTGATTCCAATGGATTCTCCATATGAACCCAAACAAAATATTAAGATATTATTCATACTTGTTTTTTTATTTTCAATTAAAGGATATATAATCTAAACCAGTATTTGCTAAACATGATCAACCATGCACAGCTACTACCTAATTGAACCGCTTGATATCATATGAAGCTATCAGATGAAACTCACCATACCAGAAAGGAATTTTAATATACCTTAGGTGTGACGATGCACTGGGATCGAGTTCTAGCAGTATCAAAGGTGTGAGAAGACGCAGCAGCAACTACTCCCGATATTCCAGCAGCCACGCTAGAAGCTAGAGGAGAAACAAGACCGACTTCATCTATGGTACTGATAATATCACCAAAGAATACAGAACATCAGAAA
The DNA here is from genome assembly GCA_030737815.1 of Allium fistulosum. NCBI lineage: Eukaryota > Viridiplantae > Streptophyta > Magnoliopsida > Asparagales > Amaryllidaceae > Allium > Allium fistulosum. The sequence goes on from CM060908.1 coordinate 424,115,784, forward strand.
CACTTTACATACAAAATTGTATACCCTTGCCACTTTTTGTAGGGAAACGAAAATATTGACCAATCAGAGCAAATCTATGCTACTGTCAAAGAATATTAGCACCACTTACCACTGCTTGCTCGCCTACGTACCACTATCCCAGATTCATCAATTTCCTACGAATATCGAGCGAACTCCTCCAATCACCCACCGCAACTTGCCACCTAACAGACCCCAAACTACCATCATCAACTTCACAAATTGCCTCACCGAAATCCCCTTATTCAAACCCACCAACCTTCAGCAATCTCCACCAATTCAACTTATTCAACTTGATCAACTTCGCCAACAAAACCAATCTTTATTTCCACCTCTTCGAGCACCGCCCAGCCAACCGCAACCTCATCAAGTTCCAAAGACCGATTATCGCAGTTGCAATTTTCAGCAGTGAGGTTCTTAGGTGCGATTTCATTGAATTGAGACGCGAACGTGGATTGTGTGATTGTGATTTTAGTACCATCGCCTGGTTTGACTTTGATCTTGAATTGAGAAGTAAACGTGGATTGTGTGAGTTATTTTTGGCTAGAAGAGGGAAGCAATTAAGATTTGGAGGCGTAGGTGATTTAGGTTTCTTATTTTGGCTAGAAGAGGGAAATTAATTTACGCGGTAATGAAATTTTTAGAGGGAACGATATTTCACAAATTGCTGAATAAAAATCTCAGCGTTTTACTGTGTTGTTTTTAGTTTTTCCTACCTATAAAAGGTTCAACAACAGCAATCAACTTTTAAACGCTGTTCCCCATTGCTGTTAAAAGCAATTTTTCTTGTAGTGAATCTTTGTTTCTTTGGCGATTCTGGACTCGAGGCTCTGACTCCTCTTTGCTTGATTCTGAAATTATGAGATTCAAATCTCTTGTTGCGATTTTGTGATTAGGACTTTGATTGAAACCTTTGAAGCCGCTGTTTGAAGGTTGATCGATTATTGGTCGTTCACGTGTTGCTCTGTCGATCGTCTGACTCCTTGTAGTTCGCTTCGGCTGCTTCAAGTTTGATCGAGTTCGACTTTGGTATGTGATAATTTGCCTTTTGTTTCTTCTGATTTGTTTGCTTGAACTCGATAACTTTTGCCAGTGATGAATTTGGGTTTATATAGGAGTCGAACTCCTGTTTTCTCGTTCGTATTTCTTTGTTTGAATTTGTCACCAGATATAGCTTGGTCGTTGATTTTCGTATGGATGTTTGAGATGATTTACGACTTGTTCAATTCATATATATTTTTCTTGATATCCACGGTGTTGAATTTGACCTGTTCGAACTTTCCCTGGTCATCACGTTTCTGACCTGTTCATATGCGTATTTTTTTTTGATTATATTGTTCGAACTTGTTGCCTTGGTAATCATGGTTGTGAATTTTTGAACTCGTCTGTTGACATTGGCTTTGACTTTGCACTAGTACCATTCACCGTTGATCTAAGTACTTCCAACTTGTTTCTTCTCTGACCTTCACTGATATAGTTGTTTTTGTGATTTATTCTGGCCTTGTCGACTTCACTGTGAGTTCTGTGACTTCTCTGCAGTTTTCTCCATGTTGACTTCACTATGAATTATGGTTTTGATTTTCTATTTTGCCTTGGTCCATATTGTCGAGCTCTGTTATACTTGACCATTTCCGTTTATTCTGACATCACCTCTGTTTCACTTGAACCTGTTCACTGTGTTGTACATGTATTTGAATCTTGTAGCTTGTATTCTCTGCTGCATATCAACTTGCTCATGTGCATTTTTATTCATGTAGATGGTTCTGCATTATGTAGCTACTGTAGTACATTGGTTTAGGTTGCTGTGTTCATCACTGTTACATTGTTGTATTGTCTTTAACTTGTGATGATCATCTGTTCATCACTGTAGTCTTTGTAGTTGCTCTCTGTATACTTGAACTGTCATTGTTTCACTTTATCACTTCCAGTTATACTGCTATTTGTATCAGCTTGAATATGTTGCAGTCTTGATCATTTGAGTCGAACTTGTACTTCACCTGATGTATTTGACTTGAGTTGATGGTTTTGAGTTCCCTGTGTAGTAGTCTGATGACCTGTAGCTTCACTTGAGTTGTTGGACTGCTGCACTCATGTAGATATCTACTGACTTGAGATTTGGTTCTATACTTTGGCATTTGGTCTGGATGTTGTTCCTCGACTTTGCATAGTTCAGTAGCACTCTTGCTTTTGTTCTGAGCTGAACTTGATTGTCAGTGTACATGTATGCTTTAACTTGCTTGATTTCTCTGTGTACATGCACAGTTCATTGTTGTAGTGATATTTGATATTTTGGTCGAGGCCATTTGCACTTGTGTTGAATCTGATTTTGATTTGACCTTGTGCACACGAGTTGGTATTTTATTTATATTGCACCTGAGTTGAACCCGATAGTCTGGGTTTGACCTGTGCTCACCTGTCCCTGTTACTATATCAAGTGTATATACATATATCGGTGTGCATGGCCTTGTGGCATGTACAGTGATGCACTGTGCATGTCACAATGTTCGTATGTGATGAATTCAAATATAAATGATGACGAACAACCCAAATAACTGAGGCAAACATTTTTTTTTTCAAAATTCATATTTTGTTTTATACTGCAAAAACATTTCCTTTTCAATTTTACTGCGTGAATGTATATTTCTGCAGATTGCTCAGATGCTGGATTCACATTGGAATGAAGTTAAAGATAAATACGAGTGTGAGTGATATGTAGTGAGGAACCTGTTGTAACTATGAAATTGTATTGTGACTGAAATTGTATAGTTATAGTGAGAGCTTGAAATTGTACTATCAAAATTGTAATAAATATTTGTTTGAATAAAATATTCGTTTGAATTCCAATAATGTGTTATTTATTTTATTCAGCAAATATTTATTTTATCTGTGAAAAATAAAATAGTACAATATCAAATACATTTAAATGAATATATATATGTTTATTATCATCAAACAAAAAGCATATACATGCATATTCCACACCAGGATGTGCTCTGCTATGGATGATGTGTGCAAAGTGATTGTTGATATTCGTAGGTTTCGAGTGTACTCATGAAGCAAGGGTATGTGAGGACGCTTACTTGGGCATATGGGGATCGCACGATGTTTCGATCCATTTACCTTGGGTTATTTATGGGGATGCAGTCTAATTCCTGGCCTACCGAGTGGCATGGATTCAAGTACCAAGAAACTGGGACGTTGGGTGGTCTTTGACTATATGAGGAGGTCATACAAGTATCATATATCCAACGCACTGAGTGAGTGATGTGAGGATGGATGGTAGATGCTAAGTTTTCTTTGGTTGTTTATCACCCTAGGGAAGTCACATGCCGTAGGTATTATTGATGTAGATATCCGGACAACCATTAGTACTTTGACGTATAGTACACCTATAATGACTATGATATAGAGTAGCATATATCGTGTGTTATGTTGTAACTCTGTGGATGTTGGAATAGGGTCATGTGTGATTCTCCATACAATTTGTCCTAGTATATTGACTTTATAGCATTTGAGATTTTCTACCGCTCACACCAGACTCTTGTCTGACTCGGGATTTTAAGTTTTGCTTCCTTTCGGGGTGCTCTTAAATGAGTAGATTAGGAATATCAGGTTTGGTGAGTATGTGGAGCTGGACAGACGATGAGCAAGAGGCTATACTCTCGTATTACTATATTTAGCTGTAATTGCTTATCATTCCGCTGTGCAGCACTATGGAGCTTACTAGTGCTATTATCTATTTAGAGACAGTAATATATTTTGAGTTTATTATGAATTGTACAAACTTTATCACTTACGTTGTATAAATGTATGGATCTGAGTACACTGATTTCTATGATTCATTCAGTTATTATTGTCTCGCTTGTTTTATATCTGAAATGTTTGATGTTATATTTTTTGATGCACTGTGATATATACGATAGATTATATGATTTCTTTACTTTACTACAACCTTGACAATCGTCCTACATCGATCGGGCACTATCTCAGTGCATTATATAGGTTATATTGGGTGCCGATGGTGTAGGGTGGTCGTCATAGCTCTATTCATCATGGCTCACAGCTATAACTTTATTCAACCAAGATATCACAATCTATCCATATTATATGAGTTTCTTTTTATTATATAAATTCAAATCTTCATTTCAAAAGAATCATTTTACGAGGTAAACGTCTCTAGTTATACTTAGGAGAAGGCTAAATCATCTTCTCATTTGTGATTCCTAACACGATATCACGTTGATAAATCTCCTCGGTGGATTTACCCACTACATAGACTATCTGCCTTGGCAAGTCATCATGGTCTTTTTCACCCGTATACTTTCGGTCAATTGTGGTTAGCCCCCACACGATCCCTTTATTGTTGTACGCTTCATGTATCTAGAGATGTGATAAATCTTACTCGTATTGTAGTCCACTTCATCATCGTATCTCCATCAGGTGGCACCACTTCTCTTCATTTTCACTACGTGTATAACAATTCCTTAATATCTTCAATAACTTCATATGTCCTGACAACAGATCATTTGGATATTGTGATGAGGGACAAGATCATCACGATTTGGGTTGTGATCCTCGAATCAATCTGCTATGATGGAAAATAGCAGTTTAGTAGTCAATGCCCCATACCGTTTTCGTCAAATGTTAAATTTCAATCTTTAAGAACATTTGGCTTCCTAAAACATCATTACTCCTAAAGACGATGTTATATCCTAAATAAATGTCATGTATATAAAATTCAATTATCAAGCAATAGTTTATTCAAACATTCCAATTTAAACACAATGATTCATCCATTCAAATCAATATAACCGAGGTATAATAAACTTGCATCAATATAGATAATGATTAACTAAACAATATCAACTATGTATCATCTCAATAAAACACAAAATCAACATTTGTAGATAATACTTGAATCTTATCAAGCTAGCAAACCTTCAAAAATCATTATATATATATAATCAACTAAAGTAACTTGAATCGATATAGTAATTCCTTTAAATGAAAAGAACAATTAACTCACTGTAAAACAATTAAATTATACTCACATCCTAAACTTAAAATCTTTTGATTTGATGAAGCTAATGGAAACATTGGTTGCCTTGAAGATGAGGATGGTATTTGGTTTCTTATTTTAGTTTGTGAATGAAGTAAAATGAGATGAGGACTTGGGTATTTATAAGGTTTGGGAGAAGGAAGATTAGGGTTTAAGTAATAATATAAGTACAATTATTATATGGATAAGTATAAAAGCGTGGTCCAACCAGGGAGAAGAAAAATACAATTTTTCTTCTTATAAGTTAAAATATAATTATCCTTTGGATAAGGATTAGAAAATGGTCTAATCAGAGAGTAGAAAAATTTAAATTTTCTTCTTATAAGTTAAATATAATTATTATATGGATAAGGATAAAAACGTGGTCTAATACGAGAGAAGAAATTTTCAATTTTTCTTCTTATTCTTAAATGAATTGATAGACCTAACTTCTTTATAACTCAAACTATTTTCTTTTTGAAAAATATTACTTTTCAGTTTTCAATAATTATAAAATAATTGTTTTTATTTCCAAAATAATTCCAAAATGTGTTTTATTATTAATCGAACAACATGATGTTATAGAACATGTTATCTAAGCTACACTTGGTTGACGTCTACAAGAGGAAGTAACAATTGAACGATGCGTATGTGCAGAAGCTCGAAGAGTATGAGTGCTGATCTCTGCAATATTTCCCATAAGAAAGTTGGCGTATATTTGGGTGTTGAACGGGGCATTGGCAGGTTGAGCATAACCCACACCTCAATGAGCTTGAATTTCGACAAAATCGAAATCCAATTCCATCAAGGTATGGATCGTTGGTTTTGGTAACATGTAATAAGCATAAGTATATCAGAGATCAATCGATCTAAACTCATAGAGGAATGGAAAATATAATAGAACATAAATACTGACTGAGGCTACTACCTCAGAATCAACAGTATTCCTTGGACATCCAATCTCCTTGTCAGTTCTAAGCATGAATAAGAAGACTTCTCCATCAACCGTTCTCATCTTGCTTCATGGACATATCCCTCTAAATCTATCATGTGGGTTGTAATGAGGTAGGGGTCAAAACAACGTTCTAGTGACTGGAAAATTTCATACTTCATCTATAATATAATTTTATACCGATTTGTTTCCATTTAAACGTTATGTCAATTATTTACGGCTAATCCGTTTAATTTTATATGCGTGTACGATATATTTATCCTAACATTCTCAAGGGTATACTATACATATATATGCTTATGTGCATATATACATTCTAACATTTCACTATCAAAAACCCCGGCCACTTAATACTTCTTAAATATGAAGCGAGCCCTTTGCATCGTCAATGCTAGTCTATGGGTTATAGCTACAGAGACTGATGACTCCTATATACGGCTTTATAATATAATATATAATTTAATTTACGCATTACTACCACAAATCAAAGAATCATCTAATGCTTAACTAGCACACCTCTACTAAACTAATTTTTCACCTAAAAATCTACCTTAAGGTCTGTGCATCTCCCATATAGATTCTATACTAGTTGGAAGCGAAATCCATCATGGCATAACTTGAGTAGCATCAAAGCCTATATGCCAGACCTACTACAAAATATCGGTACAAATAACTAACATAGCCCACCGACCCTCCACAACTGACATCCCGTTTAGACTAACCTAAGTAAGTCAAGGAAAATGCCTCTTTCGGTTACTTACTAACTCTTATTGGATGTGAAGCAGACCATATTTCTAAATGGTACTGGGTCATTTAATACTTCAAATCTGAGGAGAACCCTCGGTATATTTCCCTACCTATCAGCAACATATATCCCTTTCCCATGGGTAATATGGTTGAAGATGCCGCACATCAGTAGTAAGTGTACACAGCTACCAGTAGCCTTTAAGTGAGGGGCAGACATCTGTTGTGTAATTATATTGACCTCGCATCCCAACCTACTAAATCAAATTATTCATCCTAAGTTTAAGTATTGGGCTAAGCCCACTAATCTTCATTTGTATAGCTAAGGCTATATAATAATCTTATAATGATAATTATATTGCCATATAATATTTAATTACTATTTAACATGTTTATTTTCTATTTTTATAAATGTTAATTTTTCCATACTAAATGATTGTTATTCTAGCCGACAATTTCTAAAGACATTTATTTGTCCATTCTAATTTTACCTATTATACCTCCATTATCTCTCCATAATTACCCTATTAATCTTTTTAATCGGTCTCATTAATCCATTTATATCCTTTATCAAATTCTTGTAACTCCCTATTTATTGCCCTATTAATTTTGGAGTTACAATCTTTTCCATATACATTTCATATTCCTATTATTTATTACATGATTCATTCTAACGTTCTAATTATGTTTAATGCGAATATTGACATGTATTACGCTGTATTAATTATGCTTTTATTTTTAAATGTTTAGCGTGGTTATACGTATTTATATATTTATTTTTATGTTTTTAGCTATTAATCTCTACGAGAATATTCCTTTCCATATTTTAATTCATTAGAATTATCCTTCTAAAAAGGTTCCCGTTATAACTTTCCATAAATTAACCTAAAATAAGAGTTTACTTCGTTTGAAATTACAGGGAATTATTTATTTCCTTGGTGTAAAATTTGGAAAGAATATTCATACTTTACATATCTCTTTCCTTTTTTGCGTATATTCCTTATCAATTCAAACGCTGCACTTTTATGTATTTAAGAAATTAGATAATTTATGAAGGTTACACGGATAATACTTCCAATAAATTAAAACATGAAAATTCACATTCCAATAAAATTAGAGAAAATCTGAATTATACTAAGATCTTTACAACCCAATTGTAGATCTGGAATAAATTCTACATCTTATCAATATTCAACTTTTAATAACTTAGGGACTGACTTTCAAATTTGGTCGTAAATAATATTCCTATCCAATTCCCCTCAATTGCATAATATGTATGTGTTAACAAGAAAACTTGTCAACATCCCCAAAGCTACGTGAATAAAAAATAGGATTATTTATGTAACAAAGTAAGACTATTAAAAGAGAATTGAAAGAGATTACTTTCTTCGAAACCCCTCTTTCGATTAGGTTGACTTGGTCAAACTACTTTTGGAGGATAATTTGTAAAGTATCAATAGTGGATCATTGACCAAATTAACCTCATCAAAATGGAGGTGAAGGAAAAAGCATCTTATTCGAAGCCCCTCTTTCGAATGAGTTAAAAATAGCTATTCATACTAAACATTCATCCCTTTCGACCATGTCGAAAGGCCCACTCAATCCCTTTCGTCTATGTTAGAAGGTCTGCTCAACCTTTTAAGAGAATAACTGCTTTCGACGTCATTGGTTTCATCTTTATAGAGGAATTCCTTCCAAAGGGTCGAAGATGTAGTTGGGAGTATGTTCCTTTCGAAGGAATCCATCCATGTACAATTGCTTGTCATTTATGAACCATCTCTTTGAAGACATTCCTTTCGACTAGGTCGAAAGGGATTTCGTCCTTTCGAAACAGATCTAATTCACAATTGTGCAAGCTCCATTTGATGTATACGATAGAAGATCATCTTGGATATTTATACATTCTATGAACTTATCATTGTCGAAACATCATCACCATCTTTGTTCATTATTATATATTGTTTACCGTGATGATAATGTGTTTCGCATGTATGCTATCCAAGTTGATCTCACGGTTTTGCATAAGACAAAAAGAAGATAAGAAGATAAGATAACATCATGTGCAATTGATCATTAGTCTAACTAATGATCGTAATGATCCTCCTCATAATCGAAATCCTTAATGTATCCATGCATTCCTTCTCTTTCCATTCATTCAAAAAGAGTTACAAGTTTGAGAGCTTTTTCCCCAAATCAATTTAGACTTACAAAGATTTTATTGTTGCAAAGAATTACTAGAATGAGTTTAAGATTCTAAAATCCGGTCCCTAAAAACGGACCTCTAGGGTCTTATTTATAGATGCAGGTCGGCCCCCTTTCGCGCCCATCTTTTCGACCCAGTCGAAAGGCCCTCCCATCTTCCGCTTCCATCCTTCCATCATGGTCGAAAGGTCTCCCTCTTTCTTCAGTGTGCTTGCTTTCGATGCTGTTGAAAGGCTTCTCTTTCGAGTTCTCTCATTCATCCTTGCGTTTCCTATTTCTTTATTCCAGACCTTTCGTCCCAGTCGAAAGGGACCCTTGTCCACCTTTTGCAGTTGTTAAGGTCTAGGTGTCTCATTTTTCTGCTTTCTCCTTGGTTGCTTTCGACTTCATCGAAAGGGCGATTGATACGCTTTCTCTTTTCGTATTGCTTTGTTGTCATAAGAAGCAAAGATACAAGCATGCGACTCTGTCAATAGATAGTTTACTAAGGTTTCAAAGGTGTTGGAGTGTCGACGGCTTCGACGTGATAGGTGGCTTCCAAATGCATGCTTTCGAATTGATGCGATACCTTTCCTTTGATGTTACAGGCTTCGACCGATTCTAAAGACTTGATTATGCTTCCGAAAGGGTTGTTTTGATCAAGATATCTTTCTAAGTAGTTGGAATGAAGTTGAAACCTTTGGTTTCGAAAGGTTTGGCGCGCATATGAAGGGATGTTATTCATTGCCTTCAAAAGGGGGTTCCGGACCCATTCCTGCTTTTTCTATATATGCAAATCCATCTGCATCGAAATGTTTGAATGAGGCGGAAGGGATGCCCTGCTTCGTTTTTCATATTTTCAAAAGCTTTTGCCTTATTTATCATTTGCGATGGTGCATGGTGCTTACGACTCCTTCGAAAGGCTTCTCAATGCCTTCGAAACATCCTTCCATGATCCATGTCGAAACCCATGTTTGCAACTTTAGTAGAGCCTGACACTTTTATTAATCTTCTTTCATGCCTTTGTCCTCAAGTGGATTTGATGGTTAACATTTTGCCCCCCCCCCCCCCCCGTATGAAAGAAGCTTTTGTTCTTTAGGACAAAAATTCACTTCTTTGCTTTTAGTAACCTTGATTTCCTGCAAAATTCAAAGCAAGTGACATTTTCTATTGCTAACTCATTTTCTTATATACATGCCCCATGGTAAAGTCAATATAGTAGTGCTTCTAAACTCAAATGGTTAGTCAATTATAATCTCGATTTAATAAAGGATATGAAATTCTAAATTGTAAACGACCGAGAATCGAGGACTTCTGTCCTGCAATATTACGAGTCCCACCATTTAACCTTTACCGTTAAAAATGAAATCATAGTTTAACTCCCGCGTAATTAATAGTTATCCATGCATTTAATAATTGAAGTCCAAGAATTTCCTGTTGGAGACAACCAATGTTTGAAAGCAAGAGGTTACAAGCTATCATCTAGAAATAAGTTATTGCGACCCATAAATTTTCTTTAGAGGGAATTGGTAATATGTATTTAGAAACTCCTCTTGGAGATAAGAATGAACCAGGAGCCTAAATTCAGATGTTGGTGGACGTTTTTTAGAGTTGCAAACTAATATCCCTTATTTGGGTGTTAAGAAGACCAACTCGAAGTCTTTTTTTTGAAGACTTAAATGCCCATTGTGGTTTCAATATCGCTGTTTCAAAACCCAAATTCGGGAATGGATAGATAGAATCTGGAACTGATGATAAAAGACCCGAAATACAAACTCGGGTATTAAAAAGTTAAGAAGTCTAAAACCCAAATTAGGGTATAAATAAGTGAAGTTCAGAAGTTAATAGTAAGATGTTAGTACCCAGGTTCGGGTTTTAATAAGTGAAATTCAGAATTTGTCTTCATGTTAGAACTCATTAGAGGTGGATAATTAGAAATCTGTAATAACTATCTTCATGACAGAAATCTGAGGCCCAGATTAGGGCATAATGTTGGATAATCAGAAATCCATAGCAATTATCTTTATCATAGAAATCTTAAGCCTAGATTGGGGCATAATGTTGGATAATCAAAAATCCATAGCAATTATCTTCATTTTAGAAATCTTAAGCCCAGATTAGGGCATAATGTTGGATAATCAGAAATCCTTAATAATTATCTTCATAATAGAAATCTCAGGCCCAGATTAGGGCATTAATAAGTGAAGTCTGGTAATAGTCTTGAAACCCAGATTCGGGTATGAGGAAGACTATAAATTATTAGTAAAGACCCAAAACCCAGATTCAGTTATTAATAAGCGGAGTTATGTTCTAATCCTCAGATTATGTCTTCTTCGACATGTGTAATCCCTTTAAGCCTTGTATGTAGTAGTGGTTTGATTGGATGCTTCTTGAGCTCGGACGTTTTAGTCCATTATTTGATATGCCGCTTCTCGGGCTGGACGTTTTAGTCCATCGTTAGATGAGCTGCTTCTCGGGCCTGGACGTTTTAGTCCATTATTTGATGAGCTGCTTCTTGGGCTTGGACGTCTTAATCCATTGTTTGATGAGCCGCTTTTTGGGCTGGAACATCTTAGTCCATTGTTTGATGAGCCTCTTTTTGGGCTTGGACATCTTAGTCCATTGTTTGATCAGCCTCTTCTTGGGCTCGGAAGTCTTAGTCCATTGTTTTCTGATGCTCTTGGGTAGCTTATTCTCAAGCTAGAACCACTGACTTACCCAACCTCCCTCGAGGAGGTGCCTTGACCTGGCTATAGTGTGGCACGGCCAAGGACTTGTCGATGCTTTAACTTGGCCATAGCGTGGTACGAATAAAGGCTTACACTCCTCCCTCCAAGAGGTGCCCTACATTGGCCATAGCATGGCGTAGACGGGGACTTGTCGATGCTTTAACCTGGCCATAGCATGGCGCGGATAAAGGCTTACACTCCTCCCTCCAGGAGGTGCTCTGCCCTAGCCATCTCGGCATGGATAGAGGCTTTGACCGTTTAAGGTAATGTCCAAATAAAAAGAGCATTTCACTCCCAACCATGTAGATTCTTCTTTTGAAGAAAGAGATGCTTTATTCATTAATTGTAGGGAAATATGGTCTCAAATGTTCTGCGTTCCATGTTCTAGGAACCATATTGCCGTCTGGTCGGCATAACTTGTAAGCTCCCGGGGGAATTACTTTGCATATGATTAGGGGTCCTTCCTAATTTGGTCCCAACGGTCTATCTGCGGGATTTCTCGTGTTTTCCATTACTCTTCGGAGCACTAGATATCCTTCTTGAAATGATCTTGTTTTTTACTTTTGAGTTGTAATATTTTGAAATCCTTCTTTGATATCCTGTTGTTCGAATTGCTGCTTCATCCCTCAACTCATGTATCAAATCCAATGATTCTTTCTTTAGCTCTTGGTTTAAATCGAATGCATATGCGATCCTTCGATGTGAGGGTATTTCAATCTCAATCGGTAACATCGCCTCACACCCATATGTTGATGAATAGGGAGAATGTCCTATTGTTGTTTTGGTAGATGTTTGATAAGCCCATATACAAGTGGCAACTCTTCTACCTAATTTCCTTTAGCTTTGTTTAGTCACTTTTTCAAAATAGTCTTTATGGTCTTATTTGCAGCCTCAACTGTCCCATTTGCCTTCGGATGTGCAACGGAGGAAAAGCACTTAATAATTCCATTCTTATGACAAAACCGAGAGAATTCTTCACTCTCAAACTGCTTTCCATTGTTGGAAATAATCTTATGGGGAATTCCAAATCTGGTTACAATGTTTTTGTTGACAAATCTGAGTGCTTTTCCAGAAGTGAACTTGGGGAGCGGTTCTGCTTCAACCCATTTAGTGAAGTAGTCTATGGCGACTACATCATACTTTTCTCCCCCTTTAGAAATTGACAACGAGCCGATTAAATCAATTCCCCATACGTCAACCATGGACTTGAAATTGGGGTTAACTGACTTGGTGGTAATTGGGGAATCTTCGAGTACTTTTGGCATTTTTCGCATCTCCTTACATATTCTATGGCTTGACTTACCATATGAGGCCAATGAAAACCCTATCTCATTATCTTTTTTGCTATTTTTGTTCCGTTAAAGTGGTCTCCACATAATCCTTCATGTGCTTCTACTAGCAATTTCATCCCATCCTCCAAACTTACACATCTTAAATAAGGTAGTGCATATCCTTTCTTGTAAAAGATTCCATCCATTATCGTGAAAGTTAGAGCTTGTCGCTTGATTTTCCTAGCTTCCCCCCTATCAGATGGCAATTTCTACATTGAAAGATATTCGACAATAGGTGACATCCATGTGTTATCAGAATAGTCATCTGCCCTTAGCTGGTTAACCCTCTCATTCGAGATTTCCCTATCGACTTCCTTTTCTTTTCTTTCTCGCGACATGGCTTGGGATCTGGTTAAAACTAGCAATTCCTTTCCTTGTTTTGGTGTCCCCTCTTCTATACTTGGATTTACTTGATATCGCATTGGCACGATCCGAGTTTCTAGGGCTCCCCTTGAACTAGCCAATTTTGCTAAAGAATCTTCCTGTGAGTTTTCTCCTCTAGGAACTTGATGTATAGAAAAATCTTCAAATAAAGCCAACATCTTCAATATCTTCTTTACGTATAAAGATAGGTTGGCGTCTTTTGTCTGATATACTTGCTTTATTTGATTTACCATCAATTGGGAGTCACTAAAGATTTGAATCTATGGGATTTTGAGTTCAAATGCCAAAGTTAACCAGGCCACCATTGATTCATATTCAGTCACATTGTTTGTTGCGGGAAATCCTAACTTCATGGCATAATGTAATCGGTGTCCATCTAAGTTTTTATCACATATCCCGCACCTGCTCCTTATTCATTTGATGCACCATCGACAAATAATTGCCACGTAGGACTTTGATCCCTTTCTTTTTCTGATTGTTTCTTAATAAAGTTAGTACACTCGTTAATAAAATACACCAATGCTTGACCTTTGATAGCGGCTCGTGGTTGAAACTCAATATCATACTGGATAAGCTCAATTCCCCATTTTACCAGTCTCCCCGAAGTTTTTGGCCTATTGAAAACTTGTTTGAGGGGAAAGTTGGTCAATACCCTGATTGGATGTGCTTGAAAGTATGCTCTCAGTTTTCACGTTGTGAGTATTAAGCAATAAGTTAGTTTTCTATAACTGGATACCGCACTTCTGCATCCTTTAATCACCTGCTGACATAATATATAGGAAGTTGGGCCCCACTTCCTTCTCTAATCAACACCGAACTGACCGCATGTTTTGAAACTGCCATGTATAGGTACAAAATTTCTCCATTCTCGGGAGTAGATAGTATCGGTGGCTTTTCCAAATGGTTTTTTAACTCCTGAAAAGCTTTCCTACAATCTTCCCCCCATTCAAAGTTTTTCTTCTTCTTAATTACATCGAAAAAGGGGATACACTTATAAGTCTCTTTGGAAATGAATCTGCTTAGGGCGGCTATCCTCCCGTTCAAACTCATTACCTCTTTACTAGTTTTGGGTCTGGCCATATCCTTGATAGCTTGAATTTGGTCTGGGTTAGCTTCAATACCTTGAGCACTCATAAGGTAACCTAAAAATTTCCCTAAATGGACTCCGAAGGAGCATTTCTGTGGGTTCGGTTTCATCTGGTATTTCCGCAGTATTTTAAACATTTCTTCTAGATCTTCAAGATGATATTTAGCCTCGTTAGACTTCACTAGCATGTCATCCACATAAACCTCCATATTTCGGCCAATCCGTTCTTTAAACATCCTGTTGACCAGCCTTTGATATGTAGCCTCTACATTCTTTAGACCGAAAGGCATTGCTTTGTAGTAGTAGATTACCCAATCAATAATGAAACTAGCGTATTCCTCATCCATCTTGAACGTGGATATCTGATTATATCCAGAGTATGCGTCCATGAGAGATAACAATTTGTACCCACTAGTTGCATCAACCAACTGATTAATTCGCGGAGATGGGAAACAGCCTTTCGGACAAGCCTTGTTCAAGTCAGTATAACCAATGCAAGTCCTCCACTTTCCATTTGATTCCTTTACTAAGATGGGGTTTGCTATCCATTTTGGGTAATAAATTTCCCGAATAAACCCATTCTCAAGAAGTCTTTTAACTTCTTCTTTCAAGGCATCAGACCGTACTCTATCTAGTTGTCTCTTTTTTTGTCTAATGGGGGTTGCTTCCGGATTAATGTTTAGCGCATGACACATGATCGACGGATCAATCCCCACCATATATGAATGAGACCAAGCGAATACGTCTTTATTGGTCTTAAGAAACTAGATTAAATCTTTCTTCAAGTTGCTATCCAATTCCTTTCCTACTTTGACCACCTTGGTGGAATCAACTGAATCTATGCATGTCTCCTCAAGGTCTTCTATGGGCTTATTCTTTTTGTTTCCCCTCGGCAATCAAATTCAGTGATGATTAGGCTTTCCTTAATAGAATTAGCATCGACTCTCTTCCTCTTACCCCCAGGAAGAATGTACCTTTCATACATACGCTTGTTAGACTTATTAGATTTAATTTTTGCTTCAAATGTTGGATGTAAAAATCCATCATCCGAAGGCTAAAAAACAGTGGAAGAATCAAAGTAAGCAGAGAACTCCCTTTTATATTGATCGATTGTAGCAAAATTCACGAGAGCTAAATTGTTCTCCACAGACTGTGCCCCAGCCTCTCTTCGTCAAGAATTTCACCATCAGCTATTTCGGTGAGACAAATGCATCTATCTCATCAAGCGCAGGTCTACAAAAGAAAACGTTGTAATAGGATGGCTGGTTGATGATCACAAAGAGAGTCTCGAAAGTTCGGCAAAATGGTAGCACCCCCATTTGTACTAGCAATTTTACTTGTCCCACTAGAATCGACCCTTTGTCGTTGAACTTGAAGATTGGTTCCATGCGGGGCTCTAGCTTGTCCTCAGGGATGTTCATTTGATCGAAGGCATGCTTAAAGATGACAATGACTGCATTGCCCATATCCACAAGAATTTTGGACATGATAGACAGTCCAATTTGAGCTGTGATCATTAAAGGATCATTGTGTGGATGATGAACTCCCTTCTTTAACTCTTGGGGTGATGACAAGATTTGGCATTGGAATATTGAGTCATAGATTTTTTAGTGGGGGCTCTTCTTGGACTGAGAATACACCTTCTCTAGCCTCCCTAATATATCTACTCCTTGCCCCTTTGCGTGTCCCCGATGGATGTGGCCCACCATGAATTACATCGATCCTGTTCAGCGGCGGGCTTAAGCTCAGAGGGTCACCTTCCTTCTGAATATCAATAGCATTACTTGGGAGCTTTTGCGGACCATCTCCCGTTCGTGGAGCTTTCTGCTTGTCTTGAATGAACTCTTTTAAATGACCCTCGCAAATCAACTTCTGGATGATTCCTGCTAAGACTCTGCATTTGTCAATTTTGTGACCATTTGCTTTGTGGTACACATAGTAGTCGTTGCCTTTTCTTTGTTCTGGGTGGTTCTTGGCTTTGAAGGAAGTTGGGGAATTAACTCTCTCCTTTGCCACAACATAGACATAAGACAATGGCTTGTTCAAAGCGATTGAATTAGCAATAGGTTCTTCCCATCTTGCTCTTTTTTGCCCTCGATCCAGTCCAAACCTTCCTCCTTCCTTTTTAGGGATTGCTTTCCTTTTAGCATGACACAGCTCATCCATTCGAATGAACTTGCCAGCTTGAAAGTGGAAGTCTTGCAGATCTTTGCACCCATTAATAAAGAGTTGCTTTCAGAATGGGGTATTTTCTATTAATCCTAAATGCACCGCAATGAACTTATCATGGTCATTCATGTCCTTAGCCTTTTACACTTCAGTGTTGAACCTTTTAAGATAGTCTCCCAAAGACTCTCCCTACCTCTGTTTTATGTTAGCTAAGACTGTGTAATCAATGGTTGGGTCTTTGCATATGCAAAACTGAGCCGAGAATTCATAAGGAAATTGCTTTCATGAGTAGATGGCCTTTTCTTAGTATTGTCGATACCAATTAGTTGCAGCACCTTGGAGAGTCACTGGAAATAACCTACACTGAACAGCTCATGATGCATTATATAGATTCATCTGGCTATTGAAAGCCATCAAGTGGTCGTTTGGGTCTGTGATCCCATGATACTTCATAATCGGGATCTTCACATAAGATGGAATAGTTGTTGCCATGATTTCATCTGTAAAAGGCGGCACACGCTCATTATCATTCACATTCTCGTCGAGGGTCCTCTTCCCTTTTGCATTCAGCACATCTTTAATTACATTTTCTACCGCATCTTTTAGATAGGCCTCTACGTCAAGGTAATTTTTCTGGTCTGGATAGTATTCTTTTGATGTGGATCTAGCAGACTGTTCAAGAGATTTATCTAATATTCTTCCTTGATGATCAGCTTTGGTTGGAAGTCGACCTTTCTTTTTTGAAGATGTTAAATCAATTTTTCTCTTTTCTTTGTTTGCATAAGCCTTAGAATTCCTCCTCGGAGAGATCACTTCGTCTTTATTTGTTGGTCTTGCCGTTTTAAAAGATTTTTGGGACAATGCCATCTTGAGTAGTTCCTGCATCTCGAGCAATTGTTGTTTTAAGCACTTTATTTTGGCGGCGTTATCATCTTGTTGAGCTGATGCTAATGGTTGTCCTGGTATAACCCCCTCCAAGTTGAAAGTTGGAGTGATATTTTCTTCTAAGGTAGTAGTGTGGACAACCTCCTCATCCATTCTGCTAAGTCTCTTGGATTTCATTTTCCTACGCCAAGTTAAACAACCTATAATTAGTCCATAAGATAATCACATGGTTGGAGGTTCAGGCCCTCCTTCTAGCACCAAAAATGTTAATAAAAAAACTTGTCAACATCCCCAAAGCTACGTGAATAAAAAATAGGATTATTTATGTAACAAAGTAAGACTATTAAAAGAGAATTGAAAGAGATTACTTTCTTCGAAACCCCTCTTTCGATTAGGTTGACTTGGTCAAACTACTTTTGGAGGATAATTTGTAAAGTATCAATAGTGGATCATTGACCAAATTAACCTCATCAAAATGGAGGTGAAGGAAAAAGCATCTTATTCGAAGCCCCTCTTTCGAATGAGTTAAAAATAGCTATTCATACTAAACATTCATCGATCCCTTTCGACCATGTCGAAAGGCCCACTCAATCCCTTTCGTCTATGTTGGAAGGTCTGCTCAACCTTTTAAGAGAATAACTGCTTTCGATGTCATTGGTTTCATCTTTAGGGAGGAATTCCTTCCAAAGGGTCGAAGATGTAGTTGGGAGTATGTTCCTTTCGAAGGAATCCATCCCTGTACAATTGCTTGTTATTTATGAACCATCTCTTTCAAGACATTCCTTTCGACTAGGTCGAAAGGGATTTCGTCCTTTCGAAACAGATCTAATTCACAATTGTGCAAGCTCCATTTGATGTATACGATAGAAGATCATCTTGGATATTTATACATTCTATGAACTTATCATTGTCGAAACATCATCACCATCTTTGTTCATTATTATATATTGTTTATCGTGATGATAATGTGTTTCGCATGTATGCTATCCAAGTTGATCTCACGGTTTTGCATAAGACAAAAAGAAGATAAGAAGATAAGATAACATCATGTGCAATTGATCATTAGTTTAGCTAATGATCGTAATGATCCTCCTCATAATCGAAATCCTTAATGAATCCATGCATTCCTTATCTTTCCATTCATTCAAAAAGAGTTATAAGTTTGAGAGCTTTTTCCCCAAATCAATTTAGGGTTATAAAGATTTTATTGTTGCAAAGAAGTAGTAGAATGAGTTTAAGATTCTAAAATCCGGTCTCCAAAATCGGACCCCTAGGGTCTTATTTATAGATGCAGGTCAGCCCCATTTCACGTCCGTCTTTTCGACCCAGTCGAAAGGTCCTCCCATCTTCCGCTTCCACCCTTTCGTCATGGTCGAAAGGCCTCTCTCTTTCTTCATTGTGCTTGCTTTCGATGCTGTCGAAAGGCTTCTTTTCCGAGTTCTCTCATTCATCCTTGTGTTTCCTATTTCTTTATTCCAGAACTTTCGTCCCATTCGAAAGGGTCCCTTGTCCACCTTTCACATAACTTTCATCCCATTCGAAAGGGTCCCTTGTCCACCTTTCACAATTATTAAGGTTTAGGTGTCTCTTTTTTCTACTTTCTCCTGGCTTGCTTTCGACTTCATCGAAAGGGCGATTGATGCACTTTTTCTTTTCGTGTTGCTTTGCTGTCATAAGAAGCAAAGATACGAGCCTGCGACTCTGTCGATAGGTAGTTTACTAGGGTTTCAAAGGTGTTGGAGTGTCGACAGCTTCAACGTGATAGGTAGCTTTCGAATGCATGCTTTCAAATTGATGCGATACCTTTCCTTTGATGTTACAGGCTTCGACCGATTCGAAAGACTTGATTATGCTTCCGAAAGGATTGTTTTGATCAAGGTATCTTTCTGAGTAGTCCGAATGAAGGCGAAACCTTTGGTTTCAAAAGGTCTGGCACGCATATGAAGGGCAGTTATTCATTGCCTTCAAAAGGTGGTTCCGAACCAATTCCTACTTTTTCTATATATGCAAATCCATCTGCATCGAAAGATTTGAATGAGGCGGAAGGGATGCACTACTACCTTTTTCATCTTTTCGAAAGCTTTTGCTTTATTTATCATTTGCGATGGCGCCTGGTGCTTGCGACTCCTTTGAAAGCCTTCTCAATGCCTTCGAAACATCCTTTCGTGATCCTTGTCGAAACCCATGTTTGCAATTTTAGTAGAGCCTGACACTTTTATTAATCTTCTTTCGTACCTTTATCCTCAAGTGGATTTGATGGTTAACAGTGTGCAATGTTTTTATGCGTTTAATTCGAGCCTACAACTCTTCAGATCTTTATTTAGGCGTAATAATTAAATAAAAATCCAACGAAATAAATTCCAATGTTATAAATAAATTACATAATTTCTATTCACCTTTTGAAGCTTTTCAAATCTTCCAAATCTAAATCTGATCCTTTGATTCAACTCCATCTCTTTTTTAATCCAAAAAAATATGTATAACATGGTATATATATACTATTAGAATTACAGACCTAAGAAGAGATTTGGGGTTAATGGAATATAGATTTATAATATTGAAATTTACCTTTTTATTTTGCAACGCTGATTCGTTTCTTCTTTTCTTTCTTTTTATTTTCTGCTCTTCTCCAATTTGTATAAATACAAATTATTTTATAGTTAAGAGGAATAGTGGAGAAAAGAAAACGGCAGAGCTTCACTGCTCTTGATCAGAAAAATATGAAAAGAGAAGTGAGGGGTTAGGCTTGTATTTATAGGCACTTGAATCAATCGTATCTGTTAGATTAAAATTATTAAATTCAGATCGTTGGCCAAGTTTCAAACCCTAGCCGACAATTTCTGATCGGTCGACCGCACCCCTATGAGTGGTCGACCAGCCCATAGTGGGCGGTCGACCGGTGGGCTCCCGAACTTTATTATTATCTATTACTATATTTGTTTTCTAATTATTTTCGTTTCACAAACTTTAAACATCCGTAACTTCTTCGTTTGAACTTCGATTGCGAAACTCCAAATATGAAAGTTGCTTAGAAAATCACCACAAATTCAATGGTATAAGTTTTGTGGCCAAATTCCATTTTTGAAGCCTTATTAGTTATTAATTTATTAACGTAAATTTTACGTGGTGTTACATGGAGCATCCGGAATGTCGAACTTACAGGCTGGAGTTCCGATGCAGCCTTCAAATATCACATTCAGCTTTCTGAATTTCAAGGGCGAACAAACGTTGTAATTCTTGTACCTACTAGCTGTTGTGTCCCACCACTCATTAGTTCCTTCGAGGGTGTCTTTCTTCACATTCTAGAACTCACCTTCAATCTGCACCAGCTTGTTCCATGGGGTCCATTCACGTTTGAGGTTGTCAAACTTGTTCTTTATCTGACTATCATTGTAACGACGTCCATCGGCGTGTTGAAGACAGCAGTAGGGCTGTCAATGGATACCCGAAAAATCTGAAACCCGTCCGCATCCGCATCCGAAAAGCGGATAAATATTTGATATCCGGAAAAACGGATGCAGTGAAAGATATTTATTTATTATTTTATTAAGTTAGTAGTTTATATTTTATGCGTTTAATGCTTTTTAACAGCTCGAAACTATTTATTATCATTATATTTGTTGATTTTTAACACTTTTATAATGAATGGGATTGAAAAATATTTATGTTAAACTAAAATTTTCTTTTTATAATTCTTGATTTATCGGTCGTTAGCGGATAAGATAATTATCTGATATCCGCAAATGCGGATATCCGATAGCCGAAAATGATTTTGGATGCGGATATGACACTATCCGCATCCGAAAGCATCCGTTGACAGGCTTAGACAGCAGCGATATCGAAGTACCAATAGCCAATCCGACATTTTCGAGTTGCAATGTTTTCGTAGCAAATGTCAATAAATGTCAACGTCCTTTCCTCAGTCCAGTCTACTACGATATAGTTGGGAAGAACTAAAAGATTCATGAGTCGACATTCTGTAAAAAAAAGTCAAAAAATATATTAAAAAAATAGAGAATGTGAATATTAATACGAAAAATACTAATATGAAAAAATTACCTCAAAAACTTGATGTAAAATCGGCATAAAAACGTTGAATTTTCCGATTGGGTTATGAAGAATGGAAATATGGTGAAGGAGATGAAGAGATATGAGGAATTTATAGGAAGAGCTGAGCCGGACGCTAGGGAAAAGGTGACATCGGACGCTTTTGATGTCAACCGTTCATTTTTCAACAGTTGGCTCAAACGGTGCATTTTATGGAGATCACGTCAGACGCGTTCAAAGCGAAGCAAACGTGAAAGGGTCAAAGCTTTGAGAGGTATTTGAAGGCTCTACTCAAATAAGTTCTAAAACCAGTTATCAATCAGTAATATTTTTTACTTCTAATAATGAAAAAGTTGAAGGAAATTTCTCGATTTACCTTCATCAAGGCTATGAAATTTGTTCATGTTTATACCGTAAATGTAATAATACACTGCCATCTACGGATCTGATCTTTGACTCTATATATGAAAAGTAAATATTGGAACAAGAAAGAACTTGCATTCACATTGTTAGTTTGCATAACATTAGGGATTTTGCAATACACTTAAAACTAGGGCTACACTAGGGACTGTGCTAAAAAATTAACAATAGTATAAAAATAGCATAATTATTTTATAAAATTATCTCAAAATAGCACAAAGTTTCAGAGATTACCATTTCATGTGTTTTAGAAGAACCCTTTCCCATCATTTTTCTGTTACTCTTGAACCTTTGTAGCAAAGATTTGAGTATACTTTTTGATAAATTTCATAAAAAATATTCCCATCAATACAAGCATAAAGTTTGCATTGGGTATGACAGCTTTGAGACAATATTCACATCAAAATACACTTTATCAAATTGACAAATCAAAATGTAAAATTAATTACACAAACTGAAACCATAGATTACATGTATAATTGTTTTCAACCTTCAATACAAGTATAAAAGAAAATTAAGAATTACAGTGTACCACCTATCTCAGCTTCCTTATCGGAAGCGCCCTTCCGAAAACTTTCTCAACCTCATTAGCTTCCATTTTAAGTTCTTCCAAAAGCTCCATTTCCTCTTTCCCAAGTCCACTAAAGAAAACCTCAACATCCCTTTGGACCTCTTTCAGCCCATCAGCCAGCCTTTGTAACAATGTAGCTTCTGCTTTTTCAACCTTTTCAACTTCTTCTTCGATCTCACCTTCGATTAGTTCTACTTCTCTTACTAATGTTTTTTCACCTTCTTCTACTGTCTTTTCTAGTCTCTCGACTAAAGGAGGTTCTGGTCCACAAGTGTTGTCAGTTCTGATGAATTTACTGAAGTCTCGACCAACACTTTGAGCAGCCTTGGTTAGATTAGGAATTATGGTTTCAGGTAGTACTGAACTTCTGGTGTATACAACCGCACCTCCGTAGCCATCCCATGCATCGTTTCGGCCTCTATAGTATATAAATATGTAGTCATCGGGTTTGTTTTCAATGTTGGATGATAGAATGTACCTGTGAATAAGATTTCACATGGTATGTCCATGATTTTAGCAATTCTTATATATGATCACCATATATTATCTAGAAAAGATGTGTACTGCAGCTCCATAATTTTCCTAGTTTTTATTGGACATTCTTTTTAACTATCACCAAATGAGAGTGTGCGTGTGTTTGGTGAAATGTGAAATCAGTAATTGTAAACAAGATTTTCAAAATGGGATTCAAATCCTAAAAGGTAAAAAGTTTAAACTTTGAATCGAAATGGGGTTTAAAATTTTAAATCATAAATCGTATATTCGAAATATCCATGTTTTAAGGTCTGTACACACTTTGAAATTGGTTTTGATGTTAGAACTTGTATACGAATCTAAAACTCGGTTTTCTCTTTTGTTCCATCGTTATTTTGTTTTGAAAACATTAAAATTGGTACCGTGGATCCAATTAATTATCTTGAATGTATTATTGTGCATCAAATGATTTTTCTCAATTGCGGTTTCAACTAAATTTGAATCTGAATGTGACCCTAAATGTAAAGGAAGAGATTTGATTAAAATGGGATTCAATCCGTAAGATTTTAAGATTTTTTGATAATAATGGTTGTAAGTTTGCTTCAGCTCTGTTCTAATTTTTGCCACCAATTAAAATTAAAAAATAATATCTATTGAGCTTTGTATTACTTAACTCGATAGTCTTCATTATTATTCGAGATGATATGTCGCATTTAATTGTTAAGATTAGTGTTTTTACAAATATTGTGGATTAGAAGAATACAGATCAACTAATGTACAAACCATACATACTAAAGTATATTAAAATATTTCATAAGGAAAAAAAATCAATTTGATACCTTATACCTATTTTATGTAAACATTGCAACTTAAAATACTGTTCAAGAAATTAATTTAAGTAAGCAGGAGGGAAAAAAACATGCTTGAGAACTTTTTCCATGAAATACGTTGGCAAGGATGGAAGGCAAGTATAATAAAACAAAATGAGCAATGGAAATTATAGAAGGAATGAATTTTATTACCAGTCATCTTGATAATGAAGGTACTCATTATCATGATTATACAAAACTCCCGGTTGATTAGGATCTTGAACAAATTTCTGTACAGCAGACCGAGTGAAGAAACCACCATCAGGGGTTTTTATCCTCCATGATATATTTCCCACAAGTCTATCTCCTTCTACTTTGAATTCATGCAATTGGCAGTCAAACGCATCAAATGTGGGATTTAAACCGCTTGTTATGTACCATTTTCCACTAAAATCATTGATATTGAATTCTTTTACTATTGCCGATGGATCAGGTATGGGAAATTCTCCAACGTCAGATTTTGTGGGTACACATTTTTTGCGTGAAACAGCACACTCGTTGAATTCATCCACAACACTGTTTGCAAACAAGTCACCACATTTTATCTACAAAAGTTGGAACCTAAATAAAGTCAATACATACAGCAATTTAGACTACCGAGGAAACTGGTCTAAGTTTTATAATGATTCATCACAAAAATCCCTTTTATTTCACCTTTGAATTGTATGATTTTAAACATTAGAATAAGCTTTGAAGTTATAATCAACGAGTGTTATTTATTACATAACTCAAAATTTTGCCCTCCAAGCACAATTTGCAGTAAAGCTACTAGAGGTTTGTACAATTGTATCTTTAGAGAATTTGGAAAATCACCTGACATTCAGTCTCATCTGGTCGATTATTGCAGGTTTGTAGACAAGCAACATTCGCTGCGCATGAAGGGTTTGCAATGCACTTGGCGAGTTCTATCCTAATGACAATAGAATTATAAAAAATTAAATTGATATGAATTTATAATTCTAATTAGTGTATTGACACATTAATGGGGGAAGTTATCAGAATTATGCAAGTCAAACGTCATTTTCCAGTGATTAATGTTGATGATTATGATACTTAATGCAAAGTTTTGAATCTAAGGATTCAACTTTCATACTGACAGAAGAAAATAGGAGAAATGAGAAAGTCATATTTGTAGAATTTGAGTTTGTAGACTTCTCTAACTCTATCAACTAAAGTTCATACTAAGAAAACAGATTTTGGCTATTTGTAACAAAATTTCTGAGGCTTGATGATATTTTAGAGTGGATTTACATGAGTTATACTTGATCCTACAGGTGAAACTATAACAGATTTAAGACTATATATTAATAACGGCCAAATCTGCAACAACTGTTCAAAAGTTATAAATTGCAATATACTACAAAGAAGTGGACTTCGAACAATGACCGGCACCGGAGGATGAAAGATTGTGATAAGGAGAAAACTGGTGAAGAGATAAAAGAACATATATTTACTTACCCTACTTTACTATAGATGAGGAAGTTATCTCCATGTTAGCGGAAAGAAACCCACTAAAGGTGTCTCAAACAAGTTGGACTTAAAGAAATCACTCCACAAAGCTTAAGACATTGTAACAAAAGATAACTAGTGAATCAGCCACATAATACTGTCAGTATATGCACCTAACCTATAACAGATACTCTAGGTATTTTCATATTGTTTTGTATCCAACACGGTTATGACTCGAACGCATGACATTTGACCACTCAACTCACATGATACACCAACTAAGCAACCCTGTGGAGTCGGTTCATTACAATATTTTAGGGTGATTAAGTACAACTGAATCTTATTACTTATTTAGTATGATTAGCAGTCACAACTTTGGAGACCCTTCATACGCAATCAGTTTGGCCTTTCGCCATACCTTGAAAGTAAATACAATTTCATAAACAAAGTGAACGATTTTCTTCCCTTGAAAAGTCAATGTGGTTCCACGAACAAATCTATTGCCTTCCCATTTTCATATAGATCTATCATACTCCCTCAGATAAGTAGTCTTTTGTACCTTCCATATCAGTCATAATCTTTGTTGATTGGTAAAAGGTATACAGCAATATGTGTGATAGAAAGAACAGACACATTGATGTCAAATGGTATGGTTAATTAAGACTGTGGAACACAGCTTGAACAAGTATAACAATTGTATGGAAAACTAGGGATTTGAACCTTTTCCCTAGGTGTATAAACAGTAAAGTACCTGCATTCCTTCAATAAACATGTACATGTTTTGAGTGCATCAACTGCATTAGCAGGAGTTGCTAATATCCCAAATGATAATACACCAACTATAGCTATAACTTTTGCCTGCCTCCATTTCTTCATAAAACTCCATAGAAGTTGTGCATGTAATCCTACTTCTTCGAACTAGGCATTTTTTTTATAAAAAAAATAACAACAAAAACAAAACAACGTCATACTTATTAGCATAGTTGAAGATTTACTAAATATTTTGAAAGACTATGAGCAAAAACCTCAAAATTGTAAGTATACATTCCAGGTCTTCTAGAAACAGCAGTAGGTATATTTGGAGTGCATGATATAAGTTTTTGCACGAAACTTATGTTTGAATGTCCATCACCACAAAAATGCTTAACTTTAAATAGATCGCAGTTTTGAAGGTTCCTGAATTTGTATTCTCTCATGCTTCTACTTGGATAAAACCTAATGTATGGTGCAACATTTTGGTTTTTATAGCATTGACTTGTAAATGTAGAGGATGCCATAGTTTAGTACCAAAAATTTCCAAGAAAACCTGAAAATACAAAGAGAAAAGTGTTAGAAATGTAAACTTTTTTGTTATCCTATGGTGTTTCGTAATGTATTGGTTTATCAAAATCCAGCAGCTAGTTTGTTGCTAACATTGTAGGTAACATATATCATGTTCGCTTATCTAAAGAGTTATATATAGCACAAAATTGATCGTTTATTTCTATTGAATATACAAAAAATATATTTAGATCCTAAAATACCACATTCATATAGTTATTGTAAATTAAATCTATTATTTTTAAACTTTTGATATACTTCGTCTTGGTTCCACAATTTTCTAATTTTTTTAATATGAAATTTTTTGAAGTCTTTTCAAACTATAAATTCTTCATATTGTTTTACAAAAATAATCGTTAGATTAGATATAATTTTTCAAATATTTTTTGATATAATTTGTTGATTTTGGTGTCATGTCTTGAATCTGGTGTTATAAGTTTTTAACACTAGCGACATGTGGATGAAACTATATAAGTTGATAAATAAAGATTTTTTTTTTAATCATTTCAAGCCACTTTTATGAATTTAATACAAATATATGAACATTTGACAAAATGGTATACATATATGCTAGTTTCTTCTGGGATGGCAAAAAATGATATACTCTTATTGATGTGGTTTGAAATCATGCCGGCATTAATTCCTGTGTAATAAAAATTATATAGGCATAATTTCAAATTTCAAATAGTGTCAGTACAATATGTTCCCGACATCACATTGACTCCATTTGAAATGCAGCCAATGCAATTTTTATATTATTATAAAATTTTGTTGGTGCGATTACAAATCATACAAGCATAAATAGATCATTTTTTATTGTCCTAGCAAAAAGTGATCTATATTTGTGCTATGTTTTCAAATTGGTCCATTTTTGCTATATATTTGTACATCTGGTCCGAACCAAAAAAAAATTCCTTTAACTGGATGAAAAACAACAAAATAAATGAGAATCTAATCCAAACACAACAATAACTGATATATTTCTTTATTCATTTAGTATGATATAAACTAAATCTACTTGTCAATTTTTGTGTTTTTAGAAGCAAAAAGTGTTCAACTGAAACCATGAATTTATTTATAACATATTATTAAACCGATCGATGGAGAGGTCTTCCAATATACTTGCAAAATGTAACTCTCTCAAGCCAATTTTATTGGTCATCATAATAGGAAAACTTTACATTGCAACAATCGTTCTTTATGTTTTTCATTCTGGTTTTTTGTCTATGACTATATCTCAGTCACATCTTCCATTCATATCTTTCTACTTGATATAAATTTCTTAGTCAAATGTTTATAGTTTAATATAAGAAAATTAGAAATGTTTTAAAAAGAAAATTAAATATTTCAAAATTTTAGAATATTAAAAATACTGTTAATTAGTTCTCACTGTGGCATGGTGGTACTAATATATATTTTTTCATTTTTCTTTTCTTCTTCTTCTTCTTTTTTTTTTTTGGAAACTACTTTTAAATTTATGAATTGTGATTTTATTTATATGGTTCTTGAATTTATATGAACTTGGATAGTTCCGAAGTAAATTTGTAATATATATTTCTTTGACTAAGTCTTTTAATCCTAAGTCTTTTAATCCTCGTTCTTTGCTTTATTACAGCTATTTTATTAACCGGGTTTTCCATCAAAAGATAAAGTGGGGAATGATTAAAAGGAGAATCACACTTGTGTCAAGTGTGCTCCATAGTAGAACCTCGCTCATGATTATGCCTAGCATGTTTCAAAGAAAACCATGCTTGGGACAAGCATGGTACAATTAATTACCATACTTGTTTCCCGTACGGCACTTTGTAGCATCACTTTTCCTAATGTATTTCAATGTGTGTTTTGACGAAAAACTACGCCTTTCCATGTTTCTGTGAAAAAAATGATCAGTTGATGATGTTAGACATTCAAGCAAATTTGAAAGCAGACCCAAAAACGTGCAACTTTAATTCACATAGGATTTTGGCTCATCAGTTTCTTTCATCATGAATTGAATACGAGAACCAGTTGAAAATTGAACTGTAGAACTAAACAAAGAATGGAAGAAAAAGAAGGCAAAGAGATAAGGGCGGTATGGGGATTGACTGGGGGGCCACTAGGTGAATTAACGTTTTGAAAAACAGGGAGCTATCAAGGAATTGCATAATAATAAGAAAAACTGAAGAAAAATCCTATGTCTTCAGTTTTAAGCATCACTGGTATATTGTATAGTTAAATCCCTAAATTACATACATCTTGTAAAATGTACACCAGCATATTGTACAGCTAAATCCCTAAATTACATACATCTTGTAAAATGTACACAATTTCAGCCAAAAATTTCAGGCGGATAAGAAGCAATAAGCAATATTTCCATGGATGCATTACATTTACGGGTGCGGAGCTTAAGCTTTACGCAAAAATTACGTAACACGGGACTTTTTACACCATCTCAGACTCGGATTAATCATACAATAAAATTACAGTATATATAATGTAAATTTCATACCTTTGACTAAGTATGTCAAAAATGTGCTTTTCTGGTAACCCTTGTATGGCAATTACATCAATAAATGAAAGGATAGCTCAATATGCAATTTAATTGAACACCTGGATTGAAAAGTAATAAAGAGCACTGATTTTTTATTTTGTTCAAGGCAGGACATGGGGTTGGAAATGGAGGAAAGAGAAATAAATAAAAGATGAACCTTAAGATAAGATCAGAATTTTGTGGAAGAGGGTCATGCAACATTGCATGATTTTTTCTTCATACTCGGATTACTGGAAAAGTGGGATTGGATGAGCTATGAAGTAATATTCGTCGAGAAATTCTAGATTAGCCTTTGTACAAATGAGCACGCAGGTTGGAACCCTCTCACTTAAATGCCCACGAAAATAGCCAGATGCTGCTATAGCCATTTTTTTTTTCCTTTTTCTTTTTTTTTTCTTTTTTTGCCACCATTATAGTTTTACTAGATATTAATATTTTTTATGTACCTCTAACCACCATATTATATTTTTTCACTCAGTCCCACACAGTGGTACCTTTCATCTCTTCTCAACAAATTTTTCGTACTTCCCAAAGATTCCAAACTCTAAACCCTAAAAAATATATCTTTTCGTCTAATAGATATGAAAGTTGAAGATTTAGCTCATAATCTCAATTATGATAATCACAAAGCGGTTAGTTTCATGTTACGAAGATTTAGTCTACTTTCTTCAACAAATCATTTTTTTATTCTTCAACAAATCAATCAATTACGAACAATTCAACCACGATTTGAAAATCTAGGGTTTTGCAAAGAAAACTAGATAAGGACTTCTTACTCGACGACTACGTAGGTTATTGAGAGGCGATGACTTTCTGACTTGCCGATAAACTCCAACGGCGGCGTTTATTCTAAAAGGAAGAGCAAATAAGCATTATGAATTTTGAGTGTCTGTTCGTATGAAGAAAATAGTAATTGGTGTTGTAAAGAAAGAAATGGAATTGTTTAAGTTAGCCTTCAGTTTTGGTGGCAAGAAGACAAAAATTAGATGCCAATAGTAGCACACAATATATTTTTTTAAGACCTAAAGAACCAAGCTTTGCTTGTAAACTCTAAAGAAGTATATACCGAACACACAACACATACTTTAGGTAAATCACAAAGGTATGTAGTTGGTGGGGATTGAACCCTCGACCTTTAAGGTGAGGGCCGCATGTCCTAACCACTGCACTACCTTGGGGATTGAACCCTCGATCTTTATTTTATATTTTTTAATTTATGTTTGTTGAAATAATATATAATAATAGAATTTAATGGTTTAATATCATATTATTCAAATATATTTTCTAATCACAGTGCCTTGCGCATGCAAAAAATCTCATGGTTTGTTAATGAGAGTAAAAAGTTAGGATCTTTACTGTAATGACCTGCATTTTCGACTCTCAAAAGTCAACACTAATACATTCACGGTATTTACGTTCCAAGCATACAAGTGTCAGAAAGACAGATTATTGAGGTGAAAGAAAAGAAAAGACAAGACAGAATCTCACATCATAACGAGTAATATATAATATACACATCTTTACAAAAGAAAACTGTAATATACATACATCAATTAGAGTAAATTAACATATCATCAATCTGGACAATTATAACAGTTTGTCCTCATGAATGCTGATAAACACAATACAAGAAATGCAGCAGAAATAAAATACTGGAATAAGTCTTGGAGTCATCCATCTTATCTCTTGAAGCTCCAAAGCATTCATAACTAAATCTGAAAATATGCTCGGACTGACCTGAGCATTATAAGAAAATAACGTCTGGATCAGTCTGGTAAACCAACGTGAGAAACACAAATCATATGGATTTTTAATGTTATAAAACCTTTCAACAATAAAAGTATCGCGTAAGACCACGCCGCATATAAACACGAATGAATTTTTATCTTACGGTAATCAAACCATTTTATTAGAGAATCCAGTGATATTATAATAATCTAGGGTTTAAAATAAATATATAGCATAGTTGAAATGCTTGCATCTCACATTCCAACATATTTGGTATACAACTAAGTCCATAAGGTATGAATTGGAGAATGGATTTCATCAATGACAAGCTACTGAGTACCGTCTGTTATAGAACATCTCTAGAAAAATATACCCAGGGCCTCACATGGCTCCTCTACATGGCAAGACTAACCTATCCCTTCTTGGATAGTATCAAATATGATCATCCCTCGGTTGAATCCACAACCGTAATGGGCTCGAAGCATACATCCAAAAATAATATCGATCTAGATCAGTGATGATCATACCCTAATGGTAGCGAACCTGTAACAATCCGCTTTTTCAACCATCGAAAGTCGACACTGAATACATCTACGGTATTCAAATGTTGAACATTCAATCGCTAAAAAGGCAGATTATTAGGGTAAAATAAAAAACGAAAAAACAAAGAACAGAGGAAACAGAATTTCACAGGGAAATCGACAACATATAATATAACAAATACAGTATAAATTGTCACTCCAAAATACAGGGTACATCAAAATTAAAAATAAACCTTATAAGCTGGACAGTTATAAAATCATGGCCTTACCATTACTGACAGGTGTACAATATAATACAGCGGAATTAAAATAGTACGGAAGGTGATCATCCAACTCTTCTCTAAGAACTCCATGTCACCAAAGTCAACGTCAACCTGGAAAAATACTCGGTATGACCCGAGCATTATAATAAAATAACACTCGGATCAATTTGAAAATACTAACGTGAGAAACTCAAGTAATGTGGTGAACATATAATAATTCTGTGAGACCACGCCACTAAACGTAGAACGGGTTTTTACCTCACAATAACAACATTCATAGATGAAAAAATGAGAAACAAATCAGAACAACAATCCAAACAAGAATAAATGAGCATAAATAAGATCAAAAACCAAACTTAAAGAATGGACACAAATAATTAAACATCGGGAAGAACCACAATCGCTTCTTGGTGCAATTAAGAAGACAATTCAAAAATTTTGAATCAAGAACAAGGAAAGGAATTTTCCAACAAATGACTAGGAGGGTGCACCCCCTTTACCGAAAGTATACCTCTAGAGATATACTTGAGAACTCCAATGGTTCTCGAAAACCTCCAAGCCGGACTTCGCCAACTTTTACCGAGAATTCGAGTATTTCACATCTCCGAAGTAAACAACCGAATATAATCTAGATTAAATGTGAAGATACCATAATGGGAATAATCCCACATAACTTGGCCCCCACTCGCTCTTTGGTTTTAGTCATTTCCGACAAAGGATAGCACACTCAAATGAGCAACAAATCTTCTTGGATTGACGAAAACACAAAAGACGAAAAGATTTATTCCAAGATTCGAGATAGGAACAAGGAAAATGAATTTATCCAACGTAACAAGAGGGTGCGCCCCCAACACTGAAACTATACCTCTAGATAAAATATAGTTAAGAGCCTACGTCAAGCACGCAACACTCTCAGGAACTTCCAAGTTGGACCCCACTTCACACGAGCATTTGAATATACTCACATCAATGCATGCATGCTATCAACACCACTAGATAAATTTGAATATACCCTATTGCGTGCGACCCAAATGGCTTGGCTCACACTCGCTCTTTGGTTTTAGTTTCCACGGTGTTGGATGCTAATGTTCAAATTGAGTGACAAATTGTCTTAGACTGACGAAACACAACAATGACTGGGAGGTTACACCCCTTGACCCGCTCTTTGGTTTTAGTCATTTCCGACAAAGGATATCAAAGCTCAAAAGAGCAACACCTCGTCTTAGAGTGACGAAATACAAGAAGGTAGCAGAATCGAAATCAATAGTCGATAAATCAACTATTGGAAATAACAAAGTGGTTTGCGTATGGGAATTAAATCGCATATCCTTACAATGAATAAATGAATCAAACGTTTACAAATTTGATTCACGCTTGAGCTCGATTTTCACATTTCAAATATTTGTAAAACATCAATAAAAATGCTCTTTGAAATATTCTTTTTAAAAAGGCAAATTATATTTCTAAGTGTATTAAAACAAGGGATCAAAAACAGATGTCACTAAAACATTCTTTACTACAAACCCAAAACAATTTACACTTAACTTTTTCTTTAAACAATTCTTCTTAAAAGATCTTCCCAATTGTAAACTATTATGTATAAATTTCTACAACAATTATTATCCCAGAGGATGTTAAATCAATTAATTAACTTAGATACTTTTGTTAAATTAATTAATTAACTTTAAAACACATTTATTAAATTAGTTAATTAACCTTAAATTACTTTTATTAAATCATTCGATATACTTTAAACTCCTATTAAACCGGTTAATTAACCTTTAAACACTTTTAATTTAATCATCTAATTACTTTAAAACATCATTAACTAAAATGATTAATTAATATTTAGAACCTCATTAATTGAAATGATCAATTAACTTCAAATATCATTAATTAAAACGAGTAATTACTTTAAATATCATAAATTAAGATGATTAATTAAGTTCAAATATCATCAATAAAATTGATTAATTAAATTCAAATATCATTAATTAAAATGATTAATTAATTTAAACATCATTAATTAAAATGATTTATTTGATTCAGACACTAATTAAAATGATTAGCTAATTTCAAACATTTATTTTGTGAAAATACCAGCTCAAGTTCAACACAAACAAAGGGGTTGACGAGATAATAAGTGACGGTGTAGCGAAGAATCGCTATAACACACTTAAACAAATCAAATAGAATGTCACAATTATTTTCAATTAAACATCAATATGGCAACATAAGGAAATAAATAATTAATTATTGGTGAGAAACCCCTTAGGGTCTCTCTACAAATGTTCCATGCAAACCAGTGGTTATGGATCATATATAAATAGTCAGATGGGTCCCCTACAAACAAGATAATATGTCATTGGGTTTCCTATTCATTTGAGGTTACCTAAAGGTAATCAACAAAGAAATCCCTGGAATTTAAAAACATTCTTCAAAGAGAGTTGCTTTGAAAAAAAAACCGGTCATTAGAAATAAAGTTGTTTAAACTTTAAGACTTTTATTAATAATTAAATAACATTTAAACTCTTCATTTAAAAATAATTAAACCTTAATTAAATCTTAACTTAATTATTAATTAACTAATGATTAAACCCTGTGATAAATAAATAATTAATTAAAAAATTATCTTTATTAAATAAATAAATAATAATTAACCCTTAATTAATTATACTCAATTAATTAATTAAATAATCATTAAATAAATAATTAATTAATCAAATAATAATAATTACTTATCCATACCTAAAATAAGTTTTGAAAACACTTTTCAAAAATATTCTTAAGTTAAACATTTAAATTAGTAAAAGTGTTCATTTTTACGAACTACATATATAGCGACCATCGATATATGATCTGTAATTTCAAAACTTGATTTTTATATCAATTTACTTTAAACCTTTCATACCATAACCCATTTTATAAACTTTGAATAAGGTTTTGGAAACTTAAAAAAGTAAAGTTAAAAACTTTATAACTTCCTTCAAAACACATAAGTGAAATTTTTTTCAATTAAGGGATTTCGATGTCGCAACATAACCATAAGTTCACATTCTAACTTTCTTTAGTCTACAACATTGTATGTGTGATTACAAACACACATATATAGGACATAACATTATAATGTAAGCAAAGGTCCTAACTTGAAAAACTTTGCTAACTTTAACTTTACTTTTCCAAGTTTTAAATAACCATCACATTCAAACACATACATATCCAAACAAAACAGTATCCTGCACCCAACAACTAACATATTTAACAACCAAGCAAGAAATAATTTTTATCAACATTAAAGTTTAAAATTTTAAGTGAAAAGGCAAGCTTTTCTCACATAAAAGCTATCCAAACACTCCGAACTTTCTCTAACTTTTGAGCATAACCCCAATCCTTGCTTTTAACTTAGAAAAGTGAAGATTTAAAGGCCTTAAGTGGGTTCGACCATGCATGCTTAGGGCTCGGCCATGCTTGGGTGATGGGGTTTAGGGGCTTGTTTTGGAAGAGAAGATGTAGGAAAGAAAGTGGGAGGTTTATAAACAAAGTTTTGGGGATTTAAAAGTAGAAAAGAAAGAGTTTTCATTTTAAAAAGTTCACAAAGAAGCCATGGAAGAACTTAAGAAAGAAGACGAGTTTATAAAGTGAGAATAGAATGATAAAAATGATGAAGGAAATTATAAATTTGTTTTTATATAAAATGAAATTACCAAATTACCTAAATGCCCTCTAAGAACCTACCCTCTATAAATGCTTTGTCACCTCAAAAACCATGCCCCTTCTCTTTCTTATGTTCCAACGTGCATTTAATTTATATGTACTTAATGTTTTCTTAAGTGTCATTTCATGTACTAATGTTTTTAAGGAAGCGACATTTACTTGTACTTATGTATCCAAATGACATAAACATCTTATTATATGCTTATATATATATATGTATATATGTATGTATGTATATGTATGTATGTATGCATGTATGTATAATCCTACTCATTTATAAATGTGTATATTTACACTAAAGAGTTCACAATGTTTCTAATAACTTTTAACCGACGAAAAATCAAAAATTCGGAAAACGATTTCTGGTCACATTTTCGATTTCTCGAACTAAATATTTTTGTAAACTAAATTTGAAAACCATTTCACCATCACTGGTTGTTATTTAAAAGAGTTTTATTTTAATTATAAAATCTATTATTTGAATATTTAAAATTAATTAAATATTCGCAAATCCAAGTGGTGAAATTCCGGCGTTACACTCTCCCCTCTTAAAAGAATTTCGTCTCCGAAATTTTACCATAAACCTAACCCCAAAAACAAACTATCCAAAAAATATCTAACACTATTCAGATGTACCTCTTCATGCAAAAATTATTATGAAATAAATCTACATGCAACCAAAAGCAATATAACAGGCATATGGAACAAAATACAAAGAATATTCTGTAATAAACACTATGCATCCAATACTTTCAAAAGAAAAACTTAGAACTAAATGTATAGGTTTTATATTCAAAATATTTTCAAAATTTCTTCAAAGAGAAGTATATCAAAACCAAAATCAATAATGACAAGGAGAGGTCTCTCCCGAAGAATGGTATAACTTTAGAATCAAAACAACATGGAGCATCTAATGGTATTTTGGTTCCTTCTAAAACAACACCAGAGTAAAGATATATACCTGGCGAGTCTCCTAAATGGAAAACCCCCCAATTGCCCAAATTTAGTCATAAAAAACATTTGAAAAACCATTGCAAAAATATTCTTTTCAAACGTTCTGAAATAATAATACCTTATCGATAAAATTTCCAAAATAATGTTTTGTTATTCTTTTTCACAAATTCTTTCTCAAAATTAATTTTTCAAAAGTACCGGGGTTAAAGTCCTAATAAACAACAATTCAAAAACCTTGGTTTATAAATTCAAAATTATAAACTATGGTATATAAAATCACAATCAATCAATCAAATCCAATCAAATCAAATTCCGTAAAGGAATAATCTAACATTTAACATTATTTAAAATGTTAAATGACTAACAACCAAATCATAGCTTAGGTTCAAAACTTTCTTGATTGTCCAAGAATATTGATAAATTTCTAAGCGTACCATTTTGCCCATCAGCCTTTGATTAATGCTTAAAAGAGTATCTAAGCCCACTTAGACAAAATTGAAAGTTACTCTCTAAATTTATTGGTTTCTTAACTACACCAATCTTTCTAAATCATTTATATTTTCTATTTAGTATTTCATTCAATACTAAAATTGTTTATGAATTATTTCATAAATTTTTCACCTAAATTTGTAAATAATTTATAAAGTCGTTTCTTTATAAAACATCAAATAAAACTTATTCCATTTTATTTACTTGTATAATACCGTTCTAGATCCTAAGAGTATATACACAACAACAATTTTATTTTACTTTTCAAAATTTAGATGGAGATCTAATCAAAATATGGGTTTTTTCAAATTGAGTCAACCTATCGACCTCTTTGACTTAGAGTGTTATAATGAAAAATGTTTATGGGTTGACCCAAAAACAACAAATAGTTCACACCACTTAAATGTTTTAACCAAAAGCTGTGGTTTTAATAAGACAATGTCTATTATAACCTCCCTTTATATTTTAACCTACCTTAAAATTTGAGTCAAAATATCTCTTTTCTATCCAAGGGTTTTAAATTTTCATTTATCAAATTATTATGTTACCAAAGATAACTTTTTGTTTTGAAATCAATCCCCTTTAAGGGAACTTAAAAACTAAATACCCGATTTTTTTAATAAAACTCACTTTTGGTTTGCTCGGATTTAAACTCGTTTCGATTGCACAATAATAAAGAGAATAATTTACTAAGTGCACTACAACATTCGCCTAAGCAACATCTGATCGTCACTTAGAAGATTATTTAGATTACCACAAAACTAATTGAGATGTTTCCCCGAATTACCCCAAAGAAAATGCATTCCATTTAAAATTTCACTTTCCAATATTTTTATTTATAACTACTCCCAAATAATATTATTATTTTTCTCAAAATCTTTTTGAATTTATTTCAAACAACTCTAGGATTTAAATTTTTAAAAAAAATCCTTTTTAGAACACATTTTATGAATCAAACTTATATAAAATTACCTGTATATACAATCATCTTATATTATAATAACTCTCCTTTATTATATTAATTTTTTTCCAAATATTTATTCTTTTAATGTCTTATCCAATCATTTAGATTATATGAAACAAATTTTATTAGAAGTTTACTTTTAACCCAACATTATAATCGAACACCTTATAGTCAGATTATGAATATTATAGGGGTTCGTTTATAAATTCAGACAACAAATGCTTATAAATAAGCTGAACACAAATAATCAACAATCAAAAAATGATAATCCATGCTCCTAAATTAATCAATCATGACTGATCGAACTATAGTGATAATAAACAAATATTATCACTTTCAAACAAAAAAACATACTCCTATAACTATATAAATTTTTGAATATTATTTCTTTATATGTATAAAATAGAGGTAAAATATTTCATTTACCAATTTTCAAAAGTCAATACCATGTCCATTTGTCTCGTTCAAGTGTTTAGAAATCCCTTCGATAACATAGCGTACCACGTTCTCGACGTGAATTCATAACCACACTCAACTGACCAATTAACACATACGTTTTTATAAAAATAACAAATATGCTTTCGAATAAATATAATACTCTTAAACTCATTCTAGGGTATTACTAACCCTATCTCTAATGAGTCATATCCTACAAAAGCCAAGGTTCTCGCTTAACCTTCATCTTTGATACCAAGTATAACAACCCTCATTTTCGACCATCGAAAGTCGATATCGAATACATCCACGGTATTCAAATGCCGAGCATCCAATCATCGGAAAGGTAGATTATTAGGGTAAAGTAAAAAGTAAAAAAACAAAGGAAAGGGGGAACATAATATCATAGTGGAATCGATAACATATAATATAACAAAGACAGTATAATCTATCACTCTAAAATACAGGGTCCATCATAGTTAAAAATAAACCTTATCAGTTGGACAGTTATAAAATCCTTGCCTTACAATTGCTGGTAGGTGTACAATATATTACGTCGGAATTAAAATACTATGGAAGGTGATCATCCAGCTCCTCTAAGAATTCCATGTCACCAAAGCCAACGACAACCTAGAAAAATTCTCGGTCTGACCCAAGCATTATAATAAAATAACATTTGGATCAGTTTGGAAATACCAGCATAAGAAACTCAAGTAATGTGGTGAATATATAATAATTCTATGAGACCACGCCGCTAAATGCGGAATGAGTTTTTACCTCACAAGAACAACATTCATAGATGAAGAAATGGGAAACAAATCAGAACAACAATCCAAACAAGAATAAATGAGCATAGACAAGATCAAAATCCAAACTTAAAGAATGGACACAAATAATTAAACAT
Source organism: Allium fistulosum (assembly GCA_030737815.1). NCBI lineage: Eukaryota > Viridiplantae > Streptophyta > Magnoliopsida > Asparagales > Amaryllidaceae > Allium > Allium fistulosum. Next base: position 424,154,975 of record CM060908.1, read on the forward strand.
CGAGAAGAACCATAGTCGATTCTCAGTGCAATTAAGAAAACCGTGATGACCCACCTTTCTGACTCCTAGGAATGACACTTAATACATCCATGGCATTCGTGTGTCATTGCCCAAGCGTTCATAAGATAAGTTGTCATGGGGTAAAATAAAGAACAAAACAAGACAGAATAGGAAAACCTTACAATGGAATGGTTACATATAATACAAAATGATATAGTACAAAAGGTTACTCCTTACATTGAGTTATCAGAGTTAAACAAAAGTACTACATCTAATAGATTTTCAGCTATACATTCTGACTTATCATTTTTGGATACAAAATACATCTTCATAATTATACAGTAGAGAGAAATAACTAGATAACTAAGGAGCCGCCTGCTCAATCATCATCTTTAAAGAGCTCCAAAGAGAAACCTGCTACTCTCGGAATACTCAAATATAATTCAGTACCCGAGAGTTTAGGTAAAATAAACAGCTCGGGTCGGACAAAATGTCCATTATGAGTAAAACTCTGAAACAAAAGAGGGTGTATTTAAACAATAACATATGGGACCATGCCGCTAACGTGAAACGCGTTTCTCCCACATACACAACAACCAAACATAAAAAAATGAAGATGAACAATAAAGAACAAATCCAAAACATAGATGATGGGCATAATTAGTATAAACATCCAGGCTTAAAAGAATGGAAATAGTCTGAACAAAATCCAAACTGGACAGAATGGATAAAATAAGATAACAATCTAAACTTGATAGAATGAACAAAACCTATAATTAAACATTGTGAAGAGTGGTTGACTCTTCCTGTTGTAATTACAATAAAACAATTCAAAGGTACGAATCAAATAAGGAAAGGAATTTTTCCAACAATGACTAGGAGGGTGCACCCCCCTTAAAGTATAACTCTAGAAATATACTTCTAAGAAGCTCATTTCTATATGACACTTGTCGGAACCCTCCAAGCCGGACCTTGCAAAACCTTACCGAGAATCCGAATATTTCACATCTAATAGCATTACCGAATCCAATCTAGATGAGATATGAAAGTATCCTAATGGGAGCAACTCCACGTAGCTTGGCCTCCTCTCGAGCTTTAGTTTTAGTCATTTCCGACAAAGTATATCAAAGGTCAATGGAGCAACAAATCATCCTAGAAAGACGATAGTAAAGAATCTGAAGTAACCGATAGCTGAGAAACTAACTATCGAGGATATAAAACGATCGTATATGGAAATTAAGTCTTGTATACTTATCACCACTCATTGAATTCAAACTTGTACTATTTCTTGGTTTACAATAATACCGGACAAGTTAAGGTAGTGTTACCTCAAAGTCATGTCTCACGATTATTCTTAACTTTCGAAATTGCGACAAGTCTACTTCTTTGACATTTAGTGTTAAGCAAACAAATAAATCGTTTTCATATAAGTGATATCGCTTTACGAAAATTAATTCATTTCCATAAACGAATCAAACTTTTTATTTTAAAGACCGAATTCATGCTTGGGCTTCACAATACAAGTATTAGCTTTAAAACACTTGGTTAAAGGAGTTCACTAACTTTAAACATCATTATAAAAAGGATTTAACAACTTAAAACATCCTGGTTACTTTGATTGATCCACCTTAAAACTTCATTAATTAAGTTGATAAATTCACTTCAATGCCTTTAATTAAAAAGGGTAAATCGCCTTTAAAATATCATTAATTAAATTAATTAAAAAATATAATTAATTAAATTAATAAATAATTAATTATCATTATTTAAATTTAATAACAAAATCAAAACATCCTTGTTACTTTAATACATTCACTTTGAAGCCTCATTAATTAAGTTGATAAATTAACTTCAAATGCCTTTAACTAAAAAGGGTATATCACCTTTAAAACATCATTAATTCAATTAATTAATAAATTTAAATATAATTAATTAAATTAATTAATTAATAATTAAATTTCATATTTTAAAAATGATTTATTAATTATAAACATCTCTGAAGGAAAGATTAATTAAAGTTAAAACAAGTTGATTAACTTTAAATAAAACATTTATTAAAAAGATTTATTAATTTAAAACATCATTAGAAAATTGATTAATTAACTTTAATACATCGTTATTGAATGATTAATTATCCTTAAACATCATTAAATAAAATGATTAATTAAATTAAACCTTCATTAACCAAGTAATTTGTTAAATTTAAAACACATCATTAACTAAGTAACTAGTTAACCTTAATCCTTATCAATTAAATAATTAATTAAATTAAATAATCATTATTAAAATATTAAATTACTCTTGAAAACAACGTTAATCAAACTCTTGCTTAATTTGTAAAATAATTCCAAGCATGAAGATGAAACCAAATTGTTTCGATAAAAAGTGATTTTCCAAAAGTGCCGATATAGCGACTATTGCTATACGGGCAGTTCAACAAACAAGTTTATGGCATTATTATTACAACCAAACATTACATAGCAAGGGTATGAGCATATAGACATGATAATTAACCATGATACAACATGTAGAGAGCATTTACTAACAATCTAGTTAACATTAACTACCACTTTTTCATATAACTTACTACTTGTTTACTTACTTTCTAAAACGACAACTTTTAGCAACATGAACCAAACCAACAATCAATGCATCACCAAATACATACAAAAAAGCATTCATAAATCATAAATATGAGCATTAAAATGGTTTAAATATTTTGGTTTTGGGGGTGAAGTTTTAGTCACCAAAATGCTTGCTAACTTAACCTGAACTGCACTATCTTTGCAAATACGACTAGAATCAAACTTTACTTTGCCAATGACTTGGATTTTTGGGTCTTGATGGGCTGTTTTGGTTCAGCCTAGATGAGAGTGGGCTCAGCCATGGTTCAATGCAGTGGAGATGGAGCTAGTTTTGAAGAGGATGGCTTAAGGAAGTGAAGAAAGGTGTTTAAACTTAGAATTTTTGAATTTATAAACTAATTTTGAATTATGTAAATAATTTTGGAAGCCATGAATGGATATGAAAACATGGAAGAATGTAAAATGAAGAAATGTGTTAGGGTACGGGTATTTATAGCCATGGAGAGAAGGTAAATTATTTAAATACCCTTTACATTAAGATATGATAAAGTTATCATGAAATCAAGGTCGCTCCATACCTCCTCCATCCCTCTTGCACACATTGACCTCCTAGGCCACTCCCTTAACATGTTTTTGTGTACTTACCTAGGTGCTTACGGTGATGGTTGTGTACTTCCTTAGGTTTATATAGGTTTTTATATGCATATTTATTCAAATCATGTTTTATTCTAAACTAAGCATGGCTACTGAATTTAACACTATAATTAACTTATCACATGACATATGTACATGTGTGTTCATGCATATATGAGTTACAAAAAAATTTGCGCAACGTTTTCGATGACTTTCCGATGCCGAAAAGTCGAAATTTCGGAAAACATTTTTCGGTCACATTTTCTATTTTTATTTGAACTAATTATTTTAGTAAACAAAATTTGAAAATGATTTTAATATCATTAATTAATATATAAAATATGTTTATTTGGTTATTAAAATCCATTATTTAAATATTCAAATACAAAGTGATTAATTTACGGGTCGTTACACTCTCCCTCTCTTAAAAAAATTTCGTCCCTGAAATTACTACGAAGTGGAAGAAGTAATAACTAACCTAAGAAAAATCAATTTACTTACTTGGTTTTCAATAAACCTGATTAATTATATGTAATAAACACATGCAATATAAACACTATAACAACCATATGTAATCAGGTAACTTGATGCAACCCAAAAGTAATGTAACAAACATATGCAACAAAATAAAGATAATATTCTATAATAAATGCTATACATCCAACATTCAAAATAGTTCCAAAATTTAAGAACTAAATGCCCATGTTTTATATTCAAAATATTTTCAAAATTTATTTTCGAATTCCTCAAAAAGAGAAGCAAATCAAAAACCAAAATCAAAAATGTCAAGGAGGGGGTCCTCCTAATAAAGCATGTAAAACTCTAGAATTAAAACAACATGGAGCTTTCAGTGGTATTTCGGCTCCTCCAAATACAACAACTATAGTGAAAAATTATTATCTCTTTTCCAAAAATTTCCAAAATCACATTTCCAAAAGCACCGGGATTTAAGTCCTAATAAACAACAATTCAGAAACCTTAGTTTATAAATTTTAACTCTATAAACTATGGTATATAGGATCACCCAATCAATCAATTCAATCAAACCAATCATAATACATAAAGGAAAAATCTAACACTTAACATTACTTAAAATGTCAAATGACTAACAAACAAATCTTAACTTAGGTTTAAAACTTTCTTGATCGTCTAAGAATATAAATAATTTCCTAAGCATACCATTTTGCTCATCAGCCTTTGGTTATTGCTTAGAGGATTACCTATGCTCCTTCAGACAAAATTGAAAGTCACTTTCTACTTAATTATACCAATATTTCTAAATCGCTTTAATTTTCTTTTAGTATTTTATTTAATACCAAAATTGTTTATGAATTATTTCGTAAATTTTCACAATAAGTTTAAAAATATTTTATAAAGTCATTTCTTTATAAAACACCAAATAATAACTTATTCTACTTTATTTACTTGTATAATACTCTTTTATATCCTAAGAGTACACACAAATACAAATTTTATTTCATTTTTCACAATTTAGGTGTAGATCTAATCAAATTTAGGTCTTTTAAAACTTAGTCAACCTCTCGACCTCTTTAACTTAGAGTGTTAAAATGGACGATGATCATGGGTTGATCCAAAACAACAAATAGTTTACACCACTTACATGTTTTAAACAAAAGCAACGGCTTTAATAAAACAATGTCTATTAAAACCTTCCTACCCTTTTTACCTTAAGGCGTTATAATGAATGATGTTTATGGACTGGCCCAATTAACACCAATTAGTTTACACTGCTTAGATGTTAAATAAAATCTATGGTTTTGATAAAACAATATTATCAAACTCTTCATATCCAATCTACCCTATTTAAATCAGTGTTAGCTTATCCCTTACCTTATCTAAGGGTAAAAATTCGTCTATCAAAACAATCTTTTATCCAAAATACTTTTTATTTGGAAATCAATTCCCTTTTAGAGAACTTTAAAAAACTAATTAAGCATACAACATATATTTCTTTTATGAAATAACTTCAAACAATTTTATTTACTAAAACTCACTTTGGGTTCTTTCAGATTTGGACTCATTTCGACCGCACAATGATAAAGAGAATAATTTACTAAGTACTCCACACGTTCATCTAAGCAAACATCTGATCGTCACTTAGAAGACTATTCAGATTACCACAAAACTAATCGAAATGTTTTTCCTCGAGTTATCCCAAAGAAAATGCATTCCATTTAAAATTTCTTTTCCAAAATATTTATCTTTTAGAAATATTTCCAAATAATACCACTATTACTTTTTCTCTAAATCTTTTGAAACCATTTCGAACAAATTCTGGGATTTAAACTTTTCAAAAACTATTTAAATGTCCTTTTAAGTGACAAATATATAATACTAAGTGTATTAAAACAAGGGTCAAAAACAAATGTCATTAAAACATCGTTTACTATAAACCCAAAACAATTTCTAATTTAAAATCCATCATTTAAAACAATATTTATTATTTCAAAAGAAAACAAAACAATTTAAGCGAATACAAGGGACACATCCCTAAAATCAAACTTAATACACAAAACATCCTCCCCCTAAAAAAATATAAATTACATCCCTATTTTCAAATACTGTAATTTTCTTCTTTAAAATACTCCTCTGCTCCATGGCTGAACATTGGTTCTTGTTATTCTCACATTCATAATTAAAATTTGCACCCCATTAATTATCAATCTTTAAAACGCAATAACTTTTTGTAGAAACGGCGGATTAACAAACCGTTTTCACCATTAAATCAAAAAAATTATTATCTTTCTAATGAGTGGCATTATGCATATGTTTCAAATTTTCTGCAATTATACGGTATGATTGTAGAGAATTCAGCAATTATATGCAATAATTGCAGAAAAGTCTGCAATTATATGGTATAGTTGCACTTTTCTACGATTACTTGGAATAATTGCAGACTTTTCTGCAATTATTCGATATAATTGCATAAAAGTATGCAATTATATGGAATAATTATAGAAAAGTCTGCAATTATTCCATTTAATTGTATTAAAGTCTGCAATTATATGGAATAATTGCTGATAGTTGAAAATAAATTGATAATTATTTCATATAATTACAGAAAATGACAAGTGTACGGAATAATTGTAGAAAAATCTGCAATTATAGGGAAGAATAGCGAAAAGTCTGCAATTATTCCATATAATTGGATAAAAGTCTGCAATTATTCCATATAATTGCATAAAAGTCTGAATTATATAGAATAATTGATGACATTTGATTGCAGATTAATGTTTTTCAAAAATTGCAGAATTCTCTACAAATATATGGAATAATTACAGCCTTACTACAAATATGATTTTTTGGTATCAACAATGGATCTCATTTTAAAGAGTGTAAAATTTATGATTTTTTTTGGTGAAAACGGTATGATGATCCGATGTTTCTACAGAAAGTTATGCGCGTTTGAAATGCTAAAAACGTAAAGGGTATTTGGGTCTTTGGCGTAGGCGGATTTGAAAATAAGGACTAGAAACGTAAGTTTATTATGGGGAGGATGTTTTTTCTATTTTGAAACTTAACAGGAATGTGAACCAAATATCCCTCAATTTAAATACCTTTTATAAATTTAAAACAATGTTAATCGTCCTGGGGGATGATTTATAATTTTCTTTTTAAAACCTTAAAACCATATATATTTTCCAAAGAAAATAAATCAAATTTAAATTCTTTTATTAAATTTGAAATAACATTAATTATCCCGAAGATAATAAATTGAAAGTGTGTAAGCTGTAGCTAGTTAACACTTAGGATCGTGTAATATGGAATATTATAATAGTGCGGAAATATAAACTAGATAATAGATAATAGAAATGAAATAAGCACACCAGGACTTTTTATACTGGTTCGAACTTCCCGTTCTACGTCCAGTCCCAGACTACACTTTGGATTTAAACTCTATAACCCCTTTCTTAACCCGGAGGAATAGGTATACAACACATGTGCAGCCGAACATGATTTTTCCGCCTCAAACAGCCGAAGAGGACTTTTACCGCCTGAACAACCGAACAGGACTTCTACTGGTACAAGTAAATAGTTGACGCTTGTGTTTTGAATAACACGGATATGTCTTTAATAGTACACCCTTCCTATAATCAAATCCTCAAGTATATATTGTGTGTGTGAAGATATGAAAGGAAGATATTGCTTAAAATCGAAAAATATATTAATTAATTCGGAGATTCAAGCAATATATAGATTGTGATTGCTTTTAGATTGCAAAGATAGATAGTAGAGAATATAGTAAGAAATCAAAATAAAATTCGTTAGTTTGGGAAGTGATTCTAACGTATTTATATAGTGAACAAATAGTTACAACTATTCACAAAAAGTTTCAATCAAAAGGTGCAGCCATATGAAACTCTTTGTAATTAGAAGTGACTCTTCAAGAAAACTAGCCGTTAGAGCCGTTCAGTCGACTGAGCAAAATCGACCAGTCAACCGAAAATTCGAAAACAGAGTAAAATGGTGCATTTCTATGCACTGAACAGGTTCAGTCGACTGGTTGTTTTCGGTCAGTCGACTTACCTGATCGTCAGTGCACAGTTTGCACAAATTTAAAGAATTTGAACTTTAAAGCTTCTTTGAGTATGTGCAAACTACTTGAGGATAGATTTTAACAATAATAAACCATATCTAAGACTAAAACTTCAGTAAATAATCATACTATACTTAGATTTGAAGTCTCATCTCCTTTGTAGTTTAATAGCTTGCATATCTCATTCTCTTTTTGTCACTTGATTGTATAGTCCAATCACTGATCATTTTAAGCTTTTTGTCATGAATCAAAACTCATGATTCAACATTCTCCCCCTTTTTGATTGATGACAACCTGTTTTTGATGATGCTATATATTAATAATTATATACCGGAAGTTATATATTCCTCCCCCTGAATATGTGGTGACATATCTAATCCTGCAAAAACTGGTTAGACATACAAATTTCTCCCCCTTGTCGTCGACAAAAAGGAAATAAACAACCATATAATCTGTTATCACATAAGCATTGTGAACTAACAACATAAATAATAATCACAAACAATCATAATTTTTCAAATTCTACCGGGCTATTTATATAAGCCCATCAACAATAAAGAAATTAAACGGTACTAGTATGTTTTTAAGAAAGTAACTTACTACCACCATCATGAATTACCGTTATTACTCATCAGAGTCTGAATCTGTTTCTTCTTTTTCTTCTTGTGCTGGTTCTTTGCCTCGTGAAGAACTTTCCATATATTGTCTGCCACCACCATATTTCCACTAGTATCAGAACTTGTATGTTCTTCAGATGTAGACTAAGAAAATGAGGTGTCGGGCGTTTTCCTGGATTACGATGTGAAGGTTCTGCAGTGGTCAAAGAGGAACAAGAGATTGCATCCCATAGAATTCCGAAAAAGCTTTTGATCTTATCAAACTTCCTGTCAATCTTCTTGTCGAGATTCTTAATGCGAGAATCCAAATTACTTGATTACGTGCAATGAGATCAATGGACTCTCGAGTGCTTTAGGATGGGGTGGTTGTGCGTATTTTATCTCCTTGTTGTTATGGATTAGCAGCTTGTTAGTGAGGCCTTGATTGCAAATCTTGGAATGACATGATAGTGAGCGGTCTTGGAGGCAATTTCATCAAACTAATTGTGCGGCTATTTAGAGTTTTAACTATGGAGGTGTCGGATTCTATTACTGAAACTTGTAGATTCATTAGGAGCCGCATAATATACTCGCCATAGTAAATGATGTTCATCCATCCTTGGTTGAAGGCTAGGAATTCATCAAGTATAAGCTTGGGCTAATTAATTTGAACATCACCCCAAATTGCATATAAAGCTCTATAATTCTCTGGGTAGACAAGCTCGTAAGACCCGGTATGAGGAAGAATTGTGTGCATTAAGGCTCGATGCATATAAAAAACTATTTAGATGAAGAAGAAGTGGATGAATGCGGAGTCTTGCAATCTTCCGGTTCAACTTTAGTATTCTCTATGTATGGTTTCAATAGAGACCGGTGATTTCCACGTTCCCATGAATTTTGAGACACATGAGGAGGTTGTGGTGTCTGATCCCATGGATACCGATAGGAAGATGTTGTGGGTTGATGAACGTAGGATGTAGATGTCCCGCAGAATTTCCAACCAAGTTGCTCCAGAGAGCTAAGTCGTTTTGAATTAACTTACTGTTTATAGTACATTTCTCGTTGTATTTCTATTGATTCCTCCGAATAACCTATGAATATTCCTTCATCGGATTTTGGATCGAATTTGCCAAGCTGGTCTTTAGTGTTAAGTATAAAACATTTTGAACCAAATACTTTGAAATAAGATATATTAGGTTTTCTACCATTTAAAAGTTCATATGGGGTGTGTTTTGTTAATGGTCGAATAGAAACACGATTCAAAACATAACAAGCAGTTGCAACAGCTTTTGCCCAGAAATGTTTTGGTAGAGTGCTTCCATTTAATAAAGTTCTAGCACATTCTTGTAATGTTCTGTTTTTCCTTTATACAACTCCATTTTGTTGTGGTGTTCGAGGAAAAGAAAAATTATGATTAATTCCTTTCTTGTTACAAAAATGTTCAAAAACTTCATTTTCAAATTCACCTCCATGATCACTTCTAATATTTTTAACTTTTAAACTTTTTATATTTTGAATTCTTTGAACAAAAATTTTAATCTTTTTAAAAGTATCACTTTTACGTTTCATGAAGATAGTCTATGTATATCTTGAAAAATCATCTACAATAACAAACACATATCTATTGTGATTAATAGATTGAACTTGAGTAGGTCCAAAGAGGTCATTATGTAGTAGTTCAAGTGGTTGTGTTGTAGATATGATTTTCTTAGATTTAAAAGAAGATTTTGTTAATTTTCCTAACTGACATGCATCACAAATATTATCAATTTTGAATTTCATATCAGGTAGTCCTTTAGCAAGTTTATTTTTAGCTATTTTATTAATAGTATTAATATTTATATGATAAAATCTTTTTTGTCATAGCCAAGAATCATTTTCTGTAGCTAATAAACACATGTTTGTGTTATGATTTACATTCATATTTAAAATATAAATATTTATATCTCTTATACCTTCAAAAATTAAATTTTGATTTTTATCAGAAATATTGCATTTATTTTCTAAAAAAGATATATTAAAACCTTTATCACATAATTGACTTATGCTCAATAAATTATGTTTTAAGTTTTTAACTAATAAAACATCAGAAATGAGGGGTAAGTTAGAGATACTGTTATTGCTCACATCACCTTTGCCGATGATATAACCTTTCGAATTATCTCCAAAAGTGACTAATCCTCCATTTGAGTAGACAATGTTAGTTAACGTGTCCTTATTACCAGTCATGTGTTTTGAGCAACCGCTGTCTAAGATCCATTTTCCTCTCTTTTTAAGTGGTACCTACAAAAAATAAAGATTAAGTTGGTACCCACTTTTCTTTTAGGGCCCTAAGAGTTAGGTCTTAGGAAACCAAACCCAAGCGGGTTCAGAATTCCCTTTATAAATATAATTCTTATTTTTATGAACAGTTTCCACAAATGTTTTGATATGTCTATTCCTAATTAAATTGTTATTTGTTTTAGGAATCCATATCTTAATAGTTTTAATATCTTTAGAAACTGTCTTCGTAATATCTTTCTTAATTTTGTTTTTATTCTTATTTTTAAACTTTCCAGATTTCTTTGAATTTTCAATTTTCTTATATCCTAGTCCCATTTTGTTTGAAGTAGACTGAGAATTTTCTAATACTGTAGAAAGATTCTCTCGTCACTTTAGTGTTAGATTTTAAGTCATTAATCTCAACTGATAAATCATCATTTTTATTTTTCTGAATTTCTAATTCCTGAGTTATCATAGAAAGTTGAGATGTTAAATTAGAATTAGATTCTTGAGACATTTCAAGTTCTTCTTCTAGAATTTTCTTTTCATCTCTTAGCATACTAACTTCTAATTTAGATCTATTCAGTTTTCCTTGTAACTCTTTATTTTGCTTTTTAATTTGTTTTACTAATATACTAGTTCTGAATTAATATCAACCAAATCTTCAAAACTTAATTCACTTACATCATCACTTGTAGCCATGAAGTATACATTTGCTTGCTCTATGTCACTGTTGCTGTCACTATCTGATGATGATGAAGAATCTGAATCATCCCATGTTACTGAAAATGCTTTCTTCTTGAATTTGTCCTTCTTGAATTTCTTTTTCTTTTTCTCTGGACAATCCTTCTTCATATGACCCTTTTTATGACATTCATAACATTCCATGACAGAGGATGATGGTTTACTGCTATTATTGTTATTGTTAGAGTTATTTTTGTAACTTCTGAATTTGTTATTCTTTTTGAATTTCAAAAACTTTTTGAAATTCTTAGAAATAAGTGCCATATCCTCTTCATCCGAATCTGAATCATCTTTTTCTGCTTGAAATGCTAGATTCTTCTTGTCTTGTGCTTGTACATTCTTTGCCTGCAAATTCACTTTATATAACATTAGATTTCCTATCAATTCTTCTGGTTTCATGGTTGATAAATCATTAGCTTCTTCAATTGCTAAGACTTTTCATTCCCAATCGTTCGTTAAAGAATTGAGGATTTTTGTAACAATATCAAAATCAGAAATTTTTTGATCTAGTGCCAATAGTGAGTTGTAACGATCCTGAAATTTAGCGCTCAAAAATCAACATCAAATACCTTACTTGTATTCGACTGCCATATATTCAAACGTCAAACTTCAGTTCGCCGAAGCTTATAACAACATCAGATGAATATAAACAGCGGAAATAAACTGAATATGATACATTACATCACAGATACAACATCATAATAATATCCAGTACCACATCAGAGTATCATAATACATATGCCTTCCATACTAGAGCACTACATATAGATACAATAACAGAAGATAATAACTCCACAACATAACAACAACAGAGTCTTCCAAAAATTCCAACATACATCTACTTGGATAAAGTCTTCAGAACTCTAAGCACTTCAAAAGATATCCAAGACAAAAGCTTCCCAAAATCTGATAGCTCCTAAACCCAAAAAGACTCCAAAATCCAGCTAACACCAAAGCACGGAAAACCTGCTACTAGGCTGCCCGTGTGGAAATAATGGGCACCCAGAGTTTAGAAAAGAAACAATAAACTCCGGGTCAGTCATGGGACTGTATGAGTAAACAAAACAGTTATTTGAAATAAACAGTTCAAAAGAGGAATCCGATATGCTTTTAGAAAAATGAAACTACCATAAGACCTCCCAACACACACACAATGCAACCGCAGAATTGGAGGAGATTTCTTCTTATGATAGTCAAACATGCTTAATACGAGGAAATTCTTTGATATTATTACTAGTGCATAGTGTAGAAAACATTTCGAAAGTATAATATTAATCTTAGCCAGCATAGACATTTCGAACTATGCCTACTATAGCTACCATCTAAACAGTGGTGACCACCATAAGTAAATGGCAGGTTCTACAACTAAAACCGTACAAGTTTCGTATTGGGAATTGGATTTCCAACAAATGTCCAGGCTAAGGAACTTCCTTTCCTCCTGCCGAATGGGATCGCCTCTGGCTGGACGTCCCGAGAGACAAACTGCTCTCTGCCAACACAAGGTCGGGTTACCCCTGTAACAGGTAACTCACGAATATGCCATCCCCCGGTCCTTTGGGACCTTTATCCAAGGCGCCTCGATAAACACACAATCACACAATAAATGAGATCGGAGTATCCACATAGGTAAGTACCAGGGCTCCATACCTGATACCACCCTTTTCCAGAAGGAAATGACATACCCTAAAGGGCGCGACCCTCATAACCTTGCCGCATATTCCTGTTTCGACCATTTCCGGGGTGTGAGGTCTGACGAAGTCTCGTCCACAAAGCTATGCTTTTTCACAAAGCCGTGCTTTGATCACAAATGATCAATAAATGATCATCACACAGCAACACTCAGCATGCCACATTACCAAATTGGGAATATATCACTGATAAATTTCAACTACATAACCTCTGAGCTCGTACGTCTCAGAGAAGGGTGTTAAGCTAAGAGAATAAATTCTCCGCCACCAACAGAAATGTATTTGAAAGAAATCAGCTTTATATCTAAAAATGTAATGTCAGACATGTAACCATACAAGTCTGTTCCGGGTTCGAACAGAACCGAAGGCACTTCCGAAGAAGTCCTTGCAATCCGGGTATTTACAATCCCGATCGGACTTCCCATCACTTAGGGAATCTCTATACCGGAGCAACTCAGTGCAGAGACAATCGATAGGTCATCCTATCGTTTTCATAAAAAACCCGGTCTTCAACACCGGTCTTCAAATGCTATCCATTACGACGTATCACTATTCGGAATGGGTTATATGACACAAAGGTCCTCTCCTGGCTAAACTGAATAGTGATCGATAAATTTTTGAAAACACATGAATATGACAATCACAAAGATTTATATTCAGGGTTCGATGTGGGTTTCGGATAACAAACTGAAATCCGACTCCCTGTCGCATCGAAGTAAAAATGCTGTTTCCCGAACAAAGGGGTTTTCACATCAATACAGAATCAAATCACAAATCACAGTTCAGTACCAAAACAATCACAGTATCACAGTAGAAATATCAATTCAGTACAGAATATTTGATGATAGTCAATCATCTCAAATTTGGGTGAAGGTGATTTAAAAGTGAATTGACCACATAATTATCTTCATAAATTTTGATTTTATAATTAATTATCCTTAACTATAAATTAATTAGATTTTAAATTAACTTAACTAATTATCTTAACTCATTCATTCTTAATTGTTAATTTATTAAATCTTAATTATCTTTATTAATAAATTATTCTCTAAATTAATCAACTCTTAATTACAAGATAATTACAAATTATTAATTATTTAATCACTATTTAATCATTATAAATAATTTTTGTTTTAAGTTAAAAATTTAAATATTTGATTTACTCTTCAAATATTTTATCAAATTCATTTCTTAAACAAATTTACTTTAAAAATTTAAGCCTTTAAAATACTTAATTTATTTCAGAGAATTATTTCAAAAACAATTTTAAACTTATGTTCAAAATTTTCACAAAAAAAAACTTAAATCCTTACTGTTTTGACCTGACCCGAGACCTCCCCGAGTCACCCCCGACAAAAATACTCCCCTGCTTCGCGTTCTAGCCAAAAACTACCCGAGTGAATATTTTTTTCAAAAATTTTGACTAAGTCCTAAAACCTACCCGGTACCATACTAAAACGACTCGTGGTCGACTTTGAGTTTTCACCTTAATCCCCCAAGTGAGACTTCGAGCTCTCCTCCCATCTTCCCCAAACCATCACAACTGATACCATCACCAGATCGTACACGTGCACGATCAAGACCGCCGCCGATGGTCGAAGCTGTGGCCACCAACAAGTCGACACTCATCCCCTAACACCCTACAAACACCTAGAAGCCCATCACATCGACGAAATCAATATTCTACTGTCGATCCAAACGGTACCCAGAACTGACCATCACTAACTTGCCTCGATCACCCACCTCAGGCTGTCAACAGTCGTGTGCTCACACTCGAACCTTCCACGATGTCTAACACTCACGCTGGCACTGGCGCGATCGACTCCGGTCGATCAACGACGACACGACAACTAAGTTTTTGACCCTCATAGAAAAATGGGTTTAAACCCTAGATCTCTGCCTACCCATCGCTACAATGCATTGGAAATTTATTCGACATTTTTCTAGTGATCTACCAACTTCTAGCAAGCCACGACCACGGTCTCGAGTATCCAAACTCCATTGATCACCAGAAATTCGAAAGAAATGATTTTGTGTTCAAACCCAAACTGCTGTTGGTATAATCAATGAAAAATCACAAATTTTGTTTTAAAAATCATGTTTTCGAGCAACAATTCACAATATATATTCGAACCAATGATTCATCATATTCGAAATTATCTTAAGTTTGAGTTTCCCTGTAAAAATCAAATTTTTTTAAATGCTGTATGACATCATATAGCTTGAACCCATTTTTAAATCCTCATTCAGGTGAAAACAAACAAATTTTGTTTTAAACTCGAAACCCAAAAATGATCAGATGAAGTGGAATTTGAAATTTTCTTATTAGTTTCTAACTTGTAAAAATCAAAAACAGAGAGAGAAGAACAATGTACAGAGTAACCTGTATATCTATACCTATTTACTAACTATATTCAAAGATAACATATAACATGCCATGAAATAAAGAATCATCTTCACAGTTAATTTAATGATTTTAAGTTGATGTTTACTCACCTTAGATATATTGATGAGCAGAGATGTTTATGGTTTGAAACTGCAGTTTGATCCGCCTCTTTAAAACTTCTTGCTTTGTTTTGTAAATTGATCTCGAGTTTGAAAATATAGTGAAGTTTATGTTTTCTTTTATTTCAGTTTTACTATGTTATGTTTTGAACGAAGAAAAGTATGGAAGTTGATATATAAAAAATTGTGTACAGGCTGAGGTATAGGTCAGTACAAAATTTTCTTTTATTTGGTCAGAGGATTTTGAAATTTGGAGGCTGATAATCTTGCTTGATGTACTAAAGGTAATGGCATTAAATGCCTTGGTCCCTTCTTATGTTTACATATATGATTTTTTTTCTTTTTGCAAGTACATTTCGTATATACCTATTAATATTTATAATGCCTTACTCTTGTATTTGCTGTTTTGGTCTTGCTTAATAAAAGATTGTCATAGTTGTCATTATTATTTGTTTTTATAGTTTGTAACTTATCTTATATATTTAAGTTTTAACACAATTCTTATTTGTTATGTATTTTATTTAAAAACTTAAACTATAAAATATTTATTTATCTCAATATTTCATTATAATATTAATATTTATAATAATTTATTACCCTTGAATTTCCAAAAATTAAATTTAAAAGTTCAAGTAAATCACTAAATTTAAACAACAAATTCCGGGATGTTACAATATCCCCTTCTTAAGAAAATTTCGTCCTCGAAATTTGAAAGAGAGAAAAACGCAAACAAGGAATATACGAATTTCAGAAAAAAGATAGAGAATTGGCTTACCAGTTTAAGCCGAGATGTCTATTCTGCAATTGGGATATGATTTCTTCATATTATCTTCGGTTTCCCAAGTGCAGTCCTTTGGATGGCCACTCCACTGAACTTTGACCAGTTTCACGACTTTGTTTCTCAATCGCTTCTCGTCATGATCTACAATTTTTATCGGCTCTCTTCTGACCGTTAAATTTGGAGTGATTTCAATATCCTGCTGAGCAGCTTCTTCAATAATACTATCTGGGTCATGCACATACTTCCGAAGACTAGAAACGTGAAACACATCATGCACGCCAGACAACCAGCTGGGTAGCTGCACTCGATATGCTAGAGGACCAATCCTTTCCAGAATAGGAAAAGGACCAATATAACGCGGTGCTAGCTTTCCAGTTTTCCCGAACCTCAATACACCCCGCATCGGAGACACTTTCAGAAATACAGAATCTCCAACTTGAAATTCCAACTCTCTTCTTCTGCGGTCATAATAGCTTTTCTGACGACTTTGGGCAGTTAATAACTTTTTTCGGATAAAATCAACCTTTTCTGTGGCTTCTTTGATCATATCTGGTCCAAGAATGAGTCTGTCACCTGATTCGATCCAGCATACAGGTGATCGACACGGATGACCATATAAAGCCTCAAAAGGAGCCATCTCTATACTGGCCTGATAGCTGTTATTATATGAGAATTCAACCAGGTGTAAATGATCCTCCCAGGAACCACCAAAATCATGAATGCAAGCCCGTAATAAGTCTTCTCGAATTCGGTTGACCCTCTCAGTCTGTCCATCAGATTGCGGGTGATAAGTAGTACTGAAATTTAATTTCGTTCCCAATGCATCCTGGAACGCCTCCCAAAATCTACTAGTGAAGATCGGGTCACGATCACTCACTATGCTGCTGGGAATACCATGGAGACGAACAATTTTCTTTATATATAGCCCTGCTAAGCTTGCTGCAGTCCGAGTGGATTTCACTGGAATAAAGTGAGCAGTTTTGGTTAGACGGTCCACTATAACCCAAATCGCTTCATTTCCCTTCTTGGTTCGTGGCAATCCGTCGATGAAATCCATCGATACCTGATCCCATTTCCACTTTGGTACTTCCAAAGGTTGAAGTAAACCAGCCACTTTCTTTTGATCGCTTTTGATTTGTTGGCAAGTAGCACAGCGACTCACATATATCGATATGTCTCTTTTCATTGTCTTCCACCAAAATGTTCTTTTAATATCTCGATACATCTTATTGACTCCTGGATGGATGCTAAGTTTAGACTTGTGACATTCGTTCAAAACTTCGCGTTTCAGATCAGGGAAGTCTGGAACACACATTCTACCCTTTAATCTTATAACTTCTCTATTATCCATCTCTAAATTTGTGTCTTCCCCCGACATATTCTTTTATGAATTCCTCGAAGAAACTCATCTTCATGTTGCTTGCTCGCGATCCTCTTAAGAAGAGTAGGAGCAATAACAAGATGAGCAAGAATAGCATGCTTCCTACTTAAAGCGTCGGCAACTACATTGGCTTTTCCGGGTGTGTACAGAATATCTAAGTCATAAGATGCCAGAAATTCCAACCAACATTGTTGCCGCAGATTTAGATCTTTCTGGGTGAAGAGATATTTCAAAGATTTGTGATCGGTGAATAATTCAAAATTTTCACCTATAACAGAAGAATTTATTAAGTATAAGTATATGTTAAGTTAATTCAAACTTAAAATTTTCTTTTAGAAAGCTGAAGGAGATTCTTACCCAAAAGATAATGTCGCCAGATCTTTAAGGCGAAAATAACAGCTAAAAGCTCTAAATCATGTGTTGGGTAGTTTCTTTCATGTGGACATAATTGTCTACTCGCATAGGCAATCACCTTCCCTTTCTGCATTAATACTGCACCTACCCCATCACCACAAGCATCGGTATAGACAGATAAATCCTGATTCCCATTGATAATCGCGAGAACAGGCGCGGTGGTTAATCTCTTCTTTAACTCCTGAAAAGCTTCATCACATTTCGGAGTCCAATTAAATTTTACATTCTTCATAGTTAGCTTGGTCATTGGACTAGCTATCTTAGAAAAATCCTGAACGAACTTCCAATAATAACCTGCTAAACCCAAAAAGCTTCGAACTTCTTTCGGAGTAGTAGGTTGCTTCCAATCTAGAATAGAAGAAATCTTGCTAGGATTAACAGAAATTCCTTCTTCGTTAACAATGTGGCCAAGAAACTTAACTTCTTTGACCCAAAAATGGCATTTAGAGAATTTGGCGAACAAGACGTTCCTTCTTAATATTTCCAAAACAATTCTGAGATGTTCAGAATGCTCCTCCTCCGTTTTGGAATAAATCAGGATATCATTAATAAATACAAGAACAAATTCATTCAACACTTCCCGGAATACACGAGTCATAAGATCTACGAAGTATGCTGGAGCATTGGTTAGCCCGAAAGGCATGACTAACCATTCATAGAACATATTTGGACCCCTGAAAGCGGTCAAATGAACACAATCTTCGGCGATTCATAACTGATGGAATCCCTGAGCTAGATCCATCTTCGAAAAGAAACGAGCGCCGTGCAATTGATCAAATAGATCTTCAATTCTAGGTAGAGGAAATTTATTTTTGAGAGTCTGCTTATTGAGATCGCGGTAGTCAACACACAATCTCAAAGATCCGTCCGATTTAGCAACAAATACTACGGCTGAACCCCATTCAGAAACACTAGGACGAATTAATCCTTTGCTTAGCAGATCATTAGTTTGCTTGACTAATTCCCCCTTTTCTCTGGGCGCCATCCTGCGACTTGCGTGAACTACAGGATGAGCATTTGGAATTAAGTCAATTCTGAATTCAATTTCTTGGTGTGGAGGTAAGGATTTTACTTCTTCGAACACGTCTGGAAAATCTCTAACAATAGGTATAGACTCCAAACTGGGTTCAGAATATCCCAAATTATACATCAACCCTTCCCTTTTAGGACTAGGGTCCTCACAAGAAATCTCAATAAAATCTCCAGATTCGGTTTTAATCGAAATCAATTGATTGCTACTGTAAGGACCCGCTTTTCCGTACCCCTTGAATAGACACTAATCTCCATCTATTTACTCAAGGTGAACGAAAAACCGAACCATTAGGGTTTAAAAGAAGAGGTAGAAGAAAAGATAGAAGAAAAGAGAAAGAAGAAACAACAGAACAACATCAGAAACAGAAACAATATCAGAATCTCACATATCGCAGCGAAACAAAATATAATAGATAATCACTAGTCTTTTAAAACAAAGAACTACATCAGTTTATACATACATCAATCAGAGTCAATATACAACAATGGACAGTTATATAACTTGTCCTCATACATAATACACAGCGGAATAAATATATCAGATACAAATACTACGTCTCGTCATCCAGCTTGCTTCCAAAGCTCCAGAATATCCAGAATATCCTGATAATATAACTCTAGGCTGCCCGTGTGGAAATTGGTGGGCACCCAGAGTTTAGAAGGGAAACAATAAACTCCGAGTCAGTCATGGTGACTGGTGTGAGATCGTAAAACAGTTATTCTTTAAAATAAACAACAGGATAATTTTAAAGTCAATTCGAAATGCTTTTGGAAAATGAAACTACCATAAGACCTCCCGCCACACACACAATGCAAACGCAGAATTGGAGGAGATTTCTTCTTATGATAGTCAAAGATGCTTACTACGCAAAATCAAATCATTTTTGATATTATTATTAGTGCATAGTGTAGAAAACATTTCGAAAGTATAGTATTAATCTTAGCCAGCATAGGTACCATGATACTATGCCTACTATAGCTGCTATATTAGATAGCAGGTTCTACAACTAAAACCGTACAAATTTCGTATTTGGGAAATGGATTTCCAACAAATGGTCAGGCTAAGGAACTTCCTTTCCTCCTGCCGAATAGGATCGCCTCTGGCTGGACGTCCCGAGAGACAAACTGCTCTCTGCCAAACAAGGCCGGGTTACCCCTGTAACAGGTAACTCACGAATATGTCATCACCCGGTCCTTTGGGACCTTTATCCGAGCGCTCGATATCCAACATCACACCTCATAAAGAAAGTGTATCCACATGAGTAAGTATCTGGGCTCCATACCATGATACCACCCCTTTCCAGAAGGAAATGACATACCCTAAAGGGCGCGACCCTCATAACCTTGCCGCAACATTCCTGTTTCGACCATTTCCGGGGTGTGAGGCTCGACGAAGTCTCGTCCACAAAGCTACGCTTTCTCAAAAAGCCCTGCTTCGGGTCAAACAAAATGATCAACCTATGATCATTAAGATATAAGATCAAACAAATGATCATATCACAAATGATCAAACACTGATCATTTTACAGCAACACTCAGTATGCCACGTTACCAAACTGGGATATATCGCTGATAAATTTCAACTACATAACCTCTGAGCTCGTACGTCTCAGAGAAGGGTGTTAAGCTAAGAGAATAAATTCTCCGCCACCAACAGATATGTATTTGAAAGAAATCAGCTTTATATCTCAAAGTGTAATGTCAGACACACAATCCATACAAGTCTGTTCCGGGATCGAACAGAACCGAAGGCACTTCTCACGAAGCCCTTGCATATCCGGATAATTTTCAATCACGTCGGGACTTCCCGTCACTAAGGATGATAAAACCTCTAAACCGGAGATCAGCCGATGTAGAGTAATTCGACGGTAATCCTTCCGTTTTCAAAAATATCCGGTCTTCAACACCGGTCTTCGAATGCAATTCATAACGACGTATCACATATTCGGAATGGGTTATACGACCCCATAGTCCTTTCCCGGCTAACCCGAATAGTGAGCGTTTATTTAAAAACAAGTGTGGCATTCAAATTCATCCAATTCACAACAAATACCTATCTAAAGGTAATTATCGATAGTCGGTTATTTAACTATCAATAAAGATGCGCGACATCATCAGATTCCAAATAATTTTCCCAAATTATTTTATCTTCCAAAATATCTTTTACTAGATATATTATTTCCACACTTAATCATTTGAAAACAATTTCAAATCAATTTCCACATTTCATTTTATCTTTGAAGATAAAATCTCAAAACAGTTCATTTCATATTGGAAAAGCATTTCCATACTTATTAAATAATAAGTATTTCACAAATCTATTCATTTTCAACATTTGAAAATATTCGATATACTTAAATCAATATTAAGTATATATTCATTCTTTAAGGAAATCATTTTTTTTTAACACATTTTATTTGAGTCAAAACGAATGTTGCGTAAAACATTGTTACGACGACTCAAAATCAATAGTATAAGGATTCAGAATTTAGATAGATATATGAATCCCAATACCATACAAAAATATTTCCTTTCGGAAACCATTTACTATAACAACAGTGTTATAGTCCATCATTTCCTTAAATTCCTCGAAAACGTCTATTTCAACAATAAAAGTTGAAATCTATGTATTCGATACTTATCACGTTTTAAAACATCTTTTAAAACAATTACTTCATTTCTGTAATATCGCTTTCCCAAAACAAGTTCATTTTACTTAACAATATATTCACTGTCCAAAATCGTGAATATACTTCACTAGCCACATTTCAATATTTTCTACACCTTTATTTCAATAAAAATTCGCTATCCAAAATCGCGAATATATCTTCTTTAAAAATCTTCTATATTAAATTTATCAATTCTATCGATTTCGAATTTATAAAACAACGTTTATAAATTTTATTTCTATTTTCTAAAGACTTCAATTTAATAAATCTCCTTTATTAATAATTCGATAAATATTCCATCTAAAGGTAAAAATCCAATTTATAAGTTAATCTCTTATAAATCTTTTATTCTACAGTTTCATCCATTTTATAACTTCACAATTTATAAATCTACAAATTTCATTCACTTACGAATTCCATAATATTTCATTTTAACACTTATAAAATTCGTTTTATAAGTCCAATATTTTTTTTTATAAAATATCAATTTTTATAAATCTTTCTAAACAATCGTTTATAGTTATTCAAAAATCCCAGTTTAAACCATTTTATAAATAAATCGACTTTTATTTCAAAAATCACCTTACGGTCATAATTCACAAAAATCTTAACTTTTATAACTTTAAAATTCTAGACGTTTATTTTTCTGAAATAAATCAATTCAAAAATTCGATAAACGTCTACTTTTCAAAAATCACTTTAAAATCTTTTTAAAATAAAAGTCGTTATTTTTACATTTCAAAACTGAATCCGATGATGCAACAGCATCAATCAGTCCATCACAACAGTCAATATCATATATCAATATGATAACAGAATATATCAAAATATCTGTAAATAATCAATACGGTGAGGAATCCAGTTGGATCCCTCCAACCTGTTTCCCTGCATCCACAGATGTTAGCACAATACCAATTCCGCTCCAGTACGGAATTATCGCGGTATATAGGTTTTTTTTTTAATCCGCTTACTAACGGCGCAATAGGGTCTCATCCGCTATACGAGGCGGGAAATCAATCAATCCAATATATACATATGCCAATATGTATATATTGCTATATATATAGATATATCCTAAAATATCTAATATCAACAATTCAAACAGTCAATCATCAATCAATAACTGTAAAAATTCCACATTCAATTTGAGTGAGAAGATCTCACCATGATTTTTAATTCCGATTTCAGCGTTTGATTTCGAATAAAATTAAACACGCGTTTAATTTTGCCCGAAATTCCAACTAGCTCCAAACGACTCCAAAACAATTGCATCGCGTAGTATCCGCAAATACGATCCCAATGCACTTTGTTTCGTCAATTTCTGATCACGCAGCAAAAAGATATCGTATTTTAAACATCGTACGAATTTAAATACAATTTAATATAAAACTTTAATTTACTTTAACCTAGCACTAATCTGGACCGCACGTTTTGAAATCATCAGATCTCGGCCGCGAAGTCCTTCTTCCCTCCCACGCGATAATTTCTCCAGTACGTTCACGCAAGAACCCAACGAGCCGCCACTTAGGGTTTCACGCTGCTCCTCCTACACTGCTTGAAATCACATCATACTACCACCATTACGAAGCCACCATTGCCAAGCACGAACGCCCCAAATATGGTGAATTCCGGTCGCCATCTAGCACGGAAAATCGTGCACGAAACGCACGCGAACGCAGGCGTTTTTCCCCCTCCACGTTGCTCGAGATTCGATCATGACCGTTCAGATTGAAGTACTTGTTGAGATCTTTATCTTTGTAGTTGATGACTTTGGATGGAAGTGAACGGATGAGGAGATCGGCGGGGAAGAAGGTCATGCGTTTCTGGCCATTGGAGCTGAAAGTGGCGGCCAGAGCTTTGAGATGAAACCCTAGTCTCTAATTTGCAAATGAAAGAAAGAAGGTCCTTTTATAGAAAATGGCCAATTTTACTATTCATCGAATTTTTTCGAACTCCGATTCGAGCGTGCCGGCTGACGTTCGTAAGGTTTACCCCGCGTTCCGAACGCAATGGAACAGGTTTCGGAAGCTAATTCGATCGTCTGTGCGAGATACGGAGAAAAACGATCAGTTTAAATTAAACCGATTTAAATCGATTTCGAGGCGTTTTAATTCGTATCGGACAAATGGTAAATCCAAAAATTACGAAATTTGAAATCTTACAATAATATCACATTACGGATCCGATGAAACTGGTTTCGTCGAAATCCGAGACCGTTTGAAAAATGACTATTTTTAACTCGACGAATTAAATTAAAATGATATCGATGCGTTTCTAGCTGCCAGGGTCAAACGATAACTTCGATTGCTACAAAAATTGAAATCCGATAATAACTAACCATTACGGATCCAATGGAACTGGTCTCGTTCAATTCTGAGACTGTTCGAAAATTGGCTATTTTTCAATCGATAATTAAATATTAAAATATTCAATTTTCACAGATTAACTCCAAATTCAATTTTAAGAGTTCTAAAATATTTCTATAACCTCAGTATGATTAAACAAAATTTTATAAATCAGTTAAAATCATATTCAATCCAGATTTCAATTAATTCTGGAATTTCACTATTAAATTATTGATTTAATTATCCAATTAACTCAATATTCGAATTTTAAATTATCCGACTTATTAATTCCACTTATAAATATTTAAAATAAATTAAATATTCGAATTTTAATTATCAAAAATTCTGGGTCGTTACAGCTACAATCCAATTTGGCTTCGTATTTCGCTAGCCAATCCATTCCGAGTAAGATTTCGAATTCATTAAAATCAAGGACAAAGAGGCCAATAGGGAATTGGTAACCAGAATATGAGATAGGAACATCTCTACATCGAAGACAAAGATTTGCTGGGCCTCCTACTGGATTCTTTACGCATATAGGCTCCTCAACGAAATCAGGTTCAAGATTTAGTTCATTTACAGTTTGCTGAGAAATAAAACTATGTGTGGCACCAGTGTCAAACGAAACTCGAACAATTCTATCATAAATAGTAAGGTTACCTTCCAGAACTCCCTTCCCCTTTTCTGCTTTAGAAGTTGCGGGTTGATCTTTAACTGCGTACACCTTTGCTACCAGTGCTTTCTTCATCATTGGGCAGTGTTTGACTTCATGTCCCTCTTCCTGACAAGCATAGCATTTCTTGGACTTCGCTGGAACGAATTGATTCGCTTGTTTCTTAGGCTTCGTACAACTAGTTGAGTAGTGGCCTTTCTCTTGACAATTATAGCAAGTAACATTCTCTGCTGTGTTTCCCTGGTCGCTCTCCTTTTTCTTCTTACCCTGCCATGGTTTCTTACCTCCAAACTTCCTCTTTTTCCAGTTTGTATTGTTCGTACCTCCTCCCTCCTTCGGGACCTCTTGCATATCCAAAGTAGCATATCTATACCCCATATCAATAAGATCAGAAAAAGGCTCTTTGACGTGGCCAGTCATCCTTTCGTGGAACTTCTTATTCATCCCCCGAATAAACTTTTCATTCATCTTCAAAGGTGTGTTCACCAACTCTGGACCGAAACGAGACAATTCATTGAATTTGTTTAGATACTCCTCAAATGACAAACTTCCTTGCTTCAAGTCCATGAATTCCTGATACATACGAGAAATCCCAACTGATGGCATATAGCGCTTCTCAAATACTTCTTTAAATTTCTCCCAAGAAAACTCATCTTCTGGCTTATCCACAGTGACTGTCTCCCACCATGCTAAAGCTTCTTCTTGAAGTTGCCAAGAAGCTATTAGTCGCATTTGATCATCCTCCAACTTTAACCCTCTAAAGATTCTTTCACAAGATCTGATCCATGCTTGGGCCTCAACAACAGATTCCTTGCCGGTGAACGGCTTACCACCAAGCTTCGAGAAATTCTTATATAAGTCAGCCAGATTCGGCTGATGCTGAATAGGTAAAGCTGCTACTGCTATTGGGGGAATTTGATTAGCTGTTGTGGCATTTCCTTGACCCCTAGTTCTTCCTCTTCGTCCGCTCATTCTTACTATCTGTAATTAGTAAGAAAATAGGATTAAGATCCACGGACAAAATATCTTAAGGAATATCAGCAGTAAAAAGAAATAGACAAGGAAAATTCAAGTTTTCGGGTTATACTCATTCTAGGATATACTTCACCCTATCTCTAATGAGCCATCTAATGTGTTATACTCCATAGCTAAAGTTCTTACTCAACCTTCAACTCTGATACCAAATGTAACGATCCTGAAATTTAGCGCTCGAAAATCAACATCAAATACCTTACTTATATTCGACTGCCATATATTCAAACGTCAAACTTCAGTTCGCCGGAGCTTATAACAACATTAGATGAATATAAACAGCGGAAATAAACTGAATATCATACATTACATCACAGATACAACATCATAATAATATCCAGTACTACATCAGAGTATCATCATACATATGCCTTCCATACTAGAGCACTACATATAGATACAATAACAGAAGATAATAACTCCACAACATAACAACAACAGAGTCTTCCAAAAATTCCAACATACATCTACTTGGATAAAGTCTTCAGAACTCTAAGCACTTCAAAAGATATCCAAGACAAAAGCTTCCCAAAATCTGATAGCTCCTAAACCCAAAAAGACTCCAAAATCCAGCTAACACCAAAGCACGGAAAACCTGCTACTAGGCTGCCCGTGTGGAAATAATGGGCACCCAGAGTTTAGAAAAGAAACAATAAACTCCGGGTCAGTCATGGGACTGGTATGAGTAAACAAAACAGTTATTTGAAATAAACAGTCTAAAAGAGGAATCCGATATGCTTTTAGAAAAATGAAACTACCATAAGACCTCCCGCCACACACACAATGCAACCGCAGAATTGGAGGAGATTTCTTCTTATGATAGTCAAACATGCTTAATACGAGGAAATTCTTTGATATTATTACTAGTGCATAGTGTAGAAAACATTTCGAAAGTATAATATTAATCTTAGCCAGCATAGACATTTCGAACTATGCCTACTATAGCTACCATCTAAACAGTGGTGACCACCATAAGTAAATGGCAGGTTCTACAACTAAAACCGTACAAGTTTCGTATTGGGAATTGGATTTCCAACAAATGGTCAGGCTAAGGAACTTCCTTTCCTCCTGCCGAATGGGATCGCCTCTGGCTGGACGTCCCGAGAGACAAACTGCTCTCTGCCAACACAAGGTCGGGTTACCCTGTAACAGGTAACTCACGAATATGCCATCTCCCGGTCCTTTGGGACCTTTATCCGAGGCGCCTCGATAAACACACAATCACACAATAAATGAGATCGGAGTATCCATATAGGTAAATACCAAGGCTCCATACCTGATACCACCCTTTTCCAGAAGGAAATGACATACCCTAAAGGGCGCGACCCTCATAACCTTGCTGCATATTCCTGTTTCGACCATTTCCGGGGTGTGAGGTCTGACGAAGTCTCGTCCACAAAGCTATGCTTTTTCACAAAGCTGTGCTTTGATCACAAATGATCAATAAATGATCATCACACAGCAACACTCAGCATGCCACATTACCAAATTGGGAATATATCGCTGATAAATTTCAACTACATAACCTCTGAGCTCGTACGTCTTAGAGAAGGGTGTTAAGCTAAGAGAATAAATTCTCCGCCACCAACAGAAATGTATTTGAAAGAAATCAACTTTATATCTCAAAATGTAATGTCAGACATGTAACTATACAAGTCTGTTCCGGGTTCGAACAGAACCGAAGGCACTTCCGAAGAAGTCCTTGCAATCCGGGTATTTACAATCCCGATCGGACTTCCCATCACTTAGGGAATCTCTATACCGGAGCAACTCAGTGCAAAGACAATCGATAGGTCGTCCTATCGTTTTCATAAAAAACCCGGTCTTCAACACTGGTCTTCAAATGATATCCATTACGACGTATCACTATTCGAAATGGGTTATATGACACAAAGGTCCTCTCCCGGCTAAACTGAATAGCGATCGATAAATTTTTGAAAACACGTGAATATGACAATCACAAAGATTTATATTCAGGGTTCGATGTGGGTTTCAGATAACAAACTGAAATCCGACTCCTTGTCGCATCGAAGTAAAAATGCCGTTTCCCGAACAACGGGGTTTTCACTTCAATACAGAATCAAATCACAAATCACAGTTCAGTACCAAAACAATCACAGTATCACAGTAGAAATATCAATTCAGTACAGAATATTTGATGATAGTCAATCATCTCAAATTTGGGTGAAGGTGATTTAAAAGTGAATTAACCACATAATTATCTTCATAAATTTTGATTTTATAATTAATTATCCTTAACTATAAATTAATTATATTTTAAATTAACTTAACTAATTATCTTAATTTATTCATTCTTAATTGTTAATTTATTAAATCTTAATTATCTTTATTAATAAATTATTCTCTAAATTAATCAACTCTTAATTATAAGATAATTACAAATTATTAATTATTTAATCACTATTTAATCATTATAAATAATTTTCGTTTTAAGTTAAAATTTAAATATTTGATTTACTCTTCAAATATTTTATCAAATTAATTTATTAAACAAATTTACTTTAAAAATTTAAGCCTTTAAAATACTTAATTTATTTCAGAGAATTATTTCAAAAACAATTTTAAACTTATGTTCAAAATTTTCATAAAAAAAACTTAAATCCTTACTGTTTTGACCTGACCCGAGACCTCCCCGAGTCACCCCCGACAAAAATACTCCCCTGCTTCGCGTTCTAGCCAAAAACTACCCGAGTGAATATTTTTTTCATTTTGACTAAGTCCTAAAACCTACCCGGTACCATACTAAAACGACTCGTGGTCGACTTCGAGTTTTCACCTTAATCCCCCGAGTGAGACTTCGAGCTCTCCTCCCATCTTCCCCAAACCATCACAACTGATACCATCACCAGATCGTACACGTGCACGATCAAGACCGCCGCCGATGGTCGAAGCTATGGCCACCAACAAGTCGACACTCATCCTCTAACACCCTACAAACACCTAGAAGCCCATCACATCGACGAAATCAATATTCTACTGTCGATCCAAACTGTAGCCAGAACTGACCATCACTAACTTGCCTCGATCACCCACCTCAGGCCGTCAGCAGTCGTGTGCTCACACTCGAAGCTTCCACGATGTCTAACGCTTACGCTGGCACTGGCGCGATCGACTCCGGTCGATCAACGACGACACGACAACTAAGTTTTTGACCCTCATAGAAAAATGGGTTTAAACCCTAGATCTCTGCCTACCCATCGCTACAATGCATCGAAAATTTATTCGAAATTTTTCTGGTGATCTACCAACTTCTAGCAAGCCACGACCACAGTCTCGAGTATCCAAACTCCATTGATCACCAGAAATTCGAAAGAAATGATTTTGTGTTCAAACCCAAACTGCTGTTGGTATAATCAATGAAAAATCACAAATTTTGTTTTAAAAATCATGTTTTCGAGCAACAATTCACAATATATATTCGAACCAATGATTCATCATATTCTAAATTATCATAAGTTTGAGTTTCCCTGTAAAAATCAATTTTTTTTAAATGCTGTATGACATCATATAGCTTGAACCCATTTTTAAATCCTCATTCAGGTGAAAACAAACAAATTTTGTTTTAAACTCGAAACCCAAAAATGATCAGATGAAGTGGAATTTGAAATTTTCTTATTAGTTTCTAACCTGTAAAAATCAAAAACAGAGAGAGAAGAACAATGTACAGAGTAACCTGTATATCTATACCTATTTACCAACTATATTCAAAGATAACATATACCATGTCATGAAATAAAGAATCATCTTCATAGTTAATTTAAAGATTTTAAGTTGATGTTTACTCACCTTAGATATATTGATGAGCAGAGATGTTTCTGGTTTGAAACTGCAGTTTGATCTGCCTCTTTAAAACTTCTTGCTTTGTTTTGTAAATTGATCTCGAGTTTGAAAATATAGTGAAGTTTATGTTTTCTTTTATTTCAGTTTTATTATGTTATGTTTTGAACGAAGAAAAGTATGGAAGTTGATATATACAAAATTGTGTACAGGCTGAGGTATAGGTCAGTACAAAATTTTCTTTTATTTGGTCAGAGGATTTTGAAATTTGGAGGCTGATAATCTTGCTTGATGTACTAAAGGTAATGGCATTAAATGCCTTGGTCCCTTCTTATGTTTACACATACGATTTTTTTTCTTTTTGCAAGTACATTTCGTATATACCTATTATATTTATAATGCCTTACTCTTGTATTTGCTGTTTTGGTCTTGCTTAATAAAAGATTGTCATAGTTGTCATTATTATTTGTTTTTATAGTTTGTAACTTATCTTATATATTTAAGTTTTAACACAATTCTTATTTGTTATGTATTTTATTTAAAAACTTAAACTATAAAATATTTATTTATCTCAA
Organism: Allium fistulosum; assembly: GCA_030737815.1. Lineage (NCBI taxonomy): Eukaryota > Viridiplantae > Streptophyta > Magnoliopsida > Asparagales > Amaryllidaceae > Allium > Allium fistulosum. The sequence continues at coordinate 424,185,246 of CM060908.1, forward strand.
TATATCATTATAATATTAATATTTATAATAATTTATTACCCTTAAATTTCCAAAAATTAAATTTAAAAGTTCAAGTAAATCACTAAATTTAAACAACAAATTCCGGGATGTTATTTGAGTGATATATATCTTGAAATGTAGAGTACATGTCATTTATAGTTTCGTTTGGTTTCATTTTGAAATTCTGGAACTGATTTTTTAACATAGAGATTTTGCTTTGTTTGACTTTATTAGTTCCTTCATGAGTTACTTTTAGAGTTCTCCATATATCATAAGCAGTTGTACACATACTGACCCTATTAAACTCATTTTTATCTAATGCACAAAATAACATGTTCATACCTTTAGCATTTGAAGTAGCATCAATTTTTTGTGCAACAGTCCAAGTTGAAAAGTCTTCTATTGGCATGGTATATTCTTTTTGGGTAATATTTCAGGTTTCAAAACCATTAGCTTGCATATATATCCTCATTCTAGTAGACCAGTAATTATTGTTAAGACCATTAAATTGTGGTGGTCGTGCAGTTGACTGTCCTTCAGTGAAACTAGTGTTAATGTTAATGCTTGAGTTGGTGTTACTTTCCATATTACTAAATATACCAAATAACTGTGTTACGGTTATAGGATGTCCTCGCTTTGATACCAAATGAAAGTGTGTAAGCTGTGGTTAGTTAACACTTAGGATCGTGTAATATGGAATATTATAATAGTGCAGAAATATAAACTAGATAATAGATAATAGAAATGAAATAAGCACACCAGGACATTTTATACTGGTTCGAACTTCCCGTTCTACGTCCAGTCCCAGAGTACATTTTGGATTTAAACTCTATAACCCCTCTCTTAACCCGGAGGAATAGGTATACAACACCTAAGCAGCCGAACATGATTTTTCCGCCTCAAACAGCCGAAGAGGACTTTTACTGCCTGAACAACCGAACATGACTTCTACTGGTACAAGTAAATAGTTGACGCTTGTGTTTTGAATAACACAGATATGTCTTTAATAGTACACCCTTCCTATAATCAAATCCTCAAGTATATATTGTGTGTGTGAAGATATGAAAGAAAGATATTGCTTAGAATCGAAGAATATATTAATTCGGAGATTCAAGCAATATATAGATTGTGATTGATTTTAGATTGCATAGATAGATAGTAGAGAATATAACAAGAAATCAAAATAAAATTCGGTAGTTTGGGAAGTGATTCTAACGTGTTTATATAGTGAACAAATAGTTACAACTATTCACAAAAAGTTTCAATCAAAAGGTGCAGCCATATCTCTTCAATTTGAATCGAAACTCTTCGTAATTAGAAGTGACTCTTCAGGAAAACTAGCCGTTAGAGCCGTTCAGTCGACTGAGAAAAATCGACCAGCAACTGAAAATTCTAAAACAGAGTAAAATGGTGCATTTCTGTGCACTGAACAGGTTCAGTCGACTGGTTGTTTTCGGTCAGTCGACTGACTTGATCGTTAGTGCACAGTTTGCACAAATTTAAAGAATTTGAACTTTAAAGCTTCTTTGAGTATGTGCAAACTACTTAAGGATAGATTTTAACAATAATAAACCATATCTAGGACTAAAACTTTAGTAAATAATCATACTATACTTAGATTTGAAGTCTCATCTCCTTTGTAGTTTAATAGCTTGCATATCTCATCTCTTTTTGTCGCTTGATCGTATAGTCTCATCACTGATCGTTTTAATCTTTTTTTCATGAATCAAAACTCATGATTCAACATAAATCACATTTATAATCTCTTTTATAAATCTAAAACTATATTAATTATCCCGAAAAGATAATTAATAAAAAATTTAATTTCCTTTAATAAACAAATCAATCATCTTTAACAAAATAGTTAATTACTTCGAAAACACTTTCATCAAATTAGTTAATTTACTTTAAACTCATTTATTAAATCAATTAACTAACTTAAAATATCATTTATCAAACGATTTATTAAATCCGAATAATCATTAGTTAAAATAAATAATTAATCTCAAACATTATTAACTAAAATGATTAACAAAATTTAAACACTATAAATCAAAATAATTAATTAAATTCAAATAATCATTAGTTAAAATGATTAATTAATTTAAAATATCATTAATCAAAATGATTAATGAACTTTAAACATCCACTTTTATGAAAACACAAGCTCAAGTTCAAACACACTTACAAGGGTTTAGGGGATGAAACTCAATAAATGCGGTATAATGGAAATCACTATAACGACACTTAAATGGTTTAAATGGAATATCAAGATTAATTTCTTTTAAACATCCATTTTCCAAACGGAAATTCAACCAAACAATCAATCAGATAATTTAACTAACATTTAATCAATCAACACTAGTTTATGGCATCACCTATATGATATAGTAAATTTTGAATGTGAGTTAAACTCATATTTAAATATTTCTCCTTTATTATAACTAAATTTTCTCATATATTTATCCTCTAATGTATTATCCTACCATTCAGACTATATTAAACAACTTTTTATTAAAAGTTTATTTTCAGCTTAACACTCAACTTTTAACTTAACCCTTTCACTGAACACCTTATAGTCAAACTGTGAAACTGAATTCACAAGGGGTTCATTCTTAAGGTTCCCTAATTCCTATTTACCTAACCTATACCTTACTAAGAAAATTTCCTATGAACTTATTCAACAATAGTTAATACTCAAACTGGACAAGCATAACTAAACAAATCCTAAATGATAGCAATAAAATATTATCATTTCCTAATAATGAGCTCATCAATATAGATATATTAATTTTTGAAAATCACCCTTTTATGTATATATAATATATTCCTTGGTAAAATTATTTCATTTACCATTTTAAAACAATACTACATGGGTAGGTCTATTCAAGTGTTTAGGAATCCCTATCGGTAACTCTAATCAAACGCATCGACCAGAATTCATATACCACTCAACGGATCAAACAACACAATATAAAACATTTGAATAACACTAACAAATATGCACTCAATATATATATTTATACTCTCAGACTTACCCTAGGACATTACTAATCCTATCCTTGGAGAGTTTACCCCACCAGGGCTTAGGGGTTCGCTAAACCTAAGCTTTGATACCAACAATGACAACCCACATTTCTGACTCCTAGGAACGACACTTTATACATCCATGGTATTCGTGTGCCGTTGCCCAAGCGTTCGAAAGACAAGTTGTCATGGGGTAAAATAAAGAACAGAACAAGATAGAATAGAGAACCCTCACAATGGAATATAATGGTTTATTTGATAAATTAATAATTGGAATTTCACTTAAATAATTAAATCTTGAGTTTTAAGCTTGATAAAAATAATTCAAAGGCCTATGAAATTTATATTAATAAGAATGAAGGTAAGTATAATTTTAAATTGGATTTATAAGTGGTTTTCTCGATTTTAAAAATAGCTTGTTTAAATTTACGTATAAAAATAGCCTTCCGAGGCACAGTCTCGGATTTCGACGAAACCAGTTCCTTTGGCTCCGTAATAGTGTATTATTATCGGATTTCAAATTTCATAGTGTTTAGAGTTATCGTTTGGTCGTACGGAATAGAAACGCGCTGAAATTAATATTGAAAATTCAATATAATAATTGGGTCCAAAAAGCTATCTTCTCCATACGATCGAATTAGGACTTGAAACCTTTTCCATTGTATTCAAAATAGGGGTATAACATTATAAACGCCTAGCGGCATGTCTTAATATGGGTTTGAGATTTTAAGTTACATAAAACGAGACATTTTGAAAATTAATTAAATTTATTATTCAAGTCAACCCTTCTTTTCTTTCTTTCACCAGTCACCATTCCTTTCAAAAATCACGTCCTCTTCTTTTAAAACACACATGCATCTTCTTCCTATAAACCACATGCAATAGTAAAGAGAAAGCAAGAAAAAAATAAAAATGGCAAGCTTCAAAAATCTGTATCTAAGAATCCACTCAACTAAAAATCTCAAAACCACTTCCTAAATTCTAGTTTGAGCATGAGCTTCGAATGGGTATACGATTTGTGGGATGCAGCATTGATTTAGCGATCAACTGTTTTGGGTTTGAAACTAGGGTTTGGGATTGGGAAGCGATGGATCATCGATTGGTGGATTGGAGGCCGTATATGGGTTCATGATGAAGTTTAGCATCTCGGAGCAAAAGATTGGAGCGTGCGATCGCATATAGAGGGGTGCAACATTTTACCATACGCGAGTGAGAGGCGAGGTCATGAATTTCTATAGGGTGCCAAGCTCGGAGATATGGATATGGGCGAGTGTGGCTTGTCGAGAGAAGCTCATCGACGAAGACGGAATTCGTTTTCATCGCTTGTAGCTCCGTATCACTGGAGATAAGTGCACAGCTTGGTGGGTTCCTTTCTCGTGCGTGTATAGGCATTGAAGAGGGAGAAGAAGGAAGGTAGTGGGTTATTGGGCCGGGTCTGTTAGTATAGGTAGTGGGCCTTTTTTTAATTAAATTTGTGTTGAATTTATTTTAAGTAATCGGTGAACTTATTAAATGTATAACGCTCACATGTGAGGTCGAAATTGGACGAAAGTTTTTGCATTGCGATCGTGGTGACAAGAGCTTTGAAATAAAACTAGTTTGGGCAAATTTGGAGCTTCTAAATTTTTTAGCTAAATTCGAACGCTGTTTGAATTTAGTCGAAATCAGGAATGAAGGCGATAACTGGAACAAAAGTGAGTAAATCTCACTCATTTTTGGATTGCTAGTTTAATTTAAAATGTTAAAAATTAAATTATTGGTTGATTAAATGATTTGATAATTATTATTATCAGTTGAATGTTATAATATATATAGTAGTATATATTCGTAGTTGGATTGATTATTCCCGCCTATTGGAGCGGATGAGACCCTATGCTCCTCACATAATAGCGGATGACCCTATATTACCGCGATATTCCGCCTCGAAGCGGGATTGGTATTTTTATGTTGTACTAAATCCGTGGATGCAGGAAAACAGGCTGGAGGGATCCAACTGGATTCTTCAAAAATGTTGAATTTAATTTCATATATAGTGATATACGACATGTTTGAATAATCTGTGATAGATTATAGTGTGATTTAAATTTATTGATGCTATGGTAGCACTGGCCAAGATTTTGGTATTTTAAAATACCATAAATATATATTTTGAATTTGAATAGAAATTGAAAAGAGATTTTGGAAGTGAAATATTTATATTGAATTTTGGATTAATTAAAGAAATTTATTTGGATAAAATAAATGGTTTGACTTTGTACTTGACCATTCCATGATATTTAAAATTGATATTTTGGAATAATGTATATAAAGGATTTTAAATAATAATTCTTAAGTGATACTTGTTTAAATATAAAAGGTTTTAAAAATCGAGATTTTTAACAGGTTGGGAGAATAGAAGGGAATTTGGAAATAAATATAAAATTGGTTATACTGGAACTTAGATAAGATTTCTAAATTACGAAATGGAAATAGAATCGAGATTTGGTTAGTTTTTGGAATATAGTTGGGTTATTTAAGAAATTGATTTATAAATGGAATTTAATTTAGAAATCGATTTATAATGGATTTAAGTGATGTGAAAACTGTTGTAAACTGGAAATGGGACTATGAGATTTATAAACAATGTTTATAAATAAAGTGAAACGATTATAATTTGATAAATTGATGATATAAATTCACGGTAAGAATTTATAATAAGATGGGTAAATCGGTTTAAAAAGAAAGGATAGATTTTTCTTTTGGAAATGTGAAAAAGGGATTTATGAAATTAGGGACGTAAATCGATTGGTGATAAATCGAGAGAGATTTATAAATATTAGATTGGTTATATCGGAGTTGAAAAATATATTTTATCAAGAAGTTGAGTTTGTTCTTAAAAAAGAGGATTTTTAATTATTGAACTAGGTGCTTTAAAAATGTTTTAGCATAAAAATATTTCAGAAAGATAGTTATTTAAATGTTTTTAAATTGTCAAAATGAATTATGATTTTTATAAACAAGTCTTGTAAAATGATTAGAATTTTATTAATAAATCAGAATTAATCAGTATTATTATTTTAAAAGATAAATTATTCAATATTAATATAGTTTTATATAATAACTTTTATTTAAGAGTATTTGCCTAAATTAAACTTGGAAAATTATTATAGAAACTTTATAAGCATTATTTTGTGATACTTATTAAATAAAGTTTTCAGAAAGTAATGGTATACTTTCATGGCGAAATCGGGAGGCAGAGATTGCCTACAGTTAAGTTTGGATTTCTTTGGGATAGAGACGTAATCATTGAGCTGCGAATCCATGGTTGGTACCGCGTAGTGCTTTCCATATTTATTTTAAAAGGTTTTTCAAATATTTTTAAAGGGAATGTTTTGTGAACATACTTATTCCGATAAGATAAGTGTATACCTTTTTGATAAAGAGATTTAATTTATTGAAATTTAAATTAAATAAGGCGTAGGGATTTCGGTGGGAAATGAATCTTTGATTGAATGACTGTTTATTGGATAGTTAAATAACCAACTATCAAATCTAGACCAAAAACATAACTTTGGGAATATCTAGGAGAAACACGAGGATTATATGGCACAATTACCGTCGAATGTGCTATACTGTACATATAAAATCGTTCGTCCATTTAGGACGATGATAAGCAAATCCGTCCACTAACTGTTAGGAGATGATCTCCGATCTTATTTTCGTCTGTTTATTTCCTAAAGAACCGGGGTTGAGTTTACCGGAAATATCGAACGTTGTTTCGAAGAGACCGGGATCGGATTAGTTATTCGAAAACCACTTCGATCCAACGAATACGTTTTCGAAGTGAAGACAAGAGCATGGAATCGAAGTTGGAGCATTGAAGTGCAAGGGCTAATCGCTACTAATCCTGAGGATGATTCCAAAATGGATGTAGTAGGAATAGTGCCTTCGGTTCCGTTCAGACCCAAAATGGACTTGTATGGATGAATGCTATCAGTACATTGTCATTGGAGGAAATGAGCATTCTAAGTGAAAATTCGTTAAAAAGGTAATCGTAGCCTTAACTTCATCAACCGGAATGACTGAAAATCAGGGGAGATGCAACAAGGCTAAGTGGGTCGCACCCAATTAGGGTATGTTATCACCTTTCTAAATACCCTTGGATATATTATTAATTATGGATAAGGTGGTGTGGGAAAAGAGCTCTCGATGAGGGTGGGAACACCTAGGGTGATAGCATATTCGGTTCTATCCAGGTTAGGGATAGGGCCGATCTTGTGTTGTAGGGAATGCCGACGAGGTCCTCGGTACATTTTTCTAGATGTGTACCATGATAGATGGTACCTCAGTGCCTAGTCATTGTATGGAATCCATCCTCCAATATGTGCCTTTACGGTTTTGGTTGTAGAGCCTAATATACTGGAATTTAATAATGTAACAATTTCGGCTATTTGAATAAGTATTTGTACTTAGACACTATTGTAATATCGGATGATTTTGATATAAAATGTTTTGGTTACCGTAAGGTAAAAACCCGTCGTGTTTATGTGTGGCGTGGTCTTACAAGATACCTTTGTTTTTCAAAGGATTTTGATAACTTTAATAAGTCCAAATTGAGTGTGTTTTCTCACGCTGGTTTTCCAGACTAACTTGGGTGTTATTTTATTATAATGCTCAGGTCAGATCGAGTATTACAGATTCAGGTTAGGATGCTATGGAGCTCAGGAGACGAGTTAGATGACGAAGACGTATTACACGTACTTGATTATTTTCCGCTATCTTTTAGGCTGTGTAGTCAGCACTAGTGAGGACAAGTTATTATAATTGTCCAGTATTGAGTTATTGATTTGTTGTACTTTGATGATGTAGTATAAATAACAGTTCGAGTTCTTTTTGTATAAAGACATGTTATTATCTATTATATATTGTTCCGCTGCGATTGTAAGATTCTATGTTGCTGTTTCTATTTTTTCTTCTATCCTTTTTTTATTTACCCCTAGCAATCGGTATTTCCGACACTTGAATACTTTGCATGTTATACAGTGGATGCATAAATGTCAATTTTCGAGGGTCGAAAATCCCGGGTCGCTACATTTGGTATCAAAGCCGAAAGTTAAGAGAGAACCTTGGCATTGGTGGAGTGACTCATTAGAGATTGGATCAGTTATACCCTAGAATGAGTTTGAGTGTATTAATAGATATGACTGCGTATTTGTTAGTGATATAAAATTTGTTTTATATTGTGTTGGTTGATCTATTAAGTGGCTTATGGATTCTGGTCAATACGAGTAATTAACATTATTGATAAGGATCTCTAAACACTTGAATAGAGAAACTCGACATGGTATTGTTTTGAAATGGGGTAAATGAAACAATTTTACCCAGATTATTTTTATATATGAAAGAAATAATTTTTCGTAAATTATTATAGTTGTATATGGTGTGCTTGGTTGTAAGGAAATGATAATATTAAACCATTATCATTTGTTGTTGTGGTGATTGAATAAAAGTTTATATTATAGTCAACAATTAAGGAATAATTTCATATAAAGAAATGGAATTATGTAAATGTCATTTTGTAAGTGTGATTTATAACTTGAAAAGAAATGAAATTCCAAAAGTATATTTAAATATGATTTGTTAGAAGGGTTTGTAGGCTGGGAATTCGGGAGTTTAATTCCCGTTGGTTTTGAAATGTTTTTCAAAGTCTTGGAAAATAATAGTGATATTATTTGGAGAATATTTTTGAATTGAAATATTTTTAAAGGGATATTTAAAGGGATAAAGGCACTGAAATCACTTCGGTCGCTGGAAAATAATTTTGGTGATGACTGCAGCATCATCGACATTCATTTTCGAGTTTCCAAGGGAGCGATTGCTACAATTGGGTTTTGTTTTGGAAAACTGGTTTTGGTTTGAAATTCAAAGGAATAATTTGATATACCAAAGGATCTTGTGTGTGTATATATAAATGATTTCAAAATTGATTTTGAAATATTTAAGAAATTGTTTAAACTTTGGAGTTTTGATTTAAAATGTTTTATGGAATATGAATAAGTTTGATAACTTATAAAAAAATTAACTTAAGATAAGTTAAAGAGAGTGAAATTTGAAAATTTAGCCTAAGTTAGGCTGAATCGAGTAATTATTGAAAGTAGAATTTATTAAGATTTGAAATAAATTAGAAAATGGACTAATTAAATTAATTAGTTAGTTGAATATGATTGAAAGGTGAATGGATAAAATTGAATGTGGAAATGGAAAAATGAAATTTAATTTGAATAGAAATGGAGATAAACTTAAGTGGTGAAGAGATAATAAACATAAGAACATTTGTATAAAATGGTGATGATAGACTTAAGAAAATTCATGGTGAAATTCTTAAGTGAAATCGGTATTAAAAGGATACACTAAGTGAATGTGAATTAGAAGTGTGAATGATAATTGTGAATAAGTGAATATAAATGAAATGAATGTGAATAAGAGAAATTGGGATAGCTAAGAATCAATTGGAATTTAATACGTAAGTTGTACGTATATTATTCGCATGACGGTATGATCCAGATTCGAGCACAAAATTTCGAGATAATTTATATCGATCTGGGTTAGGATTTTTCACTCGATTTTCGACGGCGAACCCTGGTTATGGATTTTTGATTGATTCTGAGATTCTCTATCATAGTATATGGTTATGCAAGGAGAATAACCGTTTCCGATCAAGGAACCCGATCTGAGTCCGCACTAGGGAGTCGTGTGAATGATACTAGTTCGGAAGTGAAATTGTGCGATCGAGTGAGCGATCAGATTTGATATTACGTACAGATGATATATGTACATCGTACGGGCTTAAGTAAAGCAAATATTGAAAATTTTGAAAAAGAATAAATAAAATGATTTTGAATTATATGTTGGATATTATTGGTGAGTAAGGTGCATGTATTTAAAAGCAAAAGCTAAATTGATGTCTTCGATATCATAAGAAAATTGAATTGCTCGACAAACAGGTACATGTTTAAATTGTTGTTTGAAGTTGATGATTTTATGATCGAGCCACTTGGCTTTTGTTTCCTTTTGATGATTTGGGCCCGCAGTGGCAATTTGTAGTTGTTTCGATCTAGCTGCGCAAAGGAGACGCTGGCGAAATTTTTCGAAAATTTAAAGAGCTAAAAAATTTTGAAGAAAATTTTTAATAACTAAAACTGGATTTGAGTTAGGATATGAAATGATTGAATGGATAATATTATTGGAAAATCTGTGGATGAGTTTGGAAAACTAGAAAAAGTGATAATGTGGTTTCAATAAATTAATTTTGGGAAGTTGTTTCAACCGATTTATTTTGGGAAAGTTAATGGGTTTTGGACCATTCTTCTTACCTTGGTAATTTCGGGGACGAAATTCTTTTAAGGGGAAAGGAATGTAACGACATGAAATTTTTGGTTACATGAAATTGGAATATTTAATTGATTTTAAATATTTAAAAGTTAATTTTAACTTGAATTTCAAATATAATGCTTTATTTGATAAATTAATAATTGGAATTTTACTTAAATAATTGAATGTTGAGTTTTAAGCTTGATAAAAATAATTTAAAGGACTATAAAATTTATATTGATAAGAATGAAGGTAAGTATAATTTTAAATTGGATTTATAAGTGGTTTTCTCGATTTTAAAAATAGCTTGTTTAAATTAACGTATAAAAATAGCCTTTCGAGGCATAGTCTCGGATTTTGACGAAACCAGTTTCATTGGATCTGTAATAATGTATTATTACCGAATTTTAAATTTCGTAGTGTTTGGAGTTATCGTTTGGTCGTATGGAATAGAAACACGTTGAAATTAATATTGAATATTCAATATAATTATTGGGTCCAAAATGCTATCTTCTCCATACGATCGAATTAGGACTCGAAACCTTTTCTATTGCGTTCGGAATAGGGGTATAACATTATAAACGCCTAGCGGCATGCCTTGATAGGGGTTCGAGATTTTAAGTTACATAAAACGAGACATTTTGAAAATTAATTAAATTTATTGTTCAAGTCAACCCTTCTTGTCAACTTCTTTTCTTTCTTTCACCAGTCACCGTTCCTTTCAAAAATCATGTCCTCTTCTTTTTAAACACACACACATCTTCTTCCTTTAAACCACATGCAACAGTAAAGAGAAAGCAAGAAAAAAATAAAAATGGCAAGCTTCAAAAATCTATATCTAAGAATCCACTCAACTAAAAATCTCAAAACCACTTCCTAAATTCTAGTTTGAGCATGAGCTTCGAATGGGTATATGATTTGTGGGATGTGGCATTGATTTGGCGATCGACTGTGTTAGGTTCAAAACTAGGGTTTGGGATTGGGAAGCGATGGATCATCGATTGGTGGATTGGAGGCCGTATATGGGTTCATGATGAAGTTTAGCATCTCGGAGCAAAAGATTGGAGTGTGCGATCGCATATAGAGGGGTGCAACATTTTACCATACGCGAGTGAAAGGCGAGGTCATGAATTTCTATAGGGTGCCAAGCTCGGAGATATGGATATGGGCGAGTGTGGCTTGTCGAGAGAAGCTCATCGACGAAGACGGAATTCGTTTTCATCGCTTGTAGCTCCGTATCACTGGAGATAAGTGCACGGCTTGGTGGGTTCCTTTCTCGTGCATGTACAGGCGTTGAAGAGGGAGAAGAAGGAAGGTAGTGGGTTGTTTGGCTGTTAGTATAGGTAGTGGGTTTTTTTAAATTAAATTTGTGTTGAATTTATTTTAAGTAATCGGTGAACTTATAAAATGTATAACTCTCAAATGTGAGGTCGAAATTAGACGAAATTTTTGCGTTGCGGTCGTGGTGACGAGAGCTTCGAAATGAAACCGGTTTGTGCGAATTTGGAGCTTCTAAATTTTTTAGCTAAATTTGAACGCCATTTGAATTTAGTCGAAACCAAGAATGAAGGCGATAACTGGAACAAAAGTGAGTAAATCTCACTCATTTTTGGATTGCCAGTTTAATTTAAAATGTTAAAAATTAAATTATTGGTTAATTAAATGATTTGATAATTATTATGATCAGTTGGATGTTATAATATATATAGTAGTATATATTAGTAGTTGGATTGATTATTCCCGCCTATTGGAGCGGATGAGACCCTATGCTCCCCGTATAATAGCGGATGATCCTATATTACCGCGATATTCCGCCTCGAAGCGGGATTGGTATTTTTATGCTGTACTAAATCTGTGGATGTAGGAAAACAGGTTGGAGGGATCCAACTGGATTCCTTAAAAATGTCGAATTTAATTTCATATATAGTGATATACGACATGTTGAATAATCTGTGATAGATTATAGTGTGATTTAAATTTATTGATGCTATGGTAGCACTGGCCTAAATTTTGGTATTTTAAAATACCATAAATATATATTTTGAATTTGAAAAGAAATTGAAAAGAGATTTTGGAAGTGAAATATTTATATTGAATTTTGGATTAATTAAAGAAATTTATTTGGATAAAATAAATGGTTTGACTTTGTACTTAACCATTCCGTGATATTTAAAATGAAGATTTTGGAATAATGTATATAAAGGATTTTAAATTATAATTCTTAAGTGATACTTGTTTAAATATAAAAGGTTTTAAAAATCGAGATTTTTAATAAGTTGGTAGAATAGAAGGGAATTTGGAAATAAATATAAAATTGGTTATACTGGAACTTAGATAAGATTTCTAAATTATGAAATGGAAGTAGAATCGAGATTTGGTTAGTTTTTGGAATATAGTTGGGTTATTTAAGAAATTGATTTATAAATGGAATTTAATTTAGAAATCGATTTATAATGGATTTAAGTGATGTGAAAACCGTTGTAAATTGGAAATGGGACAATGGGATTTATAAACAATGTTTATAAATAAAGTTAAACGATTATCATTAGATAAATTGAAGATATAAATTCATGGTAACAATTTATAATGAGATGGGTAAATCGGTTTAAAAAGAAAGGATAGATTTTTCTTTTGGAAATGTGAAAAAGAGATTTATGAAATTGGGGACGTAAATCGATTGGTGATAAATCGAGAGAGATTTATAAATATTAGATTGGTTATATTGGAGTTGAAAAATATATTTTATCGAGAAGTTGAGTTTGTTCTTAAAAAAGAGGATTTTTAATTATTGAACTAGGTGCTTTAAAAATGTTTTAGCATAAAAATATTTCAGAAAGATAGTTATTTAAATGTTTTTAAATTGTCAAAATGAATTATCAGTTTTATAAACAAGTCTTGTAAAACGATTAGAATTTTATTAATAAATCAGAATTAATCAGTATTATTATTTTAAAAGATAAATTATTCAATATTAATATAGTTTTATATAATAACTTTTATTTAAGAGTATTTGCCTAAATTAAACTTGGAAAATTATTATAGAAACTTTATAAGCATTATTTTGAGATAATTATTAAATAAAGTTTTTAGAAAGTAATGATATACTTTCATGGCGAAATCGGGAGGCAGAGATTGCCTACAGTTAAGTTTGAATTTCTTTGGGATAGAGACGTAACCATTGAGCTGCGAATCCATGGTTGATACCGCGTGGTGCTTTCCATATTTATTTTAAAAGGTTTTCAAATAATTTTGATGGGAATGTTTTGTGAACATACTTATTCCGATAAGATAAGTATATACCTTTTTGATAAAGATATTTAATTTATTGAAATTTAAATTAAATAAGGCTTAGGATTTCAGTGGGAAATGAATCTTTGATTGAATGATTGTTTATTGGATAGTTAAATAACCGACTATCAAATCTGGACAAAAAACATAACTTTGGGAATATCTAGGAGAAACACAGGGATTATATGGTACAGTTACCATCGAAGGTGCTATACTGTACGTATAAACTCGTTCATCCTTCTAGGACGATGATAAGGAAATCTGTCCACTAACGGTTAGGAGATGATATCTGATCTTATTTTATCTGTTTATTTCCTAAACAACTAGGGTTGAGTTTACCGAAAATATCGAACGTTGTTTCGAAGAGACCAGGATCAGATAAGTTATCCAAAAACCACTTCGATCCAATGAATACGTTTTCGAAGTGAAGACAAGAGCATGGAATCGAAGTTGGATCATTGAAGTGCAAGGGCTAATCGCTACTAATCCTGAGGATGATTCCAAAATGGATGTAGTAAGAATAGTACATTCGGTTCCATTCAGACCCAGAACGGACTTGTATGGATGAATGCTATCACTACATTGTCATTGGAGGAAAATGAGCATTCTAAGTGAAAATTCCTTAAAATGGTAATCGTAGCTTGAAGCCTCATCAACCGGAATGACTGAAAATCAGGGAAGATGCAGCAAGGCTAAGAGGGTCGCACCCAATTAGGGTATGTTATCACATTTCTTGATACCCTCAGATATATTATTAATTATGGATAAGGTGGTGCATGGAAAAGAGCTCTCGATGAGGTTTGGAACACTCGATGTGATAACATATTTGGTTCTATCTAGGTTAGGGCTAGGGCCGGTCTTGTGTTATAGGGGATCCTAGCGAGGTCCTCGGTACATTTTTCTAGATGTGTACCGTGATAGGTGGTACCCTAGTGCCTAGTCATTGTATGGAATCCATCCTCCAATACGTGCCTTTATGGTTTTGGTTTTAGAGCCTAGTATGTTGGAATTTAATAATGTAACCATTTCAGCTATTTGAATAAGTATTTGTACTTGACACTATTATAATATCAGATGATTTTGATATAAAATGTTTTGGTTACGTTAAGGTAAAAACCCATCGTGTTTATATGTGGCATGGTCTTACGAGAAACCTTTGTTTTTCAAAGGATTTTGATAACTTTAATTAGTCCAAATTGAGTGTGTTTTCTCACGCTGGTTTTCCAGACTGATTCGGGTGCTATTTTATTATAATGCTCAGGTTAGACCGAGTATTACAGATTCAGGCTAGGATGTTATGGAGCTCAGGGGACGAGCTGGATGACGAAGACGTATTACACGTACTTGATTATTTTTTGCCGTGTGTTAGGCTGTGTAGTCAGCACTAGTGAGGACAAGTTATTATAATAGTCCAGTATTGAGTTGTTGATTTGTTGTATTCTGATGATGTAATGTATAAATTAGATGTAATGTATAAATAATAGTTTGAGTTCTTTTTGTACAAAGACATGTTATTATCTATTATATATTGTTCCGCTGCGATTATAAGATTTTGTGTTGTTGTTTCTGTTTTTTCTTCTTTACCCCTAGCAATCGGTATTTCCGACACTTGAATACTCGACATGTTATTCAGTGAACATATAAATGTCGATTTTCAAGGGTCAAAAATCCCGGGTTGCTACATAGTACCAAATGATATAGTACAAAAGGTTACTACTTACATGGAGCTATCAGAGTTAAACAAAAGTACTACATCTAACAGATTTACAGCTATACATTCCGACTTGTCATTTTTGGATACAAAATACATCTTCATAATCATACAGTGGAGAAGTAACTGGATAACTAAGGAGCTGCCTGCTCGATCATCGTCTTTAAAGAGCTCTAAAGAGAAACCTGCTACTCTCGGACTACTCAAATATAATTGAGTACCCGAGAGTTTTGGGAATATAAACAACTCGGATCAGACAAAATGTCTGGTATGAGTAAAACTTTGAAACAAAAGGGGATGTATTTAAACAATAACATGTGGGACCACGCCACTAACATGTAACGAGTTTTCTCCCACATAAACAACAACCAAACGTAAAAAAATGGAAATGAACAATAGAGAACAAATCCAAACATATATGATGGGCATAATTAGTATAAACATCCAGACTTGAAGAAAGGAAATAGTCTGAACAAAATCTAAACTGGACAGAATGGATAAAACAAGATAACAGTCGAAACTTGATAGAATGGACAAAACCTATAATTAGACATTGTGAAGAGTGGTTGACTCTTCCTGTTGAAATTGCAGAAAAACAATTCGAAGGTTCAAATAAAACAAGGAAAGGAAAATTTTCAACAATGACTAGGAGGGTGCACCCCCATTGAAGTATAACTCTAGAGATATACTTCTGAGAAGCTCATTTCTCTATGACATTTCTCGGAACCCTCCAAGCCGGACCCCGCAAAACCCTACCAAGAATCTGAATATTTCACATCTAATAGCGCCACCGAATCCAATCTAGGTGATATATAAAAGTATCCTAATAGGAGCAACCCCACGTTGCTTGGCCTCCTCTCACGCTTTGGTTTTAGTCATTTCTGACAAAGGATATCAAAGCTCAACGGAGCAAAAAAATCGTCTTAGAATGATGATAATAAAGAAGCTGAAGTAACCGATAGCCGAGAAACCAACTATCGAGGATATAAAACGATTGTATATGGAAACTAAGTCTTGTATACTTATCACTACTCGTTGAATTTAAACTTATATTATTTCTTGGTTAACAATAATACCGGACAAGTCAAGGTAGTGTTACCTCAAAGTCTTGTCTCACGATTATTCTTAATTTTTGAAATGAGGACAAGTCTACTTCCTCAACGTTTAATGTTAAGCATACAAATAAATCGTTTCCATATAAGTGATATCGCTTTACGGAAATTAATTCATTTCCATAAACGAATCAAACTTTTTATTTTAAAAACCGAATTCGTGCTTGGGCTTCACAATACAAGTATTATCTTTAAAATACTTTGTTAAAGGAGCTCACTAACTTTAAACATCATTATAAAGAGCATTTAATAACTTAAAACATCCTTGTTACTTTGATTAATCCACTTTAAAACTTTAAAAATTAGGTTGATAAATTCACTTCAATTACTTTAATTAAAAAGGTTAAATCACCTTTAAAACATTATTAATTAAATTAATTAAATTAATAATTAATTAATTATCATTATTTAAATTGAATAAAAAAGTCAAAACATCCTTGTTGCTTCGATACATTCACTTTGAAACCTCATTAATTAAGTTGATAAATCAAATTCAAATGCCCTTAATTAAATAAGGTAAATCACCTTTAAAACATCATTTATTCAATTAAGTAATAAATTTAAATATAATTAACTGTATTAATTAATAAATAATTAAATTTAATATTTTAAAAATGATTTATTGCTTATAAACGTCATTAAACGAAAGATTAATTAAAGTTAAAACAAGTTGATTAACTTTAAATAAAACATTTATTAAAAAGATTTATTAATTTAAAAACATCATTAGCAAATTGATTAGTTAACTTTAATACATCATTATTGAATGATTAATTATCCTTAAACATCATTAAATAAAATGATTAATTAAATTAAACCTTCATTAACCAAGTAATTAGTTAAATTTAAAACACATCATTAACTAAGTAATTGTTAACCTTAATCCTTATCAATTAAATAATTAATTAAATTAATTAATTAATTAAATTAAATAATCATTATTAAAATGGTTAATTACTTTTTAAAACATTGTTAATAAAAATCTTGCTTAACTTTTAAAACAATTCCAAGCACGAAGATGAAACCAAACGGTTTCGATAAAAAGTGATTTCTCGGAAGTGCCGATATAGCGACTATCGCTATGTGGGCAGTTCGGCAAACAAGTTTATGGCATTCTCATTACAACCAAACATTACATAGCAAGGGTATGAGCATATAGACATAATAATTAACCATGATACAATATGCAGAGAGCATTTACTAACAATATAATTAACTTTAATTACCACTTTTTCATATAGCCTGCTACTTGTTTACTAACTTTCTAAAACGACAACTTTTAGCAACATGAACCAAACCGACAACCAATGCATCACTAAAAAAACAACAAAACATTCATTAGTCACAAATATGAGCATTAAAATGGTTTAAAGACTTTGGTTTTGAAGGTGAAGTTTTACTCACCAAAATGCTTGCTAACTTAACCGGAATTGCACTATCTTTGCGAATACGACTAGAACCAAGCTTCACTTTATCAATGACTTGCGTTTTTGGCTCTTGGTGGTCTGTTTTGGTTCATCTTAGACAAGAGTGGGCTTGGTCATGGTGCAATGGAGTAGGGATGGAGCTAGTTTTGAAGAGGATGGTTTAAGGAAGTGAAGAAAGGTCTTTAAACTTAGAAATTTTAAATATATAAACTAGTTTTGAATTATGTAAATAATTTTGGAAGCCAGGAATGGATATGAAAACATTGAAGAGCTTAGAAATGAGAATGAAGAATGTAAAATGAAGAAATGTGTTAGGGTGGGGGTATTTATAGCCATGGAAAGAAGGTAAATTACTTAAATACCCTTTACATTAAAATATGATAAAATTATCATGAAATCAAGGTAGCTTCATACCTCCTCTATCTTTCTTGCACATGTTAACCTCCTAGGCCACTCCCTTAACATGTTTTTGTGTACTTACCTAGGTGCTTAAGGTGATGGTTGTGTACTTCCTTAGGTTTATTTAGGTTTTTATCTGCATATTTAGTCAAATCATGTTTTATATTAAACTAAGCATGGTTATTAACTTTAACACTATAATTAATTTATCACATGATATATGTACATGTGTGTGCATGTTTCTATGATTTATAAAAATGTAAACAATGTTTTTGAAGACTTTCCGATGCCGAAAAGTCAAAAGTTTGAAAAACGTTTTTTGGTCACATTTCTATTTTTATTTGAACTAATTATTTTGGTAAACAAAATTTGAAAATGATTTTAATATCATTATTTAATATTTAAAATATGCTTATTTGGTTATTAAAATCCATTATTTAAATATTTAAAAATGATTGAAATCTTCAAATATAAAGTGATTAATTTACGGGTCGTTACAAAAACAATTCAAAGATTTTGAATCAACAACAAGGATAGGAATTTTCCAACAAATGGCTAGGAAAGTGCACCCCTCTTACTGATAGTATACGTCTAGAAATATACTTGAGAACTCCGACGGCTCTTGGAAACCTCCAAGTCGGACTTCGCCAACTTTTACCGAGAATCTGAGTATTTTACATCTCTGAAGCAAACAACCGAATCCAATCTACAATAGATGTTAAGATACCTTAATGGGAATAATCTCACATAACTTGGCCCCCACTCGCTCTTTGGTTTTGTCACTTCCGACAAAGGATAGCAATGCTCAAATGAGCAACAAATCATCTTGGAATTGACGAAAACACAAAAGATAAAAAGATTTATTCCAAGGTTCAAGATAGGAACAAGGAAAATGATTTTATCCAACATAACTTGGAGGGTGCTCCCCCTACAGCGAAAGTATACCTCTATATAAAGTATACTTGAGAACCCATTCCTAACACGCAACACTCTCGGGAACTTCCAAGCTGGACCCCACTTCACACGAGCATCCGAATATACTCACATCAATGCATGCATGCTATCAACACCACTAGATTAATGTGAATATGCCCTAATGGGTGCGACCCACATGGCTTGGCTCCCACTCGCTCTTTGGTTTTAATTTCCATGGTATTGGATGCCAATGCTCAAAATGAGCAACAAATCGTCTTAGAGTGACGAAGCACAACAATGACTAGGAGGGTGCATCCTCCTTACCCACTCTTTGGTTTTAGTCATTTTCGAGAAAGGATATCAAAGCTCAAAAGAGCAACTCCTCGTCTTAAAGTGACGAACTACAAAGAACATAGCGGAATCGAAATCAATAGTCGATAAATCAACTATTGGAAATAACAAAGTGGTTCACATATGGGAATTAAATCGCATACCCTTACCATGAATAAATAATCAAACATTTAAAACATTTGATTCACGCTTGAGATCGATTTTGACATTTCAAATATTTATAAAACACCTTTAAAAATGTTCTTTGTAATATTCTTTTTAAAAAGGAAAATTATATTTCTAAGTGTACTAAAACAAGGGGTGAAAAACAAATGTCATTAAAACATTGTTTACTATAAACCCAAAACAATTTACACTTAGCTTTATCTTTAACCAATTCTTCTTAAAAGATCTTCTCAATTATAAACTATTATGTATAAATTTCCACAACATTTATTATCCCAAAAGATATTAAATCAATTAATTAACTTAAATAAATTTGTTAAATTAATTAACTAAATTCAAACACCTTTAGTGAGTTAGTTAATTAACTTTAAATTACTTTTATTAAATCAGTCGATTTACTTTAAACTCCTATTAACCCAGTTAATTAACATTTAAACACCTCTTAATTTAATCAGTTAATTAACTATAAAACATCATTAATTAAAATGATTAATTAATATTTAAAACCTCATTAATTTAAATGGTTAATTAATTTCAAATACCGTTAGTTAAAATGATTAATTAACTTTAAATATCATAAATTAAAATGATTAATTAAGTTCAGATATCGCCAATTAAATTGATTAATTAAATTCAAATATCATTAATTAAATTAATTAATTAATTTAAACATCATTAATTAAAATGATTTATTTGATTAATTAAAATGATTAATTAATTTCAAAATTATATTTTAAATGCAAATATCAACTCAAGTTCAACACACATAAAGGGTTTAAGGAGATGATAAGTGATGGTATAGCGAAGAATCGCTATAACGATACTTAAATAATTCAAATAGAATGCCATGATTATTTTCAACCAAACATCAATATGGCAACATAAGAAAATAAATAAATAATTATTGGCATGAAACCCTTTAGGGTCTCTTTGCAGATGTTCTCTGCAAAACAATGGTTATGGATCATATATAAATAGTTAGATGAGTCCCCTACAAATTGGATAATATGTCATTGGGTTTCCTATTCATTTGAGATTATTTAAAGGTAATCAATAAAGAAATCTCTTGAGTTTAAAAACATTCTTTAAAAGAGAGTTTCTTTAAAAATAAAACGGCCTTTAGAAATAAAGTAGTTTAAATTTTAAGGCTTTTATTTAATAGCTAAATAACATTTAAACTCTTCATTTAAAAATAATTAAACCTTAATTAAATCTTAATTTAATTATTAATTAGTTAATGATTAAACCTTTTGATAAATAAATAATTAAATAAAAATCTTATTAAATAAATAAATAATAATTAACCCTTAATTAAATAATAACTAATCCTTAATTAATTAAATAATTGTAATTAACTTACTTGATTTACTTAAGTTGTTAACTAATGATTAAGTACTAATTAACTTACTTAAGTAATTAATTAAATAATCATTAATTAATTAATTATTACTTTCCATACTTAAAATAAGTTTTGAAAACACCTTTCAAAAATATTCTTAAGTAAAAACATTTAAATTAGCAAAAGAGTTCGTTTTTACGAATTACATATATAGTGACTATCCTATATGATCCTTAATTTCAAAACTTGATTTTTATATCAAATTAGTTTAAACCTTTTCTTTTCATACCTTAACCCATTTTATAAACTTTGAATAAGGTTTTTGGAACCAAACAAAGTAAAGTTAAAAACTGTATGACTTCCTTGAAAACACATAAGTGAAAACAATTTCAATTAAGGGATTTCGATGCCGCAACATAACCATAAGTTCACATGGTAACTTTCTTTAGTCTACAACATTGTATATGTGATTACAAACACATATATATAGGATATAACATCATATTGTAAGCAAAGGTCCTGATTTGAAAAACCTTGCTAACTTTAACTTTACTATTCCAAGTTTTAAACAACAATTACATTCAAACACATACGTATCCAAACAAAACAATATCATGCACCCTACAACCAACATATTTAACAACCAAGTAAGCAATAATTTTTATCAACATTAAAGTTTAAAACTTTTAGTGAAAAGGCGAGCTTTTCTCGCCTAAAAGCTATAAAACACTCCGAACTTTCTCTATCTTTTGAGCATGACCCAAATCCTTGCTTTTAACTTGGAAAGTGAAGATTTAAAGGCCTTAAAGCCTTAAGTGGGTTCAGCCATGCATGCTTAGGGCTCGGCCATGCTTGGGTGATGGGGTTTAGGGGCTTGTTTTGGAAGAGAAAATGTAGGAAAGAAATTAGGAGCTTTTTAAACAAAGTTTAAAGGATTCTAAAGTAGAAAAAAAGATTTTTCATTTTAAAAGGTTCATAAAGAAGCCATTGAAGAACTTAAGGAAGAAGATGAGTTTATAAAGTGAGAATAGGAATGATAAAAATGAGAAGGAAAATTAGAAATTTGTTTTTATATAAAATGAAATTACCAAATTACCTAAATGCCCTCTAAGTACCTACCCTCCACAAATGCTTTGCCACCTCACCAACCATATCCCCTTCTCTTTCTTATGTTCTAACATGCATTTAATTCATATGTACTTTATGTTTTCTTAAGTGTCATTTCATATACTAATGTTTTTAAGGAAGTGACATTTACTTGTACTTATGTTTCCAAATGACTTAAACATCTTTTTGTATGCTTAAGCGCACACACACACACACACACACACACACACACATATATATATATATGTATATGCATATATAATATAATCCTACTCATTTAAATTCTTTATATCTACACTAAAGAGTTCATAATGTTTCCAACAACTTTTAACCGACGAAAAATCAAAAATTCGAAAAATGATTTCCGGTCACATTTTAAATTTTTCTTCGTACTAAATATTTTTGTAAACTAAATTTGAACACCATTTCACCATCACTAGTTCTTATTTAAAATATTTTTATTTTTATTATAAAATCTATTATTTGAGTATTTAAAATTAATTAAATATTCGCAGATCAAAGTGGTGAAATTCCGGATCGTTACAGAACCACATAGCCTTACGGCAAGTTACAAGGTCACATGATTTACATTTTTAGCAAATCTCACTTAGAATGCTAACACTGCCATCCTAGCAACAATGCAATGCCAACATTCATCTATACATGTTATTTTGGATATGAACAAACCGATGGCACTATTTCTACTACATCTTTTTTGGAATCACCCTTAGGATTAGTAGCAAGTAGCCCTTTTACTTCAAAGAACTTCGTCTTCGATCATCTTCAAGATGTCCCAATCCAAATGCTTATGATGGTTCAAAGTGCTTTTCGAATAGCTCATGCTTATTCAATCCCAGTCACTTTGAACCAACAATCGACAGTTTCAAAACCGGCCAAGATTTGGTGGTCAATTATTTAACTATCAAATAAACAAATAATCGAATCAGAGATTTAATTTCATATGTAAACCAGGCATGATTAAGCACATAAGTAACCACTAAGCCTCTTTAATTAATCCTTTCATTAATTAAAATCACTTTTCAAATATTCGTGTTAAAATACCTTTTTTAAAGATATATTCACAACCCTCTCTACTCTTTTCCGTATTTGAAAAATATTCATACACTTATCTCGACGGTATAAGTATGTTCACAACCATTTCACATTCAATACTTAGAGAACTTTTTATATACCTATCTCAATGGTATAAGCATATTCACAAAACACTACACTTTCAATACCTAGAAAATGTAACCATATACTTATCTCAATGTATAAGCATATTCACAAAACACTACACTTTCAATACTCAGAAAATGTAACCATATACTTATCTCAACGGTATAACTATATTCGTAAAATCTTAAGATTCTACTTCCAAACCCATACTTATTTGGGTTAAAACAAATGTCATTTAGAAACGTTGACAACAATAACCCAAAACACTTTTGGTGTAAGTAACAGGGTCGTATAGATATTAGACCAGATATACTAACCTCCACTTTTCGATTTTAGAATTTTACTATCCATCGATTAACAATGAAGTTGGACAAGTTAGAGAACTATCCCTGCCTCAACATACTTTCTTAATTCTCACAGATAGAGACGAGTTTCCATACCTCGGAATTTGGCGTTAAGTATGAAAAGAATACTTTCTATAATGCAATAACTTATAAAGAACATATATGGAAATTGAAATCTCATTCCTTTTATAAAACTCCTTTTATAAATCTCATTTCTATTTATAAAACTCATTTTATAAATCTCTTTCTATTTAGAAAACTCCTTTTATAGATCTTATTTCTATTTATAAAACTCCTTTTATAAATATCATTTCTATTTATAAAACACCTTTTATACATATCATTTCTGTTTATAAAACTCCTTTTATGAATCTCTTTTCTATTTATAAAACTCCTTTACTTATTACAATTTTTTGATTTAAATAGGACTAAATATTTTCTAAAAAACGATCATTACATATATCACTATAAATTTACAAATAAGATATATTTCTCCAATTTATCAAAATGATATCATTTTCCTTTCATAAAATATCATTTATAAATCTATTCTTTTATTTATAAAACACCATTTATATATCTATTTTTCCATATAATATTATATATAAAGCGTTTCACAAATAATTATTTCAAAATATTTTTATATTCGTTAAAAATTTAATCACTTTATTATAAAAGATAATTCCCTTTTTCTTTATAAAAAAACATCCGTTATTATATTAACTTTTCTGTAAAATAAATATTTCCCTAAATACTTTTAAAACATTTCCAAATAAATTAGAAGCGATTAACAAAAAGGTTGGAGTAAAATAGAGAAGTTCAAAAACCATTTCTAAATAAAATGCCATAGAAAATTCTAAAAATAACATTTAAAATCACCTTCTGAATCAAAACCATTTTCAAATAAAAACAGCAAACCATAGTATTTCAAAATACTATAATGAGGCATAAAGCTACCATAGCACTTAACAAGTACTTCCATGGATCTACAACTAAAAAGTTCAACTTTTCAACATATCAAAGTCATGTCCAATATGGCCAAGCTACCAAGTTTTGACATTCAACAATTTATATAATAAGTATATAACTAAAATTTAAAATCATAACGGCGAGGAATCTAGATCCCTCTAAAAAATTCTCTGTATTACTTTATTTCATTTCATATGTTATCCACTTTTCAAAGTGGAAAATCAACCAAACCAAACAAAAAATCATTTAAGCAGGCAAACCATAATTTATATCTACAATATATCATATAGTGTTCAATCAAAGGTGAGTTAACACGCTAAAATTCCAGCTAGTTTTTATACGTTCCTACTTGATCTAAAATCGAATGGCGTTCGATTTTATCTTAAATACCTACTTACTCCAAACTTAATGAAACCAACTCCAGTGCATAGATGATGCTGCTACAAGCACAACGCGAAGGACCACGTCTCGATTGGACCTCGTTTGTAGAAGATATGAATTTTATAAGTTTACGGATTAAAACTTAAATTAATTAACAATTAAATTAATTATCCCTCTCACTTAATCATCTTCTTCCCCCCGCTCCAAAATCACAATTGCCTGTACATGCATGCATATACCTAGCCTCCACCGTACATGCACCACCATCAACAGAGCTACGGTCGACGAAATCGAACGAAACCACTTGCAATCAACTCCCCTTCAAAAATGCTCCGCAATCGATCCAAAATCATTAAGCTCAAACCCCTTTCTCCTTATGAACTGTTACCCCCACGCATGAAACCCTAGTGACACATCTTGCCATGGTTGATCAGAGCCCCCAGACCGATGCCAAACGACTCCTCTTCAAACCAATTTTACATTGGCGCTCTCCATTTCTCCAACCGACGCCTTTAGCTCCTCTACCTTACCTCATTTTCTATGGTCGAAAATGACGATCCTCTCCAATCACCACCACATTCCACCAACCATACATAGATTCAAAGATCTCACTCATATGAGCACAACGGATCCAATGGCGCTTGATTTCATTGAGCGAATCTCTGGGAATAATTCGAAATATAAGCAGCTGGGTTTAATTTGCTATAGGCAAATGAAAAGAAGAGAGGGAGAGAAAACGTGAATGGTAAGGGTAGGGATAAGTGTTATTTAGAATAAAATAAATATTATATTTTATTCTCTTAGGTTAATCGTCGAACATTTCAAGCCCGCACGATCACATAACACGTCTGATCGTCATAAAACTCGTCGGCTCACATCGCCTTATTATTCCAGTTCCGATGACATTAGTTTTGTCAAAATAAAAAATTGTGCCCCGGGGTGATAATTTCACACTTTTTGAGACCTTTTATCGATAAAATGATTTTGAATCTCATCATTATATTTATTCGAACTACTTATTTTTGTAAATATTTTTCTATAACAAGTTCACCATTATTATTTATTAATTGAAAGGAGTCATTAAACTATAAAATTCAATTATTTAAATATTTAAAATTAATTAAATATTCAAAAATCAAAACGATAAAATTCTAGGTCGTTACATTCTTCCCCCTTAAAAGAATTCGTCCCCGAAATTCCCAAAGGAAGAAAAATATCTTCACACCCTTAGACTTATAAAGTTCATTATGTTATAAAAATTTCGACATCACCTCCTTTACGCGTCTAGGTCCGAAAAAAATCACAACATCAATATAAGCTCATATCTGGGACCTCTCATATCTGGGGACAACACAACAACAATATATAAGTATGATATACCTTATAGAGTATGTATGACACATAATAAACACACCCGTTAAGCATAAACACATACCATTTGTCGAGCAATCAAACAATGCTTATGAGACCAAAAGCAACTAGCTAGTCTTTGCTTCCATATACATGAGTTTCGCTTAAATACCAAAAAAGAGAGTTAAGTACGACAAATGAAATAATACAACTGTTCATTCATGTATATCATGAATCTAAACCTGCTAAATCACATATAGAAATCATCTCCCATAAACATGCTATATCAAACCATATAACTTGCATTTCTAATGTAACAAGCATAAAATTACATTAAAGCATGTACGATGTACATATGTCTTCCGTACGTAATATCAAATCTGATCACTTGCCCGATCACATAAACTTCTCTTTTGAACTAGTATCGCTCACTCGACTTCCTTAGTGTGGACTTCAATCAGGTTCCTTGATTAGAAACCTACATTCTTCTTACATAGCCATATACTATGATAGAAAACTTTAGAATCATATCAAAAATCTATATCAAGTGTTCGTCGTCAAGAATCAAGTGAAAAATCCTTATTCAGATCGATGTAAATCACCTTGAAATCATGTACTCGAATTTGGATCAAGAACAGTTATGCGAATAAAATGATGTATATACAACTTACATATTTGTTCCATTTGTTTTGTGACACCCCCCCTCTATACTCACACTAACCAAGGACACTACGGGGTAATGCCGTCAACTAGCACGAAGAATAAGGCTGTTGAGGAGCGACCATCTGTGTAATTTCTTTGTGCGAGTACCGATATGTCAGATAATATAACTTACATTTCATTTCAAGAGGAAATCCAACATATCAAATACAAACTCAAAGCTACCACACAGTGGCTATGTGGACTTCGGAAACAAATATATAAATAAACATAACACAAATCAGTCACAGATATTCATATCACTAAGGCGGAAACATATATGAATATATCACATAAAAGTGTACATCAAAGTAGTGGTCAAACTAGATCCACTACATCATAAAAGAATAGTTACAAGTGCTAGACAAAAGAATAAGCATACATCAAGGAGTCTCTATCTCGAATGTATATTAACAAAAACTACTAATCTAAAGTAGTTAGCCAAAAGTCAGGTGATGGACCCTGATAAGAAGTCAAGCAGAAGCACCTGAAATACCTCGGTCTGAACCGAGTATTATTTGAGAAGAAAATAATAAACGGATCAGTCTAGCTATAAATATCATATAAAATGAGATAGGATAAGAGATATCACAAAAACGTATGATAACAATAATGCCATACTTTGACAAGTATACATCAGATAATAACAAAAATCATACAATATCTCAAATATTCTCAAACACCAAAAAGAATGTCATATTCTTTAAATTATTCACCAAAACACAAATATTGATAGAGCTTATCAATGCCTATCATCAAAATTGGTGAAACACAAATTTTAGAAATCAACATCCAGAAATCCAGAAAGCACAAAGGGGGAGGCCTATCACAAACGTGAGCATGAAAACTCACCAACACGTGTATCACAAACAGGATGCTATCCTTTGGTCGCTAACCATAGAGCTGGTGCAACGACGTAGTACAATAACGGTACGCCCGATGAACCTGATACTCAAGTAATTCGGAACAACGACGTAGTACAATAACGGTATGCCCAATGAACCTGATAAGCTGGGACAACGACGTAGTACAGTAACGGTATGCCCGATGAACCGAACTCCATAAAAACCATAGGTCGCTAGCCTATAAAAATTGAGACTAAGCTCCATAAAACGAGGTACTGTCCCCCACGTGGACAAAGAGACATCGCACATCGCTAGTCTAAACCATAAAATGATCATCATTGATCAATGAGAAGTGTTAATTACACCAAGCTAGTAAATATAATGAGTTCGGCTTCATGTCCAATAACCACTAGCTTAACTTAAATATTTACGAACAAATTGTTGATTTCCACTCGAAAATTGTCACAAGAGTTCAATCGAACAAGTCCAAGAATTAACCGACGAAGTAAACGCAAGCGTTTCATACCACTTGTTTTGCTAAGTCGTTTAATTGGATTTCTCGTACGAATGAGGTAAAGGTTTTTATATACTAATAGATTGGAAAACGGTTTTAAAACAAGATTTGTATTTAAAAGTAGTGTTGAAATCGTTGTTGTGAAAGAGTTTGAGTATTTACTACTAGTATAGAAACCTTTGTATTTTAAAGTGACAAATCATAGAAATGATTGTAGAAACAATCAATCACCAAAAATTCACATACAAAGACGTGAATCAAATCCATAGAAATCGATACCGAATCCATCAAAATGGATATTCCCAAAAATCCCAAAAAAGAAGTCATCAAAGTTGATAATAAGTGATAACAACTATCTGGATCAACAAAAATCGATTAAACAATGGAAATAAAATCAAAACAGCCTAAAATAGGCAAAATGAATAGTTCCAGACGTTTGGGGGTTAATCCAAACGTCTGGATTTGAGTTCTGGAAATTTCCCAGAAATTACCAGACGTTTGAAACTCAAACCAGACGTTTGAAAACTAACCAGACGTCTGGTAGGTTTGAACCAGACGTCTGGTCCAACTCTCTGCCTTTTTGCGTTTTCCAGGGGCTAATTCCAGACGTCTGGATTTCCAATCCAGACGTCTGAATTTGAATCTAGACGTCTGAATTGGACTTCAGACGTCTGAAATTCACTTGTAGGCAAAAATCAGCCTAGCCCGTAAAGGGCGAAAATCCAAACGAAATGCGACCAATCGAGCGATGGATGCTAGGGGTTTATGCCAATCGACAACCTAGCCCTATAGGCTCTTCGATACACCACCAAAACATGTCCAAACATCCATAGAAAGATTTTTATAAAATTGGACCAAAACACCAAAATTTGAAAAATTCACCAAATCAATTCAAATCAAAAGCAAATGGACATGCACAAATGTTAGGAATTCATACCTAACAACAATGAAAGTCATAGACGTAGATGTGAGTTAAAGAACTCACCTTTAAACTCAAAAACTTAAGTGAGAAGCTCTAAAACAAGCTAAGATCAATTCCTCTTCAACAACAACTCAAGAAGCTTCAATCTAAGCTCATAAGAAGAATATTTCCTAAGTTAGGGTTTAGGAATTTCTGAAATTAAAGAGAGATAGAGATGGAGAAGATGAAGAGGATGCTTACCTAAGCTTCTCCTTGATTTTGGACTTGAATTTGTATTTGCTAAACAAAATAGGGTTTTGGAATTCTAATTTCCAATCTCTTCTCCCATTTTTCTCTAGAGCTAGAATGTTAGGAAATGAGGAATGAGTGTATGAAGAAGAGTTGAGTGGAGTTAGGGTACTATGTTGGGTTAGTGGGCTGAAACCCAAACCCAAAGCCCAAATAGAAAAATAGCAAAATTCTACTCAACTCCAAACACATCGATGTTTATACTCAAAAAAGTTGTAAACGTCATTTTGAACTCAATGGAAGTGGTCTCGAGTCCCAATTCGACTGTTTATAAAAAGTAACGTTTCGGACCTTAATCCGATTAACGATGCTATATTTAAATAAAATATTTAAATATACAATCGTAAAATATGCGGGTTGTTACAGGTTTCTTAACTACACCAATTCTTTTTAATTCACATTTATTTACACCAATAGCATTTTATTTAATACTAAAAACATCTATGAATTTTGTCCATAAAACCTTATTTAAGTTTTTATACACATTCAAGATTAAGTTCATATTCATATAATACTCTATTACTTTGTAAAAGTATCTATACAGTATCAGATTTGTTTTACCTAACCAGGATGTTCAACAAATTTAAAACTTGTTTTAACTTATCATCTTCACAATTTAAGAGTTACAAAAACTCTACTTTTTATATTTTTACAAAAACACTTAGCTTTAACTTCTTATACCAGTTCAGAAGAAGTTTTCAATTGTCCAAAATCATCGAAATCCCATTTCATTTCAACAGATGAAACTACCAAACAACATGTCATAATGAGATGCACAAACCTAACAACCCTAATTTATAGGATACATGTATCCATAAAGTAACTTAACTGAAAACTTAAGAATCTAACACCCGTTTTTATTTCAAATCATTTTGAAATAATAATAATAATAGTAATAATAATATACATATCTCCTTTTGTATATCAAATCATACTTTTGGGATTAAATCAAAATCCATTTTACCAAAACAACTCCGTAGCAAACTATTAAAGTAGCATCCCCTACTGTGAAACTCGAAAATAAACGCCGATGATGATGATGCAATCATCACCAGAATTATTTTCGAACGATAGAAATGAGTTCAGTACTTCAAAATCATAGCTTTCAGACTTAACCAAAGTCATTTTCAATGGGGTACCAAATACTTCGCAAATATTACTAAGTACCATGATCTAAATTTCATAAACCAATTTCCTAACTACTTACTTTTAAATTATACTACTATTTTTTCCAAAATCTTCGAAAACCAATTTAAAAAACACCAAGATTTAAGTTATCAAATTCTCAGTTTAAATCCTTTTTATTTATAAACCATACTTATATAATTTTACTTTCATTTTAAAATCATTTCACAAATGTATGTCTTTGCTTAGATTATAATAAAAAACTTTTATTAAATTCAAATTTTAGCCCATCATTATCACCGAACGCCTTATAGTCAAATTGTGAAATATAATTCACAAGGTGTTTGTTTTTATGTTCCCACAATTACTATCCCAACTCATGCCGTGAAAAGATAAAACTGCTCATAACTGCCCGAGCATAAATAATCAAACAATAAATGATGATAACTGAATATTATCATTTCCTAAAAAACAAACATATCATAAGTAACTATATCAATTCCAGAAAATTAATCTTTTATACACAAAATATAAAATCTAAGTAAAATTATTTCATTTACCAATTTCAAAAACAATACCACATCGGTTTGCCTTGTCCAAGTGTTTATAAACCCCTATCGATATTGTGGCATTCTACATCTTGACCAGAATTCATAACCACTCAGCAGAGCAATCAACACAGTATACAACATTTTTATAACACTAACAAATACGTGCTCCCGTATATATATACACTCAAACTCATTCTAGAGTGTTACTAACCATATCTCTAATGAGATTACCCCCACCAGAGCCTAGGTGTTCGCTTAACCTAAGCTGTGATACCGAATGTAACGTTCTCTCTTTTCAAAGGTGACTACAGATAGTAACCTTGAATTTGATTTTATGGCTAACATCTCTACTACCGCAACCAACCCACAAAGGGACATGTTGGGGTAAGAGTCTAAGCTTCTTCACAGTTCACAAAGCGAGTACCCCATATCATGTGTGTCGTGCACTCACCAGATCCGATCTTGGTCTCTCTGAACCAACAATCAATAATTTCAAAACTGACCAAGATTTGATAGTCGGTTATTTAACTATCGAATAAACAAACAATCAAATCAGAGATTTAATTTTATATGAAAACCAAGCATGATTAAGCATATAAGCAACCACTAAGCCTCTTTAATTTATACTTTCATTAATTAAATCTCTTTTCGAATATTCGTATTAAAATACCTTTTCCAAAAGATATAATCACAACCCTCTCTACTCTTTTCAGCACTTGAAAAATATTCGTATACATATCTCTACGGTATAAGTATATTCACAAACCATTTCACTTTCAATACTTTGAAAACTTTTTATATACCTATCTCAACGGTATAAGTATATTCACAAAACACTACACTTTCAATACTTTGAAAATGTAATCATATACTTATCTCAACGATATAAGTATATTCATAAAACGCTACACTTTCAATACTTAGAAAATGTAACCATATACTTATCTCAATAGTATAAGTATATTCACAAAATCTTAAGGAAGATTCCACTTCCAAAAGCATACTTATTTGAGTTAAAACAAATGTTATTTATAAACGTTGACAACAATAACCTAAAATACTTTTGAGGCAAGAAACAGGGTCATATAGAAATTAGACCCAATATATTTACCACTACTTTCTGATTTCAGATTTGTATTATCCATCGATTAACAATGAAGTCGGACAAGTTAAAGAAGTATCTTTGCCTCAACATACATTCTTAATTCTCACAGTTTGAGACGAGTTTCCATACCTTGGAATGTGGTGTTAAGTATGAAAAGAATACTTTCCATACCATCATAAGTTATAAAGATCATCTATGGAAATCAAATCTCATTCTTTTATAAAACTTCTTTTATAAATCTCATTTCTATTTATAGAACTCCTTTTATAAATCTCTTTTTTATTTATAAAACTTCTTTTATAAATCTTATTTCTATTTATAAAAATGCTTTTGTACATATCATTTCTATTTATAAAAGTCCTTTTATAAATCTCATTTCTATTTATAAAACTCCTTTTATAAATATCATTTCTATTTATAAAATTCCTTTTATACATATCATTTCTATTTATAAAACTCCTTTTATAAATCACTTTTCTATTTTTAAAACTCCTTTACTTATTACAAATTTCCGATTTCAAGATAGGACTAAATATTTTCCATAAAACGGTTATTACATATGTTACTATAAATTCACAAATATGATTTATTTCTCCAATTTATCAAAATGATATCATTTCCCTTTTATAAAATATCATTTATAAATCTATTCTTTTATTTATAAAACACCATTTAAATCTATTTTTCCATACAACATTTTATATAAAGCATTTCACAAATATTTATTTCAAAATATTTCCATCTTCCTTAAAAACAAAATCACTTTATTATAAATGATTAATCCTTTTTTCTTTATAATAAACATTCGTTATTATATTAACTTTTTTGTAAAATAAATAATTCTCAAAATGCTTTTGAAACATCTCCAAATAAATTTGAAGAGCCTAACAAAAAGGTTGGAGTAAAATAGAGAAGGTTAAAAACCATTTTTAAATAAAATGCCATAGAAAATTCTAAAAATAACATTTAAAATCACCTTTCGAATCAAAACCATTTTCAAATCAAAACAGCAAACCATATTATTTTAAAATACTATAATGGAGCCTAGAGCTATCATAGCACTTAACAAGTGCTTCCATAGATCTACAACTATAAGAGTTCAACGTTTCAACATATCAAAGTCATATCCAATATAGTGAAGCTACCAAGTTTTGAAATTCAACAATTTGTACAACAAGTATATAACTATCATTTAAAATCGCAATGGCGATGAATCGGGATCCCTATACAAATTTCTTATCACCGGTATTTCATTTCATATATTATCTGCTTTCCAAAGCGGAAAATCAACCAAACCAAACAAATAATCATTCAAGATGGCAAACAATAATTTATATCTACCATATATCATATAGTGTTTAATCGAAGGTGAGTTAACTCACCAAAATTGCATCCAATGCTTATACGTTCATGCTCGATCTAAAATCGAATGACGTTCGATTTTAACTCAAAATCCTACTTGCTCCAAACTTGACGAAATCAACTACAATGCGTAGATAATGTTCCTACGAGCACAGTACAAAAGACCACGTCTCGATTAGACCTTGCATGTAGAAGGTATGAATTTTATAAATTTATGCATTAAAACTTAAATTAATTAACTTAATTAATAATTAAATTAATTATCCCTCCCACTTAATCATCTTCTCTCCCCCAACCCCAATTCACAATCGCCTATACATGCACACATATACCCAACCTCCACCGTACATGCACCACCACCACCAACAGAGCTATGGTCAATGAAATCGACCGAAACCAATTACAATTAACTCCACTTCGAAAAAGCTCTATAACCAACCCAAAATCATTAAGCTGGACCCCCTTCCCCCTCGTGCCCTGCTGCCCCTACGCTTGAAACCCTAATCATGCGTTTTTCCATGATTGATGGAGCCTCCCCGATCGATGCCAAACGACTCCCCTTCGAACCAATTTTACATTGGCACTCTCGATTCCTTCAACCGACGCATCTAGCTCCACCACCTCACCTCCTCATCTATGGCCAAAAATGTTGATCTACTCCAATCGCCATCGCACGGCACCAACCACACATAGATTCGAAGATCTCACTCATATGAGTGCAATGGATCCAACGACGCTCGATTTCGTTAAGTGAATCTCTTGGAAAAATTAGAAATAGGAGGCGGCTGGGTTCAATTTGCTATAGGCAAATGAAAAGGAAGAGAGGGAGAGGAAAAGTGAACGGTAAGGGTAGGGTTAAGTGTTATTTATAATAACATAAATATTATATTTATTCTCTTAAGTTAATCGTCGAACGTTATGAGCTCACGCAATCACACAACACGTCCAATCGCCACAAAACTCGTCAGCTCACATCGCCTAACTATTCCAGTACCGATGGCATTAGTTTCGTCAAAATCTGAGATAGTACCCCGGGAGGATAATTTCACATCTTTTGAGACCGTTTATCAATAATAAAAAATTGGGTCTCATCATCAATATTTATTCAAACTATTTATTTTTGTAAATATTTTTCTATATCAAGTTCACGCTTATTATTTATTAATTAGAAGGGGTTATTAAATTTCAAAAATCAATTACTTAAATATTTAAAATAATTAAATTTTCAAAATTCAAAATGATAAAATTCCAGGTCGTCGCATTTATGATATCGCTACCATTTTGCAAATATTGTCACACCACCATTTTTGTTGATAAGATAAAGTCACATACAATTGTGGTTATTGATTTGTCGGATTATCGAAAATCGCAACACTGATTGTTTACGCTTTTTATGACACGCAAACATCCAAGAGTAACTTGGCAAGAACCCTTTGGTTTAGAAGTGAAAGCCATATTGTAAACGAGAAATTTTTATGATCTTTAACAAGAAAAATCATAAAATTTATAAAAGAAAAATATAAGTATTTCAATGGAAAGTAATTAACTATACATTTTTATAGCGATTCGACAGTTAGCTAAGCCTGCGCCCATTTTGCTTCTTGTATTATTTCAAATTTGAACAAAGAATGAATGCAAGTATATGTTTTTTCAATCAACGAAATAACACAACTTGGGAGTTTAATCAAAATTTCTATCCAGTTTTCAATCAAAACTTGTGGATATGTTTGAGTACGATCACTTGCGAATATGAATTTTATCTAAGAAACTATTGGCTGAAAAAATTGGATCCACTTTCAATTAGTTTTCTCTTATATTTATAGGCTAGAAATTCAGTTGTTGTCTCCTAATTTAATAGTAGAACATGGTTAACAGTGTGTGATGGAGTGAGAACACGGATATTGTAGGAGAAACTAACCTTAAATTAGCTAGCATAAAAAATATAACGATCGAAAATGTTCTACCAAGTAATGCCCGGAAGTTGTTGAGCAGATAAGACTAATAAATATTTTTGACCATTCTTGTTTTCGACTGTATTTTCCAAAATATGATTTTCTATTGTTTCATGTTCATTCTAGAGTAATATTTTTCTACTTTTGAATAATTCTATTTGGTAGACAAACTATCTAGCGATAGTTTGAGATTTTGTCTATAATATTTGCCCCTAAACTACATTTTATGTAAACGAAATGTACTTTAAGGATTGACTCTTTCAGGATGCATCATGAATTTCATTTCAGAATGTTTTTGCATGCAACCATCAAACTTTCTTAAGGAATCGGACAAGTCGAAAGCGGGTGTAGGTAGATTTCAAAAAAAAATTCTTATTTTAGAACCATTGAACCTATTAAGTCTAAAGAGATTTTAGATCCAACCTAAAATGTTTTAAGTAAAATATTTATTTTATTTTATTTTGTTTAAAAGGAAGTTTTAATTAATTTACACAAAACATATTACCATAAGCGTACCAAATACGCTCGTATGTGTATAGTGCAAGTCCAACATTGCGCAGGGTGTACATAGTTAATATATATGTATACATTGTCCATTTATATGTGCAATTGCTATCGCAAAGAATTTTAAACATATATATATATATATATATATGAAAGTTCATACACACACATATGTGTATATATATATATATATCCACACACATTTATACATACACATCAAAATGTATATATACACATGCATATATATACATATACATACATACATATATATATATTATGTATGTGTGTGTATATATTATGTGTGTGTACGCGTGCGCGTGTGTGTCTAAATCTACTTATGCATTAAAGTAACTAAATAACATATAATACTTTTTTAAGCAAAATGAAAGACCCTCTCAAGGAGGACAACACTCACATAATTTTATTCTACACTTAAAAAGGAGCTACCAACAAGTCTGCCAGGTAACAAAACTCCCCGTACATAAATTTAAAAAATATCCCAAACCTAAAAGCTAAAGAACAGAATAAAAAGCTAAGGTCAATAACTATGAACTAATTAACATAGGTAAAAGACATGGTAGGTGTGACAACCTCCCTACACCTCAGGTACCCAAAACACATAAGATAGTGCGCTGCTACAGTGCCCGGCCGATGTAGGGCGATTTCCAAGGATGAAAAGAAAACGAAGGCCAAATGTAGAACCTGTAGAACATCTCATAGCACATATATAAAATATAATATAACATAGATGTAAAACATGCGAGACAGTGATATAATCAAATGAATCTTAAATTAGAACATCAGAGCGCAACAGGTCATAGATTATCTAAGAACTAATAGAAAGAGTTATACATCTCACATCTCCAAAATAAACTCAATACTATCTCTAATAATACAAGTACTGTCATAGATCCAAAGTACCGCACAACGGAATCCAACATCAATAAAACAATGGAATAAAAGAATATACCAATCAGCCACCCATAACATAGCATGCATCCACTTTCCATTCCCTCTTCAGCTCCTATCTGCAACTTCACACATGTACAGATAGACAAAATAAAAGGAGAAAAGATTTCAACTATTTTTGGACTATGCCAATCCTATACACCCCAGCCTAACTTAAGGGATTTGGTGGCTATTGCATAGAAAAAGACTGCCTACGTACCCTTTAAGAGGATCAAGCCCACATAGTTCTTATTCCTGCTCTTTTCCTACATCCAAATAGTCATTAGCATAAAACCACCATAACAATATCCATACAACCATTTGCAATCATCACAGCGAATGCAATCAATGTAACTATGCAACCACTTCAACCAATGTAATCAATGAAACTAATGAAACCATTACAACCATCGCAACCAATGCAGTCAATGCAAGCAGGAAACACTCTCCTATGCAATCACCAAATCACCAAAGGTACTAACCCACGTATTAGTACGCAACGTTCATAATGAAAAACTACACACTGTGTAGTAATAATAGTAAATATCAGATAAGGTATGTAGAACCACACTTGGCATGTCCCTAGATCCAAAGAGTTACCGTATAAACGCAATATATATGCTAAACTACTATCACAAATCGTTGCATTTAGTTCAAGGTCATCCCGAGTTGTCCTAGAGTCATCCATCCTCACTCCCCATCAACTCTTCAAAGACCCCACTCCGCCTCGTAGTTCGTCCGTACCATTCCGAAGTCTATAGCTAAACCCCATGCTCCACCATAATCGGTCCAACCTCTAACCGAGCCAAGCAGAACACACAAGACAACATATGCCTAGTCAAGTCACCTCCCATGGTTCGACTTCCATCACCGAACCGAGGTCCCTGGCCGGTCGCCGATCAGCTTCCTCCGCCGAGCCAAGTAATGCCGAACCAACCAATGTGACACATCGACCCACCTTCATCTTCGACCATCGAACAACCATCCATATCTGATCATCGAGCTACCACTACTGAACAGCCAATCTTGTTCGCCCCCTGACCAACACCCACTGACCAACCCCATCTAGTCACCAAACACTCTCCACCACCAAACTGACTTCCCTATTCGGCCATCACTCCGGCCACCACTGAACAGAACTTCGTGTCTGGCCACCGAATAGAGTATCCTGGCCGACCACCGATCCAACCCCTCCATCGAACCAACTTCCTTGCTCAGCAACTGCACCATTCCATCGACGAACCAACGCCTAGCTGAACCAATGCCTAGCCGAACCAAGCTTCACTAATGGAGGTCGAGGATTGAATGGGAAGTGGTAGGTAAAAGAATGATTTGGGAGGGATGCCTTACCTATTTATAGGCAAAACCCCAGGCACACCCTCCCAGGAGCTCCAGATCACCCTACTGAACCGACACCGTCGAACCATGCCATACCGAGGCAACTCCTCTCCAAACTCTGAACATGCCTAGCAGCCGCCAGAGCTAAATCTTCGAACGACCATATCTCCTAATCAGGTATCCAAATCGCCATTATGACCACTCTACGGAAAGGGAAACCACTATATCTTTCCAATAGAAGTGGTCTTGGATGCTAATTCGGCTTCTATAAAAAGTTATAGCCGACACACGCCTTCCAGGGGTAAAATTGTTCGAAAAATTCTAAAGATAGGAAACATCACTAATAGGCATTTCCCAAAGCTATAGAGTCATATGACCTCATATGAATTAAATAATAATATTTTACGATCCTCTGATACGTAAAACACGGATAGTTACACTCTCCCCTCTTTAGGAATTTTGCCGCTGAAATTCCAACACAAACAAGGTAAAGTCAAACATAGCTACCCTACATGCCTTATCATACAATCGCAATACAATCAAGTCCTATCTTCCATGCCACCTATACAACTCTAAAGTGCATCATGTACTTCCTTCCTACTAGCAGATAAGAATATCACCCATGAACACCAGTACAAGCCCATCGTGCTCCCGATACTCTACTATATCTCCAAAAGTCATCCTCTCACTATATGGATACTGTAGGTACTCCTCATCTAGATATACTCCTACAAAGGACCATCTTTCTCCATGGGTCTATCCCTTGCTTCTCTAGTCCTAGGTCGGTATAGAACTCAATCCCTTTATGCATTAGTAGTCTGAATACCTCAGGATTTTCCCTCATCATGGGAAATGATGATGAATACTCATGCAGGTTCCTGAGAGAACACGCCAAAATAACCATAACTGTAACCTCTCAGGTGCACAATCCAACCCTAGGCTCCACTCTCCTCCTATCCCAATCATCACCTTCAGCTCCTCTTCATTCAACATATCTTTATATCCTTTTGGCCACTCCATCCTAAATGATATCAAACTCAACGAACCCAAACAAAGCGATCACAAACAAACATCCATGACTTGATACTCTAAGTCTTAACGAACCACACCTAAGTCGATCAAACTATCACCAAGTTCGAAACAACTATAGGTTCGCCTATTGAGTCAGGCCACAACCCTAACCTGCTCACTAAGTCACTAGATGAAAGGGACTAACATGTCGATATCAAATAAAACACATATCGGTAAGAATAACCTTAAAGCATACATCGGATAACAATGTTGTTCCCCTTCTCCTTCGCCGATGGAGCACTCGACGAAGCTGGAATAACGTTCAAAGTGTAAGCAGACACAACCAGCTTATTCCTCATCAGTTCCCGACAATTTCTCTTCATGTGTCCGGTCCTATCACAATGGAAGCACTTCTTCTCCCCACTTTTCGGGACCTTGCAGTGCTTACTAAGTTGACTGCTCTTATTGCAATTAAAGCACATTGGCTCCAATTTAGCATTCTTCTGGTCCTCTCCTTCCCGAGGATGCTTCCTCTCCCGTGTTGTTGTTCCACTTTCTCTTGCCACCCCCGCTCACCAGCGACTTTGGCTCTCCCTTAGAAACAACAACCTCGGCTTTTGGTTTCGTGTATAGGCTCTCATGCCTCAAAGCTTTCTCCACAACCCTCCCAAGGGTCTCATTAATATGACCAATCATCCAAGTAAAGAGCCCCGGATAAGCAGTCCTCATGCTCTCCTTGAACTCCCAAGCTAGCATGTCTCCTACTCCAAGTAATAGGGTGTCATCCCCATATTAGCATACAAACAATTAAAATACATGTGAAAACTCCTATACTGATCACACATACGATCAAAAGTATAAACCACCACTGAGGTCTTTCACTAAGCACAATTGGATGTACAATAATCCATGTGACCATCACTGAGATCGATAACTACTTAACACTACAACCCCACCAAAGTCTAAAGTAGCTCATTGCCATCACTAAAGAAAACTAGCACTAAGGTCTTGCATCATACACTTCTCGCCATCACTAAGGCGAACTAGACCATCACTAAGGTTTCACTCCACTCGATTAACCTTGAAGCCTTGCTCCACCATGACCTCCTCCAATGTAACAACCCTTGTTTTAAATAACATTATTTAGGATATTTAATTAGATAAATTAAATAGAATAATGTAAAATAGTAAGGAGATTGAGATTTGATAGTAATATGGGTCAAGCCATAATCAATGAACTAATAAGGTTGATTAGAACACTAATAAGAAGGAGGATATAGGAAGAGGGAAAAGTAGGAAAAGAGCATATTTCCTTATCATAAACCTT
Organism: Allium fistulosum; assembly: GCA_030737815.1. Taxonomy (NCBI): domain Eukaryota; kingdom Viridiplantae; phylum Streptophyta; class Magnoliopsida; order Asparagales; family Amaryllidaceae; genus Allium; species Allium fistulosum. The sequence continues at coordinate 424,226,151 of CM060908.1, forward strand.
CCTATTCTCATTCCTCCCTCACTAGTTTTATAAAAACGAAAATTTAAACTAAGGCCGGCCATCACTAGGAGCAAAGAAAAAGAAGAAAAGCTTAAGAAATAGAGAGTAAAGCTAAGGGAAATCAATCAACACTCAAATCTCAACCTTCTTTAACCATTCAAGGTGAATAATAGTTATGCATCTCAAGTTTTAATTATTATTTTGGTTTTATGTATAAATCTAAATCTTTTGCTTGTATTATGCTATGTTTTATTTGTTTGGATGACTATATGCTTAAATGATGAATTATACAATTTATTGTGGAATTATTTAATAGGTTTAACGCGTGAAACCTAGTATTGATGCCCAATCGACTTGAAATTTTGACATGATTTTAGAAATGACTTCGAAATTTTTATATGTTAAAGAAAATATTAAATCTGATTTATTGTGATTTTTGGGAATTTTTTTCCCAAGTGTTTATGGTTTAATATGAATTATTTGAGTTAGAAAAGCTTAATTATTATATTAAATTATTAATATAAAATGTATGGTTTGCAAATTATTTTGGAAATGAAAAATCTGCTCTATAGCAGTTTTCTTGCATGGGAAATTGGATAAAGTATTTTTTAACAAATGAGATTTTGACAAAGGATAGGAGTTGGTGGAAAAGGAATTATTTTTAATGGTAATAAATCAGTTTTTATGTTAATTACAAAGATGCCATGCTGGCTTTGTTGATGCCACCTTTCATCCTCATCGCAGCTATACCTTCGATGTCAACTGATAGCGATGCACATGGTATCAACCTACGTTGGTATGCAGTGAATTTGCTGTGGTTGAATAAGTTCGAAGTCGGCATCCTCTTCGTCGACGTCGATGTTGTGCATGCTTTGTAGTAACCTTAATGACGCCGTGTTTCATATAAATGGCATAATGCCACTTATTTCTATAACGTCGCCTACCCTATACTTTCGAAGTAACCTATAACAGCGCTAATGATACCACTTTCCATATTGGCTATAATAGTGCAACATTTTATCATCTTCAACTTTATTCTTTGCCGCACGTTTTCGAAGAAGGCAGTGATGCCTCTTGTTTTCACTTCAGCTCTAATGAGGCCGCATTTTAATGACTATTGTGACGTTGCATATTTGCTTAAGGCATTGATGCCGAGACTCATCAATGTCGACACCTACCTTTTAAAACTTAGTACTATGCAAACCAAGTTTCACACTATACGATATCAACACTCTATGAAGTGTGACATATATGCCGTCAGCCCTATGGCCTTATGTTTTATAAGTTAAAGATTTTAACATATCTTATTATTAAAGAGGGGCAATAACCGCTAGTGGCGAGATTGACGTCGATTTTTACCAATTTAATAGCCCTATTAAATTTGGCTTTATAAGCTATAGCTTTGAGAGGCGACGATCTCAAGTATTTTCGAACTTCATCAATATTATTTTGTAAAAGCATATATCATGGCATAAATATTTTGAATAAAGTGGAGGGCTATATTTCCTTGTTATCATGTATGATTTCAAGGGTTAGATTATTTATTAAGAATTATGTTTTCAAGGAAATAAAAAGGGTATTTAGCCTAGAATTTTACTAAAGAGATTATTGTTCTTATTACCTTTAGATAAACTATGATAGGATGAATTGACTAAGATATTAGAAAACCAGATGGGACTGGTGTAGGGTAGCACCTTATACTTCAGCTGTTAGTCCCTAGCTAATATTAGTCCACAATTCTAGTGTGTAGGGTTTCCATGGGTAAGAATAAAAGTAGGTTTACGCATAGAAAGGAACACATAAAGATGAGATGGGCTTTTGGTGAGCCCGCAAAACCATTAAGATCAAAGTGTCCCTAGGAATAGTAAGTTTAGATAGATTGTCTAGTTGTTTTCTAATAATATTATTGAGAATTTGATATATCTTGTAGGCCTGAATCAGCCATAGGTTTGTAGTTACCCTGAGAAAACTATGATATAGGGACAGATAGTCCATCGATTAGACAGATTAGGCATGATTACCCAGATTGCATGCATGCATATGATTATTTATATTGTCTATTTTAATCATTATGGTTGTAGGAGTTTGATTCGCAAAAGATATAATTTAAAGGGTATTAGTGAGGGGGGAACCTTTTCGTTCAGCGGTGTGGTCTCATTAGATATCTATAAACTGAGATGGCATAGTATTATTCACATTAGGATTTTTATCTGACTTGAAGTTTATGTTTTCCCCTTAAACTCTCGGGTGCTAAAAATTTGATTTGAGTAGGTGGGGAGTAAGGGTTTACAGGTTATTTAGATTGGATGAATAAAGCTTTCGGAGACGTGTAGAAGACAGATCTAGCAATGTAGGAGCTTATATACATATAAATACATACATACATACATACATACATACATATATGTATATATATATATATATATTACTCGCTATGTTGAAATTTCATTTTGTTGTAATGTATGTAATGGCAGATGATATGACTACTTAGTAGTAAACTCTAACCAACCAAGGGGGCATGTTCATATGTCGCTCTTGGAGTATTTTATAATAATTATATTGTTAGCATCAAAATTGGCCACCGACACCCAATTATGTAAAAGTACCAATATCCAATCACAGAAATATAAAGAGAAATAAATGAAGAACAAAATTAAAACAATCTGCAAGCAAATAAAAAGAGACCAGATTTATAGTGGTTCGGCTAACTCTGGCCTATGCCCACTCCCAAATAAACCTTTTAATTATACTAAAACTTTTACAGTTACAATCTGAAATCCAACAATAAAATTGACAGTGTAGCCAAGGTTTAAGATAAAGAGAAGCAAAAAAAAGATCATTTTTCTGACGTCATGCGTGTTGTATTTATAAGGGAAGACGTGCACAGATCGGTCTGAAATTTTGATAGAAGGTTCAGGAGACCAAGATGAGGCCACCCAAAAATTTCTAGGCCCAATAGGGCCCACAATAGGGATGGGTACCAATCCCTATTAGTGTGTACAAATGGGTTGCGATCCCTATGAAAGGTGCCCCATGATGTTAGCTACCTGCTCCCCAAATTTCATGCAATTCTGACATATATTTTGTGAGATATTACATTTTTCGTTAAGCAGTGTTGCTTGAATTCTGATTTCTGTTGATCCCTCTAGAGGGATAGGTACCGATCCCTCTAGAGGGATAGGTACCAATCCCTCCAATCTCTTCCAAATGCCATGCGATCCCTAGGGAAACTTCTCTATGTTTTATTATGCTTAGCCTCCAAGTTTCGTGCCAATTGGATGAGTAAAACTCGAGTTTTTGATCAATCTTTGTTGCAATATGTAGTGAAGGCTGATTATAACTGATCCCTCAAACTTGCTCCAAATGATATGCGATCCCTATGGGGTGTTCCGCATGTTGTAATTAGCTTGTCCTCCAAGTTTCATATCAATTAGATGTGTAAATGTTGAGATATTGATTGTTTTCCATTGAGTTGTACTTGCTTGGCTGAAATATGCCGATCCCTTTTTATACGACCCTTTCTTATGTGAAGTAATTTTACCCTAACTTGTGCATACAAACTCCAAATAACTTGAGATTTGAAATGTAGTTTCATGGGGCCTTCCTTGTCGTTCCATATCGATCTCAACCAGTTCGAAACAATAACAAAGGATATCTATTGATCCCCTAGGGGAGTGTTAGTTCCATACTTAGCATTTTTTTTAGTGTCATCCATCTGATTATCGTGCATAGCTTTAAATACAACCGACTTCCAATCCTAATAGTCACCTCTTCGGGTGTCCTGTCATGATGATTACAAAATCCATTGGGTTTCGGCCTTGCTAAAAGGCGGGTTAACACTTTGCCCCCCAAAACATATCTTGAGATAGGAAGATGTGTTGTGAATAGTTGTAAATCCCAAAATCCAAAGTCTAGAATCCATAATCTAATCCAAAATCCAATCCATTTCCAGGCCAAATCCATGTCCATCCATATCCAATAACCGATTCCACATCGAAATTCATACCCAATAGCTAAATCCATATCCAAATCTATGACCTCTCGGTTTCCTTGCGAGCATATTCCATACTCGACGGCCTAAGTAGATCGATCCATCGCGTTCAGGTGAAGCGACCTACCCCTTGCCAGACATAATCCATACCTGACGACCTTGGTCTCTCCGGATCCTTGCCAAGCATAATACATACTCGATGACTCGAGTAGGTCGATCCATCACGTTCAGGCCAAGCGACCCACCCCTTTCCAGGCATAATCATACCTAACGACCTTAATCTCTCTGGATCCTTGCCGAGCATAATCCATACCCGACGACCTGAGCAGGTCGATCCATCACGTTCAGGTGAAGCGACCTACCCCTTGCCAGGCATAATCAATACCTAACGACCTTGATCTCTTAGGATCCATGCCGAGCATATTCCATACCCGACGACCTGAGTATTTCGATCCATCGCGTTCAGGCAAGCGACCTACCCCTTGCCAGGCATAATCCATACCCGATGACCTATTTTGTTCATTACATTACTGTGAATCCAAGTGTTTGAGATTCATTAGTTATGGTGGTTTATCGCCATCTCAGAGCATGCCTAGGGATCGTCCTCGATCTAGTACATGTGTAAGTGACTTAGCCGTTTTACTGTAGAGTTGATTATTAGTTATTTAATTCATCTCATCCCGATCAAGAGATGACGACCTGAACCCTTAAGCCGGGCTTGCTCCAATTTGTGGCAGATGATGGTTGTTCCTGTTACATCACTATTATCCATTTCCATACAAATCCATCCAAATCCGTTTCCCTAGTTCCATAGGGAGTAGTGCCGATCCATTTTCCTTGGCCGGGGTTTGCCACCAGTTGCTTCAATCCATATCAAGCAAGCTAGTTTCCGCTCCAAGTCCTAGATTCCAATTTCCAGCTATTCCAGCATTCATAAGTGGTCTTCAATCATTATTTCAATCCTGCCCCCTGAGTCTGTAAGGGGACCCCAGATTATCCCTTTCCAGATGAGTGTCTGCATTTTGATTGACTCCAAACTGCATAGCATCAACCGCTGGTCCTCCAGTAGTGTGACCGTCCAGACCCGGGGGCATGCCCCCTAGCCTTTGGGGATCGGTGTTGATCCCTCTGGAGGGATCGGTGCCAATCCCTATCCGTTGGCCGGTGACTGCCGACGGCTGCTCTATCCCATTCTCTAGTCCACTTGCTGCATTTCTATGGTTCCAATTCTGATTTTCTATAACTTCTGCTGCTCCAACTTCATGATCCATAGCTTCAGCAGTTCCTATCCATCTAGATTCTATATCATCTCCTCATGTCTCTTTAGCATCTTCTCTTGCATAGTGTTTACCATTGTTTCCATCTCCTCCCTAGCGATGTAGGCGAAGGTTTGATTAGCTCTAGCTCCAAAGGAAGCTTCCTGATTCCCTTTACGCTAGCTCCTATCTGCTACCTATCTTCTTGTAGATTGCTTCACCATTGCTTTAAATCCAAGCACTAGACCTTTTCAAAACTCTGAATCTGAATTCCAAATCCACGGGAGCTAGCCTCCTTAATGAAAGCACCAAAATGTTGGCATCAAAATTGACCATCAACACCCAAATATGTACAAGTACCAATATCCAATCCAATCACAAAAATGTGAAGAGAAATAAATGAAGAACAAAAGTAAAACAATAAGAAAGTAAGTAAAAAGAGACAAGATTTATAGTGGTTTGACTAACTCCGGCCTACGTCCAATCCCAAATAATCCTTTTTATTATACTAAAGTTTGTTTACAGTTACAATTCGAAATTCAAGAATAAAATTGACAGAGTTTAGCCTAGGTTGAAGATAAAGAGAAGCAGAAAAAGATCCTTTTTCTAACATCATGCTTGTTGTATTTATAAGGGAAGATGTATATGGATCAGGCTAAAATTTTGACTGAAGGTTCGGGAGACCAAGACGAGGCCACCCAAAAAATTTCATGCCCATTGAGACATACAATAGGGATCAGTACCGATCTCTATTAGTGTGTCCAAATGGGTTGTGATCCCTATGAGGGTTGCCCCATGATGTTAGCTACCTACTTCCTAAATTTCATGCAATTCTGACGTACGGTTTGTGAGATATTACATTTTCCGTGAAGTAGTGTTGTTTGAGTTCTGATTTCTACTGATCCCTCTAGAGAGATAGGTATCGATCCCTCCAATCCCTTCCAAATGCCATGTGATCCCTAGGGGAGCTTCTCCCTGTTGTATTATGCTTAGCCTCCAAGTTTCACGCCAATTGGATTAGTAGAACCCGGCTTATTGATCAATCTTTGTTGCAATATGTTATGAAGGATGATTATAGCCGATCCCTATGGAGGGATAGGCAGCTTGCTCCAAATGATATGTGATCCCTATGGAGTGTTCTACATGTTGTAATTAGCTTGTCCTCCAAGTTTCATATCAATTGGATGTGTAGATGTTGAGATATTGATTATTTTCCATTGAGTTGTACTTGCTTGGTTGAAATATGCCTATCTCATTTATACTGATCCCTTTTTATACAATCCCTTTCTTAAGTGAAGTAATTTGCCCATAACTTGCTCATACAAACTCCAAATGACTTGAGATTTGAAATTCAGCCTCATGGGGCCTTCCTTGTCATTCTATACCGATCTCAACCAGTTTGAGACAAAAACCACGGATAGCCATCGATCCCCTAAGGGCGTGTTAGTTCCATACTTAGCCATTTTTTGAGTGCCATCCATTCGACTATCTTGCATAGCTTTAAATATAACTGACTTCCAATCTAAATAATCACCTCTTTGGGTGTCCTGTTTTGATGATTACAAAATCCATTGGGTTAAACCTGGCCTTGCCAAAAGGCAGGTTAACATATATATTATCTGAACCTGGGCAACATTTGGGATTATGTAATAAATATGAAATATTATATTTGAAATAAAATGTGAAAGTTTGTTTAAAATTGTGTTTAAAATATTTTATATTCTTGTGCTTTGATGTTATTTATACAATTAACATATCCGCATTTGGTTACCGAAAATTAATACTATAGATGAATGCAGCATCTATAATAGTTAGTTTCGAGCCTCAAAATGAGGGATGTTACATCTAAGTCCTCGAAGTCTCACTTCGGTATAACCATTTCTGGAGTCTCACCCCATCACGATCATTCCCAAAGTCTCGCCCTGCTATGACTTTCTCAAAGTCTCTCTTAATCTTGGCCTTCTCAAGGCACTCCCAAAGTCTTACTTCGGTATGACCATTTTCGAAGTCTCACCCCATCATGATCATTCCCAGAGTCTCACCCCGCTATGACTTTCTCAAAGTCCACCCTAGTTTTTACCTTCTCAAGGTCTCTTGGATACATGATAACTCACTCTAAAACCTCTCAGGTCAATGGCATCTTATGCCACAATTAGATCTGATATTCTTTCAGATACCAATCTCAAAGGTACTCTCCTCTCAGGACAAGCCAGACCGTCTCACGGCCAAAGTACAAAAGTGAGCATCCTCACTTACCCTTACCCTAGAAACAACCATTCTATCCAAAGTTATCAATAATCCTTTCAATATCCGACTCGATCCTAAATATCTCACGCTCCTCTGCATCGCTTCACCTTGTTGATTATGCCTTCTCAGACATCACCAAGTCCACATATATACTTCCTACTCAAAGTAGTCAACTATACCAACTCACCCATTGATCCATTAATGTTCGGAACATTGATCGACATCTAACTTCACCCGTACTGTCATCTTATTGAAGTTCCAATGTCACTATGTCGAAGCATCACCCTACCTCTAGATCATCACTCACGTGCGTTGGATATATGATAACTCGTATAGCACATTCGTAAACCAAGGACTCATCGTTATCACGACTTCATTGGTGCTCGAATCCATGCCACTTTAAAAGGCTAGGAATAGGGCTTAGCATCGCAAAAGCTCAAGGTAATCTACCATCGCAAGATCTGGACATATCTCAAATCTAGGAAGGAGCTACCCACATACCCCTTCTTTACGAGCATACTAAAAGCCTCCAAGTTATCAACGATCCCTTTGCACACATTTCCATAATGGAACCCAATTGTTATTCCATTCTGGCTATCTCCATAGTAGGACACCATCGTAAATCCCACTCGTAAGCCCCCATCGTTAAGCTTGCCTTTGTGAATCACCACCACGACTCCCATCAGTAAGTCATCATCTCTCACTCAAGTGCTTCACATTAGGATAAGTCTCTTAGATGCTTAACTCGTTGCCTATATAGATGGCTAGGGACTGGACATACGCAGACGTCCAAAATATAGGTACATATAGAATACCCTTGGTACACATAGACTACCCTATCATGTTAATGAGCATCACAACCACAGAGTTATCCATAAATCCCTTATCACACGTATCGATAGTAGAACTACCTTATAGATGCTCAATTCTTGCCCACATGGATGAATAAGGACTGAACACACGTAGACACCCAAACACAAGGGTACACACAGACTACCCCGGGTACACATAGACTACCCTGTCCTACTCGCGAGCATCTCAACCATATGATCTACCCTTCGAGCTATCACATAGAACTCGTCCTTTCGGTACATTTCTAGGTGTTATAGTCACTTGCCACACCGAGCCATCGAAGTCGTCGTACTTCGTTGGTTGCCATCCCAAAGTCTTCTAGATCCATCCCGAGGTCATCCACCCTTACCCCGAACCAACTCCCAGGACTACCAAGCAACTCCAAGCCCTGCCCCGAAGACTATAGCCAAACTCCGGGCTCCATCTAGCTCCCAAACCTCCAAGCAATTCCGCATCTTGCTACAAAGCCCCTCTATGCTAAGCCAAAATGTAACGACCCATGTTTTTAGCTATTATAAATTATTAGATTTAACGTAATTAATGAATAAAAATGGTTAAAAATAAAAATTTAATGATTTTAAATGTAAGTATTGGATATGAACATGAATAAAATTTTGAAATAAACTAATTTCGAAGATCTGGCGATAACGAGTATTGAAATGAAATTATATATATTAACTGGGTTTATAATCAATAACTGAGGTTGGATAATAATTGTGAATTATTTAGATAGAAATGAAATGATGTTGATAACTAAAAATTTATTTGGGACTTAATGATTTATTTATATTAATTTATAGAATAATTAAATGGTTTAAATTCAATATCGGAAATTATTTGAATAATTGAATTCTGAATTTAATATGATTGAAAACGATATTTGAAGTTGATGTAAATTTTATTTAAACAACAGTGAAGATTGTTAACATTTAAAATTGGATTTAAAAGTGAATAATTTATTTCATTGCTTTGCTCAAGATCTACCTGATAAGCATGTTCGTTTGGAATATTCTTTCCATCAAACGTAAATCTTGCCTTTGTTTTAAAAACTTCCGACCAATCTGCTTTATCTCTTTTTAGAGAAGGATAAAGAGCATAATAAATTTGCAATGCTTGTTTGGCTAGTACAAAAGGATTGTACTTGTGATAATGCGATATATGCTTTATTTCAATAAAATTATAATCCTTCTGCACATTAGTTCCAGAACCTGTAACATTGCTGAACCAATTGCATCTAAATAGAAAAACATCCTCCACGGGTCGTGAGAAATATGTCAGTTGCAAAATTTGGGTTAAAATGCCATAAAAGTCATTTATGTGATTTTCTGGATCATCACTACCTTTAACAAATACCTCTGTATTATTAGTTAATTTTTCAGCACCATATTCTTTGGTGTTGAATTTATATCCATTGACGAAATATATTGGATATGTCTTGACATTTCTTTTTGGTCCCAACGCAAGATGTTTTAATCCTTCGTGGACCACACAATTTCGTGGTTTATAAACGTACTTTGAAAACCAATCAGAAAATTCTTTACTGAGATCTCCGCATGGATGTTCTCTTTCAAAAATACTGCATATATAAATAAACTATTGCATTAAATTCTACACGCGCATGCATTATTGAAATGAACAAATCAAGAATTATTATTTCATATTACCTAACAAATGGTGTAACCTCAACACAATTAGGAAGAATATAAGTGTGTGCTACATGAAGGTCTCTATCATCTAACCATACGTCTATGCGTTTTCCAAAAGGTCGACCATGTTGTCTAAAAATATATAACATTGTTTGAGAGGACTCTTGTTCGTCGTCATCATCATTACGTGGAACACTTTCAAATGATATGTTCACATGGTCACTGAAATAGTGAGAGAAAAAGAACGAAGCTTCTTCTTCGATGTATGATTTACAGATCGAACCTTCAACTCATGCTTTTTGCCTCACTTTTTTCTTTAGATGATTTAAGTATCTATGAAAAATTACATTGACTTTAACTTCCGAATGTAATTAAATTAATAGGTAACATATTTCATACCTCTCGAATGGATACATCCATCCATATTGCACAGGACCTCGAAGTTGTGCTTCAAATGGGAGAAAAAACAGGTAAATGCTCAATTACATTAAAAAACCTAGTGAAAATATTTTCCCTAATTTACAGAGCAATATAGGAATATCTTCTTCAAGTTTACGTAAAAGTTGAACTTTTAACGTAGTCGAACAAAGCTATTTGTAAAACAGACTAAGTTGCGTTATTACCTTCCAAACTTTTAAGGGCAATAGATCTTTGAATACAACGGGTAATAAATTTTCCATTGTTATGTGACAGTCGTTGCTATTCATTCCACTCAACCTACTGTTTTAAAATCAACACATCTACGAAGATTTGATGAAATTCCATCAAGAAATCTATCCTTCCACCCATTTTAACACAACTTTAACTTGATTATTATCTAACTCATAAGACGCTTTGGGTTTTCTATTGTTGTTTAGTTTCATATAAAGCTTAGGACGTTTGCATAATTCTTGTATGTCGCGTCTTGATTTCAAATCGTACTTAGCCTTCTCCTTGACATTCAAAATTATGTTAAAAACATTATCAAATACATTTTTCTAGTTGTGTATCACATCAATACTATGACGAAGTAGAAGATCTTTCTAATAAGGCAACTCCTAAAATATACTTTGTTTGCACCAATTATGAATAGTCAATTTACCTACAATTTCAGTTTGTACTCCAGTTTCATGTATCTTTGGATAGTCCCTGACAAGTTCATATATGTCTTCGCTTGATCATATCGTTAGTGGTTGTCTGGTTTCTACTCTATTAGCTAAAATGTTTTTTCTATCTCCTCTGAAGGGATGATTGACATGGAGAAAACATCGATGGAAGTCAAACCATGAATTTTTTTTACTGTTTGGTAAAGAAACACTACAAGAAAACTACGGTTTATCTACGCCAATATGGCGTAGGCGGGGCGTAGGTAAATACAGCAACTACGTAGCCCCTATGCCAATTTTGGCGTGGGTAAAACCCGCATAGGTAATAAAGTACCTACATCTTACCTACGCCATCCGTTCGTGGAGTTGTTTCCTACGCCTTCCCTACGCCATAATTTTTCTACGACTTCCCCGCGCCATGTTGTTCCTACGGTTTTGTTACGACATTTTTACTTTTTTAGCTACTCACGTCTTTCCTACGTCATTCGTTTAACTACGTCTTCCCTACGTCCAGTTTTCCTACGCTTTCCTTACGCCATTCTTACATATTACATTTCCTACGTCTTTTCTACGCCATTCATTTATCCACGGTTTGCCTACGCTTGTGTTTTTAATGTTTTTCCTACGCCATGCACACGACTTTTTGCTGCATCAATATTCCATTTACCTACGCCTTCCCTACGCCTTTTCTGAAGTAATTTTGATATATTACTATTGTATTTCATTTCACCACATTAAATAGAAACTAAAATCAACTTATTTTATATATATACACATTCCAACAAAAAGATTAACATCAAACCATTCATCTTTAATTCAAAAAACAAATATCTCATTCACATTACAAAGTCAAACAATATTAATCAAGTTCCTATATGTCAAAATAATACGATAATATGTTCATGATATATGACATCATATAGATACCATTAAGAAAGTTTTCAATACCCTCATCCCTCACGACGATCATTCGTCTCTCCATCAAATCGCTGTCGAAGCATCTCGGTGAGTTGTTCATACTGCATCTTTAGCATTTGAATCTCCCCTTCTTGACGCTCCACCTTTTCCTCTAGTTTGGCTCTAGTCTGTGCTTCTCCCTTATTGATGCTATAAGTGGCGTCTTTGTATTTCTGCATTTTATCAAATATTGTATCAATTTCTACATTTTAAACTAAATAAAATAATGTTTTGTTAAAAGTTTAAATACTTACTCCAGGGATATTGCCATAATATGGCCTACGATCATTTCTTTTAGCTATAGCACCGGTAAGCATGTCGAATACTTCTTCCTTGACTTCATATGAAATTACTGTGCCTTGACTTTTCAATTCTTCGATTCTAGCTTGATATTGTGCCTGTATTTGTAATTTTCCAAATAAATTTTATTAGATATATGTATAAGTCAAGATGTGGTGTAGGACAGCTAAGTGCATACTTTAAATCTACATACTCCAGTTGCATAGTATCTTAGATGTCAATGATAACTTAACATGGGAATACGTCCGATTAGATAGGTAATCAAATCAATTTTGGTATATCCAACACAAAACTAATTGACAATTTGTAAATTTCACTGTTTGCAGCATACACTGCTCCTATGCTCAAAAATATAAGTGCAAGATGTACTGCTGCAATACACAAAAATATGTATACCAAATGTACTGTTGTTGTCCTCGAAAATGTATGTACATGTTGTTCAAATGGGTTAGAATATGAAAATCTGGGTGTACTGTCTTTGCAAAACTGTGTGGTGGTAAAAAAGAGGTGATTGATGAAGTTATGATTCAGTAAACTAACATTCTTTAGCTATTGATCATGATTGTAGCTGCGTTTTTTATAGGATTGCTGCTTCGAAAAAATAAGTACAATAATTATATCGATGTAAATGATAAAATAAGTACAATAATTATATTAATGTAAAGAAATGTTCATTCTATACTAATGAACTTTCTTAGTTTCTTATGGTTTAGCTTGGAATCAAATGTTCTTGTGCAATAATTCTTTTTATATTTGTAGGAAAAAGACAGATGCTACTATATTGAGGTAAATATTTCAAAGGATATCTTTGAACATTTGTTAATTAACAAATAAAGAAAAGAAAGAATGACCTGATTTTCTGTTGAATATTGAACATCAAAGAAAATGATAAAAGCGGACAGTAGTTGCCGTTATTATCACGAAAGTTAATTCACGGAGGATGAGCACAAAATTGGAAAATAGACAAAAAACCTTATACTATCTTCAACTTACACTTCCGAGTTAAACTATTTAACTAAGTACATTTACTTTAGGTGTATCTTATACGCACATATTAAACTATTAACCAGTTATTAAAACCAAGCTATAAGAATCACTTACTGCAAATTCCATCGATGCTTCATCAATCTACCACTAGTGGTAGATCCGCTGTCTGAAGTGACCTTGTGAGTCCTACAATACAATTCCCAAGTAGTTGACTCCCTATTAAGTTCATCGGTCTGGAAAATAAAGACAAAAATAGAGTAAAAATGTGATAACCTGATGTAAATTAACGTTAAAACAAGATTTTAGAGATCAAACCAAATCGTTTCGATAATCCACAAAGGATCTCGAACCACCACAATGTCGCTTTTGGTTTTGAGCCCAACTAAAAGAGAGAGAGAAAGTAACATACACATAAATGTAGAGATACATACAAATACACGCACACCTACCAAAGCAGCAGCATAAATACTCACCTAAAAACACACATGTAAAACTCACTCATAGATTCACAACTGGAACACACACAACACCCAGACATTCTCAAACACTGCCAAGAACGCACGCGCATACACTGACTCTACACACAACACACAATATACACTCACACATAAATATACATGCGTTCACACCCAAGTCACATACACTCAATTGCCTCTAGCACTAGGCAGCACTACCCTCAGACACACATAGTACTGCGACACTCACATACTAATACACACACATCCACACGTTCAAATATTTGTTCTCAACCCATCCACACATCACATGTTCAAATTTTGATTTTAAAGGTATTCATTATGGTATTCTTATTTTGCTACATTAGAGATATTTATTGTATTCGATACATATATTCATATATACTTGCTAATATAAGGAGCCAAACATATAAAAGTTGATTTTCAAAATGAATGTTTGCTGCCAAATTTTCGTTTTCTTTCATAGTAATAGAGAATATTTTCAATTCAAAATTCTACACTCATATATATTTGCTAATAAATTTTTATTCAATTTACTATAGAAAAATTTGCTCATGTAGGCCACTTTTGCAAACCTATAATGGAAACAGATCCTTATGCAATTTTTTTTTTTGAAAACCCAAGAGAACCCGGCGGGCCGGTAAACTCCTGAGGAGGGTATAGTAAAGCCGTCCGCTGATCCAAGCCCCCATACCCCATACCCCCGGATAAATTTATATAGGATAGGGAAGCGCATGGTAGGAATCGAACCTGGGTCTTTTTACCAAAACCCAAGCCTCCTTTCCACTGCGCCGCACCTGCGGACATCCTTATGCAAACTTATTATGGAAACAAATTCATTTCCAAACTTATAGAAACATGCATGTTCTGCCATGTAGGAAAATACCAATGCAATTTAGCATACACAAACTGGAATTGTTCTATATCGCGGGTTTTGCTCGTTTGAACTATTAACTAAAACATTTATAATAGTATTTTACATATAAAATTCTTTTAAAATGGCAGTGCTAAAAAGGCGGAATATGAACAACTGTTGTTATTTTCATACTGATATTACTCGATAGTATCAAATATTATCCTGATATTTTGGACACATTTAATAGAATTCAATTCAAAATGGGACAAGTTTAAGAACTGAAATGTACAATTGTCAAGCTGAGCTGTATAAAGTGCATACATTTAATAGAAATGGAAACTTATTTCTGTTGCCAAATGTACAGAAACTGATTTTCTAAATGCATTATTACTGCTAAATTTCATTTCTACATAGTAACAGCAAAGATGTTTCAATTCAAACAATTTAGACATCTGACTATAATATAAGGAGCCAAACATATAAAAGTTGATTTTCAAAATGACTGTTTGCTGTCAAATTTTCGTTTTCTTTCATAGTAATAGAGAATATTTTGTAAAATATAAATATGAAGAATATCATGCAATCTGAAAAAAAATCAGTGTACATATGTAAAAAAACCAATGTTATTACTTCATTTTTCAACTAAAAGCATAGTAATGTCATGTATAATGCTAAAAAGGGGAATATGAACAACTGTTGTTATTTTCATACTGATATTACTCGATAGTATCAAATATTATCTTGATATTTTGGACACATTTAATAGAATTCAATTCAAAATGGGACAAGTTTAAGAACTGAAATGTACAATTGTCAAGCTGAGCTGTATAAAGTGCATACATTTAATAGAAATGGAAACTTAGTTCTGTTGCCAAATGTACAGAAACTGATTTTCTAAATGCATTTTTACTGCTAAAATTTCATTTCTACATAGTAACAGCAAAGATGTTTCAATTCAAACAATTTAGTCATCTGTCTATAATATAAGAAGCCAAACATATAAAAGTTGATTTCCAAAATGAGTGTTTGCTGTCAAATTTTCGGTTTCTTTCATAGTAATAGAGAATATTTTCAATTCAAAATTCTACACTGCTACAAAGCCAATCATTCAACGATCGTGTTTCATGCCAAATGCAATTGAAAAACTGATATATCATCATAAATCTCATTAAGCGTCTGAAATCTATTCAAAACCCTAAATTGTTAGGGAAAAAAGAAGAAGAAACAACATAATAAGAGAGGAAAGGAGAAGATGATTATAACTTTAATCCAATCAAAACAAATAGAAGGAGGGAAAGATAATTTACTTGAAATTTCAGAGATTGGATTTCAGAGACGAAAACGATCGTCGATTGTAGAATTAGGTTTTTTCTCCGTTCTTGAATGGGTGAAAAACTGGGGTTAGAAGAATACGCGAGAAAGGTTTGGAAATATACGGTGATTAAAGTAAAAAAAAACTATTTTTGTCCTACTGCGGATGTAGGGATGGCGTGGGAAATTTTCTACGCTTTCCATACGCTAGTTTGGATTCGTAGGAAATTAATAAAGACGCGGAAATGACGTAAGAGATTATTTACATCTTTTTACGGCATAATTTTGGCGTAGGGGATTTCCTACGCCTTTCCTACGCCGAACTGGAATTGTAGGAAATTAACAGAGGCGTGGAAATGGCGTAGGAGATTATCTACGTCTTTTCTACGGTATACTTTTGGTGTACGGGATTTTCTACATCTTTCCTACGCCTCGATTTTTTTTCTACGTATTGAAGTTGACGTAGGAAAGGCATAGAAAATTTCCTTACGTCTTCCCTACGCCTTTACCTCTTTCTACCTATTTCCTACGTCTTCCCTACGCTCCGTCTTTTGGCGTAGGAAAGACGTCGAAAACTTTGCGTAGGAAATTGAAGTAATTTCTAGTAGTGAAAATGCCCGTGTTTCTTCCATGCAATAAGGATAAGCTAGATGACCGAATGTACTCCATCCTGAAAGTATTGCATAAGAAAGAAAATCGCTAATAGTCCACAACAAAGAAGCAAACATACAAATTGTTTTTTCTTTGAAATGTTGTATGTTTCTACTCCTTCGTTGCACAGTGTTTTTAACTCCTCAATCAACGATTGTAAATAAACATCGATTCCTTGTGTCGGATCGTTGGGGCCAGAAACGACAACAGTAAGAAACATATGTGGGTTTTTATACACATCAATGGAGATAAATTATAAGGTGTGATGATAACGGACTAAGGTGAATATTTAGCACCAAATTGAGAAAACGGTGAAAAACCATCCGTACATAATCCAAGTCTAACATCACGACTCTCCTCTGCAAAAGTGGGATAAGTTTTTTCAAAATGCTTCCATGCTTCTCCATTGGTTAGATATGTCAACGTACCTTCTTCCTCTGTTCTCACACTATGTCATCTCATATGAGGTGCAGTTACAGAAGATGCGTATAATCTTTGAAGTCTAGGAGTGATGGGCAAGTAATGCATACTTTTGTATGGAACTTACTTTCCCTTCTTTTTTCTTGGTTTGTACCTTTTCTCGTTACATATTCTACACTTTCTAAGAGTGATGTCCTCTTTCCAAAACAACATGCAACCATTTAAACATGCATCTATTTTTTGATATGGTAAACCAAAAGCCGATATAAGTTTTTTAACTTCATAGTGATTTTCACACATTAAATTATCGGATGGCATATATCGTTTTATAGCTTGTACAAAAGCTGTAAATCCGGTTTCAGTGATGTTGTATTTTGACTTCATCGCAATGTATTCTGCGATTACTGATAGTTGAGTGCCGCTTTTACAACCATCCCAAAGAGGTTTCTTAGCAGCATCCGATAAATCGAAGAAAAAAAAATTTGCTTCGATATTTGGTTCTTCAACATTTACATCATCGTCATCAACTTCAACCATAGGAAACATTGATCGTGCTGCATCTTCAACCATATTTTCTATACGATTCGTCATAACAATTTCATTACCAGCCACCTCTAATTCAGACTCTACAGGAGTATGTGCTACAACTTCTCCATGACGATCCCAAACATAATACTCCGGTATGAAACAGTTTTTGCACAAATAAACTTTCATAGTATCTGGTAACAAATACTTCAAATGTTTACACCTACTACACGGATAACGAATCTCTACATCGTTTTCGTTATTACTTAAAGCGAATTCAACAAATATGTTTATACCATTATAAAAATCTTCCTTTATTGAGTCTCTCAGTCCCCTTCTTTGAAAAATCCATCTTCTTCGATCAACAAAATAATCGATCATTTTTTCTATTTAAAAAATGTCATAAATTCAAAAATAAATATTGGCCATTTTACGAATTAACATTTTATTTTTCAATTTATTGATACATAACCTTATACGCGTCAATTTTAACCCAACTTAAGAATACAATATTGAAATGTTGGTTAGTGGTTTTTTATTTTGATGGTCAGTCATCCTACTTCCATTACAAACACAGTAAACAATCACGTTTCATAAATTATTTCGTTTTAAACGATCCAACAAAATTTCGGCAGCACTTCCTCTTTGTTTCATGTATTGTACACAAATGCGTGTATACAGAAAACAAAAAAGAAAACTGACGGTGAAATTTTGTGAACCGTTTAAAACGAAATAATGTACGAAATGTAATTGTTTACTGTGTTTATAACTTGTCCAATACAGAGACAAATCTAGCAAGTATTGTACCAAATGGATATAAATGTCTATTTTATGACAAAAACGAATATCTATATAACGATCATGTACAACACTTGTCGGACGGAGCCAAATACTCTATAAGGGAAAAATTGAAAGTTTTATATTTTGACTTCTTATTTATTATATAATATATTATTGTTTGTAAACGGTTGAATATTAACTAGTTTTATATATTTCGAAAAATTATTAATTTACCACATTCCACGTATTTTATCGAATAAGGTTAATTCAGCGTATTATAGTAGATATGTAAATTATTTTTTTACGACGTTTTCGATAAAAAAACAATTTATTTAATTATTAGTATGCGTGTGTGTGTATATATAATGATTAACACATATACACACACATATATATGAACACATAAACACCCCAATTAATACAAGACAATGATAAAAATAACACATATATAATGGTTTACACATATACACAAATTCATGAATTATACCCACTTTTCACAATTTAAAGCTAACAAATGAAATAGATATTCCATGGGATACCATAAACCATCATTAGGCTATTGGAAACAATTAGAATCGATAATTAGCTCTAATTTATCAAATTAGGCAAATCTAGATTTAGGTTAAAAATTAGGTTTTTCACAAAAATTAGATATTATACTTGAGATTGGAAGCAATAAGGAGTGATTAAGGAGCCGTGCAAGATTCGAAAGGTTGAATTTGGGGTTTGAAAGCTTGAAAATGGATTTTATGGATTTTAGAATATTTTTTTTCATTCAACTGGAATGAGGAAGAAAGGTCTCGACCGAGAGAAATGGCTAATGGAGAGAGTTGAAAATTGAAGATGGAAAATTGAAGATGGAGACTTGCTGACGGCGTGGAAGCTTGCTGACGGCATGGAGGTGTTGGAGGAGGCGATGCTGATTTGGGAAGGAAGAAAAGAATGAAGAAAACTGTCGGCCTGAGGCTAAGATATTCGCGACTTTGCGACGGCTTCCGACGGCCGCCGACGGCTATGCTTGCGACGGCTTCCAACAACTGTCATCGGTTAGGTTATTTTATTTTCATTTATGCCACGGCAATTGCTTGCCGTCGACAATCATCGCAAAATAATCGACGAGCCATCGGTGGCCGTCGGAAATTGGCGTCGCAATAAACACTGTTTCTAGTAGTGCATGGTCTAGCATTAAAAGGTCGTAAAAATCTTACAATAACTGGATTTGCAGACATTGATTGAACATCAAATCCAGGCGACCAAAGATCAGCTATAGGTTACTGCGTCTTCTTAGGTGAGAGTCCAATATCATGGTGCTCGAGTGAATAACCCACAATATCCAAATCCAGCATTGAATCAGAGTACAGAAGCCTCACAAGCATCAAAGCCGAAGTGATGTGGCTAGAATCACTTCTCAACGATCTCAAAGTCGAGATCAACAGCAAATTAGTAATATGGTGTGATGACTTGAGTACGGTATCACTATCAGCTAATTCGATCTTACACTCAAGAACAAAAGACATGGAGTTCGATTCGTATTTTGGGCGAATAAACAGAGGAAAGCTCTGCATAAATCATGTTCCAGCCTTTTATCAAATAGCAGGTATTCTCATTAAATGCAAAGTATTCTAATTTTGACTGCTGTATTGTTAATGCCGGCCCACGACTCATTCCAGAGAAAGCTAGCTAACTACCATTGCTGCTACAGTCAACAATCACTTCAACAAAACAAACTCAGACTAATATTATAGAAGAATACAATATATACCAGGTAACTAAAAATTGCATGAGCAAACATCTGATCAATATTTATATATCTTTATCTAAGAAGAAGAT
The DNA here is from genome assembly GCA_030737815.1 of Allium fistulosum. Lineage (NCBI taxonomy): Eukaryota > Viridiplantae > Streptophyta > Magnoliopsida > Asparagales > Amaryllidaceae > Allium > Allium fistulosum. Next base: position 424,246,321 of record CM060908.1, read on the forward strand.
AAAAGAGTACAATACAGAAACTAAGCTCAACTTGATCACACATTGTGCTATATTTATAACATTATTTGATCCTTCTTCGTAACATAAAAATTAATGGCAAGTACCAAAGTGAACATCCTCAACAGGTAACCTATCAGAAGGAAAAGGACATGTCTCGACTCCCTTGCTCGGCAATGCAATGCAAGGGGTGGGATGCGCATTACTCGAAACACCCTCAATATAAGTGCAGTTCCATATTTTCTTAGACTTAGGATTAAACATCTGAGCATGCACATTGGACATGCAAATATTTCTAAAGGGATGATTCTTAATTCCCTCCAACTTCCCAGCTATAGTAACGTTGGTGGCCACAGCATCATTATAATTAATATTAGTAACCACAGGTACAGCATTTCTATCCCACTTATCATCAGGGTGACTTCCATAGTTACCGGTCATCCAAAAAACATACTTCATGGTATAAAGTTTCATGCGTCTTACGTATATGTCCTTCACGTAGTTGCCACGACCTACAGCAGTTTTTATCCGGACCGCAGATTCAGAATTGATGGCTGTGATGTCCTCTGCTCGTACATCACGGATGCCGCCAGACATTTCTGATCCGAGGGCTATCACTGCACTGGAGGGTGAAATGCACGTCAACCGTCGGATGATGATGTGCTGACTTGGCATCCCTACCTTTATCCCGTATTGGTCCCAGCCGCTCTTTATTGCTATGCAGTCGTCTCCCGATACTATGTAGCAGTCTTCTATGCGAACACCTGAGCATGAATCTGGGTTTATTCCATCTGTGTTTGGGGATCGAACTGGGGCTAGGATTGTTATGTTCTGTACTACTACGTTCCTGCATGCATGCATGGTATTACCAACGTTGAAGTATATATAAAACAATACTAGTGGGACTAATTGTATGTAACTGCTTACGTGCTGTAAACTGGATGAATGTTCCATGCGGTGGAGTCTACCAATGTGAGATTAGAAATGAGAATGCGATCAGAGTACATGAGTTCTATCAAATATCCGCGGGTGTATTTGAGCTGTTTTTTGTGGAATTTGTCCCACCAGATTTCACCTTGTCCATTAATAGTTCCATTGTTTCCTAAATGCATGAATCGTTTATCACAAACAATGGAATTTCTAATCAACATGCATGAATTAGCAATATTGGAGTATGACTTAATTAATAACCTGTGATAACAACATCAGTGAGGTTGGTTCCCATTATAAAGTTTGCATATCTTTTTTGTGTACCATCTCTTCCTTTTCCATATGAAGGCAATGCATCGATTACAGGCCATTCTTTCTCATTCTGCATTCATAAATTTTCTTCATTTGAATTACATTGCACGTGATACGCTGATTGCTTTTTTAAATCACAGTTAATATTTCGATCATATAAAATACAACGCACAAAAGCTTCATTTTGAAAGGGATACTACTTGATAATGAACGCAATGTTGGAAATCACATCAAATTGAATGCGTGTATGGAACGAAATCATCTTTAAAATCACTAGAATATGAAACCTGTTGTGTATAACCGTTTAAACTTTAAACAATAAGTCAATTATGGAACTAATTAAGGCAATCCTTTATCCTATCTTTAAAAGTTAATTAATCTTGCAAGAAAACTCAAATCCAAGAAAGTGACACGAACATCTAGCTTACAAGTTACAAGATCGAAGGTTTATTATAGCTCAAAATAATTAAAGGGGGATAAAAACTCCTTTTAACCGGTCTATGTTTGAAGAACCTAACTAAAATGCTACCCAATTTTGTTGCACCAGCTTGTTCACACATATAAAATCAGTTCTTTTCTTACTTTATTTTTCTGCAATTATTATATAAGTATAAATCTCATCAAAATGAAACACGTAACCGTGAGATCAACTAATTTCGTACCCAGTCCAGATTCAACACCTATACTAATTATACAATCATTGCTGTCTATATAAAATCAAGGCTCATCCATCGTATGCCCCATATATGTCAGTCGTTCATTTTGTATCGTCGTTTATTCATCAAATATGACGAGTCCTATTAAATTTATTGCTATAGATAACCAATTAAGATTCTGACACATTGGGACAAACAATAAATGGACGGAGGGTTCTAATTCACAGATCACATTTGTAAAATTCTTCGAGGCTCTCATATTTAGCAAAATAAAAACACTTACGGTGGTGGCAAGCAACTCGGCGCCATGTTCCAGAAACAAGGTGAAGTGGCTAGTGACATAGAAGGGTGCAGTGAGCCACTTCCCACTCGGCACATACAACATACCACCGCCTTGGCCTGAGTATCTGCTCAGATCATCCACCGCAGCATTGAACGCCTTTGTGTTGGAGGTGACCCCATCTCCCACCCCTCCGTATTGCTTCAGATTCACTACATTTGCCCTGCATCCTGCTGCTTTTCTATAATCTATACATTTCCCCTTTGTAACTAGCCCGACTATCACCAATATTAATATACATGATATCTGCAGTTACAAAAATTACTAACCCATGTTGCAAAACCTTCTTTATTTTAAAAATATATGAATTCATATGTGCGTATGCTTAGAAATTTGATGTACCATCAAAGGTTTAAAAAATAAATAAAAATAAAAATACCTTCATTGGTGATTTTTTGGGATGAGAGCGAAGAAAAAAATATAGAGCTAGTTAAATATATATAATTGCTGAATTTTGGTGGAATCCCTGTATTGTCCTGTAAATATTAGGTAATGTGATAAAGGGAGGGGAAAAAAGAGTGAGGAGTGTATGTGAAATGCTGTATTTTAGATTCTCTGTCCCACTTATATCATACATTCAGATTATATTTATCAATTAAACCAATACATTTTAACTAATGGATGAATGAGCACACATAATAACCTGAGGATAGAAGATCCAAATTTATTGATCAAACTAATTTTATTGTTGTTTATGGAAGAAAAATAAATCATTAAAGGAATTAGTCAACTAGTTCACTCACAGCATGAATGCAAAAGGATCTGGAAAATCTCATTTCTCTGCTAATTAATCAATACTCATATTTTATTTATCATCCAAGGAAAATTTGTGAAGGGATAGCTTTCACAAAATATGGACTGTGGATATTTATCCATTATCATAAGAGAAATTTTGGCCCACATACTTATAACTGAAAATAATTAGACCCAAATCACTCTCATTATAACTAATAAAATATGACAAATTCTATTTCAATACAGATAATTATTTAGCAGTCCTCCCTAAAATAAATATTAGAGGGAGAACAAAGTATGCCTTTGACATCGCCTCAAAAGGGCCGGGTCAAAGCAGCGACCGACCTTCATTTCTGCCTATAAGGCCAGTCTAAAGCGCCTCCTAGAGGAAGGATAGAGTAAGCATTTGGTCCTGTCTAAAAATGGCCTTGCCAAAGCACCGAACCAGCCTTTAAATCCGCCTATAGGACCTGTTTGAAGCGCTTCCTAGAGGGAAGTCGGGTAAATATTTGGTCATACTTGATTTAAGCTAACCAAACGCATCGAACGATCTGATTCATCACCTAAGATGGTGGTATGGAGTCAAAACAACGGACTAAGACATCCAAGCCTGAAGAGTGGCGCACACAAAGAATTAACAACATCCAAAGCCCGAAGGGTGGAGTGAAACAAAGGATTAAGACAACTAAAGCCCAAAGAGTGGCACAAATAATAAAGGATTAACAATATGCAAAGCCCGGAGGGTGGCACGAAATAAAGGATTAAGACAACTAAAAGCCTGAGAGTGGCACAAATAAAGGATTAACAACATCCAAAGCTTGAAGGGTGGCACGAAACAAAGGATAAAGACAACTAAAAGCTCAAAGGGTGGCACAGAACAAGGGACTTCTACCAGATATGAGTTTCTGGTCTTCTATTGTTATTTCCAGATGATGATTTCTAGTATTCTATTATCAGATTGATGTTGCGTACGGACGATATATGTACATCTTACGGGCTTAAGTAAAGCAAATATTGAAAATTGAAAACGCAAAATATAAAATGGTTTTAAATTATATGATTGGACATCATTGGTAATTAAGATGTAGGTATTTAAAATCAAGAAAAATTTGGATTTCCCGACAAAAAAGGTACATGTTTATTTTGTCATTTGATTTGATGGTTTTCTGATGGAGCCACTTGGCTTTTGTTTTCTTTTGTTGGTTTAGGACCCGTAGTAGCATTTTGTAGTTGTTCCGATCTAGCCGCGCAAAGGAGACTCTGCCGAAATTTTCCGTAAATCCAGGTGTTAGAAATTTTTTGAAGTTTTAAAATTTTTTATAACTTGTTTTGATAACTAACTTGTAAATTCCATAAGCCGATCAGAGTAGTGTAGTAGGAACGTAGCAATGGTTTTATAAATAAGATCTTATTGTTTTATATGATGATTATTTTGAATAAAATATACCAAATGTTAAAGTCTTTACTTAACGTCTTTTCGGGGACGAAAAGTTTTAAGTGGGGGAGATTGTAACGACCCGTATTTTTAGCTATTTTAAATTATTAGATTTAACGTAATTAATGAATAAAAATTGTTAAAAATAAAAATTTAATGATTTTGAATGTAAGTATTGGATATGAACTTGAATAAATTTTCGAAATAAACTAATTTCGAAGATTTGGCGATAACGAGTATTGAAGTGAAATTATATATATTAACTGGGTTTATAATCAATAACCGAGGTTGGATAATAAGTGTAAATTATTTGGATAGAAATAAAATGATGTTTATAACTAAAAATTTGTTTGGGACTTAAGGATTTATTTATATTGATTTATAGAATAATTAAATGGTTTAAATTCAATATCGGAAATCATTTGAATAATTGAATTCTGAATTTAATACAATTGAAAATGATATTGGAAGTTGATGTAAAATTTATTTAAATAACAATGAAGATCGTTAATATTTAAAATTGGATTTAAAAGTGAATAATTAGAAATCAGAAATTTTATATTATAATCGAGACGTTAAAAATAGCGAACCGGGGCAAAGTTTCAAATTTCAACGAAACCAGTTCCATTGGATCCATAATAGTGTATTATTATCGGATTTTAATTTTCGTAGCGTTTTGAGTTATCGTTTGGCCATAGGGGATAGAAACGCGTTGAATTTAATATCGAAAATTCAATATAATAATTGGATCCAAAAAGCTATCTTCTTCGTACGATCGAATTAGGACTCGAAACATTTTCCATTGCGTCCGGAATTGGGGTATAACATTATAAACGCCTAGCGGCACGCCTTGTTAGGGGTTCGAGATTTTAAGTTAGTAAATCGGAACGTTTTGAAATTTAATTAATAAATTGTCTAGTCAACTTTTTCTTTCAGCCATCTACTCTAGCAAATCAGCCACCTAAGATCATGACCTTAACCTATTCAAACAGATTTCCTCCTTCACTTTTACGACTAGCCGAGCATTCTCAGGAATAAGCAAGAGAAAAAAAAGGTAAAACATGAAACTTCAAAAATTATTTTCTTACAATATACACACTTAAAAATTATGAAACCAATCCCTAAATTCATATTCTCCATAAGCTTCGACCTGGCATAGTTTCATAGGGATCAACGATGACTTAGTTTGAGGGGCGAACGGCTTCAATAGCTAGGGTTTGGGTTTCTTGGTGTTTGAGTCATTGATTCACGAATTTAGGTTCGTATTTGGACTCGGCTTGGGAAATAGCATCTCGGCAGCGATTTTTGGGTTGTGTGATCTTGTGTGGTGGAGTGCGACCTGGTAGCGTGCATTGAGGATGACTGGAAAAGTCGCAATGACCATGGGGAGTTCGAGCATGGAGTCGGGTGGTCGAGATTGACGAGAGGAGGATGTTGGTGAAGTCGAAATTCGTTTTCGAGTGATGGATCTCTGTATCATTGCTAAGTGTGCACGCGTGTTTGGGTTGTTTTCCTGTTCGTATACAGGCATTGGCAAAGGAGGGAGGAAGAAGCTTGACTGGGCTAGGTTTTTTAGTAAGAATTTGACGAAACGAGTCGTGTTACACTCAAATCTGTGAATACTACGTATAGGAATTGGATTGGAGCCAATTGGAGCCAACTAAAATTTTAGGTTAAATCGAACATCGTTCGATTTGATTTTAAATTGAAAACTCATGGTGAGTGTTTTATAACGCTCACAAGTACTAGGATATTTTTATGCTTGTTAAACTTGAAATTTTGAAGTGATATGAGTTTATCGGTTGTTGTTTGATAAATTTAGTTGTCATTTGAATTAATTGTTAAAAATTAAAATCGACAGTTAGATTTGAATTTGGAATTGAATTGCCAGTAAAATACCCGATATTAATAACTATGAAATTATTGTGAATTATTTTGACTGTTTGGATGATTGATTGTGATGGATGCCAATTGATTGATATTTGGACGATTGGATGTTTATTTATCGCATATATATCATGTTATTACCCTGTATATTATTTACAGTATATAAAACTGTAAATTGAATTATTTCGAATAAATTAAGAAATAGGTTGAAATGATATATACCTATGACATTGTGATTTGGATTGAAATGATACATATCCATCCCTGAAATTAAATTGAAATAACCGATCACTTGGCCATAGGATAGAAAATTATATACAAACATCGGATTGGTTAAATTAAATGATTTTAAAATTTTTGATTTGAAACTATTTAAATGGTTTTGATTTAAAAGAAATAAAAATCAAGTTTATAGAAATCAAATTATTTTCGAACTTGAGCCTTGAATGTTGAAGTTTAAATTTGGTAATCGAAATTATTTAAATAATCGAAGTTGAGATTTTGAAGTTATAATCGAAATAAAATTTGAATTTTTTTGGAAATCGACTTGTTTTGAAAGATTGAACTTTTATTCGAACTTTGAATATTACTAAGTAAAAGTGATATAAAACGATATTTCGAAATTGAGCTCAGAATCGAATTATATTTGAAGTTTGGGATTTTAAACTGAATATTGAAGGATAATTTGATTAAGTGTTTTAAATCTATATTTGAAAACCGAACTTTAAATTGATATGAATCGAAATGGTTTAAAATTGAGAACTGAATTGAAATTAATTCAAATTGGAATTGAGACCGAAATTGAATTAATTTGGAATCGGAATTGAAATTGATTTGAATATAAACTGGAATCGGAGTTAATTCGAGTTGAAATCAGAATTGAATCGATTGAACGGAAATTGGAATTTGTTTGAATTGGGAAGTTGGAATTGAATCGGTTTGACTTTGAAACTATTTTCAAATAAATTATTTAATATAAAACTATTTAAAAGCTATCTTCTTAAATATACAAATTATTTTGGTTTTCCAAAATATTTTGCTATATAAACCATTTCAATACTTAAACTATTTTATTTTTAACTATTTTAACAATTTAAACTATTTTTAACTATCTTAACCATTTAAACTATTTTTAACTATCTTAACCATTTACACTATTTTAATTATTTAAACTATTCAAACTATTTTTCAAAAATTCAAACTGAACAAGAGGGGAATGTTATTTTAAATCATGGATTTAAATGCGAATTGGGTTAAATGAAGTTATAACCCAAATTGGAATTCAAAACGATTTTGGAAGCGAAACCGAGATATTAAGGCGAAAATGATTTTGAACCGAAATAGTATATTTTGAGTAAATATGATGATTTCGAAATGGATTTGATTGTGAAGTGAATATGATATTTTGAAATCAAGTATGAACTATTTTCGAAATGTAAAAGTACCAATCGGTGTGAAAAATGACGTTTGGTTGTTAAAGAGACCAGGCCGGATATGGGCATACTCTCTGTCGATACCGGAACCACTTTAACAATTGTGTACGCGGAGGAGACTCCAAAATGAAGTGGTTGGATTTGGCGACGATTGCTGGATTTGAAGAAAGAGAACGATGATGGATAGATTCCGGCACTTGTGCTAATTTGTAATGACTAAAACATGATGGCTTGACAGGGCCAAGTGGGCTAATTACCCCGAGCGGACATCCGTTCTTCGATTTTCTTGGACTCGGTCCATATTATTACTCTTGTTGTTGGTTTCGATTAGTGCACCTTGATTTGGGATAGCCTCCCTTTGACTCGGTATGGGATGGATGGATGCAGTGGGCGGTCATAGTTATGATGCGTTATCACCAGCCATGCGACCCGAACTGGTAGTATCCTACCTTGGGCATTGCCTCACGTGCCTTGTCATACTTTTATCCCTATACGAGACTCATATGATTTTGGTTTAGTGTTGTCGTATCACGACGCATCCCTATCCACCGACCTTTTAACTGGTGTTTTATATGCAAACTGTATGACAATGCTTAAAAACGCGTTAAGGGGGATCAATTTAAAGCCTTAACGCTAAGAAAAATATTTATTTTATTGATTGGACATTATATATGTAGCTTATTCTACTATATATAAATATTTTGATAGATCCTTAAGAGATGGAAAATCCCGTAACATCTCTTGAGTTATTGCACGCATGTTATACACCGGATAAGAAATGTGAAAACCCGTAAGCGTCTCTGACGCCATGACACTCATATTTTACATGCGATATTGATTTGACTCACATAAGAATATTTTAGTCCTGACTCGAGTGTTTTGTCTTTTCATTACGCTCAGGTCAGTCCTGAGTTTTTCAGCTTATTGAAGGTTTATTTTGGAGGACGAAGACGAAGATTTGGTATATTATTACTATTAGTATTCCTGCATCATGTTGTCTGCTGCATTATTTATTTATCCCTGATGTATATATAACTTTGATAATTGTTGTATGGATTATAATCAAATGTATAGTATAAACAGCTTTATGAACTGTTTATTTGATTATTATATTTTATTGTTCTGCTGCGAGATTCTGTGTTTGTTTTCTTCTTCTTTTTTTATTTTCTTAATTTACCTCAATGATTATCTATGTTCTGGATTGTTTGGATTGGAAATGTGTGGATTATTGTTAATTTAAACCTTCTGAAACATGGGTCGTCACACAGAAGCTAATACCCCAAGATGCCTCACTTCATGATCGGTTTGGCGTACAACCAAGCCAAGAAAAGAAAATGAACAAGCTTTACACCCAACCTAGCTACCTTCCTTGGATCGGCTTTCCCCAATCACTAAACCAACAAATATCGGACATGGTTTCATGTCCGGTCCTCCACTAACCGAGCCAAGCTCCTATCGAACAAAATTTCATATTTTGTCCTTCACTGCCAAGCCAAGCTCCTTCTCTTGCTGAAGCCACCCATCAAAGATCAAACCACACCATGCCGGTCCGACCTTTGCTGAACAAAACCTATAGCTCCTTCATCACTTCGACATCGCAATGATTCCATTGCTACAAACTTCAACCCTCATGCATCACCAATGCAACGATGTGACTCCAAATGCTCCAGGGCCTATCCATCGAAGTCCAATCCCATGGTTCCTTTATCCAGTTTGCTCTGATGGGCGTTTTAACCATACCATCATATAAGCAAACACCATGCCCAAAGTGTTTAAGTTTACCCAAGGCTCAGGGAGCCGATAAACCTAGGCTTCGATACCAAATCCGACAACTTCACTACCCCTCCAGCATCCAAAACACATAAGATAATGCGCTGCTACCGTGCCCGGCCGATGTAGGATGATTGCCAAGGATGAAAAGGAAATGAAGACCAAATGAATAACCTTTAGAAATTCTCATAACGCACATATAAAATATACTATAACATGTTAGTCCTTGAGATGATGGTTTTGATGACAACAACCTTAGAATAAGATTATAAAATATAAATACTAACATTATAGTTTAGATATATATCTATATGCAGGATTTAACCATGCAGGTATCAAGAATGAAGACTGTACAGTATAGAGATTCAAGATATCAAGATTGAAGACTTATGAGTATCAAGAATATCAAGATTATCAAGAGTTCAAGATTTCAAGAATAAGTAATTTAATTAGGAATTTTGTTAGAATTCCTAGAAAAGCATTGGCATCTTAAAATCCAATTTAGTCGTGGAATGGAATCCACTTCGAGCCCGTTAAAGGGATGGAACCTACGAAAAATCTAGTGGAACATTGTTTTGTATCCGCTAACTTTTATTCAAATGATTTTACAAAATTATCTTGTTTTCAAAATGATTTCAAAACCTTCCTTTTAAAAAGAATCAAAAACATCTATCCTGATTTTAAATACTTTTAGCCTCAAAATAATCTTTATTTTCAAAATCAAATTATCCTTAGTTTTAAACTATCTTTGATAATAAATTTAATATTTATACTTAGATTTAAATATAAAATTATAGTAAAATTTTATATATATTATTCTCTATATTTACTTATGTATTTTAACTATAGTTAAGTATATTTATAAAGTTTAAAATAGTTTTAAATATAAGATAGAAGTAATTTTCAAAGAAAAACAAATCACCAAAATTTCCTTTGGGATGTTGACATACCCAAGATACCCATGTCGACATAGTGGCAGTTGGTTTCAAAAATTTGAATTTCAAAAGAAGTGTCTATTCGCCATAACCTTTCACGAATGGACATGGCTGTTGTTCTTCTATAAATAGGGGATGTTTTCAACGAATTTTATATCATATTTTTCTGGTTTCACTCCTCTTCTTCTTCTTCCACATTTCATTATATATATTTTTACCATTACTCTGCCGAAATCACCATTGAATCTAACTAAATCATTTCTGGTTTGATTCTCTATCACTATCTCAACAAGACCTCAGTGATATTCAGAGTTATAGACTTCTTTGTAATTATTCAAGTGAGAAAAGGTGTGATTGTAGCCTTGGAAATCAATCAAGTGAGAAAAGGTATGATTGTAGCCTTGGAAATCAATCAAGTGAGAAAAGGTGTGAATGTAGCCTAGGAAATCAATTGGGTGAACTTGTTGCCTGGGAAATCAAGTATCTCTACCAAGAGGATTGTGAATTTGGAGTGGTGTACCTCGTGGCCTTGAAATCGAGGGTTGTAATTGTAAAGATTGCTTTTGAAAGGAAATCTGTACTTGTGTGCGGGACTGGATGTAGGGTAACTCCGAACCAGTATAAAATCCGGTGTGTTCTTTCCTTTACTGCTTTTACTTTATATTTGCATCTGTGTTTGAATCTGTGATCATATATGTGTCTGAATATTGCATACATTCGTGTTCAAATTAATATAAACTCAAAAAGAATTAGTAATTCCTTAAAACACTATGCCTCCCCTCCTCTAGTGTTTATACTAGCCTTAAGATCCGTAATCCGCATTTCTCACATAACATAGATGTAAAATAGGTGAGACAGTGATACAATCAAATGAACCATAAATTAGAACATCAGAGCACAACAGGTTCATAGTCTATATAAGAACTAATATAAAGAGTTTATACATCTCACATCTCCAAAATAAACTCAATATTGTCTCTAATAATACAAGTGCTGTCATATTTCCATGGTACTGCACAGCGGAATCCAACACCAGTAAAACAAAGGAATAAAAGAATATACCAATCAGCTACCCACGACATAGCCTGCATCCATTCTCCATTCCCTCTTTAGCTCCTACCTGCAACTTCACATCTGTACAGAATCTACAGATAGACAAAATAAAAAGGGAAAAGGTTTCAACTATTTTTGGATTGTGCCAGTTTCTTTACACCCCAACCCAACTTAAGGGATCCGGTGGCTATTGCATAAAAAAGGACAGCCTATGTACCCCTTTAAAGGGATCAAGGCTATGTAGTTCTGATTCCTTCTATTTTCCTACATCAAAATAGTCATTAGCACAAAACCACCATAACATCCATACAATCATTTGAAATAATCACAGCCAATGCAAGTAATGTAACTATGCAACCACTGCAGCCAATGCAATCAATGCAACTATTGCAACCACTGCAGCCATCGCAACCAGTGCAATCAATGCAAGCATGAAATACTACTCCTATGCAACCACCAAATCACCAAAGGTAATAACCCACCATATTAGTACACAACATTCACAATAACCAACTACACCCTGCGTACTAATAATAGTAAATATCGCATAGGGTATGTAGAACCATACCTGACATGTCCCTAAATCCAAAGAGTTAGCATATAAACGCAATATATGCTAAACTACTATCACAAGTTGCTGGATGAAGTCCAAGGTCATCCCAAGTCGTCCTTGAGTCATCCATCCTTACTCCTCATCAACTCATCAAAGACCCCACTCCGCCTTATAGTTCGTCTGCACATTCTTGAAGTTTATAGCTAAACCCCATGCTCCACCACTATTGGTCTAACCTCCAACCGAGCCAAGCAGAACACACATGCCAGCCAAGTAGAACACATAAGATAACATATGCCTAGTCAAGTCACCATCCACGGTCTGACTTCCACCACCAAATCGAGTTCCCTGCCGGCCGTCGATCATCTTCCTCCACCGAACCAAGTAATGTCGAACCAATCAATGTGACATACCAACCCGCCTTTATCTTCGACCATCGAATAGCCATCCATGTCTGGTCATCGAGCTGACACCACCACCTAACAACCAATTTTGTTCGGTCACCTGACCATCACCCACCAACCTACCATCCCCATCCAATCACTAAACAACCTTTACCATTGAACTGACTTTCCTGTTCGGCCATCACTCCGGCCACCACTAAACAGAACGTCGTTTCCGACCATCGAACAGAGTATCCTGGTCGACCGCTGGTGCAACTCCTCCACCGAACCGACTTCCTTGCTCGGCCACCGCGCCATTCCACTGCCGAACCAAGCTTCACTAGTGGAGGTTGAGGCCTAAATGGGAAGTGGTAGGTAAAAGAATGATTTGGGAGGGAATCCTCACCTATTTATAGGAAAAACCCCAGGCACAAACCCCCTAGGAGCTCTAGACCCCTTCCCAAATCGACACCGTCGAACCAACTACTACCGTACCAAGGCAACTCCTCTCCAAACCCTGAACACGCCTAGCACCTTCCAGAGCCAAATCTTCAAACAACCATATCTCCTAGTCGGATAATCCAAATCGCCATTATGACCACTCTACAGAAAGGGAAACTAATTATATCTTTCCAATAGAAGTGGTCTTGGATGCTAATTCGACTTCTATCAAAAGTTATAGCAGATACACGCCTTCTTGGGGTAAAATTATAAAGATTGGAAACATCGCTAATAGACATTTTCCAAAGCTACAGAGTCATATGACCTCATATGAATTAAATAGTAATATTTTATGATCCTCCGATACGTAAAACACGGGTCGTTATAGTAGGATAAGACATCGATAACACCCATGATGCTTAAAAAGAAGTAAGTCCAAGAGACTGAAATCTTTGAGGGGACATCAAAAAGCATGGCAACAACTCCACTAACATGCCATCAGGAAATCTAGTCTTAGATGGTCCTTCCATGGTAGCCCAAAGCATAAGAAATCTTATCCACAACAACTACTAAAGCTAGAAAAGACTCAGAAAAAATGTGAGACCAGCACATATATATGTATATAAATAGATGTTTATATACATACATATGTGTGTGAGAACTAAACAAAAATGATTAGTGTTACAAATTAGTTTTCAATCATGAGTACATCATTCGAGGAGTTATCGTCAGAAGTTTCTGCTAGTTCAATGTTCAAGACCAGATTGTGCTTTTTATTAAAACCAATTTTTACTTTCCGGATATCAATGCAACTTTTTATTGTAGTGAGGTAGTTCTTAAAAGTCGCATCATTAGCTAATTTATAGCTATGATTTGCAATTCAATTGTAGCAGTAAAGCGCTATATCGTAAATCAGATTATTAGATGGAATAACGATGTTATTAAATATTATTGGGCTTCTATTAAACCATATGTACCAACAAGTAATAGTGAAAATGATATCAAGTAAGTGTTTATAACCTTTAGCATATAAGAATCTAAAATTGTTCCAGTAGTAATCATAGTTAAAATCGATGTTAGTCATGTTGAAGTAAAAAGTATTAAGAATTCTTATAAGAATAGAATTGGTTAAGGGACAGTTGAAGTGTAAGTGTGTTATATTTTCTAGGTCTAAATTGCAGAATGATCAATTTTTTATCTATCAAGTTCTTTTTCTTTAAAGACTCAATTGTGTTTGGTTTCTAATGTTGTTTCAGCCATATGTGCAGTTTTGCTTTTGGTGGCGCATTAACTTTCCAAATGAATTTGAAAATAATTGGTTTGGTCCTTGGGAAATTCAAAAACCTATAGATTAGGTTAGAGGAGTAAATTTTACTGCTATCCCGAAAACAGTTTTTAGCATCGCTCTCGTTATCTAGGGTATAATATTTTAGCTTCGTACAAAGAGAGACAAATTAAGTTAAGGCGGCACCTTCGAGAGCAAGGTTGAAGTTAAAGCTTCATGGAAATTCGTTATAAGGTGTATAAACCTCAGAAATTTTAGCATTTTTAAAGTTACAAATATCGAAAATCTTTCTACATTCAACTCTATGTGGTAAGGGAGAAATCCAGGTATCATGCCAAAATAATGTATTACTACCAGAATGAATTATATTATTAATTCCCAGGTTAAAGATGTTAAAGTTTTTTAAGATGAATTTCCAAAAGTGAGATATATTATTAGGATTGGAGGTAATATAGTGGAGGATATATGTCCTACCGTAAAATTAGTTTGAAATCAATTTTTTTCAAATAAGGTTTTCATTATTATTCTTGAATTTCCAAAGACATTTACTAAATAAAGGCACATTAAGATTATGAAGGTTTATAATTCCTAAGCCACTATCTTCTTTCGATTTGCAAACTGTTTTCCAATTAACAAGACAATCGATATACTGCATGAGTTATCCACAGTCCAAATGAATTTTCTTCTAATCTTATCTATTTTATCAATCATCCATTTGGTAATAGATAAAAGGACATCCAATAAATCAGAAGGGCCGATAAAATAGAGTTAATTAGAATGATTCTACCTGATCTGGATAAGAATCTACAATTCCAGTTGGATAATTTTTTGTTAATTTTATCGATTATTATTTGCCATTCTTCATTTTTTAGCTTAGTCGGTCTAATAAGAAAATCTAAGTAATATATTGGAAAATTCATGGTTTTATAATTTAGTGTATTAGCGACTTGGTTTTCAACATTATTAACATCATTCAGGACTAAAAAGGAACTCTTGTCAAAGTTGATTTTTAAGGTCCAAGAGCATTTCAAAACCGTATCTGCAATGTGACGAGGAATATGTGAGGTAAATAAATGGTATCATCGGTGAATTGGAGAATTGAAAGAACATCATTAGTAATATCGTTAGCAACATTATTTAGAGCCTTATTAGTAAGTGATAATTTAATAATTTTGGTAAATACATATGTTGCTCAATTGAATAGTAAAGGCAACAGAGGATCGCCTTGTCTAAATCCACATTTAGATTGGATTTTGTTGCCTAAGATATCGTTGACCATTATATTTGAATTTTCGGATTTAAGCAGAGACATAATCTAGCCTATCCATCTAGAGCTAAAACCACTAGTATAAGAAGATATTTAAGAAAGAGCCATTCGGTGGAATCAAAAGCTTTAGCAAAATCAAGCTTTAAAAGTGCACAAGTGATATAATTTTTGCAATGATAATTTACGAATTCTTGAACTATGGAAATGCCACCCATGATGTTTATACCCTTAATAAAAGCGGATTGTGTGATATCTATTAAATTATTCGCTTTAGTACCCATTAGTTATAACTTTTGAAATAATTTTAACAGAACGATTTATTAATGAAATAGGCTTGAAATCTTTGGGCTCGGTCACATCCACTATCTTGAGCAGATGAATTACATTAGCAAATTTAAATCTTCCCAAATCTAAATGATCATTATAGAACTCATTAAACATTTTTATTAGGTCATATTTCAAAACATGCCAAAATTTCTTATAAAACAACATTGGAAATCCATCCAGCCCACGTGATTTTTCAGTAGGCATATCGTTGATTGTTTAAAGATCTCGTCTTCTGAGAATCGATAGTCCAAGTCATTTAAGGCGACATTTATAGAATATAGGTAATTTCACCTTGCATTGATTCTATGTCCCTTGATAGTTCTGAATATATCTTTGTAGTAGTTGTGAAGGCCTTATTGAGCTCGTTTTTCTCAAAAAAAATCATATTGTTAATGAGAGAGGAGTTTATTGTATTGTTGTGCTTACGACCATTAGCCACTCTTTGAAAAAATTATATTTTTATGTTCCTCGTCCATCCATTAAACCCTATATCTTTGTTTCCACATTATTTCATCTTGTGTAGTAACTTTGTTTAATTCTTCTTTAAGGTTTGAAATTACATTTTGCTCTGAAAAGTCTAAGATTCTAATTTCTTCTAGTTTGTTTAACTTTAAATTTTAGAAAGTAACTTCTCTTTTTTATTTCTAATATTGCCAAAAACATTTTTATTCTAATTTTTAAGGAATAGTCTTAAGTCTCTCAGTTTACTAGCAAAGACTTTAGCAATATTGGCCAAATATCTGAAATTATTGTTGCTTATAGAAAGCCATTTAGTGGTTACTAAATCGATAAAATTACTTTCTAAAAGCCATATTTTTTCGAATCTAATGTTCATTAAATTGGCCGATGGTCCTCACAAAAGAGAATAATAGGATAGTAGTCTAAATACACAAAGGGAAGCCCCTTAATGTGCACAGTTGGGAGCCTATCTTCCATTCTTCACTAATGAGGAAATGATCAAGGAGCGCCATGAAAGGCACTTCACGAGAGATTGACCAAGTGAATCTCCTATTATTAAGTAGTAATTAAATCAAATTACCATCAATAATAAACCGATCAAACTCTTCCTTGGTGGAGGTGTCGCTTTCTTTAGGAGTACGCTGCCCTAAAAACCTCGTTACATTAAAGTCTCCCCTTACAACCCATGGACCAATCATAAGAGATCTAAATTCAAGGCTTTCACTCCAAAGAACCCTCCTATCAATCTTATTATGTAGCCTATATACATTAGTGACATTTAATAAATAGTTATCTCTTAGATATGTGAAAATAATATGCATTAAGTAAATGTTAATAACGGTGTGAAGAAGTTTAACATAGTTTTGTTTTCAACCCACCATTAAGCCTCCCGAGCTACCCTAGCAAGGAGACAAGCCCAGTTGCTAAGATAGAACCCTCCTAAACTTCTATAAAAGATGAATTCGGGGTGCTCTATTTTAGTTTCTTGTAAAGGTCTATGTCAACATAATTATCCTTTAAAAATGTTCTAATTTTGTTGCATTTGTCTAGTGCGTTAAAACCCCTAACATTTCAGCCGATGTATCTCATGATCTAAGGGAATGAATCCTTTAAAATTCCTTGCATCTAATGAACTCTATATTAGATTTTTCTAAATCTATAAATAACCCGTCTTCCTATCTAAATCAAACATAGAACTAGTGGGTAAATAGTTCAAAATTGTAGAATGATAAGTGCTAGCAAAAATACCAACCGAACCTGAGCTAGAGTTGTGGGCTCTAGTATCCTCACCAGTAGAAGTTCCTTGAAGACATGCACTTCTACTCACCTTACTACCGAGATGGGGAGACTTACGCCTAGAAGTACGCTTTGGTCTCAAAGCCAGCTCCAGAACCGATGTTTGTTTCATATCTCCTGCTGTAGACAAAGCTGAACTATCCACTCGATTAGCCCCCACATTAAGAGCCAATTCAACCAGTTAATTTATGTCAAGCAATGGAATCGAACTCAAAGCGTCCTGGACAGTGACTTCCGAGTAGAGCTCAGTCTTGAAGCACCCAACTAAACCTGCATTCCCTTCTCCCACCATTAAACTACAATCCTGTGTACCCTCTAAATTTGCAAATTTGGAGATCTCCTCTACTGAACCCACTACACCTTGTTTGTTTGCCGAAATCCCCATGCCCTTATTTTGTCGGTCAACCACGTTTAATTCTTCATCCCTTACAAATATGTTACCATTGCTATCCAATTTCATGTCATCCTCATTTAAATCTAGACCCATATAATCACCAATATCTCCACCCAATACACATAATAACCTATCCCCAATAATAGTAACCCCTTGTTTAATGTGTTACACTACAACATCGTAGTATGCATCACATTTTGCACCCATCATCAGGACCAGAACACAGTACTCTTTCTCGTCCTACTACACATGAATCTTTCAAATCGGGTTCACTATTTTTAGCTTCAACATTTCAAGTTCACCATTTAACAAGTCAGGTTCACCATTTTCACAATTAAGTTCAGCTGAAGCTATAAAAGAAGCATTAGCTGCAACTGGTTCAAAATTTTTGTCGCTCGGTAATTCGAACATTTGTGAGTATCGATGACAAAATGGTGTGCATTGTCAATCTAATAAGATTTTTACTAACAAGCAAGAACTCCAAGTCTGAATCAAGCACTCTACTATATAACATGCATGAGAGGTAGAAACTATACATTTAGTTCATTACTTTCCAAATCTTGTTCGCCAAGCTTGGAGGTAGCAGAGCACTATTCAACATCAGGGTCCAGTTATAGAATATCAAACCTATTACTTGAAACGATGTCTTCAGCACAATAGACAAGCTCAGGATCACCCAAACAAAATGCAGAGGGGGTGTGGTCATCGGTTTTCTGGTCATGGCTCGATAGGGTTTTCTTGTTATCATAGGGGACCGATGCACACATATTGAATGATTCCAGTAATCATTAGTTTTTTGGATGATGGGAATGGCCAAAAGGTGGTTCATATAGGAATGAACCATGGATCAGAGTCTAAGAAATTTTAGACAGAAGTTGAACTAGAAGTCTTTTCTAGATCTAGCTGCAGCAAGCGAAGTAGTAGACTTTGATTTAGGATTTGACCAAGCTCGATGGAGAGCGCAATCATATTGTCTATGGCATGTATGACCGCAAAGGAAAAACCGCATTAGGCTGGAACACGAGGCTGCACGATGTTTGCCTGTGCCACATCGAAAACAAAAAAGTTTACTGTCGGTGCAATGGATCCATGGCGAACAACGGTGAAATTTAGAGGTACAAAGGTGAGGAACTTGGCCAATGCCAAATCAAAGTGCTTCCACATATGATAATTTAGGGAGAGGGGGAGTAGAGGCGAAGGAGAATAGAGGCAAACCATTAGTGGAGAGAGGATTAGGAGGAGAGTAGTAATGGTAATATTTTGTTTCCATTAATGTTAGTAGTTTTCTTCTAAATAACATAAAATACTTAAATAGATTTGACAAAAAAGATTCAAATTTGAACGGGTAAGTGATATTAAAAGAAAAGGTAAAAGACATTTAAGAGGAAATTAATGAAAGGTAAAGAAGGAAATCTTTTGGCATTCTTATAATCTTCTTTAGCTTGTTTTCAAAACATTTTAAACTTGTATGCAAATATATGTATGTATAGTTTTATTTTACTTATGTAGAATAATAATTGAATTTATATATACTAGTATAAATCACAGTACGTGCATCTAATAAATAGCTAGAGATGTTTACCTTTTATTTGATAAAAAATTAATGGATGGATATGTGCTATAAGTGCAAAATTAAGTTTTGGTGGTCACAACACTTTTATATCAAGAAGTTTTTTTGGTGGTGTAAGTTACAAATTGATAATGAAATTCCGTTGATGGATGATTGGAAAGGGGATGACGCTGGAGGTTGCAAACCGATGGTGAGATTTCGTTGATAGGTGTAGAATATTTTTGAAACTTTAAAACGACACGGTAGAAATCTTATTCATTGAATTCTCTTTATTAATAGTGTGTGTATATATATATATGTATATGTGCATGTATGTATGTATGTATGTATGTGTACATTAAAATTGTTTTTGACTATTTTACATATTTTGAGATCTAAAACTAACAATTTGAAATCAAATTTTAACTTGGGAAGGGGTTCAAAATTAGTTTTTTAATTTTACATAAAAGTCCTATTATAAAATTTGAATTGAAACTATATATACATATATATGTATAGGATCAATATCCCCTTTTATTTAGCACCATCTTGTAGCCCTCTAATATCAGCCACATGTTCTGATTTAAATATATGCTCTTTCTCTCTCCTATCACATGAATCAAATATTTAAATTGGAACGTGTGGCTGATATTAGGGGCTATAAGAAAACATTTTCTTTTCATCATACTTTAATTTCTAAACAATAGCAATTAATATATTGAATAACATATGCATATATAAATTCATTGCATAAGAAATAAAATCTAAACTGTATTGACAAGATATAACATATTATCATGATGAGATGTATACATAGGGGATCTAAATTATTCTAGTAAGATATAATATATTAAAAAGGAGATTGAACGATCACCTTAAGATGTAGCCAAAAAGATCGTACATTGAATGTAGAAAGACTCCTAGGTCCAACCGAATCACCTCAACAAATTGCTATGATGTAAAACGCCACCTTTTAGTTATTTTATTTGGATTTGTTTTTATTTTGATTTTGGATTTTTTTGTCCTAGTAGCCATGAAAATTTTGGCATAAAGGAGATGAAGAGAGAGGAAAGATAATTATTAGGAAGAAAATCGTGGAATGGATGAATGAGAACTTCTTTTAAAGGAAACATTGAAACCTTTCAGTTCTCTCCTTTAAAAACATCCTTATTTAATTCCTCATTAAATCTCATCAAATCCTCCCCCCTCATGCATGGTCGACCATAAAAGAGGCATGTGGACCTTAACAATTTCTCAAAACCACTTAGCAATTAATCTATTTAAATCTAATTTAAATATTCTATCGATATCATATGTGATACACGCATTTATAACTTTAACACGCGCACTTTATTAAATACTAATGATACTCAAACAAATAAAATAAATTTTAATAGTTAATATTTCAAAAATATTAATTGATTTAATTAGTTTACAATGATTATAAATTAAATAAACCCTGTGGTTTTTCAGAGTATTCATTATTACTCAAAGGTGTAAATTCAGTGAGCGCTTAATATCGAACAGTTCAAATATTACTGTTCACATGTCAACTTAGCTAGTGGTGTGATATTTTAGCTGAATTTATCGCTTATACATCTTATTGGTAAATCCAATTTTACTTATTATAAGCGGTACCTGGTAGTGACGATTATTTACACTAATTCTCTTCATCGACACTATGTTATATTAGGACTTATGGAATTTAGTTTTTGTCAAAATTCCAACATCGTCCGCGTTCAACTCGGATAATCCAAACACTTGGCTCAATAATAATAATTATTATTAACTGTACTGCTCTGGCCAGAGACTTTGACTGTTCATTGACTACAGTTGTATGTGATACTAACCTAATATAACTAAGGAGAAGAATTCTATATTGAATAATGTTTCATTTACAATGCTTCAACTTAGACCCAACTATAGTCGTTTAATGGATGTCATGCCATGATTTAACTATAACCAAAGTGAAGTATCCACATTGAAGTTCCGTGGTATTTTCAATTCGAAGGAACCGTGTAACATAATCGCTTCAAGATTCTTGGTTCGATCTTATTTATATTAACCAACATAAAACTCTCGAGTGAGTCATTCTAAAGTTACCCAATAACTATCAATACGTAACCTATTGGTGTCCCCGATAGCCATGAGTAATATATTACCCAAATTGGAAAGCATTACGTACTTTAGTCTTAAAGGATGTATTAATATCCTGCCTTGAAACTTCTTGGCTGGGAATATTTAAAATAATATGTTATTTTAATTTGATAAATTTCGCATGATTACAACACATTGTAGTTAGTATCAAACAATATGTCATTTAAGGATTTTTCTATTTAATATACTTTAAATTAACTACTTAATTAATTGTATTGTAGTATAACAAGTATATAATAGGAAGAAAACTCAATTTATTTTGAATGACATTGGTTATCGAGTTAGATATATGTATCAAATTATATAATTATCCCTAAGGCATACCCCTAACCCTATCAATCTTCAACTTGCACTTGGGTTCAAATATAGAATCTTATTCCAACTCCTTCAACCGTTCTTCTAAAAAACTAATTGGGCCAGTCCCTTAGTGAATGGAATGTTGTATTGTTTTAACTATCTACTCTGTCAATCAACTCTCACCGATGCTGATAAACTATCCTTATCATGTGGAACTTTTCAGATTATATCCAGTGAGCTTTAGGTTCTTTTATGAAGCATACCGCGACATTGTTATCACATAACAATGTTATGAGATTTTCAAGATTTGGAAGCACCTCTGGCTCAGTTACAAGTTTGTCCATTTATTTATGCTTATTTTATTATAGTTCTATTTAAAAATATACTAAGCCTTTGGTTGAATCAACCACTACTTATTGCTTGTAACATTTCCAACTTTAAAGCTCTTAACTCACGATTGAACATGAATTTAGGATCGACATACTCCACCTGAAATCACTTGTGAGGTTTGAGTCTAAATACTCCTTCATAAGGAGTTCATTGTTTCTATAAATAATTCACTAGTATTTCATAAATACTCATGAACACTCTAAACTATCATTTAGTGATCTTAAATCGGATTTGATACTTGCTTTATATATCAAATACATAAGTGAAATGTGATATTGTAGGCATATAGAATATACGATTATTCCTATTGCCAATGCATAAGGAACCCAACTCACATGCTTCATATTAAACAATTTAATATAGTGTCTATGTATATCATTTTGGGACAATCCCAACATCCTTTTATACTTATTGTAAAGATGTTAATTTCAAATCCAATATCAAAAATTAAATAGCTGAACTAAAATGATTTTAACATGGGTACATCGTTAATAATTATAAGTTTGTTGTTTACTTCTAGTTTTGGAAATAATTTAATACCTCCATAGTTTTTACCTATAGACACAAGCTTCCTCTGTATCTTGATTGAAATTCAATCAAAATACTTGCTCAACTCTGATGCATATTGAACGATACTTTTGCATCAGTTCTTGGATTCTTATCTAGTAACCCATAAACTCAGAATTGCTCCCACCAACTTCAAAATACTTTGGTTATTAAGCGCAAATAGTAAATCATTATTCAGAATTTCTGTTCCAACATACATATACCAAAAACTCAAAATCATGTCGAGCGATAATTTTGCGAGTAAAATCCGAATTAACTTAACTATGTTGAATGATTGATCTATTACATTAGTTTCTATAATTGAAATTTTCGATGTTACTCAATCAACGTAGCTTACCGTATTCCAACTACATTGGTCTTCTTCTTGGAGACAATATTGCGGCTGATGGATCACATTCTTTTAGGTACAACTATCAAAATCATATCTTGATAATGTACTTGAAATTCATTTTAGATTTGCACATCATGCCATATGGTAGAGTCAATACTCTTAATGGCTTATTGACAACGGAAGAAATTCTTTTCTTGACATCAATAAGGAAATCACAGTTTATCTTTAATATGCAAGAGTTCTTATTAGATTTTTCTAATTAGATGTGTCCATTTAGGTTTGGTTAATTTCATTTCATCCTTCATAATCAATTTCATGTTTGGATCATAACCAACTCCATTTTACTACCAATAATTTCTAAAAGAAATTCCTTTGTCATTAAGTTGGTTTTCTTGAAACAATAATTGTTTCTTAAAGTAATGGAATAAGCATTCATAAACATTTTATGAATTGCCTATATATATGTACAAAACTGATTTGGTTTGAAGTTTATGAAACTTATGTTCATAACATAAATTGGTCAATCAATATTGATCAGTCCCAAACTCATTTGGGGTGGTCCACATAAGATCCCTCACAAGCAAATATTACATGGAGCCTCCTGACTCACACAACCTGTTAACTCCTTGAACTATTGTATGTAGGGTATCTTTCTAATCTTTATCTTGTATGATCTCGTAAACTATATTTTGAATTAAATTAAAGTTAATGTTATGTACTCACTCTTAAGTACAAGACCTTATAGAAAGAACTTAACTCGACTGCGATCATCATTAATCATACTTTATACAGCAAGGTCCAATTACTCCTTACTGATATATCATTATGTATTATTGGGAAGATCGACTTTTGAGATAGAATCTGATTCATTTTAGGTACATCGGGAACTCTTCCCAATATACTCGCTGTGTCGATCAAATCGAATTAATTTATTTCCTTTGCATGTTATGTTTTCTACTTCCGTTCCATAATTAACGAACTTATCACAAATACATTTTTTGTGCATCAAAATACATGTTCATTTCTATGGTAATTCTTTTGTGAATCAAACGAAGTAGGTGGGTCTGTTTTGGTATCATTAAACTTTTGACTACATATATCTTTATGTACCAATTCGAAGAGTTCACCAACTCTTTTGTCACTTCAACTGAATGAGTGTTTTGCCCTTAATCTTCTGAGATATAACTCATCGTTACCATATAATTCATAATCATATGATTAAAAGAGTTATTCCTCAAAGATATGGCTTAATCCATAATCCCAAAAATAATTGTTAAAATTTTAGATACTTCTGTGTTACGTAGCAAATGTAACAAATACTGTTATTCCAATAGATTTATTTCATGATGAATATTCAAAATAATCATAACTAATAAAACAAATATTTATTTTTAGTTAATACTGAAAATAGTTATTATTTCATGAATAATATTTGGTATATTTACAAATTTTTTTTCATATCTTGATGCATATATTGTTAAATGTTATATAAGATACTCCCACTATTTCCACCATTACTATAATAGCATATGAAATATGTAGCTTCATTTAAATACTTATTATGGGCGATTTGTTTCTTTTGTTGTAACTGATGGAGCTAGAGGTATGCCTTAAGGGAAATTATGTAATTGTTACATATATCTAATTTGAAACCAATCATGTTTAAAATAAAATGATGTTTTCTTTCTATTATATACTTGATATAATCTGTTATGCTAATTAATTAATTTATTTAAAAATATATTTAATAGAAAATTCATAAATGGTATGTTTTTTATTATAGTTACAATATGTTGTGATCATGTGTGAATTATCATGCAAAAATAAAAATACCATTTTAAATATTCCTAGTCAAGATGTGTCGAGACTAGCTATCGATACATCTATTGAGAATAGAGTACGTAATGCTCTCCAAATATTGGGCAGTGTGTTATTCATGGCTACTGTAGGCACCAAGGGGTTGCGTGCTGATAATTATTGGATAATTATAGAATAACTCACTCGATAGTTTTTTATTGGTTAATATAACTAAGGTCAAACAGAGAATCTTGAAGTGACGATGTTACACAGTTCATTTGACTTGAAAATACCATGGAAATTTAGTGTGGACACTCCACTTTGCTTATGTTAAATCGTGGCATGACATCCATCAAACAACTATAGTTGGGTCTGACTTGAAAATATTGATGTGGCAATATTACACAATTCCCTCGACTTGAGAATACTGTCAAGCTTCAATGTGAAAACTCCACTTTTACCATAGTTGAATCGTAGCATGGCATCCACCATATGACTATAATTGGGTCAAATGGAGGCATTGGAAGTGAGATACTATTCAAGAGAGAATTCATCTCATCAGTTATATGGGGTTAATATCACGGTCAACTAAAGTTAACTCAAATTCAAAATCTCCGGCAAGAGCATTTCGGTTAATAATAATTGTTATTCTTGAACTAAGGACTTTATGTTTGGACTATAAGTTGAATATGGACAGTATTGGAATTTTTACCATTACCAAATTCCATAAGTCCTAATGTGATATAGTTTGACGAAGAGAATTTGTGTAAATAATTGTCACTATCGGATAACACTTAAATAAGTAAATTATATTTTACTGAAGCTAAGTAAACGATAAATTTGGCCATAATGTCACATCACTTGCTAAATGATGTATGAACGTTAATATTAGAATTGTTCAATATTAATCGTTGATCGGTTTTACACCTAAGAGTCACACAACCAAAATGTTGAATACTCCTATTACCACATAATTTAATTATTTATAATTGTTATAAATTAATAAAATTAATTAATATTTATGCAATATTAATTACAAAATTTTATTTAATTTGTGTTAATCAATATTAAATAGTGTGTATGTAATAGTTATAAACACTTGTATCGATATAAGATATCGACGTGCATTTGAATAAGATTTAAATGCAATATTTATTGTTTGGGCTTTATTAACCCAGAAAATAGATCAACACTCAGAAATTTGATGAAAGCACCAGTTAAGGTAAAGTAAACAGAAAGTAGTAGAAGGAGATATAATTTTTATAGTGGTTTAGCATAATCTTCGGCTTATGTCCACTTTAACATTTTACTAGTTGTTCCCTCTCCAGATTACAACTAATTATATCGGATCTGACCACAATCTAGTGGATCTCAAATTTACAATAGAGTTTCTAGGTTTATTGTGAGTCGTTGGTATTAAGAATTTGCTGACCTAAGTCATAGAACAACAAATAGTTGTTTCCTAGGTGATTTTAATGGAGGAGAGATTAGAGATGAAGAAGCAGCAGTCTCTACGGTCAGAGAATCCATATCCTGTTTTGGTTGCTCTATTGTTTGTATTTATAGGGATAGTGATCGTATTGGGTTGGAAGCTCACTTCCAGAGAGTTCCAAATATTAGCCTGAAGTAGTATAATAAAGTTGGGATGCACACAAGTTAAGGTGATAACTCGGTGCTGAGTTATCCCCTTTGGGGGAAATGGGAAGCTCACATAACTTTCTTGCATCGTGTTTCCTGCTTCGTTTTTGGATGCCCCTTGTGTTTTCTAGATTGATGACTTGTTTTGATGATTGTTCATTCATTCCTACATAACTTGGTTTGTTCTGTAATTCATAGGACCTAACTCTTCAATTCTCGAGATAGATCATCTAGAATTCTATGAAATCGCTTGGTCATGCATGGAAGAGCTAGAGGATAGCTTATATGTAGTTTGAGATTGTGGAGGTGAAGCACCATAACTCTGTACCGAGTTATAGAGATAACTCGATGCCGAGTTATGTACTTAGCATATCTGGCCCAATTCTTGCTAAGCTATTTTCTTTGTCCATCTAAGCATGCCTACCAATTTTTAAGTTGTTTCGCCTTCGTTTGGATCTTCTAAGTCTAGTTGAAATCTGCTTTGGCTCAAAAGTGAGTTAACATTTGCTCCCAAAGTACGCCTTTCGAATGTAAGGTGTGATTTGCTCAAGAACAAGCTCCAGTAATCAGGCCTCGATAGTTGAGCTCTCCAGCTATTGCACTCCGGCTATCTGTTGATCTGAATCATCCGATTCCTTCGGGTTCTCTTGTTAATCATTGGTCGTTCCAGACTCGGTTTAGCTAAGAACTCTAGCTCTTGCTTAAGTGTTGCTTATACATCTTTATCGTTCCAATTTCATTCGGAGTTATTACACCACATATCAAAATCGTCCCGTGTTCATCTGGGGAGATTTATCTATTTTATTCTAATTACAAGGCATTCAAATCATTTTATCAAATTTGTATTTGTTCTAAGATTCGATCCCTCCAGACCATTTTACATTCAATCTAAAGTTTCGATCTCTTTGGATTATTCTAATTCAATTTAACATGCGATCTCCCCAGATTGTTTTATATTCGGTTTAATGTGCGATCTCTCCAAATCGGTTAATGTTTAAGTTAAGGGGACGATCTCTCCGGATTGTTTATCACCCAGTCTAGGGTTTCGATCTCTCTGGATCCTTGCTGAATCCGCTTGCTCTCTAGCAAAGAAACTTTGCAACCAAGCAACCCCATCCGCTCACTCTCTATTGAGGGGACTTGCTTTTTGTATAAGCCCATCCACCCGCTCTCTGGCAGGGGAGCCTACACCCTGCACTCTAGTCCTGTCTCTCTAGACGGGACTCTAAGGTGACCAATATCGTACAAGTCCATCCACTCGCTCTCAGACGAGGGGACTTGGACCTTGCACTCCTATTTTATCTCTCCGGACGGAACTTAAAATGATCAATTTCAATCATCACATTCAATGTCACGACCCACTTTTCTGTACAGTTCGAACTGACATTTTACCACACTTGTCTAGTCCAAATTAAATAGAAAGGCGGATAGTAAGAAATGTAAATAGAAAGAAGATAGAAAGAAGATGGAAAGGAAATAGAACATCATAGAATCTCACAGCGGAAACGAATAATCTATAATATAGAACCAGTCTTTACATAAAACAAAAACTGTAACTTAAACATATACAGACATCAATCAAAGTATACAACCTATTCAACACGGACAGTTATAAAAACCTGTCCTTACAATTTCTGATATATAAAGCTAAAATGCAAAGGAATATAATCATCTACGTGAATACGACTTTGGGCTCCAACTCCTCTCCTGAAGCTCAAATCTTCTAGCTAAACCTGGAAATATGCTCGGTCTGACCCGAGCATATAGGAAAAACTAGGCCCGGGTCAGTCTGGTAAAACCAGCGTGAGAAAACACACTCAATTTGAATTATTAAAGTTATCAAAATCCTTTGAAAACAAAGGTATCTCGTAAGACCATGCTACACATAAACACGACGGGTTTTTATCTTACGATAACCAAAACACTTTTTATCAAAATCATCTGATAATATAATAGTGTCTAAGTACAAATACTTATTCAAATAGCTGAAATTGTTACATTAATTAAATTCCAGCATACTAGGCTCTACAACCAAAAGCGTAAGGGCACGTATTGGAGAATGGATTCCATACGAATGACTAGGCACTGGGTACCACCTGTCACGGTACATGTGTAGAAACAGCATACCGAGGACCAAGCCGGGATCCCCTGCAACACAAGACCGGACTATCCCTAACCTGGATAGACTGAATATGCTATCACCCCGGGTGTTCACACCCTCTTTCGAGCTCCTTCCATATACGGTAGTAATAAAAAAATATCCGCGGGTATCTAGAAAGGTGATAAACATACCCTAATTAGGTGCGACCCACTTAGCCTTGTTGCATCTCCCCTGATTTTGAGTCATTCCTGGTTGATGAGGCTAGAGGCTACGATTACCTTTTTACGGAAATTTTCACTTAGAATGCTCATTATGCTCTAATGACAATGTACTGATAGCATTCATCCATACAAGTCTGTTTTAGGTCCGAACGATACCGAAGGCACTATTCCTACTACACCCATTTGGAAAAATCCTCAGGTTTAGTAGCGATTAGCCCTTGCACTTCACTGCTCCATCTTCGATCCCATTCTCTTGTCTTCACATCGAAAACATACTCGTTGGATCGAAGTGGTTTTCGGATAACTTATCTGATCCTGGTCTCTTTGAAACAACATTCGATATTTCCCAGTAAACTCAACCCCGGTTCTTTAGGAAATAAACAGACGAAAATAAGATCGGAGATCACCTCCTAACCGTTAGTGGATGGATTTCCTTATAATCGTCCTAGGAGACGAAACGAGTTTATGCGTACAGTATAGCACCTCGAATGGTAACTGTACCATATAATTCCCGTATTTCTCCTAGATAATTCCAAAGTTATGTTTTGGTCCAGATTTGATAGTCAGTTATTTAACTATCAAATAAACAATCATTCACAATACAACAATTTCCTATTGGAAATCACTAAGCCTTATTTTATTTAATTCCAATAAATTAAATTTTCTTTTTATCAAAAGGGTATATACTTATCTCACAGGTATAAATATATTCACAAACCATTTTCTTTCAAAATATTTGAAATCCTTTAAAAATAAATATGGAAGGTACCATGCGGTATCAACCATGGATTCACATCTTAATGATTACGTCTCTATCTCAGAAAAAATCCAAACGTAATTACAGGCAATCTCTGCCTTTGATTACGCCATGAAAGCATACCATTACTTTCCGAAAACTTTATTTAATAATTATCTTAAAATAATTCTTAAAAAGTTTCTATATAAATTTTCCAAGTTTAATTTAAGAAAATTACTCTTTTATAAATCTCAAACCATTTGTAAAACTTCATTCTTAAATCCTTTCGTTTAAACCAATTCTTTAGAGCAAAACATTATTTAATTATAGTAAAATAACTTTTAATATTATAAAACTAACTTTGAATATTTTAAACTAATTAACTTCAACGGTATTGATATAATATATTAGTTTTAAAAAATAATTAATATTTAACAAATTACCTTTTGAATTAATAATAATTTCTTAATACTGATTCATTTTTATGTAATAATTAACCTTAATCAAATCATTATAATAACTTTAATTAATAATTTATATGCTTTCAAACAATTAGAAAAAATTAAATTACTTTGAAACAATAATTAAATACTTTAAATAGTTTTTAAGAATAATAAAATAATTAGCTTTAAATCATTTTCAAATAATCATTAATTACCTTTAAAATATTAATAATAAATAAAAATTATCTTTTAAATAACTTTGATTTCAAAAATCAACTTCCAAATTGAAAAAGAGACATATTAATTTCAATGGTACTTAATCAAATTACCATTCGTTCCATAACAGACCAGAATAGCAGACACAGATATTCACATCAATCTATTTTTGAAAATTAATTCAACATCATATTGCCCAATATAATTATCAGGATAGTAAGTAGATGTCCATACAAATAAAATAGTAGAACAGGGATTTATTTCTACTAGTAAATGTCCAAAACACATATATTCAATAATAATGACAGAACGGTGATTTATTCTACCAACAGGGGTCCGATTCAATACAATTAAGCGGAATGGTGTTTTATTCCACTAAACAGATGTCAAAACGTCATTATTAACATGAATCAACTCATAGTTATTTTTATCTGGGCGAATAACATCAATAGACGGGTCATATAAATCTAAACGACGGTATTTGTTTAAAACTTGTTAATTAAATTCTAGTCGTTTTGAAATTGCTATAAATCCTCACTTATTCAAACTTGACAATAGATTATACGATGACATAGTGTTCGTCGATACGAACCCAACGCAACAAGTATCACGTCAATTGGGTTTACGGTTTTTGAGAAATTAAATTTTAAAGATTCAAAAGAAAAACCCCCCTTTTTTATATATATAAAACATTATTTACACATTTTTAAAAAAAAAAATCATCCCAAATGTTTAAACTCGGCCCAAACCCTTTCTCTTCCCTTCCCAGTTCTTTCTTCACCTCTCTTCAATATAAACGCACGCAAGTGTGCACGAACATGTGCACGTGCACACGTTCTTCGATCGACCACACTCGCCATCGTCCATCCACGTAAGTCTCTCGCGGCCACCGCAAAATGTTTACCCACCTAAACACGCGACCACTACCTCGATTCGAAAACGAGCTGCTCGCCCAAAAGAACTCGTATACAGCCGAGCAACCCATTCACCTCGCCTCGCTTCCACAACCGACCATCCATCACAAGACTTCGACTAAAGCTTTGCCTTGACCTCCTCTCACTTTCCCCCCTGGTGCGCAACTCTTCCAATCCCTCTCCCCTTCGCCGTTGTCACGCAACCGAGCTAAAAAAATCACCTTAAACCCAACTTCGTCTTCGCCTGGTCCACCCACACCCCTAGAAATCACCTTACTATTTTTCCTAGCTGCGCTATCGCCTACTCCTCCTCCACGACCAAACGCCTCTGCCTGAAAGCCCTTAGATCATCGAAATTTGGTGATACGCCTAATTCTATTCATCTCCCTATCCCCGCCTCCACACAACACTTAAAAATCCCAAATCCATCTTAAAAATCGTATTTTTCAACAAGGATTGCAATTGTATGATCCAAACATTTAACCAAGCAAGTCAAATTTAGACTATAAGTAAGACACTTACTGATAAATGGGTTTTTCTCCCTCTCCACTTGATAACTTTGAATGAAGTAAATTTTAAAATATTCTATATTCAAAAACAAGAAACTTTGGTTTTGGAATCATGTTGTAAAACTCAAAAGATATTGAGTTATTGATTTTCAAAGTTATAGCTTTAACTGTTTTAAACAAAAATAACATGGACAGAGCAGTTATTTGGAAGAAGTACAGTGACTGATGCATTGATATATCGAACACACTCATATATATGTACATAGAATCATAACAGATACGTATACCTTTTGACCAGATTATAGATTCGACAAAAATCACAATTATTCATGTAAATGTAATAACCAGTAAGCAAGAGTAAAGGTATTTTACTCACTGTATTTTGAAAATAGATGAACTGCTGCTTGCTTTAATCTCCCTTAAGTTTCAATCACTTGCCTTTAATTTGTTAGCAGATCTTGTTTTATTTCTTTTTGTTTTTGTTTTTTTAAGGTATGAACAAGCTCAAGCTCGGCTGTATATATACAAGAATGAGGTGTATGCTGCAAGCAAGAAGGAAGTTATATGCATACCAATAAGTGGTTGGATGCTTACATGCTTCGTTTCACATTTCATTCATTTTTTACTTTTATATATATTTGTTTTCTTTTGGTAGCTGATTAGATATCATGGGCTGATGTGATTTTAGGTAGTGATTTGATTTCATTTGTAAGGTTTATTTAAATTTTTTGTGGGCTTGAATTGATGTGGTGCTATCATGATGTCTCTATGTGAATGTACATATATCATATAAATATAAATACACACACACACACACATTTTCCTATACCTTTTTGACCATATATGAAATTACATACTTATCTATGCATGTACACTATTATATAAACACATATACATATATATATATATATATATAATATATATATATATACTTAAACAATACAAAGCTTTATATATATTTACATATAGATTTTCTTATCATATACACATTTACATTTTTATTTAGACATATATATATATATATATATATATATATTCATATATATATATTTACATGTAAACTTATTTTATCCATATATGTATTTACATACTCACCTATTTACACACGTTGTTTTTAACATACCATTTGTTTAAAAATATTACATATATATATATTACATTTTTATCTCTTAAATTAATGTGTATATACATAAAAAAAATTAAGTTTTAAACTCTTTGTATTTTAAATACATTATATTTTTTTCATAAACCATATTCATTTCTATTTTCATGAATCATTTTTATTCATGTAATATTAATTTGAATTTGTTTTCAATTTATACATATATTTATTCTGTTGTTATACATACCTATATAAGAAATTCAAATTAAATCAATTTCTATTTTGTAAACAAAATCTGGAAATTTTAAAATATTACCTTGGTTTTAAAACGATATATTATTACTAATTGTTATTTAACAAGGATTTATTCTGATTAAAATACTGTATTATTGAATATTAAAAAATAAATATTCAAAACACAAGACGACAAAAATTCCGGGTCATTACATTCAATGTAGATTTTTCAAAAGTCAAATATTAAAATCAAAGAAAAGAAAATAAGCAGACATCCTAAGAGTTCATCCCGGACATCCGACTCATAGCGTGTATAGGGACCAATCTAGGTCTTATACACGTGTAAGCGGTCCGAATTTATTATCGTCTCAAGTATTCATCTCAGGCATCCGACTCAAAGCATGCATAGGGATCATTTGGGATCCCATACACATGTAAGCGACTTGAGGTTATTATCATCTTTATTACTTAATACGGAAAGAAAAGTGCAAGAAAAGAAATGAAAAAGCAAAGCGCGAGAATCGAGCTCGACTCCCGTTCATCTCGATCATGGGATTTCGAGTCTTAGACCAGATCCCTGGTTGTTCCATGGTGCATTCATTGTAAATGTTGCTTGCTTCGACCGCATCATCACAGTTTGGTTCCTTACATACTGTTGTAGTTGGTTGCTCCGAACTAGTTCTTCTATTAGATCATGAAGGTATCAGCACTTGTTCGTTTCATGTCCGTCCAACTCATGGAAGATGCAGAACTTTCCATATATTTTCTCTCGATGAGTAGGCTCTCTCCTAGCTAGCTTCCGATAGAGGATCTGCCCCTTAGTGTCTAGATATATCCTCCTTAGGGTTTTAGTCAAGTCGACGTAGGTAGGGAATTTCGGCTCCCTATGTTATTTCGATTCCCTGAAGTTGTCATTGGTTCTCCTTTTTCCCTTATCTTTTTTGTTTCCTATTTTGGACAGTGCTCTGTATCCACAACATTAATTTCAACATCCTCTGCTTCGGCGTCTTCTTGACGCAAATATCTTTCTTCATGGTAGATTTTGCAAGATCCATCGGTGGACCCCTTTCTAGTGCAATTTTGAAGTCGGTCTTGCCTGCGACTACAGATATTGTCCCCATTAAGATTATAGATCGATTTGTTAGCACCAAAATTGGTCACTAACCTCATTGAGAAAGATTATGTAGAGAGATTAATGAAGAAGATAAATTAGAACTGAAAAATAGTGTAATTCAATGCCAAAAGGACAACAAAAACGAGAATACCAGATTTATAGTGGTTCGGCGTAACTGCCTACGTCCACTTTGAGTTTTGATCTTTATTGCTTTCACAAGTAGTTGAATACAGATACAATTCATATATTAATGACTTGAATACAAGTTTGAACTGAAAATAATAAGTCTTGAAAGTGGCAGAGTCTCCCCAGTGTTCTCCAAAAAAGGTCCTTTTTCAGCATGCCCCTGCCCCTCTATTTATAGACGAAGATGGGTTGGACTTCCCTCACGGGCCTAGGAACAAGGTACCTCGGCCCATAGTAGATAACTACTGCGCACCATTCCATGCAAGCCGAATGAGACATGTCGGACGAGACAAGCCGGACCACATTTGGCCGAACTAGGAACTATGCGCTATCGTGGCTGAACGACGTTTGCCGAGCGACGCCCTCACTCAAGGTTGAATGTTAACCTTTTCTTCGAACTTGTGCGATATCCTGACGACGAGCGATGAGTGTAGGTCTGGCAATAATCGTATGCCGAACGAGAGACTTGTGCCTAGTAAGGTCTGAAGACAGACGAGTCCCTGCATGCCGGACGAGGTTCCGTGCCGAGCGAGGCTCTAAGCCGAGCGAGACTCTTAGTGCCGGACGAGGTTCTGTGTCGATCGAGGCTATGTGCCGAACGATGGCTTTGCATGCCGAATGGGAACTCTGTGCCGAGCCTCTCATTACCGGGTCAAATAACCGGTGAACACTTGCCCCCCAAAGTACGTCTTGTTGCATACATGACATGCTTTGAATCGAAGCAAGTTAGAGTCTCTAGAAAGAAATCCATCATATTTTCTTAATATTCATTATTCTTCAATTTTATCCTCCTAAAGTGTCGTATCCTTCTTTGGTCGTTCCAACGTTTGGTCGATTTCCAATAGTATAAGTTCAGGATTGTAGTTCATCAGTGGCCATCTATATCTGGTATTTTAGGGCTAGTAAACTTCGGCTATCTAATCCAGTCTTTTCTTAATAACCCTATGTGAAAATCCAAATTCTGTTGATTTCAAGAAGTCGAATTTTATGACTATAAACGTGCACATTCAGGTACATATTCTTGCCATTGGCTCCTGGATGCGTTTTATATTTTTGTGAGTTATCACAAATTCCTTCTAGTTTAATTGTAATTCAATTGCAATTCCTCGTTTATATTTTTTTGTAATATTGGTTGTCATCAGCCACTCGATGAGAGGGGACTTCAAGTTCTACATAGATGATGGCCTTGGAGCCATAAGTAAGGGCGAATGGAGTATGGCCAGTCGCGAACTCATGGGTAGTTCTACAAGCCCATAATGCTGTTGAGAGTTCATACACCCATTTACCTCTAGCCTTTTCCAAACCTCTCTTCAGAATAGACTTTATGATGATTTTGTTCATAGCTTCAACCCATTATAATAGATCATGGAAGGTCATAAGGACAGATGACATTAAGGACAATGAAGTTGATTATTTTCTTCATCTTGGTCGTGGTTAAAAGTTCTTCATCTGCCCATTTGGTAAAGTAATCAACCGCTACGATGGCATATTCCACGCCACCTTTAGGATCGGAAAGAAGACGATGATGTCAATGCCCCCAAGTGGCAAACGGCTACGGACTAGCCATTTGAGCAATTTCCATCGGCGGGGTTCCCAGATTTTTTGCAAACATCTTGCACTCATCGCATTGTCTAGCATGATCAACCGCATCTTGATTGATAGTTGGCCAGTAATACCCGTAGCGGAGTATTTTTTTGTCAGGGTTTGCCCCCTGATGTGCTTGCCGCATTCTTCTTCATATACTTTGCTCAGGACTCATTTGATATCATCATGGGTGATACACCGAAGCATGGGAATGGATAAACTCCTTCCTACACACGACTTCTTCTTAGATGATTTGGCATGAAGCTTTGAGGAGGATCTATCGTTTTAAATTCCTCCGTTCAGTAAGAATTCCTCATTGTGGATAGACTTTGATAGGAGTCATCCATGACCCATTTTGACCAGTTTGGCCAGTGACTTGATTCTTTTCATTTCGTTTACTGAGGATGTGTGCAATGATGTAATGCGTTAAGTCGGCTAGTAGCTCTTGGACCTGGCCGAGATAAGGAGCAAGACAATGCCCCCTAGTAAGATCAACTTCCTCAACTTTGCATACTACTAATCAGGAATCACAAAAGATATATAAAATTTCCACTCCAAGTCCTCTAGCAAGTTTGAGGCTGGCGGTCGAGGCTTCATATTAAGCATCATTGTTTGTTACAGGGAAATCAAGTTTCAGGACGTAGCAGATCGATCGTTCCTCAAGAGTCATTAACATGACTTTTGCGCCATAACACTAATTACTGGATGCTCCATTCGCGTACATTTTTCATCTGTTGGTTGGCTCTCTACTACTCGTCGAGTAGTCATCTGATGCAGTGAATTCGGGTATGAGGTCTGCTAATTTCCGTCCTTGGATAGCCCTTCGAAGGAAATAAGTGATATCGAATTGGCTTAGTTCGATATTATATTTATGTAGTCTTTCAGACGTCTCAGGTTATTGTATGCCCTGTCGTAATGGCTGGTAGGCATAGACGTTAATAGAGCAAGCCTAAAAGTAAGAGTGGAGCTTTCATGATGAAATCAATAGACATTGCGCTAGCTTTTGTAGCTTCGGGTCGGTATCCAATGCATGGCTCGCGATAGTCGGTGAAGTCACGCATGCATGTCAGAATGGGTCCAAGGGAATATATCATCATTTATTCAGAAAAATCTAACTAATTCTTTTATCATCCTTGCACTGAGCTGTGATTCGATATTCAGCACCCGGAAAGGGTCGCCATGGCTGGCTGTAATGTCGACTGTCAGCTTAGTGGGTGCAATCCTGGATTCTTTGAGTTCAGATGTAACTATTTTGCATAACATTCAATGTGAAATATGGTTGGGACGGTCAATGTTGATGGTTACTCTGGTCGAATCCTAGAGTCTTGTCATGAGTTATTAAGTCTAATAATGAAGGGCTCTGAATGCTCTAATTGATTATCTGCAAATGGCCAAAGATCAGGCTTAAAAGCACGTTGAAGGAAATGTCGAGTATGGGTCAGCCTCGAGTTGCGTGCAACTGCATAGTTGGATCTTGCTATGAGTTTGAATTTTCTTGTATATTCGAGTAACGCATTTTCTATTCAATGCATTCATGATCCTTCACTCGCCCTTCGGGTTGGAGTGACAGTCAGTTGCCCACGAGCTTTGGCATCGATTTAATGATTCTATCTCTAGGCATTCTTTTGGTCATAGCCTTGAGTAAATGTAAGCACTATATATAAGTTTCAATATTGAGCTATAGTAGCTAGTCTTTGGATGATCATGCTTCGTCTCCCAGTCTCGGGTTGACAAATGTGCTGCGTGGATGTTTGAGTCTCGCCCTAGCTATGTTTATATTCCTACCTAAACTCTAAAAACATAGATTTGATCGGTGAATAGTCGGTTCACATTCATCCTGCTTCTCGCTCGTGTCCCCAAGTCTGGGGCATATACGGATAAGTAGGAAGGCCAGCCATGTCCACTTCAGCTTTACTCTCTTTCCCGTTGAATCATGGGATCAGCTCAGTTGATGGGAGGCTGTGTCTTGCCTATCCTGGATTGTACTGTGGTTTTTCATTCCAAGGGGAATACTCCGATGCGTCGTCAGTTTATGGGCGTAAGTTGGATACTGGATGGTCAGCCACGTCCACTTTGGTTCATGTTCTGTAATCAGATCTTGGGGTAAAGTTTCCTCAAGAGCAGTTGGGTCATGCTCATCCAGTTTCATACTCCTCCTAATGGATCGAAGAAGGGTGCTGGAGAATTAATGACCAAGTCTTCATGGTTTACTCTCCTTTCCACACTCTGGGGGTCAAAGTTTTTCAAGGGACATTCGAATCACATTCGTATGTGCTTGGTGTGGATCGATATTGACCCTTGATCTGAGGTATGATATAGTCGGTCGTTCGTAGCTTTGGATGCCGTTCCGATTGGCTTTGTATTGAGCTTTCCTTGCAGTTGTTACCTTAAGTTGTAAAGAACGCCGAACTAGAGCTACAATGAGTTTTCATATTCAGTTTTTAGTGATTTGTACTCTTGCTTCATACATTGATTTGGCCAGGCCACAAGTTGGATGGTCGAACTCCATCCCTAGCGAGTTTATACTCCTCCTGTTGATTTTAGGCCGAAGATTGCAGAATAGAGAACGGTCGGAATCCACTCATCTATTTATCAAAGTTTATATGCCACTCTGCATTCTGGTGACCTAGAGTTATTCTTCTCCCGGTCGGCTCGTGCCCAATTTGTGTTCATGCTTCAGTCCGTGCTCCGGGAATGGAGAGATTTGTCGAATAGTTTATGCTGTAGTCCACAGTTCGGGATGTAGAGAATTGTCGAATAGTTTATGCTCTAGTCCACAGTTCGGAACGTAGAGATTTGTCGAATAGTTTATGCTCTAGTCCACAGTTCGGGACGTAGAGATTTTCGTCAAGTCGTTAATACTCTGGTTCATGCTCTGGGGACTCAGAATACTCTAGTCTGCTTCAGGGACTTAGAGATTTTTGTTAAGTCGTTCATACTCTAGTCTACACTTTGGGGGCTCAGAATACTCTAGTCCGCTTCAGGGACTTAGAGATTTTCAAGTCGTTTATACTCTAGTCCGCACTCTGGGGACTTAGAGTACTCCAGTCTGCACTCTAGGGACTTGGAGATTTTAAGTCGTTTATATTCTAGTCTGCACTTTGGGGGCTCAGAATACTCTAGTCCGCTTCAGGGACTTACAGGTTTTCAAGTCGTTTATACTCTAGGCCGCACTCTGGGGACTTGGAGATTTTGAGTCATTTATACTCTAGTCCGCACTCTGTGGACTTAGAGTACTCCAGTCCGCACTCTGGGGACTTGGAGATTTTAAGTCGTTTATACTCTAGCCCACACTCTAGGGACTTAGAGTACTCCAGTCCGCACTCTGGGGACTTGGAGATTTTAAGTCGTTTATAATCTAGCCCGCACTCTATGGACTTAGAGTACTCCAGTCCGCACTCTGGAGACTTGGAGATTTTAAGTCGTTTATACTCTAGTCCGCACTCTAGGGACTTAGAGTACTCCAGTCCGCACTCTGGGGAATTGGAGATTTTTTGTTGATAGCAGTCGTATTTCCACCCGTTTGATTTGTATTTCATTTACCGTATCGAGGGTAATGTCGTCGAATGAACGGTCGAACCGCATTTTCTCATGGAATGGGACTTTGCCCCTAGCATCAAGGACGAAACTTGAAAAATAGAAGATTGATTCTCATCCGCTTGGTGATTATAGCTCTTCCAATCAATTCAAGGAAGGAGGTATATGATAGATGGTTGGATCACATCCACGCTGGGGTTGGATAATCAAGTCCTCTTGTGTTCCGGGTAGGAGTTGATGTGTAGATGATCAAATCATGTCCGCTCTAGTTAGATCCCGGCATTACTGAGCTTCAGGAGAGGTGTATGTATTTTATCGAACTTTGTTTTCTGACTCGATTTGAGTGGATGATCGAGCAATATTCATTCCAAGCCTTGCTTAGGTCTTCAAGTCAAATATGGAGGTCGACGAATGGACGGTCGGTCATGTTCGCTTTGTATTGGGCTGTGACCATGACGAGCTTTTCAATCTCTAGTCCTTGGCCCCAAATCAAAGGCACATGGTTGATGATGAGCGATCGAATCATGCTCGTATTGATGAAACTCCACAGGTCCGATCAAGGTCTACGTGGATTGGTTGGTGGCCAACTCTGAGTACTT
The DNA here is from genome assembly GCA_030737815.1 of Allium fistulosum. Classification (NCBI taxonomy): domain Eukaryota; kingdom Viridiplantae; phylum Streptophyta; class Magnoliopsida; order Asparagales; family Amaryllidaceae; genus Allium; species Allium fistulosum. The sequence continues at coordinate 424,286,431 of CM060908.1, forward strand.
GGTCACCTGCATCATTTTGGAAGAAGTTTAGTTCAAGTCGGTCGTAATTCAAAGCACATTTCAAATTGAAATAGAAAAGAATCCAAAGAAGTTTGGGATAAATCTCATTGATAAGTGGAGCAGCATCGTGTGCTTGCTGTTCAACTCTACCCCTAGCCCCTTCTAGCGGGATGCCGACTACCAACGGTTCAATTATTAATTAGAGTTCTTTATTGATGGGCATCCACAGTTCCTGGCTCGCCCTTCTAAAAGGGTTGCACGTACTATTGAATCTTTTCTTTCTGAAAAAGCTTTTTGATCACACCTCGAAGGTGTTTGTAATCGCTAGTGTTAGGATCAGTGTGCATCTTGGAATATACAACGTTCCCCTGATTTTCTCTGGACTTTGGTGGACTCTCTCGAGGTTGGTTTTCAGTACCACTCTGAGTCGTGAGCTTCCAAGTAGAGGCTATCGATTGAATCTACCAAAAAGTATATGAGTCAAATTTTGAGATCTTGCTTTTGTCTACTAGAATCAGTGTCCTTAGACGACGGGCCTGCATCGTTATTTTTCCTAGTCTGCTCCACTCCTCCTCACTTTGGTTCTAATTCATTTTGTAAAAGAAATGATCCATAGTCATAGGAGGCTCTTCAGCTAACTGGTTGCCAAAATATATCTGGAGGTCGACTCTCCTCAAACGTGATCGGTATGATATCCTTGTTAGTATTTGGAATAAATTGCTTAGAGCCAAACATTGGTTTGCTTGGAGTCACTAAATTCGAAGTGCTGGGTCAGCGAAGAATGGTGCTTGGAGTCATCTTGGCATTTGCTAGAGTCATATCATCTATGTTCTCCAACCTTTGGGAGTACCGTTTGAATAGCGGTTGCTTGTCCGTTCCCTTGATGTCGTTCATAAGCTGCCGTTAGATCCTCTATGCCCTGGTCGATCATGGGATGTCAGGAAAGTGGATAGAATGTTCCTTTATTAAGTTGAGTTTTGAATTCACTAGCCGGAGGCACTGTGCTGTGGCTAGGGTTCGGGGGAGTTTCCCTCCGAAATTTTTTTTAGCCTCTTTTTCGGAAATTTGGGTCGTACCCGAATTTTTTTTATAGGGACCGGTCAGATTGTTTTTTTGAGAGAGAGATTGGTATACAGTGCATGGATCGATCGGCATACTCCCGCTCGGCATACACTGGGTCGCTCGGCATAGACCCGCTTAGCATACACTGGGTCATTCAGCATACTCCCGCTCGGCATACACTGGGTCGCTCGGCATGGTCCCGCTCGGCATACACTGGGTCGTTCGACATGGTCCCACTCGGCATACACTGAGTCGTTCGGCATGGTCTCGCTCGGCATACACTAGGTCGCTCGGCATGGTCCTGCTCGGCATACACTGGGTCGCTCGACATAGACGTATGGCTCGGCCTGGATGTCGTTCGGCATAGACGTGTGGCTCGGCATAGATGCCGCTCGACATAGACTTGTGGCTCGGCCTGGATGCCGCTCGACATAGACTTGTGGCTCGGCCTGGAGTTTCTTGTGACGACCGCCCATGACCCCTGCACTAAACATAGAAATAGTGCGCTGAAAAGTGTGCCAGGCAGCCATGGACGATTGCTAAGGTAAGTTAAAATAGCATAATCTATCGTATTACTCACAGCGCAAGGATAAAAATACAATAGAGAATATATATATAGTGAAGCTTTACAAAATAGAATCTCATCAATTAAGCTTCATAATAGTTGAATACAAACATCTGAATAGTCAATACATCAAGCCTCACTACATATCACTTAGAGAATTATACAAGCAGCGGAACATCCAGTACATATAGTAAGAAACTAATACGCAAGCCTCCATCTCGTCTTCGTCATTAGCATCGTTGGTCACTAAGAACAGCACCTGTCACCTGCTACCTAGTCTGCCCATCCCAAAATGGATGAACAGCCCAAGGTAATAAGAGTTGAACATAAAACCTTGAGTCAGACAACAGTCTTAGTGAGCAGTAAATTAACTAACAACATACCAAAAGAGCATAAAGGTAAAAAGGAATAGGAATCCAACCCTCCCACTCCACCTCTTTCTACAGTGATAGCCCCCAGACACACTAAGCAGAAATAAACATAGCAAAGCAGACATTTAAAGTAAAGCAATTATCACTCGAGTCAAGGGCGATGTTTTCCAAGTACAAACCCCCAAGGCCTAAACCAAGATCAGATAAGCACCTAGAAAATACCGCTCTTGAAACCGAATGACGATACAACCAAACATCCATGACTCTGGCTATCACTGTTATCATTGCCTTAATATCACCGTTAATTGAATGACCGGCACATTCTTTCAGCCGTCCGTCAAGGGCTAATGGAAACCCCGGTTCTAGACAGAACTCTGCACGTCATCGCAGCCCGTGCCTAGGACTATCGAATCTGCCCAGAGTACTTGACTACAATCATAGTCTTTAGGGTCTATCGAATCTGCCCAACATACTCTTGCTTTGAGCCTGCTAGAACCTTCAACAACGATGAAATCTCAGCCTCCTAGTCATCCTCCTCGACGACTATTTCCATACTAGCTCAAGCGCCTCTCGAGCCAACCATTATCCTCAAACTCGAACCATATCACCGAGTCATCAACTTGCTTGGAATGATCCCGTCTGGATTACACCAAGGCTATCTCACATCATGCCTCGCTTCATCTCATCATAGCAAAGCCTCATCTCAACATCATCATCAAATCTATCCATATGAGCTTCATCATCTACCACATATGCCACAAGCAGATTTTCCAATTCAAGAGCCTTTCCCTTAGCCTTTGAATCATCTTCGACTAACTTGTCCAAATCAAATCATCAATCAACTAATTTACAACAATCAATCAAGTCAAACATTAATCCAAGTAATCAAGCATTCAAACATGATCAAATAAACAATTATAACTAAAATGGCAATATTGTAAATAAAGAGTCCAAATCTAACAAGTATGAATCATGAACAATATCTCTACAACTTGATGAATGAACTTGCATAGATTAACATGTAGTAAAATGGATGTCAAATCATCATGAACAATAGATCTATACTTAGCTTTAGGAAAATGCATGGAAATCACTATTTTAACACCAAATCAAGCCATCAATCCGATATACTCCTTTGGATCCGTGTGAGAGATAATCACCACTCACCGAATCTCCTAAACAACTCAAAAGCAACACACTTCAGATCTGGACAGCGAAGAATCTAACTCGATCTATCAAAACTCTGCTTCAATCGATGAAATCTTTCTTCGATGGATGAAGATCTTCAACTTTAGCTCTTGGATCTTCGATCTTGATCTTCGATTTGGATGGAAGGAATCATAAGATTAGAGTGGAGGAAAGAAGTGAAGAAGTGTAGAACTCGAGCTCTCAAAATAGCAGCACTTCGTCGCTTCAAAATCCCGATCCCAAAAAGTGAAGAAAAACCGGGTATTTATAGGCTGGAAAAATCTTAGGTCGTCCGCCCCTTAAGTCGTCCACGACTTATAAAAACTCACGACCTACGACTTAACGACCTAACAGTTCTGCGCGACCTACAGACCCAACGACCTAAGCCTCAACACTTACGCGCGACCTACGACTTAACAAAGATGCCGACCTAACGTTTTCGCGACTTAACACATTGCGTGACCTAACGACTTATCAAAAATGCCGACCTAACGCTTTCGCGACTTAACACATTGTGCGACCTAACGACTTAACAAATACGACCTAACTATCCATAGAGTCTTACGACCTAACCTTTAGGTCGTCTAACGACCTATCTATACTCAGGGTCACCACGATCTAACTATAACGACTTAAGCATTCTACCTTAAGTCGCTTACGACCTATAAGTCGCTCCACCGACCTAACTACTATAGGTCGTTAACTCGCACTGTCTACTAGGTCGCTATTCCTATGCCGCCACTATCTTAAGTCGCCTATTCCTTAGGTCGTCTACTCCTTAGGTCGGTCAAATCCCATAGGTCGTCCCAAACTATTATACGACCTAAACCACTACGCGACCTAACTGTCATACTACCTAAGTCCATACCTCGTCCAGTCCTTAAGTCGTTAACCGCTACCACTATCTTCCTTAGGTCGCCAACTCCCCTTAAGTCGTCAAATTCTGTAGGTTGCTCCAATCCCTTAGGTCGTTCACTCGACCTAACCTACCCCACGACCTAAGCTAACACACGACCTAACTTCCAAATGACTTAAGCTCTAGTCGACCTAAACTCTGGATGACTCAACAATACCAACAGTCTAATAACAACTATTTTACAATGTTTCGATCCGTAAAAATACGGGTCGTTACATTTCTCTAGAGCGCTCGGCTTTTCTGGGGCGATCGACCGAATTGCCTTCAGAGGAGGGTCGACCTTCATTCAACTTGAGTGCAAACTTCAACATCCAATCCCCAGATCTTGCGTACATCAGTGAATCCAATCTATGGCTATCAGATTCCTTTAAATTTCTTTCAAATCTGAGTAGAATAGGAAGTTTTCTAGTAAACAACTGGATCTATCTCGCGAATATGGAAATCCACTAGTAGACGATGAGATCCAATCAAGCTGAGAATTCAATTCTCAGTAAAAGCACTAAAATGTTAGCACCAAAATTGGTCACTAACCTCATTGAGAAAGATTATGTAGAGAGATTAATGAAGAAGGTAAATTAGAACTGAAAAATAGTGTAATTCAATGCCAAAAGAACAACAAAAATGAGAACACCAGATTTATAGTGGTTCGGCGTAACTGCCTACGTCCACTTTGAGTTTTGATCTTTATTGCTTTCACAAGTAGTTGAATACAGATACAATCCGTATATTAATGACTTGAATACAAGTTTGAACTGAAAATAATAAGTCTTGAAAGTGGCAGAGTCTCCCCAATGTTTTCCAAAAAAGGTCCTTTTTCAGCATGCCCCTGCCCTTTTATTTATAGACGAAGATGGGTTGGACTTCCCTTACGGGCCTAGGAACAAGGTACCTCGGCCCATAGTAGATGACTACTGCGCACCGTTCCATACAAGCCGAACGAGACATGCCGGATGAGACAAGCCGGACCACATTTGGCCGAACTAGGAACTATGCGCTATCGTGGCTGAACGACATTTGTTGAGCGAGGCATGCCGAGCGACGCCCTCACTCAAGGTTGAATGTTAACCTTTTCTTCGAACTTGTGCGATATCCTGACGACGAGCGATGAGTGTAGGCCGGGCGGCAATCGTATGCCGAACGAGAGACTTGTGCCTTGTGAGGTCTGAAGACAGATGAGTCCCTGCATGCCGGACGAGGTTCCGTGCCGAGCGAGGCTCTGTGCCGGTCGAGGCTCTACGCCGAGCGAGACTCTGTGCCGATCGAGGCTCTACGCCGAGCGAGACACTTAGTGTTGGACGAGGTTCTGTGCCGATCAAGGCTATGTGCCGAACGATGGCTTTGCATGCCGAATGGGAACTCTATGCCGAGCTTCTCGTTACCGGGTCAAATAACCGGTTAACAAAAAAAATTTTGTTAACTAGCCAAATGTATATATATAAATATATAACTTTTTTATTTAATATTAAAATACGGTTAAATAATTATATATTATATTGTATATATATAGAGAATTCTTAAAAGTTTAATATGTATATATAAATATGATTATGTATATAAATTTAAAATTATTTTCTAGGTTTCGAAATATATATATATATATATATATATATATAATTAATATATTGATTTAAATTTGAATTTATTAGATTTTAACTATATTATAATATAATATTATATATATTTATATTAAAATTTATATGTCTTACGAACATCATTTTATAATATATTTATATATAAATACTTACACATGTATATACTTACATATTAGGTGACAAATATGTATATGGAGGGACAAATATGTCTGTTGCGATGTAAATCCCAACGTCTATACACGGGCGTATTAAACTGTGTACACCATTTTAAGTTGCATGTGCGCATACACACTTATGTGCATACGATAAAACTATTATATATATTATAGTAGAAATTCAGTAATAAGTAATACTTTATTTATAAATTAAATTAAATTGTTATTTTATTTAAAACAAATTTAAATAAGATCTAAATAAACTTAGACTACATAGGCCCAATAAAATCCAAATGGAAGAAATTTTTGTGAAATTTACCCATTTACCCCGTTGCATGCTGGCCAAGTTCCAATAATGGTATTAGGGCCAAATAGCACATGCAGTCTAAATTAGAGGTATTAGGGCTAACTTACTAATGTCTACCCATATAGTAAGGTGTCTATAAAAGTAGTGTAGTGTCTAAGGTTGGGTTTGGATAATCAAGCACTCTACCTACTTGGCTACTGGCTTAGCCAAAAAGGATGAGGTAAGCCCAAAGGTTATCTCCAATATAAAGGCCCAAATTGATTTGGGCTTTGGGCTAGTTTTCAAAATTTGTTTTAAAATTAAAATAAAATTTTAAATTTAAATGTTAAATTTAAAATAAATAAAAATAATATTTTAAATTTAAAAGGTTAAATTCAAAATAAGTAATGATGTTATAAAATAATTTTCAAAATTGTTTGAAAATAAAATAATTATTTTTGAAAATTATTAATTGGATTAATAAGTTTAATAATTAATTACAAGTTAATTGATTAAATTAAATAACACATATATTGATATACGTAACATTATCTTAAGATGTTAAAGTTATATATATATATATTTCAAAATTAAAAATAATTAATTAAAATTGTTTAAATTAATTAAACTAATTAAATGTTAATTAAAATATAATATAATACATATATAAGGTATATGTGTATAACAATAAATGTTATAGTGCACATACTTAATATAAAATGTTTAAAATGAATAAAATAAAATTAATTAAAATGTTAATTAATTAATTAAATTGGATTTAATTAATAAAATTAATATGAGAGTATACATAAGATTATTGTAAAAGTCAATTAAATTATAAAATGTTATACAAGAATTAAACTTATATAATACAAATGTATAATAAAATATGAAAGAATAAGAAACCCAAAATAGACTTAAGGAATAAATACATAGGTATAACTTGTATACCGTGATTTTGATGTGTTCGACACTTGAATCATGAGAGTATTTCATAAGAAATGCATTATTCCATAAGTTGATATTATTCAATAAATATATTAAAGATTATGAATCTTTAATATAAGAGTTGTCATCTACCATTTATATATTAATAAATTACTTGCATACTCTCCGGTCGTTGAGCAAACTCAAGTTAGGGATGTTATGTGTAGTATTATTAATATATAGAAGACTAGGTAAGATAACTATATGTATTTGTTGAGCAAACTAAAAGTATATATACTATACTTGTACCATCACGAAATGGTAGGTACAAGTGAGTATTCTCTTTCAATTTGTGGAGCAAACTCAAGGTTGAAATGAGACATGATAAGGAACCACGGATTAGAAGTTCTATATGATACAACCTATAAGGAGTTATCCATCATTTGTATGGCTATGACTTGTTGAGCAAACTCAAGGTTAGAATCCCAAGACATACGTATTGTAACACCACTAGTGAAGTCTAAAGACTTTTATGTTTTGTCTTAGGGTTTGGAGAAACATAAAAGTCTAGTGGGAACCTTATTCCAAAAAAATGAAATGGTAACATTTAACCTTTCTAATATTGCAAGAACATGTGTGTTTATGTTTAAATAATCTACATCGATAAATTTGTGCATTAAATATAATTGATAAAATGTTTATCAGTTAAAAATATACAAACGAACTAAATTAATATTGACAAAACAGTATTTGTTGCATTAGCTACATAACACACAACTATCTATATTTTTTACAATTATTTTTTAATTATGGACTAATCCAAAGCTTGGAGAAATAATTCTTTAATTATATGATTATGAATCATATGATACTAGTGAATCATATCTCAAACAATAAAGGGAAAAGCACCCATTGAATAGGAGCAATATAAGAGTTGATGGACTCTTCAGATTGATACATATAGATGTATGCAATTGCAAGTCTAATAATACTAAAATGGTTCCACGTACTTCATAGTATTCACTGATGAGTTATCACAAACATGAACATGTGTATTTGATACACATGTAGTATGTCTATGATAAGCTCACAGAATATAAAATGGAAGTAAGTAAAATAACGTATAATAGAAAATAAGATGATTCGATTTGATCGAATATGTGAGTATATTGGAAAGAGTTCCAAATGTACCTAAAACGAATAATATTCAATTCCAAAGTCACTTTTCCCTATGATACATAATGATGTATCGATAAGGGGTAATTAAACTTTGTTGGATAAAATATGATTAATGGTGAGTAAAGTTGAGTTAACTTCTTCCCGTAAGGTCGTGTACTTAAGAGTGGTTCATAAGGTTAAAATTAATTTCATCTGAAAGATAGTTTACAAAATCTTACATAACATGGGTTTATAAGAAACCCCAGCATATCCTAGACCAAGAAGTTGGCTGGTTGTGTGAATCGAAAGACTACACATAATAATTGTTCATAAGAGAGCTTGTATGAATCACCCAAAAAGGAGTTTAGGAACGATGGTCATTGAATGAACAATTTATGTTTTGAACATAAGTATTGTAAATTAAAACCAAATCAATTTACATATAAGGAAATTCATAAAATGTTTGTGAACACACATTTAATTGCACCGAGAAACAAATGTTGTTTCAAGGATTACCAACTTCATAGCAATGGGATTTCTTTAAGAAATTATTTGTAGTAAAATGAATTTGGATACGATCCAAAGGTGAAACTGATTATGTTGGTTGAAATGAAACTAACCTAACCTAGATCAACGCAGCACATTAGAATGTCTAATAAGTATTCTCACACTATGAAGAATTTTGAGTTTCTTATCAATATTAAGAATAGATAATCCTCGGCTATCAATTGAACCATTAAGTGTATTGACCCTACCATATGGTATGATGCACAAATCCTAAATGGTTCCAAGTATGTTATCAAAATATGATTTTGGTTGGTGTATCCAAAGGGATATGATCCATCGGTCGTGAATGTTCCTTCAAGAGAAAAACTGATACAGTTGGAATATAATGAGCCATATTGATAAGAATAACATCGTGAATTTCAATTGTTGAAATTAATGTAACAGATTCATCATTCGATGTGCTCAAATTAATTCGGATTTTACTCACAAAATTGTCGTTTGGTATGACTTTGTGCTTATATATATATATATATATATATATATATATATATATATATATATGTTGAAATAGAATATTCTAATTACTAATTTGGAATAGACAGTTTGCACGTAAAAACCAAAGTGCCTCAAAGTCAATAGCAGTGATATTGAGTTTATGGGTTTCTCGGATATGATCCAAGAAATGATATGAAAATATCATTCTAAAAGCATCAGAATCGAATATTGATAGAAATATCGAATAGTTTGATTTTCAGTCAAAATGCAGAGAAAGCGTGTATCCATAAGAAAGAACCACTAAAGGGTACATAGATATTTCTAGACTATAGCAAAACAACATAGTACTTATTGTTAACGATGTACTTATGTTAAAATCAGTAATAGTTTGGTTGTTTAATACTCGATATTGAATTTTGTAAATCATATCTTTTACAATAAGTATAAAGGATGTTGAGAATGTCCCAAATGATATGCAAAGACATCTTGTTAAAACATTTAGTAAGCAATATGTAAGATGGATTCCTTATACTTTAGCAATAGGTATTATCATACATGTTGTATAATCTACAATATCGTAATTTGCTTATGTATATGATGCATGAGGAAAATATCAAATCCAAATTAGGATAAACAGGTGGTAGTTTAGAGTATTCTCGAGTATTTATGAAATACTAGAAAATTATTTACAGAAACAACAAACTCTTTATGAAGGAGTGTTTGGACTCAAACTCCATAAGTGTTATCGAGTATAATATGTCAATATTAATTCATTTTCAAACCTTAATTAAGAAGCTTTAAGTTGGAGATGTTCCAAATAAAAGGTTGTGGTGATTCAACAAAAAAGCTAAATACATTATCGTGAATAGCGCCACGCTAAACGAAATATGTGCATGTGTGTGTGTTTATATATATGTGTGTGTGTGTATAAATGTACAAATTAATAATTGAGCCAGGGTGATTCCAAGTATTAGGAATGCTACATTGTTATATGATAACAATGTAATGATAAGAGATCACTAGAAGTTGAGAAGCATACTTTGACTGGTTCCATATAATAAAAGTAGTTTATTAGCATCAGAGAGTTGATTGATAAAGTAGATAATTAAAAAATATAGCAGATCCATTCACGAAGGGCTTAACTCGATGAGTTCTCATTAAACCGATCAAAGGGATGAAATGAGATTCCATAATTGGTCTTAAGTGCAAATGAGAGATTGATAGAGTTAGGGGTCTGCCCTAAGGACAATTATGTAATTGTTACATATATCTAACTCGATAACCAATCTTGCTCAAATTAAAAGGTGTTTTCTTTATATTATATATTTTATACAATATGTTATGTTAATTAATTAATTTACTTAAATGTATATTTGATAGAAAATCCATAAATAATTTGTTTTATGATAATAGCTACAATGTGTTGTAATCATGAGTGATTCAACATTCATTGGTTTTGCATAGCTTTCTCATGGTAGCTGAGCCTTCCTATTCTCCCCCAAATCCAGGCTAATCTATAGCATCTGGTTAGTGAAAATGATTCCATTCCACTAGATAAAGATTCTCCAGATGGATTTATTCCTGTTCGTTCTAGTAGGTGGCGACGTGTTGTTCATGCACCCACGCAACGGCAAGGTAATTATTTTGCACATGAAGATCTCCCATGTACTAAGCAGATCCGTCCAAATCTTCATAATACTAGGGAATTTCTTGAATTATCATGTGCTTCGTCTGGTAGCGTAGGTATTAATCTAAACTCAAAAGATTTGCCAACTGTAACCCTAAAACATGGAGTTTTATTGTTGTAGAAAACGAGGTATTTAATTTCACTCCAATAACCTATTTTCCTCCACATATTGTGAATAATCTACAATGTGCAAAAATGAACCCTTATTTGAAAGATCTAGCTAGAGAAAATGGCATAATTATATAGTGTTATATGTTATGGGGCCTAAACCATATTTCCAATATTTTAGAGCCTATATCCTTAGGGTATGGGAACCTGACAGGTGAATTTTAAATTTTTTCCAGAGACAATAGGTTTTACATAATCAAGTTTGAAAAGGTAGAAGACACTGATAAAATTCTAGCAAACGGTCCTTATTTATAGGATAAGAGACTAATTATGATGAAGAAATAGTCCTCAAAATGAATTTTACAATCTATCCCAATCTAGCTTAGATTCCCTGAACTTGACATAGAATTCGGGACTGATGAGGGCATTGGAGAATTGCATCTCTGCTTGGTAAACCTATAAAACTTGACCAAATTACTAAGGGTATGATTCGTATAGCGTATGCTAGAGTACTAATAGAAGTGGACTCTTTTTTAAATGCCCTAATATGGTTCCTATTTTAGATGAGGATGATACTATTATACGGCGAGAAGTGATGTATGAATGGAAACCCACTCAGTGTTCATTGTGCTACTATTATGGACATTCAAAAAAATATTGTACCCTGACCGAAAAATGGGTACTTAAAAACACAGAAACATCAATAGCAAATAATGATGATATGAATGTAGACCAAAGTATGAGTGAGCATCATGAAGATGGTCATAATTATCATACTAATTCAGATAAAGAAAAATGTGGTTCCTTCTCTGGAAATTACTCTGCAGCACCGGAGGTCAACGTCCTCACACCTGATAACAACAAGGCCCTCTCTGAAGATACATTGATGGATGAGCAGCCAAATGAAGAGAATCCCTCAGGTAAAGCAGCAGAGGATAAGATTCAAGGCATCATAGACTTGATTCAGAACAGTCAGACTTCAACTGTGAAGGTAATAGAAAAGGATCCAAAGTCCTTATCCCATAATTATGAAGTAGGTTCTACAGGAAATAAGGGTCATATACCAACCCTGTCAGAAGCACAAACAGTAGGAGATAATATCAGAGATAGAACAAGACAATCTAGGAAATCTAGAGCAGAAGAATCCCCATTAATTTTCATGGCCAATGCAGATAAGGACGTAATTGACAACCCTGCATGGGGTTATTATGTTTCTCAATTAGGCGTGAAGGGCAAAAAACTAAAGAAATTGAAAACGGGTACTACAGCTCCAAACCACTCGAAAGCAAGGAGCAACACAACTGATTAATGTCGTTATTAGTACAGAATGTGAAGGGACTCAACTCCCTTACCAGGAAACAAGATGGTAAGCAACATCTTATTTTTTAACATTAGCGTTATGAGTCTGGTAAAACATAAAATGTCCAACGACAATATTATAAAATTCAGTAAATTCTTAAGAGAAGATTGAGAAGTTATTCATAACAATGAGCTTGATAATAAAGGCAGAATTATGTTACTTTGGAACAAGTCTATCTAGGCTATTAATAACATTTCTACGTTAGATCGATATATTATTTGTTGTCTCACTAATACAGGGGGTCTTAACTGCATGTCATCGATAATCTATGCTAAGCATTTAGTGATTGAAAGAACTCAAGCATGGAGAAACTTATCTGATGAGATGGTTAACTCCTCTCTGCCTTGGGTTCTAGCTGGTGATTCAACTACATTCTTAATAATGATGAGAGAGTAACAAATAATTTATTAAATGCAGATATAGATTTTTAGAATTTCGTGAATAGCATGGGGTTAGGTGAGGTAACATATACAGGCAACTTTTTCACCTGGAGAGGAGGTGTTGGTTATTTTGAACTTTTAAATAAATTCCCCCTCCTTGATATAATAGTGCTTAATCACTCCTCTAGTGACCACTCCCCTCTACTCATTAACTTTATTAACATTCTGACTCAGGGTAAAAACATACCTTTTAAATAATGCTTGGCCATCACTTCTGGGGTATCATTTTACCACCGAAAGTTGTTTTCATTTGATCTTTCAGGGAAACCCGATGTATTGTCTCATTATGAGAATTAAACTGATTAAAACTCGTCCGAAAGAATGGAATGACAACACACAAGGCATAAGACAATAGTGTGATAATATTAGAGAGATGAATAACTCTATATATTCACAACTGGTACTTGATCCTCACGATGAAGGCTTGCTTCAGGATTATAGGGCAAATATTCTACTTCTACATACTATGCTAAATGCAAAAGCTGTTGAAAATCAGCAGAAAGCTATAATTGGGTGGCTACTTCAAGGAGACCAACCAAGCATAGTTTTTTACTCTAAGATAACGACAAGGAAAAACAAACTCTCTTTGCATAGTATACTAGATGAAAATGGACTTCTTACTTCAGACACTAATAAACTAACAGTTGAAGCCATTCAATTTTTCTTAAGGTTATACAATGCAGATTCAAATACAACACAGTTCATTAATCAAAATTTGATATGCATGAATATCTTATCTGGAAATGCACAAAGGAAACTTTTACTGCCAATCAACATGGAGGAGGTGAGGAGCTCTACATTTCAGATAGATGATAATATCAACCTGGGGCCTGATGGGTTTAATGCTAAGTTCTACAAGATTCATTGAGAGCATATTAAGGAGGAGCTTTTAGTTGCCCTGAATTATATTTCTGAAAAGGGAAAGTTCACAAATCAATTAAATCATACTTTCATTACTCCAGTCCTAAAATCTCAAAATGTCAATAATATAAGCTTATAGGCCTATATCTTGTTGCAATGTCTTATACAAAATATTATCAAATATAATTTGTAGCACGATGAAAGTTCTAATGCACGATCTTGTATCTATTAACCAAAATTCTTTTATTTCAGGTAGAAACATCTCTGGCGGTTCTTTGCTAGCGTATGAAATGGTTAGAAGTTTCAGTAGGAAAACCAATAAAACTTTGTGTCAAAGTGGATTTACAGAAGGCATATGACAGAATCAACATATAATTCATTATTCAAATTTTGGATAAAATGGGCTTTCCTCCTCAATTCATATCCCTTATCCATTGATGCATCTCCACACCCTCTTTCTCCATCATCATTAATGGCTCTCCTCAAGATTTTATTAAGAGTAATTGAGGCATCGGACAAGGTAACCCCCTTTCCCCGTACTTATTTGTAATTGCTACGGAGTTCGTTTTTATCAGTATGGAGAGTGAACATCTTCAAGGTAACTTAAGCCCATCATACAACATAGACCTAGCTAACCCACTTGATCTATGATGATGATCTGCTAATTTTTCTAAAGCAAACACTGAAAGTGCAAAGTCTATTAAAAAAAGCATTTAATGACATGAAAAAATTTGCTGGACTAACTGCTAACACCTCAAAAACTAAGATTTTCTTTGGGAAAGGTGTAACAATTAAGAACCAGATATCCCAAATCCTTGGGGTACAAAGTGGTAGTTTACCCATTAAATATCTAGGAATTCCCCTATCAGCAAATAAACTTAGGATTTCAGACTTTAGGGAATTACTAGATAAGGTTAATGGTAGACTTGACGCTTGGAGCTGTAAGTTCCTTAACACAAGTGGTATATTGGAGCTTATCAAAACTACAATCTACCTTCATTATTCAATTTTGGATTTTGAAAATTCCAAAAACAATTCTTCTTGAAATAGAGCAAGAATGCTCTAACTTCATATGGAAAGGGAAAAACATAAACTAAATTGGGCCACTATTTGTAAACCAAAAAATGAGGGAGGACTAGGTCTAAGAAATCTCAAAGAACTAGAACAAGCATATGCTATTAAATTAGTCCGGAATTTCTTAAATCAAAGTTCTTTATGGGCTAAGTGGATTCACAACAAATACTGCTTTAAAAATAATTTTTGGACAACTAATTTTGACAATAATGCCTCGTATACTTGGAACCTTATGCTTCGAATTTGAGGAAATTATAGAAAACTGATCAATAGGAAAATTGTAAATGGGAGGAGCACTAGTCTGTTGTTTGACCCTTGGATTGAGGGGACATATCTTACAAATTTAGTTGGGTGGTGATATATGGCTTTTTTAATATAGGAGACAGAGTCGTTAGCAACATTATTAATCAAGAGGAATGGGATTTCACTGGATCAAACTTACTAGATTAGATAATCTTTGCAACTTAATGCAGAAAATTAAAATACACAGTGGCAGTAGAGAAAATGAATGGGAATGGAGGGTCAATGGGGGGAAATTTCATTAAAATAAGCTTGGGAATTATCAAGAATATAGGATGAACAAATTAAGTGGTGTAGCAAGGTTTGGAATCACTATTGTGCACAAAAAATGTCCTTTGCAACATATTTTACAATTCGAAATAGACTTCCTACCAAAGATAGAATTCAACAATGATCTAACATCGATAATCCTATCTGTTACTTAAGCAATTCAGAAATTGAACTAGTAAACATATGTTTTTTAATTGCTCATGTTCGAAAAAAAATTGGGATAGACTTAATTCCAGCCTGAAACTGCAATTTGACATCCTAAATAATACGGATTTATTCACGATAACATATGGTTATGCAAGAACAAATCAAACATGAAATCTACAAAATGACTTGAGGGACATAGTAATTACAATAGCAGTATGGCACATTTGGCAGGAATACACCCAGAGAGTTTTTCAGTCGAGAAGCATACCAGAAATTGTCAGATTCAAACTCTTGCTCATGGATGTTAACCTCTTAGCTTCGAAGTCGAAATTCATACACGAACTGTTGCATTTTCAAGATAATTTCACTACCGCTATTGAATTGAAGTTAGGATCTGGATCTGCAAGTAGGCCTGTCAATGGGTCGGGTTCGGTCTGGGTATTATAAAACCCGGACCCGAGTCCAATTACAATAATTAAAATCCGAGCCCGGCCCGAACCCACAGGATATTTCAACCCAATATCCGAGCCCGGTCCGTCAGGCTTTTTAAGCTCGCTGAATAATAACCGAATACCTAATTCAGAATATTTTTGTTAAAACCGTATTTTAAAACTGCAACTTTGTTAAAATTTGTATACAAACAATGTTAACATATAAATTGAACTGTGATGTAGTCAAGCTCATAACAAAAGTAAGAAAAAACATCTACATACAAACAAACAAAATGGTTAATAAATAACACACACGCTTATGTTTTGATACAACAAAAAACTAATAGTCGAGTCGGACCCTAACCGGGCCGGATTTTGATAAAACTGTACCCGACCCGTTTCGGGCCTGAGTCGGACTTGGATAGTAAAAGGCAAAACCCGTACCCACATAAATAGGGTGGGTTCGGGCCGGGCTCGTGTAACAACCCGGGATTTGTATTACCAATTAATAAATAAAAGTTAGGATTTTTATTTATTTTAATGAAGCATAAAAGGATTTGAAATAACAAAATTTATTTGAAAAAGGCTATTTTAATTAAATGGGAAATATGAGATTTTAAAATGATGATAAAATGTTATTTTTGAAAAGTTAAATATTTTTAGGAGAGATTTTAAAACGGGTTTGGATAAGAAAAATGAGTTTTATAAACATATATGAACACTTAGACTAATTTTTGAAAATATGTAAATAACTCTTTTCTTATTAGGTTACTAAACCTAGTCCAATAACCCACCCTAAACCTTCTCTATAAATTATCTCAAACTCTCATAACCTCATCCATTCAACCCTAATCAAAACCCTAATCATTTCTTAAAGCTTTCTTAACAAAAATGACCTCTATCTTCATCTCCTTCTAGTTTTAGCTTATGCAAGTCATTCTATGCAAAGGTAATGCAAATACCCACCTCAAATCTGTTTTTATATCTTTTTAATTTTTGAAATTTATTTGGTAACACATGTTTTATGTGTTTTTTTGATCTTATAGCCTCCTAATCATCTTTTGCTAACTTGGGTTGATGCTATAGTGTCTTTGTTGCTTTCTAAAGAGGTATATTGCTAAAAACCTCTTCTAATATGTGTTTAATCATCTTTTGATTTCGAAAATCAGTTAGTAACACATGTTTTATTATGTAACATGTGAATCATAGCTCTTTGATCATCTTTGCTTTCATTTTGGGATGTGCACATAAGGTGCTTGTGATATTGCTTCCTAAGGTAATGCTAAGCTTTGGCCCTTTGTTCCCTTTAATATAGTGTAATAATCATTATAGGGTAGTTAGTGATTGATATTGGTGAAATTTGATGCCAAAAACTTGATAAAAACACCCCAAAATCAACATTGATTGCTGGCTGGAATGTTTCAGCCTGAAAACAGGCTGAAACAGTGGTCTGAGAGCCCAGAGCAGGCCCGGGTTGCACCCAGGCTGCTGCCCAGGCGCAGCAGGCTAGCCCGGTTGGGCTAGCCGGTAGCAGGCCCGCCCTTAGTGGGCGGGCACACGTGCACAGGCGCGGGTCCGCATAGAGCGGCCCGCTATTCTCCCCAGCCCGCGCGGGCTGGGGGCTTGTTATTTTCCCCCCAGCCTGCTTGGGTTGGGGGCTTGTGACTCATCCCCAGCCCAAGCGGGCTGGGGGCTTGGAAATTCACCCCAGCCCGCTTGGGCTGGGGGCTTGTGACTCATCCCCAGCCCAAGCGGGCTGGGGGCTTGGAAATTCAGCCCAGCTCGCTTGGGCTGGGGGCTTGTAATTTATCCCCAGCCCAAGCGGGCTGGGGGCATGGTAATTCACCCCAGCCTGCCTGGGCGGGGGGGAGGGGGCGGGTTTGTTCCTCATCCCCAGCCCAGGCGGGCTGGGGGGCTTGCACCAAATCCCCAGCCCAAGCGGGCTGGGGTTTCCTAATACATCCCCAGCCCATACGGGCTGGGGCTGGACCAAACCAGCTGCACCGCATGGTGCAGCATGGTTCACAGAAACGGGCTGCACCATGCGGTGCAGCCGGCCTTTATAAAATGGGCTGCACCCATTGGGTGCAGCCGGGTTCCGACCCACCGGTTGCACCATTTTGGTGCAACCGAGTCCGGGTTGCCCCATTTTGGTGCAACCGCTTTAAATTGATTGTTTCTGCAATGAACCTTTGGGTTTTAATTGCAAATCAGAAATTGTCGAACTTTGGTTCACAACCATTCGGAATATTTTCCAACACGAATATTGGTTTTCAGTGATTCTCTGATTTATCGATTTCTTTGAGATTTGTCTCTAGATTTCGTACACGTGATTTATGAATTATTTTCAAAGGATTTTTCACTCCTAAATGGCTTTCGAAATTATTATTATATAATGTTATTTTTAATTATTAAACTATTTACTCCATAATAGAAGAGTATTCAAAAGCCGTTTAAAGTGATTTCAAAATCAATTATAAAACCGTTTCGCACCATTATTTTCTATAATAAAAATCTCACTCACTTTTTAGCACGTCGAGCGAAGTGGAAAGGTGCTTAAACGGTTAGGAAATCTCCGGCCTATGGAACCGTGTGTATTTTCTTTCCGGTTAATCTCCAACCTATTCGATTGATCGTTTTGACCTTTGGATCTAGTTTACCGATGATACGAGGTGGACTTTTTATTGTTTGGAGTGTGAGCTTGCTATTGGTTAGTAAACCGTTTAGTGCGAACGTGGGGTATGGAACTCATTGTTAACACTTTACGGGTTCCTCTCCAAGAAGTTTGTGACACATTAGCCTCTGGCCGGCCAGTACTGGACCTCTGGGTCACCACGCCTCTGGGCAACCGTCTCTGGACACCTGTTCTATGGAGCAGTTTCTTTTTCGACATGTGCCTCTGGGCCTTTATCATTCTGGGAGGATCTCGCCGTCTCGCGCGTTCCGCATCTGTGCGAGTGATCGATCACAACTCTACAGTACTTGGCAATAACGACTCCGGTCGGTGCACGTGCTATACTTGTATTATCTGATGATTTTTATATCCATTCGAGTGCCGTCATTCGATGTTGGTTCTATGGAACCATACGATGTAAGTGCGATTACCTTGTGGATTCACAGTGTCTCTGGACACTGCTTTTCAGTGTTTGATTTCATTGACTTTTCAGTATATCCCCATTGCTCTTTGAAGCATCGATCTTTGCTTGTGCATTGATTACAGACTCTGGTCACACATGGGATTATTGCATATGGGCAACTTTATATAGCTTTGGCTACGCCGATGATATGAGGCGATTTTATTTATTCAACACTTTGGTGCTGATATTCTCTTTGGAGATTTTTACTGATGATTGATGATTAGGGACCGTCATTATATTCATGTGGTCCAAAATACTCCTCTCTTAGGAAAAGTACTGTTTTATTTATGTACCGCATTATTATATATCTCAGTTATTACTGATTGTTTAGCTAGCCTGACCCGAGTGTTTTCGCTCGGGTCAGACCGAGTTGTTTCAGGTTAGATCTCTGGACTTAGCTTCTGTGCTTCCGCTTGGACATTATCTGCTATGCTGATAGATAGCGCTTTTATTTGTCCACTATTCCGCTACTCTGCTATTATTCAGACTTTGATATGTACATATTTTTGACTCACATGTGTGAGCAGTGGCTTTGTACCCACTTATAATATTTGGATCTGTATTGACGATGTATTGTTCTGGGTTTTATATCTGTTATGTGATTCTGTTCTGTGATGCTATTTTATTATGTTATTATGCTTTGTCCTGATAGATCTTTAGCCATTTGTAATTTCGTTATAGGTATTTACCGAATATGTCGAACCACCTGATTGAGAAAAATTTAAATAGATTCCACCTTTCGACGTATTCGGTAGATAGTTATAGCTTGATTATAAATGGTCGCCTCCACTATACTCTATTCTCCGCTTAACAGACAGTATTACTACTGTAATACTCTTTGTTACAGTGGGTCTCAGAGTGGGGCGTTACAGCTCGGGCCAAAACCCGTACCATTGACAGGCCTATCTGCAAGTAGTCGACTCGATATGGGTTAATGTTTTCTAGAAGTACGGAAGCATGTGATCTGGATCTGCAACTTCCTCTTTCCTTTATCCTTATCCTTACCCGAGATTTCACCGGATGGTTCTCCATCCTTAACCACGTTTACTTCTTTTAACTTCATATCTGAACATGCATCCTCCTATTGAAGAAATCTTTCGGCCTCGTGAAAGAACTTCCCGAGGTCCATTGGTGGATCTCTTATCAATGATACGTTGAAATCCGAGTTATCCCTGACTCCTGACACTGTCGCCATTAAAACCATCGATGGATCCGGCCGATCCACCGAAGCAACCGCTACATTGAACCAAGTTAAGAAAGCCCTGAGCGATTCTCCTATCCTCTGCTTCACCGACGTTAGTGTCATCACATTCTTCGGCCTTTTGAAATGAACTCGAAACTGCTTCAAAAACCTATCCATCAATTTTTTCCATGCCCTAATAGATCCATCTTCCAACTGCCTGAACCACATAACAGCTATATCCGTCAAGTACAGAGGGAAACACCGGACCATAACTTCCTCCGATGCCCCCAGCACTTCCATGTGTCTCGTGTACCTCATCAAATGATCGGTAGGATCAGCTCTGTCGTTGTATACCTCCAGAGGAGGTAGCTTGAACTCTGATGGATTCCTAGCCATTTTGATGTCACGGGTAAATGAACTCCTGTTTACTCCTTCCAGATCTCTGTTTGCTAAACCTCCGCGCATAGTTCGCCTGATAATCTCAGCTAATCCAGTGTTGTCCACCAAGGGTTGCCCCCGAGTCCCCGAGGGAATTCTGGTACATACTCTTCATCACGCACTCCTGTGCTCTTGCCAGCATCCTGTTGTGTGGTGTCACCTAGGATCCTTCCATGAATTGGTCTATCATTGCATGGTGGTGTGCCCTCAATTCTGGATCCATCCAAATTGGTAACCATGTGCTGATCGGAGGCTGCGCCCTGTCGAGCTGCTCCATCTGATTGCCTGTTGAGTCATGTTCCAACTCCATGGATCTGAACTCCATTAGCAACTGTCCAAACTATCTGAGAAGATTCTGCATCATTTCCTCCTGCCTTTTCAACAATTCTTCCTGCATAGCTCCCATCATCATCTCCATCTAATCTCTGGTGATGAAACCTAAGGCCTGATTTGCTCCTCAGGAAGCCTCCTGACTCCCTTCGTGGCAACTTCTTCCGTTCTTTGTCTCCTTGTTGATTGCTTTGTCATGGTTCCTTTTAGATCTGATCCTTTAGCTTTCCAAATCTGAACTCCAAATCCGGTACAGCGGGTGCTAGTCCATCTCAGTGAAAACACCAAAGTGTTTGCGCTAAAATTGGTCACAAACCCCAGAAGTAGTGAAAGCACCAGTGTTTACACACAGATCCACAATATCCAAATACAGATCTCAGATCCAGATAAAGTAGAGAATAAAAATGAAGAAATAGAAAAATTAAAACGTAAGAAAGCAAGAAAGAATACGAGGTTTATAGTGGTTCGGCTATCTCCAACCTACGTCCACTTTGAATCAATCCTTTTATTCCTTTTGTATTGAGATTACAATTAAAAGCCTTTGAACATCAACCAACAAAATAGCAGAGTTTCGACGTAAAGAGCAGAAGATCTCCTTTTAAATTGTCATAGGACCGTTATTTATAGGTGTAGATCCGAAAATATCCACCTTAAAATCTGGAATACCTTTTCTCTTGCGCAGGTGAGCCCGCTAGATCGATCCAGAGTGATTCTGGATCGATCCAAGTATAATTTGTATCGATCCAAAAGTAGTCCAATGAAGCCAAGATCGATCATGAACGTTCTTGAGTGCATAAGCAAGCTTCTCTGAAAATTTCATAGCATTTGAATTTATGGTTTGAGAGATATGATCGATCCAAGTTCTAGTTTGTAAGTGGGCTGAAAGCTCCGGATCCATCAGTTCGCCTCCATCAATTCGTATCCATCTGCCCTTCGTATCCCATGTTGTTCATATCCATCATACTCCATTGCCTCATGTCCATCACTTCGTATCCATAAATCCATCCCCTATTCGTATCGATCCCTGATTGCCTTCTTCGTATCCATCCCTGATTGCGTCCTTCGTATCGATCATGCCCATTCGAGCCCCTGAAACCGTTGCTTCATTCTTCGTATCGATCCCAGTCTTGATCGATACGAAGTGCTTTGACATACTTCGCCATCTAATCGATGTGTGCGCATCGATACGAGCTCCGTATCCATGAACCCATTTCTTTCCCTCGTATCAACCTAATGCTATCGACGAACGATCCAAAGCGAATGTTCAAGAAGGAGTCTGTCACCCATATTCATATCCATCTATATATCGATACGAAAGCACCAATATGAACGCATCGATCCGAAGTACACATCCATTTTGATCGATCCAAACCAACGGTCACCATGATCGACATGAAGAGACCGATCCAAATCCAATTCTTGCCAATTTTGATCCATCCATAACTCGAGCATACGAACTCCGATTGACCTAAAATTTGAAATGTAGCCTCTCCAAGCCTTGTTCACCATTCCCAATCGATCCCACCTGGATTGGAGCTTGGTACATTTTTGACGATATCGATCATAGCCTTGTTTCCCAATCGATCTCCAATTCTGGTATCCATCCTGTTTATCCAATTTGTTGATATCCCGGCCTTGTCCAAAAGGCGGGGTAACACTTTTGATAAAGATAATTAGTGTAAATAATTGTCACCACCGGATAACGCTTAAATTAGTAAAATTGCATTTTACTTAAGCTAAGTAAGTGATAAATTTGACCATAATGTCATACCACCTGCTAAGTGACATGTTAACGTTAATATTTGAATTGTTCGATATTAACCGCTGACCGAATTTACACCTAAGTGTCACACAACCGAAATGTTGAATACTGTTGTTACCACCGGAATTAATAATTCATAATTGTTACAAATTAATTAAATTAATTCAGATTTATAAAATTTTAATTATAAAATTTTATTTAATTTGTGTTGATCAATACTAAATAGTGTGTATATAATAGTTATAAACACACATATCGATATACAATATTGATGTGCATTTGAATTAGATTTAAATTCAATATTTATTGATCAGACTTAAAGCGGGTTTGAGGCCTTAATGGGACATTGGGTGGCCATATTAGGTAGGAAGAGGGTGGAATTTTGAATTCAAAATGAGGAGATCTGGTAAGAGGAAAAGAAGGATCTGGATTCTCTTTTCACTCCTTGACTCTTGCTATTTATTTGCATCCAACACTCATTCTTTTTAGGTCCCCTTTTTGCTCTATCTAAACTAGAAAAGGTCGGCCATTAGTCTCTTATCCCCTTCAAAATATAAGCTCTAAAACATTAAATTAGTTTAAATTTATACACCAGTAGTAGTTGCATTCAAACTGGTAACGCTTTCTGCATTCAAGACTCGACAAAGAGTGTTTTGATTCATCATTTCAAAGTGTCTCAACAAGGCTTTGGATAGGGTAAAATCCTTGTTTACAAATTCATTTATGTGCATACAAACATTTATAATGTTATATGCAGGTATAGAGGGTGAACATGTCCCATGAATCCTTATATGTTATTGTCGTCGACACTAAATGTATATATGTTTGATTATATGTGTAAAAATTGTTTTGTGCTTATTTGTGCTCTCTTAATTTTTGACGGCAAATAAATAATTATTTTAATTTTCAAAAATAATATTTTAATTATTTTAAAACTTGTTCAGTTTAAAAAATATTCATAATATATATATATATATATATATATATATAAATGCAGCTGTACTTTCGTATATGCAAGTAACTCTTTTTCAAAGCGACTCAGACTATGGGACTTACTATGCCTCGACGCTTCAACAATTAGGCTGCCGTGGGTCATTATGGGGGATTTTAATAATGCTCTTAACCAGAAGGATAAAAAGGGAGGATTCTCTATCCCTTTTACCTATTTGAATAATTTTAAAAATTGCCTTTTTAAATGTGGTTTGGTTGAATCTAATTTACAGAGGTGCAAATTCACATGGCAAAGGAGAGGAATTGCAACGAACATAGATATAGTGCTGGTTAACTACGATTTTATGTCCAGTTTCCCATAATTCATCACCATCACACTTCCTTCGGCGATCGGCGATCACACCCCTATTCTAATCAGTTTCAGCAAGCAAAATTAAAAGCAAAAAGGAATTCCCTTTCGATATGTAAACAACTGCTGCTACATACATGGATACAACCAATGTATTGAAGAGTGGTATGCCGCTAATATATGGGGCATAAGGCTTACAAACTAACACACAAAATCAAGGCAATAAAGAACAAAATAAAGGCACGGAACAAGTTAAGAGCTAAATATAATTCGATTTCCAAATTACAAACAGATTTCGATGCATCTTTTCATCAAACTGATCAAAATCCCAATAATGATTCTCTTTTTAATAACATGTATTAATTAAATCTGCAACTAACTGACCAACTACAAGAGTTTTATAAACAGACGAGCAAATTTTTATGGCTGCCACAAGGTAATGCGAATTCTCAGTTTTTCTATGCGAAAATGTCACTGAGAAGACATGGAAATAAAATTCAGGTCCGGCTTAATACGCAAGGAAACTATGTAGATGACAGTACTACAACTAAAGATGAAGCAATATCATACTACTAGGCCTTATTCAATGGAGATATGAATTTATTCTTCCCTCAAATTCATACCAGAATACAAATAAATAGTAGTGGGAGAGAATACTTAGCTTCAGCCATCACTGTTGATGAGGTCCAGTCTGCCTTGTTGTCTATTGAAGATGTAAAGAGTCCAAGACCAGATGATTTCTCCTCCAAGTTTTATAAACTACATTGGGACCTTATGCAACAAAATATTATGGATACTGTACCAGAAATCTTTCATACAAAGAAATTGCCAAAAAGGCTTAATCACGATTTTATTACAATAATTCCCAAGAAAGATAAGTCTCAAACGATTTCTGATTAAAGACCTATTGCTTGCGCTAACGTTCTATATAAATTTGCTGCAAAGATTTTATGTCATAGAATTACAAATTTTCTGCCGTTTTTAATTGCGGAAAATCAATCATCTTTTGTACCCGGAAGGAACATTGGAGAAAATGTTCTTTTAGCCCATGAACAAGTGAGGGATTTTGCAAAGCATGGCAAAGGGAAAATGTGTATAAAAATTGATCTACAAAAGGCGTATAACATGGTGAATCGTGAATTTGTGTGTTTCATGCTACATTTAATGGGTTTTCCTACTTCGATGATTGAGTTGATAGATGAATGCATTTCGACACCAACCTTCTACATCATGGTGGATGGAAGGCCGTGGGGGTTTCTAACATCAGATAGGGGACTATGCAAGGTGATCTGCTATCCCTCTATTTGTTTTGCATAGCTATGGATTTTTTACTTCTAATGGAAGATGGCGTATTAGAAGGTCATCTACACCCTATGTCTAATATGCAGCCTGGTATAACACACTTACTTTAGCTGATGATGTTATGATCTTTCTCTCAGCTACCACAGACAAAGCTGCTTATATGAACAGGTTTTTTTCAGTTTTGGAGGAGCGGTGGGCTTGAAAATTAATCAAACGAAGTCATAACTATTTTTCAGTAAAGGAGCACTTCAAAAGTAGGAAATATCTAATATTCTACACATTGCTGAACATAACTTACTTGTCAAATATCTCAAATTCCATCTGACCTCCGATTATATACATATAGTTCATTGTTCCCCGTTGATAAGCAAGATTTGTAGCAAATTAGAAGGGTAGGACAACAATTTATTAACAATAGCAGGGAGAGCAGAATTAATTCATAGTACGATTACACCAATTGTGATGTACTGGCTTTTAATATACCACATACCAATGTCGGTGCCCAAACGATACATCAACTGTGTGCTAATTTCTTTTGGGAGGAAAAGTACACAAGATATCATGGGATACCTTGTATAAATCCAAACTCGAAGAGGGTGTTGGCTTACGTAAATTTGTTGATTTAAACACTACGGCGAGAATTAAGTTACTCTGGAACTTACTCACCAAAGACTGTTTATGGTCTCGATGGATGAAAGCCAAGTATTTAACAAAATCAAATTTTTGGATATTGCTAATTAGTAATAATTGCTTTGGTACTATGAAATCCATTTTACGGCAGCATGATATATCATGCAAAATAATGAATAGAATAATTACTACTAGGGAGAACACTGCTTTGTGGTTCGATCCATGGAAAAGTCACAAGTCATTAGTGGATCTAATTGGGTGGAGTAGGGTTCATATTTGCAAAATGGCACACTATACTGTCAGTTATATTATTCAAGATAACATGTTGCAGCCTCAACTTCTTCTAAAAACTAGAGAAGTGTCATCGGCTATTAATCAGGTCAAATTAGCTTCAAACCAGTCTCAGGATTATTGGCAAATTCTACTGTGTAATAGATTCGACTTCTCCAAAGTGCATGATGAAATAATGCAGCATTCGGACTAAAATACTGATTTCAAACCAATTTGGCACAAAACTGCAGCAAGGAAGTTCGCATATACTGCATACATGGCTTCTGTAGATCATCTTTCTACATCATATCGCCTAACAAATTGGGGGTTAACGCTTGACATGCAATGTGATTAATGCTACAACCATAATGAAAACAAGAACATCTACTTTCTACTTGCAACTATAGTACTTATCTGTAGGATTCATCGATAACCAAGCTGGATCTTCCACCCGTTCCCTACTGCACTCTACAGTAGAGATTTAGGAGCTTCATAAATCGTTTCACCACCCCATCAGCACTACAAGATCTATGTCTTACAACGGCTTCAACGCTGATACACAACATTTGGTTAGAGCGAAATCACAGGAAATTCAAAGGGAAGTCGTGCTCAATCTCACAGCGATTGAAGCTGGTGGAAATTGATATTCGTCATCAACTGAATCGATGTTATAGGGTGATCACGGCAGAAGAATGAGATTTATTACGAAAATGGGGGTTTAGAGCTGAATGACCTAGGAGATAGAGCGATGCATTTTTGGTTTTAGGGTTTTATGTTCATTGTTTAATAGGCCATTTGGATTGATATTGGATAGTGAAGATGTTTACATATGCATTGGGTGGTGTCTGCTTACATTTTAGATTTTCGAGGGTTATATTATTGCTATTGTATTAGAGTTGTTTAACAGGGAAGGTTAGCTCTTTTTTCTTACTACACTGTTAAGGTTTTTTAAGGAGGCGCATTCCCTATTTGGTTCTTATACGTCAATAAAGAACCTATTTTGGCAAAGTCCGTGGGGTTGATTGGACCCCTACCAGATTATTGATATGCAGAGAGGAAACAGAAGAGAACCGACCTTCTCAACAGACTGAGGAGGTGGAAAAAGTAAAAAAAAACAAAGAAACAAGCATATCAATACACAAGGAAGACAAACAAACAGAAGAAAAAAAAAACAGAAAGATTGTAGGAGCAGGCGGCACAAATCAAACAGATGGGCCGAGCCGACAATTCAAAAAGCCCGCCTTAGAAACGCCTTCGTTGACTTCCCACATGAGAAACCGCTGTAGCTGATCAAAATTCTTTCTTTTACCACTAAAAATCACCGAGTTTCTTTCCGACCAAATTACTGAAATGAATTTTTTGAGCACTATCAGTAATATGTATGTGTCACGACTTCGCCATCTGGTAGCTCTGTAGATTAAGTCCCATTCGATCGAACTTTGTCGATCAACATTCACACGGCCATAACATGACATAAGGCTATTCCAAAGAGGGAAAATGAAAGGGCATGCAAAAAATAAGTGTAAATTATCTTCACTGCTACTGTCACAGAAGATAGAGAGATCAGCAACTAGCATACCTCTCGCCAGCAGCTTCTCCTTAGTATTTAGTGCGTTATGTAGAACATTCCCCAGTAAGAGGTTTTCCTTAGGAGGAGAATGATTGTACCATACTCTTTTGTACCAACAGAAAACAAGACAATTCATGTTTGCAGTAAGAGATGAGTAAATTTTTCCAATACAGTATTTTCCATTTCCCGTCCATATTGCGCAATCAGAGGCAGGTTGATGAAGTCTGACAGCATGAAAACTACTCCACAACTGTCTGATGATTTGGTTACTCGAATATGAGAAGGTGACAGTGCCATCAGATAAATACTCGAAAGCTTTAGCATTTTTGGATATGCCTGCCTGATGCATTTGCTGGTGGGAGAGCTTGGTGCTTAAGATTAGGCTTAGCGATAACCAAGGATCATTCCAAAAACTCACATTATCTTCATCAGCAACCCCAAACATAAATTGGGGAAGAAATGAATCACGCAACTTCAACATATTTCTCCAAGTCCAACTACAGTTTTGTGTTATCGTCATCATCCAAAAAGACTTCCTATTTATGAAGTGTTTAAAGGACCACTCAACCCAAATACTATTCTTTTTAGTAAGGATGTCATCCATGTGTCTACCAAAAGCAGCCTTGTTCCATTGGCGAAGACACTTAATGCCAAGCCCACCATATTTCTTTGGAATCTCAAGTTTCCTGAAAGCAATAGGAACTAGCTTGTTGGAGTGGATAGAGCCATGCCAGAAAAATTTAATCAAAGCTGCGAATTAAAGTTGAGGCAAAATGAAAGTTCAGGACCAGTAGACAGTCATAGAGAATATAATTGAATTTATCAGAACCAGTCTCCCAGCTTGCGTGAGAAGGCGACACGGCCAGTTATCAATCCTCGCAAGAATCTTTTCATATAGTGGAAGATATTGGTTTCTTGTTATTCTCGAGGAAGCGAGTGGTATTCCTAAATATGAAATAGTACCATTTCTTGGCTGCAGCGAAGTAGCAGAATAGATAGTATTGGATTGCTGTTGAGAAACTCCAGCAAGGAGGATATCAGATTTATCAATGTTAATTTTTAAGCTAGTTATTTTGTAGAATGTATGCAAACTAGACAGAATTGCATCAATGGAAGACAACATAGGCTTAGAGAAAATAACTAGGTCATCGACAAACATAAGTGAGATGATTTGTGGGTCTCTACATTTAGGGTGAAGAACAGCCAGTAAAGACCAAAGAATTTAGGATTGGAGTCAAAACTTCCATTACAATAATGAATAAATACGCAGGCATTGGGTCTCCCTGTCAGATCCCTTGTTTACTAGGAAAAAACCCAACTGAAGGGCCATTTATAAGCAAGGAGAACCTAACAGTTGATAAACAAGCGAAGACCCAAGATGTAAATTTTGCTGGAAAATTCATTAGTTTCGTAATATTGATTAAAGAGTCCCAGTGTATGTTATCAAAGGCTTTGCTAATGTCAAATTTCATCATATCCCGAGGAGATATTTGGGATCTATTATAACCTTTTAATAGTTCATGCAACATTAGCACATTATCCAAGATGCTTCTGTTCGGCAGAAAAGCCGCTAAATTGGTTGAAATGATGTTAGGCAGGATTTGTTTCAATCTGGATGCAATTATCTTAGAGATGCACTTGTAGATGGTGTTGCAACAAGCGATAGGTCTATACTGGTGACCATATTGAGGCTGTTTAACTTTTGGAATTAAGGCTATATTAATCGAGTTAATAGAACCAAGAAATTTCAATTTGCTGAAGAAGTTCATAACAGCTTTGTAGACGTCTACTTTAATAATTGACCAGCATGAAGTATAGAACGCAGCGCTAAACCCATCAG
Organism: Allium fistulosum; assembly: GCA_030737815.1. NCBI lineage: Eukaryota > Viridiplantae > Streptophyta > Magnoliopsida > Asparagales > Amaryllidaceae > Allium > Allium fistulosum. Next base: position 424,316,093 of record CM060908.1, read on the forward strand.
TCCCACCACAAGAGAGCTTATTCATAGAGAATATAGCCATTTTTATCTCATCCCTTGTTATTTTAGAAGCAAGAAAGCAGGAGTCAGTAGAACTAAGTTCCGGTAGAGGAATGGATTCAAACAGATGGATTTGAGGCCTGAAGTCTTCAGCACTACCGAGCAGACTAGTAAAATAGGATAGAAAATGATCCTCAATCTTATCACTGTTGGTATTTATCTGGCCAGATGAGTTTTGTATACTTGTAATATTGTCTTTGACATGTTTGGACTTGAGGAAGGAGTGTTAAAACGCTGTATTGCGATCCCCTTAAGTACACCATTTGATTCTGAGTTTTTGTTTAAGCATACCTTCTTCATGTAGTAGAGCATCCTTATATTGAGTGGCGATCTCAGTTTCACGAACTGGGAGGGTGTTATCTTGAATTTTGTGCAACATTTCATGTTGGAATCCTTCAAGTTTGAGTTTAAGAGCAGTAGACAATTTGTTGCCCGACCCAAACTTCCCTTTGGACCAAGATCTGAGAACCTCCTTTGTAGCTTTGAGCTTATTCTGCAAAACGAACATAGGATTACCATAAAATTGTTTAGTCCATACATATTTATCGATGTGAAAAAAATCAGGTTTCGAAGTCCAGTCATTAAAAAATTTAAAACTTGTTTTCCCTCTCAAAGCAGAAGCACCGAAAGAAAGGACTTGCGAGGAATGGTCCGAAAGAGAAGGCATAGGGAGGAAGTTAAGTATATTCGGCTAGGTCGAAAGAGTAATTTGGTTTGAGAATGCATAGTCTATCCTAGAGAAGGTACGAAGACCATTTCTCCTACTGTTGTTCCAAGAGTAGGGGGCACCAGCCGATCGAATTTGTTGCAGAGAAGAATCTGATATGGCATTATTTAATGGTCTAATTTTCAGCAAGTGAAAGAGGATTGCCACCTTCTCTATCAAGAACACTGATGGAGCAGTTGAAATATCCAAGAGCAAGCCAAGGGTGGGAGTCTTGTCGAAGAGAAGGGAGAAGGTTGAGAAGGGATAGCCTAGAAGAGAGAAGGTTATCAGCGTAAATATAAAGTAAAGAGAGTTATAGAGGCTGAGTTATTGATATAGATCCATTTGGGTATATTTGTATTGGGCCTACCCAAAGCCCAGTAGTGTTTATTTTTGTTATAAATAACACTGTGCAGACTGTATCTCATTTCATCAAAAGATCAATAAAATACATTTGTTTCATTACTTCTGTTCTACAATATCAAATTCTATTAACTCCAAATTCTTTCATGGTATCAGAGCTGCTACAAATTGCTTAACAGCAAAAGAAAAGATCATCAGAAAATCAACAGAAGAAAAGAAAACAAAAGCATCGCCGTGCCATTAATCTCTCAGATTTGCATTCCTTGAAATGCTTTTTTCATCATAGAGATTAGGCTGCGATAAAGATCATCAGAGAATTAACATTCTCATCATCTGATTGTGATTCTGTCATCCAACCAGTTCTGTATCAATTCTGATCATCTTTTTCCTTCCGGTCAGTATCTTGATCATCTGAGAGATCTGTGCCTCGCCAAGATTTCAGCTGTCAGAGACAATCTCATCATACAATTGATCTCTGGCTGCACTTCTGTTTCAAGATTGTTGATTCTTGTTCTTTCTCCACATAATTTCCTTATCACTCAAGTTCTTGAATATGGCTGAAGGAGATAACTCAGTCACCTCTGAATCAAGAACAACCAATTCTGCATCTCAAACTGCCAACACCCAAGATCTCATCAAAGCCATTATAAAGCCTCAAAGTCAATTAGTCAGCGTTCAACTAGATGAAAACAACTATCTGCTATGGAAATTTCAAATAGAGACAGCAATAAGAGGCTATGGTCTTGAGGATCATGTTCTTGGAACATTAATCACCCCACCCAAATACACTGCAGATAAAGATGGCAAATTAGTGAGTAATCAAGATTATACTACTCATCAAAGACAAGACAGTCTAATCAGTGCATGGATTCTATCATCCATGAGTACCAATATTCTACCACAGCTAATTGGGTGCAAAAGTGCACATGAGATATGGTCAACAGTGGAGCAGATATTCAACACACAATCTACAGCGAAAATCATGTATTACAAAAGGCAACTTCAAAGCATTAGAAAAGAAAACATGCCAATGAGAGAATACTTAACCAAGATCAAGACATTATATGATCAACTTGCTTCTGTAGGTCACAAAGTTTCTGACACAGAGCAAGTTCTATGCATTTTGGGTGGCCTAAATGAAGAATATGAGGCAGTTGTGGCTGTTATATCTTCAAAGGAAACAACACCAAATATTCAATATGTTCACTCCACTCTTCTTGCCCATGAAGGGAGAATAGAGCAAAGAAGATCAACTGTTTCAGATCTAACTGTTAACTTCACCAGCAACAACAAAATCAAGAATCAAGAAAGAAACAGCAATAACAGAAACCAGTCTAATTTTCAAAGAGGTGGTCAATCCTCCAGATCCAGGGGAAGAAGTGGAAGATACAACAACAATAATAATAACAGGTTAAGATGTCAAATTTGTGAAAGATTTGGTCATGCCGCCAACAAATGCTACTTCAGATTTGATGCAAACTACACACCATCTCAACAAAACAACAACAGTGCTAGAAACCAGAATCTCAGTGCAAACATGGTAAATGCTTATCCAGACTCTAAAGAACAAGCTGACAATAAAAGTACAGAGACTGCAAAGATTGATGATATTCAGGACGAAAGCTGGTACCCAGACTCTGGTGCTACCAATCATGTCACAAATAATCTCAGTAATCTAAACTTGGGAAGCAGGGAGTACAGAGGTAAGCAATTAATTCATATGGGTAATGGTGAGTCAGTCAAAATTACACACACTGGAAATGCAAGTTTCACTGGCAGAAAAGAACTCTTTCTGAAAAATTTGTTAAGAGTTCCATCCATTAGAAAGAACCTACTGAGTGTATCTCAGTTTGCCCAGGATAATGACGTTTATTTCGAATTTTATCCCAAATACTGTTTAATTAAAGATATTCTAACTAAAGAAATAATTTTGCAGGGTAAAGAATTTAAAGGGTTATACAAATTCGATGTAGCTAAACCAAGAAACTCTGAATTTCAAGGAAAATGTGTAATGTTACTGAAACTGTACAAGAAGATAAATGTAAAGATTTTGATATTTGGCATTCCAAGCTTGGACATCCTAGTGTAAGCATTGTAAAAAAGGTGTTAAGTAATGATAATATTTCTGTTAAAGATATTACAATGCCTTATATTTGTACTTTCTGTCAAATGGGCAAAAGCCACAAGCTTGCATTTCCAGTCTCAACAACAAGTTATACTAAACCCTTAGAATTGGTTGCTAGTGATCTATGGGGCCCATCTCCTGTTAATACTGACTATGGTTACAAATATTACATATCATTTGTTGATGCATATTCTAGATATGTTTGGATTTATTTTTTGAAATCTAAGTCTGAAACTTATGATGCAGTTTTACAATTCATTTCACAGGCTGAAAGGCAAACAAATTGTCAACTAAAAGTCTTGCAAACTGATGGTGGAACTGAGTTTCAACCACTTAAAGAATACTTTCAAAAGAAAGGAATAATACACAGAACAACCTGCCCATATACATCAGAACAAAATGGGCTGGTTGAAAGAAAGCATAGACGTATTGTTGAGACTGGGCTTACATTATTAGCTCAAGCATCTCTTCCTCTAAAGTTTTGGCCTGATGCTTTTGCTACTACTGTGTACTTAATTAATAGACTTCCTACAAAAATTTTACAATTTAAAAGCCCAGTAGAAATTCTCTACAAAACCAAACCTGAATATCACAATTTAAAGGTTTTTGGATGTCTATGCTTTCCCTATTTAAGGCCATATAACACACACAAACTAAGCTTTAGGTCTTCACCATGCACTTTCTTAGGCTATACAGCAAATAAAAAGGGATACAAATGTCTGGATAGCAATGGTAAATTTTTTATTTCTAGACATGTTGTGTTTAATGAAAGAATCTTTCCATTCAGTCAATCAAATATAAAAACTTCTCAGAAAGTATACAATTCAAAACTTTCTATACCACCAATACCTGAGCAACTTGATGTCATAACTCAAGTTGAAGGAGAAAGTATGCAGGACAACATCAATTCAGAGTCTTCAGCCAGAACTACCTCACAACACACTATGCTTCAAACTGAGCCAGGTCATGAGGATGCTGAGCAAACTGGAAATACAAGTCAGACATCTCATCTGTGTCCTGCCTACCAAACAAACAGCAATCAATCATTAGATGATTCCCAATCATCTAATGATCAACAGGAAGCTGTTTAAGAAGAGCCAAATCAACCACCTGCACAAACTAGACATCCCATGATAACAAGAGCCAAGAGTGGCATATTCAAACCAAAGATATACAGTGCTATCATGGATACAGAGGAACCAAATACTTATCATCAAGCCTTGCAGAATGAAAATTGGAAATCTGCTATGGAGGAGGAATACAATGCCTTGATAAAAAACAAAACTTGGAATCTAACCTCTCTGCCAAGCAACAAAAATGTTATAGGCTGTAGATGGACATATAGAATAAAAAAGAATGCTGATGGTTCAATTTCTAAATATAAGGCAAGGCTAGTAGCCAAAGGGTATTCACAACAAAATGGTTTTGATTTCACTGAAACTTTCTCACCAGTTGTGAAACCCTCAACTATTAGAATGGTTCTTACTATTGCCTTACACAGAAATTGGAACATCAAGCAACTAGATGTAAATAATGCCTTTTTGAATGGTATTTTACAGGAGGAGGTCTATATGGAACAGCCTCCAGGCTTTGAACAAAAAGGGAGAGACAAGCTCGTATGCAAATTGAACAAGGCTATCTATGGGCTCAAACAAGCACCAAGGGTCTGGTTTGAGAAGCTGAAGTCAACTCTGATGAGACTTGGCTACAGCTCAACAAAATCAGACAATTCCTTATTTACAAAGTTCAGTAATAATGCAACCACTTATGTGCTAATATACGTTGATGATTTTATTATTACAGGAAGCAGTGAATTAGAGATCAACAATCTTACAGAACTGTTAAATAAGGAATTTTCAATCAAAGACTTGGGAAACTTGAATTACTTCCTTGGCATTGAAGTCAAAAGAATCTCAGAGGCAGAAATACATCTAAGTCAAAGAAAATACATCTCAGAAATTCTACAGAGAGCAAAAATGGATGAAGCTAATGCAATATCTACACCTATGGCAAGCAATACACATCTGTCAAAGTATAAAGGAGAATCCATATTAAATGACAAACAGTACAGAAGCATTGTAGGAGCATTACAATATGTAACTATCACCAGGCCAGAAATTTCCTACAGTGTTAACAAAGTGAGTCAATATATGCAAAATCCACTTGATGAACACTGGAAAGCCGTCAAGAGAATCTTAAGATATCTCAAGGGCACCATAAATCATGGACTAAAGCTACAAGCATGCAAATCTATTCATATTAAGGGGTATGCAGATGCAGACTGGGCCACAGATATGGATGATAGAAGATCTACCACTGGCTATTGTATATTCCTAGGCAACAATCATGTTTCATGGTGCTCAAAAAAACAGCCTACTGTATCTTGATCTAGTACCGAAGCCGAGTACAGAAGCGTCGCAAATGCAACTGCAGAAATAATTTGGATAATGTCCCTACTCAGTGAAATAAATATCAAAGTCACAGAAAAACCAACAATTTGGTGCGACAATCTGAGCACTGTACTACTCTCAGCAAATCCAGTTCTACATGCTAGAACCAAGCACATAGAACTGGATCTCTACTTTGTCAGAGAAAAGGTAGCAGAGGGAAAACTCAACATAAATCACTTACCATCATCTTACCAAGTTGCTGATATTATGACAAAACCTTTATCAAGGAAGAATTTTGTTCGCTTCAAGCTGGAATTGAAGATAGCCGAGCATACCAACAGCGAGAAAGACAAGATGTGTGGAAACTCGAACAACTTCGAAGCTAACAGCAACATCTAAGACAAGATCTTTGGCAACTCGGACATCTCTTGAAGCTTGACAGCACCTATTACTTCAATCTAAAAGAGATTTCACATGATAATCAAGTGAAATCTCCATGATGAAGCTTACAAGGCCAGATCTTTATCAAGTCTATGTATAATCTGGATTCTCTCGACCGAAATCGAGAGACTTTCTTATTTCTCTTGATGCGGCTGAAGATTTTCGCAAACCCTAACCCTTCGTTCGGTTTGAGGGGAGGTATAAAGTAAAGAGAGTTATAGAGGCTGAGTTATTGATATAGATCCATTTGGGTATATTTGTATTGGGCCTACCCAAAGCCCAGTAGTGTTTATTTTTGTTATAAATAACACTGTGCAGACTGTATCTCATTTCATCAAAAGATCAATAAAATACATTTGTTTCATTACTTCTGTTCTACAATATCAAATTCTATTAACTCCAAATTCTTTCAGTAAATGAAAGTAACGTAGAAGGAGGTCGGGTATGTGTATGATATGAAAATGCATCACTTGTCTAGTAGAGATAATATGCGATAGAGTAAAAATCATAGGGTCATGTAGAACCATGATTCTACCAAAAGGAGAAGCCTCTAAGTTATGGTTGAGTTTCCAAGAAGGATTGATAAGTTTGGCAGCACGGTGGGTAAGGCTAAAGTGGAGTTTTGTTTCAAGTAAAGCCATCAACTTAATATTATAAGTGTTGATAATGTCTTTGCATACTTTGATTTTATCATCGCTGTGCTCCTCTAATATTCCACGTGCATATACTGTGATTCATTGATTAAACTCAGAGGCAGTTTGGCTGCACAATTGCATACCTCTAGTTGTAGGGGTGGTAGAGTTTTAATGATCAGGGCATGATTTAGAACATGGTTTGGCAGAACCTGTTTGGATTTGTTGAAACCTTTCTTTTTTTCATAAGAGACAACATTAGATGAAGAGAAGTTGAAAGGAGGAGAAGGGAAGAGAGTGTTGTTTTTGATAGGATTTTGTGATGTGAGAGGATGAATACTAGTGGAGGAAGGGAGCTTGCCTTGAAACCGTAGAAGTGTTTCGGAAATGGTGTCCTGCCCTCAATTATCAGAGAGGTACTTGAAGTGGGTGCAGGATTTGTTGAAGCATGTTGAAAGTTAGCATTTTCCTCAGAAAAATGGATGTTAGTCGAAAAGGATTTGTATGTGGATTCAACTTTGCTATGTTTAGGATTTGAGGAGGCAGTGATATGTTTATTTGAAAGGAATTTATTGGTGGTTTAGTTGGGATGAGAGGATACATTAATGCATTCATGATCTGGAGCATGCAGTTGCGTGTCTTTATTTGTATGCAAAAAGGTGTCTTCATTAATATTAGCTAGGATTTCGAATATATTGGTTGTTGTTACTTAAGCATGCACAATATTGGTATCATGCACAACACTATTATCATGCACGTTAATGCAGGCAAGCTCAGCACTAATATCAGGCACCACCTTTTCATTAATAACTTTGTCTGCATGTGCACAATTATGTTCAAACAATTCACATTGCTCTATGAGAATTTCACCCTCTTCAAAATTTACTTCGACATTAATATCTTTTTTTCCAAAGATTTTCCAATAGTATCAGTATTCATCACAACTACATGACTATCGGGATCATCATTAGCTTTATTTGCTTTCCTATCTTTATCAAATCTAACATTCAAGGCATTCAGTCTTTTCCTTTTAGTGTAATTCACACTCTTCCATCTTTGATTTTTCTTGTTCACGGCTTCAGGATGAGCAATTTTTTTATGAGTTTGTATTTTCTCCCTGCCATCTATATTTCGTCCATTATCTCCATTCCCATCACAATTTTTAGCACTGATGTTACATGATTCTGGACTACGCCCAAAAACTTTATAACAAGTGCACACTTCAGGTTTCCACAAATAGCTAACTTGAATAGTTTGTATTCCCCCATTTACCAAAAGGACATCAAACTTACCAACAAGTTCCTTATTTGGTTTTATATCAATCAAGCATTTAGCAAAGTCTATCCTTTCTAACTTTTCAATATTTTCATCCATGCATAGTAGATTTCCCAGTCGACTTGCTAACTAATTAATACCTAAATGTGACCAGGAAAAAATAGGGATATGGTGAAACTTCACCCAAACTGGAACTGACTTAATAGTTCCACAAACATTACCAACTGTGGGATCCCAGGGTTTAATGATAAATAGTTTATTCCGCATAATAATAGGGTCACCATGGATAATACACTGTTTATCCTCATCACAAGTTAGCAAAAACAGAAAAACAACACCATCAGACTTAACTTTGATAGAGCCTTTAAGCTTCCAGATTCGCTTCAAATTCTGAACAACTGCCGTGATTGACAGAGGCTTGTCCAAGAAAAAACCAACAATGAAATCGTTCCACACCTTCGAACCAACTTCCAGAACAATAGGAGGAGGAACAAGGCAGTCATTAGCGAAGGAGGGAGACATCTCAACAGGGATGTACTTCCCCACATTCTTCGGGATAGACATGAAGAGCGAAGTCCATACGTGTTGAGGTGTTTGGGAAAAAGGAGGAAACACTGAAGAAAGAATAGGCGGCGGCAAAACAGACGAACAGGAAGGCATAGAAGAGGTAGGTAGAAAAGGAGGAGAAATAGGTAGAGGAGGCGGAGGGAGGTCAGGCGCCGGCTGAGAAGAAAGGAGAGAGGCTGAAAGGACCGATGGAGAAGGGGTGAAAGGACAAGGTCAGAGGAGGACGAGGTAAGTACAAAGGAGGACGAGGTAAGTACAGAGGAAGGGATGAAAGAACCTATTCTCAATATATATATATATATATATATATATATATATATATATATATTCAACATATACATAGATTTTTACCTATATATGTATAATACATGTTTAAAAAAAAATAAACCGTATATATATAAATTATATTTATATAATTTGTTTAAAACAAAACCTTTGTTTTACTATATTCATATATCTATAAAATAAATATAAAATATGGAAAATTCATTTAGCAAATTTTTTATCATCTTAATATTGCTTTCAAAAAAAATTATATATATTTATTAAGTGATTTCATTGCGAAATCATAAATAAATAAAATTACATTGTTAAAACCAAAAGGAAAAATAAAAAAAATTCTTTGTTGTCCAAATGTGTGTATGTATATATATTAATATATATTTTTTAATTATTTTGTATTAAAATACAATTAAGTAATTTTATATTATATATACACACACATATATAATTCTTAAAAGTTTAATATGCATATGTATATAAGATTGGTATATATATTTAAAAAAATTATTTTCTATGTTTCAAAATATATATATTTAAAATTAAAATATTATTTAAATTTGAATTTATTAGATTTTAACTATATTATATTATTATTATATATATATATGTATACGTCTTACAAACATCATTTTATAATATATTTATATATAAATACTTACACATATATACTTACATATTAGACGGTAAATATGCATATGGAGGGGCTAATATGTCAGTTGTGATGTAAATCTCAACATTTATACACGGGCATGTTAAACTATATACACCATTTTATACTACATGTGCATGCACACATTTATGTGTATATGATACACATTTTATATTATATAATGAAAATTCAATAATAACTAAAACTTTATTTATAAATTAAATAAAAATGTGATTTTATCTAAAATGAATTTAGATAAGATTTAAATAAACTTAGACTTCATAGGCCCAATAACATCCAAATGGAATTTTTTTTTGAAAGTTACCAATTTACCCCGCTACTTGCTGGCCATGTTCCAACTTTACTAGCTTACAGCCGAAAGATTTGATCAAATGTCTTAAAACTATAAAAATACAATTTTCTATATTATAACATAATTGGAATAGAAATCACATCCCTTATTCCATATTGAATATCTTTTAGTATTTTATACAATTCTTATTTCTGAAGCAGAGGTGACCATTCACTCTCTCCATCCTAATCATACCTAAGTTACATCCAATCTCATACAATTTTTTTTCTTTTCATGATGGTCAAACCATTCAAAGGAGTTCTTTATTGTAATCAATCATATTGAATAAACGATTTTGCATTATGGTTGATTTGCTTATTTCCAATGAACTATCATTGAAGTTTCATACATTATAAACCATGACCATTCAATATACAACATTTATATTTTATTGAATATGGATCAAATATCCATATTCTTGTATTATAACCAGAGTTTGATAGTCATAGTAGACAATGCACAGTCTTGCACAAGTAAAAGACTAAACGACCGAGGCACGAATGTTTTAGTAGTTGTACAAATTGGCTCTTGCATGGGTCTTAAAGCAACAACATGACGAAAGATTTAAAGGTAGGTATATTTTATATTTCTTTGTCAATCTTTAATTTAGTTCATTTGTATATCTTAATTGATAAATATTTTATCAATTTTACTAGTTGTAAAAATTTATTGTTTGCACCAAAAGTTGGCGCACACACCTAATAGAAGTTTTAAAGAGAAATAAATGAAGCATATAAAATGAAAACAGAGGAAATTAGTAATGAAATAGCAGAAAAACAAAGCAATAACATGAATACAATGATTTATAGTGGTTCGACATTGTTTGCCTAGGTCCACTTTGAATAGATTGCTTTATTAATCACTTTGTAAACTGAGTACAATAGGGATCAGATGAAAATCCTTATTTACAATAGAGTACAAAGCAACTATCAGTGTAAAGGTCCTAAAAATGAACAACCAAGCCTATATTTATAGATGAAGATGGCAAAATATCTCCCTGAAAATTTGGTTGAAGGATCTCCAAAACCATATGGACCCATAAGAGGGATCGTATGGCCCAAATCCTAAGGAATATGGATCGGTGTCAATGCCTATTTTGGAGGAATTTGGGGGTGCGATTCCTATGGTAGCTTCCCCATGTTGTAATATACTTTGACTTAAGGTTTCATGCCAATTGGATTAGTAGAACTTGAGTTATTTCTCAATCTTTACTTCAATGTGAATTGTCTTCTGATTTTAATCGATCCCTATTAAGGGAAGAGGGTCGATCCCTCTTATTTCATCCTTTTAAAGTGCGATTCCTAAGGAAAGCTCCCTAGGATCCCCGCATCTTTCTCACAAAATTTCATATGCATTGGGCTTATGGATCTTGAGATGTTGATTGTTTTCCATTGAATTACACTTGCTTCCTGAAACATGTCGACCCCTATGTTGAAGAATGGTTATAATTGATTCCTCCTCTATGTTGGACTATATTCCATACTTTGAACATTCTGCATTGCATATCTCTCAATCCCGTTCGATAACGGCTTCATATTATGATCTGTACTTGACTTCGGGACCTCATAATCATCGCTCCGGACTTACTGACCTTAATGACAGTCGAATCTAACTCGTCCAATCAGTTCGAACATAGCCATGTCAAAATGCCAAATAACACTTCCCCCCCAAAGTACGTCTTGTGTTGAACATGACATGCTTTGAATCGATGTAAGTTAGAGTCGTCGGAAAGAAATCCATCCAGTTTTATGAATAGTTGCTATCCTTTTATTGAATTATTTTCCCAAAGTATTGCATTTCTCTTTGATCGTCATGATGCTTGGTCGACTTCCAATAGCATAAATTCAGAATTATATTCTGTTAGTTGATATCTAGGTCCGGCTCTACGAGACTAGCAAGCTTTGGCTATCTGATCCGGTCTCGACCTTGAAAGTTTCAAGGTTGAATTCAATTTGTATCGATTTAAAAATTTTAACTCTTAGAATATACACGTGCACGTTCAGATACACGTTCATGTCATTGGCTCCCTGACGCGTTTGCACGCTCACGGGTCGTCACTAATTTTCATTGAATTATATGAAATTCCATTGCATTTTATATTTGTTTTTATAATTTGTATGTACATGCTTGCATGCACATAGGGTTCATAACAGATCCTTTTTTTATGTATGTAGGGATCGACATTCTTCTAGTCGATCCCTCCTTTCTTTTTTTATATATAGGGATCGGTATTATGTTAGTTGATCCCTCCTTTCCCTTTCTTTCTTCCTTTTTGTTCATAGGGATCAGCATTCTTTTAGCCGATCCCTCCTCTCTGTTTTTTTATATATAATAGGGTTCGGACTTTGTTCCCAGGGTAGGGATCGTACCCTCCTATTACTCGGTGGACTTAATCAATTTTCTATCTCGCAAAAGAGGAAGGCAGGCCAAACCCTTGGACTATATATAAACTAACATCCAACTTCCCCTTCTTACTTTATTTCATTCCTTTGACTTCCTTATTCTCTTCAAGCTCGGTTCCGAACCCTCCCCCTCCAAATTTGAAAACCCGATCCCTTCTTTAATCAAATATCACCTTCTTCTTTCAATTCGCCATTCTCATCTTGCTCTAGACCTCCGCTCCATCCTCAAATCGAATCAAAATCCAACAATAACTTGTATTTTAAAATTTTAGGTGAGTTTCTTGTATTTTCTTTGGTTCATGATGAGATAATGGGTTTCGTTTGTGTTAATCGTGGATTAAGTTCGGAGGAGATGAGTTGGACGACGGTGTAGCAGGGTTCGGCGAAGTAGCAGAGGAGGAGAAAGAAAAGGGAATGAATGGGTTGGTTGGAATGTTTGAGGGAAGCACGAGAGTGTTGAAGGAAAGGGATCGACATTGGAACTTAAGGAAGAAGGGTTCGGTTGCATTGTTGAGTCGAGAGACCAGCCATTTTTGGAGCATGTACGGGTTGGTTGTTATAAGGGATAGGGATCGACATAAATAGGGATCGGCTATTTGTACTTGGCCGATTCTAAGCTTTGAATTGAACTTGAAAACTAATCCATATTCACTTGTTTGAACAATATGAACCAATCTCATCCTAATGAACTTGAACATATGATGATAATGAACAATAGGACTTACATATCCATTACCAAACTCAAAATTGAACGACCAAACTTCTGGGACTTAGAATATGAACTAAAACTTAACAATGGACTTCACACTTTGAGATGTCGATGGTCAATTCTAAAGCTCATACAACCGATTAATCTAAACGCCGGTTGAGACGGTCAGCGATGACGGTCACTCTGACCGAAGTCCAAAGTCTTGTCAGTTACTTTTTATTTTAACTTTGAACTATTTATTATCCCTGCACTACACAAAACTGCACCACACTAGTTTACACTTAACACGGGGGGATAGGTAAAATTTTCTAATCTCGATTATCTACTGAGTTTAGTTGATATGGGCTCCAGACGTTCATAGCGTTTAGCTGCAATGTCTTCTGGTCAACCTTCACAACATTGTAATCTCATACCCAAGTTAAGTTCCGCAACTGTCTCTGATAGACTTCCACTGATCGTCAAATCGAGCAACTAGATGTTTCCGGGCCATTGACTGGCCTTTTCTCTGTTGTTCCCATCCTTCTGGTAGAAGATATAAGTCCTGCCCCTGACTCTATAGAAGGTGCTATATTGCTAGATAACCCGACAGATTCCCAAGCCTCCAGAATTGGTGAGGCCGCTCTTCGCAGATTATGCTCTAAACATGGGATTCCTTTTGGGGATGTTCTAGTCCCTTTAGTGAATGAAAGGGCTCATTTGCCCCCGGAAGTATATATGGCATGCAATAAATTCATGTGTTGGGCCAGATGCGTGTCGCCTTTCAATTCTTTCATCCGAGAAATGCTAAATTATTTAGGAATAGCTCCTACCCAGTTGCACTCGAACTGCTATGCTTTTCTCCATAGTACTTTTTTGCTTTTTATGGATGTTCTGTTCCACCGCCATCTCCTGAGGACATCGGGTTCATTTACAATTTCAAACGACGGACAGGAAGCCTCTCTTGCACTTTCCTAGAGCCTTCGTCCAATTGTCAAGTTCTAACTAGTGCTTGGAACAAGCTCGGTATCTTTAAAAACGAACAGTATTTCGTTCGTTATCCGCCTGGCTTTGCAAGGTGATGGTTGGAAGGATATAATTGTTGTCTTCACTTTATTCTCAAATTCTTTAATCCAAGTCGTATTCTGAACGAGCCAATGCTTTGAAAATTAACAGGTGTCCATCCATGTCCAGAAGGTGATATCTTCTTAAGGGTGGTTTCTGCAATTCGTGCTACCCCGATTGAAGATAGGGACATCGGATCCCTTGTAACCGATGAATGGTTATCTCTGTTTGGGTTGCTGGTAGAAGGTCGTAGCATTGGGATTCCAGGAAGCGCTTCACCACCAAGGTATGTGGCGAAACAAGAAGGTGGCAATAATATCCCTATTGTGCCCCCAGTCGAAGCAACTCGGGACGATGTCGAAGTGGGTGAAATTAGAGGTATCGAAACCGATAAGCCTAGTGGCGCTAATGCAGGTCCAGGAACTGCACCTATGGTCGAACCATCACATGGCGCGCAATCTCACATGCCGACAAGAAGAGGAAAAAAGCTCACTTATAAACTCAGTAGGAGAAAAACTACCAATGAGCCAGAGTTTATCATCACCTTAGTTGATGAAGAGTATTCTTCCCAACATTTAGAAGTTCAATGGAAGGGTTCTCGAATCTCCCGGTTCCTGATGATATCATGAATTATGACTTCCCAACATCAGCATTGGGGGCTCAATTCTCCCATCAGGAGTGGTGACGACATTCCCCCACTAGCAAAGGGGAGAAAACTCCTATGACCAAGGCTGCATCAACTAGTTCGTTGGGGGGACACTAGGACACTCACAATCACGCGACATCACTACACGATTATCATCTATCTTTTGTTCAATGGTCCCTTATACACTCTTGTTTGGTTTACAGGTGCAATGTCTCAATCCCGTGCCTTCGATCGCTTGAGGAGCACGTCAACACAATCCGGATCCAGTCGCAGTCCAGAATCGGGTAGGCATAGAGAGAGAGATGATGGTTGGAAAAGAAGTCATTGTTCGAGGGAGTCTTCATCTTCCAAACATAACTCTCAATCTCAATCATCCCATCAAGACGCTCAGTCTCATCTTCCTATACACAGCGGCGATCAAACTTCTTTACATGCTCCTCAAATTGCTATGCCGCCTGAGAAGTATTCTGGTTCAAGACAGTCCCGCGATCGTAGGTCGAGCAAATTCCCACTTGTCACTTATGATCCTGCTTTGCCTACTACAACTTTTGAGTCTTCCATGGTAGAAAAATTGGGCGAACTTAAGGTCATTTTTCCAAAAATTTGCTTCGATGGGCTTAAGTTCCTTCCTTCAATTCATACAATTCCAAGGAGCGCTAAAGCTAGTTCCCTTGCATGCGTCAACGAAGTTTTTGTGCAACAAGAAGCATTCCAGCATTTAGCCAAAAAAATCTCCGAGGTGTCTATCGGGAGACAACATGAAATCGATCGTCTCAAGCTAGAGGTGATCCATGACAAGAACATAATTAAACATCAAGACAATGAGATCTCGGAGTTGATAGTGAAGCTAACCGCGGTAAAAAAAGTGCAAAAGAAACATCCGAGGTGGTTAGTCGTCTAGAAGCAGTTTTCAAAAAAGAACTGGATGCTACCCTCAACCGTAGCAGTATGGTTGCTTTGGAAAAAAATACACTACAAAAAGAGAAAAATATTCTGGCCCACTACATTGAGGAACTTGAAGAACTCCTTAAAAAAGAGAAGGAAGAGAAGCTCAAAGCTCAGGAGGAGTTGCAGAGATATTGCGAAGAGGCCATCGAAGTCCGAGGACTGAAAATTAAGCTTGACGAGCAACTCGCTTAAATTGAAGTCCTCAAAGAAGAGGCAAGAGAAGTAGGCCGCAGTAAGATCATAGAGTAGATCGAGGCTCGGTTAGAAGATGCCAAAGAAGCTGGTCGAAATGAAATTAAGGACATGTTCGATCCTCTGATCGTCGAATATAATGCTAAATTCTTAATTCATCACGATCTGAGAGGGCAATCTTGAATCACTCGCCGAGGCTTGGGAATACATTATTGAAATGAAAAAGAAAGCCCTCGGTGAAGCTGATTTAGATGAAGAAAAGCTGGTATGGGAGATTCTTCATGGGGATGAACCTTTAGACCTTGCTATTGCGAGATTCCGATACTTTGACATTCTAGCACCCTCCGGCAAAGGGAAAAACTTTGCTGAGTCTTTGGAGTTTGATCCCAAAGGCTCCACTTCTCTATAAATAGCTGGAGCGTTAGTTTCTCTTGGCCCAGGATAGGATATAAGCTATGAACCGGACAGACCCGTCTACCAATCAAAGGTGTTGACTCCTATTCTAGAGGGGAGCACTCCGACGACAACTGAAAGTTATCCATACATAGGTATTCCACTTTATTCTCCATTATTTAAGAGATTTCGTTCATCAAGCCTAATAGTCATGGGCTTATTTTCTTGTTTCCGGGAATCTGCAGGTCTTTCGAGTCCTAGCCAAACTCCAAGAAGCGATGCCGCCGTGGAGCAACAATCATCTACTAAAAGTCCGGCGGCCACCGACATTCCAAGGCCTGATGCCCAAATAATTGGAGCACTTGATGATGAAAAAGCTGATGACTTGCCATTGCCATATGAATCAGATGATATTTTGATAACTGGCACCATCGAACATACCGATGTAGCTTAAAAGAGCGCATTGAGGGAGAGGAGCTATTAAAGAAAGAAGCTAAGGCTGAACCCACTGATGTGGACATTAACGATCCAAATCTCATCCCATTAAAAGTCATTCCACCTGGCGGGTCAATTCTCGAAGAACTTCCTCCAACCTTTGAAAGTTCACCTGCCAAGGGCGGCAAAGGATCAAAAAGAAGAACAGGTGGAAGCTCGGGTGGCGCCACTCCTAAAAAATCCAAAAGAGAAATAGGGCAAAAGAATAGCCATCACTTCGGCTCGGTTTGTATATAGCTTATATAGTTGTTTTTTCTCTTTTTGTTGGCCATGATTGTGCGGGTACGGCCACCGCTTTTAAATAAACTTTGTACCACAATTTTGAAGTTTAACATGCAAATAAGTGCTTTATTTTCTGTCGAACTCTTATATGAATTTTATCTAAGTAATCAAGCTATTACTTTTCCATTTAATATGCTTATAATTCATTGCTCGTTAATTCGAACAATCGTCCATTAATTTTTACTCAAGGCCTCATGTGGTTGTCGCCTTAAGTTGGATCAAACACTGGGCTCGAACCCTAGTGTTACGCTGTCGGATTCAGCGGTTTAAGTGATTACACTCATGCCCCTAGCCTCGGGTTAGCGGAGTTTGATAGTGGATGGTCGAACTCCATCCTTAGTGAGTTAATACTCCTGTCGGTTTCAAGCCAGAGTTTATGGTGTAGTGAGTGGTGGAATCACATTCATCTAGTTGTTTATACTCATATCCTCACTCTAGGGATAAGAGTTAGTTGACAAGCAGTCGAATCGTAGCAAACTCATGTTTATTCTCTGTCCCCATTTTGGGTACTTAGAGTTATTTTGGAAAATAGTCGGACCATATTTTCCTTAATTGATTAATTTCCCCTCAAATTTGGATTTAAACTTAGCGAACAATCGGTCGTATCTTGATCGCTTTTGATTCATGTTTGTCCTATCACTCGGTAGGATTAACTAGGTTATCGGATGGTCGAGTCTCATCCATTCCTTGTTAGATATCCCTTCCATTAGGTTATGAGCGAGAATCATCAAATAAACGGTTAGACCATTCTCATTTTTTTTATTTCAATCGTTAACTTATGTAATTGACTAGCTCCAAACTCTGGAAACCTGCTCGGACATATCAATATTAGTTAGTTGGGAATCATAACTAATATGTAATGCTAAAACAATCACAAATATGAAGCAAATTTAAAACTTTATTTGCCAAATGAAAGAAATGAAATAATTTGTCTTATTACATATCTGGAAAATCAAATGCTAAAGCAAATTCGAAAATTGAATACAACTAAATGGAAAAGAACAAAATATGTGAAATAGCGTCATAAATGTTCGCTATTCCACACTCTTGAGAGTGTGACGCCATCAACGGTTGCTACCTTGAAAGTTCCCTCTCCAAGCCTCTGTTCAATGGCATACGGTCCTTCCTAAGTAGGATTCATGTGTGATGGGGTAGGAAAGACCCGTTTCAAGATGAGATCGCCGATTTCAAAGGTTTTGGTTGGACTTTAGTGTTGTTGTATCAGACGACTCGGTGTCGATGTGCAGCTGCCCTCAAATCAGCTTCTTCATGCTTCTCATCTACAAAGTCTAGAGATTCTAAAAGGAGATCTCTATTCATTCTAGGATCATAGTAGGTTACTCAATTAGAAGGAACTATGAGTTCAATAGGAATGACGACTTCAGAACCGTAAGCAAGGGTGAATGAAGTATGGCCAGTCGCAGACTTGTGGGTGGTTCTGTAAGCCTATAATGCTGTTGGCAGTTCATCCACCAACTTGCCTCTAGCCTTTTCCAAATGCTTCTTCAGAATAAACTTTATGATTTTGATTACAGCTTCAACTTGTCTATTTGCTTGAGTGTGAGAAACTGCCTCAAATCTCTTTTCAATATGATGCCGACGGTAGAAGTCTTTGAATTCAGCGCTATCGAATTGGGTTCCACTATCAGTAAAAATGGTTCGTAGAAGGCCAAAATGACATATGATGTTCTAGACAATGAAGTTGAATACTTTCTTTGTCGTGATCGTGGCTAAAAGTTCCGCTTCGGCCCATTCGATGAAGTAATCAACTGCTACGATGGGGTTCTTCGCACCACCTTTAGAGATCGATAAGGAATTGATAATATCTATATTCCATTTAACAAACGGCCATGGACTGACCATTTGTGTGATTTCCGTTGGCGGAGCTCTCGAAACTTTGGCATACATCTAGCACTTGTCTCATCGCTTAGCATAGTCAGCAGCATCTCGATTGACAATCATCCAATAATACCCATAACGGAGTATTTTCTTTGCTAGGGTCTGCCCCCAGTGTGATCGTCGCATCCCCTTCATGAACTTCCATTAGGAATCGTTGTATTTAATCATGAGCAATACACCGGAGCAGAAGAACGGAAAAACCCTTTCTATACATGACTCCTTCCTGAATGATATACCACGAAGCTTTGCGAAGGACTTGACGCCTTTCATTCCTTCGTTTGGGAAGGACTCCCCGTAGCAAATAGTCTTTAATCGGAGTCATCCATGACTCCTTCTCAGGCTCCGCCTCTAGTATCCAGTTGATTTCCATCTAATTTATGCTTGGAACATCTAGTACTTCAACTAGAATCAAGCCTATCTATTGTGCATCCCCAGTGCTAACAAACTTTGTCAATGAGTCGACCTCTTTGTTTTGATCCTAGGGAATGTGCATGATGTCATAATACTCAAAGCCAGTTAATATCTCTTGGACTTGGATAAGGTACGGAGCGAGTCATTATCCTTTAGCTTGGTAACCTCTCCTGAATTGGTATACTACTAACTGTGAGTCGAAAAAGATTTCAAGAGATTTTATTCCCAGTTCTCTGGTAAGTTTGAGTCTAGCAATCAGAGCTTCATACTCAGCTTCATTGTTCGTTGCAGGGAAGTCGAGCTTCAAAGGGTAGCAAATTGATCGATCTTCTGGAGTTACTAAAACGATTCCAGCTCCAGAATAACGATCATTTGATGCTCCATCAATATACATTTTCCACTGAATGGTAGGGACTCCACCGTTCTCTGGAATATCATCTTGTGTGGTGAATTCTGTTATAAAGTCTGTCGGTACCTATCCCTAAATGGTTCTCCATGGGAGATAAGTAATGTTGAACTGACTCAGTTTGATGTTCCACTTGAGTAACCATCCAGATGACTCAGGTCGCTGCCGAACCTGTCATAACGGCTGATCGGTGTAAACATTGATGGGATGAGCCTGAAATTAGAGGCTGGGCTTTCGTGAAGCAATCAACAAGCAGTACGCCAGTTTTTCTATCTTTGGGTTGTTCCTTTTAGCTCCTGTTAATTGTTTTCTAATGTAATAGATCGATCTATGAATCAGACTCTCCTCGCGAAGCTGTGCGACACTTATAGTATATACCGATACAGCCAGGTAGATATACAGGTTCATGATCCACTGGCTTTGACAAGATGGGAGGCCTCTCTATGTGGTCCACCAAAGGTTGGAATGCATTTTCATAATCCTACGTCCATTCAAAATTCCTTTTCCCTCTACTAATCAAATTGAAGAAAGGAATGCATTAATCGGTGGCTTTGGAAATGAATCGACTTAGGGTAGCAACCTTCCTATTTAGACCATGTACTTGCTTGATGGTCTTCAACACTTGGATGTTGTGAATTGATTGAATCTTCTCGGGATTAGCTTCAATTCCACGGGAATTGACGATGAAACCTAAAAACTTTCCTGATGCAATGCCAAAAGAACACTTCAGAGGATTGATCCTCATTTTGTAATGTCGGAACATATCGAACATTTCTGCTAAGTCCCTAATGTGGTCGCTTGATCGTCGTGACTTCACGAGTATACCATCCTTGTATACCTCCATCGTCCTTCTAATCTGATCTTTAAACATTCTATTGACTAGGCATTGATAGGTCACTCCAGCATTCTTCAATCCAAATGGCATTACCACATAGCAATACAATCCAACATCAGTAATAAAGATGGTGTTCTCCTGATCTAGAATATGCATCGGGATTTGGTTATATTCAGAGTACGCGTCCATGAAAGATAGCAATTCATGTCCTACGGTTGAGTCTACTAATTGGTCGATCCTTCGAAGGGGAAAACTGACTTTCGGGCATGCCTTGTTCAAGTCCGAGTAATCAAAGCATGCCCGCCATTTTACATTCTCCTATCTCATAAGTACATAATTAGATACACATTTAGGTTAGAGGGCATCGCAAATATACCCATTGGCATTGAGTCCATCCACCTCCTCTTTAAGGGCAATAGATCTCTCCAGATCCATGCCACGCCTTTTCTGCTTCACCAGGACATGCCTCGGGTCAATATTTAATGCGTGGATCGCAATGGCAGGCCAGATCCCATACATGTCAGAGCGAGTCCAAGCGAACACGTCAAGATTCGCTCGGAGGAAACCAGCAAGTCCTTTCATCATTGGGGGGTTGAACTGTGATTCGAACTTTAGGACCCGTGACAGGTCGTCGTGGCTGACCGTGATATCAATCATCATCTCAACCAGTGATGCCTTGGTCTCTTTGGGCTCCTCCTCGTCATCCCTCAGATCTATGTCTTTATAGAACCGACTATGGCGCCCGAGCCAAGGTCCATACGCTGGTTGTCAATCTTCAATAGTTTGGATGTAGAGAGACTTATCCACACTCTTACCTCTCTCCTTCAGTTGAGTGTCTCTCAATTCAGCTACATAACAAGCATGTCCGGTCGCTTGATCTCCATGCATAACTCAACACCGTTATTGGTTGGGAACTTCAAAGTCAAATACCATGGAATAAGAGCAACCCGGAATTCAGCTAAGGCTGGTCGGCCTAGAAAAGCATTGTATAGAGAGTTAACATCCAAGACAAGAAATGGTAAAATCCACACTCCCGTGCGGTCACCTTCTCCCAACTCCATGGGAAATTTGATATATCCGACATCTTCGGTCGCAACAACGTTAAAGCCATGAA
This sequence comes from Allium fistulosum, assembly GCA_030737815.1. NCBI lineage: Eukaryota > Viridiplantae > Streptophyta > Magnoliopsida > Asparagales > Amaryllidaceae > Allium > Allium fistulosum. Next base: position 424,337,705 of record CM060908.1, read on the forward strand.
TGAGGGCATTAGACGATTTCTAGTCCTTGGCTTCCATCCTCATCTGATCTTTAGCCTTTTTGAAAATTATATTAACAGAACTTCCACAATAGACCAAAATACTTCTTACTAAGGCCGGGCCAATCATGGCCGAAATGATCATTCAATCGATCGTCAGTGCCTCTACTTTATTTGCATCTCTGTTTCTAAACACAATGTCATCTGCCATTGTACACTACTGTTTTGTCAGAGCTCCATCTTCTGTATTCGAACAACATTCAAAATTCATATGCTTGATCACGCTAGCATAGCGCTCCATCTCATGCCAACTCTTATCAATCGGATGCGGTCTTCCGACTATCGTATTGATCACTAGTCTCCCACCAGTCCGCGTAGGTTCCTCGGCCTTTTGTGGAGCTTCTCCTTGATTGGGGTCAGTTGTCCCTTGCCCGCCATCCTGCGGGGCTTTAACAAACTGCTATAGCTTTCTTTCCCGAATCAGTTTCTTGATTATATCCTGGAGATGCCTACACTCATTCGTGTTATGTCCATAGCAATCATGGAACCGACAATATTTTCCAGTCCGCTTCTTTTTCTCCATCGATTCTTTCGGAGGTGGCTTCCTATACTGCATGGTATTGTATTTAGACAAATAGACGTTCTATAGAGATGTATTTAGTGGTGTGTAGGTATCATACATTGGAATACTAGGCTTTCCTCTTTTAGAATCCCTTTTTCATTCATGGTTCCGATCACTGCCTTTCTTTTGCTGATTCGGTTTATTTTGGACATTCACTTGAACATTTCCCGAACTATCACAAGACTGCTTCACTACATTGTTACTCTGCACTCCCTCTCCACTTGGCCCCACAACATTCTTCTTCCTAGAGCATCTGGCTTTCTCTTTCCTCAAATACTGAGCTGCTTTTGCAAAGAAACGCTCCAATATTGCGAGTGGTTCGCTAGCTAACCAATTGCCAAGGTCTGATTCTGGATCAATCCCTTTGGTTACCACCATCAATATTGAATGGTCGTTCAGATTACTGCTTCTTTGACGGCCGTATGAAATCTCTCCAAATAGTCTTTCAGTGATTCTTCCGGAGCCTGGATCACGTTGGATAGGGATATTATATCTTTGGGGCGAGTTGCATGCATATGGAACTGCTCCACAAACTTCGTTGCTAAATCGTTAAATCTAAAGATTGACCACGGGGGTAATCTCGTAAACCACATCGTTGCTATGGCAGAGAGAGTGATAGGAAAACATCTACATTTTGTTGCATCATCAGCTCGTGTGGAATCTATCAGGCATTCATATCTCATGATGTGTTGCCTGGGGTCGGTTTTTCCCTCATAGGCAGGTATTGACGTCATACTGAACCTCCTTGGATACTATGCATTTAAGATATTGTCATTGAACAGGGTATGGCTTCTCGAGATCCCCGATCATCATTGGTCAAGCCTTGGCTCTCCCTCACTAACTATCTAACCATAGTCAACAAGTCCGGTGTTTGGATAGCTGGAGCCAAGCGGTGGTCGTGCTCCACCTCACGTGAACGGTCTGGTCGATGTCTATGGGCCGTTCCACGCCTTCTTGGCTCAAAATCTTCTCGATGTATATCACGTACATTCACTTCATCATCATTTCAGGAAGACAATTAGTCTACATCCGTCTGAACTCCAGCATCCAAATTAATTGCAACAACTCTAGTTTGGGCTCTAACATGGAAAGGTAGGCTCCCTCCTTTAGAGGAGGGATCGGTATCGATCCCTATAGAGGGTTCAACACTGATCGGTCTCGGTAGACAAGGTAGTTTTACCTGTTGATGTCCAAAAGCTTCTGCATGATATCCATCTATTGTGTGATGCCTGCTTCTATGATAATCATCTGATGAACTAGAACTCTCGATATAGAATAAGGGGTTAGGTCTCTCCTAGCTTTCCCACGCTGTTGCTGATTGAGTTGGTTCATTAGATCGATATTGGCTTGAATCTGCTAATTCAACTTTCGGCGGCTATCTACTAGCTCTCTCATTAAATTTTGGAATTCAGCTCTTGTGATGGAATTAGCCAGGTTCTGGACATCAACTAGACTGGTAGCATTCACATCTACTAGTAGATTGCTCGGGCCTTCCAACTAGATTCTAGCGTTCTCGTTTTCTTCTGCGTTTTGAGATGTAGATATAGTATACCTAACCATTGTTGATAGTTTTCCTTAGACTTTTACAAATATGAATAGAACGAATAAACTTCTGGAAGATAATTCCGGATCTCTTAGGGGAATTTATACAATCCAATAGCAACAAAGGGATCCAAATAGGGCTAAGAATCTAGTTTCTCAGTGAAAGCACCAAAATGTTTGCACCAAAAGTTGACACAAACACCCAATAGAAGTTTTGAAGAGAAATAAATGAAGAATATAAAATGAAAATAGATGAAATTAGCAATGAAATAGCATAAAATCAAAACAATAACATGAATACAATGCCACTTTGAATAAATTATTTTACTAATCACTTCGTAAACCAAGTACAATAGGGATCGGATGAAAATACTTAGTTACAATATAGTATAAAGCAACTAGCAGCATAAGGTCTCGAATATGAACAACCAAGCCTTTATTTATAGATGAAGATGACAAAATATCTCCCTAAAAATTCGGCAGAAGGCTTTCCAAAACCTTATGGACCCATACGAGGGATCGCATGGCCCAAATCCCAAGGAATAGGGATAAGTACCAATCCCTATTTTGGAGGAATTTTGGGGGTGCGATCCTTATCGTAACTTCCTCATGTTTTAATATGCTTTGATCAAGTTTCATGCCAATTGGATTAGTAGAACTTGAGTTATTGCTCGATCTTTGCTTCAATGTGAATTGTCTTCTGATTTTAGCCGATCCCTATTGAGGGAAGATGGTCAATCCCTCTTATTTCATCCTTTTGAGGTGTGATCCCTAGGGTAGGCTCCTTAGGATCCCCACATCTTGCACATAAAATTTCACATGCATTGGACTTATGGATCTTGAGATATTGATTGTTTTCCATTGAATTGCACTTGCTTCCTGAAACATGTCGATCCCTATGTTGGAGAATGGTTATAGCTGATCTCTCTTCTATGTTGAACTATATTCCGAACTTCAATCATTCTACATTGCATATCTCTCAACCTCATTCGATCACGGCTTCATATTATCATCTGTACTTGATTTCTAGACCGCACAATCATTGCTCTGGACTTACTTGCCTTGATGACGGTCGAATCTAACATGTCCAATCAATTCGAGCATAGTCGGTCAAAATGCTGGATAACATTTATCGATGTAGATTACTTTAACTTTATATAGCAGATGTCCTACAATATTAGAAGGGTTAAATGTTACCAAATTATTTTTCTAATAAGGCTTGCACTAGATTTTTATGTTGCTCAAAACGTTAAGAAAATCATAGAAACCTTTTAATTTCTCTTGTATGTGTTAGGACACGCTTGTCTTGGGATTTTGATCTTAAGGAAGATCAACAAATCATAGGCCAACAAGCGATGGATAACACTTTATCGATTGTATCATATACAACTCATAACATATGGTCTTTGTCCTAATCTCATCTTGACCTTGAGGAAGATCAACAAATCGAGAGAGATTATTCACTCGCATCAACCATTTTGTGACGACCTAAGTATAATGTAGATATCTTGAGGAAGATCAACAAATGCAGGCATGGATCTTAACTCATCTAGTCAATATATTGATAGTTTACACATAACATCCCTAACTTAAAGAATATTCACAAATAAAGAGCATGTGAGTGATCTATTAATATGAAAATGGTAGATCATAGATGACAACTTATACATTAAGGATTCATAATCTTTAATATACGCGTGCACATACACATTGAATGATATAGATATAGGGAACAATGTATATCTTATGAAATACCCTCATGATTCAAGTGTTGGACATATCCAAAATCATGTTGTGCATACAATACACATGTACTTGTTCCTTAAATCGGTGTTGGGTTTCTTACTGTTACGCTTAGGTTCATACATTCATATTATATAAGTTTAATTCATCTATGAATGTTTATAGTTTAATTAACTTATATAATATTCTTATTTACATCGTTAATTAAATCTTATTTGATTAATTTAATTTAATTCTTATTAAGTAAATCATATTTAGCTTATTTAATTTAATTTTTGTAAAATTTCTAAAATTTTATGTTCCTCAACTTAAATTGTTTTAGATATTTAATCGACTAAAACATTTATAGTTTTTTATGTTTATATATCAATATATGTATACATTTTAATTAGTTAACTCCTAATAAATTTTATTTAATTAAATAAATTTAATTAATTTGAAATTTTAATTCAATTTATCATAAACAATTTTAAGATAAATAAATAACTACAATAATTATAGTTACACACATATATCAATCTACATGTTTTATTTAATTAACTTTTAATTATATATTTTATTTAATTTACTTAATCATATTAATTAAATTTTAAATTTCAATATTAATTATTTAATTTCTCAAAACAATTTTGAAAATTTTGAATACATTTATAACATTTATAAAATTTTAATTTTATATTTTAAACTTGACACTTAAATTTAAAATATCTTTTAAAATTTGAAATTAGCCCAAGGCCCAAAATCAGTTTAGGCCTTTATATTAGGGATAACCTTTGAGCATCTTTCTAGCTAGGCCAGTAGTTTGGTAGTGTAGAGTACTTGTTGCCCAATCCCAACCTTCAACACTACCTTTTTAGACACCATACTAAATGGGTAGGCTTTAATCAGTTAGTCCTAACATTGCTAATTTAGACCATAGAGACTATTATGGTTTTGATACCATTGAAGGAATTGGGCCGGTCAAAAGCGGGTGAAAAGGGTAAATTTAAAAAAATCCTCGCATATGAAGTCTAAAGAGATTTTAGATCCAATCTATAATATTTTAAATAAATCTTTATTTTATTTAATTTTGTTTAAAATGAAGTTTTAATTAATTTATACTAAGCATACTATAATAATCATATTAAATAGGATCGTATCTGTATAGTGCAAGTGCAACATAACATAGGGTGTACATATCTAATGTGTATTATATGTTGGGATTTGCATATATAATGTATGCATCATCTATTTATATATGCAATTATTGTTACAAAGAATTTTAAACTTATATATGAAAGTGTGCGTGCGTGCATGCCAAAATCTACTTATGAATTAAATAAAATAAATAACAAAAAATTCATAAACAGATTTGATAAAAAGGATCAAATTTGAATGGGTTGTGGTGAATTTAAGTGACATTAAAAGAAAGATTAAAAGGCATGTAAGAGACAATTAATGGAAGGTAAAGAAGAAAATCTTTTAGCGTTCTTTTAATCTGTCTTTAGCTTGTTTTCAAAAAAAATTAAACTTGTCTGCAAACATATGTATGTATAGTTTTATTTTAAACTATGTAAAATAAAAATAGAATGTGTGTGTATACATACATACATACATATGTACGTACGTACATACACACACACATACAAACATATATACATTAAAATTGTTTTTGACCATTTTACATGTTTGAAAATCTAGTACTAACTATTTGAAATCAGATTTTAACTTGGAAAGTGGTTCAATGTTATTTTTATAATTTTACATAAAAGTCCTATTATAATATTCGAATTGAAATTATATATGTATGTATTTATGTTTGAATATAATAATAACCTATATTAGGATTCAAAATAACATTCATATGTAAAACATACAATTTCATATGTTTATAATTTAAAATCAACAACTTGAAATCTAGTTTTGAATTAGAAAGGAATTCAACTTTAAATTTGTGATTTTGCACTAAAGTCCTTTTTAATTTTGGAGTGAAACAATGTAAATAACAACCAAAATAATTGATAATCAAAATAACTAAATTATAAATTTTCATACTATTTCATGAAATAATTTCAATTATGGTTTAGATCTAAACAATACATTCAATTTAAAATATATACAACAATTAGTTTCAAATCCAAAAATAAACTTTTCCCTTTTTTTATTTTCATCATACTTTAATTTCTAAACAATCGCAATTATTAAATTGAACAACATATGCATATATAAATTCATTGTATCAGAAATAAAATCTAAACTATATTGATAAGATATAACGTATTATCATGAAGAGATGTATACACAAGTGACCTAAATTATTCTAATAAGATATAACAATATTAGAAAGGAGAGGGGATGATTACCCTAAGATGTAGCCAAAAAGATCACACCTTGAATGAAGAAAGTATTAAATCCAATTGGATCACCTCTACAAATTGCAACAATTTAAAGCACCGCCTTTTAATTATCTTATTTTGATTTGTTTTTATTTTAATTTGGAATTTTTTCCCTAGATTCCATGGAAATTATAGCCTGATAGAGGAAGAGAGATGAAAAATAATTGTTATGGAGAAAATTATGGCAATGAAAGAGAATTTATTTTAAATGAAACATTAAAACCTTTCAGTTCCCTCCTTTAAAATCTTCCCTATTTAATTCCTTACTAAATCTCATCAGATCCTCCCCTCCTCCAAATCATGCATGGTCGGCCATAAAAGAGGCATGCGGGGCTCAAAAAAATTCCAAAACTACTTAGCAATTAATCCATTGAAATCCAATTTAAATATTTTATCGATATCTTATATCAATATGCGCATTTATAACTTTTACATATGCACTTTATTAAATACTAATGGTATTCAAACAAATAAATAAATTTTCATAATTAATATTTCATAAATATTAATTAATTTAATTAATTTACAAAAATTATAAATTAGGTAAAGTGTGTGGTTTTTTGGAGTATTCATCATTAGTTGTGCGACTCAAATATGTAAATTTAGTCAGCTATTAATATCGAACAATTTGTATATTAACATTCACACGACATGTTAGCTAGCGGTGTGATATTTTGGCTGAATTTACCATTACACATTTGTTCGGTAAGATATAATTTTACTTATTATAAGCAGAACTTAATAACAATGATTATTTACATCAATTCTACTCGATGACATTATATCATTTTAGGATTTGTGGAATTTGGTTTTGTTCAAAATTCTAACATCGTTCACATTCAACTCAGATAGTCAACAAAATCCTTGTTCAATAATAACAATCATCATTAACCATACTACTCTGCCCAAAAACTTTGACTTTGAGCTGACTATAGTTTCCTATGATACTAACCTTATATAACCGATGGGTCGAATTGTCTATTAAGTAGTGTATCACTTCCAATGCTTCAACTTAGACCCAACTATAGTCACGCGATGGACGTGTCACGGTTTAATTATAATCAAACTAGAGTGTCCACATTGAAGTCTATGGTATTCTCAAGTCGAGGGAATTATGTAACATTGTCACTTCAAGATTGTTTGTTTGACCTTAGTTCTATTATCCAACGGAAAACTCTCAAGCGACGCATGCCATAGTTATCTAATAACTATCGGTACATAATCCTTGGTGCCCTCAATACCATGACTAATACACTGCCTAACAATTAGAGAGCGTTACGTACTCTAGTCTCAACGGATGTATTGATATCTTATCTCAAAATATCTTGACTATAAATATTTAGAATAATATATTATTTTAATGTGATAAATTTCTCATGATTACAACTCATTGTAATTACTATCATACACATATCATTTGAGGATTTTTTATTTAATATACTTTAAATTAACTACTTAATTAGTTATATCACAATATAATGAGTATATAATAGAAAGAAAACACTTTTTATTTTGAACAACATTGGTTATCGAGTTAGGTATAGGCAACAAATTACATAATTTCCCTTAGTACATACCCCTACTCTATCACTTTCGACGTTATTAAGTTTTGGTCAAAAATTATAGGTGGTATCCACTACCTTTAAATTTATTCATTTATAAAAATCCTCATTTTTCCGTATATAAATTTTGACCATGTTTCGTTCACGTCTTTCACTACTTTACGTAAGTTTTGTAGATTAAATTTTCTATTCTTGCTCTTCCTCACTTTAATTTTTCCACTCAAATCCAATCACGACCTTATATCCAAGTAAGTGCTTGTGCATGACCTTCTTAATCATTATAGGTCAAATCCCAATGCTCTTAGTGTTTCAAAACTTTGCATAAGCCTCGTGGGAATAACTTTTTTGGTGGCCTTTGATTACTAAGTTTAATTTTTGGTTGAAAACAGGATAAACACAAACTTTCAATTTTGCAAAGAAACTAGACTTAGATGTCGTGCCAAAGTTGATACGAATTTTAGTTTATCTGGAAATGGTTCATAGTCGATTCGATAGTTCCAACGTCGATTTTTGATAAAAAATATAATGCTCGAAATGTTTGGTGTTAGTTTATATTAAACACATTTTCATTTAAATCTCATGCATGCTTCTAGTATCGCTTGACTGTAGCTTGTCAAAAAATATGGTATTTTTGTATAACATCTCTTTCAGAAAGTTAATACAGAATATCTTTTAGCACAGTGGTTAGTGCATGTTGTTGCTTTTCAAGGCGACAGGGGTTCAAATCTCACGGTCGTTACATTTAGTATCAGAACTTATACCAATCGAAATTGTGTGTTGTAATGTTGCAAACATCGGTCGGTGTGGTACTGATGTAGGTTACAAGTACAATGCTTGGGTGGTGTGTGATGATGAGCCAATGAGGTGTTGGGCTCATTAAGGGGGTAGTCTATAACATCTATTTTGGAAAGTTAACACAAAGATCTTTTAGCATAATAGTTAGTGCAAACTCTGAAACATTGTTATGCGATAATACAGATAGCGAAAGACCTAGAGCTCACTAGAAGTTGAGAATCATACTCTGAAAAGTTCCACATAATAAATGCAGCTTATCAACGTCAGATGGAGTTGATTGAAAAAATAGATACCTAAGAAAATATATAGCATAACCGTCCACTATGAGACTAGCTTGATTGGTTTTGAGAAAATTGATCGAAGAAATAATATTCCATAATTGACCCCAAGTGCAAATGGAAGATTAAGAGAGTTAGAGGTATGCCTTAAGGGCAATTATGTAATTTGTTATATATTTCTAACTCTAAAACAAATTTCGTTTGTAATAATGGTATTTAACTTTTATTATATATTTTGTTATATTATGATATAATTAATTACGTAATTAATTTAAAGTACGTTAATTGGAAAATCCTAAAATGATAAGTTATATGATAATAATCACAAGGAGTTGTAATCATGAGAAAATTATCACAATATAAATAACATATTATTTCAAAAATTCATGGTCAAGATGTTTCAAGAAAGGGTTTTGATACATCCATTGAGTTAAAAGTACAGAATACTCTACAGATGTTGGCAGTATATTACCGTAGTTGTTGGGGAACCAAGAGGTTTCATAGTGATAATTATTAGATAACTATAGAATGACTCATTCAAGAGTTTCCAATTGGTCAATAACAACTAGCTTAAACAGGAAATCTCGAAGTGAAGATATTACACAATTCTCTCAACTTAAGAATACAGTTGAACTTTAATGTGGAAACTCCACTTTGATTATAGTTAAATCATGACATGATGACTATCGAGTGATTAAAGTTGGGTCTGAGTTGAAGCATTGGAAGTGGAACACTATTTAATAGAGAATTCCTCTCCTTGGTTGTATGAGGTCTGTATCACGGTCTACTGTAGTCAATTCAAAGTCAAAATATCTGACCAAAATAGCAGGTTAATAATAATTGTTATTATTGAAACAAGTACTTTATGGACTAATTGATTTGAAAATGAATGATATTGGAATTTTGACTAGAACCAAATTCCATAAATCCTAAAGTTATATAGTATTGACGAAGAGAATTGGTATAAATAATCATTACTAAAAGGTATCGCTCAAATTGTAAAATTGGATTTTACCGATAAAGATGTATAAGAGATAAATTCGGCTAAACTGTTAAACCACTAGCCAAAGTGACGTGTGAACATTAATACGAATTGTTCAATACTAGTCACTGACTCAATTTAGACCTATGAGTCGCACAACCATATTGCTGATTTCTCTAAAATACCACATGATTTAATTGATTTATGAATAGTTATAAATTAAGTAATATTTATGAAATATTAATTATTTACATATTTGATGTATTGGGTGTTGTTGGCTATTTTTTGGGTGATATTAGTAATTAGTTGGGTGCGTATATAAAAGTTATATATGTATGTATTGATTTATGATACCAATACATATTTAAATACGATTTAAATGATGTTACATACTAAATGGATTGGATTTTGTCTTAGCTTACTTAGGCCAATATTATGGCTGACATAGGGAGAGGAAAAGAGAGGAAGTGGTTATTTAAATTCTAGATCTGAATCTTGAACTAGTATAAGGAGAAGTAATATAAGGATGAGCACTTGTCTCCTCATATTTATCTATTTATACAATCTTATTCCCTCACTCTTTCTACTTGATTCCTCCTTCCTCTTGCCTTAGCCATGCGCTTCATCCCTCCACCCATTTGCTAAAAAATTTCCAAAGCCATTACATATCAAATATAGTAGATCTGGTGGTACTCCATACCGTTGCAACTTCCAAAGATCGATTCAAGCTGAATCTAGGAGATCTCATAAACCTATGTTCAAAGACTGCATCCTTAAGTTTTGAATTATTTATTTTATAATTTTTAAATATTAATATTAATTTTTAATTATTTAAAATTGTTGTTAACTAATTTTAATTCAGTTATATAAATGTCGTATGTTTTAAATTGTTGTTAAAAATTAATTATATATAATATAGGTTTCGAATTTAATAAAAATAATTTTTTATATCGTACATACATATGTATACATATTAATGTTTATATCTAATGATTTAAATTAATGTTTATATTAATTTATATATAAATATTTACATATATTTTTTATATTATAAAATAGTTTTAGATTAAAAATAGGAAAAAATATTATAGCCGAAAGAATTAAAGACATAGTATATATTTTAATATTTATATATTTAAAATAAACATATACTTTATCTTATTACAATTTTAAGTTATTTATGAATTTAAAAAAATTATGTCGACAACAAACTAATTTTATAATGTGTGTGTGTGTGTGTCTATATGTGTATGTATGTATGTATGTTTGTATGTATGCATGATATGTATCAATTAAGTAAAAGATATTTTATCTGTATTTTACATATTCGAATTTGAAATCAAATTGTTTTACTAGGTCAACATTAGATATTTTAAATATTAAAATTGAATTCAAATTTTATTGACTTAGTCAAAATATATTTAGATATTAATTTTTTTATTTAGTATAAAATATGTATGTTATAATATTTTAAGATAGCCAATGCATATATAAATGGCCAAGTTTACGTTATAGATGTAATCCCATCATCTATATACGTATACATTAGCTATATACACAATATTATTTTGCACATGGACGTTTTACACATTCGAGCATATAATGATATACTCATAAACAATGTACACATTAATTTCAATTAACCCATTATTAATTAAATCACAAAATTAAATAAAATTTGATTTATTTAAATTAATTAGAATGGATCTAATACAGACCATTAGATTTCATAAGCCCACTATGATCTAAAATAGGGGAAAAAATTGAACTTACCCAATTTAACCACTATAAACCGGACTGGTTCAAACACTACTATACTCACATATCTGATTAAATCAAATTGTTTTATTTCTTTTGCATGTTATATTTTTTTTCCATTTTAAATTCTATGAATTTGTTAAAGATATACTAGTAGTGTATCAAATTCACATGTTCATGTATGTGATAATTCATTGGTGAATTTAACGAAGTAAGTGGATGTGGTTTAGTATCAATAGATCTTGGACTGTATACATCTATATGTATCAATTCGAAGAGTTTACTATCCCTTTTGTCATTCCCACCGATTGGGTACTTTGCCCTCAATCTTTTGAGATATAATCCACGAGCGAAAGTCATTATGCTCTACTGCCGAATGCGAGTCCCTTAATATACTTATGCAGAATGGATCTTAAGGTTATTATCATGCTAGAGAGGGTGAATAATGTATATTAACCATTCAAATTAAATATTTAAAATTAAATTTTATCCACTCATATCAAGAATCGAATCAAAATAAAGAAAATTATCAAAAGAATAAATATAAAGTAAAGTAAAAGCAGTAAAACAAATAACACCAGGAATTTTTATACTGGTTTGAATTCTCAATCCTATATCCAGTCTTGTACCCCATATAGAATTTCCACTATCGGTTTCTTGTTTTCCTCGAGTGGAATGTACACCTCTACAATCTTGACTTTCCTTGAGTAACAAGATACATCTTTCCTTTTAACTTTCCTCGGGTGGCAAGAATGCATTTCCCTTTACAACCAACCACAAACTATGACAATTAGTTGTATCTTCAATATAGATTCTTGCAAATTCAGTAAAATGATCTTATAGACCTCCAATAGTAATATAACTTTGAAATCTTCGATGAATAGGATGAGATCAGAGAGAGGATGGTTGGGAACTCAGCTACAGTCTCTCTGATATTGAATGGTTCGCAAATCTTTAAAGAATTCTAGTAAAAGTGTATGTGTTTGCAAATAGATTGGAAGAATATTTAATGGAGCTTTTCTCGCAAAGTACAAAAATGAAAGAGTAAGAGAAAATGAGAGAATTATATGTAAAAACTCATTTTCCAGAGCCTTTATATGGAGAATGAAGGGACATGACTCTTGGCAAAAGGATGAAGAGAAATGTCCATTTGTTTAAATTTGAAAATCTTTTAAATGGAAGTATGTCGATATATAATTTCAAGTATTTTGACATATCCATCTTTATGTTTACACATAAGTTCAGGATATGTGGACATATCCGAGTCAATTTTGAAGATAATTTTATTAAAAATTGTTTTGATCTTTATAACTTTAAAAACTATTATTTTATTTTTATATAAAAATATTAAAGATGAAAACATAGTTTAGTAAAAGAGAAATATCAAAGATATTTTCTATAATTTCTTTAACATAAATTCTAAGATTCTAACAGACTTACTAAACACTTTAAATATCTCTGTTGATAAAGCATTTGCGTTTCATTCCCCTTGAGTCAGTTCTTTCATTTTATATGGTTAATCTTCATATATATAATTCATTTACTTTCACTGAGTTTTTGTTTATATCTCTAAAATGTCTCAATAATATATTTGAAAACACTGCATAACTCAAAGAAACATTGGTAGTAATATTTAAATGGTTGTTGTCATCAAAATTTATATTTTAGATATTAACAATCTCCTTTTTTTTATGACAACCGTATAAATATTTGAGAGATAAAATATAATATTTTTATATTTGACTCCCTCTGACTCTATGCACTCCTATCATTTTGCCTAGTATATTGTACATTTTTCTCTCCCTTTGTCATCAACACATATGGATAGAATAGTATCGTTTAAGTCCAACTAGACAATATGTATAGAATTTACGTATAGAGTTCTGTATGAATATATAGGACCAACAAGTACTAGGGGAATCAAACTCAATTTAAAATATAACATTAAAAATAAGAAGACTTTTTGGGTCATCGATGTTATAAATACCAATATCCTTTTGAATTTACTTCAAAAGCTACGGTTCCACCATCTTTGTATATATATTGTTCAGTAGCTATGGATTTTCCAGTCATATGCATTGGAATATTTGTTGTCTAGTATCCAGTTCTCCTTCTTTATATTTATTGCATTGATTAGTACCTAAAAATATAAAATATGTGCATCAATACCTTATTTTAATTAGGGTCCATGTGGTAAAATTTAGGGAACCTAAACCCATGAATAGTTTGAATACCCTTTATAAATATAATCATAGATGAATTTTATTACTAAAATCATCTATATATTTTTTCATATTGCTATTATCAAAACTTTAGGGAACCCATATATTAATGAATTTGTTAAAATGTTTTAATCATAATTTTCTTGACTTTGGTTTGAACTTGGAAGCCCTAACAAATTTAGTACCTTGAGTGCTATTTTTCTTTGATTGGGGCCTTAGAGGTGTATCCAAGTTCGTATTTATTATTCGGGGGTTTAGATGTAGATAATAAAATTTCTAAATTATCTTTTCCTTTGTTAAACTTATCAACATTGTTATTTAGTATTTGAACAGAGCAGCTTTCAAGTGAGTCTAGACGTTGAGAAGAAGACATAATGGTTCAAGAACTTGGGAGCAAGCTTAAAATGGCTATAGGAAGTAACTCTAGAGGTTTGGAACCCAAAATAGCAAAGCCATTATGATCAGTACCAATATGTTTTGCTTTTGGAACTTTGTTAAGTTATTACTTAGTCAAGGAATGGAATAACATAACAATCATATTGATGCCACGATGATTGTACTAGAGGCGTCCACTTCTAAAAGAGAAGGCGGACAACTATAGAGGCATGCATAGAAAGACAAGTTCTTTAAATGATAAACCGTATCAATACCAACATGATTCGATAGGAAATTCATTAGTGAAGCTTGAAGAATTGGAGATGCAAGTAGGTTTGGAAGAAAGATCTCAAGTGGCATAACCAAAAATAGATTGGTACTGATCACAATTGTGATCGGTACCAAGATTATTTTTAATATAGGATGACTCGTTCTTCCCACATACTTTCTCGAATATGGAATTTTACCTGGTCTTACATGATTTGGTGACTATGATGGACGATTCTACTATAAATAGAAGCACTATGACTACTGGGAAAGGACTTTTTACATTCTCTTTGGCCTCCACCATCTTCATCTTCTATTCTCTACACAACCCTTGTCACTTTGAGCTTATTTTTGTTTCTTAGATCTAAAAGAGAATTGCAAAGCTCTTGTACTTGTGACAAATCCAACTTTGATGAGATTAAAGTGGATGTAGGCCATAAAATTTGCCAAACCACTATAAAATTCACTGTGTTCTTTACTATTTTTGCTAATATTCTTAGATCTATCATGTTTTTATTTGATTAGGAGTGTTGTGCCAATTTTTGGTTCAACATTTTTGGTGCTTTAACCGATAACATGGCTTCTCAAGAGTAGGTCTAGCTTAGTACCATGGATTAGAGCGTTCAGAAGTTAGATCCCGAATATTTTTATTGTATATTTGAAGTGATTTGATTTTTAAAGTAATGGCCCATAGGAGATTCGGAAGATATAGAGTTGTGGTAGGTGGACAAGATGAAGCTTCTCACCACAATGAAGAGACCAACCAACTGATCGCTACTTTGCTAGGACCACCTGCCACATAGGAGATGGTGTCAAGGGTTGAGTTTGATAGGATGATGGTTGATTTGAACTAGAGGATAACAGACAGCTAAAAAGCGCTTCTTGATAAGATGGATGCAAGTATTGCCTTATTGGCCTAGAAATCCCAACAGCGTAGGAAAAGCTAGGGAGATGTTATAACACCTCATAATTTTTATGACAATTAATTGAAAAGAAATTAGTTAATAATTAATAACGTCGAAAAATATAGTTTTCACAAACGTTATAATTTGGCTACAAAACCTAGACCATTGGGTTTGTGGCGATTTTTTGATCAAATTTTCATATATAAAGTTTTTTGATCGAAGTTCAAAAAAAAGTTATTAACGTTTGAATAATTCGAATCAGAAATAAATATATATGTAATTAAGGAAATAAAAAGCAATTAACAAAAATGGATTAACGCTAATAGTTGCTTAAGTTTTAAGAAAAATTAATGTGGGAATAAATTATCTCGATCGAGTAAAAATAGAAACAAATTAAAAAAAACTAAATGTCACAAATTAATTACCGTAATAAAATACGACCTATCAACCTCAAACTTGGGTTGGTCGACCGGTAGGCGACGGTCGACCGATTGAACGTTCGATTTAAGATTTTTGATGTGGCCGAATGGCAGGGATTTAGAATAAATTAATCCAACAACTGGCACTGATTCGAACCTCTATAATTATGGACCTAACCCTTCACTTTCTTCTTATATTTTCTAGAGTGACATCGGAGCTTTGTCGTTTCCTCTTCTCCACAAAATTCTTAATTCTTAAAAATAGTTATAGTTTATATATGTATATACAAATGGAAAATAATAGAGGATGATTAAGAAGAAGGGTAGTTTCAAATTAAATTATCAAAGCCAAGGTATATCATAAATTTGGATCTAAAATATAAATTAAATCTAAATCTCTTCTCTGATCTAGATTTTTGATTGGTATATGTGTGCTTACGATATATGTATTCGAATAAGGAGAAAAGGAGAGTCAAACTGAATAACAAGGATAAGGTCTGGAAATTTGGATAGCTAAAAGGGTGAGTGGGAAATTATATATTTTTATATAGTATTAGATTTATATCGTTGCAAGTCTATTCCTGGATACCAAAAATGTAAATTGGAATTGTAGGTTAAAATTGTATGCATATAACGAATTTATAAACACTGCCTATACATTCTATAATTGATAACTTAAATTATATATTGCATATATGTGAATTTAGAAAGTATTGGGTAGTAGTAGTCCCTGAATTTTATAAACAATGTGTAGTTCCAAATTTGTAGATTTAAATGGCTTACGCAAGTAAAATGTAAATTAGAGTTATCAAAATAAAATTATAGGGATTTAATTAGTATCTTAATTCATTGGAATCTAGGCGGTTGCAATGTAAATTTCTATAGATTATCAAGTTTCATAAATACAAGTGTATCGTTTGAAATAATAAGGAATACGCATAAAAGAAAGATGTATAAAATAGGGATATTTACCGTATTTTGTACTGCCTATTTCAACAACTATGAAAAATATAATTCAATGTAATTCCAAACATAACACAAATTATCCTGTTGGATAAGGCATAGAAATTTACAGTGTTAACCTTTCCTTATAGGAAAGATGTAATTCCAATGCATTAAAATGCAGAAATCCCTAATGATTAGTTAAAGAATTGTAAATGTGATAATAATAATGGTCTTAGAGAAGAATTAATATATATATATATGCAATATAAGCAAGATAGAAATCAAATAATAACGATGAAAAGGCAGGTAAGTAATAATTTAAAAATAAAAAGAGAATGGAAAGTTCATTAACAATGGAGGGTAGTAAATGTTAAAAAGGAATATAAGGAAAAGTTCAATAAAAAGAAATGGAAGTAAATGGGAAAAGATATTTAGATCTTTTAAAGAGAAGCGGTAAATGACCTTAAATTGAATAGAAAGTGAACGCATTAAAAGTAAAGAAATGTTATTAACAGATGAATATTGGAGGCGTAATAATCAAATAAATATGAATGAATATATATACATATGCATATATATATATATACACACGTGGCCTCAAGTATGCGTTTATGACGGGTGTCAATTATTAAAGTTAGTAAATAACATAGGTGGATAAGAATGGCCTAGTTATTAGGGGTTGGAATGTGAGATCAGTAGTGTTACACAACTGAAGTCTGCCCACCACTAGGAGCTACTAGTAGTTGTGTATACATTATACCGATGTGGGACATATCCAACTGTAGGACGTATGGAATTATATATACTTGTGTATAGATGAAAGAATACCCCAGTAGGGTCTGCTTCAATCTTTTAAGAGGGGTATTACCTTAATTGCATTAGCTAATCTAAATGGGACAATGAGCAAGGATTAATGCCATGTGTGTTCGTACCATACTAGGGAGTATGAGCTGTACATAGGTCGAGGACGTCATCGGTCCTGAGCGGCCAGCAAAAAGACGAGGTTACACCTAAACGGGCTACACATCCTACTAGTGTAGGTCACATTTAGGTCATGCACCACCATAGTTGTTTGCTAGTTTGTTTGTTATGGGTAAGGCTAGATAACCCTTAAGTGAGGTCTTTCAAAATGGGTGTGGTAGTCCAAAAGTTGAGTCCTATATAGTCTATCGAGCTAAGTCCAGAATATGAAGCAGACAGGTAAGTAAATCCCACAGATGAGATAAAATACAGGTAAGCTATTTTTACGTTGTTATTAGATAATGTGGGAGTTTCTTAATATACACGATGACGAGGATGTTATACGGCGTTGATGATGGATCTCGACGAGGTGTTGGGTTATGGATACTAACGGGGGTAGTATCTTGGTCCAAAGGGGGACGTGGTACTGATATATATAGACACACACACACACATGAGGTATGCAGTTATGGTCAACTGCGGGTAGATGGGGCGTATCATACACATACATGGAGTCGAAACAACTACGTAAAATAAAAGGACATAACATGTGACTGAAGGCAATCGACATAAACTAGTGTTATGTATAAAGTGTATAATTTACCAATCACTGGTACATTGTTCAGGCCCCCTCCTCATTACAACCCACATGATAGCTTTAAAGGGACGTGTATTGGTGCAAGACAGGAACAATGAAAGGACAAGTTTCCCTATGTATGTTCGACACTGGCCAAGACACTAGATATTGGAAGTGTCAATCTTGGTCGGTAACCATATGATTTATTACCCCACTTTATTATTCCACTGTAAATTATATCGATAGTGCTCTGATATGCATTTTTTTATTTATTTGCAGGATACCAAACCAATGATCCATACTTTGGTGAAATTAGGTTTTTAATTTAGCGAAAATCCAGGCCTATTGGGGTGCGGGTTGTAACATTTGGTATTAGAGCTTAGATTAGTCGATCTTGAAAAATTAGGAAACACTGAGTGAACGTATTTGTATTTTGTCTATAAATATAAATATAAGATATGCTAAATCCTATAAATCCCGACTATAGAGTAGTTGTAACCATACTTTAAAAGATGGATAAGTCGATTATAAGTCGGAACAATGGATAAAGTTGAAGATGTACACCTATCCGATTTCCCCATGGAAAATAGGTCGTATGGGAAGGAGTAGACTTAAGAAGAGCACAAGTGCAATATATGAAAGGTCCCTGAACTAGATACTACTTGACTCCCTAGTTGGGCCCCCAATAGCCCAATGGTTATACATCCCCTCAAGATTGCCAATTGATGATGTACAGTAGGTCCAAATAAGAGGAAAGTAAAAGTCTATAAGTTGTAGAAATCTAGAAGCAAGAATCAAATAAGTTCCTAAAGGAAGGTGTGTCGCAGTCACTCCAAGATAATAGCAAGATTTAATATTTTGGAAGAAGATAAGTTGGTAATAAGTTGAAAAAAAGTCCAAAGGAAGGGACAAGTAAAAATCCACACTGAGTTCGACCTCATATGAAAGAATTTAATATAAAAGTTGAAATGATTTTAATATGAAGGTTTGAAAAAATTATATGTAAATAATATATTTAAAATGATTTTTCAAAGGAATTGTTTGAATGTAGAAAAACCATATTATTGAAAAGTAAGTAAATAGTAAATTTTTGGGGAAAATAAAATATTTAAATTTTGTTTAAACAAAGTTTTAGCAGAGATTAAAAATTAGTTAAATTGGAAATTTCCATAAAAGGGGTTTTTAAAAGTAATTCAATTTAAAGATAGTAGGGCATATGTAGCTCATTGATTTTTCTACAACAAAGAAAAAATATAAATGGTAAAATTGTTTTTTAGCAGTGTACAATAGAAAGTGGTATAGGTTGAAATGGGGTAAAAATAACAGGAAAGAATATTGAAACCCGAAAATCAAGCAGTAGGCGAACGCACTGCAATAGTTCAATAAAGAAGACAGTCAATTGAGAGAAAAGCTATATAAATATAAGCCATTTAAATAAGAGCAGTTCGGGTAAATGAAAGTTAAATAATGGTAACAATATGGAATATAAATAGAAACAATGTTAGAAGCTTATTAAAAATAATGCTAGTAATCTAATTAGAAGCAACGTAGGAAATTAAAGGCAAAACAAAGGAAAATAGATATTTTGATGGTGCACATTGATTGCATGTATTTTTCAAAAATTCTCCCTTACATGATATTAGAGACTTCACCAAGGATTGGAAATGAAAATGGAATAAGTAAAAGGAAAATAATACGATGGAAGTGTCCTTATCTACTCTAGTTTTTGTTGTTTAAAATTGTAAAAGATGTTTTGGAAACATTGTAAAGTGTATTTTTAAAGTAATAGTTTGGTATAAGATTTGTTTTTTTAAAAAAGAAAAATTTAATAAATGGTTTGATATAAAAAAATCATTGTTGTTGAAAAAGGGATTTAAAAGAAAAACTGATTTGAAGAAAAAGGAAAAGAACCTTTTAAAATTAAATTGTCGACACTTTCTTTTAGACTTGATAAATAAGCTTAATTCAAAAATTCTAAATTATAGTTTTAAAAGCTAAAACACTAAGTTATTTTTGAATTTAATAAAATGTTTCTAAGCTTGTACTTTTAAAGATAAATTTTTTTGGATCAAGTGCTTCAAAATTTTAAGGTTTTGATTTTTGAAAAAAAATGTGGTGAAATCCAAACCAAAATTTTAATGTGGAATAGACGTGGATGACTACTTAGGTATGATTGGGTAAAAGATAAAACTACGAAGAAAATAGCGGTGTTTTCTTATAGAGTAGTAATAAGGAATCCCCGTAGAGTGTAAGGAATATTAGTGAAAACCTAGGAATATTTTATTAAACATGTGTGCAAGCCATAAGAAGAACCCACAAAGAAAAGATAAATGGTATTAAAATACACTTCTACGAGTTCTAGAGTATGCTCATAGAAATATCAAGGATAAAGAAAGTAAATACTAGGATTTGAGAATACTATCAAGATATTTGGATTAAAAGAGGATGGTAATAGGGGGTAATGAGATGGAAAACACACATAGAGGACGTTGGTAGACTCAAGATTAAGGAAGGCATGATAGATGATGGAAAAGTTAATTCCGCCAAGCCAATTTTCCAATGAGTATTTCTATATGTGCATAGTTGTATTCTTTAGTCCACTATAAAGTGGAAATGCATAGTTCAGCTTGTAATTGGTGGTGGTAGTTAAAAGTAAAGAGTGGACCTTATTTACTAGAAGCCAGAAAGGTGAGTTTAGATATGTGGGTTATAGTACAGTGGCATGTTGGGAAGGTTCATTTAATTTAAGTAAGAAGCGCTAGGGCCACAACATCGTTATTATCAGTTGATGTTGAAGGAAGGCTTCCAGCTTGAGGTTTGGATTGTAATTAGTTATTTCTGTAAAACGCGTGCGATATTATAAGAAATATTCCTTTTAAAAAATTGGTTTTCTAAATGTTCCGCTATATTAATTAAAAAACTATGGTAGTAAGGAAATTTCATGCAAACATTTAATTAATGCAAGTAAGACTAGAAATTTATAGAATAAATTAGTAAATTTATTAGCTATAAAAAGTAAAGTAACGTTCAGTCCCAAAAGTTTTAAAGTTTTGGAAAGATAAATTTTGTCGAGCGACGAGTAGGGAAAGTTTGTTGCGAAGCCAAGGGTTAATGTCCTTGTACCTTAAAAGATGAAATTTATTAATGAACTTATATGCTAGTTGTCATTATAAAATAAAAGAAATTATTTTTGGAAATTTAAAATTTATCGGGGGGTAAAAGGATAGGGTCCATTATGGATGTTAAACTAGTGGCTGGCATGAACTGTTTTGGAAATATATATATGTATATGCAGACTTCTGAAAATTTTATTTAAAATTCTTGGTTTTGGGAAATAAATTACTTTTGTAAATTTTTTTGAAAAATAAGGAATTTTATAGATTTCAAAAAAATTTCCAAATATTTTTCTAAAAAATAATCAAAAGGATTTCTGATTTCAAATTGCCATATGCTTAGCGTAGGGAGAAGTTGATGGAGTAGTAAGTGTAGGTTTTACCATATAGCAGAAGTGATAGTAAAGTAAACTATGGTTAAAGACAAGGGAAAAAGCTGTTTTAGCTATGGAAATCTTTTCCTCCATACCTTGTCGATAGGTGAACAAAAATTGATTTTTGAAATAACCCCATTTTATAATTTTGAAATTACAAAAATAATATTTATCTATGTAGACTGTTCTTGAAAATGGGTTGGAAGAAGATATATGTGCATAAGAGAAGGTTCCAATGCACAATAGGAAGTTGGATACATAAGAAAAGGATGGAAATATGGAATTCTCCATCTAAACCCCTTTTCGGCATAAAGCAAATAGGTTTAGTAAACTGGTGTTTTCAAAATTTTGGATGTTAGCAATGGTGTGCTAGGATTTTAGATGGTTGAGATTGGATGAAAAATTGATTGTACTATACATTTATTCATAGAAGTGTGGGAAAATATGGATGTAAAACAAAGTTTTTGATTTTTCAAAATTTGCATATAGAACTGCCAGTATATATAGGTTGTTTTCATTGCATTTTCAAAATTGTTTTAAGAGACTACATTCATACAGAAAGCCTGATTATTATTATTCTGCATACATATCATATGTATTGTGATACACTATGCACTTGTACATGAATGGTTGCAAAATGGATTGCATACTAATTGGTTGGCTAGTGTAGGATGGTTGTGTGTTATGTTATGCGATTGAGCCTTTGAGGAATTTCAGGGATGAAATTCTTTTAAGTGGGGAGAATGTAACACCCCGTAAATTTTACGACAATTAATAAAATAGAAATTAATTGATATATAATAAAGTCGAAAAATAAAGTTTTCATAGATGTTAGAATAGACCGGTATGGGTAGCGATCGACCAATTGAACTATCGATTTGAGATTTTTGACGTGGCTGAATGGCCCAGATTTAAAATAATTTAATCGAACGGCTGGCATTGACTCAAACCTCTATAAATGCGGACCTAACCCCTCACTTTCTTCTCATATTTTCTGGAGCGACGTCAGAGCTCTATGGATGCTCTATAAATCCAGATCTAAAATATAAATTAAATCAAAGTCACTTCTTTGATCTAGATTTCTGATAGGTATATGGATGCTTGCGGTATATCTATTCAAATAGGGAGAAAAAGGGAGTCAAATTGAATAACAAGGATTAGATTTGGAGATTTGAAAAGCTAAAAAGGTGAGTGGGAAATTATATAGTTTTATATAATATTGCATTTATATCATTGTAAATCAAAATTCCCATAGGACTAAAAGTTGTAGGCTAAATTTTTATAAGTGTAATGTATTTATAAACCATATCTACATATTCTGTGATTGGCAACTTGAATTATATATTGCATATATATATGAATCTGGAAAGTATTAGGTAGTAGTAGTCCCTGAATTTGATAAATTATGTGTAGTTCCAGGTTTGTAGATTTAAATGAGTTATGCAAGTAAAATGTAAATTAGAGTTATCAAAATAAAATTATAGAGATTTAAGTAGTATTTTAATTCATTAGAATGTTGGTGGTTGCAATGTAAATTTCTATAGATTATTAAGTTTCATAAATAAAAGTGTATCATTTGAAATAACAAGGAATACGCCTAAAAGACAGAGATTTATAAAAAGGGCTATTTACCATATTTTATGCCATCTATTTCAATAACTTTGAAAAAGTAATTTCATGAAATTCGAAACATAATACAAATTCTCATTTTATGTAAAACATAGAAATTTACAGCGTTAACCTTTCCTTATGGGAATGATGTAATTCCAGTGCAATAAAATGCAGAAATCCCTAATGATTAATTAAAGAATTGTATATGTGATAATAATAATGGTCTAACAGAAGAATTAATAGATGTGCAATATAAGTAAGATAAAAATCAAATAATAATGGTGAAAAGGTAGGAAAGTAATAATTTAAATATTAAACGAGTATGGAAAGTTCATTAAACAAGGGAGGGTAGTAAATGTTAAAAGGAATAGAAGGAAAAGTTCACTAATGATAAATGGAAGTAAATGGGAAAAGATATTTAGATCTTTTAAAAGGAAGCGGTAAATGACGTTAAACTGAATAGGAAGTGAATGTGTTAAAAAGTTAAGAAATGTTATTAATAGATGAACATTGGAGGCATAATAATCAAACAAATATGAATGCAAATATATAAATATACATATATATGTGGTCTTAAGTATGCGTTTATGACGGGTGTGAATTATTAAAGTTAGTAAATAACTTAGATGGATAAGAATGACCTAATCATTAGAATAGGCTGGAATGCAAGGTCAGTACTGTTACACAACAGAAGTCTGCCCACTACAAGGGGCTACAGCAGTTGTGTATACATTATAATGATATGGGACATATCCAACTGTAGGACCCGTTGAATTATATACGCTTGTATATACGTAAAGGAGTACCCCAATAGGGTCTGCTTCAATCTTTTAGGAAGGGTATTGCCTTGATTGCATTAGGCAATCTAAATGGGACGGTGAGCAAGGATCGGTGCTATGTTAGTGTGTTGGTACCATATTAGGGAGTGGGAGCTGCATATAGGTCCAGAACGTCATCGGTCCTGAGCGCTCAGTGGAAAGATGACGGTTACACCTAAACTGTTTACACTGCCTAATAGTGTAGGTCACATTTAGGTCATGCATCGCCATAGTTGTGTGCTAGTTTGTTTGTTAGGGGCAAGGCTAGATAACCCTTAAGTGAGGTCTTTCAAAACAAGTGGGGTAGTTCGAGGAGGTCAGTCCTCTATAGTCCGAGGAGTTGAGTCCTCTATAGTCTGTAGTGCTGAGTCCAAAATAGGAAGCATGTAAGTAGGTAAATCCCTAAGGCGAGATAGAATACGGCTAAACTATTGTGATGCCATTGTTAGGCACTACGGTAGTTCCATAGTATTCAAGACGACGAGGACGTGATACTACTTTGATGATGGATCCTGACGGTGTGCTGGGTTATGGATATTAGCGGGGATAGTATCTTGATCCAAAGGGGGACTGTTGTGTATGTGTATGTATATCACCCACACACATGTATGTAGTTGTGGTCTAATTCGGTTAGATGGGGCGTATCGTATGCATACATGGAGTCGAGACGACAAAGTAAAATAAAACGACATAACGTGTGATGGAAGGCGATCGGCATAAACTAGTGTAAAGTGTATAATTTACAATCGCCAGAACATTGTTCTGACCCCCCTCTTAGTACGGCCCATGGGATAGCTTTAAAGGGACAGATACTGGTGCATGGCGAAAACAGTGAAAGGATATATTTTCTTGTGCATGCTCGACACTGATAAAGACACTAGATATTGGAAGTGTCAATCTTGGTTAGTAACTATATGATTTATTATACTCTACTAATCTGTTGTAGTTATATCGATAGTGCTCTAATATGCATTTATTTGTTTAATATTAGGATACCAACCAACGATCCGTACTTTGATGGACTTGGGTTTTTGATTTAGCAAAAATCCAAGCCCATTGGGGTGTGGGTTGTTACAGATGCGTCGTCTTCAAATTTTGGAGAAGAGAATTCATCTTCATTTGATCAAAATAGAAGAGACAGGAAAAATGTAGGAAAAGACTGCTGGAGCATCAAGGAAGACCACAGGAGGAAGAGGCCAAGTTTTGGCAACGGCGGAAGTGATTGGTATTGATCAAAATCAAACTGGTACCGATCACAATGAGGGTGGTCTTGGAGTTTAAGTACCTGCTATTTTCAACTTGCTTGACTGTAAAGATGATATATAAGGCACTGCAACGACATATGGCAGAATGCTGGTATGTAAATGGTGCACAAACGAACACCACAGAACCAGCCAGGTGCCATAGTTGGTCTGGAGGAATTGTTCTCTTAAAAACAAGAGAGCCTAGACGTCATTAACAAATCGAGGATGATTGCAGAGTCAAACACTCATGGCTATTCTGGATGGTCACCTTCTGAATAATAGGCCAGTCAGGAATATATTGCAATATGATAAGGAGATTGATGAATGAAATCAATAGAGAAAGAATGAAGAATAGGGATCAACACTAGTAGAACCCTATTTACTGATGATATCTTTCGGGAGGAGTATTCTAGAAAGTTCGTCATGCCAACGATGCTATCATATAACAGGACAACAAACCCTAGACATCATCTATTGAAATACGAGTGGCACATGGATGGTGCCAGAGTGACCAATGCGGTAAGATGTAAGTGTTTCCCATATTCTTGAATGGGTTGGCAAAGATGTAGTTTATTAGTGAAATCCATATCAACATTTAATCACTTGGCGAAGAAGTTTATGGAGCAGTTCAGGCTCCACATCGCTCAACCGAAGTATGTGATGTCCTTATCGATTACATCAAGGTGTCAGAGAGGCCCTAAAGGATTTTCCAAGTCGGTTCAATGCTATGGTAATAGAAATAAGCAATCCAAAGGAGGATATCGTGTTTTTGGCTTTGATCGGGGGATGCTCCTGGACATAGATTTTGGCAGATGGTTGAAGATGAACCAACCACCCACCATGGAGGAATTATATCAAAAGGAGACCCAATATCTGTGCTTAGAAGTGGTAGATATGGCTGTGGGAAAGGCTAGTGGAAAACAGTCTATAAAAGTTGTGCAAAGCAATGTCGCTATTAAGAAAATCAGTGAGAGTGCAAGTGAGGCTGTGGTGAAAGTGGGAACTAATAATAACAATAAAAAAGGAGAAATCATGGCGCTCTAGGTAAAAGAAATGATACCAAAAAGCATCCAAGATACTTGAAGTCGGAGGGCTATACTCCATTGAACGATACGGTTGAAAATGTATATCTTGCTACGCAAGGAACCAAGAATTATAAGAAGCCACCTCGAAGGGAGGCAACGGAAGCTGAATGACTCTTTAGGATCGCTTCCATGACACTCATGGGCATAATACGAATGAGTTCCATCACCTGAGAGATGTGATTGAAGAATTGATATAGAAGAAAAAGTTAGGGCAGTATGTTAGAGATCCATAGGGTGGCGGACGGAACGCTATACCTTAGAGGCATAAGACTCAAAGAGACTAAGTTGGACTCAAGGGGGCCAGGCGATCGGATGGTAGGATTGTGATAAACATGGTAATTAGAGGATCTCATCCAATGGAGAAGAGCTGGAACAAGATGTAGCGGTATGGGACTTCGTTAAAGCGCATGTCGAAGGAAAGTTGTTTTGCTGTCGAAGATGGGGCTCAGGCAAAACAACTAAAGACAATGAGTGATGATATAGTTTTTTGAGATAGAGATGCTAATGGGGTGCAAACTTCAACTCTTTACCCCATGGTGATTATGGTCGTGATATATCCAGCAACCGTTCGTCGAGTTCTAGTTGACCGTGCAAGCTCAATTAACAATCCATTCCAAAGGACTTTGATCTGATGAAGATTAGTCCAAAGGACGTCAAGTCATGTAAATCCAGGATTCAAGGATTTACCTAAGAGGAAAAAGAGCCTATATAATGTATTAACTTGTTTGGGGAGCTGGGTGAAGGTGAGGGCAAGATTATGCAGGTGCAAACCTTCATGATTGTTGATCGGTTTTCTGCTTATAATGTTTTTCTGGGTCGATTGGCCCTTCCAACTTCGGAATAGCGCTGGCCTCATAGTGTCTTATAATGAAGTTCCCTATGGAGAATATGGTTGGAGCTAATCAAAGCGACTGGATTATAGGTCATGAATGTTACGTCGTTGAGCTCAGAGAGGCAAAACGACGTGAAAAGGGAAAACGTACAGAGAAGGCTCTCTACATCAAGACTTCAGACACATAGCAATTACCTCTTAAGCATTGGCTTGGATCACATAGCAAGTTCTACAAGCCTATGGACTCCCGAAAAGAGCCAGAGGATGCAAGGGCGAAACTAGAGGATGCAAGGGCGTCACTAGAGGATCTCAGCTCGCCATAAAGATGAGAAAGGAATTGGTAGGGTTTCTCTTAGAAAACCAGAATGTGTTTGGTAGGACACATTCCAATACGTGTGGAATATCATTAGATATAGCGTAGCACGCATTGAATATGGATCCAAGATACCATCCTTTAAAGTAGAAGAGATGCATCTTGGGTCCGCATCAATCCACTATGTTAAAAGAAGAAGTAGATAAGCTAGAGGCAAATGGCTTTATACATGACGTCTTATACCCTGAATGGGTGTCGAACCCTATGTTGGTCAAGCAGCCAAATGGAAAGTGAGGTGTGTCCAAAAGACACCTTCCCACTATTGAAGATAGACCAACTTGTAGACTTAACGGTCGGACATGAACCGTTGTCCTTCATGGATGCATATTCCGGCTACAACCAAATAACGGTGCATGTTCCAAATTAGGAGCACACAATTTTCATCACTGATTTGGGCTTGTACTGCTATCATATCATCGGAGCTACCTGCCAGCAATTGGTAAATAAAATATTTGAAAATCAAATCGGCTAGGCGATGGGGGTTTATGTGCATGATATGCTAGTGAAGTCACAGTGATCAATGAACCACATGGATGACCTCATTGAGATAATCGATATACTTCTGAAGTACGGAATGAAGCTCAATCAGTTGAAGTGTTCTTTCGGGGTCGCATCGGGAAATTTTATGGATTTCATTATGAACTTAAGAGGCATCAAAGCTAATCCATAGTATATTCAAGCGTTAAAGATGTCTCTATCCCGAAAACAAGAAGGAAAATACAGAGCTTTAATGGGAAAGTCGTTGAGCTCAGTCGATTTATTTCAGAAGCGACGGACAAGTATATACTATTATTTGATGCCCTCAAGGAAGAAAAAGGAAAGTTTGTTTAGTCAAAGGAATGCAAGGAAGCTTTCTAGAAATTTTTAGAGCATATAAATAGACCACCAATCCTATCGAAGCCTTTGGAAGGAGAAGATATGTTCATCTACTTATGGATATCTGCTCATGCATTAAGTGCAGCTTTGGTATGTAAGGATCAAAGGTCCAAAAGGCCATATATTATATTAGCAAACGGTTTACTAGAGCAGAAAAGAACTACCCGAAGTAGGAGAAACTGACATACTGCTTGTTGATTGCCTTAAGGAAACAATGACCATACTTCCAGGCTCACCCGGTAAAGCTTCTAATTGATCAGCCGTTGAGATAGGTGTTGCATCCACCCAAGATTTCGGGAAGACACTTGAAATGGAACATTGAATTAAGCCAGTATGATATAACATACCATCTAAGAAAGACGATATGGTGACAGGCATTGGCTGATTTCGTCGTTGAATTCACCTTTCGGGATGGAGAAGAGGAAGATGGTATGGTCCGAGTTTCCCCATAGAAGTTGTGTATAGATAGAACTTCCAATGAATGGAGTTCCGAGGCAGGAGTGATTCTCGTGACCTCGGAAGGACGAAAAATATGCTATGCCTTAAAGTTATAGTTCCCGACGATGAACAACGAAGTTGAATATGAAGCGTTGATCGTGGGACTCAAGGTAGAGAAAGAACTGAGGGTCAAGATATTACATATATTCAGCGACTCCCAACTGGTTTCTGCCAAGTCAAGAAGGAATCAATGTCTAAGAGAGCGAGACTTGCCCCTTACTTGACGAAGACACTAGAATTATTGAATGATATCGAGCATTGCATAATAACTTACATTCCAAGAGAAGAGAATATGAAAGCCGACTTATTAGCCAAGCTGTCAAGCTCTTGGGATGCGCAACTGATGGGATTGGTTCCTGTAGAAGTATTATCGGCTCAGAGCATTAATGAGATGGATGTCAATTGGATCTTGGAAACTGATGAAGAAAAGGAGTCATGAATGACTCAAATTAATGATTATTTGTTGAAGGGAACTCTCCCGAAGGGCAAGAACGAACGAGAAAGCTCCTTTGTAAAATGCCATGATTTATAATACAAGAAGGAGTACTATACATGAAAGGTTTCTCAACCCCCACTATGATGTGTCACTAAGGACGAGGCAGAGAAAATTCTTTCGGATATATGTGAAGGAAGCTATGGTAAACACATTTAGGGGTAGACTTTGGCGAAGAAGATACTTTATTATGGATACTTTTGACTGACAATTAGCCGAAACGCAGCTGATTATACTAAACAATGTGATAGGTGCCAAAGATTTGTGAAAATACAAAGAGCCCCATCTAGAGAGCTTTTGCAAATGGTTAGCCCATGGCCATTTGCAGTTTGGAGAATTGATATAATCGACGTGCTACTGATGTTGAAGGGAGGAGCTAAATATGACATCGTAGTTGTGGGCTACTTCATAAAGTGGGCAGAAGCGGAACTACTAGCCACGATACAATGAAAAAGATGATCAACTTTGTGGTGAAGAATATCATATGCAGATTTGGAGTTCCAAAATCATTATTGATAATGGGCTCAATTCGATAGTACCAAGTTCAAAGACTCTGTAATGGGTACTGAATTACGAAGAGCTTTTTGGTAATGGCACATCCACAAGTGAATGGACAGGTGGAGGCGGTGAACAAGATCATCAAATCCATCTTGAAAAAATAAATAGAGAAATCCAAGGGCAACTGGGTCGATGAATTGCCACTAGCGTTGTGGGCTTATAGAACGACCCATAGGTCTATGACTAGGCACACTCCATTCGCTTTGGCCTACGGAGCTGAGGCCATGATTCAGATAGAATTGGAAATTTCTTCCCATATAAGAAAACACTATAATCCCAAGATGAACGAGGATCTCTTGCTTGAGCCCCTTGACTTAGTCAATGAGAAATGGGAAGAAGCTGAACTAACGGTAGCTGCTTACCATAAAAGAGTAGCATGACACTTTAATGCCAAGGTCAGAAACATACCTTTGAGGTAGGGGAACTTGTTTTGAAATGAGTCCTCCCTGATATGGAGGCACTTGGTATGAACTAGGAAGGTCCATACGCGATAGAAAAGAAGCTTGGAGATGGAACTTTCAAGCTAGCAACTGTTGATGGGATCCCAATTCCGCAGGCGTGGAATAACAAACACTTGCAAAGCTATTTCACTTGGATTTAATCATTTTATTTTCTATAAATAATCCAGCCTAATGGACTAGGGGTAATGTAATAAGGCGCAGGACTTTCCATTTTCTTTGTTTGTAAATAAAGCTAGCTTTTAGAACCAATAAAACCGTGTTCTTGTAAGCTAAACTTTATGTTGCATGATTAGCACCACAATTAGATACCCGGAGATAGGTATCGACTAACTTCTTTAACCCGTGATCAGGTCAGGAGAGTGTAATCATATAAGGGTCGATCGAACAATTCTTCCTTATCCCTCCGATCTTTAACTAATACCTGGAGATAGGCAAAGTCAATGAGGGATGCCCAGAGTTTGGCAACCAAAGCATCGGTTCCCGGAGATAGGAACGAGTGTGCAAATGAAACTTTCATGACTATGTTTACAGCCCGGCAAGACATGCCCGGTCAAAGATAAAGATCTCGATCGACGCTTAGAGATAGGCAAGATCAAAAATCGATGATCAGAGCCAAGTATTAGAAATACCAATCCTCGGAGATAGGGATCGATGAATGATTGAACGGTCTACAACCATGACCACACCTATGGCCCGATGAACCATGCTAAGGAGATGATAAGTGATGAGGTCAAAGAATGAATTAGATCAACGCCCAAAGATAGGCAAGATCGAAGTTTGTTTCCAGAGGTAGACACCCAGAGTGTTGTTTTCTTGAGTTAGGAAATGATACGAAGCTGAATTCTTTTCTAACCATAACCTCATCTGTAGTCGGATAGAACTCGATCCAGAATAAACAAGGCTGGCCCCAGAGTGGGTCGAATGAATAACAAGCTTTGTTTAGCCAAGAAAGAAATACTTTAGTGGATATAAACAAAACTAAGTATTAAAATACTATAAAGCAATCATAGAAATTTACTTATATGTACACAGCTACAGTAAGTAATGACACTGCACAGACATAAGCATGTATAATATAAATGAAAGATCATCACCGATAACTATATTATACATGTAGGCAATGGTATATAGGAAGATAAACTAAAAGTGTGGAAATGTAAGTACGATAAAGACTGTATAGAAAAATGGTTCTTCAACTTTCACTTTTTATATACAAGAATTGCGAGAGTTGCTCTCACACAATGCCGGTCTATATGAAAGGAAAAGCAAAATACATCAAAAATAAAATGAAGTTGCTTTCACAAAAGCCCAAGTCGAGAACGTACTTCTTCTTTCCATGCATGCCGCCTTAGGGTTCGTACCTATCACGAGGCCTCTTCAAACCCTTTATGTCCTTGGAATTCCCTGTCCCTAGGGTGCTACCCTTGGAATGTGTAGTCTCTCCCTTGGCGGTTATGATGATAGGGTTCTCGGGCTTATCAATAACGGGGTTAGAGGATTTCGAAGAACCTCCAAAGTTGCCGCCTTTCGGAGGCTTGGTTTTCAAAGGAGGAAGCCTAGGAGTAAGGCTTGGCTTAACAGAACTGGTAGTAGGCTTTTTAGTTTCTAACTCAAGCTAATCTTGATTTTCTCATAGTCGATTTTCAGCCTCTCCGCCATCGTGATATGATCGTTTGGGTCCTTCTCGCATATGATGGTAATGTCTTCCTCCTAGGATCGAGTAACATCCTCCAATCCTTCCAATTCCTCTATTTTCTATGAGTCTGGGCCAGGGCTGAAACTAGAATGAGGAGTTGGACGATTGGCTCAGTAGTGATGGACGTTGATGTGGAAGAGATAGCACTGGGACCCAAGCCTTGAGTTGCTGGTGGTGGAGGAGGGAGCGATGGATGACCTGTAAGTTGATATATAGTGAAGTAAACATTTAAAACAACCTCAAGTGAGATCAAAAGCTTCTCGAAAACTGGGGAGATGAGAGAAATACCTTCGTTGGGTGCTCCTATGATTGGAGATTTGGAAATTTTGCCCTAATCAATAGACGAATGAAGGGGTTGTGTAACACGAAGAGGGATATAAGGCTCAATGGCGATTGTAGCGGTAGAGCAGGAACTTTAATATGGGTGACTTCGGTAGTGGCCACTATAAGGGTTGTAGTCTCCATTGTAGGCTCTTTAATTTTGGAGTCGGTAATTCTGCTCAATCCAATGTGCTAGGATCGGCAAGAGCCTCAAGGGCTGTCTTTCCTACAGCCGCGTTCTCTTCAACTAGTATAGCATTTCCTTTTTCTAGAGTCATGATGTATTCCTTATCCAATAATTTTGCTTTTAGCTCATCTTCGGTCATGCCTTTGCCATCCTCAACCGATCGGTGGAGAATATCCTTCCAAGCATCGGCAAGTGTAGCGGGATAGCTATCCCCTAGTAATTTTAAATTCCTGTCCTCGATGGAGTTTGCAAAAAATTATTGGAGGTTGGCAGTCATCTCCTCATTTCTCTTCTTAGCCTGCTCTTTGATCTCTTTAATTTCAACTTCGGCCACAGTAAGGTAGACCCAGGCCTGGGCCTTGGAGTCAGTTTTAGCTTTTAAATCGGCTTTAAGCCTGTCAATTTTAGCTTAGAGTATTTTGAGCTCTGCACCCTTGGCCTAAAGTGCCTCCTCTTAAGCCTTGACTTGCAAGGTAAGAATGTCGCTCTTTGATGGGCTTTCTTGAGCTGGTCATTTACAACATTAAGGGCTTGAGTGCGTGTCATTGCCAGCTCTGTTTTTAACTCTTTGGCGTGCTGAGCCGATTTGAGAGCCTCATCCCTTTGCCTTGTGAATTCCTCTAGCTCAGATTTGTAACCCGCCACAATGTTATCATGACTTCTCCTCTCTGACTTGAATGACTGAATAGTTATCTGATTGATTTGGTTAAGGTCGGAGAAGTTTTGGTTAGCTTTTTCCATTTAAAATATTGGTCGAATATTTCGTTAACTCCTTTGACCATGTGGTTAGCGTCCTGACAGGAGATGTCTTTGATGTTATGATTGAACATCACCACTATTAGGCAATATCTAGGTAAAGCGGCCTGCATTCTTGTGTCGATAGTAGTGGATAGGACTAGAGGGGATCGTGGCAGAGCGGCATGGGATGAAGCCTCTTTGGATTTATGAGAGGTTAATATGCTGGTAACCGGGGGCTGAGTCACTGGGAGTTGTTGTGGAAGAGTCTGGGGTTGAGTACGCGATTATGAAGAGCCAGAGGCAGGCCCTAGACTATCGCAAGAATCACATGGCTTCTTCTCCAAATCATGATGTTCTTTTTTCTCTACCCGATATCTCCTTCTATCTCCTCTTCTTGATGCTCTCTGCCTTTCTCCTTCTTTCTTCCTCTGTCACATGATATGTACTCGAATATTGTGAGTAAGCTCCCGGAATAGATGCACAGCTGCAACTAATGTCTGAATTGAGGTAATCCATGTGATCTCTCGCTAGTACACCTGAAACGAAGAAATGGAGGATATATCGGTACTAAAGCACTAAATTAAAGAGGAGTGAGAGGAGTGAGAATGTTGATATTTATGATCCTAAAATTGGTTGAATTTTTGATATTGCCCTAAGTATTCTATGGACCGTGCTAAGTGATTTATAAAGCTAAGGTTTCATCTTCCTAAGCTAAGAGATCCCCATATGGAAAGCTAGACTTTCTGCGACTCTCATTGAGAATGTCCTCGATTAGGATGTCCAGATCACTCAATGAGCTGAGTATGCTCTCCGAAGAGCCGATGGGTGGTGTTACCTCTCCAATTAGTGCTTAGCTTAGATCAGATGCTTGTTGTAAATACTTAATGACCAACCGCGTTAAACTATGCGGTACAAGGGTTGTATCGCCTTCGAGGATATTTCTTCATATGATTCGTTCTCACCCAATCTGTAGTCATTGTCGTCGTCGTCTCATGTGTCCTCTTTCTCCACTTCTCCTCCTCTCTTTTCCTCTTCTTTCTATTCTTCTCTTCCTTCTTCTCCTTCCCTTACCACATTCTCTTCCTCCATCCACTTCTCTGCTTTATCGATACTTATCTTGCCAATCTGGTCTTTAGCATCTTCCCTATTATTGTTGTCATAGTCACGAGCAGGAGTAGAGGACCCAACAGTAGGCCGAGACTTTTTGGAAGGAAGTGGAAGGGGAATGCATATCTGTCAGGATGAAGAAGGCCATACTGGCGAAGCCTACCATTTGTAAGTGTTAGTTCCTGAGATGATGGTTTTTATGACATCAACCTTAGTACTTGTTATAAAATATAAATACTAATATCTTTGTCTAGATATATATGTATATGCAGGATATATATATATATATATGCAGGTACTGAGAATGAAGACTGTACGGTATAGAGATTCAAGACTAACGAATTCAAGATTGTAGAAATCAAGACTGAAGACTCATTAGTATCAGTATTATCAAGAGTTCAAGAGTTCAAAATATCAAGATAAGTAATAGAGTCTAGATTTATGTTAAAACTTCATAATAGCACTAAAATCTTTATTCGGATTTTAATTGCGGAATGGAATCCACCTTCGCACTTTAATAGTGGGATGGAACCCACGACCTCTATAGTGGGATGGTACCCACGACCTTCTCTAGTGGAATGGAATCCGCTAAATTTTCAAAATGACTTATTTTTAGATTTTTTCAAAACTATCTTTTAAAAAAAACATCTCTCTCGGTTTAAATATTTTAGCCTTAATTCAAAAACTATTTTTAATCATATTAATTTCAAAACCATTTCTTGTCTTTAAACTATCTCCTGGTTTTAATGTTTTAGCTTTAATCTCATAATATTTATATATTAAGTTTTATTACTTTTATATTTCGTAAGATCACTTTCCAAAGGTTTTTATAATCATAAAGTATATTCAAAATAGTTTACAAAGTTCTAAGATTGTTTCGACAAACTTTAGAATAGAAATCGTTTTAAAGCAAAATTAATTTTCAAAAATAACATAGTCATGTCGACATCGCTATACCCCCCATGTCGACATGTTAGCCGTAGAATTTAAAATTCAAATTTTCAAAAGAAGTGTCTATTCGTCATAACCTTTCACGAATGGACATGACCATTATTCTCCTATATATACCAGTTATTTTCAACGAACTTTAAGTTAGTTTTCCTTCATTTCTTCACTCCTTTTCCACTCAAATATTCTCTTATATTTAAAATGCTTTAACAAAACTCTGCCAAAATCCTAAGTGAATCAAACTCGATCGTCTCTAGTTTGATTCTCTGCCACTCTCTCTCAAAGATCTCAGTGCTCTTTAGAGTTATAGGATCATTTATAATCAAAGATCGAAAGATCGAAGTGTATCGAGTCTCTCTCCATCAAAGTGTGATTGGAAACGGTGTGATTGTGGCCTGTATATCAATTGGGTGTGATTGTGGCTCGTAAATCAATTAGGTGATCTTGTAGCCTGGTTAAATCAAGAGAGTTTGCCCTGGACTCGGAGATAGGAGGGTGTATCTTGTGGCCTTGAAATCGAGGTTGTGATATCGACATTATATTAGAAAAGAAATCTACACAAGAAATTGTGTGGGACTGGATGTAGGGTAACTTCGAACCAGTATAAAATTTCGGTGTGTTCTTTCCTTTACTGCTTTTATTTACTATTTGCATCTGTATTTGGTTCTGTGATTGTCTCTATGTTTGTGAATTATATATGTTTGGGTTTAATTTGAAAAGATTTCAAAAAGATTCATAAAATTAATTAAACACTATTCACCCCCCCTCTAGTGTTAATTCTGCCTTAAGATCCGTAATCTGCATTTCCTACATTTGGTATCAGAGCATTGGTTTTCAAAGTTATCATAATCTGAATTTTGAAAAAGTTTAAAATGGCAATTTTTGGAGATTCTGTTAACATTAGTTCAAAACTGTCCAAATCATCATTGTCTCATAAGTCTGCATATTGTTATTATAGAAAATCAAGTTATCTACCGAATTGGTGTGTTGTGCAGGAACAGATGTGTTATATGGCTTTTGAAGAATCAACACTCAATGGAAAAATGGTGCAAATCAAGAAAAACAAATGGATACTTGATAGTGGATGTTCAAGACACATGATTAGTAATCCGGAGATACTGAATGACATAATTTATGAAGATGGAGGACTGGTCAACTTTGGAGACAATTCGAAAGGATATGTGATTGGCATCGACAATGTCGGTAACTCTAAAACTCCTACTATTTCTGATGTTCTGTTAGTTAGGAATCTAAAACACAACTTACTTAGCATAAGTCAACTATGTGACAAGGCCTACAAAATTAAATTTGAAAAGGATAAGTGTCACACAAAGATAATAAATCAAATATTATTTTTGAAGAAATTAAGAAGAAAAATATTTATATTCTCGGTATGAAAATCTCAAATGATAACCTATGTCTTTTGGCTAATACAAGTGACCCTTGGATTTGGCATAAAAGATTTGGGCATTTGAATTTCAAACTCTTATCTAGACTTTTAAAACTTGATTTAGTAAGTGGTCTTCCTAAAATGGATTTTAAAGTAGATAGTAAATGTGATGCTTGTAAATTAGGAAAACTTAGGAAGAGTTCATTCAAATTGAAAGATATGATTTCAACTTCAAAACCTCTTGAGCTACTTCATTTAGATCTGTTTGGTCCATCTCAAATTCAGTCAATAAATTACAGTAAATATGTTTTTGTAATTGTAGATGATTATTCTAGATTTACATGGACAATTTTTCTGAAACCTAAAAGTGATGCTTTTGATTTATCTAAAACTTTTGAAAAAAGAATTCAAAATCAACTTTCTTTAAAAATCAAAACTATTCGTAGTGATCACGGTGGAGAATTTGAAAATGAAAATTTTGAGAATTTCTGTAATAAATAAGGAATAACTCATAATTTTTCCTTTCCAAAAACTCCACAACAAAACGGAGTGGTAGAGCGTAAAAATAGGATGATTCAAGAGTGTGCAAGAACTATGCTTTCAGATAGTAAATTACCAAGAAATTTTTGGGCTAAAGTAGTCGCTACAGCTTGTTACATTTTGAATAGGATTTTAATTAGACCTCTAACCAATAAAACACCATATGAACTTCTTTTCAATAAGAAGCCAAAGGTATCTTATTTTAAAAGTTTTTGGATGTGAATGCTTTATTCTAAATACAAAGGACAATTTTAATAAATTTGATCCTAAATCTGACAAAGGAATCTTTATCGGATATTCTAATAGAAGTAAAGCATACAAAGTTTTCAATTTAAAAACTAACACCATTGAAGAAACAATGCATGTATCTTTTGATGAAAATTTCAAAGATTTTGTTCAAATATATGATGAAGATGATTTTGTTACTTTAAATAATTAATCAAATGAAACAAATTGTGAAAATGTTCATCCTAATAAAAGGATTAGGCTTTTAAAAGATCATCCTATAGAAAATATACTAGGAAATATTGAATTTGTTGTTAGAAATAGAAATCAACTAAACAAAATGAGTAACGTAGCTTTTATATCAACTATTGAACTCATAAAATCCAAAGAAAGCATCATCTGATGATTTATGGATTCTTTTTATGCAAGAAAAACTGAATCAATTCACCAGAAATGATGTATGGGAACTTGTTCCTAGACTTGAGGACAAAACTATAATAGGAACTAAATGGGTTTATAAAAATAAAATGAATGAACAAGGTGAGGTCGTTAAAAATAAAGCTCGATTAGTCGTGCAAGGTTATTATCAAGAAGAAGGAATAGACTTTGATGAAACCTTTGCACGTAGCAAGATTAGAAGCCATTATAATTCTACTTGCTTTCGCAAACCATAACAATTTCAAATTAGTTCAAATGGATGTCAAAAGTGCCTTTTTAAATGGTTTTGTTAAAGAGGATGTTTATGTTGAACAACCTCCACTTTTTGAAGAAGAAAAGTTTCCAAATCATGACAGACTAAGATCTTACCTATTACAATCAAAATTTGAAACTGGTAGAGTAGATAATATTTATTTTATTAAAAGAAATAAAAATGATATCCAATTAGTATAGATTTATGTAGATGATATCATTTTTGGATCAACAAACAATGAAATGAACAAAGAGTTTTCTGAAATAATGACAAAAGAGTTTGAGATGAGTCATATGGGTGAACTTTCTTTTTAGGATTGCAAATAAAACAATTAGATAGTGGTATTTTCATTTGTCAAGAAAAGTCTGCTAGGGATCTAGTTAGTAAGTTTGGTATGACCACTGCGAGTGGAAAACCCACTCCTATGGCAACCAATGAAGCCTTGAATAAAGAAGACATGTCAAAAGATGTTGATCAAAAACTATATGAGGGAATGATTGGATCACTACTCTATATAACTGCGAGTAGGCCTGATATCATGCATAGTATCTATCTCTGTGCAAGATACCAATTTCAATCCAAAGAAACCCATTTAAATGCTGTTAAACGTATCCTAAGATATGTTAAACACACTTTAGACTATGGCCTATTTTACCCTAAAAATGATTCATTTGATTTAATCTCATATTGTGATGCTGACTATGCTGGTTGTAAATCAGACCGAAAACGTACAAGTGGAACACGTCACTTTTTAGGACATTCTCTGGTTTCCTGGTTTAGTAAAAAGCAAAATACTTCCTCACTATCAACAACTGAAGTAGAATATATCTCTACTGCTTTAGCTTGTTCTCAAGTTATCTATATGCAACGGACCCTAAAGGATTTTGGATTAAATATTTCAAAATCACCAATTTATTGTGACAATACAAGTGCAATAAATTTATCCAAAAATCCTACTCATCGTGTCGAAACCAAACATATTGATATCAGACATCATTTTCTCAGAGATAATATAAGTAAAGAGATTATTTCTCTTGAATTTATCAACACTGAGAATCAAATAGCTGATATTCCGACCAAACCCTTGAATCAATCAACCTTTACTAGATTAAGAAGAGAACTAGGTATTTGTTCTATAACTGAGATATAGAATATAGATATAGGTACATATATATTTAAATAAATAGAGAAAAATAAAATTGTCAAAATTTTCAAAGGGATGTCGACATGCCCCTACCCCCCATGTCGACATACAACGATCAAATTTGAAATTTTGATTTTTCCTCTAAAATCAGTTTGGTGGTTATATAACCACAATATTTCGAATTCATCTATCTTCTCACTTCATTTTCTCTGTAATAAACTTCTGAAAATACAAAGTAATGGCCTCCTCTTCTAAATCAAACCAAAATGCAACCATTTCCTTCCGTTCTCCTAATTCTGGTCCATTCCAACGTACTACATTGGCTCGAGTAATGAAGATCGAGAAAATTATGAAGGATTCTTTACAAATGCTGACTGAATTATGAGTCATGCAAATAAGGATGGCAAAGGAACAAGTGAAACAAGGCAAGATTCTTAGAAATTTGCAAAAATTTCTAATAGATAATCATGCAGACCCTATTGTGATTGAAGATGATTCTTCTAACATACATATTCATAATCCATTAGAGGACGAAGAAGAAGAAGAAGAAGAAGAAGAAGAAAAGGAAGAAGCGCAAATGGACGAGGACGATATTGTTGTTTGCGTTGGAGAAGTCTGTTTTGACAAAAATGGTAATTTGGTCGAACAACACGGAAACTTTTGTCTCCATAACCCTAATTGTTTGATTCACAAGTCACCAATTGTCAAGGACTCTCGTTAGATTATTATTATATTACTGTTTTTATATTTTGTGTACTTGTATATATTTTTGTCTATGTTTCATATATATATATATGTGTGTAATGTAGCATCATATATAATAAAATTAGATTTATGTTTCGCTTATTATACTTCGTTAATAGCATTTAGTTCCATAGTATTTGTTTAAGAGGGAGTTATGTAGTTTAGGCTTAGTTTTTGTTGATGACAAAGGGGGAGAATTGTAAAATAGGATAGTTAGACTGTTAGTTAGGCTTAGGTTTAGGGGGAGTTAGTAGATTAAGGGGGGTTATTGGAATAAGGGGGAGTTAGAGTAGAATCAGAGTTTGGTGGAGTATATTTTATAAACATAGGTTGTCATCATCAAAAAGGGGGAGATTGTTAGTTCCTGAGATGATGGTTTTGATGACAACAACCTTAGGACTTGTTATAAAATATAAATACTGATATCTTTGTCTAGATATATATGTATATGTAGGATATATATGCAGGTGCTGAGAATGAAGACTATACAGTATAGAGATTCAAGACTGACGAATTCAAGATTGTAGAAATCAAGACTGAAGACTCATGAGTATCAAGATTATCAAGAGTTCAAGATTTCAAAATATCAAGATAAGTAATAGAGTCTAGATTTATGTTAAACCTTCATAATAGCACTAAAATCTTTATTCGGATTTTAATTGTGGAATGAAATCCACCTTCTCGCTTTAATAGTGGGATGGAACCCACAACCTTCTCTAATGGAATGGAATCCACGAAATTTTCAAAATGACTTATTTTTAGATTTTTTCAAAACTATCTTTTAAAAAAAAATCTCTCTCTCGGTTTAAATATTTTAGCCTTAATTCAAAAACTATTTTTAATCATATTAATTTCAAAATCATTTCTTGTTTTTAAACTATCTCCAGGTTTTAATGTTTTAGCTTTACTCTTAAAATATTTATAAATTTAGTTTTTATTACTTTTATATTTCATAAGATCACTTTCCAAAGGTTTTTATAATCATAAAGTATATTCAAAATAGTTTACAAAGTTCTAAGATTGTTTCGAAAAACTTTAGAATAGAAATCATTTTAAAGCAAAATTAATTTTCAAAAATAACATAGGCATGTCGACATCCCTATACCCCCCATGTTGACATGGTAGCCATAGATTTTAAAATTCAAATTTTCAAAAGAAGTGTCTATTCGTCATAACCTTTCACGAATGGACATGACCATTATTCTCCTGTATATACCAGTTATTTTCAACGAA
Source organism: Allium fistulosum (assembly GCA_030737815.1). NCBI lineage: Eukaryota > Viridiplantae > Streptophyta > Magnoliopsida > Asparagales > Amaryllidaceae > Allium > Allium fistulosum. Next base: position 424,379,329 of record CM060908.1, read on the forward strand.
TTTTAAGTTAATTTTTCTTCATTTCTTCACTCCTTCTCCACTCAAATATTCTCTTATATTTCAAATGCTTTAACAAAACTCTGCCAAAATCCTAAGTGAATCAAACTCGATCGTCTCTAGTTTGATTCTCTACCACTCTCTCTCAATGATCTCAATGCTATTCAGAGTTATAGGATCATTTGTAATCATAGATCGAAAGATCGAAGTGTATCGAATCTCTCTCCATCAAAGTGTGATTGGAAACAGTGTGATTGTGGCCTGTAAATCAATTGGGTGTGATTGTAGCCCGTAAATCAATTAGGTGATCTTGTAGCCTGGTTAAATCAAGAGAGTTTGCCGTGGACTCGAAGACAGGAGGGTGTATCTCGTGGCCTTGAAATCGAGGTTGTAATATTGACATTATATTTGAAAAGAAATCTGAACAAGAAATTGTGTGAGACTGGATGTAGGGTATCTCCGAACCAGAGTAAAATTCCGATGTGTTCTTTCCTTACATATTTTATTTACTATTTGCATCTGTGTCTGGTTCTGTGATTGTCTCGGTGTTTGTGAATTGCATCTGTTTGGGTTTAATTTGAAAAGATTTTAAAAAGATTCATAAAATTAATTAAACACTATTCACCCCCCTCCTCTAGTGCTACTTTTGCCTTAAGATCCGTAATCCACATTTCATATAGTAGGAAGGAAGGTGGTGGTGCAAAATTCAGAGTCGGCACTTTTTAAAGTCTTTAGAGTGTTGGCATGTGCGTCGTTGGAATCTCAGTTGGGAAGATCTGTGAAGAGTACGAAAAAGAAACTAGGCACTTGGACGAAGAAAATCCAAGTATGAAGAGGACATTAGAGAAGGAAACTTACATCCAAACAACCAGAGGCAGTTGAAACCAAATGGATAGCAGTCAAAGAAGTATTCTCTTTTGAAATAGCTCCACTTATTATGAAGTGCCTCGATAACTTTATAGCGATTCAAAGCTTCAACAAGTAGTAGAAAAGTCAAGTTTGCTCTTTTCTTGAAGCTTAAAAGATGTGTTAGCTCTCAAAAATTGAAAGGATGATTCAACTTCATCATGAACATAACGTACATGTAATTGAGTAGAGTGTATCCATTGGGGTGCACCTATGTTGGAGCCAACCGAATCTCTTGCAATAAGAATTAAATAAATTCATTGAAGGGCATGATAGCTCTACCTAAACACATGTACTTGTTGCATGCAGTGTGCTATTGGGGTGGATCGTGCGCTAGTTGATGAATCTTAGGCAATAAAACATCATCCTCCGAGATCTCATGCTTAAGATAGATAGAATGGAGCGATTTCATGGTTAGAAAACATGATGTTTGGTCTGGAGGTTGTTCAAGACTCTCAAGGCATGCTTATCAGTCAATGAAGGAGGTTGATTTTGAATAGGTATCGTTGGAATGATTTGCCCTTGAAGTTCAGTTGTAATTGAACATCTTGCTCCAAATGGAGTAGGTGTAGAGGCCTGAGCGGTCAATGGACCGACCTCATGAGGAGTAGAAGGATCAAAATTGACTTTGAAACGAGGAGATTGCCTAGTCATTCTGAATTGAAAGCTTGATAGCGAACGTAGTTAGGTATGTTTTACTTTAAATATTTGTCTTAACTAGAATCTGTATGGCCGATGTGCAGATTCCAATGAATGTCGACGTTTGTTGACCAATCGGGTTCTAAACATCGACCGAGGCAATGTGAAGTGTCAATCTATGCAGTAAGCATCCTATGTCCAGAGAACAGTGTACAAAACCCTATTGTAGATGACCATTCATGCTTGCAAACGAGCTCCATCATGTGATGGAACTGTATGTCGGATCTTACCCATTATCGTAGAGTGAATAATAATGGAACCATTGCCCAGAGTGACACAAAGTCTTCTTTGTAGGGACATGGGACTATGCTATGACTCGATATATTATCTTATGTGACCCGTTCGGATGCCGAAGTACATTCGAAGTGACTGTTCTTCAGAACTGTCCCATCAAAGCTTAATCTTTGATTTGTGATCCACCAAAGCTCAATAAGGCCGATCGCACTACTTTGCATATGTTAGAATTTAGTGCCCTTGCAAGATTAAAGTTGACCGTAGGAAGGCCAAAGCATTGGTGATCTTGGCTCGAAGCTAACATCGAGTGATGAGCAAACCAAGGCAAAGCCATGGTTCATTGGTGTCACTTCAAGTTTGACCCAGGGGTTTCTCAAGGCAGCATGGATCTCGAGTTAATAAAGGTGTGAAAAGTGGACGGCCATGAGTCAAAACCATAGCCTCCTCTTTGCCATAGATAAGCGGCGACATGTGAAGCATGGCGATGACATCACTACGGCTGCCTTGGTGGCACTGAAGTCAAAAGCCTACCTTAATTCGAGTTAGATCTGAGGGAGAGTGGCAAGATTGATGAAGTCGAGGTCTGGTTGATGGATGTGATGGAGGATTCATTTAAGGTTATGTCAATGGCAGTTGTAGCAGGGATAGATCCGATGACGGCTTAGAGATGGGGTCAAGGCACTTAGTCGGTGGTAGTTGAAGGTTCAAGATTGCCAAAGATAAAACAAGTCGGTGCTAAATACAAGTAGAATGAGTGAAAATTTCTAAGTCCTATGCATTTATAAGAGACTATAACTCACTCAGCAATCGTATCAGTTCCAATCAAAAGTGATCGGTACCGGAATGACTTTAAGAAAAAGAGAGAGAAGAAGGAGGAGGAGGAGAGAAAAGCATACCTGGCCAAGCCATGATAGGATTTTTGAGATGACGCGAATCTCGACCTCAGTATGAAAAACGGTACGCTTACTATTTGAAATGATGAAACAGATGCTCTTACAATAGAGACGATGCTTTGGAGTGATGGTTGGTCAACCAGTGAAGTCAATGCAGATGGCTTTATACCGCTTACCTTGATCCAAAGCCTGCTTTATTCCCAATAGAAGCATACTTTAGGAGACAAGTGTTATCTGGTTTTTGAACCGCTAGCTTTCAAGTGAGTTTGGATGTTGAAAAGAAGAAAGAATGGTCCAAGAACATGGGGGCAAGCTTAAAATGGCTATATGAAGTAACTCTAGAGATTTGGAAACCCAAAATAACAAGGCCATTTTGATCAGTACCGATATGTGTTTCTTGTGGAATTTTGTTAAGTTATGACTTGGTTAAGGAATGGAATTGCATAGCAGTCATATTGATACCGATATGATTTTACCTGGGTCATCTACTTCTAAAAGAGTAGGCGAACAACTCCAGAGTTGTATGCAGAGAAAGACAAGTCTCGTATATGATAAACCATATCAGTACCAACATGGTTTGATGGGCAAATCATAAACGAAGCTTGGAGACTTGGAGATGCAAGCAGGTGTGGAAGAAAGTTCTCAAGTGGCATAACCAAACTCAGATCGGTACTGAGATGATTTTTGTTACAGGGTGACTCGTTCTTCCCTCCTGCTTTGTCGGTTTGGAATCTCACCAATTCTTTCATGATCCGATGACTATGGTGGACAATTCTGTTATAAATAGAAGCATTATGGCTACTGGGATGGGAATTTTTACATTCTCTTTGGCCTCTACCTTCTTCTTCTTTTATTCTCTACAAAACCCCTGTCACTTTGAACCTATTTTTATTGCTCTAGATCAGAAAATAAATTGCAAAGCTCTTGTACTTGTAACAAATCAAACTCTAATAAGAATAAAGTAGACGTAGGCCATAGAATTTGTCGAACCACAATAAAATTCTTTGTGTTCTTTACTTTTTTTGCCGATATTCTTAGATCTATTGCATTTTTATTTGACAGGGGCGTTATGCCAATTTTTGGTTCTACAAATATCAGTTTTCATTTTATCAATATCCTTATTACAATTGAGAATAACATTGTCTAGAGATGTTATTTTGTCGTTTAGATCAGTGATCTCTGATTTCACCGAAAGATTTTCCAATTTTAAGGATTTATTTTCACTTTTTAGTTTTTTAAAACTTTCCGGTTTGAATCGTTTTTCATAATTAAGTCCATTAAGTCTTTAAATTTCATATTCTAGACATTGTTTTTCTTCAGTTAACATTTTATCTAACATCTTTAATCTGCCTTTCTCTACCAAACTTTTCTTGTATTTTTTTCTAAGCATTTTATATCCCTTATACATATATTTCAAAACATTCATTATTTCTTCATTAAAATTCCATACTTAATCATCATCTGCTATGAAGCACATGTTGGCATTTTCAATTTCTGGCTTGCTATCACTTGATGATGCATCTGAATCATCCCATATCGCATTGTAAGCTCGCCTCCTCTTCTTGTTGAATGTGTCAATCTCCATAGAGTACTTTGATTTCTACAGTTTTGGGCAATCTCTTTTTAAATGACCGACTTTGTCACATTTGAAACACTTAATAACATTTTCGTTTTTGGTATACCTATCTACTTTCCGAAGTTCCTTCATCTTCTTGTATTTTAAACATTTATTTAAATTTCTGGTCATGAAATCGATTTCCTCATCCTCCTCATCATCATCATCATTTAGTTCATGATTATTGTTTATAGCGGTGAATGCCAGTAGTTTCTTCTCGCTTGCTCCCCCTCCCTTTCTGTCATATAATTGTACTTCATAGGACATAAGACTTCCTACCAATTTCTCTACTTTCATGATACTAATATCATTGGCTTATTCAATGGCTGAAGTCTTTTGATCTCACTCACTAATTGAATTTAAGATAGTCCTTTCCAGAAATAGCATTTCCTAACAATCCTAGTGCATGCAAAATATCCTGAAATATAGAATACATGTCAGATATATGAATTCATTTTATTTTATTTTAAAAGGTTGAAAATATTTAGTCAACATAGATATCTTAGTTTGTTTAACTTTACTAGTGCCTTTGCGTCTGACTTGTAAAGTCCTCCAAATTTCATATGCACTTTTATAAATAGGCATTTCAATTGAACTCGTGTTTATCTAAGACACAAAATAGGATATTCATGGCCTTTGAATTATTGAGTGTTTATGTCTTTTATTCGTTAGTCCACTTGCATAATTCGTTTAGGGCTCAGTGTACTCAGCTTGTTTGATGTTCTAAATATTTAAATCATTAGATTGTAAATAAACTTTCATTCTACAAGACCAATATGCATAATTACTACCATTAAATAATAATGGTCTAGCAGTGGATTATCCTTCTTCTAAAATGTTAAGAGTGTGATACTAGTGTTATTAGCCATTTAATTTTTCAAAAATCAAAGAACGAATTTTTGTAAACCGTGTGCTCTAATACCAAGTGAAAGTGGCTATGCTCTGAAACTGCATGTGAATCCCATATTATATTTATGCGGAATGGATTTTAAGGCCATTATCACATTAGATGAGGGATGAATAATGTATATTAACTATTTAAAAGTTAATTTGTGAAATTAAAGTTTATCTATTCAGATCAATAATCAAGCAACAAACAAAGAAGATAATCAGAGAATAAATATAAAGTAAAGTAAAGTAAAACCAGTAAAGCAAATAACACTAGGTATTTTTATAATGGTTCAGAATCCTTATCCTACATCCATCCCTTTATCCTATACAAAATTTCCACTATCACTTTCTTGCTTTCCACGAGTGGCAAGTACACCTTTGCAATCTTGACTTTCCTTGGGTAGCATGATACTCCTTTTCTCCTGACTTTCCTCGGGTGGCAAGAACACCCATCCCTTTACAATCAACCGTAGACTATGGCAAGTAGTTGTATCTTCAGTGCAAATTCTTGCAAATTCAATACAATGATCTTATAGACCTCCAATAGCAATATAACTTTGAAATCTTTGAGGAATAAAATGAGACCAGAGAGAATGGTTGAGAATTTAAGTACAAACTCTTTAATATGGTGTGATTTGCAAACCTTGAATACTTAAGGTGAAATAGTATGGATTTGCAAATGGTGTGGAAGGGTATCTATTAGAGCATTTCTCATGAACTATAGAAATAAAGAACAATAGAAAATGAGAGAATTATTAAAAAATCATTTTCTAAAGTTGTTATATAGAGAATGAAGAGACATGACTTTTGGCGATAGGATGAAGAGAAGTGTCAATTTGTTAAATTTGAAAATCAATCAAACTGCCAGTATGTCAACAAATAATTTCAAAGTATGTTGACATATCCATCTCTCCATCGACCAATAATTTCATGATATTCAACATATCCTAATCAATTTTGAAAATCAATACATAAAAATTATTTTGATCTTTATAACATTTTGTATTTTGTAAAAAATATTGGAGATGAAATTAGAGTTTGGTAAAAGAGAAATTTTAAAGATATTTGCTATAGGATCGTTAACTTAAATTTTAAGGCTTAGACAGACTTACTAAATACTTCAAATATCTCTGTTGATAAAGCACTTTCGTTCCATTCGTCTTGAGTCAATTCTTCCATTTGCTCTGATCAATCTTCATATATATATAATTCATTTGCTTCCACTGATTTTTTATTTATCATTGTAAAATGTCTAGATAATATATCTAAAAATACTACACAAATCGAAGAAATGTTAGTAGTAATATTTATATAGTTGTTGTCATCAAAATCAATACCCTGGGTATTAACAATGAGTATTATATGATTCATAATCACATGATTAAATAATATTTTCTCAAAAATATGGCTCAGTCGATAATTCTAAAATAATTGTAAAATTCTAGGTACCTTTGTATTTTCCATGGCTAATGCATCGCCATTGTTGTGGAGCTAAATACCGTTAAAATAATAGATTTATTTTATAACGAAAATTCATATTAAAACAAACCTATCTCTATTTCAATCAATAATGAAAAATGTTATTATTTGTCAAAAAATATTTGTTATGTATACAAAAGCAATCTTTCATAACTTGATTCATCCATTAATAAGTTTCATATTATATGCTTCTTCCACCATTACTATAATGGTGCATGAAATGCAAAGCTCCATTCAACCACTTACTATGGACTATTTATTTTATCCACCATAACTAATTTACAATTGAGAATTTTGAGATCAGATATCTTAAACACAAAGAAATAACTCTTATAGAAAAAAAATTTCTATAATAAAATCACATTTGGAATATAAGTCATATTTATCATTCCATATTAAGTATCCACTTAGTATTCTATACAACACTCCCAATGTTTCTTCAAGAAGTAGAAGTGGTCATTTGCTTTTTTCATCCTAACTGTTCCTTTTTTACATCCACTATCAAATATTCGCTTTCCTTTCTAAATGGTTGAACCATTCGAAAGTAAACTCTTACTACAAGGTTGCACTAAATTCTGTACAAAAATGTATTCGGACATCCTTAACATTTTAAGGATATCAAATAGGTTGCACTTAAGTAAACTGATCAAAATTGACATTTTAGTGCTCGAATTCATAAGTTGATCTTTTAGTCCTTGGTCTAGTGTTGTTTTCAACACAACAAGATTTTCATTGTATTTAATCGTATTGATCACATGATATTGCATTATGGTTCACTTACTCATTTCGAACGAACCAATTCCATTGAGATTTTACGTATTACTAACGCGATTGTTTACCATACAACCTTTTGTATGCGCTTGAATATGGATCAAGTAACCATATTCTTGTATTTCTTTAGAGTTCAAAACCCATAGAGGACAAAACACAATCTTGGAAAAATAAACATTTAAGTGACCAAGGTAGGAATGTATTTTAGTAGTTGTATAATGACTACTGCATTGGTCTTAAAGTGACAACATACCAAAAGAGTTACTGGTAAGTATATTTTATATTTCTTTGTCAATCTGAAGTTAGTTCACTTGTATATATTCATTTATACACAACTCTACCAATTTAATTAGTTTCATAAATTTCTCGAAGTAGATTATTTAACTTTGTATACCATGTGTTCTTACAATATTAGAAAGGTTAAATGTAATCATTTCATTTTCTAATAAGGCTTCCACAGATTTTTATATTCCTCAAAACCATAATAGAAATCGTTCAATTTCCTTAGTGAGTGTTAGGACTCACTTAACTTAAGATTCTAATCTTGAGTTGCTCAATAAATTATAGGCCCGCAACTGATGGATAACTCTTATTATTGATTGTATCATATACAACTCCTAACTTTGGTCTTTGCCCTAATCTCGACCTTGATCTTGAGTTTGCTCAACAAATCAATAGAGATTATCCACACTTATCTATCATTTCTCGATGTCCTAAGTATAATGCACGTACCTTGAATTTTCTTAACAAATACATGTATGTATCTTACTTTGTCTAAGCAATATATTAGTAGCACTACTGTAACAATCCGCACCTTAATGAGTCCGAATTTTCGCTAAACTGAAAACTCAAGTCCATTAGGGTACGGATCTTTGGTGTTGGTATCTTGTAATATAAAAAACATATCTTAGAATTATCCATACAAACTCATGGCGGAATAATAAAATATAATAAAACATAAACAAACTGACTAAGGCTAATACCTCGAAACCAATAATATTCCTTGGATATCTAGTGCTCTTGTTAGTGCACAACATAAATGAGAGAATTTGCCTTCTCTCCGTTCTTGCCTAGTACTAGTACCTGTCATTCTAAATCAATCATGTGAGTTGTAATGAGGAAGGGGTCAGAACAACGTTTTGGTGATTGGTAAATTATATACTTTATTTATAATACTAGTTTAGCCGATTGGTTTCCATTATATTTTATATCTATTTATTCATAAATTAGTCATGTTGACTTCACATACGTGTACGGTACGTCTAGCCTATCCTGAGTATGAAACAGATATATAAGTGTGTGTAATATATATATATATATATATATAAATATGTGTGTGTGTATGTATATATGTGTATATATGCACATCATTGTCTTCCATGTACAAGGGTATATTCCCAGCTAGTATCCGCAACTACGAACCGCGCCCGACATCCACAACAGTGACTAGGCCTAATTGCCCGCGTATACCATGGAACCTCATATTAGTGCCTAATAATGGCATTACAACCAATTATCTGTATTCCTAACTCTTCTTAAAGACTTATTATCATACTTACACATTGAGAGGAGCCTGCAATGTCGACTCGCGCCGAAGACATTTTAGGGTCCGCCGCATCCGTGTCCAAGCACAATGGTAACGCCACTTATTGCACCGTGCCAGGCATCCAACAACAGCGTCACGACCTGATTGCCATATGCAACGAGGAACCTCCAATTAGTGCTGGACTAAGCACCTCTCCATGCAACCACCAACGGTGTGTGCATTCACCGAGGAACCTCCTATGAGTGCCTCTTACGATCGAACCGCCTTATGTCAATGGAAACGCCTCTTATAGCATCGCGTCAGGCATCCAACAACAGTGTCTATGTAGAATTGCCAACATACATCAAGGAACCTTCCATTAGTACCGGGCTACTTGCGATTGAAACATCTTATATTCCCAGGGGTCATATAGTTGGAGATGTCCCACGTCAATACAATGTATACACAACTGCTGGTAGCTCCTTGCGGAGAGTAGACTTCTGTTGTATAACATTACTGACCTTACATCCTAACATATACTAATGACTGCATAATTTATAGTTAACCTAACTATTTGGCTAGACCCACTAATTCACACTCGCCATAAATATATTACTGAGGCCATATAATTTCAACTGGAAAATTATTGCGCTTCCTAAGTTCGATTATTAGTATTCATTTACTTACCATGAACTTACTTCTTCATTTCAATTAATACAGTTAAGTATATCTAATACTTCTTTTCAATTAACACCATTAAGTATTTTTACTACCTCTTTTCAATTAATACCATCAAGAATCATTTATCGTTTCATTTCAGTTAATGCCCATTTTAATGAGATTACTATAACTTCCCTAATTCTTCAATTTATTGTCTTATTCATGTTTAGCGCTTATTATTTATTTTCTAGCTTGCATCTAATTACATCTATTTAATCGACAACAGAATTATTATTATTTCTATTTATGACACTTTTAGCTTTTTTTTACAGATTTCTACATTTTAATGCTTTGGAACTAACTCTTCTCCTGATTTTTTACAGATTTCTACATTTCTACCTTAATTACACCTTTGCAATCTTGACTTTCCTTGGGTAGCATGATACTCCTTTTCTCCTGACTTTCCTCGGGTGGCAAGAACACCCATCCCTTTACAATCAACCGTAGACTATGGCAAGTAGTTGTATCTTCAGTGCAAATTCTTGCAAATTCAATACAATGATCTTATAGACCTCCAATAGCAATATAACTTTGAAATCTTTGAGGAATAAAATGAGACCAGAGAGAATGGTTGAGAATTTAAGTACAAACTCTTTAATATGGTGTGATTTGCAAACCTTGAATACTTAAGGTGAAATAGTATGGATTTGCAAATGGTGTGGAAGGGTATCTATTAGAGCATTTCTCATGAACTATAGAAATAAAGAACAATAGAAAATGAGAGAATTATTAAAAAATCATTTTCTAAAGTTGTTATATAGAGAATGAAGAGACATGACTTTTGGCGATAGGATGAAGAGAAGTGTCAATTTGTTAAATTTGAAAATCAATCAAACTGCCAGTATGTCAACAAATAATTTCAAAGTATGTTGACATATCCATCTCTCCATCGACCAATAATTTCATGATATTCAACATATCCTAATCAATTTTGAAAATCAATACATAAAAATTATTTTGATCTTTATAACATTTTGTATTTTGTAAAAAATATTGGAGATGAAATTAGAGTTTGGTAAAAGAGAAATTTTAAAGATATTTGCTATAGGATCGTTAACTTAAATTTTAAGGCTTAGACAGACTTACTAAATACTTCAAATATCTCTGTTGATAAAGCACTTTCGTTCCATTCGTCTTGAGTCAATTCTTCCATTTGCTCTGATCAATCTTCATATATATATAATTCATTTGCTTCCACTGATTTTTTATTTATCATTGTAAAATGTCTAGATAATATATCTAAAAATACTACACAAATCGAAGAAATGTTAGTAGTAATATTTATATAGTTGTTGTCATCAAAATCAATACCCTGGGTATTAACAATGAGTATTATATGATTCATAATCACATGATTAAATAATATTTTCTCAAAAATATGGCTCAGTCGATAATTCTAAAATAATTGTAAAATTCTAGGTACCTTTGTATTTTCCATGGCTAATGCATCGCCATTGTTGTGGAGCTAAATACCGTTAAAATAATAGATTTATTTTATAACGAAAATTCATATTAAAACAAACCTATCTCTATTTCAATCAATAATGAAAAATGTTATTATTTGTCAAAAAATATTTGTTATGTATACAAAAGCAATCTTTCATAACTTGATTCATCCATTAATAAGTTTCATATTATATGCTTCTTCCACCATTACTATAATGGTGCATGAAATGCAAAGCTCCATTCAACCACTTACTATGGACTATTTATTTTATCCACCATAACTAATTTACAATTGAGAATTTTGAGATCAGATATCTTAAACACAAAGAAATAACTCTTATAGAAAAAAAATTTCTATAATAAAATCACATTTGGAATATAAGTCATATTTATCATTCCATATTAAGTATCCACTTAGTATTCTATACAACACTCCCAATGTTTCTTCAAGAAGTAGAAGTGGTCATTTGCTTTTTTCATCCTAACTGTTCCTTTTTTACATCCACTATCAAATATTCGCTTTCCTTTCTAAATGGTTGAACCATTCGAAAGTAAACTCTTACTACAAGGTTGCACTAAATTCTGTACAAAAATGTATTCGGACATCCTTAACATTTTAAGGATATCAAATAGGTTGCACTTAAGTAAACTGATCAAAATTGACATTTTAGTGCTCGAATTCATAAGTTGATCTTTTAGTCCTTGGTCTAGTGTTGTTTTCAACACAACAAGATTTTCATTGTATTTAATCGTATTGATCACATGATATTGCATTATGGTTCACTTACTCATTTCGAACGAACCAATTCCATTGAGATTTTACGTATTACTAACGCGATTGTTTACCATACAACCTTTTGTATGCGCTTGAATATGGATCAAGTAACCATATTCTTGTATTTCTTTAGAGTTCAAAACCCATAGAGGACAAAACACAATCTTGGAAAAATAAACATTTAAGTGACCAAGGTAGGAATGTATTTTAGTAGTTGTATAATGACTACTGCATTGGTCTTAAAGTGACAACATACCAAAAGAGTTACTGGTAAGTATATTTTATATTTCTTTGTCAATCTGAAGTTAGTTCACTTGTATATATTCATTTATACACAACTCTACCAATTTAATTAGTTTCATAAATTTCTCGAAGTAGATTATTTAACTTTGTATACCATGTGTTCTTACAATATTAGAAAGGTTAAATGTAATCATTTCATTTTCTAATAAGGCTTCCACAGATTTTTATATTCCTCAAAACCATAATAGAAATCGTTCAATTTCCTTAGTGAGTGTTAGGACTCACTTAACTTAAGATTCTAATCTTGAGTTGCTCAATAAATTATAGGCCCGCAACTGATGGATAACTCTTATTATTGATTGTATCATATACAACTCCTAACTTTGGTCTTTGCCCTAATCTCGACCTTGATCTTGAGTTTGCTCAACAAATCAATAGAGATTATCCACACTTATCTATCATTTCTCGATGTCCTAAGTATAATGCACGTACCTTGAATTTTCTTAACAAATACATGTATGTATCTTACTTTGTCTAAGCAATATATTAGTAGCACTACTGTAACAATCCGCACCTTAATGAGTCCGAATTTTCGCTAAACTGAAAACTCAAGTCCATTAGGGTACGGATCTTTGGTGTTGGTATCTTGTAATATAAAAAACATATCTTAGAATTATCCATACAAACTCATGGCGGAATAATAAAATATAATAAAACATAAACAAACTGACTAAGGCTAATACCTCGAAACCAATAATATTCCTTGGATATCTAGTGCTCTTGTTAGTGCACAACATAAATGAGAGAATTTGCCTTCTCTCCGTTCTTGCCTAGTACTAGTACCTGTCATTCTAAATCAATCATGTGAGTTGTAATGAGGAAGGGGTCAGAACAACGTTTTGGTGATTGGTAAATTATATACTTTATTTATAATACTAGTTTAGCCGATTGGTTTCCATTATATTTTATATCTATTTATTCATAAATTAGTCATGTTGACTTCACATACGTGTACGGTACGTCTAGCCTATCCTGAGTATGAAACAGATATATAAGTGTGTGTAATATATATATATATATATATAAATATGTGTGTGTGTATGTATATATGTGTATATATGCACATCATTGTCTTCCATGTACAAGGGTATATTCCCAGCTAGTATCCGCAACTACGAACCGCGCCCGACATCCACAACAGTGACTAGGCCTAATTGCCCGCGTATACCATGGAACCTCATATTAGTGCCTAATAATGGCATTACAACCAATTATCTGTATTCCTAACTCTTCTTAAAGACTTATTATCATACTTACACATTGAGAGGAGCCTGCAATGTCGACTCGCGCCGAAGACATTTTAGGGTCCGCCGCATCCGTGTCCAAGCACAATGGTAACGCCACTTATTGCACCGTGCCAGGCATCCAACAACAGCGTCACGACCTGATTGCCATATGCAACGAGGAACCTCCAATTAGTGCTGGACTAAGCACCTCTCCATGCAACCACCAACGGTGTGTGCATTCACCGAGGAACCTCCTATGAGTGCCTCTTACGATCGAACCGCCTTATGTCAATGGAAACGCCTCTTATAGCATCGCGTCAGGCATCCAACAACAGTGTCTATGTAGAATTGCCAACATACATCAAGGAACCTTCCATTAGTACCGGGCTACTTGCGATTGAAACATCTTATATTCCCAGGGGTCATATAGTTGGAGATGTCCCACGTCAATACAATGTATACACAACTGCTGGTAGCTCCTTGCGGAGAGTAGACTTCTGTTGTATAACATTACTGACCTTACATCCTAACATATACTAATGACTGCATAATTTATAGTTAACCTAACTATTTGGCTAGACCCACTAATTCACACTCGCCATAAATATATTACTGAGGCCATATAATTTCAACTGGAAAATTATTGCGCTTCCTAAGTTCGATTATTAGTATTCATTTACTTACCATGAACTTACTTCTTCATTTCAATTAATACAGTTAAGTATATCTAATACTTCTTTTCAATTAACACCATTAAGTATTTTTACTACCTCTTTTCAATTAATACCATCAAGAATCATTTATCGTTTCATTTCAGTTAATGCCCATTTTAATGAGATTACTATAACTTCCCTAATTCTTCAATTTATTGTCTTATTCATGTTTAGCGCTTATTATTTATTTTCTAGCTTGCATCTAATTACATCTATTTAATCGACAACAGAATTATTATTATTTCTATTTATGACACTTTTAGCTTTTTTTTACAGATTTCTACATTTTAATGCTTTGGAACTAACTCTTCTCAAAAAGGAAAATTTATCATTGTAAATTCCTTTAATTTTTTAAAAGTGTGTTTGGAATTACAAATAATTACCCTTTCTTTTTTTATTGAAATAGATAGTACAAAATACGATAAACATCCTTAATTTGCACATCTCTTTCCTTTGGGCATATTCCTCGTTATTTCAAACGACGCATACTCTCATATATAATCATAAAGTTGGATCATTTATTCATATATAATCATAAAGTTGGATCATTTATAGAAATTCACGAAGAAACATTCTTCATTCCAATGAATTAAAATATAAACTTAAATCTCAAATCAGATTAGACTATCTTCAATTCATGTTCAACGACTTATAACATTAAATTAACGAAATATGGAATTTATACACAATCTTATTTAGATAATTTATTCCATAACTTTTAGGGACTACTTTAACCTTTATATTCCAGATTCAGGTGTATACAAAATTACAGTCTACGGAATATATAGGCAAGAATAACAAGTTTATTTCATACATACATACATACATACATACATACATACATACATACATACATACATACATATATATATATATATATATATCTAAGCCTATATTCCATGATTCATTTAAAGGCATAAAAGAAACATATTCACAAATGATATAAATCTAATATTATGTAAAAATGTACTTTTCCACTCACCTCTAAGCTTCCAAATCTCTAGACCTAAATCTGTTATTCCGAATTGACTCCCTTTCTTTCTACCAAAATATGTATCAAAGTATATACATATTTAATCGAATTATAGATCCGATAAGAGATTTGAATTAAACGTAGATTTAGATTTGGATTTACAATTTACCTTTTGCTTTGGCGAATCGATTCAATCTTATTCTTCTTCTTTTTTGTTTTCGCAATTCACCACTTATATATATTTTATAATAATAATATATAATTTCTACCATCCTTAGAATTTGTGGAGAAGAGAAAATGGCAGAGCTTCGCTCTTGAATCAAAAAATAAGAAAAGAGAGGGGCTAGGCTTATATTTATAGGCGCTCGAATCAATTTGATCCATTAGATTATATTATATTATATTAAACCCAGGTCATTCTACCTAGGGTTATTGGCAGCCGATAGCCTACCATCAGTCGACCACTCCACTTTCACCGGCCGACCGCTAGCGGTTGACCGGTTGAACTTGGGGTGTCGACCGATCATGCTATTTTTGTTAAGTAATCTGTGTTGTTTTGTTTAATTCCTTTTAAACATGATTTAATTTGGCCGACGGTTACTTTAACGTTGGGTTTTTGTTTAACATTTACTTTAATGTTAATGATATTTATTTTCTTAATACATATATCCGATCCAAAATCTTCAAACATTAATAACTTCTTCATTTGAACTTTGATCGTAAAACTTTATATATGAAAATTAATTAGAAAGTCGCCATGAATACAACGGTGCAAGTCTCGTAGCCAAATTCTGATGTTTGTGAAAATTCCAATTTTGGCTTTAATAATTATTTATCAATTCTTTGTAATTAATTGTCGTTTAATTTACGGGGTGTTACATTTTTCCCTTCTTAATAGAATTTCTTCCCCGAAATTCCTCAAGGACCGAATCATGTAACATAGTGCACAACCATTCTAAGCTATTTAACCAATTAGTGTACAACCAATTTTGTAGCCAATCATGTATAAGTGGATAGTATATCACAACACATATGATATGTATGTTGAATAATACTAAATTGGTGCCTCATATATGAATGCATTCTTTAAAATAATTTTGAAAATATGGTGTAAACAACCTATATATGCTGGTAGTTCTATATGTATGCAATTTTTCAAAATCAAAAATCTTTTTTCACACAATAATTTCCCACATTCTTACGAATAGGAGCATGGTTCGGCCAATTTTGCATCCAATCCCTACTATCCAATACCTAACACACTATTTCTAACATTCAAAATTTTAAAAATCATGATTTTTCTATATTTATACTCTTATGTCGAAAAAGTAGATTTAGATGGAAAATTCTATATTTTCATCCTTCTTTCATGTACCCATACCAATGTACCTTATAACCTTCTCTTTTGCCCCCGAATCTTTTCTAACTTTTCAAGTATTGTCTACATAAGGAAGTTTATTTTTAAATCTTAAAACGGAAAGATTTTACAAAAAAGTGTTTGTTCCACTGTCAACAAGGTATGAAAAAAAATTCGAAAACTAAAACAACTTTTCCCTTGCTACCTTCTATTTTTTACATACCGTCACACCAGGTGCACAGCAAAATTGATATTTGCTAACTCATCGCTTTCCCTGCGCTAAGCATGTGGCATTTATAAAACTAGAAATTTTTTATTTTCCTGTTTAAAATCTCTTTCAAGTAAATTTGTGAAATAGTTGAATTTTTTTAAAATAAGACTTACTTTTCAAAACTTTTTTAAAATTATTTTATATTTTAAAATTCAGAGATTTTTGAATAAAAAATTTCAAAAGTATTTGTTTTTAACTTTTCAAACAAATCAAGCCACATCCCAACGAAATTTGGATTCAGTTGATAGGTTAACGCCTATGATTGACCTTAGCCTATTACACTGTAAATTTTTAAAATTTTGAAATTTTTTTTATTTTCGAACAACTATCAGCACATAAGTACATTTATAAATTTCAGCTTTTAAGGCATAGGGTTAGTGACTCGCGGTTCCGTAACAAATCTTCCCCGTCCTTCGCTTGCTAAAATTTATTTCC
Organism: Allium fistulosum; assembly: GCA_030737815.1. Classification (NCBI taxonomy): domain Eukaryota; kingdom Viridiplantae; phylum Streptophyta; class Magnoliopsida; order Asparagales; family Amaryllidaceae; genus Allium; species Allium fistulosum. The sequence goes on from CM060908.1 coordinate 424,396,558, forward strand.
CTTAAATTTTTAAACTTTTGGAATCTAAATTTGTTTACTTTTAGTAGCTAGTTCTAAATTATTTACCAAACTTCCAATCTTACTTTGCATTAGTTAAGTATCTTTATGGAATTTCCTTATTTATATTGTTTTCCTTTCAATATTGAGATTAATTCAAAAAATACACAATAATAAAAATGAACATTTCTCATAAAATATCATTTGCATTTTATACAAAAAGAGACAAATAATGCTTAAAACCCAAAGCCTAGATGAAATAATTGTTAGAAGTTTCCCTTCAATATCAACTGGTATTAATGATGTTGAGGCTCTATCACTTCTTACTCAATTAATATGGACATTCTTAGTATGTCATTCTACTATAACCCACATGTCTTAACTCACCAATTTGTTCTAATAAACAAGGTTCATCCATTGCTTCAATTATTACAGCCAATTAGAGAATAAACTGTGCATTTCCATACTGTAGTGGGTAAGAAATTTAAACTATGCAAATTTAGAATAACTCATTGGAAAATTGGCTTGGCGGAATAACTTTCCTACCACCTATCTTGCCTTCTTCAGTCAACCAATGTAACGACCCGTATTTTTAGCTATTTTAATTTGTTAAATTTGAATGTAATTATTGAATAAAAATGGTTAAAAAAAATTTAATGATTTATTAATATAGTTATTGAATATGAACTTGAATAAAATTTTAAAATAAACAAATTTTGAAGGTTTAAGTAATAACAAGTATTGAAAGGAAATGCTATGTATTGAATGTGTTTATAATCAATAGTTGAATTGGATAATAAATGTTGTGTTATTTAGATAGAAATAAAATGATGAGGATAACTAATATTATTTGGAACTTAATGATTTATTTATATTTATTTATAGAATAATCAAATTGTTTAAATTTAATATTGGAAATTATTTGAATAACTGAATTCTGAATTTAATATGATTGAAAATGATATCGAAAGTTGATTTAAGTTTTATTTAAACAACAATGAAGATTGTTAACATTTAAAATTGGATCTAAAAGTGAATAATTAGAAATTGGAAATTTCATATTATAATTAATGAGTAAAAATAGCCTTTTGGGGCACAGTCTCTGATTTCGACGAAACCAGTTTCATTGGATCCGTAATAGTGTATTACTATCGGATTATTTCAAACTTTGTAGTGTTTGGAGTTATTGTTTGATCGTACGGAATAGAAACGCGTCGAATTTAATATCGAAAATTTAATATAATAACTAGGTTCAAAAAGCTATCTTCTCCATACGATCGAATTGGGACTCGAAACTTGTTCCATTGCGTTCAGAATAGGGGTATAACATTACAAATGCTTAGCGGCATGCCTCGATAGGGGTTCGGGATTTTAAGTTATTATAAGCATGATATTTTGAATTTGAATAATATATATATATTATTTTCAAATTTCACATCAGCCGCATTTTTAGTCATTTGTCAACCACCCTATAATCGTGTCTATCCCTTTCCCTTGTAAGAAACGCTTCCCTCTTCATTTTAAAGATCACGGCTGAAAGAAAAGAAATCCTAACTTTAAAAATTCATATCTAAATGAATACTCAACGAAAAAAAATCTAAAACCATTTTGAAAAACAGGAAAATAGGCACAAGGACAAACTTAGAAAAAAAATTTAGACTGAAGGACAACAAGTTTGTTTTTTAGGCTGAAGGACAATGCTAGTTATAACTAGCATTTTGTATAGTGTAAAATTAAATATAATGATAGATATAACTAGCATTTTGTATAGTGTAAAAGTTGAATATAACTAGCATTTGTCCTTCAGCCTAAAAATGAAACTTGGTGTCCTTCAGCCAATTTTTTTTTCAAAGTTTGTCCTTTTCCCTAATTTCCTCTTTTTTAAATCTAGTTTTTCTTAAAGCTTCGATCTGCGATGTTTTTGTGAAGTACGGCAATGGGATTCGGGGTTCGATAGTAAGGTCGAGAGCCTCTTTCGTGCTAGGGTTCGTTTTCCCTTGTGATAGAGGCATCGATGTGTGAATCAGAGGTCGTTTTTGGGTTCAGGGGATGAAATAGCATCGGGGTGCAAATTTGTGGGCGGTCCGATCAACTTGGGGAGTAGGCGATGTCGTACGGCCTGGAGGAATTATCGAGCAGGTCGCGTTTATCCTAGGTAGGCAGAGGAAGCGTGGTGGTGACCGTCGAGTGGAGATTTTAGAGGAGAATCCATCGGCGAAGACGGATTTGATTTTCGTCAACCCAATTGCCGTGTCAGTGCTCGTGTGCATGGCCATAGCATGCGATACCTGTACATGTCCATTTTAGGGGATTGAAGGAGAAGACGATGACATGGCAGTGAGGGTAATAATATGTGAGGTTGGATTTTGCTATTTTATTTAATTCAAAAATGATCGATAACTTATAAAATTCGTAACTTGCTTGTACGAGGTCGGATTGGCGCATGGATTTTTGCGTTGGAATCGTATCGGAGTTGTCTACGCTATGAAGTTAAATTTGTTGCTATTCGCTTCATTCGAATTTTCAGATTCGAATGAAGGTGAGTGTTTTATAACGCTCACAACGTACTAAAATTTTCTGATGTTCGTTAAATTGATATCATGAAGTTATTTATTTTATTGACTGTCAATTAGTAGTTAAATTGACGTATAAATTAATATCTGAACTAACTGTAGAAATTAAAATTGACGGTTAAATTTGAAATTAGAATTTAATTGCCAATAAAATACCTGATATTAATAACTATGAAATTGTTGTGAATTATTTCGACTGTTTGGATGATTGATTGTGATGGATGCCAACTGATTGATATTCAGATGATTAGATGTTTATTTATTTGTATATATATCCTATTATCACCAGGTAAATTATTTGCAGTATATAAAACTTTAAATTGAATTATTTCAAATAAATTAAGAAATAGGTTGAAATGATATATACCTATGACACTGTGATTTGGGTTGAAATGATATATATCCATCCTTGAAATCAAATTGAAATAACTAATCACTTAGCTATAGGATAGAAAATTATATACGAACACCGGATTGGTTAAATTAAATGATTTAAAATTTTTGATTTGAAATTTATTTAAATGATTTGATTTTAAGAAAATGAAAATCGAATTTATGGAAATCGAACTATTTCGAAATTGAGCTCGAAATTGAATTATATTTGAGAATTTGGATTTCAAATTGGGTATTGAAAGTAAATTGATTTAAGTGTTTCGAATCGATGTTTTGAAAATCGAACTCGGAATTGATAAAAATCGGAATGGTTCAAAAATTTGAAATTGAAATTATTTGGAAAAGTAATTGAAATTAATTTGAAATTGGAATTGAAATTAATTTGAAACTGACATCGAAATTAATTTGGAATCGAAGTAAAATTCGACTTGAAATCGGGATTGAATCGATTAAATCGAAATGGAAATTTAAAAGTGATTTGAATTGGAAAATTTGGAAATTGAATCAGTTTGACTTTGAAACTATTTTCAAATAAATTATTTTGATATAAACTATTTAAACCTATCTTTTTAAATATTCAAATTATTTTGGATTTCCAATCTATTTTGCTATATAAACCATTTTAATACCTAAACTATTTTATATTAAACTATTTTAACCATTTAAACTAATTTTAACTATTTTAACCATTTAAACTAATTTTAACTATTTTAACCATTTAAACTATTTTTGTAACGACCCTGAATTTTTGACATTGGAAATTTGAATATTTAATTGAGTTTAAATATTTGAATGATAGTTTAATTTGAAATTCGAATATCAGAATGAATTTGGCAATTTAATTACTGAATTTAATTTACTGAAGCTGGGTAAAATTTGAATCTTCAGTTTCAAGCCAATTAAAAATAATATGAAGTCTTGTAAAATCTATATTGAATACTGAAGATAATAGAAGCTTCAGAATTGAATTTGAAACTGTTTTGTTCAGTTTTGAAATTTATCGTTTAAATCGATATTTGAAAATAGCGTTCCGGGGCACAGTTTCGGAATTCGACGAAACCAGTTCCATTGGATCCGTAATATTGTATTATTATCGGATTTCAATTTTCGTAGTGTTTGGAGTTGTTGTGTGAGCGTAAGATAGATAAACGTGCTGAAATTAAATCGAAAATTCAATATTATAGCTGGTCCAAAAAGCTATCTTCTCCATACGATCGAATTTGGACTCGGAACCTTTTCCATCGCGTTCGGAATAGGCATATAACATTACGAACGCCTAGCGGCATGCCTCGATAGGAGGTCAAGGTTTTTAGTTGCAAATTCGAGATAATTTGAATTTAAATTTGAATTAATACATATACTAGTTGGCCATCAGTTGAAATTCTTTCACCATCAGCACTTTTTCAAAACACTGTTTCCCTGTTCAGACATGCAACCATCTCTTCTTGTCTCCCTTCTGATATACGATACCCTCAGCTTTTCAGTCGTAAAATCATGTCCTGCCTCCTTCAATCGAACGAGATATTTTCTTTCGTTCAAAACTAAATCATGGCCGCGAGTTCCCTTCCATCCCTTTTTCTCTTTTAATTATTCGAAGGCAATTTCAAATCAGAGCGAAAGAGAAAAAATGGCCGCAAGAAAACCCTCTCAGGCTAATATAATCGAAATTCCCTCCACTAATTCGTTCATTCGAAATCAATAGGAAAAAAAGAATGTGACTGAAATCAATTCAAAAACAAAATTTATCAGCTTCAACCCAAACCAAACCTGTTCGTTTTCGTTCAAAGTAAATGATGGCCGATTCTTCAAATCGAAGTCGAGCTCGAGCAATGGTGTGCGAAGTCGTTCGCGGTGAGGTGTCGAAAGGTGGTTTCGACCGCGACCAGGGCTCGCGCGCGCACTCACGTGAGGCGGCACGGTAGAGTTGAGTGTGGCGACGATTTGGGTGATTTCGAGATGGCTTGGTCGACGAGTTGCGTGCAGGCAAGAACGATGGTTGCGACTGTGGTAGGGCTACAGTCGCCTCTTTGCAGGAAGGTATTCATGCTATTTCATTTAAATTTAAAATTTGTAATATCTATATAGATATATACAGAACAGATAAGAAAAATAAATATTAGTTTAAAATTTTAATTTTGAGATCTATAAATATATATTAATAGGCAGTGGGTGTATGAATGCATATTTCAATTTCTTATGAAAATAGAAAAAAAAATTCAATAGTCTGTTATAAATTTAAAATTATATATACCCAGTGAGATATATATGCAGATTTTTAACTTATACATGTGTGTGTGTACAAAAATTGGTTTATATAGATAATGTTTGGAATATAGAAATTTATATAAAGATTTGATTTTTAAAAATCTATATGGACTATTTTATAAATATTATATATATAGATTCTAAATGAGAAATACCTATATCCATTCTAAACTTACTAGTTTATTTTAGATTTATGTACTACGGAGATTAAATTTGTTTAAATTGACTTGTCTAAACTATTTAAGTTACTAAAAAGATTTATTAAAGGAAATTTAGTTTTAAATTTAATATTTTAGTTAAATGAATTTATTAAAGAAGAAATTGGGTTAAATTAAACTATTAAATGGTAATTGATTTATTCGATTGTTTCAGATATTAATTAAAACATTATAATTGTTATACAAGGTCAATATCGGAAAGGAATCAAGCCGAGAATGAAAATGGATTGCAAAAATTAAAATCAAAGGTGAGATCTTCTCACTCAAATAAAAATTTGAATTGCACTTATTGATTGACAGTTTGGATGTGGTAGTATATATAGTAGTGTATATATATATTGGAGTTGTTGATTTCCCGCATTATATAGCGGATGAGACCCTATGCGCCGCATAATAGCGGATGATATTTTATAAATCCCATATACCGTGATATTCCACCTTGAAGTGGAATGGGTATTTAATTGTTGTGCTAACGTCTGTGGATGCAGGGAAACAGGTTGGAGGGATCCAACGGGGTTCCTCAAAACATTTGAATTGGTTTCATATGTCGTGTGTTGATTATTTATAATCTCCGTGTGATTATCTTTGTGATTGAAATTGTTGAAGGCTATAATTTAGCCGAATATACTTTTGGTATCGTTGGATACCAGAAATAAATAAAATTGGGGTTTTGAAATTAAAGTTGGGATTTTTAGTAAATTCATTTTGCAAAAAAATGGATTAATTTAAAAGAAGTTTGAAAAAGATAAAGTTTTATTTTTTAATCATATTGAATGAAATTCCAAATATGAGAAAAAGGTTTAATAAGTGGATTTCGAGTAATATTATTTATAAGTTGAAGAATTTATTTAAAATTTGGATTTTTAAATAGATTGGAAGAGATAAAAGAATTTGTTTTCTTTAAAAAGATTTTTTTTTCTTTAAAAGGAATTTATCTTAAAAGGGAAATAAATTTGGAAATCCATTTGAAAGTTGATTTGGAGTTGAAAGTGAATATTTGAGACATCGATTTGAAAATCGTATAAAAAGTGAATATTTGGAAATGTAAATTAAAAATGGAATTTATAAAGGAAAGGGAAATTTGTTTTAAAAATAAACACTGATTTATTTTTTTTAAAGTGTGGAAATAAATTTATGGATTTAGAACATAAATTTAAAATGAATCGATAAGGATTATTTAATTGGTTTAAATGGACCATTTTGAAGTGAAAGTGTATTCTCACTATAAAGCCGAGTATATTTCCAAAGTAGCTTTTAAAATATAAATTAAAGGTTCTAAAGTTGATTTTTAAATGAATATTTCAAAGAAAATGTTTTCCAAATATATTTTTGGATAGGGATATAAATCATTTTAAATATTTGAACTCGGCAGATTTCTAGTGGGAATGAATAAATATTTGGAAATATATCCCGTGTAGGGATTGATTTGAAATTTATTTACAAAAGTTGAAAGGTGAAAAGTGATTTGAAATTTGTTTCAAATGGTTGAAGTGTTGAAAATTATATCTTGAGAATACAATTTTGAAAATAAATAATTTGGGAAATTATTTGAAATCTGGTGATGTTGTGAATATCGATTGATAGTTAAATAACCGACTATCAATATTGACCTTTAAATGGGTATTTGTTGTGATTTGCTTGAAATTTGAATGCAACACTTATTTTTAAAATAAGCGCTCATTATTCGGTTTAGCCGGGAGAGGACTTTGTGTCATAAAACCCATTCCAAATAATGATACGACGAAATGGATTGCATTTGAAGACCGGTGTGAAGACCGGGTATTTTTGAAATGAAAGGACAACCTGTTGAATGTCTCTACACCGAGTTGCTCCAGTATAGAGATTTATATCACACTTCTTGTGATGGGAAGTCCGGACGTGATTAGTGAATATCCGGATTGCAAGGGCTTCTTCGGAAGTGCCTTCGGTTCTGTTCGAACCCGGAACAGACTTGTATGGTTGTATGTCTGACATTACACTTTGAGATATAAAGCTGATTTCTTTCAAATACATTTTTGTTGGTGGCGGAGAATTTATTCTCTTAGCTTAACATCCTTCTCTGAGACGTACGAGCTCAGAGGTTATGTAGTTGAAGGTTATCAGTGATATACTCCTAATTTGATAGTGTGGCATGCTGATTGTTGCTGTGTGTTGCTGATCATTTGTGATCAAAGCATGGCTTTCGTGTAAAGCGTAGCTTTGTGGACGAGACCTCATCGGACCTCACAACCCAGAAATGGTCGAAACAGGAAAGATGCGGCAAGGTTATGAGGGTCGCGCCCTTTAGGGTATGTCATTTCCTTTTGGAAAAAGGTGATATTATGGTATGGAGCCCAGATATTTACCTGTGTGGTTGCTCCAATCTCATTTACTGTGTGATTGTTGCTGTGTGATCGAGGGCCCTCGGATAATGGTCCCAAAGGACCGGGGGGTGGCATATTCGTGTAGTAGTTACCTAGTGTAAGGGGTAACCCGGCCTTGTGTTGGTAGAGAGCTAGTTAGTTCTCGGGACGTCCATTCAGAGGCGTACCCATGTGGCAGTAGGAAGTTCCTTAGCTTGACCATTTTTTGGAAAATCCAAAGAAACAATACGAACCTTGTATGGTTTTAGTTGTATAACCTGCTATGGAATGTAGTGGTAACCTCCTATTGAACATATTAGCTATAGTAGGCATAAGTGCGGAATGCCTATGCTGGCTAAGATTAATATTATACTTTCAAAATGTTTTCCACACTAGACATTAATAATAATATCAACTGATCTTTCGTAGTAAGCATCTTTGACTATCATAAGGAGAAATCTCCTCCAATTCTGCGTTTGCATTGTGTGTGTGGCGGGAGGCCTTATGGTAGTTTCATTTTCCAAAAGCATTGCGAATTTGTTTTATTTTCTTTGTGAAAATAACTATTTTACGATCTCACACCAGTCACCATGACTGACTCGGAGTTTATTGTTCCCTTTCTAAACTCTGGGTGCCCATAATTTTCCACACGAGCAGCCTAGAGTTATGTTATCAGGATATTCTGGAGCTTTGGAGACGAGCTGGATGGCAAGACGTACACTCGTACTTATTTATTTATTCCGCTGTGTATTCTGTATGGGGACAAGTTTATATAACTATCCATTGTTGTATTGAGTTGTATATTGACTCTCATTGTTGTATTGTATAAACTGATATAGTTCTTTGTTTAAAAGACTAGTGATTATCTATTATATATTGTTCCGCTGCGAATGTGAGATTCTGATATTGTTTCTGTTTTTGTTTTTCTGTTTCTTCCTCTTTCTTCTTCTATCTGTTTTCTTCTACCTCTTCTTTTCAACCCTAATGGTTCCGTTTTCCGGCATTCGATTGCACGGCATTTGATATAGTGGATGTATTAATGTCGACTTTCGAGCGTCGAAAGATCTCTATCGTTACAATTTTTAACTATTTTAATTATTTAAACTATTTTAAAACTTTTCAAACTATTTTTCAAAAATTCAAACTAGTCAATGGGGTGAAATGTTTATAATTAAATCTTGGATTTAAGTGATGGGTTAAAATGAAGTGATAACCTAAATCGAAATTCGGAACGATTTTGGAAGAGAAATCGAAATATTGAAGCGAAAATGATTTTTGAAGTGAAATGGTATATTTTGAGTAAATATGATGATTTCAAAATGGATTTTATTTTGAAGTGAATATGATATTTTGATATCAAGTACGAACTGTTTTCGAAATGTAAAAGTACCAACCGGTGTGTAAAACGACGTTTGGTTGTTAAAGAGACCGAGGCCAGATATGAGCATACTCTTTGTTGATACTGGAACCACTTTAACAATCGTGTACATGGAGTGATGATCCAGAACGAAGTGGTTGGATTTGACGTTGTTTGCTGGATTTGAAGAAAGAGAATGATAATGGATTAGCCTGGCACTTATGCCAATTTGAAATGACCAAAACATGAGCCGTACCGGTCAAGTGGGCTAGCTACCCCGAGTGGACACACTTCTTCGTTTTACCATCATTTACATTGTGATTGATTGGTGCGCACCCTCAAATTTTGGGAGTGTTGGACGCGGTGGGCAATCATGGCAATGATGTGTTACCACCAGCCGTGTAACGACCCCACCATTATACCTAGTTTAGCAAAGAATATTACAAGTAATATCGTCTGCTAATCCAGAGAATACAGCTTGTTAAGGGCGATCGAGTATGAATATATCTTTCTACTAACACTAACACATCATTTATCCCTTTTCACTTAATATCTGAACTGAATTTGACGTATACAATATTAATACAAAGTAATAAACACATTGATTTCTCAGAATCAAAAAAAATATCATATAAATAACAGTCACAGATTACAGCGGAATGAAATACAACTTATACATATACAAATTGTGAGTCTATATAATAAAATTTTAAACTCACATAATATACAAGTTTTAAAATTCTCTAATCTTAGTTATACATTTTATAAGAAAAATTACAGTTTCCTAAATGAGATAAACTAAAAAATCAAAAGTGTTTATCTCCTTGCTAGCTCAAAAATCCAAAGGTCAACTTGTCATGTAACCTGAAAAGTCTCAACCTGACCCGAACAAAATAACACCCTGGTCAGACTATCTCTAAATATCCAATAGGGTGAGAACAGAATATAACACTAGAATAAACAACATATAAGTAAATATAGATGTCCAGGATTTAATTCAAAGAACAAAACACAATATCTCTAGGCACGCAAATATCAATGATTAACTCAGTACAGGGTTATAAGTTTACGTCACAAACACGAACAAGTCACTAAACACAAAATAACAGAATTAACTCAACATCCATCACAAGGCACAAGAATATATATATATTTATTTCACGAACACAAAACAGTCACAGAATCCAAATATCAAGAATCCAAGAGATCTTAATCCAAACTGATCGTAATGATCGTCCAAAACAATCGCAATGATTGTACTCAAAACCCGTGGCAAACAAACAAACAAATTGGTATCACTCAAACCGATCCAATACCAAGGATCGTACTCAAATCGAGAACACAGAATCACAGAATCACATAATGATCTCAAGGATAGTCCATACTGATCAAGGTGATCGTAGAAACCATGACTCGATAAATCCACAATTATTTAATATTATTAAATTATTATATTCGAAAAGAAATCTAGGAATAAACTTCTTAAGGATCTAGTAGCCACTTGCCGCACACCAAAAAAAAGTAAACTCTAAAGTTCCAAATACTATCACCTTCAGTAATCACTTGAATTTAACCAATACGTCCCATACCGTATGGTGAAATTCAAGTATTTACTAAAAGCTAGTAAATATCACTTATTACGGATACCACTGGAAAACCTGAACCATATTCTCTTAAGGATCTAGCTGTTAAATACTGGAGTGTCTACAACAAAATGTTGGAACTTAAGGCTATTCAGACACTAGAAGTGGTGAAATGTGTATTAACTACTTACTTATGAATACAAACTGTATTTACTCAAATTGCAAACAGAAAGAAGTAACCAAAGAATAAGTAAGTAATAAAGTAAAATGCAGTAATGTAAATAACACCCGGATTTTTATACTGGTTCGGATTAACCAATCCTACATCCAGTCCTGCACTCTATCGTGCAGAATTCCACTATAATCGCTTGCTTTCCACGGGTGGCAAGAATACCTTTACAATCTTGGTTTCACGGGCTACAAGACACACCCTCTTTATTTTACAGGCTACAAGAACACCTTCTCCTTATCACCAACAACAAACTTAGGCAAGTAGTCGTATCTTCAATACAGATTCTTGCAGATTCGGTACACTGATCCTATAGACCTCCAATGGCAATATATCTTTGAATTCTTTGAGGAATAGGATGAAATTAGAGTGAGAATGATATGAATTCAAGTACGACTCTCTGATATTGTGTGGTTTGCAAATCGGTGAAGAATTGGAGTGAAATAGTATCGATTTGCAAGGAGATTGGAAGAGTATGCAATGGATTTCTTTTGCAAATGTTTGGAGAAGAAGGAGTAAGAGAAAATGAGAATTCTTGATGTTAAAATTCGTTTTCAGAGGCCTTTATATAGTGGTTGAAGAGACGTGTCTTTTGGTGAAGAGGTGGAGGGAAATGTCTCTTCATTTAAAATTTGAAATTCTGAAAAACGGCTAGTATGTCGACATCTCCCTACCCCCCCAAGTTGACATGGGTGTGTTGCAAAATGAACAGCAACACTAATAAGTGTTGCAAATTTTCAACATTTAAAATTACCTTATATTTGTGAATTTTTGTGATTCGGTTGAGGTCAATGGTTGATGATCTTCAAGTATAATTTCCATGAGATCTTTAACAAGATATTCTAAGGTTCAACCAATTCCTCATCACTTCAAACACCTTTATCCTTCAGCATTCTTCTCTAATTGGGTTTTGTTCTTCAATTGCTCCGATTAACCTTCTTCTATAATTCATTTGCTTCCACTGTATTCTTGTTTATCTCTGTAAATGTCTCCATAATATATCTGATTTGACTGCATAACTCGGAGATACGTTAGTAGTAATATATATGTGGTTGTTGTCATCAAAATCAATACCTAGGGTATTAACAATCTCCCCCTTTTTGATGATGACAACCATATAAATATTTGAGAGATAAAATATAATATTTTTATATTTGAATCCCCCTAACTCTATGCACTCCCCCTATCATTTTGCCTAGTATATTTATACCTTTTCTCCCCCTTTGTCATCAACAAGAAAGGGTAAAAAGGAGTCGCTTAAATCACTGCTAGACAATATGTAGAGTTTGTATATAGAGATAAATGCATATAAATAAAGCAATTGAGGGGAAACCAAATGTAATGATCCGCTTTTCCGTACCCCTTGAATAGACACTAATCTCCATCTATTTACTCAAGGTGAACGAAAAACCGAACCATTAGGGTTTTAAAAGAAGAGGTAGAAGAAAAGATAGAAGAGAAGAGAAAGAAGAAACAAAAGAACAACATCAGAAACAGAAACAATATCAGAATCTCACATATCGCAGCGGAACAATATATAATAGATAATCACTAGTCTTTTAAAACAAAGAACTATATCAGTTTATACATACATCAATCATCAGAGTCAATATACAACAATGGACAGTTATATAACTTGTCCTCATACAGAATACACAGCGGAATAAATATATCAGATACAAATACTACGTCTCGCCATCCAGCTTGCTTCCAAAGCTCCAGAATATCCAGAATATCCTGATAATATAACTCTAGGCTGCCCGTGTGGAAATTGGTGGGCACCCAGAGTTTAGAAGGGAACAATAAACTCCGAGTCAGTCATGGTGACTGGTGTGAGATCGTAAAACAGTTATTTTCACAAAGAAAATAAAACAGATTCGCAATGCTTTTGGAAAATGAAACTACCATAAGACCTCCCGCCACACACACAATGCAAACGCAGAATTGGAGGAGATTTCTTCTTATGATAGTCAAAGATGCTTACTACGTAAAATCAAATCATTTTTGATATTATTATTAGTGCATAGTGTAGAAAACATTTCGAAAGTATAATATTAATCTTAGCCAACATACGACCAGTATCGTATGCCTACTATAGCTACTATGTTCAATAGCAGGTTACCGCCACATTCCATAGCAGGTAATACAACTAAAACCGTACAGGGTTCGTATTGTTTCTTTGGATTTTCCAACAAATGGTCAGGCTAAGGAACTTCCTTTCCTCCTGCCGATTGGGATCGCCTCTGGCTGGACGTCCCGAGAGACAAACTGCTCTCTGCCAAACAAGGCCGGGTTACCCCTGTAACAGGTAACTCACGAATATGTCATCACCCGGTCCTTTGGGACCTTTATCCGAGCGCTCGATATCCAACATCACACATCATAAAGAAAGTGTATCTACATGAGTAAGTATCTGGGCTCCATACCATGATACCACCCCTTTCCAGAAGGAAATGACATACCTAAAGGGCGCGACCCTCATAACCTTGCCGCAACATTCCTGTTTCGACCATTTCCGGGGTGTGAGGCTCGACGAAGTCTCGTCCACAAAGCTACGCTTTCTCAAAAAGCCCTGCTTCGGGTCAAACAAAATGATCAACCTATGATCACAAAGATATAAGATCAAACAAATGATCATATCACAAATGATCAAACACTGATCATTTTACAGCAACACTCAGTATGCCACGTTACCAAATTGGGATATATCGCTGATAAATTTCAACTACATAACCTCTGAGCTCGTATGTCTCAGAGAAGGGTGTTAAGCTAAGAGAATAAATTCTCCGCCACCAACAGAAATGTATTTGAAAGAAATCAGCTTTATATCTCAAATTGTAACGTCAGACACACAATCCATACAAGTCTGTTCCGGGATCGAACAGAACCGAAGGCACTTCTCACGAAGCCCTTGCATTTCCGGATAATTTTCAATCACGTCGGGACTTCCCGTCACTAAGGGTGATAAAACCTCTAAACCGGAGATCAGCCGATGTAGAGTAACTCGACGGTAATCCTTCCGTTTTCAAAAAATATCCGGTTTTCAACACCGGTCTTCGAATGCGATTCATAACGACGTATCACATATTCGGAATGGGTTATACGACCCCATGGTCCTTTCCCGGTTAACCCGAATAGTGAGCGCTTATTCAAAAATAAGTGTGGCATTCAATTTCATCCAATTCACAACAAATACCTATCTAAAGGTAATTATTGATAGTCGGTTATTTAACTATCAATAAAGATGCGCAACATCATCAGATTCCAAATAATTTTCCCAAATTATTTTATCTTCCAAAATATCTTTTACTAGATATAAAATTTCCACACTTAACCATTTGAAAACAATTTCAAATCAATTTCCACATTTCATTTTATCTTTGAAGACAAAATCTCAAAACAGTTCATTTCATATTGGCAAAGCATTTCCATACTTATTTAAAAATAAGTATTTCACAAATCATTTATTTTCAACATTTGAAAATATTCGATATACTTAAATCAAATTAAGTATATATTCATTCTTTAAGGAAATCGTTCTCTTTAAACACATTTATTTGAGTCAAAACGAATGTTGCGTAAAACATCGTTACGACGACTCAAAATCACTAGTATAGGGATTCGAATTTAGATAGATATATAAATCCCAATACTACAAAAAAACATTTCCTTTCGGAAATCATTTATTATAACAACAGTGTTATAGTCCATCATTTCCTTATTTCTCGAAAACGTCTATTTCAACAATAAATGTTGAAATCTATGATTTCGATATTCAATACATTTTAAACCATCGTTTAAAACAATTAACTTCATTTTACAATATCGCTTTTCCAAAACTATCCATTTTACTTAACAATATATTCACTGTCCAAAATCGTGAATACACTTTACTAATTACATTTCACTATTTTCTACACATTTTATTTCAATAATAATTCGCTATCCAAAATCGCGAATATATCTCCTTCAACATTTTAATTTATCAAATCCAGTTGATCTCGAATTTATAAAACAACGTTTATAAATTCTATTTCTATTTTCTAACGACTTCAATTTAATAAATCTCCTTTATTAAAAAGATTCGATAAATATTCCATCTAAAGGTAAAAATCCAATTTATAAGTTAATCTCTTATAAATCTTTTATTCTACAGTCTCATCCATTTTACAACTTCACAATTTATAAATCTATAAATTTCATTCACTTACGGATCTCATAATATTTCATTTTTAACACTTATAAAAATTCGTTTTATAAGTCCAATATTTTGATTTATAAAATATCAATTTTTTTTAAATCTTTCTATACAAATCGTTTATAGTTATTCAAAAATCCCAACTTAAACCATTTTATAAATAAATCAACTTTTGTTTCAAAACACAACACTTCGATTATATTTCACTAAAAATTATAACTTTTTATAACTTCAAAATTTTACGTTTATAAATCGATTCAAAAATTCCATAAAACGTATATTCTCAAAAATCCCTTTAAAAATCCTTTTAAATTAAAAGTCGTCATTTTTAAAGTTCAAAACTGAATCCGATGATGCAACAACACCAATCAGTCCATCACAACAGTCAATATCATATATCATCATATGATAACCGAATATATCAAAATATCTGTAAATAATCAATACTGTGAGGAATCCAGTCGGATCCCTCCAACCTGTTTCCCTGCATCCACAGATGTTAGCACAATACCAATTCCGCTCCAGTACGGAATTATCGCGGTATATAGGTTTTATAAAAATCCGCTTACTAACGGCGCAATAGGGTCTCATCCGCTATACGAGGCGGGAATCAATCAATCCAATATATACATATGCCAAATGTATATACTGCTATATATATAGATATATCCTAAAATATCTAATAGCACATTCAAACAGTCAATCATCAATCAATAATAACTGCAAAAAATTCCACATTCGATTTGAGTGAGAAGATCTCACCTTTGCTTTTCAATAACAGTCGTAGCAGTTTATCTCGGATAAAATTAAACAGACGTTTAAATTTACCCAAAATTTTCATTGACTCCAATCGACTCCAAATCAGTTGCACTGCGTAGAGCTTGTCGAGACGATTCGAACGCACTCTGTTTCGAAATTTTCTGATAACATACGAAAGAGTTACGCCATTACAAAGTTATGCGAATTCAAATATAAATTGATTTATAATTTTAATTTAATTTTAAACCCTCACATAGATCTGGCCGTTGATTTCAAAACCAAGCAATCCAGGCCGCGATCTCCTTCTTCCCCCCTTCACGCATATTGCTCCCAGGCATCACGAACGCGAAACTACCCATAGGCCGCCACCCCAAACCCTAATGACGCGACCCACTCCGTCCATCCTTGTGACGATCAGCCACCGCCGTTCTGAAGCCCAACCCCTCGCCTATCTCCACCGCGAAAACCAAGTCACTCGGTCGCCCCACTACCTCGAACGACGCATGCGAAACGGTGACCTTCTCGGTCGAACTGCTGCCTCCACGCCGCGCTAAAACCCATCACCTCCGTATAGATCTGTAGATCTCACGATCCTCTTCGAGTTTGCAGTTGAAGATTTCTTGAAATAATGTGTGGATTGCAAGAAAAACGAGGAGGAAGCTTAGTGTTTTTCGGCCATTGATGAGTGGCGGTGGCGGCTGTAGAAGATAACCCTAGGGTTTGTTTGCAAATGTGAATTATGGAGGTCTTTTATAGAAAATTCAACGAATTACTATTCATCCGGAATTTCCAAACTCCGATTCGAGCGTGCCGGCTGACGTTCGTAAGGTTTACCCCGCGTTCCGAACGCAATGGAATAGGTTTCGGAAGCTAATTCGATCGTCTGTGCGAGATATGGCATAAAACGCTTAATTTAAATTAAACCGATTTAAATCGATTTCGAGGCGTTTTATTTTGTACCGAACAAACGGTAAATCCAAAAATTACGAAATTTGAAATCTTACAAAAATATCACATTACGGATCCGATGAAACTGGTTTCGTCGAAATCCGAGACTGTTCGAAAAATGACTATTTTTAACTCGACGATTTAAAATTAAAACGATATCGATGCGTTTCGAGCTGCCACGGTCAAACGACAACTTCGATTGATACGAAAATTGAAATCCCATAATAACTAACTATTACGGATCCAATGGAACATGTCTCGTTCAATTCTGAGACTGTTCGAAAATTGGCTATTTTTACAGTCGATAATTAAATATTAAAATATTCAATTTTCACAGATTAACTCCAAATTCAATTTTAAAAGTTCTAAAACTTTTCTATAACTCCAGTATGATTAAATAAAATTTTACAAATCATTTTCAATCATATTAAACTCGATTTTCAATTATCTCTAGAATTTAAATCATTAAATTATCGATTTAATTGACCAAATTAAATCCAATATTCGAATAATAAATTATTCGACTTCTTAAATTCATTTATTAATATTTAAAATAAATTAAATATTCGAATTTTAATTATCAAAAATTCTGGGTCGTTACAGACTTCCCCCCTTAAAAGAATTTCGTCCTCGAAATTACAAGTTAGGATGAAGATACAAAATCCGTTAACTTTCCAAAACAAACCGTTCAAATTAGATTTTCAAATCTGTTAAGTGTTTAACTTTTCCAAAATTCATAGTTAACTTCTCACAAAATCTTTACTAAGTTTTCAAATCATAACTTAGTTTTCAAAATTTTCAAATTTCTCTAAAATATTCTAACGCCTTAAATTTTCAGAAAATTTCGCCAGCGTCTCCTTTGCGCGGCTCGATCCGAAAAAAAATGACAGTGTATATATATCACAAATATACATCCCATCAAGTGATGAGGCATCCCGTAGGGAAAAAAGTGTAAAAGTACGATATTTAATCCGAGATATGTACCTTATTATATTTTTAGCGAGCGTATACGGCTAATATAGCGCGAAAGCGAGCTCCAAATGCGAAGCAACGCCATCCGCACCTACTAAACACTCAACAAACCATATGAGAACATGTAGATATGAAAATATAGTCAATATACATCATATAGCAACACAATACTACATATGTCAACATAGCAAATGCAACAAACAACAAATGCATTCAGAAGCAACAATGCAACCATCAAACCATCATCATCCAATAAACATCCAACAAATCCATACCGAATCAATATTCATTCATTTCTCATTAATATTCATTGAATTGGTTTTCAATTTTCTCACATTTGATTTGCTAATATTGGATTTAACTAACATTCATTCATTTGTTTCCAATTAGTTTACATTCACTAATTTACATTCATGTTGGTTCATTTTCAATTTGAATCAAATTCATTTCTATTCAAATTTACATATTATCAATTTGAATTTAATCACTTTGCTTCCAATTTGTCGATTCAATTTCATTAACCCTTAATGAATTACACGAAATCAACTAACAATCAATCTAACAACCAATGTATAACCAATCATAACCAAATTTATTCAATTTACATTTCTTTACCTTCAATTTGGTTCAACACCTTAAGTTTCAATTTGTTGATATTAAATTGATTTCCATTCAATTATTCAATTCCTTTAGCTTCTAATGAATTAACACTTATATTCATTGCTTCATATCAATTATTTATATTCAATTGATTGACATTCAATCCATTTATTAATTCAATTGCTAATTCATTTTAACAAATAAAATTGAATTTTATATAACTCAAGTT
The DNA here is from genome assembly GCA_030737815.1 of Allium fistulosum. Lineage (NCBI taxonomy): Eukaryota > Viridiplantae > Streptophyta > Magnoliopsida > Asparagales > Amaryllidaceae > Allium > Allium fistulosum. The sequence continues at coordinate 424,415,221 of CM060908.1, forward strand.
CACCTTCATTTAATAAATTCACTTTATTAATTTCTTTGATATCAAAATAAACTTCACTTCAACATTACTTAAGTTATATTCCAATTAAACATCATTTGTTTAACTTAACTCAAGTTTTCACTTATAAATCCAAATTCAAATTTTTAATCCTATTTAACTTTTACCAAGGTCAAATTTCATCAATCATCCCAATTTATATCACATTTGACTTTCTTTTAGTTAAATTTCACATCATATTTCATTATGCTACTCAAATTCATTAACTTTACCAAAGTTAAATTTATTATCTCATATCATAAGTATAAATCTTATTTCACTTATATTTACCATATTTAAATTTGGACTTTAATTTTCAAATTTGTTTATCACAACAAAACCTCAATTTCCAATTTACTATGGTAGCAAATCAATCACACAGAAACTCGAAAATGATACTGATGATGCTGCAGTCATCACCCTTATTATTTCCCAGCAACAATAGTGAAATCAGTGCTTAAATTCTTTCAAAAATTTTCTTTTATTCATAAATCACATTTATAAATCTCTTTGCACATAATTTACTTTTGTAATTTCACTATTTATATATATAAGATTATTTCACCATTGTAAATCATATCAATTATAACTTCACCCTTTATAATTCATTCTTTTATACAATTTACTCTTTCACAATTGTTGTTTTAATTCAACTTATTCAAACAATCTTAACAATCAATTCATATACACTTTAATAATTTGTGAAAAATTATTTCTTTATATATAAAATATAATCAAGGTAAAATTATTCCATTTACCCAATTTAAAACAATACTGTGCCGAATTGTTCTATATAAGTGTTTAGAGATCCCTATCGATAGAGTTGTACGGACAATACCGACCAGAATCCATATACCACTCAATAAACCAATCATCATAATATAAAACAATTTTATATTAACTAACAAATACGCACTCATACCTATTATTACACTCAACTCATTCTAGAGTACTGCTGACTCTATCTCTAATGAGTAACACCCAACAGAGCAGGGGTGTCGCTTAACCATATGCTCTGATATCAAATGTAATGATCCGCTTTTCCGTACCCCTTGAATAGACACTAATCTCCATCTATTTACTCAAGGTGAACGAAAAACCGAACCATTAGGGTTTTAAAAGAAGAGGTAGAAGAAAAGATAGAAGAGAAGAGAAGAGAAAGAAGAAACAAAAGAACAACATCAGAAACAGAAACAATATCAGAATCTCACATATCGCAGCGGAACAATATATAATAGATAATCACTAGTCTTTTAAAACAAAGAACTATATCAGTTTATACATACATCAATCATCAGAGTCAATATACAACAATGGACAGTTATATAACTTGTCCTCATACAGAATACACAGCGGAATAAATATATCAGATACAAATACTACGTCTCGCCATCCAGCTTGCTTCCAAAGCTCCAGAATATCCAGAATATCCTGATAATATAACTCTAGGCTGCCCGTGTGGAAATTGGTGGGCACCCAGAGTTTAGAAGGGAACAATAAACTCCGAGTCAGTCATGGTGACTGGTGTGAGATCGTAAAACAGTTATTTTCACAAAGAAAATAAAACAGATTCGCAATGCTTTTGGAAAATGAAACTACCATAAGACCTCCCGCCACACACACAATGCAAACGCAGAATTGGAGGAGATTTCTTCTTATGATAGTCAAAGATGCTTACTACGTAAAATCAAATCATTTTTGATATTATTATTAGTGCATAGTGTAGAAAACATTTCGAAAGTATAATATTAATCTTAGCCAACATACGACCAGTATCGTATGCCTACTATAGCTACTATGTTCAATAGCAGGTTACCGCCACATTCCATAGCAGGTAATACAACTAAAACCGTACAGGGTTCGTATTGTTTCTTTGGATTTTCCAACAAATGGTCAGGCTAAGGAACTTCCTTTCCTCCTGCCGATTGGGATCGCCTCTGGCTGGACGTCCCGAGAGACAAACTGCTCTCTGCCAAACAAGGCCGGGTTACCCCTGTAACAGGTAACTCACGAATATGTCATCACCCGGTCCTTTGGGACCTTTATCCGAGCGCTCGATATCCAACATCACACATCATAAAGAAAGTGTATCTACATGAGTAAGTATCTGGGCTCCATACCATGATACCACCCCTTTCCAGAAGGAAATGACATACCCTAAAGGGCGCGACCCTCATAACCTTGCCGCAACATTCCTGTTTCGACCATTTCCGGGGTGTGAGGCTCGACGAAGTCTCGTCCACAAAGCTACGCTTTCTCAAAAAGCCCTGCTTCGGGTCAAACAAAATGATCAACCTATGATCACAAAGATATAAGATCAAACAAATGATCATATCACAAATGATCAAACACTGATCATTTTACAGCAACACTCAGTATGCCACGTTACCAAATTGGGATATATCGCTGATAAATTTCAACTACATAACCTCTGAGCTCGTATGTCTCAGAGAAGGGTGTTAAGCTAAGAGAATAAATTCTCCGCCACCAACAGAAATGTATTTGAAAGAAATCAGCTTTATATCTCAAATTGTAACGTCAGACACACAATCCATACAAGTCTGTTCCGGGATCGAACAGAACCGAAGGCACTTCTCACGAAGCCCTTGCATTTCCGGATAATTTTCAATCACGTCGGGACTTCCCGTCACTAAGGGTGATAAAACCTCTAAACCGGAGATCAGCCGATGTAGAGTAACTCGACGGTAATCCTTCCGTTTTCAAAAAATATCCGGTTTTCAACACCGGTCTTCGAATGCGATTCATAACGACGTATCACATATTCGGAATGGGTTATACGACCCCATGGTCCTTTCCCGGTTAACCCGAATAGTGAGCGCTTATTCAAAAATAAGTGTGGCATTCAATTTCATCCAATTCACAACAAATACCTATCTAAAGGTAATTATTGATAGTCGGTTATTTAACTATCAATAAAGATGCGCAACATCATCAGATTCCAAATAATTTTCCCAAATTATTTTATCTTCCAAAATATCTTTTACTAGATATAAAATTTCCACACTTAACCATTTGAAAACAATTTCAAATCAATTTCCACATTTCATTTTATCTTTGAAGACAAAATCTCAAAACAGTTCATTTCATATTGGCAAAGCATTTCCATACTTATTTAAAAATAAGTATTTCACAAATCATTTATTTTCAACATTTGAAAATATTCGATATACTTAAATCAAATTAAGTATATATTCATTCTTTAAGGAAATCGTTCTCTTTAAACACATTTATTTGAGTCAAAACGAATGTTGCGTAAAACATCGTTACGACGACTCAAAATCACTAGTATAGGGATTCGAATTTAGATAGATATATAAATCCCAATACTACAAAAAAACATTTCCTTTCGGAAATCATTTATTATAACAACAGTGTTATAGTCCATCATTTCCTTATTTCTCGAAAACGTCTATTTCAACAATAAATGTTGAAATCTATGATTTCGATATTCAATACATTTTAAACCATCGTTTAAAACAATTAACTTCATTTTACAATATCGCTTTTCCAAAACTATCCATTTTACTTAACAATATATTCACTGTCCAAAATCGTGAATACACTTTACTAATTACATTTCACTATTTTCTACACATTTTATTTCAATAATAATTCGCTATCCAAAATCGCGAATATATCTCCTTCAACATTTTAATTTATCAAATCCAGTTGATCTCGAATTTATAAAACAACGTTTATAAATTCTATTTCTATTTTCTAACGACTTCAATTTAATAAATCTCCTTTATTAAAAAGATTCGATAAATATTCCATCTAAAGGTAAAAATCCAATTTATAAGTTAATCTCTTATAAATCTTTTATTCTACAGTCTCATCCATTTTACAACTTCACAATTTATAAATCTATAAATTTCATTCACTTACGGATCTCATAATATTTCATTTTTAACACTTATAAAAATTCGTTTTATAAGTCCAATATTTTGATTTATAAAATATCAATTTTTTTTAAATCTTTCTATACAAATCGTTTATAGTTATTCAAAAATCCCAACTTAAACCATTTTATAAATAAATCAACTTTTGTTTCAAAACACAACACTTCGGTTATATTTCACTAAAAATTATAACTTTTTATAACTTCAAAATTTTACGTTTATAAATCGATTCAAAAATTCCATAAAACGTATATTCTCAAAAATCCCTTTAAAAATCCTTTTAAATTAAAAGTCGTCATTTTTAAAGTTCAAAACTGAATCCGATGATGCAACAACACCAATCAGTCCATCACAACAGTCAATATCATATATCATCATATGATAACCGAATATATCAAAATATCTGTAAATAATCAATACTGTGAGGAATCCAGTCGGATCCCTCCAACCTGTTTCCCTGCATCCACAGATGTTAGCACAATACCAATTCCGCTCCAGTACAGAATTATCGCGGTATATAGGTTTTATAAAAATCCGCTTACTAACGGCGCAATAGGGTCTCATCCGCTATACGAGGCGGGAATCAATCAATCCAATATATACATATGCCAATATGTATATACTGCTATATATATAGATATATCCTAAAATATCTAATAGCACATTCAAACAGTCAATCATCAATCAATAATAACTGCAAAAAATTCCACATTCGATTTGAGTGAGAAGATCTCACCTTTGCTTTTCAATAACAGTCGTAGCAGTTTATCTCGGATAAAATTAAACAGACGTTTAAATTTACCCAAAATTTTCATTGACTCCAATCGACTCCAAATCAGTTGCACTGCGTAGAGCTTGTCGAGACGATTCGAACGCACTCTGTTTCGAAATTTTCTGATAACATACGAAAGAGTTACGCCATTACAAAGTTATGCGAATTCAAATATAAATTGATTTATAATTTTAATTTAATTTTAAACCCTCACATAGATCTGGCCGTTGATTTCAAAACCAAGCAATCCAGGCCGCGATCTCCTTCTTCCCCCCTTCACGCATATTGCTCCCAGGCATCACGAACGCGAAACTACCCATAGGCCGCCACCCCAAACCCTAATGACGCGACCCACTCCGTCCATCCTTGTGACGATCAGCCACCGCCGTTCTGAAGCCCAACCCCTCGCCTATCTCCACCGCGAAAACCAAGTCACTCGGTCGCCCCACTACCTCGAACGACGCGTGCGAAACGGTGACCTTCTCGGTCGAACTGCTGCCTCCACGCCGCGCTAAAACCCATCACCTCCGTATAGATCTGTAGATCTCACGATCCTCTTCGAGTTTGCAGTTGAAGATTTCTTGAAATAATGTGTGGATTGCAAGAAAAACGAGGAGGAAGCTTAGTGTTTTTCAGCCATTGATGAGTGGCGGTGGCGGCTGTAGAAGATAACCCTAGGGTTTGTTTGCAAATGTGAATTATGGAGGTCTTTTATAGAAAATTCAACGAATTACTATTCATCCGGAATTTCCAAACTCCGATTCGAGCGTGCCGGCTGACGTTCGTAAGGTTTACCCCGCGTTCCGAACGCAATGGAATAGGTTTCGGAAGCTAATTCGATCGTCTGTGCGAGATATGGCATAAAACGCTTAATTTAAATTAAACCGATTTAAATCGATTTCGAGGCGTTTTATTTTGTACCGGACAAACGGTAAATCCAAAAATTACGAAATTTGAAATCTTACAAAAATATCACATTACGGATCCGATGAAACTGGTTTCGTCGAAATCCGAGACTGTTCGAAAAATGACTATTTTTAACTCGACGATTTAAAATTAAAACGATATCGATGCGTTTCGAGCTGCCACGGTCAAACGACAACTTCGATTGATACGAAAATTGAAATCCCATAATAACTAACTATTACGGATCCAATGGAACAGGTCTCGTTCAATTCTGAGACTGTTCGAAAATTGGCTATTTTTACAGTCGATAATTAAATATTAAAATATTCAATTTTCACAGATTAACTCCAAATTCAATTTTAAAAGTTCTAAAACTTTTCTATAACTCCAGTATGATTAAATAAAATTTTACAAATCATTTTCAATCATATTAAACTCGATTTTCAATTATCTCTAGAATTTAAATCATTAAATTATCGATTTAATTGACCAAATTAAATCCAATATTCGAATAATAAATTATTCGACTTCTTAAATTCATTTATTAATATTTAAAATAAATTAAATATTCGAATTTTAATTATCAAAAATTCTGGGTCGTTACACCAAATCAATTCAAAACATGAAATAAACTTATCAAATAATAAGATGAGTTTTAGAGTTACCGACTTTGTCGATGCCAATAATAAATCCTTTTCATATTTATCCAAAGTTCAATCGATTTCTTGTCATATGCTTTGAGCATCCGCTATCTGGTATATATTGTTTGGTACCTGAAAAATTATAAAGTATGCACACTGGTACCCTTTTTATTTTTGGTGTCCGTGGGGTTAAGTTTTGGGATTCCAAACCCATGAAGAGTTTGAATGTCCTTTCAAAATATAATCATTAGATGAATGAACCTTATTAATAAAATTATTAATATATTTTTCTTTTTCAATATCATCCATCCTTTTTGGAACCCATAAATTAATGAACCTATTTGGAGGTTTTAACTTTAATTTCCTAGGTGTTGGTTTGAACTTGTTAGCCTTAACAAACTTAGTGCTTTGAGTACTATTTTTCTTTGATTTAGCCTTAGGGGTGTATCCAAGTCCATGTTTATTCCTAGTGTGTTTAGATGTAGATAATAATTTTTCTAGATTATCCTTCCCTTTGTTAAATTTATCGATATCATTTTTCATTTTGTCAAAATCCTTATTATGGTTAAGAATAACATTTTCCAGAGATGTTATTTTGTCATTCAGATCAGTGATCTATGATTTCATTGAAAGATTTTCTAATTTTAAGGATTCATTTTCACTTTTTAGTTTTTCAGAACTTCCAAGTGTCAAATCCTTTTCATCGTTATATCTATTAAGTCTTTCAATTTCATCTTCTAGACATTGTTTTTCTTCAGTTAACCTTTCATTAAATATTTTTAATCTATCTATCTCTGCCAAACTATTGTTGTACTCTTTCCTAAGTATTTTATATCCCTGATACATATCATTCAAAACATTAGTAATTCTTTATTAAAATTTCATACCTGGTCATCCTTTTCCATAAAGCACATGTTGGCATTTTCTGTTTCTGAATCACTATCACTTGATGATGTATCTGAATCATCCCATTTTGCATTGAATGCCTGTTTCCTCTCCTTATTGAAAGTGTTTGAAAAGTACTTTGATTTCTTCAGGTTAGGACAGTCTCTTTTCAAATGACTAGGTTTATCACATTCGAAACACTTAACAACATTTCCATTTCTAGAATTAATGTTGTTAGTTTTTCGAAGTTTGTTTGTTATCCAATACTTCAAGAATTTCTTGAACTTCTTGGTCATAAACTCGATATAATCATCAACAGCATCATCATCTAGTTCATCGTTGTCGATCATAGCATTGAGTGCTAGTGATTTCTTCTTATTAGCCTGATTCTCTTTTCTAATCTGCAACTTTACTTCATAGGACATTAGGTTACCAATTAAATCTTCTATTTTCATAGTACGAATATCATTGGCTTCTTCGATTGCCAGAGTCTTCTGATCCTCTTCACTAGGAAGTGAATTCAAGATCTTTCTGACTTGGTCTTCTTCATTAATTTTCTTTCCTAATGATATTAAGACATGTACTATATCTTGAAATCTAGAATACATATCAGAAATAGACTCATTTGGTTTCATTTGAAAGAGTTGAAACTGGTTAGTTAGCATAGATATCTTTGTTTGTTTTACTTTACTGGTGCCTTCATGTGTGACTTGCAGTGTTCTCCAAATTTCATATGCAGAATTACAAATAGACACTCGATTAAATTCATTTCTATCTAAGGAGCAAAATAAAATGTTCATGGCCTTAGAGTTATTAAGTGCATGTGTCTTTTGGTCTAGTGTCCATTTTGAATATTCAGTTTGAGGCTCTATGTACTCTATTTGGGTAATGTTCCAATTATCCAAACCATTAGACTGCAAATAACATTTCATCATACAACCCCAATATGCATAACTATTTCCATCAAATAGAGGGGGTCTAGTGGTAGATTGCCCTTCTACAAAAGTGTTAAAAAATGTGTTACTAGTGTCATTAGCCATTTATACTTTTCAAAAACCAAGTTATCAATTTTTGAAAACCAATGCTCTGATACTAAATGTTAAATATTGGAGTGTCTACAACACAATGTTGGATCTTAAGGCTATTCAGACACTAGAAGTGGTGAAATGTGTATTAACTACTTACTTATGAATATAAAACTGTATTTACTCAAATTGCAAACAGAAAGAAGTAACCAGAGAATAAGTAAGTAATAAAGTAAAATGCAGTAATGTAAATAACACCCAGATTTTTATACTAGTTCAGATTAACCAATCCTACATCCAGTCCTGCACTCTATCGTGCAGAATTCCACTATAATCGCTTGCTTTCCACGGGAGGCAAGAACACCGTTACAATCTAGGTTTCACGGGCTACAAGACACACCCTCTTGATTTTACAGGCTACAAGAACACCTTCACCTTATCACCAACAATAAACTATGGCAAGTAGTCGTATCTTCAATACAGGTTCTTGCAGATTCGGTACAATGATCCTATAGACCTCCAATGGCAGTATATATTTGAATTCTTTAAGGAATAGGATGAAATCAGAGTGAGAATGATGTGAATTCAAGTACGACTCTCTGATATTGTGTGGTTTGCAAATCGGTGAAGAATTGGAGTGAAATAGTATCGATTTGTAAGGAGATTGGAAGAGTATACAATGGATTTCTTTTGCAAATGTTTGGAGAAGAAGGAGTAAGAGAAAATGAGAATTCTTGATGTTAAAATTCGTTTTTAGAGGCCTTTATATAGTGGTTGAAGAGACGTGTCTTTTGGTGAAGAGGTGGAGGGAAATGTCTCTTCATTTAAAATTTGAAATTCTGAAAAAGGCTAGTATGTTGACATCCCCCTACCCCCATGTCGACACGGGTGTGTTGCAAAATGAACAGCAACACTAATAAGTGTTGCAAATTTTCAGCATTTCAAATTACCTTATATTTGTGGATTTTTGTGATTCGGTTGAGGTCAATGGTAGATGATCTTCAAGTATAATTGTCGTGAGATCTTTAACAAGATATTCTAAGGTTCAACCAATTCCTCATCACTTCAAACACCTTTATCCTTCAACATTCTTCTCTAATTGGGTTTTGTTCTTCAATTGCTTCGATTAACCTTCTTCTATAATTCATTTGCTTCCACTGTATTCTTGTTTATCTCTGTAAATGTCTCCATAATATATCTGATTTGACTGCATAACTCGGAGATACGTTAGTAGTAATATTTATGTGGTTGTTGTCATCAAAATCAATACCTAGGGTATTAACACTAGCAACCACTTGTCGCACACCGGAAGGGAATACAACTCTAAAGTGTTAATTACTTCCCTATAGTGATCACATGAATTTAACCAAAGTATCACATACTACCCGGTGAAATTCACGTATTCGCTATTGGTTAATAAATTCTACTTAAAAGTTCTATTTATTGAGTTTCTGTCATATTCGACGAAGCGTTATACAAAAGAATTTAACCAACCGATAACACTAAGTCGATTATTAGAAGTCCTCACATTATAGAACTAAGGCTCTCAAAATATTTATTTGATTTAACACTTGTTAAATTATTCCATTACTCTGAATTGTTCCAAAAATACTCATTTAAGTAAATTATTAGCCTACATAGTAGTACATATATAAAGTGCCATTCAAAGTCTAGAATTAATATTAAGTACAACAAAGCCTTAAAATGAAACTTATACAGCATGGGCGAAAATATACAAAACAATTAAAAGGGTCCATGACTTGTTTAGTGGCAGGGAGGTACGAAAATAAGGCACTAGCCTTGGGGACATGATAAAACTACAACAATATCACACATATATATAAGGATGAAACAAAACAAGCAAGTAAAGAAAGGCACAAGAATGTATTAGAGGTAGTGTGTGCTTATACTTTTAAATTATAGCTTATTCTACAAATTTTTTTTTACATATATGCTTCGAAATTTTCTTGCTCCTAGTACATAATCTGCCACTAGTTCGAAATATAATAGCCTACTTTCTGTTCCTGAATTGCTTGACTCACAGTTTACCAAGCTAGGAATTACATAGGCTGTCACTTCCTTTTTATTACATAACCTCTTCTTTTCAAAAACAAAAGGTGGCAGGCTATATTATGAAACATGAGCAAAGTCAAGAAATTTACATATATGGTACTATATTTACTCTAGCTTTTTTTATAAAAAAAACTTTTGTTTTAAAAACCAGTTTTATAAATATACACATGCAATATATACACTAGACTAAGGGATTGGAAATTATACATATAAAGTCAGGCAATCTTTTCAAAGTAAAATTTCATATTTCACTTACAAAGTTATTATATATAATGAAATAAGATGACAGAGTACTAGTATATATACTATGCCATAAAGAAAGTGACAGGCTTTTAACATAAGCATGTTAATTTTGAAACCAATATATACAATAATCTAACTAGTGATATGCATAGAAAACCATTTTAGTACATAACAAGGTATTAGAATATGCAAATATATTGGCTATTAAGTATTAACTAGATTAGAACTTCAAATCTAAATGTGCCAGACCCTCATATGAACTTAGTCATATAACATATAAAAGCAACAACAGTTACTTTATGTATTTAAGAATTATAGGCTACTAAGTAAAACTTGTAATAAGTCAAAGCAATAGATGTCAAGTTGTTAGTTTAAAACATGTACTATGGTAATAATTTATTCATATATACATATATAAATATAGATATTCATACATACAAGGCATATAACTTTCGAAACTCCTATATGTTGGCAAAAGATGGTAGCCAACAAAGCAAAACAATAGCATGGACGTGTGAAAAAATGCAAAAAGGAATGGACGTGACTCATTTCCAAGCAACAGGATAAATTAAAGGCATGATTACTAAAAGCATACAAAGAAATCAACACAAACATGCCAAAAGTGTATACAAATTCAAGCAAACAAGGAATAGGAAATAATCTTTTCAATGCATTAGGCATGGGAATGTGTGTAAACTCATGGCAATAGGACAAAGCAAGGCATAAAATAATAGTCTACAAATCAATTCCCAGGCCAAGGACGTATGAAACTTAACTAAAGGCAAGGTTGTACAAAATTAAAGTAACAACAGGTGCTACTATTTACAAAGTGGGAATTTACATTTAGATCTAAGAAAATGTGTTCAATTGCAATGTGGCATTAAGCTTTTCTAATTATCAAAACAATAAGGATGTGAGAAACTAGTGCAAAAAGAAAGGATGACCATTCTTTAAACAACAATTCTAAGCAAAGGTTGACAAGTCAAGGCAAGCTAGGCAGTAGGGTGTGTGACTTTCAAGGAGGCGAACAATAAGAATGGACGAAAGCCAAAAGCAACAGGCATATTGTCACGATCCTGACTCGGCCTTCGAAAATCGGCACCCGTACTTCACCTGTACTCGAATGCCGTAGATTCAAACGCCGAATCTGGCTCGCCGGAGCTTATAACACAGTAAGTATAACAACACGGCGGAATAAAGAAATAGATGATATCATATACAACTCCAATGAATACAATATCTGGAACAATATACAACAATGATATCAATATGATACAACAATATCAGAGGCAAATAATAATGATACAGTGGAAACAACAGAAGTGATGACTCCAAATAATTTGCAAAAGAGAAGGAGACCAACAATTCCAACATCAACCTCGAACCACAAAGATAAGCAATGTCGGTCGTCCATGAACTCCAAAAACTGAACTAGCTTCCGATAATCTACTACTATCTAAAAAACCCAACTCTAGACTGCCCGTGTGGAAAATTGTGGGCACCTAAAGTTTAGGAAAGGAACAATAAACTCCAGGTCAGTCATGAGACTGGTGTGAGTAACAAAAACAGTTTATCTTTAAAACAAACAACAAAAGGATTTTTTTAAACATTGAAATCCGTAATGCTTTTTGGAAAATGAAACTACCATAAGACCTCCCGCCACACACACAATGCAAACGCAGAATTGAAGGAGATTTCTTCTTATGATAGTCAAACATGCTTACTACGCAAAATCATTGAATTATTATTGTTAGTGCATAGTGGAAAACATTTTGAAAGTATAATATTAATCTTAGCTAGCATAGACATTCTGAACTATGCCTACTATAGCTACCATCTAAATAGTGGTGACCACCATAAGTAAATGGTAGGTTCTACAACTAAAACCGTACTGGGTCCGTATTGGGAATTGGATTTCCAACAAATGGTCAGGCTAAGGAACTTCCTACTACCACATGGAAACGCCTCTGGAGGGACGTCCCGAGAAACAACTGCGCTCTGCCAACACAAGGCCGGTTACCCCCTTCCCGGGTAGTAAACCTGAGATATGCCACCCCCGGTCGTTTGCGACCTTTATCCGAGGATCCTCGAGCACAAAGAAACAATCACACAGTAAATGAGATTGGAGCAACCACACAGGTAAAAATCTGGGCTCCATACCATGATACCACCTTTTTCTAGAAGGAATGGACATACCCTAGGGGAGCTACCCCTGAAACCTTACTGCATTTTCCTGTTTCGACCATTTCCGGGGTGTGAGGTCCTAATGCGGTCTCGTCTACAAAGCTACTCTTTTTCACAAAGCCATGCTTTGATCAACAAATGATCAGCAACACACAACAACATTTAGCATGCCACATTACCAAATTGGGAATGTATCACTAGTAACCATCAACTACATAACCTCTGAGCTCGTACGTCTCAGAGAAGGGTGTTAAGCTAAAAGAATAAATTCTCCGCCACTAAACAGAAATGTATTTGATAGAAACCAGCTTTACATCTCAAAGTGTAACATCGGACACACATCCATACAAGTCTGTTCCGGGTTCGAACAGAACCGAAGGCACTTTCAAAGAAGCCCTTGCAAATCCGGATAATTTCTAATCACGTCCGGACTTCCCAACACAAAGGGTGCTAAAATCTCTATACCGAGGATCAGCCGATGCAGAGACATTCGATGGTAATCCTTTCATTTTCGAAAGTATCCGGTCTTCACCACCGGTCTTCAAATAATATCCATTTACGTCGTATTACTATTCGGAATGGGTTATATGACACAAAGTCCTCTCCCGGCTAAACCGAATAGTGAGCGCAATATTTTAAAACATATGGATATTGGGATTTCAGTTAAGTCACAACTTATTACCCAAAACTTCTCTTCAAATGGTTTAAACAAATTACCATTTTAATCTTTTACACAAAAAGATTCATCTCACAAAGTTCACCCAGATTCACAAAGATCCATTCATAGATTTTCAAATCGATTTCCATTTCAATCTTTTAAACAAAAAGATTCATTTCACTAAGTTCACCCAGTTTCACAAAGATTAATTCATAGTTCTCAAAACTATTTCAATTTCCAAATCTTTTATACAAAAGATATACTTTTCCAATTTCAAAACAAAATTTAACGATCTTCCGCAAAGGTTCAATTTATAGCTTTTCAAACCAATTCAATTTCAAATTGAATTAACACATTCAATCTTCAAACCAAAGATTTAATTGATAGCTTTCAAAACAATTCACAATTCAAATCTTTTTTTCCCGTTTTCAAAACACAATTTAATCATCGTCACAAAGGTTAATTCATAGTTTTCTCAAACTATTTACAATTTCATTTCAACTTGAAATGTTTCGATACAAATTGGAAACCCTTTCCTTTATGAAAGCTGTTATTACTTGAAACAACTAGTTTTCATTTTGGAAAAACTGATTATAATTTCATAGGTTAAAGCCATCCAAGTATAAAACTTGGATTTAAATTTAGATTTCCAAAACCACACTTTTAAATGGTTAAAAACCCATATAAACACCTTTTATAACTTGTACAATCTTTTAGACCCAAAATCCCAAGTTATTGAATTCAATTTCCAATCGTGGAATTCAATTCCAAATTTTGAATTCAAATTCAAATTAAATTATTGAAAAAAAACTTTACCAAGTTATTCAAAATAACTTTTATCTTAAAAACTCCTTTTCAGAAGCTTTAACCTTTAATCCAAATCCATTTCCAAAATCAATTGAAATTAAAATTTCAATTTCAAAAATATTAAATTTAAATCATCTGTGACTTAACCGATTTCCTCGTGAAATCCATATTTGTGTGTGTAAAAGTGTGGTCCAGGGGTTTTACACACAATAGTGCAACATTACAAATCATCACAGATTTAAGCATATCAATATCGATAAGCGGTATATTCCTATAACGCTTATCTTCCACTTACCAATTCACAGATAAATAATATACATTCATCACAGATAAATTATATTCATCACAGCTTGACTTAAAATAATTCATATCACATAGCATCACATAGTAGGGATATCGAACAATTAACAACATTCAATAGAATACAATCATCCATAAGTAAGGTTAATTAATTATCCGATTAATTTAAATCAGATTTATTACCTATGAACAAACACTAATCCTGGTTAATTAATTATTAATTGCAAACCATTTTTATTAATTAACCTTAAATTAATAATTACTCCTTTGATTAATTATCCTTAATTAATAATCATCCCTTAATCACTTTCATTGATAAATTAACCTTTAATTAACTAATTATTCTCAAATTAATTACCTTAATTAATTTATCACATTAATTAATTACCTTTAATTAATTACAATAAGTGATTATTCTTAATTATCTTCATTAATATCAAAATCTTTAATTAATAACCTTACAATTTATCGTTATTAACACATAAATTTATTCAAGAAATTAAGGTTAATCAAAATATCAATTTATCTTAATTAATTTCATTATTTATTTAAAATAATTAATAAATAAATAATGTCATAAATTAATTAAATTAAAACTTAATTACTTTCAAAATAATTAACTTAAACCTTTGCTAATCCCATTTTCAAATAAAACGATTATCTTTAAAAGAATAATTTAAAACATGTTTAAAACTTGAATTTATTTTAAAACTTGAAAACTGTTTTAAACCTCCCCGCGTCAAACCCGAGTGTTACCCGAGCAATTCCACCATCTGCTTCGAGTTTTACCAAAAATCAACCCGATACAAAAAAAATTCAACTTAAAATTTGTTTAAGTTTTTAAACGACCCGGTATGCATTCAAAAATACTCGAATCCAAACTCGAGCCAGCGCCTAAGCTTCTTCGAAGACAACTTCGAGTCACCACCTCTCTTCCCAAATCCTATCCATTGACACAATATCACTACCGTGCACGTGCACCTCTGCCGCGATCACCTCCGGCCATCGTCGCCATCACGGACAAGTCACTGACCATCTCCACTCTTGATCTCAACCACCCAAAACCCAAAGCAAGCTCGAAATCAAAATCGAGCTCATTGGTTCCCACCAGGAACCCAATCATCACCAGTAAATCGCCTCATCCTCGTAGCTCCGACCACCTGAAGGTCTACAACTCCGACCCGACACTCATCGATACTTCCACCACCATCTCCTCGAATCGTGCCGAACTCGATCGCCCACAGACGATAAACGAACCAAAATACATAGCCTCGACGAAAATTAGGTTTATGAACTTCTCGCGTTCGCCGTCGCCACCACAACCATCTGACTACCATCCCACTATTTTTCCTCGACACTACATTCACTCTTCTACTACCCCAGAGAACCACGACCTCCCCCATCGACGAGATCACCAGAAATTGGTTAAAAAGCAATTTCCGTTCAACTAAGAACTGCTCTCGATCCCCGCATCTAAAAATCATAATTGTTGCTTTAAAATTCATGTTAAAGTATGAGAATTCAGTTTATATACTTGAATTCGTGAATCAGAATGTTTGAAATTTGACCAATTTAAAGTTTACTCAGATTTCTTTAGTTTCCAGGGATATTTGCAAATTGTTTTAACTTAACAAATTTTTTTAACTTTAATAAATATTATAACAAACAGTTTTTGTTTATATTCCAAGTGCTAATAGTTGTTAGATTGAGAGAGAAAAAATTTATTTACACATCTGGGTCTAAAAGAAAAACAAAAACAGGAATGCCTCAAATTGTACATGCATACATATACTCACATATATGCACATAAACAAAGTTCCACATACATATTTCCAGACTTAACTTGCAAAAATTTCAGATACTTAAAGTTTTAAAAGAAAAATGAAGTTACTCAAAGTGGTTTGAAGGTAAACAAGGCTGATGATGAACCAGGCTTGAACTTTTAGCTGAAACTTCCTTCTTTGATCTCTGGTTTTTATTTGATTAAATTTGTTGTTTAAGTTGAATGTTGTTTATGTTTTAAGATAGTATTACTTCAGTTTTATTTAGTTTGAAGGAATGAATTGAAATGGAGAGAAGTTGATATGTATATATGAGTTAACAGGTGATATATTTTGTACAGGGTAATGTATAAACTAGTACAAGATTTTTGTATTTGGTCAGGGATTTTTCCTTGCTTTGGGCGGCTGATAGAATATGGCATTAATTGCCATGTACAAACTTGAATATATCTTCTTTTGCAAGCTCGAAGATATTTTTATTTTATTTTTTTCTTTTATTCATACTTATCTTTATACTAGTGTCTTCCTTTGCTTATTTGTTTTACTGATGAGATATGGTTTGGGCTAGCATTAATTCCTTTGTCTTGTTTTTCTTTCTTTAGCCTTATTAATTTGTAATATAAATAATTTCTATATTTTAATCTGTTGTTAAATTTTAGCTAATGGGTTACTTTTATATTTTTATACTTTATCTTATATAATTTGTATTTTTATTTTTAAACCATTTATTTACGATTTAAATTCAAATGATTTAAACTCAAAAGAAATTGAAATTTTATTCATATAAATTAACACATATTTTTATTTGAATTTGGGGAAACTCAGATAAATTTACCAATTAATTTTACAATTTTTAATCAAAAATAAAATTAATTATCAATTTAAATATATATAAAATCCAGGGTCATTACACATATGAACAATATGCCAAGGCATCAATATTGAAAAATATACATTAAACACTGAAAGCAAGAAATTATCAAGTTTTAGTAAACAACCAAGTGACATAGAAGCATTAATTTCATATCACTTAGTAACAGACAGATAACCACCTAATTTCAGAATTAGCCATCATTCAAATCACAAATTCTACAAAGCATGAAATTATATTTTCAAAGATAGGTTGTGTGAGGATTAGCTCACCTTGAATTCGTGAACTGATTTGCTAAAAGCTCCAATTCATCCTTGCACTTGAATTTCAACCATTTCTAAGACTTCACCAAGCCCTAGAATCCATGCTAATTGTAACAACCCAGCATTTCGTACCCATTTGATTATCGTCTCTTGACGATTTAATCTGGTTGCTAATAGCTATTGGCATTTTAATCGAATTGAAATTCAGGGATAAAATTTTGTTAATCGCTATTCGGAATTTTTAAAAGTAGTTGGAATTCTTTTTAAACTAAATGTTAAACGAGCTTTAAAAATTTGTTAAGTGTCATTTAGGTTTAAATAATAATCTCGGCCCATGTTCTATTATTTGAAGCCGTGATATCACTCAACCCCATTCCCTCTTGTTCAGTCAAAAGAAAACCCGATTCAGTTTCTCTCTGGAAAATAGAAATGGCGACGATTTCCTCTTCGTTCTCTCGATCAGATTAGGGCTTGGCCTCGTTCGTTCTTTCGATGCTTGCTAGGGCTTTCGTTCCTCTTGCGCTCTGATCTGTGGGCTTTGTATGTCGAAGCACGTGATTGTTTCGATCGATTGTTGGATGTTTCTGATGTTGCCTGGTTCGATCGATTTCGAGATGAATTCTTTATTGGCTGCTTCGATGAGTTCGACAGTTGCTTTGGGATTCGTTACCCTTGAATTCCGTTCATCTGATTGTTTCAAAATTTATGCTGCTCGTTCTCGTCATCCTCTTTTCGAAGCTAGGGCACGTTCTGTTGAGCACGGCTGCTCCAATTGGTCGAGATAAAGGTGAGTAAATTATTTACTCACATCTGATTCTCATCTCAAATTTGAATTAGGGTTTAAAATTTTTTGGGTTGTTCGATTTTTACGATGTTGATGCCGTCCCTTTTTGACTTCGGCTATTAACTGTGGCTTCGGCGTGTGATAAAGTTGGCTTCGGCCATTCGATTTTATTTAGATCTACAGATGATTTGGGCTGGTTGTTTTTCCTCACTGTTTGGTTTTGATTTGTTCGACCTTTTTTTCGTGGAAAATTGGTTTTGATGTTTTTGCACTAGTACCATGACTTTGCTATTCACTGACCTGTTGTCTCCTGATTTCGACTTGGTTTTGTGATGAGTTTTGGTTCGATTCCTTCTTGTTGACTTGCGGCATTTAAATCCCACTAGTTCGAATTCATGAAATTCCAGCTTCTTATATTCTTACATCACTGTATTTTGTTTGAACTTTCATCCTTCTTGCGGCTTCATGGTATATCCACTTGCTGCTGTTGGCCTTTATGTGCCTTTGACTTTTGACATGCTATTCTCTAGTTTAGTTTTGGTTTGCATATAATTGTGGATGGGTCGTGTCTGGATTTGAACTGTTTCCTGTTGGCTTGTGTTCTTATAAAATCATTTAAAATCCTTGTTTTTGAAATCACTGGATGTACCCCGTTTTCGAATTTAAACTAATGCATCTGATTTTTGTTTGAACGCTGCTGATTTCTTTCGTGATTTCGGTCATCTGACTTCATGTATGCTATTCTCTGACTTGTTCATTCGACTTGGTTTAGTTGTTTTCATGATATTGATTATTGATTTGGTCATAGCAATTCTAAATTGGAAACTTTGACTTGCATCAGTTGGAAATCCTTGTTGGAATTGGTCACCAGTGATTTTGTGATGTGATATGGTTCATGTCTGCATTTTCTTCTGTCCACTATATTTCGAGTTGGGTTGGGTTGCATTCATACTTCACTAGGATGTTTGGAGTTTGATACTTCTGTGTACAGTTACATTCGTGATTGCATTGAGACTGACACCAGCTATTTGCATCTACTTTGTCATTCATATACGAAATTGTACATATTAAATTGGGTCTACATGCAAATCTTTCTTATGTGAATAGTAGCATTAGTTACTACATGTTGCTCTCTGCATATTTGAACTGTCATTGTTTCACTTGTTCATATGCATGTGTTCACTTGATCACTTCCTGTTATACTGCTATTTGAATTTCAGTGCTTCATGTTGTAGCTTGACCATTTCATAGTAGTTACTTGCAGTTTTACATTGTAGCCTTGATTCACTGTTGCATTTGTTGTTGTGGCCATGTTGAAATGGTGCATGTTTATATATATACTCCTGGTTTCATTGTATGGCATAATTTGGTCTGCTTTCCATTGTTGCAGTGATGTTGATACCCTCTTTTCAAGTTCTGCTTTCATTTCCATTAACCTCACTGTGTACGTGCACAGTTTTATTGTGCAGTGATACCTTGAATTTCGGTTGAGCCTATCTTCACTTGTGTTGAATCTGATTTGATTTGACCTTGTGCATGGAGTTGGCGAGGCAGTGCACGTCAGCGTGTACTGCAGCCACTCAGTATTAATTTTAATTGATATATCTTTTGTTTTGATTCATTGATTCGTTTCATATTTTTGGATGTTGTATTGGCGAGGCCGTACACGCATGCGTGTACGGCAGCCAATCAAACTTGATGTTTTGCTGTTTCTAAAATTGTTTTATGTTGCCAATTCTACATATTTTAAATCGTATTTTGATTTGGTTTTGATTGATGATTTTTATTGTTAATCGCCGTTTCGGCAATTCTATTCTTTTCTAAATCATCTTCATTTAGAAATCTTTTCATCTATCTCTGTTAATGTTTTGAATCTGTTGATTTATTGTTTAACACTGTTTAGTGTTATAGCTGCCGTTATCCGATTCTCCTATCGAGAAGTTGGATATACAAGATTTCCGTGACTGTTGTCTATTTGATATTGGATTATTATTGCTTCTGTGCATTAATAACTGAGTTTGAATTAGACTGGCCCGTGTATTATTTTCTTTTTAATTTAATACTCAGGTCAGACCGAGTTATTTCAGGTTGTAGATTTCCTGCTTTGAGTTGCTGTTGAGCTATGAAGACTTTTTATATCATTTGAAGTGGTCTTCGTCACGTTGTAGTAGTCAGTGTGTCTGTTTTAAGATGATATGTATTCATGTATATTAGTCGATAATGTACTTGTATATAAAACTTCTTGAGTCGACAGTTGTAGTTGTATCATATGTATTGTGTCATATGTATTGTAACTGATATCAGTTATTATATATATGAGGCTTTTCGTTCCATCTGTATTCCGCATTTATGTTATCTGTGTTATTTTTACATCTATTGTCTTAAACTATTATAGCCACTGTGTAGTAGTTTTGAGTTTGCATCGGTATGTCGGATTTGCTCCTGAAATAAAAATGCATGTATTACTATCTGACATATCGGTGCTCGCACAAAGCAATTACATAGATGGTCGCTCCTCAACAGCCTTATTCTCCGTGCTAGTTAACAGCACTACACCGTAGTGTTCTTGGCTAGCGCGGGTATAGAGGTGGGGCTTCACAGCTTGGTATCAAAGCCTGGGGTTTAGGACAATTATAAAACATAACTTAAATGGAGCATGTGTTACAACTATTTGTCGATGTTTTATCTCTCATCTTTACATATGATTATTTTTTACTGTTAGGTATGAATTCCTAACGCTTATTCATGTGCATTTGATTTTGATTTCGTGAAATTATTTTGGCTCTTGCCTCCGTTTGCTTTGCGAACTCAAGTTGGATTTTTGATGATGAGAATTTTGTTCTTGTGTTTTCCTCGGCTTGAATTCCATTCGACTTCGGTCATTTTGTTTTTGAGAAATTGCTAATTTCTTGATTTTCAAGACTCTGACTTTGTTTACTGTTGGATTCTTTGATGATATTGATTCATTTTGTACTTGACAGTGACCATTAATTGTTGATTTCGGCATTGACTTGATTCTTACTTTTGTTGAAGTCATTTATGCATTTCTGCTCGTTTTGCTTTGTTTTTCCAATTGATAATCGATTCTTCTTGTCTAATTAGTTGTTATCACCTTTGTCGATTTTGATAACTTCTATTTCTGGAATTTTTGGGTATTCCTACTTTGATGAATTTGGAATCGAATTCTTTGGATTTTATTCACGTCTTCGAATGTGAAATTTTAGTGAATCGACATGGTTTCCAAATTTAATCGATTCTTAATTATTTCCCCGATTTGTTGCTATCATTTATTAGCAACTTTGATGACATTTTCTTCGGGATTTTTGTGAACATACTTTTTGATGGATTCGGTATCGATTTCTTTGGATTCTATTCACATCTTTGTATGTGAATTCTTGTGATTGATTGTTTCTACAATCATTTTTGTGATTTGTCACTTTAAAAATATAAAGGTTTTCTATACTAGTAGTAAATATTAAAATCCTTTTCTCCAAACAGTTTCAAAACTATTTTACTACAAAACTCTTTTTCTTAAACGGTTTTCCAATCTGTTAGTATATACAAGCCTTTATTTCACTCGTATGAGAAATTGAATTAAACGGCTTAGTAAAACAAGTGGTATGAAACGCTTGCGTTTACTTCGTCGGTTAACTCCTGGACTTGTTCGATTGAACCCTTTGTGACAATTTTCTAGTGAAGATTTACAATTTGTTCGTAAATATTTGAGTTAAGCTAGTGGTTATGGGACATGAAGCTAATCTCTTATATTCACTAACTTAATGTAATTGACACTTCTTAATGATCATGACGATCATTTTTATGATTTAGACTAGCAAATGTGCGATGTCTCTTTCTCTGCACGGTTAGGCTAGGCCTCATCGATGTGATTTCGTCTCACACATATCTCTTGGGCTTTGAGGATTGTCTAGACACCATTGTGTGATTTCGTCTCACACATATTGCACGGTTAGACTAGGCCTCATCGGTGTGATTTCGTCTCACACATATCTCTTGGGCTTTGAGGATCGTCTAGACACCATTTGTGTGATTTCGTCTCACACATTTTGTGTGATGTTTCGCCATCACATACGTGGGGTAGCGACCCACGGTCTTCGGACCATTCCTGTGTGAAAATTTAATGGATGGCTTCCATGAGATAGCTTCTCGTCATGTGTTATACAGGTCGGTGAGTTTTCATGCTCCCATTTTGTGATAGGCCTTCCCCTTTTCTTTTTTTTATGATTTAGACTAGCGATTGTGCGATGTCTCTTTGTCTACGAGGGAGACTAAACCCCGTTTGTGTGATGTTTCGCCATCACATATGTGGGGTAGCGACCCACGGTCTTCGGGCCATTCCTGTGTGAAACTTTAAAGGTTAGCCACCATGAGATAGCTTCTCGTTCATGTGATACCGGTGTTTTGGAGTTTTCATACTCCCGTTTTCTGTTAGGCCTCCCCCTCTTTGTGATTTCTGGATTTCGCGTGTCGATTCTAGAATTTTTGTGATTTCTGGATTTCTTGTGATGATTTCTAGATTTTGTGCTTCACCAACTTTCGTGATTTTTATTGATAAGTTTTATCAATTTTTTGTGCATTGGTGAATTTATGTGTTATTGACTTGTTATGAATACAAGTTTAGGGTATGATACTCTATCCTATCTTTGAGAAGATTCTTGTGACATTTTTGATGAGTGGAAATTCATTTGGTATTATATTTCGATGCCAGTTATTTTGATGAGATTTTGACGTGTTAACTTCAGTAACCGTCAATTTTGAAATGGATTTATAAGCGGTTCTCCCGCAATACTGATATTGCTAATTTAATCACGTGTTTTCAAAATCCTTTACTTTAAAAAGTTGTTTCAAAAATATAAATTAAAATTGTTTTCAAAATTTTTACAGTTTACAATTTTCAAAAGAACGAGGAAGCGATTTAAACGTTTCAGCAAAATCGAGGACTATGACCCCTTTCTTTTACTGATTCGCTTAATTCCGGACTTGTCCGTTTGAGAATGTGAAATGTTATTTTTAAAACACACAATTTTGCACTTTCAAGGAACGATAAAGTGATTTAAACGATTTAGCAAAAGTACAGAGTATGGAACCATACTTTTACTACTTCGGTTAATTCCGGACTCGTTAATTGAATATTTACGATTTCTGATTATCGTTTTTGATAATCGGATATTTGTGTTTCTGATTATCGTTTTTGATAATCAGATATTGGTGAAATTTGATTATCATTAGTGATAATTAAATATTTTTCGATTTAATTATCGTTTGAGATAATTAAATATTTTTTGATTTGATTAATCGAATATTTGTGATTTCTGATTATCGTTTTTGATAATCAGATATTGGTGATTTCTGATTATCGTTTTTGATAATCGGATATTTGTGTTTCTGATTATCGTTTTTGATAATCAGATATTTGTGAAGTTTGATTATCATTTGTAATAATTAAATATTTTCTATTTAATTATCGTTTGAGATAATTAAATATTTTTCGATTTGATTAATCGAATATTTGTGATTTCTGATTATCGTTTTTGATAATCAGATATTGGTGATTTCTGATTATCGTTTTTGATAATCGAATATTTGTGAAATTTGATTATCATTTTTGATAGTTAAACCTATTTGCGATTTGAAAATTCGATTATCGTTTTTGATGATTGAATATTTGCGATTTTGAGGTTTGAGCTTCGTCTTATTCTCTGGCGATTCAGGTGAGTAATTTGATTTACTCACATTCAATTCGTGCTCAGTATGTGATTTATGCTCTGTTTTCCTTTTCTTTTAAATGCTGGAACTCGATTGTTCTTGCTTTTTTTAGTCGATGATGATGTTTGGGGTTGTTTATATAGTCGTCTGATTTTGATTCCTTGATCCCCATGATGTTGGTTATTTTGATTTGAAGCAGTCGAACCTTTTGATTTTATATCTGATACTTCCATAATTCCAATACTTCCCTGTTGACCTTTGCTTTGCTTATGCATTCGACATTGTTATGTTCTTATGGTTGTTACCTCTTTCCCACTTATCCCTTAGGATTGCGAGGACTCAATTTCTTTAAGGAGGGGAGTCTGCAACAACCCGGCATTTCGTACCCATTTGATTATTGTCTCTTGACGATTTAATCTGGTTGCTAATAGCTATTGGCATTTTAATCGAATTGAAATTTAGGGATAAAATTTTGTTAATCGCTATTCGGAATTTTTAAAAGCAGTTGGAATTCTATTTTAACTAAATGTTAAACGAGCTTTAAAAATTTGTTAAGTGTCGTTTAGGTTTAAATAATAATCTCGGCCCATGTTCTATTGTTTGAAGCCGTGATATCACTCAACCCCATTCCCTCTTGTTCAGTCAAAAGAAAACCAGATTCAGTTTCTCTTTGGAAAATAGAAATGGCGACGATTTCCTCTTTGTTCTCTCGATCAGATTAGGGCTTGGCCTCGTTCGTTCTTTCGATGCTTGCTAGGGCTTTCGTTCCTCTTGCGCTCTGATCTGTGGGCTTTGTATGTCGAAGCACGTGATTGTTTCGATCGATTGTTGGATGTTTCTGATGTTGCCTGGTTCGATCGATTTCGAGATGAATTCTTTGTTGGCTGCTTCGATGAGTTCGACAGTTTCTTCGGGATTCGTTACCCTTGAATTCCGTTCATCTGATTGTTTCAAAATTTATGCTGCTCGTTCTCGTCATCCTCTTTTCGAAGCTAGGGCACGTTCTGTTGAGCACAGCTGCTCCAATTGGTCGAGATAAAGGTGAGTAAATTATTTACTCACATCTGATTCTCATCTCAAATTTGAATTAGGGTTTAAAATTTTTTGGGTTGTTCGATTTTTACGATGTTGATGCCGTCCCTTTTTGACTTCGGCTATTAACTATGGCTTCGGCGTGTGATAAAGTTGGCTTCGGCCATTCGATTTTATTTAGATCTACAGATGATTTGGGCTGGTTGTTTTTCCTCACTGTTTGGTTTTGATTTGTTCGACCTTGTTTTCGTGGAAAATTGGTTTTGATGTTTTTGCACTAGTACCATGACTTTGCTATTCACTGACCTGTTGTCTCCTGATTTCGACTTGGTTTTGTGATGAGTTTTGGTTCGATTCCTTCTTGTTGACTTGCGGCATTTAAATCCCACTAGTTCGAATTCATGAAATTCCAGCTTCTTATATTTTTACATCACTGTATTTTGTTCGAACTTTCATCCTTCTTGCGGCTTCATGGTATATCCACTTGCTGCTGTTGGCCTTTATGTGCCTTTGACTTTTGACATGCTATTCTCTGGTTTAGTTTTGATTTGCATATAATTGTGGATGGGTCGTGTCTAGATTTGAATTGTTTCCTGTTGGCTTGTGTTCTTATAAAATCATTTAAAATCCTTGTTTTTGAAATCACTGGATGTACCCCGTTTTCGAATTTAAACTAATGCATCTGATTTTTGTTTGAACGCTGCTGATTTCTTTCGTGATTTCGGTCATCTGACTTCATGTATGCTATTCTCTGACTTGTTCATTCGACTTGGTTTAGTTGTTTTCATGATATTGATTATTGATTTGGTCATAGCAATTCTAAATTGGAAACTTTGACTTGCATCAGTTGGAAATCCTTGTTGGAATTGGTCACCAGTGATTTTGTGATGTGATATGGTTCATGTCTGCATTTTCTTCTGTCCACTATATTTCGAGTTGGGTTGGGTTGCATTCATACTTCACTAGGATGTTTGGAGTTTGATACTTCTGTGTACAGTTACATTCGTGATTGCATTGAGACTAACACCAGCTATTTGCATCTACTTTGTCATTCATATACGAAATTGTACATATTAAATTGGGTCTACATGCAAATCTTTCTTATGTGAATAGTAGCATTAGTTACTACATGTTGCTCTCTGCATATTTGAACTGTCATTGTTTCACTTGTTCATATGCATGTGTTCACTTGATCACTTCCTGTTATACTTCTATTTGTATTTCAGTGCTTCATGTTGTAGCTTGACCATTTCATAGTAGTTACTTGCAGTTTTACATTGTAGCCTTGATTCACTGTTGCATTTGTTGTTGTGGCCATGTTGAAATGGTGCATGTTTATATATATACTCCTGGTTTCATTGTATGGCATAAGTTGGTCTGCTTTCCATTGTTGCAGTGATGTTGATACCCTCTTTTCAAGTTCTGCTTTCATTTCCATTAACCTCACTGTGTACGTGCACAGTTTTATTGTGCAGTGATACCTTGAATTTCGGTTGAGCCTATCTTCACTTGTGTTGAATCTGATTTGATTTGACCTTGTGCATGGAGTTGGCGAGGCAGTGCACGTCAGCGTGTACTGCAGCCACTCAGTATTAATTTTAATTGATATATCTTTTGTTTTGATTCATTGATTCGTTTCATATTTTTGGATGTTGTATTGGCGAGGCCGTACACGCATGCGTGTACGGCAGCCAATCAAACTTGATGTTTTGCTGTTTCTAAAATTGTTTTATGTTGCCAATTCTACATATTTTAAATCGTATTTTGATTTGGTTTTGATTGATGATTTTTATTGTTAATCGCCATTTCGGCAATTCTATTCTTTTCTAAATCATCTTCATTTAGAAATCTTTTCATCTATCTCTGTTGATGTTTTGAATCTGTTGATTTATTGTTTAACACTGTTTAGTGTTATAGCTGCCGTTATCCGATTCTCCTATCGAGAAGTTGGATATACGAGATTTCCGTGACTGTTGTCTATTTGATATTGGATTATTATTGCTTCTGTGCATTAATAACTGAGTTTGAATTAGACTGACCCATGTATTATTTTCTTTTGAATTTAATACTCCGGTCAGACTGAGTTATTTCAGGTTGTAGATTTCCTGCTTTGAGTTGCTGTTGAGCTATGAAGACTTTTTATATCATTTGAAGTGGTCTTCGTCACGTTGTAGTAGTCAGTGTGTCTGTTTTAAGATGATATGTATTCATGTATATTAGTCGATAATGTACTTGTATATAAAACTTCTTGAGTCGATAGTTGTAGTTGTATCATATGTATTATGTCATATGTATTGTAACTGATATCAGTTATTATATATATGAGACTTTTCGTTCCATCTGTATTCCGCATTTATGTTATCTGTGTTATTTTTATATCTATTGTCCTAAACTATTATAGCCACTGTGTAGTAGTTTTGAGTTTGCATCGGTATGTCGGATTTCCTCCTGAAATTAAAATGCATGTATTACTATCTGACATATCGGTGCTCGCAATTACATAGATGGTCGCTCCTCAACAGCCTTATTCTCCGTGCTAGTTGACAGCACTACACCGTAGTGTTCTTGGCTAGCGCGGGTAT
Source organism: Allium fistulosum (assembly GCA_030737815.1). Taxonomy (NCBI): domain Eukaryota; kingdom Viridiplantae; phylum Streptophyta; class Magnoliopsida; order Asparagales; family Amaryllidaceae; genus Allium; species Allium fistulosum. Next base: position 424,442,708 of record CM060908.1, read on the forward strand.
AGAGGTGGGGCTTCACACTAATCCCTTATGATTAATTTCCAGAATTTGCTTGAATAGATTATTGTAAGTTCCGATTTAAATTGCTAAAGAGGATGGAGCCCTAATTTGTTATTACTGCCATTTTCTTTTTAGGGATAGCAATGTACAGGAAATGTTTTCCTGTAAGAAAATTGCATAAGAAGCCATTTTTTTCTTAAGTGAGGCTATGGCTTGTAATTATTTTAAGGCCCAATAAGATAAATTAATGCAATTGCTTAGCTTTTTATTATCTATAGCACTAATTAATAGAATTCACTAATCAAAGCTAAGTTATTTATTTAGCTCGATTTAAACTTTTTATTAATTACTTAAGTATGTGAAACAAGAATCAAATTATAAAACTTCATTTTACAATTCCCACAAGCTATTTTTATTATCCTATTATATTTGATAATCAAAATAAATTAGTTTTGACCAATTCAAATTTTATTTTCTTACTAACAATTTATTTCAATTATCAAATTCTATAAATTTAATGATCAAATTAATTATTCAAAACAAATTTTAATTTCATAATTTATGTTACAAAATCCCAATAAATATTAATTAACCATAATTAATCAAAATTAATTAGGTAATTAATTAACAGGGTTGTTACAAGCCGGGAAGGGTAAACTGGTAGTATCCTACCTTGGGCATTGCCTCACGTGCCTTGTCATACTTTATCCCTATACGAGACCCATACGATTTTGGTTTAGTGTTGTCGTATCACGGTGCATCCCTATCCACCGACGGTTTACTGGTGTTTTATATGCAAACTGTACGACAATGCTTAAAAACGCATTAAGGGGGATCAATGTAAAGCCTTAATGCTAAGAAAAATATTTATTTTACTGATTAGACATTATATATATAACATATTCTACTACATATAAATATTTTGATGGATCCTTAAGAGATGGAAAATCCTGTAACATCTCTTAAGTTATTGCACGCACGTTATACACTGGATAGGAGATGTGCAATCCCGTAAACATCTCTGACGCTATTACGCTCATGTTATATGTGATATTGATTTGACTTACATAAGGATATTTTAGTCCTGACTCGAGTATTTTGTCTTTTCATTATGCTTGGGTCAGTCCTGAGTTTTCAACTTATCGAAGATTATTCTCTAAAGGACGAAGACGAAGATTTGGTATATTATTACTAGTATTATTCCATCATTGTTTGTTCCACTACATTATTTTATTTGTTCTGTTGTATATATATAACTCTGATAAATGTTGTATAAATTATAATCAAAACTATAATAAACAGCTTCATGAACTTTTTATTTGATTACTATATTTTGTCATTCTACTGCGAGATTCTATGTTGTTTTCTTCTTTATTTCTTACTTTTCTTAATTAACCTCATTAATTATCTATATTCTGGATTATTTAAGTTGGACATATGTGGATTATTGTCGATTTAAGCCTTCCGAAATGTGGGTCATCTCATTACCCTCTTCTCCAATTATATTACTATCGTTTTCTAATCCAAATCTTTAGTAGTATTCAAGTTTCAGTATATACTTTCTTTATCTTTGATCTTTCATGCGAGTATACGCTAGGACTCGCAAAATCGTGCTTTTGATATCATTCTCCATTCCTTTGTAGGTTCTGTTATCCCGCCTTTTGGCAAGGTCGTGACACCAAAAAGTAGACCGGAAAGCTAAAGACAGTTCGTCGTAAAAGTTCGTTATACACTGTTTCACCATGGATATCGATGAATTTTGTCCGAGTCCGGATCGGGCTACAATTGATAAGACATGTCAAGCAAATTCATGAAAGCCAAGGTTTCAAATTTCAAGTCAATCCGAGTTCGTACGTTCACAATATCATCGATGCAAGTTGGAGGAAATAGCCCTGAGTTCGAATCCATTGCTGGAACACATGTTCGAATCCATCAAGTTTCCCTTGCTTCGAATCCATAGGTGTCACTGTGCTTCGAATCCATCCAGTGACCTTGCTTCGAATCCATAGGTGTCACTGTGCTTCTGTAACGACCCGCCATTTTGGACCATTCGCGTCCATTATAAGTGTATAGGTAGACACTCATGCCGGAGTTGAATTGCTCAAAATACCACGTTGTTAATTTAAATTTGGCAAAACTGAACATATACAGTAAATAGATATAATCACAGATCACAGACACAGAGTAATAAATGCAGCGGAAATAAAAGAGATAGTAGTTCATGAAGCTACTATATGAATATATAAAATACATCAGAGTTTACAACAGAAGAGTAATACGATACATCAGATACAAATCAGAATACATCACTGGAATCATCGAATACTGAAAGCAGAATAGATGGCTGGATCTTCAAGCAAAGCTCCAACTCCAAAGGTGAGTCTCGAATACTGGTACACTCAGTCTGACCCGAGCGTAAAGCAAAACACAAGACACTCGAGTCAGGATTAACATTCTTATATTAATAAATCCAACTCAAGTGAAATAGCAATTGAAATACAAGTAACTCAAAGGATGTTTGGAATAACCATCCTTTAAGGATCCGTTAAACTATCTACTAGGTAGTAATGTACGCTAAATAGATAATGTCTATCAGTAATATAAAGATATCAAAGTAGGGTTAAGCAGGGCCCATACACCTCTTAACCTGTTTATTCCCAAAAGCATATACAAGACCGTAGTTTCCCCAAAACCGGAAGTCACCAGAGGGCAATCCATATACTAAAGGTACAAATCAAAATCGTAGTGGTCGCGAATAGGATAATCAGTATGACAAGGTACATGAGGCGATACCAACTAGGATACTAGTAGTTGCCTGATCCGGACTGATGTTGGGCATAGCAGCTACTACCCCAACACCGCGAACAACACTCCCAAATCGAGGGGTGCACCCAAATCGAATCACAAAAGTAATAGATATGGTATCGAAGAAGTGTGTCCGCTAGAGATGGCGATCCTCAATGGCCCGACGCGGCTCCTGTTTTAGTCATGTCAGGGGTCATCCAATATCGTTCTCTTTCTTCAGTCAACGCGTTCACCAAAACCATCCACTTCGTTCTGGATCAACACTCCGCGTATAGTTATTAAAGTGGTTTCGGTTCAGATAGAGAGTATATCCATTACCGATCCCGGTCTCTTTAATAACTTTCGTAATTATTACACCGATTGGCCGTTTATATATTTCAAAAACCAAATCAATTTCAATTTCCAATAGAATTCATAAATCAACATTTCATTTGTCTTTCTAAAACAATTTCCAAATTTTCGTTTCAAAACTTCCAATTTTCCGTTTCAAAATCTTATAATTCAATTTCAATTTCTATTTAAAACAATTCAAATATTGATTCAAGTTCGTATATAAGTTTCATTCCGAAATCATTTAAATAAATTCTATTTAACATTCAAATCAATTTAAATTCATTTATCAATTTCACTCAATATCGTTCAATTAATTTATCATTCAAAACAATTTCTATTAAATTTCCAAATCATTAAATCAATTTCTTAAATTCAACTTCATTAAATCAAAACTTACAAATTTAATTAAATTAAATTCATCAAATCAAATTCTTTACATTTCAAGTCTTACGTTAATTCCAAAATATCACATTTTCATTTCTTGTTAAAGAAATTCCATTTCACTTATTTACTTACTTAAATAATTTTCCAAAACTTAATTAATAAAGAAACTCAATTTCAGTTATTTACGAAGTAAAAATTTACTTATTCAAAAGTTCAATTTTACTATTTAAGGAATTCAATTCAATTTAATCATTAAAAAAAAAATTCAATCTTATTTAATCATTAATAATTCAAAACTTAATTATTAAATAATTTCAAAGTTTAATAATTTCAAACTTAATTATAATTTCAGACTTAATTATTAAATCATTTCAAAGTTTAATAATTTCAAACTTAATTATAATTTCAAACTTAATTATTAAATCATTTCAAACTTAATTTCAATCATTCTCAAATTAAACATCGTTCTTTCATCAATTTCATTTTTAATATTTTGTTTCAGATTTTTAAAGGAAATTTTTTTTTTTTAGAAGATGAATATGGACTTTACTTGACAGGAAAACAAAATAAACTGAAGTAGTGAAACAAAAGGTCACGTATAATTTTGAACGACGTATAATTTTGAACGAAGGAAAAAAAAACGCATTGAATTCTAAAAGTATTAAATGCAAGTATCCGTTGGCTTTGGACAAATAGGTAGAAGAAAGGAAAGATGGAAAACAAAAGGTTATAATACGGGTATCGATACGGTAGGCGTTACGCAAAGTGCAGCGTGCAACGGAACTCCGAATTTGACAATCGAATATACCGTAGAGATCAGCACGACGAGACGATCAAAATGGTATATAGAAATCAGTGGTACGATCATCCGATCAAAATCGATATCGGTACCAGCATACTGCTATTTTGCAGAAAATAAGAACGACGGAGCAATAGATGTCCGAATTCGGAAAAATGACGAACTGATATTTTGCTCAGAAGATGGTTTAGAATTTTTCTATGTAAAAATATTTTGGTTTCGAAAACATTTTATTTTCAACGCTTTTTAACTGATTAAATTGAAGTGAATTTCCGTGCGAAATGAACTTTCATATTTTCGGACGAAAATTTACCAATTGCTATGTTTAACTAGACGTATTTCAAATATTAAATTTTATTTCAAAATTTTATCGTTTAAAATTTCACAAAATTTCAACTAATTTCGTTATTAAAACAGTTGAAATTTACGGGTCGTTACACTCTCCCCCACTCAAAACTTTTCGTCCCCGAAAAGGAACGAGGTAGGAGAATATAAACAACCAGAAAGAAAAACAGATTTGAAATACAAAATAACAATTAATTTAAACCATATAAATTCAAATTTAAATAAATTGATATTCAATAATTGGTTTAATCCATTTGATTTCACTAAAATCAATCTCAACTATTTCTAAATTCATTATTTTATTATCCAATTATCTTCAATTTACAATTTCTAAAACCATAAATTTGAATAGTCTTTTATTATAATCATATTTGTTCAGCAATTTTAAATTCTTCTTTACTCCAAATTATTTTTAAATTTATCCTACTTAATATATCTAATCACATATATTTAACCCATATAAATTAATTTAAACCATACAGATTTCAGTTTAAATCAATTTGTATTCAATCATTGATTTTAAATTCAAGGTATTTCCATAAGTTAATCTAATTTCTATCTATTATTCAATTAACTTATTATTCTATTTATTTCAATTAACATCTTATAATTAAAATTTAAGTGTATAACATTTATTATAAACACTCAAATTTTATTTACAAATTCAATTTATCTTATATTATCCAGTTACATATTCAACTTCTGAATGATTTAGGTAAGTTGTATTAGAATGCAGTTGAACAATATACAAATAAAATTTTCCCAATTCAATTATTCAAGTTTAAATATTCATTCCAAATTTTTGGTTTTATTTATAATTAAAATCATCCTTTAACAACATTTAAGAATTAGATTTCCGATTAACTTTAAACAATTTAGAGAGATATATAATATATTTATATGAAATCAAATTAAATTTTAAAATAAGATACTTATATATAAATCAAATTATACTGAAGAAGTTCAAATCAAAATATTTTTCAAAACAAAACCGTAGCAAAGCTACAGAATGGTTTCTCCATCTCGAAACTCGAAAATGAATATCGATGATGCGGCCGCCATCACCGAAATTATTTTCCAGCGACAAAGAGAAGAGCACTGATTTCAACATTTAAAAAAAAAAAATTCTTTGAAAACGATTTCTATTCGAAAATACTTCCAATACTATATACTTTAAAAATTTTAAAAACCAAAGTTCGAAATCACCGGAAACTAAATTCTCAAATTTCTGAATTAAGTTCATTTTAAATTCCAAATCAATTTATAAACCATAATTATAAATTCATTTAGAATAATAAATGATAATCAAATATTATCATTTCAAACAACCAATTTAATTATCCCCAAAATTCCAGAAAATTTTCCTTATGTTTTTACAATATAATCAAACAAATTTGAAAACAATATTGTGTCCGTTTGCTCTGCTCAAGTGTTTTGGAAATCTATCGATAGCGTTGATCAGACGAATCGATCGAAAACCCAAATCAACATCAGCAACTCAAACAACACAATATATAAAACATTTTTATATAGATTTACAAATACACTTCCTCGCTTGATGATACAAGAATGGATTTCAAAGCAAGGGTATAGATTCAAATTTGATGGACTCAAATCAAAGAGAATTTTGATTCGAAGATAGGTTCGAAACAAGTATAAGATGATTAAATAACGAAATAGGAAGATGGATAAGTTTATTTAATTCACGGACAACCCTAACCGGATTGACCGTGACTTTAATAATAAGATCGATGCTGAATTCCGAGGTAAATCAACATCCGATCTCGAGAAATAAAATTCAGGTATAGCATGAGATAGATAGCATCGTAAACCGAGGATACAGAAATCTCCGGTAAATCAATGTCTATTATAAAGGAGTTTCACCACTTTACAAATCATTCGAAGTTTGGCGAGACCGCCAAGTTATTATAGAGATCATTCAAAGTGGAATTATTGGATACTCCAGAATTCAGACGAATATGAATAGTGAGGGACAAGAATGAATTTCGGAACCGAGGGAGCGTTCCAAAAATTCAAGGAATCGAATCAAAAGGAAGAGATTGAAACTCGAATGAGAGTGATTCTGTAAATACATTTACCCTATATGTTAAGTTTTGCCTAGAGCTACCAAAGCTCTGATACCAACTGTAACGACCCGCCATTTTGGACCATTCGCGTCCATTATAAGTGTATAGGTAGACACTCATGCCGGAGTTGAATTGCTCAAAATACCACGTTGTTAATTTAAATTTGGCAAAACTGAACATATACAGTAAATAGATATAATCACAGATCACAGACATAGAGTAATAAATGCAGCGGAAATAAAAGAGATAGTAGTTCATGAAGCTACTATATGAATATATAAAATACATCAGAGTTTACAACAGAAGAGTAATACGATACATCAGATACAAATCAGAATACATCACTGGAATCATCGAATACTGAAAGCAGAATAGATGGCTGGATCTTCAAGCAAAGCTCCAACTCCAAAGGTGAGTCTCGAATACTGGTACACTCAGTCTGACCCGAGCGTAAAGCAAAACACAAGACACTCGAGTCAGGATTAACATTCTTATATTAATAAATCCAACTCAAGTGAAATAGCAATTGAAATACAAGTAACTCAAAGGATGTTTGGAATAACCATCCTTTAAGGATCCGTTAAACTATCTACTAGGTAGTAATGTACGCTAAATAGATAATGTCTATCAGTAATATAAAGATATCAAAGTAGGGTTAAGCAGGGCCCATACACCTCTTAACCTGTTTATTCCCAAAAGCATATACAAGACCGTAGTTTCCCCAAAACCGGAAGTCACCAGAGGGCAATCCATATACTAAAGGTACAAATCAAAATCGTAGTGGTCGCGAATAGGATAATCAGTATGACAAGGTACATGAGGCGATACCAACTAGGATACTAGTAGTTGCCTGATCCGGACTGATGTTGGGCATAGCAGCTACTACCCCAACACCGCGAACAACACTCCCAAATCGAGGGGTGCACCCAAATCGAATCACAAAAGTAATAGATATGGTATCGAAGAAGTGTGTCCGCTAGAGATGGCGATCCTCAATGGCCTGGCGCGGCTCCTGTTTTAGTCATGTCAGGGGTCATCCAATATCGTTCTCTTTCTTCAGTCAACGCGTTCACCAAAACCATCCACTTCGTTCTGGATCAACACTCCGCGTATAGTTATTAAAGTGGTTTCGGTTCAGATAGAGAGTATATCCATTACCGATCCCGGTCTCTTTAATAACTTTCGTAATTATTACACCGATTGGTCGTTTATATATTTCAAAAACCAAATCAATTTCAATTTCCAATAGAATTCATAAATCAACATTTCATTTGTCTTTCTAAAACAATTTCCAAATTTTCGTTTCAAAACTTCCAATTTTCCGTTTCAAAATCTTATAATTCAATTTCAATTTCTATTTAAAACAATTCAAATATTGATTCAAGTTCGTATATAAGTTTCATTCCGAAATCATTTAAATAAATTCTATTTAACATTCAAATCAATTTAAATTCATTTATCAATTTCACTCAATATCGTTCAATTAATTTATCATTCAAAACAATTTCTATTAAATTTCCAAATCATTAAATCAATTTCTTAAATTCAACTTCATTAAATCAAAACTTACAAATTTAATTAAATTAAATTCATCAAATCAAATTCTTTACATTTCAAGTCTTACGTTAATTCCAAAATATCACATTTTCATTTCTTGTTAAAGAAATTCCATTTCACTTATTTACTTACTTAAATAATTTTCCAAAACTTAATTAATAAAGAAACTCAATTTCAGTTATTTACGAAGTAAAAATTTACTTATTCAAAAGTTCAATTTTACTATTTAAGGAATTCAATTCAATTTAATCATTAAAAAAAAATTCAATCTTATTTAATCATTAATAATTCAAAACTTAATTATTAAATAATTTCAAAGTTTAATAATTTCAAACTTAATTATAATTTCAGACTTAATTATTAAATCATTTCAAAGTTTAATAATTTCAAACTTAATTATAATTTCAAACTTAATTATTAAATCATTTCAAACTTAATTTCAATCATTCTCAAATTAAACATCGTTCTTTCATCAATTTCATTTTTAATATTTTGTTTCAGATTTTTAAAGGAAATTTTTTTTTTAGAAGATGAATATGGACTTTACTCGACAGGAAAACAAAATAAACTGAAGTAGTGAAACAAAAGGTCACGTATAATTTTGAACGACGTATAATTTTGAACGAAGGAAAAAAAAACGCATTGAATTCTAAAAGTATTATATGCAAGTATCCGTTGGCTTTGGACAAATAGGTAGAAGAAAGGAAAGATGGAAAACAAAAGGTTATAATACGGGTATCGATACGGTAGGCGTTACGCAAAGTGCAGCGTGCAACGGAACTCCGAATTTGACAATCGAATATACCGTAGAGATCAGCACGACGAGACGATCAAAATGGTATATAGAAATCAGTGGTACGATCATCCGATCAAAATCGATATCGGTACCAGCATACTGCTATTTTGCAGAAAATAAGAACGACGGAGCAATAGATGTCCGAATTCGGAAAAATGACGAACTGATATTTTGCTCAGAAGATGGTTTAGAATTTTTCTATGTAAAAATATTTTGGTTTCGAAAACATTTTATTTTCAACGCTTTTTAACTGATTAAATTGAAGTGAATTTCCGCGCGAAATGAACTTTCATATTTTCGGACGAAAATTTACCAATTGCTATGTTTAACTAGACGTATTTCAAATATTAAATTTTATTTCAAAATTTTATCGTTTAAAATTTCACAAAATTTCAACTAATTTCGTTATTAAAACAGTTGAAATTTACGGGTCGTTACAGCTTCGAATCCATCCAGTGACCTTGCTTCGAATCCATAGGTGTCACTGTGCTTCGAATCCATTCCATTATGGCGGCTTCGTATCGATCAACTACTGTCCACAACGATCGATACGAACCAACTTCTGATCGAATCCATTCCTTCGAACCCGCTAAGTCATAGCGGCAAAATTCGTGGAGTCGACCTAGTAAAACTTGGAGCAAAAACTGGATCAACCCGGGAAGCACGCGCCACGTCAACGCCTTCGCTCACTAGGCCATCGATTCGACCCTATCGATTCGAAGAGGATCGATTCGAACGGAGCATATCAACCGGAAATACAATCTTGAATCGATCATAACTCGAGATCTACACGTTCAAATGCCATGAAATTTTCACAGAAGCTTGAGCACATGTTGAAGAATGTCCACACCAAATTTCAACTCGATCGGATGATTTTTTGATCGATTCGAATGGAGTTCGAATCGATCCCGAAGCGGGCCTAGATTTCCTGGGCGCGGGCGTATGGGCCCCCACACATGCCAGAAGTAGTCTCCCTAATTTTAGGCAAAATATCTGCCTCCTACACCTATAAATAGAGCCCCTGGTCATTCAGAAAAGGGGTCGGGCAATTTCAAGAGCTAAAGAGAGCCCAGAATCTGCCAGATTTACTCCAAATCACCACTGCTATCTTAGATTCAGACTTAGATCATAAAATCAGTTGTACTACATCATAAGAAATTGTAATCTTCAACGACCGAACAATAAAATCATCAACTTCAGAGTGGACGTAGGCAAGATCGCCGAACCACTATAAATCCTATGTCATTTACTATTTTTATTGAGTTTCCTGAATGATTTGCATACTTATTTCTCTACATATTTGATATTTGTGATCTGTGATTACGAACTGGTGCTTTCAACGACAATTGGGTGTTTGTGACCAATTTTGGTGCAAACAGGTTCTTCTTATGGCTTCCATACACACCAAATAAAACATTCCTAGGTTCATACCCATATTCCTTATATTCTATGGTGATTCCTTGTTGCTACTCTACAAGCATTCATAGCTATTTCCTTTATACCCTTAACTTTTACCCTATCTTACCTAGATAGTCATTCCTATTACTTCATATCAAAGTTGATTTGGTTTTCACTGTTCTTTACAAAATCATTTAACTTCGTAGTCATAAAGTACTTATTTAAATTTAATCTTTAGAAATATGAACTTCGAACTTTTAAAACCGTATTTTAGGATCTATGAAGCAATTTCATTTACTAAGTTCCGAAAGTCAATGTTAGCAATTTAAAAAGATCCTTTCCTTTACAGCCTTTTCACAACAAAGATTTTACTTTTTAAAAGTAGAGTGTTAAACTCAAACCATTTATTAAGTTTTGTATTTCGAAAACTCATTTTTTATACCAACCATTTTTCAAAAATGCACTGTTAAAGTATTTCTGAAACATCTTTTATAGCTTTAAACAACAAAACTAAAGTAGAAAAGGAGAACTTTTATTATATTCTTTTCCTATTGCTCATGCTATTTCCATTTTCAACCTTAGCGGAGACACAGGGGGAATTCTAAATGATATGCAATCACTGCACATACTTATGGAAATTATTCATTTTTCCTATGTTATTCCTAATTAGATTACTGACATTATTTTAATATAAATTCCTAACATTGTTTCTATTTGAATCATAATGTTACTACTATTTAACTTTCTTCTACCTAAACTACTCATATTTAAATTGCTTCTCTTTATATAGTTTTTCTTCGTATTTTCTTTATACTAGAATATGCTTCCTTTCTCATTTTTGGTCATCTTTACCCTTCTATTCACTTTACCTCATTTAAAACCAACACCATTTCCTATTGTCCATCCCTTAAAAGAATTTTAAAGCATAGAATTTTAAAAATAAGAAAAATCGCCAAACTATACATACGCTCTATTTTCTACATATTTCAAAGAAAACACCTCTTTATTAAAACCATTTTAACTGAAATTTTCAGTTTAAACGATTTTAATTTCAATTCAACTAGAAATTATATTTAAATAAAATATAAGAAGATGTTATGTGCAAAATTTTGCTATTTTCTTACTTTTCAAAAATAAGGTTTTTCTACCTTTAAATAAATCCTTTAAAAACCGTTTCAAATATATTTTAATTTTTTTAAAGAAAATTTTAAGCCTTTTTATTAAATTCTTTCATATGGAGTCAAACTCAGAGTGGATTTTATTTGTCCCTTCTTATAAACTTCTCTTCTTTTCCACTTACCTTCTGACTTATCTCCATTTGAAATATATTAAGAATCCGGCTATCATCTTGGAGTGACTACTACACACCTTCCTTCGGGAACTAGTTCAGTTCTGATTTATTTATATCTGCAACCTATAGATTCTTTACTTACCAGTTATCTGGATCTAACGTACATCATCAATCGACAATCCTATGGGGATCCACAACCATAGGGAAATCTAGGACCAACAAGGGAGTCATGTACCATCCAACTTCAGGGACCCTTTTATATGCCGAACTCATGCTCTTCTTTAAGTCAATGCCTTAGGGTATGGCCTACCTCCCTAGGGTGATAGGGATAGGCGTATATTTTGAACTCCATTTAATATTCCAACTCATTGTCGCTTTGGAATATGGTCGTCACTACTTCTATAGTCGGAGTTTGTAGGATTTGATATAATATATATATATATATAATTAATTAAAGGTAAAAATATAAGTTCCTCCAGTCAATGTATCATAATTACTATGATCGACCAACTTGGATCTAATACCAAATGTAACAACCCGCACCTTAATGAGCCTGAATTTTCGCTAAATCAAAACCCCAAGTCTACTAGGGTATGGATCGTTCATGATGGTATACTGTAGTAAACAAAAATATATCAGAGAGTTATCTATACGAACTCACATCGAAATAAAAAAATATGATAAAACATATACATACTGGCTAAAGCTAATACCTCGAAACCAATAGCATTCCTCGGATATCTAGTGCTCTTGTTAGTGCAGAAAATGAACGAGGGACTCTGCCTTCTCTCCCTTCCCGCCTAGTACTGGTACTTGTCCTTCTAAATCTATTATGTGGGTTGTAATAAGGAGTAAGTCAGAATAACAGTCTGGTGATTGGTAAGTCACATACTTTATCCATAACACTAATTTATGTCGATTGGTTTCCATTACATCTTATGTCAATTTATTCATAAGTTAGTCATGTTGACTTCACATGTGCGTATGGTACGTCTAACCTACCCCGAGGTGTGAAATAGATATATATATGTGTGTGTGTGTGTAAGCATCGCTGTCCCTCATGGACAAGGATACATTCCCGCTAGTAGCCATAATTACACACTTCGTTGGGCATCCACGAAAGTGTCTGTGACGATCCACATTTCAGAAGGTTTAAATCGACAATAATCCATACATGTCCGACTTAAACAATCCGGAACATAGATGATCAATGGGGTTTATTAAGAAAAATAAGAAAAGAAGAAGCAAACAAACACAGAAACTCGCAGCGGAACGATAGAATATAATAATCAAATAAACAGTTCATGAAGCTGTTTATACTATACATTTGATTATAATCTATACAAAATTTATCAGAGTTATATATACATCAGGGATAAATAAATAATGCAACAGAGAACATGATGCAGGAATACTAATAGTAATAATATACCAAATCTTCGTCCTCCAGAATAAATCTTCAATAAGCTGAAAAAAACTCAGGACTGACCCGAGCGTAATGAAAAGACAAAACACTCGAGTCAGGACTAAAATATTCTTATGTGAGTCAAATCGATATCGCATATAACATGAGTGCCATGGTGTTAGAGATGTTTACGGGGTTTCACATCTTCTATCTAGTATATAACGTGCGTACAATAACTCAAGAGATGTTACGGGATTTTCCATCTCTTAAGGATCCGTCAAAATATTTATATGTCGTAGAATACGCTATATATATACTGTCTAATCAGTAAAATAAATATCAAAATAGTGTTAAGGCTTTACATTGATCCCCCTTAATGTGTTATTAAGCATTGTCGTACAGTTTGCATATAAAACACCAATAAACCGTCGGTGGATAGGTATGCACCGTGATACGACAACACTAAACCAAAATCGTAGGGGTCTCGTATAAGGATAAAAGTATGACAAGGCATGTGAGGCAATGCCCAAGGTACGATACTACCAGTTTACCCTTCCCGGCTGGTGGTAACGCATCATGGCCATGACCGCCCACCGCGTCTAACACTCCCATAATCGAAGGGTGATCACCAACAACAACCGAAATAAGGGTATTAAAACGAAGAAGTGTGTCCGCTCGGGGTAGCTAGCCCGCTTGGCCGGTACGGCTCCTGTTTTAGTCATTTCAAATTGGCACAAGTGCTAGGCTAATCCATCATCATTCTCTTTCTTCAAATCCAGCAAACGATGCCAAATCCAACCACTTAGTTCTGGATCATCCACCGCATACACGGTTGTTAAAGTGGTTCCAATATTGACAGAGAGTATGCCAATAAGAGGCCTCGGTCTCTTTAACAACCAAATGTTGTTTTACACACCGGTTGGTACTTTTATATTTCGAAAACAATTCGTACTTGATATCAAAATATCATATTTGCTTCAAAATCAAATCCATTTTGAAATCATCATATTTACTCAAAATATGCCATTTTATTTCAAAATCATTGTCGCCTTAATATCATGATTTCGCTTTTAAAATTGTTTCAAATTTTAATTTAGGTTATAACCTTATTTTAACCCAATTCGTATTTAAATCCAAGATTTTAATATAACATTCCACCCTTTTAACCAGTTTGAGTTTTTAGAAAATAGTTTAAATAGTTTTAAAATAGTTAAAATAGTTTAATAGAAAATAGTTTGAGTATTGAAAATGGTTTATGTAGTAAAATAGTTTGGAAAATCAAAATAATTTGTATATTTAAGAAGATAGATTTTTAATAGTTTATATTAAAATAATTTATTTGAAAATAGTTTCAAAGTCAAACCGATTCAATTCCAAATTTCACAATTCAAATCACTTTAAATTTCCATTTTGATTTAATCGATTCAATTCCGATTTCAAGTCGAATTTTACTTCGATTCCAAACTAATTTCACTTCCAATTCCAAATTAATTTCAATTCCAATTCTAAATTGATTTCAATTCCAATTCCAAATTTAAACCATTTCGATTTATATCAATTCCAAGTTCAATTTTTAAAATATTGATTTGAAACACTTAAATCAAATTTACCTTCAATACCCAATTTAAAATCCAAGTTTCAAATATAAATCAATTCCAAGCTCAATTTCGAAATATCATTTTATACCACTTTTACTAAGTAATATTCAAAATTCGAATAAAAGTCCAATCCTTTAAATCAAATCAATTTCTGAAATTTAAATCATATTCCAATTATAACTTCAAATTTCAAATTCGATTATTTAAACAATTCCTATTAACAAATTTCAATTTCAACATTTTGAGCTCAAGTTCAAAAATAATTCAATTCCCATAAATTTGATTTTTATTTCTTAAATCAAAGTCATTTAAATAATTTCAAATTAAAATTTTGAAATCATTTAATTTAACCGATCCGGTGTCCGTATATAATTTTCTATCCTATGGCCAAGTGATTAGTTATTTCAATTTAATTTCGGGGATGGATATATATCATTTTAATCCAAAATAAATGTCATAGGTATATATCATTTCAACCTATTTCTTAATTTATTCGAAACAATTCAATTTACAGTTTTATATACTGTAAATAATATAAAGGATAATAGCAGGATATATCAAAATTAATAAACATCCAAATCATCCAAAACATCAATCAATAGCATCCATCACAATCAACATCCAAATCAGCCAATAATTCACAACAATTTCATAGTTATCAATATTAGGTAATTTACTGAGAATTAAATTCCAATTTCAAATTTTACTGTCAATTATAATACCTACAATCAATTCATATGTCAATTTCAATCAATAAAACAAGCTAACTTTACGATTCAATTTTAATGAACGTAAAATATTATAGTACATCGTGAGCGTTAAAAACCCTCACCTTTCATTTTCTGTTGTCGCTTTCGTATTTTGGTTTCGATTAAATTCGAACGCGTTCGAATATAATTGAAAATTCTAGAAGTTCCAACTTCAATCAATCCAATTCCTATGCGTCTTATCCATCAATACGAATGCAATGCAACAAACCGTGTCTCGATTGGACCTAAAATGAAAGAGATATGAAATTTCTAAGAATTGGAATTTTATTAAATCGATTTATATTACTTAATTTCAAATAAAACCATTACCCAGCCCACAAATGCAAGTTCGACCCATCTATGCTTCTTCCCCAAAACGAGCTTCCCTGATATAACCTGTTTCCAGACCTCTTTTTTTTCTTTTCTTTTTTTCACTTTTCTTTACCATATCTTTTTTTTTCATTCATTCACGGCCCAAGCCCAAACGAATAGTTTCTTCCCCAATCTCCAATTTGCTTATACATCGCCTGCAACCCAATGTCGCATGCACGCGTATCACTGACATGACCATCCCATCGAGGATTTTCCCAACCAACGACGTAATCGAACTCCTCATCAAAAACTTCACCTTCCAGTCCCCTCAGATCGAAGGCCGAACTCCCCTAACATGTCGCGACTCACCCACCTCCCCTACGCTGCCACTATTCGATTGCAACTCCCAAACTTCAACCGCGACCCATAAAAGCTTTGTCGTAGGTGCTGCCGATCTCGATGAACTCGAATTCCATGCCTAAATCATCAAACTCCATCTCTGTCAAGGAAAAATCAAAACCATAGTTCTAAAGCTTCCATTGTACTCGATTTAAGAAACACCAGACATGGCCGCACCTTCCATAAATCATACCAGATCGAAGCTTTAGATGAATTAGGATTTTTAGAGCTGGTTTCGTATTTTTTTGTCAAGTAAAGAATTGGATTTTTGAAATTTTCTTTGCTTTACTTTTTTCTCTTTTTTGGCTCGGCTGTGTTATTTAAACGAGAAGAAGAGGAAGCTTTTTAAAGAAGCAGATAGGCACTAGGGTGGCTGTGATGGTAAGTATGTGGGCTGATGTGAGAGAATGTGGGCTGTGGTCAAAATCAAGAATATATATTATTTAAATTCGAAAATATCTAGCTAAAATTTTCGGATCCCAATCGAGGTGTGCCACTAGGCGTTTATAATGTTATAACCCTATTCCGAATGCAATGGAACAAGTTTCAAAACCCAATTCGATCGTATGGAGAAGATAGCTTTTTGTACCCAATTATTATATTAAATTTTCGATATTAATTTCCATGCGTTTTTATCCCGTACGATCAAACGATAACTCCAAGCGCTACGAAATTTGAAATCTGATAATAATACACTATTACGGATCCAATGGAAGTGGTTTTGTCGAATTCCGAGGTTGTGCCTTGGAAGGCTATTTTTATATGCTAATTTAAATGAGTTATTTTTAACATCGAGTAAATCACTTTTAAATTCAATTTAAAAGTTCTATTACCTTCATTCTTATGAATATAAATTTAATAAGCCTTTAAACTATTTTTTTCCAAATAAAAATCCAAGATTCAAATTATTTTAACGATTTCAATTATTTAATTCAACATTAAATTATCAATAAATCATTATATTTGAAATTCGAGTTATTAAATCTATAAAATTAATTTTCAAATATTTAAAATCAATTAAATAAACAATTGCAAATAACCGAAAACTCTGAGTCATTATAGTGTCTAGACCGAATTGCCCACACACATCGTGGAACCTCCCATTATTGCCTAATAATGGAATTATAACTAATTATCTGTATTACCAACTCGTCTTGAAGATTTATCTTATCGTACTTACACATTGAGAGGAGCCCGCAATGCTAACTCGTGCTAAAGATGTCTTAGGGTCCGTTGCATCTATGTCCAAGCACAATGGTAATACCACTTATGGCATCGGTCGGGCACCTAACAACAGTGTCACGACCTAATTATCGTATGCAACATGGAACCTCCTATTAGTGTCGTCAACACACCTCTCCAGGCATCCACCAAAAGTGTTGCACATCCATCGAGGAACCTCCTGTGAGTACCTCTTATGAACAAACTGCCATATGCCAATGGCAACGCCTCTTATTGCATCACACTGGGCATCCAACAACAGTGTCCAGGCCAAATTGCCAGCATGCACCGAGGAACTTGTTGTTAGTATCGGGCTACTTGCGATTGAAACATCTTATATTCCCATGGAACTTATAGTTGGAGATGTCCCACATCAGTACAATGTATACACAATTGCTGGTAGCCCCTTACAGAGGGTAGACTTTAGTTGTGTATCATTACCGACCTCGCATCTCAACCCATACAAATGATGCATATTTATAATTAACTTAATTATTGGGCTAGACCCACTAATCCACACCTGTCGTAAACGTATTCTTGAGGCCATATAATATCAACTGGAAAATAATTACGCCTCCTTAGTTCTATTATTAGTATTCATTTACTTACCATGACCTTACTTCTTTATTTCAACTAATACAATTAAGTATATTTAGTACTACTTTTTAATTAATACCATTAAGCATTTTTACTATATCTCTTCAATTAATATCATTAAGTATAATTTTCTATTTCTTTTCAGTTGATGCCCATTTTAATGAGATTACTATAACTTCCCTAATTCTTCAATTCATTATCTTATTCATGTTTAGCGCTAATTATTTATTTTCTAACCTATATCTCATCGCATATATTTAATCGACATCAGAATTATTATTATTTCTATTTGTAACACTTAATTTTAGATTTAGGGATTTCTATATTTTAATGTATTGGAATTAAATCTTCTCAAAAAGGAAATGTTATCACTATAAATTCTCACAAATTATTTAAAAGAGGAATTGTGTTGTGTTTGGAATTATAAGAAATTACTCTTTCTATTTTTTAATGAAATAGACAGTACAAAATACGATAAACATCTTTATTTTGCACATCATTTTCTTTTGGGCATATTCCTTGTTATTTCAAACAACACGCACTTTCATATAAAATTGTAAATTTGGATAATTTATAGAAATTCACAAAGAAACATTCTTCATTCTAATGAATTAAAATATAAATTTAAATCCCAAATCAGATTATAACATCTTCAATTCAAGTTCAACGATTTATAACATTAAATTAACAAAATCTGGAATTTATAGACAATCTTATTCAAAAATTTATTCCATAATTTTAAGGATTACTTTCACCCTTATATTCCAGATTTAGGTGTATACAAAATTAATAATCTACCGAATATGTAGGCAAGAAATCTCAAGTTCATTTTTTATACATATATTTAAACCTACAGTCCATGATTAATATTTAGGCACAAAAGAAAAGTACACATAAATGAAATAAATCTAATATTATATAAAATATGTACTTTCCCACTCACCTCTAAGCTTCCAGAACTCCATACCTAAATCTGCTATTCCTGATTGACTCCCTTTCTTTCTACCAAAATATGTATCAAAGATATATACATATTATTAGAATTATAGATCCGAGAAGCGATTTT
Organism: Allium fistulosum; assembly: GCA_030737815.1. NCBI lineage: Eukaryota > Viridiplantae > Streptophyta > Magnoliopsida > Asparagales > Amaryllidaceae > Allium > Allium fistulosum. The sequence continues at coordinate 424,461,847 of CM060908.1, forward strand.
AATTAAACGTAGATTTAGATTTACTATTTTACCTTTTTCTTTAGTGAATCGATTCGACCGTATTCTTCTTCTCTTTTGTTTTCCACTATTCTCCACTTATATATATATATATATATATTAATTTATAATTTCTACAATCCTTAGAATTTGTGGAGAAGAGAAAATGCCAGAGCTTTGCTCTTGATTCAGAAAGCATGAGAAGGAAAGTGAGGGGCTATGCTTGTATTTATAGGCATTCAAATCAATTCCATCCGTTAGATTAGACTATATTGATCTGAGCCATTTGACCTACGGTTATTATCAATCGACAACCTACCATCGGTTGACAGCTCCCGTTTCACTGGTCAACTGGTTGAACTTGGGGTGTCAACCGGTGATGCTGCTTTTGTTAAGTAATATGTTTTGTTTGATTCCTTTTAAATGTAATTTGATTTGATTTGATTTAGCTGACGGCTACTTTAATGTTAATTTTTTGTTTAACATTTACTTTAATGCCACATTAATGATGTTTATTTTCTTAATACATATATAATTATTTTCGATTGAAACCTTCAAATGTTAATAAATTTTTCGTTTGAAATCTAATAGTAAAACTTTATATATGAAAATTGATCAGAAAATCACCATGAACACAACGATGTAAGTTTTGTCGCCAAATTCTTACATTTGTGAAAATTCCTTTTTTAGGAATTAATGATTATTTTTTAATTCTTTTAAATTAACCGTCGTTTAATTTATGGGGTGTTACATCTACACGTAATAGCTCTAGCTTGAGTTTTCTCAACAATTAGTGTATATACAAGTAATCTATAAATATAAATAATACATGACAACTATATCAAAAATTCATAATCTATAATATTGTAATAAACCGCCCTTTCTAACACTCTGAAATCAACATCGAATGACAACATTTGACTTCCAAATACCACAAAAGATAGATTGTTGGGAAATAAAATTTAAAACAAACATTATTCTAAGGTATAATGATATAATCTTATAGGAGAATGATAACATATAATATGCTGAATATACATGGACAAAATATGAGAAATAATACAAAAGAGATATCTCTAGTGGAAGTAATGAAGGGTAAATATCAATACATAAAGTCATAATAGAATATCAGATACATCAAGTCTCAAATACATATATGTCATGTACTACTACAATATCAAGTATATATACAAAATATCGATACCGCCTTCGAAGAATGCTCCTGCTATCCTGAATGCCTATCCCCAAAAGTACCTAACTCCTAAACTACTCAATCAAGTACTTGAGAGTTTTCATGACATAAAAAAGCGAAGATAAAATGCGGGTCAGATAAAATGCCTGGTGTGAGGGGAACTATCTCAAAATACTGTATATTAAAACTATATGCAAATAAGTAGGAACTAATAAGGCACAACTGGTCCCCTCCATAATCGTAGCTCAGGGGTAATCCAGACTGTCCATAAACAAGTAAAGTAAACCTATCCAAGAGATAGAAATTATACCATATCATGCTCTTCTCCTATAGACAATGTGTTAGCACGCCTATTATAATGTAACTAAAATGTAATGATATATCATGAAAAAGTTACCAACTATGCAAATGTGGAAACAACGCAGATATCATGATGCAAACATATCCTAAAATACATGACAATATTATCAAACAACTAATATAACACACAATGTAACTTTAAGTGATAAACAAAGAATATAAATTGATACTTATCATTGCTGATGATTGGAGTCAGTGGTAGACTCATGCCTAAGATAAATAGAATCAGTACGTCATTGTACTATAGACCCAATTTGCATCCAGTGTGATCAAACTCGTGTAGGTCTCACCGTAACCCTTAGTGAGCATCACTGATATATGACCTACTTTATATACCTAAAACTTGAGTCTGTGTTAGACATCGATCATAATCCAATGATGCCTATTGAGGATCCAAAATAAATAGAGTCGGTACCTCAGTGTACCATGGACTTCGAGTCGCATCCAGTGTGATTGAACTCATGTAGATCTCAACATACCCCTTACTGAGCATAAGTGATATACGATCTACTCTATTTACTTGAAACCTACATGGACCTCACCCTTTATCTCGGCAAGCATAAGTGATATATAATCAACTCGTAGATGATTGCCATCATCTTCCTCTCGGTCATCATGGATTTCTTAATAAACTCACATGACATCTTTATAAAAGAGAACGATGGGTGTATCCCGTACAATATGCCATGAAGACCACAAAGGAACACCGATGCCGTAAATAAATAAATATATATATATCAAATATAGCGTCATTTAATCAAATATGCATATCACAAATGAAGACCGATATCTCGCCGTTTATCTATATGGATGGTCACCACTAAAAGTCCAGTAATATGCATGGCCACTAATATAAGGTCAATATGATGTATGATCACTAATATAAGATCCATTATATGTGCGATCACTAATATAAGACCGATACAATTTATCAAGCTATACGTACCCCGAGTCAAAGCCCGAAGGTATGGATTTACTTTGTTCGATCGTACATGCTCGTCGAACGTAATCATGTGACAAACCATCATACCGATCTTGTGCCCGATCGTAGTTGATCCTATAAGGAATCACTTAACATTTACTTTTGGATCCCGAGCATCGCCTTGCTTTCTGCCTCTTTAAGTAGCCCATAATCTTTCCAAAAGTTGCACCGAGGCTTCGCACGAACCCACCTTCGAACGGGGAAAGAAACCCCAATAAAATGGCATCTGGCCTAGGCTTTACTGCTCAGGCCAGTGCACCATCGATCTACCAGTGTTCTATCGTCGATCGACCAGTGGTAGCCTATCCTAGGAAGTAAAGCCTAGGGTAGGTGCAACCGATTGCTACGACCATAAACTGGCACGACGTTTCCTTTGCTGCTTCGCCCGATGAGTCACCTAGCTTCCAAAGCCCGCCTTCATTCCATGGGACCTCCTCTGATGTTCATTGGTTGATGTTTTGGAAGTGGTTTGTTAAGTATTCAAAAAAACCAATTTCGATATCAAAATCCACTCTTTGCACGAGTAGAGTTTTACGGGAAAGTATAACGATCCGGCATTCTCTAACATGCCAAAACGAACTCAGCTGACCCCCACATCTCATGTGATGTCTGTATCTGTGCCAATGCACCCTATTCGTGCACATTTATATTCACACACTCAAATAACCACATATTTACTTTAGAAATCATATTTCAAACTTCATCGGGGCAATCGTTCGATCCGGTAATCTCTCCTGCAACTTAGCGCAGCCGATGGCCGTTATGGCTACATAATATTGCTCACAACTTAATGATATACCTGTATGGATATTTCCATACATGTGTACATACATTGAAATAAGTAATTAAATTGTTTAATAATCAAATCTCACTTTTATTTACTAAATCATTTCAGTAAAAGTCAAATCTTTTTTCTATTATTTTATAAAATCATTTTGTTATTTTATAAAATATAAGACTAGCTTATAAATCATTTTTAAGCCCTTTAAACCATTTTAAAAGTCATATCTTATCTTCAATTTGTAATAAAATATATAATAAAATTTCTCACTAGTATAACGACAAATTCGAGTTTAGTTAATTTATAATATTGCTAGAAACTAATATCATCGCTATCTAGCTCTATTCAATACGAATAGAACATAAGATAAATATACGGTAATCAACTATTCTGAATATTTACTCAAACAAATCTAAACAAATGGAGAAATAATTTCATATATATTTATTTTCTACCTCTACAAGGTAATATTTTTTAATATATATAGTCATAGGGATTTGTACTAAAATATAAATTCAGAGCTATAATTCCACTCACCTGAATTATAAATTCTCAAGTGTCCAAATCCAGTCAAAGGCCATACCATGTCATAGATAATCCCACTATGAGTGCAACGATAAAGACCATGTCTCGATAAGATCTTATATGCAAGAGATACGAATTAAATATGAAACATGATTAATTGAATAATTAATTTATCACTAATTACCTCTTTGTTCTTTAATCCCCTTTCATAATACTTCTTCTCCATCCCTGTGCACAGGCCGTGCACAAAGGATCCACCACTCCACCTTCTCTCTCTTCGAATTCTCCTCGCACATAAGACAATTCGACGAATGATAGATTGCCTCCAAATACACTTCGTGCAATCGTCATGACGGACCCCGCCATAGGAAGTCCACACCTCCCCTCCAATTACCAACCTACATCTGCTCCATATGTCCATACTATGTTGCGAATTGCCTTAGTATGCCAGAGTTTCGGCTATTAGTGCCTAAAGGTGCGTGTCGCCAAGAGAAGTGCAACCGTGCCCTTCGTTTAGCCTATCTCCATCCCAAGGTCCCCCTAAGCTTAACCCTAGCTTGACGTCATGATTGTTAAGTTCGACCAAGCATTGCATACCCTTTAATCTTCATATAAATTTAAAGCCCTCCTCACCGTGATCTCAACGGATCTGGTCTCATCAATTTTCATGGTTCGGAGCTCATGATTTTTATTTTGGAAGGTGGAGGCAATTTATTTCATTTACTGGAGAGGAAAAACGGGAAGCAAAGGGGGAGAAATGAAATGAGAAAAAGTATAAGTGTGGGGGTTTATATATATATATATATATATATAATTTGATTTCTCAAATAAACCTCTATACATTTCAAGCTCGTATGATCACATAGCACATCGGATCGCAATGAAACTCGTCAACGCACATCACCTCATTTCTCTGGTCCCAATGGTATAAATTTCATCGTTATCCGAGATAGCGCTCCAGGATGGTAATTTCATGCATTTTGAGGTTGTTTTTGACCATCGGATCACCTAATTCCAAATATAGCGATATTTATACTCATTTTGATTTGCAACGTCGATCCGGACTCAATGGATGTGGTCTCGAGTCCTTAAACTGTATGCGAAAAGTCATATTTTGGACCTTCAATTCAATAACGATTCAATATTTAAATTGATTATTTAAATATCCTATCATAAAAAATGCGGGTTGTTACGTTCTCCCCTCCTTAAAAGGATTTCGTCCTCGAAATTCCCAAAGTAAGAAAATGTATTCTGAACCTTAGGCTTTCAAAATCTCTTGTTTTGAAAAAATTCGCCAGCACCTCCTTTATGCGACTAGCTTCAGAAAAATCCCAAAACAATAGAGATACACACACACACACATCTCACATCTGAGGCATCTCATATCTAAGGCATCTCATTTCTAAGGATATACAAGCATATATACCTAGATCTTACTTACCTCTTTTATTAGCAAGCATATGCCATTTAGGTGCGAACATAAGTAAGTATTCATCCTAATAATGCATAGTTGATTCCATGTACCTGATTATGTACTCAACAAAGAGGAATAAACACAATTGCAATATTAACCATGGATTTAAGAATGCTAAATCATATATTGCAATTGTCTCAAATGAGCATGTTATATCCAACCATGTAACTAGCATCTCTAGTGTAACAAGCATTTCTCATGCAACAACATAAAATTTGAACATGTATAATTTTAGCGTAGTAATCAATACTATCACCACCATACATGATTATCAATTGGAGAGTAAGCACAAATGAGTCGGTATCTAAATATACCATTGACTCTGTAACACCCCATTAAAATGAACCCTAAATAAATGAAGTAAATTGAATTAAATATGATAAGGGTTGAATATGAAATTTTTATAAAAGTTCGAATTTGACCACGAAAGTTATTCTGTTGCATTCGTGGCGAAATTCTGATCTGTTTCCATATATAATATGCTAAAACGGAGCTCAAGCAAAGAAGTTATGAGCATTTGAAGTTTTCAAATTCAAATGAGAAAACAAATTTAGGGTTTAAATTTCAAAAATTAGCTTGGGGGCTAAGTAAACGTTTAATTAACGTTTAACGTTAAAAAGTTAATTAGGGAATAAAATAATTGTACAACGGAACAAAATAAACATTTCCCGAAATAGAGGAACGCTCGACCTATATAGGTCTACCAGTCAACCATAGTGGTTGATCGGTCGCACTTAGGCAGTCGATCGCTTGGCAAACGAAAGTTGCCAGTGGCGGCTAGGGTTTGAAGCTATGTTATATTAAGTTGTGCACTTCAGATTTATCTATTTCTTGCCTACTTCCATCCTACGGTTCTAGTGAATTTCAACCCCTATAAATAAACCTATCCTCTCCACTTTTTATTCATTTTTATTTTGGAGAATACGACAAAATTGCTATCACTCTCTAATAAGATTAAGAAACTTCATAGAGAATTCAGGTAAGAATTCAACGTATTTCTTATTTGTTTCTTCTTCGTCCAATCTATTATTATCCTATTCTTCTCCAACTATTCTGAATCTAATGAATATATATACCTCTTCCCTATTGTGTGTGTGTGTGTGTATATCAAAAGAGAGAGATTCTAGAAGAGACTGAAAGGCTATAATCCATTTAAGTGAAGCAAAGGCTAATCTATGAGTGGAAACCTTAGTATTTCTTTTCAGCAATTGTTTAATGTATTTCTTTTTGGATTTGAATATGCCTTATTTTAGGATTTCGAAAATAAGATAGATAAAATCCCCTAAAATTCCTTTTTATTTCGAAATGTCAATTCTATTTTGAGATTTTCAATTATTAAATTAATTTGATGGAATTTGTTTCGTTTATGCAATTATTGATAATTTCATAATTTATTCCACTTCTCCTTCTTCTTTGGGTCAAATTATGATCCTTCAATAAAATAAGGGGTTTACATTACGAATTCTATTCATAGTTTACACCATTTATTCTTATCTATTTCTTTATAAAAGAGGGGTTGAATAGAATATGAGGTTTAGCTTATAATTCTTATTGTTAGGATATTCCACTGAATTGGTGTAATAAATTGAGTTTCAATTTTATTTATAAGTATGCTATTGCAGTTTTGGTTATGAATATTCATTACCTATTTTGGATATTAGAATCCCATAAAATCTTGGGAATTTGAAGAAAATGGACTTACAATAATATTTGGTTAGGAGATTGACATTTAACGCTAGTTTAGAGCGTAAAATCCATGCGTTTAGAACTTATTAGGCGCAAACATTTATTTATCTCTATTTGCGTAATTAACGTATAATTACTATATATATGGCGTAGTTAATTAGGCATTTATTTTCATTTGTTTCCACCATTAGAAAGGTAATTGATTGTTAGGCAAAAATAAGAGGATACTCTTATTATAGCCTAATTATTATTTTAAGGCGTTATAAGGAAGCTTCCTTATAAGGCCTTATTTAGGAAATGGTGAGATGAGTGTGTGTGTGTGTGTGGAGAATAATTAATGTATGGCTAAGTCATAGGGATGCGAGGTCAATAGAGTTACATGACGGAAGTTTGCCCTTCACTTTAAGGCTACCTGCAGTTGTAAACACTTTAATTAATGTGAGATGTCCTTATGATAAATATCTGTAATGATGCGAGGTTGGTCCCAAATTCTGTAGAGGAAATCCGCCTAGCTAATCTGGCTACCGGTTCCTACAGATAGCGGACTAACATGAGACGTCATTATGAGTATAAGCCATAAGATGAAGGGCCTGCTTCAGGGTCTTGAGGTATTAAGTGGTTGGACCCACCTATTTTTCCTAGATGAAGTATTAAATGGCCAAAGGGACACGTGAGGTGGTATCTCTACAGGGGTCCGCTTCTGGAAATAGGCAATAAATGATGGGTTCTGCCTTAATTAAGGTATTAAATGACCAGAGTCTGCCTATTTTTCACATGGAAGTATTAAGTGGCCTAAGAAATTCCATATTATGTCAGCTAGATAGTACCATTGAGGAGCACGCCTTGGAAATAGGTATTAAATGATGGGGTCTGCCTTAATTAAGGTATTAAATGACTGTAGTCTGCCTATTTTTCAAGAAAAGTGGCTTAGGTAGCATCTCTCGCATTATTTGTTGTTTATGACAATAATTGGATATGGGATTTTAGAAACCTGCTTCTCGAATGGAAGATATTAAGTGGTTGGATCCCTCTCCTTTCCTTATAAATAAGTATTAAATGGTTTTATGTTCATATACATATTCTTATTTTGAAATATACCGCGCAAGTACTCAAAAGGTAAGATTCGATGTTTTTATTCACCAAACACTTGTTGTTCTGACTCCCTCCTCATTACAACACAGGTTAAGGATGGAGTAATGGTGGTGATGATGCTTAGAGATGGAGAAGCTTGGCTTGTGGTGGTATTTGTTATTATTACTTGCTTTTATGTGTACCCATGTATTTAGACAATTGTTGTAACGGATATTATGTTATGGTTTTTATGTAATTTTGTATTATGACATTTTTATGGGTTTGAAATAAATGGGTACACTCTGCTATTATATTTTGTTCCATCCGCAGTGAAATCTAAAAGTTTGGTCATGGCTCTATAATGTTACTTCTTTTTACTACCAACGACTTACCTTAGAATGGATCATTTCGATTGGCCTTTTTTGGATCGAAATTTAGGCATGTTCTAGCGTGGGTAGTTACATTTTGTATCCGAGCCTAGGTTACCCCATTAACGAGGAAAAAATATATGTACGAGAAATGTATTTGTTATTTTGAAAAAGGTTTTTCAAAAAGAATTTCCAAAGAATTCTTACTATATATACACACACCCTTTCTTCTTGAATAATGCACGTACACTAGGCAACCTTTTTCTTTCAGCATGTAAATACTATCTTAGGAAATTGTCACTAAAGGTTTAACCTACAGATAGTTGATATGGATAATAATCATTCTTCTTCTAGTCAAGGGAACCCTACCGCAGAAGACCACCCTTTCGAGGAATGCCCGAAATTTTTAAACAATATCTTAGGACTATCAGCAGATTCCTATTCCTCCAACTGCATCGTTAGCACCCACTTCCCCGCCCGTTGATGTAGCACCCCATCCTGTCGACTTTCCTAAGTTGTGTAAGGACTTTCTCCATATGGGAGGGAAGACATACTCTAGAACTAAAGGATATTCGGAAGCTAAAGCTTGGATTAGTAACTGCGAGAAGATATTTAGAGAGCTTGGTCAGGATGATCAACTAAGAAGAAAAATAGCAGCTTGGCACCTCGGGGAAGAAGCCTTGAATTGGTGGAACTTTATGATTGATGAGCACCCGAGAAGGATATTCTCTTGGGATGAATTTAAGGACCGATTTAAGATGAGATTCATGTCTAGAGCAAAGGTTAGTTGGCAATTTGAAAAGTTCATTCAGCTAAGATAAGGAGATTCTACCCTTAAGGAGTACATAGCTAAGTTTACAGAATTGGCTAAATTCGGGATGGGCCTAATAGACACACCTATGAAAAAAAGCCATGAAGTTCATGAAGGGCTTAAATTCCATGCTAAGAGAAATGTTGTTGACCCAAGTACCTATTGTCGCCACGTATAAGATGTTGGTAGAAATGGCAATCATGCATGTGGCCAATGAGGAAGATAAGGGAATAGAGAAGGAGAAGTCTGCACTGACCCAAAAGCAAGGAGGGTCCAAGAAGAGGAGCTTTTGGTCCAACAAGAAGTCGAAGGGGAAGTTTAAGAAGGATGGGAAGGTGTCTCAGAAATGCCAAAGGAAGGGCCATGAAGCTAAAGATTATAGGGTGAGTCTAATGAAGAAAGCCTTTAAAGGTAGGTGCTTTAACTGCCAGGAGGAAGGGCATTACAAGAATCAATGTCCTAAGATGGCTAACGAAGGATCAAGCGGACAGGCATATGTTATTAAAGTCGTCCATATTGCTGGTAAGCCACCAAGGGACCAAGGAAAAGCATCTCTAGGAGGTATAACTCTTATTTTTGGGGTTACTATTCGTACCCTATTTGATTCAGGGGCATCACATTCCTTTATAGCTAGGGATGTAGTAAATTCCTTAAACCTTCAAACTCAGATGGTCAATAGCCAAATAAAGGTTTCCAATTCCATTGGGGGTTCAACCCATCTTTCACTTATTTGCAAAGAACTAGTGTTAGACATATGCGACATTGATTTCATATGTACTGCGTACGTTCAAAATTTTAAGGGGTATGGGCTTATCTTGGGTATGGATTGGTTGTCATATTATGGAGCCATTTTTGACTGTGATAAGATGGTACCACGATTAAGGAATTGTGGAGTTCGTGACCTAGAAGTTCTTTGTACAACCAAAGCTTTAGTTGAGTTAAGCCATTTATACTCACTAAATCTATCTGCTGTTGGAGAGCCATCATCTGCACCCATAGTTTGTGAATTTCTTGATGTCTTTGAGGAGGTCTGCGGCCTCCCACCCCATAGGGAGATTGAGTTTCGAATCGATTTGGAGAAGGACGCAAGACTCGTTGCTCTGCCTTTCAGACATATGGCCTTCAAAGAAAGAAGGGAAATGGATAGGCAAATCTCAGAGCTATTGAAGAAAGGATTCATCTGTAGGAGTAGTTCTAAGTGGGAGCGCCTGTTGTTTTTGCTACTAAGGCAGATGGTTCTTTGAGACTTTGCATCGATTATAGGGAGTTGAATAGGTTGAGAAGGAAGAATAGGTACCCTCTACCTAAAATTGATGACTTGTTCAACCAGCTTGTAGGGGCTAAAATCTTTTCCCAATTAGCAACTTAATTCCATCAGTTAAGGATTGTAGAGGAAAGAAAGCCGAAGACTTCATTCTGTACTCTAAATAGGCTCTATGAATGGGAAGTAATGCCTTTTGGATTGACGAATTCCCTAGCATACATTGTGGATTTGATGAGTAGAGTATTTAGAGGGCAACTTAATAAATTTGTCATGGCATTTGTTGATGATATCTTGGTTTTCTCCAAAGGCAAGAAGGAGCATGAGGACTATCTTAGGGAGGTATTAGAGACCTTGAGAAGAAACCAACTCAAAGCCAAGTTTTCTAAATGCTACTTTTGGAAAATATAGTTAGGTTCCTTGGGCATATTTTTATGAAACAAGGATTGACTATGGACCCTGCTAAAGTGGAATCTGTCCGAGGATGGAAGACTCCTAGTAATGCATCAGAGGTTTGGAGTTTTCTAGGGTTGGTAGGCTACCATAGGAAGTTTATCAAGAGCTTTGCACAAATAGCAGCCTCTTTAACCCGATTGACTAAGAAAAATCTAGTTTTTGTTTGGGATGATAGATGCACCAAGGCATTTGAGAAGCTTAAGGAGTCATTGACTAGTGCACATGTGCTCACTATTCCAGATGGAACCAAGCCAATTACGGTTTTCACGGATGCATGTGGCACAGGATTAGGGGTAGTTCTTATGTAAGAAGGGGAGGTAGTTGCCTATGCTATTAGACAACTGAAGGACCATGAGAAGAGGTCTCCTGTGCATGATTTAGAATTGGTAGCCATTGTTTTTGCTTTAAAGATGTGGAGGCATTATCTCTTGAGGGAAATGTTGAGTTATTCACTGATCATAAATCATCGAATACATGTTTTTCCAAAAAGATTTGAATCTTTGGCAGCAAAAGTGGATGGCGTATGTAGAATCCTTTGACTTTAGTATTCAACATACCCCTGGAAAAGGATACGTAGTCGCCAACGCCCTTAGCCAGAGACACGCTACCCTAGGTGCTATATATGAATGGAGACAGTTGGGGTTTCTCTTGAATTTTAACCTCCAACCGTATATAGAACTCATCTAAGGTTTTCTATTAGTTATGGAGATTAGACCAGCCTTGATGGATCCTATAAGGCATGAGCAAGTGAAGGATGAGGAGTTAGTAGAGATTTTGGAAAAATTGAGAAAAGGAAGCATTTTCCCCAAGCTAAGAGGTATTCAGTTGATGAGAAGGGATGTTTGAGAAGAGATGGATATCTTTGTGTTCCAATGATTAATGATTTGATGAGAGATGTGCTTATGGAGTGTCACCACTCAATGATGACCATTCATCCCAGAAGAGATAAGATGCACAAGGATACGAAGAGAATTTCCTTTTGGAATGGAATGTAGAGAAGCGTAGCTGAGTTTGTTGCTAGGTGTTTGACATCTCAGAAAATAAAAGCTGAGCAAGGGAAGCCTGGTAGATTGTTATTACCTTTGGAATTTCCGACTTGGAAGTGGAAACATATTTCGATGGATTTTGTGGAAGGATTTCCTAAAAGTCAGAAGGGAAATGAGGCTATTTGGGTTGTTGTGGACAGAGTCACTAGAGTGCTCATTTTATTCAGATTAGAAGAAATAGGATTAGTGCCTCTCTTGCACAGATTTATATTAAGGAGGTAGTTCGTCTACATGGAATTTCTGTAAGCATGGTTAGTGATAGGGACCCTTTGTTCACTAGCGAGTTTTGGAGGAGCCTACAAACAACTTTGGGAACTTCTTTAAACCATAGCACGACATATCACCCACAAACTGACGGACAAACATAGAGGGTGAATAAGATTTTGGAGGACTTATTGAGAGCTTGTGTCTTGGATTTCGGAGGGCATTGGGATCAGCATCTACCTTTGGTTGAGTTTGCGTATAATAATAGCTATCAAGCGACGATTGGTGTTGCCCCTTTTGAAGCACTTTATGGGCGGCCATGAAAATCACCTAGTTGTTGATGGGAAACCGCCGACAAAGTATTACGTGGACCCGATTTGATCCATGATACTAGAGAAAAAGTAGAGTTGATTAGGCAAAGGTTGAAGGTAGCGCAAGACCGTCAGCAATCTTATGTAGATAAAAGAAGGAAAGAGCTTGAATTTAAGGTTGGAGATATGATATTTGTAAAAATCTCCCCTCTTAGAAAAGTTGTTAGGTTTGGAAAGTCTAGAAAATTAGCGCCTAGATTTGTTGGGCCATTCAGAATTCTGGAAAGAATATAAAATTGACATACCATATGGAGCTTCCTGACAAGTTGGCAAGATTCCACAATGTTTTCCACGTTTCTCACCTTAGGAAATGCCTTCATGACACCGCTAACAGAATATAGCCTGATCAATTGGGGGATTTTGAGATGGAGCCGGCAGTGCCTCATGCCACCGCATGCATTGTGAAGCATGGTACTAGGAGATTCAACAATAAAATAATTAGGTTGGCCCGAGTACAGTGGAGGGACAATCCGGTGGAAAGCACATGGAAGACCAAGGAGAAGATGAAGAGCACTCATCCAGATCATTTCACTGGTAATTTTCTCTCCAAAATTAGGATTTTGGTTACATCGTGGTTGCTAAATTGGATGGTAGGAGATGATTATTGCACTTTTTCTCGATCACTTTACACTCATGTAGAAATTTTTATGCATGTTTAGGATATTTGCATACATACTTTCATGACACGATTGCACACTCACGTTAGAATTGAGCTCATTTTAGCATGTCTGCGGTACATAATCACATTGCACTATTGTTTGAGTAGATAGTTTCTAGAGAACTTAGTTGTATAACATGGGTGTTATTGCATGTTTCGTTGTTCGCCTTTTGAAATAGAGATGAGATCCTTTTTAAGGGGGGGGGGAGAATGTAACATCCCGTAAAAAGAACCCTAAATAAATGAAGTACATTGAATTGAATATGATAAGGGTTGAATATGAAATTTTATAAAAATTGGAATTTGACCACAAAAGTTATTCCATTGCGTTCGTGGCGAAATTAGGATCTGTTTCCATACATAATATGTTGAAAACGAAGCTCAGGCAAAGAAGTTACGAATATTTGAAGTTTTCAGATTGAAATTAATTTAATTTGAATTCAAATTCAAATTAGAAATCAAATTTAGGGTTTAAATTAAAAAATTTAGCATAGGGGCAAAGTGAATGTTTAATTAACGTTTAACGTTAAAAAGTTAATTAGGGAATAAAATAATTGTGCAATAGAACAAAATAAGCGTTCCCCGAAATAGAGGAGTGGTCGACCTATATAGGTCGACCGGTCGACCATAGCGGTCGACCGGTCGCACATAGATAGTCGACCGCTTAGCAACAAAAGTTTCCAGTTGTGGCTAGGTTTTGAAGCTATGTTATATTCAGTTGTACACTCCAGATTTAACGGGTTTTTTACCTACTTCCATCGTATGTTTCTAGTGCGTTTAAACCCCTATAAATAGAAGCCTATCCTCTCCGCTTTTTATTCATATTATTTTGAGGAATACAATGAAATTCTGCCATTGTTATCTCTCTCTCTGATAAGGTTTAAAAACTCCGTAGAGAATTCAGGTAAGAATTTAACTTGTTTCTTATTTGTTTCCTCTTCCTCCAATTTATTCTTATCATATTCTTCTCCAATTATTCTAAATCTAATGAATATATATATATATATATATATTGCCTATTGTGTATGTATATATAAAAAGAGAGAGATTCTGGAAGAGATCGGAAGGCTAAAATCCATTTAAGTGAAGCTGAGGCTAATCTGTGAGTGGAAACCTTATTATTTCTTTTCAGCAACTTTTTAGTGTATTTCTTTTTGGATTTGAATATGCCTTAGGGATTTTAGGATTTCGAAAATATGATAGATAAAATCCTCCAAAATTCTTTTTTATTTCAAAATGTCAATTCTATATTGAGATTCTCAATTATTTACATTAATTTGATGGAATTTGTTTTGTTTATGAAATTATTGATAATTTCATAATCTATTTCACTTCTCCTTCTTCTTTGGGTCAAATTGTGATTCTTCAATAAAATAGGTGGTTTAGATTACGAATTCTATTCGTAGTTTACACCACTTATTCTTATCTATTTCTTTGTAAAAGAGGAGTTGAATAGAATATGGGGTTTAGATTGCAATTCTTATTGTTATGATATTCCATTGAATTAGTGTAATAAATGAGTTTCTATTTTATTTACAAGTCTGTTATTGTTGTTTCGTTATGAATATTCATTCCCTGTTTGGATATTAGAATCCCATGAATTCTTGGGAATCTGAATAAAAAGAACTTGTAATAATATATGGTCAGGGGATTAACATTTAACGCTAGTTTAGAGCGTAAAATCCATGCGTTTAGAACTTATTAGGTGCGAATATTTATTTATCTCTATTTGTGTAATTAACGTATAATTACTGCATATATGGGGTAGTTAATTAGGCATTTATTTTCATTTGTTTCCCCCATTAGAAAGGTAATTGATTGTTAGGCAAAAATCACTACAACAAACTGGACCTTTAACAGCGTTTAAAAACCGCTGTAAAAGCTTTTAATAGCTTTTTTGACTATGCTATATAACGACATGCCATTATAGGTCAGAAACATACCATAGCAATAGGGTAAACGCTGTAAAAAGTATGTTTTTAATAGCGTTTAACCGATGTTATGAGTACATTTTACAGAGTTTGTGTTGATGAGCTAAATTACTTTTTAGCGTTTTTGAAGGCGGTTGAAATTTTATACAGCATTTTTAAAACGTTGTTGAATGTTTTTCACAGCGTTTTTAGAAATGTTGTAGTCTAAGGTCTCTGCACTTCCCATATACAAGTTCCAGTTCTCTACACAATCATGATTTATATACAGCACAGTCAATACAAACGCATATATTTCATAATCAACATATTATATTAATCACGCATCTCATAATCAATATGTAACATTACATAATAAACATATGTAATATTCTTACATTGAAACATATATACTACATCCATAATTTTCACAATGTGAACAAGTAGCGACTAGTGACCAATAGTAGTAATACATACAAGCATACAAACCAAAATGTAGTTCTGGCATTAACTTCGAATCCATAACTTGTTGCGGCATGTTACTACTTTTTTGCATCAAAGATATCTATCCGTCTGTAAAGTAAAAATTCTTTAGTTATACATACTTTAACACACTGTAAATAAAACTATAAATGATGAATCATGTTTCATCTAAGGAAATTTATTAACATTACATAAGCTACTATTTTCAAGACATGAAAGATAATTTGCTGACTTGATCATCTAATTACAGGGAGATATTCTAAAATGCCAGATTTCTCTTGTTACATTCTTTAAATATACTTCATTCGGTACAAGACGGTTATATGACATTTCATCTTGCTGTAAACGAAAAGTATCATTGCAATCTACAAAATTTAATGCATACACTCTATTATGTTTTACATCATTTCATAATTCCAAGAGTCCACAAAGATATACATGTGTAATGGCTGTAAATGACACTTTTATCAGAAGTCTACAAACAGTATGGAGTTTATTTGGTATTAAGACAAAATGTGGCAATTTATGTAGAAAAATATAGCAAACTGTAAAATTGAAATATATGGTATTTAACAGTATAATATTTCTATAAGTGGAGAGAGAGCAATAGAAGAACAGAATTTTAAAAAATGTCATTGCTAGACTAAAGTTGCATTTTTTATCCAATTGAGCTAATTAATTAGCTCAAATGGATTTTAAACAAATCCAGTAGAACTTCAGCAAATTAAATTAGCAATAGATGACTCTTATTAACATATCCATCTCTAACTTAAATTGTTAGAATAGCTCTAGACATAATGGATGATTTTACAAATTACAAAGTTGAAGTCAATTTTTCATTAACGTTTATACTTTATTTTCTCTCTAAAGAAGCATTCTGACTATCCCTAAAGGCAATAAGTAAACACCCCAAAATTAACTAAAGGCAATAAGTAAAATTAGTGCAGAATATACTAATAGAAGCATGATTTGACTGTCCAAAAAAGCCATAATAAAAGACAAAAATGGTATAACCATTTATTTATTGGTGTAGTAAAACTGATGCAGTATATACTAATAGAACCATTTGTTTATTTGTATATTTAATACTTAGTCTCCACCTTCTTCTTTCTCCTAATATTATTGTACTTACATCAGCTAACTGGTTGACTATCTTTGTTTATGAAGATATATGATCCAAGTTACATTACTCTTCATGTTATAAATTTAAACTTGCAACTATGCATAGGTATCACCTTATATTGCACGTATACATATAATGAACAAAAACCTTTTGTAACGACCAGTAAATTTTAATAGTTTTAATAACGTAATTAACTGAAATTTTGTGAAATTTTAAATAATTAAAATTGTAAATAAAAATTTAATATTTGGAATACGGCTATATAAACATAGCAAATGGTAAATTTTCATCAGAAAATATGGAAGTTTATTCTATTGTGTAAATTTCAATTTCAATTTAAATCAGTTAAAATTGATGTAAATAAAATATTATTGAAATCTGAATATTTTATATAATAAATTTGTAAATCATCTTCTGAGTGAGACATCATATTTCATTTCGACAAATTTGGACTGCTATTGCTCTATTTATCTTATTTTCGGCAAATTAGCAACAGTTTCAGAACCGAATATCGACTTTTGATAGGATGGTCATATCGCTGATATCTGTGTACCATTTTGATCCTTTTGAATTCCTTGTCCATTCATTATCCACCGTGTTAAACCCAATGGCCACTGGCTATTATTATTCCCTGAATCCAGCTTGTTCCCACTTTGTTCAGTAAAATTCTGGTTCATGACTTATTATCTTCTGTGAAATAATAAATTATATAATATTTTGGTTCGTTCAAAATTTTTCCAGTCTCTTCCCCTTCACTTTTGATCTGAGGAAAAATTTATAGCTAATTTTATATTTGTCGGACCTTTTGTTTTTCATTGAAGCCTGCCTCTCTTTCTTCCTGCCGTTTATAATAGTATTTTTATAATGTATTTGTTGTTTCAATTCTTTCAACCTGTTCGTTTTTTTTCTTTCTTCGCTTGTGCCCGACTCAAGCAACAAACCTCCTCCACTTCGAAGCCCTTGATCCTCTACTCCTCCACCTGAAACTCCACGTGTCACCCTGCCACCATCTGACCTTCCAACCGACCACCAATGTCCGCCACCGCCTAGTGCTTTCGGCCACCACCCAAGCACGCAACTGCTGCCTCGATCCGCCTGCTCCGCCCTAGGTCTCCACCTCTAACCACTGACGAAGCAGCAGCACACCCTCCCTCTATTTGAACCGCACTCCATGATCCACCCTCCAATCACCAATCCTACCCTACCGAACTGTCCCTCCTCTTCCACGCAACCCATCCACTTCCTTGACCTCACCCGCCTGTACACGTGGCCGCCTCCACCCCTCATCTGCCAAAAACCCAAGCCACCCTGATGTGCCACCAGAGCACGCACATGCAACCTCACTCCACCATGGCCGATCATCTCCCTTCCTCTTCCTGCTGAGCTCGCTCAGCCACCTCTTATCTTCCTCCCCCCTCTCCTCCAACAGTTCTTCCTCTCCCAACTAGCAACTATGCGGGGGTGTATGCGTATATGTATATATATATACACACACACACACATATAGAACTCTAAAAGGGTAAATGTTTATACATATACATATACATATAAATATACATACATATATATATATATATATGTTATATAAACCAGTGTGTTTACTAAGTATTTTACTGTTTGTATATAAATAATAATGTATAAGTTATATATTCAGTGTGTATATATAAAGATATATATAGGTTTATATAAATTGTAACCTAGCAGTATATATATATATAATCTTACATATTGTATATGGGGCTTTATCTAAAGAGGAATTATCAACATTTCACTATTTTAGGCTGTGTCTTGTTTTGTATGTATATGCTTATGATAGTAATAAAGTCAGTTATATATTTACATATGTTCAAATTATTCACTGAAATTTATATTATGAAAATTTTGTGTGTGTGCTGTATGTTATGTGTTTTATGTCTTAATAAAGGTTGATATTTGAAATGTATAAATATATGTTATCTGTTATATTATATGTTAGTGTGTATATATATACACGTATACATTAGTTTATGTAGGCTATGTAAGTTATATATATGTTATATACCAGTTTATATACATAAATTATAGTGGAAATTAGCCACAAGGGCCTCTTTAGCTAGTGCAATTAGTTTCTAGGATGCACAACTGAAATAATTACTTTTAATGACAAAATGCAAAATAATTAGTTTCTAAGGCCTAAAAACCTATGAAATTATGTCCTCGAAAGTAATTGGACTCTTGACTTTGTCCTTAAAAGTAATTATTCTGCTGACTTTGGCCTTGAAATTAATTTCTATGGATGTGTGTCCTAGAAACTAATTGGACTACAAAGTTTGTACTTCTAGTGAAATGCCCCTAAATTATATATCTGTTTGGTTTTCAAATATAGTATGGGAGTTTGTTTAAATTTCTAATATGCGTTTAAGTAATAATGATTTAAAATATATATATATATATTCTTATGTGTTTGAATTTAGAATATGATTTTATATATAAATAGTTATATATAGTTATATATGTGAGTTCACTTATACCGTTGATCTTCATCAAATCCTGTTCATCGGGCTTTGCTTTGTCGCCGTCCCGTTGTCACTTCGTGCTTGTCTGTATCAGTTTGGTGATTTGTCGACTATCTGTGCCCATTTTCCATCTTGTTCTCATATTTTCTCAAGCCTCGAAAAGTGAGCAATCACTTACGATTAACATTCTTATATTTATTAAATTTGATTTCACTTGAAACGACAATTGAAATATGCTGTTAAATTGAACTGTTAATTATATAATTGATGTATATGTTATGCCATTATCTGTAATTATTCACCTGTGACATCTGACACCATGACCTGTCATTTATATTATGATTTAACTTGTTATTGATGATATATGTCTGTTGTTGATATGTTATATTATTATCATATATGTTCTCACTCTGCAAGTTCCCTGTTAGTATAGAATTCCCTATGGATCGAAATGATAATACTCGAACGATCTTGTAGAATAGGAGAAAATCGTTATGGGTTGAAATGATAAACCCAAGCGATTTTCATTATATTTGAAATTTTGGGATTGCGGGATGAAATGATATATACCCGTAAATATTTAAATTGCGGATTGTAATGATAAATATCCGTATCACTTGACCATAGGATAGAAAATTATATACGGACACCACAGGTCTATATTTTGAAATGATTTCAAAGTTTGGAAAGAAATATATGGGTTTTATAAACATTTATTTTTAAATTATATTATATAAATGCTATTTTTATATATGTATAAAAATTTAGATTTTTAAAATAATATGTTTTGGAAATTTTAATTTATAAGTTAGTATTGAAATTTTTAAATTTTAAGATTTTCTTATGATTATATTATTTTAAAAATATATATAAAAAGATTTAATTTAATAAAAATTTAATTTAATTAGTATATAATATGTTTAAGTAATTATTTAAATTTATATTAATACTTTTAAAAAAAAATTATAACTTTAATAATAAAGGTTGGGAAGATAAATTAATGTTGACTTGGAATTTAAATTGGTTAAAAATTGAATTTGAATAAAGAATTGAATTGAACTTATTAGTTTTGAGATTTTGGAAGATATGATTTATAACTTGATTTGATAAAAAAAGTGATTAAATGAATATTCTCAACTTTAATAAAATTGAGATTGAATATTTAATATTGATTTAAATATATAAATTGGGATTTAAATAAATTATTATTAAAATGGTTAAGTGAATATTTTCCAATTTGAATAAAAATTAAAGTTAAATGTTGAAATATAAATGAAATTTATATATTTTAAATGTTTGAATATTTAAGCCTGAATCATTGAACTTTAAATTGAAATGGTTAAACTGGAATTGATTCAAATTGAATTTTGGAATTTAAGATGATTTGAATCGATTTGCAAAATTGGAGGAAATTATTTTATTATATAAAGTATTTTTAATATATAAACTATTTTAATATAAATTATTTTAATACATAAACTATTTTAATTTATAACTATTTATTATATATACTATTTTCAATATCTAGACTGTTTAAGTCGGAAGTGTTATGATTTCCAAAGTGTTATGATTTCAAAAGTGTTATGATTTAAAAAGTGTTATGATTTTAAAAGTGTTATGATTTCCAGAGTTTTAAGATTTAAAAGGGTTATAAATTTGAAAGTGCTATGGTTCTGGAAATGAATATGATTTAAAGTGTATAATGATATCGAATTTGATATGGTTTTGAAATGAATATGATATTTTGATATGAAGTATGAACTATTTGAAATGAAATGACCACGGTGTGATATATGCGTTTAGTTGTTAAAGAGATCGGGATCGGATATTGTCATACTCTCTACCAGTACTGAAAACCACTTTAACAACTGTGTACGTGGTGGAGATTCCAAAACGAAGTAGGATGGTTTGGTGACGATTCTATATGGTATTTATGTAGCCCTGACTCCCGTGAGTCAGCATGATGTGGCTAAAACATGAGCTATACCGGGCCAAGTGGGGTCATTCCCCCTATCGGACACATTTCATCGATACCATTATATTGTTTTTGTGATTTGATTGGGTGCACCTTTGATTTGGGAGTGTGTCATGAGGTGGGCGGTAGTAGCTGCTATGCGTTACCACCAGTCCGGGAGTGCAAATGGTATATCTACTCTGGCATTGCCTTGAGTGCCTTGTCGCATGCCCTATCGCGCCTTCTACGAGTTTGTTTTGTACCGTACCTATGTGGTGTCCTCTGGGTAAACCACCGGTTTGGTGGAGCGTACGGCATTGTCTAGACTACGGGAATATATAAAATGTGTTAAGGGGGGTATGGGTAACGCCTTAACGCTATTTTAATACTTTTACTTTACTAAAGACATATTATAATAGCGTTATGTACTACATAGTAGATAGTTCCATGGATCCTTAGAGGATGGAAATCCCAAACATCCTTTAAGTTACTTGTATTTCAGTTGTCATTTCACTTGAGTTGAATTTATTAATATAAGAATGTAAATCCTGACTCGAGTGTTTTGTGTTTTGCTTTACACTCGGGTCAGACTGAGTGTCACAGCATTTGAGACTCATCTTTGGAGCTGGAGCTTTGCTTGGAGATCCATCTATCTATCCATCTTTCAGCTATCTAGTGTTTGTGTAGACTTGTCATCTGGTTGTATTCGAGACTACATTGTATTTGAGATATTCTGTTGTATTTTATTTCATACTCTGTTGTTTATATAGTAGCTTCATGAACTACTATTTATCTTTTCCACTTCTTATTATTGTATTACTCTGTGTCTGGGATTCTGTGATTGATTATTTACTGTATATGCGGAGTTTTGCCAAATATAAATTAACAATCTGTTGTTTTGAGCAATTCAAGTCCGACATGTGCGGATGCGAATGGTTTGAAATACCGAGTCGTTACTGTTGGTATCAAAGCCAGGTTTAGGCAAAACATAGAATATAGAGTAAATTTAATTACAGAATCACCTTCGTTCGAGCTTGAATTTCTTCCTCTTTGATTCATATTTCTTTCAAACTTTGGAACCCTACTTTGTTCTGAAAATCCATTCATGTCCTTCCTATTCATATTCTCCTTGATACTGGAGCATCCCACAGCTCCATTTTTGTCCTGCCAACCTCTTCATGATTTGTAAAGGGGTGAAACTCCTTTACAACAGGCGTCGATTCACCGAAGATTTACCATGTCCTCGGTTTTGATGCTGTTATTTCTTGCAAAGCCCGAATCGTCTCTTAGTGGACAACCCGGGAAATTCTCTTCTTATTGAACGTCGAATGCCTTCGGTTATATAGGCAGTTCTACCTTCCGTTTGATACTCGGCTTAGTGATCTTGACTACACCCTGATAATCAGGGAACATCCTGATGTTTTGGTGAAATCACATCTCTCCCATTTAAGTGGGAAATTGAATTTCCGCATCGATTTTATTCCTGGAATCTCGGTTGACCCGGTTAAGGTCACCCGCGATTAATACTAGTCTATTCATCTTTTCTCTTTTGTTATTTAATCATCTTATCTTCGTTTTAAGCCTATCTCCTTAGTTAGAATTCTTTTGATTAGGGCCCCTCAAATTTGAATCTCTATTCTTGTTCTAAGTCTATTATTTAATCATCGAGTGAGGGAGTGTATTTGTTATTAATATAAAATGTTTTATAGTGTGTTGTTTGAGTTGTTAAGTTTGATTTGGAGTTCCAATCGATTCGTCTGATCAACGCTATCAATAGGAATTCCAAAACACTTGAACAGAGCAAACTGACACAATATTGTTTTCAAAATTGGAAAATAAAATAATTTTGTATGATTATATAATATATGTATATAAGCATAAATTTTCTAAAATCTTATAGTTAACTGAATTGGTTGTTAGAAATGATATTGTTTGATTTTCATTTATTATTTTGCAAACCATTGACTATTGCCACATGATATAAATATATGAGATTTTATAAGCATGGTTTATAAATTGATTTGGAATTAAAATGAATTTAAATTAAGAATTTGAGAATTCAATTTTTGGTATTTTAGAAAGTTGGCTTTTAAATTTTTGGGTATATTATTTAAAAGGTATTTTCGAATAAAAATCATTTCCAAAGAATTTTAAAAGTTTTAAGTCAGTACTCTCCTCTTTTGTCGCTGGACAATAATTTCGATGATGACTGCAGCATCATCGACATTCATTTTCGAGTTTCAGAGTGGAGAGACCACTTAGTAGCTTTGCTACACTTTTGTTTTGGAAAAAGAATTTGATTTGAATTTCTTGAATATGAGTTGATTGATAAAATATATATATGTATATAATTATTTCAAAATAGTTTGAAGTGAAACCGGAAATTTGAATCTTAAGATTTATATTAATAATGGTTTCAATTATTGAAATAAAGTGAAGTTTTTGAATAATTGGGATATCTAAAATGATAAATGAAATTTAACCAACTTGAAATAGTTGAATTTGAATAAAACTTATTTGTATAATACTAAATTACACTCTAATATATAAAACTTGCCTAAAATATTCAAAAAGTCAAAATATTAGGGTATAATAAAGGGTTGTACAAGAAGAAAACTTAAGTAATAAATTGTTCAAACTAAAACCTGGCTTAATATAAATGTTGTAAATAAAAAGAAAATTTGTATAACGTTTAATTACATTCAGAAACATTAATACAACTTACCTAGAAAAGTTTAAATGTAATTAGAATGTAATTGGATCATATACACTATGATATAAGTAATAGGATATCAAAAATGATATTTTGTTAAGGGAAATTACTGATAATAAATTGGATAATAAAAAGGAAAATTTATTTGTTGAATAATATATGGTTATAAAATGTATACACCTAATATATGTTGCAAAATATGTTAAGCGAAATAAATTAAATAAATAAAAGAGAAGACTATTTAAGCAGACAAATATGAACCTAAGAATAGTGAACTTGAATTTTAGTGGAATCAACTTAGCTGAAGATAAATGAATAAAATAAATAAGTTAATTTAAAAATGAATCTGTTTGAAAGGAATGTTGATAAATTGAAGGAAAATCAATTTTAAATTGAATGACTATTTATTAGTTGAATAAAATGGATAAAACCAAAGTGTTGAATATTAATTTATTTAAAATTGGAATCTATATGGTTTTGAATAGTTGAAGATGAATGTTGAAGTGGAATTAACTATGGTTGATCAAATAGATTTAATAACTGAGTAAAATAAAACAAATTTTGTTGTGAATTTTTTTTTTGCAATAAATGTTAATGAATTTGAAACAAATCAATTGAATAAAAATATATGGAAATGAAATCAATCAAATGTGAACACAAGAAATTTGATTGATTAAATAAAATGAATTGGAATCAACTAATTGAATATAAACCAATTTTTAAAATAAATGTAGTTTATATGGTTTTAAATTATTATTTTTATTTTATATTTCAAATCTATTTTTATTTCTGGTTGTTTCTATTCTCCAATCTCCTTCCTTTCCAAGGACGAAAAGTTTTGAGTGGGGGAGAGTATAACGACCAGTAAATTTTAATGGTTTTAATAACGTAATTAACTGAATTTTTGTGAAATTTTAAATAATTAAATTTGTAAATAAAAATTTAATATTTGGAATACGGCTATATAAACATAGCAAATGGTAAATTTTCATTAGAAAATATGGAAGTTTATTTTATTGTGTAAATTTCAATTCAATTTAAAATAGTTAAAATTGATGTAAATAAAATTTTATTGAAATCTGAATATTTTATATAATAAATTTGTAAATCATCTTTTGAGTGAGACGTCATATTTCATTTCGACAAATTTGGACTGCTATTGCTCCGTTTATCTTATTTTCGGCAAATTAGCAGCATTTTCGGTACCGAATATCGACTTTTGATAGGATGGTCATATCGCTGATATCTATGTACCTTTTGATCCTCTTGAATTCCTTGTCCATTCGTTATCCATCGTGTTAAACCCAATGGCCACTGGCTATTATTATTCCTTGAATACAGCTTGTTCCCACTTTGTTCAATAAAATTCTGGTTCATGACTTATTGTCTTCTGTGAAATAATAAATTATATAATATTTTGGTTCGTTCAAAAATTTTCAAGTCTCTTCCCCTTCACTTTCGATATCAGGAAAAATTTGTAGCTAATTTTATATTTGTCGGACCTTTCGTTTTTCATTGAAGCATGCCTCTCTTTCTTCCTGCCGTTTATAATAGTATATTTTATAATGTATTTGCTGTTTCAATTCTTTCAACCTGTTCGTTTTTTTCTTTCTTCGCTTGTGCTCGACTCAAGCAACAAACCTCCTCCACTTCGAAGCCCTCGATCCTCTACTCCTCCACCAGAAACTCCACGCGCCACCCCGCCGCCATCTGACCTTCCAACCGACCACCAATGTCCGCCACCGCCTAGTGCTTTCGGCCACCACCCAAGCACGCAACTGCTTCCTCGATCCGCCTACTCCGCCCTAGGTCTCCACCTCTAACCACTGACGAAGCAGCAGCACACCCTCCCTCTGTTTGAACCGCACGCCATGATCCACCCTCCAATCACCGAGCCTACCCTACCGAACTGCCCCTCCTCTTCCATGCAACCCATCCACTTCCATGACCTCACCCACTTGTACACCTGGCTGCCTCCACCCCTCCTCTACCAAAAACCCGAGCCACCCTGATGTGCCACCAGAGCACGCACGTGCAGCCTCACTCCACCATGGCCGATCATCTCCCTTCCTCTTCCACTTGAGCTCGCTCAGCCACCTCTCATCTTCTTCCCCCCTCTCCTCCAACAATTCTTCCTCTCCCAACTAGCAACTATGCGAAGGTGTATGCATATATGTATATTTATATATATATATATACATATGGAACTCTAAAAGGGTAAATGTTTATATATATATATGTTATATAAACCAGTGTGTTTACTAAGTATTTTACTGTTTGTATATAAATAATAATGTATAAGTTATATATTCTGTGTGTATATATAAAGATATATATATATAGGTTTATATAAATTGTAACCTGGCAGTGTGTGTGTGTGTTTATATATATATAATCTCATATATTGTATATGAGGCTTTATCTAAAGAGGAATTATCAACATTTCACTATTTTGGGCTGTGTCTTGTTTTGTATGTATATGCTTATGATAGTAATAAAGTCAGTTATATATATATACATATGTTCAAATTATTCACTGAAATTTATATTATGAAAATTTTATGTGTGTACTGTATGTTATGTATTTTATGTCCTAATAAAGGTTGATATTTGAAATGTATAAATATATGTTATCTGTTATATTATATGTTAGTGTATATATATACACATATACATTAGTTTATGTAGGCTATTAAAGTTATATATGTTGTATACCTGTTTATATACATAAATTATATATCTGTTTGGTTTTCAAATATAGTATGGGAGTTTGTTTAAATTTCTAATATGTGTTAAGTAATAATGATTTGAAATATATATATATATATATATATATTCTTATGTGTTTGAATTTAGAATATGATTTTATATATAAATAGTTATATATAGTTATATATATGAGTTCACTTATACCATTGATCTTCATCAAATCCAGTTCATCGGGCTTTGCTTTGTCGCTGTCCCGTTGTCACTTCGTGCTTATCCGTATCAGTTTGGTGATTTGTCGACTATTTGTGCCCATTTTCCATCTTGTTCTCGTACTTTCTCTAGCCTCGAAATGTGAGCAATCACTCACGATTAACATTCTTATATTTATTAAATTTGATTTCACTTGAAATGATAATTAAAGTATGCTGCTAAATTGAACTGTTAATTATATAATTGATGTATATGTTATGCCATTATCTGTAATTATTCACTTGTGACATCTGACACCATGACCTATCATTTATATTATGATTTAACTTGTTATTAATGATATATGTCTGTTGTTGATATGTTATATTATTATCATATATGTTCTCACTCTGCAAGTTCCCTGTTAGTATAGAATTCCCTATGGGTTGAAATGATAATACCCGAACGATCTTGTAGAATAGGAGAAAATCATTATGGGTTAAAATGATAAACCCAAGCGATTTTCATTGAATTTGAAATTTTGGGATTGCGGGTTGAAATGATATATACCCGTAAATATTTAAATTGCGGATTGAAATGATAAATATCCGTATCACTTGACCATAGGATAGAAAATTATATACGGACACCACAGGTCTATATTTTGAAATGATTTCCAAGTTTGGAAAGAAATATATGGGTTTTATAAACATTGATTTTTAAATTATATTATATAAATGCTATTTTTATATATGTATAAAAATTTAGATTTTTAAAATAATATGTTTTGGAAATTTTAATTTATAAGTTAGTTTTGAAATTTTTAAATTTTAAGATTTTCTTATGATTCTATTATTTTAAAAATATATATATAAAGATTTAATTTAATAAAAATTTAATTTAATTAGTATATAATATGTTTAAGTAATTATTTAAATTTATATTAATACTTTTAAAAAAATTATAACTTTAATAATAAAGGTTTGGAAGATAAATTAATGTTGACTTGGAATTTAAATTGGTTAAAAATTGAAATTGAATAAAGAATTGAATTAAACTTATTACTTTTGAGATTTTGGAAGATATGATTTATAAGTTGATTTGATAAAAAAGTGATTAAATGAATATTCTCAACTTTAATAATATTGAGACTGAATATTTAATATTGATTTAAATATGTAAATTGGGATTTAAATAAATTGTTATTAAAATGGTTAAGTGAATATTTTCCAATTTGAATAAAACTAAAGTTAAATATTGAAATATAAATGAAATTTATATATTGTAAATGTTTGAATATTTAAGCCTGAACCTTTGAACTTTAAATTAAAATGGTTAAACTGGAATTGATTCAAATTGAATTTTGGAATATAAGATGATTTGAATCGATTTGCGAAATTGGAGGAAATTATTTTATTATATAAAGTATTTTTAATATATAAACTATTTTAACATAAATTATTTTAATATATAAACTATTTTAATTTATAACTATTTATTATATATACTATTTTCAATATCTAGACTGTTTAAGTCGAAAGTGTTATGATTTCAAAAGTGTTATGATTTCCAAAGTGTTATGATTTAAAAGGGTTATAAATTTGAAAGTGTTACGGTTTTGGGAATGAATATGATTTAAAGTGTATATGGTATCGAATTTGATATGGTTTTGAAATGAATATGATATTTTGATATGAAGTATGAACTATTTGAAATGAAATGACCACGGTGTGAAATATGCGTTTAGTTGTTAAAGAGATCGGGATCAGATATTGTCATACTCTCTGCCAATATCGAAAACCACTTTAACAACTGTGTACGTGGTGGAGATTCCAGAATGAAGTAGGATGGTTTGGTGACGTATCTATATGGTATTTACGAAGCCCTGACTCCCGTGAGTCAGCATGATGTTGCTAAAACAGGAGCTATACCGGGCTAAGTGGGGTCATTACCCCTATCAGACACATTTCATCGATACCATTCTATTGCTTTTGTGATTTGATTGGGTGCACCTTTGATTTGGGAGTGTGTCATGAGGTGGGCGGTAGTAGCTGCTATGCGTTACCACCAGTCCGGGAGTGCAAATGGTATATCTACCCTGGCATTGCCTCGAGTGCCTAGTCGCATGCCCTATCGCGCCTTCTACGAGTTTGTTTTGTACCGTACCTATAACGACCCCGAATTTTAATTAAGTTTAAATTGTTAATTAAATTCATTTTTGAATAAAAATTGTGAAGTAATGAGTAATTAATATAAAATATTAATTAAATTATGAATTAGTTTGGATATTTGAAAATAAATAGTAAAATGTTGGATAATAAAACTTTAAAAGGAATTCAAAATAAGTGTTGATGTTAATAAAATATTTCAAATAAATCTATAGTTATATAGAATATGAGATGAACATATAACTATTCTAGAAATAAATATTCAAGTTAAAATGGAAGTAAACATTATAAAGTAACACATTAGTTAAATTAAACAACATATTAAATATAGGAATTCACTTATATTACAAAATAATAAGATAAAATAAAAAAAGAAATAAATAAATAAAATAAAAATAAAAATACGAATATATATATATGAAGCTTGTAAAAACAATTAACAAGAAATGAGACAAATTCATTTAATACTAATATCTTCAGCCGAAATCAAAATTTAGCATAGTCAAAGCAAGAAGAAAAAAAATCTAAATATCTATGAAACCAAAGGCAACAAAAATAAATATATATGTGGGTTAGCTTGCAAATGAAGATAAGTTTGTACATGGCAATTAATGCAAGCACAAATAATCATCTCATCCGCCCAAAACAAAAGAAATATCCCTGACCTATTGTACATACAAATTTTATCACACTGCAAAAATCTTGTACCAACAAACAAATACAACACCCTGTACTCATTTCATATATATCAATTCCTCACTTCAGTTCGTCCATTCCAAACCATGTAAAACTGAAGTAAATATCATTTCAAACTTAAACAAAAACTTCAATCTAAACAGCAATATATCAATACAAACCAAAAGATCAAGTGAAGATTCCAGCTTGTATTTTGAAAGCCTATTTCAACATAGCAAACTCTGTTCATCATCATTTTCCGTTCTTCTTCCTCTAGAAACAATGCGAGTAAACATCACTTTTAAACCTTATAGTTATGTTATGAAATGTTGGCATGAAAGTATGAACATGCTTGCGAGTATATCAGTTTATAGTTGATGTATATATGTATGTATGCATGTCTGTGTTTGGTTATAGGAGCCTCTGTTCTTGTTTACAGATACAAAACCTAATCAAAATTCAAATTCTCTTTCCCTAATCCCTTATAGGCTATGTTGTATAAAGGAATTAGGTTTGAATTAACTAAATCTTAATTTTAAAAATATTTTTAAGAATAATTAGAAGGTAAGTTTTATTGGAAGGAAGAAGAACAGTAAAATAATTTTTTTGTTCAAATTTTGATTGATTAAAATTTGGGTTTTGAGTCCTTGATCCTATTCGTTTACATAAACCGTGAATTTTAAGATCAAAATCAAGATTTTTAGCGTGGTAGATCGTGGGAAATTTCGAGTTGATCGGAAATTGTAATTTGGTCAAATTCTGATGATCGGAGTAATGATAAATCTCGTGATCGAAGCTGGAGCATGCTTGGTGGTGGGGGAACTTCGGGAAAAATATTGATTGAATTTATAAAGTGCCATGGCGGTGCCACGACGTTGAACTAGGGTTCAACTAGCAGTTTTGTTGACTAAGTTCGAGTGGTTCCTGCTTCGTCGCCAAGGAAATTGAGACGATCGGTCCAGGGGGAGAAGTAGTGTAGGTCAGTGGAGCAGCTTTGGACAAAGCTGCGTGGTCATCGGTGGATGGTGGTGATCAGGCGAGGTGTTTTCGATGATAATAGTTTGGTACCAGTGGTTTCAAGTTATTCGATTTTGATACTTCGGCGATCTTGTCAACCTGGGTGGTCGGGCTGGGTGGCGACGTCGTCGAGGATTAATTGAGGGGATCGGCGATGGTCGAAAGTTGTTCAGGCGACTGTGCACGTGCACATGGATCTGTGGGTTCAGTTTTGGTTTAGGTTCGTGGGGCATCGAAGAAGGAAGATGATGCTCGGGTTTAGGCTCGAAGACTTTTGTTGTTTGTCTCGAAGCAGTGGGATGGAGCGAGTGTCACGGGTTGAGCTCGGGAATCATGAGTGTTAGGCTCGGGTTTTTTTTAAAACAGGTAAATAACAGGTTTAAAGCATTATGTAAATTAAGTATTAATGAAATTGTTAAACAAATTTTAGTGTTAACAAAGAACTTAATGTTTGACTATTTTGAGTTAAGAACTTATTACAAGTTTTAATTATTAATGTTTTAATTAAGTGGATAATTTAAGTTAAGTATTAAATTAATTAACATTAAAGTTTTGTAGTTAATAATAATTTGTTTTCAAAGTTTAAAGAAGATTTTTTTTAAAAAATTTAATTAAGAATAATAATTATTATTAATTGTTTAAAAAGAGTAATTAATGAATGATTAATTAAAAATAATTACTTCGTAAAAGTAATTAAGAATGGGTAATTAATGATCAAAGATTGATTAACCAAGTAATTAAGGGATAATTACTTTATGTAATTATATTAAAGAATGATTAATTAATTAAGATTAATTAATATAAGTAATTAAAGGTAATTAATTACTTGAAGATAATTACTTAATTAAAAGTAATTAAATGATTAAAATTGATTAATTAAATGATTAAAGGAGAATTGCTCAATGTAATTAATTTGTGATTAGAGATAATCATTTAAGTAATAAATTAAGGGTTGATTAATAATTTATCAAAGGGAAATTATTAAATGTTTTGTAATAAATTGATCATTAGTTTACCATGACTAGCAAATTTATTCATAGAAATTAATCAGATTTAAATCAATCAGATAATTAAGTTGATCATACTTATGGATGTTTGGATTTTATTGAATGGGTGAATTGTTTTGTCATCTCTGCTGTGTGATGCTTTGTGATATATTCTGATTTGTGTGTGACATGTAGTGTAGTTATTTATCTGGGATGAATGTAATTTATTATATGTGATCTGTGATCTATGAATAAAAGATAAGCGTTATAGTTATACCGCTTATCAACTATTTTTCTGTATTTTGATCTGTGATGATTGAATGATATTGCACTATTGTGTTAAACCCCTGGACTACACTTTTACACACACAAATATGGATTTCACGAGGAAATCAGTTAAGTCGCAGATGATTTAAAATTTAATATTTTTGAAATTGAAATTTTAATTCCAATTGATTTTGGAAATGAATTTGGGTTAAATGTTAAAGCTTCTGAAAAGGAGTTTTAAGATAAAAGTTATTTTGAATAACTTGGTAAGGTTTCCAATTTAAATAATTTAATTTAAATTTGAATTCAAAATTTTAAATTGAATTCCATGATTGGAAATTATGGTTAAAGATGTTATAAATGTGTTTATATGAATTTAAACCATTCTAAAGGTATAATTTTGAGAATTTGAATTTAACCCAAAGATTTTAACTCGTATAAATGAATCAGATCTTCCGAAATGAAAACTATTTGTTTTCAAATAATAGAAGCTTTCATATAAGGAATGAATTTCCAATTTGTGTTAAAAGAATTTCAAGTTTGGAATGAAAATGGTTTTCCGAGTTATGAATAAATCTTTGTGAAAGATTGTTGAACTTTGTTTTGAAATTGGAAAGGTGTACCTTTTGTATAAAAGGTTGAAATGGAATTGTATTGAAAGCTATCAATTAAATCTTTGATTTAAGGATTTAATGAGTTAATCCAATTGAAATGAAAATTGATTTGAAAATCTATGAATAGAATCTTTGTGAAACTGGGTGAACTTTGTGAGATGAATCTTTTTGTGTAAAAGACTAAAATGGTAATGTGTTTAAACCATTTGAAAGAGAAGTTTTGGGTAATAAGTTGTGACTTAATTGAAATCCCAATATCCATATGTTTTTTAAATATTGCGCTCATTATTCGGTTTATCCGGGAGAGGACTTTGTGTCATATAACCCATTCCGAATAATGATACGACGTATATGGATTGCATTTGAAGACCGGTGGTGAAGACCGGGTATTTTCGAAAACGAAAGGATAACCCGTCGATTGTCTCTGCACTGAGTCGCGTCGGTATAGAGATTTCCTAAGTGATGGGAAGTCCGATCGGGATTGTGAATACCCGGATTACAAGGGTTTCTTAGGAAGTTCCTTCGGTTCTGTTCAAACCCGGAACAGACTTGTATGGTTGTATGTCTGACACTACACTTTAAGATATAAAGCTGATTTCTTTCAAATACATTTCTGTTTGGTGGCGGGGAATTTATTCTCTTAGCTTAATACCCTTCTCTGAGACATACGAGCTCAGAGGTTATGTAGTTGAAGATTATCAGTGATATACTCCCAATTTGGTAGTGTGGCATACTAAGTGTTGCTGTGTGTTGCTGATTAATTGTTGATCATTTGTGATCAAAGCATGGCTTTCGTGTAAAGCGAGCTTTGTGGACGAGACCGCATCAGGACCTCACACCCCAGAAATGGTCGAAACAGGAAAGATGCAGCAAGGTTATGAGGGTCGCTCCCTTTAGGGTATGTCATTTCCTTTTGAAAAAAGGTGGTATCATGGTATGGAGCCCAGATAATTACCTGTGTGGTTACTCCAATCTCATTTACTCTGTGTGATTGTTGCTTTGTGATCGAGGATCCTCGGATAAAGGTCCAAAGAACCGGGGGGTGGCATACTCGAGTAGTAGTTACCTAGTGATAGAGGTAACCCGGCCTTGTGTTGGCAGAGATCCGGGTAGGTTCTCGGGACGTCCCTCCAGAGGCGTACCCATTGACAGTAGGAAGTTCCTTAGCCTGACCATTTGTTGGAAAATCCAAAGAAACAATACGAACCTTGTACGGTTTTAGTTGTATAACCTGCTATGGAATGTGGCGGTAACCTGCTATTGAACATAGTAGCTATAGTAGGCATAGTTCGTAATGTCTATGCTGGCTAATATTAATATTATACTTTCAAAATGTTTTCCACTATGCACTAATAATAATAATCCAATGATTTTGCGTAGTAAGCATCTTTGACTATCATAAGGATAAATCTCCTTCAATTCTGCGTTTGCATTGTGTGTGTGGCGGGAGGCCTTATGGTAGTTTCATTTTCCAAAAAGCATTGCGGATTTCAATGTTTAAAATTCTTTTGTTGTTTGTTTAAAGATAAACTGTTTTTGTTACTCATACCAGTCCCATGATTGACTCAGAGTTTATTGTTCCCTTCCTAAACTCTGGGTGCCCACAATTTTCCACACGGGCAGTCTAGAGTTGGGTTTCTCAGATATTCAGGTTGAGTAGATTATCGGGAGCTAGTTCAGTTTTGGAGTTCATGACTGACCTTGCTTACCTTTGTGCATCGTGATGATGGTTCGAGCTTGATGTTGGAGTTATTGGTCTCATGCTCTTTTTCAGATCATTTGGAGTTATCAGTTCTGTTGTTTCCGTTGTAACATTATTACTTGTCTCTGATATTGTTGTATCATATTGATATCATTGTTGTATATCATTCTGGATATTATATTCATTGGAGTTGTATATGATATCATTCATTTCTTTCTTCTGCTGTGTTGTTATACTTAACGTGTTATAAGCTCCGGTGAGCCAGATTTGGCGTTTGAATCTACGGCATTTCGAGTAAAAGTGAAGTACGGGTGCCGATTTTCGAAGGCCAAGTCAGGATCACTACAGTACCTATGTGGTGTCCTCTGGGTAAACCACCGGTTTGGTGGAGCGTACGGCATTGTATCGACTACGGGAATATATAAAATGTGTTAAGGGGGATATGGGTAATGCCTTAACGCTATTTTAATACTTTTACTTTATTATAGACATATTATAATAGCGTATTGTACTACATAGTAGATAGTTCCACAGATCCTTAAAGGATGGAAATCCAAAACATCCTTTAAGTTACTTGTATTTCAGTTTACATTTCACTTGAGTTGAATTTATTAATATAAGAATGTAAATCCTGACTCGAGTGTTTTGTGTTTTGCTTTACGCTCGGGTCAGACTGAGTGTCACAGCATTTGAGACTCACCTTTGGAGCTGGAGCTTCGCTTGGAGATCCATCTATCTATCCAGCTTTCATCTATCCAGTGTTTGTTCAGACCTGTCATCTGGTTGTATTCGAGACTACATTGTATTTGAGATATTCTGTTGTATTTTATTTCATACTCTGTTGTTTATATAGTATCTTCATGAACTACTATTTATCTTTTCCGCTGCTTATTGTTGTATTACTCTATGTTTGTGATTATGTAATTGATTATTTACTGTATATGCTGAGTTTTTCCAAATATAAATTAACAATATGTTGTTTTGAGCAATTCAAGTCCGACATGTGCGGATGCGAATGGTTCGAAATACCGAGTCGTTACACCTTTAATCATGAAACAAAATTTATATTAGAAGTGTAATATGTCATTGAAATACTATACTTATTATAAGCTTATCGTATCCCATTTATATTAGAAATTACTACTTATTTTAGTTTATTTATATTTTTCCATCTAACAAAAGCAGAAACAAGAAATCAGGTGCATATGATATTGGAGGACAAAACCAGGCCTTGTTTATGTATTTTCATGGCCAAGATCAATCTTTAGTTCAAGAACAAAGATGTGAGTTTATCATATATTATATAAATACATGCATACATGCATATGTATATCCTACAACGTATTATAGTTTAACAATAAGCAATCGTGTTTACCCAGTTGATAAACATCAGTGATTACCAATTGAGATTCTCTAATAAAAGTTTATTTACAGTCATGATAATATCATGCCTAAAAAATCAATGTACATAATTTGACCATAAAAGTACAGA
The DNA here is from genome assembly GCA_030737815.1 of Allium fistulosum. Lineage (NCBI taxonomy): Eukaryota > Viridiplantae > Streptophyta > Magnoliopsida > Asparagales > Amaryllidaceae > Allium > Allium fistulosum. The sequence continues at coordinate 424,497,584 of CM060908.1, forward strand.
ATCTGAAATTGGTATTTTTGGAATATGGGAAGTGGTGAGTAGTATAATGTATGTTTATTCATTTACAAATTTTGTATAGATACAAATGTTTATCAACTTTTGAAATAGTAATAATATTCTCTTGTGCTAGATTGTGACATGTAACAAACTAGGGAGGAAACTCCATATCGGGATCTCTCTGAAAAATTCTTGAAAATGAAAATACAACATATATTCTGTTTTGTATGGTAGAGGAGCTCCAAATGAATGACAGTATAATTATATCATACATACATACGGGTGTAATGTGGCAGTATAATTATAGGCACTGAGTAGGATGACAGTATGGCCATGGAAAATGACAATGCATATGTAGTGTACAAGCAACCAAACTGTAGGCATGGGCGATATTTGAACTTGCAAATATGATAATATCATGTAAAATTACACTTACTTGAACTTGCATCTGTGATAACTTTCTTAGCAGGCCAAGAAATTGCGGTAAAAATGGAGAGAGTGTTGTTGGTAGTGCAACGAGTGCTTTAGACAAACCCATGAGTACATGTGATGCCACCTGACAAAAGCAAGAATTATAATAAGAATATAAAACATTGCATAATTTGAAAAAGCTAAAAAGGTACCTCTTTTTTCTTTTGAAAAGACGCCATAATGGATAAGAGAAATTTAGAATTGGGGTGACCTTTTGTTTCAAATTATAGGCATTTGAAGTAAGATCAATCAACTTTGAAGCATCTTCATTTGTATATTGTCTCTCCAAAGAAGAATCGATCAGAAGTAATATGATTTTCCCCTTTATCATGTTTAATGCCTGTAATGTATATTCTTTATAGTTAAATCAAAGTCATCGCTAAGAATACAAAGCTTAGGAGGAACTGGATATGTAAAAACTCTACCTAGTTTTGGTAATAAGTGGGGTGAACTCGTGTTATACACACGGATTTTATCTCATTACTTATTTTATAATGCATTGTTTGATTTCTTTATTTCGGTGTAAAGGTTGGGATTTTTTAAATAAATCTTCAATAAATCACGATATATAATAATTAAACCACAGTTGATGATATCTTTGACTTTGACTTTTTAAGAAGAAAAAACGCTCTGATAAATAAATGACAGTGCCATTAAAAATAGATTTGAGAAAGTGTGGATTATTACATTATCAAGTTGGAAAACAAACTTTTACCTATTGTGTATTTATTGCGCCTCTACTTCAAAACATGTGGGAAGAAGGAAATCAAAACTCATGCTATCAATAGAAATAAATAATGCAAAACCTCACAAATAAAAAGGTGGTCCAGTTTTTGTGCATGGTATGTTTCAGAACCTAGTTAAAAAGTCAATACCTGAGACTCTTAGGAAAATAAACATAGAATGATGACGTTGTTTAATATTTTACTATCCAAATGTAATGCTATCCTTCCCATCATGTAACATATGAAGATAAAAGTTGAAGGATGGTTAATAGTACAGTTGACTTGTATCTTTTGTACTCATAATGCTTTTTCCTATTGATGGGGGTGTTAACTCATAGACACCCCTTCAAAAAGCTGTACCACATGACTTCCAACCCAAAAATTATTCTTTCTCTACTGCTTTAACTATGCAAATATATACGTAAATAGTTAGCCAAAACTTAGATTAGTTAAAAGGTTATACCTTTCCAACAATATCACTATCAGATACAAATGGAACAAGAAAGGAATAAACTCATAATAGATTAGTTAAAACTTAGATTAGTTAAAAGGTTATACCTTTCCAACAATATAATTATCAAAAATTGATTTCCGGCGAACCAGATCTTCAAAATAAGAAGTGCAGGTTCTCGAACCGAACCACACCAATATTGGAAACCCAAATAAAGGATGTTTGTGATGTGCAAGACATGCCTTTGTCATAGGATCTTTGAAGCAAAAAAGAAATTATAAAAGATTAGACATAAGGATTCTATTTCAGAATTGTGTACATTTTGTGCCAGGTATCTAGTGAACTTCTTGCTACAATTACATAGTTCCTACAACATCAATATTACTACGTTTTGTTGTATGTTATTGCCTTATAGGTCACTACAAATATATATTGCAAAGTATTTGTTTCATATGGATGCACTAGAAGCAACTTGACTATATATTCTACCTACTGAAACTACAACATGTAATAGCAAGAGCAACAATCAAGCTTAGGTTAAGCTATCCAAATGTCTTCAAAAAATCATAATCGTAGACCAGAGTGAACTCCAGAGCTATTCAAATTATTAGTTATAAGTAACATCCAATAATAGCTTATTTTTCACTTAGTTAAAACTGTAGATATGATAACAAAAACTCATAGTTGATGAGTGTTCTAATCAATGAACTCCAATATTGGACAATATCTCTAGCGAGATTAGCAAGATGAGTGTGTTATGAGTAAACAAATTGATTACTTTAATGCATATTACCTTATGATGAAATGCTCATAAATAAAATATAGTCATATCACCCAAAATACATGTTATTGTACACATATAAATTGGGTCATTAGATGCCTAAGAAATAGCAAAATTTAGAACATGTTGGCATTTCGACTTTGGCAAAAATTAAACCGATTGATTACTTGATATAATACTTAAAAATTGAATATGAAAAGCCATTTATATTCTAGTCTGCATAAGATAATCAGACATTGCATTTAAATAGATCAAGCTCAGCAAAAATAAGAGAAGCAAAGGGTAATGTGAAAATAGAACATACCTGATCTGACACTTTGAAGAAGCATGTGAGTTTGGAATCATGCTTAATGTTGAAACGATGAAAATAGATATGGCCTGATAAGTCAACAGAGTCCAAAAAATGGCAGCTATTGTCACTGTAAACATACAAGGCGATGTTGGTGTAAGGAGTTTGTTGAATGATCTTTTTTCATCCATTAGAAATAAAGAGCCCACCGACTTTGATCATGAATTTCAGCATTGCTAGTATTGGGTATGTATGTGGATCAAATTGTGAGACCAATATTGTTTGTTTGTTTATACAGAATGAGAGTTGTAACAAAGATGATATTTTGTTGATAATGACTCAGAATATTTAAAAGTCAGAAAATGTCTTTAATTAATAACATGACTCGGATTCTCTGAAAGTCGGAAATGATGTATTGTTATTGATATTCATCATTTTGATTTTCTTTAAAAATAAAGGGTTCAAACTAACTCACCGTATCAGTTTTAGAACATGTTGATATCTTAAAACTGTACTAAAATAAGTTATATTTCTACAGAGTACTGCTCAATACCAAACTTGGAAAAATGAGGTTTAGGTTACCTCCTATTCACAATTTTTCAACCAAAGCTGCAAACAAAAAAAATTGAAGAAACATTGTATTTTAAAAAAATCAAGCATAAAATAGGTAAAATCAGAAATTTGTTGTTAGCGGTACCTGAAGTTCCTAACTTGGCTATTGTTCTTAAGTTATTGTTCAAAGATTTGTTAATCATAACTATACCTCTATCACTCAAAGTGGAACATTATTCTCCTCGTCTAGGTTGATATTAACATTTAACATAAAAAATAGCCAGGTAAGACACTATGCGAAATAAATTCAATTCCCATGCAATAACTTTGATGTACAAAACCTGAATCTAAAGCTTTAGTGTTGTCATCCCTCATAAAACATTCTTATCGGCGTGGGCAAGGATTCCAATCACATTCATTACTTGAATGAAAAATAAACATAAAACATTGCTACTGTGAAGGTAGTTATGTGATCCTATACTAAAATTACAATGAAATTAATTTTAATTTTTGGGACTAAGTTTAACAAAGGTATAAACAAGTTTATACTGTGTAGAAAAGCGTATAAATAAATAAATAGTTATAAAAGCCTTTCTTACAAACTGTAGAAAAATTGACGCCATAGAAAACTGAATTTAATTTGCTCTGTAGCTTAGTTTTTTAAGTTGGGTTCAACTCGGGGCTATCATTGAGTTAAACTCAGGGCTGTCACTGAGTTAAAATCAGCATTGAGCACTAAGTTCCACTCAATGAAACTACACAAAGTTTCGCTCATTGCACAAGCACTGAGTGAAATAGTGAGTTTATAACTCAATGGTTGAACCGAGTTTATACTCGGTGGTTGCACTGAGTAAATACATGACTCCGACATATGGTTGTCAATCACCACTAACAAAATAAATAAGCATTGGCATAAAGTCTAATATGTTTTCATCAAATGAAAAGCATTCTTCAAATAAGCTTATATGGTTAAGTACCATATAAAGTATACAAGAGCATCCAGTGCTAATGCTCATCCATGTTGAATCTAAAAAATATATAATTTATATGTAAGCCAATTTTACTAAACATCAGCCATACATAAAGAAACTAAAAACCAATCACTTTGATTTTGTTCCATTAAAACTACACACATAAGCCAGTGATTTTAATAAGCTCACCCCATTGAACATTTAAAATAAATAGTTGGGTGACATGAAAAACAGAACGTATACTCGATAAAACTAACCCAAACCAATTACAAATATTCTTCTAAAGCTTCAATGGCTTTCAGCTTTATTAAATAATCATATTAAAAATGATATGTTGAATCGATGGTTGAAATAATATTTTAATCATAAATACCTGATTTAACATTTTAAACATAAAAGTTTTGATAACATTAGCTCATTAATAATTTATAATGATTTCAAATAACTATATTTAATATATTATAAGTGAACTAAAAGTATCATGACAATATACTTATTCTTGCAACTTTGAATACCAAAATCAAAGTGGACACAGATTGTAAAGTTTAAAATAAAAGCACCTACTGATACACTGCTTGCAAAATAAGTTATATAAATTATCCAATCATTCTAAACTCTGCAGCTGGTTATAAAAAGTAAGCTACCAGATATAATGGTGTTGTTTTAGTTAAAAAGGAACATGTTTTTCTAGATAATTGTGATCTTCTTTTCAACTAAATTACATAGAGAATTGAATTAATTTCTAGCACCCAAAACTGCTAAACTGAAAGCCATTGCTTCCAGTAGTGCCATGAGCTATGGTTTTCTACACCAATACTTGCATGTAAGCCAATATATCTTGTCTCTTCAAAATTCATAAACCATGTGTATTGAAACAGTGATAAATTAGAATTCCAAAGTATTCTTTAAATACAATTAATACCATTTACTTACATGTGGCATAAACTTTAAACTCAATCAGAACAAAAATTAGGCTAAACTCAATCAGATAAGCAAGATTTTGATACTTTGCAATGTTTCAAACTTAACTCAAAACTAGGGTTAAGAAATAAATGCTCAACAGTTCCGCCAAGTTTAGGGCAATCAAATCCGAAATCGATGCGGATAAAATTAGCGCCAGCGACAAAGATGCTTAATCAAAATCGATGCGGAGGATGAAGGAAGATGCGATCTGGTGCTAGGCGAATTGAAATCTGTTGAATATGCGAGTATATGATTTTTGTTTGATGATAATAAACATATATATATATTCATTTAAATGTATTTGTTAATGTACTATTTTATTTTCACAGATTAAATAAATATTTGCTGAATAAAATAAATAACACAGAATTTAAAGTAAAACGGATATTTTATTCAAACAAATATTTATTACAATTTTGAATAGTACAAATTCAAGCTCTCACTATATATATACAAATCTCAATTACAATCATATCACAATTTTTTCATTTACAAATGCACCTCACTACATATCACTCGTTCACTCAAAATTGATCTTCAACTTCATTCCAACTTGAATCCAACATCTGAGCAATCTGCAGAATAAACACTAACGCAGTAAAATGGAAAAGAAAATATTTTGCAGTGTAAAATAAAATGTGATTTTGAAAATATTATTTGCCTCAGTTATTTGGGTTGTTCATCATCATTTAATTTTGAATTCATCATACACGAACAGCTTGCGACATGCACACTGTATCACTGTACATGTCACAAGGCCGTGCACACCGATATACACTTGATAAAATTGCAGGGACAGGTGAGCACAAGTTCAAACCCAAATCAAAAGCCGGGTTCAACTCAAGTGAAAATAAAGTCACGATATTAGCAAAAGGTCAAACCCGAGCTATAAGCTGGATTCAACTCAGTGCACAGCAACTATCCGATGCAGACTTGATTGATCAGTGGACAAAACTCAATGCACCCCAGACTTTCAATTGATATGAAACTCAACTGAATATAGTTCGACTGCTCAGGATAGTGACCAAAGAATCAACCTACAACATGTACACATATATAGGCAGTGCACATGTATACCAAACCCAAGTGGATATACAATGGAGCAACAATATGAATGCAATGAACTGGTCAGAGCAATTGCTACATAAAACAAGACTGTACAACTATCAATAAAAATAACAATGGCACTGACTCAACTGTTAGTACATAAGCACATGCACCAGTGATACCAGTGAAGACTACAAGTACAAATCCAGACTCGGGTCAGCATATAAGCATATGGAATTAATTAAATTACCACAGCATATCAAGCATACTAGTCCAATACAGAAACCATCAAATGAACAAGACCAAAACAATCACCAGAAAACAGAGACTACAACAGTTCTGACCAAACAACAAAGTTCAATATGATATGCAACAAAATGTGGTGCACATGCAACCAGAACCATGGCAGGAGTATCAGACTACAAAGAGATCAGAGATGTGTGGATACAAGAAAACTATAATTACAAGTGTAGATTCAACAATACATGCATACACACATCCAAATGTATATATGCACATATATGAAGTCACACAGAAATAATCAAGCAATTTCAAATTAACAGTTTTATCAAAGCCGAAGTCAGGTGTATCAAAGTCACAACATCAATATACATGAACTATGAACACATAAACAAATATGATCTGGGTCGAATCAGTAAATGACATGCACAGGTAAAGATATCAAGTGCAACCAGATCATCTCAAGCATTCAAGCAAATAGAGTCAAAAAAACCAAGGATGAACAGCTCAAAGTTTCAACTGCAATGACATGGTGAAATGGCAACAGGCAACAGATAAAGTGGCCGAAGTCAAAAAGAAATCATCGTCACAGTCAAGTCAGAGCCGTGGCGATCAAGGCAACAAAAGAACGGAACCAAATCAGACAAGCCGTGGTGGCCAAGAAATTGAACAAAGCCGTGGGAATCAAGCAACATAAAATTATACGAAATTGAACAGGTCAGAACAATCACCAGCATCAATATTAAATCAAGTGGCCGAGATAAATTAGTTGACAAATTCAAATAAATTCAGACGAACGAAAATCAAGGGGTTCGAACCCTATATAAACAATAACATCATCGGCAGTTGATTATTCGAGTTCGAGCAAAACAAATACCAAAAATCAAATCAACAACTCGAATTTGATCGAGTTCGAGCAAGCTAAACAGAAAAGCAACAAATTACATACCAGATTTTTTGAATCGAACTCGATCAAAGAAGCAGCCGAAGCTAAGCAACGAACGAACGATCAATAGAGCTACGCGAGAATATCATTTGTTTGATTAACTATTGTCGGCAGCTTCTAATCAGAAGCCCTAATTTTCGAGCAAAGGAAAAGAGGAACAAAGACGAGAGCCATTATCACGTACAAAAAAAAGAACCGGCCTATAATACAAAAGAAAGAAAGGGGCTAACACTTTAATTTATTTTGGGTTGTTCCTTCTATTATTATTAGGCTTTAAATTATTTAAAATTAGGGTTTCATTCTTTTAATTGTTTTGTATTTGTATTTTCTTCTTTAAACATTTGTAATTACTAGTCGTGTGACTAGGGGACAAACTACGTGGCGTAGTTTGAGAATTCGCAACTTAGTGGCTCAGTTGTGGCAGGGTTTTGAGCGTAAAGTTAGGATTAGTCGATAGCGAGTGTCGCGAGTTTATGCGTGTAAGCGTCTGACTATCTAATTTCTAGTAGAAACCTTGGAGGCAGCACGTAGGCAGGGTTTTGCCGAAGCTGGGTAAATTTGTGTGTTCTGTTTTTATATTCTGCTATATTTGTGTTGCTATTATTCTGCTGTGATCTGTGTTGAGATTATTTTATAAAAACTTCCGCAATAATTTTTATAATTAATAGTATCACCCTATTCACCCCCCCTCTAGGGTGAAATCGATCCTACAAAATTGAAATGGACGAGAGGGAAAATGAAAATTGATGAAGAGGGAAATGAATTATTAAGAGACAAGGGAAATAGAATTTTTTTCATAAGTAAATGTGAGTTCGCGGCAAACCAAAATATACCTAGCGGGACTAGTTTTTTCAGCGTTTATCACTAGATATAACTCTTTGAAAATATGTACTACAGCATTCAATGGTTGAACGCTGATAGCAAATGCAGTGAAAACATACTTTTGTTGTAGTGAATAAGAGGAAACTCTTATTGTAGCCTAATTATTATTTTAAGACGTAACAAGGAAGATTCCTTATAAGGCCTTATTTATTAAACGGTGAAATGAGTGCGCAAATATATATATATATATATATATATATATGGAGAGTAATTGATGTATGGCTAAGTCATGGGGATGCAAGGTCAATAGAGTTACATGATGGAAGTCTGCCCTTTACTTTGAGGCTACCAGCAGTTGTGTACAGTTTAATTGATGTGAGATATCCTTATGATAAATATTTGTAATGACGCAAGGTTGGTCTCAAATTCTGTAGAGGAAATCTTCATAGATAATCTGGCTACTAGTTCCTACGAATAAACGGACTAATATGAGACGTCATTATGAGTATGGGCCATAAGACGAAGGGCCTGCTTCGGGGTCTTAAGGTAATAAGTGATTGGACCCGCCTCATCTCTTTCCCTAGATGAAGTATTAAATGGCCAAGGGAACATGTGAAGTGGATATCTACAAGGGTCTGCTTCTGGAAATATGTATTAAATGATGGGGTCTGCCTTAGTTAAGGTATTAAATGACCAGAGTCTACCTATTTTCCACATGAAAGTATTAAGCAGCCTAAGAGATTCCATATAATGTCAGCTAGGTAGTACCATTGAGGAGCATGCCTTGGAAATAGGTATTAAATGATGGGGTCTACCTTAATTAATGTAATAAATGACCAGAGTCTGCCTATTTTCCAATAAAAGGTATTAAGTGGCTTAGGTACCGTCTCTCACATTGTTAGTTGTTTATGGCGTATGATTGAGATATGGGATTTTAGAAACCTGCTTCTCGAATGGAAGGTATTAAGTGGTTGGACCCACCTTCTTTCCACATAAAGAAGCATTGAATGGTTTTATGTTCATAGACATATTCTTATTTTTAAATATACTACCCAAATACCGAAAAGGTAAGACTCGAGTTTTTTATTCACCAGACACTTATTGTTCTGACCCCCTCCTCATTACAACATAGGTTAAGGACGGAGTGATGGTGGTGAAGATGCTTAGAGATGGAGAAGCTTGGCTTGTGGCAGTATTTGTTATTATTACTTGCTTTTATGTGTACCCATGTATTTAGACAATTGTTGTAACGGGTATTATGTTACGGTTTTTATGGAATTTTGTATCATGACATGTTTATGGATTTGAAATAAATGCGTACTCTTTGCTATTATATTTTGATTCATCCGTTGTGGGTTTTGAAAGTTTAGTTATAGCTCTATAATGTTATTTCTTTTTACTACCAGCTGCTTACCTTAGAATGGATCTAAGTTTCGATGGGCCTTTTCTGGGTCGAAATTTAGACCTGTTTCGAGGTGGGTTGTTATGGACTCTGAGTTACATCTAAAGGCAATAGATTTGTATAGATCCCACCTCGACCCTTAAAATGACCATGGATGACATATGATCTATTTTAGATAGTTATTGCTATCTCTCTCTAAACAAATTTTAAATTATGAAATTGGGACTACCATACAAGCAAATAAACACACAAAACAAGCAACTATCAAACTATCCAACAATGATAGGTAACAATAACTAGCATACAAAATATCAAACATGAAGGCAGGTAACAAAAATCAACAACAATAAAAATTAGCCAACAACAAAATCAAACAACAACGAACAACATTCAATAGTAGCAAGCAGACATCAACAATCAAAATAAACAATCAGCATGCAATCAACATACAAAAAACCAACCAAAAACAACAAAAAGCATACAAAGTAAATGAGAAATTCAGAAAGAGTCTGTACGGAAATGCACGGTGACCAACAATAGTCGAAACATGCATGGCAAACTATAAACTCCAATGAGTCTGTTCGACATCCAAGATGGGCAAATGCTTAAGCGATGTAACTCCTTTCGCGAGTACAATACACAGAAGACTATTACACCTACTGCTATGAAAAGAAAAACTTACATGATATGCAGGATCATTGAGTCTCAAAACTCTCGAATAAATCCAATGAACTAAGTCTTAATCTTGCCTTTCCTTATGAACATAATTTATTCTATAAAACGGAAAATTCTATTAATTATATCAATATTTAATGACAATCTATAAATGCCTAGGTTCACTTAGGTTCAAACTCATCTCAACCGCACAATGTTCATAACGATAATATACTACACTCGCCTAGGCAAGTAACCTAACGCCACTTAGAAGATTATCCGAATCGCCATAAAACTAGTCGAGAAGTCCTTCCCCGAGCTATCATAAGCATTCCAAACTATACTCTACTGTAAATAATTTTACAATGAATAAAGACCAGCCAAAATAATATATGATACCCAATCTAATCCTTTGTTCGCTCACACGATTTCTTATTTAAACTAGGGTCGGCCACTTGACTCCTCTCATGCGAACTCCGATCCAGTTCCTTGGTTGGACCACTGAAATTCCCTCGCACGACTGGAGTCATGCTTCGAAAATCTCTTAATTGCCTCAAGAATCTGACTCAAGTTCATGCCTTTAAGAATCAAGTGAAAAACCCTTGCCTAACTGGTGCAAATCACCAAGAAAAACTATGCTCAGAATAGTGATTAGGAAGTGGTACATGAATGAATCAATCTTTAGAAATATTCCTTTCGGTACATGGGATAACTCCCATCACCTAAGGTTTACTAACACAAGGAAACACACTTCTTATGCGCATGACTTTTAGGCAAACACCTGTAAATCATTTGCTCGGTCTTTGCTCATTACCGGGCATTCACCAAACTCTACTTGGATGCAAACCCAAGCCACACTTCATCGACCAACCCCCCTCTACTTGAAGCTCATGCATCAAGTTCTAATGGCAGTACTCTCGGTTGATTCACCTCATCTTTGCAACTAAGGTTACTCATACAAGGTTTTATCTTTACAAAAGAATTTATCTACTATGAAAGGTATGAAGTTTAGCCTATCCACCAAGTAACGAGCAAACGATAAATATACCACTCAAGTATCAGAAAGAATAGAAGTGAGTACCCTAAACATAGAGCATACCCCACTGCATATGCTCCTTCCATTTTACTTGAGTAGTAGGCTAGCCAGGACCCGATAATGCCCATACGGCATAAGTCATCATCACTTACTCGCCCATCAAATATGTAACAACCCGCCTCAAAACAGGCCTAAACTCCAACCCAGAAAAAAGCCCATCAAAACTTAGACCCATTCCAAAGCTGGCTATTGGATGGTATAAAGAACAATACACAGAGTTATTTATCTACACATTTAGAAACTCACAGCAGAAAGATAAATTATAATATCAGAACAGTACCCATTTTATTCAAAATTCAAATGTCATAAAATCACAACACAAAACCATAAACAACTGTCAACTATTCGTAGAACAATATTTCAAAGTTACAACATTATTTAATGGGTACAACAGACATAAAGGAAATAATATAAGTAAATAAATAGTAATTGCTACAAGTCTGCGTCTCCGCCACCACCTCTGAAAATATGCATCAACATCTCTAACCTGTGTTGTAATGAGGAGGGAGTCAGAATAACAATGTTTGGTGAATAAATTCTTGGGCCTTTCTATAATAGTTCTTAGGGAGTATAATTTAAATAAGAACGTGTCTTACGTATCTTAACCATATTATAAGTTTTCAGACCATAAGTCCTAAGGCTTTTCCCATCCATTATTTTTTCAGCCCAATAACCCATATTTATCATCAATAATGTCTTAACAATGCAAGAGATAGTACCCAAGCCACTTAATTCCCTTTTAATGGAACTAGGTAGACTCTAACCATTTAATATCTAATTTAAAGCAGGTCCTCGTCATTTACTACCTATCCCAAGGCGGACTCCTCTTTGGTACTATCTAGTTGACATTGCATGGAATCTCTTCAGGCCACTTACTACTTCAAATTTGAAGTAGACCCTCTCCGAGATACCCTTTACCGTGCCCAACCATTTACCCTAACCATTTATACTTCTATTATTGGGAAGAGGTGGGCCCTCAACCAGCCAAATACTACCTTCAATCCCCGAAGCAATTCCTACATATTATGACCCTTAACCCAGCCATGGCGTCTCAATAGTAGTCCGACTATTCATAGGTACTGGTAGCTAGATCAACTGGGCAAGTTTACCATAAAAAATTGGGACTAACCTCGTGTCCCCCGTGGTCACTTATTATAGGCGATGTCTCACATCAGCCCCAAAGTCACACATCTAATAGCCAGATTAGCCGGGCAAACTTCTGTGTGATTTTGACTCACCTTGCATCCCTATAACTTATTCATAATCTATAACACTCTTTTCATATATTATCCCACATCTCACCGAATTACAAATCAAGGCCTTATAAGAAAAACACTTATTTTTCCTTTATAATTAATTACTTTCCTAAGGAGGATTAGTGATAATTAATATTATATTAATGGCATAATTAATACGTTATAATTATACATTATTTATAAATATATGTGTGTGTGTATGCGCTTAACATAAGCATGCGAAGATTGCGCCAGAAACTAACGTTTAAATGTCAAAACTTCAAATTTATACAAGTTCATTTCCATATCAGCACATATTCCATATATCCAATATGCGCAATTAAATTAATAGAATTGTATAAAACAGAATCCTTAACCAGCTTATTTTATACTAAAATAGTGGAATCAATCATTAATAAAATCTTAAAATTCAAATACTTTTACGCTTTGTTCAACTTCTTTGTATAAAATTGAAAAAAGGAATTTCTATTTAAATTGCGGAAATAGCGGAATAAAAGAATTCGTATCTTACACACCATTTCCAATTTATTCTTTTCAGAATCCTCAATCATATCCAAAGAAAATGGTAAGAAGTTGAATATAATTTAAAACATTAAATCGCAATATTTACACAATTCCAGCATTTTAATATAGAATAATTAAGATTCAAACTTAAGAATTGACATTTCACTTTAGGCGAATTTTGGAGTTTTAGTGTGATGTTGCGTAAACAAAATTCCCCAAAGGCATATATCAAATCCAAGTTATAATATACAATTATTAAAATAGGAAAAACTAAGATTCTACTCACAATCATCCTTAGCTCTTTCCTTTTTGGACTTGATACACTTGCTTTCTCTTACAGATATTTCCATTTAGAAATATACAACAAGGGTATTGTATATGAATTAAATTCATAAATTTAGGGATTGGAGGAGAAAATGATTGGAAATTGAATAATACACATCTAAAATTCCCACCTAAAACCCCAAAATATTTTTCTGAATCTTTGAGGAGAGAGACTGACAGAGCTTCATTTCGTTCCCAAAATAATTTGTAAATAAAAGTGAGGAGGCTAGACTCCTATTTATAGTGGTTGGAATGCATTAGAACCGTCAGATTTAGGTCGGTTAAACTAATAAAATATGGTACGTTCGTTTGCATAAAAACCTCGCCGCCACACACAGGGACCGATCAACCGCCCCTACACTACCGGTCAACAACTAGCGGTCGACCTGCCCATGTAGGCGATCGATCGATGGTCTTGTTTTTTGGGAACGTTTATTCTTACCGTTGATTAATTTATTTTATTCCTTAATTAATCCTTTGAAGTTAACGTTAATTTTAAAGATTACTTAACCCCCAAGTCTAATTACTATTACCTTTTGAATTTCAAATTTATGAATTATTTATTTATTTGAATTTGAATTCTATTTAAATTATTTTGAATCCGAAAACTTCAAACATCTTTAACTTTTTCGTTTGAGCTCCGTTTTCAAAACATTATATATAGAAATTGATCAGAATTTCGCCAGGAACGTAATGACATAAATAACGTGGTCAAATTTTGAGATTTTACCAATTTTCCATTTTTAGCCCTATCTTATTTAATTAATTTATCTAACTTATTAATTTCTTATTAATTTTTATGGGATGCTACATAAAAAGTAGGAAAATCCTTCTTCAAGTGATCAAGCCAATCGTAATTGAAGCACTTACGCATCATCTCAGCTGACTGACATTCTGAAACAAAATATCCTTTATGCCATAAGGATGGCACAATATATCAGCCATTTTTTCTTTGCATAAGCTTGATCTTTCCTTATAACTTGGTCTTTACGCCTCGATTGAAACTTTGGGTTAATTTCCACCTTTGTTACCACAAACAATACCCCATAGTGCTCTCATAAAAAAGAGCCATCCCAACGGGACTCGAAAGTGGCCCCTACTGGGGATAAGACTAAGAAATGAATCCCCAACCTATGCACCCAGACCCTAGGCAAACATCCTGCCCTTTTTTCAATGGAGTAATATCTACCTCGATCTCCATTCAACCAAGACATCAAGTTGGTTAGCATACTCCTTCACTAACAAACTACCCTGCTTTAATGGATGAAACACTCAAATTGCACGCCCCGCTCGGTTTCAAAAATAAACCAAAGCTAAAGGAAACGCTTGGAATTAATCCAAGACATGGCTTGATCATCAGCTCCGTATACTATTATATCCCACCAAGCCAAAACCTCCTTGTTAAATGCTAGAAGGCAATCCTATACAAGAGAACATCCCATAAATCATATTGGCAAGAGTCATATCACAAACACATGTCTTAGCCAGTGTCACAACACAGCCTCGGAACTTGAAAATGGCTTTCAACCAAGGCTAAAGGAATCCTAGCATAATTTTAGGAAGTTAAAAGCTGGTGGAGATAAAAATACTAATGCTCCTAGGGCTACACCACCTTTATCACATACCGTAGATACTAGAATGTTCACGGGTGGAGGAACATCTCGTGCGATAGTCAAATAATCTTCGAACAAATCAGGCATCCCATACTACCTGTCCTTAGTCGCTCTAGTACTCCGTCGGCTCATAAGGATAGCAGGAACAAAGGTACTCTAACAACTAGAGATAGAAATAAATCAAATTCCAAAGGACAAGTGGTGTATGCAGTATTATATAGTAGAAAAATATAAGTACACTCCCTTAACCTATCTCCACCAAATTGATTAACTCAAACTGGTCAACTTGGCCCTAAGTGTTGAACCTAGACTCTGATACAACAAATCGCTCTTCTTAATACCTTGAAATCAGGACCAAATGACAACATCTGACTGTCGCATACCATAAAAGGCGAATTGTTGAGAAATAAAATTTAAAACAAACATTATACTAAGGAATAATGATATAATTTCACAACAGAATGATAACATATAATATACTAAATATACAGGGACAGAATATGATAAACAATATATAAGGGACTACTCTAACGGAAGAAACTGATAAATACATATCCATACAAAAAGTCAGAATAGAATATCAGATACATCAAGTTTCAACTACAAATACATATTTGTCATGTACTACTACAATATCAAGTATATATACAAAGTCTCAGCATTGCCTTAAAGGAATGCTCCTACTATCCTACAATCGTATCCCCAAAAGCACCTAAGACCCAAACTACTCAATCAAGTACCCAAGAGCTGTCATAACATAAAGAAAAGACAAAACGCGGGTCATACATAAAGCCTGGTGTGAGGGGAACTATCTCAAAATACTATATATTAAAACTACATATAAATAAACAGGAACTACTGAGGCACAGTCGGTCCTCTCCACAATTATGGCTTAAGGGTTATCCAGACTGTCCATAAATAAGTAAAGTAGAGCTATCCAAGAGATAGGAAATCATGCCATAACCTGCTCTTCTCCTGTAGTCAACGAGTCATCACAACTAATATAATATGACTGAAAAGTAATGATATATCATGATAAAGTTACCAAATATGCAAATGCAGAAATAACGCATACATAACGATACAAACATATCCTATAATACACGACGATATTATCAAACAACTAATATAATACACAATATAACTATAAGCGATAAACAATGAATATAAATTAATACTCATCATTGTTGACGAATGGAGGCTATGATAAACTAGTGCCTAAGATAAATAGGGCCAGTACCTCGGTGTACCATAGACCTCGAGTCGCATCCACTGTGGTCAAACTCATGTAGGGCTCACTGTACCCCTCGGTGAGCATAGTTGATATATGACCTACTCTATATACCTAAAACTTAAGTCTATGTTAGACATCGATCGTAATCCAATGATTGCCATTAAGGGTCCAAAATAAATAGAGTCGGTACCTTAGTGTACCATAGACCCTAAGTCGCATCCAGTGTGGTTGACCTCATGTAGATCTCATCATACCCCTCAGTGAGCATAAGTGATATACGATCTGCTCTATTTACTTGAAACCTACATGGACCTCACCATACCCCTTAATGAGCATAAGTGATATATGATCCACTCGTAGATGATCGTCGTCGTCTTCCTCTTGGTCATCATGAATTTCTTAATAAACTTGCATAACGTCTCTATAAAAATGAACGATGGGCTTGTCCCATATAATTTACCATTGGGACCACAAAGGAATACCAGTGCCATAAAGATATATATCAAATATAATGTTATGTAATCAAATACGCATATCACAAATGAAGGTCGATATCTCATCATCGTCTATCTATACAGATGGTCACTATTGAAAGACCAATAATATGCATGGTCATTAATATAAGGCCAATACGGAATATGATCACTAATATAATATAATACAATGTACAATCATAAATATAAGACCGATACAATCTACCAAGTTATACATACCCCGAGTTAATGCCCAAAGTATGGATTTACTTCGTTTGATCGTACATGCTTGTCAAACGTGATCATATGACAAATAATTGTACTGATCCCATGCCCGATCAAGGATAGGAATCATTTAACATTCACTTCTGGATCCCGAGCATTGCCTTGCTTTTCATCTCCTTGAGTAGCCCATAGTCTTTCTAGAAGTTGCGCCGAGGCTCTGCACAAACCAGCCTTCGAAATGGGGAAAGAAGTGCTGATAAAATAGCACTTGGCCAAATATTTACTGCCCAGCCAGTGCACCACCAGTCCACCAGTAGTAGCCTGTCCCAAGTTGTAAAGCCTGGGGTAGGTGCCACCAATTGCTATGACCATAAACTGGCATGTCGTTTCCTTCATTGCTCGCCCGATGAGTCGTCTAGCTTCCAAAGCCCGCCTTCATTCCATCGGACCTCCTCTTGAGTTCATTGGTTGATGTTTTGAAAGTGGTTTCTTAAGTATTCAAAAACCGATTTCGATATCAAAATCCACTCTTTGCATGGGTAGGGTTCTATAGGCGAGTATAATGACTTGGCCTTCTCTAACACGCCAAAATGAACTCAATTGACCCCCTACATCTCAAATGATGTCTACACATGTGCCAACACACCCATTCGTGCATATTTGTATGCACACATCCACATAACCGCATATTTACTTCACAAGTCGTATTTCAAGCTTCACTGGGGCAATTGTTCGATCCAGTATTCTCTCCTACAACTTAGCGCACCCGTTGGTCGCTACGGCTACATGAGATTGCTCGCAACTTGATGATATACCCTTATGGATATTTCCATACACATGTACATACATCGAAACTATGTTATAATAAGCACTAAGCAAGGCGAGGCAATAAAAGTCTCGTTTTGCTTAATGTCTCTTAAGCATTTTCCAATTTTTTAGCATACTTTATCTGTACCTATATAAATCTATTATAAAGAGATTATATTAAGTGTATTATATGTGTACAAATATACTATATGTGTGCACACAAGTTCATCACAAAGAACTAAAGTATAACTTTGAAGTTAGCTTATAAATTTATAAGTTTCAAAAGTTGGATTTGACTTTTTTTATTCAATAAAGTTAGCACACTCGAGTTGAGTACAAATTGTGCACATTTTTTAAATAAAATAATCATATTTTAATGCAAATCGATCCATATCATAGAAAATGAGAAAATTTTATTTGGAATGTGATTTTTTGCTATAATCATAATTCCTTTTATTTTAAAAATAATAACTTTTTTGCTTAGGCATTGCTTAAATTTAAGCAAAGCGCAAATAAGAGCTAATTAAGTGTGCTAAAGCACTCATCACTTAATCTTTTTGCTTTTTCAAAAAGTTAAGTGTTGTGCATACATTTAATGCTTAAGCCATGCTTAAACGACGCTTAAGCGCGCTTTCATAAGATAGCATTGAAATAATTAATTCGATTGTTTAATAATCAAATCTTGCTTTTATTTACTAGTCATTTCAATAAAAGTCAAATCTCTTTTATTTTATTTTATAAAATCATTTCATAATTTTATAAAATATAAGACTAGCTTATAAATCATTTTTAAGCTCTTTTAAACCATTTTAATAGTCATACTCTTATCTTCAATTAGTAATAAAATGTATGATAACATTTATATCACTAATATAATGACGAATTAGAGTTTAAGTAATTTATAATTATGTTATAAATGAATATCATTGTTGTCTAGCACTATTCAATAAAAATAGAACACAAGATAAATATACACGATTTTAATCAACTATCCCGAATATCTACTCAATCAAATCCAAACAAATGGGGAAATAATTTCATACATTTTATTTTCTACCTCTACTAGGTAGTATTTTTCAATATATAAAATTAAAGAGACTTGTAGCGAAATATAAATTCATTTATAATTCCGCTCACCTAAACTGTAAATTCTCAAGTGTCTAAATCCAGTTCAAGCCATACCCTATCATAGATAATCCCACTATGAGTGCAACAATGATGACTGCATCTCGATTAGACCTCGTACGTAAGAGATATGAATAAAATACGAAACGTAACGACCCGTAATTTTCGATAATTAAAAATAGTTAATTTAATAAGGTTTTGTGATTTAATGTTGGAAGAAATAAAAATTTGTGAATTAATAATAAGAATATAACTGGAATAAAATTAAATAGTATTAATTTAAGGTAATTGATAACTGCTTTAAATGTAATTTCAATTAATTAAAAGGATTAAAGAGTCATAATTGGTTTAGATTGTAAATAAATTATAGAAATGTATGTATTAATGGATAATTGGATTAAAAGAGCAATTAATAATTTAAACGTTGATTAATCAATGAAATGGTATGTAGCTAATTGTAATTGATAAAAATAGGGTTGTGGTAGTAGTTATGACATTGGTGTGAAGATAACAAACTTACAATTGTTATTAAATTAAGTAATGGTAACGATTGTCATTTGTTACCGATTTGTTTAAATGGTTGAATTAAATTTGGAATCAAGTGCAATTAAATGTAATAAAATGTTACGTTAATGTAAATTTAGAAGAAATTGGAGAATGTTAATGTAATGAGATATAAACCAATGTTAATTATATCCAATTGATAATGATTTGGTTAAATAAAAGATTGAAATCAAGTTTGATAAATTTATTGGAATTAAATTATAGATTAATTGGATTTAATTATAGTTGAAATTGAACACTGTAATTAGTGTAATATTCAACACTGAATTGATATGTAATTTTTTTTAAGTTATTATAAATGTCTAAGTAATCAAAATGATAAAATCGGTTAATTATAAGATTTGAAATTAAAAAGTGATTTAATCAAATTAATAATAATTTATTTAATTAACGCGAAAATAGCCATTTTGGTCACTGTCTCGGATTTCGACGAAACTAGTTTCATCGAATCTGTAACGGTGAATCATTGTAAGGTTTCAAGTTTCGTAGCGATCGGACATGCCGTTTGATCGTACGGACTCGAAACGCTTAGAAATCGATTTAATTAAATTCTATTGAAATCTATTTGAAATAAGATGATTTTAAGCTAACTTCTTCATACGATGGAATTAAGAATTGAAACCTATTCTATTTAGTTTAAAAATATCGAAAACATCTATCTCGATATATGGGATGACCTACTTTCGTTTCGAAAGCGAAACGGGCTTTTCGGGTCGTTATTGTCACTTCGAACCGGTTGGATATGTTAATCTTTCCTATCGGACCTTGTCCATATAAATAGTCTTGTTTCCCCAAACCCTAGCAGTCATTTTTCTTATTCTATACGTACAACTCCATTTGTATGCTTCTTCTTCTCAATGGCTGGAAACCATAAATTCCCCATTTCAATTCAAAATTCAACTTGAAAATCGAAACTCTCCAAACCCTATCAAATTATATATCGATTTGAAGCTCTCGACGAGCGCAATTCAAATCTGTAGTTAGTTTTTCGATTTGGATTTCTATGTGGCTAGAATTGGGTGATTTAATCTCGGCCGTTCATTGTGCGTTGATCAACTTTGACCGATCGTCAAATTGATTGGTGGGTTTGGTAGTGATCGTCGCGTGGAGTCGTATGATGGTGGTCGCTCGGTTTGAATTAGTGTGTGGCGGCTAGAATTTGGAGACTAGGGTTTCGAAACCCTAATGCCTAGGTGGCGGCGATGGCGCTTTGGGAGGGTCGCAACTATGCCGGTCGGAGGAGGCGAGGAAGGCGAACTCATTGATGGCAGTGGCTTGGTCGATGGAGGTCTCAAGCGAGGCATGCGTGCGGTCAAAGTTTATCAGATTTGCTGTGTATTGGGTTCAGAGGTCAAGGCCTTGTTTGGGGGGGGGGAAGGTGACGTGTCTTTGTTCCATTTGCTATTTTATTATTTAAATTCAATTTAATTTGTATGTTCTAATACCCATAACTTTTGCATACGAGCTCGGATTAATGCGCGGTTTTCTCCGCCGGGATCGTATTGAAATTCCGGACATTTTGACGTTAGTTTGGACGAGTTCTAAGACTATTAGATTTTGGGCCCTATTTTGGATTTCAAATCGATTTGAAATCAAAGGTGAGTGTTTTAACCCACTCACAACTACTAAACTATCTTATGTTAGTTAGATTAAATTTATGATGTGATTAGAAATTAATTAATCGATGTTTGGTATGTTTAAATGGCCATTCTAGTTAAATTTGACTTTTTTGCATTTAATCATCATTTAATTTAATATTAAATTTAAATTGTCAATTTAATACCTGTTATTGATGATCAGTTATCTATTGATGTTTATTGATTGATTTGGATGATGATTGTGGTGAATGTTTGATTGTTGATATTGGGTGACTGGATGTTGTATTTTATATTGTTATACCAGTGCAAGTTCCCTATGGGTTGAAATGATACATACCCGAACGATCTATAGATTAGGGAAAAATCGTTATGGGTTGAAATGATAGACTTGAGCGATTTTATGGATTTTATTTAATTTGGGATTGCGGTTTGAAATGATATATGACCATAAAATTTAAATTGCAGATTAAAATGATAAATATACGTATCACTTGACCATAGGGTAGAAAATTATATACGGACACTGGATTAGTTAAATTAAATGACTTTAAATTCTTTAAATTTTGAATTCAGTTAACTGGCATTTTGAAATAGAAATTTATTTATATAAACTGAATTATTTTCGATAATCCAAGCGTTAATGCTGAAATTGGAACTGATTTAATGAATTGTTCAAAGGATTTAAATTGGAATTTCAAAGTTGAAGTGTTAAATATAAATGAATTTATCGAAATTGAGTTATTGAAATGTTTGGATATAACCTTGAAATCTATTTCAAACTAATTTAAGTGATTTAAACTATTTTAATCAAATTAAAACTATTTTAATTTATTTTAATCTATTATAACCTATTTAATCCAATTTAATCTAGTTTACCTATTTTAAACTAATAAAATTTATATTAATCTATTTTAAATCTATTTAATATAAGTTAAATCTATTTAATCTATTTTAAGTTTATTTAATCTATTTTAAATCTATTTAATATAAGTTAAATCTATTTAATCTATTTTAAGTTTATTTAATCTATTAAAATCTAATTAATATAATTTACATCTATTTAATCTATTTTAAATCTATTTAAATCATTTTAAATCTAATTAAATAAAATTTAAATCTATTTAAACTATTTTTACTATTTAAACTACTTTAATCTATTTTAAACTATTTCTAAAACTATTGAAAACTATTTATGACTATCTAAATTATTTTCTAAAATTTCAGACTGTGTGAAGTTGAAGTATTTATATTTAAATCCTTGATGATGATACAACCTAAGTTGGGAGTTGGAATTGATACCTTTTTATGTAATGACATATTTGAGTAAATATGATGATTTTAGAATGAGGATTTAATTAACCTATCTTATCGATAAATTCAAAAGTGAATATGATTTTTGAAGTGAATATGATTTTTGAAGTGGATGTGATTTTGAAAGGGAATATGGTTTCAAAAGTGATGTGGTTTGAAATTTAATATGATATTTTGATATCAGTTATGAATTGACCTTTGAAATGTAAAAGAACCATCTGGTGTGAAATAAGTGTTTGGTTGTTAAAGAGACCGGGATCAGATATTGTCACTCTCTGCCAATACCGAAAACCACTTTAACAACTGTGTACGTGGTGTAGATTCCAGAAATGAAGTAGGCAGGTTTGATGAACGATTCTGTATGAGATATTTACGTGACCCTAACTCCCGTGAGGCAGCTTAGATGTGACTAAAACAGGAGCCACGTCGGGCCAAGTGAGGTCATTCCTCTTATCGGACATGCTTCTTCGATACCATATTATGACTTTGTGATGATTTGGTGGCCACCCCTTGATTTTGATTATGGGAGTGTGTTCCAAGGTGGGCGGTAGTAGCTGCTATGCATTACCACCAGTCCGGATCTACAGTGCCGTATTCACATGCCCTATCGCGCCTTCTACGAGTTTGTTTTGTACCATACCTATGGAGTGCCCTCAGATAGCCCTCCAGTTTACGAAGGAATTACGGTACTGTATAAACTATGAGAATATATAAAAATGTGTTAAGGGGGATATGGGTAACGCCTTAACGTTATTTTAATACTTTACTTTACTGTAGACACTATTATAATAGCGTATTGTACTATGTATGTAGATAGTTTAACAGATCCTTAGGAGATGGAAATCCCGAACATCTCTTAAGTTATTGCACTCACGGTTGACACTGGATAGGAGATGTCAAAATCCGTAAATATCTCTGACGCTGTTATACTCTTATTTATTTACTGCTGATTTAACTTACATAAGCTCTTTTAGTTCTGACTCGAGTGTTTTGTCTTTTCAATTCGCTCGGGTTAGTCTGAGCTTTTCAGTGAATCGAAGACTGCTTTCTGGAGCATAAAGACAAAGATTTTGTACTATTATCATATTTATTCCACTACATCATGTTGTTCCGCTGCATTTAGTTATCATTTATTCTTATGGTATGTAACTCTGATCTGTATTATAAAAGTTTAATCAATGTTATTTCTAAACAGCTTCATGAACTGTTTATTTGATTATTATATTTTGTCATTCCGCTGCAAGATTCTGTATTTGTTTCTTTTCTTTCTCTGCTTTTTCTTATTTACCCCATAACAATCTACCCCTTTGAATGTTTTGAGTCTGACATGCGTGTCTGCTTAAAATGTCCAAAAAGGCAGGTCGTTACAGAGGTTGATTAAATAATTAGTTAATTACTAATTAGCTCATTATTCCTTAATCCCCTCCTATAATCCTTCTTATCCATTCCCTGTGCACAAGCCATGCACAAAGAACCCACCGCTCCACCTTCTCTCTCTTTGAATTCTCCTTGCACACAAGACAATTTGATGAACGGTCGATTGCCTCACGCCACACTTTAGGTGCTCGTCGCGACAGACCCCACCACATGAAGTTAGCACCTTCCCTCCAATTATTTACAATGAAAATTTAGTAGGAGGATGGAGAATAAATGTCCTCATTCCCATCACAACAGGAGTTGGTGTATATAGAACGTGAATGTAGGAAAGAGCAATCACAAGTATGTCCTAAGATGTAGCAGAATTTCGGAGGGTATTTATGACATTTTAAAAGCTTCACAATGGGGTTTCCCATTATATATAGATGTATACTAAAAAATTTGAAATTAATTATTTAGTTTCTAAAGCAATTTTGAAAATTTTTAAATTTATTTTATAACATTTATAAAATTTTCTTTTATATTTAAACTTAAAATTTAAATTTAAAATAATTTTAATATTTTGAATTTGAATATGAAAATTAGCCTTGTTCTCAAAAGCAATTTGGGCCATACATCTGGGTCAGGACTTACTTTATCCATTAGGCTAGACCAATAGCTAAGAAGGGGGGAATACTGATTATTCAACCCCAAGCCTATGCACCACTATTCTGCATAACCATCAGATCGATAAGTTTAATTAGTTGGCCTTAAATGTTGACTAATTAAACCGCATAGACCATTTGGACTCTCATACCATTATTGAACCCGAACCGATTCGCAGCGGGTGAAATGGATAAATTTAAAGAAAAAAATCCTTAATTGGATCTTACTGGGCTTATGAAGTCTAATATTTAACACCAGATCCAATCTAGTTGTTTTAATAAAATAGATTTTTTTATTATTCCATTCTTAATCAATTAATCTGCATTAATTAAGTATGATATATGAATAGGTATGAATATATCAAATATATTCATATATATATAAGATATAACATACATATGAAATATATATAGTATGGGCAAATATTTGGTGTTCTAAAAGAAGACGTGAATAAAATTATATATTAGGTTTAGATTTAATCACGTCAGGATTTAAAGAGGAAAGAGATGAAAGGTGACATCATTAATTGATTTCACCTCCCACTTTTGTGAACATCAAATTACCACTATACCCAATCACCACACAAAATGATGATGTGTAATAATAACATAATTAACATGACATATAACAACTTATAATAACATGGTTAATATATATACATGTGTATATATTGAGATTCATATCTACCATGTATAAATTTGCTATATATATATATATGTGTGTGTGTGTGTGTGTGTATTAATTGCCTCAATTTAACTATTAATGTAAGATATGTACATATGGTCAAAAAAATATAGCCATATCCATATATTAATAACATAAAATTTGTTTTGAAAAATTCTAATATAAGTTGACAAGTTATTTTTAACTCCAAATTTAAGGTTAAAATATCTAAGTTTAATTTGGTAAGATTATTCAAATTCATATTTAGGTAAAAGTTGATAACATAAAATATCTCTAATTAACTAAGTAATAATATTATAAATACATGCATATATGTATACATAATCTGGAATATAAATAATTTCAATTAATTTGATGTATACATATACAAGTTAAAAAAATTAACGGTTTTAATATAAACATAAGACTCATATGTTCAGTAATAAAATGAATATATGCATAGATAATATATACATATACATACATATACATACATATACATATACATATACATACATATACATATACATATACATACATACATACATATATATATGATATAGTATAATTTTTGACGAAAGAAACTTTTGTTTTTTTATTTTAAAACAGTCAAAAGGAATTTTAAAATTAAAATAGATTCATTAAGTTTTAAACAAGATGTTAATATATTTTGTGTTTTAAAACTGATTGAAACCAAAATCAGTTAACTTACTGAAGTTATGTGTTACTTTAGAAAATTATTACATGTATATTAAATCATATTCATGTTTCAAGCCATGATCGTACATACATACATGTACACACATAGATTTATATATATATATAAGTTTTAAACAATTGAGTTAAATTAAATCATATCATTTAATTGATCACCCAAATTATGATATCAATTCTAAATTATGGTGGGGCAATAATATATACGTAAAATTGTGACAAGAATGTTACAACTGAAGTATACAATTGTGAATATGATTTGTGCCTTATAGATCTGACCAATAAGTGAGACAATGATATGCAAATTGTTATTAAATTCATAGAATCAACATCCAAACTTACTAGAATTGGATGAGCCACCTTGTCTTATTTTTTTTTGATTTAATTTTTGGGTAACTAGGAAGAAAATTTTAGTCATGAATGAATAAGGAGTAGCCATGATAAGTAGGAAGAAAAGAATGGAGAAAGGAAATAATGAAATGAGAGAAAATTAGGGGATTTTGTTTTGATGGAAAGAATGAAACATTTTTTATATTCTCTATTAAAACTTCTTCTTTGATTCTCATTTAATTTTCAGTAAATCCAAATATCAATCTCTCCCTAACATGGCTGGCCATAAATTTTTGAACAAAATTTCCATAAGCCCATTTAAGTGATTATCTCTAGGGGGAATTAATTTAAAGGACAAAAATTTGTATATTTTTAGCCTCAAGGACACAACCTCAATATTTTTCCCACAAGGACAAACATTATCCTAAAAATTATTCATAAGGACAAATATTCTTTCAAAATTATTCATAAGGACAAGCATTTTTCCAAAACTGCTACCGAACTAAAAACTGCTACCGATAACTACAAACTGATACCTAAAAACTTAAAAACTGATACCTAAAGAAAGTTGTCATTCAGGTTAAAATACTGAAGGTCTATCCTTGAGGCTAAAATGTTGAGAAATTTTGTCCTTGACAATAATTTCCTGTTATCTCTATTTAAGACAATTTAAATATATACTAATATCGTATATCGATATTCACATATAGAACTTTTATATATACATCCAAATAATTGGCAACAACACCAAAAACATTGAATAAATTATTAATTAATATTCCTAAAATGTTAATTGATTTAATTAATTCATAACATTTTATAAATTAATTAAATCATATGGTATTTTGGAGAATTCACAAATATGGTTGTGAGACTCAAAGGTTTGAATTCATTCAATGATTAGTATTAAATAATTAAAATATTAATGTTCACACGTCACCTTAGCTAGTGGTGTGACAGTTTGGCCATACTTATTGCTTGCACATCTTTTTGTTAAAATTCAGTTTCATATTTTATTAGGCAGCACCTTTTCGTAACGATAATTTACACACTTCATCTTCATCTAAACTATCTCATTTGAGGATATATGGAATTTGGTATTGATCAAGATTCTAATATTATCCACATCTAACTCGATTTTTCAAAAAACAAAATCCTCGATTCAATAATAAAATTTATCATCGATTGTTCTACTTTGCCCAGAGATTTTAAATTTGAGTTGACTATAGTTAACCATGAAGCTAACCTCATACAAGGAGATGAATTCTCTATTGTATAGTGCTTCACTCCTAATGCTTCAACTCAGATCCAACTATAGTCGCTCGATGAATCACCGTATCATAATTTAACAATAATCAAAGTGGAGTATTCACATTGAAATTCAACTGTATTCTTAAGTAGAGGGAACTGTGTAACATTGCCACCCTGAGATTTCCTGTTTGACATGGTTGTTATTAACCAATAAGAAACTCTCTAACGAGTCATTCCATTGTTATTCAATAACTACGAGTACGTGACCCCTTGGTGCCCCCAATAGCCATGAGTAATACACTGCATACCATATGGAGAGTGTTACATACTTCAGTCTCATTGGATGTATTGATATCCTTTCTTGAAACATCTCGACCATAAATATTTAAAACAAGATATCATTTTATTTTGTGATTGATTACTCGCAATTGCAACTACAAGCACATAACATTTTATTTGAGGATTTTCTTATTAATATATTTTAAATTAATTACTTATTTAATTATATGAAATATAACAAAGTATATAATAGAAATCAAACACCTTTATTATGAATGAGATTGGTCATAGAGTTAGATAAATGTATAATAAATTACATAATTGCCCCTAGGGCATACCACTAACTCTTTCACATAATTCACCGTTGAATTAAATATTTGCAACAACAAATCCAGCCATCATTTGTGCATTACGAAGATCGCCATCCAAAGGTACTTCCATCTCTGGTTCATCACCATCTCCATGATGATCGTCTTCAACTAAAAATCATAGTTGAGAGGTTCATTATTGACTTGCATGTTATTGATCCAAGACCTATCATTCTCCAACCTGGTAACTACATCCATGCTATCAAGCAAATGATCTTCATGTACATCTGTAATGACCAGTATTTTACATACCGGAGGATCGTAAAATAATATTTTTAAATTCATATTGGGTCGTATCACTCTATAACTTTAGCACACTACACTAGAAAAGGCATTTTACAATGGCTATGAGCTGTTGCGAAATGATTTTGCAACAGCCCAAAGCCGTTGCAAAATAGGGAGTGGTAAAATTTTGCATACCAAAAATTTCAATTCGCAAGGACTATGAGCCATTGCAAAATTTCGGTTTGCAACAACCTTAATATTATACAATTAGCAATGTACAGCTTGTTAAAAAGTCTTTGCTGTTTACATTTACCAAATGCCAAGCATTGAAACACATGCTAAACTCTATTGGACATCCTTAGAATAGAATATCAAACAGCCCCAAAACACAAACAAATAAAGAATATCAGACAAAAAATATCAATGCTATTAATAAAGTTGAGCATTTTAATCAATAACAACCAATTATGATTTAATAACAGAAACCATAATATCATTTTCAGTGCATAAATTTTCATCATCTAAATTATGATGATGAGTAACAATCGTCTAAACTGTTGAACACAATGAACTACTTGCTGCAATATTCTATTTATTTTTGTACAAAAGATTGAGACTATATTTGAATTTGAATTAGTAATGTTGATCTGCAAATATTTGTGGACCATCTTTATTATTAGCTTTTTGATAGTTTTGAAAGAAGAATCCTTGATTTTTTGCCTATTTATCAGAGTTCCCGGGTGAGTATCCCAAAGGGGTTTCGCTTTCCTAGTTCCATTGATCTTTGCACATTTCAACAATTCCATTTTTTGCTCTACAATAATGCAATGGAAAAAAAATTAATTATATAATTTATCTAGTGGGACATGACTTGAGTCACAATTTATAGAAGCATATACAAATTCCATATTTAAAGAAACCTTTAATTTTTGGATAGAAAAATCCATTTATTTATAATAATATTATAAAACTACATTGCACCTAAGACTAATATATACATATTTTTTCAATAATCTAGTTGGATTAATTAGTGAAGCCGAAATAACATAGGGGAAAATATGCAAATACAATTCTGTGTTCAAATCTGGAGTGATTTATTTGAGTTCGAGAAGTCAGTGTTATTTACAAACTCTACATTGGTTACCAAATGATCTAATTTGTGTTCATTATTTGACTGACACCAAATACAGTCTATCTAGAGTGATATGAACATTAACTCCTTAAATTGACTGAGCTCACAAATTCCACATTAAATAAACCTCTTAGTTGTTGAAATAAATATCCATTTCTTGTTTTATATTATGAAAGTATCTACATGAGACCGATATTTGCATTACGTCATTGAGAAGCACGTATGAATATGGAAAATAGATCTATATTAGAACATGATAGAAGATACTGAACTTTTTAAATTCATATTTAAAAAAACGGTCGTAATGCATTTGAAGATTGAATTTACAATTAAAAGAAGTGACTAAGAATTTAAATTGATTGATTTCTATTTTTCTTTTTTTCTGGAAAGATTGAGCAATCATATCAAAAGGAGGTAAATTTGGAAAATGTTTGCAAAGTAGACTGCTATTTGCCCTCTTAATTGCATTATCAGTTTAAAAAAATGGAACCTAATAATATGATATAAAAGTTTTGATGAAGTCAGTTAGTTAAGTGGACTTTTCTAGATTGGAACCACATAATCACCATTTTTAGTACTAGAGTAACTGGAAGGATCCTCTTTGTCATTCTTTTAAAAATAAATTAAATAGAACACTCTATAGAACCTCAGTCTAGAATATCATAACACTAGGACACTAAGGCTAGTGATCCTTTACAATATTTTCTGAAAAGTTTATTCTCATAATTTTTTACCTCAGAACAGCTATGTACTTTCAACAACTTAAGTGCCTAAGACTCTGTTACTAATGGACATTGTGTCATTACTGTGGATAATGTGGATCACCAAGCATTGATGTTACAAAAATTAGAAAGCATCAACGAATGACACTACCAAAGATGACTTGTTACCTAGAATAGTACATCAGTACAAATATTGTAATATGTTATGCATTATGCAATGGTAATATATGCAATAGTTTTGTGAAAGTTTAAACATTAGCTTCGAAAACTTAAATTGGCTCAAATAAACTTAAATCATAATAGTTTTTGAACGATACCAGAATATCCCACAAAGGAAATAGGAAAATAAATTCTCAAATTGGCTTTGACTACTATAATTATAGAGCCTACTGAATGAACATATAATGGTACATTAGCAAAAAAAGCTACCTTATGATCTCACTGTGTTCATTGAAATTTAAATTCACCCTCCAAATCTTACTCCCATAAATTAGATTTAACAATAGGTTAATAATTTACTTCAAGAACAAAAGGAGTAGATTAATAATTGCAAATAAAAGAATAGGTAGAAATTACCTCATTAAGTCCAATTGCACGACATTGGAAAACTGAACGAAGTGTTGTAATGCTCTGTCTACATTCACCAATTGTATTTGTTTAAATGAACATAATATCCAATATATAAATATATTGCTCAAGCAAGTCATTAAATCCGATATATATTACATTAGATACCAACTTTAGTTATTGCATGCCCATCCAATAAGTTGCCTAAAGATAAAAGGAGCAAAAGCAAGGGAAGAACTAATGTCATGTCATCAACAGAAGATTCGCTTGCATAAAAAAAATACCCGGCCAAAAGAAGTCATCTTCTCGGTCTGAGGTAAAAACTTGTTCAGAATTTTGAATCATACCAGTATGCATAGTTAGAAAACTTGAGATGTGTAAAATTGTAAAAGAAATAGCTTTTGTATTCAATACAGAATTCTCAGTACAATACAAATGTAATACACGGCACTTATTTATATAATACATATTGGGCTTAATATGGTAGCCCATGATCCAAAAGTAATAAAAGAAATAGTTATAGCCTTTGGATCAATTGAACGGTGGAGATGATGCTAGCTTGGAGGATGCGGATTGCAGTGTAATATATTACAGGAAGCACACGATACTTTAATTCCCCCCCTCAAACCCGATTAGGTTAGGGTTTGTGAAAAACAGGAAACTATGGCGGCTGCTCCTTTGAGAGAAGGTGATTCGACAATCCAGTGATAGCGGAATGTAGATCTGACATTATTCTGGTATGAAGACAACTCTTTGTGATCTCTGATGTGGATCGACAGTGTCGACGTTGAGTTCGTCTCTAAGTCTTGTGAAGTTAAGCCTGGTCAAGGGTTTAGTAAGTATATCCGCCTTTTGGTGTGTAGATGGTATGTATCCGACTTTTAGCTTCTCTTTAATTACTTGTTCTCTTATGAAGCAAAGATCCAGTTCTATGTGTTTTGTCTTTGAATGGAGAACTGGGTTGGATGATAAAGATATAGTACTCACGTTATCACACCAGATTGTTGCTTTTTTGTTTGAGGTAATATTAAGTTCACTTAGAAGTGATTCTACCCACATAACTTCCGCTGTTGCACTTGCCACACACCTAAATTCATCCTCAGTGCTGGATCTCGACACGGTACTTTGCTTCTTTGCACTCCATGAAATTGGGTTTTTTCCTAAATAGATGCAGTAGCCTGATGTAGATTTGCGGTCATCAGTGTCTGTACCCCAATCAGCATCAGCATAAGCATTGATGTTGAATGATTGACTCGATTTTAGAACGAGTCCATGATTGATTGTCCCTTTGAGATACCTGAGTATTCTTTTTACAGCTTTCCAATGATTGTCTAAAGGATTTTGCATATACTGGCTAACTTTGTTGACACTAAATGATATGTCAGGTCTTGTGATAGTCACGTATTGGAGTGCACCAACTATACTCCTGTATTGCTTTATATTTTGAATTGCTTCCCCCTTATATTTTGATAGTTGATGATTTGTGATCATAGGAGTTGTTAGTGTATTAGCTTTGTCCATTTTTGCTCTTGATAATATATCTGCAATGTATTTTCTTTGATTGAGATGCATCTCTGATGTTCCATATCTCTGAACTTCAATTCCCAAAAAGTAATTCAGGTCACCTAGATCTTTAACAGAAAATTCTGAATTGAGCATTGCAGTAACTTTCTTAATTTCTAGTTCACTACTTCCTGTAATGATAAAATCATCAACATAGATTAGGATATAAGTGGTAGCAATATCATTGATTTTAGTAAATATAGAGTTATCTGATTTTAGAGATTTGTAGCCAAATTTCACAAGAGTTGACTTGAGTTTGTCAAACCAGACTCTTGGTGCTTATTTTAAACCATAGATGGCCTTGTTGAGTTTGCACACCATCTCTTTGCTTGAGTTGTGAGTAAATCCTTCTGGTTGCTCCATAAATACTTCTTCCTGTAATACACCATTTAGAAATGTGTTATTCACATCTAACTGCCTGATGTTCCAATTTCTATTTAAAGCAATGG
Organism: Allium fistulosum; assembly: GCA_030737815.1. Taxonomy (NCBI): domain Eukaryota; kingdom Viridiplantae; phylum Streptophyta; class Magnoliopsida; order Asparagales; family Amaryllidaceae; genus Allium; species Allium fistulosum. Next base: position 424,530,310 of record CM060908.1, read on the forward strand.
TTAGTATAATTCTAATAGATGATGGTTTCACAACAGGGGAGAATGTTTCAGAGAAATCAAACCCATGCTGTTGTGAATACCCCTTTGCAACCAATCTTGCTTTATATTTAGAAATTGAACCATCAGCATTCTTTTTTAATTTGAATGTCCATCTACATCCAACAATATTTTTGTTTTCAGGTTTTTTAACAAGAACCCAGGTTCCCTTGTTAACTAGAGCATTGTATTCCTCTTGCATAGCAGCTCTCCATTTATCATTTTGAGCAGCTTCTGTGTAAGAGGATGGTTCATCTTGATTTATAGTAGTGTTGATAATTTTTGGTTTATGTATACCACATTTTGCTCTAGTTAGCATTGGATGAGTATTGACATTGTTTCTAATTGTGATGTCTGAATTATTTTCAGAACTATTGCAAGCCACAGAGTCATTGCTGGCATCTTGATTATCATTTTGGCTGCTAATCTCTTGATTATCACTCTTGCTGTTGATCTCCTGTCTTTGAGTACTTTGATTGTTGTTATCATTTCCCTAATCATCTTGCTCTTGACCTGGCTCCCTAGTGGGCATGGTGAGTTGAGGGCTGATGGTTGTACTTGTGGGCTGAGTTGAGGGCATGACTTTGATCTCATCAGGTAGATCAGGTATAGTAATCCTTGCATTTCTTACTTTTTCAGTGGTTTTAATTTCAGAGTTGCTATATGGATATACATGTTCATTAAATCTTACATGTCTGGAAATATATATCTTTCCTTTATTATCTAGACACCTATACCCCTTCTGATTGTTACAGTATCCTAAGAAAGCACAAGATTTAGATCTAAAATCTAATTTGTGAGTGTTGTAGGGCCTTAAACATGGAAAACATTGACAGTCAAACACCTTTAGATGTTTATAATCTGGTTTGACCTTAGTTAGCACTTCTTGTGGACATTTAAATTTGAGATTTTTTGCTGGCAGTAAGTTTATCAAATGCACAGTAGTATTAAATGCTTCTGGCCAAAAATTTAAGGGCATAGAAGCTTGTGCTAGCAAGGTCAGACCAGTTTCGACAATATGTCTATGTTTCCTTTCAATGATCCCATTTTGTTCTGAAGTATATGGACATGTAGTCCTATGATTAATCCCTTTCTTTTTAAAGAAGGTTTTTAGTGGTAGGAATTCCTTTCCACCATCAGATTGAAAAGTACAGACATGATTTCCAGTCATGTTTTCAACTTTGTTAACAAATTATATAACTATATTACTAGCTTCTGACTTTGTTTTTAGCATATAAATCCATACAAATCTTGAATAAGCATCTATGAAAGATATGTAATATTTGTAACCATAGTCAGAACTAATAGGAGCTGGACCCCATAAATCACTAGCAATTAATTCAAGAGGTTTTGTGTAGCTAGTGTGTGAATCTGGAAATGCAAGTTTATGACTTTTTCCTAATTGGCAAGAAGCACATATATATGAGTCAGAAATATTACTAAAGGGAATATTATTACTGGTCATGACATGTTTTACAATTTTTGCACTGGGGTGTCCCAGTTTATAGTGCCATAAATCGAAAATACTACTGTTCATGACATTCATTATACAATAGTTCCCTTTGTTTTCAGAAACATTTGAGTTACAAAAATCAAATTTGTACAACCCATTGTTTTCTTTACCCTGCAAAATGATTTCTTGAGTTAGTATATCTTTAACTATGCAATTATTTGGGTAGAATTCGAAAAAGACATTGTTATCTTTTGCAAATTGGGAAACACTCATTAAGTTCTTTTTAATTGAAGGAACCCTCAATAAATTTTTTAGAAATAATTTCTTGGGTCCATTTATACTTGCATTTCCAGTGTGTGTAATATGAATAGTTTTGCCATTGCCAACAAGAAGATTTTGTGTACCTTTATATTCTTTGTTTCCCAAGTTTAAGTTGCTGAGATTGTTGGTCACATGATTGGTTGCTCCAGAGTCTGGGTACCAGCATTCATCACTGACATCATCTGCTGTAGCAGTCTCAGTATTAAGTATCTCTGCTTGACCATTGTTGTTGTCTTTGGGCATGTTAACTGTATTGATATTAGTATTGCTATTTTGTTATGAGGGAGTAAAGTTCTTGTTGAATCTGAAATAGCATTTGTTTGCTCCATGTCCATATCTTTCACAAATTTGACATCTTATTTTATTGTTGTTGTTGTTGCTTCTGCCACCTCTCCTGCCTTTGTTGGATGGTCCTCCTCTCTGGTAGTTATTGAACTGCCCTCTTCCTTGGCCTTGTTTTCCTTTGTTGTAAGTATAATTGACTGATATGTCTGAACTTACTGTTTTGCCATGTTCAATTCTTCCTTCATGTGATAAGAGAGTAGAGTAGACAAACTGTAGTGAGGGAGTTGGTTCCATGGTAGAAATAATTGCAACAACAGCATCATATTCACTATCTAGACCACTGATTATGTATAATACATGTTCTGAATCAGAAACTTTGTGTCCTGCTGAGGCCAATTGGTCACATAGGTTTTTGACTTTGAGTAGATATTCATTCATAGTCATTTCATTCTTCCTAATGCTTTGTAATTGCCTTCTATGATGCATGATTCTTGCAGATGACTGAGATGTAAAATTTCTTTCAATTGTTGCCCATACTTCTTGAGCAGTTTTGCAACCTATAAGCTGTGGTAGAATAGATGCACTTACAGATGACATCATCCATGCACAGACAAGACTATCTTGTCTCTGATGTGCTGTGTATTCTTGATTCAGCACCAACTTGTCATCACTGTCTTTGACAAATTTTGGTGGTGTAATTTTTGTACCAAGAATATAATCCTCTAATCCATAACCTCTAATTGATGTCTCTACTTGTAATTTCCAGATCAAGAAGTTGGTTTCATCAAGTTGAACAGAAAGTAGTTGACTCTGAGGCTTGATGGTGGTCTTCATCAAATCATTAACTGGATCTGATTGAGTTCGACTGGGAGAAACTCTTGTGCTGGACATTTGTGGGCTTGTGGCTTCACTTTGACTCATGATGTATGATGTGAGGCGTCAGAAATCAGGTATAAAGATTCAGCCCTGAAAATCTTGAATTAGGGATAAAAGAGAAAGTTGTGCAGTTGAATCTTGATGTTGTCTTGTGGACTTAAATGATGATTTCTCTTTTGAATGCTTTTCTGATAAGTTTTCTTGATGCACTCGAATTCAACTGAAACTTTTTCTTGATTTTTCTTGATCGGTTTTCAAAGGGTTTCTTTTGAAATCTTTATACCACCAAGCTTTCAGTGGAGATTAGATGCAGCCAGAGTGATGAACTGGCGAGGCACTGATCTCTCAGTGATGGCAGCAACTCTCAAATGAGAAGATGCTGAATCTTTGATGAGAGGAGTCCAAGTGATGATACTTAATCTGATGGACTATGATCTCTGATTGTCAGGTGCAGTTAGCACATAACATGCTCTGATACCAAGTTAGAAAACTTGAGATGTGTAAAATTGTAAAAGAAATAGCTTTTGTATTCAATACAGAATTCTCAGTACAATACAAATGTAATACACAGCACTTATTTATATAATACATATTGGGCTTAATATGGAAGCCCATGATCCGAAAGTAATAAAAGAAATAGTTGTAGCCTGTGGATCAATTGAACGGTGGAGATGATGCTAGCTTGGAGGATGCGGATTGCAGTGTAATATATTACAGGAAGCACACGATACTTTAACTTGCATTAATATTAAACCTTATATAGCAAGCATCATTTATATTAAATTCGTGTTGTATCAAAGTAATTTAGGTTTATATTTCAACATGACCAATTTAAAATAAAAAATAATAAAAATGGGCAAGAAACCTAACAGTTAACTAAAATTTATTGATCCACGGCTTTTAATAGCATTTGTATAAAGATTGAAGCTACATAACATATACAAGATGGTCACACTAATGAAATGCAAGATCCACTATAGTGCACGTGCACATGTGTGAAAATATATGCATGTGAAAAAACATATTACATAATGAACTAAAATATTTATTGAGTTAAATATCATCATACCTTAAAGATTAGTAAGACAATTTGCAACGTAAGTGAAAGACCCGGGTGTCATAAAATTTATCAAAACGAACTGAATAAAAGAAATTTATTTGACATATTAACATTAAAACCTAATATGCATATTGCTCTCAAAGTAGAATTAAACATATAACAGAAATAGTAAGCCATAAGGAATGAGGAAATATTGACATATTCCACTATCAACTCCATCATGCAGATCAAGTCAAATCATCCTTGAATCCTCTGTAACACCCGCTTTATTCCCAATTTCAAATGTTAGTCTTTACTTTTTGGACCTATGATGAAGTAAGGTAATGAATTTTCATTTGAGTGCTTCTAATTATTTTTAGGTACCTAATAGTTTTTCCAACAACTGTATTATTACACCTGAAAATATATGTCATGCACTTACCTTTGAACATTTATTTTGTTGCTATCTAAATAGTGATTTTAGCATGTAAGTTACGCGTACAGTTTGTAGTTGTACTTTGGTGATCACCGCTGATTTATTTCTCTCGTAGTTGAAATATTTCTGTAGTATATCGTATTTAACTTTTGAATGGAGTAAAGATGAGGTAGCATTATCAGTTCCGTGTTGTAGTTGTGGAATATTGGTGAAGTTATGTATAAGTAGTATAGTTTAGTACTTATATAAAAGAAACTTATCGTCATACAATTTATTCAAGCTTCCGAACTTGAATAGTTATACTTACAAAATTAATGAAAAGGTGAAATAATGATTCAAATCAAACTTATGAGTTTAATTTCCTAAACTGAAAGAAATAAAGATAGAATCCAATATATTTCACAAACTAACTGTACCTATCATATGTTAATTGCACTAAACGAGCAACCCTATAATAAGCAGCCTATTGTTGTTGATATCTAATTTATGTTTTAGATTCTTATAAGATGTAGTGAAAGAGCATGAGTATTGCGGCTAACTCTAAGGGATATTTCTCTGAAGCCAAATGATATGTGTGTGTTGCGGCTAACCCTAAAAGGGTTTATATCTGAAGCAATGCGGGTTAAAGAGGATTCGACCCGCACCACATCTTCTACCGCTTTATTATTTTCGTTGGGCCAATATGTTGTTTTAAGCCCATGTAATATTCTTTAAATACTTCAAGTTGTACACTGTTTTTTACTAACTTTCTAATAATTCAATAAAGATCAATTTCTCGGTTTTACAAAATAACTTGTGTAATCAAATCTCCTCGAACTTTAGTTTTCTAACTTGGTATCAGAGCCATCATCGCCTAACGGCAAATCATCTGAAGCATTGGATTTGCAGTATCATCAGATTCAATATCATCATCTGATACTCAGTCCACCCATCAGATACAAGATCATCATCTGAGTTCTGGATCAGTGCCATACCTGAAGATCACAGATCTTGGTTGCAACTGATCAGATAAAATCAATTCAGAAAGAAGTAAAACAGAGAAAATTTCATCATCAGAGTCAAAGAAAAACATCAAGAAAATTATCAAGAAATTGCAAGAAAGTTGTTACCCTGCCAAGAACTCATCAGTCAAATCTCATCACCTGAGTTCTGGCTGTAACTAACCCTCTTCATCTCTTATCTTGAAGACTTCTGACTCTGTAAGCATTTCCAATCCTTTTTTGTTGATTTCATATCTCTTAAGATATCATGGCAGGAGATAATGACAGTTCTTCCACATCGAGCACTTCATCTAATTCTCATCAGAATGCCACTAAAGGCCTGATAAAGACAGTAATAAGCCATCAGAATCAGCTGATTACTGCTCATCTTGAAGAAGATAACTATCTTCTATGGAAAGTTCAAGTAGAGACCGCCATCAGAGGCTATGGTCTTGAAGAGTTTCTCTTTGGCACCATTATTGTTCCACCCAGATTTATAACTGATCAAGAAAACAAGACTGTCAGTAATGATGAATACATAAAACATCAGAGACAAGACAGCCTAATCTGTTCATGGCTTCTATCATCTATAAGCATCAAGTTACTACCACAGGTAATAGGAAGCAAGACAGCAAATGGGATCTGGTCAAAGAGAGAATCTTTAACTCTCAATCTGCTGCCAAGATCATGCATCATAAAAGACAATTACATAGCATCAAGAAAGATAATCTAACCATGGGAGAATATCTAACAAAGATAAAAACATTATGTGATATTCTTGAAGCAGCAGGTCACAAAATTCCCACTTCTGAACAAGTACTAATTGTATTAAGTGGGTTAAGTGAAGAATATGAAGCCGTGGTAGCTGTCATATCATCACAAAGACTAACACCCTCAATTGAGGATGTGCATTCAATTCTTCGTGCTCATGAAGGAAGAATTGAGTATAAGAAATCCAATGAGATGGCTGCCAACTATGCCTCAAACTCCAAAAACAAAAACCAATATAACAGCAAATCAGATCAGAATCTACAAAGAAACAGTCAGTCTACAAGAGGAAGAGGAAGATGGACCAACAACAACAAACCAAAATGTCAAATCTATGAGAAAATAGGACACACTGCCGCAAAATGCTACTTCAGATTAAATTTAAACTATGTGCCAGGACAAAATACAAATAGTCAGAGAAATGGCAATCCTAGTGCAAATTTAGCACAAGTTCAACAAGATCAAGGTGGGCAGTCAGATATGAGCAGAAATCAGATTACTAAACCAGAGAACATACAAGATGAAGCATGGTACCCAGATTCTGGTGCAACAAATCATCTAACAAGCAATCTAGACAACTTCAATCTTGGAAACAAAGAGTATAAAGGTAAACAATCAATTACCATGGGGGATGGTAAGTGTATTAGAATAACTCATACTGGTAGAACTTATAATAAAGGTGCCAGGCAGTTATTCTTGAATAATTTATTAAGAGTTCCAAAGATAAAAAAGAATCTTATCAGTGTCTCTCAGTTCGCAAGAGATAACAATGTTTACTTTGAGTTCTTTCCTAAGTACTGTTTTGTAAAAGATATCTTGACTAATGAAACTCTTTTGCAGGGTGATGCAGATAAAGGCCTTTACATATTCAATTTTGTTAACTCCACCAGTACTGTAAAACTGCAAAATAGTTGTAATTTGACTGAGGTGAATCAAACAGAGAAAAATATGAGTAACTTTGATCTGTGGCATTACAAGCTGGGGCACCCAAATGTAACTGTTGTTAAATAAGTACTCAATGAAAACAAAGTTTCTTTTGGAAATATCTCTAATCCTTATATTTGTACTTATTGCCAAATGGGCAAAAGTCATAAATTGGCATTTAATGACTCTTCTACTGTATATTCTAACCCTCTTGAATTAGTTGCTGCAGATATATGGGGTCCAGCTCCAATAAGTTCTGATTATGGTTATAGATACTATATATCCTTTATTGATGCTCATTCAAGATATACTTGGATATATTTACTAAAAGCTAAGTCTGAAACTTGCAATGTAGTACTACACTTTATAAACTTAGTTGAAAAGCAAATAGGTCATCATGTCAAGATTATGCAAACTGATGGGGGCTCTGAATTCAAGCCACTCATTAAATACTTTAACACCAAAGGAATAATGCATAGAACCACATGTCCCTACACATCTGAGCAAAATGGCTTGATAGAAAGGAAACATAGACATATAGTAGAGCTAGGACTTACACTTTTAGCACAGGCACACTTACCACTAAAATTCTAGCCAGACTCCTTTTATACAGTTGTATACTTAATAAATAGATTACCAACAAAAGTGCTAAAAGGTGTAAGTCCTATGGAAAAACTATTTGGGAACAAACCTGATTATTATGCTCTAAAACCATTTGGATGCCTATGTTTCCCTAACTTAAGACCATATAATGTCAACAAATTAGATTTTAGATCAAAACCATGTACCTTTGTGGGTTATCCTAACAATCAAAAAGGGTACAAATGTTTGGATGATAAGGGAAGGATATTTATTAGCAGACATGTTGTCTTCAATGAGCATGTATTTCCCTCTGGTAGCTCAGATATGAAAACAACTAAAAAAGTGTACAATCCATATGTATCTATACCTGTATTACCTGTATATTCCAAAATCTGGCAACAGGAGACTGAGAGGACTGCAAATACTAGTGATTCACAACCTGCTATGCCACAGCAATTAAGTCATGAACCAGCAGATGGATCCAGCTATCACAATCAGTCTCCCACCTGTACAAATGCAAGGGAACAAGAAACTAGTCAGTCTACATATATTCAACCAAATCAAGACAGCAACAATGACAATGAGACACACTCTAGAAATGTACAGACTATGCCAGGTCATTCAATGATAACAAGATCCAAGAGTGGCATATACAAACCAAAAATCTATACTGCTGTAAAAACAACAGAAGAACCAGATAACTTTGAGCAAGCCATAAAGGACAACAATTGGAAAGCAGCAATGGATGAAGAATATAATACTCTTATCAAAAATAACACATGGAACTTAGTCAGTTGTCCAAAGGACAAAAACATTGTTGGTTGCAAGTGGACTTACAAGCTAAAGAGAAATGCAGATGGAACAATCAATAGATATAAAGCCAGACTTGTTGCCAAAGGGTACACTCAACAATATGGATTCGATTTCAATGAAACCTTCTCTCCTGTGGTTAAACCAACTACTATCAGAGTAATCTTTACTATTGCCCTACATAAGCAGTGGAAAATCAAACAGCTGGATGTTAATAATGCATTCCTAAATGGGACATTGCAAGAGGAAATCTACATGGAACAACCACAACGTTATAATCAAAAGCAGAATCATGTGTGCAAATTAAACAAAGCAATCTATGGTCTGAAGCAAGCACCAAGGGTCTGGTTTGAGAAATTAAAAACCACTCTGATCAGATTGGGTTATCAGTCAACAAAATCTAACAACTCTTTGTTCATTAAAATAAGTAAAGAATCCACTATATATATTTTAATCTATGTTGATGACTTACTAATTACAGGTAATGATGAGGCAGCAATCAGTGAGCTTGTCCAGTATCTAGACAAGGAGTTTTCTATCAAATATCTTGGTGATCCAAACTATTTCTTAGGCATAGAAGTCATCAGAAAATCAAATTTAGAAATCATTCTAAGTCAAAGAAAGTATATCAATGAAATTCTGCTCAAATCAAGTATGGCAGAAGCCAAGTCACAACCAACACCCATGATATGCAACCTTCAGCTCTCAAAACACAGGGGGAACCAATACTCAATATCAAACAATATAGAAGTGTTATGGGAGCTTTACAATATGCAACCATAACCAGACCTGATATATCTTACAGTGTTAACAAATTGTCACAATTCATGCAGGAACCCCTTAATGAACACTGGAAGGCTGTAAAGAGGATATTACGATATCTAAAAGGAACTACATCTTATGGTTTATCCCTAAAAGCATGCAAAAGACTCAATGTGACAGGGTTCTCGGATGCAGACTGGGCAACAGATCACGATGACAGGAAATCAATTTCAGGCTACTGTATATATATTGGGGATAACCCAGTCTCATGGTGTTCTAAGAAACAATCAACAATCTCTAGATCCAGCACCGAGGTTGAATATAGAAGCGTGGCTAGTGCAACGGCAGAGATCATGTGGATCCAATCCCTGCTCAGTGAACTAAGGATCAAATCCGATATCAAACTAGTGTTGTGGTGTGATAACCAAAGCACTGTCTACATGTCTGCCAACCTAGTTCTCCATGCAAGAACCAAGCACATTGAAATAGACATCTACTTTGTTCGTGAACAGATTCTTAAAGGCCAACTAATGGTTAATCACATACCTGGAACCTACCAGAGAGCAGACGTACTTACCAAAGCACCGAGTTACAGAAATTTCACGAGATTCAGAGAAGACCTGAAGGTGAAGGACATCACCGGACATGACTTAGATGCAAACCAGAATTCAACTGAACCAGCGATGGACATCAAAGCCTCAACTCCAGATTCAAGCAGAAAAAAGAGCTCTTCCGAACTTGTTGCAAAAGGCAAAGCTTCAAATCGCTCAACTCAGCACTCAGAATCTAGCCGGAGTTGAACAATCGAAGTAACTTCTCTACTTGGAGGTCGGAATTTCTGGTTTGAGGGGGGAAGTGAAAGAGCATGAGTATCGCGGCTAACCCTAAGGGATATTTCTCTGAAGCCAAATGATATGTGTGTGTTGCGGCTAACCCTAAAAGGGTTTATATCTGAAGCAATGCGGGTTAAAGAGGATTCGACCCGCACCACATCTTCTACCGCTTTATTATTTTCGTTGGGCCAATATGTTGTTTTAAGCCCATGTAATATTCTTTAAATACTTCAAGTTTTACACTGTTTTTTACTAACTTTTTGATAATTCAATAAAGATCAATTTCTCAGTTTTACAAAATAACTTGTGTAATCAAATCTCCTCCAACTTTAGTTTTCTAACTGTGAAAAAAATAATAAAATGACCAAAAAACCACATGATCAATCAAAAAAGAAAGCAGATATCCAAAATTTAATAACTGAACGTATACTTGTAGAGCGTAGATATTTTCTCTTCAAGATTTGCTCATTAATGCTTAAACTGATATTTTCTCTTCAAGATAGTTGAACGTATACTAACAATGTAAACCACTAAGATTTTTTTTATTTTTTTGTCTTTAGGATTCCTTATTAAAAATAATAAGAACAATGGTATGACCCTGTACATTTTAAACCATAATTTATGTTTTTGTTGTGGCTTAGATATTTACAATTCCAGTGAAGTTTGTCAGATTTACTCATCCAAATTTACATTTGGTTACTTCAAGATTAAGTTTTCCTTGCATGATTTGTATTCGTCGGGTACTCTTTTAGGGTATTGTTATCTAAAGCTGATAGTAATCTAACAATCAAAATTTAACACAAATAAACGTGCCAATTTGGCTCATACTAGCACTCATTAAGGAAATTAGTCTCATTCCTAGTTACTTATCAAAAAGATTATATGACCTTTGTTTATTTTAAATTTGTTGCAAGGATACTCATGAGTTTTAATAGGTCGTGTTTAGTTTTATTAGTAAAACCAAACTTGCATCTCCTATCTTTTTCCATTGTCAATTCATATGCATTTATTAAGAACATGCTAATAGAATTGTCAACATTTGTACCTTTAAGTCTAATACTCTAATCTTATAATGGACACATCCAACAAGAAAAACACAACGAACATATAATGTTTAAGCTAAAATTTAGATGCCATCTTTTTTGGGTAGAGGTTTATTTCCTAGAAAAGCAGCACGTGAGATGTCGACGAGTGCTTTAAAGTTATAGGGTTCATGCATTGACAATTCGAAAAGCACTTTCATGTTCAATTGAATGTTCTCCTTCATTAATCCATGCAAAAAATTACCATAATTCACTTGATTACAAGAAATAATCGATTGATATCTGCTGAAATTAAGTTGCATACCGAACTATACATATAAAAATGCCAATTTGATTCAAATTGTCATACAATATATTCATAAAAAAATATGATACAGATGGTTGTATCAAAATTTTGATACAACTCTCTTTAAATTTTGTCTCGTGTACTACATGACAAATGTATTAATTTATTGGATAAAATAATGCTAAATATATTTTGTTTTCTAGTACACATGTTAAATATCGAAGAGGGCTGTATCAAAATTTGATGTGTCCCTTCTTATCAAAGTTCTTCTCCAATACATTCAAACCAATAGGTTTACATTACCTTTTATTACCAAGAACATAGTTTTGCTTATTCATGTGAGAAATACATAAAACAACTCTTTTAGCGGGTTCAAGTTCATTCACCCATTAGAACAACAATAATATCATGGCACTCTTGTCACTTCCATTTTACGAGTATAACCAACATTTGGTATTAAAAATAATCTCCGTTGTCTATTAATTATATCATGAAACATTTATTTTTCAATTCAATTTTCCAAATACCACCGGCTATTTTTGTATTTGAGGTTGGAAAGATAAAGTAGTGCTCGATATTTTAGAGTTAAGTATATCGAAATTGAAGGATTTTAAAGGGTGGGAAACCTTCAAAGATCAACTATATGAACAAATAATTGCCTATCTGACCTGATAATCAAGCACTCAAGCCATCCACGGTTATAAGTTGAGCAGTCGTAACACAAAAATATGACTTTAGCCCTATAATGAAACAAACAATACAAGGGTCTCGACAAAGATAATACCAGAAGCACACTTATCAATCCATTCCATCAAGAGGCAATACATACTAACCATAGATCAATATCAACGGCCATGATTTTATTCTGCTATTAGACTGAGATCACCAGATTTTCATGGGCTCGAATATTAGGCCCATTTATGTTGTCCTCTTTATCATTATTCTGTATTCAAGTATTATCAATAAAGATAAAAAATATCATTTCTTCGTTTATGGTATCAGAGCTGCAAAAGCCAAACGGCAAAATTCAAAGATCATAATCAAAGAAATCAAAGAAATTCAAAGATTTGGGTTGTGTTGGCTCCTCTCAGAAAAATATCATCATCGAGGAGGCATATCTCACTCTCGATCACATCAAGATCAGTTACACCTATCCCATATTTTTCTCTTGCCATCCTAAAAGGAGAAATCAGAATTTTATCTTCACTTTTCTCCTCTGGTTGCAAGATTCTTCACTGTTGTTCATGTATATTACTGCTTCTTCATGAAACAGTAATATACACCTATCACAAGCAGTCTGAATTTCATCATTTCTTGTTTCTTGGCTGCTATTCTCAAATAGCCACACCAATATCCCTGCCATTTGTTCTTTTCAACCAATAAACCGACATTTCAAGATTACTGAATCACCATGGCAATTGATGAAGAAGAAATGACATCAGCCACTTCAGGCAACCAGTCCAGGAATCCCCAAAATTCGGATCTGATCTTGATCAAACCTAAGAGTCAAGTTACCACAACACCATTAGATGAAGACAATTATGTTTTATGGAAATATCAAGTCGAAATAGCTTTAAAAGGATATGACTTACATGATTATGTTTCTGGAACCAAGATCATACCACCAATCATGATAACTGACAAAGAAGGCAAGACTGTTAGCAATCCAGACTACAAGCATTACCAAAAACAAGATAATCTCTTATCATCATGGCTACTATCTTCAATTAGTCAAAGCTTACTGTCACAAATGGTTGGATGCAGCAGCTCTTATGAGATATGGTCAGCAATTGAACGCATTTTCAGTTCGCAATTAGCAGCAAAAGTCATGCAATATAGAAGGGAATTACAAAATGCAAAGAAAAATGACATGCCAATGAGAGAATATCTTGCCAAAATCAAAAATTTATGTGACAAATTAAAAGGTGTTGGTCATAATGTATCCATCAGTGAACAGATTCTAGTGATAACCAATGGATTAGATCAAGATTATGAATCTTTAATAACATATATTGCCACACAACCAACCCTGCCTGATATTGAATACATCCACACAGCTCTACTGGCTCATGAAGGAAGAATTCAACAAAGGAGATCAATGCAAGAAGAATATAATATCAATTATGCAGTTGCATCAAGGAACAAAAATCAAAAAAATGCATCAAATCAACCCAGGCAAGAAAATCAAAGTCAGAGAGGAGGCAATGTTCAAAGAGGCAGAGGCAGAGGGAGGAGTGGATACAATAATAGAGTTAAATGCCAGATTTGTGAAAAACTTGGGCATATGGCAAACAAATGTTATTTCAGATATAAGGAAGATTTCAATGCAGGACAAACATCTCAAACCAACAAGCAACCAAATGCTAACATGATTCAGACTGGAAACCAATCCAGAAACAATGGAGATAATACAACCGATGATACAACTAAAACAGATGATTACAGCAGTGAAGAATGGTTTCCTGATTCTGGTGCCACAAATCACATCACAAACAACCTACAGAATTTAAATCTGGGCAACAAAGGATACACAGGTAATCAAACTGTTCTTATGAGAAATGGTAAAGCTGCAAATATAACACATGTTGGTACTGGCTATATAAAAGGTACAAGGCTACTCTATTTAAACAATTTATTATGAGTACCAAGTATCAAGAAAAACCTTATTAGTGTTTCACAATTTGCCAGTGAAAATAAGGTGTATTTTGAGTTTCACCCAAAATCATGTCTTGTTAGAGATTCATTAAATAAAAACATATTATTACAGGGTAAGCTGGACAATGGTCTATACAAATTCAGCAATACTCAAAATAATGATGCTGCTAACAAGATAATTTGGTCAAATAATGTTAGCACAAGGAGTGACAGTAATGTAAAATTGTTTCATGAATGGCATTGTAAACTTGGCCATCCTAGTTATGATGTAGTTAAACTCATTTTAATGCAAAACAATATTTCTGTCCCAAATAAATCTGATTTGTTTCTATGTGATCATTGTCAAATGGGCAAAATGCATAAATTGCCTTTTCAAATTTCTGAAACTATATATAAAAATCCCCTTGAGTTAATTACTGCAGATCTATGGGGACCAGCACCACTTACTTCAACACAAGGACACATGTATTATCTATCACTTGTAGATACACACACAAGACATGCTTGGATTTATTTTCTCAAGGCTAAATCAGACACTAGCCATGTTATAACACATTTTATTACTCATATTGAGAAACAAATTAACAAATGTGTAAAAATAATACAAACAGACGGTGGGGGAGAATTTAAGCCATTAAAAGAATTTTTTAGCAAAAAGGGAATTCTTCACAGAACTACCTGCCCCCACACATCAGAACAAAATGGTTTAGTTGAGAGGAAGCACAGACATATTGTGGAGACAGGTTTAACACTTTTGTCTCAAGCATCACTACCTTTGAAATACTGGAGTGAGGCTTTTGCCACTGTAGTATATCTTATTAATAGGATGCCGACAAAAGTGCTAAACAATGGCTGTCCACATGAAAAACTTTTTAAAGTTAAACCAAAATATGATCATTTCAAAAAATTTGGGTGTTTGTGTTATCCCTATCTCAGACCATACAATAAACATAAACTGAGCCTGAGGTCAAGTCCATGCACTTTTTTGGGGTATGCACATAATCAAAAAGGATATAAGTGCATGGACAGTCAAGGCAAAGTTTATATTTTAAGGCATGTTGTGTTTAATCAAAATGTGTTTCCATTTGCAGGTAAAAGAAAGAAGAATCATGAAATCAACAATGAGAAAACACATAGTTTTTACATCCCAGAATTGTCAGAATGCACTCAAGGAAACAATCAGACAATGCAAAATGTTGATAAAGATGCATCTATGTCTAACAGCAAATCAGGACACAGTTCAGATGATGGGAATGATAACAGCTGCTCACCGATAGGTTTGAATGATGAACAGAATGCTAGCATGTTAAACAGTGATCGAAATAATGATCAAAGTGCAAATATGTCAAATGATAATCAAGGAACAGATGCAACAGCAAACATCAATGATAATCAATTGGAAGATTCTCATAGTCAACATGCAGAAAAAGGACATCCCATGATTACCAGATCTAAGAGTGGTATTTTTAAACCTAAATTATACATAGCTCAAATAAATGAGGTGGAGCCAAATTCTTATGATCAGGCCAGCAAACATGAAAAATGGAGAAAGGCAATGGATGAAGAATTAAATGCATTAGTCAAAAATAAGACCTGGACACTAGTGCAACCACCAAGGAACAAAAATATTGTAGGATGCAGATGGACTTATAAAATCAAAAGAGATGCAGATGGTAATGTATCAAAGTATAAAGCCAGGTTGGTGGCAAAAGGGTATTCACAGCAGTTTGGTTTTGATTTCACTGAGACTTTTTCCCCAGTAATCAAACCAACTACTATAAGAATCATGTTGACTTTAGCTCTTCACAAAAATTGGAAAATGAGACAGCTAGATGTCCATAATGCCTTTTTAAATGGTGAATTATGTGAAGATGTTTACATGCAACAGCCAGAAGGATACAATCATCATACAAATAAAGGTCATGTTTGCAAGCTACACAAAGCCATATATGGGTTAAAGCAAGCCTCTAGAGCATGGTACGAGAAGCTTAAAAGCACACTGACACATTTGGGTTTTAATGCTACAAAATCAGACAATTCACTTTACTTAAAAAGAGACAAGCATGTAAGCACGTATATATACTTGTATATGTTGATGACATACTCATTATAGGAGATGATCAACAAGAAATCAACCACATCATAGAGCTACTGGACAAACACTTTGCAATCAAAGACATGGGTGAATTGAAATATTTTTTGGGAATAAACATCCAAAGAAAGACTGACAATGAATTTTTTCTATCGCAAAAGCAATATATCAGTGATATTCTGGTCAGACATAACATGGACAAGGAAAAACCACTACCTACCCATATGACAAGCAGTAAACAGTTATCTAAAAATAAGGGTGAGCCTATCAATAATGTCAAGCAATACAGAAGTGTTGTTGGAGCACTTTAGTACGCCACAATTACTAGGCCAGACATATGCTTTAGTGTCAATAGGGTATGTCAGTACATGCAGAATCCTCTAAACGAACATTGGAGTGCCGTCAAGCGAATTCTCAGATACCTCAAAGGAACAAATACATATGGCTTGCATTTAAAAGCTAGTAAGGATATAAATATACACGCTTACAGTGATTCTGACTGGGCAAACGACATCGATGACAGAAAATCCATTTCTGGATATTGTGTCTATTTGGAGCCAAATCCGATTTCTTGGTGCACGAAGAAGCAACCCACTATTTCCAAAAGTAGCACTGAAGCAGAATATAGGTGCATAGCAAGTACGGCAGTTGAAATCACCTGGATCGAAACCCTAATTTGGGAGTTAGGGTTCAAATCAACTCGCAAGCCCATCATTTGGTGTGACAATCTCAGCGCCATCTCACTTTCCATGAATCTAGTTTAGCATGCTCACACGAAACACATGGAGATTGATCTCCACTTCGTTCGTGAAAGAACAGGAAGCGGCCAGCTTGCCATCAACCATGTTCCATCTTACTATCAAAGAGCGGACTTTCTGACCAAAGCTTTATCAGCCAGAAATTTCAATCGATTTCACGAAGAACTCAAAATTTTCTCAGCCGACATGGAGAACAAAGAGGAAATAAAACCCTAGTTTTGTTTGAGGGGGCGTATAATGAAACAAACAATACAAGGGTCTCGGCAAAGATAATACCAGAAGCACACTTATCAATCCATTCCATCAAGAGGCAATACATACTAACCATAGATCAATATCAACGGCCATGATTTTATTCTGCTATTAGACTGAGATCACTAGATTTTCGTGGGCTCGAATATTAGGCCCATTTATGTTGTATTTAAATACATTTCCTCTGTATCATTATTCTATATTCAAGTATTATCAATAAAGATAAAAATATGATTTCTTCGTTTAAGCCCCATTATAAAAAAAATTGGTTTTTTTATCTGAATATAATTTATAATTAAGCAATTTTAATTTTATGTTTAACATACACAATGAGAAATGCAAATAATATACATGTTAGAGGTTGATAAGAAAGATTCTAGCAAAGCAAGAAATAAATTACCAAACTGGATGAAAGTTACTGGAATCATGTCGTTTGTACATGGTGATTGAGTTTAACACTATAGTTGACAGGCACAACCTTTACATTCTAATAGGTTTTAGTTTGCACAAATTTTCAAACCATTTTCATATCACTGAGAAATGGAAAACAGGGATGTTAATCAACCTTATCAAACATCCATAAATAATATTCATAAATCAAATATTAGGCCCAGGGGAGAGTCAAGCTATACCAAACTGACGAGGTCAATTGACCCCGAGAATTTTGAAAAATTATAAATTTTCAAATCATAATACAAAACCCTAGCTAGTCATCCTCCATTTCGTCGAATCGCGACATCTCTCTATCTTTGTCGAGTCGCATCACAACCACCGTGTCGCAACTGCAACCTCCTCCCTCAGCCTCATGCCACCATGAGTTAGCTTTTGTAGAATTTCTAGGTCGTTCAGGATTAAAAACATCGGCATCTCCAGTCACTTGACGGTGGTCTCCAGGATTTACAACCACAATCATTGATATAATAAGAAAATTTTGTAAATCATAGAACAATCAGTTGGAGGTAAATAGGCTAGGGGTTTCTTGATTTATGGAGGACTTCGATTGCTTGTAAGAGGATGTCGGTGGCTTGAAGGATGACTTCGGCGGCTTGTAGGAGGACATCGGTGGCTTGAAGGAGGACTTTGATAGATTTTGTCAAAAGCGAGGAAGAGGGAGTGGAATTACGACATATTATTTTGGAGGATCGATTTTTCTTCTGGGAACAGGGAGTGTAATATTTTTAGGATGGAGGTGTACTGAAGAAGTCAAAATTTCAACGAAAAAAGTGAGAATTTGTAACGACCATTTGTATATTGCAAAATTGCACTGAACTATAGCCGTCGCTAACGATTTGCAACGGCTTAGAGCCGTTGCAAATTTTCCACATAGCGCTTTGCTAATTTACCAATATGGTGTAGTGGCGATGTTGGATATTGACACCTTTGACCCTTAGTAATTTTATTAGAGGATTTTGAGCCTAGATTTATTTTTCGGCATTTTCGGTAGTTATACGTATAGCATTGATATACGTGCGTCGATGCACTGGAGAATTTGTATGAACGAAAAAAGGCCATGGGTCAAGAAACGGTGCAAGAGCAGCATTGTCGAAGAATTTTTGAGATTGGACGTTCCGACTTCCCATACGACTTAAAAGGCCCAAAAATAGCTTCTCGAGTCACAACCTCGAATTTTGACGAAACTTATGTCGTTGGAACAGGAAAAAAAGAAGATTCATGCTGTCGAAGAATCGTCGCAATTGGATATTCCTAGAAGCCGTACAAGTACAAAACATGCGTTAGAATTTCAAAAACTGGAGAAAAATGGGTAAAATCCCTAAGCCTGCCCTTACCTTTCCATAGTAACCCACTCTATGGCAATTGGAATTTTCTCCTACCCGTATATCCTCTTTCTCCATGGCAACCCACTCACACCTCTCTTTCTCCTTTCTCTCAACCAAATAGCCATCGTTTCAAACAAAGTAAAAGTCGAGTCTTTATTTTTTTCGCAGACTACATGGCCATGGCCTCGAATTGACTTAAATCTTATCGTGGTGGTTGGAAATAGTAAACGGACAAATGAGTGATTTTTGGAGAAGGATTAAAATGGTTTTGATGATATGAGTTTGTTCGTCTCGACGAGGGGAATATGGAAATATAGATCGTCTAGGTTGGAGATAACCGTGGTGATTGGTGGAAGCATGAAAAGTTTGGGGAGTAAATGGGTTGTTCATGTTTTTGGGTGGTGGTAGGCTATCGAGGTCATAGGGGAAGGCTGGAGTGGCCACGACGGTGCAGAGCAGGGGTCAGGTGGTGCTGGCGGTCTCGAGTGGTGTAGGTAATGAATGGAAATAAAAAGGAAAAAACATGAGCAATAACTCACAGTAGCCGAGCAAGGCCAGAGTTGGAGGCCAGGCTATGCGGTGGTACTGACCGTGTGCAGAAAGGCGAGATGGGTAGAGCGTGATGGCTGTCGTCGATCTATGATGACGTGCAATGGAGGGGGACTTGCATGTGTGAGCATGGGTTTGCTCGTGTATAGGAATTAGGGGAGAGGAGAAGAATGACATGGCTAGGTGAGAGAATAGATTATGAAAAGGTAATTATTAAAGATATTAATTAGTTTGAAGTAAGGATTAATTAAGTTAGTTAATGTATATAATAAATTAAAATCTTATATTATCCATTCTTTTGCATACGAGGTCCGACTTGAACGTGGTTTCTTGCGTTGCACTTGTATTGGACTCCTCAACGACTTGGCATAGGATTGGACAGCTTTTGTTGAGGTGAGTGATATTTTTTCTCACTGTACTATGGTAGTTAGTATAGTATAAAAACAACATTTAAAAATGATTTCTAACTTTAAAATATGATTTTTAATGTATTTAAACCCATACCTAATTTTATAAAATAATTAAAAGTGTTTTAAAATGGTTTTAAATCGGATATCATACTTGTTCTTATGGACGCACTATTTTTAGAAAATTGCTAGATTTAGGCATTTTTGATATGAATCCATATTAGTTGATATGGGTGTATTGTATACGTTGTATGTATGCTATTATAGATGTATATATGTCATTATAGACGTATGTATGCTTGTTGGTTGCATGTATGCTTATTTGCTTGTTTTGGTTGAAAACGCCAATCATAGTGGTATAGTGTTAGGAACATCCCATAAGATAGAGTCTAGTGCATGTCGATCGAACGCACACATGTAGGAACTCAAATGATGAGGTAGAGTTTTATGCATATTGATTGGACGCACACACAATGGTAACTCTAATAGATGGGATAAGTATGTGGAAGAGTATTGAGATGAGTACCGATTATACAAATGTATGTGGAAGAGCATAAGGTAGCTTTTTTTGCTAATGTACAATTATATGTTCATTCAGTAGGCTCTATAATTATAGTATGTGGAAGAGTATTGAGATGAGTAACGACTGATCTGAAGACGAGAGACGATGGACTTAGGTATGTGCTTCAGACTTCAGGAGAGATGTCGGACGTTTTCACTTGGTTTGCAATTAACCATTTCTGGTTAAGTATAAAATCAAAGTGGTCGGCACTAATTACTCTGGAGTGGTCAGTATTTACCTCTATTGATGATGGCTGATTCGATCAACTTTTGACGTAGATGATAAGGAGGCTTGGGGAGCACGACGTAGTGATTCGTTCGTGCAGTCGACCCTTTTTGGTGATGTTATTACTATACGACGAGCGATATCCATGATGAAGTGATAACGTGATGCTTCGATGTAATGACTTCAGTGATGGATAGCTACACTTTGGGACACAGAGCAAAGGTCTATGAGTCAGATTGAAGGAACTGTTGGGGGTAGGTTATAGGATAAACGATGATATTCCACGACTAACGATGATTGTTGAGAAACTGCAATGACTTCAGAAGGGAGTTGTAGGATTAGTTCCAGGATGTACTCTACTATGGATGATGTGTGCAAATGGATCGTTGATATTTGGAGGTTTCGAAGCATACTCGTAAAGAAGGGGTATGCGAGGACGCCCACTTGAGCACACGATGTTTCGATCCATCTACCTTGGGTTGTCTACAGGAGTGTAGTCTAGTTCCTGGCCTACCGAGTGGCATGAATTCGAGTACCGAGAAATCGGGATGTTGAGTAGTCCTTGATTATACGAGGAGGCCATATGAGTGTCATATATCCAACACACTGAGTGGGTGAATGTTAAGATGGACGATGGATGTTATGTTTGCATTGGTTGCTTATCACCCGAGGGATGTCACACGATGTAGATATCATTGATGTAGATATCTAGACACCCATTGGTATTTTGAAGTATATAGCACACCCATGATGATTATAAGTAGAGTAGCATATATTATGTTATGTGTTAACTCTTTGGATGCAGGGATATGTTAGGTATGATTCTCTATACCCTCTGTTCCATATACTATATCGACTTTCATAGTATTTTGAGATTGTTTATCGCTCACGCCAGATTGTTGTCCGACTCAAGGTCTTATGCTTTACTTCTTATTATCTCAGGTATTCTTAAATGAGTAGATTAGATAGTAGATGTAAACAACACATGAACTAGTAGGAATTGACGGTTTCTCATATTTATATTTTGGGCTTATTATTGCTTATTCTGCTGTGTGACACCATGGAGCCTTGATAATGTTTGACTTACTATTATTAGAGAGTTTATTATTTGTGTTTATTTATCAGTTGTATAAGCTATACTACAATTTTGTATAACAGTATGGATCTATGCACTATGATTTTGTGGTTCATTCAGTTATTATTGTTTCACCTGTTTTATATCTGTGATGACTAATATATTTTATTCGATGTGCTGTGAGATATACGACAGGTTCTATGATTGATTTATTTACTTTCCAACCTTAACTGTCATCCTACATCAATCAAGCGTCGTTACAGCACACTACACATGTATGATTGGATGCCGAAGGTGTAGGGCATTCGTCCTGACATTCGTATCCATATCTACATCCATATCGTCATCATCAATATCTACTGCCCCTAAATGAGTATATGCTTGAATTTTGGACAGTGTTTCAGTCTCATGTGCCGAAAATCTGAATTTTAAATTTAATATGTCTTTTTAATCTAGTGCAAAAAAGTCAATCATTTAACATTATAAACCAATATTTACCTCAGGCGTATATGATATATCTCAATGGATGTGTGATATACGAGACATGATATATGACTGTTCGACGGTTCAATACTACTATGCGGCATAGGCTGATGTGAAAATTGCTACAAATAAAATAAAAACAATTTTCACCAATTACAATATAATTAATATGACATAAAAATATTACAAAATATGCATTACCTTGACTCATCCGTTCAAAGCTATCCTACGTGGGATACAGATAGCTATATGGAACACCATGTTAATAATTCATGTAAGGAGAGAATCCAAAAACTATTTGTTGCCGATCGTAGTTTGTTACATTTAAGGGCAGATTACTATAACTATGAGAAACTATTCCTTGAGTGGTGCTCATAGCCTTCAACAGTTTGTAATACTCTTTAATCCCATGAATAACCACTAGTGGCGGTACAGGTTGTTCTACTGGCAACCTTCTACTTTTTCCCATATACAACTCTATCGATTTTGACATAGCAGAAAAATTAATTCAACATCGTCATCGTCAACTTTTTTTATTGTTTTTTATCCAAAATCGATAGGCCAATTGCAAACCAAATTCATATCAAATTCCTTAAGTTTTATCTTTGTAGCTCGGAAACCAAATTTTTTCAATTGTTCTAAGCTGCAATCTTTATGCACTTTTGCCGGTTTATATGACTTACCAACGCACTATCCACATATTGGTTCATCGTTCATAAATTCACCATCAAAATAGAAAAATAGCCGAAACAAAATTAAGAGCCATTCAATGATAACAATGAACACCAACATTACACAATTTCCAAAACCAATTACAAAAAAATTATCTAGTTAAACAATTTAGGGTTTAAAAGCCATACCTTTACATATGCAAAGTAAAGAGATATTGATATCAGGTAACGTCCCCCACTTCGAGACTTAAAGGTGAACATCGATGATGTTGTAGTCATCACCAGAATTACTTCCAATGACGTAAGTGAGTTCAGTATATTCAAATACAGATAAAATAAATAGAGCCGCTAAAGATTTCCATTACATATAATTTGTCTTAACATTCATTACATACAAATTTCTTTTTCAAGGTTAATCCTAAAGTCGTGCCTACACAGGGGTCAAATAACAATAGAAAATAACATATAAAAGAGTTAGGTCGACATAAGAGGATACCACCCAAACTTCTTAAAAACAGTGGAAACAATATCTTTATTAGCTAACAAAGCCTTCTGCTTCGTCTTCGATCTTCGTACTATGGCTCTTATTATTAACCTGCTTAATCCCATAAACTCGGCCTACTCAAATGAGTACCTTTGAGTTTATGGGGAAAACAATAATAAAAACAAGGGTTGGATATAAAGTCTGGTGTGAATAATACTTACCCAAAATAAACCTAGAGTGAAACCAAGTTGTACTGCACGGAATGGGTTTCCCCTCACCATCCCAAAACATCATAAGTGAAATGATTATGGTTACTACGCAAGTAGTTCTTATTTACTAAAGCGCCTTATGCATTCTTAAGCAGTTCCCAATTGCTACTACGCCCCTGGCACAGTCCTTAATAAGATCCTGTATTTGATTATTCTTTAATATGATAATCTAATCAGCTACTGCACCCCTAACGCAGTCCCTACTAAGCTCCCATTTAGGTTTGTCTTTATTTCGATACTACCTAGAATCAGCCCTCTGTAGTATTCTATAAGTTCATTCGTTAAGCCTTGGACCATAAAGAAACACCCACATGCAGTCCCTATATATTTAATTACTTAAGTTATGGACTATTATGAAACAATCACCTGCAGTCCCAATTTGTTTACTTAAACTATGGACTACTGTGAAACGGCCACCTGCAGTCCCTAAATATTTTTTTAGTTTGAAACTGCTTGGAATCACCCACTACGGCCTTTAGAAGTTGAATTTCTCTACTCACCTTCCCTAGGTGTGCATTCGAGTGAGCATCCTTTCCCCGGCGTCAATAGCCCTTCCAACCCTATCTCTTTCCTTAGCATAGTACAACCCTGCCCCCACCCATTAACTCAATCCACTCATGACTTATTAAGTGAATGCTTTCAAATTGCGGTGAAGTGTGTCTTTTACATATGGCGACGCAGCTTACTCTCTTTAAACTTGACATTTTTGTCGCGCAACCTATCTTTCTACATATTGTGGCGCAAATCTACTTCCCCTAAAAGTTCCCAGATCCCTTTGGTTAATCTCAACCTTTTTTTTTCATATGAGTAGTTCTTTTATAAATCGTTAGGCCACCGCCTTAGCTCCGTACAAGATAAAATCTGACATATCAGATAACGTCTTTACACATGTTGCTACATGATGCGTTAAGATTTCGCTATCTGTTATTTACAGTATCCTTTATATTTCTTTTCCGCATTTTATTTGGATCTGGTTCAATATTTATTTGATACTTGTTTCACCATATTATCTATATATAAGCGCCCCCGCAATTCCTTTTTCCCTAGCATGGTACCTACTTTATATTTGCTTATTTTCTTTACGGGAAACCTTATTGAAATTCTAGAAAATTCGCGGACAACTGTTACAATAGACACTGTTCATTATTTTGATTTTTGCAGATATCCTCCTTATTTATTTTCTAAGTGCTCTCCTATAATAATTCATAATAAATTATTTAGCATATGAATCCTCCCAAATAAAAACTCATTTCTAAAATCATGGTTAGAACATCATATAAAATTTTCATAGCATTTAGAAATTTTTAGAGAAGGAAAATACAACTAAACATCCCATATTCATCTATCTTTCCCAAAAGATTCATTAAACATTTTATTTTTTTAATGAAAATCCATATGGAACTCCATCGTATATAAGAATATACAAAAGCATACCGAAGCCAAAATATTGGATGCGGTAAAATGGGTTTAGTATTACTCACATAGATCTTTGAAATATCTTGCTTTAGTTTTCTTAATCCCTCTTTAGCTTGTATCACCTCTTTGTTTGCTCTCCTTAAGCTACCGTCATTAATGTTTCTCTCTATCTTTTATTTTATTATTAGTAGAATGAAATGAATGAATATAAAAGAGTAATGCTTATTGTCCCACAATAATTTGGACTTGGGCCCTCATGCTCTTTTCATTAATTCATTACCCCTATATTTTCTTATTTAGCTTGCCTCGGCCCTTTTTATTAATAATAAATTACAAGTTGTTACAGTCTTCTCCTTTTAAATGAATTTCGCCCTCAAAATTCAATTAAGGCATGGTAGAGATTTGCCAACTATCCCATGCTTACACTAAGCCTACCTATGAGTTTCCAGTTTATATATAAAATGTACTAGTGTTATTTACTATTATGACAATCAACCATAATATTCACACATGTAAATGGTCTACAGCTATACAATTCAACACATAGCTCATAAGTTAATCTAAGACAAACAACTCTGGATAGGTCCCCTTAATCTTATCTTATGTTTCCCATGTGCAGTCTTCTCGATCTACGCTCTACTGGACACATACTAGCTTCACCATTTTGTTCCAAAGCCGCTTCTCATCCCGATCCACTATCTGAATCGGTCTTCCTACATAGGTCATATTCGACTCTATAATTAGGTCTTCTACTGCCCTCGAATTAACTGCTATATCCGGATCTCTAATGCATTTCCGTGGATGTGATACATGAAACACATTATGAATCCCTGCAAAAATACTCAATAGTTCCACCTTATTTGCCACTCTCCTAATCCTACATATGATCGAAAACGGCCCTATATATCTGGGTGCTAACTTCCCAACCTTTCCAAAATGCATCACGCCTCTCATCATAGAAACCTTCACAAACACCTGATCGTCAACTGCGAACTCCAGTTCCTTTCTCCTGGTGTCGGCATAACTTTTCTACCTCGATTGTGCTACCTTCATCCTAGTTCGGATCAACTCTACTTTCTTAGTAGCATCCTTAACCACATCTGGTCCTAACACAATCCTAACCCTCTCTCCAATCAACGTGCAGGCGACTTACACGGTCTTCTATACAACGCCTTAAATGGGGTCATCCTAATACTGCTATGGTAGACATTGTTGTATGAAAACTATACCAAATGTAAATAATCTTCCCAAGATCCAAGAAGTCTAAAGTATAAGCTCTCGGCTAGTCTTTCAAGACCTTGTTGACCCTCTTAGTATGCCCATCTATATGTGACTGGTACGCAGTGCTCATGTGCAACTTTGTACCCAATACCTTTTGTAAACTACGCCAAAAATCACTGGGGAACAACGAATCTCAGTCATTAATAATAGTGCTAGGCACTCTGTTCAATCTCACCACTACCTTTATATATATATGGTAACCTCAGCGCAGTTCTCGTGGCATTTACTGGAATGAAATGGGTATACTTAGTTAGTCTATCAACTATGACCCATATACTTTCATTCCTTACTCTTGACATTGGTAACCAATCTATGAAGTCCATAGACATTGAATCCCATTTGCACATGGGAATCTCCAAAGGCTGCAAAAGCCCACCAGGCTTCTGATGTTCTGCCTTCACCTGCTGGTATGTAAGACATCTTCTCACATACTCTTCCACATCTTTCTTCATCCTTCCCAAAAGAAACTTCTCTTCATATCTCGATACGTCTTTGTACCTCTAGGATGAATCGTGAACTTTGAACAATGGCAGTCGTCCAATACTTACTTTTGTAGTCCTTATATACTCGGAACATACAGCCTACCATTTTTCTGCAATCTACCTTCTCCATCAACACCAAACCCTTTCAGCTCTACTACCCTGGTTCCTGAGCTTAAGCTCCTTATTATGTCATTGCAGAACTTGTCTCCCTTCTACAGTTCGGTTATCCTTTCTATCAGCGCATGCCTTACTTCCAAGCATGGTAGCATCCCGAAACCACTGCTCGAACATGCACTAGACCGATAATGCACATTACACATAGACAATGTTTCCAAGACGGTCCACTCTTCCATCATATCCAAAATACAACTCTACTATTTTCGGCTTAAGGTATTAGCTACTTTATTGCCTTTTCCTGGGGGATACGATATCCTAAAATCGTAAGATGCTAGAAACTCCAACCACCTCTCCTACCTCATGTTCAGCTCCTTATGAGAGAACAAGTATCCCAAGGACTTGTAGTCAGTAAACAACTCAAACCTTTCTCCTAAAAGATAATGTCTTTAAATCTTCAATGAGAAGACAACGGCCGCTAACTCCAAATCATGAGTTGGATATCGAACTTCATACGTTCGCAACTGTCTAGATGCATATGCAATTACCTGCCCTTCTGCATCTATACTGCTCCTAACCCCATACCCGACGCATTAGTATATACAGTCATACTACCATTCCCTTCAGGTATCACTAACATAGTCGCATTCGTCAAACAATACTTCAATTCATGGAATGCCTTCTCACATTCTTCTGTCCAAGTGAACTTCTCACTCTTTCGGGTCAGTCTCGTCATTGGAGCAGCTATACGGAAGAAGTCCTTGATGAATCTTCGGTAGTGGCCAGTCAATCCTAAGAAACTTCACGTCTCGGTCACAGTCTGAGGTCTCTTCCACCCATTTACTTCATCAACCTTTGAATGATCTACCGCTAACCTTTCTTCCGAGATCACATGGCTTAGGAATTTCACTCCTTTCTCCAAAAATGACACTTAGAAAATTTCGCCTATAACTTATGTTGTCTCAACGTCTCCAGCACAAGCCTTAGGTGAACAACGTGTTCCTCCCCATCCTTAGAGTACACTAGGGTGTCATCTATGAACACTAACACATATCTATCCAACTTGTCTAGGAAAATCCTATTCATCAAGTCTACAAAAAATGCAGGTGCATTGGTTAGTCCAAATGACATTACTAGCCACTCATATGAACCATACCTTGTTCTAAACGCGGTCAATGGAATGCTTTCCTCCGCAACTCTTAACTGATGGAACCTTGTAGCCAAGTCCAACTACAGAAACACCTTAGCTCCACCCAACTGGTCAAAAGGGTCATCAATTCTTGGCAAAGGATACCTATTCTTCACCGTCTTACCGTTCAGCTTTCGATAGTCTATACATAGTCTTAATGACCCATCAAACTTCTTCACAAATA
The DNA here is from genome assembly GCA_030737815.1 of Allium fistulosum. Classification (NCBI taxonomy): domain Eukaryota; kingdom Viridiplantae; phylum Streptophyta; class Magnoliopsida; order Asparagales; family Amaryllidaceae; genus Allium; species Allium fistulosum. The sequence continues at coordinate 424,558,670 of CM060908.1, forward strand.
CTACAGCTGCTCCCCAAGGTAAACTACTTGGCCTTATGAAACGCTTACCTTCTAACTCTATCAACTGCCTTTTCAATTCCTCCATCTCATTTGGAGGCATAGGAGGTCGACCAAATGGTTCGGTCTCTAGTAGTAAGTTTATACGAAACTCTACCGCTGTCGGGGGTGGCAACCCTGAAATCGATTCAAACACATCAGCAAACTCCCGCACTACTCGCACTACTCCTAGTTCTTCCTTCTCCATAGTTAAAGCAAACAAAACCCTTTTGTGTCCAGCCCTAGAATCCTCCAGAACTACAAATACTCTTCCACTTCGATTTGGGTGACTCAAAGTTAATATTCTTTCAACGCAGTATATTATAGCACAGTAACGCTCCAACTATTTGATCACTAAATTAACTCCAAAGACTATAAAGTCAAAGATGTAGGGACCATAAGAAAACTTACACCCGTCTAACTCAAGATCTAGGTCAGCGCATCTCAATCCGAGAGTGGCATACCCTCCATTAGATTTGCTACATGTATGGATGCGACTAAATAGGTAACTTCTAACCTAAGTCTATCAACCAAATCTTTAATTATAAGTATGTGCGTAGCACCAGTATCAAACAATACTCTAACTGAAATACCAGAAAGCAAAGTCATACCTTCTAAGACTTTCCCCTTGCCTCTTTCCTTGACAGATGGTCCTTCCCTCGGTCCCTCCAAAGCATAAACCTATGATTTAAGGTCTGGGCAGTCCTTCTTCGGATGTCCCATTTTATCATACTTGAAGCACTTCACTCTTGCAAGTTTCTTTGGCATTGGACACTTTGTTGCGTAGTGTCCCTTCTATCCGTATTTAAAACAAGAAACCTCTACGGTAACAACCACTCCACTTTTTCCTTTTGGTACTCCCTTTTTGCCTTTAGTATATGGGGTAAACTTCTTCTTCTACTCCCCTTTGGGTCTCGTCTCCACTCTTTTCTGCTCTTAGTACATCCCATCATACCTTCTAACCATATCAATCACAAGCTCAAAAGGAGATGCTAAGTGAGCCATCACCTTATGATCAAGACCTTACTTCAAACCCCTAATAAACTTCATTTTTCTTCATTGGAGTATTAATAATATCCCTGCCATACTTACCAAAGAGTTAAACTTCTGGATGTACCCTTCCACTATAAGGTCACCCTATTTCAAATAAATAAACTCTCTCATTATCACACTCTGCTGAGACTCCGATATGAATTAAGCCTAAAACCTTACTTTAAACTGCTCCCAGGTAATCTCCCCTTCTGGGGTCTCAGCTATTACTACCTCCCACTAGTCCAGCACGTCTTCTTGCAGTTGCCTTGATGTCAACATTCTCTTTCGCTCATCATTTAATCCTATGTCTACAAATACGTGCTCACAAATCCTTAGCCAGTTTAGTATTTCAACTGTGGGCTACTTCCACGTAAATGCCTTTTCTCCCAAACTCCTATAGTCTTCGTTCATATTTGGGAAGTCCTATCTCACTGCCGCAAGTCTTGGTTGAACAGCTGCGGTGCATCTTTCCTCATCGTCCGAGCCATAAAATGTCTAAATAAGACATTCACATCCATACACGCCTCATTTGCTAGCCGTGTAGCTTCCTCCCTACTGCTTTGGGAACTTCTCTCCTATTTTCTCCATCGGTCTACGTACTTTCAGTCTCCCCTTCTTACGCATGTCCCTCCTACCGTAATTCAATCACTTCTGAGATCCATATCACTTTTTCTATTAAGTCGGTCTTAAATAGAATGGAAAGAAAGGAAGTGAAACAACAATAGATAGGTTGATATATCTTCATATATATCTATATAGCAACATACAAATACGATATATGTATATAGTAGTGCTTCCCCTCTATATGGTGTTTGTCTTATTCTAAGTACCGCTTCTATTTTCTGGCTCTGTTTTAGTTAAGTGTCCCCTAACCTATGCTTTGATACCAACTGTAACCTCCCCCACTTCGAAACTCAAAGATGAACGCCGATAATACTACAGTCATTATCAGAATTATCTTCCAGCGAAAGCAAGCGAGTTTAGTATATTCAAATACAAACAAAGTAAACAAAGCCGCTAAAGATTTCCATTACATAGAAATTGTATTAACATTCATTACATACAAATTTCTTTCAAGATTAATCCTAAAGTTGTGCCCACGCAGGGGTCAAATAACAGATAAAAGAGTCAGGTCAACGTATGAGGTTGTTGCTCGAACTTCTTAAAAATAGTGAAAACAACATCTGTATAAACTAACAAAGCCTCCTACTCCATCTTCGATCTTCGTACTACAGCTTTTATTATTAACCAATCTAATCCCATAAACTTAGCCTACTCAAATAAGTTCCTTTGAGTTTATAGGGAAAACAATATTAAAAACATGGATCAGACATAAAGTCTAATGTGAATAATACTTACCCAAAATAAACCTATAGTGAGACCAAGCCGTAATGCACGAAATGAGTTTCCCCTTCACTATCCCAAACATCATAAGTAAAATAATGAGGGAACTAGGGATAAGGACAAACTTTTGTAAAAAATTAGACTGAAGGACACCAAGTTTTATTTCGGACTGAAGGACAAACTTTGGAAAAAAAATTAGGCTGAAGGACAATGCTAGTTACAACTAGCATTTTATTCAGTTTTCACAGTATACAAAATGCTAGTTATAACTAGCATTATATTCAGTTTTATACCATACAAAATACTAGCGATAATTAGCATTGTCCTTCAACCTAATTTTTTTCATAATTTGTCCTTCAGCCCAAAGATAAAACTTGTTGTCCTTCAGCCTAATTTTTTTTCAAAGTTTGTCCTTGTGCCTATTTTCCACTAAAACAATCATAGTTACTGCACAATTAGTTCTTATTTACTAATGCGCCTTATACATTCTTAAGCGGTTCCCAATTGTTACTACGCCCCCAACACAATCCCCAGTAAGTTCCTGTTTTTGATTATTCTCTAATCTAATAGCCCATCTACTACTACGCCCCCGACAAATACCCACTAAGCTCCCATTTAGGTTTGTATTTATTCTGATACTACCTAGAATTAGCTCCCTCCTGTATCCTTTTAATTCATTCATTAAATTTAGACTACATAGACCCTGCCCATGCAGTATTTTGTAAGTTTATTTGTTAAGCCCTAGACTATAAAGAAACACCCACATGTAGTCATTATATATTAAATTACTTAAGTTCTAGACTACTGTGAAACATCTAACCGCAGTCCCAAATTGTTTACTTAAACTCTGGACTACTGTGAAACGACCACCATAGTCCCTAAACATTTGTTTAATTTGGAACTGCTTGGAATCACCCACTGTAGTCTCTGAAAGTTGAATGCCTCTCCTCACTTTCCTTAGGTATGCATTCGAGTGAGCGTCCCCACCCCGACGTCAGTAGCCCTTCCAACCCTATCTCTTTCCTTGACGCAATACAACCCTACCCCCACCCATTAGCATAATCCACTCTTTACTTATTAACTGAATGCTTCCAAATTAAGGTGCAGTATGTCTTTTACATATGGTGGCGCAGTTCGGTCTCTTCAAACTTTACATTTTTGCGACGCAACTTATCTTCTACATATTGCGATGTAGATCTACTTTCCCTTGAAAGTTTCCAGATCCCTTTGGCTAATCTCTACCTTTTTACCCCGTATCAGCAGTTCTTTTATAAATCGTTAGGTTGTCGCCTCAGTTCCATACAAGACAAAATATGACATATCTGGCCACGTCTTCACACGTGTCGCTACATAACACGTTAAGATTTATCTTTCTGTTATTTAAAATATCCTTTATGTTTCTTTTTAATATTTTATTTGGATCTAGTTCCCTATTTAACCGACACTTGTTTCACCAGATTATTTATACATGAAAGCCCGTGCAGTTCCCTTTTCCCTAGCTTGGTACTTACTTTATATTTGCTTATTTTCTTTATAGAAAACCTTATTAAAATTCTAGAAAATTCGCAGACAACTATTTCAATAGGCTCTATTCATTATTTTGATTTTTACAGATATCCTCCTTATTTATTTTCTAGGTGCTCTCCTTCAATAATACGTAATAAATTATTTTGGCATAGGAATCCTCTCAAATTAAAAACCCATTTCTAAAATCATGGCTAAAACATCATATAAAATAGAATTTAGAAATTTTTAGAGAAGTAAAATGCATCTAAACATCCCATGTTCATATATCTTTTCCAAAACATTCATTAAACATTTTACTTGTTAATGAAAATCCATATGAACCTCTGTCATATATAAGAATATACAAAATCATACAGAAACTAAAAAATTGGGTGCGGTAAAATGGGTTTAGTATTAATCACTTAGACCTTTGAAATATCCTGCTTTAGTCTTCTTAATCCTCTTTAGCTTACGTTTCCTTATCTCCTCTTGTTTGCTTTCCTTAAGCTACTGCCATTAATGTTTCTCTCTAGCTTTTATTTTATTTTTAGTAGAATGAAATGAATGAATGGAAAAGAGTAATGCTTATTATCTTACAATAATTTAGGTTGGACCCTCGTACTCTTTTCATTAATTCATTACCCCATTCTTTTCTTATTTAGCTAGCCTCGGCCCATTTGATTAATTAATTTTATTAATAATAAATTACAGGTTGTTACATATCATTCATATTCGGATTTTGAAAATTGTTTATGTATATAATATTCAACTATGATGCTTCGGTTGTACATAGTAGAGCTTTTAATTCAGTATGTGGTTGTATAAACCCGTTATTTTCATTTATGACAGTTTTATAAAACCGTCCTTGACATGTTGGATTCAATTGTGAACGATAGGTAGCCGTGGTATTTTTAAGTGTAAAAATAAAAATAAAAGACGGACTTCAATCAGGTATCATTCAGCATATTATTTAGTGTATTTAGGGACTCTCAGTAAATAGGATTTTTTTTCTTTTCATTTTAGCCCGATTTTGGAAACTAATTACGCAAATAGGCTTGTTTAAAAACTAATATCAAACATAGCTCTATTTTGACCTACTCGGCGTTGAGCTGGTCAGAACACACTGACGCCATTTGAAATGATGCCAATGTAATTTTTTTATGTTGGTCACGTAGAGGGGACTTTTCAAAAGTTGCCCACTACGGTTGTAGCAATTAACTGAACAAACAGATACAAAAGGAATTCAAATGTCAAAGCCAGCTTGTCCGCCGGATCTGGCCTTCTTCTTTGCTCTTCAATCGATGCCTAACTCAAGTTTGTCCATAGAACGAGCTCCGCTAAGCGACTAGCTGCCTCCTAAGTCCGTAGCTCAAGTTTACCTTAGCTAGCGCTACCTTTAGCAAGCAAGTGAGTTACAAACTCTTTATCAATACTATATTATTATTAGTGAGTTAAATTTCAAGCTCACACAAGCTCCCTTGAAATTTGGCAACTGAACAGTCACGTTTTATATTTTTCTTTTCTCCTACCAGCTATCAGTTTCCTCCTTCATTCGTTGTTCCATCAGCTATTATTACTAAGGTATGTTTCGAGAGGTCAGAAGCATTTGCTACAATTTGAAGCTCAACGGTCACGTTTTTTAATATACATTTTTTCGTACAGAGCTCTCTTTCCTCTTCTTCTCCAATCCCTGGAAATTCATCTAATCCTCAAATTTACGTAACAAAATTCATCCTTCGCTATCCTCTCTACAGATCCCTCTTCTAAACCTAGATAGAAAAAACCGTTGGATTTGTAAACCTAACAAATACCAACATCTGTTGTTTCCACAGCTCCCATCTTCAGTTTTGGCGACCATCAATGGAAACTAGTGACCCCTCAAAGGCACTGTCGGGTCCTCATCCTTCTCTCAACTTTGCACCTTTCATCGCCCGTACTCCATAGAGGTAAGCATCGTTGGTTCCCCCAACTTACTTCTGCAATTCGACTTACTTCTTGCAGTTCGATTTACTTCTGCAATTCGATTTTGCTCCATACAGGTGCATATGTTCTTGCAGTTCGATTTACTTCTGCAATTTATTGTTGGTAAGTTCTTATCATCTTCTAGATGTTATTTCCATTGTTAGTGTTATTTTTATTTATCATTTTTTAATCATTGATTAGTTGAATTTTTTAACTTCTTTCTGGGTCACACACTGATTGATATGGATGATTTTAACAAGATTTAAGCGGCTATCTTCTTTTTCAGCTATTTCCATTTTGATCGGAAAGCTACAAGCGTATATAAAATAGATTGTACATTAAAAAGAATAAGTTGATCGAAAAAGGAATAATCGAATCTGAACTGAGTGTGCATTTACATTAACTGCTTTTGGTTCTATGTCTCATATAAACTTGGCTTAAGGTTTGTATTTTTTTCTCATCAGTTGCAATGTCGAACATGTTTATTTTGGTTTAAATGAGCATTATCTTTGGCTTCCCATGTACTTAAACAGTAATATTTGATGTCATTTACAAAAACTATGGACCTTATGAGTTAGGCAGCCAATTATAACTATACGGTGTTTAGCTTTATTATCTCCATTGTTTACTACAGCGTATGCACATTCGTATAAATACAATGGGTTTGCAAGTTGAATTTGCACCATTTGTTACTCTGTTCTGCTAAGTTGGCTCCATTATTTACTATATAAGGTTATATGACACATTATGCGTACTCATTATTTACTATGCATGGTTATATAATCTGTTTATGTAAGCATGTCGATTGTGCAATCATTAATATGCTATGTTTTCTTCAATGTGCATGATATGACCTAAGTTTACGGTGATGATGGTGAATGGTATGTGTAAATGGATAGTTATTATGCTAAAAGTAGTAACGTCAATTTTTTTATGTTTTTCTTTATTTTCGGTGCTTGACCAGCTGAATACTTATTATGTATAACATAATAGTTAAGGAAATTACTCAAACTGGATAATTTATCAGCTACATTGTTAATTTTTTAGTATTCTGCACTACATGTAGTTTAAATTCATATTATGACCACAAATTATTGAATACAAAAATGCAAATTTAATTGAATCAACTAATCTGCTTACATATTTAAATTTTCAAGAACCATTTAATTAGCACTAAATTGGTCGTGGGTTCTTCAATTTGTGGTAGATAGCTTTTTGTACCTGTCCATTTTCGTGCTTAGGATTAAACTTAGGGTGCTGTTGAGAAGATGATTTATCAATGCTTTTGTGTAGCATTTTGAAACTATTCTTATCGATTTTTAACGATAATTGTAGTATTCGATGAAATAGTTGGTTGTTTTTTTCTTACAATTATGAAAAGTTTCCAAGATCAAATTTTATAGCGCAAGCTCGATCATTTTAAATTTTAGACTCTGTTACAATTTTATTTCTGGCAATGAAAGACGAGTCAAAATGAAATCAATGAAGGACTTTACTACATGTGGTTGTTTATCATTATGATAGTGAACTACCATTGAAATAAAAAAGACACGGTTATTTAGGATCGAATGAAAGAAATAAACTTAGTGTTAAGTAATATAAAAGAAACTAATATTTATTACAGTTTTCATGTGGTAGCCAGAAGTGTTTTTCTGGGTGCATATAGCAGTAAAGTTTAGGGTAATACCATCCACAAAACTTACAATAGGTAATAGGTTAACTTATTCATATTAGGCGAAAAATGTCTTCATTTGAAGATAGGTAACCTAACGATTTATGCTGTTACTGGCACTTACAGCAAAGGAGTCTATGTACTTAGCGCTATCAACTGTTTAAATATACACACCCTTACAGCATTCTCTAATCTCAACTTTAATTCAAATTGCAATAAATGAGCTATACATTGAGTTATAACTCTACAAAAGGTACAATTATTTTTCTCTATTGTTTAACATAATAATATGTTAGTTCATTATTTTTCTTTGCTTTCTACAAGGTACACGCTTATTTTTCTCTATTTTTTAACATAATAACATGTTAGTTCATTCTTATCTCTGATTTCTCTTTGTATTATGCACGGTAAGCCAAATGAGCAAGGTAAAACCATCCTAACTTGAGTTTCAAATAGAAAAGGAGACATTATATTATTTCAGCCATTATTTTAAGCATAACTATTGTGAAAAAGTTATGATTATAATGCCAAAAGTTCTTTAGAAGAGTACACAACACTTAGGATTTGTCTGATCTCCCAACTTTATAGAGTTTCCCTTAATATAAAGCGTAGAATTGATTTTTGGATAATTGTTTAATTATATACCATACTACAAATACTGAGCGGAAATTTTTTGTCTCCTTTATTGTACATATTACTCTCTTTCTCCATGCTTTCATATCTCCTCCTTTTACACTTTAAATCCAATAGAATTCAAACAATCCATTCTAAGTAGAAAACTCAACCAACATAATTTTCTCTCATATTCCATCCTATTATCCCAGACTATGCGTTTAGAAAATTATCCATGCCCCAAGTGAAAATCTGTCCAGTTATTATCATCTATCACTGTTTGTTTCCTTGACTTGACATTATCTGTGCATTTTGGTTGACTTTATATATCTATCTTTTTGTTACTGGATTATACGTCTGTTTTTTGGATTGGTTGTGAATGCAATAATTTTTTATGTTTGTGATTATAGACGTAACTCATTGATTCACAACTTCATACAACTTGGGGCATAGGTCTATAATCCTACATAGGACAATATAATTCACTAAACACTCCATCTGTACCCCTACAATTTTTTAGGCGATGAAAATCAAAATTGGAAGAAATTTTGTAGATTCTTACATATCTCAAAACCGCCTTTACAAGTTTTTTTGTTTATTTTAATAAATGTAACACATTCAAAATAATATTCTAAAATCGACGTTCAAAATAAATGTTATGACGATTGATATTTATTGTTTTCAACATGTTAAAAGTTTCAGAATATTGGACAAGATGTTCATAGCCTAGATTTAATAACTTTTTTTTGAAGACCCAAAGAATCAAGCATTGATTCTAAATACTATAACACTAAAAACCGTAGGAGTGTAGACTGACGTGTAATGAAAGAGAGATGTAGAGACGAGTTTTGCTACACCTCCCTCTATTACTCCCTATCTACAACCTTTCAGTTTTTTGATCTATGCAATTTGAAATCAAATGACAATGTGTGTGTATACACCTCATAAATTTTTGATTAATCTGAATAGTCCTAACATATTTAAAATAGCATGAAAGGCCTTTCAATCGGCACACGCCTTTGAAACACTGGATGTGTGGTCGTCCTAGCTAGGGAAACTAGGCTGCTACTGCATCTGTTGGTGGACTGATGAGCATAATGAATGAATGTATAGGGGAATCACAATTAATAGGTGCAGGCATGCATGTATATGTGCAATGACATGCATAAGGGAAGGATAGGTCATAATAAAGAGCAGTTTAGCAAAGGAAGTTGCTGCGTCATGGGATACAAAGCAGTAGGGCTGCAGGAGGCAGTTGATTTCGTTATAAAGGAGAAATTGGATGAAGCAAAAACTGGATTGATTGTAGCACCTAAAAGTGGAGAAGTGGTTTGTGGATTTAATGCAAATGGTATGTTTAGTGACTAGCTACTGAGGATGGCTTCATGGAAGTGGCCAATTGGGGGTCATGATTATAAATATAAATTTGTCATCATATTGTAAGTTATTTTGATGGATCAGAATTGTTGTATGAGGGTTTACGGGTTTTGGAATGTTGTTCTTCCTTTGCGTTTATTGATGAAAATTTGGTATATTGATATTTGATCTGACTAGATTTGTGTGTGAAACTAATTTTTAATACACCACTATATGTTTAAACTAAAGTCCATAGACCTTTAAGTAAATGTATAATATCATATTTTCATTTCATACAGTACATGTGTTTTGTCTAAGATTATATTTCCTTGAGGACTTTATATGAGTGATTGTTTATGCGCATGTCATTTTACTGAACATAATATTGAATTTATTTGTTCTATTGCACAGAGTTATTACACAATTTTATATCAAAAAATAAATATATTTTAAAGGCAAAATAATATTAGATATTTAAAATTAGATTACCAAGAAATGAATCAAGTTAACTACTTAGGTAAGTGATCTTCATGATAACATTTTACGACGATTATGAACAATAATTTTAGTGGAAATCGAAAAAAAAAATTGATACAATCCTAACAATGTCATTTCTCGAAGAAAATGAAAAATACATTCACCGATAATTGCGGTAATTGCTATAGTGCACGATTTCTAGGTGTAACTATAGCATGTTGTCATCTAATAATATTAATCAGCTTATTTGATGTATGTAGGAAAAAGCACTTATTTCCTTACTGATATAAGACAAACTAATATATCTGTATATTCAAGGTTGGCTATTTGAGTTTATGTGCTTTAGCATGTATAGTCTATTGCTTTGGAAACATGCCAACTTTGGTTAAGGTATGATAGCAAGTTTTAGTTGTTTTTACTTCACAATTGGATGAACAGATGCTTATATCATGCTTTTTATTAGGTGTTTCATTACAAGATGTTCTGTTATTATGCATAAGTCAATTATATATCATGCGATTGTCTGCTACTCCACGTTCACCTCACCTTTCATTTTTCAAGCTATGCATTTGAGGCCAGAAGAACCGAATTCCTAATGTTATCCCCACATCTATGAAAGTGCATGCAACTCACGAGGTGAGTGAGAGGAGCTTTCAAATGGATGGTGATCACATGATCAAAGAATCTGGCCCACGCTTTGACATAAGATAAAGTATAGTTCTATGCATAAAGTTTCCATGCTTTATCATAAAAGGGCTGAGTCTATATTAGCATACATCATAATTGTTTAAGCATTCTTTGTTAAGATTTAACGCGGTTAAACATATAAATTCAAGCTCTTACTGATTTAGCAGTTTAAACTCTAAACATGATTATTTCAGCTACTTCATGAATAGTTTCTATTATTCGATGACATTTCGCAATGCAGTGTTATAATAATTTTAAATATTATTTATTTACAATATCTGTAGTAATATTATATTTCTTTTTAATATTATAATCACCTTATTCATCAACTATGACATTACAACTCTCATACATATTTGTTCCATAACATATCAACATCCTCTGCAATTGTACAAGGAAACACATAACCGTCCACTAAGCTAGGCTATCGTTTTTTGTGCTTTCTTGATTGCAAGTGTACAGAAAAATAAAAGTTCACTCCTGCTTTTACATATTGCTTATGTTTTTTAGCAAAAAAAATACAACCGCCACTCTTATTTTGTTTTTCCTGAGTTGTTTAAGCATCTGTTATTGCTGCCACTATTAGTGAATTTAACCAAATTTACTTGCTGAAACACATTGAATAGGACCAACTGACTAGAGAGCTTGCATCTGTGGCCAAGGAAAAAGATGAAAAACAATTTCTTCCTACTCACTTGCTTACTTTCTAATGTGAACATGTAACAACTGCATTAGTTGTATCCGAATTTCTTATTTGGTTGTAATAATAACAAAAATAAAGCATATTTTGCACTGCTAAATTCCACCTTATTTGTTACTTTTTGATTCATTAATGTTTTAACCGTTTCTACTGATTATGTATGTTTGTGCATAAATATTTTGCATGTGAATTGTTTGTAGACACATTACTTTTATTCTACTTATCCTATTAACGATTGAGCGATTGTTTTAATCTTCTGTGTGGTTTTCTCGATTCTTTGTCAAAACTTATCATGTATATCGATAGTATCATATACCGATTGTTTTGTCTATGCTAAAAGAAATTAAAAAAGGTTAACACAATTAAATAGATACCACATTTTTTTTATGTTGCATTAAAATAGGATTCCGTTTAATGAATACTATACTTCATAGTGAAAACATTATTATATGATACATCTTTAGTCCTATTTTACAGGACCCGTGCTTTTTACTGCTTTCATATTTCACTATAGTTTTGCTTTTTCTACTACTGACAAGTTCGCTTTTCCCTTTTAACTATTTCGCTTACATATAAGTTTGAGAGCATTCAGTCCTATTACTACGTTGATTCATTAAAGATTGTACTAATTTTAATATTTATATTTGATATTTTTGTAATGTTTCTAATTATGTCCTATAAATAGTATATTTTAATTATTTATCAAAATAATTTAATTTTCTAACTGCAACAAAAATATTTTTGACATACCCGTGTGCGAAGCACGGGTTCACACTAGTTATTATATATGAACGACTTTTCAAAAGTCTCTTATGTTCAATTCGCTACAAACGTAGTGGGCGACTTTTCAAAAGTCGTCTACTATGTAACGATTCCGAAATTTACAGTTCTGTTGGAAGTATACGATTAAATTAATTTTTATTTAAGTTGAAAATTTAAGGATTTGGATTTAAATTTACGTTGCGTACGATTAGTTAAAATGAATAAAAGGGGAATTAAATTATAAAACGAAAATTTTGAACGATTTGAAATTTAATGTAAAATCAGTCGCTAAAAAAACAGTAAAATTTTGGCTTCAAAAATTTAAATATTTTTACATAAAAATATTGTAGAAAAATTTATAATAAAAACGTCGACGTTCGTTTCGTCAAATTCCGATTTCGCTAGCTTCGTTTAAATCGATTTATACGATCGATTTACGGTAGCGACAATCGATATTGAAAAATTATCAAATTTCACTCGATAAATAACCGATTTTCTGTGTGCTAACGCGTTCGTATCGACACACTGAGCACAACAGTGTTTCGGTTCACGTATTTGGATTCTCAGTTTGTTTGTGCGTTGTTTTAGCTCGTTTTAACGATGTTTACGGTTATATATATATCTGTGGACCTTTATGCTACTGAAATTATAATATAAATTTATAATAAACAGCCAAAAAAAGGAAAATATGTTGATAACGTACAGCTGTTTGAAAAAGGATATGTATACATGTTGGTTGAATGAGTCACATTCATTTGAATTGGTAATCCAACAGAAATAATCGGTCCATCCTTCCCCATTCGCGTGTGCACATCTCCTCCTTCTTTTATTTTTGAATTCCTTCTGCTTTATATTATATACGAACGAAAAGAAAAAGCTCAATTTTTTTTTCAAAACTCCTTTTTCCATCAGCCGCTTCCCCGCCTCCTCCTTCCACGCCTGCCACCGAACCTTCTTTCACCTCCCTTACACCGCCACACCACCCCCAACACCATGCCGACCCCCTCTCCCCCAATAGCCACCACCACTACCTCCGTATATAAAAAAAATTCAACAGCCGAGCCCACCCCTTCATTCCACCGCCTGCTACCATCGCCTATCCTCCCCTTCACCGCTGACCCCAAGCTTTTGTCGCCGAGACCACCCACACCTCACCTCCTCCTCTCCTTTCTAACAGTCGCCATCTCCACTAAAAAAAATAGAACAACGGCTGTTGCCGCCTACGCCTACTTGACGTCATCGCACCTGCACTCCCCGGCCGACCAGCTTGCTTTCCCCCTTCTTCCTAAGTCTGGCCGTAACTATATATATAGTTATATATATTTATAAAAAAGAAGAGAGGGTTAAAAAAAGAGAACTGGAAGTGCCGTAGCTATCCGGATTGGAGATAGAACGAGTACGAGTTGAAGAGTCACCGTCGAGTTCATTTGTATCGTGTGTCGTAGGCATTTGTGATCGTATCGGACTAGCGTAGTTCGAGGTGAGTGTTTTTTACATTCACGCTTAACTAATATTTCGATGTAAGTTAATAAATCCAAAATTATCATTACTATATGTTTGTGGTTGAATTTGATTGATATATAATTGTTGGATGAATTATTGAATGATATGTGCACATGTTGACACGATATACACGTCATATGTATGTACACAAGTGTAGAAAATTTATTTTGGACATGTCACATTTCACCCTGTTATTGATATTCACTATGTTATGATTCATTGAAATTTCTCCGTCGATATTTGGATATGACTGTATGTTGAAATTACTATATTGGAAATGGTTGAAATGATATATACCCATATTTTAACATTTAATTATTCCACTTGGCCTAGGTAGAAAATTAAATTTAAAAAAACCGTTTGGTCGAATAAAATATTTTTATAAACGGAGATCGTTTGGAAATTCATATATATAAATGACTTGAAATTTTACTTTATGTTTTAAATTGGTATTTATTATTTAAATATAATATAGGTGAAATAAGTGATTGTATTAATAGGGGTAATTTAGAGATAAATGTTTAAAATGTTTTATTTAAAGAAATTTGATTTTTGGATTTAATTTCAAAAAGAAAAATTGATTTAAATCATAATTGTATGATTTTGAAAATTGAAGGTATTAAAGTTAAGAAAAGGTTAAATTTTGAGTTAGAGTTAAACTTAAATCAGTAACTTGTTTGTTTATTTTAAATTTGTGTAAATTAAATCTATTTGGAGTTAAATATTTATATTAACCAAAAAGGGAATTTAAATTGGTTAATAAATTTTTGGGAATTATTGGAAAATTGATTTGTTAAATTATAATGGAGATTTAAATTGGTTAATAAAATTTTGGGAATTATTGGAAAATTGATTTGTTAAATTATAATGGAGATTTAAATTGTTTAATAAATTTTTGGCAATTTATTGGGAAATTGATTGGTTAAATTATAATGGAGATTTAAATCGTTTAATAAATTTTTGGAATTGATTGGAAAATTGGTTGGTTAAATTGTAATGGAAATTAAGATTTAACTTGAAATAAGTTTGATTTAAGTGATCTGATTTATTTGTTGTAAATGGACTTTAAAAATTAAAGGGTTTTAAAGGAAATTGAGTTTTAAAAATCGGAATGTTTAAAATGGGAATTTGGAATGTTGAATTGGATTTGGGGAACTTGGAAAATAAAAATAAAATCATGTTCATTATTAATATGAATCGTTTTTAAACCATAATTGACCAAATGGTGTGTAAAACATACGTTGGGTTGTCAAAGAGACCGGGACCGGATATTGACATACTCTTTGTCAATCTCGGAACCACTTTGATAACTGTATACGCGGTGGATGATATCCAGAATGTAGTGGTTGAATTGGCAAATGTTTATTGGATTGAAGTAAGAGACGATGATGGATAGCCTTGACACTCGTGTCGTAATTAAAATGACTAAAACATGAGCCTATGTCTGGCCAATAAGGTTAGCTACCTCTAGCGACATTGATCTCTCGTATTTACTGTCGTGATTTGAACTCGATGGGTGCACCCTTTTGTTTGGATTGATAGTCGCTATCGGCCACGGATGGGTTACGACCAGCCAGAAAGGGTAAACTGGTAAAATCCTACATTGGGCATTGCCTCACGTGCCTTATCATATTTATCCCTATACGAGCCTATTACGATTTTGGTTTAAAACTGTATAAATGTGTTAAGGTGGATTAATGTAAAGCCTTAACGCTATTTTGATATTTATTTTACTGGTAGACATTATCTATTATAGCGTACACTGTTATATGTAGATAGTTTGACGGATCCTTAGGAGATGGAAAAACCTGTAATGTCTCTTAAGTTACTTTGCATTGATTTATTGACTTACATGAGGATATTAGTTCTGACTCGAGTATTGTGTTTTTTTCCATGATGCTCAGGTCAGCCTGAGTATTTCCAGTCGGAGAGCTTATTGTGGAGATGAAGGCATTGCTGAAGATTCTGTTCTATTTCTGTTATTTCATCAGTTTAGTTCATTATGTCAGTCAGACTCATTTCATTTCCAGTTATTTTTTCTAGTTATTTAGTGTGAGAATAATGTAACTTATTTGGAGTTTTCATGACTTATTTATGTATTTATTTATTTTCCGCTGCGTGATTCTAAGTTGTTTTTATTTCTATGTCTGCATTCTGTGATTGATTCTATTTTACCCTAAATAACTATCTATCATTTAAGAAAATGTCCTTGTTTAAATGGTGGATCGTTACAGTTGGTATCAGAGCTTATGGTTGAGTGAACACCTAAGCCTGTGGGGTAAACTCATTATATATATGGTAACTAATTACCCTAAAATGAGTAGAATCTTTCTTTCGAGAGCGTGTTTTAAAATTTAAGAAAGAAAAATGGTTTAAAACTTAAGTAAGCTAAAATCTTAAGGTGTCCTTCCTTAGTAAATTCTTTTGACTAGGTTCATTCTTTTGACTCGGCTTCTATTAAATTTTCTTACCCATTCCTTCTTTACAGGATGAGTAATCGTAGTACCCGATGCAGAGGTAGGGGAAATATCCCCAATGAAGCTGTTGCACCAGTTGTTGTCCCAGAAGTGAGATTTACCACTCTTAGTAAAGAGTATACACAGCTTGGAGGAAAGAAATTCACCAGTGCCGAGGACATTGTTGGAGCACAGCAATGGCTTAAGAATGCCGAAAGGATTTTTGTTGGACTTGGCATCACTGATGCTCAGAGGCGTCAATTAGCAGCTTGGCAGCTTCAGGAAGCCGCTCTTGATTGGTGGGATGCTTTTACGGTCCATACCAGAGGAAGATATTTCTTGGGCCTAGTTTAGGTGAGATCTATGTAAATAATAATTTTATATTCTTACGATTATCTCATGGAAGTTTAGCTTAGCCTTGTATTCTCCAAATTTACAGGGAAGCATTTATTACCCAGTGGATGCTAGAAGCTGGGAGGATGGATTTGTATAACCAGTTTATGGAGCTTAAGCAAGGCGAGATGACGATCGTAGAGTATGAAAGGAAATTCAATGAGCTATCGAAGTTTGGCCCCAATATGATTGAGATTCCCCTTAAGAAGAATGAGAAATTCATTGTTGGCATGCGTAGGGAGTATAGAGAGCAGCTGACTGGTCATATCCATAAGCCATTTTTTGATATCATTGATTTAGCGATCCGTTTTGAGAATTTGAATAGGATTTCAGAAGTTTCAAACACCCCGGCCTAGTCTAACTCTTGTAGCCTTAGCAAGAGAAAGTCAAATTTTAGTAGCCAAAAGAAGAAGTGGCAAAGCCGTCAAGGGGTTGGATTTCCTCAAAAGAAAACTAAGGACTTGTCGCACATCACTTTCTTTGAATGCGATAAAAGCGGACATTATGCAGAGATTGTCCACCAGCATCCTTAGCAGTCGCCCCTCCAGTCCAGATGACTAGGCGTGACTTATGCCATGTTTGCTTACAGCCATGCCATTTCAAGAAGAATTTCCCTATGCATAAGAAGGGCACGCCTTCTGGCATCTTTGCAGTCGCCACTTCCACCCCTCCAGCTTAGGAGACCGATCCCGTACTTCAAGGTACGCTTTCTTTCCATGATACACTTGTTCGTGTTTTATTCGATACTGGAGCATCTCATAGTTTTATATCTGTTAATTTATGTAAGAAATTTGAGCATGATTTGAAACCTGAACCTGCTTCTAAATCTTTGTGTGTCTCTAATCCTATTGGTGGCCCTGCAAACTTAGGAATGATTTGTAAGGGCATTTGTCTTTTTAAATATGAACACCGTTTCACCAGAGACTTTTATGTTTTAGGTTTTAGTGGGTTCGATTTATTGTTAGGCATGGATTGGCTATCCAAGTTCGAAGCTGTTATTTTTAGTAGTGATCAGACCATTTCCTTAGTCGACGATAAAGGTTCCCAGCTGGTTATCCAATGCAAAATGCCTTGTGATCTTGTCAAGAGTTTTTTTTTTCTCCCTTGATTCGCATTCTAGTGACCTAGACACTATTCCAGTTGTTCGACTTTTTCCTGATGTTTTTGGTGAGGTTACTTATTTACCACCTCATCGTGAAATCGAATTTTGAATTGATCTTATTCCCGGAACTAGACTTATCATACTTCCCCCTCAAAGGATGTCGCCTAAGGAAAGAGTGGAGTTGAAAACCCAAGTCGATGATTTATTGGCTAGAGGCTTGATTAGAAGAAGTTTTTCTGAATGGGTGCAGCCATGGTTTTTGTCACTAAGTCTGACGGGTCCTTGAGGATGTGTGTGGACTATAGAGAATTGAATAAGCTCACACACAAGAATCGATATCCTATGCCTCGTATTAATGATATGTTCGATCAGCTTTATGGAGCACAAGTGTTTTCTCAGCTTGATCTCGGTTCAGGTTTCCATTAGTTGAGGATATTTGAGGATAGCGTTCATAAGACCGCTTTCCGTACCGAAGATGGGTTCTATGAGTGGTTCGTTATGCCTTTCGGGTTAACGAACGCCCCGACTTACTTTGTAGATCTCATGAACATAGTATTTAAGGATGTTCTTAACAATTCGTGCTTGTTTTTATCGATGATATTTTGGTTTTCTCTAAAACCGAAGAAGAGCATGAGCAGCATTTAAAGTTCGTGCTTGAAACTTTGAGAAGCTATCAGTTGAAGGAAAAATTTTCCAAATGTCATTTCTGGCAGGAGGAAGTTCGATTTCTTGGCCATGTGGTTTTGAAAAATGGAGTTTCGGTAGATCCCACTAAGATCACCATAATAAATGTAAGTTCCTATCTTTTATTCTTTTCAAGTTGATTATCGAAATTCTCAATTTTTGATTCATGCCTTATACTAATTCCAGGATTGGGAAATTCCTAAGACACCCACGGATGTTAGGAGTTTATTAGGCCTTCCTGGTTACTATAGGAGGTTCATCAAGCATTTCTCCCATTGCTTCTCCTCTTGTAGCTTTAACTCGAAAGAACGTCAGGTTCAATTGGGATGAAAAGTGTCAGAAAGCGTTCAATGAACTAAAACAGAGGTTGGCCTCCGCTCCTGTTCTTACTGTTCCAAATGGTAATGAAGGCCTTACAGTTTATACCGATGCTTATAGAAGTGGGCTTGGTGCTGTTTTAATGCAACATGGCAAAGTTATTATTTATGCTAGTAGAAAGTTGCGACCTCATGAAGTTAAGTACGCAACACATGATTTGGAGTTGTTGGCTGTGGTTTTTGCTTTGAAGTTGTGGCGGCATCATCTCTTGGGTACCAAATTCGAGCTTTATACTGATCACAAATCCCTGAAATACATTTTCTCTCAGAAGGATTTGAATCTAAGGCAAGCGAGATGGCTTGAGTTCTTGGCTACATATGACCTTGGCATCAACTATACCCCAGGAAAAGCAAATGTGGTGGTCGATGCCTTGAGTAGGAAAAAGGCTATGCTTTGTCAACTTGTTGTTTCATCTGCTCTTATGGATCGTATAGTTGCTAAGCAAAGTGAAGACCCTAGTTTAAGGGCCATTCGAGAGGAAGTTTTGAAGAGAGAGGAAGACTCGAGGAGATGGTATGATGCAGTAGTTGATGAGGATGGTATTCTAAGAATAAATGGTAGGGTTTGTGTTCCAAATGTGGATGGACCAAGGGAGGAAGTACTTATAGAGAATCACAAATCCAAATTTTCTATTCATCCTGGAGTGACAAAGATGTTTCACAATATGAAGAAACTTTATTGGTGGGAAGGAATGAAGAGGGACATTTCGATGTATGTGAGTAGATGTAGTACTTGTCAGCAGATTAAGGCCAATCATTAGAAATTAGCAGGTCTGTTACAACCACTTGAGATTCCGAAATGGAAGTGGGATCGAATTTCTATGGATTTTGTGGACGGTTTGCCGAGGACGAGAAGGGGTAATGAGAGAATTTGGGTGATTGTTGACCGTTTGACAAAGATAGCTCATTTTATTCCGGTGAAATCAACTCGAACCGCCTCGAGTTTAGCTGAGATCTATTTGAAGGAGATTGTCCAACTCCATGGAATTACTTCTAGTATTGTTTGTGATCGTGACCCTATTTTCACAAGTAACTTTTGGAGAACCCTTCAGGATTCATTAGGTACACAGTTGAATCTGAGTACGGCCTATCACCCACAGACGGATGGCCAAACCGAATGGATCAATCAAGTTTTGGAAGACCTTCTTCGTGCTTGTATTCTGGATTTCGGTGGTTCTTGGGAAGAAGACCATCTTCATCTTATCAAATTAACCTATAATAATAGCTATCAGGTAGAACTTCGTTAAATAAATTTGAATTAAATATATATGTAAATAAACCTTTCCGTAATCCGAATCCTTAAATTCAGGCTAGTATCGACATAGCACCGTTCGAAGCTCTTTACAGACGTCCATGTAAATCTCCGTCTTATTGGATTGAAACTGGAGACATACTTGTCCTTGGACCTGAGATTATTTTGGAGGCTTCCGAGAAGGTTGAGGGGATTAAACGTAAGATGAAAACTGCGCAGGATAGGTAGAAGAAATATGTTGATAGAAGACGAAAGGAGTTGAAATTCACATTTGGAGATCTTGTGTATCTCAAGATTTCGCCATTGAGAAACATAATTCGGTTTGGGAAGAAAGGAAAGTTGGCCCCAAGGTTTATTGGTCCTTTTCGTATATCCGAAAGGATTGGTACTCTAGCTTATAGAGTTGAGTTGCTTGAAATACTATCTGGTGTTCATGATGTATTCCACGTCTCCAATCTTCACAAGTATATCCATGACCCGCCGGCGATAGTTTAGTCCATGCAGCTTGAGGAATTGGAGATTCAACCCGATCTTACTATTGAAAGGAAGCCCATTCGTATTCTAGATAGGAGTATAAGGAAATTAAGGAGTAAATCAGTCAACCTCGTCAAAGTTCAGTGGAGCGATGATGATCGAGATTGCACTTGGGAGACCGAGGAGAGTATCCGTGCTTCCAATCCTGAAATATTTGATTCGGGTATGCTTTCTAATCTTAATCTATCTTTTGATTCTTGTTATATCATTTCGTTCCACCTTTTCGAGGACGAAAAGTTTTGAGTAGGGGCGAATGTAACGATTCCGAAATTTACAGTTCTGTTGGAAGTATATGATTAACTTAATTTTTATTTAAGTAGAAAAATTAAGGATTTGGATTTAAATTTACGTTGCGTACGATTAGTTTAAAATGAATAAAAGGGGAATTAAATTATAAAACAAAAATTTTGAACGATTTGAAATTTAATGTAAAATTAGTCGCTAAAAAAATAGTAAAATTTTGGCTTCAAATATTTAAATATTTTTACATAGAAATATTGTAGAAAAATTTATAATAAAAACGTCGACGTTCGTTTCGTCAAATTCCGATTTCGCTAGCTTCCTTTAAATCGATTTATACGATTGATTTATGGTAGCGACAACCGATATTGAAAAATTATCAAATTTCACTCGATAAATCCGATTTTCTGTGTGCTAACGCGTTCGTATCGACACACTGAGCACAACAGTGTTTCGGTTCACGTATTTTGATTCTCAGTTTGTTTGTGCGTTGTTTTAGCCCGTGTTAACGGTGTTTACGGTTATATATATATATGGTACTTTATGCTACTGAAATTATAATATAAATTTATAATAAACAGCCAAAAAAAGGGAAATATGTTGATAACGTACAGCCGTTTGAAAAAGGATATGTATATGTGTTGGTTGAATGAGTCACATTCATTTGAATTGGTAATCCAAGCAGAAATAATCGGTCCATCCTTCCCCATTCGCATGTGCACGTCTCCTCCTTCTTTTACTTTTGAATTCCTTCTGCTTTATATTATATACGAACGAAAAGAAAAAGCTCAATTTTTTTTTCAAAACTCCTTTTTCCATCAGCCGCTTCCCCGCCTCCTCCTTCCACGCCTGCCACCGAACCTTCTTCCACCTCCCTTATACCGCCACACCACCCTCGACACCATGCCGACCCCCTCTTCTCCAACAACCACTGCCACCACCTCCGTATATAAAAAAAATTCAACAGCCTGTAACGCCCCACCTCTATACTCACGCTAGACAAGGACACTACGGTGTAATACCGTCAACTAGCACGAAGAATAAGGCTGTTGAGGAGCGACCATCTGTGTAGTTGCTTTGTGCGAGTACCGATATGTCAGATAATATAACTTACATTTCGTTTCAAGAGGAAATCCAACATATCAAATACAAACTCAAAGCTACCACACAATGGCTAAGTGGACCTCAGAAATAAATATAGAAATAAACATAACACAAATCATTCACAGATATTCATATCACAAAGGCGGAATCAGATATGAATATAACACATAAAAGTGTACATCAAAGTAGTGGTAAAGCAAGATCCACTACATCACAAAAGAATAGATACAAGTGCTAGACAAAAGAATAAGTATACATCACGGAGTCTCTATCTCAAATGTATACTAACAAAAACTACTATGCTAAAGTAGTTAGCCAAAAGTCAGATGAAAGACCCTGATAAGAAGTCAAGCAGGAGCACCTGAAATCTCGGTCTGACCCGAGTATTATTTAAGAAGAAAATAATAAACGGATCAGTCTAGCTATAAATATCAGATAAAATGAGATAGGATAAGAGATATGACCAAAAACGTATGATAACCAAAAATGACATACTATATCAAGTATACATCAAATAACACAAAAATCATACAATATCTCAAATCAACTTGAAGTACAAAAAAGAATCACATATTCTTTAAATTATTCACCAAACACAAATATGGATAAAGCTTATCAATGTAATCCACGAAAATTGGTGAAACACAAATTTTAGAAATCATCAATTAGAAATCCAGAAATCACAAAAGGGGGAAGGCCTATCACAAACGGGAGCATGAAAACTCACCAACACGTGTATCACAAATGGGTCACTAACCCATGGTCGCTAACCATAGAGCCGGTGCAACGACGTAGTACAATAACGGTACGCCCGATGAACCTAATAGTCAAGTAATTCGGAACAACGACGTAGTACAATAACGGTACGCCCGATGAACCGAACTCCATAAAAACCATAGGTCGCTAGCCTATAAAAAGATTGAGACGAAGCTCCATAAAATGTGGTACAATACCCTACGTGGACAAAGAGACATCACAAATCGCTAGTCTAAACCATAAATTATCATCATCGATCATCAAGAAGTGTGAATCACACTAAGCTAGTAAATAGATGAGTTTAGCTTCATGTCCCGTAACCACTGGCTTAACTCAAATATTTACGAACAAATTGTAGATTTCCACTCGAAAGTTGTCACAAGAATTCAATCGAACAAGTCCAAGAATTACCGACGAAGTAAACGCAAGCGTTTCATACCACTTGTTTTACTAAGACGTTTAATTAGATTTTCTCATACGAATGAGGTAAAGGTTTGTATATACTAATAGATTGGAAAACGGTTTTAAAAGAGAGCTTTATATTTAAAATAGCGTCGAAATCATTTTGGTGAAAGAGATTGAATATTTACTACTAGTATAGAAACCTTTGTATTTAGAAGTGACAAATCACAAAAATGATTGTAGAAACAATCAATCACCAAAGATTCACATACGAAGACGTGAGTTAAATCCAAAGAAATCGATACCAAATCCATCAATATGGATATTCCCAAAAATCCCGAAAAAGAAGTCATCAAGGTCGATAAAAGTGATAACAACTAATCGGAGAAACTAAAATCGATAAACAATGGAAATTAAATCAAGAAATAGACAAATAGGCAAAAATGCACAGTGCCAGACGTCTGGGGGTCAATCCAGACGTCTAGATTTAGATTCTGGAAATTCAGAAACCATCCAGACGTCTGAAAGATGGCTTCAGACTTCTGACAGGGTGTTTCAGACGTCTGAAAGGTGGTATTAGACGTCTGACAAGGTGTTTCAGACGTTTGATTCTATTTTCTGCAAATTTTTATTTTCTGCCGTATATTCTTTTCTCCAGAAGGACTATCCAGACGTTTGGAATTGATATCCAAACGTCTGAACACCTGGGATGGGCAACGATTTGCCTAGGCCATGATGGCCAAAACGATTCGGGAGCGATCAAGAGAGCGACGACGACTAGGGATTTACGCCAAGCGACAACTCAACCTTAAAGGCTCTTCGATACACCCCAAATATCAATGTCCAAACATCCTTAGTAGGATTATCATAAAATTGGACCAAAACACCAAAATTTGGAAAATTCACTAAATCAATTCAAATAAAAAGCAAATAAATATGCACAAGTGTTAGGAATTCATACCTAACAACAATGATAGCTATAGACGTACTTGTGAGTTAAAGAACTCACCTTTAAAACTCAAAAACACGAATGAGAAGCTTTTAAAACAAGGCAAGAACAATTCCTCTTCAACACACCTATAGAATCTTCAATCTATTATCAAAGGTGAAGTTTTTTCCTAAGTTAGGGTTAGAAATTTCTGAGAATTGAAGAGAGATTGAGATGGAGAAGAAGAAGATGATGCTTACCTTAGCTTCTCTTTGATGTTGGAGCTAGAATTTGAATTTGCAAAGGAAACTAGGGCTTAGGATTTCTAATTTCCCATTCCTCTCCCCATTTTTACTTAAGCTTGAATGTATTAGGAAATGAGAGTGAATGAAGAGGAGAGGCTGAGTTAGGGTATTAGATGAGTTGGGTTAATGGGCTGAAACCCAAACCCAAAGCCCAAGTAGAAAAATAGCAAAATTCACTCAACTCCAAACATATCGATGTTTATACTCAAAAAAGTTTTAAACGCCATTTTGTACTCAATGGAAGTGGTCTCGAGTCCTAATTCGACTGTTTACGAAAAGTAGCTTTTTGGACTTTAATCCGATTAACGATGCTATATTTAAATAAAAAATTTAAATATACAATCGTAAAATATGCGGGTTGTTTCATACTCCCCTCCTTAAAGAAATTGCGTCCTCACAATACTTAAGAAGAAAATAAAGAGTAACAACCATAAAAGCATATCAACACAAAAGAAAATTTGAAATAAGAAGTTCACCATAAAGAGCACGAAAGAGCAAGTCCGGATGTGTTTGCTCGATGAATTCTCAAGATTCCCAAGAGAAATCCTTAGGATTTGAGGACCATTGAACTTTCACAAGAAGAACATCTTTATTTCGGAGGCGTTTAACCTCCGAAGCAATGATACGAAAAGAATGTTGCTCAAAAGTCAAATTTGGTGAAACCTCAATTTCTTCAATAACACCAGACTCAAGAATAGAATCGAAATCCCTAAGGTATTTCCGTAGCTGAGAGACATGGAAAACATCATGAATAGCAGAAAATTGAGCCGGTAATAAAAGGCGATAAGCCATGGAACCAATACGTTCGGTGATGGGAAATGGACCAACATATCGAGGTGCTAATTTCCCCGATCAATTGAAACGCACAACGCCCTTCATAGGCGAAACACAAATGAACACCAATAAAATCTGGACCTAAAACCAGCTTCCCACCGGCTTTAAGCCAACACGAAGGAGATCGGCACGACCTTCCGTAGAGTGCCTCGAAAGGTGCCATACCAACACTAGATTGGAAGCTATTATAGGAAGAAAACTCAAGAAAAGAAATATGATCTTCCCAACTTCCACCAAAATCAAGAATACATACATAGAGAAGATCTTCAAGAGTTTAATTCACACGCTCTATTTGTCCATCGGATCGAGGACGATAAGCGATGCTAGAATTAAGCTTTGTTCCCAAAGCTTTTTGAAGACCTTACCAAAATCCACTAGTAAAATAATGGATCACGATTGCTAACAATAGAAGTAGGAACTCTATGCAATTTAACAATTCTTTGACATAGAGTTTAGCCAAAGAGGAACGGTCCAAAAGAGAAGGACGAGCCTCAAGGCTACCCAAAACAAAAGATGAACATAAATTGGATTCACGATCTCGAATCTCACAAGTGGATAAAGTCTCGAGATCATTCCATTCGGATATCACCATTGAAACAACTGCTTGTTGCTTTCGGCTAAGGGCATCGGCAACACGATTACCCTTTTCCGGAGTACAAAGAATATCAAGATCATAAGATGTAAGGAACTCAAGCCAACATTGTTGATGCAAATTAAGTTCCTTTTTGAGAAAATCAATATTTCAAAGATTTAAGATCGGTGTAGAGAATAAATTTCTCTCCCAAAAGATAATGTCGCCAAATTCTAAGAGCGAAAACAATAGCCGCAAGCACCAGATCATGAATGGCATATCTAGTCTCGATAAGCTTTAATTGTCAAGAAGCATATGTGATAACACATTCCCTTTACAAGAGAATGGCACCCAAACCAATGCGACAAGCATCAGTACAAACAGTGAAGTCTTGGTTCCCTTCGGGAATCACAAAAATAGAAGCATCGGAAATGAGTTCTTTCAAATGATCCTCTTTCCCGAAAAGCTAAGACATTCAAAATTATCATTAACTTAAATGTAATTATCTTTTTTATAAAAATTTACTTTTTACAAGTCAATTTATTGTGTCTGACTGTCTCATCATAGCGTTTAGGAGATTCCTATCGATAACGTTGATCAAGCGCACCGACCAGAATTCTTAAAGCACTCAATGGGCAAAATAACACAAAATCATCTTCTATATGATAAACATGTCTCTTAATATTTTTACAAATATTCTCTGCTCGTTTAAGAACAAAATCCAATCATACTTATAAATATCTTATGAAAAAGATTTGCAAATTTTAAATTGTTGTTTTCATCCATAATCAATAAATTCAAGGATAAACTCATCGAGATATTCGTAGAATGCTCGATTCATAAGATGGATGAAATAAGGCAGAAGGTTTGTCAAACCGAATGACATAACGAAACACTCACAAGAATCATAACGAGTGTGGAATGCGGTAAGTGGAATGCTACCCTCCGCAGCTCGTAGCTGATAAAAACTGGTGGCAAGGTCGAGCTGAAAAGACCTTAGCACCACACAATAGGTTGCTTAGGTGATAATCCTAAGACAATTCTCAAAAATACCGGAAAATTCACAAACTACTTGAATGAGAGAAATAACACTTTCCTCATCAAGTGGGTTTAAAGAATAAAATGATGTCCCCAAATTTGGAAATCAAAATCATTAAGAAAAATAGAAATCTGCTTAATAGATTAAGGATGTCGAAGATGAATAGTCCACATTGGACATAGGATGTGGACTTAATAATGATCAAGCCAATCCTTTCCCAAAAAATCAATTTTGAAGCCTAAGTAACGCATAACATGCAAATCGGCTCGAAAAGAATAATCACATAAAATAATCTCGACATTTTCACAAAATAAACTGAGTGTTGCGGATCCACCAACCGGATTCGCAATTCTCAGTGAAGTCATCAAGCCCATAATATTTAAAGAAAAAGTATCAACAAATTCTTTTGACATAAAGAAGGAGATGCACTCGTACCAAAAGAATTCGAATAGGAAAATCACGAAACAAAATAATGCCATCAAGGATAGAAGGAGAAATACCTTGACCACGAGAAGTGTCACTAGGAGCTTGCATAACATTTAGCTTTCCCTCTCTCTTGCTTGGAAGTTTGGGACATGAAGGTAAAAGATGACCCGAACTTTTGCAATAACGACAAAAGAGAGGTTTCAGACACCTATTAGCATAATGGTCCGTGGAACCACAATTGTAGCATTGACTACGACTAGAGGTAGGAGTCTTTGCTACCGGAGTTTCTTGTTTCCCTTTCTTTTTGGGATTGGGGCCTTTGAACTTAATAGACCTCTTCATGTTATTGTTGAAGTTCTGTTTGGCACCCACAACTTCAACATCACTTTCATTATCGGCCTCTTCCAATCGAAGAGCGATATCAATAAGCTTATCAAAAGAAACTTCTAATTTCAAAAGCAAAGGCTTTTTAAGGTTCTTATTCAACCCATAGACAAACCTTTGATTTTTCTTCAATGGGGTATTAATATACTCGACCCCATATTTAGAGAGAGATTCAAAAGATGCGACATAGTCTGTCACGGAAGATTCACCTTGAACAAGGTCAATAAAACGTCGGGCTAAAGTTACTTTTTCAGCCTCTGGCACAAACTTCAATTCGAATCTTTCCCGGAATTGCTCCCAAGTAAGATCCGCTTCGATAATTTCAGAAATCAAAAGCTCATACCAATCTAATGCTCTTCCTTGGAGCATGCTAGAAGCCACTTAGACTCGAAGTGAATCAATAAGATCCATGCGGGAAAAGATGCGATCGCATGATCTAAGCCAAGCTTGGATTTCTATAACATTTTCGGATCCCTTGAATGGCCCTCCACCCAAAGCGGTATAATCTCTACACAAGCGTGCAAACCCGGATTTAGGGTGAGTAGGCGCGGGAACGGGTCAGGTAGCTTGGGCATTGTTCACAAGATCTAAAAGTTATTGAGCTAACATGGATACTCCATCCCGAGGAGTAGCACTAGATTGACCGGCGCTGGGACGACCTGGTCTAACCATTTCTCTTCTCTGAGAAAGGAAGAAAGAAGAGAAAAAAGGTTATTCTCAGAATGAATATCAAACAAACTTGATTGATAAAATAAGGCATCATAAAAAGAAAATAGGATAGAACGGTACGAAGACTTGAATAAAATCCTATGGCACGATTCCTAAGAAAGACTTAGGACAATGATCCTTGCTAGATTATTCTACATTGTTCCAAAGTTTGGCTCTGATACCAAGCTGTGACGCCCCACCTCTATACTCACGCTAGCCAAGGACACTACGGGGTAATACCGTCAACTAGCACGAAGAATAAGGCTGTTGAGGAGTGACCATCTGTGTAATTGCTTTGTGCGAGTACCGATATGTCAGATAATATAACTTACATTTCATTTCAAGAGGAAATCCGACATATCAAATACAAACTCAAAGCTACCACACAGTGGCTAAGTGGACCTCGGAAACAAATATAGAAATAAACATAACACAAATCAGTCACATATATTCATATCACAAAGGCGGAATCAGATATGAATATAACACATAAAAAGTGTACATCAAATTAGTGGTAAAACAAGATCCACTACATCACAAAAGAATAGATACAAGTGCTAGACAAAAGAATAAGTATACATCACGGAGTCTCTATCTCAAATGTATACTAACAAAAACTACTATGCTAAAGTAGTTAGCCAAAAGTCAGTTGAAAGACCCTGATAAGAAGTCAAGTAGGAGCACCTGAAATATCTCGGTCTGACCCGAGTATTATTTAAGAAGAAAATAATAAACGGATCAGTCTAGCTATAAATATCAGATAAAATGAGATAGGATAAGAGATATGACCAAAAACGTATAATAACCAAAAATGCCATACTGTGTCAAGTATACATCAAATAACACAAAAATCATACAATATCTCAAATCAACTCGAAGCACCAAAAAGAATCACATATTCTTTAAATTATTCACCAAACAAAAATATTGATAAAGCTTATCAATGTAATCCATGAAAATTGGTGAAACACAAATTCTAGAAATCATCAATTAGAAATTCAAAAATCACAAAAGGGGGAAGGCCTATCACAAACGGGAGCATGAAAACTCACCAACACGTGTATCACAAATGGTCACTAACCCATGGTCGCTAACCATAGAGCCGTGCAACGACGTAGTACAATAACGGTACGTCCGATGAACCTAGTACTCAAGTAATTCGGAACAACGACGTAGTACTATAAGGGTACGCCCGAAGAACCTGATAAGCCGGGACAATGACGTAGTACAATAACGGTACGCCCGATGAACCGAACTCCATAAAAACCATAGGTCGCTAGCCTATAAAAAGAATGAGACGAAGCTCCATAAAACGAGGTACAGTCCTCTACGTGGACAAAGAGACATCGCAAATTGCTAGTCTAAACCATAAAATGATCATCATCGATCATCAAGAAGTGTGAATCACACTAAGATAGTAAATAGATGAGTTTAGCTTCATGTCCCATAACCACTAGCTTAACTCAAATATTTACAAACAAATTGTAGATTTCCACTCGAAAGTTGTCATAAGAATTCAATCGAACAAGTCCAAGAATTAACCGACGAAGTAAACGCAAGCGTTTCATACCACTTGTTTTACTAAGCCGTTTAATTAGATTTTCTCATACGAATGAGGTAAAGTTTTGTATATACTAATAGATTGGAAAACGGTTTTAAAAGAGAGCTTTATATTTAAAATAGTGTCAAAATCGTTTTGGTGAAAGAGATTGAATATTTACTACTAGTATAGAAACCTTTGTATTTAGAAGTGACAAATCACAAAAATGATTGTAGAAATAATCAATCACCAAAGATTCACATACGAAGACGTGAGTTAAATCCAAAGAAATCGATACCAAATCCATCAATATGGATATTCCCAAAAATCCCGAAAAAGAAGTCATCAAGGTCGATAAAAGTGATAACAACTAATCGGAGCAACTAAAATCGATAAACAATGGAAATTCAATCAAGAAATAGGCAAATAGGCAAAAATGCACAGTGCCAGAAGTCTGGGGGTCAATCCAGACGTCTGGATTTAGGTTCTGTAAATTCAGAAACCATCCAGACATCTGAAAGATGGCTTCAGACGTCTGACAGGGTGTTTCAGACGTCTGACAGGGTGTTTCAGACGTCTGAAAGGTGGTATTAGACGTCTGACAAGGTGTTTCAGACGTCTGATTCTGTTTTCTGCAAATTTTTATTTTCTGCCGTATATTCTTTTCTCCAGAAGGATTATCCAGACATTTGGAATTGATATCCAGACGTCTGAACACCTGGGATGGGCAACAATTTGCTTAGGCCATGATGGCCAAAACGATTCGGGAGCGATCAAGCGAGCAACGACGACTAGGGATTTACGCCAAGCGACAACCCAGCCTTAAAGGCTCTTCGATACACCCCAAATATCAATGTCCAAACATCCTTAGTAGGATTATCATAAAATTGGACCAAAACACCAAAATTTGGAAAATTCACCAAATCAATTCAAATCAAAAGCAAATGAATATGCACAAGTGTTAGGAATTCATACCTAACAACAATGATAGCTATAGACGTAGATGTGAGTTAAAGAACTCACCTTTAAAACTCAAAACCACGAATGAGAAGCTTTTAAAACAAGGCAAGAACAATTCCTCTTCAACACACCTCTAGAATCTTCAATCTATTATCAAAGGTGAAGTTTTTTCCTAAGTTAGGGTTAGGAATTTCTGAGAATTGAAGAGAAATTGAGATGGAGAAGAAGAAGAGGATGCTTACCTTAGCTTCTCTTTGATGTTGGAGCTAGAATTTGAATTTGCAAAGGAAACTAGGGCTTAGGATTTCTAATTTCCCATTCCTCTCCCCATTTTTACTTAAGCTTGAATGTATTAGAAAATGAGAATGAATGAAGAGGAGAGGCTGAGTTAGGGTATTAGATGAGTTGGGTTAATGGGCTGAAATCCAAACCCAAAGCCCAAGTAGAAAAATAGCAAAATTCACTCAACTCCAAACATATCGATGTTTATACTCAAAAAAGTTGCAAATGCCATTTTGGACTCAATGGAAGTGGTCTCGAGTCCCAATTCGACTGTTTACGAAAAGTAGCTTTTTGGACTTTAATTCGATTAACGATGCTATATTTAAAAATAACATTTAAATATACAATCGTAAAATATGCGGGTTGTTACAACCGAGCCCGCCCCTTCATTCCACCGCCTGCTACCATCGCCTATCCTCCCCTTCACCGCCGACCCCAAGCCTTTGCCGCCGAGACCACCCACACCGCGCCTCCTCCTCTCCTTTCTAACAGTCGCCACCTCCACTAAAAAAATAGATTAACTGCTGCTGCCACCTGCGCCTACTTGACGTCATCGCACCTGCACTCCCCGGCCGACCAGCTTGCTTTTCCCCTTCTTCCTAAGTCTGGCCGTAACTATATATATAGTTATATATATTTATAAAAAAGAAGAGAGGGTTAAAAAAAAGAGAACTGGAAGTGCCGTAGCTATCTGGATTGGAGATAGAATGAGTACGAGTTGAAGAGTCACCGTCGAGTTCATTTGTATCGCATGTCGTAGGCATTTGTGATCGTATCGGACTAGCGTAGTTCGAGGTGAGTGTTTTTTACATTCATGCTTAACTAATATTTCGATGTAAGTTAATAAATATGAAATTATTATTACTATATGTTTGTGGTTGAATTTGATTGATATATAATTGTTGGATGAATTATTGAATGATATGTGCACATGTTGACACGATATACACGTCATATGTATGTACACAAGTGTAGAAAATTTATTTTGGACATGTCACATTTCACCTTGTTATTGATATTCACTATGTTATGATTCATTGAAATTTCTCCGTCGATATCTGGATATGACTGTATGTTGAAATTACTATATTGAAAATGGTTGAAATGATATATACCCATATTATAACATTTAATTATTCCACTTGGCCTAGGTAGAAAATTAAATTTAAAAAAACCGTTTGGTCGAATAAAATATTTTTATAAACGGAGATCGTTTGGAAATTCATATATATAAATGACTTGAAATTTTACTTTATGTTTTAAATTGGTATTTATTATTTAAATAAAATATAGGTGAAATAAGTGATTTTATTAATAGGGGTAATTTAGAGATAAATGTTTAAAATGTTTTATTTAAAGAAATTTGATTTTTGGATTTAATTCCAAAAAGAAAAATTGATTTAAATTATAATTGTATGATTTTGAAAATTGAAGGTATTAAAGTTAAGAAAAAGTTAAATTTTGAGTTAGATTTAAACTTAAATCAGTAACTTGTTTGTTTATTTTAAATTTGTGTAAATTAAATCTATTTGGAGTTAAATATTTATATTAACCAAAAAGGGAATTTAAATTGGTTAATAAATTTTTGGGAATTATTGGAAAATTGATTTGTTAAATTATAAAGGAGATTTAAATTGTTTAATAAATTTTTGGGAATTTATTGGGAAATTGATTGGTTAAATTATAATGGAGATTTAAATTGTTTAATAAATTTTTGGAATTGATTGGAAAATTGGTTGGTTAAATTGTAATGGAAATTAAGATTTAACTTGAAATAAGTTTGATTTAAGTGATCTGATTTATTTGTTGTAAATGGACTTTAAAAATTAAAGGGTTTTAAAGGAAATTGAGTTTCAAAATCGGAATGTTTAAAATGGGAATTTGGAATGTTGAATTGGATTTGGGGAACTTGGAAAATAAAAATAAAATCTCGTTCGTTATTAATATGAATCGTTTTTAAACCATAATTGACCAAATGGTGTGTAAAACATACGTTGGGTTGTCAAAGAGACCGGAGCCGGATATTGACATACTCTTTGTTAATTATGAAACCACTTTGATAACCGTATACGCGGTAGATGATATCCAGAATGTAGTGGTTGATTTGGCAAATGTTTACTGGATTGAAGTAAGAGAACGATGATGGATAACCTTGACACTCGTGTCGTAATTAAAATGACTAAAACATGAGTCTATGTCTGGCCAATGAGGTTAGCTACCTCTAGCGACATTGATCTCTCGTATTTTACTGTCGTGACTTGAACTCGATGGATGCGCCCTTCTGTTTGGATTGATAGTCGCTGTCGGCCACGGATGGGTTACGACCAGCCAGAAAGGGTAAACTGGTAGAATCCTACCTTGGACATTGCCTCACGTGCCTTGTCATATTTATCCCTATACGAGCCCATTACGATTTTGGTTTAAAACTGTATAAATGTGTTAAGGTGGATCAATGTAAAACCCTAACGCTATTTTGATATTTATTTTACTGGTAGACATTATTTATTATAGCGTACACTGTTATATGTAGATAGTTTGACGGATCCATAGAAGATGGAAAAACCCGTAACGTCTCTTAAGTTACTTTGCATTGATTTATTGACTTACATGAGGATATTAGTTATGACTCGAGTATTGTGTTTTTTTCCATTATGCTCGGATTAGCCTGAGTATTTCCAGTCGGAGAGCTTATTGTGGAGATGAAGGCATTGCTGAAGATCCTGTTCTATTTCTGTTATTTCATCATTTTAGTTCGTTATGTCAGTTAGACTCATTTCATTTCCAGCTATTTAGTGTGAGAATAATGTAACTTATTTGAAGTTTTCATGACTTATTTATGTATTTATTTATTTTCCGCCGCGAGATTTTGAGTTGTTTTTATTTCTATGTGTATTTTGTGATTGATTCTATTTTACCCTAAATAACCATCTATCATTTAAGCAAATGTCCTTGTTTAAATGGTGGGTCGTTACACATTACGTGACCAATATAAAGAAAAATATACTAGCATCATTTGAAATTGTGCCAGTGTACAATTTGCTATAAACGTAGTGACTATGTTTGATATTAGTTTGTAAACAACATTACTTGCGTAATAAGTTTAAAAAATCAGGCTAAAATGGAAAAAAATTCCAGTAAATAACATGTCCAAAGTATTGGGAATGCACCCCATTCGAATGCTCTAGCTGGTAAACGGTCTTAATAAAGCGAAATAGAATTCGCCCAATAATGGACCTCTTAACCTTTTTTATTGTCTCTTCTTCTTCTTGCTGTACGTGCCCTTTTCCAGTTTTGGTCTGAAGTACTTCAAAATATAAAAGATGAGTCGAGAATTTAACGTGCCGCCGGTAATCTTTCCGACGTCCTCCTCCTCTTCAACTGCCAATCCGTCCACCACCGCTCCCCATCATCGCCGAGCTCCCACCCCATCTTTCACCCCTACGAACCCTATTCCCAATCCCAATCCCCTCCCATTCATGTCCTTCGACGTCGGCGCCGCCCCTTCTTCCTCCTTCACCGCCCCCATATTCCCTTCATCGTCTTACAATTCCTTTTCCTCCTTCGACGAAGAACCTCCACTACTCGAAGAGCTCGGCATCAACACTCGCCAGATCTGGCGGAAGTCGATCTCTATCTTAAACCCGTTCCGCATCAATCCGGATCTCCATTCCGACGCCGACCTCTCAGGCCCGTTCTTATCCCTCATGGCCTTCGGTCTTTTCCAGCTTCTCGCTGGCAAATTTCATTTCGGAATCATTTTAGGTTGGGTTACGGTTTGCGCCTTGTTCATATACGTGGTGTTCAATATGTTGGCTGGGAGAAATGGTAATTTAGATCTGTACAGATGTTTGAGTTTGATCGGGTACTGCATGATTCCCATGGTGATGTTTTCAGCGGTTGCACTTTTTTTGCCTAGCGGTGGTTTGGTTATGTTTGGAATTGGGGCTGTTTTTGTTTTGTGGTCGACTAGGGTTTGTACAAGGTTGCTTGTTGAGTTGGCTTCCTGTGGGGATGAGCATAGAGGGTTGATTGCGTATGCTTGCTGGCTGGTTTATATGCTGTTTTCACTGCTGGTAGTGTTTTGATGCTGTGATGGATTTGGTGAGCTTTTATCAACCTGTTCTTCTTGCTTATAGATTGTTTTAATGGTGCAAGTTTGAGTATTTTTTGAATTTGGGTTGAATTTTGGCAAGTGTTAATATTGGTATGTGAATACATGATGGTTCACCTTCTGAAATTTGTATCTTCAATAATGATTTTGGTGTCAGTGGTTAAATGCAAGGGTGGTGATCAGTCTTATAATTGTTGGTCATAAACTTGGATGATTAGTCGATGTATAAATGTTGGTCCAATCCTTGATTAAACAAATTTGTGTTTCAGTATAATATGATGGCAGTTAGTTAATGATTCAGGCAATGGATTTAGTTTATCCCAAAGATTGCTAATTTTTAAGAGTGCTATTAAATGAACACCAAAAAGGGCAGGAGATTAAGGAAATAGGATTCAATTTTAAACTTGTTAAAGGTTGACACCCAACTCTATTAAACAATTAAACAAGAATTCATATTATTTTTATCGTCCCATTTCATTCTTTCTCCACTCATGTTTTTTAGATTTCGAAATAGTTCGATGATGAAAAAAAACCAGTCTTCACTCTCCTCTCCTTCATCGTGCAAGATCCAAAATGGTGAGAGTGAAGAATGGTAAAAACTTCTTAGGTACCACCAAATGTTTGTACAAAATAATATTTGGGTGTTGTTGCAATATTCAGAGAAATACACCTGAAGTTGAAGTGTCTTAAGCCATTACACTATATGGGACCAAAATACTACGATTCTATTCCATGGAGAAGAAGATGGAATTTTTTTGGAAAAAAACATAAACATTGAGAAATAAAATCTTATCATCTTTCCAATGTGATATGTTTTTAATCATATAATATATTGATAGTTGTTTCTCATTGGTTGATTCTATTCCCAATATCCTTTCATCATAATCAATTCTTTCATCTTTGTTGAGGTATCTTTTAATTGAGTTATTGAACTACAAAAAGTAGGGTTTAATGAATTTAAACTGGATTAATATAATTTAAACGTGCTTTGTTCAATGTGAAAATAATATACTAATTGAGTGGTTTAGGAAGAAAATTATTTAAGGGGAACCCTTCATTTATCCACCAATAGGCAGTATAATTGAAAATTTGCCCGCTTTAGTTTGTTTTGTTGCCCACGTTTTTTTTCTTAACCCTTAGGTCAATTTTGTAACAACGGGATCTCAAAATAGAACATAGAATATAATTCCATTGTATATATGCCGAGGTTTGAGGTTTCCACCAAAACATCGATATTTCGATCGTTCTGTTTTGGCTTCAGTAGAGATCGAAAGAAAATCAAAACGAAATTTCGGTTCAATAAAAAAAACTTTGAAATTTGAATTTCATAGAAGAAATTTAGAAACAAGAATTCATTTGAGTTTCAAATATATGAACATTCAAAAGGGTGAATTAGTCAAAGGACAAAGGTGAGGAAATAATTTAACCCAAGGAGACCGCATTAAAAGCTTAGTCTGGAAGGAAAATCATTAAAAAATGCTATATTAATATATTATTATCTGTGTAAATATCAAATTAAATTAACACTATATTTACAACAAAAATACTATATTTATAGCAAATGTCATATAAATATAGCATTACTTTGCAACAAATGCTATATATACATATAACATTAATATGTCTTTCAACCTAACATTTTTGGCCCGCGTCATTGGTTCAAAAAACTTTAAACTATTTCTTTCAGCCTATTTTTCTGTGTTCAAAATCTAAAATTTTAATTTCGAAAACATGCAAAATCACAAAATATACGAATAGTGTAACTAAAAAAGTTAAATACAAAGTAATATATAAATATTTATTGCTGTTATAAACATTTATAATTAATCAATATTGTTATTACATATAAGTTACGCATTTTGTTTCAATATACTAAACAAACATACGTCTAGTTACATGAAAAATAGATAATGAAATCCGAAATTTAAACAGAAAATTTAAAAATTTACGAATTAGATCAAATTTTTTAAAATTATAGAACACCGGAATCGAGACTGAAATCGAGATCTCGAACCTTGATACATGCATTACCTTTGTTACATGTTTAACCCTATGGTATTTTTGTTAAAAAGGGTAATCAAAGGAGAATTCAAGATTTAAACACAGAATAAATTTCTTTTTTATCTTTTTCTTTAAAAAAAGAAAAAAGAAAAATACATAGCTGACATTAAATAGCAATTCATTTTTTTACGTTTATGCTTTTATTAAGCAATGACATGAATATATAAATTTATGGAACATTGGTTTAAAAAAGCATAGGGTAATAATGATACTCTAGATGATGGAGATTTATCTTCTCAATTCTTATTTATGTATAGAAAAACATATTTGGAAGTTGATGAGATTTTTTTATCACTCC
This sequence comes from Allium fistulosum, assembly GCA_030737815.1. NCBI lineage: Eukaryota > Viridiplantae > Streptophyta > Magnoliopsida > Asparagales > Amaryllidaceae > Allium > Allium fistulosum. Next base: position 424,596,066 of record CM060908.1, read on the forward strand.
CAGTGTATTTTTGTATTAACTAAAGGTGGATTAATCAAATTATTATATTGATTTTTGTATTAATTATGATTCTACAAACTCTTCCATGCTCAAGTCGTCCTCTCCGATGTTACTCTTTCGAAAAATCTTGTGATACTAAAATCTCTCTAAAATTCATGTTTATATTGATTTTTGTATAAAGTTAGAGCATGATATATATACATATACACACACATGTATATGTACGTATCTATATATACGTGCCTACATAGCGTAGGTGCATAAACATTGACAATACTTAGAATTTTAATATCCAAGAGGACCATCAATATGATGTGTAGTGAATGATTATAAGTAATCGTTTTTTTTGGAACAAAATCATCTCCACTGTTGCCATAAAGAAGATTCTTAATTGATTAGCATTTAATGTTATTGCAATATCCCTTGCATTTCAACTTAATGTTTTCATTTGTACTTTTTGATTTTTTTCTTTATGTAGATTTAATATTTTATACATTACTTGTCTTATCATTCAATTTGTTCTCGTGACTCTAACTACCGTTCACATTTACAAAGATGAAAATTTATGTAGAAACATAGTTATATGTGCACTATCTAACAAAGGAAGCATATCTAAACTGCTTGGAGTCAATATTAGTGAAAGTAAAAGAATTAGGACCTTATGAAGAATTTAGATTGATTCAAAGTAGATCGTGAAGAGAAGGCATAATAGACAATTTAGAATTCGTTTAGAGAAAAACCTATCAAAGTAGTAGCCACCAATAGGCCTGTCAACAGCCTAGCTTTGATCTGGATATCTTAAAATCTTGATCTGAGTCCTATTACAATAATCAAAATCCAAGCCGGATCCTAACCTGCTGGGTGCTACAGACCCAATACCCGAGCTCGTCTGTCGGGCTTTTCAAGTCCGCTGGGTGATATCAGTATGCCTAACTCATAATATTTATGCTACAACCATACTTTAAATTTGCAATATTTGAAAAAATTATATACAAACAATGTTAACATACATATTAGGTAGCGATGAAACCAAATTCATAATGAAAGTAGGTAAAACCATCTACATGTAAACAAATAATATGGTAAACAAATACCATACACAATCGTGTTTTGGTATTACGTAAAACTAATAATTGAATCATTCTCAAACTGGACCAGGTTATGCTCAAACCGTACCCGACCCTAATAGTAACTGGGTCAGGTTTGGATCGGGCCTGGATAGTTAGAACTAAATTTGTACCCGCATAAAAAGAGCGAGTTTGGACCGGGTGGGGTCCAAAACCCATACCGTTGACATGCCTAGCTACCAATGCCAAAAAGCTTCTTCAATCAAGAATGCAATTCAGCATTTGGTCAAGAGCAAAAACACTCTAGACGTTTGCACTTCTATAAGCAAAAATGAGTAAGCGGATGGATATTGATGCTGGCATGCAAGAATCCTCCTATAGCCAAAATGATAGAAGAGAATTGAATAACCTCGAAAGCTTCAGTACCTCTATGACTATACAAATCCACAAACTTCAGAATCCTATGATTCTAGTCTATTAGGCACTCAGTCCAACCAGAAATGAAGAGCGATTTCAATCAGCATAGTGGGACAGCTGCTGAAATGCGATGAAGAACCAATGCTTTAGAAAATACCAAACTGTAAAGAGATGGCCAAACCACACCTACAAAGATCACTTCTAGGGCTACACAAGCTGATACCATAAGAAGCACACAACGTCTTAAATAGAGCAAGAAGAGACTCCTAATAACAAATATGCATATTTTGCTAGGCAGTATGCATACATCTATAATTCTACATATACTTTTATCTTCATAAAAACTCAAAGTAGCTAGAGCTATGAGATATAAATTGAACAATAAGATAAAAAATGTAGATAAAATTAAATTTGGAGATAAAGAAGAAGCAAATTTTATAAATGCAAATTTTAAGTTTGAATGTAAGAGGCTTTAGTAACATTAAGTACCCTAAACTTAAGAATTCTCTTTATAGTAACACTAATATATACTGGACATAATTTTATGCATGAAACCTAATTAAATAACCTGATTTATTTACAGTTAGAAGACTTGGGGGGTCGTTTTATATTGGATGTAATTATATTCCTTTCGAAGGTATCATCGAGAACTTATGATATATTGGAAAGATGATAAGTTTCAATTTTCAACTACTTCAAACTATTAGTTGTAATTGTTCACTACATGTTATGCTAAATGATTTCTTAGATAATACAATTTCATTCAAGATTAAATATGGCATGAATTTTAAGGAGATTTTAATGTTAGGATTTTTGGGGAAATAAATGTGAGAGGGTGATTTCGAAAGTATGAAGAGTTTGCAAAGGTTATTAGACTAAATTTTGATTGATTTTACCTTTGCTAACATATACTATGTTGTATTCTTCAAGTGATAATAGGAAAATAAAACCACCAACAACTCTCAAATAGATTTTTTTATTTATAAAAAAGAGTTAGGAAGATAAAATTTTCATTATCTGCCTATCTGGAGTATCTGCATTAACCGTTTTTTCTCTCTCTTTTCTTCAGACCACTGTCCTTTAATTTTATTAAATTTACTATATTAAATGAAGCCTTTCCCTTTATTTGCATGCCCACCACATCATCTACATCTTTATGTTTTTCCCTTTCTCATTTTCCCCCATTTTGTTGACTGTTTTTATTTTGTTTTTGCTATTGTTTCAAGTCAACAGTAATGTCGCAATGATTATTGATTGACTGGAGATGCTCACCGCTGATCTTCAATGACCAAAATTACTACCAGCGAAGTATTTTTAACAGGTTTCCTGCACTATTTAGCAAAATGATTCTCTTCCCCACAACTGAAGCATATAAATCTTCTCTTTTCTTTTGGATTACTTGATCGAAATGAAGAGTTTCTTGCTGTAAATGAAAGGTTTCTTGCCTTGGGAATAATGTTTTATCTTATTGGAAAAAGATAAAGATTAATGCTTTTATTCCCTGCATAGCCATTTTATCTCCGACGAACAAAAACTTCTCTTACCACATCAGCATATGTTAGTACCCTATCAACATTCATGTGGGGAGACAGTGGTTCTTATTACTTGCAGATTTCTAAGAGTATTGGTTTGAATAATAATTTTAGCTATCATCTGAACAGGGAAAGCCTATTAAGACAAAAAAACACAATATTTGACACAATTATTCTTAGCAATTGGATCTCCTGTGATTTCAGCCTTATCATATGTAAACATAGCGAGATCCAATGTTTAAGATGTATCATGTCAAATTTTATATGTTTTTTTGTGTATATATAAAGTGATTAGATTCTTCAATTCTTGGGCTGTCTTGCACTGCACGCCATTCTTTATTCTTTAGTGAATTTGATAGCACTCTTTCTTCTCTAGACAAATTATATATATATATATATATATATATATATATTGCAACTGGAGCTGTGGAGGATTGGGGTTGATAGACAACTGGAGCTGTGGAGACAGACTTTAGAATCAAAGGGTTTTAGGCTTAGCAGATCTAAAACAGAGTATATGAAGTGCGGGTTCAACGGTGTCAGGTGGGAAGATGGAGATGTCACTCTGGCTGGACAAATAGTTCCCAAGAAGGAATCATTTTGATATCTAGGATTAATGTTGCAGTATAATGACGAGATTGATGAAGATGTTAGTTTTAGAATTCGAGCGGGATGGGTGAAATGGCGACAAGCGTCTGGGATTCTCTGTGACAGGAAGGTCCCACAAAAACTTAAAGGAAAGTTCTACAAAACGGCAATCAGGCCTGCGATGTTGTATGGTGCAGAATGTTGGCATACTAAAAGCCAACACGTCCAAAAGATAAGCGTAGTAGAGATGCGTATGCTACGATGGAGCTGCGGTCATACAAGAAAAGACCGAATTAGAAATGATGATATACGTGATAAACTTGGAGTAGCACCAATTGAGGAGAAACTAATTCAACATCGCTTAAGATGGTTTGGACATCTTCAACGAAGGCCGCCCGAGGCACCTGTGCATGTTGGAATTATAGGCCGTGTTGAATGCCCAAAGAGAGGTAGAGGTCGACCAAGGTTGACATGGGAGGAAGTAGTAAAAAGAGATTTGAAGGATTGAGGTATATCCGAAGAGCTGGTGACGGATCGAAGCGAGTGGAAGTTAGCGATTCACGTACCAGAACCATGAGCGTTGAGTTTTATAAGTTTTAGATTATAGGACTAGGAAACACGAGCCTAAGACGTAGGTTTGGTCTTTGATCAATATTACTATTAGTATCATTATCGCTATTAGTATTATTATTATCATTCCTCTTATATATATGCATATATATTTATTTTATTTTACTTTAATTAGCTATTATTATTAATTTACTTATTTGACTTTATTTTATTATTGCTATTGTTATTATTATAACTTTTAAATTGATTTTTTCATTTAGCTTTGGGTTCCATCTCTAGCCGACCCCAACTTATTTGAGAATAATGGCTTAGTTGTTGTGTGTGTGTGTGTGTGTATATATATATATAATAAAGTGATTAGATTTTTCAAATCTTGGGCTGTCGTGCACTGCACGCCATTCTTTATTCTTTAGTGAATTTGATAGCACTCTTTCTTCTCTAGACAAATAATTTGATTTGCGGACCGGATTCTGGTTTTAAAAAAAAATCTGTTTTATAGGGTTTAATCAATCTTGAAGTGATGATGAGCTCAGAGACCAACCCACCTATTTGGTTATTTATAGAGCCATAAACCACTGGGTATAATGCATTTAGTTTTCGCTCAAGAGTTGAGAGTTTTCTAGTACGGTCATGAGAAGTTTTATAGGGTACTGTAATGAGAGCTCCTATTGAAAGGTTTTATGAGGTGTTTATGGCTTGTCAATACATAGTTGGAAGTTAGTTATTCATTGGTTTTATGGGGTTCGTACAAGAACGAAGTTATACACACACATATACATATGTGTGTGTGTCTATACACACACACAGAAAATAAAAAGATTAGCATACGTATAATTGTTTGAATCTTCATGTTTCTCATTGAGAAAATAAATTATACGCGCACACACATAGAAAATAGAAAGATCAGTATACATATATGTACAATTGTTTGAATCGTCCTGTTTATCATTGAAAAAATAAACTCACAATTGTATAATATTTTATTATTTATATAGGATATCGGCATATAAAGTATAAAGATTAAATCATATTTCTAATTTGCATTCAAGTGTTTCTTATGTTGTCTCTTTCACGATTCTACTTACATGTACAAAGACTTTTTTTCAATATTCTAGTTTCACAAAATCCATGGGTTGAGAAACACAACCAGAATTACTTGACAGCAGTTTTAACTTATTTTATAACCAACCTAAATCAGTGTATTAGAAAACTCACAATCAAGGGTTATTCCAACCTGCCAATAGAAGCTGTTCCGAAGTGACCAAAACAATTGAAAAAATTACTCGCAAGTGGAGACTTATTCTTTGAAATTAATTTTATGATTTACAGGTTGTAAAATTTGAAATGTTAACATATTTATGGTGTTTTACAAATTTACGTGTTTATTTTTAGCTTGGAAATATGCAAATAGTGTTCAAGGTGCCTGATATTATCGTGATATTTCCAAAACATTGCATAGTGATCTTTAAACTGACACTTTATTAACACCTTGATCGACTGCCTAGATTTTGTGGCTAGTTCATTTTTATTTGTAAAGCATTGAATAAACTTGTAGTACAAGAAAAGGCTAATCGTTTGGAAAAATAGTATCAATAATGTTTCTAACAGAACGGCTTCTTCTCTTACATTTCAGAATTTATCAAAAGTTTGGAAGATAAAGTCATCCAGCTTCTTCTACATAAAATTGCAACTGCATTTGATTCTATTTTATTTTGCAAAAGCATTAACCAAACGTGTAATTTCACAAGTGGTCAAAAATGTGAAAGAAATATTTGATTTCCGTTACGTTTGTAAGAAAATAGGCCCAGTAGTTTGGAGCCTATGTGTAAATTACAGTTACATCTTATAATATATAAGTCAGATCTCAAGATTTTTTTCCTCATAATTTTATAATTTAAATACCCAACTCTCTTTGATTTACTCACAAGAAGATCTCAAGTTTGAATCCAACTAACATCGCTTATATCCAATGTATATTAGAATAACTTCACTTTTCATGATTCACTTTATTTCCAAGTACGCAAGTTCAAATCCTATTAATCTCATTTCACCGTATTTATTTTCGAATCACTTAGCTTACCTAAAAATCTTTATTTTTCCCCTAATAATTTCATTTTTACTTGTAAATTCCAATCAAAATCCAATCTCAAATCTAATGATCTTATTTTGTAGCTATTTTCACTAATAAGCACAACCTTCATTCAAATCTCATTGATTCTTTTCTTTGAAATATAAACTCCATTAAAAAAACAACATATTTTAAAAAAAGGGCATTTCACTATAAGGACAAACTTTGCAGTCCAATTAGTTTCTAGGACATACATCCACATAAATTAATTTTAAGGCCAAAGTCAGCAGAATAATTACTTTTAAGGACAAAATCAGCGGTCCAGTTATTTTCAAAGACATAATTTCATAGGTTTTTAGGCCTTGGAAAATAATTATTTTGCATTTTGTTCTTAAAAGTAATCATTTCAGTTGTGTGTCCTACAAACTAATTGCACTTGCTAAAGAGGCCATTGTGGCTAATTTCCACTTAAAAACTTATGATAATAATAATAATGAGAAAAAAAACTAATACAAAAAATGAGTAGTAATAAATTAAAAGAAAAGCATAATAATCAAGAGGATTGAGTGTTATAGATTTATCTTAAGCTTTATTGTTAATAAAGCAACAATCTTGTGTAATATATAAAATATCAAGCAGACTGCCACAGTTTATCCAAATTCAACAACTGAAACGATCTCGACGTAGTAATTTTAAATAATTAAGCATGATCTATGTTTGAATTTCATTGACGTTAAGTTAATCAGTATAGAATTAATGAATACTAATCAAAACATAATGATCATGAATTTTGAATATCAACTTGGCATGGTGCAATGATTCTCATTTAATCCCCTTTCTTCACACTTTTTAAAAATAAAACATATGAATTCAACCATCATTATCATTTTTTTACAATATAAGGTATAAGATATAAAGTGCATTCGCTCAAATTATCCCATAAACTTTGACTTTGATTTAAAACTATCAAACATGAGAAGTATAAAGTTGGATGAACTAATATAATACTATATTTTATATGAATTTAGATCCAACCTAACTCTCCAAAGTTTTCAATGTTCCATAAAAATCCAAGCTTCTCATTTTTTCCAAATAAAAAGGTTAATATAAAGGTAACTCTAAATTTATGAATCCGTACAAATTTCTTTTTGGTGTTTCTTTTTTTATTTTCACTCAACTATTTTTTTAATCTCTATTCTTCCTAATTCATGTTTTATTCATCCTTTTTTTTTAAAAAAAGTAAGACAAATTGAATATAAATATCTAAGTAGAATCAATGTTTTATTTTTCTCTACAAAATAAGCATCGATCTATGGTAAGAACCGATGGTTCATTTTTTTTCCATCATTACCATTTGAATTATGGCTTTCCCACTACATTTTTAACCAACAAATCCCTTTATGTAATTTAGTCATATCTCAACATATTAATATTAAAAGTTTTGTGAGATTCACTATATGTTATTATTTGACATGATTTTTTTTTATTTCCTTTGGAATCACCATTGTATAATATCACATTGATTAGTTGATTGGTTTAATTAATTTTTTTTCCGTACCATGTCTGTAGCATGGGTTCCCATTAGTTTTGATGAATTTTAATTCCATTTAATTTTGCAAAGGCATATAGACAAACATGTACTACATTGTAGTAGGGTTGCTTGCTATTCTCAAAAATATTGTTTATTAAATCTAGCTAAACTTTGTGTACAATGATTTATCATGAAATAAGTTTATACAGACACAAAGTAATGTTTGAAATGATTGCCAGTGATCACTGATAATAGTCGTAAAATACCTAGCTTGAGTAGTTAGGGGTATTAGATTTGATCTCCTAAGCATACAAAATAACCAGTTACCCCTTTGAAACAGTTATTCATATTGAAACCAGGTAAAGATCTAAGAGCGACAAATCCTTTCTCATGTATAAGACTATTTTCATTCATGAATTGATGTCGATAATAAAGCTTTACAAGTTTTTTCTTTGTGATACACCTACCCAGTACCTGATCAGACGGCACATGTTAATAAATTTCTCATCGTTTCAACATTTCTTCTTTACATGCTAGAAACTCTTGGACAGCGATTCATCACTGTTTGTAAGTTATATATTTTGTCAAACATTTTTTAGAAGTTGTCTACTTATGGTAAATGTTTGCTTAAAATGTATAAACGATGTCCTTGAAGCTTTTAGACATGACATGTAACATAACGTCTTCTTTGATCAACCCTGTGCAGATAAACATTTTCTTCAAATAAATAGGTACGACTTCAGCAAAAAGAAGTATTAGATTAAGTTGAGTTGATTATACGTAGCTTTCTGATGCAACTGGAAAGGTCAAATTGGTTTAACTGTGCAATCGTTTTTTTGGTTATAACTTGTAACATGTAAAATTTGGGCTCATGTATTGTATTTATCCTCTAGAAAGGCAGTAGACAGTCTTCACATGACTGCTTGTAACGTATTGGTTTTGTGCTCCAATAATTTTCTAGTATATTAGTACCCAAGGGATTTATTTGGTAGTATCGATTTTACTGGATCCTTTATTTGGTTATTGCATGTCTGGATAGGCACCGTACGTGCAGGATCTAATAATAATAATAATAACATCATGCATCTGTAGAATGCCTAGTAAGCATCCAAATATATCAAGTATATTTACATAAAATTCTTACATTGTCAGTTCATGGTACAAGATATCTTGTATGTCTAAAAATCAAGGTTTTAAATCTCGGATATCGGTCACGTTTCGTCTCGGCGATTTTAGTGACTCGGTATCGTATCGGGGGAGATCTCGGACGAGACGAGTGCATCTCGAATGCCAATATCGGATTTACATATCGGACCTTAAAGTTCATCTCGGGACCATATCGGCGTATATTTCAATGTTTCATGTTTTAAATTAATTTGATTATGCAATAATATTTACATGTACTGAAATAAATGAAAATTTAAGCTTACTTGATTTGTAAAATCGCACCATATACCATAGTCATCGATTGCTCGAAAGAACATCTATGTCAATGTGTCATTTCTATCTTGGACAGTTGGATCTACACAATATAAAGAAAGTATGAGTCATGATCATAAGTTAACATATAATGTCACATATATATAACAAGAGGAGAAAAACAAAAAATAGCATAGAACAGAAAACATGTATGTACATATGTAATACGTACATAAAAGAACATAGAACAAAAGACATGCAAAAGAACAGAACGAGTTTTGACCATTTATATTTCTAAATCTAAACCAAGTATACGGTAGATGACATCGTATCTAATTCATCTTCTTCGTCAAAAAGTGATTTGCGCTTTCTTGATGAACTTTTCCCATGATATGTTTTAGCTTTCTTTTTAGCTCGTTTAGGTCTTTTATACCCCTCATTTCCCATGGCTTTAGAAACTTCTGCCCAAGTTAATCCTTCTTCGGGGAAAACTTCATCATCTGTATCATTGTCCGAAAATGTACCATCAACATTAGATTTTGTAGAGCAACCAACCCATTCATCCATCATCCCTTCATGACTACTAGGGGCTAAAAGAGCATCTCATGTACTTGTACCAAATTTTGCTTTAAGTTGAGAATTGAATTTGACAAAAACCAAATCTCTAAGTTTATCAGCATGTAGTCTATTTCGCTTTTTTGTATGTACCTGCAATCATTAGAAAATGGACGTTGAATATTTATGATCTAAATTTGAAATGTTAAGGAGTCTACTCCATTTGATTTCTTGCATTGTTGATATTTATGATCTGACTTCTTTTATATAATTCCAGGTTGATGATTACACAATTATGATATCAAGGTTCAAGAGTGAAAATGGACTAGTAGAAGAGGAAAAAGAATTGATAACTCTTGTATATTTAAATGTTCGTTATTTTTGAATGTTGTAATATAAATGTTTTGCAACTTGTGTAAATAAAACAAAATAATTTTGTTTACCATCTCAAATGCACTCCATGCTCTCTCACATCCTGATGAGCTGGTAGTCAAACTTAAAACTTTTATTGCCATTTTTTTCAACTTCGGTGCAGATCCACCATGCATTCTCCACCAAGTAACTAAAAAAGATGCATCATAATGATGGAATCACAATATGATAAAATCACATATCATTTGGATAATATTGAATATCATTTTACAAATCTAGAAAACCCAAGCAAACTATAATTGACAATGGCATTGCGTAAACATTTACGAATGATCCAGAAGATTGAATGAACTCAAGAATTTAAACACTTATAATACCAATTGGTAACCTTGAGAACATTACAGTATCCTCTAATTAAACTATGCACCTAAAGCTAGCACTGATACAACCTAGCATATTGATCTTACCCAACCAAAGTGAACAAACGTTAACAAGCATGTCATAGGTTGCTAAATGCACAACTAATGCAAATAAAGAACCATATATGACACACTCTTATCAGGCCATATTCTTTATTCTTTAACACGTGCAGGCACTGTTAATTTGCAAAAAAGACAAGTATGATAATGAATCTTTGCCACATAACATTTCTTCTCGACCAACATCGGCAAACTTTAAGGGTATGCCAACTCAATGATATAGAACAAACCAACATATGCAAACTTTAAGTAGATAAGCAGCAAATTAATTAAAGAAATGTACCTGGATTAAACGAAGAACCATTCCTTTGTCTTAAGGCATGCACGGTTCCAAACGTCCCTTCTTGATTTTGATAAATACCCAATTGTTTACTTATATTGTCTTGAGCAACATGATCATTTTTGTACATTTTAAACAGACAAGAAGAAAACCCATCCATGAAATCTGGTTTGTTCTCTATTTCTTCTCTTTTATTATAATAGTAAACATGGTTCAGATAGTATCCACTCAGATGCAACTCATTTTTCAATTTTGTGATTCCATCTTTTATCAATTATCGCCCAAACTGCTATGTATTTCCTTTTCTTATGGTTAAGTGCTTCAGCAATATCATTCTTCACATTCTCCAAATCACCATAAAGCCACCCCATTGAAGGTATATCGCCGTCAGCTCTTCAAAGGACTTTCACTAACGGTTCAAAATTTTTGAGTGCAAGCTCAACATGTTCCCAAAATGTGGGACTACTTATTATTCGTGTTACCTAAAGGCAATTAACAGTGGGTAAATTATATAAGCACTGACATAAAAAAATAACAGCAGCAGCATGTCACTGCAATTGCAAACTTGGTCACATAGAAAATAAAAGAACAAATTGCACTGTCATTGAATTAGGATGTGGGAACTCAACTACTGTCAAAACATGTCAAAACGAGTAATCATAAAACCAATTAACTAGATTTGGAGTATCACAGAAATGAATGCAACTTAGACAATTAGAGCTATTCATGGACTTAGAAAAAGAAACTTGTCCTAACTTGGCAAATTTGATACAATTAGTTAACACAAACATATTTTCAAGATAGCTTCATTATTAACCACTGGAGGGAGGGCACCTACTTACAACTGTGTAGAGTGATTCCAGCATATTTATGTAGGAACTGATATGCTCAGGAGAGACTATATTCAACAAAAACAGACTTAAAATAGTACTTATGCATGTAGACGAATGTATACACTTGTACATAGAAGAAATGGTAAGGGCTATAGGAATAATATTGGTTGAATATATGAAACAACTAAAAGTATATTTAGAACTGTATATTTTCATTCTTAACTAGAACCAAAAAAAAAACCGCACATAATTTATGCTGATTGAGAAAACAAACCCCACTCCTCCGATGTGATCATCGTCCTCAACTCCTTCTTTTTCTCAAAAATACTTTCTAACGAAAGAAATGACGTAGCGAATCTTGTAAGACCGGGTCGAATTAATTCACTTTGGTTAGTGCATTTTCTCATAAAATCAAGAATCTTTGTATGTCCATAGATGTAAACGGTAATGCATCTACCATTTAATATTGCGCCTCGAATGGGTTTTATATTTCCAATATCTTTCAACATAAGATTTAAAGTATGAGCCGCACAACTTGTCCAAAATATGGTTGGATTATCTAAAGATAACAATCTAGCGGCCGCCATATTGTTTGATGCATTATCGGTGACAATTTGAACAATATTTTCTTCACCTAATTCTTTGATTCCTTCAATCACAAAATCACAAATGTACTTAGCATTGTGTACTTCTCCGGAAGCATTCTTTGAGTTGATAAAAATAGTCTTTGAGTTGCAATTCACTACCAAATTCATTATACTTCTACCTCTACGATCCGTCCATGCATCAGTCATGAGACTACAACCTTGAATTCTACATGCTTCTTTAAAAGATTTCAAACTTTCATTCATTTTCTCTTTTTCAAGAGGAAGAAACTTTTCACTAACTTCATGCATCGACGGCGCTTTTAAATTAGGACCATATAAACCGATTGCTTGCACCATTTCTTTAAAAGAAGACAAGTTAACAACATTAAATGCTATCCCCGCTTCAAAAAGAAATCTAGCTATGTAACCACAAGTATTATCTCTTTCTTTCTTCTTGATTTCACTAAGATTTGATTGAGTCACATCCTTTGTAGCTTCAGAAGGAGTAGGATATACATATATATCCATAGGTCCTCTTAAATTTGAGCTACAAGAAATAGATCTTTCAAACCCATGCATAGCATCACCCTCGCCAATTGATACATTATTCAAGACCACTTGTCGTTCTAATTCCTTGGCTTCTTTTTTGGATTTGGACATGGTTAATAATTCTATTGCTTTTTGCCTAATTTTAACGGAGACTTTTGAACATGGTTCACAATTTCCTTGCTTACCGGCTAGATGTTCTTTTAATCTTGTGATTCCTCCGCTCATCTCTTTATTGCAATATTTGCATTTAGAACTCTTTCCGCCTTTAATTTTGATGCCATGCTCCCAAAATTGATTGCCTTTGCTTTTAAAACTTGTTTCAATTATCAGTGGTGGATTATTTGAAGCATTGGATGATGTATCCATTCTAGAAATGATTCAAATGAGACAATAACACATTAACATAATTTATAGAAAAAAAGCATGATATCAATTTATTTAACATTTACTGAATTACTGCAACTAATCTCCACTATTCTAACTGTTCAAATCAGTTCATACAATACTAAAATATGATAAACAATATAAAAAAACCATATCCATGAAGTTTACACAACACTAAAAGCAGGAAACGCTAGCCATTTACTAATTGCAGATTGTTTTACAAACGGGTAAAAAAAATCAAATATATAATAAACTTACTAGTTCCAAAAGTAATAAAATCCCCACAATCAATTACTTCACCTTATTTTTTACAAGCTGGCAGTTACAACCTGATTCTTTTCTTTTAAATGTTCCATAGTTTGACTTATCAATTAAATGAACAGACGAGAAACCAGAAGTGCTCATATTTTCAACAAGCAAAATTTAAAAACCAGACTCAATAAGCAAAATTTTCAAAATTGCTTAATATGCTAAGATGCAGGGAATACTATAGTGCTAAAGGACTGACTTATCATATGTAAAACATATGCAAGTTAAAGTTTAATATAAAAAACAAAAAATCAGAATTGTATAACCATTCAATGGATGCATTGCATAAATTATACTGCAAGCTTATATGCTACATCCTTTATATTAGAAGTATCCCTTCGTTTTTTATGTCCCTTATTATAACCTGTCAAACAGAACAAATTCAACAAACCCTCCGGCAACTAATCAAGTTCACTGCATCAAATAAGAACAAAATTCAGAGTTTATGGAGGTTGATGATCATGATATAACGCTAGTAGCTGCATTATTCTTTTCTTTCACAGGAATAACAAGAGGACGAGAACCATTGTTTGTACTCGGATCATGCTTAGTGACTTATGTATAAAACCCTAAAGCCCAAAATTTTCAGAATTGCTCAGTAAGCAAATTTACTGTAAATTATCATGTAAATTCAAATTGAATTTCATTAAAATAGAAAAAAAAACCCTAATTTACATACCTGTAGGAACTGAAGTAACGAGGTTGAGCGAAGATGAAGCTGACTATCAAAAGCAATCGAGCAGTCGGAAACTGGAAGCAATCGCGATCGTGAGCGTTGGAAGAGATCGAGCAGTCGAAAATTTGATTTTTTTAAGCAGCGGGTATTCGATTTTTTTCAGAAGGGGGAGGTCGATTATTTCCGTAGAGAGAAGGAGTTTGATATTTTTGATGAGGAACGTGAAATTTGAGAAGTTTAACAAGGAAAAGGGCTGTATTTTTTTTATAAGTTGGGCTGAGATGGGCCTATGTTTTTATTCAAAAAAAAATCGGGGAGATCTTGGAATATTCTTTCGCTACAAATATCGGACGATATTTGTAAATTTCGGCCGATATATTCGAAATGAGATATCAACCGATATCTCATGTTTCGTTTCGCCCATGCACTACTAGAAAAGGCAATAATTCCGACAGCATCAAGCGACAACTTCCGACAGCCAATTTCTGATGGCTTCCGACGAGCCGTTGGCGGCCGTCGGAAGCCGTTGGAAAATCGCGATTTACAGGGCTCAGCCGAGCCTTCTTCTTCCTCATTTCCGTATGAGATTTTTTAACCCCAAATCCCCAAATCTCTTCCCCAAGTTTCCAATCATCAATTTCAAGCTTTCAGATCCTCCCTGGCTGCGTAATCAACGTCTATTGCTCTCTAGGTTAGGTATAATCTCTTATTTTCGCCAAAAATCTAATTTTTACCCTAAATCCAGATTTGCATAAGTTGTTAAATTAGGGCTAATTGGTGATTGAAATTGTTTCCAATAGTGTTATAATAGTTTCTAGCATTCCATGGTATTCCTATTTCATCTTTTATCGTGAAATTGTGAAAAACATGTATAATTTGTGATTGTTTGTGTATATGTAAATCGTTGTGTATGCCTTGATTCTACTATTGTATATGTGTGTAGCGCTGCTATCATTGTATTGTGTTAGTTGGAATAAGATAAAATGAATGCACGAGCTAGGAATATTATATTGTGCACATATTGACTTATGCAACAAAAAAAATGCGTCGAACGAGCCTTAAGTTGATGTAATACGTCGAATAAATGTGTTAAATTAAAATATATTTTTGTAAATGCGAACAATTAGTAAAAATGTATTTTTTCGTAAAATGCGCACATTTAATTGACAAATGTCCCTTAGAGAGTTTTTGGCCCCGTCTGACGAGTGTTGTACATGATCGTTGTATAAATAGTCGTTTTATTCGAAAAACGACCATTTATATTCATCTGGTACAATGTTTGTTGGATTTGTCCTTGTATTGGACAAGTTATGAACACAGTAAGCATTTACATTTTGTATACTACTTCGTCTCAAACGGTTCATAAAATTTTGGACTAACTTTTCTTTTTTGTTTCCTGCGTACACGCATTGTGTACAATGCAGGGAACAAAAGGGAAATGCTTCCGAAATTTTGTTGAATCGTTTGAGACGAAGTAATATACAAAATGTAAATGCTTACTGTGTTTGTAATGGAAAGTAGAATGCCTGACCATGGGAAAAAAATATTTTTGTACAATTTTTTGTATCGATACGTTAAAAAATAAAATGTGCCCTATTTGAAAATATTTTTAAATTTGTGAAGTAGTTCTTTAAATTCAAATATTATATGACCATGAAAATAATCTTTTTCGAATTTGTATTCTTGAAAATAAATATTAAATTTGGAACTTCTCATTTTCTCAAGTAGGAAAAATGATTGATTATTTTGTTGATCGGAGGAGATGGATGTACCAAAGAAAAGGATTGAGGGGCTCAATAAAAAAGATTTTTATAATGGTATAAACGTATTTGTTGAATTCGCTTTAAGTAATAACGGAAACGATCCAGAAATTCATTGTCCGTGTAGTAGGTGTAGACATTTGAAGTATTTGTTACCAGATATTGTGAAAGTTCATTTGTGCCAAAACGGTTTCGTACCCGAGTATTATGTTTGGGATTAGCATGGAGAAGTTGTAGCAAATACTTCTGTAGAGTCTGAAAGTGTCGTTAACGAAATAGTTACGACGACCCGTATAGAAAGTATGGTCGAAGATGCAGCACGATCAATGTTTCCTATGGTTGAAGTTGACGACGATGACGGAAATGTTGAAGAACCAAATATTGAAGCAACTTTTTTTTTGTGATTTACTAGATGCTGCTAAGAAACCTATTTAGGATGGTTGTAAAAGCGGCACTCAGCTGTCAGTAATCGCAGAATACATTGCGATGAAGTAAAAATACAACATCACTGAAGCTGGGTTTACGACTGTTGTTCAAGTTGCAAAAAGACATATGCCGCGCGATAATCTAATGTGTGAAAATCACTATGAAGTTAAAAAACTTATGTCGGCTTTTGGTTTACCTTATCAGAAAATAGATACATGTTCAAACTTATGTCAGCTTCCTGAAGTTTATTCGGCATCTTTTTTTTATATGATATATGTACGTACTTATCTGTATCGTATTTAAAAACAGGGGGTTCGACCTACTTCCCTCGAAGGTTGTGCTGGATGTCTCTAGAGCTTCTTATCGTAGTAGGATGAGTGCTTGCTGGCCGAAGTGGGATAACATCCCTCCCCACATCATAGAGTGTATATGACAGGATGTCCTAGTATGTATATTTTTCTGTTTTCCATTTTTAATTCGTTTTTGTCGTTTTTCTACTGTTTATCGTTTACAGTGTAATCTTTATTTTGCTTTTTATCGTGAAACACAGGCTGAGATAGACATCCAAACAGATGATATGCTGCTGGCACAAGGATACTGGATGAAGAAGATGCGCAAGAACTATAGGGACTCGATATCTGAAATTAAGAAATCTGGTAAGAAACCACGGTGTATGGGGGAGAGTGTATGACAAGCATAGTTGGCATACTAGAAAACTGACGAGGCGAAGGCAAGTATACTGAATTTTTTTGAATTATTAATTTGACGTGATCGAAAAATAATGTATCAAATTTTGAATGTACATGCAGAGTCGGATAGAAACTCTGCAAATAGAAATAAAAATCCCGTCGCTCATCGCGGAGGGTCGAAGTCATTTCAGCAGTATCGGCATGAGTTGGTAAAATTACTGAATGATAATTGTAAATAGTTTATGCTATATAATTTTAAATGTATAATAATTGTATGTAAAAATCAACTTCAGGAAGCTGAGGCGCATGGTCCCGTGGGCTATATGGACGTGTTCACTCGTACGCATGTTGTCGAGCATGTAAATCCGGACGGGACTGTTTCGTATACATGGCACAACGATAAATCTAGCAGGAGCCATGTAAGCATATTTCATTTTATGCAGTATTAGTAATTGTTCTGCTTGTTAAACTATAATGAAATAAGATATGATGTTATTAATTTGTTAATGCAGGAAAAGTTTATGGAGCAGCGCCAGAAACTCCTTGCTGATACGGGTCGAGATCGGCTGACGACTGATGAGGAGGATGCTATTTTTGAGTCCGTTATGGATCCATCAGAGCATGGTAGATGATACGGATTTGGCAATCAAGTGGTAAATAATTTATTTTACTGCTAATTTGATATTTAAGTCATAATTAATTAAATCGTAGGGATTTATACAAGCATCTTGTACCCAAAACCCTACGCCTCTCCCAATAAATGTTTAATTTACTAGTTTTAAGTATACACTTACATAAACATGCATAAACTAAATTAAATAACATTATCACACAGCTAATCATTCACATACCTGCACATACATTTACAGAGATCACACAGCTAAATTAAATATTTATTGCAGGCCAGCAGTCAGAGACGGGGTCGGCAGACTAGAGCTCAGATCGATCTAGCAGAGATTGAAGATTTGCGGGCTATAGTGGCCCAACTGGAGAAGCAGAACCGCCGACAGGCCATACAGACCACACAGTTGCTAGACCAGCGTATCGCCGAGTACATGCAACAGTATGGTGGCCGCTTCCCTTCCTCTGTTGGCTCTGGATCTGGAGGAGAGTGATTGATTGCTTGTTTTTTCAGGTATGTTTTTTTTAGTTTTGTATGATTTGGTAGACGGTGGAGGTAGTTGTTGATTTTTGTATGATTATGTTTGATACACTTGATTATGTGGTTGTATGATGATGTGGACGTTGATGATTTTATGTTATGTTGTGTATGTATGACATGGTAGAACACTTGTTATTGGGGTTGTTGTGAATGTTGGAATGGTTATGTATATTATGTATTTTATTTTGATGTAATTTGATGTATTTGTGTGTTTGATGAATTTTGTGTAGTTTGGGTTTTGATATTTAGTTGGAATATTGTATACTGGATTCTGCAGTATTGGTGTAATAGTGTTTGGATGGGAAATGTGGATGGAAGGCTATATTGCAGCAGGAATAAAAAAAAATACAGCAGATTTCCGATGGCTTTCAGGTAATAGTTTTCCGACGGCTTCCGACGGCCTATAGGCCATTTTTTCCAACGGTTTCCGACGGCTTCTGACAAGTGTCGGAATTCGTCGGAGGCCGTCGGAAAAATGTTCGGCCGGAAGCCGTCGGAAACACTGCGCCCCGACGTCTTATTTTCCGACGGCTTCCGACGGCCGCCGACGGTTTTCAGTCGTCGAAAAATGCCGTTTTCCTTGTAGTGATGCCTTGAATTGAGATCTCGGCCGAGATTTAAAACCCTGCTAAAAATAAACAATCAACATGCTCTATAGCATTTTTGCAAATCCTCTAATCATTTTTATATTTCTGTATACATATGATTTCTTTTATCTTGTAATTAGACAAGAGACATAAGTGGTCACTTTGTTTAATGCTAAAAGGCAGTTTGAACCATGGTTAATCTCAATAATTTATCATTATGACCATTATTTATTTATTGTTAACAAAATTTATCGTTATAATACTTATAACGGATGTAAAAATATTCATAAATTAAAAACATTGGTCGCGTCCATGCTCCTGTCATTATAATTATATCGTTGTCAACAACTAGTGCAAACCTATGATACACATGCATTTTAAAATAATGTTAGCTTACACAATTAGATCATCAATGTGATAGTTTGCAACGATGATTCCGAAGTAAAGGTAAAAGATCATATTAAATAAATTCAACATATAATGAGTTTGTCGCATTAAAACTATAGCATTATATGAACTTTGAATATTGATATGTTGATATGTGATTAAATTATACATGGCATTTTTTTATAGTATAAGTTCATTTAGAAAAATTATGAGATGCATTTCTCGTTCTAGAAATGAGATATAGAAAACATTAAAAATAGAAAGAACATAAAAAATGAGAGAATAGATATTTATTAGACTATCACATTACTGTATTTTGTACTTAGTATAAACTTTCACCAAACTATGGCATGCCGATAACACTAAGCATTTGTAGAATGTTATAAACTAAAATTACTCTCAACAATCCATTTATTGAATTCCAGTATTGAATTTTAGGAGTTTTAATTTTTAGTAATCGTTAATCAAATGTCTCCCTTAGGAAATATGTTTGTCTTTGAGAATCATGCTTTCGATTATTTTTCGAAGTTGTGTGTGTGTCCTACTATATTAATATTACATCATTAATGTAAATGACAACAAAAATTCAAGTTTGTTTTTCACAATGCAAATTATAAAATATATTTGAGGTCGTATTAGCTATTGAGCATTCATATTGTAAATTTTACAAATTAGTATTTGTAATTGATATACACTATGATAATATTATTTATGATATAATATGATAAAAATTTATATGATGAGTATATAGATTTTGTATGATAAAAATTTGTGATAAGAAGCATATCGGTTCAAGGAAGTGTCTAATCTAATCCAGAGCAAAAATAAGTTATTGTAAGACTAACCGTATAATTTTTTTAAAAATAAAAAACATAATAGTAGATATTTGGAGCTCAGAGTCACAGACATATTGAAACATAACTGATAATTTATATTATACAGTACATTCAGAAAATTACACATTGCTTGCAAAGAATCTGAAATCTATTTGTGTATTATAAATGATATGCATACAACATCAAATCAAAACTCAATTAGACATTTAAAGCCTTTTGTGTATACATATCTTTGATAATGTAACAAACATGTATCATGGTACCAATCTTCATTTCTACAGTGAATTTTTTCCACTAACAACTTTACTGGTGAGGTTATCATTTTTTATTAAACTTGCAGTGTTAAAACATCTTAAATAACTGTCATGTGTTCTATCTAAAAAAAAACTATCATGCTTTTTTAATAAAAAAGATTGCCTCATGAAAAAGTTGAAAGACTGTACCTTTCTACTACTGACATCATTTTATTTGTGGTAAAGGTGAACATAAACTCATTAAGTGGTGTTAACCAATATTTCATGACACCGATCAATAATAATTAAGAATTGATTTCACTTATGACATTTATATTCGGTTTATTTTGTTTTTTTGCTGTAAAAATAGAAATGAAAGAATGAGTCAAATATGAAAATAAAAAAGAGTTTAGTGGTGTTATGACGTTGTAGGCCGAGATTCGAGGTTATGAATTTGAACCCTCGAGACATCAAAATGAGTGTTTTGCTTGAATAAAATACTACTTTTATTATAAAAAAAGAGTTGAGTGGATATAAGAGTATAACGAACTCATGAACCGTCCCATCCCTTTTTAATAATCTTTTTAATTGATTTTTTTTATTAAATAGATAACTGACGGTTCATGAGTTTGTTATACTCTTATTTTCACTTAACTTTTTTTATAATAAAAAAAAGAGTTAGAGCATTTCAACCATTGGGGTCTCCGCACATCAATTCAAACCATATTGACCCCATCTACCTCCAACCAACAAAAAAACACCTCATCCATAATCAAAACCCCACTTTAACCGACTTTTATAAAGCCGGTTAAAATGGGTCACGCGGATTGTAGTTCTTGTCCACATGATTGCAATCCACGGGGTGAGAATATTAAATTCCCACCTTAGCCGGCTTTTATAAAGCCGACTAAGCTTAACCGGTTTTATGAAAGCCGGCTAACATGATAACCCGCAAGGTTGCCAAGGCAACCCCAATATGAGCTTTGCACCCCCTTGGGGGTGGGTCATCTCCCAATCATGACATGGTTGAGAATGCTCTTAGAGTGGAAATAAGAGTATAACGAACTCATGACTCTTAACTTACCTTTTTAATAATATTTTTATTTGGAAAAAAGATAAGCTTGGGTATATTTTTTGAACATTTAGAAGCGTGAATTTTTTTATAGAAAAATTATGACAGATAAATTAATCAAGCTAGATTTAAATTCATGTAATATGTAGTGTTATACTACCTTATTCAACTTTGTATTTTTCATATTTGATAGTTATCAATGAAAATTTAAGTACATGGATGAACCGAGTGGGTGCACTTTGTCTTATATATTAGAAAAATGATAGTTGAATTTATATCTTTTTTTTAAAATATAGTGAATTAAGAAAAAGAGTTTAAAATGAAAATTATTGCTCCAAAAGATAGATACATACATATATATACATATAAATATATATTAATTCTTATTTCGGGCGTCGTATTAGGAATTCTTGGTATAACTTCCGATCACAGAATTCCTTCTCTTATGTTGTTTTGCAACCGTTATGTCTTGCTAATAATATTTGTTATTTTTATGATTTATTTGAATTCAACAAAATTTAAACATATAGATCATGCTTAATTATTTAAATAAATACGGAAAATAAGATCATATCAATGGTTGAATCTGGATCAACTGAGTGAGTTCATTTTATATCTGTATATTATACAAGATTAATGGTTGAATTTTTTTTTATTTTTTATTTTTGAAAACCCAAGAGAACCCGGCGGGTCGGTAAACTCCTGAGGAGGGTATAGTAAAGCCGTCCGCTGATCCAAGCCCCCATACCCCCAGGTAAATTTATATAGGAGGGTATAGTTTTTTTGGAATTGTTAAAGGGACTATCATTTTGACTAATAAGGGAAATAGAAGATAATAGACAAACAGTTAAAATTTATAAGGGGAGAATATCGTGATATACAGTCAATTCATAATATAAAAATATTACTCATCTTTCCATCCGTACCCCTTATATTTTCTTTTAATTATTTATCCCGTGATCCTACCGTTACGTGTAAACAAACCTACCAGCCTTGAGGTCTGAAGTATAAACCTACCAGCCTTGAGGTCTGAAGTCCACAGTGCCTTTCTCAAACACTCCTTTGTTGCAAACTTCATTAATATCTTATTTCTTTTGAAGTAGTAAAATAAATTAATTGTATACGTTATTTTCAAAAATATGAATAATTTCATACCCTATTTTGAAACTTAGCCAAAGCATATTATTTTGTACATCATATAAGAGACACTATTTGAATCTTGAATAGAAGGAAACAAATCAGCATCCCTATCATCTTCTTTCGATGGATTTCATATGAAGGTTGAGATGGAGAATGTAATGATGATTCCTTTATAATTTTCTAATTATAGAATTATTGTTTATGGTTTGAAGTTTCATAGGTAGAGAGTTTGAGATAATTATACGATGGAAATAAGGAAGAAACATATATTATATAATGGATAATTTAGTAATTTAGAATTATTTTTACAAGAGGAGAATTAATATTTTGATTCTTCTCTAAATAAAAAAATTTCCTCGACAAATTACATTTTTCACTCTTATTATCCAAACTGATAGTCCCTTTAAAATTCTTTTTTTTCGTTCTTATTTACATTGTCACAAGTATCAGAAAATATGTTATGTTTTCAATAAAGTTTATATTTCAAAGATTAAAACCAATAAAATTTGAAAAAAGGTCATGCTTATATCTATTTAAAATAACCACAAAATATTAGGTCGTAGGATGTGAACTTGGATATTGATTGAAATAATAAGAAGTGACTAAATATGCAAAAAATAAAGATATTTTAAACGAACTAAATGATTTTAAATATATTAGATAAAATGAGGTTTTACACACACATAATAAGATGAGTAATTCTCCTACCATATTTTATAGTATTCACCTGTTATAATTGTCAAACTTCCATCAAGCAGAGGTTTCATAAAATTAAACATTGATTTCTTTAAGTTTTATGTACAATCCTTTTTCTTCATTAACTAATGCTTTAAATTTCCTATATAATTCTACTTCTAGATCAGATCTCAAATCAGACCATGGATGAATCTGAAGTTTAGAAACTTGCTATGTATAGGGATGACAATGAGGCGGGTTTAGGGTCCAAACCCGGTAGATCCGTCTCGGTTTTGATCCGCTAAGACCTGCCCTATTGGGTCTCCTGGCGGGTAGACCCATAATCCATTCTTGAGAGCTTCGGGTCTAGGGTCGGGATTCGGTTGATCCGCCTCAACCCGACCCGCACTATTAATATATATGAAATCGCTTTATTACTATAATGATGATATGTTAAATTTTTATATATAAGTGATTATGATATGGATTTTATAATATTCCATTCAATAAAAGGTGGAACCCAGTGCACGAGGCTTCCGCACGATAGCGGGCTCAAAGGAGGTTGATAATGTATGCAGTTTTTTCCTCGCATTGCGAAGAGACTGTTTTCGGACTCGAACCTAGGCGCTCAGATCACCATGCGGGTGACTTAACCATTGCGTCAAGGCTCCACCTCCATAATTATAATATTAAGTTGTCGCTGATAATTATACAATAACATATGCATATTTTTTTGAACCGTTATTGTACATCTCATTTTTATTATCTTCCACTAGTATAAACCGCACGTACATGCATTTAATAGGCGGAGATATTTACATTTTATTTAATAATAAAAAATGAGTGGACGGATGTGTGTTACAAGTATAAATGTTTTGGTAGTCACGACACATTTTCTATTAGTAGTTTCGGTGAAAAATTGGTAGTAAAATTCCGTTGATAGGTAGTTGGAAATAAGAGGTGGTAGATGTTACAAATCGGTTGTGGGATTCCGTTGATGGATGATGGTATTATCGGAATTTCAAAAAGAGATCGTGGAAAGTCTTAATTGAATTCTCTTTATTAATAGTAGAGATTATCATTGTAAACACATCTTTATTTGTATTTAATGTATCATTTAGTGACAATCCGTCATATAAATAAATATAAATGTACTTTACACACTTTTGAATCAATACATAGAGCTTCACCGGGATTTGAAATGGGGTGGGTCTACCCTGACCCGTACGTGTTTCGGATTCGGGGAAAAATATAAACCCGCACTGGTTTTATGGGATGGATCTAGGGCAGGGTTTAGAAAACTCAAGGCGGGTCTGGGGCACGAAAAACCCATCCAAACCCGCATCATTGTCATTTATATGTCCAATCTAGGGATGACAATGAGGCAGGTCTAGGGTCCAAATCCGATAGATCCGTCCTTGCTTTGATCCGTTAAGACCTGCCCCATTGGTGATCGGGGCGGGTAGAGCTATGACTTATATGATCCGTTTTTGAGAAATTCATCTTTAGGGTCGGGTCGGGGCTCGGTTGATCCGCCCCAACCCAACCCGCGTTACTAAAATATATGAAATCGCTTTATTACTATAATGATGCTTTGTTAATCTTTTTTGATACAAGTGATTATGATATGGATTTTATAATATTCCATTCAATAAACTATAAAAAATTATAGTTTTAACTATTAAGTTGTCGTTGATAATTATACAATAACATATGCATACTTTTTTGAACTGTTATTGTACATCTGATTTTTATTATCTTACATTATCATTGTAAACACATTTGTATTTAACGATCATTTAGTGACAATCTCTCTTACAAATAAAAATATTTGTAAAAATAAATAGATGTACATTTGTAGACATTTTTGATTCAATACATAGAGCCTCACTGATCTTGGGGTGGGACGGGTCTACCCTAATCCGTACGTGTTTTGAGTTCGAGGCAAAAAACCAGACCCGTACCGGGTCTATGGAGTGGGTCTGGGGTGGGGTTTAGAGAACCCGGAGTAGGTCTGGGGCACGTAAAACTCGTCCCATTACAATTCCTAGATATGTACAAATTGTTGTGGCCTTTTATATTCATTATGGTGCGTTGCAATCATGTTCTAGCTCTTCTAGTCATAAGCTTACACCAAATTTGTTTCTTGCCTTTATATAAGGATCCTCAACTTTAGAGTGATTATTTGTAACAACCCGTAATTTTTAACAAATATTTTAAAATTTGTTTATTTGAAAACTTTGATTTTTTTATCATTAAAAATTGAAGTTTTGGAATTTTCCAATGTATTTTGGATTTCGTTTATATTTTGTTTTCCAAATATAATTAAATAATGATTTTCTAGAAAATTTATATTTTGTTCAATTTTTGTCAAACATTGATTTTCAGTGAAATGTTAAATTTCCAATCTTTTTCTTTGAAACAGTATTTGTTTCTGATAATTGTTCTGCTTTTCATTTTGTTAAATTCTGTTTTATACTTTTTAAATTTGATAAAATTCAGCGTTTTACACGCAATTATCTTCAGTATTTTGGTTTATTTTCTATTTCATTTCTATTTTCTATATTTTCATTTTATTATTTTTCATTCTCTACTTTCTATTTTCTTTTATTTGATTTTTGGCTTGGAAATTCAAAGAGTCTTGAGTTACATGCTTTAACTTATGACTTTTCCTTTGCCTAGCCTCTTCATTTCCTAGCCGTACATTTCATTCCTCATAGCCGTCCACTTCTCTTTCATTTTCACGTACAAAACATCAGTTCCACTTCTCATCTCACGTTTCATTTTCATTTCTATTGAGAAACAAAATTCAGTAAGTTTCCATGGCTCTCTCCTTCTCTTTTTCTTTTTCTTCTTCTTTTATTTACAAGCTTGGTTCGGCCTCTACCTCTACCTCTACCATCATCAACACAACCCCTTGCCGACCATCTTCCCACCACCACCACCACCTCCTGTATGGCCAACAACCCCTCACCATGATCTGATCTGACCCAGGCTGTGACCACCATGATCCAAAAATCCATCACAAAGTTGCCTTGAAAACCCTAACCGAACTCCACTATATTCATCCCCTACCTTTTGCTTGCCTCGGCCACCACTAGTCCCTCCTCCAGCCCCTTGCCATGACTGACCTAACCACTGGCCGCACCACCTAATGATGATGACCTGACTGACCAAGCCCAAGCACCCAGGCCGAGCCATGATAGCCATGGCTGAACCCAAAGTGGTTGCATCCCCTTGACCTTTTGCCTTCACTTGACTTTTAACTTGCCAATCCCTTCACATACCCTTCATTTCAGTCCATAGCCGCACCTTTTATCTACCATAGCCGAGCCCATTGTGGATGTAGCCGAGCCACTTGCCTTGGTTAATCAAAATTCTATCTCATTTTGACTCATACTTATTCATTGTTTTAATTTATTTTTGTGTTGAATATATATGCTTATATATGTTGTATATTTTGTTGTTACAAGACTTGGATCTTGGCTCTCCATCCACTCGTATTTGATTCGTGCTTTGTCGTGCTTTTCGGAGTTGTTTGTCTTGTGTTTGATTGTTATTTCCAGCTTTAGAAGGTGAGTTTATCACTCTCGACAAACCGTACTTATATAAATGTGAAACAATGTCATTTGAATTGTAGTAGTTGATATGTTATGCTATATGTTCACATCTGCCTGTTATCTGACATTATATAATGATATAACCTGTTTATATACCTGTTACATCACCTGACATCATATGATATGCTTCACTGTTTATTTTAATTTCTGTTTCTCACATTGCAAGTTCCCTGTTAGTATAGAATCACTATGGATTGAAATGATACACACCCGAACGGACTTTAGAATAAGGAAAAGTCATTATGAGCTGAAATGATAGGCTCGAGCTATTTTTATTTTATTTGACTTGGGATTGCGGGTTTGAAATGATAAAACCTGGGATTTTAATTCATTACGGATTGAAATGATATATTATCCGTATTCAATTGACCTAGGTTAGAAAATATTATACGGAGTCGTGGTTAATTTTACATATAAAGATTTTCTGAAAAATGTAAGTATTTGGAATTTAAATATATGAGATTTTAACTTAAACTGGATTTAAATGATTTAAATATTTTATAGTGATTTTGTGTAAGTTGAAATTGTATGAGTTATTAAATGATTGAAAACGTAAATAAAATGTGATTTAATTTAATATTTGAAATTTTGATTTAAATGGAAATTTTGGCTTAACTTGGTAATAAAATATTTTATTTATGAAATGGATATTTTTAAAAGTAAATAAAATATCTAGCTGTTTGTTAAATTAAAAGTTAAGCAAATTATATGAAATTTTGACTTAATAAATGAATTATGGTTTAATTTAGATATTTTATTTATAAATGTTATTTTATTTAAATCATAAGTGAAATGATATCCAAATAAATAATTTTGAAAAGTGATATATGTTTGATAAGTTAAAAATGAGAAAAGTTGAAATATATTGTTTTAAATTGTTATAATAAACTTATAACAGTAACTGTAACAGTTTACAAATGCTGCTGTTTCTGAAATGAACTGTTTTCTGAATTACTATTATACCTACTGTAACAGTTTATAAATGCTGCTATTTCTGAAATGAACTGGTTTCTGAATTACTATTATACATACTGTAACAGTTTATAAATGCTACTGTTTCTGAAATTAAACTAAGTTCTGAAATACTAAAATACTTACTGTAGCACTTTGTAAGTGCTGCTGTTTTTGAAATTGATAATGTTTTGAAATACTACTATATCTACCGTAACACTTTATAAGTGCTGCTATTTCTGAAAATACAATGTTTTGAAATTTTGCAATTAAATGAATGAACTCAGAAAATGCTATAATTCTGGAAATTGAATATTTGATTTGAAAGGATATTGACTTCATATTTAAATGGTTTAAATGAATTATTTTGATTTGGAATATAAACCATTTTTGAAATTTATAACCACGGGTTATAATAACGATTGGTTGTTAAAGAGACCGGGATCGGATATGGACGTACTCTCTGTCGATACCGAAAACCACTTTAACAACTGTGTACGCGGTGGAGATTCCAGAATGAAGTAGGATGGTGGCGACAGTCCTATATGAGGTATAAACGTGGACCCGACTCCCGTGAGTTGGCAAAAGGTGGCTAAAACAGGAGCGATTCCGGGCCAATGAGGTAGCCCCTCTGATCGGACACATTCCATCGTATACATTCTATTACTTTGTGATTGATTGGGTGCACCCTTTGATTTTTGGGAGTGTGGCTCGAGGTGGGCGGTAATGGCTGCTATGCGTTACCACCAGTCCTTATGCGTAATTGGTATATCTACCCTGGCATTGCCTTGTTGTGCCGTGTCACCTACCATAGCGAGCTTTACTACGAGTTTGTATTTGTGTCGTACCTATGGAGTATCCTCTAGTAGCCTCCCGATCTGGAGGTACTACGGTATTGTATAGACTATGGGCACTATTATGTGTTAAGGTGGAAAATGTAAAGCCTTAACGCTATTTTTAAGTAAGTTTACTTTACTTTAGACATTATTATAATAGCGTATATTACTACATAGTAAATAGTTTAACGGATCCTTAAAGGATGGTCGATCCCAAGCATCCTTTAAGTTACTTGTGCATTTCTATTACAGTTCACTTGAGTTGGTTTACATTGTATAAGTATGTATGTCCTGACTCGAGTGTTTTGTGTTTTGCTTTACGCTCGGGTCAGACTGAGTTATACCAGTATTCGAGACTCACCTTTGGAGTTGGAGCTTCGCTTGGATCCATCTATTGATTTTGCTTTCAGTCATTCAGTTGATTTCAGTGATATATTCAGATCTTGTATTTGACTATTGTATTGAGACATCTTTGTATTCATGACCTCTGTTGTATCTTGTTTAACTCTGTTATATATATGGTAGCTTCATGAACTACTATTCTTTTGTTTCTGCTACATTATTGTTATATTACCCTGTGTCTGTGATTCTGTGATTATTTATTTACTGTATATATTGAGTTTTGCCAAATTTTATTTACAATCTATTGTTTTGAATTATTCAAGTCCGACATGTGTGGATTTATTGTCGATTTGAATGGTCCAAAATAGTGGGTTGTTACATTTGGTATCAGAGCTGTGGTTACGGATTGAAATGATATATTATCCGTATTCACTTAACCTAGGTTAGAAAATATTATACAGACCCGTGGTTAATTTTAAATATAAATATTTTTTGAAAAATGTAAGTATTTGGAATTTAAATATATGAGATTTTAACTTAAACTGGATTTAAATGATTTAAATAATTTTTTTAGTGATTTTGTGTAAGTTGAAATTGTATGAGTTATTAAAAGATTGAAAACGTAAATAAAATGTGATTTAATTTAATATTTGAAAATTTGATTTAAATGGAAATTTTGGCTTAACTTGGTAATAAAATATTTTATTTATGAAATGGATATTTTTAAAAGTAAATAAAATATCTAGCTGTTTGTTAAATTAAAAGTTAAGCAAATTAAATGAAATTTTGACTTAATAAATGAATTATGGTTTAATTTAGATATTTTATTTATAAATGTTATTTTATTTAAATCATAAGTGAAATGATATCCAAATAAATAATTTTGAAAAGTGATATATGTTTGATAAGTTAAAAATGAGAAAAGTTGAAATATATTGTTTTAAATTGTTATAATAAACTTATAACAGTAACTGTAACAGTTTATAAATGCTGTTGTTTCTGAAATGCTGAATTACTATTATACCTACTGTAACAGTTTATAAATGCTGATGTTTTTGAAATGAACTGTTTTCTGAATTACTATTATACATACTGTAACAGTTTATAAATGCTGTTGTTTCTGAAATTAAACTAAGTTCTGAAATACTAAAATACTTACTGTAGCACTTTGTAAGTGCCGCTGTTTTTGAAATTGACAATGTTTTGAAATACTACTATATCTACCGTAACACTTTATAAGTGCTGTTGTTTCTGAAAATACAATGTTTTGAAATTTTGCAATTAAATGAACTCAGAAAATGCTATAATTCTGGAAATTTAATATTTTATTTGAAAGGATATTGACTTCATATTTAAATGGTTTAAATGAATTATTTTGATTTGGAATATAAACCATTTTTGAAATTTATAACCACAGGTTATAATAACGATTGGTTGTTAAAGAGACCGGCATCAGATATGGACATACTCTCTGTCGATACCGAAAACCATTTTAACAACTATGTACGCGGTGGAGATTCCAGAATGAAGTAGGATGGTGGCGACGATCCTATATGAGGTATAAACGTGGACCCGACTCCCGTGAGTTGGCAAAAGATGGCTAAAACAGGAGCGATTCCGGGCCAATGAGGTAGCCCCTCTGATCGGACACATTCCATCGTATACCATTCTATTACTTTGTGATTGATTGGGTGCACCCTTTGATTTTTGGGAGTGTGGCTCGAGGTGGGCGGTAGTGGCTGCTATGTGTTACCACCAGTCCAGATGCATAATTGGTATATCTACCCTGGCATTGCCTCGTTGTGCCGTGTCACCTACCATAGCGAGCTTTACTACGAGTTTGTATTTGTGTCGTACCTATGGAGTATCCTCTGGTAGCCTCCCGATCTGGAGGTACTACGGTATTGTATAGACTATGGGCACTATTATGTGTTAAGGTGGAAAATGTAAAGCCTTAATGCTATTTTAAGTAAGTTTACTTTACTTTAGACATTATTATAATAGCGTATATTACTACATAGTAAATAGTTTAACGGATCCTTAAAGGATGGGCGATCTCAAGCATCCTTTAAGTTACTTGTACATTTCTATTACAGTTCACTTGAGTTGGTTTACATTGTATAAGTATGTATGTCCTGACTCGAGTGTTTTGTGTTTTGCTTTACGCTCGGGTCAGACTAAGTTGTACCAGTATTCGAGACTCACCTTTGGAGTTGGAGCTTCGCTTGGATCCATCTATTGAATCTGCTTTCAGTCATTCAGTTGATTCCAGTGATATATTCAGATCTTGTATTTGACTATTGTATTGAGACATCTTTGTATTCATGACCTCTGTTGTATCTTGTTTAACTCTGTTATATATATGGTAGCTTCATGAACTACTATTCTTTTGTTTCCGCTGCATTATTGTTATATTACCCTGTATCTGTGATTCTATGATTATTTATTTACTGTATATATTGAGTTTTGCCAAATTTTATTTACAATCTATTTCTTTGAATTATTCAAGTCCGACATGTGTGGATTTATTGTCGATTTGAATGGTCCAAAATAGTGGTTCGTTACATTTGGTATCAGAGCTCTGGTTTTAGGCAAAACTCAGTATATAGAGTAGATTAAATTACAGAATCATTTTCGTTCGAGCTTGAATTCCTTCTTCTTCGATCCGGTTTCCTTTGAATTTTGGAATGTTCCCTCGGTTCCAAAATTCATTCTTCTCTTTCCCTATTCATAGTCTTCTGGATTTTTGAGTATCCCATAGCCCCACTATATGATTTGTAAGGAAGTGAAGCTCCTTACAATAGGCATTGATTCACCAGAGATTTCTGTATCCTCGGTTTACAATGCTGCTATCTCTTGCGATACTCGAATTCTATCTTTTGAGATCGAATGTCGATTTTCTCTTAATTCTACCTCGATCTTATTTTGAAGTCACGGTTGACCGGTTAAGGTTGCCCGCGATTTATATAAGTCTAACCATTTTTCTTCTCTCTTTGAAATATATTTACCTTCATATCGAGCCTACCTTTTAGTTGAATTCTTTTGGTTAGGATCCCTCTATATTTGAATCTCTATCCTTGATTTGAAAACCATTTTTGAATCATCGGAAGAGGGAGTGTATTTTGTATCTTGTTATTAATATTAAAATGTTTTATATATTGTGTTGTTTGAGTTGTTGATGGTGGTTTGGATTTTCGATCGATTCGTCTGATAAACGCTATCGATTGGATTTCCAAAACACTTGAATAGAGCAAACTAACACAATATTATTTTAAGTATTTTTTTTTGGAATTTAATAAGTTAATTAAATTGGTTGTTTAAAATGATAATATTTGATTTTCATTTATTGTTCTATAAATAAATTTATAAACATGGTTTATAAAGTGATTTGAAAATTAAAATGAATTTAAATCCAAAATTTGAGAATTTAATTTTCGATAATTTCAAACTCTGGTTTTAAAGTTTTAAAATGTATATTATTTAAAGTATTTCCGAATAGAAATCATTTCAGGTCAGTACTCTCTTCTTTTGTCATTGGAAAATAATTTCGGTGATGACGGCCGCATCATCGACATTCATTTTCGAGTTTCGAAGTGGAGAGACCATTCAGTAGCTTTGCTACAGTTTTGTTTGGAAATTTAATTGATTTAAATTTCTTAATTATGATTTGATTTATATATATAGGTATATTATTTTAAATCTGATTTGATTTGATATATATAGTATAAACATTTATCTCTAAATGGTTTGAAATGAATCGAAAATTTAATTCTTTAATTTATATTAAAGGATGATTTTAATTATAGATAAATCCAATATTTTGAATAAATATTTAGGTATAAATAATCGAATTGGGAAAAAATTTCTTGTATAATCCTCTATTGCATTCTAATATAACTTACCTTAATTATTCAAAAGTTAACTATGTAACGAAATTTTATACAATATAAAATGATGATAAAGAAATTTTAAATAAATTTGAGTGATTATTTTGAGGATGATCAGAAGGGACACTATGCTAATAGTTGCCTTGCTTCAGTTGGTGCTGCTGTTCCTCCACCTCAGTTGAGTAGGTGTGATCTACGCCATATTTATTTGCAGCCTGGTCATTTCAGGAAGGATTGTCCTACTCAGCAGAAGGGCAAGCCGTCTGGTATTTTTGCTATTACCTCTGCTTCTTCACCTGCTCCACCTGTTCCTGCTCCTATGATAACCGAGGTACTCTTCAGGGCACCTTTTCTCTGTTTAATTTTCATGTTCGTGTTTTATTTGATACTGGAGCTTCGCATAGTTTTATTTCTGTGGATCTTTGTGATAAGTTTGAGCATCTTCTTTCTCCAATGTATTGTGTTGAATCTTTGTGTGTTAAAAATCCTATTGGTGGTCCCGCGAACCTTAATAGGATTTGTAAGCAAGTGAAACTTTTCTATTCTGGCCATAAATTTTCTCGTGATTTCTATGTTTATGGTTTTGATGCTTTTGATTTGTTACTTGGAGGTGATTAGCTAAAGAGGCATGAAGCCGTTATCTCTTGTAAAACCCGAACTGTTTCTCTTGTTGATGATCGGGGTAATTCTTTGGTTATTCAGTGTCGTATGCCTCAGGATTTTGCTGGCAGTTTTATTTTCTCTTTAGATTCTTCTCCTGGTGATCTTGATTCAACCCCTGTGGTTAAGCTCTATCCCGATGTATTTGGTGAAGTTTCTTCTTTACCTCCTAAGCGGGAAATTGATTTCCGTATTGATCTTATTCCTGGAGCTCGACCTGTAGTTCTTCCTCCCAGAAGAATGGCACCCCGTGAGAAGGTTGAGTTGAGGAAATAAATTGAGGACTTGTTCTCCAAGGGTCTGATCAGACCTAGTCATTCCGAATGGGGAGCAGCAGTGGTTTTCGTCACTAAGTCCGATGGATCTTTGAGGATGTGTGTTGATTATAGGGAGCTGAACAAGCTCACTATGAGGGACAGATATCCTATGCCTCGTATCAATGATATGTTTGATCAGCTCTATGGAGCTATTGTTTTCTCTCAGCTTGATCTTGCCTCAGGCTTTCACCAGCTCAGAGTTGCTGAGGAAAGTATTCCCAAGACTGCTTTCCGTACTGAGAATGGTTTCTATGAATGGTTAGTCATGCCTTTTGGTTTGACTAATGCTCCTGCTTCCTTTGTTGATCTTATGAATCATGTCTGCAGTGAGGTGCTTAACAAATTTGTTCTAGTCTTTGTTTATGATATTCTCGTCCGCTCTAAGTCTATGGAGGAGCATGATTTCCATTTGAACTTTGTTCTGGAGACTCCTAGGAGTCATCAGTTGAAAGCTAAATTCTCAAAATACCATTTCTGGAAGGATGAAGTCCGATTTCTTAGGCATATTGTTTCTGGTAATGGAGTTCTGTTGATCCAGTTAAAATCGTTGTGATCAATGTAATTCTTTCTTTTCCTTCTTTTTCTCTTTATCATTCAATCATTCTGTCTTTTCTGTTGTCCTTATATCTCTCCCTATTCTGCACAGGATTGGGAAACTCCTAGGACCCCGTTTGATATTCGTAGTTTTCTGGGCCTTGCCGGTCATTATCGGAAATTCATTGAGGAATTTTGCTCAGATTGCTGCACCTTTTCCTGCTTTGACTCGTAAGAATGTTAAGTTTTTACGAGAGTATCTGGGTTATTGTGGACAGATTGACCAAGACAGCTCATTTCATTCCGGTCAAGTCTACTCGTTCTGGTTCTAGTTTGGCTGAGATCTATATGAGGGAGATTGTTTGTCTCCATGGTATTCCTGTCAATATTTTTTGTGATCGTGATCCCATCTTTACCAGTCAGTTTTGGAAAGCCTTTCAGGAATCTTTGGGTACTCATCTGAATCTGAGCACTGCTTACCATCCACTGACCGATGGTCAAATGGAAAGAGTGAATCAGATTCTAGAGGACCTTCTTCGTGCTTGTGTTCTTGATTATGGAGGATCTTGGGAAGATCATCTCCATCTTGTAGAATTCACCTATAATAATAGTTATCAGGTATAATCTCAATCTTTTATTTTAATCTTGTCTTAATCCTTTATCTATCTCATTTCATCTTTTGAATTTAGGCTAGTATTGAAATGTCTCCATTTGCTGCTCTTTACGGACGACCTTTCAGATCTCCATCTTGCTGGATTGAATCCGGTAATCGTTTGGTTTTGGTCCTGAGATGATTTTGGAGGCTTCTGAGAGAGTTGAGGAGATTAAGAGGAAGATGAGGAGTGCTCAAGATAGGCAGAAGAAGTACGCTGATAGGCGTAGGAGGATTTTGGAGTTTTCTGTTGGTGATCTGGTTTTCCTTAAGGTTTCTCCCTTAAGGAATGTGATTCGTTTTGGTCGTAGAGGGAAGCTTGCTCCTAGGTTCATCGGTCCTTTTCGCATTCTGGAGAGGATTGGTTCTTTAGCTTATCATCTGGATTTGCCTGAGAAGTTTTCTGGAATGCATAATGTATTCCATGTTTCGCATCTTCGTCGGTAACTTCATGATCCATCCCTTATTGTCCAGCCTTCTGCTTTCGAGAGTATAGATATTGAGCCTAATCTGACTATCGAGAGGAAGCCACTTCGTATTGTCGATAGAGGTACGAAGCAGCTAAAAAGGAAATCTGTCGACCTGGTCAAAGTGCAGTGGAGTACTGATGATCGGGATTGTACATGGAAGACGGAGGAGAGCATGCGTGCTTCAAATTCGGAATTGTTTGTTTCAGGTACTATTCGTTATTCTACCTTATCCTATCTTTCTTTGTCGTTCTGTGTTTCGTTCCTTTTCGAGGACGAAAAGTTTTGAGTGCGGGAGAGTGTAACAACCCGTAATTTTTAACAAATATTTTAAAATTTATTTATTTGAAAACTTTGATTTTTTTATCATTAAAAATTGAAGTTTTAGAATTTTCCAATGTATTTTGGATTTTGTTTATATTTTGTTTTCCAAATATAATTAAATAATGATTTTTTGGAAAATTTATATTTTGTTCAATTTTTGTCAAACATTGATTTTCAGTGAAATGTTAAATTTCCAATCTTTTTCTTTGAAACAGTATTTGTTTCTGATAATTGTTCTGCTTTTCATTTTGTTAAAGTCTGTTTTATACTTTTTAAATTTGATAAAATTCAGCGTTTTACATGCAATTATTTTCAGTATTTTGGTTTATTTTCTATTTCATTTCTAATTTCTATATTTTCATTTTATTATTTTTAATTCTCTACTTTCTATTTTCTTTTATTTGATTTTTGGCTTGGAAATTCAAAGAGTCTTGAGTTACATGCTTTAACTTATGACTTTTCCTTTGCCTAGCCTCTTCATTTCCTAGCCGTACATTTCATTCCTCATAGCCGTCCACTTCTCTTTCATTTTCACGTACAAAACATCTGTTCCTCTTCTCATCTCACGTTTCATTTTCATTTCTATTGAGAAACAAAATTCAGTAAGTTTCCATGGCTCTCTCCTTCTCTTTTTTGTTTTCTTCTTCTTTTATTTACAAGCTTGGTTCCGCCTCTACGTCTACCATCATCAACACAACCCCTTGCCGACCATCTTCCCACCACCACCACCTCCTGTATGGCCAGCAACCCCTCACCATGATCTGATCTGACCCAGGCCGTGATCACCATGATCCAAAAATCCATCACAAAGTTGCCTTGAAAACCCTAACCGAACTCCACTATATTCATCCCCTACCTTTTGCTTGCCTCGACCACCACTAGTCCCTCCTCCAACCCCTTGCCATGGCTGACCTGACCACTGGCCGCACCACCTGATGATGATGACCTGACTGACCAAGCCCAAGCACCCAGGCCGAGCCATGATAGCCATGGCCGAACCCAAAGTGGTTGCATCCCCTTGACCTTTTGCCTTCACTTGACTTTTAACTTGCCAATCCCTTCACATACCCATCATTTCAGTCCATAGCCGCACCTTTTATCTACCATAGCCGAGCCCATTGTGGATGTGGCTGAGCCACTTGCCTTGGTTAATCAAAATTCTATCTCATTTTGAATCATACTTATTCATTGTTTTAATTTATTTTTGTGTTGAATATATATGCTTATATATGTTGTATATTTTGTTGTTACAAGACTTGGATCTTGGCTCTCCATCCACTCGTATTTGATTCGTGCTTTGTCGTGCTTTTCGGAGTTATTTGTCTTGTGTTTGATTGTTATCTCCAGCTTTAGAAGGTGAGTTTATCACTCTCGACAAATCATACTTATATAAATGTGAAACAATGTCATTTCAATTGTAGTAGTTGATATGCTATGCTATATGTTCACATCTGCCTATTATCTGACATTATATAATGATATAACCTGTTTATATACCTGTTACATCAACTGACATCATATGATATGCTTCACTGTTTATTTTAATTTTTGTTTCTCACACTGCAAGTTCCCTGTTAGTATAGAATCACTATGGATTGAAATGATACACACCCGAACGGACTTTAGAATAAGGAAAAGTCGTTATGAGCTGAAATGATAGGCTCGAGCGATTTTTATTTTATTTGACTTGGGATTGCGAGTTTGAAATGATAAAACCCGAGATTTTAATTCATTACAGATTGAAATGATATATTATCCGTATTCAATTGACCTAGGTTAGAAAATATTATACAGAGTCGTGGTTAATTTTAAATATAAAGATTTTCTGAAAAATGTAAGTATTTGGAATTTAAATATATGAGATTTTAACTTAAACTGGATTTAAATGATTTAAATAAATTTTATAGTGATTTTCTGTAAGGTTAAATTGTATGAGTTATTAAATGATTGAAAACGTAAATAAAATGTGATTTAATTTAATATTTGAAATTTTGATTTAAATGGAAATTTTGGCTTAACTTGGTAATAAAATATTTTATTTATGAAATGGATATTTTTAAAAGTAAATAAAATATCTAGCTGTTTGTTAAATTAAAAGTTAAGCAAATTAAATGAAATTTTGACTTAATAAATAAATTATGGTTTAATTTAGATATTTTATTTATAAATGTTATTTTATTTAAATCATAAGTGAAATGATATCCAAATAAATAATTTTGAAAAGTGATATATGTTTGATAAGTTAAAAATGAGAAAAGTTGAAATATATTGTTTTAAATTGTTATAATAAACTTATAACAGTAACTGTAACAGTTTACAAATGCTGCTGTTTCTGAAATGAACTGTTTTCTGAATTACTATTATACCTACTGTAACAGTTTATAAATGCTGCTATTTCTGAAATGAACTGGTTTCTGAATTACTATTATACATACTGTAACAGTTTATAAATGCTACTGTTTCTGAAATTAAACTAAGTTCTGAAATACTAAAATACTTACTGTAGCACTTTGTAAGTGCTGCTGTTTTTGAAATTGATAATGTTTTGAAATACTACTATATCTACCGTAACACTTTATAAGTGCTGCTATTTCTGAAAATACAATGTTTTGAAATTTTGCAATTAAATGAATGAACTCAGAAAATGCTATAATTCTGGAAATTGAATATTTGATTTGAAAGGATATTGACTTCATATTTAAATGGTTTAAATGAATTATTTTGATTTGGAATATAAACCATTTTTGAAATTTATAACCACGGGTTATAATAACGATTGGTTGTTAAAGAGACCGGGATCGGATATGGACGTACTCTCTGTCGATACCGAAAACCACTTTAACAACTGTGTACGCGGTGGAGATTCCAGAATGAAGTAGGATGGTGGCAACGATCCTATATGAGGTATAAACGTGGACCCGACTCCCGTGAGTTGGCAAAAGGTGGCTATAACAGGAGCGATTCCAGGCCACTGAGGTAGCCCCTCTGATCGGACACATTCCATCGTATACCATTCTATTACTTTGTGATTGATTAGGTGCACCCTTTGATTTTTGGGATTGTGGCTCGAGGTGGGCGGTAGTGGCTGCTATGCGTTACCACCGGTCCGGATGCATAATTGGTATATCTACCCTAGCATTGCCTCGTTGTGCCGTGTCACCTACCATAGCGAGCTTTACTACGAGTTTGTATTTGTGTCGTACCTATGGAGTATCCTCTGGTAGCCTCCCGATCTGGAGGTACTACGGTACTGTATAGACTATGGGCACTATTATGTGTTTAGGTGGAAAATGTAAAGCCTTAACGCTATGTTTAAGTAAGTTTTAGACATTATTATAATATCGTATATTACTACATAGTAAATAGTTTAACAGATCCTTAAAGGATGGGCGATCCCAAGCATCCTTTAAGTTACTTGTGCATTTTTATTACAGTTCACTTGAGTTGGTTTACATTGTATAAGTATGTATGTCCTGACTCGAGTGTTTTGTGTTTTGCTTTACGCTTGGGTCAAACTGAGTTGTACCGGTATTC
Source organism: Allium fistulosum (assembly GCA_030737815.1). Taxonomy (NCBI): domain Eukaryota; kingdom Viridiplantae; phylum Streptophyta; class Magnoliopsida; order Asparagales; family Amaryllidaceae; genus Allium; species Allium fistulosum. Next base: position 424,635,373 of record CM060908.1, read on the forward strand.
GAGACTCACCTTTGGAGTTGGAGCTTCGCTTGGATCCATTTATTGATTCTGCTTTCAGTCATTCAGTTGATTCCAGTGATATATTCAGATCTTGTATTTGACTATTGTATTGAGACATCTTTGTATTTGTGACCTCTGTTGTATCTTGTTTAACTCTGTTATATATATGGTAGCTTCATGAACTACTATTCTTTTGTTTCTGCTACATTATTGTTATATTACTCTGTGTCTGTGATTCTGTGATTATTTATTTACTGTATGTATTGAGTTTTGCCAAATTTTATTTACAATCTATTGTTTTGAATTATTCAAGTCCGACATGTGTGGATGTATTGTCGATTTGAATGGTCCAAAATAGTGGGTCGTTACATTATTCAATATGCTATGCGTAATCTTAGGCCTGTAAACGGTCAGATACGTATTTGAAAAGTGTCATATCCGTTTGCGTATCCGAAGTCAATTTCAGATATCAGATATTCATAGTTGCGAATGGAGACAGATTTCTGATATTTATCGGATATTTTTCGACCAGTTCACAAATGATGAATCTAAATAAACAACAGAGGATTTTGATTCATTATTAATCCATTTCAGCACTAAAAATATGAATATAATAAATATGCTAAGAAAAATAATTTGAAGCATTAGATATTGATTTTTATACACATATAAATATTTTTTACCTAGATAAAATAAAAATGACAATCATTATACATACTAACATACATAAAAATATAACTATAATCTTGGTAAAAACCAAATGGATTATTTTCGGACGCGGATATTGTCATATATGTATTCATATCTATTTTTCAGATAATTTTTCATATTTCGGACACAGATACAGATGGATTTCGGATTTTTCGGATAGTCATTCATAGCCCTAGTGTATGTTTAGGTGTGATACTCATTACAGTTTCACACTATTTAGGTATATTGTTACTATTGGTTATTTTGTTAATTGCAGCAGCATCTCTCATTTAACAAATGGCTTTTAAAAGATGGATTTTGCTTGTTAACTATAATCATTTATCGTATTTTTGTGAGAATTCTTTGTTTAATCCTTTTAGGACTTGGTACATTTCTCATCTAAAACGTTCTACTACGTCTGACTGCAGGAAGGAAATGAACTACTGAAATTGTTGCAGTTGAGATTTTGGCAAAGTTTACTGTTTCACATCGGCTTGACATACCATAAAAATGTCATTTAACTGCCTGAACAAATGAAAATTCTTAGTAGCATGCAAAGGTGTATTTTTGTTCTCGGTGTTGGAACCTGCCTTTTTCGATTTTAATGAGACAACTATATATTTCAAACTATATACTTGCTGTCAATTATTATTGCAGGAATCTACAAACAAAAGCTATTATCATATCGTCAACAAACAAAGCTCAAGCTCTCAAGTATATTAATTATTATTTCCGGTTAGATATTTTTGTACAATCTCTGATATGATGATAAACACACACACAAATAGTTTTTGAAAAACCATGTTCTATAAATATAAAATATCTTTTACTATTTAAAGATATAAAAGTATTTTCAAAAATTATAAATATCTCAAGTTCAGAATCACTAAAATAAGGAAGAGGAACAAAACAGTACAAGTTCAGACGTCTGAACCTTTATTTAGCCGTCTGTCTTCAATGACAGACGTCTGATAATAAAGTTAAGACGTCTGTACTCTCTGAATTAATATTTCCTATTTTAACTGAACACAGACGTCTAATAATTTGATACAGACATCTGTCATAAATGACAGACGTCTGAATTAAACATCAGACGTCTATATTCACTGAAATTGTTTCCTCTGCCTCTTTGAATTTTTAAACTTACTTAGCCATCTGAATATTTTTCTCAGACATCTGAACTTGACGAACTGAAGCATCTCTTCATGAAAAATCAAATTTTGAACAGTTGTCTTCTTCACCAAGAGTTGCACTCCTTCTAATGGTTGCAACTATTGAATTAAAACTATTCAATACTATAAATAGAGATGAAAATCCACTATTTCAATAACCAATTCTTTCTACCTAATCTTGCTTTATATTATTATAATCTCAAGTGATTTTCAAATCTCTACTTCCTACAATTGAACATTCAAATCATCATATGAAGAAGATTATAGGAAGGGTGTACTATAATGACTATATTCGTGTTACTCAAGAACACACAAGTCAAGAAACAATTTATAAATTGTATTTGAAGTCCTATTCGGTTGCTTAGGCGGAAAAGTCCTGTTCGGTTGCTCAGGCGGTGTAATACCTGTTCCTCTGGGTTAAGTGAGGGTTGTTAGAGAAATTCCAGAAGGAGTCTGGGACTGGACGTAGAACGGGAAGTTCGAACCAGTATAAAAATCCCTGGTGTCATTTTTATTACTGCTATTTACAATTATTTATAATTCCGCACTTGCTAGACTAGTTTAACTATATTATCGATCCATATAGACTTTCATTTGGTATCAGAGCAAGGTCATCACATAACTATAACACAGTTATCTGATATTTAAATAATATGGACAATAACACTAGCAACAGTTTTACTGAGGGACAAGCCACTACACGACCACCATTGTTTAACGGATTAAATTATAGTTATTGGTCAACTAGAATGAGAATTTTTATGCAAGCTAGTGGATTTGAAACCTGGAATATCATTCAAACTGAATATACTATTCCTACTACAGAGTATGCTGCATGGTCTAATACACAAAAACTAGATGCTACTGCAAACGCAAAAGCAATGAATATGTTATTTTGCGCTTTAGACAAAAATGAATTCAATCGAGTCAGTATTTGTAAAACTGGATATGAAATTTGGAATACACTTAAGGTTACACATGAAGGAACAAACAAAGTAAAAAAAAGCAAGATTTCTATGCTTAAAAACCAATTTCAAAATTTTAGAATGAAGCAAGGAAAAAGTATTAGTGAAATGTACTCTAGATTCCAGGATATCTATCATTCACTATTAGCTTTAGAAGTTACTTATACTCAACCTGATATTGTTTCAAAAATCCTTAACTCTTTAACTGATGAATGGGAACGAAAAGTCTTAGCTATCGAGGAAGCTAATGATATTTTAACCATAAAAACAAAAGAGTTAATAGGAAATCTAATGTCCTATGAAGTAAATTTACAGGCAAGACGAGCACAAGCACAGGACAAGAAAACTATCGCTTTCCAAGCAGAAAAAGAAGATCCTGAATCAGAAGACGATATGGCATTTATAGCTAAGAATTTCAAAAAGTTTTTGAAATTCAAAAAGAGCAATAAATTTGGAAATAACAAGGGTTTCAATAAGCCATCAAGCTCATCTCTTGAATGCTACAAATGTCACAAGAAGGGCCACATAAAGAAAGATTGTCCTGATCGGAAGAAAGAAAATAATCTCAAAAAGGACAAATATAAAAAGAAGCAAGCCTTTTCAGTTACATGGGATGATACAAAATCTTCTTCGTCAGACAGTGATAGTGACAGTGATTCAGAACAAGCCAACGTTTGTTTTATGGCAACAAATGATGATGTAAGTGATCTAACTTTTGACAATTTAATTGAAATAAACTCTGAATTGTTAGATAAACTTAGAATTCTGAAGAGTAAATATAAAGATGCTTTAGGAAAATTAAATAGAACTGAAATAGAAACTGACATGTTAAAAGATGAAAAGAAAATATTAGAGGAAGAGTTAGTAAAATCTCAAGAATCTTATGTTAATATAACATCTCAATTCACTGATTTAAGTAGTGAAATGGAAAGACAGAAATATGAGAATGTTAAATTAGCAAAAGAGAATTATGATTTAAACTTAAATATTAAAACACTTGATATAGAAGTATCAAATCTTAAAACAAAACTGGAAAATATTTCTAAAAATGTTTCTAAATTTAACAGTGGAAGAGAGAGTCTCTCTAAAATAATTGAGAATTCTCAAACCTGTTCAAATAAAAAGGGGTTAGGATATAAAAAACCGATACAAAAGCATTCTAAAAATAATGGTTCATTATATACTAATTTTAAGAAAAAGGAATCTATACCTGCTCAAAAATCTTCTTCTAAAGTTGTTCATCCAAAATCAATTATGAGTTGGGTTCCAAAAACTAATAATAATTTGATTAGGAATAACTACATTAAATCTTTCATTATGTCTGTACATAAGAATGAAAATTTTATTTTTAAAGGGAATTCTAAACACAACTGGGTTTGGCTTTCTAAGATTTAACCCTTAGGACCCTAACGGAGGAAGTGGGTACCAACAGAATTTCAATATTTTTTGCAGGTACCAATTAAGAAAAGAGGAAAATGGATTATAGACAGTGGTTGCTCAAAACACATGACATGCAACAAAAATATGTTAACAAACATTATCTACTCAGATGAAGGATCTGTCACTTTTGGAGATAATTCCAAAGGTTACATCATCGGCAAAGGCAATGTGAGCAATGATGGTACATCTAATTTACCTCTTATTACAAATGTTTTATTAGTTAAAAATTTAAAACACAACTTACTGAGTATTAGTCAATTATGTGATAAAGGTTTTAACATAGTATTTTCTGAAAATAAATGCAATATTTTTTATCTAAATAAAAATCTTATTTTCGAAGGAGTTAGAGATCGTAATATTTATATTTTGAATATGAAAATCAATCATAATACAAATATGTGCTTATTAGTCAAAGAAAATGATCCTTGGCTATGGCATAAAAGATTTTGTCATATAAATTTCAAAGCTATTAATAAATTATCCAAAAACGATTTAGTAAAAGGTTTACCTAAAATGAATTTTAAAGTAAATAGCATTTGTGATGCTTGTCAACTAGGAAAACTAACTAAATCTTCTTTTAAATCTAAGAAAATCATCTCAACATTACAACCTCTTGAGTTGGTACATCTAGACTTATTTGGACCAACTCAAACTCAATCTATCAATCACAATAGATATGTTTTTGTAATAGTTGATGACTTCTCTAGATATACATGGACTTTATTTATGAAAAACAAAAGCGATACTTTTGAAATTTTCAAAATCTTTGCTAAATGAATTCAAAATATTAAAAATCTAAAAATTAAAAACATTAGAAGTGATCATGGAGGTGAATTTGAAAATGAAATGTTTGAGAAATTTTGTAATAAGAAAGGAATATTTCATAACTTTTCATTTCCAAGAACTCCTCAACAAAATGGAGTTGTTGAACGTAAAAATAGAACACTTCAAGAATGTTCTAGGACTTTATTGAATGGAACCACTCTTCCAAAACAATTTTGGGCAGAAGCCGTTGCTACTGCTTGTTATGTCCTAAATCGTGTCTCTATTCGACCTTTAACTAAACACACTCCATATGAACTTCTCAACGGTAAAAAACCTAATATATCTTACTTTAAAGTTTTTGGTTCGAAATGTTTTGCTTTAAATACGAAAGATCAACTAGGAAAATTTGATCCAAAATCGGATGAATGTATATTCATCGGATATTCAGAACGAAGCAAAGCATATAGAATCTATAATAAAAGAACTAAAATAATTGAAGAAACACTTCATGTATCATTTGATGAAAATTTCAAAATTAACACAAATGATGATGAAGATATTATAATTAATTCTAATTCCAATATTGACAACAATATACCTGAAAACACTTCTTCTGAAAATCAAATTGAAAAGGAATTAAAATCTCCACCAAGAATTTTAAAAGATCATCCAATACAAAATATAATAGGAGAAATTGATGAAAGAGTCAAAACACGTAATCAACTAAATCAAATTGGTCAAATAACATGTGGTTTACATTAATAATATACTTCCTATTCCTCTGGTTTCCCTAAAAACATTCTAAAATTATTCATGGCTTACATTTTCTAATTACTATCAACCATCCATTCTTTCATATATTATGGTAAAGTATCAAGTGTATATATAGTCTTCCGACTTTTGGCTTTCAAAGACATCCTACATTTTCAATCCCCTTCAAATTTTAAACAATGGAATTCCTTCTTGCTATATTTCTTGTCATCATTGCTGGGTCACATTCTGGATACTATTCAAATTCAGAGTATTCTCCTCCAACTACATCTTCCTCCAAATTTGACACCCATACTCCATTAAATGAACCCCTTCATAGTAATGGAAAAGAACATTCTGGACATACACCTAACCGGAAGAAAGCCAAGAAATGTCTTGACCTCTTACCACGAACTAAGGAGAAGATTCATAATATTCACCACAATCAACAAAATATTATCAATCTACAAAGGGATATGTACTATGAGCAACGGATTAACTCTAGAAAACTTAGCTTACTAGAATCCATTGCAATAAAATTCTGTGGAAAAGATATCCCAAGAGATATTGTTGCTGAACCTATTTTATACTCTCAACCAACATCATCGGGTTGGAATTCTTGGCAACAAAGTCCTCAACAACCACCTATTTCTCCAAATTCTTGGGAGTGTCAACCTCAGTGGTCGCCAAATAAACCATTTGACGATAATAATCAAATCGGATTATATAATGAAAAGTCTCCGAAATCTCCAAAAACTCCGAAGACTTCAAAATAAAGTATATATATATATATATATATATATATATATGAGATTTATGATTGTTCATTGTGTTTTTATATGTATGTACTTTAAAGAAATATATATATGTGTGGTTATTTTTTAACTTAAAATGGTTAAAATACTAAAAATTAGCCACACAGACGTCTGGGAAAATATATCGGACGTCTGACTTTAGTCTAAAAAGTTTTTAATTCTCTGTCCCTGTTTGAGTCATCTAAAAATTATGTCACAGACGTCTGTAATGGAATTTAGACGATTGTAACAAAAATTTAGACGTCTGAATTTAGTTCAAAATGTTTTTTACTCTCTGTTTCAAATTTATACCTCTGAGCCGTCTGAACAAAACACTTCAGACGTCTGTCATCATATTTAGCCGTCTATTATAAATTTGAGACGTCTAACTCTATTGATTTTTTCAAACTATTTTTTAATTTCTACAGAACATCAGACGTCTTAGCATTTTTTAGACGTTTGAAACGATGTTGAAATCAAAAACATATAAATCAAAACTAATCAGCCCCTTCTTCTCACGTCTATCCATTTCGTCAATTCTCAAATCCAAATCAAAACCCTAACTCTCTCTAAAACAATGCCGCCTAAAACAAAATCCAAAAACAAAAAAGGAGAATCTTCTCAACCATCTCCTCACGTTCTTCCAACTGATGAACAAATCGAAGCTTGGCTTTATCACGAACCCAGGAGTATGGCTCGATTCAAATATCTCTCTTCTCTGTCTTCATTTCATGGTATATTCCACGACCTCGACCACTTTCCTACTTATAGAATTAAGTTATTTACTGATAGGTCTAACATCACCAGTCTCATTGACTACAAAGACAATCAAGTAAATATATGTAGGCTTAGTGTTCTATTATTTCTAGCCAATGTCAATAATCCCAAAATTAGGCTTCATAAAGAAAAAGGAACGCTATGGACAAGCGTATTTGGAAATATTCTGAAAATAACTCCGGATGACATTGCACAAATTTTGAAATGTTCCAACGACGGGATAGAATTGGATGATTTAAAGTTAGAAGGTGATGATCTTAATCAAATAGAATATCATCTTTTCAAACCCGGACAGTCTAAAGATAGGTCGAATCATCTTCGTCCACGACCTAGATTGTTACTACGAATGCTAATTAAAACAATTTTCCCCCGGCAAGGAAGCCACGAAATAATTTACGATCATGAGGATAAAGCACTTCAAGCAATCTTTGGAAATCAACAGATTAATTGGGCACAATATTTTTATGATGAGTTTCGTACTTATCATGATTCTAAAAAGAGATCACTTATCTATGCTCCTTACATTACCCGGATACTCGCTGATTTTTCCATTCAAAGTCCGTCTATTGAATTTGAAAAGATTAAAGTGTCCAATATTCGATTTTTTTAGCCTTATGGGATTACCAGAATCCCCTCCAGTATATCTAACCTATCCTAATTATAAAGCACAACAACTAGCACTCCAAAAACAAAAAGGAAAAACTAAAATGGATACCTCTGGTCCCGATGGAGAAGAACCAAATATTGGAGATAAGGGAGATAATGGAGATGAAGAACAAGATGAAGACGAGAATGATGAAGCCATAGAGCAAACTTTTATCCAAAGTTCAATTCAAGAAAACTCCGATATTGAACAAATTTCTGGAAATTTAAAAAGCTATACCAAAAGTGAGAAGCTCAAATCCGATATCATCATTTCTAAAAATCAAAAGAAGCTTTCTCATCAAATTGCCCAAGGTTTTTCATCCATAAACTCTAGATTTGATAATCTCGATACCAAAGTAGAAGAAAATGCAAGAGAGATGAAGAATGTTAAGACTATTCTATGACGTATGTGGAAGAACTCTTATGGATCTTCACCTCCTCCCTCTCCAACATGAGGAGACGCTTAGACAAGATACTTCTCTTCTCTTTGGCTTGTCTACTCTCTACTTTGTTTTGTTAATTTCAAGTATGGTTTGTAATCTTTAAAACCTCTCTTTTGTGTACTGTTTGCATACTTTTGTCATTTTTTTGTCACTTCTGTATAACTTGTCATATGATGGTCTATATGTGACTTATTCTATAACTGATGTATCTTTTTGTATAAATGTGTATTTCTGTCCTATATCACTAGTTCTCTTTGTTTAGTATATTAAGATGTGGAACCTGTTCAACAATGTGTTGTATCATCACATTTCTAAACCCCTTACAAATTTCTTTTTGTTAATGACAAAGGGGGAGAAAATTAATCATTCTGCTATATAAACTAGTCATATTGACAGGGGAGCAAAAGGTATGTTTTATACTAATCATTGAATTTTATAGTTGTCATCATCAAAAGGGGGGAGAATGTTGGAACCTGCCTTTTTCGATTTTAATGAGACAACTATATATTTCAAACTATATACTTGCTGTCAATTATTATTGTAGGAATATACAAAGAAAAGCTATTATCATATCGTCAACAAACAAAGCTCAAGCTCTCAAGTATATTAATTATTATTTCCGGTTAGATATTTTTGTACAATCTCTGATATGATGATAAACACACACACAAATAGTTTTTGAAAAACCATGTTCTACAAATATAAAATATCTTTAACTATTTAAAGATATAAAAGTATTTTCAAAAATTATAAATATCTCAAGTTCAGAATCACTAAAATAAGGAAGAGGAACAAAACAGTACAAGTTCAGACGTCTGAACCTTTATTTAGCCGTCTGTTATCAATGATATACGTCTGATAATAAAGTTAAGACGTCTGTACTCTCCGAATTAATATTTCCTATTTTAACTGAACACAGACGTCTAATAATTTGATACAGACATCTGTCATAAACGACAGACGTCTGAATTAAACATCAGACGTCTGTATTCACTGAAATTGTTTCCTCTGCCTCTTTGACTTTTTAAACTTACTTAGCCATCTGAATATTTTTCTCTGACATCTGAACTTGACGAACTGAAGCATCTCTTCATGAAAAATCAAATTTTGAACAGTTTTCTTCTTCACCAAGAGTTGCACTCCTTCTAATGAATGCAACTATTGAATTAAAACTATTCAATACTATAAATAGAGATGAAAATCCACTATTTCAATAACCAATTCTTTCTATCTATTCTTGCTTTATATTATTATAATCACAAGTGATTTTCAAATCTCTACTTCCTACAATTGAACATTCAAATCATCATATGAAGAAGATTATAGGAAGGGTGTACTATATTGACTATATTCGTGTTACTCAAGAACACACAAGTCAAGAAACAATTTATAAATTGTATTTGAAGTCCTATTCGGTTGCTTAGGCAGAAAAGTCCTGTTCGGTTGCTCAGGCGGTGTAATACATGTTCCTCCGGGTTAAGTCAGGGTTGTTAGAGAAATTCCAGAAGGAGTCTGGGACTGGACGTAGAACGAGAAGTTCAAACCAGTATAAAAATCCCTGGTGTCATTTTTATTACTGCTATTTACTATTATTTATAATTCCGCACTTTCTAGACTAATTTAACTATATTATCGATCCATATAGACTTTCACTTGGGTCCAGTTTTAATAGCTTCTGTGTTAGATTTTAAATATATTATTATTACATAATAATTTCTTTTTAAAAAATGGTTATAAAATTGTATGTTAAGTTGTATAATGTGTAATAGATGAATGAATATTGACTCCTCTTATTTTTTTTGTAATCAGTGTTTACTCTATTTTGCAACATTTGCTTTACTGTGCATATGAAGTTTGCTATCAAGTTTATTTCTCATTTTTGTAGAATTATGAAAGTTAATGGATGCTTATATATCCACATCTTTATTCAAAGTCATTTTTGAATATTCGTATTAACAACAACGGATGTAAACATATATTAGATGTTACTTAATCCGTTGATTGGTAATCTAAAAACGTAAAGCTAAATGATTATAGAAATGAAAAGAGAAGAGAAAATGATGATGATAAATAGTTTTGAACATTACATATGCATTAAATGCGTATAACATAACCTATAACTTAATAAGATGATAAACACATATATCAAAATATAAAATATAAAGAACAAAACAATAATCTTGGGAGAAACTGAATGTGAATATTTATCTATTCCTTGAATTTCAGATTGACTTATTTTGGAGGGTAAAAGAAGCATTGTATAATGTTGGCATCATTATCTTTATTTTGTTTGATACAGGGCCAATGCTATATGGATTTGGACCCAATGAGAATTTAAAAAATCCAACCGTTGTCAAGAATTTACTGTTAGAAAGAACAAATGTTCTATTTACTAATTATTTTAAAAATTATCATCATTGCCGTTCTATTTGAAATCATGGCACTTTAGTTTCATTTTGAAGCATATGCAAAGGGACAATTATATTATTGTTAGTTTTTTAACATTAAAAATTTTATGCAACAAAATTAATGAAAAAACATTGCGCTTACACAACAAAAATTTAGATATTACGCACCGGCAACGTCTTCATAATTCATATGATTTGTGTGTCCTCTACACACACAGGAGTTCATTGACACGCCAAACAGTACAACATCCCATTTATCTTTTGATTTACACCTCAAGTTTTTTATTAGATAATGTTTCTTTCTCTTTTTTCACTCACATCATTATTTAAATAAAAACTTGGGATGGAAATTAGAGGGCAATTGGGGTGCTCCACTGTTTGAGGTGTCATTGAACCCTTCACACAAACATATATAATTATTTGCCTCAATACAGAATAGTGTTTCGATTTACAAAATTACAAACCAAGTTCTCAACTAAAATGTAAAAATTCTATAAATTTTATGCATTGTAAATAAAGAGTGTGTTTGATTTACCGGTCTTACTTGATCCCCAACAAAGCACGAATAATTTTGCCCTATTATCGAATTCAAAATACAAAATCCGATGAAGTGTATGCTTGTACAAATTGACCAAATTACAGAAATTCATAGTGCACACTCATGTACCTCTTGACAATATTACAAACTAAGCTCGTTTTAGGTCTGTGAATATGTACGTGAAAAATCTAAAATCTGTCCGTACGTACATGCGAAAACAAGAAAAATACTTGATATTCGAAAAATAATTCGGATATGGATACAGATATGATGATATCTGTATCCAAAAAAAGACATTCTGATATGAACTTAATTTTTTATTTTAAAGAAGTACATGGTTAAAATGAGTAAATCAAAGATCTACGTGAAAAATGTAATTTTTACTGAAATTTTATTGTTTTTGAATTCAAATCAATTTTACTTTTTGTAAGAAATGAATTTAACATTTAGTAACTTTCTCTTGAGGAAATTCATTTAATGTTAGCAGGTTAGTATTAAATGATCTGAATCATTCAATGTCTTCTAGTATGTTACCTATGAATATTTAGATTATTACTAGTGTTCATTTTTCTTTTGAAAAGGTTTAATTTAGATTTGAATAAAGGTACAAGTTTTTATTGTCCTATGATTTTTTAGTTGTGTGGTTATAAGACTTTGATTTTAATCGAAAAATGGAACTTTAAAATTAAGAACTGCATTTTAAAAAATGCAGTTTTAAATGGAAAATCTAATTTCTAATTGAATATACAAATTTTAAATTAAGAAAATACAGACTTTAAACTAATATTTTTAAACAAATATTATAAATTTTCATATAAAATGTTTTTGAATACCAGAAATGTTAGGGTTATCCAAGGATCTTTACATAATTAGATTTGAGAAGAGATAAAAGTGAAGAAAAACAGTACACAAATAATTTCCTTCAAACAAAACTTTGTTAAATTCACCAAAAGATTACAAAGAAACTTTAAAATTGAGAACTGATCTCAATTCCAAAATCCTAAAACAATAATTCTCCTCTATCATAATGAACCATAAACATGCATATTTATGATAGTATGGTGTGATCTCCGTCGTTGGATCAAAGCCCTACAAAAATCTACAGTGGAAACTTTAAAACACCTAAAAAAAATTGCCTATGGAAATATGAACCTAATTTGCTTTAGAAAATGCCCATCCAGTTGTCTAGAAAAACTCATCAATTGACTAGTAACGGTCGAATGGTAGAGAATTCCAATCAATTGGAAACAAAGGTGCACTTGGGCTAGAATTGTCCCAAATTTCAATCGACTAGAATAGTTTATTAGTCGACTTGAAAGATTTCCATCCGACTGGTAGCTTAGTCCAGTTGATTGGAAGCCTATAACTTACGCTACAAGCTTCTGGCCTCCTTTTTCTCTCCATCTCTTCGTCGCTGCTCCTTCTCCGCCTCTCCAAACGACGCATCGTCTTTACCCATATGTTTGTAGTGCCTTCTTCTTCGATTTAGAAATATCGTAATCGTCGCCTTATTATAATATTTCTATTGCTCATATTTTTCGCAAATAATCAGCAAGCCCAATTAAAGGCACTCTGGCCCAATCACAACTAGCCCAACAAACCTATGGTTGGCCAAGTCAAGGCCCAACCCAAGCCCCTGGACTCAAACCAGCCCTTCACCCCAGCAAGACGCCATGGTAAAGCTTAGCCTCTTCAAGCTACCTACACAAGACCAGGACTGGGCCTAGATCAATCCCTCTTGGCTTCTCTACATTGGAATTCTAGCAACAGCTCAAGACCAAGATCGAACCCAGATCAGTTCCGCCCGGCTCCTTTACATTTTACTTCTAGTAGGCACTAAAGGCCACCACGACCTTCACATGAACAAGACCAGGACCGGGTCTGGATCAATCCCGCCAGGATCTTCTACATCAGAGCTTCCATGCTGCCAGATACAACCGATGCTTCGCCTCCTTCCTGGATGCCCCGCATCTGATCCATTGACTTCCTTTCACACGTGGTACTTAGCTAAATTCCAAGCCTATTCCATGTTGCCAACATCCGGTCAGTCGACATTCAGTCGACTGACTAGGCCATGTAGGCACTCAAGTGATAGATAGGGCTGTCCATCCATTGGCACCACTAGTGGGGCAACTGATTCGATGGGGCTTAGCATCAGCATTAAATGAACATTTAATACAAACCTACATGTTTTACAGAGGGGTAATGAGTGCTTTCTCATCCATTGCCCATCTTCTGATCTACTTTACAACTACCGACCATCCACCTCTACAATCAAATCAACGGTCAAGCTCGATTCTCGCCTTTTCTCATAGCATAATCTCAACCATACATTATCCATTCTAGCTACTATAAATACCCCATGCAGTGATACTTCAAAGGGGTTGGGAACATAAAACTAAGGTTGAAAGCATAAAACTAGAGTTGGATTCGAGATACTACACACAATTCAGTGTTCTTGATACCACATAAGTCCTTGCGGTTGCATGGCATTGTTAGTCTTGAGTGGTTTATTTTCTTATTATTCTCTTGTAATTCCTCATGGTTGTAAGGAAAGCATATAGTAAGAGAACTTCACAGTGGATGTAGGCGGTTTTGCCGAACCACTCTATATCTTGTGTTATTTATATTCTAGTTGTGTATTTAACTCCTCATATTCCATTTTAAGCCTAGTGATTAGTGAGTAACTTTTGCTCTTCATATGCATCTCGTTTTATTCTGAGGTTGGCTAGGAAATTAGTCGATATTTTGACGCTAGAAGGAGGGCCTTCCCTTAAAAAGCTCTCCTTTTTCCACACTCTTGCTTTGTAAAGGTCTAGTTCGATTTGCTACCATGAGCAATTTTCCACCGTTTGAAGGTAACAACTCCAATGGGCATGAAATTAACGGTGACACTCTTGCTAGTGCTGTCCAGCCCAACTCAGGCTCTTACGAGGAAAGATGGCCTGCTATGATGCTGCAACTATCAAACATGGGTCAGTTGGCCCCATTGGTCAATGGCTTGAGAACACGGTTGGATGCTCAAGCAACCGTCAACTTCGTCCCTCCAGCTCCTCCAACAATCGACCAGGTCGTTCAACCTGCTCGCAAACAGATGCCTCCCGACGGCTACGATCTCCTAAGCATGGCCGAGGCCTAGGAGAGGGTGGTGCAAAAAATCACCTGATGAACGTTCCCGTCAATCCTAGGAGGTATGCCGCGTGCGTTCCTAGTCAAATTAATCTCTCCATGGAAGTGGCTCGCTGGTTTGGCCATACTATCGTCGTTCCTCTTTAGCGGAACATCCACCAGCACTTGCTCAACCACGAACTTACATTTGACCGTCTTAATGGCACCCTCCGCTATCAGCAGAGCACGTATGACCCCTTCGACGCACTCCCAATCTTACGGGATAGAGCGGGTCATGCGTTCCAGATCCCCCTTGGTGCATAGAGGGAGATTCCCTGCTTGTCCTCGCCATTCTCTGTTCCTCGCCGATTTCTTACTCCGCCCCAGTGCAGATTTAGCCCTTAGCCTATAGTTGGCCAAAACATTCCGCAATAGGCCACTGCCAGCCTCAGGGAAGAAATGCGCGCCCTTCACCAACAGCTTAACAGAGTGCAGGCCCGTGGCGTTAGGAGCAAGGCATTCTTAGACGATGAGAACGGGGAACCATTTTCTAGTGAAATCTTGGATACTTACATCCGTTGGTAGTATGCTTTGCTGTCAATCAACAAGTACGACGGGAGTAAAGACCCATCCGACCACATCACGATATTCAACCCCATCACCCGGGCTGCACAGCTCTCCGACTCCGCAAAGTGTTTTTGCTCTTCCCCTTTACCCTTACAGAACCGGCCTTCTGCTGGTTCTTGCACCTACATTCAACTAGCATCCACTCTTAGGTCCAACTATGCATGGACTTCAAAATTTGTTTCATCATGTCTCAAATGCATGTGATGTTGGCCAGCAAGCCAGGCAATTTCAAGCAGGGTCCTTTCGAGAGCATGCGGTCTTATGTCAGCCACTTCAACAAAGAGTCCACCCGAGTTAGGGGTGTGGATGTCAACAACTTAGTCGTAGCCTTATACTCAGGGGTTCGGTACAAATCCAGGATGTGGAGAGAACTCCAGAAGTAGCCAGCTTCATCCCTACCTAACTTCTATCGTCGAACGAAAGACACGACGAGGATGGAAGACGGAGATCTTTCAAATAGCGACAGCGAGGCGAGGCGCCTCGCCCAGATCAGTCCTCGCAGCAACAATGATCGTCGCAACAGCGATCGTCAAACTGACGCCCGAAGGCATCTAGAGAATAGTCCTCCATATAGGCCCAATTATAATAAGTACTTTCACTTGAACATGGACATCACTACCATCTACCTCGCCACCAAGAACCATGTGTGGTATCAAAGGCCCGCCACCATCAGGGACGGGAAGCAAGAGGAAACTTGTGCCAATAGTAAGTTCTATGAGTTCCATCAAGTCAACGATCACTCCATAATAGACTGTCGTGTGCTCAAGGACGAGATCGAAAGACTCATTTAAGAAGGCATACTTTTGGAATTTGTTCGTCATCAGGTCGAACAAAGGGCGAATCAAGAAAGAACGAATCGCCCCTATGGCCCAACACAAATGTCCAAGCCATCACCGATGTCTTAACCATATCGGAGGACCGCTTGTGGCAGGCACTAGCCGGGGGCCCAGTCCTACAAAAATAGGTAGGTACTACATGGAAAGTTTACTCATTAGAGTCTCGGGCGTCCAAAGCACCTCGGTTGGGTTAGATCGACCGATCAACTTCACGGCCAAAGACAAGACAACCGTCTCTTACCCCCATCATGAACCTACCATCATCACTCTTGTCTTTACCAACTCAAATGTGCACCGGACCTTCATGGATGAGGGAAGCTCGGTCAATGTCGTGTTCAGGAATGTGGATGAATCCCTCAGGCTTCCTGCCTCCAGTCTCACCTCATGCATCTTGCCCATTTATGGCTTTGGGGAGTGTAGGCATTGTTTCGATGGGCACAACCTTGCTTAGAACAACATTCGGTCAAGAGCCCCTCGCTACGAAGATCTAGGTAAACTTTGTAGTAGTTAATTGCCCATATGCTTATAACATATTAATAGGATGACTAGAGCTTGCCAAGCTGGATACAACCATCTCCTACAATCGCTTCATCATGAAGTTCCCATCCAAGACGGGGTCGACGAGATCAGGGGAAATCGGCAAAAGGCAAAGGAATGTTACAGAATTTCCCTTAGCTAAGCAAAAAAGGAGTTCTCATGCTACAACAAGAGCATCCGACGATCAACAGTGGTTTTCTTAACAAATCCATCGGGCCGACAAATGCTCAGGTCTTTTCCAAGGCCACCCCTAACCCCAAAGCAGTGGCGGCAACCCCCACTCTCTCATAATAATCCGACATGTCTAAGAGCCGGAGGAATCATTATCTCGACCCTGACCCTTTATTGTAGATAAGTTTTCAGCTGTGATGAAAAGTTATGTATACATGTTTGTTTTCACTCTACAGAATCTTTGAGGATGGGCTGCATGTAGCCCGCCTTGGCATCACACTCCCACACTAGAGTTGGAAACCAATGCGCTTAGATTCGGCTTGGGATCAATAGTCAACTCGTACCCAACAACATATCACCCAGGAGAACCCCACATCTCGTGCACTCCAGTTTAAGCCAAGCCTAGTCTATCAGTCACCATTCGACCGCTTGAAGCTCGAGAGAACTTGCGAGAGGGATTGTGTTTCCTTATGCCAATGCAAACTATCTGTAACGATCTAGAATTTTGGACACTTCGTATTTAAATACCTGAATTATTTAAATATTTTAATCTTGTGTTTAATGTTATTAAAATGATTTAACAAGCTTTTTAACCCCTTTTTAAATCATAAGTAATAATGGAAAACTTGTTTTGAAAAAATGTTTACAAAAATAAATACTTTAAAATAATATCGATAATGTGACCGAAAATCATTTTATCGATAAACAGCTTTTTAACCGTCAGAACTTATTCAGATTTTTTTTACATACGCTTATTTGCTTAGGAAATCAATAAAATAAAATAATAACTTTTTTACCATTTATGGAAATAAACTTTTTGGATGATGTCATGCATGATGTAATGGAAGATATTTAAGAAATGAGCTTTTATGGCAACTCTTAAGTGTTAAGTGTTATAAAGGAGAAGTGACGGAAGGTAACCCCTTACATTACATAAGGTTGGGGAAGGGGGTGAGAACAAGCTTATGCTTCACTATTTGAAACCTATATAAAGAGAGGCATACCATAGATAATAAATCACTAATTCACAGAAGCTTGGAAATAAATACGAGAATAAAAATGGTGGAAGTGCTTAAGCACCAATTCAATAATTTTTCTCTAACTTTTTCATGTCTTAACCAAATTGTAATGACCCGCAAATTTATCATTTGGATAAATTATATTTATTTTTAAAATATTTAGATATGGGTATAAAAGTAAGAAATAATCATGTTTTAAGTGGTAAATAATAATAGTTATTTTGTTTGAGAAAAATATTCGTGGACAAATTACCTAGGTAAAATATTAAAAATCTGTAAATATCGTCTTAGGTAAAATATCGATAAAACAGCCGCAAATCGTTTTATCAATAAAACTGCTTTTAAACAATAAGAATCGTGCATGGCTCTAGATACTTACACTAATATATGTATTCAAACAAGATTGTGAAGTAAAATAATTTATTTTATTTTTTGAAAATAAAACTTTTATGACATCGACCGTTGATATCATCGGTTTTATATATTTCTTCAAGAATTCAAGTTAAGTTTAAATATTAAATAAATGGGTTTTTGCTTACAAATAAACCTATTTTAATCATTTAATAATGATGGTAAAATCATTTTTAAATTTTGTTTACCAAAATAGATAGTTCGTAGAAAAATAGAAAATGTGACCGAAGAACGTTTTCGAAATTTCGACTTTTCGACACCGGAAAGTTGTCGGAAACGTTGTTCGTCATTGTGCACTACACACACATGTATATGAGTTAATTAACCAAATAATAACAATACACTAATAATATATTATCTTATGTTAATTATGTTTAGCAAGTGATTTGACAAGTCATGGTTTTATATATATAAGTATATATCATTATCTCTTGTCATATCTTAGCATTATCATCATTATCCATCATGACCTAGAGGATGTGACTAGAGAGGGGGATGTGACATATGAGGCGGATGAAGGTGGTGATGTGACTTGTTAAAATAATGACATGTTATGATATTTTAAAACTAAGGTTAAAATGGTAATTTTCCTACTTTCTTTCATCTATATATACACATCCCCTTCACCGTATTTTCATTTACTTATCCATTTCAATTTCTCTAAAGGCTTCTTCATGTTTCATGGCTTTTTTATGTTAGTTCAAGTTTTTTTTAAATCAAAAGATTTAAATTGTATTAAAGATGCAAACTTGTTTTTAAACTCTTTCTTCTCCATTCCCCTCCCCACTTTATTTGGGCATAACTTCCTCTATTTTACATCAAATCAAGATTTACTTTTTTTTCAAATCGTATAAAATTTCAGTAGCTACAACTTTTCTTTTACCACTTTTTATAATTTCAAGCTTAGTTTTGTCAAAATCTCATTTCTTCGCAGTGTACTTTTAAACTCGGAAATTCAGATCCGAAAATAGCTTTCCTTCTTTGACCATATCTACTCAAACAAAATCTGATTTGAGCGATTCTTTTATTATTTGTAGAGAAAATAATTTTCTAAAACTTTTCTTTTGATCACTTTTTCAAAATTCGAGAGTAATATGTCCAAAAATCATGTGGAAGATGACATATTTTTGGGATGATTTTTATGCATCTAAGACATATCAGGTTTCAAAGATTTTGGTGAGTAAAACTATCTCATTTTTAGCAAGAACTAACTTTATTTTCATAGATTATATGTTGTGGAAATCCATAGTTCATGCTGTTAAAATATCATGCTATGATAATGATATACGTTTGCGATTTATGGTTAGCATAGTTTGAATGTTAAATATTGTGTTTGGATATTAAGTATCATGTTTGGATGTTTAAAGTGGTATGTTTGGTTGTAAGAATGTGATGTTGGTGGATGGTATGTTGATGGTATGGTTGTGATCAAAATTAGTTGTATGTTGTGCAAGAATTACAAAGTTTACATCTTTGTATGTTGCGACGAACGTGAGATCCGATTTGGAATCAAAACTAATTTTTCTAGTTTTAAATTTTGGAAATGGTTTCAAAGTTTTTATCTTTGTTTTAAGTTTCAAAAACATTTAAAATTAGGTTTCCAAACTTGTAATAATAAGGAATAGGCGAAGCATTTCGCGTAAAGTAAGTTTAAGCGAACTACGCTCATAGCGATAGTCGCTATGGACGCAGTTCGACAAAATTGTCGATTTTTGTTTTAAAATGATTTCTTTTGGAATGTTTTGCAAAAGTTTTCCGAACTTGATTAGTAACATAAAAAGAGTTAAGTTTAGATAATTTAATAATTTATTTATTTAATAAATTAATTAAAAGTAATTAATACTTAATTAGTAATTAAGTAAGTGATTAGAGATTAAGTAACACTTAAGGAAGGTTAATGACTAATTAGCGATTAATAAAGTTTTAATAAGTGACTAATGAAGATAAGAAGTAATTAAATGGTTAATTATTATTTAATTAAGTTAATTAGGTTAATTAATTATTATTTTATTAAGTTATTATTTAATTAATTTTTAATTAATTAGGGTTTAACTGATAATGAATTGTTTAAACCTTAACTTAGATACATTAGGAAGTTATTTAGGACTTAACTAGGTCCATTAAGTTAATTAAAATTTAATTATGAATTAATCTTGATTTAATTAAGATATAATTAGGTTTAAGCTAATTTAAAATACTTTAATCTTTTCAAAGCTATTTTTAAACTTAATCGGTTATGTTTTAAATCAATTTTCTTTTTAAGATTATTTGACTTTAAATCAAAGGATCTCTCGTCTGGCCATTAAGTAGCCAAATGAATTAAAGTAGTGATTATAAAATATTGACACGTTTTAGTGGGAAGTAAGTGACTTGTGTTTAGCACAAATGTTGAATATCGGTAACGTGGTAGACACAAAGAAGTTAATTTCAATAAGCGGGTCATGATAACTCAAGCATATAGAATATACTTCTATATATAAAATTATTACACCTGAAAATGGATGTATCTATATTTGTAACTTGGACATCTACTTATGATTGATTTGTATGTTATGTGTGAGTCCCTTACATATATGATGTTAGACAATACCCATGGTATAACTTGGATAAGTAAACCCAGATTTAATGATCCATTGTAGTCATTAAGCCTCCGTTTGGTTTTGGAAAGTTAATATTTCATTTTCTTTTAAAACGGTCTTCAAGGTTATTCTATTTGGAACAAGATATTTGAAGAATGTTTTGACATTTGTTTTGAATATTATATAAAAAAGTTTATGAGTAATTTTGGGGTATTCATAAAAGAAGTTTTAGAAATAGTTTTGAATGTTTATAAAAAGATTTTATAAATGGGTTTGGATGTCTATAAAGGGAAGTTTTATACAAGGTTTGAAAGTTTATATAACCGGGTTTGAATATTTATAAAGAGTCTCATAAATGAGTATGGAGGTTGATAAATGTTTTGTAAACGAGTTTGGGTTAAAGCAAAAAGGATTTCATGGGTAAGGGAAATTTATAAAAGGATTTATTGAAGATAATTACAACAGGAATTCGAGGTTTGGGTTTTTCGAGGCTGACCTTTTAAAAAATGGTGGTATGGAACATCCATTCCACACTTTACACCGAAGGAATGGTGCTTAGAGTTATCCTTTTCTCCAATTTAAATAATGTAGTTAAATCCTTTTTAGAGATTTGGTATTGGGGAATCTTACAAATGTTTTGTGAATATAGTTATGTCAGAAAGATAAGTATATGAATGTTTTCGAAAGAGACTTATTAAACAAAGATATGTTTTAAGGCTTAATGGTTGCTATGGACAAATAAATCTCAAATGGAATTGGTTGTTGTTTGTTTATTTGATAGTTAAATAACCGACTATCAAGTTTGACCCAATTTGACATAGGAAGTATGAATGTAAATTCGAGTTCCTCGATGAGGACTCGAAAACTTACTTTCAAAAGAACCGGGAATGAGTCAACCGGAAATTATTTGTTGTTGATGCGAAGAGACCAGGATCGTATCTATATCCGAAAACCACTCCGAACCAACATGTACGTTCGAGTGGAAGGCATCTTGATAATGATTGAAGATGGTGCTCTTTGAAGTGCAAGGGCTACTGCTACTAATCCTGAGGGTGATTCCAAAATGGATGTAGTAGAGTTAGTGCCTTCAGTTCCATTCGGACCCAGAATGAACTTGTATGGATGAATGCTGGCATTGCATTGACGCCTGGAGGGCAGTGTTAGGATTCCAAGATGGATTGCTATTTAGAAAGGTAAAATGCAGCCTCAAACCTTATCAACCGGGAATGACTAAAACATGGGATATGCAGCAGGGCTATCTGGGTCGCGCCCATTAGGGTATATCATCACCCTTCTAGATATATACACAATCATCAATGAATTCAAGTACGTGGGAATGCTCTGTTAAAGGTTGCAAAGCAACCGGGATGATAATATATTTGGTACTATCCAGCAAGGGGTAGGCCGGTTCTGTGTTAGTAGGGGTCATTAAGTATGATCTCAGTACATTTTTCTAGAGATGTACTATGGCAGACGGTACCCCAGTAGCCCAGTCATTATTTGGAATCCATTCTCCAATACGTACCTTACGTTTTCGATTGTAGAGCCTAGTATGTTGGAATGTGAGATGCAAGCATTTCAGCTATTTTATCTATTTAATTTAAACCTAGACACTATGATAATATCACTGGATTTTGATATAAAATGCTTTAGTTATCGTAAGGAAAAAACCAGTCCTTTTTTATGTGCGGTGTGGTCTTACGAAATTCCCTTTATTTGAAAAATTTTCAAATGTAGAAATCAGTTTGGTTGTTACTTGTTATCGAGTTTTACTCACGCTGGTTTACCAGACTGATCCGAGAGTTATTCCATGTTATACTCGGGTCAGACGGAGCATGTTTTCCCAGGTTTAGCTGGATACTTTGGAGTTGGAGAGGAGCTGGATGGTCAAGACGTATTCATGTATATTTTTCTTTCGCCGTATTATAGAGTCTATATGTTGTCATTGAAAGGACAAGTTTCTATAACCGTCCAAATTTAGGGTATGTCTAGTGTACTCTGATGTTGTATATATGAATAAAGATATTCATTTTTGTAAAGATCATTATTGTATTATATATTATTCGCTGCGTTGTGAGATTCTTTATTGTTTAGTTTTCTTCTATCTTCTACCTTCTTCTTTCACCCTAACAAATCGGTATTTCCGGCACTTGAATATTCGGCATGTGATACAGTGGACGTATTAGTGTCGATTTTTGAGGGTCGAAAATCCAGTTCGTTACATTTGGTATCAAAGCTGAAGGTTAAGCGAGAACCTTGGCCCTGGTGGGGTATACTCATTTGGAATTGGGTAAGTGAGACCCTAGAATGAGCCTCGGTGTATTATAAATATGAGTGCGTATTTGTTAATGAGTAAAAATGTTTTATATCGTGTTGTTTGATCTGTTGAGTGGCCTAAGAATTTTGGTCGATACGTTTGGCCAACGTTATCGATAGGGATTTCCTAAACACTTGAACAAGTCCAATTGACATAATATTGTTTTAAAATTGGTAAATGAAATAATTACCTAGGATATATTTTATATATAAAGGAATGATTTTCAAAAGTCTATATAGTTATTGATGAGATGTAGGGTTAAAATTGGATTTAGAATAGAATGTGTTTAGTTAAGAGAAAATCTTTAGACGACCTTATAAAAATGAAAAGGATTGTGAGAATATTAAAACCCGGTGGCTTTGATAAAGATTTAAATGATTTTGGAAAAGTTGTAGTAATTGTACTTAAAGAGATTTTATGATGAAAACATTTTACAATGGATTTGAAAGTAAAATTTTCTTTGGACAGTTCAGGAAGGAGTTTCAATCTGTTTTTTGATAATCAGAATAATTTTATAAGTGATAATCGAATGTTTGCTTAGGAAGATATGATAGTACACTTATCAAATTATCTTCTTTGTCATTGTACAATCGAAACGAGTTCGAATCAGAATGAACCCAAAGCTAGTGGATGGTTTTATTAAAAGAACTATTTACCTATAAATAGTATTGTTTCAAAAGGGAATTTGAAAGAAATATTTTTATGATTAACTAGTTCGAGCGTCTTGGAAATGACTAAAAATAGGTTAGAGATGTGTTTGGATGGCAAACACTTCTCTTGAGTATTTTCCTACTTACTAAAAGGATATATGATACTAATTGGTAGTATCAAGTTCTTTGACATCATTTTGGAGTTACTCGGGCTATATGTATGCTTTCAAAAGGTTTTTTGAATTAAAACCCGGATATTGTGTTCTCGAATCCCTTAAAAGAATAGAGTTTTCAAAATAAAAGGATGTCTTGATTAAGAGCGGGTTAATAAATAAATTTTTAATTTTTTTGAACATCCTAGGTTAAGTAAAACCAATTTAAGTTTTGAAATTGTATATACTCTTTTGGATATAGAAGAGTATCATACTAAAATGAATTTGAGTTATAGAATGTTAATAAACTTAAGTAATATTCTTAAGTAAAATGATGATTCTTTAAAAAGGGCAATTATAATCTTAGGAAGTACGAACTAATGGGATTAGTACGTAGATTGTACGTAGATCATTTCTCCTTTTCACATAGTTCTCAATCCAAAGTTCGAGTACATGACTCGAGGTGTTTCACACCATTTCGAATAGGTATGTATCGCCTGATTTTTTACGACGAGCATTAATAAGGGTTCTAATGTGGAACTAAAGGTTTTCTATCATACTTTATGGCTATGCAAGGAGAATATAGGTTTCTAATTAAGAAGCCTGATCAAAGTCCGTACTAGGAAGTCAGGTGAGAGATACTAGTTCGGAAATGAAGTTATGTATTCGAGTGAGTGATCGAACCAGATTTTCACATAGGAATGATCTATGTACATCATACAGATAAGTATTTCTGGGAGTAGGATTGTGGTATAATTTCAAGGACGAAATTCTTTTAAGGGAGGAAGAATGTAACGACCCGCAAATTTATCACTTGGATAAATTATATTTATTTTTATAATATTTAGATATGGGTTTAAAAGTAAGAAATAATCATGTTTCAAGTGGTAAATAATAATAGTTATTTTGTTTGGGAAAAATATTTGTAGACAAATTACCTAGGTAAAATATTGAAAATTTGTAAATATTGTCCTAGGTAAAATATTGATAAAACAGCCAGAAATCGTTTTATCAATAAAGCTACTTTTAAATAACAAGAATCGTGCATGACTCTGGATACTTACACTAATATATGTATTCAAACAAGATTATGAAGTAGAATAATATATTTTATTTTTTGAAAATAAAATGTTTATGACATCGACCGTTGATATCATCGGTTTTATATATTTCTTCGGGAATTCAAGTTCAGTTTAAATATTAAATAAATGGGTTTTTATTTAAAAATAAACCTATTTTAATCATCTAATAATGATGATAAAATCATTTTTAAAATTTGTTTACCAAAATAGATAGTTCGTAGAAAAATAGAAAAGGTTGCAAAGCAACCGCGGTGATGATATATTCGGTACTATCTAGCAAGGAGTAGGCCGGTTCTGTGTTGGTAGGGGTCGTTAGGTACGACCTTGGTACATTTTTCTAGAGGTATACTGTGGTGGGCGGTACCCCAGTAGCCCAGTCATTAGTTAGATTCCATTCTCCAATACGTGCCTTACGTTTTTGATTGTAGAGCCTAGTATGTAGGAATGTGAGATGCAAGCATTTCAACTATTTTATCTATTTAATTTAAACCTAGACACTATGATAATATCACTGGATTTTGATATAAAATGCTTTGGTTATCGTAAGGTAAAAACTCGTTCGTTATTATGTGCGGTGTGGTCTTACGAGATACGCTCTGTATGAAAAGTTTTCAAATGTAGAAATCAGTTTGGTTGTTACTTGTTATCGAGTTTTACTCGTTCTGGTTTACCAGAATGACCCAAGCATTATTCCATGTTATGCTCGGGTCGGACCGAGCATGTTTTCTTTAGCTGGATACTTTGGAGTTGGAGAGGAGCTGGATGGTCAAGACGTATCCACGCATATTTTTCTTCCGCTATATTATAGAGTCTATATGTTGTCAATGAAAGGACAAGTTTTTATAACTGTCCAAATTTAGGATAAGTCTAGTGTACTCTGATGTTGTATATATGAATAAAGATGTTTCCTTTTTGTAAATATCACTATTGTATTATATATTATTTGCTGCATTGTGAGATTCTGTGTTGTTTAGTTTTCTTCCATCTTCTACCTTCTTCTTTGACCCTAACAAATCAGTATTTCCGATACTTGAATGTTCAGCATGTGATACAATGGGCATATTAGTGTCGATTTTCGAGTGTCGAAAATCTAGTTCGTTACCCAAATCATCTCCAATCTATTCTAAACTTTGGCTATAGGGGTAAAACATTATGGGAAGTACGATTAGAAAGTAAGAAGTGGGAGAAGGTGAGAGAAAGAGGGGGTTCCAAGGAGGGGCTGTGAGCAATGGGTGGAGGAGGAGAGGCGTGGTCTTGGTTTGCAAGTGCTAAAGGTTGGATCTTTAGGCTTTTGGTGATGGTGGGTGGTGATTCTTTGTTCTTGTGGCTTTGTGCTTGGGTTTGGCATAGATCTAAGTGAGTTATCTCACTATCTTATATTGTGTGTGTATATGTTGTGTTTGAATTATAAAGTTAAAGTGACATTAACTAATTAAAGTTACAAACTTTGGACCCTTCTTTCTTTTGAAAGAAAATGACAACTTTATATTATATAACATCGGTTCTATTACCCTCTTAAACATGTGGCATGGCCTTGACTTGACATTTAAATGGTTATTTAACTTGTGTGTTAAATTGAAGTAAGTTTGAAAGTGTTTAAAATGACAATAGTCGTTATAAGTGCACTTCCGAATCTCTTGTTTTCAGAATTTTTATAAATAAATGGAAAGATATTCATTGGGGTTTCTTTCCATGATTTTTAAGTACCCAAATTGTAGTACTTACCATAAAAATTTAAAAATGATGTTTAAATTTGGTATTTTTCTCTAATCTTTTTAGAGATGTTTTCTAACCTATTTTAAAAGTGTTTTAAAGTTGGTTTGAAGTTAAAATATATTTTTAATAATTATGTATGTATTTTCAAAGTAAAGAAGTTTATAATATAAAACATATTTTTCATCATATTATAAATTAATTATTTTCAAGTAATATTTTATATAGAAAGTTAAGACCTATTTACAAGTATTTTCAAAGTTATTATAAGTTTTTTAAAAAGCAATTAACTTTGCTTAGTGCTAAAAGCCAACGAAGTAGACTTATCTATTTGTGAGAATTAAGATTGATGTCTAGTAGGGACGAAGCAATAGAGCTCTAACCTATCGGTTTCCCTCTTCACCGATGATTAGTTAAGTCGGGAATGTCGTAAACGTGTTAATCATATTTTTCTCTAACTTGTTTATGGAAATCATTAATAATGCACTTAACATTAAATGCCGATGAGTAGACTTATCTATTTGTGAGATTTATGAATGAAGTGTCTAGGCAAAGCTTTGATGCAACCAATGCTTTAACTTACCTGGCTTCACTTTTGGATGAGGAATATTTAAGTTGAAATGTCAAAAACAAGTTAAGTATACAAATATTGATTTGTATAAGCAACTGTTTTGACTAAATAATCGATTAGTCAACTATCGAACTTAACAAGATATTATCTTAGATCCTTAATATGAATGTTTCAAAGATAATACAAGTATAAAATGATTTTGGGTTTGTTGTAACAATGTTTTATTAACATTTTTCTTTAACCCTTTTGATTAAACTTATGAGTGTAGATAAATCTTTAAAAGAACATTTTAAAAATAAGCATAAGTGAAATGGTTTTGGGTTTGTAGTGACAATATTAAGTAACATTAGTCTTAAACCTTCTTAATATATTTGTGAAAGCACTTAGATAGTTAAAATGGATATTTTAAAGGAAATTATATATATGGAATTTTTTGGAAAAAGGTAGAAAAAGAAAAGGTTTAATGTAAGAAATCTTGTTAATGATTTGTGAATATGCTTTTACCATTTAAGATAAGTGTATGAATTTTTGAAATATAGAAAAAGTAAAGGTTTAAAGTAAGAAACCTTGTTAATGGTTTGTGAAGATACTTATACCATTTGAGATAAGTATATAAATACTTTTTGAAGTATTGAAAAGAGTACAAATGAATAATAGAAATTGATAACATGTTTTGTTAGATAAAAGAAGTTTTACTAATAAAATAAGTTTTAATTAATAAAATATTAGAGGTGAAGCCTTGGCGGAACGGTTAGATCACTCGCATGGTGATCTTGGCACTCAGTTCGAGTCCGGAAACAGCCTCTTCACAATGCGAGGGAAATACTGCATACATTATTGACCTCCCCAGAGCCAGCTATCGTGCGAGAGCCTCGTGCACTGGGTTTAACCTAACTAATAAAAGATTAATTAAACAAAAAAAGGATTAGAAGTCGTTTATGTAACTTGATCGTGCTTTGTGTGACTTGATCATGCTTTGTATGTTTACTCGTTTATGAAAAGCATTTAGTCGTATACTTAGCATTAAAAGCCGATAAAGTAGGCTTGTCTATAAGTGGGAATTATGACTGATGTTCATGTAGGGTTATGAGAAATATACCTCTAACCTACTGGCTTCACTCTTAATCGAGGGATTGCGTGAGATGAAAATTCGAAAACGTGATAAATATACGAGGCTTGGTTTCCATATGCGGTCACTCTCATTATCATTTAATGACTAAGTTCGTCGATTCAGTCTTGAGGAGACTGGGATCAGTAAGTCTTTTACTTATCGAAAACCATTTCAAGACTGAGATACGTGTTCTATCTCTTGGAAGTGGATCTATTTGAGATGTTGGAATCCATGTGTGGTTTTGAGATCTGTTCGAGATGTGGGAATCAAATTTGGGATTCGTATTTTGTTCGAGTGATGAAGACTCGTGTGGAAGATGTCGAACGTAACCTCGACATTGGAAATGGCTAAAAACATAGTAGAATGCACAGTCTGGGGTTTTGCAGTCCACGATGGAGTATATCAACTACATATCTAGAGTATGCTTATTGATTATTGCATGTGGGAGTTAGTGATATTTGGTTCCACATGGTTCGGGTTTGCTCATTCGAGCGTGGGCCAGTTGTGTTTACCTAAAGGTATATTTTATCTAGAGATATACGTTGCTCAGAGGTACTTTCTAACATTTGTGCAGGAGATTGGATCCAGCTCCATTGGAGAGTTCTCCACGGAAAATCCAATATGCTAAAGTTCCTTATGGGATTTGATTGTACTCCTAATATGCTGTTGAATGTAACCAATGTAACCATTCCGGCTATTTTTCTTATTTATATTCTTCACCCTAGACATTATCTAATATATCACCTTATGTACTTATTAGATAGTGGTTCTTTTGAGGGGTTAACCATTATGGCATTCCATGTGGTCTCAAAAGCGCTGTTATATGCTAGCTACATATTTCTTGAGTTTCTCATATCTGTTTGACACGTGGCTTTTGTTTTCCCTAAATTCCTAATGTGCTCTTTTCGAGTAGTTTGAGAAAGGAAGGATTTTGTTGATGTTCTTTGGAGCTCGAGAAGACGAGCTGGATGTTTCACCTATCGTAGTATTCCTATTTCTGCTGCATTATTATTGTATATATTAGAATTTATGAGGATAGGTTGTTATAACTATTCGAGATGATAATAGTACTTAGGTTTTGTAACTTTGAAATTTTTGTATCAAAGTAACCCTTTATACTGTTCTTCTGATATTATATATTACCATTCTGCTTATGAGATTCTGATATTGTGCTCGTTCTTCCTTGATCTGTTTTCTTTTTCTTTTTATTTTACCCTAAATTTCTCTCTTTCCGGCACTTGGGTGCTCGGCATACAAATACTGTGGATGTATTAGTGTCGACATTCGAGGATCGAAAAGTCGGGACGTTACATGTGGTACCAGAGTTGAAGGTTAAGCGAGAACCCTGGCATTGGTTGGGTATGACTTATTAGAAATAGAGTAAGTGACACCCTAGAATGAGTTGAATGTATTATACATATAAGTGCGTATTTGTATTTGTTATGAACGTATACCTTAAAGGTAATTACAACTACGAAATTAAAGCTCTTATATAAGGTAACTTATATAAGTGTGAATTGTTAAAGTATAGTTTAATTAATGTAGGGATTAATGATGTTCTTTCATTACCCCTCATTAATTTGATTAGACATGCTCAGCCAGTTTATGAGCATTGACCATCATCTGTTGATTGTTGATTTGTGCTTAATCAGATTATGAGCAGTTTTACCTTTTTGTACTTCATGGGTTGGGTAGACAATAATTATAGATACATTGAAACGAACACCTTGTGAATTTAGTTTCACAGTTTGACTATAAAGCGTTCGGTGATAATGTTGGGTTAAAAGTCAACTTAGGTAAAAGATGTTTATTTTAATATGAGAAAGTGAGATATTTTGGAAATAAACATTTGTGAAAAAATTTATATAAGAAAGTGATTTTATATAAGTATGGTTTATAAAACATGATTTATAAACAAGAAGGATTTAAATGATATTTTGAGAACTAAAATCCAAGTGTCTTTGAAAATGTTTTTCAAGATTTTAGAGAAAATAATAGTAGTATTATTTGAAAGTAAGTATTTAGCAAATTGGTTTATGAAATTGTGATCATGGTACTTAGTAAAATTTATAAAGTATTTGATACCGTTATGAAAATGATTTTGGTTAAGTCCGAAAGGCTTGAATTGGATGCACTGAACTCACTCATGCCACTTGAAAATAATTCCGATGATGACTGCAGCATCATCGGCATTCATTTTTGGGTTTTTGAGTGGGAAATGCTACAAAATTGTTTTGGTAAAATAGATTCTGATTTGAGTCCGAAAAGTATGATTTGTTATATAAAGGATATATGTATATATTACTATTTCAAAGCAATTTGAAATAAAACCCGGCGCTTAGTTCTAAAGTTTTCCTTTAAATGAAATTTTATATGAACTTTTTAATATAGAATTTTTTTATATGTATACTATGTAGGGTGCCTGAGTGGTAGTGGCACAGCCCGGAATAAAAGTTAGAACTTTTCATGTTTTTCCATTTTAGGTAAAGTATGTTTAATAAATTATTGAAATTTGTTAAGTTATTTATGGACACATATAGCGTATGCATTAGGATTGTATGGTATGTATATCATGTTATGATATGTTGTTTGGTAGATTTCATTTGTTAAGATGAAACAGGACTTTCGATGATTTTGGATAAGCGAAAACTTCTGAATTGTTGTACAACTTGAAACTAATTGTTTTGTGAAAAAAAGTTGAGTTTATATAACACATGAACTAAGAAAGTAGTAAGTTAAAACAAGTTTTAATTTGTTGAGTATCCTTGTAATTAAATTGAATTTGATGTTTTGGTATATACTCTTAGGATGTAGGAGAGTATTATACGAGCATGAACTTAAGTTATAAAAGGTTTACCAACCTGAAGTTATGATTTATGAAATGGTTCATAAATGATTTTAGTGTAGAATGACGACTATTTGTTATATAAAAGATATTGGTATAGCTAAGAAACCAATATGATTAAATACGTAAGTTGTAAGTAGAACATTTTATTCGCATGACTGTTCTTGATCCAGTATTCGAGTACATGATTTTGAGGTGGTTTACACCACTTCGTAAGGATTTTTCACTAGATTCTTGTTGGCGAACACTTGATACAGATTCTTGATATGATCACGAAGTTTTCTATCATAGTATATAGCTATGTAAGGAGAACGAAGGTTTCTTATCAAGAAATCATATCGGAGTCCGCACTAGGGAGGTCAAGTGATCTATAATAGTCGGAAAGTGAAATTTATGTGATCGAGCAAGTGATCGGAATTGATATTGCATACGGATGGTTCATGTGCATCATACAAGTTTTAGTATATCCATAGTATATTTTGTTGGCTTATGGAGAGTTTAGGTGATAACTCATCAATTTGTTATGAGATAGCACGAATTGTCGACTAAGTAATTACTTAAGGCCGTCGAGCGTAAGGCATGCTTAGTAGATAATTTATCATTCTTTTGCGATGAGAGGATTTTGAATTTGAAGAAACCGTGAGTTTTGTTTGCACTACAAGAAATTTTATTTTTTGTGGCGCTCAAAAAACGCTACAAAAACTTTTGGTGGCGTTTTGATAAACGCCGCGAGAAAACATGCGACTAAAAATCCATGATTTTTTGTTGCATTTATTTTAACGCCACTATAAATGCATTTTTGGCAGCGTTTTTCAAACGCCACCATAAATCTTTTTGTAGCGTTTAAAAAACGCCACCAAAAGATTTTTTAGTGCTACTAATAGAATTTCCAACTTTACCCCTGTTTTACGGTTACATTTACTCAACGCCACTATATATATTTCGGTAGCGTTTTTGAAACGCTACTAAAAGTTGTTTATTATTTTACACCATTTTTTCATGCTATTATTTCCTGTTAATGGTCTATTTTGGTTCTATTATATCAATCAACAATCACTCACATAATCATCATATTCAAATAAGTTAAAAAACACATTAACCGTATAATCAAATAAAATATCCATAACCATTC
Source organism: Allium fistulosum (assembly GCA_030737815.1). Taxonomy (NCBI): domain Eukaryota; kingdom Viridiplantae; phylum Streptophyta; class Magnoliopsida; order Asparagales; family Amaryllidaceae; genus Allium; species Allium fistulosum. The sequence goes on from CM060908.1 coordinate 424,667,621, forward strand.
CAATACAATAGTTTTTCAACAAAATGACCTAACTCACATACAATAACCATTTGTATACAAATTTACACATCGAGTACTAATAAATGTTATATCTAACTAGTGCTAACAAAACGTTTGATTACCCATAATTCTTTGTTGCATACATAAGTGAAAGCTAGCATCATCAAGTTCAAATTTGCTCTCTTCAAAAGTCTGATGCCTACACAAGTGAAAGCACAACAGATAGTAAAACAATTATGTTAACTCGTAGGACTTCAAATATGAAATCAAACATCTACAACATTATACAAGTATATCCTACTATAAATGATGTCATATAAATTATCAAAGTTATATAAAAAATGAAATAAAGTCCTTTCTTGAGCTTAAATAGTAGGAATCAATTTTGCACACTTCCAATAAAGTCTAGTTGTTTATTTACGATTAGATGAAACTATCATTTATTTTCAAAACATTTTTTTCACAAGATAAGCTAAAATGATATAAAATCCAAATACATAGTGTCATTCGACATAAAACTAAAATAAATGAATGAATATTGATATATAGATGTATAATCATCGGGATTCAAACCAATGACCTTAATGATATTTCAAATTTTCCAAATAAAAATAGAGATTGAGTTTTGTCATCATCGAATTTTCAAACTTGTGATCTCATCTGTATACAGTAAGGACAGTGTGGGAATTACATGATTAGACTAAAATTTACAAACATACTCCAAACTTAATAAAGATTGTACTTAAGAAAATGACATAAGCGTGGAATACTGAGCAATCTTTCCAATACCAAGTAAGCAAAATAGTTACTAGCATATGATGTAAATATTATTTGGTATTTACCTCACACTGGTTTTAAGGAACCTGAAGCCTCCACTGATATTACACTAATTACAAATGCCTTTGTGCACTGTCAGTCACCACAATCACTATAAATGGAGATAACTGATAATACATGTTTAGTTTATATGGTAAATAGTGTAGGTTGAAGACCTAGTTGATGAAGATAAGTATATTTGTAGCTCCTTTCAATAGACCTAGAACTTGATAATTCTGCATTATTTTGAATAGAAAATAATTAACAATGCTGGCATGATGCAGTCACTGCAGTGCGCACCTAACCAGAAATTATTAACATACTTTTCCAGCCATGACTTTTATTTTTTTCAGCATGATGCATTATTTTATGTCTAGTTTGCTTACCTTGGAAGAGAGGTTCGAACGTAACGGGACCCAAATGTAGAGTGGATTGATTCATCGGAGTTTGAACCTAATTTAGAATGACACTATATCTCTAGTAGTTCTCATGTATCTCCATTTAAAGGTAAAGATGGATGATCAAACATCCCCTCAATTTCATGAACTCGAATGCTCATCATCCCAGGCCAGCCAAGTTCCTCGAGTTCCATTGTCAACATTGCCGTTGATAACACCACTAGACTTGGCAGTGCACCTTCACATAACAGCAAATTCAATCAATTTTTTTTGCTATAAGACAAGCCCATCCAATAAGAAACATCAAATCATGGAAAACTTTTTATATAAAAAAAACGGTGATAAGCAGCCAAGAATCCAAAACTAAACCTTAAAATAGGGCATCCATAAGATTCAATATCACCAGTTTAGCATTACCTATATTATAAGCTAACAAAGCTAAACTCAAATAAGTGCATTACGTTGAAATTCCAAGAACATGATAAGAACACAACTCACATCTGGTAACATTTGAGAAAGAGTGGAGCAGGATATTATTTACATAGTACGATGCATATGTAGGATGCACATTAATAGAAGAATGCCAATTGAAAGGTCTATAAACAGATACAATATTATATGTTTTTTTTAATCGATGATTTCCATATAAACCAACAAGTTTAGCCAATGAAGTCAAAATATTACCTGCCCGGTGCACCACTACTGACAGAATCACAGCATCTCTTCATCCACTTCATGAACTCTAAATTATCAAGAGGCCAGCTTCCTTCTATAAGCTTGTTCACCTCAATGTGCTAGAACAAGAAAAGGAAATTGAAATCGCATCATTTCTGATTGGTATTAGACTAAGAAAGCAGTACTTTCATTTAGAAAATGTAAAATAAATACATGCCCATACGTACCATAAAACAAAAAATGAAAACAATAGCATGAATTGGAAGGTGTGCATGACAAGGTCCCTAAATGTACTAGGTGCTGTTTCAAGCATGACCAAGGTGAAAAAAACGAAAATAGGTAGTGCCTTGAGCTGCTTGTAATTTCAGTTCTGCTAATGATATGAGTAAGTTACCCAATATGATAAAATAAAAAAGACAACATGCCCTGCTTTTCGATAATTAATATATGCCAATGGTTATAGCTTCAGGTTGGAGAAAGAGAGCATAACGCAAGTGAATGTTGTTTGATATGGCACCTGCTTTTTATATTTCAAATGCATGAAATAATTTAAGATTCGCATGGGGTCTTAAAACAGATATGGGCGGAAGTAAATAATGAAATGGTTTTAGTTTTAGTTTGCTTGGCCTTTGAACATATCTAGGCTAATAAAAATGAATGCCCAGCTCAAAAATATGGCGTGGGCGAAAATGTCAAAGTGACAGCAACAAAAACATGCATGCAAGAGCATAAAAAAAATGATTTGAATGCTGTGATATTTTAAAAACACTAATGCAATGCTCGGCCAGGTTTGTAAATATATGACAGCACTTATATATAATAACCACAACACCATAATAAATCAAAACATTGTTATGAATGAAGCAAGTAAAGTGCAAAATTAAAGAAGCTTGCTTTCAATTGGCAGAAATGCCATGCGCATGCAAAGAAGAGGTTGAAATGAATGTCATGCAATCAAGGATAGGACAGGCGAAAGGCATTTGCTGCATTTCAAATGGGTAGAATGCCATTCGGCAATGGTTCCAAAGGCATTCGATAATGGCAGAGTGCCATTTTGAAATGGCAGCATGCAATTTATAATATGTATTAGACCAAGAGAGATGCAGACACCTTCTTTGTTATAAAAAAGGATGTGGTCACCTCCTTCTCATTTATAAAAATAATAGTGTAATTAAGGTGACAAGTGAGCTTTCTTTTTGTTCCAAATAAAGCAACAGGCCTTGTGGTGAAGACCAAAAATAAATGCACAAAGTGATGGTCAAGATGGCACATTACACAACAAACATGAAAGGACAGTGTCCAAGTGACAAAAGCATGGTTCATCCGCACATGGCAATTGACAGAGGATGTTGTAATATGCAAGTGCATGTTGTGGCATACAAGTGCATGTGGTATAAAACAAGGCAGAAAGAATTTGAGCATGCAAAAATGAGTGCACTATCAAAATGGCAGCAAGAAAATAAGCGAAGGCCATAATACATGCACAGCCTCATCTCGACGTCACTCACTGTCTTACAATATAGCACTCAAAGTGGTGGTACCGAACTATCTTTGATAGGGAAAACAACATAATCAATAACCATGTATAGGTATGAAAGAATAGCAAAAAATCTACGAAGAACGTGTACAAATACCACAATTATGGTACAGTCTAACCAAATAAATATCCAAATTTTAAAAAGACCCCTACCATGAAAAGATGCATCTAACATATATTTGTGAAACCGTAAAGAAAAAATACAATTGTTAGAGAAACCGAATTCAAAGTTTGTAATACTTCAATTCGACCAAGATTACCTTTTGTACCAGAGACTGATGACGCAATGTGGAGATAGAAAATGAAGAATAGAAGAGAAAAGTGATTTCAAGATGAAACTGGCCAGGCCTTTATAAAGGCTGCGGAGAACTGCTATTTCGTTATGGCCAACCTTCAATGCAAATGACTTGCTACCTTTTCAAAAGCACCCTTGCTTTGCAAATTGGCTTTGAATCCATTTTTTGTTTGTACCAACTTCGAAAACCGGAGCCCTTATAAAATGAAAAATAAGAAGAAAACGAGAAGGAAAAAAAACTATGAAGGTGTAAATAATTGTAAAGTTCTTACGATCTAACTTTTCAAAGCAATATCCGGTTACCAACAACAACAAAAGTGTCCAGATTGAATAATAAAATAGATTATAGGATCTAGATCCTAAAAGAAGAAAGGGTTGATTATACGATCAAACCCGAAAGAGAATAACAGATGGAAGACGCCAACTAGCAGCAAAGTCATCGCAGAATCTGAAAATTCATTTGTATTTCTTCTACGTCGATACGAATCATTGTTTCAAAACTCAAAATAGAGTTTAATTGCTCCAAATTCAAACTCGAATTGGAAAATAAAAGAGTTGAATAGAGATTCGGAATGAGGAGGAGGATTATAATCGCTCATAATATTATTTCACAATAAAATCATTCATCGTTGTCTCAAATTCATATATTTCATTTTTTTCTCCGAACCAAAACAAGAAAACGAAATCAAAAACAAAAGAAATCTAGGAATGAAACTCAAAATAGTTTTTTCTACTATAATTATTGGTTTCCTTATTAACAACAGTAAATCATCATTATAAACTAAAGTTAAAATCAATACCCAGGTTGAGTTGGTCAATCAACAAGCTCGCCAACGCTAGTGAGATGACGATTTATCCTTCCTAGTGTAATTTATTAGTACATCATAGCCAAATAGATCGTCGAAAATCAATTTAGGTTTTCCTGCTTCGTTAGTAGATCGATGGAAAAGAGGGAAGATTTAGAAGACGAAGACGAGGGATTTTGTGAGGACTTAGACGGATGATTTAGGAAACGAAAATGAGAGAGATAGGAGATAAGAAGCAGCCATGGAATTTCAACGACGAGGAAAAAAATTCAAGCGTATAAAAGAGATAAGGAGTGGCCGCGTAAAATTTTAGGAAAATTTCCGTGAATTGTTGGCGGAAACCAATTTGCCGCGTTTATTTGTTCATTTTTATGAGTTAACTTAACCAACGGTTGCATAAGCCTTGAAACGCTACCAAGAAATGCAACTAAAAGCAAATTTTCTTGTAGGGTTGCTAAGTAATTTTGAATACTATTAAATATTTCTATCACTACAAGGGAAAAAGGCTATTCCAACGGCTCCCAGCCGTTGGCGGCCGTTGGGAGCCGTTGGAAATGGCGTTGGAATAGCATACCACGCCTTCCAACAGCTTCCAACGGAAGCAACGGGGTTATTCCAACGACATTTCCAACGGCTACCAACGGCAGATAACCGATGGGCGCCGTTGGAAGCCGTTGCAATAAACTGACCAATAAGCCGTTGGTAGCCGTTGCTAATCTGGGTGAAATTTTTTTTATAGCAGCACGCGATTCACCTTCCAGCCACACACAATCAATATATATCAATTTCCATTCCATTTCCATTCCATTTCCACTCCATTTCACATATATATCACATATTCAACACATTATACCACAAACAATATAAACAACCAAAAATCAACATCAAACATTACATATCCAAGTCCAACTGCATATTCAAACATTACAACCAAACCCTCACCAACTCCAACTCCATATTCAAGTCAATATATACAATGCAAACACTTAAACCTCACCACCTCAAAGTCAATACATACACAATAACCATCAAACACAATCCTCACCACCTCAAAGTCAATATATACAATAACCAACCACAAAACAATAATCATCATACCTCTCAAGCATCATCATCACCTCCGGAAGCACCAGACGACGAAGGGAAGGAACCATGCCTCTGCGCGTACTTCGCTAAACGTTGATTCAGCTGCTCCATTTGTATAGCGCGAAGACGGTCCTGCTCTTGCAACTGCTCAACCATGGTTCTAAGCTCTTTTATTTCAGCTTTGTCACACGCCTTTTGAGCTGCCCGAACCTGCAAATAGAATATGAGATGTTCACATTTATATTATAATCATTTTCTTAAGCAATGTATATTTTAAAATATAGAAACGTAAATGACGTGATCTTAAGCAATGTATATACCACAAATAAATGCATATTTTTATTACAATATATAGGTTAACTTATTAAATATATAGGTTAACTCAACTAGAAATCATCATATGTATAGTGTATCTATAGGTTAATTTATTAAATATAATATTGCAATGTTTATAAGATTACCGCTTGGTTTCCATAGCCATAGCGCCTATTCCGCTGCGTCGGATCCATAATAACGTCGAAAATATTATCTTCCTCCTCTACCGTCAACTCATCGCGATCCGATTCTGAAAGCAGCTCTGCCCGTGCCTCCTGAAACTTTGCCTAAAATAAAAAACAATTACAGGTTAAAATTAGTAGAATAGGATTTAAACATATCGATATTAATAAAATAAGTTTTAAAATATGCATACATATGCATCTGTCGCCTTATCATCACCATCCCACTGATATGTAATATTGCCAGCATTGTCTGTTTGTCTTGATGCGTGGATGCGGGTAAATACCTCCATCATAGACACGCGACGTCCAACCGATCTTTCCTGCAATAAATAATTTATATATTTTAATTTTTCATAGCTAATTACCGAACTAATTAATATACAAAATGTAATAACGGTTTAGATAAATTTACCAAGTCCTCACGGTGATGCTGAAAAGACTTGGATCCGCCACGATGCATTACAGGATTCCTACTTCTATTGGTAGAGTTCCTCTCCGACTCCATCTGCAATTTTATAAATTGAATATTATATTTATACTAATTGCGAAATAATTAACTATATATTTGGTAGAATATTTACCTTGAACTCGTCGGTCTCCCACCAACTCATCCAAGAATCCCATACGGAAGCGCCCATCCAGTTCGGTTTCTTCCCCGATTTTTTAAGAGCTGACATTACCTCCCTGTCTCCCACCAACTCGTCGGTCAGGGATCTTACTCCACTTAGGCCAGCAATCTGTCATCTTTTTCATATATGATTGCTTGGAAATGCCAAGCACAACTCCTGAGGGCTCCAAATCAAATCCCCTGTGTTAAATAAAACAAAGCTTTAGACAAGTATATATATGTATGAACAAATTTATATTGTTATCATTTTAATTTTGATACTTACGCTCCAACAGCCTTCGGCTGCAAATATACAAGTGGTCGAGCCGAAGGCTCACCACTACTCTCGCCGGCCGAGCGAGAAGAGCTACGACGTCTGGAGCCTGACATAATACCTGTTGAAAAGTTTCATTTTTAATTATAGACATAGATAAAATGATGATGATATGTGGTGCATGTAATGATGATGATGATATATATGTGATGCGTGTGCGTGAATATATAATTGTAAAAATTACCGGATATTACTCAGTCCTCGTCGTTTTCTGATTCAGACTCGATCTCGTGTTCTATATCGTTTTCCTCTACACTCTCAAATGCTTCGACTAATACATTTGTCTCATCATTTAATTGTCCAAAATCAGTTTGATCGTCTGTAATTGTGATTTCAACATTTTCTTCGATATCTGCTTGGTAGGCTTGTTCTTCTGGAATATTTTTTCCATCGAATGTAAATCTCGTCTTGGTTTTAAAAACCGTAGACCAATCCGCTTTATCTCTTTTTAGAGACGGATAAGGGGCGTAATAAACTTGTAGGGCTTGTTTGGCTAGTACAAACGGATCGTATGGCTGATAACGGGAGGTATGTTTTATTTCTATAAGATTATAATTTGGATGCACGTTAATACCAGAACCTGGAACATTGCTGAACCAGTTGCATCTAAACAAAAAAACTTCCTCTGTGGGTCTTATAAAATATGTCAATTGCAAAATCTGGGTTAACACGCCATAAAAACCCCCCGGACCCTAACATAGTAAGTGGGTACCAAAAACTGATTTTTATTGCAGGTACTCAGAGAAACAAAAGGAAAGATTCTAGAATTTACAAATATGATTCCCACATTCTTTTTTGATAATGACAAAGGGGGAGAGATAATGGAAAGCACATTCTTTTTTGATAATGACAAAGGGGGAGAGATAATGGAAAGCACATATTCAGGGGGAGATTTATAAAAATTACACATAAGTACATTGTATAGTTGTCATCATCAAAAAGGGGGAGATTGTTAGGAAATCAAATTCATAGTTTTAATGACAACAACTATACAATGAAAATCAAATGTACATATATATGTATACAAGAACTTGCTAGAGCAACATCACTAGAAATACAAGAACAAGGCTCAAAGAAAGTTACAAAAGACTACAAGTCGATATGATTAATGGAGCAATGACACAGATGCACAGATTCAACATGCACATGTTTCAAACGTCTGGGTGCACTAGCCAGACGTCTGAAGAAATCCTCTGGAATACAAAACAGACAAGACCAGACGTCTGGTAGATACACCCAGACGTTTGGAAATCTACCCTGTATAAAAATTATATACTACCAGACGTCTGATACAAATACCAGACGTCTGATTTCAAACTCGGATTTCAAAGAAGAACTTCAACTGTCACATTCGAATAGACATCTCCGCTTCTCTTCGCTGCAACTCTTCATCATCAACAGAAGCAACTATAGAGCACTGATTAATGGATGCAACTACTCAACATACCTATCTACAACTATATATTGCATCAGGAATCAAGAGAAAGGATATCTGACTACCTTACAACTCGACTCTCTATCTTGATCATCTTTTGTTCTAATCATCCACTTGCTATACAATCTGAAAATCTGAGATCATACACTTCTATATTCTCTTGAACAATATTGTATTCAATCATCCAAGAGATATAAGAAGTTCAATTATACTATATAGTCAAAATCCGTGTAATAGAGAACACACAGTTGACAAAGAAACTCTGATATTGTAAACCTGTTCCTTCGGGTGAAGTGAGGGTTATTTGTGAAAGGAAATTCCGAAGAGGAGCTTCGGGACTGGACGTAGGACGGGAGGTCCGAACCAGTATAAAATACCGGTGTGATTATTCTTATTTACTTAGATTAATATTGTTTTAGTTGCATTATATATTTTGTCACATATACTTGCATATACACTACACAATCCACTCCGTATAGACTTTCAATTGGTATCAGAGCTTGGGATTCTAGAGATCGTAACAACATCCTAGAATAAATGGCTATAAAGAGATCTAGTCAAGGCAATAGGAAGAGCAATAAAGAAGATTCAAAGGAGAAAACAAACAAATGCTACATGGCTAAACTCAGATCACAATCGGTATGTTTAGATTCTTTATATAAAGATCTTCTGTTAGCACATGATGAATTATTAAAAGATTGTAAAACCTTGAATAAAGTTAATAGAATTGCTTTAGAAAAGTTAAAAGATTGTGAGCAAGAAAATTCCAGTTTAAAAGAGGAAAATAAATTTTTCATAAAACAAACTAAATGTTTTGAAAATACCGTAGAAGAACTTGTTTCACAAAAAGATTTCCTACAAAAAGAAAATGAGCAGTTAGAAGATAAAAACAATGATCTTTTAGAGGAAATCAACGTTTTGCAAAATAAAAATACTATCTTTGATAAAGAAAAGGAAACTTTTTCAAAAGAAATTACGGATTTGAAAAGACAAAATGATTTATTACAATCATCTTTAGATAATACAGAATCTCGAATTTTTCTTCTCGAAAAAGAGAACTGTACGATAAAAAGGGAGAATTCTGAATTAAATAAGCAAATTGATATTTTGAAAGACAGTAATATTTCTTTTGAAAATAATTTTAACTTCAAAGCTAAATTTGATAAACTTAACACTGAAGTCACAAAATTTAATAAAGGTCAAAACGATTTAAACATGATTTTATCTAGTTCTAGACCTTTACATGACAAAAGTGGTTTAGGATATAATAAAAATGATCGTAGAAATAGCACTAGATACGCTTTCATGTATAGTAAAAATGTTAGTACTAGTACTAAATTTCGATTAAAGTCTAGATCAAATTCTTATAGAAATTCAAATACTGCTATGGTCAATAATATTTATAATTTCTCTAGAAGTACAAAATCATTGAACGGAAATATGAATAAAAATTATCTAAGTATTTGGGTTCCTGTTAATTGGAAAAATAGAGAAAAATACATTGATGATTATTTTGATATGGTAGTTAATAATGAAAATTATATTTATAAAGGTTCAACCACACCCAAATGGGTATGGTTTCCAAAGATCTAACCCCCCAGACCCTAACATAGTAAGTGGGTACCAAAAAATGATTTTTATTGCAGGTACTCAGAGAAACAAAAGGAAAGATTCTAGAATTTACAAATATGATTCCCACATTCTTTTTTGATAATGACAAAGGGGGAGAGATAATGGAAAGCACATTCTTTTTTGATAATGACAAAGGGGGAGAGATAATGGAAAGCACATATTCAGGGGGAGATTTATAAAAATTACACATAAGTACATTGTATAGTTGTCATCATCAAAAAGGGGGAGATTGTTAGGAAATCAAATTCATAGTTTTAATGACAACAACTATACAATGAAAATCAAATGTACATATATATGTATACAAGAACTTGCTAGAGCAACATCACTAGAAATACAAGAACAAGGCTCAAAGAAAGTTACAAAAGACTACAAGTCGATATGATTAATGGAGCAATGACACAGATGCACAGATTCAACATGCACAGGTTTCAGACGTCTGGGTGCACTAGCCAGACGTTTGAAGAAATCCTCTGGAATACAAAACAGACAAGACCAGACGTCTGGTAGATACACCCAGACGTCTGGAAATCTACCCTGTATAAAAATTATATACTACCAGACGTCTGATACAAATACCAGACATCTGATTTCAAACTCGAATTTCAAAGAAGAACTTCAACTGTCACATTCGAATAGACATCTCCGCTTCTCTTCGCTGCAACTCTTCATCATCAACAGAAGCAACTATAGAGCACTCATTAATGGATGCAACTACTCAACATACCTATCTACAACTATATATTGCATCAGGAATCAAGAGAAAGGATATCTGACTACCTTACAACTCGACTCTCTATCTTGATCATCTTTTGTTCTAATCATCCACTTGCTATACAATCTGAAAATCTGAGATCATACACTTCTATATTCTCTTGAACAATATTGTATTCAATCATCCAAGAGATATAAGAAGTTCAATTATACTATATAGTCAAAATCCGTGTAATAGAGAACACACAGTTGACAAAGAAACTCTGATATTGTAAACCTGTTCCTCCGGGTGAAGTGAGGGTTATTTGTGAAAGGAAATTCCGAAGAGGAGCTTCGGGACTGGACGTAGGACGGGAGGTCCGAACTAGTATAAAATACCGGTGTGATTATTCTTATTTACTTAGATTAATATTGTTTTAGTTGCATTATATATTTTGTCACATATACTTGCATATACACTACACAATCCACTCCGTATAGACTTTCAGATACGTTTTTACTTTCCTTTTCGGTCCCAATGCCAAACGTTTTAATCCTTCATCGACCACATTATTTGTAGGATCACAAACGTAGTTCGAAAACGACCGGCCGTACTCCAACCCGAAAGCATTGCATATGCAGGAAAATCGCTAATAGTCCATAACAGAGAAGCGAACATCCGAAAATTTTTCTTTTTTGATATGTCGTATGTTTCAACTCCTTCATACCACAATGTTTTCAACTCTTCGATTAACGATTGTAAGTAAACATCGATACCCTGTGTCGGATCATCAGGGCCAGGGACGACAATTGTGAGAAACATATATGGAGTTTTCATACACATCCACGGGGGTAGATTGTAAGGTGTGATTATTATAGGCCAAGATGAATATTTAGAACCAAACTGAGAAAACGGTGAAAATCCATCAGTAAACAAACCTAGTCTAACGTTACGGCTCTCCGCTGCAAAATCGGGATATTTCTTATCAAAATACTTCCATGCTTCTCCATCAGATGGGTGTGTTAACGTACCTTCTTCAGGTGTTCTCACACTATGCCATCTCATATGATGCGCTATTACAGATGATGCATATAACCTTTGAAGTCTAGGAGTGATAGGTAAATAATGCATACGCTTGTATGGAACTTCTTTTCCCTTTTTTTTCCTTGGCTTGTATCTTTCTTGATTACATATTTTACAATTCCGAAGACTGACATCATCTTTCCAAAACAACATGCAACCATTTAGACATGTATCAATTTTTTGATACGGCAAACCGAAAGATGACATTAGTTTTTTCACTTCATAATAATTTTCGCACATTAAATTATCTGATGGCATATGGCGTTTAGCAGCTTGTACAACAGCCGTAAATCCGGCTTCTGTGAAGTTGTACTTTGATTTCATCGCAATGTACTCTGCAGTTGCCGATAATTGAGTGTCGCTAGTACATCCATTCCAAAGAGGTTTCTTAGTAGCATCCAATAAATCATATATTTTTTCGCTCCAACATTTGGTTCCTCTTCGACGTTAACATCTTCGTTATTAAATTCAACAGTAGGGAACATTGATCGTGCTGCATCTTCAACCATATGTTCTATGAGATTCGTCGTACTAACTTCATCACTAATGACCTCTATTGACTGTTCTTCGTTACCTGTTATAATTTATCCATGACGATCCCACACCAAATAATTGGTTACGAAACCATATTGGCGCAAATGAATCCTAACCATATTCGGTACTAAATGCTTCAACAATTTGCACCTACTACATGGACAACGAATTTCTACGTCGTTTCCAATATTACTTAAAGCAAATTCGACAAACACATTTACCCCGTTAAGAAAATGTGTACTTATTGAGCCTTCCATTTCTCTTCTTTGATACATCCAGCTCCGATGAATAAAATAATTGACCATTTTTCCTACTGTAAAACCTATGATCAATAGTAAAAAACTATTAATCAAATTCGATAAACACATTTTAGATTTTACTGTTTTTTATAATCCATTTTCGTTTATATACAAAGTTATATTTCTTGCTATTTTGTTTACATTTTTGTACCTTTTGTGATGGTCGGTTATCCTACTTCCCATTACAAACACAATAGTAATTACATTTCTTAAATCATATCATTATAACGATTTCCCAAAATTTCGGCAGCACTTCCCCCGTGTTCCTTGTATCGTACACAATGCATGTACACAAGGAACAAAAAGGAAATGCCGTCGAAATTTTGTGAACCGTTTATAACGATATGATTTACGAAACGTAATTACTTTATAGTGTTTGTAACTTGTCCAATACAGGGACAAATCCAACAAATATTGTATCAGATGAATATGAATATCCGTTTTGCAATAAAAACGAATATTCATACAACGATCATATACAACACCTGTCAGACGGGGCCAAAAATTCACTAAGGGATTTAAATTTGGTTTTTATGTTACCGTTTTATTAAATATATAAAATAAAGCATATTAGGCATTATTATATGAATTATATTCTACTATTTTACTAAATATATATATAGTAAATTATATGATTTTTACTATTTCACAAAATATATAATTCATGTGTATATATATATATATATACTAAATTATATACTTATTTATTTAATGCTAATATATTTTGAAAAAGTTATAATTAATGTTCGTAAAATAGTCCACTAATTCATGTTTGTCTAACATTTTACAAAACATACACAAAATAATTTAAATCAATCCTAACTAATCTAATGCTAATTCACACGCACATTTATACTAAATTATAAACATATTTACATATGTGCATAATATATACATACACAAACAATTTGGACATTTGGATGGCAATAATTGTAATTAGCATTTAGTTTGGTGTAATAAACAAGCAATATGCCATTGGATACAAATATAACAGCAAATTAACACAAAATTAGAAAAAATAAAAATTGTAGGGTTTTAGGCAAACCTGATTTTGGAGACTTCTAGGGATGGAGAGAGGATGTTGGCGTTGAGTGATGGCGTTGGAGCAGCTGCTGGTTGCGTGGGGAAGCTTGGAGCAAGAAAGGAGGAGGGGAGGAGTAGGGTTTTGGGGGAATTGGGGAAGAAGATAATAATGTTTCAGTCTCGGCCTGATGCAGGTATACGCAAATTTCCAACGGTTCCAACGGCCGCAAACGGCGTTATTTCCAACGGTTATCAACGGCTACCAACGGCAAGTTAAAAAATAACGAGCCGTTGGTAGCCGTTGGAAATTGCCGTTGGCGGCCGTTAGAAAGCCTTCGTGGCTATATACTGTATTTCTAGTAGTGTATGTGATTGTTTCTTTTGTTGCTCATGTCGGAATTTCGAGGATGAAATAATCTAAGTGGGGGAGAATGTAACGATCCAAATTTCGGTCACTTCGTATTTAAATATCTGAATTATTTAAATATTTGAATCTTGGATTAAATATTATTAAAATGATTTAATAAGTTTTTTAACCCCCTTTTAAATCATAAGTACTGATGTTAAACTTGTTTTGGAAAAATGTTTATAAAAATAAATACTTTGAAAAAAATATTGATAATGATCGTTTTATCGATAAACAGCTTTTAAACCGTCAGAAGTTGTTCAAATTTTATTTACATACACTTATTTGCTTAGGAAATCAATAAAATGGAATAAAAACTTTTTACCATTTACGTAAATAAACCTTTTGGATGATATTATGTAATGGAAGATATTTAGAAAATGAGCTTTTATGGTAACTCTTAAGTGTTAAGTGTTATAAAGGAGAAGTGATAGGAGGTAACCATTACATAACATGAAAGGGGGTGAGAACAAGCATATGCTTCACCACTTAAAGCCTATATAAAAAGAGGCATACAATAGATAATAAACCACTAATTCACAAAAGCTTGGAATGAAGTATGAGAATAAAAATGATGGAAGCGCTTTAACACTAATCCACTGATTCTTCTCTAAAATTTTCATGTCTTAAACAAATCATCTCCAATATCTTCTCAACTTTGGTTATAGGGCTTAAACATCATGGGAAGAATGATTAGAAAGTAAGAAGTGGGAGCACGTGAGAGGAAGAAGGGGTTCCAAGGAGGGGCCGTGAGGAATGGGAGGAGGAGGAGAGGTGTGGCCTTGGTTTGCAAGTGCAAAATGTTAGATCTTTAGGCTTTTGGTGATGGTGGGAGGTGATTCTTTTGTTCTTATGGCTTTGTGCTTGGGTTTGGCATGGATCTAAGTGAGTTATCTCACTATCTTATAAGTATATATTGTGCATATATATGTTATGTTTGAATTATAAAGTTAAATTGACATTAACTAATTAAAGTTATAAACTTTGGACCCCTCTTGCTTTTGAAAGAAAATGATAATTTTATATTATATAACATCACTTCTATTACCCTCTTAAACATGTGACGTGGCCTTGATTTGATGTTTAAATGGTTGTTTAACTTGTGTGTTAAATTGAAGTAGGTTTGAAAGTGTTTAAAACGAGAATAGTCGTTATAAGTGCATTTCAGAATTCCTTGTTTTCAGGAATTTTATAAATAAATGGGAAGATACTCCTAGGGGTTTATTTCTGTGGTTTTTAATTACCCTAATGGTAGTACTTACTATAAAAATTTCAAGTCTTAAATCATTTGTTAATGTGGTTAAAACTAGTTGCAAAGATCGTGCTTTTCAATGTTGTTTTTAACAAGGGCTTTTAACAACATTTATAAATGATGTAGTAAGTCGCTTAAGGTTTTAAGTGTTTAAAAATGGTATTTAAATTTGGTATTTTTTTCTAATCATTTTAGAGATATTTTATAACCTATTTTAAAGTATTTTAAAGTTGGTTTGAAGTTTAAATATATTTTTAATAATTATATATGTATTTTCAAAGTAAAGGGGTTTTATAGTATAAAAACATATTTTTCATCACAGTATAAATTAATTATTTTCAAATAATATTTTACTAAATATTTAAACCTATTTACAAGTATTTTAAAAGTATTTATAAGTTTTGAAAAAAGTAATCAACTTTGCTTAATTGTAAAAGCAAACGATGTAGTCTTATCTATTTGTGAGAGTTAAGATTGATGTTGAGAGGGACGAAGCAATAGAGCTCTAACCTACCGGTTTCCCTCTTAGCTGAGGAGTAGTTAAGTCAGGAATGTCGGAAATGTGTTAATCATATTTTTCTTTGACTTTTCACGGAAATCGTTAATACTATAGTTAACACTAAAAGCCGACGAGTAGACTTATCTATTTGTGAGATTTAAGAATGAAGTGTTCGGGCAAGGCTTTGATGCAACCAGTGCTCTAACTTACCTGGCTTCACTCTTGGACGAGGAATAGTTAAGTTGAAATGTCGAAAGCGAGTTAATTATACTTGTACCATTTGAGATAAGTATGTGAATATTTTTTTAAAGTATAGAAAAAGTTTTAAGTAAGAAACCTTGTTAAAGATTTGTGCATATACTTATACTATTTGAGAAAAGTATATAAATACTTTTTGAAGTATTGAAAAGAGAATAAATGAATAGTAGAAATTGGTAATGATGTTTTGTTAGACAAAATAAGTTTTACTAATAAAAGAGATTTTAATTAATAAAAGATTAATTAAACAAAAAGGGGATTAGAAGTTGCTTACGTGACTTAATCGTGCTTTGTGTGACTTGATTGTGCTCGGTTTGTTTACTCGTTTATGGAAAGCATTTAGTCATATACTAAGCACTAAAAGTTGATGAAGTAGGCTTGTTTATCCATGTGTGTTAAGACTTAAGACCGATGTTCATGTAGTGATATGATCAATATAGCTCTAACCTACCGGCTTTACTCTTGATCGAGGGATAGCGTGAGATGAAAATATCGAAAACGTGATAAGTATACGAGATTTGGTTTCCATATGCAATTGCTCTCATTATCATTGAATGACTAAGTTCGTCGATTCAGTCTTAAAGAGACTAGGATCGGTACTTATCGAAAACTACTTCAAGACTGAGATACATGTTCTATCTCTTGGAAATTGATTTGTTCGAGATGCTGGAATCCATGTGTGGTTTCGAGATTTGTTCGAGATGTTGGAATCCATGTGTGGTTTCGAGATGTGTTCGAGATGTAGGAATTCAATTTGGGATTCGTATTTTGTTCGAGTGATGAAGACTCGTGTGGAAGATACCAAACGTTACCTTGACATCGGAAATGGCTAAAAACCATAGTAGAATGCACAATCTGGTGATTTGCAGTCCTGCGATGGAGTATATCAACTCCATATCTGGAGTATGCTTGTCGATTGTTGCGCACGGGAGTTGATGATACTTGGTTCCACATGGTTCAGGTTTGCTCGTTGGTCGTGGGCCAATTGTGTTTACCTAACGGTATATTTTATCTAGAGATATACATCGCTCGAAGGTATTTTCTAACCCATTGTGCAGGAGATTGGATCCGACTCCATTGGAGAGATCTCCACGGAAAATCCAATATGCGAATGTTCCTTATCGGATTTGATTGTACTCCTAATATGTTGTTGAATGTAACTAATGTAACCATTCCAGCTATTTTTTTAATTTATATTCTTCGCCCTAGACATTATCTAATGTATCACCTAATGTACTTATTAGATGGTAGTTCTTTTGAGGGGATAACCGTTGTGGCAATCTATGCGGTCTCAAAATTATGGTTATATGCTAGCTACATATTTTCTTGAGTTTCTCATGCCCGACTTAAGTTTGATATGTGGCTTTTCTTTTCCCTAAATTCCTCGTGTGCTCTTTTGAGTAGTTTGAGAAAGGTAGATTTTCGTTGATGTTCCTTGGAGCTTAAGAAGACGAGATGGATGTTTCACCTATCGTAGTATTCCTTTTTCCATTGCATTACTATTGTATATATCAGCATTTGTGAGGATATGTTATTTTAACTATCGAGGCTGATGATAGCACTTAGGTTTTGTAACTCCCAAATTTCTGTATTGAATTAAGCCTTTTTATTGTTCTTTTTATATTATAAATCACCTTCCGCTAGTGAGATTCTGATATTGTGTTCCTTCTTTCTTATTCTGTCTTCTTTTTCCTTTTCCTTTTATTTTACCCTAACTTTCTGTCTTTCCGGCACTTGGATGCTCGACACACGAATTTTGATGACCCAACTTTCGAACCTCTAGAACGACACTTTACACATCCTCGATGTTCGTGCGCCGTTGCTCAAGCATCTGAAAGATGAGTTGTCATTTGTTAAAATGCAAGAACAGAACAAAAAAAATCTCACAACAGAACGGTTAAATATAATAAAATAATAATATTGTACATAAGGTTATTCCTTAATACAGAGTTATCGGTGCTACACTAAAGTACTACAACTATCAACCTAGGTAGTTATACATCCCGCCTTTACACTTTCTGATCCAAAAAACAAACATAATTAACATAACAATAGAAATAGATAAGGAGCCTCCTGCTCGTCCATTACCATCTCCAAAAAGTACAAAGAAACTTACTACTCTCAGACTACAAAAAAAATATAACTAAGTATCCGAGAGTTTAGGGAAAACAAACAATTTAGGTCAGAGAATAAGTCTGTTATGAGTAAAATTCTAAATAAAAGGGTGTAATAAACAACAATATATGAGACCACACTGCCATCTACAGAACGGATTTCCCCTCATAATAACAACATCCAACCAAAAGTAATGGACCAAATAATTAAACATCGCGATTGATGTGCACGTAAAAGTGCATATTTTTACTTCCATATTTAATCTTCTTTTATTTAAATAAATGAGCATATTAGGGTATTTTACATGTTTAAAACAAAATTTAAATTGTTTTCAAATCATCATTCATTCATCTTCATTTGGGGTGTAAAATGGTAATTTTGTGTATGATTTAATTTGACAAAATTTATTTGCACATTTTTATTTTTATTTATAGGAAATGAAGTGCAAATATGAAGTGGCTTCATGGATGTATGCATGCACATATGTTGAAGGCAAATGAAGAATGGAAATAAACGAATTCATGCAACATGAAGGAACCCACATACCCACTACCATATGGTCCATAATTAAAAGCACATGCACATGTTAATGGAGGCTTAAAGGCGTGTAAGTGGGGATTAATTAATTCCCTAATGATTACTTGGAGGTTACACATTCTCAAGGGAATTTTAGGTAGTCCCCTAAAATATGAATTAGGGTTTTAAGCATGTATAAATACCCCTTATGTTTCATGTAATCATCTTCTTCTTTTCATGCAAGTTGTAGCCACAAAATCAATGATAAATAAAATGTCTTTTTAATGGCTTCTTAGTCTTCTTCTTATTAGCTTTTGTTTACATGCTCATTTCTTTTATGCAACTTTCTTTTATGCTCTTTTATTATCTTATGCTCTCTTTTAATTCATGCAATTAGTTTAGATTTATTTTATGCAAGTAGTTAGTTCTCTTTTCTTGTAATTAGCTCTCATTTTCCTTTTATTTTATGTTGAAATCATTTTGTATTTTGTGTTAACATGTTTTCAAATATGAGTGGCTAAACCCCTTCAATTTAGGATTAATGAAGCTCCCTTGAAACATATTAAATTAACATAATGATTTCATTTGTGATCTCTCATATGTGCTTACTGGAAAATATGATGATGGTGGTTTATGTTTCTTTTTTATTGAATTTTGATAGCCTATGTTGACATTTCAAATAGGCTATGCTTAACTCCATTTAAACTTAAACTATTTGATCATTTGCCTAAGTGATTTTGATAATGAAAGTCAAACTAGAATCAATATTTGGTGGTCTATGTTACTAATTAATAGTAAATAGATCATACTTAAAATAAATTTTATTTTTAATTTTCATGTCATTTTCATGAGTGTTGATAAGTGGGTTTGAATGGTGTGTTAGTGGGTTTGAATGGTGTGTTAGAGTTTGATGTTTTAAGTTGTGCTAATTAATAGCACAAATAAATCATACATATAATAAGAACATCTATCATTTCTACTTAATATTTTAGTGGGAGATTACAAGTGAATTTTGTGTTGATTTATATGAATGATTGGAAATGGATTTGCATCTAAATTGCTCCTTAATATCATAGTTTTATTCACTTTTCCTCTAGCTTATTTTCTACAATTTTCTTAGTTTAAAACCACTTCAAAACTTTGCGTTAATTTGATTGAGTATTATTAGAATTTAATTCTTTCCATGTGGACCGACTCGTAATCGCATACGTACTACGATTGTACGCTGTGCGCTTGCGGTTTTTAACGATATATTTTTAGCAATGGTTTTCTAATTGATAGAAACTTCCGTCGTTATCAACAAGTTTTTGACGCCATTGCCGGGGATCGAACCCGAGTCACCCGCGTGACAGGAGGGAATACTCACCACTATGCTACAATGACAACCATTTAACCTATCACCGCACATAACTTCGAAACTTCATCCAAACATCTATTGTCAAAGAAACAAACACCTACATCCTCTTCTCCCTGTTATCCATTGTCAAACCATCCAAACATCTATTGTCAAACAAACAATCCTGAAAACCATCACTACTTAATCATATTTTGCAACTGCCACCATTAGTCCTCCTCATCATTGCCCATCAGACCATCACACATCATACAAACAATAGTCACCGAATCTCCTCTTCCACCTTCAACACTTCAACCACCATTAACCACCATCTCACTTCAAACACACCAAACAACTTCAACATCTCAACTGCCAACCTTCAACATAAAATCTGCCACCACAACATCAAAACCACTCCCCTTGCATAACTTCACCTCCTACGGCAAACTGCACCTGCAATCCATCATTCATACTGCCTCCATCCACTGCACCTCAATGCCTTACAAGCATCAATTTTCTAAAACATCTTCCTGAAACAACTCAAACCATCATAAAAAAACTCCCTTCTTCACCACCTTAAACATCTCATACAAGCTCGATCATTCAACTCTTGCATGCACCATCAAACCATAATCTTTCATCTATCTCCCTGCCTCTGTCTTATCCCTACCACACTTCATCAACCAGAATCTCCAAAACCACAACTCCTACACATATCGACCAGACATTCCAAAACTACCACTCAATTCACCACAACCATCAGCCATCAGCCATTACAACTCGCAAGTCCATCCCACCAAAAATAGTAAACATTCAATCACCTTCACTCCTCCTTATTGCCTCAAAATACAACAGCTTTCCCTCCTCCCAACATCATACATCAACTTAATCATCTCAGAAAATTCACGACCGAACCCAAACACGCAATCAACTACAACCTCATTACTACCCGAACCACCTCTTACATGCAAGCCCCACCTCAGCCTGCCACCATCCCAAATCAAACTCGCAATCACCATCCTACTCCCACATGTTGTCTACAAAATGCCTTCAAACTCCAAGCATACTCCTCATCAATCCGCAATTACCTCATCACCGCAACCGGAGCTCGAATCGAACCACAAATTGCCTGAAACTCAACCAACAACCCCCAATCCCGAACCACAAATCGCCTTAATATTTTGTTTTGATTTCAAGGTATAAGGCGATTTGAGATTTTCGTTTAAGACATTGAGAATTTAAGAAGTTGGAAGTCTGCATTTGAAAGTGGGATATGGAATGTTTTAAATGGGTATTGGGCCGAGTTAGTTAAAAATAAAGAGAAATTTCTTTCTTGTTGAATATTTTTTGAAGTGTAAATTCCTCTTTAAGAAAATAATAATAATGATAATCATTTGTCTTTAAAAAAAAGGTTATTGTATTTGTCTTTGTTTTTATTTGACCTTTGTTTGTCTCTAAAAAGAAAAAAAAACTTTCAAATAAACAAAAAAAGAATGTTTGCTTTCTTTTAGTTTAGTGTTGTTTAATATTTAAAAAAAAATTGTTTTCAATGTTTGTCTAGGTTGTAGGTGGCAGAAAACCAGAAGAGGAGGAGAATTACCTGCTTAAACAAATTGCCCTGCTCTGCTTGCCAAATAAATTGCTTACTTAAAAAATCGCTGCTTTGAAAAAAATTTGCTAATTATTCTGCATGCTCTGGTATCGTGCTCTTATCTCTTGTTTTTATTTTCTTTGCATTGTTGTTTGCTTGCATTTAAAAAAAATTCAAAAACAAAAACAAAATCAAAATCAAATTTCATTCAGGTTGCAATGTTAAATCACGTTTAGTTTCTGTTTTGCATTCATTTCATCTTGTTTTTATTTTCTATGGGCAATACCCAAATCACATAAGGTGGGGGATTTCATCACCCCTTCCTTGGCCACAAATTGCATTTCATCATAGAATTTGACTAATAATAATGGTTATACTTTGGACTTAAGGGTGTCGCGAGCTCATCTAGGGCTTAATTGTACCTTGACAAGTTGTCTTCTTTCGACAATCTAACTTCTTGGTGTCTAGGCTACATCAGAGCAATAATCATATATAAATATTATAGTGATTCGTAAATACTACAGCGATTGTTTCTCTGAAGGTACTTAATCTTCGGCTGCATTGCTACGGTGATTCCTGATGCACCGATAACTCCTGTTCGTTACCTAGCTAAGAACTATTTTGTTGGGTTAAGACAAAGTGTGATTAAACAATTTTGAGTTAGGAGCTACAGAAAATTTGTAATTAAGTCCTTGCATTCATTTAGTGCATTAGTTCATGTATATATATAAAAAAAGAAAACAAAATCCAAAAGTAAAAAATTTGTACATTTTACTTAACTTAGTTTTTTTTAAAATCCAATCCAAAAAAAAATCTTTTCAAATCTTTTCCTTTGAAAAAAAAAATCAAACAAGATCAAAAATCCAAAAACAAGTATTTTTCTTAAGTTATTTTTTTTTCTTAGAAAAAACAAAAATAAAAAAAATAAGGTAGTGTTTGGTTTGTTATTTTTAGTTTTGGGTTTTCGTCCATACAAAAATGTACACTACGCATGTATATTGCTCAAAACGACCAATTTAGAAAACGAAGTTAACATACAAAAGAGAAAAAAACTTTCTTTATTTTCTGTGTTTTGGGAAATAACACTAGCACGTGAAACAATCCATTCTTCCATCATCTCTCTTTCCCTTTCGTCCTTCCATCCGTCTTTCTTTCATCCCATTCGTTGTCGCTCCATTCTTCTTATATTTGACATACATATTGAAAACCGAAAACACAAAATTCGTTTTTAAACCAAACACTACCTAATCTTTTCAAAAACAAAAAAAAGCAAAAACATATAAAAATGAGAAAAAAATTTGAAAATCCAAAATCCAAAAACCAAAACAAAAATCAAATCTCCTATATGAAAAATAAATTCCTTTTGGTAAATATTTTTCCTTTAAAAAATATATATATAATTATTATTTTTCATTTCATTTCATCTTTTAAACCTTGTTTCATTCTCTAAACTTGACTCTCACTTCTTTCTCTACTTGACCTTTTCACTTGTGCATGAGTACCTGGACTCGTGACATGTAACACCCCGCATTTTTATATAATTAAATAAAATCAATTGAATTAACATAATTGCAAAACAGAACATAAATGTAAAATATATGCATTTAAGAATTAAGAGGTTACATAGATTTATGCAAGCAATGAGTGTGTGATTAATTGACGCATCTATCTATTAAAAGGGGAATTAATTAAGAGATATAGAGGCGTCAATTAGTTAGAGAATATGTCACTTTTATAATATTAATTAATTAAGGGATCTTCTAATAAAGGGAAATGTATATTGGGAATAAATTAAATGATAACATACATATATTATTTATAATTGATGCAATCAATAAATTAAGAAATTAATTAAAGACAATAAGTAAGCATCAATTAATTAATTGGGTAATGAATTGGCGGTTTAAATATATACAACTAATAAATGTGTGATTAAGTGGCGCATGGGAATTAATTTGGATATCGATTAAAATGGAAAAAATGTGTCAATTAATTAATTGGAAATCAGTTGAGCATTTTAAAAAGGGTGTCAATTAATCAAAGAATATGCCCTTGTTACAATAGCTAAAAATGTAAATTAATTAGCTAGAAGAAAACGCCAGTTATAGGATTATTTGTTTCCAAGTTAAAAAGAAAAAGAAAGAATTGGAATGCGTATAAAAATCAAACAGAGTAATTAAGTTTATGATGAAGGTAAGTTAATAAGAATAAATTAAAAAAAGTATAACTTTTATATACAATCAATTAATAGAGGTATTAATGAAGTGTTCAAATAGGTAAGAAATTATAACGTATAAGAATCAATTAATATTGGATATATATATATATATATATATGTATGTATGTATGTATGTATGTATGTATGTATGATTTAATAATTGGATAATTAATGGGAGAATCTTATTTAGAAGGAAACATGAATTAATAGGGTCATATAACAAAGGAATAAATGAATAACATTGGAGAATTATACATTATAAGCTAATGTAAACAAATCAATAAATGATGGCGAGGATTGTTTTTAGGGTTAATCAGATGGTTCATAGTTGTTCACTACACCTATAAATTAAACGTAACTTAACCCTAGCCCACACTATTTTATGCTGTCATTTATAGCAAACTCCTCTTCTCTTCCCCCTCTTCCTTTCTTCTCTATCAATCAAATCTTTTTCCAAACAAAAATATAAAATTAAGCAAGGATATACATACAAACAAATCAGAGAATTTCACAAACAAATCAGGGAATTTACAACGAATTAAAAAGGGAAAAAAGCGGAGAAAAGCGTAGCAAATTAAAAGGGATAGAGATTGAAGCAAAGGATGACATGTGAGTGGATTTATTTATATATCTTTTAAGTTTAAGATATGTTATCCTTAGATTCCCATTTATATAATTTTATTCAATAATTAATCTTATTAATTAAGTTATACTAAACTATAAGGAATTTAAAGTATTAGTATTTATTTACATCTGTTTCTACGTTTTGGATTTCTATGCAAGCGTCATTCTTCTTTTATTTTCTCCTCTTTCTTCACGTATGGATTAGAATAGATTAAACGTGAATATGGATTAAATAATTAAGAATACTGAAATAAAGGAAATACGATGTAAAGTGATAAAAGTTTGAGGAATGGAATTACTGTAATAAATTACGTTAAAATGAGAAAAGTTAATTAATCTAATAACTGGATTTAGGAGTAACTAAAAGGTTAATTGGTTGGTTTAGAAAATAGGATACATTTCTATAATTTAATATTTGAAAGACAACAATGAACATAATTGCTAAAATAAAAGAAAGAAAAAGAGAATTAGTTTAAAATAGAGAAACCACTGTATTTTACACTATTCCAAAATAGTAAAAGAAATATCTAGCAGTTACGAATTATTGTTTATAGTATTATTTAATATTAAAATATGGAAATGGATTTTTAAATATAGTTTTCATAACCAACTAAATAAAATAGAATTACTTCCTAGAATAGAAGATAATAAAGCAAAGTATGACATGAATCAAGTAAATTATTAGATAAGAACTTGAAGTTGTAAACGATAATGAACCTAGGTCTGCATTCATTGCGCAGACTATTTAAGAAGATAATTATTATGATAAGTGAATTATATAATATAAGAGAATAAAAGAATATTCTTTATCATAATAAAAGAAGGTAGATTAGAACAGAAAAGAAATGCTGGAATTATGTACGGACTATAAAAGAAGAGAAAATGACAATTACAGGTAGAATTATAACATAGGTTATAATTAAGTAATAAGAACGGAAAAGCTTATTTTGAGACTTTGAATGAATTAACGAGCAATAATAATGGTAGAAGCTTATTTAAAAGTTAATAAGAAAATAAAGCAGGAATGATAAAAGAGGCTTATTTTAATGAACTTAAGATTTATATTAATTTAAATAAGCAAGATAATGAATGTGGCTCATACCAACAACATTCCATATTAAATAAGTGGAAATCTCATAATAGATAGAGGTGAGATGAGGGCAAGAATATGCTAATTAGGGTAAATAAGTAGCCAATAGAATAAGAAAGTAAACTAAACACAAATTAAAAGATTAGACTTAGGGTCTAATAAAAGAATTGAGATGCGTTTGGAGCAGCCCAAAGGATGAAGCGTCTAACGAAGAAGTTCATTACGGATTTCAGAAATGGAGAAGCACGTCCAACTTAGTATTTTTGGGCTTCAAGGAAGTACGAGACTTCAACGGAACGTGAGGATACTCTAGGATGGCCCTCTAGGTAGGCCTAACGAAGCTGCACCCCCGAAGGCAGGTCTGTAGGTGTTCCATCAAGAGAGTATGTCTTGATTGCATTTGCATTGTAGGCCTAATGAAGCAGACCTTTGTAGGCAGTCAGAAGGGCTTGGTGTTCGGAGTAGGGTATTTGTATGTCCAGTACTTGCAAGTAAGTTTAAGGATAGTCGCATGCGGATATCGGCCAGAATCAAGACTAAGAGCGATTTTGAAAAAGACTAGAGTTAAACCAACATGCCAATGAATCTTTCACTCTCGAGACATTGGATGAGGGGCACTGCCATTTGGATGTTAGATTGTTTGCAGTAGGGCACGACCACTTAACTCTTTAGAAGTCTTTCGGTTAGTAGAGGGGTGGCTGCGTGGGGCCATAGCCACGATGAAAAAGAGACAGACCAACTAGAATATCTGTATTGTAGGCCTAACGAACCAATCCTTTACAGATATAGAAAATCTCCGACTGAATTCTGTACAAGGTTGACCTGGTTGGCGGGATTCAGATAGTAGACAGAATGATTATGTAGTCCTCAATGTACGCACTGGGTGGTACATTGTGGATGTCCGAGCACTGGCATAGACTAGTGCGGACGCGATTTACATTTTCATAGTAAGTAGTGGAGCATCTGTATTGTAGGCCTTATGAAGCAGTCCTTTACAGAGGTAGCTACGGAACGCTCGCGGAGCAAGACGATAGGGTATCTGTATTGTAGGCCTTACGAAGCAGTCCTTTACAGATATAGCTACAGAGCAAGATGATGGAGCATCTGTATTGTAGGCCTTACAAAGCAGTCCTTTATAGATGTAGTTACGGAACGCTCTCAAAGCAAGACGATGGAGCCCTTTTCAAGGAGGATACGGAAGGTACCATGGGTGGTACCTAGGACCAATATGGTCATTGGGCATATAGCTACGTATATGTATATATTAGTTGTTAGGTTTTAATCTACTGTGCAGTAGATGGGCATTGTTCACGAACATAGGCAAGAGTATTGTAACCTAATGAACCTAATATAAGAGTAAATGGTAATAAAACGATATATGTAGAATTAAGCCTAGAAGTATATAATTTATTCATTCACCAGAACTTTTGTTCTGACCCCCTCCTCATTACCTCCTACAAGTTAGGTAGATGGCAGAGACTTCTCAGTTTTATGACACTTTCTTAGAAAGTGTTATTATTTGGGCGAGTATTTACTTACTATTATATTTTAGTCAATTCCGCCGTGAGATAATTAATTAAGCTATGATATATTTATCTTCGCCTATTTGCAGGATACCAGATACCTAACTCGGGCTTCGGTGGGCTTGGTTTTTAGCATTTTTGCGAAAAATCCGGACCACTAGAATTCGGGTTATTACATGACACAACAACAGATCGTTTAACACAGACAAACGACCTTGCAATGATGGCAAACAAAAATTCCCCTCGCACTCTCATGTATAGAATCTTTCCCGATAGAATTTCTATTCCTTCTTGTATCACATTACCTGCCCCAATGGGTAACCATTTCGGAAATCATTCTAATCACATTACCACGCTTCCAAAATGTGGTAATTTTGAACACAATGACCCATACATCTTCTTAACGAAATTCAAACAAGTATACACAACCATTACACTCCAACAATTATGTGATAATGGAATCAAACTTCAGTTAATTCCATTTGCCCTTACCGATTACGCTGAAAAATGGTTGTATAGCTTACCGTCAAACTAAATCAGAACTTGGGAAGAATTTGTTAAAGCTTTCTTAAAAAAGTTTAAGGGTGAACCTTTGGGAAAAAACAACTAAAATCTGAAACGAAATTATCAATTTTCATCAATTCAAGGGTGAACCTTTTGGAAAATATTTTGAAAGGTTTAAAGAGCTTTTGGTAAAATGTCCAAACCATAATTTCAAAAAATTGACTCTTTGCTTATACGATGGGCTTGAATACAGCTCACGAACCATGCTTGAATCGATGTGCCAAGGCAATTTTCTCGCTCAACATCACGATGATGCTAGGTAATTTCTTGAAAACTTGGCCGAAAAGTCATCCCAATGGGAACATTCTAACGAAAAATCCATTTACTCACGATCGAGCGAATACTCGATAGGATCATCTTTGCCTTTGGAAGCTAAAATTGATGCAATGATCAATAAATTCAACAACGTTTTGTCATCCAACCAAATGAATCAAGCTTCCCAACCAATGTTTTATAAATGCAACGATCTGAATCACATAGCTGATCAGTGTCCTAATTCGATAGAACAACTCAATGCTTTCAATAAGGTTAAGAATGATTCGTTTTCTCCAACGTACAATCCTGGATGGAGAAATCATCCTAACTTTGCATGGAACCAAAATAATTCCAACATGAATTTAGTTTGTCCCAGTTTTCAAGCATTTCCGAATAATGCTTCGAATCCTCCCTTTCAACCAAATCATTTTCAATAAAATTTTGTGCCTCAATCTCAAAATCAACTGTAACAATCTTTTGCTCCCTAAGATGATAAACGATTGACTTCACTTGAGAAAAGTCCTGAAACTTTGGCTAAAGCAACCACTCAAAGCCTCCAATCAAATAGCAATTTGCAAAATTTGTTAACCTTATACATGCAGAATACGAGTCAATCAGTTGCTAAACTTGAAATGCAAATGAGCCAATTAGCTACGTCTATGAGTGAACGTGAACGAGGCACAACCCCAAGTCAGCCAGTTCCGATTCCCAGAAATTAAATCACGAATTCGAATCAAGCCCATGTTGTTCAAGATAGCAACGTAAGCCAAATGAATGCTATCATGACTTTGCATTCCCGTAAACAAATCGATAATCAAGTTGTTAATCCAAACGATTTACGGGAAGTTCCTCTTGACACTTCTAAAATGACAAGTGATTCATAACAAAACATTGAGCCAAACATCTAATCAAGTTCCACTCCAAATTCTTCTTCTACTCAAGTAGATTGACCTACTAAGTATCGTGTTCCATTTCCACATTGCCTTGGACCCAAGAAATATTCTAACCAAATGGAAAAGATGTTGGAAATTTTCAAACAAGTGAAAGTGAAAATTATGCTCCTTGATATCGGTCAACAAGTCCAAACTTACGCTAATTTTGTCAAGGACTTGTGTACTCAAAAATGACACACTCATGTACCCAAGAAAGTTTTCTTAGCTGCCAGCCTTAGTGAAGTTTTGTCTCAATCAATCCCTGTTAAATACAAAGATCCTGGATGTCCGACGGTCTAGTGCGCGATAGGAGACAAGACGATTAATAAGTGCTCACTAGATTTGGGTACAAGTGTCAATTTGATTCCTTATTCAATTTACCAACAACTTGGATTGGGTGAACTAAAACCGACAAAAGTAATTCTTCAATTCTCCATTCGTTCGATAAAGAAACCTGTGGGAGAAATCGAGGACGTACTCATCAAAATCGATTAATTCATATTCCCCGTCGATTTTATCATTCTAGAAACACAACCTGTGAACAATTCGATGAGTCGAATTCCATTGATTTTTGGCCGACCTTTCTTGGCTACATCAAATTCTCTAATCAATTGTCAAAACGGTTTGATGAAAATTTCTTTTGGAAACATAACTTTGGATCTTAACATCCTCAATCTTGAAAATCAATCGAACGAACCACGTGACCAAATGCTGGAAGTTAGTTCCATTGAAAAAAATTTGATAACGAAACAGTTGACTTAAACCACGAATGCGAGACCGAATATGAACAACCATTTCAAGATGAGCCTAATGAGATTGAAAATGCGCTTCAATTTGAACCCCTCACCGTTGAATCAGAACTTCAACCTAATTCTTTGGTTGAGCAACCCCCTAAGTTGGAACTCAAACCTCTTCCGGATCACCTTAAGTACGCATACTTAGGTGACAACGAAATGTTTCCCATCATAATTTCTTCAACTCTCTCTCTTTTGATCATGAAGCTTCCCTTCTCTCAATTTTTTCGAAAAATAAAGAAGCAATTGGATGGTCGATCACTGATATAAAGGGAATTAGTCCAGCTCTTGTTCAACATCGTATCCATTTAGTCGACGATGCCAATCCTGTTCGTGATGCGCAATGAAGGCTTAACCCAAAAATGAAGGATGCGATTCGAGATGAAATTCTTAAACTCCTCGATAATGGAATCATATACCCCATTTCTGATAGTTCGTGGGTTAGCCCAATTCATGCCGTGCCTAAAAAGTATGGACTTACCGTTATCAATAACGACGCAAACGAACTCATTCTAACTCGTACTCAAATGGGTTGAAGTGTTTGCATTGATTATCGAAAATTAAATGCTGTAACACGTAAGGATCACTTTCCTCTTCCTTTCATCGACCAAATGCTTGAACGATTAGCCATCCATGAATTCTATTGCTTTCTTGATGGTTATTCCAGTTATAACTAAATTCCAATCGCTCCCGAAGATAAAGAGAAAACGACTTTCACGTGTCCCTTTGGCACCTTTAAATATCGACGTATGACTTTTGGCCTTTGCAATGCTCCTGCTACATTTCAAAGATGCATGGTCAGCATCATTTCCGATATGATCGAACGCTTTCTCGAAGTGTTTATGGACGATTTTTCCATCTTTAGAAATTCTTTTTTCGAGTGCTTATACCATCTTGAGGTGGTTCTGAATTGATGTAAGGACAAACACTTAACGTTAAACTGGGAAAAATGTAATTTCATGGTCAAACATGGCATTGTCCTTGGACATCTCATTTCAAATAAAGGCATTGAGGTAGATAAAGCGAAAGTTGATGTAATTGCGAATCTACCCATTCCCAAATCTATCAAAGAGATTCATTCATTTCTTAGGCACGCTGGTTTCTATCGACGCTTTGTAAAGGACTTTAGTAAAATTGCTCAACCTCTAATGACTTTTCTTGGAAAAAACATTCCATTTGACTTTGATTCTGACTGTGTTTCAGCTTTTGAACATCTCAAAAACGAACTCATTTCCGCTCCCATAATTTTCTCACCCAATTGGGATCTTCTTTTTGAAATAATGTATGACGCTTCAAACTTCGCAGTTGGTGCTGTCTTAGGATAACGCATCAACAAAATTCTTCATGTCATCTACTACGCTAGTATGACTTTAAACGATGCTCAACTCAACTACATGACCACTGAAAAAGAGCTTCTAGCGGCAGTCTTCGCGCTCGAAAAATTCCAACCTTATTTAATTGGCTCACACATTACTGTTTACACTGACCATTCCGCTCTTAGATACCTTTTCACTAAAAAGGATGCTAAGTCTCATTTGATCCATTGGATCCTGTTACTCCAAGAATTTTACCTTAAGATCAAAGAGAAAAAAGGATCCGACAATGTCATTGCAGATCATTTGTCACGTCTTCCAAACGCACCATCTTCTTTATCGATCAACAGGAACATTCCTGATGAACTCCTTTCCGTTTTTGTCGATACATAGTATGCCGACATAGTAAACTATTTAGTCACTAAGGAAACTCCTTCATTTTGGTCGAAACAAGATAAATATAAATTTATTTCCCAAGTCAAGTACTTCTATTGGGATGATCCATACTTGTGTAGGTACCGTTCTGACCAAATCATTCGACGTTGCATCCCGAATTGCAAAATAAAAAGTGTTCTTTCATTTTGTCATGACCAAGCTTGTGGTGGTCACTTCGGTCCGAAGAAAATAGCAGAAAAGGTGCTTCGATGTGGTTTTTATCGGCCTACACTTATCAAAAATGTGTTTGAGTTCTGTAAAAACTTGTGATTGTTGCTAAATGTTAGGAAGAATCTCTCGACGAAACATGATGCCTTTGAATCCTATTCTTACGATTGAAATCTTTGACGTTTGGGGTATTGACTTTATGGGACTGTTTCCCAATTCTTTCGGAAATCTGTATATTCTTCTTGCCGTTGATTACGTCTCTAAATGAGTTGAAGCCATTCCTTTTAAAACAAATGACCATAAAGTTGTTGTGAAATTCATAAATGAAAACATCTTTTCGAGATATGGAACAGCTTGCACAATAATAAGCGACAATGGAACCCATTTCTATAATCGTTCATTTGAATCTCTAATGAAGAAATACTCGATAACCCATAAGTTATCCCCTCCTTATCATCCTCAAACTTTTGGTCAAGTTGAAGTTTCAAATCGCCAAATCAAACAAATTTAGGAGAAAACCGTAAATAAAAATCGAAAAGATTGGACACAAATTGACAGATGCGCTTTGGGCTTACAGAACTGCGTATAAAACCAATCTTGGGATGTCTCCTTTTAGGATTGTATATGGTAAAGCGTACCACTTACCGATTGAACTTGAACATAAAGCGTTGTGGGCGATTAAGAACATAAATTTTGACCTTGAAAAAGCTGGCGAAAACAGGAAATTGCAACTTAATGAATTAGAGGAAATTAGGAACCGCGTGTATGGAAATGACAATTTACAAAGAAAGAACATAAGTTTTTCATGACAAGTCGATCCTAAAAAAAGCATTTTCTCCAAACCAAAAAGTTCTTTTGTATGACGCTCAACTTCATTTGTTCCCAGGAAAATTAAAATCAAGGTGGACAGGACCATACATCGTACGTACTATTTTTCCACACGGTGCCATAGAAATAGAAAACCCTAGGGATGGATCGATTTTTAAAGTCAATGGTCATCATTTGAAACCTTATTTGGAGTTGGCGAATGATCGAGAGGAGGAGCTCATGATTCTTCATGAGCCATACTACGTCTAGTAAGAAATGTTAACCCTCTCTTTTAAATATGTACATATTTTCCTCCGTTTCACTCATTATATCATGTATTGACTATGGGGACACAGTCAAAATTAAGTGTGGGGGAGGAGTCTCAAGTTCATTTTTGTTTTTTCTTGGTTTATTTTTTTTCATATTCTTTCCAAAAACAAAAAAAAAATCTTTTTAGCATATTGATTTTCTTTTGAAGAAACACTATAAGATAAGTATATGTTTTTGGTTATTAAATTGAAATTTTTGAAAATTTGTTTTTCTCGACAAAAAAATAAAAATAAAGTTTGATTATAATTAACTATGGTTTAACTAGTATATAGGAAGGTTCATAGATGATAATTATGCAGCATGTCCTAATTGTAATCTTTGTTTAAAAGAGTGGTTAATTTAAAGTAAAGGCGATAACATTTTTGATCTTCTAAGTTAAGTGGGGCTGAGATGATTTTTCAAAACTCTCTCTTCATAAAAAAAGCTTTTATAAAAATAAGAAACAACTAGAGTCAGGTGTTCGCACGTAAGTGTGTACACTCGCCATGCTCTGTACCCTTCTCATATAAGCTCGAAAGGCAGTGCATGATTGGTATATCTGGCCTCAGGTTATCTGAGTTGGGTGTATGTAAATAGATTTAATAAAAATAACCACCTAGAGTCATGTGTTCATACGCAAGTGTGTACACTCACCATGCTCTGTACTCTTCTCACGTAAGCCTGAAAGGCAGTGCATGATCAGTATATCTGGCCTCGGTTTATCCGAGTTAAGTGTGTAAATAATAATAATGTTAATATTTTTCAAAAGAGAAAGCAAGCAATTGAAATCCAAGCACTGTCTTCACTTATTTGATTCAACTTGTTATTCAAAAGAAATAAAAATACAACTTTGCAAAACTCTGATAATCAACTAAAGGATCTACTTCATAGTTGCACTATGTTATCAACCGAAATAACTAGCCAAACTAGTGTCTAATTGTGATGTTAACTTAATTTTTGTTGGAAGTTTTGATGAGTAAAAGGACTAAAATTTCTTGACAATGACCAAAACTTATATTTAACTTACTCATGTCAATTTAAAAGTAAAATTTTTCATTTGTAAATATTTTCGAAAACTTACATCATGTAGTCGCATTATAATCTGGATATCGCATTTAGATTTTGTGGGTAGTATCCGTTGAAAACCTTCACGAGACAACACTCATTCTATTAGGGAAACCTAAAGGTTTAACAGCTTGTTGCATACGCTCAATGCAATCATGTTTTCAACAAAAACAGATTATCTTAGTTTTAGTTTATTTGAGGATGAATAAAAAGATAAGTGTGGGGGCATTTGATGTGCATGCAAAAGTGCATATTTTTACTTCTGTATTTAATCTACTTTTATTTACATAAATGGGCATATTTGGGTATTTTACATGTTGAAACCAAATTTAAATTGTTTTCAAAACGTCATTCATTCAACTTCATTTGGGGGGTAAAATGGTAATTTTGTGTATGATTTAATTTGAGAAAATTTATTTGCACATTTTTATTTTTATTTGTAGGAAATGAAGTGCAAATATGAAGAGGCTTCATGGATGTATGCATGCATATATGCTGAAGGCAAATGAAGAATGAAAATAAAAGAATTCATGCAACATGGAGCAGCCCACATACCTACTACCATATGGTCCATAATTAAAAGCACAAGCACATGTTAATGGAGGCTTAAAGGCATGTTAGTGGGGATTAATTGATTCCCTAATGATTGCTTGGAGGTTACACTTTCTCAAGGACATTTTAGATAGTTTCTTAAAATATGAATTAGGGTTTTAAGCATGTATAAATAACCCTTATGTTTTATGTAATCATCTTCTTCTTTACATGCAAGTTGTAGCCACAAAATCAATGATAAATAAAATGTCTTTTTAATGGCTTCTTATCCTTCTTCTTATTAGCTTTTGTTTACATGCTAATTTCTTTTATGCAACTTTATTTTATTCTCTTTTATTATCTTATGCTCTTTTTTAATTCATGCAATTAGTTTAAATTTATTTTATGCAAGTAGTTAGTTCTCTTTTCTTGTAATTAGCTCTCATTTTCCTTTTATTTTATATTGAAATCATTTTATGTTAACATATTTTCAAATATGAGTAGCTAAACCCCTTCAATTTAAGGGTAATGAAGCTCTCATAAAACATATTAAATTAACATAATGATTTCATTTGTGATCTCTCATATGTGCTTAATGGAAAATATGATGATGGTGGTTTATGTTTCTTTTTTATTGAATTTTGATAGCCTTTGTGGACATCTCAAATAGGTTATGCTTAACTCCATTTAAAACATAAACTATTTTATCATTTGCCTAAGTGGTTTTGATAATGAAAGTCAAATTAGAATCAAAATTTGATGGTCTATGTTACTAATTAGTAGTAAACATATCATACTTAAAATAGATTTTATTTTTAATTTTCATGAGTGTTGATAAGTGGGTTTGAATGGTGTGTTAGAGTTTGATGATTTAAGTTGTGCTAATTAATAACATAAATAAATCATACTTATAATAAGAACATCTATCATTTCTACTTAATATTTTAATGAGAGATTACAAGTGAATTTTGTGTTGATTTATATGAATGATTCAAAGTGGATTTGCCTCTAAATTGCTCCTTAATATCATAGTTTTATTCACTTTTCCTCTAGCATATTTTCTACAATTTTCTTAGTTTAAAACCACTTAAAACTTTGGATTAATTTGATTGAGTATTATTATAATTTAATTCTTTCTCTGCGGATCGATCCGTACTCGCGTACATACTACGATTGTACGTCGTGCACTTGCAGTTTTTTACGATATATTTTTAACGATGGTTTTATAATCAATAGAAACTTCCATCGTTATCAGCGATGTATGTAATACACTTCCCAATGCAATTAATAAAGAATTAAATTCAAAGGTTTTGAATCAAAGACAAGGAAACAAAAAATTTCAAACAATGACTAGGAGAGTGTGCCCCCCCACCAAAACTATACCTCTAAAAAATAAACTCGAGCGGGTCATATACTTTGTGACTCTCTCGGGAACTCCAAGTCGGACCCTTCTAACCTTATCGAGAATCCGACTATTTTACATCTCAATGTGCATATATCCAAAACCAGTTGTTAACCCATCTTTTGTCAAGGCAGTATACAGGCAGATTTAACATAATAGACTTCGTGATTATCAAGGCCGATGAGTCTAGAGTGATGATTGTGGGACCTAGAAATCAATTATAGATAATAACATGAAGTTGATATTGAGATAGAGGGATTGACAGAAATCAGAATTTAAGCAACGCCGCTTCACGGAAAACGTGATATCTTACAAACCATAGGTCGAAATGGCACGAAATTCAGAGTGAAAGTAGCTAACATCATGGGGCAACCCTCATAAGGATTGAAGTCCATTTGGAGACACTAATAGGGATCAGTACCGATCTCTATTGTGGGCTCCAATAGGCTTGGAAATTTCTTGGTGGCCTCATCTTGGTCTCCTGAACCTTCTATCAAAATTTCTTCCCGATCCGTGCACATCTTCTCCTATAAATATAGCAGACATGGCGTTAGAAAAGGGATCTTCTTTTCGCTTCTCTTTATCTTCAACCTAGGCTACACTCTGCCAATTT
Organism: Allium fistulosum; assembly: GCA_030737815.1. NCBI lineage: Eukaryota > Viridiplantae > Streptophyta > Magnoliopsida > Asparagales > Amaryllidaceae > Allium > Allium fistulosum. Next base: position 424,703,991 of record CM060908.1, read on the forward strand.
TATTCTTGATTTTGGATTGTAACTGTAAACAAACTTCAGTATAATAAAAGGATCATTTGGGAGTGGACGTAGGCCGGAGTTAGCCGAACCACTATTAATCTTATATCTTTTTACTTGCTTTCTGGTTGTTTTAATTTTGTTCTTCATTTATATCTCTTCATATTTCTATGATTGGATTGGATATTGGTACTTTTACATAATTGGGTGTTGGTGGTCAATTTTGACGCCAACATTTTGGTTCTTTCACTAAGAAAGCTAGCCCCCGCGGAGTTGGAGTTCAAATTTTAAATCAATTAGAGAGCTTGGATTTGGAGCAATGGTGGGACAATCAACAAAGAGACAAGTAGCGGATATGAGCCATCATGAAGGGAGTCATGAGGCTTCCTCAGGAGCTGGAGCTAACCAAACATCTATCTATTCACCAGAGATGAAATGGGAATAACGATGGACGCTATGCAGGAATGGATGCTGAAAAGACAAAAGGAGATGATGCAGAATCTACTCTGACAGATCAGATAGGCTAGAGCCGTAGGAATTGATGGAATGCAAAACCAAGGATTTGGAATGATAGGAACCACAGGAGCTATGGATTAAGAAGTTAAGGTGGCATGAATCGTTGGAAATCAGAACCGGGAACATGGAAATGGAGCCAATGGATGAAGGGAGCGGAGCAGCCGGGGGCAATCCCCGTCCATCTTAGAGGGATCGGCACCGATCCCCAAAGACATGGGGCATGACCCTGGGTCTGGTCTATTGTGATGCTGGAGGATCTACAGTCAATCCCATGGCGATTGGTGCGTATCGGAATTTGGATGCTCGTCTACAGGAATACGTTCCAGAATTCCCTCATAGACTCGAGGGGCAGCTTGGACATAATGATAGAAGGCTGCCATTAGAGGACAACGACAGGTTTGTAGAGATGATTAGGCGAGCTATGCGTGGAGGATTAGTGAACATGGATCTGGAGGATGTAAATAGAATTCCATTCGCTCCTAATATCAGGAATGCTAGGAATCCACCAGAATTCAAACTAGCAACACTAGAAGCTTATGATGGAAAGTCGGATCCAACAATGCATATGATGAGGTATACATGGCACATGGAAGTACTGGGGGCTTCGGAAGAAGTTCTGGCACGATGCTTCCCTATGTACTTAACGAATGTAGCTGCGCTATGGTTCAGAAAGTTGGAGAGTGGTTCTATTAGCACATGGACAGAATTGGTTAAAAGATTTATGAAGCATTTTCAGGTTCACATTACGAGACCCAAGAATGTGATGACATTGACATCAATAAAGCAGTGGGCAGGAGAATCACTCAAGAACTTCTTAACCAGTTTCAATGCAGCAGTTGTTTAGGTGGATCGACCAGATCCATCGATGGTTTTGATGGCGCTAGTGTTAGGAGTTGTAGATAATTCAGATTTTAAGATATCACTGATACGCAATCCACCAATGGATCTTGGGGAATTCTACCATGAAGCAGAAAATTTTCTATGAGAAGAAGATGCAAAAGCTGATAAAGAGGCAACGGAAGTTAATACGGTACGGGGTGGAGAACTGCCCGGTGAGAGCTCAGGAAAGGACAAGGGTGAACAGAACATGGATAATAGCTTTGATGGATTGAAGCGACAGAGGGGGAACCCAAATTCTCTTCTTACTCAAAATTGAATGAAACCCTAGAACGGATATATCTGCATACTCGAGGACGCCTTTCGTATCAAAGGCCGACAAGGAGGGAACCCTCTGAACACGAACAGACATCAGGAAAGCCCTGCCTATTCCATGAGCTGGATTGGCACAATACAAATGACTGCAGGCATTTGAAGGATATCATTGAGGAACACATAAGGAATGGTCAGCTACAACAATACGTGAGGACTCGGGCTGCAACGGTGGAACAGGAGCAGCTACCATCCACCTCCAATGAAAATGGCACTAGATCTAGGCATCATCGTAAACTTATCATCAATTGATCGGGATGGCATGAAATAAATAACAAACTCCACAGTAGGACGGCTAAGTCACTTACACATGTACGGGATGGAGGATGGTCCCTAGGCATGCTCTAAGGTGATGATAAACCGTAGTGCTTGGGTTTATAAAGTTAGTTTTTCATTTTCTTATTTTTTCTTCTTGTTTGTTTTGAACTCTAGTTTATTGGTTGTATGGACTCTTATTTTATAGTTTGGAAAATGGACTTAGGAATGTCCAAATTTGGATCAATGTAATAGATAACACAGGTCGTTAGGTATGGACTATGCCTGGCAAGGAGCAGGTCACTTCGCTCGAACGCGATGGATCGGCATACTTAGGTCGTCTAGTATGGATTGTGCTCGGCAAGGACCCGGAGAGATCAAGGTCATCTGGTATGGACTATGCTTGGCAAGGGGTAGGTCGCTGTACTTGAATGCGATGGATCGGCCTACTCAGGTCATCGAATATGGATTGTGTTCGGCAAGGATGCGGCGAGATCGAGGCTTTGGATTTGGCAAATGATCCGGTAGGATCACGGATTGGGCTATTGGCTTTGGATAGATATGGATTCGGCTAAGAATTTGGAATGAATTCGGAATTGGATATCGACTCGTAACAGTCATGGATTTCACTAACGATCCGAAGAGTTCGTGGATTTGGATTGGCAACGGATTGGATTCCAGATTGGAAAATAGGGCTATCAATGGATTATGGATTTTGGATTTCGGATTACGACAATTCAAAACACACCGTCCTATCACAAGGCATGTTTTGGGGGGCAAAATGTTAACCCACCTTTTGTCAAGGCAGTATACAAGCAGATTTAACCCAACAGACTTCGCGATTATGGAAGCCGATGAGTCCAGAGTGATGATTATGGGACCCAGAAATCAAGTATAGATAATAACATGAAGTCGAGATTGAATGGAATTGATAGATATATAAGGCAGAATGTTCACAGTATGGAATATGGTCCAACACATAGGAGCAAGTGCATTTCTATAGAAAACAATTTATAACTCAACAACCATAAAAGGATCAAAGTGAAACCCTAGGAACAAGAAAAGGGGAGCCTAGGGAGTTCACCCTAGGGGGTGCACCCTAAAACATGCAACTTGAAGGGATCAACACCGATCCTTCTGTAGGGGTCAGCACTCTTCCCTTATAGGGGTTGGCTATACTCAAATTCTAGCAGTGATTAGTCAATATCTCAATATCTACTGATCCAATTGCATGAAACTTGGAGCACAAGCTAATAACAACATTTAGAGAACCCTATAGGGATTGCATATTATTTGGAGCAAGTTGAAGGGATCAGTACCTATCCCTCCATAGGGATCGACTATAATCAACCTTCACAACTTATTGCAACAAAGATTGATCAATAACTCGAGTTCTACTAATCATATTGACGTGAAACTTGGAGGCTAAGCATACTACAACATAGAGAAGCTCACCTAGGGTTGCATGGCATTTGGAAGAGATTTGAGGGATCAATACCTATCCCTCTAAAGTGATCGGCAGAAATCAGAATTTAAGCAACACCATTTCATGGAAAGCGCGATATCTTACAAATCATAAGTCGAAATGGTACGGAATTTGGAGGGCAAGTAGCTAACATTGTGGGCCACCCCTCATTAGGATTGTAGCCTATTTGAACACATTAATAGGGATCTGTACTTATCCATATTGTGGGCCCAATGGGCTTGGAAATTTCTGGGTGGCCTCGTCTTGGTCTCCCGAAGCTTCTGTCAAAATTTCAGCCCGATCCGTGCATGGCTTTCCCATATAAATACAGTAGGCATGGAGTCAGAAAAAGGATCTTCTTTCTGCTTCTCTTTATCTTCAACCTAGGCTGCACTCTGCAAATTTTATTCTTGATTTTGGATTGTAACTGTAAACAAACTTCAGTATAATAAAAAGGATTATTTGGGAATGGACGTAGGCCGGAGTTAGCCGAACCACTATAAATCTTGTCTCTTTTTACTTGCTTTCTGGTTGTTTTAATTTTGTTCTTCATTTATTTCTCTTCATATTTCTGTGATTGGATTAGATATTGGTACTTCTACATAATTGGGTGTTGGTGGCCGATTTTGACGCCAACACTAGTCTAGAATGGATGTGATAATAACCTATTGGAAGCAATCCGACAAAGCATGGCGCTACTCGCTTTCTGATTTTAGTCATTTCCGACAAAGGACATCAATGCTTAAATGAGCAACAAATCATCCTAAATTGAAGATACACAAAGAAGAAAGATGAATCTGTAACAACCCTGAAATTTTGATGTTTAATTTAAAAAATAAAATAATGATTTAAATTGTAAATTTAAATATGAAGTTTGATTTTGTTAAATAATAAATAAATACTTTAGAATGTGAACTCTAAATTTTTATTATATTGGTGAATTATTATATGAAGTGGATATTTTTGGAGTTTATAAATAAATCTATGGTATAAGAAAATTAGAGAAATGGTTTATATCTTTTATTTTGTTAATAAAAGATGATTTAAAAAAATTAATAGACTTCTTTTAATAATATATAGAAGCTTTTTATTGTTTAGAATCCAAGAAGTCATATTTTATTATCTACTTTGATCTATGATTTTAAAACAAGTAGTTAATTGTTTCATTAAGCTAATTAACTGAAGGAGTAAAGGGAAAAACATTTTATTTCATATTAGGTTGCAAATAAACTAATTTGGGCTAAAAACCCATTAGGCTATTTAGAGAATGAAAAGAATTTCTCCTATATTATGTTCTGTACGTTACTTTTGTTTCTCTTTCTCATTTTACAATAAACAAATTAAAAGAAGAAACACTCGCTCTTTTCAAACCCTAGTTCATAGATTCGATTCTCCCGAAAATCAATCAGTAATCTTTGAAGCAATTGATTTCAGGTAAGAAGATTAAAACCCTATCCTCTTTCAATTAGTAATCTTCAATTTCAATTTTAGTTAGTAATTTTTGGTTTCATTTGTTGTTTTTGGGAAATAATTCTAGGGTTTTGGTTGAATTTGAGTACTACTGTTTAATTGCTATCAAACTCAAGAGAAAGGTGAATGTATACTACAACTATTTCTAATCTAGAGTTATTTACTGAATTGGTTGTTTGATTGAGTTTTTGAATTGGTTACAAATTCTTGTGTTGATTGCATGTTTTAGCTATGTTATTTTCTATTTTGATTAAACCATTGCTATTTGATCATTTGAATCATGATTTGGTTGATGAATTTAGACTTGCATGTCATCTATAGTGATGCCTTAGAAGTTAGAAGAAATCTTCCCCAGAAACCCCCGTCGACGATCACCAGGAAGCAAAAAAAGATCGCCTGGGCTCAGCCCAGGCATCTCGACCAGTGGACTGGTTCATGTCAACAGGTGCACTGGTTATGCTGATGCCTCCCAAATTATTGCTTTGATTGCCTGCTTAGCCGAAGTATTCTTGTTGACTTATACATGGTTTTGATGCTTAGTTTGTAATGAATTAGTTGCATACGATTATGATTTAAATTGATTGTATTAATGCATTCGATTTGAGGATATTGCCATAGGAAGACAACTATAAATACATGAAGATACAATCACATTTTATTACACATTTCTAAGATAGTGCTTTCCAAAAGAAGTAATTTTAATCCAAACGCTTTACAAAATATTTTAAGTATGAATATTTTCTACAAAAGGATATTAGCAATATTTATATATATAAGTGATATTTAATTATATATATATGTGTGTGTGTGTGTCAATGGTTTTAAATTGGTTTGGAACAATGATTTTAAAGAAGTGATTTATAAATACCACCATATAATTTTATAAAGGCTTTCTAATATATACATGTATATATTTTCTAATATAAAATGATAGTTTCAAGAAGGATTTTGAAGCAAATCATTTTCGTAGAATTGCACAATGTTGATCGGATGAGGAATCGATTTAAACAGTTTAATAAACAAGCGCTAAGAGAAGCTCGCGTTTGTTTTGCCGGTTTCGATGCGATTTGTGATTCTGTGTCTGTAATGTTTTATATTGTTATGAATCGTAACAAGCCACTGTATTATTGTTTTATTCCCAGATCGTATAAGTTGAATACCTCCTCACTAACAAGAATAAAATTATAGATTCAATGTATTAGATACTCACACAAACCAATATTATGGATGGTTGCTCTTTAACAGCCTTATTCTCCACATTAGTAGACGAAATTACTTGTTAATATTCTTTGTTAACGAGGGCATAAAGGTGGGGTGTTATAGTTGGTATCAGAGCAAGGTTAAGAACAATATATGATATGAGAAATATGAATCTTGGTGTAGACAAACTTAGAGTCCCGTCCCTTGGGTGTGTAGGGTAGATGTTATCTCTTTCAAGTAGTAGATTGTATAGTAGTAAGAGATATTATGGGAACGTATTTGCATTGTTTCTTTCTTATGAGTTATGTGGTTATATCTCATGTGTGGCAGGAGTGAGATATGGTTCGTGGAAGGAATACTCATTCTAACTTGGGGTCGTCTAGTATTCCCGAACAGGAGGGAGCATTCTTGACTTCTAAGTAGGTTTTGGAGGTTGTTCGAGCAGTCCAGACTCCTAGAGCAGCACTTACCCATCCTCATGTTCACTGTTCAGCTTTCGCCTGCATGTGCAGTGATTTTGTTCACCTTGGAGGGAAGCATTTTTCGGGCACCAAAGTAGTCATTGGAGTTCAGGCTTGGTTGAAGACATGCGAGCAGATCTTCACTCGCATGGAGTTGTCAGGTGCTCATAGAGTTCAGGTATCATCAAGCCAACTACAGGAAAGGGCTTTAGATTGGTATGACTTGCTGGTGGCAGAGATAGATGAGGCCAGGTTGACTTGGGAGTAGTTCAGAGCCTGTTTTAAGTTAAAGTTCATGCCTGAAGCAGAAAAGGAAATTTTAGCCCATAGATTTATCGACTTGAAGCAGGGCAGCTCCTCAGTTTCAGAGTATGTGGCTACATCCGAGTCCTTGTCCAAGTATGGGTTGGAGCTTATCCGCAACCCACTACATAAGAATCAGAAGTTTGTCAACGGATTGAGGAAGCATCTAAGAAGGGAACTTTTGACTCAGCTTGAAGTTTCATTCGAGAAGCTTGTGGATTCTGTGCTTGGACTTAAGGAGACGGAGAGGGGGAGTAGCAAAGAAGACCCCTAGCTAAAGAAGGAAGTCAACCATAAGTGAAAGGTGCCATAAGACAAGCTGAAGCCCGAAGTTTCTAATAAAGAGGAGAAGAAGCGAGATTCCAATTACCAACCAAAGGTGTGCTTTAGGCGAGTGTTTCAACTGTGGAGCCAAGGATCATTTAGTCAAGAACTGCCCGAAGCCCAAGATTTGTTGCTACTGTAGGAAGGAAGGCCATTTAGTTTCTGCTTGTCCCGTTGCACCTAAGAAAGTGGTTGAAGGTCCTAGTCAGCATTAGGTAGTCTCTCTCTCTTTCTTCCATTCTTAGGATTTCTTTCTTTAGTTTAGGATCCCATCTTTTGGTTCGATCAACATGGATGCATTTTATTCACCCACGTCGAGCGAGCCATTAGTATTATCTCTTTGAATGTTGGATATTAGTTTCTTTCCTTATGATTTAGCAGTAAATATGGTTGCATGGTGGAAAATTAGTAGATAATCTTCCACTATAAGTGATTAGCTGCTTTGTGTGATGAATTCATGCTTTGGATTATTAGTTTTAATTGGATGATGATTAAAGTGTGGATTTAATATAATTTAAGATGGGATCGGAAAATTTAATTTTAAGGATGTAAAGTAATTTAAAAGATTGAGAATTTATTTTTAGTGTTGAATAATCCGTTGCGTGGTTAAGAATCTTGGTCGATGTGGGTGCACATGGATCGATGGAGATTTCCTAAACACTTAAACGAGATTTTGAGTCACGGTAAAAATCTAAATTTATTTTATATCCAGTAGTATATATATGTTATTTTATAAAGAAAATTTGTTTAAGAATTATAATTAAAGAAGGTTTGTGGTTTTAAAATTTTAATTTGAGATAAACTAAAAAGGTCTAAGAAAAAATTATGCTAAAATTTTTCTTTGAAAATATACCGAAGCAAAAATGCCGATCTTTTGATTTGAAAATCTGTTTTTAATGAATCATTTTGTGATAGAAAGATAATTCTATAAGGAAGAACTTTTGTTTTAATCATTTTTCTAGATTTAAAATTTCCTAGGTCAAATTCATATTTTAAACATATCTATAAACTCTGTCCTATCTTAACTTCTCGAGCTATAACTTGAACTTGTTTTAATCATTACTTTTAAATCGTTAATCCGATTTTAGTAAACTTGTGCTTTCTAGAAAGTTATAACTGTAAGGAAAAAACTTTTGTGTTATAAGTTCTGTCAAATTATGCTTTCTATTATTTGTTGAACACTGATTTGTCGAAGGACTTAGAAAACGAGAGAATTTTCAATTTGTGAAAATATTGAAGTAGTAAATAATAATGAGCATGTATGTTATTTTCTTAAATTTATAATGAAAAATAGATTTAAAAAATATTTCCAACTTTATTTTGGGTTAGTAATAAAATTTTTGTGTTGGGTTTGGAAGAATTGCATGATTGCTAATGTGTTTGAATGATTTTGTATGATGTGTGATGATTTAGCTTTAAATTTTAGTAAAGAGGAATTACTAAACTTTAAATAAGCTATAGACTTTCTCAAATATGGAAATTGCAGGGACGCAATTTCTTTAAGGGGAAAGTCTGACTCGGGTGTTATTTTAATGCTCGGCTCAGACCGAGACTTGATGGGTAGTAGGGGCTTTTGGCTTTGGACTTGGGCAGGCTTTGGAAGAAGATTATGCTACTTATCTATTTGTCATTAGAGATGTTGTCTTATGTATATATATGTACCTTGTTGAGATGTAGGCCCATTTTGTACTTGATGATGTATCTTAGTTCTTATGCTTGTTAGTGGTATGTCTTCTATTATATTTATTGATTCGATCTATGATTCTATGTCTGTGATGTATTATATTATTTTGAATCATAATAAGCCACTGTATTATTATTTTGTGCCCGGACCATATACGTTGAATTCCTCCTCACTAACAAGAATAAAATTACATATTTAACGTATTCGATACTCACACAATGCAAAATTACGGATGGTCGCTCCTTAACAGCCTTATTCTCTACATTAGAAGACGATATTACTTGTTAATATTCTTTGTTTATGAGGGCATAAAGGTGGGGCGTTACAGAATTGATAGTCTATTAATCAACTATTGGGAATAATTAAAATGATCATATATGGAAATTAAATCTCATATTCTTATAACTACTTGCTGATTTCAAACTTGTACCGTTACTTGGTTGAAAATGAAGTCGGGCAAGTGAAGGTAGTGTTACCTTTAAGCATTGCCTTGATGACATTTTTAACTTTCGAGATAGGGACGGATTTCCATACCTCAACGTTTAGTGCTGTAGGTATAACTAAATGCTTTCCTTATTAGCGATGATGGATTAAAGAAAATAAATTTCTTATCCTTTTCATAACCGAGATAAACTTTTTAACTTCTAAAACTGAAATTGCGCTGGGATTTCACATCACAAATATTAACTTTAAATAACAGTAATAAAATTAATTAATTTTAACCATGATTAGCATTAATAAAATTGATTATTTAATTTTAACCATGATTAATTAATTCAATCATCATTATTTAAAATGCTTAATTAATTTTAGCTTGATTAATTACTTCCAACATCATTATTTAAAATGTTTAATTAACTTTAATCATCATTGCTGAAGTGATTAATTAACTTTAAAACATCATTAAAATAATTAGTTAACCTTAAAACATCATTATTAAAATGATTAATTAACTTTAATCCATCATTATTAAAATGACTAATTAACTTTAAAACATCATTATTAAAATAATTAATTAACCTTAAAACATCATTATTAAAGTGATTAATTAATCTTAAAACATCATTAATAAAATGATTAATTAACCTTAATACATCTTTATTTAAATGATTAATTAAGCTTAAACACTATTAGTTAAAATAATTAATTAACTTTAAACATCATTAACAAAATGATTAATTAACTTTAGACTCATCATTATTTAAATAATTAATTAACCTTAATCATCATTATTTAAAATGATTAATAAATTTTAAATACCACTATTAATATGGTTAATTAACTTTGTAAAACCCAAGCACAAGATTAAACCAAAATATTTCAAAAGAGATGATATTTTTAAAAGTGCTGATATAGCGATAGTCGCTATATGGACACTTCCATAACCACTTTCATATGTCATTTATTTATCCATGCATCACATAACATAAATATGGGCGTATATACAAAGGCTAATAACAACCACACAACATATAGAGAGCATCACTTAAACTTTTTGACTAATCTCGAGTCACTTAATAACTACCAAAGATGTCATCTTTTTAAAGCAGAAACCAAGCCAACAATCATCGCTTTACAATACATATAAAATAAGTAATTAACAGTCATTTTTATTAACAAGAACAAAGCCTTTTACTTTGGCTTAAAAAGGGTGAGATTTACTCTCCAAAAAGTAACCAAATCAAGTCAAACTAATACTACGCCTCGAATCGACACTCGAACTTGGTTTTTCTTTGTAAAAGTTTGGATTTTTAAAACCTAAGAGGGCTAGATGGGTTTGGCCATGGACAGTATGGGCTCGACCATGGTTGTTTTAGGGTGGTAATAGGTCTTGTTGTGGAGTATATGAGATGTAGAGAGGAAAGAAGTATTTTAACTAAGTTTTAAGAGTTTTAAAGCGGAAAACGTGGTTTTTTTTAAAATTTGAAATTTTATGGAAGCCATGGACATGAAAAGGTGTTTGGAAAAGAAGAAATAAAGTTTTGAAAATAAGGAATTGAAATGAAAATGGGAAATAAAAAAAAAGAGAATTGTTTTTATATAAAATGAGATATGTAAATTACCTATTTGCCCTTTAGTCTTTTACCCTCCTTAACTTTTTGCCACCTCACCCTTCTCTACCTTGCTCTACACGTTACCCATCACCTTCCCCTTAATTTCATCACTTCTCCACTTTTATGATGCGATGTTCCATTATTTTGGCATTTCACTTTTTAAATTTATAAAAATAAGTCAAAGTTTACTAAATTTACTTCAGTATATTTTTAATCCAAAATTTATTCAAATTACCTTATTAATAAACATATGTTGTTATATAAGTATGTGCATACATTCTAAGGTATACAACGTTTTTCGATAACTTTTAAACAATGAAAAGTCGAAAATTCGAAAAATGATTTTCGGTCACATTTTCAATTTTTCTTTGAACTAATTATTTTTGTAAACCAAATTTTAAAACAACATCTCCATCAATAGTTATTATTTAGAAGAGGTTTATTTGAGTTATAAAATCCCTTATTTAAATATTTAAAAATAATTTAAATATTCTAATTTCAAGTGATTAAATTATGTGTCGTTACATCCTACCCTCCTTATAAGAAATTTCATCCTCGAAATTTATCATACACAACTAAAGATCTTAAAAGAAGCCTAAATGATATCATTCAAAGTTCAAACAATAGGTATATAGAAAGTGACTCCACCACAACCGGTGAGTATACTAAAAAGATACAACAATGTACTAACAACTATGACAACAATTCGGATAAGAATCCCTAATATAATCCTTGGTTTCCTAAGTATAATCTCAGTCATCCCCACTCCACTGAACCTTAACAAGATTCACTTCCTTTGCCCTCAATCGCTTTTTATCTCGAGCGATAATACAAATAGACCGCCTAAGAATGATTAGGTTTGGCTGAACTTCCAAATCCGCTTGTTGTGTTGGTTCTACTATCATCGAAGGGTCGTGTACGTATTTACACAAATGAGATATGTGAAATACTTTATGCACATCTGATTGTCTATTTGGTAACTTCACTTTATACGCAAGTCTGTGTAGTTAAAGCGCTCTACGACTCCATAGCGGTTGAGGATGGAAGTTGTAGCGAAGATATATCGAGGATATAACAGGATATAGCAGACGACTTTTAATAACACATAGAATTCCTATTTCAAATAAGTTTGAACATGTAGTTGCATTAACCAAGTGTATCATTAACATTTCACCTAGGTAAATTTAATATATTGTTAATTTAAAAGAATATATACGAATATATTTTAAATGATGATAAAGCATTAATAAACTAGCAATTTTACTACTAATTTGTTATTAATTCGTTATTATTAAGTTTACTACGTACATAAACCTATCAAATGATTCTAGTTAAGAATTAGGAAAAAATATATAAAGCTACTTTCCTTTAAGTAACCTCAATGAGAAAGCTAGTAAACCACAAGTTAACGTGAAAAATATGAACGGTGAATATTCTACATTAAAAAGAGGAACAAGCATTACTCATTATTTCCTACCAAGCAAAACAAGTTATAATAAAGCAAAGATAAATAAAGTTGACACTTAAAAGTTAGAACTAGTTATAATAACCAACATTATATCTCATTGTTACATCAACTTTGAAGTTACCATAAAACTTAAAAGCAATACATCAAGCAAAATTCAAAAACCTTAGATGCCAAAATCCACATAGACTAGTTTTCATCTAAACATGTACATCCTCCAAAACACAAAAATCTAAGATGTACTATAAACTTATATGTCAATGTCGATAGATTCATTGTCATCGTCTTTCCCTTCCCCTAGATCTTGTCTATCCAATCTTCCAAGTTCCAACTCGATATCTTGATCTTCTTCGCTATGACCATTTGCAAACAATGTGCTCCTTGCACGACTTCTAGTATTCGGACCTTCTTTTGATCTCCACTCCTTATCGCATGAGCTTGCTCCAAGTGAGATCATCGCCTTCCGCTATGGAATATTGTAGTTCTTCCTCGCTTAGAATAATCCATTCATGACATTCATCAATTTCTTTCAAAAGAATGGATTGCTGCTGTCATCGGTAAGTCTTTCTTTGAATTTTCACTCTAACTTTCGGTTGTACTGAATGTAAACGAGATGGTTTAATTTTTCATGATGTAGACAATTCCTCTTCTTGGAATGCAACTATAATTTTTTTAAAAAGAGATCATAAAGACAAAAATGTTAGTTTCACATTATTTTAGAAAAACAATGAATGAAATACGCATTGCACGTTAGCACATTTGGCATATGCAGGATTGCATATGGTAATGAATATGTAGGCATTGAATATGCCTTGAATTGCATATGTAGGCATTGCAAATGCAAATGCAAGGCATTGCAAATTCCTGGCATATGGCATATGCAAATGCAAGTCATTGCAAATGCCTGGCATATTTCATATTGCAAATGCATGTCATATTGCAAATGCAAATGCCTTGCACTGCGAATGCCTGGCATATATGCAAATGCAAGTCATTGCAAATGCCTGGCATATTGCATATTGCAAATGCATGTCATATTGCAAATGCAAATGCCTTGCACTGCGAATGCCTGACATATTGCATATGCAAATGCAGAGCATTACAAATGTCTGGCATATCGCATATTGCAAATGCCTTGCATTGCATTGGCCATGCATATGCTAGTGCGTATGCAGGCATTGCATATGCAAATGCATATGCCTGACATTGCATATGTAGGCATATGGAAATTATACCATTGCATAATCTCTTTTAAGAAGTCAAATGCTTCGAGTATTAAATGGAGCCAACATTGCAAGATCTTTTGAACTTTCCAACTACCATTGACTCCACTTACCAATGGAGCTACCACAAATTAACTTTATATTCAAAAAAGATGGCTATTCTTTTAAATTATCCAACAAGTGCAATGACAAAAATAGTGTATGGAATGGAAAAAACAGCATATGCAATGAAAAAATAGTGCATGCAATGAAGAAAAGCATATGCAATGAAAAAATATAGCATATGCAATGAAAAAAAAGCATATGCTTGAGGCTGCTTCATAGTCATATGCAACAGCCATAAGCAAGCACTTGCATGATCAAACACACTCCAGTTGCATTCACATGGTGAAGCGCTACATGTTTGTGACAAAACTCTGATTGCAAACTTCATGAGTTTCGGTTTGTCACTTCCATATTACATCTACCATTCGTCTACATTATGTGAGGAAATACAAAATAGTGTGCAAATGTTCCAACACTTGACGTTAAATATAAACTTGATAGCTTACATGGTTGCATTTTATCTCTATGACTTATGGCGCTTTTCATTCCAGTTGTACCTGTAGCATCTCTATAGTTTGCAAATGATCCATAGCCATATCAACTTTAGATTCCGAAATAAGCCTCTCCATTGATTTAAATAGGTCTGCTTTGATAATGCTATTGGTTTCAATTTGAGTTTGAGCTTGCTTGTAATAAATGAAAGGATTTAGATAATATCCAGCTTCATAATATAAGATATATTAGTAATTAAGTAATATAGATTTGTGCTTGTTAAATGAAATAATGTTATTCGCATACCTTCAAGTACATATAAAGTATACACATACACATGAACATATGTTTACATACAAATATACATATACACTTATATATACATACATGTTAAAAATATCTAAGACATTTTAGTTTTCTTGCTACTTAAGCATGCAAAATTCAACATATGCATTCCTTAAAGTGATGAAAGTGATGTGCACATGGAGAAGGGGGATTTCTGGCCATCCTAGGGTGATGTGGGGGAGGGTGGAGGTAATGACGGTTGGTGATGGTGGATGATGTAAGGTGGAGATATTTTCTACATATCCACTTACCTATAAATACACAGCCATTTTTCCTCTTCTTCATTCCTCTATAACTTCCTCAAACCTGAATCAAATGGAAAAATTATTTTTTCAAACCAAGTAAAATTCCAGTGGCTACAACTTTCTTGTTTACCCATTCTTACCATTTTAAACTTAGCTATGTTAAAAACCCACTTCTTTATAGTGCATTTTCGGGCCCAAAATTTTAGGTCCGAGAATACTTCTTGTTCTTTTGATCAATTCTCCCTCAGAACGAATCGAAAGCCAATGTTTCTTTTTTTCAAGTTGTATAGAAAAGAATTTTCGAGAACTTTTATTTTGGTAACATTTCAAAATTCCCGGAGCAACATGTCCAAAATTCAGTTAGAAGTCGATCCATTCTCGGGTTTGATTTTTATGAATCCGAGAACACCTCTTCTTCTCTTGGCCATAGCTTCCTCGAAACCGATCCAAATCAAGAAATTCTTTTTTAGTACCATAGAGAAAAGAATTTTCAACAACTTTCATGTTGACTACTTTTCCAAATTCAGAGAGTAAAATAGTCAAAAATCCGAGAGAAGATGACCTATTTTTGGGGTCTAGTTTTGAGAATTCAAGGTCAAAGCTCCACCACTCCTCTTCCATACTTTTGGCTACCCTCCATCTCAAGCTCAAGGCTAAAGCTCCACCTCTTTCAAGCCTTGGCCATGACTTTCCAAGGGTCTAAGGATCAATTTCATCAGCTTCTGAGCGATCGTAGTGGACCTACAGTCCGTTTAGTAAAGTTAGAAACCAATGAAGGTGAGAAACTCTTACTTATATTATATTTTTGGACGATTACTTGATATTTGCAATGGATGTTTAATATGTTCTGATCATCAAGTTTGATTGTTTAATATTGTTGTTTAATTGTATTAAAAATTCATGTTTAATACACCTCTAAAATCACAAAGGAATTCACTTTCCTTTTATTAATGAAATGGTGTATATAGAATGTTTAAACCTCTTGAAAATGGTTTAATATGGTTTAGAAATATATTATAAACATTTAAAGGTGTTTTGGAAAAGTTTAAATAAATATTGAAAATTTAATTAAAAAAATAGGTGTTGCGTAACGGTAGTTCGCGATTTAGCGTCTTGAAAGTTAAATCCATTTATATGATGGATTCGGAGTCGGAATTCTTTGAAATAAGAATTTTCTGAACCCTTATAACCACAGTTTTCAAACAAAGAAAGAAAATCGAGATTTTGTTTAGTAGATTTTAAAATATGTGCAAATTAAGTTTTGAATAAAATCGCGCTTTGGCAGTTCGTAGGCCAAAGTAGTAAATGTTTTAAAATATATATTATTAATTCTTTAAAAATATGGAATAAATTCTATAAATTTATTAAAATGTTTTAAAAGTGATTTAAGTTATAAAAATGAATTTCTAAACAATACAAAGGTTGTTTAATCAATATAGCTTTTAAAATACTATTTGTAGCACTTTTTTGCAGTACTTTTTAATAACTTTTGCAAAAAATGATTTTAACTTAATTATTCTTTCCCAAATCTTTTGTGAGCATTTTCAAATAAATAATTAAGTAATTAAAAATGATTAAGTGGTTTAAAAATGAGTATGCAGAAACGACTGGTACGTTTGTTCCATTTGTGCGTGTCGTAGGAAATCCAACCGAGGAATGGAACAAATCGAAGGGAAAGCCTGGATGCTCTAAAATTATTAAAAGCAAATTAAGTATGTTAAAAGATTTAGAGTCGATCAAATAACTTGACCATGTTATGGGTGACAGAGAGGTAGTCTCTAGGCTTGGGTTTTGGAAACCAGTTGCCTGCCCTCCCTAGCTACCCGGACTGGCCTGACGGAGGAAATAGTAAATTTGATTTACTCAAATCAAAATTTCCTAAAGTATAAAAGATATAAATTTTCGTAATTTAAATAACTTGGATTGTATGAAGATAATCTTCTTATACTTGGTGTTAAATTCCAATGAGGGATCTCGTACTATTCATGGAATTTAAAAGGTGATTTCGCCGTTATTCTGCCTATAGTACTTGTTGAATACGGAAATTGATATTGGGTCGAATTAGATAATTTCTTTAGATTCTTCTTACTTAGTATTTACTGGTTTTAGATTAACATCCTAGATAATATGGTTTCAACTCAATCAAAATTTTGGTTTGGAATTAAGAAATCTTTGTTAAGATTTAAATAAATAATTTTCCAAAGATAAAGAGAGGTTTAATGATTCCGTATATATCGAAAGAATGTTTTTAAGATATATATCTCTAGAAGATATTTTTAATAAAAAGGAAGTAATAAATAAAACGATAAGCACCTGTTTACCTAACATCTTTTTATCGATAGTTGGTTCGAAGGAACCGGGGTCAGATTTGGGTGATTCCTATCCGAAAACCACTTCGAACCAATATACGCATTCGAAAGCAAAGACATGAAATGGAAATGATTTGGAAGGTGGAATGTAGGGCTGCTTGTCACGTACTCTCGGGTGAATTTTCCTACATCACTTATTAGTGACAGTAGTTCTCCATTTGAGATGTTTGATGCAAGGACTTCTCGCTACTAATCCTAGGGGTAATTCCTGACAGAATGTGGTAGGAGAGTGCATTCGATTTATCCTATTCCTGGAAAACTTGTATGGACGAATGTCTAACGTTGCATTTCTTATTACATTGATTGATTTCTATGGACGTATCATCTGTTTGGTGGCGGAGAAGGTAACTTCTCTAAGCTTAGAACCCTTTCCTGAGATGTACGAGCTTAGAAGTTATACGTTTGTAGAAATCAGTTGTATGATCATGGAATGGTAGTGTGGCATTCAAATGGAATGTGCTATGTGAAAGGTAATCGTTATCTCAGGCCTCATCACCCGATAGTGGCTTAAACAGGATACGACATAAGGCTATGTGGTTCGCAACCATTAGGGTATGATCATCATCTCTCTAGATAACCCTCTATATTTCGAGTATGTGGTGTATGCTATGAAACGTCTTGGATAGGTCGGTTACGACCGAGGTGATGTCATATTCGGTTTCTATCCAGGCCATGTTTGAGTGCCAAACAGGGATAGACCAGTCTTACTAGATGCGGATTACTGTTTGTGTACCTCGATACATCCCTCTAGAGATGTACTGTATGGAAGGTAGCCCCTTACCTGCCATTGTATGGAAATTCATTCTCTAATAAGTGCTTTTGGACTTAGTTGTAAACCTATTATGCCGTCAAATTTAACCAATGTAACAATTTTGGCTATTTAAATATGTTTATTTGAAAAACGGATTTCAAACACAATGTCATTAAAAATAATATCAAATGATTTTGCATTGCAGATGTTTTGGTTATCATAAGGTAAAACCCGTTCCGTGTTTATGTGCAATGTGGTCCTATGAGATACCTTTATTTTCAAAATGCGTATTTACGTGTAGTGTGGTCCACCTCCTCAGAATATTTGTAAGTGTGGGTCCACTCCCAGAGCCCATTGGTTTAGCAACACGAGGCCTCTTAGATAGCCTCCTCTCCTCCACCTCGGCATCTCGACGATCCCCTTCGATTGGAGGTTCCTCCTGCATCGTCAGGGCGTGAAGGGAAAGATGCGCCCCTGCCCAAAGTAGGCTAGAAGCTGGTCAGTGTCTGAGGTAGGATGAAGGGGTCCAGTTGTTGCGATTAAGAAGTGGGTCCGGTGTGGAGTTGCAAGGCAGGACTCCCTGAATGGGTTTTCGTTGTGGCAATGACATCAAGAGTAGCACCCAAGTTCAAATGGACTATTGCAAAATACAAGCACAAAAGAGTTAGAAAGAAAAATGAAGGAAAGTAAAAGAAAAGCAATGCAATGCTAAGCTACCCTAGGTAGAACGGTCTGCTCACTGCCTCCTAGTTAAAGGCGGGCAGGGAGACCCCATGCTACTACCGTTATACTATTCCCCCTCGAGGTTTTGAGTGTAAATAGGCATAGTGCGGGTTACTTGTACCGTAGAGATACGGGTGGAAAGGTTCCCAAAGGGGGAGTCCTCGCTTGTTGGCATACCTAGCTCATGTGCCTAATCGCCCGTCCTCTCTGCCTCAAGAGTTTCTGACGTGCTAGAATAATTGGACAACCAATTAATAATAGGATTGTCATAGGTGACCACGACGTTCTCCAATAGGGCCAGGTCTAAGGTTCTCACCCACCCTGATCGCCCACTTGACCCCGATCAAGATCCAACACAATGACCTCATCGTCGTCACCAGCATCACCCCTTCCCCCATTGACACCTTTATCGCCTCCTTGATCACAATCCCTGCTGTCTTTGTTGGATCCACAATGGGAACCCTTACTATAATAGCACCTCCGTCTATGGTTGGTCTCGGGCCTAGGAATCCGACTCAATGAAGTTCCTGTCATTCAAAATCATTTCCAGGTTCCTTGCATTAGAACCCGTCGCCTAATCTGGCAAATATAGTCTTCATACAAGTTGTCGCCAATCTTGATCCTAGTAGGGGTCACTACAACAAAGAAAGAAATGATTACTAAAAATAAATCAACATAACAGAATTCCAAAATGGAAGTTAAGGAAACTTACCAGGCATGTTGAAGGCCAAAGGATCTAGTTGACGGTTGCAGGAACAAAAAAGAACTGGTTTTTATAGGCCGATGCCTTGCTTGGGAGACCATAAAAAGGGCACCATGATGCCCTGGAGGTAGTAGTCGCTATCCGAGTCAGATTTATTCTGCCATGGAGCTTGAAAACTAACCTGATCAAGGTAGGGTCAGGCTCGAGGATGCCTAAATCATGCAAACAATGAATAGTCCAGCCAGAAGCTTATAACTATTTAAGGTTGGATAACCTAGCGCAAGTCGGTGTACATTTAAGAATCTAATAAAGGATGGGTGAAGATCAACAATTGCCCCTGCTTTCATGTAAACAAGCGACCATGAAAAGTGGCCCGTCAGGGTTAGTTTAGCCCGATGCAATCATGGGGTAAAGAGGAACAATGTTCTCATAGCCAAAATCGGCCAAGATTGATCTAGTCCTCTCGGATCATAGAAGCCCCAGGTGGGAGAGGCTGTTGTCCACTAGAAGAAGCAACTTCAGCCATCGGCAATCAATAGAAAATCACTTAAATTACTGAACCGCCCCTAACCTATTAAAATAGTAGTCTAACTAGGCCCGAGAGCAAGCCTACTACCCACATCAGTACATGCAATCAACCAACTCCTAGAAGACATGCTCATACTACAACCTACGACGGGTTGTGTAGCCCACATTCATTTCAACCTGCAACATGGCTCTATCTATGACTCCAGATTGCATTTATTTCCTATTTCTAAACAAATTAGGGCAGCTCAGCAATATTGATAATTAAGGCCATAGTCTATTCTCTACTGTGTTCGACGTCGGACGACCGCCGTTAGTGGCACAATAATGATGAAAATGCCATAGATGGCAAGAATTCACTAGCAAAATTCATCAAAGAAAAGGTATTTACGACAATGTTTAGCTGCTCATAAAACCACAATGTCACAACATTCAAGGTAGAGGAAAATCAAAAGCAAAAAATTGATGATATCATTTCGAAGAAAGCTTTGAAGAAAAAAATGTTCAACCAAAATCCATAACATGGAAAGCACATGAATCAAAGTTGAGAGAAAATCACTTACTCAATATGATAAGAACGAGGGAGAAGATCTAGTTTTTGATGGAAATTGAAAAGCTTCGACAATTATTCATGGTGGAAATTCTCAAAAGCTTAGTAAAGATTGAAATGGAGAAGGAGAAGAGATTACATGGGTGGAGGGAAATGATGTGGACCATTAGATCTTCAATGAATGGAATTGTTATCCCAACTTTTGGCAAAGCCGAGATACCCAAAGATTAACTGAAAATCAATGATTATTAGTCATGAACATCGATTGTGCGTCGCAGGTTCACCATGGATATCGATGAATTTTGTCCGAGTCCGGATCGGGCTACAATTGATAAGACACGTCAAGTAGAGTCCTGAGAACCAATGTTCTAAATTTCGGGTCAATCCGAGTTCGTACACTCAAGATGTCACCAACGGAAAATGGAGGAGACAGCCTTGTATTCGAATCCATAAAAGGGCCCTGTGTTCGAATCGATGAGGTAGGAATACCGTTTGAATCCATCAAGGTCGACTCCATCGTCTTCGTATCCATCAGAGCAAGTTCCGTTCGAATCCAACACGTCAAGCCCACGTGATCTACTTCGAATCGATGAGGTCTTAGTCGATTCGAAACCATCGGGTTCTCCCTGCTTCGAATCCATCAAAACGGGCTACGTTCGAATCCAACGCTTCGGACCCTTCAGGCTTTCATCCACTTCGAATCCATGCAATCAATTCACTTTGACTCCATCACATAAGTTACTTTGAAACCACACTTCACGTCCAGCTTCGAATCGATCAACCGTGTTATACCTAGATCGATTCGAACAAACACGCCTTCGAATCCACTGCCTCGGATCCATTAAGTCAAAGCAACCGAAGCCATGGATTCGACCCTGTCAACCCGGAGTAAAAAGCGGCTCGATGCGAGAAATGCGCGCCACGTCACCGTCTTCACGTGCAGAAGCATGGATTCGAACCTATGGGTTCGAACCATATCGATTCGAACGAATCCATAGGACGAAGAGCACGAAAATCTTCAACTTGAATCGATCATAACTCGAGTTCCACAAATCCAAATGCCATGAAATTTTCACAGAAGCTTGAGCACATGGTGAAGAATGTTCACACCAAATTTCAGCCCGATTGGATGATTTCTTGATCGATTCGAACCAAGGGTCGAATCGATCCCAAAGCGGGCCCGGATCTCCAGGTTTCGGCCATGTGGGTCCCCTCACGTGCCAGAAGCGGTCTTCCCGAATTATAGGCGAAATATCAGCCTCCTACACCTATAAATAGAGCCCCTGGTCATTCAGAAAAGAAGTCGGACAATTTCGAGAGCTAAAGAGCGCCCAGACTCTGCCAGATTTACTCCAGATTACCACTGCTGCCTTAGATTCAGACTTAGCTCAGAAAATCAGTTGTAATACAACACACGAAATTGTAATCTTCAAGCATCGAGCAATAAAATCATAAAAACCTTGAAGTGGACGTAGGCCGGAGATAGCCGAACCACTATAAATCGTGTGTCACTATTCATTATTTCTTGATTGCTGCTTGTTACTTGCTTAGATCTGTGATTTGTGTGTGAATATTGTTGATCTGTATTCATACGCTGGTGCTTTCACTACACTTGGGGTTTGTGACCATTTTTGGTGCAAACACTTTGGTGTTTTCACTGAGAAGAACTAGCACCCGCTACACCAGATTCAAAGTTTAGATTTGAAATTTTAAGGATTCAGATTTGACTCTACAATGACTCGACAAACAAGACAAAGAGCTGAGAGGAGCCAACAGGGAGGAAGTCAAGAGGCATCCTCTGGCGCTGGAGAAGGACAAGCTTCGATCTACATTACTAGAGATGAGATGGAGGCTATGAATAACCTAATGCAGGAAAGAATGATGAAAAGCCAACAAGAGATGCTGCAGAATTTCTTTGAGCAGATGAGAGTTGCAGGGACACAGAACCTTGGACCAGCTACAGCAGCTGTGAATGTGGAACAAGGAGCTAGGGCAATGGAACCCAACGGAGGACAGAATACAGAACCAGAAGGCAATCAACAAGGGCTTGGGGGCAGGCCTGCAGGAACCAACGCAGAAGGACCTTTGGAAGGAGCTCAACCGGCTAGGGCCAACACAAATGCTAACGAGCCACCCGAAGAGTACGTACCAGAATTCCCTACAAGGCTCGGAGGGGAAGACAGAGACATGACAAGGGGGCAACCCCCGGATGGGGATGAGAGAATGATTGGCCTAGTGAGACGGATCTTGAGAGGGGGATTGTCAGGAGGAGGATTGGAAGAAGTTAGTCGGAGTCCGTTCGCTCCGAATATCAGGAATGCAAAGAACCCTCCAAAGTTCAAACTACCAATGCTGGATCCTTATGACGGAATGTCAGACCCGACCATGCATATCACCAGATATATCAGACACATGGAAGTGCTGGGAGCATCCGAGGAAGTAATGGCACGATGTTTCCCCTTATTCTTATCAGATTTGGCTGCGCTTTGGTTTAGACAGCTGGAGACAGGATCAATCAGGACATGGGGCGAGCTTGTGGATTGCTTCATGAAGCAGTTTAGGGTTCACATAACGCGACCCAAGAGCGTGATGACTTTGGCATCAATAAAGCAAAGGACCGGAGAGTCCATAAAAGATTTTCTGTTACGATTTAACGCAACGGTGGCTTCGGTAGACCGCCTGGATCCATCGATGATTTTGATGGAGGCAGTGGCAGGAGTTGGAGAAGGCACCAAATTCAAAGATTCATTGACAAGAGATCCACCACAAGATCTTGGAGAGTTTTACCATGAAGCTGAGAAGTTCATTCGATTAGAAGAATCACGAGCCGAGAGGCAGGAAGTAAATGCTGCACAAGGCGAAGGAACCGCCAGGGAACAGTCCAGGGCAGACAAAGGAAAGAGAAAGCAAGATGACGCACATGACGGTCCTGATAAACGGAAGAAATTTCGAGAGCCTAGATTCAGGCAATACACAGACTTGGTGGCAGGACTGGAACGAATTTACACCGAAACTCGGGGGCAACTCCCCTATAGAAAACCACCGAGGAGAGATCCCACAGAGCGGGAACGTAGAACCGGAAAATATTGCCTATTCCATGAGTTAGATGGGCACACAACCGATGAATGCCGCCACCTAAAGGATGAGGTGGAAGAACATGCCAGGAGTGGTAGATTGCCACAGTATGTCAAAGAACGGGCAGCGGCAGTAAGGTCTGAACAACTGCCGCCACCACCTAACAGAAACGATCCTGGATCAGGATCACGACTCGTCATCCACTGATTAAGATGGCAAGGGCCAAGTTCAGGATTTGGACTTCGGTCAAATAATTTCATTAGATTTGATTTCCAAAATAAAACGGCTACTCCACTTACTTATGTACGGGAACCGGAGAGATCCCTAGGCATGCTCTGAGATGGAGATAGACCGATCTGCCCGGAGAGGCAACGTTTAGTTTTTTCCTGATGTTTGAGATTGAACATCTAGGACCTGAATTTAATAAATAAACTTGAATTTCTTGAAATAAACCTTTGACCGGAGAGTTAAAGGATGAACATCGAATATCATTATTTCATGATCGCTTTATGATCCTACCCGGAGAGGCAGGGTCCGGAGTGCAAGAAGTGGGTTGCTTCGCCGGAGAGCGACAGGATCGACTCACTTAAGCATCGTTTCCTATTCACCGGAGAGTGATTGGATCGGGATTCGATAAGAGCCCGGAGAGGCTATGATCGGCCCACGATTTAGGCCATGGCATCGCTTAATGTTCAAATACACTGAACCGGAGTGCAAGAAGTGAGTCGCTTCGCCAGAGAGTGACAGGATCAACTCACTTGACACTGTTTCCCCTTCACCGGAGAGTGACAGGATGGGATCCAGTAGGAGCCCGGAGAGGCTATGATCGGTCTAGAATGACCAAGACATCGCTTTACGCCCTAACCGGGGCCAGAGTGCAAGGAATAGAAAGCAACGCCAGAGTGCAATAGAATCTTTCTATTCGATCGATAAGTCTGGAATGGGCTTGGCAAGGGTCCGGAGTGACCATCAGTAGTACGGAGAGACCATAGAGTCTCATTATTAACTTCCACTGGAAAAAATTGATAACAATTCGGCTTCGAACAGCCATGGACTTGATTGAAAATGCTATAAGCTATGAGTAAAACATGAACTCACTGCATTTGATTTGAGACTAATCAAAACACACCTTTTACCAAAAGGCGTGTTTTGGGGGGCAAAATGTTATCCCAACTTTTGGCAAAGCCGAGATACCCAAAGATTAACTGAAAATCAATGATTATTAGTCATGAACATCGATTGTGCGTCGCAGGTTCACCATGGATATCGATGAATTTTGTCCGAGTCCGGATCGGGCTACAATTGATAAGACACGTCAAGTAGAGTCCTGAGAACCAATGTTCTAAATTTCGGGTCAATCCGAGTTCGTACACTCAAGATGTCACCAACGGAAAATGGAGGAGACAGCCTTGTATTCGAATCCATAAAAGGGCCCTGTGTTCGAATCGATGAGGTAGGAATACCGTTTGAATCCATCAAGGTCGACTCCATCGTCTTCGTATCCATCAGAGCAAGTTCCGTTCGAATCCAACACGTCAAGCCCACGTGATCTACTTCGAATCGATGAGGTCTTAGTCGATTCGAAACCATTGGGTTCTCCCTGCTTCGAATCCATCAAAACGGGCTATGTTCGAATCCAACGCTTCGGACCCTTCAGGCTTTCATCCACTTCGAATCCATGCAATCAATGCACTTCGACTCCATCACATAAGTTACTTTGAAACCACACTTCACGTCCAGCTTCGAATCGATCAACCGTGTTATACCTAGATCGATTCGAACAAACACGCCTTCGAATCCACTGCCTCGGATCCATTAAGTCAAAGCAACCGAAGCCATGGATTCGACCCTGTCAACCCGGAGTAAAAAGCGGCTCGATGCGAGAAATGCGCGCCATGTCACCGTCTTCACGTGCAGAAGCATGGATTCAAACCTATGGGTTCGAACCATATCGATTCGAACGAATCCATAGGACGAAGAGCACGAAAATCTTCAACTTGAATCGATCATAACTCGAGTTCCACAAATCCAAATGCGATGAAATTTTCACAGAAGCTTGAGCACATGGTGAAGAATGTTCACACCAAATTTCAGCCCGATTGGATGATTTCTTGATCGATTCGAACCAAGGGTCGAATCGATCCCAAAGCGGGCCCGGATCTCCAGGTTTCGACCATGTGGGTCCCCTCACGTGCCAGAAGCGGTCTTCCCGAATTTTAGGCGAAATATCAGCCTCCTACACCTATAAATAGAGCCCCTGGTCATTCAGAAAAGAGGTCGGACAATTTCGAGAGCTAAAGAGCGCCCAGACTCTGCCAGATTTACTCCAGATCACCACTGCTGCCTTAGATTCAGACTTAGCTCAGAAAATCAGTTGTAATACAACACACGAAATTGTAATCTTCAAGCATCGAGCAATAAAATCATAAAAACCTTGAAGTGGACGTAGGCCGGAGATAGCCGAACCACTATAAATCGTGTGTCACTATTCATTATTTCTTGATTGCTGCTTGTTACTTGCTTAGATCTATGATTTGTGTGTGAATATTGTTGATCTGTATTCATACGCTTTCACTACACTTGGGGTTTGTGACCATTTTTGGTGCAAACACTTTGGTGTTTTCATTGAGAAGAACTAGCACCCGCTACACCAGATTCAAAGTTTAGATTTGAAATTTTAAGGATTCAGATTTGACTCTACAATGACTCGACAAACAAGACAAAGAGCTGAGAGGAGCCAACAGGGAGGAAGTCAAGAGGCATCATCTGGCGCTGGAGAAGGACAAGCTTCGATCTACATTACTAGAGATGAGATGGAGGCTATGAATAACCTAATGCAGGAAAGAATGATGAAAAGCCAATAAGAGATGCTGTAGAATTTCTTCGAGCAGATGAGAGCTGCAGGGACACAGAACCTTGGACCAGCTACAGCAGCTGTGAATGTGGAACAAGGAGCTAGGGCAATGGAACCCAACGGAGGATAGAATACAGAACCAGAAGGCAATCAACAAGGGCTTGGGGGCAGGCCCGCAGGAACCAACGCAGAAGGACCTTTGGAAGGAGCTCAACCGGCTAGGGCCAACACAAATGCTAACGAGCCACCTGAAGAGTACGTACCAGAATTCCCTACAAGGCTCGGAGGGGAAGACAGAGACATGACAAGGGGGCAACCCCTGGATGGGGATGAGAGAATGATTGGCCTAGTGAGACGGATCTTGAGAGGGGGATTGTCAGGAGGAGGATTGGAAGAAGTTAGTCGGAGTCCGTTCGCTCCGAATATCAGGAATGCAAAGAACCCTCCAAAGTTCAAACTACCAATGCTGGATCCTTATGACGGAAAGTCAGACCCGACCATGCATATCACCAGATATATCAGACACATGGAAGTGATGGGAGCATCCGAGGAAGTAATGGCACGATGTTTCCCCTTATTCTTATCAGATTTGGCTGCGCTTTGGTTTAGACAGCTGGAGACAGGATCAATCAGGACATGGGGCGAGCTTGTGGATTGCTTCATGAAGCAGTTTAGGGTTCACATAACGCGACCCAAGAGCGTGATGACTTTGGCATCAATAAAGCAAAGGACCGGAGAGTCCATAAAAGATTTTCTGTTACGATTTAACGCAACGGTGGCTTCTGTAGACCGCCCGGATCCATCGATGATTTTGATGGAGGCAGTGGCAGGAGTTGGAGAAGGCACCAAATTCAAAGATTCATTGACAAGAGATCCACCACAAGATCTTGGAGAGTTTTACCATGAAGCTGAGAAGTTCATTCGATTAGAAGAATCACGAGCCGAGAGGCAGGAAGTAAATGCTGCACAAGGCGAAGGAACCGCCAGGGAACAGTCCAGGGCAGACAAAGGAAAGAGAAAGCAAGATGACGCACATGACGGTCTTGATAAACGGAAGAAATTTCGAGAGCCTAGATTCAGGCAATACACAGACTTGGTGGCAGGACTGGAACGAATTTACACCGAAACTCGAGGGCAACTCCCCTATAGAAAACCACCAAGGAGAGATCCCACAGAGCGGGAACGTAGAACCGGAAAATATTGCCTATTCCATGAGTTAGATGGGCACACAACCGATGAATGCCGCCACCTAAAGGATGAGGTGGAAGAACATGCCAGGAGTGGTAGATTGCCACAGTATGTCAAAGAACGGGCAGCGGCAGTAAGGTCTGAACAACTGCCGCCACCACCTAACAGAAATGATCCTGGATCAGGATCACGATTCGTCATCCACTGATTAAGATGGCAAGGGCCAAGTTCAGGATTTGGACTTCGGTCAAATAATTTCATTAGATTTGATTTCCAAAATAAACGGCTACTCCACTTACTCATGTATGGGAACCGGAGAGATCCCTAGGCATGCTCTGAGATGGAGATAGACCGATCTGCCCGGAGAGGCAACGTTTAGTTTTTTCCTGATGTTTGAGATTGAACATCTAGGACCTGAATTTAATAAATAAACTTGAATTTCTTGAAATAAACCTTTGACCGGAGAGTTAAAGGATGAACATCGAATATCATTATTTCATGATCGCTTTATGATCCTACCCGGAGAGGCAGGGTCCGGAGTGCAAGAAGTGGGTTGCTTCGCCGGAGAGCGACAGGATCGACTCACTTAAGCATCGTTTCCTATTCACCGGAGAGTGATTGGATCGGGATTCGATAAGAGCGCGGAGAGGCTATGATCGGCCCACGATTTAGGCCATGGCATCGCTTAATGTTCAAATACACTGAACCGGAGTGCAAGAAGTGAGTCGCTTCGCCAGAGAGTGACAGGATCAACTCACTTGACACTGTTTCCCCTTCACCGGAGAGTGACAGGATGGGATCCAGTAGGAGCCCGGAGAGGCTATGATCGGTCTAGAATGACCAAGACATCGCTTTACGCCCTAACCGAGGCCAGAGTGCAAGGAATAGAAAGCAACGCCGGAGTGCAATAGAATCTTTCTATTCGATCGATAAGTCTGGAATGGGCTTGGCAAGGGTCTGGAGTGACCATCAGTAATACGGAGAGACCATAGAGTCTCATTATTAACTTCCACTGGAAAAAATTGATAACAATTCGGCTTCGAACAGCCATGGACTTGATTGAAAATGCTATAAGCTATGAGTAAAACATGAACTCACTACATTTGATTTGAGACTAATCAAAACACACCTTTTACCAAAAGGCGTGTTTTGGGGGACAAAATGTTATCCCAACTTTTGGCAAAGCCGAGATACCCAAAGATTAACTGAAAATCAATGATTATTAGTCATGAACATCGATTGTGCGTCGCAGGTTCACCATGGATATCGATGAGTTTTGTCCGAGTCCGGATCGGGCTACAATTGATAAGACACATCAAGTAGAGTCCTGAGAACCAATGTTCTAAATTTCGGGTCAATCCGAGTTCGTACACTCAAGATGTCACCAACGGAAAATGGAGGAGACAGCCTTGTATTCGAATCCATAAAAGGGCCCTGTGTTCGAATCGATGAGGTAGGAATACCGTTTGAATCCATCAAGGTCGACTCCATCGTCTTCGTATCCATCAGAGCAAGTTCCGTTCGAATCCAACACGTCAAGCCCACGTGATCTACTTCGAATCGATGAGGTCTTAGTCGATTCGAAACCATTGGGTTCTCCCTGCTTCGAATCCATCAAAACGGGCTACGTTTGAATCCAACGCTTCGGACCCTTCAGGCTTTCATCCACTTCGAATCCATGCAATCAATGCACTTCGACTCCATCACATAAGTTACTTTGAAACCACACTTCACGTCCAACTTCGAATCGATCAACCGTGTTATACCTAGATCGATTCGAACAAACACGCCTTCGAATCCACTGCCTCGGATCCATTAAGTCAAAGCAACCGAAGCCATGGATTCGACCCTGTCAACCTGGAGTAAAAAGCGGCTCGATGCGAGAAATGCGCGCCACGTCACCGTCTTCACATGCAGAAGCATGGATTCGAACCTATGGGTTCGAACCATATCGATTCGAACGAATCCATAGGACGAAGAGCATGAAAATCTTCAACTTGAATCGATCATAACTCGAGTTCCACAAATCCAAATGCCATGAAATTTTCACAGAAGCTTGAGCACATGGTGAAGAATGTTCACACCAAATTTCAGCCCGATTGGATGATTTCTTGATCGATTCGAACCAAGGGTCGAATCGATCCCAAAGCGGGCCCGGATCTCCAGGTTTCGGCCATGTGGGTCCCCTCACGTGCCAGAAGCGGTCTTCCCGAATTTTAGGCGAAATATCAGCCTCTTACACCTATAAATAGAGCCCCTGGTCATTCAGAAAAGAGGTTGGACAATTTCAAGAGCTAAAGAGCGCCTAGACTCTGCCAGATTTACTCCAGATCACCACTGCTGCCTTAGATTCAGACTTAGCTCAGAAAATCAGTTGTAATACAACACACGAAATTGTAATCTTCAAGCATCGAGCAATAAAATCATAAAAACCTTAAAGTGGACGTAGGCCGGAGATAGCCGAACCACTATAAATCGTGTGTCACTATTCATTATTTCTTGATTGCTGCTTGTTACTTTCTTAGATCTGTGATTTGTGTGTGAATATTGTTGATCTGTATTCATACGCTGGTGCTTTCACTACACTTGGGGTTTGTGACCATTTTTGGTGCATACAGGAATAATACGAGACGTATAGGTACCATCAATGTATTAGTCAAGTCACCACGTCAAAAAGCATTTGACATCTATGGCGCCTAGGAAAACTAACAATTTCCACCAATTACTCGACAATGTGTTTTACAGCATTAAATGCATGAATAACAAGCCCATCCCCATGCACGGGCCAAGGTTTGGAGAGCTAAATTTTGCTTGTATTTTTCATAATAGCGAATAAAATTGGCCTGCATCATGCAAATGACCCGCCTAGGCAACTATACCCTTATTGGCCCACATACCATAATGAACCCACACTTCACCCAACCTGGCTCGGGTGGTAGCGACCAACCTATGCATTGTCCCCATTCGGAACATGCCTCGCCTGTATCGCTTGCTCACCGACCGACCTGGACCACCAAGACTTTTTCATGGAACACTTCATACCCCTTAGTATGGGTGCCAGACCATCCTTCTTGTGGGCTCCAAATGACGAGGCCAAAGCAAGTTCTCTTTTGGGGGCCCACCAAAGGTTGGTATGCCTAACCAGCAGACCACCAGACAACTCTTTCGCTCATCCTCTTCCTAGTCAGCCCTCGTCCATGATTTTCTCTAGCAGTGTTCAACCATATCGACAAACATCAAACTGCCTCTGCCTAAGAGAAGCCCAGCATGTAGTGCTCCTTTGAAAATAATGGCATCAATATGTAATATTCACCTGACAAAAGCGCCACCGTGTAGTAGTGCTTTCATGTAATTTACTGCTACCCAAGTACCTCTGCTGCAACCTTTCCCACACCATTTGCCATGCTTCAAGCATGCCTACTATACGACGCGCCCGCTGCCTTCATCCAAAACATGTAGGCTATCTGCATCCTAGCTGGCATACACATCAACTGTATACTACTATTAGTGGTTCGGAGTAGTTCCTCAGTTTATTCAGCATAATCTCAACCGTCCAAGTATCAACTTCAACACCTACAAATAGATCAAGGCATGCATTCTTACAAGTGTTAAGGAATACTAGCTTTCAAGTATCTTTGTATTCACCCACTTCTCATAATTTAGGCTGTTGTAATAAAGGTGAAGTAATAAGAAATTCCTCACGGTGGACATAGATCATCTTTGATCAAACCACTTAAAACTCTTGTTTCTTTACTTTGCTATTTTATATTGCCTCGTCATTTTATCAATTTTTAACTAGGATATTAGTAACCAATCTTTTGCTAATATCTTCTCATAATCACACTTTCAAGATTGGCTAAAATTCTAGTCAACAATAGTGTTATGCCCAACATATTAAGATACTGACATGAACACTTAGTACAGCGGGATCAAAATAACAAATAATATTTCCAAGCCTTCTGCTTCACCTTTACTCCTTTATTTGTCCCAAAAGCATCCCATCTAAACCCATGAACTTAGCTTACTCGAGCAAATATGTAACAAACTGCAACTTAATGGGCCTAAATTTCAAAAAAAATCGAACCCTAAGTCCATCAAAGCACAGATCGTTGGATCTGGTACTTGCAAATAAGCATGAGCATTATCGGAGATTGAAAGAAATATAAACTCACAGCGGAAACAATAATAGGATAAGAATACTGACTATGACTACTACCTTGAAATTAATGGTATTCCTTGGATAACAGATTATCATATCAGCATCGAGCATGAGAGAAAGAAGACTTCTCTAACTACAAAGCACATTCAGCTTCAGTGACCTGTTCCTCTAAATACTATCTAGTGGGTTGTATTGAGGAGGGGGTTAGAACAATGTTTTAGTGACTTGAAAAATATAAACTGTTCATAACATAAACTTATACTGATAGGTTTCTATAATGACCCGGATTTTTGACACCTGTTATTGCGTAATTAACATATTTTAATTATTGGAATATTAATTTTTATTGGTCGAATAGATAAATTTTCTGAGAATTAAAATATATGAATCTATAAATTGATTAAAAACTATATTAATTTCAAATTATAAATTTCTAGATATGATAAATTTTATAGAAATATGTATATAAACTCCACCATTTAAATTTAAGATAAATAACCATAAATATATATATATATATAAGTATATACAAGTTTATGATGTTTAAAATATATAAGTATATATGTGTGTATGTTTATAAAAATATTGTATAAGTAAATATATATATATATATATAAATGTATGTATAGGCTTAAGGGAACATCATCATGAAATATATCAAGTCAAGCATACAATAAGTCACACCATAAATCAAAATCAAGTCACATGAGAAATCAAAATCAATTTTATATTTAAATCAAGTCATATAAAATCAAACTTTTCATATGAAATCAAATTAAGAAAAGAAAAATAAAATAAGGATCAAATGAAAAGGAAATCTCAGCCTGTAAATAATCCTGCCCCTTTTCTCCCTATATATATACCACTGCCTTGTTTACCTTCACGTTTAACATCCTCACAAATAAAGGAAAAAAAAGAAAGAAGAAGGCTAAGCACTTAAAGCTCTAGGAAGGAAGAGCAAAACAAAATACAGTGTTCATTTTTTTCAAGAAGAACAGTGAGTAAAACATTCCAAAATCTATTATTTGGTTATCCTACTGATACTTGTATATCTACGATTTGGATAGATTATATATGTATGTCAAGTATAGAAGTGATGTTATATATGTATGTGCTTGTATATGTGTATGTAGTAGTGTGTTCAACATAAATGGTTCCACTGTAACCTCTATATCTTTCCCCAGTTTTTTTTCTGTAGTGAAACAGTTTGAACCCTCCACTTTAAAAATCAAAAGCTCATCGTCCAGTCAGTCTTAACCTTCTATCCCAAAACCAAAGATGCTCGGTTTTGAGTGTAAATTATTTTAAAATTGGTTTCACTAAAATCTATCAAGTAGAAAGAGAGAAAGCAGCATTTAACAGTGAATGGGTTAAGTATAACCGAGATTTGACTATCGTAATTTAATCTATGGATTATACAGATGCATTTGTCATCGAAAACTAGATTTTTGGAGGTGGTTTGAATTTTTTCGAGTTGTGGGGAGGGAGAATTTAGTAGATGATTGGAGTTGGGTTTTTCATCGAATTCCGGCGAGGTGATGGGTTTCGAGGCGAGTCAGTTGACGTGAAGGATGCTGGATTGATGGGCCACCAAGGAAAAATGGCATGGAAATTTTTAAGACGTGTGGTTGGGCGAGGCGACGTCAAAGTAGGGTTTTGGGGTTGTTTGAGGTTGGTTTCAAGTTTAGGCAAATCGCGATGAAGGGAGGGAAAGATAGGGTTGCGCACCAGAGGGAAACTGTAGAGAAGGGAACGACGGAGCTCGAGGTGATTTTTGGTGGGTGGATGATGGCCTGAGGTGAAGCGGCGAGGGGTTCAACTGGCACGGCTGTCGTATCAGGTTTGGGCTTGAGTATGAATTTTGGAAATGAAGCATGGCCATGGGTTTCAGGTGATGGAACATGGTAGTGTAGTCGAACGCGACTGACGTGGATGGTCGGCGGCGAGGGGTAGGCCGGAGGAGGCGTGTACATGTGCACGGTGCCGTGCACATTTGGGTTTGTACAGATGAGAGTGAGGGAGAGAAAGAATACTGGGAGGAAGAAGGAATTTTGGGCACGGGTTTGAAATTGTAGGCCAGGTTCGAGAAATGTATGGGCCGATTGTTTTATTTAACATAGTAAAATTAAATTTGTTTTTTTATCTAACAAACTTAAAATTTAAACATGTTTTCTTCTTCATTTTAAAACCATTGACGAGTAGATTTTTGAGAAGAGTACCTACCGTAAGATATTTTCATAGGAACTAATATGGTTGAGTTTCTGCAAAAGAAAAATTAAATGTTTTATTTTAACAAGTAAAGTAGATAAATAAGTAACTTATTATTTAAATTAATTATAGGATAATTAATAAACTTTTAAATGATCTGTTTAAATTTAGTTAATTAAGAAAGAATTATTTTTTGATTAACAAGTAATTTGGGTTAAAATATATATTTTGACTCAATTGTTGAAACTAATTCAATTCTGAAGTGTAAACTGATTTAATATCAATTATTAATCGTTGATTAAGTTAATGATCTATACTTTGACTTGTGTTTGGATATTGATTTCAAATTGTCTGTATCATTAAGTAACCAAACCAGTTTAAAAGTTAGAATAAAACGTTGACACATTTTATTTGAAAATAACGTATGTAATGAATTTCCATATGTGTAAATTGACACCCTGATTGTAGAATTGTTTATTTTAAACAACTTGCCCTTTTCAAATTTACCATTTGGAGTTCGATGAGACCGGGATCGGATATCTGCTTATTCGAAACCACTTCGATGCAATATCCACTACGAACCTTTACGATGTTGATGGTAGAACCAAGTATGTTGGGATTTAGTTAATTTAACAAATTCGGCTATTTTAATAAATATTTTATACTTAGACATTATTATAATACCACCGGATTTTTCTGTAAAAGTGTTTTGGTTATAATAAGATAGAAACTCGTCATGTTGTACGAGTTACCTTGGTTTTCGAAAAAAATTTATAACTTAAGTATTTCAAATTAAGTGTGTTTACTCACGCTGGTTTTCAGCCTGACTCGGGTGTTACTTTATTGTAATGCTCGGGTCAGACCGAGTATTATAGTTTTCAGGTTAGGACGCTTTGGAGCTCAGGAGACGAGCTGGATGGCAGAGACGTATTGCACGTATTTAATTATTTTTCGCTGTGTGTTGTAGGCTATATACTCAACATTTAGGGACAAGTTATTATAACTGCCAGATATATATGTTGATGATTGTACTCTGATAACTTGTATATATATTAATAGTTACAGTTTTCCTTTGTATAAATGATGTTATTGTATATTATATTTTGTTTCACTATGATTGTGAGATTCTGTGTTGTTGTTATTTCTGTTTCTTCTTCTATCTCTTTTCTTCTTAAACCCTAACAACCTGGTATTTCCGGCACTCGATTGCTCGGCACTCGATTGTTCGGCACTCTATACAGTGAATGTATTAGTGTCGATTGTTGGAGGTCGAAAAATGCCCGGTCGTTTCATGTGGTATCAGAGCTGAAGGTTAAGCGAGAACCTTGGCTCTGGTGGTGATTACTCACTAGAAATAGGGTCAGTATTACCCTAGAATGAGTTGAGTGTATTATATATGAGGGCGTACTTGTTATTTTCTTATATAATGATTTTAAAAATAATTTTTTCATATAAGATTATATTTTGATATAAAAAGAAATAATTTTTCTGAATTATTATAGTATATTAAGGTGATTGGATGTTGTTATTATTATAACCAAATAAAGGTTATAAAAATTTAAGTGGTAACACATATATAACCAAATAGAAATTTGGATAAGAATGAATTATACAAATAAGTCAAGCTAAAAGTAGACTGAAACCAGAATCGAAAATTTCGGAAATTTCGGAAGTGTTTTTCAAAGTGTTTGAAATAAAATAAGTTTACCTTGATTGTATTTATATTTATAGAAATAATCTTCTAGAAAATTATTATAGAATATATGATGTGTTTGGTTTCTAGATATGATAATATTGATTATTATCATAAATTGGTTGTTGTGTCTTAATAAAGGATGTTTATTACAGAATAAACAATGATAAAACATGGTGAAATGTTTTAAGGAAGTGAAATTATATAAGCATAATTTATAAATATGACTTATAAATTAAAATGGATCTAAATTATGAGGTTTTGAATCTAAGTCCTAGAAAATTTTGAAATGTGTTTCAAAGTGTTTAAGGAAATAATAAGTAATATTATTAGAATATTTTTGATATGGATTTTTTTTTTAAACAAGAGTTGTTTTGAAAAATTCCGAAGGAATTTGTTTCGAATAGAAAACAAGGATGGTTTAAAATTTAAAGGGTGATTTGGTATGTAAATGGGACATATATTTTTTTTTGAAACTGGGTAAACTGCCTCATTAAAAACCTTACTAACTATCGGCGTGATAATTAGTAGGGGAAAAAGAGTGCGGTGCTTTATTGATAACGCATCAATAAAAAATTACAAAGTTTATGTACATACCGTCCATAAGAAAAATAAAACAGGAAAACAAAGCAACCCTGTTACAAACATCACTTCTACGTGGCAGAGGACAAAGCCACGACTATCAAAAAGAAAAGAAAATCTCAACTTTAAACTAAATAACTTTCCTCCTTTTATTTGACCGGCTGAGAAAAGTAAGAGAAAAAACTTTGGGGCCATGGATACATTTGTATTCCATAGCCTTTGGTTAAGCCGGTTTTATAAGTGGCCGTGCACTATGTCTCATTATTGTGACCGCTGGGTATCGAACCGGTGCCACTACAACAAAATGTAGCAACTCCACTATGTCTTTACCACTGGGCCATGGACATATATATATATATATATATGATTTTCAAGTTGATTTGAAATAATACAGGGTGTTTGAATTCTGGAATTCCCATTGAAATGAGGAGAGAAAAGTAAGTTTTTGAACTTATAAGTGGGAAGTGATATTAATAAGAAATTTAAATTTAGAAGGTAAAATTTAAATTGAGCAAGTTTAAACGAATTGGAGGTTTACTCAGGCCAAGTTAAATAAGTTTTGAACTTATAACCTAAAATTGAAAATTTCAAGGTGAAATTAAAATTTAACTTATGGAAGTTAAATGAATTAAATTATGAAAGAAAAGGTATAGATTTGATAAGAGTTGCAAAGGAAGAATGTATGTGTAAATGATTTCAAAATGATTTTTGAAATAAAACAAGTTTCGAATTCTGGAAATTTGTGATGGACACTATTGATTGATGTTTTAGATAATTTGGATGTTTATTTACTTTGATATATCCTGCTATCATCCTGTATGTTATTTACAGAATATAAAACTGTAAATCGGATTATTTCGAATAAATTAAGAAATATGTTGTAATGATATATGTATATCCTTCTCCGAAATTAAATAGAAATAAGACTTTGATTTGAAACTATTTAAATGATTTGGATTTTAAGAAATAAGATTGAATTTATGGAAATGGAATCATTTTGAACTTATATTTGAAATGTTAAAAATGAACTTGTCAACCGAAATTGTTTAAAAGAATCGAATTTAAAATCTTGAAGTTATAATTGGGAAATCAATTGAATCCCGAAAATTGATTTGTTTAAAAAGATTTGAACTCTCACCCGAACCTTGAAATAAATCCAAGTAAAAAGGTAATTTAAGTGGATATTTCGACAATTGGGCTCGAAATTGAATTAATTTGCAATCGAAGTGGAAATTGATTTGAATTAGAATGGGAATCGAAGTTAATTTGAATTGAAATCGGAATTGGATCAATTTAAATGGAAATGGAAATTGAAATTGATTTGAGTGGGAAGATTGGGAATTGAGTCAGTTTGACTTTGAAACTATTTTCAAATAAATTATTTTAATATAAACAGTTTAAAATCTATCTTTTTAAATATTCAAATTATTTTGGATTTTCCAAGCTATTTACTATACAAACCATTCTTTTAAACACTCAAACTATCTTATATTAACTATTTAACTATTTTACAACTATTCAAGCTATTTTCTAAATTCAAACTGGTCAGAGTGGACATTGTTTATATTTAAATCATGGATTTAAATACCAATTAGGATAAATTGAAGTTATAACCCAAATGGAAATTCGAAGCAATTCTGAATTGGAACCGAAATCAAGATATTAAGGTAAAAATGATTTTGAAGTGAAATAGTATATTTTGAGTAAATATGATGATTTTAAAATGATGATTGAATAGTTACTATAATGAAACTTACCTTATAAAAGGTAAGAAATGTGACAAATAACTTTGTAAAGAAATCGAACTAGGAAATATTTGATTTGGCATAAATAAGGTAAAAAAATATTAGTTATATATTCAAACTCCCCTTGTTGAATTTATAACCAGAAAGAAATGATCTTTGAAAGATATTTGAAATACTAAATAAAGTTTATATAAGTATGAGTGGACTCAGAAAATTATTGATTTGAAAGTATTCGAATTGAAAAGGAAGATCTCATATGAGAATGAAATTGAAATAGTTTTGAAACCTATTGATTTTTAAAGACTTTTGATTTTGGCAAATAGTCAATTTTGGGAAATTGGGTAAACCAAATTTTGAAAACTATCGATTTTGAAGATATCGATTTTGTATAGATAAAGTTTATATGTGATACATATAAAGAGTATGATTTGAAAGGTACTATATGTATATAGTATGACATGTTTTGAGGCAAAAGTATGGAAAGGCACCCCCATGAAAGTCAAAACTTAGAGTAGGAGATCCACTGGGTGGTTCTGCCTAGGAATCCACATGGTGGGTTCAATGAGAATTGTGATCCAAGAGGACGTTCAGAAAAAACTCATGGGTTCCTGGTGATCATTTGTTGGGTAGCGTAAGTCAGGAGGTGCGGATGCCTACAGTTACATTGGGTTTTGCTGTGATGGAAACATAACCTTTGTGTAACTGCGATCTATCGTAGTTCCATAGCGTAATTGGGGTGGCAGTGATTATCTACAATCTACGTTTGATTTCGTTGGGATAGCGACGTAACATCGGTAGATTGTGATCTATGTGGTTTGGTTCCATAGCGTAATTCGGGCGGTAGCGATTGCCTACAATCTACATTGGGTTTCACTGGGATAGTGACGCAATCTTTGTGTAGCCTGCGATCTATGTGGTATAGTTTCGTTTGATAGCGTAATTCGAAGGGCAGTGATCGCCTACAGACTACTTACGGTTTTGATGTGATTGCAACGCAACCTTGTTGTAGCTGCGGACTATGGTGTTCCCATGGCGTAAGTCGAGAGGTGTGGATGCTACGGTTTTCTTATGATTTCGCCGAGATGACAACGCAATCATCGGGTTAACCGTGATCCATGGTGGGAAAGGGGGGTGATACTTTCCATATCATTTTTGAAAAAGGTTTTTCAAGTTTTTCACTGGGTGTTGAAACGGGTCTACTAAGTACTTATAGATTTTCAGTCCTATGCCTGATCAACGTATGACTAAATTTCTGTAAGAACGAGGATGGACTTGTTAAGACATCGAGTCATAAAAAATATTTTAAATATAAAACTAGCTTGGTAATACTATATAATTTAAAGTGTTTTAAAATGTATAATAAAGGAGTAAGGAGTTTAAAATGTTTAAAGATTATTATTTAATAATATACATCAAAAATTCTAATTCTCGTTTCGTTCCTTTTCGAGGACGAAAAGTTCTAAGGGGGGAGGAATGTAACGACCTAGATTTTTGACACCTGTCATTGGGTAATTAACAGATTTTAATTATTGGAATATTAATTTTTATTAGTCGAATAGATAGATTTTCTGAGAATTAAAATATATGAATCTATATATTGATTAAAAACTATATTAATTATAAATTATAAAGTTCTAGATATGATAAATTTTATAGAAATATGTATATAAACTCCACCATTTAAACTTAAGATAAAATATCCATAAATGTACATATATAAGTATATACAAGTTTATGATTTTTAAAATATATAAGTATATATGTATGTATGTTTATAAAAATATTGTATTTGTAAATATATATATATATATGTATGTATGTATAGGCTAAAAGGAACATCTTCATGAAATATATCAAGTCATGCATATAATAATTCACCCCATAAATCAAAATCAAGTCACATGAGAAATCAAAATCAACTTTATATTTAAATCAAGTCGTATAAAATCAAACTTTTCATATGAAATCAAATCAAGAAAAGAAAAATAAAATAAGGATCAAATGAAAAGGAAAATCTCAGCCTGAAAACAATCCTGCCCATTTTCTCCCTACATATATATATATATACCACTGCCTTGTTTACCTTCACGTTTAACATCCTCACAAATAAAGGAAAAAAAGAAAGAAGAAGGCTAAGCACTTAAAGCTCCAGGAAGGAAGAGCGAAACAAAAGACAGTGTTCATTTTTTCAAGAAGAACAGTGAGTAAAACATTCCAAAATCTATTATCTGGTTATCCTACTGATACTTGTATATCTGCGATTTGGATAGATTATATATGTGTGTCAAGTATAGATGTGATGTTATATATGTATGTGCTTGTATATGTGTCTGTAGTAGTATGTTCAACATAAATGGTTCCACTGTAACCTCAGTATCTTTCCCCAGTTTTTTTTCTATAGTGAAACAGTTTGAACCCACCACTTTAAAAATCAAAAGCTCATCGTCCAGTCAGTCTTAACCTTCTATCCCAAAACCAAAGATGCTCGGTTTTGAGTGTAGATTATTTTAAAATTGGTTTCACTAAAATCTATCAAGTAGAAAGAGAGAAAGCAGCATTTAACAGTGAATGGGTTAAGTATAACCGAGATTTGACTATCGTAATTTAATCTATGGATTATACAGATGTGTTTGTCATCGAAAACTAGATTTCTAGAGGTGGTTTGAATTTTTTTCATGTTGTGGGGAGGAAGAATTTAGTAGATGATCGAAGTTGGGTTTTTCATCGAATTCTGGCGAGGTGATGGGTTTCGTGGCGAAGCGGTTGGCTTGAAGGATGCTGGATTGATGGGCCACCAGGGAAAAATGGCACGGAAATTTTTAGAAGTGTGGTTGGGTGAGGCGACGTCAAAGTAGGGTTTTGAGGTTGTTTGAGTTTGGTTTCAGGTTTAGGCAAATCGCGACGAAGGGAGGGAAAGATGGGGTTGCGCACCAAGGGGAAACTGTAGAGAAGGGAAAGATGGAGCTCGAGGTGATTTTTGGTGGGTGGATGATGGCCTGAGGTGAAGCGGCGAGGGGTTCAACTGGCACGGCTGTCGTTTCAGGTTTGGGCTTGAGTTTGAATTTTGGAAATGAGGCATGGCCGTGGGTTTCAGGTGATGGAACATGGTAGTGTAGTCGAACGCGACTGACGTGGATGGTCGGCGGCGAGGGGTAGGCCGGAGGAGGCGTGTACATGTGCACGGTGCCGTTCACATTTGGGTTTGTACAAATTAGAGTGAGGGAGAGAAAGAATACTGGGAGGAAGAAGGAATTGT
Organism: Allium fistulosum; assembly: GCA_030737815.1. Taxonomy (NCBI): domain Eukaryota; kingdom Viridiplantae; phylum Streptophyta; class Magnoliopsida; order Asparagales; family Amaryllidaceae; genus Allium; species Allium fistulosum. The sequence continues at coordinate 424,745,125 of CM060908.1, forward strand.
TGGGCACGGGTTTGAAATTGTGGACCGGGTTCGAGAAATGTATGGGCCGATTGTTTTATTTAATATAGTAAAATTAATTTTTTTTAATTAACAAACTTAAAATTTAAACATGTTTTCTTTTTCATTCCAAAACCATTGATGAGTAGATTTTTTTAGAAGAGTTCCTACCGTAAGATATTTTCATAGGAACTAATATCGTCGAGATTCTGCAAAAGAAAAATTAAATGTTTTATTTTAAAAAGTAAAGTAGATTAATAAGTAACTTCTTATTTAAATTAATTATAGGATAATTAATAAGTCATTAAATGATTTGTTTAAATTTAATTAATTAAGAAGGAATTATTTTATTTATTTCCTTTGATTAACAAGTAATTTGGGTTAAAATATATAATTCGGCTCAATTGTTGAAACTAATTCAATTCTGAAGTGTAAACTAATTTAATATCAATTATTAATCATTGATTAAGTTAATGATATATACTTTGACTTGTATTTGGATATTGATTTCAATTTGTCTATATCATTAAGTAGCCAAACCAGTTTAAAAGTTAGAATATAATGTTAAAACGTTTTATTTGAAAATAACGTATGTAATGAATTTCCATATGTGTAAATTGACACCCTGATTGTAGAATTGTTTATTTTAATCAACTTGCCCTTTTCAAATTTACCGTTTGGAGTTCGATGAGACCGGGATCTGATATCAGCGTATCTGAAACCACTCCGATGCAATATCCACCATGCACCTTTACGATGTTGGTTGTAGAACCTAGTATGCTGGGATTTAGTTAATTTAACAAATTCGGCTATTTTAATAAATATTTTATACTTAGACATTATTATAATACCACCGGATTTTTCTGTAAAAGTGTTTTGGTTATAATAAGATAAAAACTCATCGTGTTATACGAGTTACCTTGGTTTTCGAAGAATTTTTATAACTTAAGTATTTCAAATTAAGTGAGTTTACTCACGCTGGTTTCCAGCCTGACTCGGGTGTTACTTTATTGTAATGCTCGGGTCAGACCGAGTATTACAGTTTTCAGGTTAGGGCGCTTTGGAGCTCAGGAGACAAGCTGGATGGCAGAGACGTATTGCACGTATTTGAATATTTTCCACTGTGTAATGTAGGCTGTATACTCAGCATTTAGGGACAAGTTATTGTAACTGTCCAAATATATATATGTTGATGATTGTACTCTGATAACTTGTATATATATTAACAGTTACAGTTTTCCTTTGTATAAATGATGTTATTGTATATTATATTTTGTTCCGCTGCGATAGTGAATTATGTGTTGTTGTTATTTCTGTTTCTTCTTCTATCTCTTTTCTTCTTAAACCCTAACAACCTAGTATTTTCGGCACTCGATTGCTCGACATTATATACGGTGAACGTATTAGTGTCGATTTTTGGGGGTCGAAAAACGCCCAGTCGTTACACCATTTAATTGTTATGTCCATGAAGGTTAGCAATTCTAATCTAACCTTGCATTGCACACACGATTACATACTTACCCCTTCCCAAAGGTACGAAATACTAATGAAGCCATATCAACCACCCAATAATTCCAAACCGATTAGCCGCTTAGTACTTCTAAATATGAAGCGGGCTACTATAATACTTTTAAAATATAAATAGGCAGACTTTGTCATTTATGACCTTAATTGAGGTAGACCCCGTCATTTAAGATCTATTCCCAAGGTGGTTTCCTAACAATGTAGTCAATGGTTGGTGGGCCCTAGCTACAAGACCTCTAACCACTATTTAAGGCTTCCAATATTTAATGTCCAACTATTACCGCATCTATCGCCGACAAAATCGTAGTCATGTAATAAACAATACCCAAGCCACTAAATACTTTTTTATTAGAAAATAGGCAGACTCTGGTCATTTAAGACATTAAGGCAAACCCCATCATTTATCCCCAAGACGTGCTCCTAAATTGTACTATCGTTATTACGGCTTTAGCAATGTAAGAGACTGTACCAAAGCCACTTAATACATTCAAGTGGAAAATAAGCAGACCCTGTCATTTAAGACTTATTTTCAGAAGCGTGTTCCTCAATGGCACTATCTAGCTGTCATTGCTTGGAAATCTCATTGGACTACTTAATACTTCTTTTATAGGAAAGAAGAGGACCTTATAGTCACTTAAGGCCCCAAACCTGAAGTGAACCCTTTCCGAGATATCCACTTTCACTCTTTAATTATAAATATGGCATCTCATTAGGTTACTTCTTTTGGTAGGGAGGCGGACCCTTTAACCACTTAAGACCTCAACATTGAAGTAAACCCTTTTTAGAGATATCCTTACTTATTTATTTGGAATCTCACTAGGTTAATTAATACTTCCATTTAGGAGGGAGGCGGACCCTTCAGCCACTTAAGACCTCGAACTAGAAGCGAACCCATATGGAGATATCTCTCACCGCTCCTAATTCCAGATTTGGACCATTTAATACTTTCCAATTAAGAAAGCAATCTCAATCTCTCATGTCATCATGGGTTCTAGGATTAGTTATATCTCACATCAGTAGTAAGTACACCCTACAGTTGGCAGCCTCAAAGTGAAGGGCAGTCTTCCGTCGAGTGACTCTACAGACCTCACATCACTAACCTACTAAGTCCAATTAACCATCGTAAGCCTTTATTTATATTATCCTAGGTAGACATTGGACTTAGCTTGCTAATTCCCTTTTTATTTAAGATAATAAGATTTACCTTAAATATTTGTTTACCCATAAATCCCCGCTTAATGCTCATAAATGGCAATTTGTCCATGAAATCCTAATAGACATTTCCTAAGACATTTATGCATGATTACTAATTTCAAATTAGTAATATTTTATATCTATTCCATTTTTATTAGTCCCATTAATCCATTTACCCTATTAAACTATTGCAATTCCCATATTTATTACCATTTATTGGAGTTACAACCTTTTAAATTCTTTTCCTACCAATTAATTATCCTAAATACGAATATTATGTGCAAGCGTCGTTATTAGATTTTTATTTAATTATTATAAATGCAGTAATTACGTACAAATATTTACATTTATCAAATATGTTCTAGTTATATATCTTCACTAGAATATACTTTTCCATGTTAAATTGTTGGAATCATATCTAAAAAGATTATCCGCTATAATTTGCATAAATTAGTCAATTTAAATTTAAATGATTACATTTTTTAAAATTACAAGGAATGATCATTTCTTTTTATCACTGAAATAGATAGTGTAAACTACAATAAATTCGTACTTTACACATCTCTTTCTCTTTCTATTTGCATTTATTCCTTGTTAGATCAAACGCTGTATTTTTCTAAAAGGAAAAGAAATCAAACTAATTTACAAATATTAAACGGATCTAAATTCCAACAATACCAAATATAGAAAAGTTTGTATTCTAACAAGATTAGGGTAATAATCCAAATTTATAACATTATTATACAACCTATTTCAGATGTGGAATAAATTTCATTCAAATAAATATTCTAAATTTACACTTTTGGGACTGATTTCCAGATCAGGTTGTATACAATGCAAAATCAATTCACAATAAGAATATGTAGGCGATATTTAATATATTCAGATTGTATTCAATTCATTACCTACAACTAATATACAATTGTCCAATTATGCATAAAACTCAAATAAACACCAACGGGATAATTTTCATATTATAACAATCTATAAAAATTCCCACTCACCATTTAAAAGTGATCTAAATCACCGAATCTGAAGTAGAACCTTTGATTCATCTCCAAACTATTTTTAATCCAAGAGATATGTATAAAAGGATATATACATACATTAGAATTACAGATCTAGGAAGAGATTTGGGATAAGGAGAGAAAATACATACATATATATATATATATATGTATGTATGTATGTATGTATGTATGTATGTATGTATGTATGCATATATGTATATAAATTATCTCAAATATGTATATAGTTGATTCTCTTTTCTTCTCCTTTTTATTAGATTTCTACTCTTCTCCGATTTGTATGAATATAGATACAAATATCTTATCTTTATAATTTAGAAAGAAAGTAGAGAAGAAGAAATGGCAGTGCTTCGCTACTGCCTCCATAAAAATATGAGAAAAGAAGGAAGGGCTATGCCTGAATTTATAGATGCTAGAAACAACCAGAACCGTACGATTTAAGATATTAAATCTGGGTCATTGCGGCCTAGGTTCATTGGAGCCACCAGGTCGCCACCGTTAACCTCCCCTGGTCACCGGTCAAACGTTGGGTCGACCGTCCACAATAACGGATCGGCATGTGGGCCCGGGTAATTAATATAAAAATGATGTGCACGTAAATGTACATATATTTACATCCATATTTTATCTATTTTTATTTAAATAAAAGTCATATTTGGACATTTTAACATGTTTAAAACCAAAATTCAATATTTTCAAATCATCATATATTCATCTTTATTCAGGGGCAAAATGGTCATTTTTGTGCATGTGTCAATTTGAGAATTTTTACTTGAACATTTTTTATGATTTTTATAGGAAATTTTGATGCATATGGAAGAGGGTTTCATGAAGATATACGCATGCACAAAGGAATACAGAGGAATGAAGAGGAAATAATTCAAGTTCATGATCATGGAGGACCCCACCCACTTACCTAAATCTACAATTAGAAGCTAATGGACAACTAAGTGGAGGTTAAAGCTTCATGCACATTAAATAATGGATTAATTAGTGGCTAATGGTTACTTGGTGGCCACACTTCCTAAAGGACATTTTAGGAAGCACCCTAAAAATTGAATTAGGGTTTTATGCATGTATAAATAGCTCTCTTATGTACATGTAAAGGATCTTCTACTCTTTCACATTAGTTAGGAAATTAAAATACAAGTTGTAAGCTCTATATTTCATGAAATAAAAATGGCTTTCTAGTCAATTTCTCTTCTCTTTTCTACTTGTTTTTATTTACTTTTATGCTCATTTTCATTCTTATCCTCTCTTTTATTTCATGTTCATAGTTTAGATTTACATTTATGCACTAGTTTAGTTCATTTCTTTCTAGTAGTTAATCTTCTTTTTCTTTGTTTATTCTCTATTTTATTTTATTTTCAATGTTGAAATCTCTATGTGTTGAAATGATAACACAAATGAGAGGCTAAATCCCTACAATTTAGGGGTAATGAAGCTTCCTTTTATCAAGTAGATTCAACATAATTTTCTATGTATGATCTCTTTTGTGCTTCATGAGAAATGGATGTTTACATTTGTTTGTGTTTTATGTTGAATTTGATAGACTACTTTGTTCACAACAAATAGGCTATGCTTATCTCATTAATCACAAATTGCCTCTTCATCTAAAATATGATCATGGCAACGAAGTGAAGTTTTAATCAAAATTTGATGATCTATGTTACTAATTAATAGTAAATAGATCATGCTTAAACTAGATTTTGGTTTCATTTTCTATGCCTTGTTTCATGAGAATTGAAAAAGTAGGACTAGATTTGTATTATAGTTTGATCGTTTGATTTGTGTTAATTAATAACTCAAATAGGCCATGCTTATGATAAATACATAACTAATCCTACTTAGATAAAAAAGAGATCATCACTTGATTTTATGTTGATTTATGTGAAAAATATAAGAAAGTGAATTTGCCTCTAAATTGAATTTTAATCGCATAGTTTTTAATCTCAACATTTGCTTAGCTTTCTAGTTTTCAAAACAATTTCCACTCTTGGTTTAATTTGATTGATTAGAAAATTTTAAAATCTAACAATTCCCTAAGGATCGACCCGTACTAACTTTTGTACGTCGTGCGCTTGCGGTAAATTTTAATTTGAAATTTTTCGGCGATTTTCTAACTCGATAGAAATTCCGTCGTTAAACAAAAAACGTTGATATCTTCTTATTTAATTATTTTCATCTCGGATTCATTTTCGACCATAACTTCTTTGTTTGCGCTCCGATCGCAAAACTCCAAATATAAAAGTTGATTAGAATTTTGCCACGAATGCAATGGTACAAGTTTCGTGGTCAAATTTCATCATTTACACAAATTCCATTTTTGGAGCATAATTAATTAACTAACTAGTTAATTAAATAACTAACGCCAAATTACGGGGTGTTACATTCTTCCCCCCTTAAAAATTATATCGTCACCGAAATTTCACCAATGACTAAGTCAAGGTTTTGGCTCCAAATTATCCTAAACTGCACAATCAATGAGTGTACAACAAATTTTGCAACCAAACATGCCTAAGTGCATAGTGTATTACTGTATCACTACACAAAAAATATGTATGTAGAATGATTCTAAATCGGATCCTCCTATATGAATGCATTTCTTTTGAAAACACTTTTGAAGAATATGATGCAAACAATCTACATGTGTGCTGCCAATTCTACATGTATGCAGCTTTTTTGAAAAATCTTTTCAACCAAAACTCCCATACTCCTACAAAGAGAAGTATGAAACAACCAATTTTGCATCTACTTCCTATCATCCAATAATCTAATGCATCGAAAAATCACTTCCTAATTTTTACTCCTATGCCGAAAAAGAAATTGAGACGGGGAATTTAACATTCTTACCACGCTATAATCTTCTTATTCCCGCAGTATAGTGGAAATTTCTTCGCTGCCCCAGATTTACTATAAATTTTCCATGCACAAAACGCATAAGGAGGCTTATTTTCAAGCTTGAAAATGGAATTAAGTCTAAAAATAGACTTGCGCGTGTCGTCAACAAGGTATGAAAATAAAAATTCCAACGCTAAAACAGTTTTTCGATTGTTATCGCTTGCATTTATCGCATCATCGGCTCTAATGCACCGCTAAATTCGTAAATTCTAACTCTATTTACCTTCCTTATGCTTAACATGTGGCCTTCAAAATCAAAATTTTCACAAAAATCTTTCTCACTTTTCAAATTCGTACTTCATTTGAAAAATAAAATCCTGAAATATGTAAAGGCACATTTTTCCTTTGAAATAAAATTTTGAACAAAAATTCTAAAAATGATTTAAGAGTCAAAAATAACTAAAACGCAAAAATTTTTCTTATTCTTTTTTTTCCAAAAGGGAACTTTTAAAATCAGGGGAAAAGATTTCAAAAAAAATTCCTTCTCAAAATTTTTTATAAATCAAGCCGCAATTTGAGCGTAGTCGGAAATCGGTTCTGCGCTAAACACATAAACCAAATTCTAAAATTCTACAACTAACATTTGCCCAAAAAATTAACATTTTGTTTAAAAATGTCGACATGTTTATTATTCAAAAAATTTAGCTTTTAAGGAACATGTGCAATGACCCACGATATCGAAACAACTTTGTCATGTCCTTCGCTAAATTTCCAACTATTCTAAACTTCCAGCCTTATATTGTTTTTACTGTTAGTTAAGTGTCTTTATGGGATTCCCATATTTATATTATTTCTCTACTATGTATATATATAGATGAGCGGTTTGTATATCCGGAAACAATAACATAGAAAATGAACAAAAACTCATAATATCGTGAGTGCCTTTTATAAGAGACATCTAATAGTTTTACAACCCAACAACCCAAAGGAAAAGAACAAATGCTGGAAATAAAAAGATACAGCAATCCTAAATAAAATGGCCTAAGAACTGTGAGAAGATCTTGCTCCATGCCTGGAGCTTAAGCCATTGTCGCAATCATGGAATGGTCGTAGCGTGGCGGCTATGCACCCAATCTCACGCCCTTGGCGCTGCTGCTCCATCCTAATCTCTCGGAGCTCTACCTGAACTTGACGAATAGCAACAAGCTCAGGACTCAAATGTTCCTCGCCGTCCTGCACTATTCGATGCTGCTAGTGCTGGTACAGGTGGTGCAGCAGACGGTAAAGGAATATTCATCCTCTAAATGGTGGTCCGATCGATGGTGGAAGGGACCTTCCTCACTACTGGCTCTCTGCTCAAATTTACCCCATAATGCCTAAACACTCGAGTGAGCAAGTAGCAATATGGAAAGTGAGTCCTCGAGGTACCAACTCCCTGATCGGCCATGTAGAGCATTGAGACACGAGCACAATTGGCGACTAAACTGCCAATTATAGCATAGGCGTCTTTCAGCACACTGAGGTGTAGATCTGGTCAAGGTTCCTTGTCTTTGGAATGATGTTGTGCTGAATGATGCACATGATGAGATGGACCATCGGTCGCAAATTGTCGGTCCTCCAATCATAGACGTTTCTAGAAAAGATTCACTACAGAATCTCAGGATTAATCATCTCTAAGTCGTCAAAATCTACGCCTACTATAGATATCTCCAAAATCCCAGCAAGATCATCATCTAACATCTCAATCCAAGCTCCCTTCACCTCGGATTCATTGTAGCTGTTGCCATCATCAAAATTTTACGCCACATGTGCATCGAAAAGATGGACGCACCGCGGGTAATATTCCCGCTCATAAGTCTCGAAGCGGAGGACCGGTGAAAGTCTTGCTGTGACGAAAATATCTTCCGCTCGCTCCAATCAAGCCAAGCGGCTTCTTGTAGAGTGAGGTCGGGATGACGAGAGAAAGAGCCGTCGGTGCATGGCAGTGCCATGGGCTGAGAGGCAGTTGAAAAAAGGGAGAAAAGTGGTTTAAATCCGAAGTGGTAGTGGGGCAAGATCCGACGCGCAAGGATTTTAGCATCGGTTGGTGGAGGAATAGAGGAGAGAGGCTTTGGTTAAGCGAAGGAATGGGAGGTGGAAATGGGTTGGCTAAATAAAAAATTGAAAAGGAGGAAGATAGTGAGGGGGTGCAGCAGTTGTAGGTTTGGACGCGACTTATAGTCGCGGTCCAGGTTCGGGTTCGGGCCGAATCCACCTAGCGTTCGACCGCTATTAGTTCAACCTGTCGACCGCTAGCCCAAATTTGGACGAGGCCTGAACTTGGACCCAATAGGGGCGATTAAATTAATTAATATTCTAATGACCATTCCGTACACCATCTTCAGCTTAACCCATCCAGAAAATTTTGCCTTCTACATAACGGTATCCATCTTACGATGTTGACCCTTCCTTGGCAAGATTGCGATAGCCTTAGCAAAACTATTGTGACCAACAACACTTCCACAATCCAAAAATATTCCAGCTATTATTTCATGCCTACTTCGCATGGAAATATTTCTTCCAATAACTGGTGGGTTTAACAAAACTTCAAACTACATGCTCCAATAAAATTGATGTCATTTCTATTTTATAAACTGAAAAATCACCGAGCTAAGTATATGCTCCTTTATACTTTTTTCTAAATAATAGTAACTATTTCATACCAAAACTTCCCTTAAAAGTCAAACTCGTATATATAAATATTTCAAGGTTCTCAAAAACCTTTTTAAAACACAAATTTCCCAAATTGAAAAACTATTTTCTTGCCAAAAATCAATATCAATCCTTTAGTGATATATACATATAAATATTTAAGGATTTAAAGAACTAATCTTTTATAAACAAAAAATTTCTTAACACGACCAATATAGTGGTATACGTGTTTCTTTGAGAATTAAAATTTCAAAACTTTCCCAAAACAAAATTTCCAAAATAAACCTTTGGGAAAAGAAGTTCATTGAAAACCCTTTTCCAAAAATATAAGGTATTTATAAAATATACTTTATAAGAATTCTCTCATAGGTTTTAGACTAAGGAATTGACATTAATTATTCAAATAAAAATTCGATTTGCCATTAAAGAGGTGATCAATGAATGCACCTTTGCACAACTTGCTTCCAAACAATTGCGACATACAAATTCTAATTTTCCATCCATCTGGAATAAATGTGTTTCTCTGACTGGAACTCAAAATCCAAAATCACAAGGTAGCTAGAATCTCAACCGTTAAGTCGAACACCTCCAGTCTCCGGGATTCAGCCATATATCGTACTCATGCTCTTCATCAACAGCGCTCGTACGCATCGCCGGCACTCTGTGGGGTACTTCAAAGTTGGTGTGAAAACCTTAGCTCTAAGATACTTCCAACTCATAGTTGCTTTGCCCATTCCTTCGGAGTGAAACTACAACTGCTTCTATAGTTGGAACTCTTAGAATCTAGTGTAAAACATATAATACTACTAGATAGGAAAGTAGGAATTCGTTCTCTCAATTTATCCTGATCCCTTTGATCTACTAACCCAAGCTCTGATACCAAATGTAACAACCCGCACCTTAATGAGCCTAAATTTCAATACAAATCAAACCCAAGTCCATTAAAGCACAGATCGTTGGATTTGGTACCTGCAAATAAGAATGAGCATTATCATAGATTGATAGAAACCTAAACCCACAGCGGAAACAATAATAGGATAAGAATACTGACTATGACTGCTACCTTGGAATTAATGGTATTCCTTGGATAGCAGATTGTCACATCAGCATTGAGAATGAGAGAAAGAAGACTTCTCCAACAACAAAGTACATCCAGCTCCAGTGACATGTTCGTCTAAATACTATCAAGTAGGTTGTAATAAGGGGGTCAAAAAAATGTTCTGGTGATTGGAAAAATATAAACTGTCCATAACATAAACTTATACCGATAGGTTTCCATTTAATTGTTTTGTCCATTAAGGTTAGCAATTCTAATCTAACCTTGCATTGCACATACGAATACATACTTAACCCTTCCCAAGGTACGAAATACTAATGAAGCCATATCAACCACCCAATACTTCCAAACCCATTAGCACTTAGTACTTCTAAATATGAAGCGGGCTTCTATAATACTTTTAAAAAGAGAAATAGGCAGACTCTGTCATTTAAGACCTTAATCAAGGTAGACCTCGTCATTCAAGACCTATTCCCAAGGTGGTTTCCTAACAATGTTATCAATGGTCAGTGGGTCCTAGCTACAAGACCTCTAACCACTATTTAAGACTTTCGACATTTAATTTCCAACTATTACCGCATCTGTAGCCGATAAAATCGTAGCCATGTGATAAACAGTACCCAAGCCATTATATATCTTTTATTAGAAAATAGGAAGACTCTGGACATTTAAGACCTTAACTAAGGTAGACTCCATCATTTAAGACCTATCTCCAAGGCATGCTCCTAAATGGTACTATTGTTATTACGGCCTTAGCAATGTAAGAGACTATGCCCAAGCCACTTAATACTTTCAAGTGGAAAATAGGTAGACTTTGGTTCTTTAAGACCTTAATTAAGGTAGACCCCATCATTTTAGACCTATTTCCAGAAGCGTGCTCCTTAACGGTACTATCTAGCTGTCATTGCTTGGAATTCTCATTGGGCTACTTAATACTTCTTTTATAGGAAAGTGGAGGACCCTACGGTCATTTAAGACCCCAAACCTAAAGCGAACCATTCTCGAGATATCTACTATCACCCTTTAATTATAAATATGGCATCTCATTAGGTTACTTCTTTCGGTAGGGAGGCGGACCCTTCAGCCACTTAAGACCTCAACACTGAGGTAAACCCTTTTTATGAGACATCCTTATTTATTTATTTGGAATCTCACTAGATTAATTAATACTTCCATTTAGGAGAGAGGCAGATGCTGCAGCCACTTAAGACTTCAAACCAAAAGCAAACCCCTATGAAGATATCCCTCACTGCTCCCAATTCCAAATTTGGACCATTTAATACTTTCCAATTAAGAATCCAAGCCAAATCTCTCTCGTCATCATGGGTCCTAGGATTGGTGATATCTCACATCAGTAGTAAGTGCACCTGTCTGCTTGTAGTCTCAACGTGAAGGGCGGTCTTCCATCAAGTGACTCTACCGACCTCGCATCACTAACCCACTAAGTCCAATTAACCATCCAAAGTCTTTACTTATATTATCTTAGATGGAAATTGGACTTAGCTTACTAATTCCACTTTTATTTAAGGCAATAAGATTTACCTTAAATATTTATCTATCCATAAATCCCCGTTTAATTCTCATAAATGTCAATTTGTCCATAAAATCCTAACGGACATTTCCTAAGACATTTATATATGATTACTAATTTCAATTTAGTAACCATTTATATTTATTCCATTTTTATTAGTCCCATTAATCCATTTATCCTATCAAATTATTGAAACTCCCATATTATTACCATTTATTGGAATTACAACCTTTTAAATTAATTTCCCATTAGCTAATTATTTTAAACACGAATATTACATGCAAGCATTGTTATTAGTTTTTTACTTAATTATTATAAGCGCGGTAATTACTTACAAATATTTACTTTTATCAAATATGTTCCAGTTATATATCTTCACTATAATATTCTTTTCCTAATTAAATTGTTGGAATCATATCTAAAAAGATCATCCACTATAATTTCCATAAATTAGTCCAAAATAAAATATTTAACTTTAAAAGATTACATTGTTTGAAATTACAAGGAATAATCATTTCTTTTTGTTACTAAAATAGACAATGTAAACTACAATGAATTCATACTTTATACATCTCTTTCTCTTTCTATTTGCATCCATTTCTTGTTAGATTAAACGTTGTATCTTTCTAAAAGGGAAAGAAGTCAAACTAATTTACAAATATTAAGCGGATCTAAATTCCAACAATTCCAAATATAGAAAAGTTTATATTCTAACAATATTATGGTAATAATCCAAATTTATAACGTTATTATACAACCTATTTCAGATCTGGAATAAATTTCATACAAATCAATATTCTAAATTCATACTTTTGAGACTGATTTCTAAATCTGGTTGTATACAATTCTAAATCAATTCATATGCAAGAATATTTAGGCGATATTTATTGCATCTATCATCGATAATATCATAGTCATGTAATAAACAGTACCCAAGGCACTTAGTACCTTTTTATTAGAAAATAGGCAGACTCTGGCCATTTAAGACCCTAACTAAGGTAGATCCTATCATTTAATACCTATCCCGAGGCGTGCTCCTAAATGGTACTATTGTTATTACGACTTTAGCAATGTAAGAGCCTGTACCTAAGCCACTTAATACTTCCAAGTGGAAAATAGGCAGACCCCATCATTTAAAACCTATTTTCAGAAGTGTGCTCCTCAATGGTACTATCCAGCTGTCATTGCTTGGAAATCTCATTGGGTTACTTAATTCTTCTTTTATAGGGAAGAAGAGGAACTTACAGTCACTTAAGACCCCAAACCTGAAGCGAACCCTTCCTGAGATATCCATTATCACTCTTTAATTATAAATATGGCATCTCATTAGGTTACTTCTTTCGGTAGGGAGGCGGACCCTTCAGCCACTTAAGACCTCAATACTAAAGTAAATCCTTTATAGAGACATCCTTATTTATTTGGAATATCACTAGGTTACTTAATACTTCCATTTAGGAGAGAAGCGGACCCTTCAACCACCTAAGATCTCAAAGTAGAAGTGAACCCCTATGGAGATATCCTTTACTGCTCCTAATTCCAAATTTGGACCATTTAATACTTTCCAATTAAGAAAGCAAGCTCAATCTCTCACATCGTCATGGGTTCTAGGATTAGTGATATCTCACATCAATAGTAAGTACACCTACCTGCCGGTAGCCTCAAAGTAAAGGGCAATCTTCCATCGAGTGACTCTACTGACCTTGCATCACTAACCTTCTAAGTCCAGTTAACCATCCTAAGCCTTTATTTATATTATCTTATATAGATATTGGAATTATCTTACAAATTCCCTTTTTATTTAAGGCAATAAGATTTACCTTAAATATTTATCTACCCATAAATCCCCGCTTCATGCTCATAAATGTCAATTTGTCCATGAAATCCTAATGGACATTTCCTAAGACATTTATGTATGATTACTAATTTCAAATTAGTAACCTTTTATATCTATTCCATTTTTATCAGTCCTATTAATCCATTTACCCTATCAAATTATTGCAACTCCCATATTTATTACCATTTATTGGAATTACAACTTTTTAAATTATTTTCCCATTAGTTAATTATCCTAAACGTGAATATTACATGCAAGCGTCGTTATTAACTTTTTATTAATTATTATAAGTGCAGTAATTACGTACAAATATTTACTTTTATCAGATAATTTCTTGTAACAACCTGAATTTTTGACCCTTGAAAATCAAAACAAATACGCCCACTGTATTGCATGCCGAGCATTCAAGTCTAGAAAACCGATCATTAGGGTTGAAAAAAGAAAAGATAGAAGAGAAGGAAACTAAATAACACAGAATCTTACAACGCAACGGAACAATATATATTACTCAACATACTATATTACAAAGTCATTTTAAAAATTCTACATTAGAGTCATACTAATACAAATTCTACCCTATGACAGTTATAACATTTTGTCCCTACCTAACTGAATACAATATACATATAATACAGCGGAAAAACAAGAAAAATAACTAGCTATCGATAAAGCTGCTTGCTCCAAGTTCCTCCTAGTAAATCTGCGGAAAACCTAAACTACTTGGCTACCCATTCAAATTTGAGCACCCAAGAGTTTAGGAAAAGGAAATAAACTCCGGGTCAGACATGGGTCTGGTGTGAGTAAACTCAAGCAACTTAATTATTCTTTAAAACTCTTTTGAAATCAAAGGTATCTCGTAATACCACGCCATAAATAAACACGGATGGATTTTTACCTTACGATAACCAAAATATTTGTATACAAAATCCAGTGATATTATAATAATGTCTAGAGTACAAATACATATCCAAAATAGCTTAAATTGTTACCATATTAAATTCCAACATGCTAGGCTCTAAAATCAAAACCGTAAAGGCACGTATTGGAGATGGATTCCATACTGTGGCAAGGTAAGGGACTACCTTCCGATGGTACACCCCTGGAAAATTCACCGGAGTCTGATAAGAACTTCTTGTACCCCTGCTACATAGTGGCGGCTGCTCCTTTAACATGGCAAATCGAATTACCTCATCCCTTTTGACACCGAAGCCTTATACTACCACAGTGTTTGCGTGAAACAACTCAAATATGGACAATCTAGAATAGGATGGCGGCTCCTAATGGTAGTTGACCACATAGCTCTGTTTCATACCTTGTTTTTTTAATTTTCTAGTTTGTGAGGCTTGTGAGGTCACGTCTTTACCTTCTTCCTCTTAGCAGACTATCTTGGAATACTAACACTACCCTTCAGGCAGAGATACAATGTCAGCATTCATTCGTGCAACTAGTTCCGGGATCGAACAAACATTCCACATTACTATCTTCCATTTTGGAATCACTCTTAGGAAGAATAGTATAACTCCAGAGCATACTTCAATATAATTTAACATCGTTCATTATCAGTTTAGAGTGGTTCGGATAAATCTAGGAAACGGTGTCTCCAAAACTAAGCGGTAATTTTCTACTAACTCAATTCTGGTTCTTTTAGAAGTATGCACTAAGCAATCGAGTCCTCACCGGGAATTCGAATATGCCTGACATACATCCTGATTCAAAAGAGGTCTAGATTTGATAGTCGGTTATTTAACTATCAAATAAACAGACAACAACCAATTCCATTTGAGATTTATTTATCCACAGCAACCACTAAGCTTCAAAACGCATCTTTATTTAATAAATCCCTTTCAAAAACGTTTGTCTAAAACATTCATATATTATCTTTTTGACATAAGTATATTCACAAAACTTTTGCGAATGAATTCTTACTTCCAAATCTTGTTAAAAAGGATTAAACAAATGTTGTTTAAATTGGAGGTGAGGGAAACCCTAAACATTATTCCCTTGGTGTTAAGTATGGAATGGATGTTCCATACCACCATTTTTAAAAAGTCAGTTTAGAGAAACCCGGATCTCAAATTCCTTTTATATTTCTTTTGATAAATCCTTTTTTTTAACCAAATCTATTTCATTCATGAAATATCTTTTTATTTTGAAATCAAAACCATTTCAAAATACTTTCTAAACTTCCAAATCAATTTACAAAACCCTTTTATAAATATTCAAAACCATTTATATAAATTCCTTTTATAGATATCCAAACTTTTTGTATAAATTTCTTATAAATATCGAAACCTTTTTATAAACTCCCTTTATGAATATCCAAATCATTTTCTAAAACTACTTTTATAAATAACCCAAAATCATTTATAAAATCCCTTATAAATTTTTCCTCTTTAAAACAAGTTCTTAAATAATCTTAATCAAATTAGCTTCCTTAATAAGCAATCCATTTTATAAATCTCCCTTGTTTATGAAATCTTCTTTGCTTAAAAATTCAAACTCTCTTACCCAAACACCTTATAAATTTCCAAATTCTTTTATAAAACTCTTTATAAAAACTTCTTTTTATAACATAGCAAACCATTTCCATTAGTGAAAAACATCTTTAGTAAAACCATTTTGTCAAATCATTCTTTAAATATCTTGTCCAAATGCAATAACTTTGAAACCATTTCAAAAAGAAAATGAAATATTTATCCTTACAAAATCAATGGAGGCTTAGTGACCACAATAGTGCTTTTAATTTGGATTTACTTATCCTATTAACATGGCATCACACAACAACAGGTATATAAGAAGTCAACACATAACAATCAATCAACATTCGTGAATGTCCAGGTTATTACGATAGTAGAATGGTGTTTTGTTCTGCTAATAGATGTCATTCAGTTTCATAGTCATAAGGGTTACTTAATGCTTAGACAAGAGATCCTTCGGTTTGAAAACAGTTCACTTCGATAAGAACGGGTTTAAATAAATATCCGATAGATTTTTAACGAACTTTTAAAATGAATAAACCTCAATTAAATCACAAGTTAAAAATTAATTAAACCTTAATAAATCTTAATTAAATCATAAATAAACCCTACTTAATTGATAATTAAGTGAATAATTAACCTTTAATTAAATAACTAATTAACTCTAATTTAAATAATTAATTAAGGCAAATAAACTTGATTAAATAAAAATTAAATTTTTTTATCTTAAGTAATCATTATTTAAAACTTCCTTAACTTGGTTAATAATTTCTTAAAATCTAATTACTTAACCTAATTACTTAACCTAATTACTTAATTAATTAATTAGCTAATAATTGCCCTAATTAATAAATTAAATAAATAAATTATCAAATAATTAAAAAATTAAAGTTTTGACTTACTTAATTCGTTTGAAATGAGTTTTCAAAAACAATCCAAAAGAAAACACTTTGAAACTTGAAATCGTGAAATTTTCTGAACTGCGTCCATAGCGACTATCGCTATGAACGCAGTTCATTGGAACTGATTTCTAGGTGAAAATTTCACTTTAACTCTAGCTACTACATATTTGAAAAAACAAATGGAAAAGTTTTGAAAACTGAAAACAAAGGTGAAAACTTGGAAAACATTTTTCTAAATCAAAACTAGAAAACGAGATTTTGTTTTCAAACGGATTTCAAGTCCTTTGCGACATTTAAAGGTACTAACTTCACAACAATTTCATCACATACACTTGGTTTTTGGTTTCATAGACACACTGTCATCATATCATAACCAACCATTAACATATCCATATCCAAACATATCATTCAACATCCAAATCACAAATCCAAACTCAATCACAAACTTATAGCCATATATCATCAAAGCAACATGATTTTTCAACACAACAAGCGCTATAATTTTTACAACATATAGTTCTATATAATCAAGTCGATATATTTTCCAAAAATGAGAGTTTTACTCACCGAAGCTTACTAATTCAAACCAAACTTTTGCTAAAACTTAGATATAAGCTAGAATTTTGCAAAATGAAGACTTTGGATGCTTACGCACTCAAAATAGGCTTGGCCTTGGACACTTTGGGCTTGGCCATGCACTATTTGGGCTTGATCATGTTGGGTAAGGTGGATGATGGTGCTTGTATTTGAATGGAAAGTGAAGAAATGGATGAAGAAGGGTTTTAACAAGTTATGGAAGGAATTTTAAAGTGGAAATGTGAGACTTTTACAACATAGAAAATATATAGGAAGCCATGAAAAATTTCTCAAGCTCTTATGAAATTTTTAAAGTGAAGAGAAGGATTGAAAAATGAGAAGTATGAGAGGTAAGGGGTATATGTAGGCTTAGGAAAATATTTACAAATGTAGTGCTTGAATTAAATATGTGTACATATACATGCACCCATACCTCACCCCCTCCATACTTCTGCCCATACTTTTACCCCTTCCCCCCCGACCATGAAAACTATCCATGCCATGCTCTCTTGTCTTTTGTTCTTGAGATAAATATATTTATATGTTAAAATATATACATTTTTATATAAAAATCTTACTTATTTATACACATATGCTTAAGTGAAAATATATGTACATGTATATATTCTCATGACAAAATAGTTTGTAGTGTGTATATATGTGTTTAAAATAGTATTTTAACATTTTAGATAAATATTAACCAATGAAAAATCAAGATTTTGGAAAATAACTTCCAATCACATTTTCTATTTTTTTTCTAAACTATATATATTGGCAAACAAAATTTGAAAATGATTTTTTCATCATTAGTTATTATTAAAAATAATTTTGTTTGTTAATAAAAATTCATTTATTTATTATTAAAAAAATATAATTAAATATTCACTTAAACAGTGATTAAATTCTGGGCCGTTACAGTTCTAGTTATATACCTTCACTAGAATATACTTTTCCATGTTAAATTTTTGGAATCATATCTAAAAAGTTTATCTGCTATAATTTCCATAAATTAGTCGATTTAACTTTAAAAGATTACATTATTTTAAATTACAAGGAATAATCATTTCTTTTTATTACTAAAATAGATAGTGTAAACTACAATGAATTCATACTTTACACATCCCTTTCTCTTTCAATTTGCATATATTCCTTGTTAGATCAAAGTTGTATTTTTCTAGAAGGAAAAGAAATCAAACTAATTTACAAATATTAAACGGATCTAAATTCCAACAATTCCAAATATAGAAAAATTTATATTCTAACAAGATTAGGGTAATAATCCAAATTTATAACATTATTATGCAACCTATTTCAGATCTGGAATAAATTTCATTCAATCAATATTCTAAATTCATACTTTTGGGACTGATTCCAGATCAGGTTATATACAATGGAAAATCAGTTCATATACAAGAATATGTAGACGATATTTATTATATTCAGATCGTATTCAATTCGTTGCCCACAACTCATATACAATTATTCAATTAGGTGTAAAAATCAAATAAACACCAATGGAGTAATTTTCATATTATAACAACTTATAAAAATTCCCACTCACCTTTTAAAAACGATCCAAATCTCCATATTTGAGGTAGAACCTTTGATTCATCTCCAAATCCTTATTATGTATAAAAGGTATATAAATACATTAGAATTATATATCTGGAAAGAGTTTTGGGATAGGGAAAGAAAATAGATACAAATATATATAAATATATAAATTACCTCAAATACGCATATGGTTGATTATCTTCTCTTCTCCTTTTTATTAGATTTCTACTCTTCTCCAATTTGTATGAATATAGATACAAATATCTTATCTTTATAATTTAGCAAGAAAGTAGAGAAGAAGATATGGCAAAGCTTCGCTACTGCCTCCATAAAAATATGAGAAGAGAAGGGAGGGCTAAGCCTGAATTTATAGGCGCTAGAATCAACCAGAACCGTATGATTTAAAATATTAAATCTGAGTCGTGGCGGCCTAGGTTTATTGGAGCCGCCAGTTCGCCACCGGTCGACCGCCCTTAGTTCACCTGTCAACCGCTGACTGTCCCCAATGACGGGTCGGCCTATAGGCTCGGGTAATTAATATAAAAATGTTAATATCTTCTTATTTAATTATTTTCATTCTGAATTCGTTTCTCGTCTATAACTTCTTCGTTTGGGATCCAATCGCAAAACTTCAATTGAAAGCTGCTCATAATTTCGCCATAAACGCAATAGTGCAAGTTTCATGGTCAAATTCCATCGTTTCCACAAATTCCATTTTCAGAGCCTAATTAATTAACTAACTAACTAAATAACTAATGCCAAATTACAAGGTGTTACAAAATAACCATGAGTTTATGGAAAAACAATAATTAAACACAAGTCAAAAATAATGTCCGATATGAGCAATATATTACCCTCAACATAAATGATAGTGAGACCACCCTGCTAAAGTATGGAATGGATTTTTCTCCTCGCTAAAAGATAGCATAAATTTTAAACACCTTAAAATATCAAAAAAGTCAAAGTTGTCTAAATTAGGCTAAATAGTCATTTCACGCAATCTGCCACTAGTAGTTGTCCTCTTTTCTAACTAAAACCCGAAACACTCTATCCTAGACCGCACTAAGGCATTACGCCTTCTACAATAGATGAATTTAATTCTTACTACACAGTTGCCACTAAGACCTTATGCCTTCACTTAAATCTACAATTGGTTTCGGCTACCACTTTAGGCCTTATACCTACTTCGCTTACGTGATTCTGTTGCCACACCCAGCCTTACACCATGCTTTCAATTACCACTTCAGAGCTTATACCTACCTCACTTTTGGTACTTAACTGCATAATCAGGCCTTACATCTCCTACTAAATCTTTAGTTTCCACAACAGGTCTTACACCAATTGCTTTCATGTCTCGGATTCTACCTTAGGCCTTACTCCACACATTTGATTACATTTGCCACTTTAGGCCTTACTCCAATGCTTTCGGTTGTGGTTTCCACACTAGGCTTTATACCAACATTCATGATTTTGGTTGCCACCAAGGCATTTCATATATGCTTTCGTATTTCTGGATACCACTAAGACCATACTCCTACGCCTTCGTTTTCTCAACTGCAACCTCAGGCTACTTCATCTACCGCACAATACCTACCTAACCGTACATTAGGATTTTTTCCTTAGTTATTCATTAAGCTAAGTTATTACATTATCATCTATGTTCTAAGTATTGGTTTCAGCCATCTTAAGCATTATAATACATTACTACCATCGAAAGTTAATTATTAGTTCCGGTTTCAACATCATGCCAAGAGCTACACTACTTTCGGTAATCACTACCCTTGGTCTTGTTTGGGGAAAAGCTGTCTTAATTTAAGTTTCTTATTTTGTGATTACTTAATATTTAAGGTCCTGAAATCACCCCCTCTATGCAAGATGCATTTTATCACCTTGGTTCCCTTGGTCCACCGTCGACCCTCGAGTAATCCTTTCATTTTAGTGACCCTATCGTCATACTTAACACATCGTAGCTTTCTGACTTAAGCTTTCTTTTTGAAATTAGGTACTTAGATGGTAGTACATGATTGTACTATAAGTCTTAGGTAATATATAACATACTACAAGTCAATAATGTCTAGTGGTTCGAATCACGCGCTGCGCAGGATTCAAACATGTGACCACATGGACCAAAGCCCAGACGCCTAACCATTGGGAAAGTAGAATTAGACTTCTTACTTAAGTCATGTTACTTAGGTTCCGGTTCATTACTCTCAGTTCAGCTCAACTGCCTCTCGATACACGTCAAGAACCATTTTTTGCACATCTGACACTAACGTTACACATGTCAACTCCTGATTCGATTAACAAAATCCTATTTTACTATTATTATGTACTTTCCTGACATGATCAGCATAATTTTTGGATTTGGTCTATTGACCAATTATCAAATACTATATTTAATTATATTACCTTTAGCCCTAATTATTTTAGCCTTCGGTCAAGCATATTTGTTTCCGAAAATTATTTATTTTAATTTCAGAATATCATATAAAATATTTACATGTATTTTCTTTCATTGAATTTCTCGAAATCCATATTTCTAATCATTTTCCACAATACGACCCTTAAATAGTTCATATAAATTCACTTGCGAGAAAATTCTATAAGTCAAAACCCATCTCTAATAATGTGTTCCTAACATCATATTAAATTTTTGGACCAATTAGATTATAAGAAATATTAGAAACATTCGTTAAAAATTCGACCGTGAGTAATTTAGGAAGGAAAACAGGATTAGAGAATATATTACTCACTTATGTCCATTTGTTGATTAACGTTTATAGTTTCCTTAGCTTTGATCTTCTTCTTTTCCACTTTTTTCTTGGTTAGGCAGCAATCACCACTTTATATTTAATTATGAGACTGGAAACAAATAAAAAGAGAAAAGCAGTTATCTTTATTCAAATGAATAGTTGGGAAGTCAGCCCTTTCCCATCTTCTACATTTAATTCTTTTTAGTTAATCTTTATAGAACAATAATCTAGACAGGTAAATGTACACCCAAATACTTATCACATTTCATTAGTTAACTTCATTATTTGACCACTTAAATCTTTGTTCTCCTAATTAATTATTTAATCAATCATTTATTAATTTATAGGGCATTACAGACTTCTCCCATATAGGAATTTCATCCTCTAAATTTAAATAAGGTACGGTAGCGATGCACAATCATTTCCATGCGCACTCTGGCATAAACACAGATTTTTCCTACCCATGTGTCTCAAACAAAATGTATTAGTGCTTTAACCAATACATAACAAAATCAACTATAATATCATGCATATAAATAATTTACAACAAAAAGCAAACATACATGCTAAGCTAAACAAACAACTTAAGATAAGTCCTCTTGACTTTACCATCCATTTCCCATTCACAATCATCTCAGTCCCACTCTAGCGGAGTTAAACAAGCTTCATTGTCTTATTTCGAAGCTTCTTCATACCTCGGTCTGTCATTCGAGTAGCTGTCCTTACATAAGTCAAGTTTGGTTCAATAACCAAGTCATATATAGCTTTAGGATTCATTATTGCCTTTGGGTCTCGGAGGCACTTCCTTAGATGTGATATATGAAACACACTACGGACCCTATAAAAAGTGCATAGTATTTCAACTCTATAAGCTACTTTGGTGATTCCCTCTAGTACTACAAATAGGCTAACTTATCTTGAAGCTGACTTTGACTTTATGACCTTTACAAATCTCATAGTGCCTCTCATCAACGATGCTTTAACAAATACATGACCCCCAAGATCAAATTCCAAGTCCTACCACCTTATATCGGCATAGCTTTTTTGTCTCGATTGGGCGTCCTTCATTCTTTCCTGAATCAATTCAAATTTCTGAAGCTTCACTTGGAGAGATTCACTCATGGGCATAGCTCTCAGTCGACTTTCGTTGGCACTTCAACTTGGGGAGGGAAGTTTCCCCGGGTCCCAATACATTGTCCTACATTAAACGAAGTGACAATGAAAGCCAACGAAACTTCTTTAAACACTTTAAGTCAGAAGCCAAGAGGATTGGGGTAACAAGCGAAGAGGCCTTGCTCATGGTGGCCCGTGCTAGAATTAAAAAGAACACTGGTATGTGGGATAAAAATGGAAGAAAGCCTTATAGGAGCATGAAAGCCTTCTATAAGAGGGCTAGTGGATATATCCAAATGGAGGAGGCTAGAGAGGCTGAAGGCATCTCATTGGAGGGAGTGGCTCCAATGTAGAATGATGGGAATAATAAGGGCACTACTAGTGTAATATCCCCTACTTCGAGACCCAAAAATGAAGGCCAATGATGCTGCAGTTATCACCAGTTCAATTCTCAAGCGATAAAGTGAGTTTAGTATTATTTTGCACAACATTAAGTAAACAAAGTAGCTAAAGAAACTTTCATTACACAAATTTGTTTTACAAGATTCGTTACATCATCATTAACCCTTTTCCTTTCCTACGTAGGGGTAAATACAATAAGAAAATAAGAGTAGTGTAATGTCCGACATATAAAGATGCCAACACACCACATAACTTGTTATAATTTCGAGTTTTACGTGGCGGAATTTTCAAAATAACTTTTATTAGTTGGATGAGCCTCCAGCTTTCTTCCTTCCAAAAGATACCTTTCTAATCCATAAATTCAGTCTATTCAAATGAGTACCCGTGAGTTTATAGGAAATATTAAAAACAGGGATCAGACATAAAGTATGGTATGAGTAAAATCTTATCCTAAGCAATCATAGTGAGACCATGGCGATGTAGCATGGAATGGGTTTACCCCCACTTTCTCATCATAGCAATTATATTATAACATGTAAACATCCATCACATCAAAAGAAACCATGTGCATTTCATTCAATCCATAAGTGTACCCACTACGCCATAGATGACCTATCGCAACAAAAATACAAGGTGTTGCTAACTACAATGTAACGATAGGTATGCTGATTATTGTCTATTACAACACACGCTTCAAGGTGTTAGCATAGGTATCAACAAGATGTTGCAGTAGCTATAGTTGTATTCAAATTAAAAAATTAATAAAATTAGCAATCCACGTGAATACGATCCAACGGTCTACATTTAATCCAATTGTTAAAATGGATCGCCGATCCAAAGGTCTATTGCAACATTAGCTTCAGGATGTTAGTATAGATATCAACATATGTTGCAGTAGCTATAGACTTATAAAAATATTATAAAAAATGAGCGGGCTGAAAAAAGAACGCGGGAAGCAGGAAGAAAGCGGCAAAACTTAACAAAAAATATCAAGGGTTTCAGTTAAACACTTAACAAAATAACACTCCGCCACTCAACCTCTCAAACACTCAACCTCACAAACGCTCAAACACTCTCAATCGCTGTTTCAATTAGGGCTAAAAGTTCAAGTTTGCAAGCTTAATCGGGGTTCGATTAGGGCAAGTTCGAGTTCAAGTTCAATTAGGGCTTTGGTGTTTCAATTAGGTCTTCAATTAGGGTTCGTTTGGGATTCAAATTTCAGTTAGGGCTTCGATTTAATCTTCTGCTTAAGGTATCACTCTATATATATTTCAAGTTTTTCCTGATTTGATTGTTGTGTTGCCTAATTTACTGATTTACTTGTGAGTTAAGGTGTAATCATATTCCTGATTAGTTCAAAATTTACCGATTTATATATCTCATTAAGATGCTTCTGAGTTGTATCAGTGATGCTGCATATTCTTGTAGGTATAGATATTGTACAACGCCTGTAATTAATGTTGGATTCGTGAGGTATCAAGGGTGGAAAGTGATGTGTCTATGGATCCAAGCTGTCAACTACAACTAGTAAGCTTTTAATTCGTTTTCCCTTTAATTTCATGAAAATACTATGTGATTAAAAGAAAAGTTCTATGTCTAGTTTCTTCCAGATTAGCAATCTTTTAAGTGAAGAGCCACTATATTTGACATTTTCTTTTTATTGAGGGAGAATAAAATAAACTTAATAGTAAGCCCAAAGCTAATCATTGGCATTGCATATGATTATAATCAAGTGTGAAGTTTTATGACACACTTTTATAAGAGTTTATTATGAACAATATATGGTCTCTTTAGGTGTCAAAAGTTATATATTGATATACTTGTAAGCAAGCAATCTCATGTATCAAGAAACAAAACAAGCTAATCTACAAATAATGTTGAAATAAAATTCGATATCACACTACAACATAATAAAAAACTATACCGACTTGGACTTGCCAATAATAAGATCACTCTGTCCACATGCTGCATCTTGCTATCCAAATCCAATATGACGGAAGCATCAACAGGTGATGGACAAGTAGTTGATATCCTTGTGAAATATGGGATCAATAAGCTGACATAGTGTGAGTAGGTGTATCCAAGACATCATCATTTAAAGCATGGCATTTAACACTTACGTTCTAGGTAATCTATTACACAAGTCGCGCTGAATTCATCAGCCATATATGATGAAATTGTTGAGAAATAGGGATGGAATTTGATAAGAACATAGTGGATTTCAGCATAACTTAGGAAAATAAAAAGGACAGACCCGTGAAATCCAAGGATTTCTAAAGGGAAGGCGAGGCATGGTTTCGAGTGTGTACTGACAAATCAACTAAAATAAGTCCAATTTTTTATCATGTATATTAACCCTCTATGAACAACATTATACATGCAAGTATACACGTCTCTTCATAATTAATGTATAACTCATTTCACATAAAGAATGATTAAACGTTAATCCTAAAAGGGTCCAGGACTAGCTGTGAATCACAACCACTGAAGGCAAAGTGGTTACATGACGTTGTTTTATCGAACAAAATCTAATCAGCCTTGACTACGGTGTTGCTTGGTATGCTCTGTACCAAGGGAGATCAACTATGTCTACAGGAGATTTGAATATTGCTAACATGGACTGGGGACATCATTTCCAATGAAAATTGTTTATTCTGTTGAAGTAATAAGTGAACAATTGGTATCAAAACTATAGTGAACAAAAAGAACTATTATGGCAATATACCTTAAAAAGTAAACATGTTGTTTATAACCAAGCTAATTTTATTCTATAGTGCAGTGTGATGAACTATCATAAAAAATTACAAACGACGAAATGACATATAAAGATATCATATTGTAGCTGAAATCAATAATGGTAAGTATCATGTAAGATGGTCCGGTCTAGCCTGTTGAAGGCACATATGTCATTGTTAATAAAGCCATTGCTATTTACATGAATTTTATGAAAATAGAGATTGTAAAGCACTAGCTAAAGAATTAATGGTTCCCTTTCAGGGCTTATCGGAATACAAGATCATTGGGATCATTTTTTGTACATTAAAATAGGAGTATTGTGAATTTAAGGATTAATTGCACTCATTTGTATTGCTAATTTAAGAACTAATAGCACATATTCCTCTTTGATCCTTGACAACGTGGTTACAACGTTCCATGATAGTTGTTATAATTAAGACATGTATTAATCCACAAAGTAGCTCTGCTTTGTAAATGTTTTTATTGATCATTATGTGAATATAACCATGATGGTAATAATTGCTCAGTTACACATAAGTTTGATTGTCAATTTGACAAACGTATGCAACAATTTATATTAAAATTCCTTCAAACCTGGGCATACAAGATCCTGAAAATCCATTGATATGATGATAGACAATGATATGGTTGGTCTGCCTTGCAATATTGCAACAGCTCCTGCACATGCCTTTACATTATAACGACTTTAGAAGTTAATACTGGTAGTAGATGCATGTGTTATAATCTCTTGCCTTTTAATTTTTTTAACCATATTACAAACCTACCATGTTAGTAAAATATATACTAATCATGAGCTAATCCGTTACTTTCAGGAGTTCTAATATCTAAATGACCAATTATATAACTGGACAAACTAGCAATAGACATTGAGTCATGGGCATTTTCATTTGCCATGTTGAATTTGACTTACCTAATTGAAGTTTCTTTAGCAAAATTATCATATAGGACTAGGACACATAAGCTATAAATTAAATACTATACAAGATTCATTTCAGTATACTAATGCTAGAGTGCATAACTGATATGACATGGCATTGTAGTTTCTATAAAATCGAGAATTAATTAGTTGTATTCTCAGGTACAGGTAGAAGTTGTGGCCATCTAGTTAAAAAATCTATGTTCTTGGTAACTCTGCCTCTAATTATTATGTGTGATTGAGTTGGTCCTCACCATCTTCATTTTTTGTCTGTAAGTTGGGCTTTGAACTATGGTCGGAATTTTGCATGGGCTATGCAGTTTTTGTGATTTGATTCTATGGTACCTCATCCGTATTTGGAGAAAATTACATTTTGTGATATTATTTTTAATTTTACTTGAAAAAGGATAAATTTTTAACTAAATTAGCAAATGTATTGACATATACAGTTTTCAGAAAGGTTGTGTAGGAGAAATATTTCTCCTTATCTGAGATTTGTTTGTAGCATTATGTCTGTTACTCATAATGATAAACTATCATGGTTATATTCTCGTTAACTAACTGGATGTATTGATATGTGAATTCTTCATTCTTGCCGCATTAAAAATTATCAAAAATGACAGGTTTGATAAATCCCTATTTTTTACAAGATTTTCTTCTGAAGTAATTTTGTCATACTAGCATGCTTAGATGTTTATGCTTACATATCTCTTTTGCTCGCATCTTATCACAGTATCTTTACTTTGTTTAGCAAAACGAAGCATAAAAATGCTTAGTACAAGGAACTTCTGATGAGGTAAGTCCACAAGTATAGTTAAATAACACGCATTATTTTTTTTCTGCATGTGATATTGTTTCTTCTCGTATTTATCTTTTTCTATTATTTATCTTTAGACATTTTAGATCTACAGTGTTTATTTATAGAACTACATATGCCTATTTCCAGTTTTGAAGATTGACTGATCCAATCTATAAGGTTTTTACTCTAAATTTTGCCTTTATGGTTAATTAAAATGTTTACTTTCAGTTTTAATTGATAACTTACCTCTGTTTACTATATAGATTTGTTACTGGAATGCAGGTAGTAGATTTACATAAAGAAGATTTATTGCCCAATCCTTTGAGACACTTTAACAAAGTAAGTATTAGATCTCCTTCGGTAGTCTAATGCATGTATTATGAAAAATCTGTTCTCTCTATGCAAGCATATATAAAATACAACCTACCTGATTTGGTGCAGATGTCAGTTATTATGGAGTATACTAGGTGATGCAAGTGGGTAAGACTTTTGTAAACAAGTGATATGAACCTAAGGTTATTAATTATTGATATAAGATCGTCAAAGCCATATGACCTGTACACGACTGGTAATTTGATTATGAAGATGAATTGGGTTCTTACTATGGAGGAGTGCATGTTGACGGTTGGAATTGGAGCAAGTTCAAGGTCGGTTTTTGTAGTGGAGACCCTATGCACCTAAAATAAGGTTAGTATTTTATTTCTTTAAATTACATATTATCTTTTATTTACCTGTAGCATGAAACATATATATGAAGTTCGCTGTATCAGCAAAAAATATTACTTTACATACGCACGCACATGTGCTCGTCTACGAACAAACTTACTAATGGAAATAGCTTATCTTTGATTAAATGTAGTCTACGAACTACTGCCTCCAATAGTTTTGAGCTATGTTAAGGTAATTTGCAAACTTAGCTGAATTTTAATTAAATATATGTAACTTGTCACAAAAGTAGCATGACTGTTCTTTTTAATGTTTGATTTGTATTTAAGCAACGGTATATTATTCCGGATGAATGTGACTATTGGGTTTTGAAGTCAATTCGTGACTCTTGGAGGGGGTACAAGAGTCGTATTAAAAAGGCACATTATATGGCCTATGAAACTGATGAAGAGAGGCTTGAAAATAGGCCGGACGAAATTCCACTTGCGGATTTCCAAGTACTCTTGATGTATTGGGGAGATGAAAAAATTCAGGTATAATTTTAAATTTTATCACAGAATTTATTTCCCTTTCTATTCATTCAAATCAGGCAGATAAACATCTTTATTTTATGTTTTCATAGAACAAGGCCCTTACAAATTGTGCAAGTCGGAAATTGTATACAGACACACACACTGCTGGTCCAAAACTTTTTTCTCAAATTCGGCATAAGATGGTATGTATTTTGCTTATTTTTATGGTTGGCTGGGTATGCATTTTCACATTAATTTACGACTCAATAGCTATTATTACCATTTGCTAAAAAAATACATAAAATCTATAAAAATATAAATGAGCCTTTCTTTGCCCTTGTTTGGGATAGAAAACTCAGTTCTTTTCCAAACCAGTGTCCGTCATGCTCATGCATTTGTACACATTTGGTCAATATATGTCAGCAAGTTAGATGCATATTAAACATTAAATATGAGTCCAATCCGTCTCTGTGGAAATTATTAATACAGTGTTTAAGGTATTTGGCAAATTTAGTGATGGTTAAGGTATTGCACCCATCTTAGGGTACTGCAAACTCGAATGCAGTATCCTTGTTTGTATAATTTCTGAAACTTAGTGATGGGTTGGTTTGGGACAGTCGAGAAAATGTTTGGGACAGCAAAAGTATCCTTGTTTGGGACAGTCGAGAAAATGTTAGTGATATTGTTGCTACATATGTTGTGATTTTATACTTGCCGTTTCTTTATTTTTGCACTTGTAAGCTGCTGTTGCTCCATTTTTGCATCTGTGAGTTGCTGTCTAACCTTTTAAATAAAATTAACAACAGCAGCTTTCATTGGTGCATCTGTGAACAGTTTCATCTGTGAGTTGTTGTTTCAAAATGTGACATTAAATAAAATTAACAAATATAACATCTGAATTGAATAGTGATATATGTTCTGGAAAAATTGGTTTGATATTCTTTTGCTGTCTAACTTTTTTCATTTAATTTGTATCAGTCCAACGAATCAGATGGAGAGCTTTTTGTTAGAACTCGCAAGCGGAAAGAAGGAAAGGTGTACAAGACCGATACTTCAGTAATGAAGTATAGAGTTGTAAGAATTTTAATTTCTCTTCATTCAGATGTCAAAAAAATGCTTCATTTTGCGCATCAACATTTTGAAACTGCTTCAGATGTTATATTTGTTAATTTTATTTAATGTCACATTTTGAAACTGCTTTATTTTGCAGGATAAGATTCAAAAAGCAATAGGTGAAGGAGGAAGTGATGAAGTTGTTCAAGAACTGATTTCTGATGGAAAGCGGCACGGTCCAACTTGGCTTATAGGACGGCACACAAAGTCTGCAGAAGTTTCAAAAGATGCCCCAACAACAAGCACATACATACAGGAGCTGGCAGCGAAGATAAAGGAAAATATAGTTGAAGAAGTCGAAGCAAAGGTGAACAAGAGGGTCAAAGATGAATTTGATGCAACGGTGAACCCGAAAAGTTCAGGAGAACTTGTCATGGGTGCTTAAGAAATTAGGCGAAGCTAACCCTGACATGCAAATTGATGTTGCGGGTCTTTGTGCGACCGTCTGCAGTGATGAAACTGGCACTGGAGCCACTAGAGGCACTGATGGTACTGGTGGCTCGGAAGCATGAAATTTGGAGGCTCGCAAAGATGAATTCACGTGTAGTATGTAGAATTTAATTAGTATGTACTGGCTGTTAATATGAATGCACTGGCTATGTTTGTTATTTTGTACTTGACTAAAACTTGTGTTGATGGCTGTTATGTTTTAAGTATGTTTGTTATTTTGTACTTGACTAAAACTTGTGTTGCTGGCTGTTATGAAACGACTTGTTGTTTGGCTGTTATGAAATGAATAGCTCTTTGGCTACTATGAAATGCAGTGTAATGTTGCAGTAGTATGATGTTGCAGTACATTTCCAATTTAAATTGCAAAAAGTGTTGCCGTAGATATGATATAATGTTGCAGTATGTGATGTTAAATGTGGTAATAAACTGGAAAAGTGTTGCCATTTTATTGGTAAAAGTGTTACCATAGATTAATGAATGTGGGCCCCACAAAACGGTTCCGTTAAGTTGGTTAACAGAATTAGTGGGCCCCACATGTTGGGGCCCAGATTGTGGGACCCACTTTTTAGTAAATTTAGTACCTGTGGCAACAACAGAACCGATGTTGCCTTAGGATCACAAAGATGTTGCATTTGAGTCTGCGGCAACGCGGCAAAATGCAACACCGAGAAAGTGTTGCCTTAGCTCGTTTTTGGCCTCCAGCAACATTATTTGGCACTTTCTGCATCACTTCTTGTGTGTTGCAGTATGCAATCTATGGCGTAGTGACCCTACACTTGCTATTCAGCTATGAACTATCATTCAACCATATGCCCTTCTTAGTCCCTGAACCGTTATCATTTATGTTGCCAATTTATTTATTTTATTTATAACACCACCCTGATGTTTTGTCACCCTGCCATAACTCCCCTTTAGAGTTTATAAACTCTTTAAAATTGAATCCTGTCATTGTACTCTGCCATATACCATTGGACTTTAGACTAATAGTTAAGGCACCTTGTCATCTAATAACTCCATAAACCGATATATCTTTACGATCATGGTTCAACCCCTTTCATTCATTCATTCATTCATTTATAGTGTACCCTACACTTCCTTTAGATAAAACATCTTTATCTTTGGTTAAATGATACCCTATCATTTATTAGCTTCTCTAATCTTTCTTCCACTTCAAAAATAAGTTCACATAATTTTAACTTATAAAATTCTTCCTTTATTTCATCCCTATGAACTTCGAAAATGTCTTCCAAAATACACTAAGTGTTTCTTATTTTACATAGAAAATTTTAGCTTCCCAAACTATCACAATTTGAACTTGCTATCGCATATTGGCTATCCCATAGCCTTCGTAAGTTAAACCTAGCTATCGCATTTTGGCTATCCCATAGCCTTCGCATGTTCATTCTCCTAAGCCAAGTTGACCCTCAACTAGCCATCGTTTGTTGATAGTTTATTAGTTATCATGAGTTCTTCTCTTATGAGCTATCGTAGGTTGGTAGCTTCCCAAGCTATCTCATGTTGAGCCTCAAATGAGATCACACGTTGATAGCTTCCCAAGCTATCGTGTGTTGAGCTCCAAGCAACCTTCGCATGTTGACCTCCATCTAGCCTTCATAAGTTGAAAAACATCAAATTGATTGCTATCACAGGTTGAGCTCTTTAGAAGCTATCGCATCCTGACTTTCCTATAACCATCGAAGGTTGATAGCCTTAGTGCTATTGCGGGATGATGATTTAAGTAGCTATCGTAGGTTGACTACCTATAAGCTATCGCAAGTTGAAATGGCCTACTCGTAATTATTTTAAAAACTGTTTTAAGTAGTTACTTTACACCAAATCACATTTGGTGCTGAATTCATCAAATTCTTATTGGTTGATGGGTCTCTTTTCAATTTCCTTTATAGAATTGGCTAATCACATTTCTTATTTATTAATTAATTATCATTAATTAATCACTTCTTTCCTTAGCCAAATAATTCATATAAAATTGAAATTAATAGGAAAACTCCCAAAAATTCACAAAAAATCCAATTTATCTCATTTTACCAAATGTCAAAATTTCAGGTCAAAATAATTACTTTTGTTATTTTTAATAATTAATTTACCCGAAAATAAACATTTTCCCAACTTAGAAAATTCATAGAAATTTCAAGTAAATTTCTTAAATCATGAAATAAAAAACCCATCACTATTTTATCATTATAAATGTCATACAAAATTCTCATAACATTTAGATATGATTGGATCATGTTTTACCCTAAAACATGAAATAATTCCTTAAATTCCAAAACACATTCAAAGCTATGTTTAACCATCCAAACATACTTATCATCATCAAAGCATTCATACAAATGTAAATCCAAAACCAAACTAGTTAGGAAATATTTTAGAGCAAATTTTACTGACCTTGATTTAAGAAACCTTGATTAAACATTTTTTAATCCTTTTTCTCCTTAAAGTCGAAATCATGAATTCTTCTACCTTTAATTTCCTCTTCCTTAGGTTGAAAATGGTGGTCAGCCTTATATAGTTTTAGGGACTGTTTTGAAAATGAATGAAGTGGAAAGAGAGAATGCAACAAAGGATAATGGGTTAGTGATATTGGCTTGGGCTAATATCCCTTCTGGCGTAGTCCAACTAATACAACTCCCTTAATACAATTAGCGGTGTTAATTTTGTACAATTGTCTGTTGTGTGATTCGGTTCGAAGTCGAAAAACATTCATCCGTGTTTATACGTTTCTCATTTAGAACACGAATTGGGACAAGAAAATTTGTATGACATTTCGACCGTACAGATTGTTCGATGAATTTTCTATTGTCCGTACATCGTCCGTCCATTTTCCAGCTCATATGAAGAGTGTCTGAGCCAAAGTCTTGTCTGGTTTGTGTCCATCCAAAACTCTTATAGGATAGGACACAAACACACCTATGTCCGGTCCAGTCCGTCCGATTAACACCCCTAAACACAATCCTTCCCATTCTAAACTTATTTTATTTCTCTTCATTAACAGGGTCAACTTTAATTGCTCTAGTTACCCTTGGTCCATTCAATTAACTTTTTAAAGCACCCTACGCTTAACTAACCAAATATCCCTTAGGCAATTCTTGCAATTAAATTTACCTTATTCATCTCTTTAATAGTATCTTATTATTATTAATTTAGTTTGATTTTCTATGTTATGGACTCTCCAGAAGATGGGGTGCAACAACTAGGCTCTTGGAAGGAAGGAATGAAACTATTCCGATTGAAAACATAAATAAACTGATCTTTCCACCTTTGGATCTTACGAGGGGATCTGGCAAAAGGAGATTTCATAGCTTGGATATAATGGAACCCATGACAGCTTTAGGAGCTGCTCTTGTGGATAGAGTAAAGTAAAACAATGCTCACAATAGGAAGAGGGAGAATCAAGGTGTTTAGCATAAACTATGTATGTATAAATCAAAAGGAAATAAGGGATATGGGCAAATTAAATAGGAGAAATCCCAATGGTGTCCAACCACTCCTTGATAAGAGGGTAAGAGGAAAATACAGATGTCACCTACTGTGCTACGGGGTCAAGGAAATTTGACCTTCTAAGGCATATGTATGCGCCCAAAAGGGGTTTGAATCCTAAAATCATGGTCAGTAATTTTAAAGTGGGTTAGAATAAACTCGGATCAACTATCATCACAAATAGTTGATGTCGAATCATAGAAAGAAAGAGACACTTGGCTAGAAGAACAGGGGGATTATCAACGTCCATAATCAACTAAATAGAAAATGTGAATACCTCAACTAATTAAATCGAAAACAACAAAGAAGATATTTTCTTACAAGAGATAAGTGTTTTTCTCCAAAAGATAAGAAAGTAACTGCAAGAGAACGGAGTTAAGTTGTTAATAGGACGATGTAGTGTAAAAATAAATTCTAGATCATGTAAAAGAGGAAGAAAGAAAGAGTTATAAATATATTGGCTTCTAAAGATGATCTTAACCATGCGATTCAAATGGGTAAAAAAATGATAACCGTCGGATATTAATAATTAGGAAAAACGTTCACGAAAAATGAGGTGGAGTTTCTAAACCACGAAACGATTTATCCAACAACGGCCAGAAAAAGTACCCAAACCCATCATGCCACGTGTAAGAAAAATTAAATGTAAAAGATAGTTGATAAGACTATTTAAAAAAAAACTAGATGTGATGTGGCAAGTCTACCCAGATATGCATCAGTGCAGATTTGGTGCCAAGTGTTACACCCATTTTTTTGCTTTTTTATGATATGTTAAGTGTACTTTCAAATGAACGAAATCAATGGATAGTCCAGAGCAGCAAAGGAGCCAAACATGCTATTTTCACATTACAAAGGAACTGCATAGCCTGCACGTCTATACACAATAACCAGCGCTACCAAATTTAAAGCAAAGAACGATATCACCCTGTAAAACAAATTTCACTACCATCGATAAAAGTTCAGCACGATCCAAAACACACTAATAAAGCCACAAATATCATGAGCAAGATTGTGCAGACATGTTTAAACCAAACTGCATTGCTATCTTTAACAGAAACTATGCCGCCACCTTTCAAATAAAATGCACTACCACCTTCTAAGCAAACTGTGACTCCATAGTCAAAACGCCAGCCGGGTATAACATCCCATAATTGTGCTTTTACAAAGCAGCTTAATCAGAAGTGTTGTACGTAGTAAATTAACACAAGCTACATATCACAATAGGAAACTAGCATGACTCTAAACGAACAAGCTCCACCTCACGACTTAGACAGGCTACGCTTACACTATACGTGCAAAAATGTTTGCTACCACGACTAGGTTAAATGTCACCACATTCATGCCAAGTGTGTTGCAACATATGAGCTGTACTAAAACAATTAAGGCAAGTTGTGCAACATGGAGCAGAATGTATTAACCGCACTTCTGCAAAACCGTGCATGTGACATAGCAAGGTCAAATGCACATAGAGCAAGTTCATCTCAAGCGCGTGCATACTGCACTAATGCCACCCATTCAAAGAATAGCTTACCACCACATCTTTGAGCATAATATTTCAAAATTCAAAGTTTCCCCCAAAAGTCAAATCTTCTCGCCTAACTCAAATTTCTCCCGCCTAAAGTATCTACTCCCACCTATATCCACAGTAGCAATCCATGCATGTTTAATAAGACTCTCAGATGAATGACACCTGGCAAAATCCAATGGTAAAGGAAGAATACGAGGTTATAATGTCAGCAATCCATGTGAGCCAGATTTGCTATAAAAGGAAGATACTATAGCAAAGAAGAGGATCACATTTTTATTCTCTTTGAATTGTACTCTCTGCCATTTAAATCCAAAAAGTTTGTACTAAGAAAAAATTAAAGAAGAAAAGAATTAACCAATGGCTGTAGGATCCCTTAACATCCGAACCACGTGAATCTTTGTGTCTTTTACTTTTTCCACATTTATTTCCTTGTTTTTGTGCTAGATATTGTTTGGATTTGATTGAATTGATAGTTAATTTGAAGTTGATATTTTAACAGATGGTTAAATTGCACGTACCTAATTATGTAAGCTCAAGCAACATAATTACTTCTTTTATGGAAACTTTAATACTACTTAAATTTGCTAATTCTTAATAACGGAAGCATTCAGCACCGTAGTTACTTCATATATCCAAATTGGTGTTATGAGAACAAAAAAAATATCATCAACGGTACTGGTTGATGGTATTTAGACTTTTTTAACTTTATTTATTGCACCATCTTGCAATCGATCATCCATGAGTATTGTATCAATTTCTTCATCATTTTAAAGTCCAACATCATCGAATCGTTGTAGTTTGTAAAAATCATATATATATATATATATATGGCAAGGATTGGCTACATCTCAAATCCTTCTGATTTCAACCACATGTTCTGATTCAAATGATTATAGTTTCTCCCTCAAGTCACTTCATTCTATTATTTAAATCGGAACATGCAATTAAATCAAGGAGGTTTGAGGTGTAGCAAAAATGAGGTGTAACCAATCCTTGCACACACACATACAATTTTGCTAAAATTATGCGATCATATTCCTCAAAAGGCCTCTATATTATGGGGTGAAGACTTGGTAAATACGCATCTCTTCAAGTGTTTTTTGCTCACGTTGTGCCACTATAGCCTCTATGAGAAGCATGAGCGTCCAAGTTCGAATCCCACAAAAAGCGCTATTTTGAGGGGTGTTGCATTAGATATCGTTGGTAGGTTTGTTAGGCTGAGATAGTGAGATAAGGTGTGGCTAGGAGAGCGATGGGGACCGTGATGGCAGATGGGAGTGATTACGAGGGGAGGAGCCATTGTGGCATGGACGGATGGAAACATGTGTCGGTCCTTGAGTCAAAGGTTATGTGACTTTTGAAGTTGAGAAAAATGATGATGAAATTAATTGTGTTCTTAACACTAATTTTCAAACAAACATGGTAATCTAGAAATTGAAATTAGACACAAGTTTATCCATTAAACAAATTATCCCTATTACATTTTTTTGTAATAATTCGAATTTTCTAACAGTTTTTGAGCTATATAGATTTTAAATCTTTTGAACTTTTCTATAAAAGAAATCTGGCTTTTATGCTAATTTTTTTAAACACCTCAAAAAAATTACAAAAGTTTCTACATAGGTTCAAACTTTTCTACAAAAAGTTGAACATTTTGAATTATTTGAGCTTATATGCGAAGTTTTAATCTTTTTTCATTTTGCAAAACCTTAAATAGTTTTGCACAAGTCAGAATTTCTCTTATATTTTATTTTTTCTAAGAATTGGTTGGAAGTTTGAATTATTGTGAAATTTTGTTTGATTGGAAACTTCTGAGTTTTTGTGAGAATTGTTTTTATCAAAAAAAAGTTTATTGGGAAAAATGTTTAATTCCTTCAAAATAATTAAATTATTTCCAAATATGTTTAATAGTTTTGAATAATGATTTTTTTCAAATAAACTTTTATTCATTCAAAAAAACATTTGAGTTTTTCGTGAATGTCAGGCTTTCAAAAATCATTGAACTCATTCAAAGAACTTTAAGTTTTTCCAAATTAAAAAAGTTTTGTTTGTTAGGAATATTAGAGTTTATTCGGGAAACATTGAAACTCTCCGCATAATTTTTGTAACTATCAATTTAAATATTTCGAAGAACTTCAAATTATTTGAAAGTGTTATATTGATTTTGAAAATGCGTTGTATTTATGTAAAAGTTTGATTTTTTTGGAATGTTTGAGTTATTCTATCTGATTGAATTTTTACAGAATCATTCAACCTCTTTAAAGTTTTTTGAAAGTGAATTAGTTTGTATTTTTACTTTCTTGAGTTCTTTATAAAATTATGTTTTTATAAGGTTTTCTAAGAAATCCAAATTCTATTAAAATTGACATAATAAATGGATTTATTTTTATTTTATTTTTAAAAGTGATTTTCCAGAAATGTTTATGTTTTCCATGAATTTGAATTATATTTAAACGCCATAAGATTTTGAAAATATGAACTACCTCGATTCTTTATGATTTTTGAATTTCTTTCAATTTTTTGAGATTATTATATTGCTATCATTATTAATTTTATTTTGAAACTTCTAATTTTTTATTTATTTTAACTTTTTCATTTTTGGATTAAAACTAAATTTAATTTTAAAGGTTTTAATATGTTTTTATAATTTCAAACAAACTAAAAGTATAAATATGCATTAATAGCACTGATTAATAATAATAAATATTTTATACATATTTTCTTTATATAGCTTAAAGATTTTGTTAAGCTATTATTAGCAATAATAAAAGAAATATTTTTATTGCTTGGTTTAGCAAACCTTATTTTTATGTATATCAAATCTTTTATTCCAACTAATTAAGATGATACCAAGTATCATCAGAGAACAAGTTCCCTTGTATTCTGATGTGCTTTACACACACAACATACCACCCCCTTACTTCTTTTTTCCCCAACTGCAGTTACCCCGAAATTGGACGCAGTTATTTGATTCCTTTTCTATCATCTTCAATTTCACATGGTTATGATTTCAATTAAAACTGTCTACAAAAATGCAGAAAACAAAAATCAGATTGCTCATATCCACACAAATATTCAACAACAGATAGTTTCGAGCCGATCACAGTAATTTTTAGAGCAACTCAAATCAATTGCACTACAAGTAAGCATTAACAAGAAATTAAAAAAAAATAAGTACATAAGATCACCACCCAAAACCAGGTGGAGCATCAAGATCATCATCGTCGTCATGGACAACCCCAGGACTACACCCATATTGCACAACATTTGTATCACTATTTTTTGATAAAATAGGTGATCGATCAACATTGTCATTATTAATTACCGGCATGGCTAAACCAGAAGGGTTCAAGTCCTCATCCTTCTTACCATCATCGTTAGTATATTTGACTTCTAACTCGTTTGCATTACTACTCTTATCTGTCTGAGTTGATAACTCGTTTGCATTACTACTCTTATCTGTTTCAAGGTTGCTTTCTTTAGTTGGAGAAGGGCTGCCTTTCTCTGGTTTAGGGTTCACTATTCTTTCATACACGGACTCTACTGTGCTTCTTATCTCATTTTTTGTGCTTTCGCTTCTGATTATCTTCCACACTTCGTCTGATATTTGACCCATTATTTTCTTCCTGCCAAGAAAGATTGTCATTCACAGTGATGGTGATGGTGATGGTGATAGTGGTGATGATGATAATGATTAGCATCCCTTTAAAACTCGTTACACATGCATTCATTTTTCAAAACCTAGTTAAAATGCTTGGAAGAACATGGACCTTTTACACTAATGATTTTAGAAACACTTACAGTTGCATGATTTGAAATTTTGTTAGTGTAGAACTGTGCATTTTCGCAAAACTTGCACCTTTTATTTTTTTTAACATTCACAAAGAATATACAGTGATGAGAATTCAAATCGTGCCAATATTTTTTAAAAAAATATAAAAAGTAAAATACACATGCAAGATTTAATATTGCACTACTGTGAAAATTATATTTTGTACCACAGTAGAAAGTGGCTAATGTGTACAACTAAATTTGAAAAGTATGTGTAGTAAATTTCTGAAAGTAGTCTACATTTGTTTTTTTTAATGAGATCTTAATTAATATAACCATTAGCATAAAAATAGTCATCGATAAAAATTATGTTTATCGGGTTTGTTATTACGAAACTTGTATGAAAAAATTAAGCTAATGTTCTACATCATTCAAAACTGATGTAATATATAACCATGTTGTTGTACGTAAACAAAACAGAGGAAAATATCTTGGTTTCAGTATATTTTCATCCTCCATTTTTATTCAGCTGTAGTTAAATGTATCTTTCAAAACCTATCATTGTTAAAAAGAAAAGAAAAAAGTGTGATACAGGATTGTTGTTTAGGCTGATCCACTACAAACGAGATTGTTTAAGTGTTAATGGCGGTATTCCTCCAGGCTACTACGAAGAACCTCCTAAGAATGGATTTGTGTTTTATTGAAGTTTTTAGCGGACGAGAATAAATAAAAGAACAAGTAAAAATTGATTATCTGCTATGGATTCTGCTGTTTATATAGAGAATGAAGGGGTACTTGATGTGGCTACTAAAGGTGAACAACCGCGTCTATTATGGTTCAAAAAACATGACTGTTGTAAAACAATCACAATTTTTGAACTACAGATCTAGACCCAAATCACGCACACACGTTCACATGCTCCAAGTGCTCTTAGTGTTCATTTTCTATCACCTGCATTTATAATTAACTTTGAAAAGTATAGGTAATAAGTTTGTTAAAGTGGTTTATTCAGAAAAAAAAATCCTAACAATGGTAATTATTATCATCACAATAGTCGTTGCTACAAAATAAATTGCTCCTATTCAGGTTTTGTTATGAAGCTTATATAAAAAGCAAAATTAAGCTAATGTTCTGAATCATTCAAAACTGAGGTAATACATAGAAAATATATTGGTTTCAGTATATTTTCAGCCTCCATTTTTATTTACTTGTTATCTTTCAAAATTTATTGTTTCGTTTGAAGTACTGGTATGTGAGACAAATTTATAAGATCCCAACCAAAATTCATTTTAATCATAACACTTTTCATTTTTTATGACAAAGTACTAGTTACTTCATCTATTTACTCCTTGAGAAGCCATATTCCCATGGTTATCAAGAAAAACATTCATAAAGAAATCTGTATCAACATGTTGACGCAACTCCATTCAATTTCTATCATGTGTATTACATAACAAATCATATGCATCTAGTTAACCTAATATTAGGGCTGTTATGGTAACGGTAAATTTACCATTACCATACCATTACCAGCCAATCGGTTACCATTTTCGAGTGAAATCGGTATACCAGTTTAATCGGTATGGTAACGATAAATTTACCATTTTCTACGGTAAATCATCGGTAGCATTTCTTCAATACCAGCGGTAACGGTAATTTTACCAGTCAATTTATAATACATGTATATTCATGTAACATGCTTTGTTATAGGCATTTAGAACCAAGTAAATGATTAAATTTAGTTTATTATCCAGATGAAATAATGTTAAATACACTTCATTTCTTTCTCATTTATGTTTTTTATTAAGTAACACTATAAATTGTATAATGAAGCACCGTTATGGTGTGAATATGTGTTATGTTACTAACCTTTTTAGACAAACGGTAATTTACCATTACCAGTGTAACGGTTACCAAATTATCGGTATACCAGTGTTTGGTATACCAGCCTATCGGTAACGGTAACGGTAAGCAATTTTCGCTTACCAGTAAAAATGGTGCGGTAACCGTATTTGTGAAATAGTAACGGTAACCATTATCATAACAGCACTACCTAATATTGTAGGCATGATTTGTCATGTGGTACACATGATAATAATGGAGCGAAGCTGTACCAGAACTTTGAAAAATACGTCTGTATCAAAATATATTATTCGGTTACTCTACACCAGCAAGACCTTAACACTGTGGGGAGCAGTTGCACATCCTCTGTTAGTCTATCGGGCCAAGTTAGGTATCCTATCCATCAGGTTTCTGGTTCTTCGGTTAGGATTCCTCGGCTTCAAGTTATACAATATCAATATCTGTTTGAATATGCATCAATTCAAATCAGGCTGGCTCAGATATACCCTCATATGGTTTAGTAACAAATTCAGTTATTTCACAGCTTACTATGAATCATACATGGTTTCTTCCTTTTGATTATTTTGTATTCACATCTTTCATCTTTTCCCCAATCACATCTAACTTAATTTATTATGTTACGTTGTATACATAAAATACACTTCTATATTAGAAGAATCTGATTGAGTACAAAAAATTGTGATGGTCCAATATTTTCATTTTCTATTATCCTTTTTTACAAAAGATTCGATGTTTTGATAATGTAATTCCTCAATTTTGATTTCCTACATCATGTTAGATTAAATGTGCTTGTAAAACATTGATTTTTGTCGTTTGGAGTTATACTTTGTGCAGGACATGAGCAAAATTTTGCTTATTGGTGGTTTTCTTTGGTTTTCTGTACTCAAGATCTTTTTTTTATGGATAAATCGGATTGGATCATGGTTGAGTATAAATGGGTCGGGTCGTGCTTTCAGGTAAAATCATTGCCAAACCAAAGAACTGACCGAATATGCCAGGTTTAGGTCCATTTTAGATTGTGGGCTGGATCAGTTATGCTGGTTACACATAAAACTGATATATTCGGCTCGTTCACAATATTTTTGCATTCAATCAATATAATGAAGAAGATGAACCATCTAAGTAGTGATGGTTAATGGAATCAATAAAGTGAAATGGTTGTGCTTTGACCTTAAACTACTAGTGACTAAGAAACAGGAGGAGAGCACAAATATTATAGAAGTTCAAAATAGTTAAAACTTGGTAGCATACCCTTGCTGAATTACAAGAATAAAATAAACCTTACCCAAGTTCTTGGTAAACAGCTTCGGTAAGTTGACTTGGTTTTAAGATGTCTGATCCATCTTTATTGAATATTTCTGATTGTTTCACCTCAGATATGATCTTATTTTTCATCTCTTCCTGAGGAAATCCATAATGGAAAATATGAGTATCCACTTTACAGTAACAATAAAGATATCAAAACAGTTACTGATTGAGATAATAGTAGATTATGTATTTGCATAGTATATAATGTCAGGATCAGGTTGCACCAAACCCTAAACATAAGAAAAGTTTGTCAAAGCCTTTTCCAAAGATTTTAAGTCACTCAAGTCATAAGGAGAAAACATGAATGGAAGAACAATTATTATGTAGAACGTAAATGTGACATCATTATAAAAACACCAAACAATTAATATAATTTAAACAAGATATTTTGTTTTGTTTGCAATTAAATTGATTCCAACAAACAACAACAACAAAGCCATTATTCCCAAACAAGTTGGGGTCAGCTAGAGATGGAACCCAAAACTAAATGACAAAGCTAATTTAAAGGTTATAACAATAACAATAGCAATAATAAAATAAAGTCAAATAAGTAAATAAATAATAATAGTAACCAAGTAAAATAAAAATAAAGATAAAAATACATATATATGAAAAGAAAAAAAACAAAAGATGATAATAGTATAAATAGTAATGATGGTGCTGGTACGTAAATCGCTAACTTCCACACGCTATGTCTTAGGCTCCTTTTCCCTAGTCCTATAATCTAAAACTTATAAAACTCATAGCTCATGGTTCTGGTACGTAGATCGCTAACTTCCACGCGCTCCTATCCGTTACCAGCTCTTCGGATATACTCCAATCCTTCAAGTCCCTTTTTACTACTTCCTCCCATGTCAACCTTGATCGACCTCTATCTCTCTTTGTGCATACGACGCGGCCTACCATTCCAGTGCGCACAGGTACCTCGGGCGGCCTTCGTTGGAGATATCCAAAAGAGACGCAACCGATTGGTACAGTGATTATTAGAAAATAATATTGAATTAATTATTTATATTAAGATTGGTGCAGTGATTATATTGATTTCTTTTCTGTACGGAGAATAAGTAGTAGCTTCTTAAAGATCGAAAAAAGAATATTAGAAAAAGTCGCCTTGATGTTTTCTCACAGTATAAACAATCATTTGAAAGAATATAATATACCAAAGCGCTTGCAGTCCAAGGTTAGGTAAATTAATTTCATAACAAAAAGAATTTGTTGCTTTGCTCAATTTAAAAGTAAAAATTTTCCACATCCAGGTTTTGTTCTACTGATATTCGTATAACAATAACATTCAGCACTTCAGTATTAATATCATATCACCTCATCCATATTTCAATACTTACTTTCACTTTAAAGTTGAAACGCCTATATTGCACAAGGCGAACTATGCATAAAAACGCCTGTATAGAGAGATCTAAAAGTTTTTTAACATATCTCTCAGTTGCACCAAAACATGGAGAATACCGTAGCTTGCAAGTGATGTATTTTTCAATTATAAACATCACAACAAGTAGTCCCAAAAGCATTTATAATACTACTAAACTCTGCATATGTTTGTTATGAATTTTCGACTTCAACACAACGTCGGCCTATGCTAACTACACAGTCAACATCCACACCATTAACAAACAGCATCAATGCGGAGACGCAACCGAGAAAATGATGTTCAACACAATCATCACAATCAGTTGACATACTGATTTCTTCATTTAATTGTGGACTAGATGGTGATAATTTTGATTATAATTACAATCCATCTCAAAATATTTTTGAATCCCAACATGATTTTATGAAAAAAGTTGGTACGAAAATCTATTTCAAGAAAAAGTTTGTCATGGAAAAAACTTCGGCTATAATATAAATGATTTTTATTAGTACAAATTTTCATTTTATGCTATTTAAAAAAAAATTATTGCACATTTGGGCTAGGTTTAAAACTATTTGCAAGACACATTAGCACTGAAGTGGCGAGCCCTTTTAGAAAACATTGTATGGATGCAATTGTGAATTGCATCCATTATTTGCACTGGCACAAC
The DNA here is from genome assembly GCA_030737815.1 of Allium fistulosum. NCBI lineage: Eukaryota > Viridiplantae > Streptophyta > Magnoliopsida > Asparagales > Amaryllidaceae > Allium > Allium fistulosum. The sequence goes on from CM060908.1 coordinate 424,789,816, forward strand.
TGCCAATTGCGCCAAGAGGGAATGCAAATTAGTGCAGGTGGTAGTTGCGCCACTGTGAAAAGAAATAGGTGCAACTGATAATTGTACCGATGGGCCGATCTTTTAAAAACATGACACATTAGTGCTAATTTGGCAGAATTCAACCGCAAATAGTTTTGTAACAAGCTTAAAAGCGCAATAAGTTTTAAAAATTAACCTAATTTAAAGGTTTGTCTTTCTCATTACGATCAATATTTTCAAAACCATCGAAGTCAAAATTGTGAAAATAAGTAAAAATATTGTTTTTCTCTAAGCTTCAATAGTTTGAGAGCCTACTCCATGATAAAATGACTTCGAACACCATAATAGTTTCTATGAAATTAAAAAACGGTGAGAAAATAATTTTGACCATGGAATGACTTGGCATACAATTTTGAAAATAATTTTTATCGTGAAAACCAACAAAAACGTTTGAATTGGAAATCGTGACTTCGTGATGAACAAAGACATACTGTATGTTTATGTACGTCAATAATTGAATTGGATAAGTTAATTAGTATGAAAAACAATTCAACCAAAGGCTTTAAAAAATATGATAAATCTTGAATCAAATGAAGTCTTAGAGCAGCACATAGTTATGAAAGACACGTATGACGCAACGCGTGGTCCTCTAAATTGCACAAAAGCACATGTGGTACACAATGCAAAAAAGGTGCACCTTTTATTGTTTGCTTTTTTTGAAATGTGTTTATTCTTTCTCACGATCGAAAAATGCATAAAAATTAGTATTTATCGTATGATCAATGTTTACAAATTAATTCCCTTTACTTCAAGACAACCACATGTAGTTATTGATATGAAATAACTGCTTTTATGTAATATTCTTAAACAAGTTGTAATATAAGATTGATCATGTACGTATAAACAAATATTGATGTTTTAATTACCAAATATTTATTATAGTGTTAATTGATTCGATGATATGATAAATTGACGTAAAACCTAAATTGTGAATTTTTGTAGTTCGATGTGATCAAAATATGCTAAATAATTATTCAAAATTAAAAAATACAATAAACAAATATAACATAAAACAAAATAAATTGACCAGCGTCATTATCTCAGTGGTTAGGAGCTTCAACTTTGATGTGAGAGGTCACAGTTTCGAAACCTTCGTAGCGTGATTCGAACATGTATTGACAAGTAATATGTTGTATACTACCTAAGACATGTAGTACTAATATACACTACCATCTAAATACCCAATTTCAAAAAAAAAATGACTAAAATAACACGCCACGAAACAAAATATAATGAAATATCATATCACTTCATTTTTTTCTCACTTAAGAAAACAACCTATAAACTTATACTCGAAATTTAATTGTTAAACAATTGCGATAAGCTTTTGATTTGAAATTTAATCTCTAAACAAGTGTTTGAACAATGAATGATGTGAAATAATTAAATGATATCCTATGGTTATGACATTATGTTTAATGATATTTTTACAAAATGGTTAGGAAAATCTTCTTTGGATAACAAAATTTTCTATTAATAAAAAGAAACAATTGTATTAGTCTTGTTTGGTTACTTATGATATGACAAAAAAAATTTGTGCATGTGCAGTAAATGAAAAATGTGCGTCGTTAATAACTATGAAGCAGCGTAACAACCCGACTTTTGGTATACCGTGGTTTATTTAAAATGGATTAATAGAGCTATTAGAGTATGTAAGAATATATACATATGTGATATAGTTGAGTTATTGCCCAAATAATTAGAGAGAAGTACAAATTTACATCGATGACTTGAAATATGTATAATGTATGCATATGTGATATAATTAATTGGATAAATAATTTTAGGAAATGAATTTAAATGAGTAAATTGTTTTGGAGGAAAATTAGAATTTAATGAGTTTACAAAATGATTATATTGATATAAAAATTGAATATATGTGTAATTATAAATATGGTTTTGGTTAAAAAATGGATTAATTGATAAGGAGAAAATTAATTTTTGTGGAAACTGTTTATTTTGCGAAATTGAGTAAATTTATTTTTTAATTTATTTTTTAAAAGTGACACAACGATTATTTCTCATTATAAATTATTAGAAATGGAAATTAATTTTATTTTTGGGTTAACAAATTTATATTGGTATAAGAAATAAATATAATTTTGGTAAATATTTTTATTTGGTTGGATGAAATGTTCAAATGGTTTACCGAGTAAAACATTGTTTTCTTCATGAATAAAATTATTAAAAACAATAAACAGTTTTATTTTTGTGAAAAATTATTTCTGAAAGGAAGAGAATTAAATGTGATGTTTAATTATATAGTTTTTGGTGAAATTTGTTATGCAGAAAGTTATGATTTTAAATGTTTTTGACAAGAAAAGGTTGTTTTATTTTGTTTTAAAGAATGGAGGACTTTTTAATAATTTCTCATTCCACCTAACACATACACACGCACCCCTTTCTTTCGACCTTCATCTCCACACGTTTTACTCTCCTCTACACACGTTCCATTCCTTCAGCTTCATAACAGAGAGCTCGTCTCCCTCTTCTTCCTCTCATTTTTCTTGGTTTAAAAATTAAAACAAAATCGTAAAAATCCCAAAAAATCACCAAACCGCTCAAAGTAATATTAACAAGCAAATCTCCACAACCTACTTCGATGAAGATCCAAAACTTTCAAAATCAGAGAAATGACTTAATTGGGGCTAATTGAAGGTTAGTATGATGTGCAGTGTAACAACCCAAAATTTGAGTCATTTGATTTTAAATGTTTATTTAATTTTAAATATCTAAATAATTGGATTTTGGAATTTAATACCTTAAATTCAAATATAGTGATCTTTTAAATATTTGAATTGAGAATTAAATATTTGAATGATGAACTAAATATGAACTAAATAGAATTAATAGTTTATTTTAACTCCTTTTAATTATTAAATAATAACGGTAAGCTCATTTGTAAATTTATTACAATAACAAATGGCCCAAATAAATAACAAGAAATCAAATTGTAATAAAACGACTTGATTTTTTATAACATATTTTTAATTTAATTTATATGATTTTTCCCTAATTTTTAATTTGGAAAATATTGAAATTATTCGTTTGATGATTTATCGGCAAACGATGATATTTGGGAAATTTCATAAAATAAAATAATATGTGTAATTCACTGTTGATTTATGGTCGTGTCACATATTAATGCATGATTATATTTTTATTTCGGTCACTCGTGGTTCGTACTCGAACGAAATATTGCATAGCAGGGTACCGTAAAAATTTCATTCAAAAATTATTGTAAAATCAAATTAAAATTAAAATTTTAAATAACGATTTGATGCGATACACATTTTGGACGACTCGAGTGTTGTGAGAAAAGGAAACACGATCATTTTGTTTGTTAGAAAATTTTACTATAAAATCAAACTTCAACACTTTGCCAAGATTCTTCATTTTTTCGTTCACCCCATCTCTTCTTGTTTATCTCCAGTAATAAAAAAATGGCCGCATATATTTTAAAATCAAAAATCAAATCCTGACGCAGCTATAAATCACCAAACGAGCTTCATTAGGATCGTATCGAGAAGCTCTACCAATCCATACCCATACTTTAGCTAGCGATGTCGATTTAAACAACTCGACAGTTTTGGGCGTACGACCGGTTAGCCTAGGGCTCGACGTGGTTGACGATGGAGGCGTAGTAAGGCCGAGCCAGAGATTCCATCGTATTTCTCATTCGAAGCCGCACCCGATAGCATCAGTGGATGGTGGTCTGATGTGTTTGGATGAAATGCGACTTACGTTTGTCGCTTACGGTAACTCCCAAGTCGCGATATTGTAAGCTCAACCGAGCTTGTCGTTGAGGTGCCCAACGCGTGGAGATCGCAAAGGGGAAGGCGTCGGCGTTGTCAGAGGTCGTTTTCGTTGGTAGGAGGCTGAGGTACGACGTGCGTGTACGGGGGAGATCGCGTGCATTGTATCAGTTGTTTCATTATCGATTTGGGGAAGAAATGTAATTAGCTTGGGTAATTAATTTAATGAGTGAGGTTAGTGTAAATTAATTTATTTATAATCCGATAACTTATAAAATCCGAAACTAATTCATACGAGGTCCAAATCAAGCATGGTCGGTTGCATTGTACTCATGGAGCCGATATCTTCGTTATGGAGTTGATTTGGTCAGATTTGGAGCAAGTGAAAATTTGGGCTACAATCGAATGCCCGTTCGATTTTAGTCCAAATCGGAACGCTTCGGCGAAAGCGAAAATCAAGGTAAGTTTAGCTCACATTAATTTTTATTATATCATATCAATGATGTTATAAATGTTTATTGATTATTTGGATGTTAGTTAAATTGTTTGATTGCTTGTTTGGTTGAATTTCCGTTTGAAAAAATGAATGACATGTTAAATTGATCATTATAAACCCATATGATTATCTATTTATTATTCATAACCATTGTTTTGTAGGAAAAATCTGTAGAGAGATCCAAATGGGGTTTCTTGCCAGTAAATTATTTATTTTCATCTTTATGTTGTTATAATTGAATTAAATCCTGATATTTCATTTAACCTGTTAATTGTCGGTATAGCGATTCCGTTATATCGTTATTTATTAAATTCTATCCCTAAAACTCTATCGTATGAACTTGAGCTTGTGTTTCCGCTAAAAAGAATATTGCAAATTTTATTAATTATTTTGATAAATGATAATTTAAAATAATTAATCATTTCAACTAATGATTTTGAAATTAATTAACCAGTTTAATAAATGATGATTAAAAATTGTTTTATCTTTAGATTTAATCAATCATTTTTGATAATGATGTTTTATACTTAATTAATCGTTTTAACTAATGATTATTTGAGTTTAATTAATTCTGTTAATTAATGATAATGAAGTTTAATTAATTTATTGAACTTAATCAATTATTTTAATTAATGATGATGGAATTAAATTAATTATTTCAATTAATGATAATTGAAATTAATAATCATTTTGATTAATGATATTTAAAAGTTACTAATCATTTTAAATAATTGATATTTGAATTTTATTGATCATTTTAATTAATGATCGTTTTAAATTTAATTAATTATCTTAACTAATGATGTTTGGAATTTAGGTAAATCATTTTTTTTGATGATGTTTTATAATTGAATAAATCATTTTAACAAATGATATTTTAATTACTCGTTTTGACTAATGAGGCTTGAATTTAATTAATTCAATTAATTTGTGATTATTTGAACTTAACTAATGGAATTTGAAATTACTTATCATTTTAATAAATGATGCTTGAGATGACTTATTCATTTTTAACTAATGATTATTTGAATTAAATAAATCTTTTTAATTAATGATATTTAAAGTTAATTAATTGATTTAATAAAAGTGAATTAAGTAAATTAACTAATATGATAAAATTGCTTTAATCAACCGATTTAAAGTTAATTTACCAATGTTATAAAAGTGTTTGGAAATAATTACTTTAAAATAATGGATTTGTTTATTTAAAAGAGATTTTAAATGGGATTAATTATCTTTTGGGATAATTAATATTGGTTTAAAGTTATAAAAAGGAATTGGAACTCGATTATTGGGATGTTAGGCTGGATAATCTTCTAGGTGTTCAGTCTGATGTTGGTTTAAGCCTTCGAGGTCGCGCACTTGGAAAAAATAATCCTCTTAGCGTGTTAATAATCAGGAACTAATTCTAAAAGTGTTTTACCAATATGGAAATCAAGCACAAGTTCAGTTCGTTTTTGAAAGTAAAATTTTGATTCGTTTATGGAAATAAATTATTTTCATAAAGCGAATTACTTATATGGAAACAATTTATTTGTATAATTAGCACTAAACATCGAAGAAGTAAATTTGTCGCTATTTCAAAAGTTAAGAATAATCGTTGGACATGACTTTGAGGTAACACTATCTTGATTTTTCCGGTATTATTGTTAACCAAGAAAAAGCACATGTTTGAAATTCAATAAGTGGTGATAAGCATACAAGACTTAATTTCCATATACGATCGTTTTATATCATCGATAGTTGGTATCTCAACTATCGGTTACTTCAGCTACTTTATTATCGTCATTCTAAGACGATTTATTGCTCCATTGAGCGTTGTTATCCTTTGTCGAAAATGACTAAACCGAAAGCACGAGAGGAAGCCAAGCTATGTGGGGTTGCTCCTTTTAGGATATTTTCACATCCCATCTTGTTTGGATTCGGTTGTGCACTTAAATGTGAAAATATTCGGATACTCAGTAAGGTCTGGCGGGGTCCGACTTGGTATTGTCCGAGAAGTGTCACGGAGTAAATGAGCTTCTCAGAAGTATATTATTAGAGGTATACTTCAAGGGGGGTGCACCTTCCTAATCATTTGTTGGAAAATTTCCTTCCCTTATTTGATTCGAAACCATGAATCTGTTTTAGCTTTAAATTGCCACGAGTAGAGCCAACTCCTCATCACGGCATTTAAGCATTTATTTAGTCCATTATACCAAGTTGGATTGTTACCTTATTTACTTCATTCTATCAAATTGGACAGTTTTCCTTGTTCTATCCATTCTGTCTAGTTTGGATTGTACTCGATTTATTTCCATTTTTCAAGTCTGGTTTAATATTATTTATGCTCATTCATATTTGGATTTGTTTTTCTGATATTTATTTATGCTCTTGCCTGTATGGATGTTATTGTTATGAGGTAAAAACCCGTTCCGCGTTGGCGGCGTGGTCTCACGGAACTTTTATAAATGTTCCCCATTATTCGAGTTATCTCATGCTGGTATTTCCAGACTAGTCCGGATGTATTTACTTATAATGCTCGGGTAAGACCGAGTATTTTCACAAGTTGTTTTTGAAGTTTTGGAGATCGCGGAGGGGAGCTGAAGATTCACCTATCGTGGTATTTTATTTTCCGCTGTATTATATAGTATACCTATCGGCATTTGTAAGGTCGGGATTTTATAACTGTCCAGCTAATAAGGTTTGTTTTTAACTCTGATATACTCTGTATTTTGGAGCAACAGTTTTTACTGTCTTTGTTATATTATATGTTGTCGATTTCACTGTGAGATTCTGTTTTCTCTGTTCTTTTTATTTACCTTAACAATCTGTCCTTTTGTCGATTGGATGCACGACATTTGAACACAGTGGTAGTGTTCGGTGTTGACTTTCGATGGTCAAAAAGGCGGATCGTTACATGCAGGATTTGCAATCGCCTAAGGAGAAGTAAAAGAGGAAATTTTGCACAAAATTGGTGAGTGTTTTATCAACAAATCCCCATATTTATGATTAATTTGTGTATGCATGTCAATTTCGAACTATTATATAAATATATTACAAACTGCTTTGGTGATTAATTTATGATTAATTTGTGTATGCATGTCAATTTCGAACTATTATATAAATATATTACAAACTGCTTTGGTGATTGAAAGGTCAATCATGCTTTTGAATTGAATTTATATTGAAGCAATTGGGGTTTTGAGTTGTTTTAGGATTGAATTTGATGGTCTGGGATGATGGGTTCAATTAATTTTTGGAGATGGAATTGTAGTTGAATTATTTAATTTTGGTGTTGTTGAAATGCTAAATGTTTAAGGGATAGAATGGTAGAAAAATTGACGATGTTAGGGGATTCTGGGTGGTTGAAATCTAGCCACCAAGAAGGAGATACATGAGTACTCATACTGGGTTCCACGTATTGTAATTCTCTTGCATTAAAACACATGGGATGGGAAATGACTACCTCATCGCTCACGCGATGAAGCTTGCTATGTAATCTACCCAGTTTTGTTTATTGGGTGACTACAGAATTTACACTGTTAGTTTTCGATGTTACAATATTTTCAAAATTGAAGTAGATTTTGAAGATATTTTGAGTCTAACACGGTATTGTGATTCAAATATATGGCCTCTTTTACAGATTTTAGATGGTGATTAAAGAATATTAATTGCCTCTTTAATTGCAGCAAAGAAAATGCAAATAATTATCTATACGGAAATGAATTATTTTAAGAGATGAAAGTAATCAATCAATTCTTTGTTCCTTAATCAGCTAATTAAAGAAAAAGAAATTATCAAGACTATCATAAATGGATTTGTATAGGATTCATTGTGATTAAAGAGAAAAGGATTCATTGTATTTAGGTTTTGATGATTGAGATTTATTCCCAATTTTAAGATTTTTTTGTAATCTTTTGGAGGAATTAATAAAGTTTGTTTAGATGAAATTATTTATATATTTTTTCTTCACTTCTTATCTCTTCTCAAATCTAATTGTGCATAGATCCTTGAAATGATCCTAATAGTTAGTATCAGACCTTACTACATAAATTTATATGAAGAGAGTTTGGTTATGGAGAAGATATATGTTGAAAACTTAATGAGAGAGATTAAAGATTATGAAAGGTGAAGAAGGATTTTATATATCACAATGATCTTCATCAATCATTGAAGAACAAAGAAAAGAAACCTTAGCGGTATAACTGAAGCAAAGTGGTAAATTTTGGATAAGAATGCTGCGGCGGCCATTCGATGTTTTTTCAAGAATTCATATTACTGTTAATGAAACATCTGTTTATACAATTTGGAAGCAATTTGAAGGAATTTATGCGAAGAACTCTACGACAAACAAGACTCTTCTAAGGAGAAGATTGGTAAATTTGAAGCTTAAGGAAGGTGAGTCAATTGAAGAGCATGTTAATGATTTTCAAGCAATTGTGAACCAATTACGACCGTGAATTACAAAGTGGATAAATTGTGAACCAATTGACGACCGTGAATTACAAGGTGGATAATGAGACACAAACATTGATATCGATGATTTCATTACTGAAAAGCTGGAAAACGCTTATAGTTGCATCAAACAACTCAAATTCGGATGGAGTTGTTTCAATTGGGTAGGTGGTTAATAGCCTTCTTAATGAGGAGATGCAGAGGATGAACCTAACAGAAGAAATTGTTAATGAAAAAAGGAGAGAGAAAAATCCAACTGAAGAGGTGCATCTTGTAAGAAGGTGTAATCGTCCAAATATGAAAAGACGATCAAATAGATTAAACAAAAAAATAATTTCTGAAAAATCAAATCATCGGCTAAGATTTTACAACAAGCTAAAAACTGATAAAGAGAAGATGAAAGCATTAGAGGAAGGCAAATACAAGCTTGAGGAATGTAGCGAGGATGAGGTGAATTTTGGTATTAGCAACGATATGCTTTGTGTTAACGAAAGAAAAAGAAATGAGTGAATGTTTGATTCGGGTGCACGTTTCTATATACGCAACCAAAAGGGAGCATTCATTGACTCCAAGGAGTAGGAAAGCAAGATGGAATTTGCTAACGGTGGAGACTTGTACGTTAATGTTAAAGACAAATTCGATTAGGCTGAAAATGTATGATGAAAGGGAGGTGAGGCTTAGGGGAGTTAGACATGCCTCAAAAATTAAGAAAAATCTTATTTCAGGAGGACGATGAAAGGAAAAGGCAACAACTTTTCAATTCGATGTGGAGTCATAAAGGTTTGTGAGGGTAATAAAGAGATGTTCTGCGCAAAACGGGGAAGCAATAACATATACAAATTGCTTGGAAAAAAGGTAAAGAATGAAGGAACTACTCAAAGTGATGTTGGAGAGACAAATTTGTCTGAATCAGGGTGGAGGTAGAACAGAAAGTTATAAAGTCCGCATGGAGGCCTTTGCAAATTGCAGAATTACAAGCATTTCTAATTCACTGACGATGAGCATGTTCGATTGACGGTCATGCTGCGCAAAACGGGGAAGCAATAACATATACAAATTGCTTGGAAAAAAGATAAAGAATGAAGGAACTACTCAAAGTGATGTTGGAGAGACAAATTTGTCTGAATCAGGGTGGAGGTAGAACAGAAAGTTATAAAGTCCGCATGGAGGCCTTTGCAAATTGCAGAATTACAAGCATTTCTAATTCACTGACGATGAGCATGTTCGATTGACGGTCATGCATAATTAGATAGTTTGAAGGTTGGTTAAGTTTTTTTTTTGGATGAAGACATTTGTTTCCATGGTGATATTAGAGATTGTTTGAAGTATGAGGATGTAGGTGGAGTCGGTAGGCTTGTATGGAAACATAGTACCAAGGTGGAGATTGTTAAATTTCGGTGATATAATATTTCCAAATCGAAGTAGATTTTGAAGATATTTTAAGTCAAGTAAAATTGTGACTCAAATATATTACCTCTTTTGTAGATTTTAGAGCATGATTAAAGAATAGTAATGGTCCCTTTTATTGTATTAAAAAAATGCAAGCAATTATCCACATGGAAATAAATCATTTTGAGAGATGCAAGTGATCAATCAATTCCTTATTCCTTAAGAGATGAAAGTAATTAATTCATCGGGAATTGAGATTTCTTCTCAATTTTAAATTTTTTTTTCTTTGTAATCTTTTAAAGAAATTAATAAAGTTTGTTTGGAGGAAATTATTTGTATTTTTTCTTCACGTTTTATCTCTTTTCAAGTTTAATTGTGTACGAATCTTTGTGATAATCTTAACATACACCACCTGCCTTGCACAGGTGGTAGTAAATTATGTAGGTGGCCAACTTAGCAAAGCTAAGTAGGCTAAGGTTCTAAAAGAACCTTAAAAAAAGGTATATTTAAAAAATAGTAAATGAATATTAAAATGATTTTGAAAAAGGAAAATACTAATTTTGGATAAAATGGAAAGCTTTTTTGAAATAAAACAAGGAACTTTTAGTCAATTAAAATCAAGATACTTTTGGAGTGAGTTATAGGTTCAGAATTCCATTTTGTAATTTAAAGTAACTATATGAAAAATTGAAAAATAATTTGAATAAATCACACATAGAAATCAATTGTATATTATGGCAAATAATTTGAGCAAATAAATTATATTTGGCAATTAAGCTTGATTTTTTGGATTAAATTGTTGTATATTTGAAAGAATAATAATAATGAGTAGAATGCTATTATTAGTTGAAAGTAAAGAAAAAGTATTATGGAAAAATAATTTGAATGAGATGTGTAATCCGAGTCTGTCCATTCGTTGTGGCTGCCAGCATTAACAAATACAATTGTGAAAGAAATATGCCCACTAGTGTTGGCTACTTGCAGTTACAGATTTGATAAGTTATCCCTATATAATAATTAGATTAGATGTGTAAATTTCCAATATATAATAATAGTTTATTTATGCTATAAATTGGAAAATAATTTTGAGGTATAAATTAAACTTTGTAATTAAAATAACTGTTGTATGAAATAATTTGAAAAATGAAAAACCGTGTTTCCAAATTATAAGAGAGAAAACAATTTGGATATAAAATTACATTTTTGTAATTAAAGGATGATTAATGAAAATAAATTAGACAAGTAAATTAAGGTTGGAAATCAATTAGTGAAATAAGATTGTATAAACTTATTACTTTTGAGAAAGTAATAAGTTGCTAGCTAAAGTAATAATTGGTAATTAAATAATCAGATTGGATTTTTAGTATGAATAAACTTCCCAAATTATATTATAAATCGGAAATAATTTGAATGATTAAATTATATTTATCCATTGAATTATGTTGATTAATATTATTTGTTTGGATTAAAATGAGGTAACTGTGCAAAAATAAGTTGTGAATTTAATGTTGCAAGTGTTTCATATAAACAGTATAAATTGAGATATTTTTGGACAAAAAGTTTGTGGTTGAAAAAAGAAAATTGGAAATCAAATAATGGTTTAAATATTTGATTTTAAAATTTAATTGAGATTTTCCAACTGAGTTATGGAAAGTAATATTTGATAAATGTTTTGATTTTTGAAATCACTTTTCGAAATCAAGAATGTGATTTAATGATACTTGGTAATAAATTGTTTATCTTTTAAATGATAAACTTAAATGGGGTTTGATGATAATGGGATAAATGCGGAATAAATCCTGATTCTATATGGGCGAGGCAACATTATTAATGTGTAATTACTATAATTATATATATTGATCATGTTGCCAAAGTGTATTGATTATATGACTAATACATAGTTTATCTTTTAATGATAAACTTAAAATAGAAAGTGACGATAATTGAAATAAGGATAATTTTTTAAACAGTGCTTGACAAAATAACATATTGTAGAAATAGGCATCATAGAAAACTAATTGCAAAACTAGGCCTCGTTTTATTTTCTTCAGTGTTTTATACTTGCGTAATCCAAATATGCGTAAGTGTTAAAAAAAAATTCAAAAATTATATTTGCGCATTCCATAAATGCTCAAGCACAAATTTTTATTTTTTTTAAAATAACACTTGCGCAATCCAAATTTGCGCATGTATAAATTTTTTTTAGCAAAAATACACTTGCGCAATCCATAAATGTTCAAGCACAAATTTTTTTTTTTTAAATAACACTTGCGCAATTCAAATTTGCGCATGTATAATTATTTTTTAGCAAAAATACACTTGCGCAGTCCATATTTGCGCAAAATGAGGCCTATTTTTGTAATAAGTTTCGATTTAGGTCTAAAATTGAAATATGTTTTTTGATTGGGCACTGTTTAAAAAATTGTCCTTGAAATAAATATGGAATAAATCTCGCTTGCTTGTTGGTAAGGCAACTTTGTCATTGTGTGAACAATATTGTTGTGTATGGAATGTGTGGCTGCCTTTTGATGTATGTTAATTATTATTGTGTTTATGTGATATTATCTTTTATATTGTTATTATGCATTGTGTACTCACTTATACGTTAATATTACCCTTAAAAGACGGGTTGGGAATGATGGTAATATGGGATTGCTATTATAAGTGAGTACGATGATATAGGTTCTTATATATATCTAGAATTGCATTTATAGAGATCTTGTGAGACCTTTTGTGCTAGGTGATTTACGGTGAAAATTGTTTAAATGAAACTCAACATTTTTAATACAATAAAGGATAACATCCATCTTAGTTGACTGACCATGGATAGTGTCTCAGGTCTGTGACAAGTTAACTCTATTGTTACTAATCAAATTGTATATTACTCGAGCTTACGTCTGGATACTAAGTGACCCTATTGATAAAATAATTATGATAAAAACAAGTGAAATTGTTAATCTTGTTGTTATTTGAGGTAGCATTGAGATCGTGTGGGGACGCTCATGGCATTTAATGAGTATTTTTCTGTGCATTCATCTCCTAATATTATTGTGTTGTAACATAGTGACAACTATATATTTTGAAAAATCGACATTATATAACAGCACAGGTGTGGACATTAGAGATTGACATGTGTGTTATCATTTTATATTAGTAGATTATGAACGTGCAATATATATCACATACACTATGACGTTGGATGTGCATCATTGGACGTTTAAATTGCTATTGTGCGAGATAGGATTACCATATAATTATGTGTGCTAACTCTATTTTGCAAGTTCAGGTATGATTCCTTGTTTATATGTTTTATATGGACGTTATTGTTGTGTACTAACAGCGTAGACTCATCTAGAGTCGTGTTTGTGTTTATGGAGTGGTCCGACTCTGCCATTGTATTTGTTTGTATTATATATGTACATGCACACGTACACACACATTGTATGCTAATTTTAAGACCTGCGTTTAGAGAGAGAGAAAATGCAGGCCTAACAATATAAATATAACGACGTCACTCATATCAAACATTTTTAGACATGCATTTTCTCTATGTATGTATGTGTATTCTTTTATGACATCTCTTAGGTACTCTTAGATGGATAGCCCAAGGAGATTATAGATTCTTGTGTTATGAGATAGTGCGTACACTATAGATTCTTGTGTTATGAGATAGTGCGTACATGGTGGAGTTTGCAAGAGGCATCTGTACTACTTATATAATATATTCATATTTTATGCACTAAGCATTGCAGAAAACATGTATGCTATGATATAATGTGGATTTTATCCCAATGTGAAATATTGTAAATCAAATTATGGAAATCCAATGTATAAGATGTATATTATATTTCATCAGTTGCGTTTATAGATATATCTTGTATTTATTGTTCGTATATTGTTATATCCTGAGAAACTCCTTCGTGTCATTGCTTTGTGCCGAGATGAGATACGTGTATGTACATATATTGTTTTAACATGTGTCCATATTGCCTCGAGGGAATGTGTAGGATGGAGTAAACATATGGTATTCCATTCCCCGTACTCTAAGATAGTTTTTACTCTCTGGTTGCATGAATTTAGGGGTCGTACGTCACAAGCGGTATAGGGGTCGTGTGTCACAAGCAGAATGAGCAAGGAAATTAACTCCAAAGTCCAAACATGTAATTAACCAAAAGACAATCCAACTTTCCCCAAAATTGATAATTTCAAATAGCGACTTTCAAAATTGAAAATAAATTCTAATGAAGTTGTTCAAAATTAAGTAATCGGTATGGATTTAATTTTTTCATAAATGGAAATTTAAACTTGAACTTTGATCCTCCTTTTTTAATCATGACAAAATGCAAACAACGTTAGATTTTGAAAAATGAAGAACTTAGTGAACATGTTTTTTTTTGAACAATTTGATGATGGGTTGTTACCTCTTGATTAGGTAAATTAATATCACTATTTTTTTTTAAAACCGGTAGTTTTAATTTTGAAAAATGAGCTAAAAACTTTATATAGTGAATATGAAGATGAATCTCAATCAGTTATTACATTTACCTCAGTCTTAATAAAGAAAGCCATTATGTGTTCTTTAGAAAATTCTTTTTTAATCCAAATTTGCACTCCCTTATAGATACGTGTAAGATGATTTTTGGACCCTAAACATTTTCTCATTTACTCAAGAATGAGATTAACCCATTAATTTATAGTTACTGATTCACTGGCTTTTTAATGACATAACTTCTAATGTTCTATCAAATAATATTGCATTGATGTAAGTTGTGACATTTTATTTCATTTTTAAATACTTTACCTATAGTAACTGTGAGGACAATGTTTAACTCTAATGCGAAGGGACTTGCATTAATAATTTGCATAATAAATTTCGAATTCAGCATTATTATTTTTTCAAATTTGCATTTGTAATTGCATTTGTTCTGCATGTAGAATAATACGCATCATATATCGACATCTTTGCATCAATGACATGGTATTATAATTGTTTCTTGCATGAATATTCTTTTGAAAATGCATAATTCTTCAAATATCTTTGAAAACTGATTTTACAAATAGGTAGATATTTTGTATATAATCTCTATTTAATTGAAAATTTATGTAGTCGTTCTTTTGGATCAAAGATAAAATAAAAGGTTCATGTTATAATTGATAATAGAAAATTACATACAAATTGATGATAATTGTGTGCTTTATTCTATATTGTATTGTTGTTGTATTAATGTATTTTTTCAATCTTTAAAGCTAAAAAAAATACAAAGATGATTTTACATTGCTCGTTGTACCTCAAAAGTAAATTCTCAAGAATTTCGAACACTTGCTGAAGAAAATAACATAGATATGCACAACTATTAATTTGTCCCATGTTCATCCAAGTGTCCATATTGGTGATGTATAAGTGAAACGTTTTGACCTCATTTAATGAGTTGGGTATAATAATTTAAAAGGAATAAGTAATTGACATTTTAGTATTCTTCTTTGTTTTGTAGAAGCAATTTGTTATACGATTATGTATGAAAATTCAACTTTGCAAACTTTTAACATTCAATATAAAATACAGTTCGTAATTGCACTATGATAACAATCAAAACAACTAATTGATCTATAGTCAAGAGTAATGTAGACTTGGTTTTTGAAACTTGTAATGGTTGAACTCAATTTCCAGATTTTCCCAAAAATACACATACCCTATAATGATGTACTTGTTCGAAGTTTAACTGATAATGTCATAATGCATTTGGATTCTTTTAATCATCATAGCATAATGCATTTGAATTCTGTGGATAGTACCCATTAAAAATCCTCATGATACCATTTGTCCAATTAGACAGTTATGAACTGAACAACTCATTGCATATGTCCAATCAACATGTTTCCTACGAAAATAGGACAAAAAATATATATTAACAAATAAAAGATCTAATGTTGAGTATTTGATAAACATAATATTTTGCACATTTTATATTGTGTAATGCTTATTTATAGATTTAATGTCTATGATGCATTATTCTAAAATATTTTTGTGTTTTTATTTTAAATTACGTATTTGCAGCAGCAGCACTTAAAAGATTCAAGATCCATTCAAACTAATAAAAAATTGCTTTAAGTTGCAAAAGAGTTGCTCAAGCGGAAAATCCAATCTAAAGTATGGCCAACATTTTAGAATTGATCAACCAAACAAAGATATTTTCACAGCAATATTACAACAATGATATGGGAATCAACAAGTGCACTTAAGCTAGAGTCAAGAGTACCCACGAAAAGAATGGTTCTGGTGCATTTGGCTTCAAAACGTGCAAACAGTGGACTGATACATGCTAAATTTTTGAAAATTGTTGCAAATATCTTCGCATTTTGAAATCTGCTATGCTTTCTATAAATATCACCCACTAGTCCACTGAAAGCTATCTCGGACTAGCTTTAGTTTAATGGTAGGAGTTTAATTTTTAGTTTATATCTTTGTTTTATTTGTTTTTACCAACTAGACTAACATTGATAAATCTGGTTAATTCAACATTTTTTGTTCTTTGTTATTTAATTTACTTACGATATAATAGTTTTGTCAAAAGATAAAGTATAGTTTTGTTTGTTTTGTTTAATGGTGTTTTTCTTCTCTAATTTACATGCATTTTGTTGTAACTTCGATTAAGTTCTCTTGCAAATTTTTATTTCTTTCATTAAATTATTCCCAGTTAATTTTGCAGTTGCAGTAATTACTCTGCTTTTGTATAACTAGTTTGAAACCCTAAAAACCCAAGTTTTCACATAACTCGTATGAGGATCTTTAACAAATATTTCAAACTGCTTATGAAACCGATTCATACTCACACACACTACAAAAGTGTGTCTACTAGCGTATTTATTATAATTGTGATTTCAAACATTAATTTGTTGATCGCATTAGAAAAAGAAAAAAGTTTGATTTTTTTAACTATTTTAAAACTACTATGTTAACTTATTTTCTTGACACAATAGAGAAAACAACAGCATATGAAGAATAAAACAAATTGATTTAATCAAAAATGATGTTTAGAGATGAATATTTATGATCATGAACCTTTATAACAAATATTTAGAATGGTCTTGAAAATAAAGTAAAATATTATTTCGTAGAAAATTATCTGTGTAAAGTCCAATACTATAAAGTTGATATTCTAATAAGTCAATGAAAATGATCGGAGAGGTGTGCCAATAAAAATATAGAACTAGAACTTCATATATCGTTATTCTTTGAGATTAGAAATAATCAATACATCCCCTCAAAAAAAAAACATCGTGGCAAACTGTGTTTTGACTAAAAGAACCTACACTTTTTGTTCAAACCATCATATTTAACTACCACATGCAAAGCACGTGTCAAACTACTGTGTTTAAAGGTTTCACGAGCATCGATATCACATAACTCGATGAAAATAAGACAAAAAGAGAATCGTATGTTCATCTATGTATTACTCAAAGAAAAAATATTCGCAAAATTTTATTATCTTTTTCACTAAAACACATAATATCCAAAATCTTAAACGTTCAAGATGATTAGTATGATATCAAGATGACTAACAAAACCTTTTGTTAATGTATTTAAGTCAATCTAAATTTATTGTATGTAAAAACAATAATTTAGCTATTCAATTGGCATAATTTCAAGCTCAAAAAAATATTGTACATAGTTGTCATCGATGCATATAAAATGCACGTCTAGCGCTTTGAATATTCAAAGCAAGGTGTATTTAAAAGGAAGTGCATATGATGCATGGCTTAAGAGAATATGAAGAGGCATAGGGCAGATGAAAGACGTCTTTCAATTTTGATTGTTAATTTTACTAATATTAACTGTTTAAATTTTAGAGTACACAAAAAAAAGTCAACTATTATAGCATCCCTAATGAACAATATCATACAAAATCACAAGAAAATAGTAAAAGGAGATACTCGGAAACAATTTACTCAAACTAAAAAGTAATCTTTATTTATAATAAATTAAATATAATATATACATGTGTGTGTACATATATTTGTGTGTGTGTGTCTATACACACACACGTATGCATATCTTATTATGAGTAATATGCTCCATCCGTTAATTTAAGCTATTTAAGAATATAGCCTGTTAGTGTTAAAAAATAGGCTAAATTGTATGTTAATTATTATTACTTTGCATCAATTTTACCAATAATGTAACAAACATGAATGAAATTACTCACTTGATTGCACTCATTTGTAACATTAGTTCATAATACAAATGTATAAATAAATCCAACATAATAAGCTTAAAACATAAAAACAACATCAATTTTCTAGTAATTACAGCCTTACTAGAGTTTGATGTAACTAACTGACTACATTATCCATTATAAAAAGAAGAAGAAAATAGCACAACAAAGAAAATTGGTAACATCTAATCACAATAGTTCCGTATTAATGGTTTTATCAATTTATGCTATGAAGATTTTAATAAACCTTTGTCAAAAAATTATGTGGTTATACTTCAGTTGAATTAATTCCATTTGTTGTGCATAACACAATATTCGTTACTTTTCATAAATTGAGCATAAATTTTAAAGGATACGCATCATATGTAATGCCTTTAATGGTTACCTACACTCATAATTTGAGTTTTGTTTCTTTCTCCGCGAGATAATTACAATAAATTAAGAAATTTTCCTTTCTTCGATACGATTTCATTTTAACTGCCACATGCTAGTTTAGGCATGATTAGTTAAAGAAAACATACCTTTAGGTATCTAAAAGCAAATTATCATCCACTTTTATGTGTATCAAAAATGTAGTTGAAGACTAAATAATCAGTTCCTGAGGATAACATTTTTAGCTTAGAACACATCTAATAACATCCACACAGATCATAGATCTGAATTATATTACAATATACAAATATGTATACACTTTCAATAGTGATTGGTCCTTAAAATTCAAGTAATTATTTTTAGGATGTATGCAGAGCACAACTGTATGTCATGTGATAAACTGCAGAAATCCTATCAAAATAAAAACTAACAATAAGAATTAACATTGGCAGCAAAAAGGCTTTGAAATAGCATAACAGAAAAAATAAGGGCTTAAGGACAAAGGGAGAATGGATACATACGTTCTGTTTGACGGTGCGAATAATTTGAAGACGAAGGTTGTCAAAATCTCCGTCGTCTTTCAGTTTTGTAATCACTTCTTCCGCCGTTGGCCGCTTTGAGCTCCTCTCCTCCATTTCCTGTCGACTTTTATAGTTTTGATATCAAGGTGAATTTGATGAAAGCAGTGGATATATCTAGACATTTAATAAAATTACATCATCCGCCTAAATAGTTCTCTCGCTCGACTTATTCTATCCTCTCTCCTCTGAGTCCTTTTAATTTGTCAAAGTAATGACTCTTCACTTTATATCTTTCTTTAAACGACAAAGTCCATATTTCTCCTTCCAACTCCTTCATAATGATTTTTTTTTTTTTTTTCATTCTTCTCAAGTGTGCTACTATTGACATTCAAACAAATACTTCAGACTTTTTCAGTAGATACATCAACGGTTAAAATACTTGAATTTGGGCCACCATTAAAATTTTGATTCTTTACATCTTAACGTCAGCTGTTATTTTATTTTAAGTAATCAGGCATCCAAATATACCAAAACACTACACTACAGTTTTCCTTCCTTTTTCATCAACAAATTCATTTGTTTTTAAAGCATAAAAAAAATCAAATAACATACACAAAAATTGAAAATAAATAATAAATTTTATTTTTTTCATCTGTATTTTGGACGAAGAAATTTTAACTAAGTACTTGATGATTAAAAAATAATTTATCAAATTAGCTTACATGTCTTTTGAAGCATTTGATTTATCATCTTCTTCTATAATCTAACTATCAAACACTTTTTCATTCTAAATGACAAGTGCATTATCAATTAATTGTGAATGGTATCCATCATCTAACAACTAAAAAAAGCAAAGAAAAAATATAAAGAAAAATAAGGCATAAGCGTTAATGATTAAACATTACAACTCGATAATTTACATTGAGATTTTCGATTGCAACGTTATCAAACTTTATATCCTCCAAATTTGTCTTGGCAATGAGATAATTAAACTCATCCTAAAATAACAATAAAAAACCTTAAACAACAAATCTAAAATTCAGATATAGAAGAAAAATAAACATTAAGAAACAAAATGTAAACTAAGCTCTTTGCGTTCATTAAAATTAGGATCATCCGTTGAATATTCACTTGGTTTCATATATTAAACAAAAAGAGATTTTTTATTTTGCTTTAGAGTATGAATTTTTCTTCTTCTAATGAAGTTTTTGATAGTGTACGTGAATTTTTCTAAAGGAGATGAAATGGCTACGGTTGTTTAGGGTTAACTGAAAGATTTTGGTGGCCATAAGCATATGAAAAATATTGATAAGTAATAAAATTTAATTGGTAGCCAAAAGCATTATCTTGAATGTCAATAGCAGCACACTTTTTTTATTTAATGCTTCATCGGTGCATGTTAATTTTTTTTTAAAGGGTAAAACAGGCCCAAGGCCCAAACTAAACCGGGTAGAAAAAAATCTTACCCGCCTATACAACAAACTTACATCGCTCATTACAACTCTAGCCGCTCACTCAAAACACAATTACACTTTCCATTCGAAAACTTCAAAACCCTAGAAAATTAGGATTTCTTCAATTTGAGGCGATCTTTCAAACTTCGAACTTTTATTAGATGTGATTGCTTCAAGGGGATTTCCAAATCCTCTCCATGCTATTATTAACAACAATCGACTTAGAATCAAAGTTTATGTCTCTGAATGTGAGAATGGGATTTTCAACCCTCGAAAATCGACACTAATACGTCCACTGTATTCACGTGCCGATTATCCAAGTGCTGGAAAAACCGATCATTAAGGTAAAAAGAAAAATAAAGACATAACAGAATCGTACACGAATAGAATAAATATATTATTTCAATATATAATCTTTACAACGGAAATTTTAAATACATACATCAGATTCCATCCTAATATCAGCCTGAACAGTTATAAATATCTATCCCTACTAGTGCTGAATACAAACAGTAAACAAATGCAGCGAAAATGGAAATGGATAATTATCTACAGAGGAAACTCCAGCTCCTGCTCCAAGCACTTCCAAAATGTTCCAAGCTAGACCTGAACTACTTGGCTGCTCGAAAAAATAGGGCACCCAGAGTTTAAGGGGAAAAGAAAATAAACTCCCAGTCAGTCATGAGACTAGTGTGAGAAAACTCAAAACACGAATGTTTATTAAAACAAAGGGCATTTCATAAGACCACGCCGCTCATAAACATGGACGGTTTTTTACCTTATGATAACTAAAACATTGCTACGTAAAATTAGAGATATTATTTCTAATGACATTCTTTGAAAACTCTTTCAAATAAATATATATAATCTTAGGCAAAATTGTTACATTTATTAAATTCCAGCATAATAGATTTACAACTAAAACCGTAAAGGCTCGTACTCGAGAATGAAATTTCTTACAATGACAACCTCTACCAACACAAAAACGGCCTACCTTTACCATAGATAGTACCGAATATGTCATCATCACGGTCGTTCCTAACCTATCCATGACTACAGCATACATATTCAATGTTTTTAAAGCATTTGCCACTTTGGTTCCTAAAACTGCCAAACCGCGATGTTTTTAAAAACTTGATTTGGACATAACTCAAATTCTATTCAATGAAATATTGATTTTTCTTCTTCATGTGAAAACTATAGTACAAGCCTTTACGTTTTATTCATGTTTAAAGAGGTTTAACTATTCTATAACACTTTTATAATTCATATAGGAAAGTGATTTCCTTTGTGTAAATTCGACGTGTATTTAACATGAATCACGACCAAACAAACATATTTTCACATCCAAAACATGATGATCAAACATAAAAAATAATCATAGCAAATATTATATATCATCACATAATTTATAATAAATTAGCGAAGTAATTCTCACCTTAATTGGTTTCTAGATTTGCTAAATTTGACTATGGCTCTGCTATCACCGCACCAAAGCTTATGAAATCAACCCTACGACCCTTGGAAGTGTACTACCTATGCTAGAGAGGGTGGATGCTCAGCCTTGAGAGGTGATGGAGGGTGGCTATGAGTTTTGAAGAGTTGTGAAGGATTTTGGCACTTGATTTTGAGGTAGTAGCAACATAGCTTATATATATATATATATATATATTTGAAATTACTTTGTCATAACTTTGCTAACTTTTTTTCAAGGCTTGAAAGCCATTAAAGAAGATCTATTAGAGCTCAAGAAGAAGGAGGAAGAAAAAGATAAATGGTGTGAGAATAAGTGAGGGGTAGGGTGTTATTTATAGCATTTTGGAAGCTTAACACTTAAGTAAAAGCGAAAATATCTCCCAACATCATCATGCACCCCTCCTATCACCCCTTAGCTATGACTTCCCCCTCCCACGTGTCACCCCATGTGCCACTGCATGAGCTTGTAAGTGATGATGAGTTTTGTTTTGATTTGGTTAAGTAAATATCATGATATTTATAACTTTTTATTGGGAACAATGAAACTTCGGTTGAGTCGTGTACGTTGTCACTCTCTTGAAGACGTTTCGACTTCTGCTCGAAGGTGCAAAGCAGTTTTGAAAAAACAAACACCGCCGCCTCTAGGATAAAACAACCTCTTTAATCTGAAAAATATCAATATGTTTGCACTGACAAAGTTGATTCTGATTTGCACTCTAAAATACTGCTCAAGGTGTTTAGTTTTGTTGAAAGAAGAAGAAAAAGAAAAATGTCTGTTATTCTTACCATTTCTCTTCTGTCTATCTATGATTTAAATAGGAAGAATGGAAATTGTATACGTTACTAAAGTGATGGAATGTTAATGGATTTTAATTTGTTCTTGTTTAAAACAATATTGTAATGCCATTAGCTTTTGTAACGGCTCAATAATAATGTCACATAAATATATTACAGTTGTGCAAGTGTAACGGCTCAATTATAATAATGATTCATAAATATATTACCGTTATAAACTTGCAATGGCTCAATTATAATAATGATTCATAAATATATTACCATTATAAACTTGCAATGGCTCAATTATAATAATGGTTCATAAATAAATTACCATTAACATGTTTTTTATTTAATTTTTTTAATAAATTCACTTCATAAACAAAAATATTTCCAACAATCCCCCACTTGAATTTTAAAAAAATATATTTTTCGAGCAGTTTCTGAAAACATAAGATTGTGCATAAACAAAGGTGTCTTTCGACTTGAACCTTTGCATAGTGGATAGGATTCAGTTTTTACTATAGTGACACGTAGTCTTGAACTCTATTCCTAACATCAGACCACACACAATCTTTCTAGAGTGCAATCAAATAAGCCCGTGCATTTATGGTCATGCATGTCTATCCCAGTTTAGTGAATGCTCTAGAAATTTTGCCCAAAACTCCATAGGAAACGGCTACATTTCCACATTCATACATGTGAGTCTATCAAGAGTACTCCTGAAGGTAGGTACTCCACTCCAAATAGAGTATAGATCTCACTAAGAGTTTCTATTAACTCATCCTCTAATCACTTCAGGAATACATGCTTCTTAATATAAAAATAGCATGTTCAACTAATATCACTTCACAACTTGTTCTTACCCATTGAACCTAGTTCTTGGGATCTCTAGTCATTAGGTCGGGTTACCATTGTGTGTGACTCAACAATCTAAGGGCAATAGTCTCATTCTTTTAGAAGTTCTAAGGACTTTCTCTCTGGCCAGTCCTTTCGTCAAAGGATCTGCCAAATTCCCATCACCACGTATGTGATCCACTTTAACAGCACCTAAAGAGAGTAGCTCTCTAACAGTACTATACTTACGACGTATCTGTCATCTCTTACCATTGTAATAATGGTTCTGTACTTTTGCAATAGTTGTGGTATTATCGCAATGGATCGACACAGCTGGTATCGGTTTTCCTATAAAGGAATCTCAGCTAGCAGATTTCTTAAGTACTCTACTTCTTCACTAGCTGTGGATAGTGCTATTATCTCGGACTCCATAGTAGACTGAGCCAAAATAGTCTGTTTCTTGGATTTCCAAGAAACAGCTCCTCCAGCAATGCTAAAGATATAGCCACTGGTTGCTTTTGAATCATCAGATAAAGTATTCCAGTCTGCATCGGTGTAACCTTCAAGGACAGCTGGAAATTTTTTATAATGTAACCCAAGGTTCATGGTTCGTTTTAGGTATCTCATGACCCTCTCAATAGCGTGCCAATGCTCTATACTAGGTCTACTAGTAAACCTACATAATAATCCCACGACATAGGCAACGTCGGGTCCAGTACAATCATTGGCATACCGAAGGCTGCAAATGATGCTCGCATAATCAGACTGTCTTACACCTTCACCAGTGTTCTTAAATAGCTTTAAACTAGGATCATATGGTGTACATGTAGGTTTACAGTCAAAGTAATTGTATTTCTTTAGAATCTTCTCGATATAATGAGATTGGTCCAAAGAAAGTCCCTTTTCGGACCTAGTAATCTTAATACCAAGGATTACACTTGCTTCACCTAGATCTTTCATATCGAAATTGGCACTTAACAAAGATTTAACAGAGTTTATGGAATGAATGTTTGATCCAAAAATAAGTAGGTCATCTACATACAGACATATGATAGTACAAATGTCATTCTCAGATTTATAGTAAATGCATTTGTCACTTTCATCAACTTTGAAACCATGTGAGATTATTAAGTTATCAAATTTTTCATGCCATTGTTTAGGTGCTTGTTTTAAGCCATATAATGATTTATCTAACTTGCAAACTTTATGTTCTTGACCATGAACTACAAATCCTTCAGGTTGGTCCATATAAATTTCCTCTTCTAATTCACCATTTAAAAAGACATTTTGAACTTCCATTTGGTGTATTATTAATTATGAATAGATGCAAGTGAAACTAGTACTCGAATGGATGTAATCCTATTTACAGGTGAAAAGGTGTCGAAAAAGTCTATATTTTCTCTTTACTTAAATCCTTTAGCTACTAAACGGGCTTTATATTTATCAACTGTGCCATCAAGTTTTAATTTCTTTTTAAGTACCCATTTACAGCCTATAGAATTACAACCAGGTGGTAGATCTACTAAGTGTCAAGTCTTATAGGATTCCAAAGAATCCATTTCATCATTTATAACCTCTTGCCAAAAATCGGCATCTAAGGAAGATAAGGCCTCTTAGAGGTTTAAGGGATCCTCCTCTATAGTAAAAGCACAAAAATTTGACCAAAATCTTTTATGGTTCTTGCTCTTTTACTTCTTCTAGGTTACATTTTCAGAAGACTCATTAATTTCTGTTCTAATAGGCATGGTGTTACTTGATGTGCCCCCACTATTCCTCAATTTAAAAGGAAATCTAGATTCATAAAAATTAGCATCATTAGATTCTATTATATTATGTGTATTCAGGTCATAAAATATATATGCTTTGCTATTAATAGCATAGCCAATAAATACACATTCATATGCTCTACTTGCTAATTTTATTCTCTTAGGGTCTGGTATACGAACATATGTCAAACATCCCCAAGTTCTAAAATAAGACACATTTTATTTATAATTTCTTAAAATTTCAAATGCTGAGATTTTACTTTTTAATTTAGGGATCCTATTCAATACATAGCATACAGTCAATAAAATATCCCCACACCAATGTTTTGCTGCACCCGAATTCAATAAGATAGCTACAACTAATTCGATAAAGGTTCTATTTTTTCTTTCAGCTTTACCGTTCATTTCAGTTGAATAAGGTGTGGTTCTCTCATGAATTATATCATTTAATTTATAGAAATCAAGAAATAAACTAGACTCATATTTTGTTCCACTATCACTATGAAGTCTCTTAATTTTCTTATTAGACCGATTCTCAATTTCAGTTTTAAATGATTTAAACATATCAAATGCATCACTTTTATTTTTCATATAAGTAAAATCAGAACAGTCATAAAAAAAGTGATAAAGTAACTGTGTCCATATCTAATCAAAGTTCCATCAAGCTCACATATATCAGAATGAATCAAATCTAAAGGTTCAGAAACTCTATCAACTGATTTATGTAGTTTCTTAGTGATTTTTGCTTGACTACAAAATTCACATTTATCGAAATCAGTTTGTGACATTTTAGGGATAAGATCTAAGGTGCTCATGTTATGAATTATATGTTTATTCACATGACATAATCTAGAGTGCCAGATATTAAAATCACACAACATATAAGCAGAAGCAGACATTTTATTACATTCAACATTCGGTTTAAACATACCATCAGTTTCATAACCTCTACCCACAAACATACCATTCATAGTGATGGTGTACATATCAGCCCCAATAGTCTGTGTAATACTAGCCTTATTAAGAAGATAACTTGAAACAAGATTCTTTCTCATCTCTAGAGCATGCATTACGTCCTTCAGAATGACGGTCTTCCCAGAGGTAAACTTCATCTCTACGCTTCCAATCCTAGCAACAATAGTGGTGTGAGAGTCTCCCAACAACACTTTCTTGTTCTTAGTCTCCGTGTATGTTTTGAACATAGCACGGTCATAGCAGACATGGCGTGTAGCACAAGTATCTACCCACCAACCCTCTGATCCCCCAACAAGGTGAATCTGATCAGTAATCATAGTCGTTAGAGGCTGCTTAGTCGGGTTAGCCTGCGGTGCAGGGCCTGATCTGTTCCTACAGTTGTGTGCCATATGACCTGGTTTTCCACAGTTGTAGCAAAGAAACAACTGTCCAGAGTCATTCTTTTAGGGTGGTTTCTGTTTGTTGTAGTTTTGACTAAGCTTGCGGTTCTGATTCTTAAAAATTTTAGGATTTGGTTTCAAGACTGTAGCTTTCTTAGTGTTGCCTATAATAGCAAGCATTTTTTCCTTCATATCTTGTTTACGTGATTCCTCCTCAATACGGAGGCGAGTTATCAAGTTTTCTAAAGAAAATTCTTTAATTTTATGTCTCAGATTATTCTTAAACTCCTTCCAACTAGGGGGGAGTTTATCTATCAAAACAGCAACTTGGAATTGTTCATCAATAACCATACCTTCGAAGACGGTCTCATGAGCTATTTTCTGAAGTTCATGAGGCTGCATCTCTACTGACCTATCGTCCGTCATATGAAATTTGAGGTAGCGGCTGACAGCATATTTCTTTGCTCCAGCTTCTTCTGTATCATACTTCTTTTGCAGCGCCTCCCAGATTTCCTTGGCTGTCTTGTCCGAATTGTAGTAGTCATAGAGATCCTCGCTCGGGCCATTGAGTATGAAGTTCTTGCAGAGGTAATCCTGCTATGTCCAATTCTGCAATTTTTGGTTTTGTTCCTGCCAGATCTGCAGTTGTTGTGCATCGGTTTTAGCGGGCTTCTCTGGTACTGTCGGCTTTTCTACAGTGAGCATACCAGCCACCTTCCTCATCATCAGAAAAAATTCCATCTGTTGCCTCTAGTGCTTGAAATGGAGGCCCTCGAATCTGAAGGGCGCAGAAGCGACCATGGGGACCTGAAACATTAAGGTCGGTGCAGCATCATCAATAGTTGCAGCATAAGTCATTGTTGTCTGGATCGTCTTCAAATTGTTGGGAACAATGAAAGTTCAACTGAGTCGTGTACGTTATCACTCTCTTGAAGGCGTTTTGGCATTCTGCTCGAAGGTGCAAAGCAGTTCTGAAAAAAAACACTACTGCCTCTTGGATAAAACAGCCTCTCTAATCTGAAAAATATCAACCTGTTTGCACTGACAAAGTTGATTCTGATTTGCACTCTAAAATACTGCTCAAGGTGTTTAGTTTTGTTGAAGGAAGAAGAAAAAGAAAAATGTATGTTATTCTTACCATTTATCTTCTGTCTATCTATCATTTAAATAGGCAGAATGAAAATTGTATACGTTACTAAAGTGATGGAATGTTAATGGATTATAATTTATTATCATTTAAAATAATATTGTAATACCATTAGCTTTTGTAACGGCTCAATAATAATGTCACATAAATATATTACCGTTGTGCAAGTGTAATGGCTTAATTATAATAATGATTCATAAATAAGTTACCGTTATAAACTTGCAACGGCTCAATTATAATAATGATTCATAAATATATTACCGTTATAAACTTGCAACGACTCAATTATAATAATGGTTCATAAATAAATTACCATTAACCTGTTTTTTATTTAATTTTTTTAATAAATTCACTTCATAAACAAAAACATTTCCAACACTTTTACCTTGTGTAAATGATTAATGTACATGGTAACTTCTTATATGTATATTTATGTGTATATGTGTGTTATGACATGTATGTATGCATATATATGTCATATGTGACAACCCATGGTGCAACGTTCGATTACAACTTCCGTTCGTCAAATCGTTGCGAATCCGAGATCCGATTTCTGGTCGTATTTTTACTTTTCTGTTAAATTATATATTTGTAAACAAATCTTGAAAATATATTCCTTATCATTTTAGAATAATTAAAATGTGCTCATTTGAATTATTAGACCATATAAATCAATATTTAAACAAGTGTTGCAAAATTTCGCCATTGAACTACCAGAGCGTAACGGATTTTGTATTCTTTCTAAAACAAGTTTATATATTTATAAAACTATCATAATCAATTATTATCA
Organism: Allium fistulosum; assembly: GCA_030737815.1. NCBI lineage: Eukaryota > Viridiplantae > Streptophyta > Magnoliopsida > Asparagales > Amaryllidaceae > Allium > Allium fistulosum. Next base: position 424,818,658 of record CM060908.1, read on the forward strand.
TTATATAATAATTAAAATGAATTATTATCATTTTAAAACAATTATTTGATTATTTAAACTTAACTTAAAATTCCAGAAAATATATAAAAGTGATTATATCCGTGATGATGTCATAAATATATTTTATTTTTAAAAATAAAATAAATAATTTTTATTTCATATTCTTACTTAGATGGATAAATAAGTGTATATATCCAGTTCCGTTCACTTTAATACTGAGAAAATCTCTATTTTCCCTAAAATGGATTTCCGTCGTTTTTCTGATTGAACCCCCAAATATCCATATTTGTTAATATACCTTTAAAACAACTTTACCATCATTATTTATGGTTAAAAATATTATAATTTTTGTTTTAATATCTTGTATTTGAATATTTCAAATATAAATATAATTTATCAAAGTGATAAATTTACGGTCGTTACACTGAATTTGTTCAAGCTTTTGAGGCCACTAGCAGTTTGCATCTTTTGACTTAGAAGTTTGCTGCTTTCTCCCCTATTCCATACAAATAAGTGGTAGACTTGGTTGTTAAGCTTAATTCTATTGTAGCTTTCGCCTAGTCCTTGGTTGTTAATTTCGAGTTGTAAATTTATGTTTTTATAGTAGAAATTCCATCTCCTCTGGCATAAAATTGGGTGCGCGGTAGCTCCTACCCAAATCATGTAATATAGCGTGAAAATTAGTGTTAAGTGATTAAGCGATTCGGATTTGGTGCGAGAGGTCACAAGTTCGAAACTTGCGTAGCGTGATTCGAACGTTTATTGACATGTGATATGTTGTCCCAATGACATGTCGTATATAAAGTACCATTTCAAAAAAAAATAGCGTGAAAATTAGTGTTATTCCGTAGATTATTAACTGATAGAAAATAATGATTATTAACAAGTGCTTGTTGACTTCCCTTGTAGGAGTTTCTCTTGAATTTGGTATTGGAATGGCCGCCTCCAGCAAAGATGCCATCGAGATTGGATCTACTCACCTCTAGTCACATTTGACATGTGCATAGCACCGTGTTGAAAAGTTTTGCCACGGGAAATGTCGGAATTGGCTTTCCCGCTTTGTAAGTATGCCTCCACCCTTTCCTAGTAGTTATCCAGATCATGTATGGTTAAGGATTGGTTCTGTGATTCGGTGTGATCTTTCTCAGCTTTATGATTTAGTATTTGACAATCTGTTTCTATATTTTTCCATATGTGGATGCTTTCTCTTTCCTTATTTGTGTGTAATCTTGCATTTCTCTCTTTCCAGATATGATAAATAGTTGTTGTTAGTATAATATCGACTTTGTTGTACTCTTTTGATATAAATTTGAATCTTTGCTAAATATGTTGAATACTTATTCTAATGTTGTGCAAAGAGGCATATTGATTGAGGTTGGGTTATTTTCTGCAATATACCAAATATGTCTTGAGTAGATGCAATTAAAGAATATATGTTCTATTGTTTCTGATTCTGTTTTGCAAAGGAGACATTTAATTTCTCCAATTTTGCCCCATTTGTTGCATCTGTCACTTGTAGGTAGTCTATTTAACAAAGCAAAGTAAGTACGATGTGCCATTTTTCGGCAGTTTGCCCTATTTCATATTGTTTTATATCAATCTACTTCTGCACCTTTGACATAATCCCATGTATTTTTAAAAGAAAATTTTCCTTTTGAAGTAAATTTCCAACTCCAGTTGTCTTTAATTATGCTTGAATCTATTTCAATTCTTTCTATGGCTTCTCTAAATATTGAAGCTGTTGGATGTAAATTGGTATTCCATTCGCAATTTTATATGATGTTTTCAACTTTTGCATTTGTTTCTCCAAATTGCAGTAATTAGACCAGCTTAATAAATTTACCAAAGAATTACCTTTGATCCAAGGATCAAACCAGAGGCTGGTTGTTTTTCCATCTTTGAATTTCCTTTCAATCATTTTTATTCTAATTTCTCTACAGTTTAAAATATTTTTCCAAGAATTAAAATAATGCTTTTCCATTGGCATGGTCCAGCATTTTTTTTCACATACTTTTCCTTCATCATTTTCCCTAAGGTGATTCTCCATCTAAAACTTTCCAAAATAATTTTAGATGACAGGCCAAACTTAGATCTTTGAAGCTTCTTAATCCCAATCCCCTTGATTTTCTTGATTTGCAGACAGTTTCCCATGAAACTTTATGATGTTTTCCTTTCCATATGAAGTTTGCATACATTTTTCTCAATTTTTTGAATTGTTTTTGCTAGAATATTATGTGTTTGCAACCAGTACATGATAATAGCTATGATGACAGTGTGAATTAGTTCTAATCTTCCAACTAGAGAAAGCAATTTGCTAGACCATCCCTCTAATCTGTTTTGTAAAATATCATAAAGCCTTGCACAATCTTTGTCATTGATTTGATTCATAATAAGAGATAGTCCTAGATATTTTACTGGCAGTAATCCTTCCTGAAATTTTAGTATTTTCAGCATTTTTGACTTTCTGGTGCAAATTTTCTTTTACCCTCATTGATTTCAAGACCAGCATATTCTTTCAACCTTCCAAAGATATTAGCCATGGTACTTACACTCTTCTTATTTGAATTTAAGAGTAATAATAAGTCATCAGCATATAATAAATGAGTTATAAATGGCTTCACTCTATTTGTGGTTTTTATATTTCCATTTATTTGTACCACTTCTATTTGTATTGATAAATATTCCATTACAATGGTGAATAAGTAAGAAGAAAGAGAATCTCCTTGCCTTATTCTCCTATTGCTATGTATAAAACCACAAGTAGAACCATTTATAAGTAATGTGTAAGTGACATGCAATACATTCTCTAAACAAATTACAAAATTTATCATTAAACCCGAGCTGTTTCATCATATGCAATATAAAATGCCTATTTATTCTATCAAAAGCTTTGTGCAAGCAAACCTTAATGCACATTTTGTTTTTACTGCCTTGATTAAAGTTTCTACTTATTTCATATGCAAGCAAAGTGTTCTCTATAATTAATCCCCCTGGAATGAAGGCACTTTGATTTTTAGAAATGATATATTTTAGAAATACTTTAATTCTAACACAAAGAATTATTGCGATGATTTTATATATGAAGTTACAATAGGCTATATGTCTATAATCCCCTAAGTCATATCATTTAAGGTTAATTAATATTTTAATGGTGCGTCCACCAGGCGATTTTTTTCTCATCGCGCTTACTTTTCTCGTGACCTCGTTTGACCCCCCTTTCTTCACCGTCCGCCTCGTTTCCCCCTCCCCTCCTTCTCTTCTCGCTTCTCATGCCTGCGTCCTCCTCTTCTTCCAAATCCTCCTCTTCCTGTACCAGATCTGGACGTTTGTATAATTCAGCTGACCGCGTTCATACGATGCCTCTGCTCCTTTCTCAATCAAATTTCCCTCTGTTGTGCTCTTCCTCGCTTAGTTCCCCTGTTATTGCTTTGACTGGTGGGCCACTGGTAGTGCCAAGTTCTGGTACCGTCCAATCTTCTGCTATTGTCGTTACTTTAACCTTGAATGCGTCCGTGGATTGTGGTGTTTGGTGTTTGGGTACTGGCCTTTCGAAGGTTTGTTCTTCGTCGGCCGATGTTGGTGTGGTGGGTGGGTTGTCTGATTGTTCAGTTTCAGCCTTGAAGAATGACAACCCTGGATATGGAGTATGCCCAGCTAATGTTTGTGTTAATGCCAAGTTTAATTTGGCAATGGAAACTTCAGATTTAGCTTCTACTGACTTGTCTCGTAGCCCCCTCTGTTGCTATTCATAATGGTGTTGCTGCCCATTTTGAGCAGCATGCTTCCTCAATCCCTTGCTGCACAAAACCATGGTCATCTCTTTTCACATCCCTTCCCTGTAATGCGGGCATCTACAAACCAATCGATTTTGAAATTGTGAAGGAAAACGGAGTAATGATTCCTCCACCTAGTGTGATGCAAGTGGGTTTGGATTACTGGTCGGGATATTTGGTTGGTTTCTTTTTGGATCCTAATCACCTTCTTTATGATGCGGCTAAAGTTTTCCGTAGGGCTTGGAAACTTTGTGGTGATTTACATGTTTTGTTGGTTGACTCCATGTATTATCTTCAGTTTTCCTCCTCCGAGGAATGCCGGCATGTCCTAGAGGCCGAGCCTACTTTTTTTGATGGAAAGCCTTTTATTATAACTCCATGGACTCCAACAGTAGCTTGTGCTCGTGAACAGGTTCTTTCTATTCCTGTATGGGTTTTCTTTTCACATATCCCTTCTGTTTTACAGCCGTTGCTTGGTCTGAATTAGCTAGCGTGTAACGTAGGCAAATTGAAATGCTTTGACACGAATACAATAGCACATGAAAAATTGGTATATGTGAAGGCTCTAATTGAGGTAACCCCAGATAAGCCCCTCCCTTCCTCTATTCTGGTTCAGCTTGTTGTTGGGCATGTTGAGGAGGTCTGTGTCCGTTATGGATGGGTTCCTGACATTTGTTCTACCTGTCACTCCTTTGGCCACCTAGCCGTCTCTTGCAAGCATTCAGTTGTCTCCGCCGTAACTCCCAAAAAACCTCTGCCTCGCCCCCTTTTAGGAAATGGGTTCCTAAGGCTTCTAACCCTGCCTCCTTGTCATACCTTCCTGGTTCAGTTCCTCCACCTTGTTCAGAAGCTAGGCCTTCCTCTTCGGCTACCATTGTTTGCGACCTTCCATCTGATCCTACAGTTATTCCAACTGATGCTACAGTTATTCCATTATCTATTCCCGATGATGTGTCGCCTCGGTTGTCTATTGTTTGGGTTGAGTCTGAAAGGTGTTGGGTGGATCTCATTTCAGATATGCGTTACAACCCCGTGGAGGATTCTTTTTTTAGATTTGTTTCCGATAATGAGCAGGACCTCAGATGTCTCTGTTACTGCATCTCTGGTGACACTCTTGTGCTCTCTTCTGATGGACTACATGCGACATGGAATGCTAAGATGTTAGATGATTCTACATGGGACCAATCCTTCGTATACTCTCCTGATTCCATGGATTATGACCCTTGTATTGCATTGCTTTTTCGTCCTTTTGCACGTTTAGTTGGCAACGCTCCTTCGATTCCTGCCCATGTGATAGCAGACGATGGTGTCCCTTCCCCCTCTGAGGGGACCTAGTCATTAGGTGATTTATTGTAGCTGTGGCATCTCTGTCACACTCCAGTGCTGTATTTTCCTTTTTTATTAGTAGTTAAGGTGCTTCTACCTTACTCCTGTATTAAATGTTTTATTACGTTCGTAATAAAAAGTGGACAGTTCACTATAAAACCGGCTAGCCTTGCCAAAAAAAATTAAATTTAGTTTCATCCCAATGGGTTTTATAATACTTAACCCCACAACCATCTAGGTCATGGCTTTTATCAATATTTGCATTAAAAATAATGCCCTTAATTTCTTCTATGTTTACAGGAGCTAGCATAATCTCTTGACTATTTGGATGTAGTAAATATTTATCATCTATAATAGGAAAAAAAATTAAATAAGAGTTTGAGTTATATAAAGAATTAAAATAATTAATGGCTTCATACTCTATTTTAGAAGCTTCATTAGTTATTACTTCATTATTATCTATCAGTTTTCCTATGTCATTTTTATGCCTTCTGTTAGACATTTTGACGTAGAAAAATTTGCTAGATTCATCACCATTGGTTAGCAAATCTTCCTTAGCTTTCTGTTTCATATTAATAGTTTGAACAAGAAGAGCTTTAACTAAATTGCTCTGAGAACGAAAAAAATTATTTACAAAAAGAGGGTTTAAGCTATCATTATCAATACTATTCTGCAAACACTCACACTCTTCTCTTATTTAATTTATTACAGTTTTTGGTTTGTATTTGTTCTAATTTTTCAATTTTACTTTGATGCTTTGTAATGTTTTGCTAAATTTAAACTGAGTAGTGCCCTGTGTATACTTAACAAAATTGTTTTTAACAGTTTCTTTATATGAATTTTCATGGACCCATTTATTAATAAATCTGAATGGCAATTTTTTTTATTAGTAGTATTTTTTGAAAATAAAATTTGCAAAGGAGTATGATCACTAGAAGCTTGAGGAAGAGTATTACAAATGAAATTTGAAAATTGTTTAAAAAAAATTTGATTTAAAAGAACTCTGTCTAATTTACAATGAATGTTTTTGCATTCACCTGATTCCAAGTGTATTTATTTCCTAAATTGTAGGCTCAACTAATTCAGTTTTTAAAATAAAATTATTGATTATTTCTAATTTTTTAAAAGGCATAGGAGCACATCCCCTTTTCTCAAAAGCATGTAATACTGTATTAAAGTCTCCTAATAGTACCCACAAATTATTCATTTTATTACTTGATTGTTTCAAATGTTCCTCAAGAATATTTCTTTCATTTTCACTATTTGATGCATAAATAAAGGTGATTTCTACAAGTAAACCTCCCTTATTTTCACATACATAGTGAATGAATTGAAGATTAATATGATATTGTTTTATAACCCAGATATTAGTATCCCATAAAATCATAATTCTTCCATTACCACCCATGGCATTGTTGTTTACAATTTTCCAATTATTAAGAAAACTATTTTGGTATAATTCTATTTTGTTATTATCTAATTAATTTTCAAGTATTCCTAAAATACTAAGACTATATACGTCTATAAAATGAACTAAATTAGTTTTTCTTTATAGGGAGTTTAGTACCCTAATATTCCAAGCAACAATCGACATTTAAAAAAGATAATTAAAGGATATTATAAAGGATATCTCTTTATATCCCAAGGAGATTCTATAGTAATCCTCCTTTACCGATCTCTTTCCCTTTTCTTACATGATGCTTTGCCTTGCACTTTGATTTATGTGTCCCAATTTGGGTTTTTCATGATGCATTTGTTTTAGAATTCACCCTTTTCAGTTGTATCTTCTTTACTTGAGGATACGGTATCATCCTTTTTGTTAGAAATTATTTCATTGATGTTTTTTAATCTGCTGTTCTTTCTTTTCCCTGTTTTTGTTGGAGAGAGTGAGGATGAAAGATTTTTAGCTGCATCTAGCAGAAGTTGATCTTGGTCTATTTCCGTCCTCAATAAGGATGCCACAACTTTATTTACTTTTTTTTGAATGGTATTGTCTATAGTCACTTTGCTAATGCTGCTTTCAAGTTCCATACAATCATTGTCTGGAATTGAGTGATTTTTTTCCATTGAAATAGAATGATCAATAACTTGTTTCATGATAGCCACTTCTACTTATAATTGAACTGTTGTTTCTTGAATATTGCCAATTTGAACAGCATTAACCTCTGTAGAATCTTGTGATTATTTCTTGATCTGCTACACCATTCAGCACTTCAGTGTTCTGACTTGAAGCATTATTTTATGTATCAACTTTCCCTGATTCTCTAAATTGTTTTTTAAGTATTTTCCTTGGTACAGCATGTCACTGGGATAACAAACCACAAATCAGGCGTCAATAAATGTTCGAATCACGCTACGTAGGTTTCGAACTTGTGACCTCTTGCACCAAAGTCGAATCACTTAACCACTGGGACAATGGTGCTTGTTTGATGGTTTACCTTTATTCCCCTCATTAATTTCATTAAGCAAACTTTTCATCCGATTCTTCAACAATATCTTGCATATTTTTGTTTGGATTTTGCTTTTCTTTCCACACTTTCTTAGTTGTGCAATTTTCAAGGTCATGCCCAAAACATTTACAGGTTTTACAACTTAGGGAAATCCATTCATATTCAATTTTCTGAATGATGATTTCACCATCATGCCTTGTAATAAATGCCTTTTCAGGTAAATCTGCATCATCATTAATTTCCACGAGAATTCTTTTTTTTTGAAATGGCACTTAGATACAACATGTCACCGGGACAACATAGCACAACTCATATGTCAATAAATGTTCGAATCACGCTACGCAAGTTTCGAACTTGTGGCCTCTCGCACCAAAGTCGAATCACTTAACCACTGGGACAATAGTGCTTGTCTCCACGAGAATTCTTGCATAATTTAAACGGGTTTCCTTTGTTGTTGTTTCATCGAATTTTAATGGCATGCCTACAACACTAGCAATTGCACTAAAAGTTTCCTTATCCCACAATTTTAGATTCAATTCAGGGAGTCTAATCCAAATTGGGATGATAAACAACAAATCTTTGTCCATTTTCACATTATTTGTCCATTTTTTTAATATTATCAATTTTCCATTGAAAAAATATGGACCCCCATTAAATGCTTTATCACAATCTAAAGGATTTGAAAACTTGATTACAAAGAAACTATTATTTCTAGTGTATATTTCGAAATTTTCTGCCGGGTTCCAAGTTCTTTTTATAAAAGCCTTGAAATGATGGTAGGTTGGTCAGTTTCCAAAAACATAAGCTATAACCGATCTATTCCACTTAATCTCTGTTCTTTTACTAACAACTTCTTTCACCACTATCATCTTTTTCTTATTCAGAATTATTAGAGCAACGTACTCCAGGTCTAAATCAGAGTTCAGCCCTTCATTTTTGACTACAGCCCAAGAAGATGCTTACTTCATGGAGTTAGCCATCAGTGATTGAGTAGAATTCCCAACATAAGCAACTTTTCTTGAAATGTATTTGTATATCTCTGGCTATTGTTGTATCTTTGTTGTACATTTTTGGCCTTTCTTAATTTTTCTGAACTGATTTTTGATTATTGTTAATTGGGGCTGTATTTCTCTAATGATTGTTAACTGGGGCTGAATATGTCTTTCGATTTCTGACTATTTGAAACCCGTCCCCATCGATATCTGTGGGGGTTTATTTATCAGTGGGTGGTGAAAGTAAGTTAGGATTAGGCGAAGAGGAGAGATTATGAGGAGAAGAGTCCATTTGATCTAGTAATTGATCTTGTATTTCATTAATGAAAATTGGATTGTTGATTATTCTCATGGAAGCTATAAATTCAACTAATTATGTTACAACTAAATTACTATTGACCTTAATTGTAAGCATAATGTTCTTTTCTTTAAATATGTAGCTCTAATTAATTTAGTAAAGAATAATGTGTAGCTCATATTAGATGTTATAGTATAACATATTAAAGAACATTCATAATTGCTTCGATAAAAAATATTCAATCATTATTGTTTTTGTTGATGTTTGAACGAAAAATAGAAAAGCAACGAAACCAATTATAATAAAAAAAAATGATATAGTTAAATATAATTAATTATGATAATCCATTCATTGGAAAATTAACGGGTTTACAAAAATATTATTTTACATGCATATTCTAAATAGAATTAAATATCTTAACTAATCAACTTGTAATCTGAAATTGATAAAGAAAATTTACTTACGTTGTTCATTTCATTTTCTTTTGTCATTAATGATTAACAGATTTGAAAATAATTATGGTCGAGTATTAGATTTCATTATTTCTATGTTGTTCGATTATGTAAAACTATTGGCATTTATTTCCAGATAATCTTTTAAGCTAAAAGTGGGTTTTTGAAGTAGATTTCATGATTTTGTTGTATTAATGTTCAAGTGGCATAGTGTTTATGTGCATTTAAATAGTAACACTTTGTTTTAAAATACTACTTTAAAGTTAAAAAAATATCTCGAAGTAAACGTGATCAGTTATCCATAACCGAACAATATAGAAATAGAATTGAATATAATCCTCAAACATTAATTATTTTCAATTCTATCAACCATTAATGGCAGAAGAAAATGAGATGAACACGTAAGGTAAGTAAAATTATTTTATCAAACTAAGATTAGGAGTTGATGAATTAAGATATTTAATTATATTTTGAATATGTATGCAAATCAATATTTTTGTAATCCCATTATTTTTCCAAGGAAATGATTGTGATAATTAAACATACTTGATTATATCAATATTTTCTATTATAATTGGTTTCATCTTTATTTTTTTGTTTTCATATTAAAGCAACAACAAAAGTAATAATGATTAGATATTTTTGATTGAAGTGGCAATGAAGATTCTTTACTAATGTTCTGCCATAGCACCAAATTTGATCTACAAATTATTCTTTACTACTAATTTTTGTTAGTTTTGCACAGTTTACAAAAATAATGGAGAACAAACTTACAATTAAAGTTGACGACGGCTTAGTTGCAACCAAATTAGCTGGATTCATATGTAATGATGAAACATTAGATGAAAAATAAAGATCCATTGTAGAGTAATTAGATAGGAAAATTTTGATTTAGTTGTTTAACGAGAGAAAGGAGAAGTCGAGTACTATTTAAAGAAAATAAGAATATTATGAAAGGTGGGTGTGGCTGGATGAGTGAAGTATTTGATTGGATGAGAGAATGTGTTTAGGTAGTTGTAAATAGTATCATCCTGAAAGAAAGTGGAAATTTGGTTCATTGTCTTACTTCCGGATTTGATATACTAAAAATCTAACTCAAACAAAAAAATGTTTTAAATTACCCATTTTGATTAATTTTTTGAAAATTAAATGCTACCTTAGTCGCACGTTTTTATGACCAATTTTTTTTATATTTTCTTTGAAAAATGCAAATATTTGTAATTTTTTGGCAAATATTGCACTTTTTATTGCAAATATTAGAAGTTCAAGAAATTGAAAATAACCGCGGCTTTTGAAATTGCGAATATTTGCATTTTGAATGAAACCTAAAACAAATGTATTTTTTAAAACTTGATTTTTAAGAAAGGTTCTATATTTTGAAACTTAGAGAAAGTATTTTACAAAATTTCCTTAAAAGAAAACTTTCCTCAACAATATTAGGGGGAATTTATTTACTTACCTATCTTATTTTTTGTTTTATTCTTTTATTTTTGAAACTTTTATACAACTTACATCAAAAAAACTGTTAATTTGTTATATAATACAAAATATAGGTAGGACTTAAATTCTCAATATAAATTTTCAACCATGACAAACTAAACCCTAAGTTAACCTCCCCTTCATCAAATTTCACAATTTACACCTTAAATATATGATTCTACCTTTGATTACATCAAAAATCTTATTCCTCATCTTCATCAATTTCTAGCTTAACCAACAAATTTTTGGGTTTCGAATTTTCACCAAACTGAAAACTCAATCATATTGTTGAAAATTTACATGAAAATAGCTCTACATAATTAAGTATGCGTAAAACTTTAAGAATGAACACCATCGATTAGATGAAGGTAGTTATAGGGTATGTGTGGTGAATATAATATCTCTGGCATTCCCTTCTCGATTGATAATCACACTATGAGAAGGGAATCATCACATGTTCACACCTGGAATAGAAATCACATTATTATTTTCAACTCATTTGAAGTTACACGTTAAATAATTAGTATAATGAAACAATGTCCATACATAACTGCTAATGAAATATAATGAAACAATGATAGCATGAGGTGTCATGGATCATTTATGTCAATGTTGAAATGGTGAAAAATGATAAGTACATATACCCATAAATAAAGATCCTATTCTCATAAAATTTTGTCGATTCACGGTCATCGAGCTTAAAAATTCAAATGGTCGATGCATTCATGTTATGGTGTATAGATGGTGACCTACAACACATATTTATATTTCCTTATGGAAAGATTAGTTTTGCACCATTATATTTCCATGTGTGTGTGTGTATATACCTACAGGGCCACAACGGTACCACAGTTGGTTAGGACATGCATCGCTCACATATATGGTCGATGGTTCAATCCTTGCTAATTGCATATCCTTATGGGAACTGAATCAAGTTCCATATATATATGTGTGTGTGTGTGTGTATGTTGTAACAACCCGTAGTTTTAACGATTGGATATTCAAACAGTTAATTTAAATATTTAATCGTTAATTAACGGAATGCCCATTAAACTCATTTTTCAGAGATGGAAGAATTGGGACTCGAGGCACCCGCCGATGAGACCGTAATTCTATCATGGGAAAAATGATTATAAGCCAGCTTCATTTGGAGTCGATAAGTTTTTGGAGTGAATAGTGTTGGATGAAGTGAATTTTGGAGGTAAAGCCCATTGGCTTGACTATAAGTTAGCTAACACCTTCATTCACTTTCATTCAATATAACATTTCATTCGCATTCCCTAATCACCTACATACTTATCTCCTTAAGCCTAAATTTAGATCCATTAATTCTTGCTTGAATAAATTCCTAAAAAGTCTGATAAAATCACTACAATTCCTCTCATCCAATTCCTTTCAAAAGCCTTAAAATAGTTTGGCTTGAATCGAAGTTTGGATTGAGATCTCAAATTTCAAGAGAGCATGAATTGGGTTCTTATGATTTGGAGCTTGATTTTGTGAAGAAGAAGGTAAGCATGATGATTCTCTTACCTTATTTACTTGTTATACATCATTAATTTGTTCATACATGATTATGAAGTATTATGGAGTTATTTAGAAATTGCTATGTTATGATTTATGTAACACCCCATAATTTTAACGATAATTAATTAAAAAGAAATTAATTAATAACAAGTAACGTCGAAAATATAATTTTTACAAATATCAGAATTTGACTATGAAACTTGCACCGTTGAGTTCGTGGCAATTTTCTGATTAATTTTCATATATAAAGTTTTCCGATCGGAGTTCAAACGAAGAAGTTATTAACGTTTGAATTTCGAATCGAAAATAATTATATATGTAATTAAGAAAATAAGATATAATCAAAGAAAATAATTAACGTTAATTAACATTAACGGTTGTTAAGGGTTGAAGGAAGCTCAAATGCAGAAATAAACTATCGCAATTGGTTGAAAAAGTAAACTAATCAATAAAAATAAATGTGGCTAATTAATTAACATAATTGACAGCAACCGGTCGACACTCAGTATCGATTGGTCGACCATTAGCGGTCGACCGGTAAGGGGCGGTAGTCGATCGGTTTAGTCATTAAATGTAAGATTATGACGTGGCCGAATGGTCTGGATTTAAAATAAAGGAATCTAACGGTTGGCATTGACTCAAACCCCTATAAAGACGGGTCTAACTCCTCACTTTTCTTCTCATTTTTCCAAAGCAACGGTAAAGCTCTACCATTTTATCTTCTCTACAAATTCTTAAACCTAAGTAAATTTATAGTCCATATACATATATACAAGTAGAGAATGGTAGATGATAATTGAGAAGAAGAATAGGGTCGGACCAAATCGTCAAAACCAAGGCAAATTATAAATCTGGATCTAAAATTTAAACTAAATTTAAATCTCTTCTTTGATCTAGATTTCTGATAGATATATGTATGCTTGCGGTATATGTATTCAAATAGAGAGAAAAGTGAGTCCAACTGAATAATAGGGATTAGATCTGGAGATTTAGAAAGCTAAAAAGGTGTGTGGGAAATTATATATTTTTATATAATATTGGATTTATATCGTTGAAAATCTATTCATGTATGCCTAAATGTAAACTTGAATTTGTAGGCTAAAATTGTATACATGTAATGAATTTATGAAATTCGCCTTCATATTCTATGATTGATAACTTAATTTTAATATTGCATGTATGAGAATCTAGGAAGTATTGGGTAATAGTCCCTGAAATTTATGAATCATGTAGTAGTTCCAAATCTGTAGATTTAAATGTCTTATGCAAGTAAAATGTAAATTAGAGTTATCATAATAAATTATGGGGATTTAGGTAGCATTTTAATTCATTGGAATGTAAGTGTTGCAATGTAAATTTCTATAGATTATCAAGTTCAGATTTATAAATAAAAGTGTATTGTTTGAAATAATAAGGAATACGCCTAAAAAAGAGATGTATAAAATAGGGATATTTTATCGTATTTTGTACTGTCTATTTCAATAACTACAAAATATAATTCCTTGTAGTCCCAAACGTAACACAAATTCCCTTTATTGATAAGATATAGAGATTTATAGTATTAACCATTCCTTTTGAGGGAGATGTAATTTCAATGCATTAAAATGTAAAAATCCATAATTACGAATTAAATAATTTAAGTTGTGATAATAATAATGGTTAAATTATAAAATTTACTATATATATATGTAACAGAGACAAGATGGGAACCAAATAGTAAATGATAACAAGGTAGGCAAGTAATAAAATGAATAAAAGCAAGAAGTATATATAAAATATGGGTATGGAAAGTCCATTAAATAAGGGAGGGTGGTAAAAGTTAAAGATAAATAGAAATTCAATAATGAGAAAGGAAAGTAAACAGGAAAAGATATTTAGATCTTTTAATGAAAGTGGTAAATGATATTAGATTGATATTAAAAGGATAAGAAGTGAACACATAAAAAGTAAAGAAATATTATGAACCATTGAATATTAGAGGCGTAATAATTAAGCAAGTATGAATATATATACGTAGCATCAAGTATATGTTTATGACAGGTTTGAATTGTTAAAGTTAGCTAATAACTTAGATAAAAAAGAATGACATAGTCATTAAAATTGGTTAGAATGTGAGGTCGGTAGTGTTACACATCAGAAGCCTGCACACTGCAAGGGGATACCAACGGTTGTGTGTATATTATACTAATGTGGGACATATCCAACTTTAGGACACATGGAATTATATACGCTCGTGTGTAGGTGAAGGAATACCCAGTAGGGTCTGCTTCAACTTTTGGTAGGGATATTGCCTTGATTGCATTAGGCAATCTAAATGGGACAATGAGCAAGGCTCGGCGCTATGTTAGTGTATTTGGTACCATATTAGGGAGTAGGAGCTATATATAGGACGAGAACGTCATCGGTCATGAGCGGTCAACAAAAGGATGAGGGTTACACCTAAATGGGGTACACCACCTACTAATGTAGGTCATGCACCGCCACAGTTGTTTCTTAGTTTGTTTGTTATGAGGCAAGGCTAGATAACCCATAAGTGAGGTCTTCTAAAATGAGTGGGGTAGTCTGAGGAGTTGAGTCCATAATAAGAAGCAAAAAAGTAAGAATATACCCAAGGCGAGATAGAATATCCTAAACTATTGTGACGCCGTTATTAGGCACTATGGGAGTTCCTTGATATGCACGATGACAAGGACGTGATACTACGTTGATGATGGATCCTGACGGAGTGCTGGGTTACAGATACTAGCGGGGATAGTATCTTGGTCCAAAGGGGGATTGTGTGACTTATATATTTATATATGTACGTATGTAGTTATGGTCTACTTCGGGTGGATGGGGCGTATCATACGCGTACGGGGAGTCGAGACGACTAAGTAAAATAAAAGGACATAACATGTGATGGAAGACAATCGACATAAACTAGTGTTATGTGTAAAGTGTATAATTTACCAATCACAAGAACATTGTTATAACCTCCTCCTCATTACAACCCATGGGATAGCTTAAAGGGACAGGTACTGGTGCAAGGTGGGAACTATGGAAGGACATGTTTCCTTATGCATACTCGGCATTGACAAGGACACTAGATATTGGAAGTGTCAATCTTGGTCAGTAACTATATGATTTATTATACTTTACTATTCCGCTATAAGTTATATCAATAGTGCTTTGATATGCATTTATTTATTTATTTGCAGGATACCAAACCAACAATCTGTACTTTGATGGACTTGGATTTTCAATTCAGTGAAAATTCAGACCCACTAGGCTGCGGGTTATTACACTATATCAGAGCTTAGGTTAGTCGATCTTCAAAATTAGGAAACGTTGAGTCAGCATGTTTGTATTTTTACCTATAATTTTAAATATATTATACGGCAAATTCGATTATTCTGATTACAGAGTAGTTATAACCATATTCTGGAAAGATGGACAAATCAACTATGAGTCGGGACAATGGATGAAGCTGAAAATATACACCTCTCCTATCCCGATTACACCCATGGTAAGTAGGTTGTATTGGAAGGCATGACTTAAAGAGAGCATGAATGCGACGTATGGAAGGGTCCTTGAAGCTGGATATTACGTGACTCCATAGTTGGCCCCTGATAACCCAATGGTTATAGAACCATACAGGATTGTCGATTGATGATGTACAGTGGGTCCAGATAAGGGGAATGTAAGAGTCTATATGTTGTAGATACAGAAGCAATAATTAAATAAGTTCCTGAAAGAAGGTGTGTAGCAGTCACCCCAAGATAATAGCCGGATTTTTATAATTTGAAAAAAGAAAAGTCCAAAAGAAGGGACAAATAAAAGTCCACTCTAAGCCTGACCCAATACAATTTTTTTTAATAAAAGTGGAAATAATTTTAACATAAAAAGTTAAGAAAAATATATAAATAATATATTTGAAATGATTTTCAAAGGAATTATTTGAAAGTAGAAAAACCATATTTTTGAAAAGTAAGTAAATATTAAATTTTCTAAAAAATAAAATATTTATATCTTATTTAAAGAAAAAGTTTTAGTAGATATTAAAATGAGTTAAATTGGAAATTTCGGTAAATTGGTTTTTAATAAAAGTTATTTCTTTTGAAAAAGAATGTATAAAGCGTATGTATAGCTCGTTGATTTTTCTGAAATGAAAAATTGTAAATCGTAAAATTCTATTTAGGGGTGGACAATAGGAAGTGGTACTAGTTTTAAATGGGGTAAATAGCATGGGAAGATTAGATCAAGAAAATAAAGTAGTAGGTGAACGCACCACAATGGTTCAATAAAAAAGATAGTAATTGAGAGGAAAACTATTTAAATAAGAGCAGTTTTGTAATACCCCAAAATTTTGTGAAAAATCATTTTTGTAAAATGATTTAATTTTGAAATATTTAGATTTAAATATGGTGAAATTTCTGGAATAAATAGTGTGCAAGTATATGTGTGCACGTGCACACTGAAATGGCACAAGAAAGAACTCCAGATTTCTTGGATTTAAAACAAGAATTAAAGAGCAATACAAACATGATTTTGCAACATGGTTATTTGATTTCTGAGATTTTATGGGTCATCTTAGAAAATAAGAAAAGTAAGTTTTACTTTAGATCAGTAAACAAATTTATTTAAAACCCAGAAAAGAAAATAATATATATATGTATATATTTGTAAACTTGTATACATATAGGTGCATATGTTTCTGAATTTAAAAGAGGAATTAAAATAAGCCTAGATAAGATATGTATACAAATATACATTTTTAAATACTGAAAAGTACATATATATATATATTAGCAAGTGAAACCATAACATTAAAATGACATGAAATGTGATACAAGTCAATATGCTTGTATAGGCAAAAATAGCAAAGGGGATTTTCAGAAATAATTAAAATAAATAGAATAGTCACACTTTTGACATGACTAAGTAAGTGGCCATTTTCTGAAAAAGTAAAAGAAAGAAAATGCAGCCTTTAAATTGGTTAATATGGCCGGGGTAATATGAATGGAAAATGCATGATGCTAAGCCAGGACAGAAATGGAATTCTGTTTCAATAAAACCCTAGAGGAAAATTGCTTATAAATAGGCAGTTTAGCCAGTAGAATTATTTTACCCCGAGCTGCATAAAAATAAGAAAAGAAGAAGAAAATATTGAAAGGAAGGAGAAAACACTCAAACAAGAATTTTCTGGATTAATAAGAAGAAACATTTAGGTGAGTAATCTCACTGAGTTCATGGCATTAAGACCTGAGTTGAGGCAGCCACTTTTTATATTGCCATTTATGTATTTCTGGTTTTGATGTATATGATTTCATCAATGCTTTTTGGATGTTTTATTTTAAATCTGATATGATTTAATATGGATGATTTTGATGATCTTTGATTGGTTGAGACATTTGTCTTTGGATGAGTATCATACTGTTTTATTTATACTCATAAATGTTAAAGTTTAGGATCTTAAAAATTATATAGAGAATACTCTCAACTGTTATAGATCTATGGCATGGAAACCTTATAAAAAATGATTGGAGCTGCATTATACTTGGTATAAGTGCTGAGGCTTGAAAAGAAAAATGTTAAGGGTGCAATAGAAATTTTCTAAGTGCTGAGCCCTTAATCAAAAAAAAAAAAACCCACAAGCTAAAATTATGATTGAACCAGATCTTGAATCTGAATCAATCATAAAGGCTTGCAGATCAGTATAACATGCCATGCCTCTTTTACAGTTGAAAATGTTCTTATATTTACTAAGATCAAGACATATTGACCCCATTTAGGAAATGACTGTCTGATTATTTCTGAAGGGAAATTATGCTAGAAGAAATTATGGATGTTTCCATGTTTGCAGTGACATGTTCACTTAGCATATTTGATGTTAGGATTTAAGACAATACACTAGTAAATAAACTAGGGAAGGGAAGGCCAAGATGACTGCTGGAATGCTTGTCATATTTGAAGTATGCAAGTTGGCACATGGTTTGTTTAAGCCCTGAGATCTTTGTGCAATGATGTGAATTAGTTCATTGCAATGTGTCCCAGTGATTCCTTAATAGCAGATGAGGCAGGGATTTAAATTGAATATTACAACCTGTAAATGAAGAAATAGGAATGTGGATATTTCTTAGGTTGAATGGTATGGAACCAAGATGATTCCAGTAAATGAAATTGATGCCAATAGATAATCATGTTTGCATGATTATGTATGCAAGTGAAGGAATGATAAGTGAATATATCATACCTGAATCAACTTAATTATACTATGTTAAAATATTTGATTGCAGAAATTTGCTTAAATAACAAGTTAGTACCCTTATATTCTCTATTGCTTAATATCATGAATGAATTGATGTTATTCATACCAGATCATAGATCTGACCCTTGTTTGCTCATGGCATCTGGGGTGTCTCATTTTAAAATGAGGCAGCCACTCATGCTCTTTCAGGTATCCCAGGCACTAAGTAAAAATGAAGTAATGGCTATTATGGAGGAGTGAATGAACATGCTAGCTAGTTTCAATAAGAGCTTAAATTGATTATATCTGCATGTATTCAGGAAAAATATTATGTTTCTAAGACTTCCAGTCATGTAATGAATTCTATTATGGTTAGATGAACTAGTTGTATCATGTTAAATATATTGTTATGCACTAAGGTTTAAAATCTCAAAGGAAAAATCTGACTGGAAAACAATGAAATGATTTTAATTATTGATATGAATGTTTGGAAGAGAAATATGCACATGTAGTTGAGCTACTGTTTTGTATAATTTATATTATGTATTAGTTAACCTTGAGAAATAACAGAGCACTGAGTTTTAGAACTAAAATCTGGATTTAGCAAGAAGTAAACTTAAAGGATTTTATTTTCTTTTTACTGAAATGCTTTGTAAATAAATCTGAATTCATTTCTGAATTGAATTAGGAAAAGTAAAATGTTTTTCTAAAAGCTTCAGATAGAATGAAATGAAGGGTATCTCCCTTGTTTTTGAACTAGTGTATAGCATATACAAGACTCATGAGTTAACCAGCCTCAACTAAATGAAGTATTGGTTGATCATGATAGATTGTATCTTGAAAATATAGATGCATTTCAAAGCATAGTACATTTAGCAATTGTTTCACTCAGTTTTCTGGAAACTGGGCAAAGGTAATGACATGTACATAAATACCTGTGTACATGTTGATAAATTGGGCAAAAATATAAATTTAAATTCTTAAAACAGTTGTAGGAATGGGTTTTAAAAATAGTTATGTAAAAAGAATTGTTTTGTATGTTAGGTTATAGGCACAATCAAATATATATGCACAATATTAGGTAGGTATCAGATTTCAACCATACAGGAGAAAAATAAAAAGAAAAACCAAAAATTGTGTTTGAACCGACCAGCATAGCACTCGAACTCGTGACCTTTCATGTATAAGTTAGGCGCGTTTCCATTACGCCTAGATGTTGCTTGTGTTCACTTAGGATCCACTTACTTTTATACTGAATTTGATATTATCCAGACTTTAACATAATCATCTATATTAAAAGCTTGTTTACCACTGATTATTACTTGATCATTTCTTAATCCTAATGACAGACTAAAGTACATGTTTCTAGTGGATATTATGGCCAAAAATCTGAATACAATAATTTATCTGAATTGCCAGAAATCTAAATCAAACAGAATGTTCTTGTACAAAAAATGAAGTATACACTCTGAACTTAGATAAGAAGATCACATACATCTTCATATGTATGTGTATGTTATTAGATATACACTGATATATTTATATTGGTAAGTTATTTTGATCCTGGATATATTTTGTTTATTGGAAAAAGAAAATGACCTTGGAAAAGTTATTTGCAATGAATGATATATCTATATATCATCTCTTAGCAAAAAAAAAAAATCCTTATGAAATTAGGGTGGAAATAGGAGGGTCATTTCAGTTGGTATCAGAGCACTTGGTTGCATTGATTGTTAAGTATTATAGAAATGTATAATGTCTGTTTGTTTTGGATGAAATAATTTAGATAAGAAATTAGAAATTATAGAAGCACTCATAATATACTAATACCATTTACCCAGAATTTAGTTAGCAGAACATGGTAGGAAGAGGATCTCATCACAATGCAGGAACCAGTGCACCTCAAATGCTTGATATGCAAGAATTTGTGAGGGTTTTAAGAGATGGAATTGGGCATAGGCCTGAGAACCCACATGAAGAGCTTTCAAAACTACTGAAGACTTATTCCAATTTGGGAGGCAAGAGTTTTGAAGGAACAGAGAGTGTGATGGAAATTCAAGCATGGTTGAGAACACTTGATAGGATTTTCAATGACATGCAGTTGGATGACCAAAGAAAGAGGCAAGTAGCTTCTAGACAACTGAAAGGGGTAGCTTTAAGCTGGTGGGAGGTGATCATAGCTGGAAGAAATGAAAATGAAATCACTTGGAATCAGTTCAAGGAGATGTTGGAGGCAAGATTTGTACCAGCATCAGCCAAGACCATTTTGCTTGAAGAATTTATCAAACTTAGGCAGGGAACTTTGAATGTCACTGAATACACTCAAAAGTTTGAGGGGCTATCTAATTATGGAGCAATGCTAGTGGCAGATGAAGCATCCAAGAATGATAGGTATATAAAAGGGCTGAACCCAGGACTTAGCAGAGCTATGCTACCATATGCAGATAGAACATTTGATCAAGTAATTGATCTGGCTTTGAAACTGGAACAACATGACAAAGAAAGAGAGAAATATAGGAATTTTAAGAGCAACAACAAGAAGGATAAGGGAAGATATCACCCTTATGATAAAAAGAAGGAGGAGGCAGACAACAGGAAGAGTAAAGATACTAAAGCCAATGATACTAAGAAGAAATTGGTTTGCCATCATTGTGGAAAAGAAGGACACATCAAACCAAGGTGCCCAGAGTTAAAAGGAGGAGCCTTCAAATGCTACCTATGTGGGAAAGAGGGGCATATGAAGAGGAACTGTCCTGAGAATAAACAGCAAGGGAAATTGGCAACTTTGGAAGGAAAAGGCAAATCTGCAGTGAAAATTGATGCTGAAAATCATGGCCAAGTGGAAGGTACATTACTCATTTGTGCCATACCCATACCAGTAGTATATGATACTGGAGCAACACACTCTTTGATTTCCTATGAACTAGTTAAAGTGTTAAAATTAAACTGCAAATTGGTTGAAACCCCATTGCTTGTACAAAGTCCCCTAGGGAGTTCTAGTGTTTTGAACATGAATTGTGTGGATGTGGAGTTAAACATAGGAGGAAATATTTTTATTTCCAATTTATATGTTTTAAATTACCCAAATATAGGAGTTATATTGGGGGTAGATTGGTTAAGGCAATTTAAAGCCATAATTAATTTAGACTCATCCACCATATCATTGCAAGATTCTAGAGGCCAGAGAATCACAGTTCTATGTGAAATAGCTAAGGAAGGGAAATTGTATCATTTAGTTGACTTAGAAAAAGATCTGAGTGAACTAACCATTGAAGAAATTCCCATAGTTAATGAATACTTGGATGTGTTTGGGGAAGTTAAGGGTGTTCCACACCACAGACCAGTTGAGTTCCAAATTAATCTCATTCCAGGAGCAAGTCCAATAATCAAGAAACCTTATAGAATGGGGCCAAGTGAACTGAAAGAATTGAAAAATCAGTTGGAAGAATTAGAAGGCAAGGGATTTATAAGGCCAAGCAATTCTTGCTGGGGTTCTCCAGTAGTGTTTGTAAGAAAACATGATGGTACCTTGAGAATGTGCATAGATTACAGAGAACTAAATAAAGTGACCATCAAGAATAAATACCCATTGCCTAGAATAGATGATCTCTTTGACCAACTCAGTGAAGCTAAAATATTTTCTAGGCTAGACTTAGCATCAGGATTCCATCAAATGAAGGTTGAAGACTCAAGTGTTAAGTATACTGCATTTAACACAAGATATGGCTTATATGAATTTTTGGTCATGCCATTTGGTTTGACAAATGCTCCTTCATATTTTGTTGATTTGATGAATAGAATATTTAGAGATTATCTAGACAAGTTTGTACTGATTTTTATTGATGACATTTTGATTTATTCTAAGACAGTGGAAGAGCATAAAAATCATTTGCATTTAGTTTTGTCAAGACTAAGGGAAAATGATTTAAAGGCAAAATTTTCAAAATGTGCATTTTGGAAAGAAGAAGTGCATTTCCTTGGGCATGTCATCTCTGCCAAAGGAATATCAGTAAACCCTAACAAAGTAGTGGCAATCCAAGCATGGAAAAGGCCTAGCACCATCAGTGAGATTAGATCATTTATGGGGATGGCAGGATATTATAGGAGATTCATAAAAGATTTCTCAAAAATATCATCACCACTTACCAATTTAACTAGAAAGAACCAAGCCTTTGTATGGACAGAAAAATGTGAGCAAGCTTTTATCAAAATAAAAGAAGCCCTGATTGATGCACCAGTATTGAGAGTGCCAGAAGGAAATGAAAATTTGGTTGTGTACACTGATGCAAGTGGCTCTGGGTTAGGGGCTGTGTTGATGCAGCAAGACCAGGTGGTAGCCTATGCATCTAGGCAATTAAAGCCACATGAAACCAGGTATGCAACCCATGATCTTGAACTAGCAGCAGTTGTGTATGCTTTGAAACTTTGGAGACATTATTTGTTAGGTGCCAAATTCATTTTGTACACTGATCATAAGGCACTGAAATATTTATTCTCACAAAAAGATTTGAACATGAGGCAACATAGATGGGTAGAGTTCCTAGCTGCCTATGACCTAGATATACTGTATACACCAGGCAAGGCAAATAAAGTTGCAGATGCCTTGAGTAGACAACATGCCAAGGTAGCCATGTTGATGATGGAAGAGTTTAGGGATTTGTCTATACTTACTGATTTGGAAATTGAGGAAAACAGTGAGGAACAAATGATGCCTATTGAAGAAGGTAAAGGTAAAGGAAAATTAAGTATGATATCTCTGCAATCAGATTTACTTCTTAAGATTGGACAAATGCAGGAACAAGACTTAAACATGATGGAAAAGAAAATGCTCATATCAAAAGGGGAGGAAGTAATAAATTATCAAATTGATAAAAATGGTTATTTAAGGAATAAAAATAGGATATGTGTTCCAGAAAATATAGAATTGAAAGAGGAAATATTAAATGGGTACCATAGGAGTAAGTACTCCATACACCCAGGTAGCACCAAGATGTATCAAAATTTGAAAAGAAATCTTTGGTGGAAGGGGATGAAGTCAGATGTGGCCAGATATGTTGCAAGGTGCATGACTTGCCAACAAGTCAAGGCAGAGACACAAAGGCCATCAGGACTATTGCAACCCCTTAGTATACCACAGTGGAAGTGGGAGGATATATCTATGGATTTCATAGATGGTCTTCCTAGATCTAAGAAGGGAAACACAAGTATATGGGTAATAGTGGATAGGCTAACTAAGGTAGCACATTTTATCCCAGTTAAAACAGAAAGAAATGCTCCAAAATTGGCTCAAATATTCATGAAAGAGGTAGTAAGGTTGCATGGCATACTTAAAACCATTGTGAGTGATAGGGATACCATCTTCACCTCAAGATTTTGGAAAAGTTTTCAAGAGGCTATGGGGAGTGAATTGTGCTTAAGCACTGCCTACCATCCACAATCAGATGGTCAAACTGAGGTGGTGAACAAAGTCTTAGAGGATTTGTTGAGAGCATGTACACGGGACTTTGGAGGCAATTGGGAAGACCACCTCCATCTAGCTGAATTCACCTACAATAACAGTTACCAAAGCACCATAGGGATGGCACCATTTGAAGCCTTATATGGCAAGCCATGTTTATCACCTATATGCTGGGTAGAGGCTGGAGAAAGGGCTATTCTTGGACCTGAATATGTTAAAGAAACCACAGAGAAAATTGGGTTAATAAGAAAAAGAATAGCAGCAGCTCAAGATAGGCAAAAGAAATTTGCAGATAGGAAGAGAAAGCAAGTGGAATATGAAGTGGGAGACTTTGTTTTCATCAAGATTTCACCTATGAAGAAAGTCATGAGATTTGGCAAGCAAGGTAAGCTTACACCAAGGTATGTTGGACCCTATAAAATTCTGGAAAGAATTGGTTCATTGGCTTACAAATTAGAACTACCAGAGGAGATGAAAGCAATGCATAATGTTTTTCATGTGTCCCAACTTAGAAAATGGGTACATGATAAGGAAGACATTTTGGAAAAGCCTACCAAAATTCAAATAAATCCTGACTTGGTTTATGAAAAAGAACCAGTGGGGATTATAGCCAAGGAAGAAAAGAAATTAAGGAGCAAAACCTTGAAACTAGTTAAGATCCAGTGGAGTAGTGATCCTAATGACTGCACATGGGAGTTAGAGGATAAGATTAGAATGGATTATCCTAAGCTTTTTGCAAATTAAAAGGTAATTTTTTTTTTCTGGAAAAATTATTTGTTATGCATGGTTGATATGGTTGAATTTGTTTGCTTATGCATATATTTGATAAGTTTTTAGAAAAGAAAAATGATGCTTACTAAATGTTAGAAAAATTGTGAGGACACAATTCCTAAAAGGAGGGGTGAATGTAATACCCCAAAATTTTGTGAAAAATCATTTTTGTAAAATGATTTAATTTTGAAATATTTAGATTTAAATATGGTGAAATTTCTGGAATAAATAGTGTGCAAGTATATGTGTGCACGTGCACACTGAAATGGCACAAGAAAGAACTCTAGATTTCTTGGATTTAAAACAAGAATTAAAGAGCAATACAAACATGATTTTGCAACATGGTTATTTGATTTCTGAGATTTTATGGGTCATCTTAGAAAATAAGAAAAGTAAGTTTTACTTTAGATCAGTAAACAAATTTATTTAAAACCCAGAAAAGAAAATAATATATATATGTATATATTTGTAAACTTGTATACATATAGGTGCATATGTTTCTGAATTTAAAAGAGGAATTAAAATAAGCCTAGATAAGATATGTATACAAATATACATTTTTAAATACTGAAAAGTACATATATATATATATTAGCAAGTGAAACCATAACATTAAAATGACATGAAATGTGATACAAGTCAATATGCTTGTATAGGCAAAAATAGCAAAGGGGATTTTCAGAAATAATTAAAATAAATAGAATAGTCACACTTTTGACATGACTAAGTAAGTGGCCATTTTCTGAAAAAGTAAAAGAAAGAAAATGCAGCCTTTAAATTGGTTAATATGGCCGGGGTAATATGAATGGAAAATGCATGATGCTAAGCCAGGACAGAAATGGAATTCTGTTTCAATAAAACCCTAGAGGAAAATTGCTTATAAATAGGCAGTTTAGCCAGTAGAATTATTTTACCCCGAGCTGCATAAAAATAAGAAAAGAAGAAGAAAATATTGAAAGGAAGGAGAAAACACTCAAACAAGAATTTTCTGGATTAATAAGAAGAAACATTTAGGTGAGTAATCTCACTGAGTTCATGGCATTAAGACCTGAGTTGAGGCAGCCACTTTTTATATTGCCATTTATGTATTTTTGGTTTTGATGTATATGATTTCATCAATGCTTTTTGGATGTTTTATTTTAAATCTGATATGATTTAATATGGATGATTTTGATGATCTTTGATTGGTTGAGACATTTGTCTTTGGATGAGTATCATACTGTTTTATTTATACTCATAAATGTTAAAGTTTAGGATCTTAAAAATTATATAGAGAATACTCTCAACTGTTATAGATCTATGGCATGGAAACCTTATAAAAATGATTGGAGCTGCATTATACTTGGTATAAGTGCTGAGGCTTGAAAAGAAAAATGTTAAGGGTGCAATAGAAATTTTCTAAGTGCTGAGCCCTTAATCAAAAAAAAAAACCCACAAGCTAAAATTATGATTGAACCAGATCTTGAATCTGAATCAATCATAAAGGCTTGCAGATCAGTATAACATGCCATGCCTCTTTTACAGTTGAAAATGTTCTTATATTTACTAAGATCAAGACATATTGACCCCATTTAGGAAATGACTGTCTGATTATTTCTGAAGGGAAATTATGCTAGAAGAAATTATGGATGTTTCCATGTTTGCAGTGACATGTTCACTTAGCATATTTGATGTTAGGATTTAAGACAATACACTAGTAAATAAACTAGGGAAGGGAAGGCCAAGATGACTGCTGGAATGCTTGTCATATTTGAAGTATGCAAGTTGGCACATGGTTTGTTTAAGCCCTGAGATCTTTGTGCAATGATGTGAATTAGTTCATTGCAATGTGTCCCAGTGATTCCTTAATAGCAGATGAGGCAGGGATTTAAATTGAATATTACAACCTGTAAATGAAGAAATAGGAATGTGGATATTTCTTAGGTTGAATGGTATGGAACCAAGATGATTCCAGTAAATGAAATTGATGCCAATAGATAATCATGTTTGCATGATTATGTATGCAAGTGAAGGAATGATAAGTGAATATATCATACCTGAATCAACTTAATTATACTATGTTAAAATATTTGATTGCAGAAATTTGCTTAAATAACAAGTTAGTACCCTTATATTCTCTATTGCTTAATATCATGAATGAATTGATGTTATTCATACCAGATCATAGATCTGACCCTTGTTTGCTCATGGCATCTGGGGTGTCTCATTTTAAAATGAGGCAGCCACTCATGCTCTTTCAGGTATCCCAGGCACTAAGTAAAAATGAAGTAATGGCTATTATGGAGGAGTGAATGAACATGCTAGCTAGTTTCAATAAGAGCTTAAATTGATTATATCTGCATGTATTCAGGAAAAATATTATGTTTCTAAGACTTCCAGTCATGTAATGAATTCTATTATGGTTAGATGAACTAGTTGTATCATGTTAAATATATTGTTATGCACTAAGGTTTAAAATCTCAAAGGAAAAATCTGACTGGAAAACAATGAAATGATTTTAATTATTGATATGAATGTTTGGAAGAGAAATATGCACATGTAGTTGAGCTACTGTTTTGTATAATTTATATTATGTATTAGTTAACCTTGAGAAATAACAGAGCACTGAGTTTTAGAACTAAAATCTGGATTTAGCAAGAAGTAAACTTAAAGGATTTTATTTTCTTTTTACTGAAATGCTTTGTAAATAAATCTGAATTCATTTCTGAATTGAATTAGGAAAAGTAAAATGTTTTTCTAAAAGCTTCAGATAGAATGAAATGAAGGGTATCTCCCTTGTTTTTGAACTAGTGTATAGCATATACAAGACTCATGAGTTAACCAGCCTCAACTAAATGAAGTATTGGTTGATCATGATAGATTATATCTTGAAAATATAGATGCATTTCAAAGCATAGTACATTTAGCAATTGTTTCACTCAGTTTTCTGGAAACTGGGCAAAGGTAATGACATGTACATAAATACCTGTGTACATGTTGATAAATTGGGCAAAAATATAAATTTAAATTCTTAAAACAGTTGTAGGAATGGGTTTTAAAAATAGTTATGTAAAAAGAATTGTTTTGTATGTTAGGTTATAGGCACAATCAAATATATATGCACAATATTAGGTAGGTATCAGATTTCAACCATACAGGAGAAAAATAAAAAGAAAAACCAAAAATTGTGTTTGAACCGACCAGCATAGCACTCGAACTCGTGACCTTTCATGTATAAGTTAGGCGCGTTTCCATTACGCCTAGATGTTGCTTGTGTTCACTTAGGATCCACTTACTTTTATACTGAATTTGATATTATCCAGACTTTAACATAATCATCTATATTAAAAGCTTGTTTACCACTGATTATTACTTGATCATTTCTTAATCCTAATGACAGACTAAAGTACATGTTTCTAGTGGATATTATGGCCAAAAATCTGAATACAATAATTTATCTGAATTGCCAGAAATCTAAATCAAACAGAATGTTCTTGTACAAAAAATGAAGTATACACTCTGAACTTAGATAAGAAGATCACATACATCTTCATATGTATGTGTATGTTATTAGATATACACTGATATATTTATATTGGTAAGTTATTTTGATCCTGGATATATTTTGTTTATTGGAAAAAGAAAATGACCTTGGAAAAGTTATTTGCAATGAATGATATATCTATATATCATCTCTTAGCAAAAAAAAAAAAATCCTTATGAAATTAGGGTGGAAATAGGAGGGTCATTTCAAGTTTAGGTAAAAGAAAGTTAAATAATAGTAATGTTATTGCAAATTTATGTAAAATAATCTTAATAATTAGAAATAAAGTTAGGAGATCATATTAAAAATAATGCTAGTAATTTAATTAGTAGTAACATAGGAAATTAAAGGTAAAACAAAGGAAAATAGATATTTTCCGTGGTGGTGCACATTGATTGCACGTATCTCTTAAAAAGTCCCTTTACATGATATTAGAGACTTTGCCAAGGATTGGGAGTGGAGATAGAATGCGTAATAAAAAATAATAAGATAGAAGTGTTCTTGTCTACTACAGTTTTTATTGTTTAAAATTGTAAGAGATGTTTTAAAAACATTGTAAAGTATATTTAAAAAAATTGGTTTAGTATAAGAATTGAGTTTCTAAAAGCGAAACTTAATAAATTGTTTGAGTTAAAAATCCCAAAAGTAAAAATCCTTATAGTTGAAAAAGGAATTTAGAAGAAAAAGTTGATTTGAAGGAAAAGGAAAGGAATTTTTAAAATTAAATTACTAATATTCTCTTTTGGACTTGATGAATAAGCTTAATTCAAAAATCCTAAATTATATTTTTAAAAGTTAAGACACCAAGTTATTTTTGAATTTAATAATAAGTTTCCAAGTTTGTACTTTTAAAGATAAAAGTTTTGGGAGTAAGTGCATCAAAATTTTGAAAGTTTTAATTTTGAAAAAAAAGTGGTGAAAACCAAACCAAAATTTTAATGTGGAGTAGATAGGGATGACTGTCTAGGTAAGACGGGCTAAAAAATAAGGCTATAAAGAAAATAACAGTGGTTGCTTATGGAGTAGCAAAAAGGAATCCCTATAGTGTGTAAGGAATATTGATGAGAACCTAGGAATGTTTTATTAGACGTGGGTGCAAGCCATAAGAAGAACCCAGAAAGAAATGATGAATGGCATCTAAGTACATTTCTGCGGGTTCTAGAACAAGCTCACAAGAAAGGTTAAGGATAAAGAAAGTAAATACAAAAAAAGTTTAGAATACTATCAAGAGATTTGGATTAAGAGAATATAGTAATAGTGGGTAATAGGATGACAAACACACATAGAGGACGTTGGTAGACTCAAGGTTAAGGAAGGCAAGATAAATGGTGGAAAAGTTATCCCGCCAAGTCAATTTGCCAGTGAGTTATTCGAAATGTGCATAGTTTATATTCTTACCCATTACAGTGTGGGGATGCACAGTTTATCCCATAATTGGCTGTGATAATGGAAGTAATGGATGGATTTTAATTATTAGAAGCCAAAAAGAAGTTAAGATACGTGGGTTAGGCATTTTAGAAAGGTCCGTTTAATTTTAGGCCACAACATCATAAATGTTAGTTGATGTTAAAGGGCAGCTTCCAGTAATTGTTTCTTTTAAGTTTGGGCTGTAAGCATTAGTTGTTTCTATTGTATAAAACAGTATGATATCACGATGAATATTCCTTTTGAAAATTGGTTTTCTGGATGGACCGCTATATTAATTGAAAAACTGTGTAAATAAGGAAATTTCACGTAGTCACTTAACTAATGCAAAATAAATAAATAAAAGGCTGGAAGTTTATAAAATAAATTAGGGAATTTATTAAAATTGGCTACTAAAAGAAAAGTAAAGCTAAGTCTCGAAAAGTAATAAAGGTTTGGGACATAAATTTGGACGGGCAAAGTATAGGAAAAGGTTTTTGCGATACCACATGTCAATATCCCTACGCCATAAAAGACCAAATTTATAAATGAACTCGTGTGTTGGTTGTTGTTTTAAAATAAATGAAAAAGCTTTTGAAATTGATATTTACCATGCAATATAATAGAATAGAGCCCATTAAGGACATTAAACTATTGGTTAAACCTCGACCGCGTAGGATGTGACATGAATTATTTTGAAAGGAGAACAAACTTTTGAGATTTTTTGTTCAAAATCCATTGATTTTTAAAGTAAAATGCTTTTATGAGAAACTTTGAAAAAATTGGATCTTTGAAGGTTTTCCAACTATTTTGAAATTTTAATTTAAAAACAGTTTTGAGCAGAAAACTGGAAGACTTCAAATTTTTGAAATGCTATTTGCCTAGCATAGGGAAAAGTCGATGGGTTAGCAAGTATGAATCTTACTATGCAGCAGAAGTAACAGTAAAATAAAAGTGGAAATTAGCCACAAGGGATTTTTTAGCAAGTGGAATTAGTTTCTAGGACACACAACTGAAATAATTACTTTCAAAGACAAAACGTAAAATAATTAGTTTCTAAGGCCTAAAAACCTATGAAATTATGTCCTTGAAAGTAATTGGACTGCTGACTTTGTCCTTGAAAGTAATTATTCTACTGACTTTGTCCTTGAAAGTAATTTCTTTAAATGTGTGTCCTAGAAACTAATTGGACTGCAAAGTTTTTCCTTCTGGTGAAATGCCCCAAAATAAAAGGTAGTTAGTGATGATGGAAAAAGCCGTTTTAGCTATGGAATCTCTTTTTCCCATACCTTGTCGATAGGTGAACCAAACTTGTAACATTCCCCCTTCTGACCGCCTCCGGTCGGTAATTAAACCAACTCGAAACGTTCAAAAAGACGAATTGTTATTTAGTTTATAAGGTTTAAACAGAATCAGCCACAGAAACACAGAATAATAACATTGAATTAAAACAAATGAGAATTTATTTCATTACTATAAATCTTTTTATATACATCAGAGTTTTATACAATTTAATACTGATACAGCGGAATATCTTAAAATACAATTTTCTTCTGAAAAACTAAAGTGATTCTTTACTCTCTCTCTCTAACTTCGCTGCTCGAAAATCTTCAAGCTGTAAAAATACTCGGTCTGACCCGAGTATTATATTCAAAAGAAAATAATACACAGGTCAGTCTAATTCAAACCAGTTTATTAGTGCATATAAGCAGTAATAATTTAAATAGACAACAGTCGCAATAATTCTCGTCTATCCGACTCTTTTAACAAAGAAATCGGATAACGAAAATATAACACTAAACAGTGTTAAACAATAAATCAGCAGATTTAAATCATCAACAGAGATAAATAAACAATTTATCAAATCGACTAAATCAATTTAAAAACAATTGAAATTGTCACTTTAAAACCATCGAAATTCGATTGGCTGCCGTACACTCTAATGCCAGCCGAAGTGAAAGGCCACTGAGATAAGCAGTGGATAGGAGGGACAATACATGGATGTGATAGTGAACTAGGTAGTGCAAATTTCAATTTCGAGAACAAGGCAGTGGTATAGCACAATCGAACTACAAAAGCATAGGGACAACATGTATTCAGGTACATGAAGACGCAGTGAAACCAATATGGCAACACAACTACTGGAATGAAGGCTCCAAAAACAACTGTCTACAAGAATTAGTTCAAATGGAATACAACTACAAAGTGAAGACAACATCAATATGCAGACCAGAAAATAGGAAGCAAGGCTACAAGATATCAGAAGGCAGACAACAGACTCAGGTGAAGTTCACAGTACAACTCAGATGCAAGCAATTGCAAATAACTTCAACATGACCAAAGATTAAACAGAATGGCTACTGAAATGAATGCATATTGAATACACAAGTAAAGGGTCCAGTTCCAATATGAAGTGCATTAGTATGCAAGAATAAACAGCATCAGTGGGTAAAGAATGCAGTGACAAGGAAATCATGCAGACAGGTCAAAATCAACCCAGACCAAAGTCATATATGAAGACTGAAATGAAAGACTCAAGAGACCATCAATGCACATATGAATGCACAATGGAAATGCAGGAGTAATATCTTCACAAAAATGAGGGGTTTTAATATACCGAACTATGCAACAACAGGTAGAAGTCAATTGGTAGATTCAAATGCAACTTACTTGAAAGAATAAGCATATGGAACAGCATATATGCAGACAGCAACTCAACCAACAAACTCACTTGTACTTCAAAATGATCTAAATGCCTCACAGATCAGACAACAAAAGTCAATGGAGGCTACAATACAACATGAATGCAAACCAGTGTGAATGCAAGCTGCAAAGACCACAGACATAAATGCATCACATAAACAAATGCACAGTGATACTACAAGAGTGAACACAGCTACAACATCAAGTGCAGACTACTAATTCAAGTCCAACAGACCAACTACTACATGAACCAGAGTATGCAGGTTACAACTTCAAAATCAGTGGACAAGTATGAACTGAGCCTGAGCTCGAGCTATGGAAACTACAACCATACAAACTCTACAAGTGCACGCAACAATGCAAATGCCACAAATCCAAAGACTCTGCAATGTTTCATGCAAGATGATACATGATAAATGATCAGATAAAGACTGCAATTCAATAACAATGCAACCAAATACACTAAGACATGATCTGATGTCAAAGCCAAGTGGAAGACTCAGTGCAACTACAACAGAATGAACTACAAAAGATCACTCGTATGAAGATTTCAAGCAACACCAATATCTACAACAAATGCAACTGCAAGTGCACATGAACAAGGGAAACTAGTTGGCAACTGCATATGACCAGAGGGAACTACATGAATGCACAGCCACTAGTTAATGCACAGACTACATGGATGCAACTCGACTACAGTTCAACATGCAGCTATCAGACTGGAATTAATACAAGCAAGGTAGCATGGTAATGTCGAACACAGTGAACAGATTCAAGTGAAACAGAGGTGATGTCAGAATGAACAAACAAAGACCAATGAACAAAATAAGCAACTGTTCAAGTAACAAACATCTATGAAGTCAGAATGCACAACAGGTCATATATGCGGTATGTACAAGTCAGGAAGCCATATATCATCACCGAACTAAAACAACATCAGGGATAAAATGATCAAGCATGTACAAACTGTTTCAGTAAAGATCAAAAGTCAGGTGAGGAGGTCAAGATCAACCATGAACAAGTTAGGCCGTATATTAGACCAGCAACAAAATGACCAAACTTTGCATTTTAAATTCAAGAATATATGCATACACGCATCATATGTATATATGCACATATATAGACTTGAATAAACAGGTCACAGTGAAAACCAAGCTACAGAAAAACAACTTAAAATGACATAGCACTGGAACTCAACAAACCCAACAACATGGCATGATATTGTTGAATACAAGAAAAGAGTGTGTGTGTCGAATCAATGCAGACTTAAAGAAACAACATCAAAAGTGAACAAGCAAACATATACGAATTTGAACTGTTCGAATAAGATGTGAGTAAATATGAATTACTCACCTTCGCTATCGGATTGGGGCTAGAATCGAACAAAGTTAGAGGTAATATTTTCAAAAATCAACAGAGAAGATAAAGCAACTATCGATGATCGAATACATAGAACAGAAGATCCATCGAACAAGGACGAAAGTCGAACAAATCAATATCGTTACACCCACATCCAAAATCATCAATACAGTGGATAAACAAAAATCGAACTACCTTAGTACGAAACGAGGAAAGAATTAGATGTGAGGGGCGAAAACCACTCACCTGTTGTTTGAAACAATCGCGAGCAAGGGACGACCTAGCTCCTGCAGTTGAAGTCGTGGCCCTCAAGGAGACGAGCGCGATCGACCGAAGCTATGGAGGTCGGCCGCCTTTGATTGGAAGGAAACCCTAGCTTTTGGAGACGAGCGAAAACAATATCGAAGCCGAAGCCCTAACTTTCAGATTGGAGGAAGAAAGAAACTCGTGGCCGCCATTTTTATTTCTCTTCGATTTTTTTTCTTAGGGTTACGAATGAGAATGAAAGGGGATCGGGTTTGGATTTATCACGGTATCAAAGAACCATGGGCCAGTATATATTTTTCAAAGCCCACTTAACCCTTAACCAATTTTTCTTTTCTTCTTTTTTTTTCCAAAAGAATTTAACCGATTCAAAAATTTCAACAACAATTTTTATTAGACGAATTCCAATTCGAATCAATTCATCATTCAAATATTTAAAATTCATTAAATATTTTCGATTTGAAATTTTGAAATTTCAGGGTCATTACAAACTCCCCTCCTTAAAAACTTTTCGTCCACGAAAAGGAAAGGTTGTTAAAATTTCATTAATATTTACACCCTACACAATTTTTTTACTAAGCTCAATACTTATTAAAAATAAATAAATATAGATAAACATAGGATTCATTCCATTTGTTTAATCTCACTAGCTTTGTTCATTGGTTTCTACAATCAAACGCAAAAGTCTTTTACCAAAATTCTCGATTTATAAACTCAGATTCAAACTTAAAATTCTTCATGTTAGAGATTTATATAATATATCTCTTCCAAAGCTGTGAACTTTCAAAACATTTCAAAGATCCTCTTTCTTAATTTATTTGGTAGGAATTTTGATATTTTAATTTCAAACTATTGATTCGATATTTAAAGTTTGAAAATACTTGCTAACTCGAAGTTTAACAAGTCCATCTTCGTTCTCACAGACATTAGACGTACGCTGGCCAGGCGCAGGTCTAAAAATCTCCAAGTACTAAACATACTTGCTTCAATTCCCAGTGAAAATACTTTTAAAAATTCTTTTTAAAATGGATATGGAAAGCACGTTCCCCCATGGATCACAGTTTACCCGGCGGTTACGCTACTATCTCAGTAGAATCGCTTGTAACCGTAGATTTCACATCTCTCTTGAATTTCGCCATGGTTGTTGCCATAGATCGCGGTCCACACGGCGGTTACGCTACTATCCCAGTAGAATCGCTTGTAACCGTAGGCATCTCGCCCCTCGAATTTCGCTTGGCGCTTAGATTGCAGTTTACTCGGCGGTTGCGCCATTATCCCAATGGAATCGCTTGTAACTGTAGGCATCTCGCCCCTCAAATTACGCTAACATACATCATAATCAACATGATCCCATCACGAGGGATTCTAGTCCAAATGGACATTCCAACTTATGGAAAATTCTACGTAGCTACGAATTTCAAATGGACACTCTTCACGAGTTCCAATACCTTCTCCAATAATAAATGGAAGGTACTTTTCCATATCCTCGGTTTAGAAAACATAATACTATACATATATAGTACTTCATTTCACATTTCGTACATATCATACTCATGTAAACCTACATAAGATTTCCATAACAATGTCTTTCTAAACTAACGGTTTCAAATTTACCGCATTCATATATATATAAGTTCTGAAAACTTACATATTCATAACAAAATAGAGGATTTCAAAATTTTCCTCTAAGCCGATTTGGAAATTTAAGGTTATCTCAAACCTAATTCATATTCATAATTCCATTTATTATCGACTTTCACATTCGATTTGAATAACATGTTACATCGTCAATTCTCAACACAGAATTGATGTCTATCGATATATAACTTCTGAGCTCGTACGTCTCAGAGAAGGGTGTTAAGCTAAGAGAATAAATTCTCCGCCACCAATAGATATATATTTAATAGAGATCAATTGCTATGTCATCAATTCACAATGTTAGACATACAATCCAAATCATCATCTGAAATTCAAAGCTCAACTTATATTGTCTTTAGTGTCGAAGTTAAACTCAATTTTAACTTAACGATTCAATCTTTTTGAAATATTTCAAATTGAACTAATTGTTCAAATTTCTCATTTAACTTTTCAACTTCGACTTTGAAAATGAATTTCAAATCATTTATTCCTTACGGAATATATTCACAACATTTCATTTCATATTGGAAAAACATTTCCATACTTATTTAAAAATAAGTAATTCACAAATCCATTTATTTTCAATATTTGAAAATATTCGATATACTTAAATCAAAATTAAGCATATATTTCATCTTCAAGGAAATCATTCTCTTTCATATATTTATTTGAGTCAAAACAAATGTTACGTAAAACATCGTTACGACAACTCAAAATCACTAG
This sequence comes from Allium fistulosum, assembly GCA_030737815.1. NCBI lineage: Eukaryota > Viridiplantae > Streptophyta > Magnoliopsida > Asparagales > Amaryllidaceae > Allium > Allium fistulosum. The sequence continues at coordinate 424,855,021 of CM060908.1, forward strand.
TATAGGGATTCGAAATTTAGATAGATGTATAAATCCCAATACTATACAAAACATTTCCTTTCGGAAATCATTTACTATAACAACAGTGTTATAGTCCACCATTTCCTTTTATTCGAAAACGTCTATTTCAACAATGACTGTTGAAATCTATGGTTTCGATATTCAATGCCTTTGAAAACATCTTTTAAAACAATTAACTTCGTTTTAAAATATCACTTTCCCGAACATGTCCATTTTATTCAATAATATATTCACGGCCCAAAATTGTGAATATACTACTTTTAACAAGCTATAAGAATTTACTTATCAAAATAAGTCATTTTCGGATTTATAAACATCGTTTTATAAATTCCATTCCTATTTATAAAGACTTCAATTTATAGTTTGAATTCCGCATACTTTTCACAATATTGGTTTTAAACCAACTTCAAATTTTCCAATACTAAGTTTTCCACTTAACTTAATTCTCTGCAAGTTCAAATTTAAATTCATCACTGAATCTATTAAATTTATTATGGATTGTCATGTTGACAACGTCAAAATTATCAAATCTAATTCCCATTTGAACTTTGCATCTACTTTCTATTTCCAAAATAATCAACTAGTTTCTTTAGTAAATCATTCATTGAATTGATTTTCAATTTAAATCACATTTGATTTATTTACATTGGATTTTACTAACATTCATTCATATTCAATTAGTTTACTTTCACTAATTTATATTCAAGTTAGTTTGCTTTCAATTCAAATCAAACTTGATTCTATTTAAATTTATTTATCTTTCAATTTGAATTCAATTACTTAGCTTCCAATTTCCATTAATTCAATTTCATTAATACTTAATGAATTTCCGTACAATCAACTCTCAACACATTTCTATTTTATGTTTTATTCACTAATTCACTTTTACAATTAAAGTTGAATTTCCTTTCTATAACTCAAATTCATATTCATTACTTCACTTTATTAATTCATTTTGATATCAAATTCAACCTCATTCAACATTACTTAAGCTATATTTCATTTCTAAAGTCATTTTATTTAACTTTTACTAAAGTCAAATTCATACCACTATCCAAAATTCAGATTTTGTTTTACTTAACAAAACTGTTTAACCATTTAACAACTGGTTTTACTTAAATTTTCTCATTTTATAAGTTAAACAACTTATTAAATTTAAACTTTCCAATTCATATTATATAATCACTTATCTTTTAAGTTTAAATTTCCATCTCAATAATTTATCAAATCAAGTTCAATTTATTTAACTTCCTTTAGTTAAATTTCAAATCCATTCAAACAATTTTATACTTCTTTAGATTTGAAAAACATTTACTTTTTAAAGTGTTTCTCGTAACTATTCATATTAAACACCATAAACTAAGCTTTGTGTAAACCAAAGCTTTGATACCACTCTGTAACATTCCCCCTTCTGACCGCCTCCGGTCGGTAATTAAACCAACTCGAAACGTTCAAAAAGACGAATTGTTATTTAGTTTATAAGGTTTAAACAGAATCAGCCACAGAAACACAGAATAATAACACTGAATTAAAACAAATGAGAATTTATTTCATTACTATAAATCTTTTTATATACATCAGAGTTTTATACAATTTAATACTGATACAGCGGAATATCTTAAAATACAATTTTCTTCTGAAAAACTAAAGTGATTCTTTACTCTCTCTCTCTAACTTCGCTGCTCGAAAATCTTCAAGCTGTAAAAATACTCGGTCTGACCCGAGTATTATATTCAAAAGAAAATAATACACAGGTCAGTCTAATTCAAACCAGTTTATTAGTGCATATAAGCAGTAATAATTTAAATAGACAACAGTCGCAATAATTCTCGTCTATCCGACTCTTTTAACAAAGAAATCGGATAACGAAAATATAACACTAAACAGTGTTAAATAATAAATCAGCAGATTTAAATCATCAACAGAGATAAATAAACAATTTATCAAATCGACTAAATCAATTTAAAAACAATTGAAATTGTCACTTTAAAACCATCGAAATTCGATTGGCTGCCGTACACTCTAATGCCAGCCGAAGTGAAAGGCCACTGAGATAAGCAGTGGACAGGAGGGACAATACATGGATGTGACAGTGAACTAGGCAGTGCAAATTTCAATTTCGAGAACAAGACAGTGGTATAGCACAATCGAACTACAAAAGCATAGGGACAACATGTATTCAGGTACATGAAGACGCAGTGAAACCAATATGGCAACACAACTACTGGAATGAAGGCTCCAAAAACAACTGTCTACAAGAATTAGTTCAAATGGAATACAACTGCAAAGTGAAGACAAAATCAATATGCAGACCAGAAAACAGGAAGCAAGGCTACAAGATATCAAAAGGCAGACAACAGACTCAGGTGAAGTTCACAGTACAACTCAGATGCAAGCAATTGCAAATAACTTCAACATGACCAAAGATTAAACAGAATGGCTACTGAAATGAATGCATATTGAATACACAAGTAAAGGGTCCAGTTCCAATATGAAGTGCATCAGTATGCAAGAATAAACAGCATCAGTGGGTAAAGAATGCAGTGACAAGGAAATCATGCAGACGGGTCAAAATCAACCCAGACCAAAGTCATATATGAAGACTGAAATGAAAGACTCAAGAGACCATCAATGCACATATGAATGCACAATGGAAATGCAGGAGTAATATCTTCACAAAAATGAGGGGTTTTAATATACCGAACTATGCAACAACAGGTAGAAGTCAATTGGTAGATTCAAATGCAACTGACTTGAAAGAATAAGCATATGGAACAACATATATGCAGACAGCAACTCAACCAGCAAACTCACTTGTACTTCAAAATGATCAAAATGCCTCACAGATCAGACAACAAAAGTCAATGGAGGCTACAGTACAACATGAATGCAAACCAGTGTGAATGCAAGCTGCAAAGACCACAGACATAAATGCATCACATAAACAAATGCACAGTGATACTACAAGAGTGAACACAGCTACAACATCAAGTGCAGACTACTAATTCAAGTCCAACAGACCAACTACTACATGAACCAGAGTATGCAGGTTACAACTTCAAAATCAGTGGATAAGTATGAACTGAGCCTGAGCTCGAGCTATGGAAACTACAACCATACAAACTCTACAAGTGCACGCAACAATGCAAATGCCACAAATCCAAAGACTCTGCAATGTTTCATGCAAGATGATACATGATAAATGATCAGATAAAGACTGCAATTCAATAACAATGTAACCAAATACACTAAGACATGATCTGATGTCAAAGCCAAGTGGAAGACTCAGTGCAACTACAACAGAATGAACTACAAAAGATCACTCGTATGAAGATTTCAAGCAACACCAATATCTACAACAAATGCAACTGCAAGTGCACATGAACAAGGGAAACTAGTTGGCAACTGCATATGACCAGAGGGAACTACATGAATGCACAGCCACTAGTTAATGCACAGACTACATGGATGCAACTCGACTACAGTTCAACATGCAGCTATCAGACTGGAATTAATACAAGCAAGGTAGCATGGTAATGTCGAACACAGTGAACAGATTCAAGTGAAACAGAGGTGATGTCAGAATGAACAAACAAAGACCAATGAACAAAATAAGCAACTGTTCAAGTAACAAACATCTATGAAGTCAGAATGCACAACAGGTCATATATGCGGTATGTCAAGTCAGGAAGCCATATATCATCACCGAACTAAAACAACATCAGGGATAAAATGATCAAGCATGTACAAACTGTTTCAGTAAAGATCAAAAGTCAGGTGAGGAGGTCAAGATCAACCATGAACAAGTTAGGCCGTATATTAGACCAGCAACAAAATGACCAAACTTTGCATTTTAAATTCAAGAATATATGCATACACGCATCATATGTATATATGCACATATATAGACTTGAATAAACAGGTCACAGTGAAAACCAAGCTACAGAAAAACAACTTAAAATGACATAGCACTGGAACTCAACAAACCCAACAACATGGCATGATATTGTTGAATACAAGAAAAGAGTGTGTGTGTCGAATCAATGCAGACTCAAAGAAACAACATCAAAAGTGAACAAGCAAACATATACGAATTTGAACTGTTCGAATAAGATGTGAGTAAATATGAATTACTCACCTTCGCTATCGGATTGGGGCTAGAATCGAACAAAGTTAGAGGTAATATTTTCAAAAATCAACAGAGAAGATAAAGCAACTATCGATGATTGAATACATAGAACAGAAGATCCATCGAACAAGGACGAAAGTCGAACAAATCAATATCGTTACACCCACATCCAAAATCATCAATACAGTGGATAAACAAAAATCGAACTACCTTAGTACGAAACGAGGAAAGAATTAGATGTGAGGGGCGAAAACCACTCACCTGTTGTTTGAAACAATCGCGAGCAAGGGACGACCTAGCTCCTGCAGTTGAAGTCGTGGCCCTCAAGGAGACGAGCGCGATCGACCGAAGCTATGGAGGTCGGCCGCCTTAGATTGGAAGGAAACCCTAGCTTTTGGAGACGAGCGAAAACAATATCGAAGCCGAAGCCCTAACTTTCAAATTGGAGGAAGAAAGAAACTCGTGGCCGCCATTTTTATTTCTCTTCGATTTTTTTTCTTAGGGTTACGAATGAGAATGAAAGTGGATCGGGTTTGGATTTATCACGGTATCAAAGAACCATGGGCCAGTATATATTTTTCAAAGCCCACTTAACCCTTAACCAATTTTTCTTTTCTTCTTTTTTTTTCCAAAAGAATTTAACCGATTCAAAAATTTCAACAACAATTTTTATTAGACGAATTCCAATTCGAATCAATTCATCATTCAAATATTTAAAATTCATTAAATATTTTCGATTTGAAATTTTGAAATTTCAGGGTCGTTACAAAACTTGTTTTAAATTAACTCTGTTTTAATGTATAAAATAAAGTTAAAAGTAAATTTCCTTATGTGGACTAGAATAGCCCCTCGTTATCTCCTGGCTCGCGCGGATGAGCTTAAAAGGAGTACAACCTCTGATACTGTTGACCACCCATCTTTTCTTCAGTATCACGACTAGCTTAGCAATCGCCTGCCTATTACTATTACTATTACTATGAGTTTCCTCCATTGATATGTGGGGTCGCCTTAGGTCGAACCCAATTAATATACTAGCGGAGTTCATACTGGACCTTAGCTTCGCTACCTTGACTAACTAATACTCTTTCTGTACTTGGAAAAGTTAGAAGATAATTGGAGGCAAAAGAGAAGTTCCAAGGTATAATGGAAAAAGGGTACACAAAAAAAGGATGGAAATATGGAATTCTCATCCTTTTTCCGACATAAGAGTATAGGTTTAGAAAACTGGATTTTCTAAATTTTGGATGTTAGAAAATTGTGTACTAGGTATTGGATTGTAGGGATTGGATGGAAAATTGGCTGACCTATACTTCTACTCGTAGAAGTGTGAGAACATTTAGATGTGAAAACAAAGATTTTGGTTTTCAAAACGTGCATACACATAAAACTGCCAGTATATATAGGTTGTTTGCACCATATTTATAAAGTTATTTAAAAGAATGCACTCAAATAGAAGGCGTCAATTTAGAATTATTCATAATACATGTCATATATGTTTGATATAGCGTGCTCTTGTACACTAGTGGTTACAAAATTTGTTGTATGCTAATTGGATGGATAGCTAGAATGGTTGTGCGCTATGTTACATGATTATTTCCTTGAGGAATTTCGGGAACGAAATTCTTTTAAGGGGAAGAACGTAACACCTCATAATTTTAACAATAATTAATTAAAAAGAAATTAATTAATAATTGTAATGCCGAAAATAGAATTTTTACAAATGCTAGAATTTGGCTATGAAACTTGCATCACTGGGTTCATGGCGATTTTCTGGTCAATTTTCATATATTAAGTTTTCCGATCAGAGTTCAAACGAAAATGTTATTAGCATTTTAATATTTTAAATCACAAATAATTATATATGTAATTAAGAAAATAAAATGTAATTAACGAAAATAAATTAAGGGTTTAAGTAAGCTCAAATGCAAAAATAAACTATCGCAATTGGTTGGAAAAATAAACTAATCAACAAAAACAAAAATGGCTAATTAACTAACGTAATTCAAAGCAATCGGTCGACCCCTGATATCGACAGGTGGATCGTTAGCGGTCGACCGGTTGAGTCGTCAAATGTAAGATTTTGACGTTGCCGAACAGTCCATATTTAAAATAAACGGATATATTGGCTGACATTGAATCGAACCCATATAAATATGGGCCTAACCCCTCAATTTCTGCTCATATTTTCCAAAGCAACGGCGAAACTCTGCAATTTTCTTCTCCACAAATTCTTAAACCTAAATAAATATATAGTCTATAGACGTATATACAAGTGGAGAATAGTAGAGGATAATTGAGAAGAAGAATAGCGTCGAATCAAATCGTCAAAGCCAAGGTAAATTATAAATCTGGATCTAACATTTAAATTAAATCCAAATCTCTTCTCTGATTTGTATTTCTAATAGATGTATGTATGCTTGTGGTATATGTATTAAAATAGAGAGAAAAAGTGAGTCCAACTAAATAACAGGGATTAGTTCTTGAGATTTGGAAAGCTAAAAAGGTGTGTGGGAAATTATATATTTTTATATAATATTGGATTTATATCGTTGAAAATCTATTCCTATATGCCTAAATGTAAACTTGAAGTTGTATGCTAAAATTGTATACGTGTAATGAATTTATAAATCCTACCTACATATTCTATGATTGATAAATTAATTTAAATATTGTATGTATAAGAATTTGGGAAGTATTGGGTGGTAGTAGTCCTTGAAATTTATGAATTATGCAGTAGTTCCAGATCTGTAGATTTAAATGTCTTATGCATGTAAAATGTAAATTAGAGTTATCACAATAAATTATGGGAATTTAGGTAGTATTTTAATACATTGGGATGTGGTGTGTTGCAATGTAAATTTCTATAGATTATCAAGTTCAAATTCATAAATAAAAGTGTATCGTTTGAAATAACAAGGAATATGCTTAAAAGAAAGAGATGTATAAAATATGGATATTTTACCATATTTTGTATTGTCTATTTCAGTAACTACAAAATATAATTCCTTGTTTCCAAGTGTAACACAGATTCTCATTTTGGATACGATATAGAGATTTACAGTGTTAACTTTTTCTTTAAAGGAGATGTAATTCCAATGCATTAAAATACAAAAATCCCTAAGTATGAATTAAAGAATTTAAGTTATGATAATAACGGTTAGATTGTAAAATTTATTTTATATATATATATATGCAATAGAGACAAGATGGGAACCAAATAGTAAACGATAAAAAGGCATGCAAGTAATAAAATGAATAAAGGCAAGAAGTATATATAATATATGGGTATGGAATGTCCATTAAACAAGGGAGGGTAGTAAAGTTAAAGAGAAATAGAAATGAATTTCAATAATGAGAAAGGTAAGTAAACATGAAAAGATATTTAGTGCTTTTAATGAAAGCGGTAAATGACATTAAATTTATGTTAAAATGATAAGAAGTAAACATATGAAAAAGTAAAGAAATACTATGAACCATTGAATATTAGAGACGTAATAATTAAACAAGTATGAGTATATATACGTAGCCTCAAGTATATGTTTATGACGGGTTTAAATTGTTCAAGTTAGCTAATAACTTAGATAGAAAAAAATGACATGGTCATTAAAATGGGTTGGAATGCGAGGTCGGTAGTGTTACACAGCAAAAGCCTGCCCACTGCAAGGGGCTACCAGCGGTTGTGTATACATTATACTGATGTGGGACATATCTTACTATAGGACCCGTGGAATTATGTACGCTCGCGTATAGGTGAAGGAATACCCTAATAGGGTCTGCTTCAAATTTCTTAGGGGTATTACCTTGATTGCATTAGGCAATCTAAATGGGATGGTGAGCAAGGCTTGGCGCTATGTCAGTGTGTTTGGTTAAATATTAGGGAGTAGGAGCTGTACATAGATCAAGAACGTCATCTGTCCTAAGCGGTAAGAGGAAAAATGAAGGTTACACCTAAATGGGCTACACCTCCTAATAGTGTTTGTCACTTTTAGGTCATGCACCACCATAATTGTTTGCTAATTTGTTTGTCAGGAGGCAAGGCTAAATAACCCTTAAGTGGAATCTTTCAAAACGGGTGGGGTAGTCTGAGGAGCTGAGTCTTCCATAGTCCGTGGAGCTGAGTACATAATAAGAAGTAGACAAGTAAATCCCCTAGGTGAGATAGAATACGGCCAAACTATTATGACGTCGTTATTAGGCACTACGGGAGTTCCTTGGTATGCATGACGATGAGGACGTGATGCTGAGTTGATGAGACGAGATAATGGGTTATGGATACTGGCGAGAATAGTATCTTTGTCCAAAGGGGGACTGTGGTACTTATGTACATATACATACACACACACACACGTATGTAATTATGGTCTACTTTGGGTAGATGGGCTGTATCGTACGCGTATGTGGAGTCGAGATGACTAAGTAAAATAAAAGGACATAACATGTGATGGAAGACAATCAGCATAAACTGGTGTTATCTATAAAGCGTATAATTTACCATTCACCAGAACGTTGTTCAAACCCCCTCCTTATTACAACCCACAGGATAGCTTAGAGGGACAGGTACTGGTGCAAGGCGGGAACTACAAAAGGACAGGTTTCCTTATGCATACTCGGCATTGACGAGCACACTAGATATTTGAAGTGTCAATCTTGGTCAGTAACTATATGATTTATTATACTTTACTATTCTGTTGTGAGTTATATTGATAGTGCTCTGATATGCATTTATTTATTTATTTATTTGTAGGATACCAAACTAACGATTTGTACTTTTATGGACTTGGGTTTTCAATTTAGCAAAAATTCAGGCCCACTAAGGTGTGGGTTGTTACAATTTAGGATTGCATTCATGTTATGCACATGATTATATCTACTCATTATTAATTAGAGACCTTAATTACTACTTTTGAAAAAATTAGTAAGCTTAGAAATGGATTTTGGGTTAATTAAGTTATGTTGTATGGTGTTATGAATTGATTTGAGACTAATTAGGTGCTATTGATGTGCATGTCATTAGTGGGTAATAATTAAGCCATTTGAATTGATTTTGGAAAATTTTGTAGGATAATTAAGTGTAGTTTTTTACTCTACACTTATTATTAAAGTGATTAGAGGCTTAATGGAACTTAACTATTACTTATAAATATTATTTAAGTAAAGAAATAATTTTATAAGTAGATGATATAATTTATAAAATAGCATAGATATTTTACAAAATAGTATAATGAAATATTTTATAAAATAGTATGAGATTTTATAAAATAGTGTAAATGATATATTTTATAAAATAGTGTAAATGGTATATTTTATAAATTGGTATGAGATATTTTATAAAATAATGTAAATGAAATATTTAAAAAATAGCATGAGATATTTTATAAAATAATAAAGAGATATTTTATAAATTTATGAGATTTTATAAAATTGTATAAAGGAATTATTTTGTAAAACTATTATAAAGTTTTAAAAAATAATTATCAGGTGAATACCTAATTTTAAGGAAGAAATTAAGGGTTATAAAGGCTTAAAATGTTTAATAAGCTAGTATTGTATTTTATAATAATGGAACGACTTTATAAAATAGTAGAAAAATAGATTGGACTTTTGTTAAAAAGATTTAGAAAATAAAAGTAAGATTTGATTTAAGTAATAATTGAAATATTTAATTAAATGTATGTTTATGTATATGTACATGTATACTTTATGTGTATTTGAAGTCATATAATAATAAATACAATTAATGTATTATAATTTGAATTGTTGAATGTGGTTGTGTGTGTATATAAATATATTTGTGTGAGTAATTATATATGTGTATAGGAATATCCATATGCGTAAATAAATACGTTTGCGAGCATTTCATGTAGCCATAGCGACTATTGAGTGCACTAAGTTGCATGAGAGAATGCGGGGTCGAGTAATTGCTCCAGTGAAGCCTAAAACATGATTTTCGTAGTATAAGCATGTTTGTATATAGTGTATACGTGGCTGCATATCCATGCACAAGAAGGTGCATCAACACATGTGCAAGCATCATGAGAGGCTAGAAGGCCGGTTGTGTTAATTTTGGCATGTTAGAGGAAACCGAGTTGAAAGAATTATCCTATGAAACTCTACATGTAAAAGAGTGGATTTCGTATCAAAATCGGTTTTCAAATATGTAAGGAAACACTCCCAAAAATATCAACCAATAGTCTTTGGAAGAGGCCTGATGTGTTGGAAGCGGGATGGAGGCGTTAGGCGACTCATTGGGTGAAGCGACGGAGGAAACGTGGCTCAAATCGGCGATTGGCGTGGCACAGAGGGTACTTGCCCAGGCTTACTGCCTATTGAAGGCTTTCACCGGTCCACCGGTGGGGTGCAGGCTTAGGCAGTAAGCCCAGGCAGGGAGCAAGAAGATGGGGATTTTTCCGTGGTTCCAGATGCGGATCGATGTGGGGCTTTGGCACGACTTCGGGAAGACTTTGGGGCTACTTGGAAAAGTGGAATGCAAGGTGAAGCTCGGGACTTAGATGCAATGTAAAGTGATGTACATGTGATCGATAGCAATCGAGGAATGATCAGATGCAATATAAATGTAGTGATTGGTTGCACGATCATATCTGGGATCACGTACGATTAAGCAAAGTTAATCCGTGCCTCTTGGTTTCGATCTTGGGGTAGATATTCTTGATGAATGGTATTGGTCTTATATTAGTGAACGTACATCGTATTGGTCTTATATTAGCGATCATACGTCGAATTGGCCTAATATTAGTGGTCATACGTATTATTGGTCTTATAATAGTGCCCATCAGTGTAGATGGATGATAATGAGATATCAGTCTTCGTTTGTGATAGGCGTATTTGATTACATGATGTTATTTTTGATTAATATATATCTATACAACATCGGTGTGCCTTTATGGTCCTGAAATCATATTATACATGACATGCTCGTCGTTCTCTTTTGTAGAGATGTTATGCGAATTTGTTAAGAAATCCATGATGACTCGGGGGGAGAAGATGACGAACATCTACGAGTGGGTCATGGATCACTTATGCTTAATGAGGGATATGGCGAGAGCCACATATTTTTCGAATATCTAGAGTAGATCATACATCACTTATACTTGATGAGGGATATGGTGAAACCTACACGAGTTCCATCAAGTGGATGAGGCTCGTGGTCTATGGTACAATTTGGTACGAACTCTATTTATTTTGGGCCCTCGAAGGGAATCATTGGATTGCAATTAATGTCTATAGTACAATTCGGTGCCGACTCTAATTATTTTGGACACTAGATGAGGATCATTGAATCATGATTGATGTCCATTATGGACTCCACCCATCAGCAATGATGGGTATCAATATATATTCTCTATTTGATGTATATCATTAAGTTGTAGACGTTGCGTAGTATAACAATTGGTTGATATTATTATTGTATATTCTAGGACAGGCTTATATTATGATATTTATATTGCCCCTACATTTGTATATTGAGTTACCTTTATCATGGTATATTGTTACGTATCAGTCACATTATATTAGCTGTGTTAACTTGTTGATTACAAGAGAAGAGCAAGTTATGGTGCGCTTCCTTATTTTTGAGATGGGTTTACTTTACTTGTTTATGGGCGGTCCGGATTGTCCCTAAGCCACGTTTTTGGAGAGGATTAGTTGGGCTTTAGTAGTTTCCTGTTTTATATGTGTATATAGTTTTGATATACGGTATTTTGAGATAGTTCCCCTCACACCAGCCTTTATTTTTGACTCGCGTTTTGTCTTTATCTATTTATGTCATGACAACTCTCGAGTACTTGATTGTGTATTTTGGGAGTTAGGTGCTTTTGAAGATAAGCTATCAGAGTGGCGTAGCTGGAGCATTTTGGAGGCATGATGTCGATACTTTGGATATATATATATTTGATATTGTAGTAGTACATGATATATATGTTATTTATATACGAGACTTGATGTATCAGATATTATTCAGGACTCCATCTATGTGCCTTTGATGTATTCTAACTTTCTATATTGATATTTATTTATTAGTTGCTTCCACTAGTGCAGTCCCTTATATATTGTCCTCTGGTTCTATTTATGTATACTCGGTGTAATATATTTTATTATCCCGCTATGAGATTCCATCATTATACCTTGGTATAGTTTTTTTTATTTTACCCCGATAAAATGTCTCTTGTGGTATCCGGAAGTCAAACATTGTCATTCGACGTCGATTTTAGGGTATTACAAAGGATGGGTTGATATATATATAAACACACACACATATATAGGTTTGAACACTCAAAACATACCCTACGATGATCGTTGGATTTGTTATGTTTTGCCTCAGCAATATATATTTCCTTTAAAGTTTCAAACATTCATGTTGGAAACATAAAGGTATCCCATCTCCATAAATATTCGGAAGAAATAAATATATTGTAAAATTTACATGGGTTTTTATTCTATTTACGGTTGGAACACTGATTTTCTAAATGACCAATGATACTTTAGGATTAGATATTGAAGCCGGTTATTTATTTGGGACTTGCTCATTATGATGATTGACATTCAGTTATTCTTGGATATTTATTCAAAAATTCAGATATATTTTATGCAAAAAGGACATATTATAGGTTTAACCAAGCTATTATAGAGAATAATCATACATGGTTTTTTATGTGCAAACTAAATAAATATTTATGCGGCTAACATATTAATTTGTTTATTTGCAGGATTCGTTATCTGAGTACGTCATCTATATTGTTGAAGAAGATGTAAAACACATATCATATCCTCAACTAAATGCTTGAAAAAAGAAAAACATAAAGAAGACACACAATGTAACTTCTCATCTATTCTCAAGCATACATTATCACATCAACCATGGGTAAGATCATCATACTAATTGCATTCCTTAGAACAATTCTGTAGCGTATGATGAACCTGAGGTTGTTTTAACCTCATGAGGAGTTTATGAGTTATTTTTAAGAGAGAAGTGTTTACGGCAAATAACATGGAAAATAACTATCTCTATGGATCCTCCCCGTTATATGTCACACAAACTAATAGCCTACCTATGTGGAAATGCAATCTACTTTAAACCCAACTGGTTGTCAACAATTCTTCTATTAGATACATGTCAAAGAATATAACACATATTGGAAGCAAATTGCTAGAGACGTAGGTCTAATCCTTGATGCTTCAATTAGGATGGGAAACATAATTTTATTTTTTTATCAAATTCTTTAAAATCAGATATTGAAGGTCCTATTATCATGTCTTTAGGGGTAAACTATTCACCGCAGTTCTATCCTCCATCCCAAGCGACAAGATGGGTTGAGGATCTAGGATGCTATTTATGTTAGGCTAGGAGAGAGGATCTCATTCCTATACCTCACCTGACTGATATACCAACCGCATCCTCACATTATACAATGAAATAACCGATGGAAAATGAACATGGGTATGCGTGATTCGTCATACATAAATTAGCTTATTACGTGGATGGTTTAATATCGGTAAATGGGATGGATAATGACTTTGTAAGTGTTTATATCATAACCACTAAATCTACAAGCTTCAAACAATAAATGAATATTGTTATCTTGTTTATTTATGTAATTTGTACAAAATATAGAGTTATTAAAGAGTCAACACTTTATTAATGCACAAAACACACAGGTCATTCAAAACTGCGTAAGTAAAGGAAAATAGCTCAACAAACTCAAGTCTATGTTGATGAGAGTGAAGATGATGATGATAGAGTTAAGGGTGTGCTTTGTGGCAATTCTGTAATCTGATTATATAACTTAACACTTATAACGAATCTTGTTTGAATAAATTAAGTTATAGCTTTATTTTTTGTTGTATGATTATGATATAAGTAATAAACATAAAATATTTCATGAAGGACACTTTAAGAAAAATATTTAGACGATCGTCATTGCAGTTACATTCATAACATGACTATTGGATCATGCAAATAAATATATTTTTCTAAAATATTCCTACTCGGGATGTTTCAAGAATGTGATATCTGTACATTTGTTAAGACTAGTGTATATGACGCTATCCATATGATGGACGATGATTTACTCATGACTATTGAGGGACGACAAGGCGTTACGTACTTATAGATGTTTCGTACAATCACATAACGACTTACAAGAGTCCTCTATAGGTTAATTACATCCAAGTCAAATAGAAGACCCCACGTCACAATGTAGTAATCTTTTAACTTGTGAGTGTGGTGTATAAAGTGTCTAAAATGTAATTTGATTATGGTCAATCACATTACATCAATCATCGAGTTACAACCATAATTGGATATTGGTTCAACCCACTTGAAGTGAAACACTACTTAAAATAGGATTTGTCTACTTCGGTATAGAATGTTAGTAATACCGTAATTGGTAGTCAACTTAAAGTCAAATTATTTAGCCAAAGCAAATTGGTTAATAGATAATGTTATCAGATTGAGTCAAGAGCATTAATGTTGTACTTCATAGTCAAGTATGGTGTAATTAGTAAGATTCGTCTTACAACACTCCAACTGGTGATGAAGTAATTATCATACTAATTACCTCAGCGGTTTTGAATTAGCAAAATTAAGTAGTATTAAATTTGTCATTAAGTGATAATATGTTGCTAGATGCTTACACAATCAGGTAGTTGCACTTTAACTGTTTGTTAAAATGCCAAATCTAACTAGTTTTTAATTCTAGTAAAGGTAAGGTAAGATTTGGTACTGAAAACCAAGTAGGAAAATAATAAAATGCAGGAAATTGTAAAGAATACAAGAAATTTATGTGGTTCGGATGTTAAAGAATCCTACATCCACGTGGGAAATCTTTCTTCCTTTTATATTTTCTGATACAAATTTCAATGGCAGAGAGTATAATAAAACCTTAAGAGTATCGAAAAGTGAAAAGGTGTCATTATAGTATGGAGATGTACGCGATCACTATACTCCTTCTCTTATCGTTGTGCCTTCACCCTTGGATCCTGCCAGGTGCCATTTATCCGCGTTGTCTGTTTGATGCACCCGGATTGCTGATGTGTCTTTGGCAAAAAGTTTTAGGTGAAGATTGGAACTCCCGAAATTAAAGCGGGTGTATCTGAAATTGGAGCGGGAATATTTGAAATTGTGGCGGGAGGGTTCAAATTTGAATTGCCCTTGCATATAAGTCCTTGGGAGGACAGTTAGAATGATTTGTTGATTTTAGGGCATTGCCAACACATTTGGAGTGAGGCTGTACTGGTTGGTCTGCGATACTTGAATGATGCTGTGGTGTTTGCCGGATATGCAGATGCAATCGTTTTGAGCTGCTTTGGTCTTTAGGATGCATGATTTGCTTAACTTGGGAGTTAGTTCGATATACGTATGAAAGTGATATATGGTCTAGGCAGACTACAACCTAAGTTGGCTGTGATCAGAGCTGACCTTGTTGCATGGGTTACTGATAAGGGTGATCTATATCTTTTCTATCTACCCATAAGCAAGGATCTGCATTGGAGCGAAGTTTGAGTAACCTTGTGTGCGGTCCTTGGAATACTTTTGGACTATATGCGATACTGCTTAGGTGGCCTTCAGCATGTGCGATGCAGATCCGCCCTTGAAGGTGTTAACAAAGTATAAGTTTTGGGGGTTTTGATGGTGCAGTTTGATTATCCTTATATTTTGGTTTGTGCGCAGCTTCTGGATCAGGATGTGTTGTACTTTGACCTAGCATTGGTCTTGTGTATTATGATTTATGACATGGAATGTTTCCTGCTCCTTGTAATTATGTCAAATAAGGTAATATTAAAACTGAGGAATGACGCAGGTCTAATATCTTTGTAGCTCATTTTATGAGTGCGGTATTTTGTTCCGTTGTGACTTCATGCTTTTTGACTGCGGTTCCTTTGGTTGGATCAGGTATCATGGCCGCAGATCGGTTTTTTTGTATAGTACTAGTTGGTCGCTTCAACCTCTTTTATTTACATCTTAACTTTTATTGTGTGGGCAACTTTCTTTGCTTTGTGCCTTGTTTAATTCCTTTTTAACGTAAATTGAGAAATATGGGTGTAACATATGGGTATTATTAGAGTTTTGGCCGTCGATCGAGCTCCAAATATCTAAGTGTTATAGTGATAAAGATGAGAAAATGTCCTCAATGTATCGTTGCTTTAGGGTATAGCTTAGATGATTAAAAAATAGGATTTCACCTAAATAATCTACAACAGTTTAAGTCGTGTCTACTACCGTGCTTCAACAAAGTTTGTACAGACTTTAATATTTAAATTATTTAAGTGTTATCGAGGACCGCAATCATACATAAGAGTCACACAATCGTCATTGTTAGTGTTCGTCCGAAGTCAACTAAATAATTTTCAATTATTATAAATTTTGAAGAAAATTAATATAAATATTACGTTAATTATTATTATAAATATTATATATGCATGTTTTATATACCCGAGGGCGTAAGAATTATTTAGTCGGATATCCAAATTTTATGCATTTGGTTAATTGTTTGATTATGTCAACATAATAATATGTAAATGGTGATTAATGGATTAAAATAAAGTAAAATATTTATATTAGATACATATATGGTCGACCCAAATAGGAGAGAGAATGTCTAGATTATGTGAAATTAAGATATAATTTCCTTTATATATTCTCTAATTAATTGCACATATTTTTATAATTTTGACCCTAAATTCTAAAGCCTCTTCATTCATTTTAAGGACCCATTAGAAAACCCTAGCCTCTATGGCTAAAAATCAAAATTAGCTTTGCAACCTAATCTTGGAGATGAAGAAAGCACTTCGAAGAGGAGACGCACAGTGCAACGTGTAATCGTTTGACAAGCTATCTAAGTACAGTTCTTTTTATATTCATTTAATTTATATAACTTGCTCGCTATTTATTTTTGACCACAAAAAACTTTTCTTATTGATTATACTTGCAATTTCGACTTGATTTATGATTAACTTTACGTATTGTAAATATTTTTTTATATTTTTAAACTTGTGTGTGTGTGATTTTCACCATAATTTATTTTGAGTTTAAATATTTTTATTATAAATTATATTATATGTATTTATATTATATTAATTATATTATAAATATTTTATGCATTATGGCCATTATTTTTAATAGGCTGTTTGTATTACCAAATAAATTATGTATAGCTTGAATTATTTTAGTCTCCTTTATTTAATATCTAATTGATTGCTCATATTTAATTTAAACCAAATTATATATATATATATATATAGGTTAATGCCATAAATTATCTCATAAAGTTGTGATATTATACATATGTTAATACCACACATTTGTAATTAACATATTTTTAATATTATATATACGTGTGTATGTATACATATATTATGTGTATATAATGAATTTAATAAATGTTGACTTGATAGTATGTTTTACTTTAAGGAAAAATTATATGATTAATTAAATTTGTGGTATATACTTATATGTATGTATATGTATGTATGTGTGTGTATGTATGTGTGTCTATTAATGTACACATATACCAGATAGACTTTTTCGACTAGTGATATTGTATCCACTTCATAAGGAAAACTCAATTAATCAAAAAATAAATTCTGAACGTTTCCTAACTATAAATAAATTATCCATATGATATATGTAAGATTTGCTTCAGGTCAAAATCATATTATACAATGTGTATATATCTGTAGTAAATAATAAATTGTACAATAGATGTTTATTTGGTCGAAAATAATATAAATTTGTTACTGTACACACACACAAATAAACATGTGTGTGTGTGTATACACACATATATTTAATTATATATATAAAGGAACCGAGCTAGTCTATAGCGGGTAAATTGGATGATTTCAAAAAAAAAACGTTACCTATTTGGATCATAGTGGACCTATAAAGTCCAATGGTTTATACTAGATCCAATCTAGTAATTAAATAAAATCATATTTTATTTGAATTTATGTTACGTTTATCAATTAATCATATTAATTAATTCAATTAAATGTTTGTTTGGACGTATAATGTATACTTTCAATGATATGACGACATAGCATAATTAAATATGAACATGTGTATAACTACATACAAATACACACACACACCTATTGTATACACATATACATTATACTTACATATGCATATGACAATTTTATATGAGTATCAGGAATATAAATGCTTGATGTGTGTGTGTGTGTGTTTGAATATACTATAATATGTGTATATGGTTTGTATACAGATACTTATATTACCATATAAATATATAGTTTAGACATATATACATATGTGTAATATTTTGTTGTAACTTGTATATATTTATTATATATATACATATATAAAATTATGAAAATAAATCTATATAATAAAATCAAATAACTTCAAAATAAGAGAATGCTTGATTGGAATTGAAGATGGAAATAAAGTTTCACGCTAAATTCGGTTCTAATGAAATCAGAATAAAAAGAAAATGGAATATGGTTCTATTTTAAATTTCCTCTTTTACGAACATTAATTAATAATAAATTCAATACCATATAGAAAATTCTATGCTTAATCGCAACAAAATATCCAAACTTTAAATTACAAATCCAAAAATATGCATTCAACTTGCAAAAAATTACAAAATATTATTGTCATAATTATATATAAATATATATATATATATATATATATATATATATATAACTTCA
Source organism: Allium fistulosum (assembly GCA_030737815.1). Taxonomy (NCBI): domain Eukaryota; kingdom Viridiplantae; phylum Streptophyta; class Magnoliopsida; order Asparagales; family Amaryllidaceae; genus Allium; species Allium fistulosum. The sequence goes on from CM060908.1 coordinate 424,873,862, forward strand.
ATGAAACCCTTAATTTTGAAACATTGCATGTATATAAATACACATACATGTATACCGTGATTTAAGATTTAATTTCAAAACCATATATTTGACTAAACAACAAACTTGAATGTATTAATTTAAAACAAAACCTAGCCAAAGAATTTGACTTGATGTTGGATTACAATCTTGAAAACATGAAACTGAAGAATATGAATATATACATATATACATACGTACATATATACATACTTACATACATACATATATATATGCACAATTCAATTAATTAAGTATTAAATCCACGTTTATATGTGAATTAAAACAAAAGTAAAATCTTGTTACTACAAATTAGATCTACATTAAAAATAATCTCAAATCCAACAAACAATATCAGTATACCAAAAGAAATTAAACACAAATTGAATTTAAATTAATTAATTAATTTAGTTATGATAATAAAAATAAATTTTTCAGTAAATCAAATCTGTATTAACTAATAAGTTCAAATCAAATAACAATATCAATACCTAAAACAAATAATACATAAGATAAATTTGACATTTAAATGACAATACATAAGAGATCTAACACAGATTCAATAAGTGGCAATTCAATATACATACATGTGAGTAAATTAAGGGATTAAACATCATGAATGAGTATAAATAAAAAGAAAACATACATGAAAAGTCTTGCCTTATGTAACACCTTGATTTGAGATTTCTTCCCAAATCTCATAGTAGGTCCACATCTAGCTTTGCAAAGAGAAGGATGAACCACTTTGTTTAAGTTTATTTGATGATTTCATTTGATTTGGAGTTTATTTTGTTTTGGAAGAGATAAATGAATGTTTGGCCATGGCTATGGAGAGAAGGAGAGAAAAATAATAATGAAAGAGTTAATTAGAGTAAAATTAGTGGATTTGTTTTACCTGAAAGAATGAAACATTTCCTTATCTTTCAAGCAAAACATCCATAATTAGTCCCTTAATTTTCTCTCAGTCCACCTCTCTCCCTTTTCAAGATATAGTCGGCCGATGATGCCACTACTATATTGGCACAAAAATTCCATAAATCCCTTCATGAAATCATTTTTCATTTTAAACTCGTTTAAAGTTACACAGATATCGTATATCGATGTGTGCAAATATAACTTTTATATGCATTCAAATAATTACAACTCCCAAAGATCAAATGAATTACATAATAAGTAATATTTCTCAAATATTAATTAATTTAATTAGTTTACAATATTTTATAAATTAATTAAACCTATGGTTTTTTGGAGAATTCACAAACACGTTGTGTGATTCAGATCTGTGAAATCAATCAGCAATTAATATTGAACAGTTCAAAAATTAATGTTCATATATCACCTTAGCTAGTTATGTGACATTTGGCTGAATTAATTACTTACGAATCTTTTAAGTAAAATCAAATTTCACGTTTTCTTAAGCAGCACCTTTCAACAACGATCATTTACATTCTTTTCATCGATACTACATCACTTTATGATTTATGGTATTTGGTTTTGATCAAAATTTCAGCATCATCCTTATTCAACTCAGTTGGTCCTAAATAAAGTCATTGGTTTAATTATAACATTTTTTATTAATCGTACTACTTAGGCCAGAGATTTTGACTTTGAGTTGAGTATTGTTGACCGTGATACTAGCTTCATACAACTAAGGAGAAGAATTCTCTATTAAACAGTCCTTCACTTCCAATATTTCAAGTTCGACCCAACTATAATCGCTCGATGGATCGTTAAGCCAAGATTTAACAGTAATTAAATTGGAGTATTTATATTGAAATTCCATAGTATTCTCAGGTCGAGGTAACTGTGTAACACTTTCATTTTGAGGTTTCCTGTTTGACCTAGTTGTGATTAATCAATAGGAAACTCTTGGACAAACCATTTTGTAGTAATCCAATAACTATCAGTACGTAACCCCTTGTTGTGCCCAGTAGCCATGAGTAATACAATACCCGATATTTAGAGAGCGCTACGCCTCTGGTCTCAATGGATGTATTGATATCTTTTCTCCAAATATCTTGACCAGCAATACTTAAAATAATATGTTATTTTATATTATGATAATTTTCTCATGTTACAACATCTTCTAATTATTATTACGTAACATATCATTTAAGGATTTTTTATTTTAATGTACTTAGATTAATTACTTAATTAGTATATTATAATATAACAAGTCTATAATAGAAAATTAAACACCTTTATTATGAACAATATTGGGTATAAAGTTAGATATATGTAACAAATTACATAATCGCCCCTGTGTCATACCTCTAACTCTCTCAATCTCCCACCTGCACTTGGTGTCAATTATGGAATCTCAATCCCATTTATTCAACCAGCTTTATCAAAACAATTGAGCTAGTTCCTTAGCGAATGGATATGATATATTATCTTAATTATCTACTATGTTAGTCAACTCTTTCCAATACTTATAAACTGCCTTTATCACATAGAACTTTCGTAGCCTAGTTTCTCAACTTATAGTGAGATCTAGGTTCTTTCATGATCCTTATCGCTATATTGTTTTCACAAAACAAAGTCATAGGATTCTCAACATTTAGAATCACCTGTAGCTCAGTTATAAATTTGTGTACTATATACAGCTTTTTCAACAGCGTTATTCAAGGCGATGTACTTAGCCTTTTGGTTGAATCATCGATAATCTTTTGTTTGGAAAAATTCCAACTTGAAACTCCTTAACTAATATTAAGCATGAATTTAGCATTAAAAAATTATACTCGATACGACTTATGGAGTTCGAATTCGAATACCATTTCATAAGTAGTTCATTATAAACATTACTCTAGTATTTCATAAATATTCAAGAATACTTTTAACTACTATTTAGTGAACTTAATTCAGATTTTATATTCGCTCGATATAGCAATTACATAAGGAAAATGTGACATAACATATGTGATAATTTCTATTGCCAATGCATAAGGAATCCATATCATATGTTCCACATTAAACATTTTAATATGGTGTTTATGTATATCATATGGGACTATCCCATCATCCTTTTATACTAATTATAAAGGATGTCATTTTCTAACCCATCATCGATAATTGAACAACCAAACTAAAATGTTTTAACACGAGTACGTCATTAATAACCATAAGTTTGTTGTTTACTTATAGTTTAAGAAATATTTTAGTACCTTTAATGTTCTTTCTTAGAGACAAGCTTCCTCTGTATTTTGACTAAAAACCAAACTATTTGATTTCTCTCTCAAAATACCGTTTCAACTCTAATGCTTATCGCACGCCATCATTGTATCGCTTTTGGATCATATAACAAAACATACAATTATGTTATCGCTCCCACTGACTTCGAGACATTTTGATTGTTATGTGCAAACAGTCTCTTCTAAACCATTGTTTAGAAGTTCCGTTTCAACATCAAAGTGCCAAAACTCAAAATCAAATTGTGCAATACTCGCATGTAGAATCCAAATGGTTTTGAACATGTCGACTTGCAAAATTACATCCCTAATTTCAACATTTGAAATCGATGAAGTAATTTCCTATTAACATGCTTTATACAATTTCTTTGTGTTGATCTTCTTAAAGATCCAACTGTAGTCGATGGATCAAATCCCTTTGGGCACAATTATCAAAATAACATTTTGACAATTTACTTAGAATCCATTTTGGATTTAAAGCACTGTTTCGTATGACAAAGTCTATACTCTTTATGCTTATTGACTACTAAGGAAATTATTACTGCTAACAATTCTTTTTTCCACTTTGATGAGAAACTCATGGTTTCTCTTTAATATATGTGAATTATTATTAGACATTTTAATGTGTTGCATGTTCGTTTTAGGCTTGGTTAATTTTATTTCATCTTATATAATCAGTTTCTATGTTTGAGTTTCTATATCATATCAAAGTCCATTATATTACCACTAATTTCTAAATGAAATTATTTTGATCATGAAGGTGATGTTCCTTGATACAACAATTGTTTCTCCATACAATGGAATAGGCATTCAGAAATATTTTATGAACTTCCTTTTATATGTGTATAAAACTGATTTAACATTACGTCTATGAAAATTAAGTTCATAACATAAATCAAGCAACCACACATCTTACATTATCTAAGTTTGGGGTTACTTATTAATCCATATCTTATATGAATATGAACTTGTAAACTATGCTTCAGATTAAACTAAATTTAACCTATGTACTTACTCTTAAGTATTCGTCCTTATAGAAAGAAGTTAACTTAACTTCACTCATCATTTATTATACTTTTTCCAACAAAGTTCGGTTACTCCTTATCAGTACAACAATATGTATCATCGAGAGGAGTGACTGTTGAAATTCAATCTTATTCATTTTTAGGTGCGTTTGGAACTCTTTTCCAGTATAATCACTCATTCGATCGAATTGAAGTCTTTTATTTGTTTTGTATGTAATGTTTTCTACTTTTGTTTTATATTCGATGAACTTATCATATATACACTACTTGTGTATCAGATACACATGCACAATTCTATGATAATTCATTAGTGAATTTTAATAGAGTAAATGGATACGTTTGGGTATCATTAGACATTCGACTGCATACATCTACATGTATCAATCTGAAGAGTTCACCAACTCTTTTGTTGCTCCTACTGAATGGGTGCTTTGCCCCAAATCGGTTGAGATACCAGTACCGTATGATTCATAATCATATGATTAAAGAATTATTTATCAAAGATACGGCTTAGTCGATAATTCCATAATAACTTTACATAGTTTTAGATACATCTATATTTTCTATAACTAAGGTATCACTTTTGTTATGAAAACAAATACCATAGATTTATCTTATGATGAATATTCATAATTTTCATATTAAAATAAAACTATATCTATTTTCAGTCAATACTTGAAAACCGCTATTATTTCATAAATAATACGTGGTATATACATACAAAGACAACCTTTCGTAATTTGATACATTCGCTAATAAGTGTTATATGATATGCTCCCATTTATTTCCATCATTACAATGATAGCTCATGGAATACAAGGCTTTATTCAATCACTTATTATAGGATTTAATTTCATTGATTATAACTAATTTACAGTCGAGAGTTTCAAATCAAATATCTTAAATTAATAGAAATAACTCTCATAGAAGACAATTTTCTATATAAAATTACATTTGTAAAAGAAATCACATTTCTTATTCCATATTAAGTATCTACTGGTATTTTATATAACTCTCGTTCCTTATGTTTCTTCATGAAGCAGAAGTGACCATTTACTCTCTTTGTCCCAACTGTGCCCAAGTTACGTCTGATCTCATGCATTCATTTTCCTTTCCAAATAGTAGAACCATTCAAAAGGAAACTCTTACCAAAAGACCGCATCGAATTCTTTACAAATTTACATTCAGTTATCCTTAACATTTAAGGATGTCGAATATGTTGCAATTTAAGTAAACAGATCAAATTGATACTTCAGCAATCGAATTCTTAGGTCCATCCTAGAGCTCTTCATCTAATTCTGCATCTAACATGACAAGATGCTTATTGTAATCAATCGTATTAAGTACATGATCTAAGACTATGGTTTACTTGCTCATTTCGAATGAACCAATTCCATCGAGATTTCTTATAAAGTGATTGTTCATAATATAACATTTATATGTGTTTGAATATGGATCGAATATACATATCGTTGTACTGCTTTGGAGTTCAAAACTCATAAATGACAATACACGGTCTCATGCAAGTAAACACCTATGTAACCAAGGTATGAATGTTTGAGTAGTGGTATAAGTTGGCTCTTGCATGAGTTTAGAAGTGACAACATGCCAAAAGATTTATTGATAAGTATATATTATATTTCTATGTCAATCTTAATTCAATTCATTTGTAAATTTTAACTAATAAGCCATTTAAATTTTTATTAGTTGCATATATTCTTACAATATTAGAAAGATTAAATGTTACCGTTTCATTTTTCTAATAAGGCTCCCATTGGATTTTATTTTTCTCAAGACCCTAAGAAAAACATAGAATCTTTTGGTTCCTTTAGCGGGTGTTAGAACTTGCTTGTCTTGGGATTCTAACCTTGAGTTTTCTCAATAAATCATAGGCCTGCAAGTGATGGATAACACTTTATCGGTTGTATCATACACCACTTCTAACCCACGGCTGTGATGATCGCCGTACACTACCGGCATCCAATATACCGGTATTGTGTGCTGTAGTGGTGCTCAGTCGATGCAGGACGACCGTCAAGGTTGTAAATAAAGTAAAACAATCACATAACCTATTGTATATTTCACAGCGCATCAAATAAAATATAATAGTAAAACTCTCATATATAAAATAGGAGAGACATGAAATAACCGAATGAATTACGGAATCAGAGTGCATAGATCCATATGGCATGCAACATAAGAAATAGAGTTATACATCAAATAATAACTCATAATAACTGCCTCTAGATAATAAAGGCACTAGCAAGCTCCATAGTGATGTGCAGCGGAATAGCAAATAAGTAAGTGTAGTAATACGAGAGTATGACCTTATGTCCATCCTCTGTCCAGCTCCAACATGCTCACTTGACTTGATATCCCTAATCTACTCATTTAAGAGTACCCAGAGTAATAGGAAGCAAAGCATAAAACTCCGAGTCAGAAAATAGTCTGATGTTAGTGGTAGTAAACCTCTAAATACTAATAAATCATTATAATATGACAAATGGTATGAAGAGTCATACATGACATGTCCCTGCATCCACAGAGTTAGCACATACATAAAATATATACTACTTTACATCATAGTCATCATGGGTGTACTATACATCAAAGTACTAAGGGGTGTCCAAACATATACATTAATAATATCGCCATCATGTGGCATCCCTAGGGTGATAAACAATCAAAAAAATAACAACATCCATCCTCGCATTCACTCACTTAGTGCGTTGGATATAAAGTCACTTGCCGACCCATCACGGTCAAAGACTAGACTATCCATCACAATAGCGCGTGTCCTGGTTCCTTGATAATCGAATCCATGCCACTCAATTGGCAAGGAACCAGACTAACCATCACGTCAGTTCGGGGTAAACAAATGTCATATCTAGAACAAAGAGCCATCACACTCTAGGAACCATCACGTCCCTATTATATACCCCATCTCATGATTACCCTACGAACCCTCGAGTCTAAATCATCCCTTTGCATACATCATCCATAGTAGAGTACATCCTGAAACTGATCTCATGAGTCACCGCGGTAGGGTTGATTCTCTACAGTCATCATCAACAGTAGAATACAATCATGTGTCCTGTAGCCTTCTTCCAACAGTTCCCTCAATCTGACTCATATGTTCTACTCTATATCTCTTAGTACAGTTATCCATCATCGAAGCCGTCACTTCCCATCATGGAATCATCATCATCGAATCATGGATTGTCATCGTCAAAAATCGGCACCGAACCTTGTGGTTCGGTACTGACCCCTATACTTAGCCATATTTGGCCAAGCATTTGGCTTGTCACAAGTTTGAGCGATCACACACCCAAGACTCGAGCTAAATTTCGTCATGTCTCGAATCATGAGTATGGAGACTCGAAGCAAGCACAAGAAGACTCGAAGTCCAACTCCCATATGACAAACCATCACTACCGACCCATGCCTATCCCGATCCTAAACTTCACACACTAAGCCATATGCCTTCATACCCATACGACAGTCCAGCATCAACATCGATTGATGTCTATGCATTGATACTGATCCCTAACTTAGCCAAAATTCAACTTCCTTCACTTTACTAGCCCATATCTTCAAGCGATCCTTCTCATGGCTTGAAGCACACTCACGAAAACTCAAAGCGTACTCCCTAAAGCTCGAAGAAAGGAACCACCGATCTGATACTTAGAGTGATCCATCCATCCTCATTCGCGACTCCAAGCACTTCCTCCAAAACCCGAAGCGAACCATCCCTTGACTCGAGCACGCCTTGAAGCAACCCAATACCGATCCATAGCCTTCAAAATCACCACCGAGCCATCTTTAAAAGGCTATAACTCAGGCATACGAACTCCAAATGACTTGCAATTTGAAATGTAGCCTTATGGGGCCGTCCTTATTGCCCCATATTGATCGCACCTCATTTGGGCCAATAGCTATCGATCAGCACCGATCCCTCTATAATGATCCCTAAGTTATTCCTAAAACTAAATCGCCATTTGATCGGCGTTTCAACCATTCGACCAACATATATTCAAAAAATCATCATATATAGCATATCCTAACAAGCATACATCCATACATATCAAAGCAAAGCCTAAATCTTAGGGTAGTATCCATAAGAACAAAGGAGATCCATAAGAACTCTAATTTTATAGAACTTTTCCAAATCATTTGAAATTTACATATGTTATTAAAGAGGGTTTAAAACATACAGTTTTAAAATCATTTAAAAACACCATTAAATGTCAAATAATGGCTAATTAGTGAGTATGGGCTTAAACGACTCACCTAAATCCCAAGCAATCCAAGCCCAAAGTTGCATGAATCCCAATGTAAACAATAGTTCCAAGATAATTTCTAGTGGAAAATCTTCAATCCAAGGTGCTAATCTCGCAAATCTTCCTCTAATGACACGTTTTGGCTAATTAAAGTAGGGATTATGGCAATTTTTTGACTAAAAGATGGTTAATGGGGGATTTCTCTCTATTTTGGAAAGTGTGAAATAATGGAGAGAAGTCTCATCAGCCTTAACCTCATGCTAATCCCAAAATGGGATTTGGGCCTACCCACTAACCCATTAATTGCACATTAAGTTGTTTAAGATCAAGTGAAACTTCAAACAACTATATCTCCCTAACGGTAAGTCCGTTTTCCTATTGTGATCCTCTATGGAAAGAGAAACCATCATCCCGATCTAATGGAAGTGGTTTCAGACCCCAATTTGACTCCTATCAAAAGTTATAGAACATACAAGAGTTTCAAGGTCAAAATCGTCCGATAAAAATTATAAGGATGGAAAATGGCTTTTATAGTCATTTCCTAAAATCATAGAATCGTACGACCTCATATAAAAGTAATACTAATATTATACGATCATCTGACACGTAGAATACGGGTCATTACATTCTCCCCCTTTAGGAATTTCGCCCTCGAAATCCCAAACAGAAATCAACAAGGTCATCCTGCATGCCTAACAACCATATACAAGCATATGCAACCATCACATATCAAACGTGCATGCACAACAACAAATGGAAAAGGAAACACCCAAACCTATCCTATATGTAGGATACTATACTATGGTATATACTTCATGGTATCATAAGTGAAAGTGAAAGTGATAAATAGAAAGTCCCACCAAGTAAAGAGCTTTAGATAAGTTGTCCTCATGCTTTCCTCAGTCTCCTAAGTGCAATCGCCTTCGCTTTTGCTCACTGAACCTTCACCAACTTCACTGTCTTCCTCCTAAGCTGCTTTGCATCATGTCTGATGACAAGAATAGGCCTACGAGGTCTCGAAGCCTCTGTTTCAATCTCGATACCATCTAGTTGATTTGGTGCAATAGTTACGCCTGAGTCGTGCATAAATTTCTGCAAGTAGAAACGTGGAACACATTGTGCACTCCCAACATTCTTTATGGTAAGTCTACTCTGTAAGCAAGGTTCCCAATCCTCTCTAGTATCGAGAAAGGACCTACAAATCTCGGTGCCAACTTCCCTTTACTACTGAACCGAATTGCAGTCTTCAATGGAGAGATCTTAACAAATACCATGTCATCGACAGAGAACTCTAGATCTCTACATCTCTTATCAGCATAGCTCTTTTGTTTGTCTTGAGCAGTTTTCATTCGTTGCTGAATGATTTTGATCTTCTTTGAAGTTTCTTTAATCATATCTGGCCTAAGTATTAGTTTATCGCCCGCTTCCCACCGACACGAAGGAACATTGCACGGTCGACCATATAATGCCTCAAATGGTTCCATACCGATGTTGGACTGATAACTGTTACCGTATGTGAATTAAATGAGATGTAAGTGACCATCCTACGAGCCTCCAAAGTCAAGTATAGCCATAAGAGATCCTCTAAGATATGATTCACTCTCTCAGTTTGGTCGTCAGTTCGAGGGTGATAACCTGTGCTGAGATGCAGCACTGTCCCCGGCGTCTCTTGTAAGCTCTTCCAAAACTCACTAGTGAAAACTGGTCTCGTTCACTCATAATGCTCTTCGGCACACCATGGAATCATACTATCCAATTCATATACAACTCGACCAGTTTGGCTGCCGTTCTACTTGACTTGACGAGTATGAATCTAGCACTCTTGGTCAATCGATCGACTATGACCCAAATGCTATCGAACCCTGCTCTAGTCCTCGGCGGTCCATCAATGAAATCCATCGAAAAATGTTCCCATTTCTACTCAGGAACTTCTAGCGGTTGCATCAAACCACTAGGCTTCTTCTGCTCTGCCTTAATTAACTAGCAGTTCATACACTACGAGATGAATTCCCCAACGTCTTTCTTCGTTCCTTCCTAATAGAAGGTCTGCCCCATATCACGGTATGTCTTATTACCGCCAGGATAAATAGCCAATCTTGAGTGATGGAACTCTTGTAGCACCTCATCCTTTAACCCAACAACATCAAGAACAAACAATCTCCCATCCTTACGGAACCAACCACTTCGGACGAGTTTGTATTGTATCATCTCTTCAAACTCTACTCTAGCTTCAACCTTAGAAATAATCTCAGCTAATCTAGCATCACGCCTCTGACCAGTACCGATCCGCTTAATCAAAGTAGGTCTAATAGTCAAGCTCACTAATATCCCTAGTTCTAGCTCGCATCTTGGTCGAAAATCATAACAAGAAATATACTCTAACTATATCCACTTTAGGAACATGCTCCCAAGCCAGCATGTCCCTTGCTCAATGCATCAACAATTGCATTCCATTTTCCCAGGGTATATCCAGTATCAAAGTCATAGAAGGCTAGGAACTCTAACCATCACTATTGAGAAAGGTTAAGATCCCTCTACGAAAAGAGGTACTTCAATGATTTATGGTTGGCGAATAGCTCGAACCTCTCTTCTAAAAGACAGTGCCTCCAAACCTTTAGTGCAAACACAATAACTGCTAATTCTAAATCATGGGTCGGGTATTTCTTCTCATGTGGCTTCAGTTGTCGACTAGCATATGCAACGACTTTGCCTCTTTACATCAATACCGCAGCCAATCCAGTACCACAAGCATCAGCGTATACCGTCATCTCTTCATTCCCGCTTGGAATGGTAAATACTGGTGCACTCATCAACTTTTCCTTTAAACTCACGATTGCTTGCTCCCACCTCGCATTCCAAATAAAAGTATGATTATTTTTCAACAAGTGAGTTAACGATGTGGCTACTTTGGAGAAGTCCTAGATGAATCGTCTATAATATCCAAACTGCTGCAACTTTTGCAGGATCTACAGCAATGCCATGCTCAGAAACAACGTGACCCAAAAATATCACTTTCCTCCTCTAGAAATGACACTTTGAAAACTTTGCTTTTAATCGGTGCTCTCTCAACACCTTAAGCACGATCCACAAATGTGTCTTGTGTTCTTCCTTTGTCCGTGAGTAGACGATAATATCATCGACGAAACAAGCACAAATTTATCTGGCTAACCTTTGAAAACACAGTTCACGAGTTCAACAAAGTATGCCGACACATTGGTTAGGCGAACAACATATCCAAACACTCATAAAATCCAAACGACATACGAAATTCTATAATTGGCACACTCTCCTTTGGCACTCTCAACTAGTGAAATCCAGTTGCAAGGTCCAACTGAGAAAATATTCTAACACTATAAAGTTGATCGAACAAGTCATCAATACGTGGGAGTGGATACTTGTTCTTCCTCGTCACTTTATTCAGCCTATGGTAATCAACCAACAATCTAAGGGAACCATCCGCCTTCTTGGCAAATGCTACGGGTGCTCCCCACTTAGAAATACTCCTGCGAATGAACCCTCATCGCAATGGGTCATTCATGTGACGACCGTCCTATCCCACCGGCACAAATATAACTAAATAGTGTACTATAGTCATGCCTGGTCGATATAGGATGATCATCAGGGTTGAAATAACAAACATAGCATATAACATATCATATCTCACAGCGCATGGATAAAATATAATAACACTGATATGATAGAAGAGCCAGTAATAACTATATGAACAAATCATCGGAGTACAGATCCACACAGTTATACATCAAATGTCATAGAGTTTATACAATGGGAAAAAAATTAGTAACTGTCTCAAACACAAATATAAGAAGTCATTGCTAAGGCTCCCCAGTGCTGCATAGTAGAATAAGTGTAGGATCCATATAAGTATATAAGATGAGATAGCTCCATCCAGCCTGTCCTCCAAACAGCTACTACGTCACCTAGACCTGTCATCTAGTCTACTCATTTAAGAGTACCCAAGATAATAAGAAGAAAAGCATAAAACCTTGGATCAGACAATAGTCTGGTGTAAGCGGTAAATAAATCTAAAAATACTATACATGTATATATGGTAAGGAACAAGAGTACACGAACCACGTTCCTGCAACCAAAGAGTTAGCACATAACCGTGTAATATTCTACTCTACAATATCATAAAGGTACAATACAAAATACCATAGTGGATATCCAAATACCCATATCTCCAGTACCTACTCCTAGTGATATCCTCAAGTGATAGCCCACTAATGAATAACAACCAAAGCAACCATAGCATCCATCAAACAAGACTCATTATCACTCATCCATGTGCTCTGAATATATGAAAACTCATATGGCCTCCTTACTGCTAAGGACTAATGAAAATTTCGATTCTCCGTTGTACTTTCGTATCTCGCAGCCCAAAGCTAGACACTAGACCTAAAGCCACATGTCTAGGGTATACAGATTTGAGTCTTGCCATCAACTCCAAATGAGGTGTGGCTTATCCGATAGCTTCCCACCATGCTCTAGAGCTCATTCACCGAGTTTCATCCAATTCCGACCAACTTAGCCTCCAATTCACTCAATTCTCCAACCTATCTTTCTATACATGCACAACACTAACAAGCACTATCAAAGCATAACATCCAAACATGTCATAACAAGCAATTTTATTAATTTAAACATGCAATTCATAAAGATAAGATAAACAAGTCAATTTCTGACATAGATCTACATATAGCCTGAATATATGAATATAAATCAAGGTGATTCCTAATCAATCCATATCATATGCATGGATTAACATATCATTAAAGTTAGAAAATGTTTTGATGGTTGAAAATCAATTTAAAACATGTTATATCCTATAATTTTATCATATAAACATGCATAGCATAGTGAGAAGACATAAACCACTCATCAATTACCAAATTCAACCAATTTGTATGCAGATCTAATCCGGACAACGAAGAAAAGCACTTCAAATTAAGCAAATCGACGATCTCTATCTTTTAATTGAGGATCTAATCTCTAATCCATAATCTAGTTTGATTTAGAGAGCAATTTGGATGAATTAGGATGAATCTAGGGCTAATTAGGGTTTAGAACTGATTTGAAATGAGAGGAAAAGGTTCTAATTTGACTCATACAGCTCTTATTTATAGTTATCTCTAATTAGACTAATGAGCCAACTAATTGGCTTGATTAATTACACATGAATTCTAGCCAGCAGTTGTTAAAACTTAAAACGGTTGTTGCTTCCTAACCGTATATCTTTTTTTCTATTATGACCACTCTACGAAATGGGAAACCATCATCCTGAAGCACTGGAACTGGTTTGAGACCCTAATTCAACATCTATCAAAAGTTATAGCCCAAATAAGGTTTTCAGGGTCAAAATGATCACGTAGAAATTTGGGAAAAATCGTAGGTGTGTAAAATGTCCTTAAGAGCCATCTCCCAAAATTATAGGATCATACAACCTCATACGAATAAAATAAAATTATTTTATGATCCTTCGTTACGTAAAATATGGGTCGTTATATTCTCCCTTCCTTTAGGAATTTCACCCCGAAATCTCCAAACAAGTCAAAGTATAAGCAACAATGGTCATCCCATATGCCTACCAGTCATAAGAAATCATCACACATACCAAACAAGCTGTCATGCAATCAATTGTGTATGTGACCTATCCTAGCATGCGGAATACTAGCCTATCAAGTATAACATACAATAGTGAAAGTAGATACGATAAACAATGGATCTTACCATTCAAAGAGCTCCAAACACATAGTCCTCATGCCCTCCTCCGTCTCTCACATACAATCTCCATCACTTTCGCTCCATTGTACCTTCACTAGCTTTACCCTCTTTCTCCTAAGTTATTTTGTATCGTACCCAACAATACAAAGCGACCTACGAGGTATAGAAACTTCTGGTTCTACCTCAACATTTTCTACCCGACCTGGTGTGATCATCACACCTAAGTCGTGCACAAACTTCCAGAGATAAGAGACATGAAAAACGTTGTGCACGCCCGCCATCTTCTTGGTAAGTCGACCCTATATGCCAGCTTCTCGATTCTCTCGACTATCGAAGAAGGACCTGCGGATCTCGTTGCCGATTTCCCCTTTCTACCAAATCGAACTACATTATTTAGAGGAGAAACCTTTAAAAATACCATACCTCCGACAAAAAACTCCAAATCTCTTCGTCTTTTATCCGCATAGCTTTCTGTCGATCCTAAGCAGCTTTCATTCGTTGCCGATTGACCTTAATTTTCTCTAATGTCTCTTTAATCATATCTGGTTCAAGTATCGATTTCTCGTCCGCTTCCCACCAACATGAAGGAGCGTTATGCGGTTTTCCATACAATGCTTCATATGGAGCCATCCCAATGCTCGATTGATAACTGTTGTTGTATGCAAACTCCACCAAATGCAAATGATCATCCCATGATCCACCAAAGTCTATAATACATGCTCGCAAGAGATCCTCCAATATATGATTTACTCTTTTGGTCTGCCCATCCGTATGCGGGTGATAAGCTATACTAAGGTGCAGTTCCATCCTTGATGCCTCTTGTAAACTGTTCCAAAACCCACTAGTGAACAACGAGTCTCGGTCGCTCACAATGCTCTTTGGCACACCGTGAAATCGTACTATCCACTTTATATACAACTCCGCCAGCTTGGATGTTGTTCTACTTAACTTAACAGGTATAAACCTCGCACTCTTAGTCAACCAATCTACTATAACCCAAATGCCATCATACCCTGCTCGTGTCCTCGGCAGTCCGTCTACAAATCCATCGATACTTGCTCCCATTTCCACTTAGGAATCTCTAAAGGTTGCAACAATGCACTGGGTTTCTTCTACTCTGCCTTTACCAACTGACAGTTTATACATTTTGAGATGAGTGCCCCTACATCCCTCTTCAAATCTTCCCAATAATAGGTTTGCTTCATATCTTGGTACATCTTGTTATTGTCGGGATGAATGGTCAACCTGGAATGGTGACACTCTCTTAGCACTTCATCTCATAATCCATCAACATCGGGAACAAACAACCTTCCATCCTTACGAAGCCAACCTTCTCGGTCGAGTTCATATTGCTTCATATCTTCAGATTCTACTCCTTCCTCTATCTTCGTTATGATCTCCGCTAGCCTAGCATCTTGCTTCTGACTAGTACCGATCCTTTGAATCAGAGTAGGTCTAATCGATAAGCTTGCCAACATTTCAGGTTCTAGCTTACATGAGGCCTGAAATCAAATTCAACAATATACTCTATCTGCTTCCATTCCAAGAACATTACTCCTAACCCAGCATGTCTTATACTCAATGCATCTGTAACTACATTTCCTTTTCCCAGAGTATAGGAAATACCGAAATCATAAGAGACTAAGAACTCTAACCACTGTTGCCGACGAAGGTTGAGATCCTTCTGAGAGAAAAGGTACTTTAAGGATTTGTGGTCCGTAATTAGCTCAAACTTTTCTCCAAACAAATAGTGCCTCCACATCTTCAAAGCAAAAACAATTGCCGCCAATTCCAAACAATGAGTTGAGTGATTCCTTTTGTGCGGCTTTGGCTGTCAACTCGCATAAGCAACAACCGTTCCCTTCTGCATTAACACCGCACCCAATCCAGTACTACAGGCATCAGTGTATATTGTTAACTCTTCATTTACACTTGGAATGGTCAACATTGGTGCACTCGTCAACCTCTCTTTTAGATTCACAAACGCATGCTCACACTTTGCTTCCCAAACAAAAGTCTGATTCTTCTTTGTTAAATTGGTCAACGGTGTTGTTATCTTTAAGAAGTCCTTGACAAAATGTCTATAATATCCTACCAATCCTAGAAAATTCCACACATCAGTAGCATTCTTGGACTGGTTCCAATCTTGGACCGCTGCCACCTTCGTAGGATCTACTGTTATGCCCTGTCTCAACACAACATGACCTACAAGTGACACTTAGAGAACTTCGCTCTTAACTTGTGCTTTCTCAATATCTCTAACACAATCCTCAAGTGTGTCTTGTACTCCTCTTCAGTTTTGGAGTAGATCAGAATATCATCCACGAACACAAGCACAAATTTTTTCACTTGGTCTTTGAAAACTCATTCATGAGATCCACAAAGTATGCCGAAGCGTTAGTTAACCCGAATGGCATCACCAACCACTCATCAAATCCTAACTACGTACGAAACACAGTAATAGGCACATTCTCCTTCGCTACTCTAAGTTGGTGGAATCCCATCGCCAAATCCATTTGAGAGAACACCTTCGCACCGTGCAACTGATCGAACAAGTCATCAATGTGTGGGAGTGGATACTTGTTCTTCTTCGTCACTTTATTTAGCTTAAGATAATCCATACACAACCTCAAAGAGCCATCCGTCTTAGTCACGAATACAACAGGTGCACCCCACTAAGTTATGCTTCTTCGAATGAACTCTTTCCTTAATAGGTCATTCACTTGCACCTCCAATTCCTTCTGCTCTTTGGGTGCCATGCATCTCAAAGGCATAACTATAGGTCTGGCTTCCTTCACTAAGTCAATCCGAAACTTGATTTCTTATGCGGAGGCAACCCGGTCACTTCCTCAAAGACATCCGGATACTCTCTAGCGATCGGCACAGATGACAACCCCTCATGTGGAACCTCTAGCGAATATAGAAAGCTAACCATCACCCCATCCTCTAGTAGGTAGCCAATCACTACCATTCGCTCTTCCACATCTCCGATTGTCACCAGTAACTTCTTGCAATCCACTATTGCCACATACATCTTAAGCTAGTCCATTCCCAAGATAGTCCCGAACCCAACAAGATTCAAAACAAAGCAATCAAAAACAAAAGAAGACCCATAATCGATAAACTAAACCGCTACAAACCATGCACAGGTTGGTAGAGCCTCCAACGGGGTTTGTCACTATCAAGGACCGGTTTACTATCTTGGGTCTCAATTCCAATATGTTTACTAGGTCACTTAAATGACGACTCCCTGTCCCTTCTCCTACGTCGAGGGAGTACTCGACGAAGTGGGGACTGAGTCCAAAGCATATGCTTTCACAACCTACTTATCCTTTACCGGTTCTAAGCAATCCTTCTTCAAACCTTGCCTTTAACTATTCCCAACTGAAGTGATCTTCAAACGTAGCAATAGTCATGACGTTCCACCAGTTCATGGCCCGCCCCTGAACTTTTCTAGAAGCATAGCGTCATCCACTTCCATATCACTGAAAGTGCGCTCACAAGTATCAATGTAATCTTGCACTTCTATGGCTGATTTCGATCCATAAAATGGTCTTCCTCCCAAAGTAGAGTAATCTTTGGTTAACTTAGCAAAATTAGCCCTAGGCGCTTGCACTTGAGCACCTCCTCTAACCATCCCACCAGGAGCATTCCTCATCATCGTTTCCATCACAACATTGAACATAACTTTGAAATCGGGCATAATAGCTCATGTTCCTACTCCCTCTTCAACTCTTGAAGCAGATCTCATTGTATTCCTTATATGCCGGCTCATTCTCATACGTAACAAGAATGATCCGTCCATCATAAAGAAAACTGTGTCTATGGTGCTCATGTGCATGTGATTTATACTATATAATATATTACCATATAGTTTTGAAAACCAAACTTTTAACAAGTACGCACTCTTTCGCGCGCGTGTGTGTATATATACACATAATTTTAACCTAGTCTAAGGCAATAACTCCTTCCTTATCTCTACTGGATTGCAATATCAACTCAGGTTAATCACGTAACCAAAGCTCTGATACCAAATGTGATGACCGCCCTATACCATCGACACAAATATAACTAAATACTGCGCTGCAGTCATGCCCGATCGATATAGGATGATCATCGGGTGAAAATAACAAGCATAGCATATAACATGTCATATCTCACAGCGCATGGATAAACTATAATATCACAGATATAACAGAAGAGATAGTGATGACTATATGCACAAATAATTAGAGTACAAATCCACATAATTATACATCAAATGTAATAGAGTTTATACAATGGAAACAAACTCAGTAACTATCTCAAATACAACTATAAGCAGTCACTGCTAATACTCCCCAGTGTTGCACAGTGGAATAAGCGTAGGATCCATATAAATATATAATACGAGATAGCTCCATCCAGCTCGTCCTTCGAACCACTACCGTGTCACCTAGACCTCTCATCTATTCTACTCATTTAAGAGTACCTAAGATAATAAGAAGCAAAGCACAAAACCTTGGGTCAGACAACAGTCCGGTGTGAGCGGTAAATAAATCTCAAAATACTATATAGGTCAATATGGTAAGGAACAAGAGTACACAAATCATACCTGACATTTCCCTGCAACCAAAGAGTTAGCACATGAAAGTATAATATGCTACTCTACAAAATCATAAAGGCACAATACAGAATACCATAGTGGATATCCAAATATCCCTATCTCCAGTACCTACCTCCAATGATATACTCGAGTGATAGCCCACTAACGAAAAGCAACCAAAGCAAGCATAACATCCATCAAACAAGACTCACTATCACTCATTCCTATGCTCTGAATATATGATAACTTGTATGGCCTCCTTACTGCGAGGGACTAATGGAAATCTCGGTTCTCCATTGTACTCTCGTATCTCGCAGCCTAAAGCTTGATACATGTCTTGTAGCCCAAAGCTGGACACTAGACCCAAAGCCACATGTCTAAGGTATATGAATCCTCGCTACTAATCCATGGACAACCCCACTTACAATACCCTTGCTTCGAGTACAATAGAAAACACTCAAAGCATCAATGATTCCTTAGCACGTACTTCCGAGCCCACCTTTGCTCCATTTGGATACCGTGCCCTTCCTGCTCAGTGCAGTTTCCATTATTCACGAGGAACCCATCCACATTCCTCGATCAGACGGCCCACTCCTTTACCAACCGCCATTTTTGGAACCTACTCCCAACACGAGCCAACAATCAAAGATTCTAGCTTTTTATCATGTTGTTACATCGTCATCCAACCTGATACGAACGAGCCAACACCTCCAACACAACCTACAGAGCATCCTCTACCTGCCTTGAAATTTCACATCCATCCCATGCAGTGTGATAACTTGGTACCGAGTTATAGGTATAACTTGGTGCCGAGTCATACACTTAGCCAATTATTATCTACCTTCCTTTCCATGCCTCTAGTACTCTTCTCTAGGTGCTTTAGACCCCGACCCATCGCTCCTTGATAACTCAGCCCCCAATCTAAAGCCCCATCTTCTAGTTCTAGAGATAACTCGGACCCCAATCTAAAGTCCCATCTTCTAGTTCTAGAGATAACTCGGCCCCCAATCCAACACTTAGCCAAATTTTCCAATGTCTCGCTATAGAACAACTCGTTGGACCAAGCTCTATCCAACCATGTAAGGGACCGACTCATAGATCTTTCCCCTATAGCTCAGTGCCGACTCATCGTGATAACTCAGTGCCGAGTCTTTCCTTCCACTCCAAATGAGGTGCGACTTATCCCATAGCTTCCTACCATGCTCTAGAGCTCATCCACCAAGTTTCATCCAATTCTGACCAACTTAGCCTTCGATTTGCTCAATTCTTTGACCTATCTTTCTATACATGCACAACACTAACAAACACTATCAAAGCATAACATCCTAACATGTCATAACAAGCAATTTCATCCATTCAAACATGCAATTCATAGAGGTAAGATATACAAGTTAATTTCTAACATAGATCTGCATATAACATGAATATATAAACATAAATTAAGGTGATTTCTAATCAATCTATATCATATGCATGAATTAGCATGTCATTAAAGTTAGAAAAGGTTTTTATGGCCGAAAATTAATTTAAAACATGTTAAATCCTATAATTCTACCATATAAACATGCATGGCATAGTGAGAAGGCATAAACCACTCACCAGTTATCAAATTCAACCAATTTGTGTGCATGTCTAATTCGAACAGCGAAGAAAAACACTCCAAATCAAGCAAATCGATGGTCTCTATCTTCTAATTGAGGATCTAATCTCTAATCCACAATCTAGTTTGATTTAGGGAGCAATTTGGATGAATTGGAATGAATCTAGAGCTAATTAGGGTTTGGACCTGATATGAAATGAGAGGGAAATGTTCTAATATGACTCCTACTGCTCTTATTTAGAGTAATATCTAATTAGACTAATGGGCCAACTAACGAGCTTAATTAATTACACACTAATTTTGGCCGGTGACTGTTAAAATTTAAAACAGCTATAAATGTAAGTACGTTTTTCTATTATGACCACTCTACGAAATGGGAAACCATCATCATGAAGCAATGGAACTGGTTTGAGACCCTAATTTGACTCCTATCAAAAGCTATAGCCCAAATGAGGTTTTGAGGGTCAAAATGGTCATATATAAATTTAGGAAAAGTCATAGGTGTGAAAATCCTCCCTAAGAGTCATATCTCAAAATTATCATATGACCTTATATGAATAAAATAAAAATATGTTACGATCCTCCAATACGTAAAATACGGGTCGTTCCAATTCACTTGCACCTCGAGCTCTCTCTGCTCTCTAGATGCTTACCTCCTTAAAGGCATCACCATCGGTCTGGAATCTTTAACTAAATCAATACGAAATTCGATCTTCCTATGTTGCATAAGTACGGTCACCTCGTCAAATACGTCTAGATACTCCCTAGCAATAGGCATTGATGATAACTCATCGTGTGGGATATCGAGCGAATATAGAAAATGACTGTCACGTCATCATCCGGTAGATAGTCTAACACTACCGTCCGATCACCATCTACCACCGTTGTCACCAATGACTTCTCATAATCCGCCATCACTCCATACCTATGAAGCCACTCCATCCTTAGAATAATACCAAACCCAATAAAACCCAAAACAAAGCAATCACAATCAAAAGAACATCCATGACTCGATAAGAACAAACCACGACAAACCATACACAGGCTATTAGAGCCTCTAACATGGTTCATCTAAATCAAAGGTCGGCTAACAAATTTAGGTTTCAATCATAATCTATCTACCAAGTCACTAGGTATGAAGGAATATGAAGCCCTGGTATCAAATAAAACTCGTACAGGAACATCATAAATGGAAAGCATACCTTGGATAACGATGCTTTTCCCTTTCTCTTTCATCGATGGAATATTCGATGAAGTCGGAACAACATTGATAGCATATGCTTTCACCACCTATTTCTGCTTCATTAGCTCTGGACAGTCCTTCTGAATGCGCCTAAGCTTGTTGCAGTTGTAGCATTTCTTCCCCTCAGCCTTGCAGTCTCTTTTGTAGTGGCCCTAGTCACCGCAGTTGTAACAAGCGAGCGAGGTCTTACTCATTTTCTAGCCACCTTTATTCTGAAACTACTTCCTCTTATTGTTCCACTTCTTCTTGTCTCCCCCGCTCGATTGTGGCTTTGTGGTCTTCTTTGGGAACAATAGTCCTCGACTGCGGGTAAAAACTCTCATGCGTTAGAGCCTTCTAAACAATCATCTCAAAAGTCTTGTCAATATGACTCACGAGTTTCTCCCAAGTAGTCATTCAAGCCAATAAGGAACTTCTCATTCTTATTCAATGGAGTGCCGATAAAGGACATCCCATATTTTAACAAGGAGTCGAACTCTGCAACATACTCGGAGATAGTCATATCTCCTTGCTTCCAATCCATGAACTTATGGAACAAAATCAACTTCTGAGCTGCCGGTGTAAACTTCTCCTCGAATTTGGCTTTGAATAGATCCCATGTGAATTGGTCCTCGGGAGCGACCTTCACAGCATTCCACCATTTCATGGCTTGCCCTTGAAGTTGCCGAGAAGCCAATCACATTTTCGTGGCATTATCCTGCTCTAAATCATTGATGAACCTCTCGCAGGTGTCAAGCCAATCCCGTGCCCCCATTGCTGACTCCGTTCCTTGGAATGGTTTACCACTAAGACTAGCAAAGTTCTTATTTAGCTTAGCGAAACCGGCTCTGGTATCCTACAGTGGAGCACCACCATTAATAACAGCATTTGGAGCAGCTACTTAAGCATTTTGCAGCAAGTTCTGCATCATGGTGTTGAACATGGTTTGCGAATCATAATTAACATCTCCTGAGCCAGCTCCTTCTATGACTCCAGAGATGGAGTTCCTAGCGGCATTCCTTGTTAGATGATTGATTCTTCAATATGTGATAAGGACGCAATCGGTCTCTCTATAAGGAATCCCACTTAGGTAGTACTCGTGTGTATAGTGCAACTTATATACTATATACTACTACATAGTTTTGAAAACCAAAATATATAATAAGTACGCGCTCTCGTATATATAAGCACACACTCTCGATTCAGTCTAGGGTTAGAACTCCTATCTTATCTCTACTGGATCACGGTATCCCTTAGGTTAAACTATGCAACCTAAGCTCTGATACCAAATGTGACGACTGCCCTACACCATTGATACCCAGTATACCTGTATATTGCGCTGTAGCGGTGCCCGATCGATGCAGGACAACCGATAAGGTTGTAAATAAAGTAAAACAATCATAGAACATGTTGAATATCTCATAGCATTAAATAAAATATAATAGTAAACATCTCAGATATAAAACATGCAAGACAATAAATAACTGAATGAACCATAGAATCAGTGTGCACAAATCCATATGGTATACTGCATAAGAAACAAAGTTATACATCAAATAATAACTTGTAAATAATTATCTCTAGATAATAAAGGCACTAGAAAACTCCATAGTGATATGCAGTGGAATAGCAAATAAGTAAGTGTAGTAATACGAGAGTATGACCTCCTGTCCATCCTTAGTATAGCTCCACGTGCTCATCAGACCTGATATCCCTAATTTACTCATTTAAGAGTACCCGGAGTAATAGGAAGCAAACATAAAACTCCGAGTTAGGCAATAGTCTGGTGTAAGCGGTAGTAAACCTCTAAATACTAATAAATCATTATAATAAGACAAATGGTATTAAGAGTCATACCTGACTTGTCCCTGCATCCACAGTGTTAGCACATACACAAGACATACGCTACCCTACATCATAGTCATCATGTGCATACTGTACATCAAAGTACTAAGGGATGTCCAAATATATACATTAATAATATCGGCATCATGTGACGTCCCTAAGGTGATAAACAATCAAACAAACATAACTTCCATCATTCATTCTTGCATTCACTCACTCGGTGCGTTGGATATAAAGTCATTCACCGACCCATCACGGTCAAAGACTAGACTATCCATCATGATAGCACGCATCCTAGTTCCTCGGTACTCGAATCCATGCCACTCAGTCGGCTATGAACTAAACTAACCATCATGTCAGTACGAGGTAAATAAACATCATATCTAGAATAAAGAGCCATCGCACTCTGGGAACCATAAAATCCCCATTATACACCCCATCTCATGAATACCCTACGAACCTTTGAGTTTCAACTATCCCTTTGCATACGTCATCTATAGCAGAGTACATCCTGGAACTGATCTCACAACTCCCATCATGAATTCATCGTGGTAGGGATGATTCTCTACAGTCATCGTCAATCATAGAATACCATCATGTGTCATTTAGCCTTCCTCTTATAGTTCTCTCAATCTGACTCACAGTATTCTACTTGCATCTCCAAGTACAACTATCCATCATCGAAATGTCACTTCCCTTCACGGAATCATCATTATTGAATCACGAGTCGTCGTCGTCAAAAATCGCCACTGAACCTATGGTTCGGTACCGACCTCTATTCTTAGCCATATTTGGCTAAACATTTGGCTTCTCATGAGTTTGAGTATCACACACCGAAGACTCGAGCTAAACCCCATCACATCTCGAAGCATGCGTATGGAGACTCGAAGCAAGCAAAAGAAGACTCGAAGTACAACTCCCCTATGCCAAACCATCACTACCGACCCATGCCTACCCCAATCCTACACTTCACACACTAGGCCATATGCCTTCATGCCCCTATACAAGTCCAACCTTAACATCGATTGATGTCCATGGATCGATACCGATCCATGGGCATCGATCCCTGACTTAGCAAAAATTCAAGTTCCCCTGCTCCACTAGCCCATACCTCAAAGTGATCCTTCTCACAGCTCGAAGCACCCTCACCAAAACTAGTAGCATACTCCCAAAAACTTGAAGCAAGCAACTACAGATCCAATACTTAAAGCGATCCCCCCACTCCATTAGCCCAAACCTCCAAATGATCCTTCTCATGGCTCAAAGCACCCTCACAGAAACTCGAAGCGTACTCCCTAAAACTCAAAGCAAGCAACCACTGTCCCAATACTTAGAGTGATCCATCCATCCTCTTTGCACCTCCAAGCACTTCCTCCAAACTCGAAGCAAACCATCCCTTGACTCGAGCATGCCTCGAACAACCTAATACCAATCCATAGCCTTCAAAATCACCACCGACCCATCTTTAAACAACCATAACTCGAGCATACGAACTCCAAATGACTTGCAATTTGAAATGTAACCTTATGGTGCCGTCCTTGTTGCCCCATATCGATCGCATCTCATTTGGACCAATAACCATTGATGGACACCGATCCCTCTATACCAATCCCTAAGTTATTCCTAAAACTAAATCGCCATTCGATCAGTTTTTCAACCATTCAACCAACACGTGTTCAAGCAATCATCATATATAGGATATCCTAACAAGCATACATCCATACATATTAAAGAAAAGCCTAAAACTATGGTAGTATCAATAAGAACAGAGGACCCATATGAACACTTATTTTATAAATGTAATGACTGGCAGATTCGACCCGTTTAAAGCTGACAATAAACCACACATGTCCAACCCAAACCGAACTAAAAGACGGATAGTCATGAGAAAGAAAGAAGAGAGAAGAAGTGAAGAGAAGAAGAAGAGAGAAAAAAACTAAAACAATCACTGAATCTCACAATCGCAGCGGAATAACATATAATATAATACCAATGATCTTTATAAAATAGAAACTGTAATATACATATATCCATCAGAGTACAACAATCAATCATTAATCATCAGCCTGGATAGTTATAATGACCTGTCCTTACAAATGCTGATAATATAAACAACAATGCAGTGGAAAAATAAACATATACGTGAATATGACCTTAAGACCTCCAGCTCGTCTACTGAAGTCCAAAGCATCCAAATATGAATCTATAAATATACTCAGTCTGACCCGAGCATTGAAAGGGAAGAACGTCCGGATCAGTCTAGTAAACCAGCGTGAGAAAACACATCTCAACAAAAAAATTTAAGTTATAAAACTTTTCTTTATCAAAATAAAGGTATCTCGTAAGACCACGCCCACACATAAACACGGACGGATTTTTACCTTACGATAACTAAAACATTCATATCAAATCCTATTATATTTTACTAGTGTCTAGTATACAAATAATATCAATCATAGCCGAAATTGTTACATTGATTAAATTCCAGCATACTAGCCACAATCGTGGGTTCTACAAACAAAATAGCAGGCACGTAGTGGAAAATGGATTTCCATACAATTGACTAGGTAAAGGGACTACCTTCCGGCAGTACATCTCTAGAGGAATGTACCGAGGCCCAACCGATGGTCCTCCACCAACACAAGACCGGCCTACCTCTAACTAGATAATACCGAATACATCATCACCCTGGTCATTACCAACCTATCTGAGGGCCCTCATAGCATAAATCCATAATAATTTAAAACCCGAACGTCATAGCGGGAATAAATATATCTATAAGGGGATGATCATATCCTAATAGTTGCGAACCACATAGCCTTGCCGCATCTACCCTGTTTCGGTCATTTCCGGGTGTAAGGCATGAGGTCACGTTTACCTTTCACATATCCTTTCCTCTTTGAATTCCACATTGCCATTCCTTTGATCACTATTGAATTTCACAAATATACAACCTTTGAGCTCGTACGTCTCAAAGAAGGGTGTTAAGCTAAGAGAAGTTGCCTTCTCCGCAACCAAACAGATGTATGTTTATAAAAGTCAACGATGTAATATCAAAATTCAAGGTCAGATATCCATCCATACAAGTTGTCCAGGAACACGACAAACCGAAGGCACTCTCTTACCACATACTGTCGGGAATCACCCCTAGGATTAGTAGCGATTAGTCCTAGCATTGGATATTTCATAACGAAGAGACCACTGCTACTATATGTATATTGGAAGTTTATCCCCAAATGATCAACAAGCAGTCCTTCATTACGAAAATCCCAAATATCAATGTCTTCCAAACCTGCACATTCGAACACACATACGTTGGTCCGAAGTGATTCTCGGATAAATTTGACCCCGGTATCTCCGAATCAACAACAATAAAGAGGCCAAATATTTGATAGTCGGTTATTTAACTATCAAAGCAATAATAATATCTAGCACCAAGCAATCACTAGGCCCATTTTGTAAATCTTGTATTAACCAAATCACTTTCCAAATATTTACTTCAAATTATCTTTGAAAAAGATATATTCCCAGAACCATTTCAATCTTTCAATATTGTAAAACATTTCCATATACTTATATTAACGATATAAGCATATTCACTAATCATTTCATTTTCAACACTTAGAAAATATCTCTATATACTTATAACGAAAATAAGCACATATAACAAATCTTAAGGAAAGTATTCTTCAAAACTCACTTTATTTGGGTCATAACGAATGTTGCGTAAAACATCGTTACGACAACCCAAAATACTAGTATAGAGATTTGAATAATTATATATATATAAATCCCATATACTACCGAAAACATTTTCTTTCGGAAATCATTTACTATAACAACAGTGTTATAGTCCATGCCTTCCTTACTTTCCCCGAAAACATCTACTGCAACAATAAATGTTGAAATCTATGTTTTCGATACATATCACATTTTTAAAACATTTTGAAAACCATTAAATTCCATTTGGAATTATTACTTTCAAAACCTTTACTTTAAAAAGATAATTTTTAAAACCATTAACTCCATAAAAATATTTCTTTCAACATTTCTTCAAATAAAAATCCATATTTAAACCTCAACATAAGTCATTTCCATATTTATAAAACTATTTTTACAAAACTTCTTTCGATTTTATAAAACTTCTATTTTATAAAATTCCTTTATTTACAAAATTCTATTTATAAATCCATTCTTTTATCAAAACTAATTTTACTATCAAAATCCATTTCTTTATAAACCAAATTTATTTATAAAATCCATTTACCAAAATAAACGTCAAATCCATTTACTAAACATTTATAAATTCCGATTATAAATCTATTTCTTTATTTATAAAATATTACTTCTATAAATCTTTTATAAACTTATTCAAAAATCTCAATCAAGTATTTCTCAAAACTATAATTTTATCACACCAAAAACCATAATTTTTATTTGTTTAAAACAAATTCCTTCCTTTTAATAATTCAACAATTATTAAAACATATATTCTTTCAAAATCACTTCGAAGTCCTTTTCAAATCAAAATCATCATTTTTAGTATTTCAAAATACCAAAAATAAGGCCTAGTGCTACTAAAGCACTAAATAAGTCAAATCATATCAAAGACATCAATATGACATCCAATACATCATATATCAGCATATATATGAAAATAAAATCAATAGTGGTGAGGAATCCTGTTGGATCCCTCCAACCTGTCCCCCTGCTCACATATAGCATATAATCATAAAAATATAAATTAACCGCTTCGAGGCGGGATTCATATACTAAGGGTCATCAGCTCATACACGAGAACGTAATAGGGACTCATCCGCTCTAATAAGTTGGAATATATCCAAACCAACTAATATATATAGTATAACATCCAAACAAGCAACAAACATCATATATAAAATTATTCTCACTTGTATAAAAATATAAGCAGGCCAGAGATGTGAGTTTACTCACAAAAATGCCAGAAATCGCCAAAGCGCTCCGGTATGAATTAAAATTGAACGGTCATTCAGTTTAACTCAAAATCCCAACTAGCTCCGAATTCGTCCAATCCAACTCCATAGCATTGTACTTGCTGATCCGAATGCAACGCAACTTGTCGCGCTTGAAACAGACCTCGTGCGAATAAGTTATGAATTTATTAACATTTGAATATCAATAAAATTTAATTAACTTAAATAATTAACATTTCAAACTTTACCCTTTTCTCTATTTCCTTTCCTAGGCTCGCGCGCACGCACCCTCTTTTTTTGTTGTTGAAAAAACGCACCACCAAAACACCACGTCGCGACCTCATCGCCAGCGCCACCTGCCGCGCCTCGCCCCATAGCACCGCCGCGCCCTCCTCCGTGCGTGCGACAAAACCCACATCTATAGCTCGAACGCGAGCGATTTATCGGTCACCTCGATCGACGATAGCTCGATCCAATCGTTAGTTAAGCTCGTATGGTCATGCTCAACATTTCTCTAGTTGAAGATAAAGGCTAATTCAGCCTCTAGAGGCTCCGATCATTGTCGATCGTTGGATGATGGAGTTTTGATAGCGGCTAAAATTTTATCTAGGGTTAGGGTTTGCAAAGGGAGGAATGTTGATGGCTATTTATAGAAAATAAACTCGACACTATTCATCCGTGAAAATTTCGAACTCCAAACGAAGCGTGCCGCTTGGCGTTCTATATATTATACCCCTATTCCGAACACAATGGAATATACATCAGGAGCCAATGCCATCATATACAGAAGATAGCTTTTTAAATTCAAATTATATTAATTTAAATTCTTTTAATTAATTCCTACGCGTTTCGAACTCGCACGATCAAATGATACGTCCAATCACCACAAAATTCGACATCATATAATAATTCACTATTACGGATCCGATGAAACTGGTTTTATCGAAATCCGAGACAGTGCCCAAAAAGACTATTTTTAGGCATTAATTTAAAATGTGTAATTTCCAATTTTAGTTTTGTAACATCCCGATATTTTCAACCATTCGCATCCACACATGTTGGACTTGAATTGCTTAAAATATCAGATTGTTAATTTATATTTGGCCAAACTCAGCATATGTAGTAAATAAATCAATCACAGAATCACAGGCACAAAGTAATATAACAATAAGCAGCGGAAACAGATGAATAGTAGTTCATGAAGCTACTATATATATATCAGAGTTAAAACAAGATACAATAGAAGTCTCAAATAAAATAGTCAAATACAAGATAAGAATATATCACAGGAGTCAACTGAATAACTGCAAGCTGAATAGATAGATGGATCTCCAAGCGAAGCTCCAACTCCGAAGGTGAGTCTCAAATGCTGTGACACTCAGTCTGACCCGAGCGTAAAGCAAAACACAAAACACTCGAGTCGGGATTAACATTCTTATATCAATAAATCTAACTCAAGTGAAATATCAACTGAAATACAAGTAACTTAAAGGATGTTTGGGATAACCATCCTCTAAGGATCTGTGGAACTATCTACTATGTAGTAATATACGCTATTATAATAATGTTTAAAGTAAAGTAAACTATTAAAATAGCGTTAAGGCGTTACCCATATCCCCCTTAACACATTTTATATATTTCCATAGTCTATACAGTACCGTAACTTCCCATAAACTGGGCTTATCAGAGGGCACTCCATAGGTATGGTACAAAACAAACTCGTAGTGGTCTCGATAAGGTAGGTGACACGGCACAACCAGGCAATGCCAGGGTAGATATACCAATTACACTTCCGGGCTGGTGGTAACGCATAGTAGCAACTACCGCCCACCTCGAACCACACTCCCAAATCAAAGGTGCACGCCAAATCAATCACAAAGTAATAGAATGGCAATCGAAGAAGTGTGTCCGATCAGAGGAGCTACCTCACTTGGCCCGTCAATTGCCCCTGTTTCAGCCACCTTATGCTAACTCACGGGAGTTAGGTCCACGTATATACCTCATATAGGATCGTCGCCACCATTCTACTTCATTCTGGAATCTCCACCGCGTACACAGTTGTTAAAGTGGTTTTCGGTATTGGCAGAGAGTATGACAATAACCGATCCCGGTCTCTTTAACAACCAAACGTTATTATAACACCGCGGTCATTTCAAAATAGTTTATACTTCAAAACCAAAATATCATTTCCATTTCAAAACCATATCAATACGATATCATTTCACTTCAAATATATTCATTTTCAAAATCATAGCAGTTCAAAGTTATGTCACTTTCGAAATTATAAAGCTTAGAATTTGTAGCACTTTGGAAATCATAACACTTGATAACATAGTACTTTGAAATTCATAACTTTGAAATCATAACTTCCCACTTGAACAATTTAGATATTAATAATAGTATATATAATAAAATAGTTTATATTAAAATAATTAGTATATTAAAATAGTTTATATTAAAATAGTTTATATTAAAATAATTAGTATATTAAAATAGTTTATATTAAAATAATTAGTATATTAAAATAGTTTATATTAAAAATAGTTTATATTAAAATGATTTATATTAAAATAGTTTATATTAAATATTTTATATTAAAAATGATTTATATTAAAATATTTTATATTAAAATAATTTATAAGGTAAAATATATAAATAGTTTTAAATATAATTTAAAAATACTTTATATAATGAAATAGCTTCCTCAAATTTCACAAATCGATTCCAATTCAACTCAAATTCCAAAATTCAAATTTAATCCAATCTCAAACCATCAATTTCAATTCAATTCAGTTTCTCAATAAACCATTTCAAATTATATCGATTTCAAATACAGATTTGAACCACAAAATTAACCATTTCAATTTCAATATATTTCAAAGCTTTAAGTATTCCACAATATCAAAACTAAATTTGATAATTTCATATATATCTTAATTTAACTTCATTATTATTTAGCTTTGAAAAATTTACTTAATCGTTCAATAACATTTAAATAAAACTTCAAATTACAAATTTAAATAAACTAAATATCCCATTTCAATTTATGTAAATTTGAAAATATTCGTTTAAATCACTTTTAATCAAAATCAAGTTATAAAATCATATCTTTAAAATCTCAAATTAAATAAGTTGCAAATCAAATTTATTTGAGTATAATTCTTAAATAAATACAATTTCAAACCAATTTCTATTTCCAGTTCCAACCTTAATTTATTAAAAATTATTATAAACTCTATATCTGAAATATAATTTAAATAAGTACATAAACATATTATTAAATTTATTTATATATTTCAAATCTATATATATATATATATATATTTAAAAATAGTAAAATTATAAATAAATACTTAAAATTTATAATTTCAAAGTTTACTCATAACTATAAAAATTTCAAAACATATAATTTAAAAAAATCAAGAATTTAAATATATATGAAATAACATTTATATATATAATATTTAAAAATCAATATTTATATAAAACCACATATATATCCTTTAAACCTTGGAAATCATTTCAATATATATATATATAGACCAACGGTGTCTGTATATAATTCTCTATCTTATGGTCAAGTGATACAGATATTTATCATTTCAATCCGCAATTTAAATATCTATGGGTATATATCATTTCAACCCGCAGTCCCAAATTCAATTCAATGAAAATCGCTTGGGTTTATCATTTCAACCCATAACGATTTTCTCCTATTCTACAGATCGTTCGGGTATGTATCATTTCAACCCATAGGGAATTCTATACTAACAGGGAACTTGTAGAGTGAGAACATATATGATAATAATATAACATGCATACATGATCAATATAAATAACAAATAATGGTGTCAGATGTCACAGGTGAACAGATACAGATAATAGCATATATATATATCATTGTAAATAACTAATAGCGACATATTTCAATTGTCGTTTCAATTGAAATCAAATTTAATAAATATAAGAACGTTAATCGTGAGTGATTGCTCACCTTCCGAGGCTAGAGATTTTTGATGATGAAATGAGTTACGAATCCAAGCACGAATTTCGAAGCAAAGCAAGATTGGCACAAATTAGACGGACAAAGCTGATAATGAGGAATCGATGAAACAATTATAATCAGAACTAGATTGGTGAAGATAAATCGTATAAGCGAGCTTATATATATATGACTATATAACTATCTATATAAAATAATATTCTAAATTTCAAACACATATTAAATGAAATATATATATATATATATTTCAAATATCATTGTTTTAAATTAAAACATATATATTAAAAATCAAATATATATATATACATAATATATTTTGAAATAAATACTTATGTAGATATACAAACATAATAATATATATTCAACAACAACAAACTTATCATTTATAATCTACACATACATTGCTAAGTCATTCACATCAAACTAACATCACATTATATATATATATACGTGATATATAAATCACTTATAAAATACAGGCGTATATATTTTTTATTATCGTATATATACAACAAATATATATTTTAAAACAACACTGATAACCATACATATATATATATATATATATAGGGGCATTTCACTAGAAGGACAAACTTTGCAGTCTAATTAGTTTCTAGGGCACACATCCACAGAAATTAATTTCAATACCAAAATCAGCAGAATAATTACTTTTAAGGACAAAGTTAGCAGTCCAATTAATTTCAAGGACATAATTTCATAGGTTTTTAGACCTTAGAAACTAATTGTTTTGCATTTTGTCCTTAAAAGTAATTATTTCAGTCGTGTGTCCTAGAAACTAATTGCACTTGCTAAAGAGACCCTTGTGGCTAATTTCCACATATATATATATATATAATGTAATATATACCTTTAAAGAGACGAGTACAACTAAGATATTCCCCAGCAAAACATTTTATATACATATAAATTAAATTACAAAATTTTTGTAGACTGTATGTTAAAACAGCAACCATATATATAATAACTAACAGATAATTTTAAATCTATTTAAAATATTAATGTAAATAAGGAGCCTGGGAAAAATCAGATTCTTTGATACACCTTTGTACATAAACTATGTATTATAAATATATATATTAAAACAAATCAGAAATTGTCAAACGTACAAATGCTTCCAGGAGCATATACATAAAACTAGTATACAAAACAACATATCTTAGTTAATATACTATATACATTTGAGAACCGAATTCTTGTATACTATATATAATCTAATATGTAACTACACATATAACCGTACATACATATTTATTTAGATCTAAAATTTATATTTTAAGTTAACCTTTTATTAAATCATATATTTATACATTTCGACTATCAACTTTATTAATCATATAATACGTAACATATATATATATATATAATATAATTCATAACAGATATATACTAATATATAAACTGTAAATATATATATAAACAAACTTACACAGCTTTTATAAATAACCGAACATACATATATATACCTGTTAAGAAAAAAAGAAGATGGAGAGCTCGGCTAGCTTGCAAGCAGCTTGCGTGGGCAAGGGGTGGGTTCGAGTTTGGGAAAGCTTGACAAGGCTGGGTTGAGTGGCTGAGATGCTTGAGTGAAAGAGGCCATAAGGTGGAGGAAACTTGCGTGTTATGGTGACAAGGTTGGGCTTGCTGGCCGAAATGGGAAGAGAAGAGAGCGGGGGCGAGTTGGTGGCGGTTCTCGGCCTGGGGACGTGGTGGGTTGTCACAGTGGGTAGTGGTGTGGAAGGAAATAGGAAAGCTTCGAGAATCATATATATGTCAAAGTTTTTTTTTCTTTTTCAAAGTAGAGGAAGAGAACAAGTGTATCAGAGCAAAGTTTATTTTAATATATATTCTCGAATGACAACACAGAAGGAAAGGAAGAGGATGAGAATGGCAACCAAGCTGAAATAGTAATTATATTGAACGGTTGGAAGAGTAATAGTCAGAGTTAAATTTTCTGGAAAATATAAAAAGACAACTGGCTGTTGGTTGCACAGCAAACAAACGTACACAGAATCTCAAAAGCTCAAATACGGAGTCGGCGGTTTCGCCGCGTACCGGACACCGAAACACAAATATGAATATACTACAAAGATCAGCACGACGAGACGATCAAAATGGTATACAGATATCAGTGTCATGATCATCCTATCAAAAGTCGAAAATCGGTACCGAAAATGCTGCTAAAACGCCGGAATTAAGATAAACGGAGCAATAGCAGTCCAAATTTGGAGAAACGAAATATGATGTTTCACTCAGAAGATGATTTACAAATTTATTGTATAAAAATATTCAGGTTTGGAAATTATTTTATTATCAACAAATATTAACTGATTTAAATTTAATAAAATTACACAATAAAATAAACTTTCATATTAACTGATGGAAATTTACCAATTGCTATGTTTAAGTAGACGTATTTCAAATATATAATTTTTATTCCAAAATTTTATTATTTAA
This sequence comes from Allium fistulosum, assembly GCA_030737815.1. NCBI lineage: Eukaryota > Viridiplantae > Streptophyta > Magnoliopsida > Asparagales > Amaryllidaceae > Allium > Allium fistulosum. Next base: position 424,908,797 of record CM060908.1, read on the forward strand.
AATTTCATAAAAATTCAGTTAATTACATTATTAAAACCAGTTAAATTTACGGGTTGTTACAAGTTTATTCACTTTTAAATTCAAATTAGAAGTTTACTAACTTCATTCTTATTCAAATAGATTTTAAATTGACTTTAGAAATCGTTTTTCATTCATATTAAATTCAAGATTCAATTATTTAAGCATTTTCAAATATTAAATTAAATAATTTAATTATCCAATAAATCATTATACTTGAAATATAAATTATTTAACTTACAAAATTAACTTTTCAATATTTAAAATCAATTAAATATTCCAAATTCGAATGACAAAAATTCTGGGCTGTTACAATAAAACTTTTCCAAATCATTTGAAATTTACATATGTTATTAAAGAAGGTTTAAAACATATTTTAGAGTTTGAAAATCTTTTAAAAACACCATTAAACATCAAATAGTAGCTAATTAGTGAATCGTGGCTTAAACCACTCACCTAAATCCAAAGTAATCAATCCAAGACCAAAGACACATGAGTCTCGAGGTGAACAGCAGCTCCAAGATAATCTCCAACAATAAATCTTCAATCCAATGTGCTAATCTCACTAATGTTACTGTAATGACACGTTTTGGCTAATTAAAGTAGGGATTAGTGTAACTTTTTGACTAAAAGATGGTTAATGGAGGATTTCTCTCTATTTTAGGGAAGTGTGAAATGAATGGAAAGAAGTTTCATCAACCCTAACCTAATGCTAATCCTGAAATGGGCTTTGGGCCTATCCACTAACCTATAAATTACCCATTAAGCTATTTAAGATCAAGTGAAACTTCAAACAATAGTATCTCTATAACGATAATTCTGTTTTCCTATTAAGACTACTCTACGGATAGAGAAACCATCATCCCTATCTAATTAAAGTGGTTTCAGACCCTAATTCGGCTTCTATCAAAAGTTATAGACCATATAAGATTTTCAGGGTCAAAATCGTCCGATAAAAATTCTAAGGATGGAAAATGGCTCTAGCAGTCATTTTCCAAAATCATAGAATTGTACGACCATATATAAAAATAATACTAATGTTCTACAATCCTCTGATACGCTGAATATGGGTCGTTACAACGGCCTTTGTCCTAATCTCAATTTCAACATTGAGTTTGCTCAACAAATCGAAAGAGATTACTCACTCATACCCCCATTTCACCATAGCCTAAGTATAATATACATACATTGAGTTGTCTTAACAAATACATGCATGTAACTTACCTTTTCTAGTCAATATGTTAAGCGTACTACACGTAACATCCCTAGCTTAAGTTTGATCCACAACTAAAGTGTACGTAAGTAATCCATTAATATATAAATTGTAGAGGCAACTTATTTATTAGAGATTCATAATATTAAATATATATATTAAGTGGTATCGTTATAAGGAATAACGTGTTTCTCATGAAATACCCCCGTGATTCAAGTGTCAAACATATTTGAAACCATGGTACACATACCATATGTATGTATTTATTCCAAAAATCAGTTTTGTGTTTACATTAGTTCTTCATATGTTTATACCTATATAGTTATATTTTAATTTATTTAGAACTAATTATAATTTAATTAACTCATGTAATATTTATATGTATATTATTAATTAAATTTAACTTTATTAATTAAATCATGTTTAATTAATTTAATTCTTTTATTTAATTGACTAATTTAATTAAATTTTATTGGAAATTTCATAAATTTTATTTTATTCATTTAAACTCTTTAAGAAGAATATTCAACTATAACCATTATAGTTATATATATATATATGTGTGTTAATTAATTAATTAATTAATTTTTTATTAAGTATTTAGTAAATTTCAAAAATTTATTCTGTTTAGTTTCTAAAACAATTTTGAGAAAATCACAATATTTTAAGTTATTGAACTATAACCTTTATAATTTTTTTACATATATATCAACATATATAATTTAATTAATGGGGCATTTCACCAGAAGGACAAACTTTGCAGTCCAATTAGTTTCTAGGACACACATTCAAAGAAATTACTTTCAAGGCCAGAATCAGCAGAATAATTACTTTCAAGGACAAAGTCCGCAGTCCAATTACTTTCAAGGACATAATTTCATAGGTTTTTAGGCCCTAGAAACTAATTATTTTACGTTTTGTCCTTGAAAGTAATTTTTTCAGTTGTGTGTCCTAGAAACTAATTCCACTTGCTAAAGAGGCCCTTGTGGCTAATTTCCACTTAACAATTAATTATTTATCAAATAAATCATTTATTTGATTAAACATTTTAACTAAATAATTTGATAAAGTTTTAAATTTTTTATTTAATTAACCTTAAACAATTTAAGTTAAATTTTCGACCATAACCTTTACAGTTACATATACATATATGTATATTTCAATCAATTACTTATTTAATTAATTAAATTAATTCAATATTTATAAAATTTTGGAAAACAATAAATTAATTTCTCGAATCAACTTTGAAATTTTTTAGATTTATTTTATAACATTTATAAAATTCCTTTTATATTTTAAACTTAACATTTAAATTTAATATATCTTTTAAATTTTCAAATCTTAATTTTAAAATTAGCCAAGAACCAAATCAATTTTGGTCTTTACAACTGGGCCAACTGTTTGGACTCACTCCACTTGTTGGGCCATAATTGTAGCTATGGAGGGAGTATACTTGGTTATTCTACTCCAAGCCTAATCACGACTTTTCTAGACACTTATCAGATAGGTAAGCTTAATTAGTTAGCCATAAAATTGCTAAATAGACTACATAGACCATTTGGACTTTGATACAATTGAAGGAACTAGGTCAGTCTATAGTGGGTAAATTGGGTGAATTTAAAAAAAATGCTATTTAGATCATAGTGTTCCTACGAAGTCTAATGGTCTACACTACATCTAATATAACAATTAAATAAAATCATATTTTAATTTAACTTATTTACACTTATCAATTTATCATATTAATTAATTCAATTAAATGTTTGTTTGGATGTATCATATATACATTCAATGATATAACAACAAAGCATACTAAAATATAGACATATGTATAACTATACATACACACATATAGATATTGAGATTTGTACTTATTGTATGTACATATACATTATACTTATGAATATGATAATTTCATATGAATATCAGGTATATAAATACCTAAGTACATACATATGTTTCAATATACAATAATATGAGTATATGGTTTGTATATAGATATTTATAGTACTATATATATAGTTTAGACACACACACAAACACACACACACACAAATACACATATATGTGATATTTTGTTGACACTTGTATATATTTAATATATACATATATAAATTTTGAAAACAAATCTATATAATAAAATAAGATAATTTTAGAATAAGAGAATGCTTGAATGGAAGTAAAGATGGAAATAAAGTTTCATATTAAGTATAAATCTAACTAAATCAAAATTAAAAGGAAACATAATAAGGCACTATTGTAAATTTCCTCTTTTACAAACACTAATTAATAATAGATTCAATACCATAGAGAAAATTCCATGCTTAGTCATGAAAAAATATCCAAACTTTAAAATTATAGATCCAAAATACACATTCAACATGTAAATAAATTGTAAAATAGTATTGTCATAATTGTGTGGGTGTAATTTTAGTAACATAATTAATTTTGAAATATTGTGTATATACATATACACACATATGTGTTAGCACCAAAATTGGTCACTAACACCCTTGAATAGAGTTATGTAGAGAGTTTAATGAAGAATGTAAATTAAAACAGAGAAATAACGCAATTGAGTGCAAAAAGAACAACAGAAACGAGAACATCAGATTTATAGTGGTTCGGCGTAACTGCCTACGTCAACTTTGAATAGATTCTTTATTACTTTTCCAATCACTTGAATACAGATACAATCCGTAAACAAACCACTTGAATACAAGTTTGAATCGAAAAGAGGAGAGTATAAAAAACACTAGAGTTTCCCTGGAGTTCTCGAAAAAAGGTCCCTTTAACTAGACCCCTGACCATCTATTTATAGACGAAGATAGGCTGGATCCCCTGTCCAGGCCCATGATTGAGATTGCTCGGCCCATGGCTGGTAGGTGAAGTAGACCGAACCAGGCATCATGATCCTTCTTGACCGACCCACATATCGCCGACTCGGGGTTTCCTTATGAATGACTTGAAGCAAGTTCTCAATCGACTCGGAGCAGCTAACGGTTTGGCTCGAAGTGAAGAAATGCCGACCGCATCACCTTTTTTTGTAGACTCGACAACCTGCTAACTCCCTTGAGGCGTTTTGACCCCTGATCTTGCCAAACCACTGTGACCGAGCCCAAATTGCCGACCCACATAAGCCGAACCACACGACCTAATATCTTTAAGGCCGAACCACACGACCTAATATCTCCAAGGTCGAACCACTATCAGCCGAACCACTATGACCGACCCCATCTATACTGAACCACTAGGGCTGATCCCATCTACACCGAACCACTAGGGCCGATCCCATCTACACCGAACCACTAGGGCCGATCCCACCTACACCGAACCACTAAGACCAATCCACCTGATATAACCCCTCTGAGCCCGAACCACTTAGGCCGGCCCATGACGACCGAACCAGCCTGATCGATCCATGTATGACCTTGATCCAATAAGGCCGATCCCAACACTGCTGATCCACATATGATCTTGTCCCAATACCAAGCCATGCAAACAGGCCGAACCATACATTTATGCCGAACCACTTAACTTATATCGGTCCTTTATATTCCCAATCCTTTCTTGGCTTAAGTCCAATCTAGGTCCAACCATAGCATCTGTAACTATCGCCTTGTAGCCGGGTAACATCTGCCCCCCAAAGTGTGTTGTGTGAATCAACATGATGCGCTTTGAATCAATGATTAGTCCTTGCTTTCATAAGCTAGCTCATTCAGAATGATAACTGACTGTTGTTTCCCATTGGCCTTCGAGGAAGCCTCGTGTCGTCTGATCGTATTAGTTTAGTTTCAAAGAAGTCCTTGAAATTCTTTTTTAACTTTTCAAAAACCAAAGGTTTGCAACCTTTCGAAGGCTGAATCGCAGTGGGTTTTTTAAACCCACACTTCTCCACTTATCCGGTAGTATCCGTCTCTTTTCCAGATTACCTCCTCAATCATCATTATATGTGTATACATTCTTATATATACATTTTATTTTATTATCTATATTCTTATCATTTTATTACCATTCATACAAATTTCAATCTATTATTTTTTTTTCTTTTCTCCTTTCTTTTTTTTACAAAGGGTGGATCGGCACACCAATACCGACCCACACGGTCGGTTCACCTGGCAACGAACGACACTTCTCTCTGCCGACCCACCAAAACACGTTAACTGGTTCCATAGGATGATGCCTGTTCGTCTCCCCGTCTCCATATATAAACTCATGCCTTCCTTCTTTTCCTCCCACTTCTTATCTTATTTCCCCCTTTCTCCAACACAGCTCTAAACCCAAAATCCTCCCCTCCACCGAACTGCCTCTCCACTTTGATTCATTACCACCAAACGTGCCGCCTTATCCTCCTCGACCTCAAGTCTCGAGAAAGATTCGCCTCATCCTCAAATTATCGTATAGGTGAGGTTCCATGTATTACTCTAAATTCCTAAACCATATCTTCTAGAATCCGAACTGGGGGCCATGCCACATAGGAACGCGGCTCAGCATGGTGAGCACGAGAAGAGCGTAGTGAGTAAGGTTATGGGCAAGGATAATGGAATGTTTTTGGCATGGACAGACATCGATTTGGGAGGAGTAGTCATAGACGACTTTAGGAAGCGAGGTCGACGATGTGTAGGAGAAGGCAATTAGTTGTTTTACGTTAGAGAGGAGGTCGTTCGGTAGTGGCCGCTCGGTAGAGGAGACTATAATGTTGGGTTGGCATTCTGAGAGGGAGCCGTTCAGTAGGTTGCCCAGGAAATTTTAGGTCGTTGCTTCGAGAGAGAGAGAGAGAGAGTGTGGGTTGGTATATCGTGAGGTGGTGTGGGTCGGTGGGAGTCTAGGAAAGGAGTGGGTCGGCAGGATTCCACAAGAGTAGTGGGTATAATCTAAGTGAGGCTGGGTCGGTAATTAGAGAGAGAAATATGGAGTGAGTGGATCAGTACCGAGTGGGACAGTGTGGCTCGGTATTTAGATTTAGGGAGACGATCGGTATTGGGTATTGGGATCGGCATTGGCAAACAGAATCACCTCATCTTGAACATAGCATATATCAGGACCACACATTCTCTCTCCTGAGCAAAAAACAATGAATAATGACAAGAACCAAAGCATGTGAACATATGGAACTGGTTCGGACTAATAATTCCATAGTATTAACAACCGTAAATGCGAACTTAACCCAACAAAAGCAAGTAATAGCCTTCGCAACATATGATGCCAATATCTGATCCCAAGACTTCTGCTACCGATCATAGGACAAACTTCGATGACGGTTAACGATGATGGTCTCCAAAGATGATAACTTAAAGCTCCATCATGCTATATTATTCTTTAGGACTTTAATTTATCTGTACTCTTTGCTTGAATCGTCGCACTAGTTCACACACAACATGGGGGAATACTTTATTGTTATATCTAATATCTATTATCTTTCAAGTATAGCTTAAACATGTATCTATTCGCACCAATTGCTTTTCGGAAATGTCCAAAAAATCAAGCTCCGTTACTGTTTCTGACAAGCCTGAACCAAGTTCTCGGCAAGAGGCAATGGGGACTTTGAGTCCATCATCAGCCCCCATACCTGGCATCCCAGATCCACCTGTTGCGGTTATAGGCCCGGCTCCCGATGCTGTAGATGGGGCCGTCGTTCTGGATGACCCTATCAACTCTCAAGCCTCGAAAATCGGAAAATCTTCTCTCCGTCGATTGTGTTCTATCCACGGAATCCCCTTCGAAGACGTTCTGGTTCCTTTAGCACAAGATCGGCCTCTTTGCCCCTAGCCGAATATACTGCGTGCAACAAATTTATGTGCTGGGTCGGAAGTGTGCCACCCTTCAATTCATTCATCCGTGAAGTGCTACAGTATATTGGGATTGCCTCGGTACAATTGCATCCAAATAGTCACGCGTTCATCCACGGTACCTACATTCTTTTCATGAGTGTCTTATTCAGTTCCCCAACTCCCGAGGACATCCGTTACATTTATCGCTTCAAGAGACGTACCGATAGCCCATCCTATACATTCCTCGAGCCACACCCCAAATGTCAAGTCCTGATGGGCGCATGGAGCAAGTTTTCTCAGTTTAAACAAGAGTGGTTCTACGTACGCTGTCCTCCTGGTTTTGCGAGAAGATGGCTAGAAGGACATAAGTCTCATCTTTACCCCAATCTTTGTCTTAAGGCTTGAAGTGCATCTTTTCTGAACTTCTTTTAACTCCTATAGGTAACCGCTCACGACCCGAAGGCGTCGGGTACTCGGAGGCAGTTGAGGCCATTCGAGCTACCCCCGTGGGAGATCGGGACATTAAATCTGTAATTACCAACGAACTGCTTTTGAAGTTCGGATTATTAGAGGAGGGCCGCCGAACTAGCCTTCCAAGTGATGCCATAATAGCAAGAACGACTGCAGAAACGAGCAAAGAACAAGCTGGACCTTCGGTGTCCCCTATTGAAGGGGCTCGTGATACTACCGAGGAAAGCGAGATCGGAAAGACCGATGAGAACATAAGTCTTGGGCTAGCACCGGTAGCCGACGTAGCCGGCATTGATCAACCACCGCCTCCCTCGAAAAAGAAAAAGTGTCTAGCTTACAAGCTGAAAAAGAAGAAAGTTGGCGGAACTTCAAAGGTTAGGATAACTTCGATCGAGAAAAAGTCATCTTCCCAAAACTTAGAAGGCTCATTAAAGGGCCTATCTGACTTGACCATCCCCAACGATATACTGAATTATGGCTTCAATAACCCCGAGGCTATGGGATTTAATTCGCCCGCGAGAAGCGATGAAGGCGCTCAGACTCATCATCAGGGAGAGAAAACTCCAATGCATAAAGCGAAAAACACTGGTCTATCGGTGGGATGCACTAGGACACACACAAACACTTACACTCCACCATGCACTTGGATTCCATTCATCGTGCGACTCCTACTACTTGTCCTTATTTGACTTTATGTGCAGGTGAGTTGGGGCGTACACATGGCATTGACTGCCTTTGCGGATCCTCCATCTTTTACCATTCCGGTTGAGATTAGGTTCAAGCAAACGACGAGACAGGGATGCAAGCGGTGATAGAGATTATTGCTCCAAAGAGTCGTTGTCGTCTTCCAGAAGGAGAACCCACAACCATTCTTTATATCCAAACGATCCTCCCCATCATCCGACGCGAATGGGGAGAAGTCTACTCAGAAGGGATCCCAGTACGAAGTTCCTCATGATCAACATTACGACTCTTCAAGTACCAAGAGCCTTATAAGAAATCTGTGACTCCGGTTAGGCAGACTCCCCCAACCTCTGCTCACGATCCATCGGCGGAAAAATTAGCTGAGCTCTAGGCTACATTCCTGAAGATATGTTTCGATGGACTAAAATTTAGCCCCGCAATCCATCCTATCCCTGGACATGTCAAACGGAGCGCCATTGCCTGCAACAACGATGTATATTTTCAACATGATGCATTTGTACACTTGGTGGAGAAAGTTTCAAAGGCCTCTATTGAACGCCAACACGAGATTGATCACCTCAAACTCGAAGCTATTCATGACAAAGACATCATTAAGGGCCAGGATGAAGAGCTATCCTCATACAAATCTCAGCTCGAGACTGCCCAGAAAAATGCTAAGGAGACGGCCGAGGCAGTTAGCCACTTGGAGGCCACTCACAAGAAAGAACTCAATGAGGCTATCAACGCAACGGCGCTCTTGCTTTGGAGAAAGACTCTATCCAAAAATAAAAATACATTCTTGCTCTACGGGTCAAAGAACTAGAGGAGTTGCTCTTTAAAGAGAGAGAAGAGAAAATTATAGCGCAAGAAGAGTCACAAAGATACTACGATGAAATCGTCGAAACACGGCATCTAAAGACAAAACTCGACGAAGAGCTATCCAGGGTTGAAGCACTAAAAGAAGCAGCTCGTGAGGAAGGCAAGAAGATAGCTCTCACAGAGGCCAACTCTCGACTCGAGGTAGCTACCAAGGCCGGCAGAGAAGAAATCAAATGTTTATTCGACCTGCTCATTGCCGAGTTCAATGCAAGAGTCCTCATGCATCGTGACCTGTCTTTCTTGGGCGAGAATTATCTTGAGTCACTCGCCGAAGCATGGGATACTTTAATTAAAATTAATAAAGTGGAGCTGGGTGTCGAAGAAATCGATGAAGAGGCTTTGGTGAGGTAAGTGCTTCGAGGAAATGAACCCTCAGATTTATCTGCGGCTAAAGCCCTCTTTGGGGGAGGCTCTCCTGCATCAAAGGATAGAGAGGATGCTGCTGGCCCGTCTGGCTCCGAGCCCCAGATTCCTCCTCCCGTTGACTTGACCAAAGCTCCATTGCTTAATCCCCCCAAGAAACATGTGGGTTACGGTCCAGAGAAAGCCCGGACTTGGCATTCACATGCTGTCCCCAATTCCGGAGGGTGATACTCCCAAGACAACTGAGAGCCAAATGGAAGCTGGTATGTGACCCCACCTTCTAAATTTCATAGAGTCATCGCTTTGGGTGAATAACCGTCGTATCATAGCATTCACTTTTCATGAATTCGTGCAGGTCATGCTTGTTAGTCCATGAGTTGATGGTTTTGATGACAACAACCTTAGAATAAGATTATAAAATATAAATACTAACGTTATAGTTTAGAAATATATGTATATGCAGGATTTAACCATGCAGGTACTAAGAATGAAGACTGTACAGTATAGAGATTCAAGATATCAAGATTGAAGACTCATGAGTATCAAGAATATCAAGATTATCAAGAGTTCAAGATTTCAAGATAAGTATTGAGTCTAGAATTATGTTAAAACTTCACAATAGCACTAAAATCTTCACTCCATTTTTCTTTTGGGATGGAACCCATTTCTACCTTTTTAGTGGCTTACAAACCCACGACAAGTAGCTTACAAACCTACGACAAGTGGCTTACAAACCCACGAACATCCTGGTTTTGTACAAGTTCTCGAGTCCTGACATGATGAGATATTATGCAGGAAGAAGCTTGCAAAACTACTTCAAAATGATTTTCAAAACTACTTCAGAATGATTTTCAAAATTGCTTTTCAAAAGGTTTTAGCCTTAAAAATTATCTTTTCAAATGATTTTCAAAAGGATGTTTTAGCCTTAAAATATTCTATGTTTTTTGTTTTTAATAAACTCGTGTTTTTAAACTTCATTTATTTTAAACTATCTTTATACTTAGATTTAAATATAAAATTATAGTAAAATTATATATATATTATTCTCTATATTTATCTATGTATTTTATCTATAGTCAAGTATATTTATAAAGTTTAAAATAGTTTTAATATAAGATAAAGGTTATTTTCAAAGAAAAACAAAACATCAAAATTTCCTTTGGGATGTCGACATGCCCTAGTACCCCATGTCGACATAGTGTCAGTTAGGACCAAAAATTTGAATTTCAAAAGAAGTGTCTATTCGTCATAACCTTTCACGAATGGACATGACTGTTGTTCTTCTTTAAATAGGGGTTAGTTTCAATGAATTTTATATCAGATTTTCTGGTTTTTCACTTCTCTTCTTCTTCCACATTTTCTTATTCAAAATCCTATCATTACTCTGCCGAAACCAACAATGAATCTAACTAGATTATCTCTGGTTTGATTCTCTATCACTATCTTAACAAGATCCAAGTGCTATTCAGAGTTATAGGCTTCTTTGTAATCTATCTAGTGAGAAAAGGTGTGATTGTAGCCTTGGAAATCAATCAAGCGAGAAAAGGTGTGATTGTAGCCTTGGAAATCAATTGGGTGAACTTGTTGCCCCGAAAATAAAGTATCTCTACCCAGAGGATTGTGATTCTGGAGGGTGTTCTTCGTAGCCTTGAAACCGAGGGTTGTAATTGTTGAATTGCTTTTGAAAGGAAATCCGTACATAGTTGTGCGGGACTTGATGTAGGGTAACTCTGAACCAGTATAAAATCCGGTGTGTTCTTTCCTTTACTGCATTTACTTTATTTCGGCCTCTGTGTTTGTTTCTGTGATTATATCTGTGCCTGAATTTTGCATACATTTGTGTTCAAATTAACATAAACTAAAAAAGATTTAGTAATTTCTTAAAAACACTATTCACCCTCCCTCTAGTGTTATTCCTAGCCTTAAGATCCATATTCCGCATTCCTCACATTTGGTATCAAAGCAAGGTTTTCAAAAGTTTCATAATCTGATTTTTGAAAAAGTTTTTTTTATAAAAAAATGGCTATGTTTAAGAAATCGGTTAATGCATGTTTAGAAATATTCAGATCATCATTGTCTCTTGAGTCTGCATATAATCAATATTCAAATACAAGTTGTCTACTAAGATTGTGTGATGTGCAGGAATTATGCTTTATGGGAGTTGAGGAATCAATCCAGAACAAACAAACTATGCAGATCAAAAAGAACAAATGGATACTCGATAGTGGATGTTCTAGACACATGACTGGGAATCCAGATATGCTGAATGATATAATATACAAAGACGGAGGACTGGTTAACTTTGGAGACAATTCAAAAGGTTATGTGATCGGCATCGGCAAAGTCGGTAACTCTGAAACTCCTATTATTACTAATGTTTTGCTAGTTAAGAATCTAAAACACAATCTGCTAAGTATAAGTCAACTATGCGATAAAGGATATAAAATTAAATTTGAAAAAGATAAGTGTCGCATTGAAGATAATAATTCAACCATAATATTTGAGGGAATTAGGAAAAAGAATATTTATATTCTTAGTATGAAAATTTCAAATAACTTGTGTCTTTTGGCAAATGCAAGTGACCCTTGGATTTGGCATAAGAGATTTGGGCATTTGAATTTCAAACTCTTATCTAGACTGTCAAAACATGATCTAGTAAGAGGCCTCCCTAAAATGAATTTTAAAGTAGATAGTCTATGTGATGCATGTCAACTAGGAAAACTTAGAAAAAGTTCCTTTAAATTAAAAGATTTGATTTCAACTTCAAAACCTCTTGAATTACTTCATCTTGATTTATTTGGTCCATCTCAAATTCAGTCATTAAATCACAGTAAATATGTTTTTGTAATTGTAGATGATTATTCTAGATTTACATGGACAATATTTTTGGAACATAAAAGTGATACTTTTGAGTGTTTTAAGAATTTTTCAAAAAGGGTTCAAAATCAATTTTCTCAAAAAATTATAACCATCCGTAGTGATCACGGTGGTGAATTTGAAAATAAAAAGTTTGAAGAATTCTGCAATAAAAAGAGAATAATTCACAATTTTTCATTTCCAAGAAATCCACAACAAAACGGAGTAGTAGAACGTAAAAACAGGACGATTCAAGAGTGTGCGAGAACTATGCTTTTTGATAGTAATTTACCAAAGTACTATTGGGCAGAAGTAGTTGCTACCGCCTGTTATATTTTAAATAGAATTTTAATTAGACCTTTAACTGATAAGAAATCTTATGAACTTATTTTCTCAAAGAAACCTAAGGTATCTTATTTTAGAATTTTTGGAAGTAAATATTTTATTTTAAATACAAAAGACAACTTAGATAAATTTGATCTTAAATCCGACAAAGGTATCTTTATCGGATACTCTAATAAAAGGAAAGCATACAGAGTATTTAATTTAAGAACTAATACCATCGAAGAAACAATGCATGTTTCATTTGATGAAAATTTCAAAATTTTTGAAGAAATAAATGATGAAGGGGATTTAATCACTCAAAACCAAGAGTCAACTGAAACTAATAATGAATTAAATCATCCTAATAAAAGGATTAAACTTTTAAAAGATCACCCTATAGAAAATATACTTGGAGATATGCAATCTATTGTTAAAACTAGAAACCAACTAAGTCAAATGAGTAATGTAACTTTTATATCAACTATTGAACCAAAAAATCCAGAAGAAGCATCATCTGATGATTCATGGATTTTGGCTATGCACAAGAATTAAATCAATTCACTAGAAATGATATTTGTGAACTTGTTCCTAGACCTGAAAATAAAACAATAATTGGAACTAAATGGGTTTATAAAAATAAAATGAATGAACAAGGAGAGGTTGTTAGAAATAAAGCCCGGTTAGTCGCTCAAGGTTATTGTCAAGAAAAAGGAATAGATTTTGATGAAACCTTTGCCCTCGTAGCAAGATTAGAAGCCATTAGGATTCTACTTGCTTTCGCAAATCATAATAATTTCAAATTATTTCAAATGGATGTTAAAAGTGCATTTTTAAATGATTTTGTAAAAGAAGAAGTATTTGTTAAACAACCACCACTTTTTGAAAATGGTAAATTTCCAAATCATGTTTATAAACTTAAGAAAGCTCTATATGGTCTAAAGCAAGCTCCTAGAGCCTGGTATGATAGACTAAGATCTTACTTGTTACACTCAAATTTTGAAATAGGTAAAGTAGATAATACTCTTTTTATTAAAAGAAATAAAAATGATACTCAACTAGTACAAGTCTACGTAGATGATATCATTTTTGGATCAACTAATTTTGAAATGAATAAAGAATTTTTTGAAATAATGACAAAAGAGTTTGAGATGAGTCATATGGGTGAATTAAACTTCTTTTTAGGATTACAAATAAAACAATTAGATAATGGTATCTTTATTAGTCAAGAAAAATATGCTAAAGACCTAGTTAGTAAATTTGGTTTGACTACTACGAGTGGAAAACCCACTCCCATGGCAACAAATGAGTACCTTAGTAAAGAAGATCTCTCGAAAGATGTAGATCAAAAATTATATAGAGGAATGATTGGATCACTACTCTATATCACTGCGAGTAGACCTGATATCATGCATAGTGTCTGTCTCTGTGCAAGGTATCAATCCCAACCTAAAGAAACTCACTTAAAAGCTGTAAAACGTATTATAAGATATGTTAAACACACCTTTGATTATGGTTATTTTATCCTAAAAATGATTCGTTTGACTTAATATCTTACTGTGATGCTGATTATGCTGGTTGTAAATCAGACCGAAAAAGTACAAGTGGAACTTGTCACTTTTTAGGCATTCTCTGATTTCCTGGTTTAGTAAAAAGCAAAACATAGTTTCTCTATCAACAACTGAAGCAGAGTATATTTCTACTGCTTTGGCTTGTTCTCAAGTAATATACATGCAACAAACTTTAAAAGATTTTGGTTTAAATATCTCAAAATCACCAATTTATTGTGATAATACTAGTGCAATAAATTTATCCAAAAATACTACTCAACATGCTCGAACTAAACATATTGATATCAGACACCATTTTCTCAGAGATAATATAAGTAGAGAAGTAATTACTCTCGACTATATCAATTCTGAAAATCAAATTGCTGATATCTTAACAAAACCCTTAAATGAATCTACATTTACTAAATTAAGAAGTGAATTAGGTATTTGTTCATTAACTGAAATATAAAATATAAATAACAAAGTATGATTAAAAATTAATTCAAAATAAATTAAATAGGCAAAAATTCAAGAACCATGTCGACATCCCCCTAGACCCATGTCGACATATAACGTTTTTAAATTTTAATTTTTTTTCCCACCAAAATTCAAATAAGTGGTTATAAATTTCTCCTATTTCGAAATTTTCTTCATTCTCTCTGTTCTCTTTCTATCAATTTATCAATGGCCTCCTCTTCCAAATCAAACTTAAAATCAACCTTTTTGTTCCCATCGCCTACTTCTGGTCCGTGTCAAAATCAACGCTCGCTTGTGTAACGAAAATGGAGGATTCTCTGAAAGATACCCTTCAGTTAATGACTGAAATCCAAGTGATGCAACTTCGAATGGCCAAAGAACAAGAGAGGCAAGGCAAAATCCTTAGGAATTTGCAAAAATTTCTTATGGATAATCATGCTAACCCAATCTTGATTGATGAGGACTCTTCAGGAGATCATGAACAAGAGGAAAGTGAAGAAGAAGAAGAACCAATGGAAGAAGAGCATGCGGAAGACAACGACAAAGTCGTTTGCATTGGCGAAGTGTGCTTTGACAAAGATAATTAATAAACAAATGTATAATTAATAAATAATGTGTGTTCTTATATATGTTCTATTAAAATTATTATTATATAGATTCTTAGTTAGGAGAGTTTGTAATTTAGGACTAAGTTTTAGGTTTACAAGTAAGTATTGATGATAACACTATCATCATATAGGATATTAGACTAAGAGTTATATAGTTTAGAATTAGTTTGTTTTTGTTGATGACAAAGGGGGAGAAATATAAAATAGAAGAGTTAGGCATAGATTATGGGGGAGTTATTAGGATAGAAGTAATATTTTATAAACAAAGGTTGTCATCGTCAAAAAGGGGGAGATTGTTAGTCCATGGGTTGATGGTTTTGATGACAACAACCTTAGAATAAGATTATAAAATATAAATACTAACATTATAGTTTAGAAATATATGTATATGCAGGATTTAACCATGCAGGTACCAAGAATGAAGACTGTACAGTATAGAGATTCAAGATATCAAGATTGAAGACTCATGAGTATCAAGAATATCAAGATTATCAAGAGTTCAAGATTTCAAGATAAGTATTGAGTCTAGAATTATGTTAAAACTTCACAATAGCACTGAAATCTTCACTCCATTTTTCTTTTGGGATGGAACCCATTTCTACCTTTTTAGTGGCTTACAAACCCACGACAAGTAGCTTACAAACCTACGACAAGTGGCTTACAAACCCAAGAACATCCTGGTTTTGTACAAGTTCTCGAGTCCTGACATGATGAGATATTCTACAGGAAGATGCTTGCAAAACTACTTCAAAATGATTTTCAAAACTACTTCAGAATGATTTTCAAAATGTTTTAGCCTTAAAAATTATCTTTTCAAATGATTTTCAAAAAGATGTTTTAGCCTTAAAATATTCTATGTTTTTTGTTTTTAATAAACTCGTGTTTTTAAACTTCGTTTGTTTTAAACTATCTTTATACTTAGATTTAAATATAAAATTATAGTAAAATTTTATATATATTATTCTCTATATTTATCTATGTATTTTATCTATAGTCAAGTATATTTATAAAGTTTAAAATAGTTTTAATATAAGATAAAGGTTATTTTCAAAGAAAAATAAAACATCAAAATTTTCTTTGGGATGTCGACATGCCCTAGTACCCCATGTCGACATAGTGTCAGTTAGGACCAAAAATTTGAATTTCAAAAGAAGTGTCTATTCGTCATAACCTTTCACGAATGGACATGACTGTTGTTCTTTTATAAATAGGGGTTAGTTTCAACCAATTTTATATCATATTTTATGGTTTTTCACTTCTCTTCTTCTTCCACATTTTCTTATTCAAAATCCTATCATTACTCTACCGAAACCAACATTGAATCTAACTAGAGTATCTCTGGTTTGATTCTCTATCACTATCTCAACAAGATCCAAGTGCTATTCAGAGTTATAGGCTTCTCTGTAATCTATCTAGCGAGAAAAGGATTGTAGCCTTGGAAATCAATCAAGCGAGAAAAGGTGTGATTGTAGCCTTGGAAATCAATTGGGTGAACTTGTTGCCCCGGAAATCAAGTATCTCTACCCAGAGGATTGTGATTCTGGAGGGTGTACCTCGTAGCCTTGAAACCGAGGGTTGGAATTGTTGAATTGCTTTTGAAAGGAAATTCGTACTTAGTTGTGCGGGACTGGATGTAGAGTAACTCCGAACCAGTATAAAATCCGATGTGTTCTTTCATTTACGGCATTTACTTTATTTCTGCATCTGTGTTTGTTTCTGTGATTATATCTATGTCTGAATTTTGCATACATTTGTGTTCAAATTAACATAAACTCAAAAATATTTAGTAATTTCTTAAAAACACTATTCACCCCCCTCTAGTGTTATTCCTAGCCTTAAGATCCATATTCCGCATTCCTCACAATTCTGGCCCCGAACCGACTCTAAGGAGCGATGTCGCCACGGAGTGGGATGAAAAAGAGACTAAAGTACTCCACACCAGCGACACCCCTAGTCCTAACGCTCAAGTAATAGGGGTGCTTGAGGAAGATAAACCCGAAGATCCTTCACCCGTAGATGGGCACGATGACGTCGAAATCACGGGCGCTTCCGAGTACATTTCCAAACTCAGCATGAAAGAGCAACTCGAGGAGGAGAAAAAGGAGAAAAAGGAGAAAATCAAAATAAAATTAGAACCTCAAGTGGTGGAGCTTGATAATCCCTTAAATAGGCCGTTGAAGGTTATTCTCCCTGGTGGGATCACACCTTTTGAAGTTCCTCCTCCTCCCTCGAGTACTCCGTTGCTGGGAAGCAAAGGGTCCAAAAAGAGGCGCTTGGATAAGGAAACTTCGGAGAAACCAAAGAGGGAAAGAAAACCGAAGAAGTAGTTGTTGCCTCGCCACATTTTTCTCAACTTAAGTAACTTAGTACCATGTAGTTGTTTTCCTCCCCTTTTATTTTTTTATAGTCATCATAGATAGATTTTGGCTCCGGACTTCGGAGAAGTTGTAATGAAACTTCTTTTTTGATTAGCAAATAAAATTTTGCTTCTTTGTATTCCCAAACTCTCATCGCTTAGCTTATAATTTAATTTGTAATTGAAATTCAGAGTCTTGTGGGTCATGTAAACTCCAGTCCGCCTTCATAGGACTTGGTGATTTTTGAATTATTTATAGTCTAGTCCATACTCCGGGGACTCAAAGTATTCTAGTCCGCATTCTGGGGACTTAGAGATTTTTGAATCGTTTATACGCTAGTCCGCACTCCGGGGAATCAGAGTACTCTAGTCCGCGCTCTGGGGACTTAGAGATATTTGAATCGTTTATACTCTAGTCCGCACTCTGGGGACTCAGAGTACTCTAGTCCGCACTCTGGGGACTTAGAGATTTTTTTGAATCGTTTATACTCTAGTCCGCACTCTGGGGACTCAGAGTACTCTAGTCCACGCTCTGGGGACTTAGAGATTTTTTGAATCGTTTATACTCTAATCCGCTCTCTATGGACTCAGAGTACTCTAGTCCACGCTCTAGGGACTTAGAGATTTTTGAATCGTTTATACTCTAGTCCGCACTCTGGGGACTCAGAGTACTCTAGTCCACGCTCTGGGGACTTGGAGATTTTTTGAATCGTTTATACTCTAGTCCACACTCCGGGGACCCAGAGTACTCTAATCTGCGCTCTGGGGACTTAGAGATTTTTGAATCGTTTATACTCTAGTCCGCACTCTGTGGACTCAGAGTACTCTAGTCTGCACTCTGGGGACTTAGAGATTTTTTTGAATCGTTTATTGATCGACTTTTAGTTTTGTGTATGCGTTCATACACCAGACAGATTAATGCAATTTCATTTTTCCATGGAAATATAAAACACGGAACACCAATAATTCATAGAAAAACAGCTTCAAGCCTTTATTAATTGTAGAAAATAAGGGCAAACCGAATTGTCTTATTACATGTCGTAAACAGAGAACAAAAAAACATATACTGGAAACAATTACTACTAAAATGCAAAAGAAATAGACTAAGTATAATAACGACGCAAATGCTCGCTATTCCATTCTCTGGGGAGCGTCACGCCATCAATAGTCGCTAGCTTGAAGGTTCCTTCTCCAAGCCTCCGTTCGATGACGTAGGGACCTTCCCATGTGGGATTCATATGTGACGGGACTGAGAAAACTCGCTTCAAAACAAGGTCGCTCACATCGAAAGTTCTTGGTCGAACTTTTTCGTTATAATATCAGGCGACTCGGTGCCGATATGCGGCCGCCCGTAAATCCGCTTCTTCACATTTCTCGTCGACAAAGTCCAACGATTCCAGTAAAATATCTCAGTTCGTTCTAGGATCATAATGAGTCACCCGGTGAGAAGGAACTTCAAGTTCCACAGGTATAACAGCTTCAGTGCCGTATGCCAAGGCGAAAGGAGTGTGGCCAGTCGCGGACTTGTGGGTGGTTCTATAGGCCCAGAGTGCTGTTGGAAGCTCATCCACCCACTTGCCTCTAGCCTTCTCCAAATATTTTTTCAAGATGGACTTGATTATCTTATTTACGGCTTCAACTTGCCCATTCGCTTTAGGGTGAGCGACTGCTGCAAACCTTTTCTCAATGCAATATTTTTGGCAGAACTCTTTGAATTCTCTACTCTCAAAAAGAGTTCCATTGTCAGTAATGATAGTCCGTGAGAGACCAAAGCGGCATATAATGTTTCGTACAACAAAGTTAACGACCTTTTCGGTGGTGATCGTAGCTAGTGGCTCTGCTTCTGCCCACTTGGTGAAGTAATCGACCGCGACGATTGCGTATTCTGCACCACCTTTGGAGATTGGCAAGGAGCCGATTATATCGATCCCCATATTGAAAACGGCCATGGACTAACCATTTGCGTGAGTTCCGTCAGCGGTGCTCTTGGGATTTTTGCATACTTTTGACATTTGTCGGATCTCCTTACATAGTCCACGGCGCCCCGATTCACGGTTGGCCAATAGTATCGATAGCAGGGTATCTTTTTGGCCAGTGTCTGCCCCCCAGTATGGTCGCTGCATTCTTCTTCATGGACTTCTCTTAAAACCCACTTTATCTCATCATGAGCGATACACCTAAGCAAGGGAACGGAGAATCCCTTCTGATACATCATTCCATCATGCATTATATACCGTGAGGCCTTGCGAACGACTTGTCGTTTCTCGTTCTTTCCTTCGGGCAAGGTTCCGTATAGCAAGTATTCTTTGAACAGGGTCATCTACGACTCTCTTTCAGTTTCCGTCTCTGACACAAAATCTACCTCCATCTCATTATACTCAGGGCGTGTAAAGTTTCAACAGGAACCAAGCCCATCTGTTGCGCATCGCCGATGCTTGCAAATTTTTCCAAGGAATCGGCTTCCTCGTTTTGTTCATGTAGAATGTGCAAAATATCGTAGTATTCAAGGTCCGCTAACAATTCTTGAACCCGAGCGAGGTATGGGGCAAGCCTTTGCCCCTTTGCCTGATAGTCTCCCGTACTTGGTACACCACATTTCTAACAAATTCACAACATTTATTATTTCATCAAAATACTAAAACAAAGATATAGTATCTCACCTTCCACATGGTTTGAAAAGCTTCAAGTTATGATCTTTGAGAGAAGTAAAAATGTTTTAAGCTAAAAGATGATATTTGTTCAAAATTTATAAAAAGTAGAGAAAGTGAAAAAGATGATACCAAGAAGTACGAGGAAGAAAAAATGAAGCTAAAGAAGATAAAATGAAAATGAAAGATAGAATGAAAATAAGGTAAATGTTTATTTTTATAAATGCAAAAACAAATGACCATAATGCCCTTAAATCAAATTTTTAACTCCTCCATCAAATCTCAAGCCACCAAAGATAAAATGAAAATGAAAGATAGAATGAAAATGAGGTAAATGTTTATTTTTATAAATGCAAAAACTAATGACTATAATACCCTTAAATCAAATTTTCAACTCCTCCATCAAATCGCAAGCCACCAAAATGTCAAGCATTTAAAAACATGTTAGATGATAGAGTGATACATGTACCTTTATTAACTTTCATACTTAAGGAATCATGAAATGTAAACTCAACTTCGAATCCATCCTTTCATTGTTCAAATTTAAATATATTTAATATTTGTTATTTTAATCATTTTTTTCTTATTAGTAAAAAGTTGTTTTTCTAACTTTAAAATCATTTAAAATGTTGTTTTAGAGAATATGCAAGTGTATTACGACTTTCAACAACTTGTCATTCGATAAAAAGCTGAAAATCCGAAAAGCGTGTTATGGTCACATTTTTAGTTTTCCATCGAACTACCTATTTATGTAAATAGAATTCAAAAATGAATTTTTCTACCATTAATTAAAAGAGATTTATTTAATTATTAAAACCATTAATTGAATATTTAAAATAAATTATATATTCGCAAACCAAAGCGATAAAATGCCGAGTCGTGACATTCTCTCCCTCTTAAAAGAATTTCGACCTCGAAATTTCATCTCAACCATACAAAGAAAGAAATCAGTTAACACAAAAAATTAGCCAATTTACTTCCATAATTATTTATTGAAAACTTTTTCAATAATCACCACTTAAGTTTTAAAACTTTTATGATACCCCACTACATACTGAGGGTATATATCACTATCTGGTTCAAACCTTTTTATTTTGAATTTATTTCCCTTTGGTAAACTCAAAATCCAAATGCCTGGTTTATTTCAAAACCCTTTTTGAAATAATAATATATATATTTTAACTATAGAGAATATACATATAGCCCAAGTAACCCTAAAATGATACTAAGAAATTGGATACTGCCAAATAGTATCATATATTCCCTGACCAAGAAGGTAATACTTAAGAAAAGTGCTTACCATCTAAACACACCTCTTTCCCATTTTAGTTTATTTTTGGGCCACTTGAACTATTTAACCTAAAAATACTTCTTCTTTTTCAAAATTCCCCTTTTGAAACAATACTTTACATATTTCCAAACAAATAGTTTTAACAGAATATCTATTACAAATTTGCTTTGGGTTCATTTGGATTTGTACTTGTTTTGATCGTACAATGATAAAGAGAATAATTTACTAAGTGCACTATGACGTTCGCCTAGGAAAACATCCGACCGTCACTTAGAAGATTATTCGGACCATCACAAAATAAATCGAGACACATTTCCTTGAATCAATCTAAAGAAAATACTCCTTACTTAAAAAATTTCCCTTCCAAAATATTCATACTTAAAATTATCTTCAAGTAAAAATATTACTACTTTTTTCTGTAAAACATTTGAAATCTTCTTCAAGACTCCGGGATTTGAATCCTCAAAACCTTTTATTTATAAAACACATTTTTATAAACCAAACTTATATAAAATAACTCCCCTATACAAATTCATTTCTTAAATATTCATCCCCAAAATATTCTAGCTTTTTTCTAATAAATATCTTTTATTAAATTTGGATTTTAACCCAACATTATCACCAAATTATAGTCAAATCGTGAAACTTAGTTCACAAAGTGTTCATTTCAATGTTCCTGCAGTTTCTATATACTCAACCCATGCTTTAAAAAGGAAAGTTGCTGATAAATCACCAAACAATAGTTAATGTCCCAAAACTAGACGATTGACCCTAAATGATAATAGTTGAATATTATCATTTCCTAACAAACAAACACATCAAAAATAACTATATTACTTTTTTAAAAATCATTCTTTTATATATAAAATATACTCCTAGGTAAAATTATTTCATTTACCAAAATTTTAAAACAATACCATGTCGATTGGCTATGTTTAAGTGTTTAGAGATCTCTATCGATAACGTTAGCTACTCGTATTGACTACTCAATATAAAATATTTTTATGGCACTAACAAATGCATGCTCTCATAAATATATACACTCAAACTCATTCTAGGGTGTTACTAACCCTATCTCTAATGAGTTTACTCCACTAGGGCCAAGGTTCTTGCTTAACCTTCAATTCTGAAACCAACTGTAACGACCTGCCTTTTTCACCCTTAAAAATCGACACTAATACATCCACGGTATTCACGCGCCGAGCTTCCAAGTGTTGGAAAGACAGATTGTCGGGGAAAAAGAAAGAAAAGACAAAACAGAATCTCACATCGTGACGAGTAATATATAATATACAATAGATCTTTACAAAAGAAAACTAAATATACATACATCAATCAGAGTAACTAACCTATCATCAGTCTAAACAGTTATAACAGCCTGCCCTTATAGATGCTGATAAATACAATAAGAACAAACCGCGGAAGATAAAATATGTGAATATGCCTTGGAGGATCCAACTCATCTCCTAAAGCTCCAAAGTGTCCAGCTAAATCCGAAAAATATGCTTGGGTTGACTCGAGCATTATAAAAAAATAATGCGTGGATCAGTCTAGTAAACCAACGTGAGTAACACACACCAAATGGACTTTTATGTTATAAAAACTTTTCAAAAATAAAGGTATCTCGTAAGACCATACTGCACATAAAACAGACAGGTTTTTACCTTACGATAACCAAACCATTTCATAGAAATTCTTCTGATATTATAATAATATCTAGGGTTTAAAATAAAATTGAATCTTAGCCAAAATTGTTACATTAATTAAATTCCAGCATAATAGGTATACAACTAAGTCCGAAAGGCACTTATTAGAGAATGGATTCCACAATGACTAGGCTACTAGGGTACCGCCTGTCATAGTACATCTCTAGATAAAATGTATCAAGGGCCTTGCATGGACCCCCTGAATAGCAAGACCGGCCTACCCCTTACTGGATAGTACCGAATATTTCAACACCCCGGTTGCTTTGCAACCTTTTTCCGAGAGCTCTCATGCATAGCTAAATCCATAAATAGTAATCCAGAAGGGTGATGACAATATCCTAATGGGTGCGACCCATATATCATTGTGGCATATCCCTTGTTTTAGTACCATATACTTGGAATACTAACACTGCCCTCCAGGCAACAATGCAATGCTAGCATTCGTCCATATAAGTTGTTCAGGACATGAACAACCGAAAGCACCACTTCTATTACATCCTTTATGGAATCACCCACATGACTAGTAGCAAGTAGCCCTTGCACTTCAAAGAGCTCCATCTTCAATTCCATCATCTTCAAGATGCTTCCAATTCGAACGCTTAAGTTAGTTCGAAGGGGTTTTCAGATAATTCATACTTATTCGATCCTGGTCTTTTCGAACCAACGTTCGATAGTTTTCAATAAACTCAACTTTGGTTCTTTTAGAAATAAAAAAACAATACATAAGAGCGGAGATCACCTCCTAACCGTTTAAGTGGTTGGATTTCCTTATCATTTTAAGTAGAAGAACACCACAAGTTTATTCATACAGTGTAACATCATCGAAGATAACTGTACCATAATATTTTCATGTTTTTTCTAGATATTTCCAAAGTTAAAATGGTTCCAGATTTGATAGTCGATTATTTAACTATCAAATAAATAAACAACCAAACATAGATTTAATTCCATGTGGAATTCCCTAAGCCTCTTTAATTAATCTTCATAAATTAAACTCTTCAATTATTTACAAAAATATTTATATATTTATCTCACCGGTACAAGTATTCTCAAATCATTTTACTTTCTATACTTGGAAGCCTTTTCCATATAATTATATAACGGTATAAGAATATTCGTAAAACATTTAAGCAAGATTTCTTATTTTCAAAACCATATTAAATGGATCAAAACCAATGTCATTCAAAACATTGTTTCTATAAACCCAGAGCCACTAATCCTTCGGTGTTACGTATGGAAAATGTTTCCATACCACCAAAATTAAGAAGGATTATTGATTTATTTTTCATAAATTTGATTTTTATAATTGATCCAATTCGTATATGGAGATTATACTCTATATGCCTGACGTAAATCTTCGATTTTAAACTTAGACTATCCTTTCGGATAACAATGAAGTCGTTTAATTTGAGATATTATTACATCTCAACTTGACTCAACAACATTCTTACCTTTCAGGATAGGCAGAAGTTTCCTTACCTTGGAGTTCAGTGCCCAGTGTAGGGTTTTCGAAAATCTCCGTATATTATTCATTTAAAATAAAAGTTTTACAAATCAAACTTCTTTTTCCATTCTCAATATCTCTTTCCAATTTATAAACTTTACTAAACCCTTCATTTAAAAATAATTCTCTTTTATAAAAAAATTTGTTACTTAAGCACTTTTTATTTAATAAATTATTTACCTTTAAAACCTCCCTAATATAAATTTATTTATTTTAAAACATTATTAGTAAATAATTAATGAACTCAAACACTATTAATAAACATAAACACTATTAATAAATGATTAATAAACTTAAACACTGTTAATAAATAATTAATAAATTTCAAAAGCATCATTATTAAATAATTAACTAACTTAAAATATCATTAATAAAATAATTAATAAACTTTAAAATAACTTTATTTATAAATAACTTTATTTATAAATAACTAATTACTTAAAGCATCATTATTAAATAATTAGTTAATTTTAAAATATTATTATTATCTAAATAATATTAACTTAACCATTTAAATATAGAAAACACCTTTTACTTTAAAATATTATAAAGTTAAAGTAAATTTTAAATTCATTTCCTTTCAAAATTTAGAAAGAGGCTTAGGGACCACAATGGTATTTAAAAAGTACCACTTATTTTCGAGTTTAACGTTCGAAGTCATATTACTGATAATTACATAAGAACATATATGTAATTAACATCCATAATTAATAATCGATAGATAACACATTATCTATCCAAGTCAACTAACATATAAATAAATGTACAAATTTATAAAATAGTAGAACATGATCAATTCCGCTAAATAGATGTCCGGTAATCTCCATTCAGCTTAAATGTAGCAGAAGGTGTTTTATTCTCCTAACTGAATGTCAGTGATAAAATATAATTACCAGTTGATGTAATTATTTTCTATAACTATTAATTTATCAATATTTTACACTTTAGCAAATTTGTCCAACAATTGTACAAATGTGTTCTCCTAGTTAAAACAAACCTAACGTCAAAGTCCGTGGGTCAAATGGACTGTGTAAGGTTGCGTTAAAATTTTTCAAAGTTCATCACATTTTAAATTAAAACTTAATTAACTAAACCCAACAAACCACTACCCAAGCCCAAGCCCACTAGATCAAAAACCCAAATAAGCCATCCTTCCCCAAACCTTATTTCCTAAATCAATATAAATTGCTCCCAAAATCAATTTGATTTCCCCTTCACCCGTGCATGACCATGCACGTGCATGGCACTGACATGCAACCATCGCCCTCCGATCATCAAACTGACCCCATTTTCTCTTATTAATATTGATAATGTTTTATGAGTTATTTAATCATTTGTGCACGGCATTGACCCCATTTTAATCATTTTTTCTTATTAATAAAAAGATGTTTTTCTAACTTTAAAATTGTTAAAATTGTTTTTTAGAGAATATGCAAGTTTATTACGAATTTCTACAACTTGTCGTTCGATAAAAAGCTGAAAATCCGAAATCGTATTCTGGTCACATTTTCAGTTTTCCATCGACCTATTTATGTAAACAGAATCCAAAAATGAATTTTCTACCATTAATAGAAAGAGAGTTATTTAATTATTAAAACCATTAATTGAATATTTAAAATAAATAAAATATTCACAAACCAAAGCGATAAAATTTCGAGTGGTTACATGGCCCCTGTTGATGGCGGCTAGGGTTTTCAACATTTGAATGACTTGGATTTTATTATTTTTAACCGATTTAAATCTGATGGTTCTGTTGCTTTCTAACCACTATAAATAAGAGCCTAGCCCTCTCACTTTTATTCACAAATTATTTTGGGAACCAAACGAATCTCTGTTAATCTCTCTCCTTAAAGATTCAGAAAATACTCTAGGGTTTTAGATAAGAAATTTTATGTGTTTATTATTCAATGTCTAATCCTTTTTTCCTCTAGTCTCTAAATTTCTTAATTAATTCGTATACATTTCCCTTGTTTTATATTTCTAAAATGAGAGATTCATAAGGGATTAAAGTAGACGTATCAAATCCAAAAAGGGAAGAGCCAAGGAATGATTGTGAGTGTTTATCTTCTTATTTTAGTAATTGTATAAAGTAACTTGGATTTGATATATTCCTTTGGGGAATTTTTTATATGAAAACATCACACTAAAACACCAAAATTCCCCAAAAGTGAAATATCAATCCTTAGGTTAGAATCTCAATTTTTTATATTAAAATAATGGAATTGTCTAGTATTGCAATTTTAATATTTTACATTCTATTCCATTTCATATCTTTTTCTTTGGATTTGATTAAGAGTTTATAAAAGAATAAATTAGGAAATGGTGTGTAGGATACATATTCTTTTGTTCGTAGTTTGCACTACCTATTTCCGCAATTTAAATAGAAATTCTCCTTTTTAATTTTATACAAAGAATTTGAATAGAGCGTAAAAGTATTTGAATTGTAAGTTCCTATTAATGTTGATTTCATAATTTTAGGATAAAATAAATCGAGTATGGATTCCATTTTATACAAGTCTGTTGATTGAATTGAGATATTGGACTTATGATATATTTATTGATATGGAATTGGACTTATATAAATTAAAAGCTTTGACATTTAAACATTAGTTTAGGGCGCAATCTTTGCATGCTTAGGAATGTATTAGATGTTATTTATGTAAATATATATATATATATATATATATGTATATATATATTAGCGTAAACAATGTATTAATTGCGTAGTTAATAGGTTATTAATTATTATTAGATCCCCTTTAGGAAAGTAATTAATTGTAAAGGTAAAATAAGAAGTTTCTTACAAGGCATTGATATGGGATGCGGTGAGATGTGTGAGAATATGTTAAGAGAGTGTTTTGGATTATGACTAAGTTATAGGGATGCGAGGTCGGTTAAAAGCACACAGAAGACTGCCCGGCTAATCTGTCTACAAACAGTGTGACTTTGAGGCTAATGTGAGATATCGCCTATAATACATAACCACAGAGGATGCGAGGTTAGTCCCAAGTTCTGCTGGGTAAATCTACCTAGTTAATCTGGCTACCAGTACTTATGAATAGTCGGACTAATGTGAGACGACACCGTTGGGTTACGGGTCATAATATGAAAGACCTGCTTCGGGGTTGAAGGTATTAAGTGGCTGGTTGAGGGCCCGCCTCCTCCCTAAATAAGAAGTAGTAAATGGTCAGGGTTAATGGTTAGGCACGGTAGAGGATATCTCGGTGAGGGTCCACTTCAGATTTGAAGTATTACGTGACCTGAAGAGATTCCATACAATGTCAGCTAGTTAGTACTAAGAGGAGTTCGTCTTAGGATAGGTATTAAATGACGGAGACCTGCATTGAATAAGGTATTAAATGGTTAGAGTTTGCCAAGTTTTCATTAAAAAGGTATTAAGTAGCTTGGGTACAATCTCTTACCTTGTTAAGACATTATTGACGATAGATTTGGGTTATTAGATTGAAAGAATAATGGAATAGGAAAGCTTTAGGGCATATAGTTGGAAAACTTATAATAGGGTTAAGATACGTAAGACATATTCTTATTTAAATTATACTACCCAAGTACTATTATAGAAAGGTTAGAGATTTTATTGAGCAGACATTGTTGTTCTGACTCCCTCCTCATTACGACGTAGGTTAGAGATGATGATGAAGATTTTTGGAGACGGTGGCGGAGACGTAGACTTATGGCAGTTGATTAGCTATCAATGTTATTTTCTATTTCTGATGTACCCATTGAAACATGATGTATTTTAAGATATTGTACCATGAATACTTGGCGTTATTATGTAGGATTATATTGTTGTTTTTGGCATTTGAATTTTTAATGAATGGGTACTGTTTTGGATATTATATTTTGTCCTTCTACTGTGAGATTCTAAATGTGTACATAGATAACTCTATGTATTGTTCTTTAAATCTATTTTACCAACCAACAGCCATATTTGGAATGGGTCTAAGGTTCAATGGGCCTTTTTTGGATCGAACATTTAGCCCATTTTGAGGCGGATTGTTACATTTGGTATCAGAGCTTAGGTTACTCGATCAATAGGGATAGGTATACATATGAGTGGTGTAGTTGTTATTTTTGAAAGAATTTTTCAGATCTTACTATATACACACACACATACTTATTTTGAACATACGCCTAACTCTATAAATTCTGACTATAGAAGTAATTGCGACCATATTTCGAAAGAATGGGCGATGCAACTATGAGTTGGAAAATAAACAGAGTTAAATTTATACTCCTACCTAGATTTCCATAGGATGGAGGTCATGTCGTAAGCAGTGGACCAAGAAGAACATGACCGTGAGACATAAAAGCATACCAGAAGCTTGATTCCTTGTTGGACCTAAACTGCCTTATGATCTTAGACTTTGATAGATTGTCGATTCGAGACATACATTTTATCAAGACAGATAAGAGATAAGAACCTATATGTTGTAAGTATTTGGGAGCAAGGAATGTGAAGAATAAAGTTTGGGTAAGGAAGAAGGGAAATTCAATAGAAAGTGCAATTAAAGTCAATTTCTAAATCCAACCCCATAAGAAAGAATTTGATAAAAGGTTTTTGGAAAATTCCTTGAAATATTTCGAATGGATTCAAAGTATTTATCGTGCAAATTGACTTGATGACTTTTCGATAAAGGGATTCTTCGTTTTAAAAATAAATGTAAAGTAGAGTGTAGATTGAGTTGATGATTTTTCCTATCTTATAAGTTTGGAAGTTCTTTTTTCAAAATTCGTTTTAAAATTGGATAAATGGAAATGGAACTTGATTAAAATGATGTAAAGCCATTTAAGTAGGAGAAATATAAATAGAAGCAATGTTGGGAAATTTAGATAGTAATAGCATTAGGAATTTATATACAATATGGTTAGTAATCTAGTTAGAGAAAATATAGGAGAGAAGGTTTATCAATAGGATAGGAAAATAATAAGATAGAAGTTTACCTTATCTACTCCACTTTTCATAGTTGAAGGCCATAGAAGACGGTTTTGAATGTTTTGAAATTTTTAAGGGAATAAATCTTTGATGTAGAAAGCTTTTGAAAGAGGGAAATTATTTTTGCCCCTTTTTGAAATTAAGCAATATTTTTGAATTTTTGGTTTAATAATTGAGTTTATGAATGTTTTGAGTTAAAAATTCTATTTTTAAAGAAGTTAGTCCTTGAGAAGGGAAATTATTTTGCTAAGTAATTTTTGAATTTGGGGATAAGAATGAAGCGGCGAATGTTTTGAAAAATTATGTTCGAATGCTTTTGAATTTTTTTGTTTAAATGCTTTTGAGAACCCGAGTTCAAATGTTTTTGGAAGATTTTGTAATGGAAATAAAAATAGAATATAGTTTTTAAATGCTTTTGGGAATTCGATTCTTCAAACTATTTTGTAACTTAAAAACTCTATTGGAAGATGTGTTTAAAAAGTTTTCTTTTGAAATGATTTTTTTTTAAATTTCAATTGCCACAGAATAGAGTAATGGGGTTTCAAAGTTTATATTTTTAAGGATAAAGGTTTTGGATTAGGTACTTCATGATTGTGAAACTTTAGTTTTAAGAATGGTGTGGACTGAACCAAATTTAAATTATAACGTGTTAATTGCATTATTAATAGGTTATTAATTATTATTAAATCCCCCTTAGGAAAGTAATTAACTGTAAAGGTTAAATACAAAGTTTTTTATAAGACCTTAATATGGGATGAGGTGAGATGCGTGATAATATGTTAAGAGAGTGTTTTGGATTATGACCAAGTTATAGGGATGCGAGGTAAGTCAAAAGCACACAGAAGTTTGCCTAGCTAATCTGGCTACCAATAGTGTGACTTTGGGGCTAATGTGAGACATCGTCTATAATAAGTAACCATGGAGGATGCGAGGTTAGTCCCAAATTCTATAGGGTAAATTTTTACAGTTAATCAGGCTACCAGTCCCTATGAATAATCGGACTAATATGTGAAGTTGCGGTTGGGTTACGGATCATAATACGAAGGACCTGCTTCAGGGTTGAAGGTATTAAGTGGTTGGTTGAGGGCCCGATCCTCCTCATATAAGAAGCAGTAAATGTCAAGGTTAATAGTTAGGCATGGTAGAGGATAATTTGGGGAGGGTCCACTTCAGATTTGAAGTATTAAGTGGCTTAAAGAGATTTCGTACAATGTCAGTTAAATAGTACCAGAGAGGAGTCTGTCTTGGGATCGGTATTATATGATGGGGACCTGCCTTGAATAAGGTATTAAATGGTTCGAGTCTGCCTAGTTTCCATTAAGAAGGTATTAAGTGGCTTGGGTACTATCTCTTACATTGTTAAGACACTATTGATGATATATATGGTAATTGGATTGAAAGAATACTAGACTGGGAAAGCCTTAAGGCTTATGGTTGGAAAACTTATAATATGGTTAAGTACGCAAGACATATTCTTATTTAAATTATACTGCCCAAATACTATTATAGAAAGGCTCGAGATTTTATTCACCATACACTGTTGTTTTGACTCACCCCTCATTACAACACAAGTTAGAGATGATGATGCAAATTTTTGGAGATGGTGGTGGAGACGTAGATTTGTGGCAGTTGATTAGCTATTTATGTTGTTTTTCTATTTCTGATGTACCCATTAAAACATGATGTATTTTAAGATATTGTACTACGAATACTTGGCGTTGTTATGTGGGATTACGTTGTTGTTTTTGACATTTGGATTTTTAATGAAAGGGTACTATTTTGGATATTAAATTTATCATTCTGCAGTGAGATTCTGAATGTGTAGATAGATAACTCTATGTATTGTCCTTTAAATTTATTTTACCAACCAATAGCCAGCTTTGGAATGGGTTTAAGGTTCGATGGGACTTTTTTGGGTCGAACATTAGGATGTTTTGAGGCAGGTTGTTATAGAAATCTTTCCCTTTATTTTAGTTAAAACTTCCTTGATTGATCCCTTAATTTTTCTCACTCCACTCTCTCTCTTCTCAAGATATGGTCGGTCAAAGATGCCACTATATGGTATAAAGTTTCCTTAAACCAGTTCATGTAATTATCTTTTGTTTAAACCTCTATAAAATTACACCGATATCGTGCATTAATGCATGCAAATATAACTTTATATATACATTCGAATAATTATGAACAACTCTCAAACATCAAATAAATTAAATAATAGTTAATATTTCTTGAATTAATTAAATCGTGTGATCTTTTGGTGAATTCACAAATACAGTTGTGTGACTCAGAGGTATGAATTCAGTCAGCAACTAATATTAAAAAATTCAAATATTAACGTTCACGTCTCACCTTAGCTAGTAATGTGATAGTTTGGCTGAATTCATTACTTACAGACCTTTTCAGTAAAATGAATTTTCACATTCTCTTTAGTACCTTTTAGCAATGATTATTTACACACATTATATTCATCAATACTATATCATTTTAGGATCTATGGAACTTGGTTTGGACAAAATTTCAATATTATCTTTAATCAACTCAGTTAGTCCATGAAAAAAGTCATTAGTTCAATAATAACATTTATTATTAATCATGCTACCATTGCCAGAGATTTTGGCTATGAGTAGACTACAATTGACCGTGATACTAACCTAATAAAACCGAGGAGTTGGATTCTCTATTGAATAGTACTTCAGTTCCAATGTTTCAACCGGACCCAACTATAGTTGCTTGATGGATTGTCATGCCATAATTTAACTATAATTAAAGTGGAGTATTCACATTGAAGTTCCATAGTATTCTCAAGTCGAGTGAACTATGTAACATTGTCACTCTGAGATTTCCTGTTTGACCTTGTTATTATTAACCAATAGGAAGCTCTTGGACAAGTCATTCCATAGTTATCTGATAACTATCAGTATGTGACCCTTTGGTGCCCCTTAGCAGCCATGAGTAATATAGTGCCCAACATTTGAAGAGCGTTATGCACCCTGGTCTCAATGGATGTATTGATTTCCTTTCTTAAAACATCTTGACCAAGAATATTCAAAATAATATGCTATTTTATATTATGATAATCTTCTCATGATTGTAGCTTCTTGTAAAACAAGTATGTAATACAAAATTAAATACCTTTATCACGAACATGATTTGTTATAGAGTTAGATATATGTGAAAAATTACATAATTGCCCCTACTACAAACTCTTGACTCACTCAATAATGTATATATGTGCATATGTATATTTAATTATCATTACGTAGTTGTATAAGCAGTTATATATTTACATGTTCTTCACATATGCCTTTACATGTTAGACGTTAACGTAATAAATATTTACATATATTGTAGTCGTAGAGCATATGATGCTCATGACACGAAACTAAAACTGAAATAAAATTATTTTAAATGAAATTAATATTATATATATAGTGATTATAATAAAATCAAAGTTTATAAATTTAAATTCGATTCACTCCATTAGTAATAAATATGATTTAATGTAAACTTTGTTATTCATGATAACATACTAAATGATCTAGTGTATAATAAAGTGAAAGGATCTTTTTAGGAATTGCCCCTTTTACCCCACTGTTAGATGCATATGATCCAACAATGGTATCATAGCTTGTATTGTGTTAACATGAATAATTAGCCAACGGTTAGGATTATCCTTAAGGATATTCCATTGAGGCAGGTGTCTATGCAATGGTGTCTAAGTAAAGTGGTATTATAGTTAAGTGTAACGACCCTAATTTTGAGTAACATGATTTAGGACATTTAATTAGTTAAATAAAATAAAATAATGTAATGGATAGGGTATTGAGATTTGTGATTAGTAAGGGTAGCCGTGCCATGTTAACAAATGAACTAACATGAGTTAAAATAAAATAAGTTAGGGAAGTTAGATAAGGGGAAAAATAGGAATAAGTAGATCCTTATACCTAAACCCTTACACGCATTCATTTCATACATTCATTTGCAAAAATGAAAACTAAGAGGCCGACTACCATTAGAAGATACAAAAGAAAGATAAGCAAAAGGAAGAAGCTAAATCAACTTAATCCATTCTCAAATCTCAAACTCCTTAATCTTAAAGCTATGGTGAATAATGACTACATCTCATGTTTTCTAATTGTTTTCGATTTTAGGTTAAATCCGAATTATTTTACAAGGTTTTGCCATGTTTTGATTGTTAGAAATAAATATACATGCTTGTTGATGATTTATGACATTTCATATGGATTTTATGATATGTTTTAATGGGAAAACCCCATTAAATGACATCCAAATGCCTTGCGATTTTAGATTTAGATCAGAAATGATATTTTAGAGATGGGTTTCCATTTTCATAATTTTTTGAATTAATGTGAATTTTATATTAATTTTCTAGTGAGGTAAATGAATATTTGGGTTTGAAATAATTTACGGCTAAATTATATATGTTTTGGGTTTGAAATTTATATATGTTAAACAACATATTAAAAATGATTTATATGAATTTTTATAGATTTTTCGTATGTGTTTTAATAGATATATAAAATTATTTAAGGTATGAGACTTAAATGTTTTATATATTTATAAAAGGAGAAAGGGTATTTTGTAAATAAATTAAATTGTTTATTTTCGAAATTTTGGTAGTACTTTTAGAAAACAAAATTAGCAACCAATAATATTTTAACAAACAAGGCAGGTTAGTTGAAAAGATTACTTTAAAAAACTAAAAATCATATTTTACATGCTCTTTACATGTTTCACCACTTTCGGCACCTAGGTTCCGACTGGGTACTTCTGCCTCCATCACCATCGAAACCAATGCACATAGTATCAATGATTTGGTACATAGTGAATTGGATATAGGCGGAAGGTATTGGGTCGAAACAAGGGGTTTCGATGGGGTGGAAGCGCCATTTTGCTTTCAAATGGAAATGCGCCTACTTTGCTTTCAAATGGAAATGCGTCTGCTTTGCTTTCGAAAGGAATGCTTTCGACTTGGTTAGCTTCCGACTAGGTCAAATTGATTTGAGGAATGGTTTTGAATGAGGTTGCGCCTTTTGTTTTAAGTAAATGCTTTCGAATGGGGTCGAGACCCCTTGGTGTTGTTTTCTACCTTTCGAAGCAAATGGTTTTGAAAGGATACTTTGTTTTTTAAAACCTAGCCACTTCCCAATGCTTTCAAAGGGTTGGTTTCGACACCATCACTTCTTTACTTATGAATTGCTTTCGAAAGAGTGCTTTCAACTTAGTTGTTTTATGACCCTTTTGTTCTGTTGAAGGTAGAACCCAAAAGTTTCGAAAGGAAAGGTTTTAAATGATTTCGAAAGGTTACCACATGTTTTACTTGAACCCAAATGCTTTCGAAAGATTTAAAAGGCAGGTTTCTAATGTTTTCGAAAGGCATTGTTAAGTTTTTAAAGATAGGATATCCAAGGTTTTAAAGCTTTCGAAGGTGATGTTCATCAATGGTTTCGAAAGGTTTGTTATAAAGGGTTTCGAAAGGGTATGTTTTGGCCTTTCGACCTAAGGTTTTACTTGTACTAAAAGGGGTGCTTTCAATGGATTCGAAAGGGTTACTTTCAATGGTTAAATGTTTTCATCAACAAAGTTTTGTATAAAGTATATATAACATGGCAAGGTGATTTGAGTAAAACATAGAGTATATTTTCCTTGTTTAAAGAATGATTTAAAGGTTTAAATCAATTTGAAAGAAAAGGTTGTCAAGGAAAATTTATGGGTAGTTAACCCTAAGTAAAATGACTCAGATATTAGAATACCAGATGGGACTGGTATAGGGTCGCGCCTTATACATTAGCTATTAGCCCCTAGCTATTTAGTCCAAAATTCCAGTGTGTAGGGCTTTGTCACAGGTAAGAGTAAAATGATGTTGCACACAGAAAGGAATATATAGAGTTGGTAAGCCCACAAAACCATTAGGATCAGTTGACCCTGGAGAAGTAAGTTCGGGACAGACCGTCCAAAAGAGAAGTATCTAACGGAAGTTAGATTATTTATTTATTCTATCTGGTAGGCCAGAGTCAGCCAAACAAAACTACATTCAGTTGACCCTGGAGAAGTAAGTTAGGGACAGACCATCCATAAGAGGAGTATCATATAGAAGTTAGATTATTTGTTTATTCTGTCTGGTAGGCCTGAGTCAGCCAAAGGTTAGTAGTTAGCCAAACAAAACCACATTGTTCGGACAAATAGTCCATCTATTACCTGATTTATATGCTTTCATGACATTGATATTATTGTTTTAACCATTTTTGGTTGTAGGATTAAGATTTGCAAAAGATATGTTTTAAAAGGATATTAGTGAGGGGAAACTCGTTCCGCTAAGCGGTGTGGTCTCACTTAATATCAAATAACCGAGATGTATAGTATTATTTACACCAGGCTTTATGTCTGACTCGAAGTTTATGTTTTTCTCCTTAAACTCTCGGGTGCTCAAAATTGATTTGAGTAGGCTGAGGGTTGAGGATTTACAGGTTTTTAGTAGGTGAACGAATAAAGCTTCCGAAGACGAGCAGGAGGCTGAAGTTAGCTATTTAGGAGTTGTTTTGTATGTTTTATTCTACTGTGTTGTATTAAGTCAGTTATGACTATTTAGTACTCCGGTCAACCAAAGGGGCATCTTCATATGTCACTCTTGGCGTATTTTGTAATAATTATATTTGATCTGAACCTAGGAAACAATTAGGATTATGTAATGGAATATGAAACATGTTTTATGAAATGTAATCGGAAAAGTTGTTTTGAAATGTAATCAGAAAAATGTTTTAATCTGTGATGATTTTATTTCTTATTCACGTGCTTCTGATATTATGGATACTATTAACATTACCGTATTTGGTCACCGGAAGTTAATACTATGGATGACTGCAGCATCTGTAGCGCTTAGCTACGGGCCCCTAGATAGGGGATGTTACGTTAAGAAATGTTCTTGTGAGCAAAAAAGCTTTCGACTTTTTCAGCCTTTACCTTTCTTATCAAATGGTTTGATTCCATCGTAGCCTTACGTGTGAGGCCCAAAAGTTTTGGGCCTTGACTTGCATAAAAAAACATATTCAACATATATATAATTTATACTTAAAATTGATATAAATGTAAATCAAATTAATAAAGGTTATAAATACAAATTTAAAATGATTTTAAATTTTAGATATAAATTATAAAGGTTATAATTTAAATTATTAACATGTTTTGAGTTAAATTTGAACTCATATGTGTTATAAATGTTATGATTTAGATGTTATAATAATATTAATTGAAAATTTTAACTAATAAAGACACATATATGATTATATATAGGACTAAATTAATAAATCATATTAAAAACTATTGATTCGTTAACCTCTAATGACAACAACAAATGATATCATGAACCTAACATAAATCTTCAAAGGCAAAGCCCTCTCTTTTCAAATCAACTATCACTTATCAACCATTTTCTTCTATAACAGTAGAGGACATACCTGAGTTCTACTTCTTTCAGTCACACCCATCCTACAGTTGCTGATTCTTTGTTGATGTCATAAAAGGTTCAACACCTCACTCTTTACTAATCACACAATCTTTCGATCCACTGTCTATGTGAAAGCCATCGATATCCTAGATCGATCACCAACGAACATCTATTTTATGCTATCGATATGGTGATCCAAACCATCAAGCTATGTAATGAAAAGACCCAATTCATCGCTTCTTTATGGAGTAATTGGTCACATGTAGTACTATTATGCCCTTAAGAATCCTAAATCGAAATCGGCCTCTCCTTGGATCTCCAAATCCAGATCTAAAAATGAAAGTTTCCAATTTTGTGAAAACTTCCTAGCATTAAGCACCCAGATTCGTGTTAGCTTTCCCTCGCAACATATTTCCCCTTTGGGCTTGATTAAATAAGATACAACAATTATTTTTAGCAATGTTGGTAAAGACCATCGGTCTATGACACCTGATCATGCCATTGATAATGTTTTTGGCATTGGTCAGGATCTTGAATAAGAATTAGGTGGGGATTGTGAGTTAAAGTTGAACTATGTTGTACTACTAGTACGACTTCAATGTTGAGAGTCAAATTTAAGGAATACTAAGAGAACATTTTTATAACATCACTCACAGAAAACAAATTCAATCAATGGGTATATCTCAAGCATGATGCATTGCTTTTGGACACAGATATTGACGTGTGTATTTCAAGCTATCTCCCAGTTTTTGATCACACTCCCTATTTGCATTAACATCGAGCATGAAGATATAATCCCAGTTGGTGTAGAATAAATAAAAATGAGCATTCCACCTCGATACTCGTTGGTCGCTATTCTGATGAGGGTACCCTCCCATCGTCAGCATCTCGTAGGAAAAGCAGACTGAGATGCATAGCTCAAACCTTATTGTTCGTAGGGGTGCTATACTTGTTGACTCTCCATTAACTCATATATATCTCGCTCAAGTATCGCGTTCGGGTGATTTAGGTGCGCACATTTCTTTAGGCAATACTTATATCCCTATTACACTTAACGCTTTATCTTCCACTTGAGCTTATCATATTGTAAAAAAGGTCGGTTTTATATATAGTTTGGATGACTCAATAATGAGATAAAAATAGTCAATTGGAGAGTAAGAGGTACAGGTATACAAAAGAAAGGCTAGAATAAAGAATTATTTAAAGGAATATTTGGTGGATATTATTTTATTATAACAGACCAAAATTGATTCTACTAGTTCCAATTTCCTAGAATGGTAGGAGGAAGTCTTTACACGAGCTGGACTTGGGTTTTTGCTAATGGTAGTTCAGGAGGTATTATGACCTTTTGGCACAATGATATATACAAACTTCTTTAAGCAACTACCAATCAACACTTTCTTCATACCATATTATATGATATACATGATAACTCTATAATCATTATAACTAATGGATACGCACCACAAATAAAACACTAAGACATACCCCTTGGTAGGAATCAACTTATTTTAGGCAGTGCTCCTACGATCTTTAGACTATAGGAGAGGACTTTAATGTTACTAGATATATTAGAGAATGATGCCGTGCAAGGGTGACTTATTTGATATTGTAATTTCATTAATCTTAACAACGTGATAGATTTACCTCTCATGGGTAGAAGTTTCACCTGGTTAAACGGTAAAGAGCCCCTCTCGATGGTTCGCTTAGATTGCTTCTTTAATAGTGAGGATTAGGAGGAAAATATTTCCTTTGACTAAGATGTACAAACTAGCTTCTGTCATTTCTGACCATTATCCCATTTTATTGGATACACAAGATCAAATAATCAAAAATAAATCCATTAAATTTGAAAAAATATGGTTAAAGTATTAGAACTTTGAGAACCTAGTTATATCCAAATAGAGGTTTATGAATATATGTAACTTTGATAACATGGTAAAAAAATTGGTTTCAACCTACATGAACTTATAAATTATTTTAAAATGGAACAAAATTGTTTTAAACATTTACGATAATATCAAAATTAGAAAAGATAGCATCTTAAATAAAATCGTAGATCTGAATAAATTAAACAAGAGTTGACCTCTCAATCAAGATTAACATAAATGTGCAGTTAACCTCAAAATAAATTTATAGGTTTATGGACCAAGAAGGAATCATATGAATGATCGACACGTGGCAAGATCCAAAGTTAGAAACCAAAAGAGCCGAAGGCCACTTTTACAATCTGTTCATAGTAAACAAGCAAGGTAGATGATTAACACGTGGCGTAATCAAAGGGTAGGAATCGGGAACATGTGTGATTGACAAAAGCAATCCTCGTAATTCTCCGTACTATAAAAGTAGAAGGTGCTATAGCAGAAAGGAGAGGATTTTGAGTCTTTGCTCTTTTTAGAAATAAGGAAATAAAAATTGTACTCCCTTCCATTATTTGTTTGAACAAAGAACAAAAGGAAAGAAAATGACATTTCCTCGTGTACCTAGGATGCATTAACATCCGAATCATGTAAATTCTCTGTGTCACTTTTACTACTTTTAGTACTTGATTTTACTTTTTTCTACTTTGATACTATTTTACTGGCAATGATTTGTCATTAGATTTTGCGTATTTTTCTCATAAGTGTGTTCACACAATTACGTATAATCACCTCTCCAAAGACAATTTTAACATTACTTAATTTTGCTAATTCCCAATCATGTAAGCATTCAGTGACGTGATTACTTCAAAAATATTTGAGTGTTTTTGAGATGAAAAAGCACATCAACAAATTATATTCAAAATGACAATCAATTATGTTTAAGTAAGCTATTAATAAGGAAAGGAAAAGAAGTTATCTCTTTCCATTTAGATCTAATTCATTGTACAATGAATTTGCAATATCTTGCCCTTCTTTTTGGATGAACATATAATCTCACCCTTAGCTAGTGGAGTCATTTTGGATGAATTTATCGTTCGCACATCTTTTTGGTAAAATCTAATTCTACTATTATAAGCAATACTTGGTAGTAACAATTATTTACACCTATTCTCTTCATCAACACTATATCACATTAGAACCTATGGAATTTGGTTTTGGTCAAAATTCAAAAATTGTCCACATTCAACTTGATTAGTCCAAACACAAAATCCTTGGTTCCCTAATGTTATTATTAATTGTATAGCTCTGACTAAAGACTTTGACTTCTAGTTGACAACCTTTGGCCATGATACCGACCTCATATAATCGAGGAGACGAATTCTCTATTGAATCGTGTTTCGCTTCCAATGTTTCAACTCAGACCCTACTATAGTTATTTGATGGACGTTCTTCCATGATTTTATGTTAATTAAAGTGGAGTATCCATATTGAAGTTCCATAGTATTCTCAAGTTGAGGGAATTGTGTAACATCTTTACTTCGAGATTTTTTGTTTGACTATAGTTATATTAACCAACAAAGAACACTCTAGTGAGCCATTCCATAGTTATCTAATAACTACTAATACATAACCCTTTGGTGTCTCCAACAGCCATGAGTAATATATTGTCCAATATTTGAAGAGCTTCACGTACTCTAGTCTCAATGGATGTATCAATATCTTGTATAAAACATCTTGACTATGAATATTTTAAATAATATGTTATTTTAATGCAGTAAATTTCTTATGATTATAACACATTGTAGTTACTATCACATAACATATCATTTAATGAGTTTCTATTTAATATACTTTAAATTGATTACTTAATTAATTATATCATAATATAACAACAGAAAGTAAACAAATTATATAATTGCCCCTAGGGCATACCTCTAACTCTATCTCCAGCCTCCTCTTTTCTTCCACATTGTTTCCCCTTCCGATCTGCTTATAGTTGTCGATTATTGCTTAGATATGTCATTGCAAGCCTTCGTTCTCCCATGTACTGAATTTATGTGACAATGTTGGCTTAGACTATGAAGTAGCAATCCTGTACTTTATTTGTTAAGGTGGAGGCTACTATTGTTTGGATGGGGTTCCTTTTCTAGTTGCTAAGAGTGTAGGCTTTGGTTATTTTGTTTTAGCCTGCTTCTCTTTGACTCTACTATCCTGATCAAATGTGGACACTTTTGGATGCCGGACTGAGCTACTACCTTGCTTTTTTTCCATAACTTCCCTTTGGTTACCTTGGAAATTCCGTCCGCAATGGAGGTTCCAATAGTTGTTGCTTGTGGGGCGTTAATGGGCATTCAGATAATTTCTTTTGTGTCCAATATTCTTCTATATCCATGGTTCTGCTTCTTTATTTGTCCAGAATGTTGGTTGTGAAATTGTTCTGGGAATGGGCGACCGTTCTTTTGGGCTATGTTTTGGTATTCTATCCTTTTGTATGAGCAGCCTCATGAACTTCGAGTGTTGTCTTGTGTATGCCATGTTCATGTTTTAGTGCATTATATGTTCATCTTTATTGTACCAAGCTTTTGTTCAATCTACTGACGCTCTCCCTGCTTTTGCTAAAGCTCACGCTGATTTCCAACAATTAGTTCATGTTGAAAATAATGTATAAACTAACCCACTGCCTGCCTATACACACTCTCATTTTTCTAACATGCATTAAGCAGTTATTCATCATTTAAATTCTTATGCTTCTTCCTTTCCATATGTCATTGATTTATGTGTTTGCTGTTATGCACACTTGCCTAGCAATGCACATGTTGTTGTGCACATCATTGAACATGCTTTGCCTTAACCAAATGCTTATATCTCTATGTAGTCTAATTCACTCTCTGATGCATTCAACTAGTTTTCATCATTAGTTAGATTAGAATGTTGCGGAAGTGGACACTTTTCGATAGTGTTTCATTGACTTCCGATTGACGGCTACGGTAGATTTTTTTTCATCAAGTGAGGACTTTAAAGGTATGCTTCTATAATCGGTTGAGCTCTTCTAGGTTGTTTTGGCAACCCAGGGGGTTGGTGCTTAGCCGGCTTGGCTAAAAGAAAGCCGGTTAAATTTAAAATTTTCCCTTAGCAGACCAAAAGAAAGCCTGATAAGGGAAAACATAAATTTAGCACGCTAAGGTTTTATTTCCTTAATTGGCTAAAGATTGCTTCTTTTTTTCGATTGGGGTCGGTTTTGGTTGAATGAGTTTAAATGGACGTATGGTAACACACACGGTTGAAAATGCTCTTGCAGTGCTTAAATCGAATAGATGGTATTACTTTAAGCTATCATTGATACTGTAAACGAGGAAATTGGCGTCTTTGAGCTTTATGTCTCTCTATCGTCCTTAAAGTGAAAGGAAGATAGGGTGTTTTATTCACCGAGTTGCACCAAATTGATATCAAATTCGTCTAGAGTAGAGACTTTCGTGTGTATTAAGATCCTTTGTGAGTAGGACATGCCATATTGTGCACTTATCATTGACTATCCTTTATTTTTATATTTTTACTATTGCCTTAGACTGGAAAGCTTACTTTTACATAGTAACAGCAATATCTCTTTTTTTAAAATAAAGAATCATCCAATCCCTGTCTCTTTCTAATGCCAATCCAAAGTACTTCGTAAACCTAAAGCTCAACATAAAAATGAGTGCACATATCCACATATATTGACTACACACAAATATTTACTACATTTAGGTACCGTTTGAAATGGCCAGGTGAAGTTGAAATCTGCATCGGACGCAGCGAACGTGGAACCCACCAGTTTGCCTAGTTCGGGTGAACCGTTGTTGGGGAGCCGTTTACGTCCGATGGAACGTGGATGCGAACGACTCCCCACAACGGTTCACCTGAACTACCTTTCCTATATATTCCCTACTTTCTTCTGCTTCTTCATCATCTCATTCTACTCTCTTCTCTCCTACTTTCTTCATCCCTAATGGTAGATCCAAATAAAGAAAGTGACGATTCTGATTTTGAAGATTTGCAAGATATCCAACTTCTTAGACTATATTATGCCACACGTGGACCTCTAACGAGCCGGATACACGATTTTGAAGTTATCGGTATTTATTGGGTTAATGATCGTGAACAAGTTCAAAGAACTGCAACAGCAACTACTATGGTATTAGTTCGAGATACCATACGAAATGAACTAGTTGCTGTTGGGATACGTTAAGAATTGTTTGTATTTTTTATTACGCATTCTTCATTCTGTAGTTTGTATTTGTAGATTCTGCTTTGGATTTCGCATTTTGTATTCTGCATTTTGAATTCTGAATTATGTATTAGGTATTATGTATTATGTATTCTGTATTCGGTACATATCTATTTTATTTAAAAATAATTAACACAAATAAAATAATAATATAAATAATAATTTTGCCTCTTTCGCGTTGCCTCTGTCGTAAAATGAACGCATTCCCCTTTCGCAAACTTACCCATTTTCCATCCATTTCGTTTGCCTCTTTTATTTGCCCTTTTCGTTTAAAAAAAAGAACACACCTTTATAGTAAACAAAATCAAATTTCAGTGAAAACCAACAATTATACATGCTAACTAATGATAAATACTAGCAACTAGTAGATACCAGCTAGTAAATACTAACAAATGGCAGTTACCCGCAAACAAACAATAATTGCCTTCATATGGTGAATGCAAAATAGTACACGGCCACAAATAGTAAATACCTACACAACTAGCATGCCACCAAATGGTAAACATTTATGTCCATAACAAATGGATAATAATAGATAATAGTACCACACTCCCAATAAAGTTAAAATCTTTTTATTATTATTATCTATTTAGAATATTACCAATTTACTTCAAATATCCTAAGAACACTTTATGATTCTTTATCCAAAAGAATAATATCAACTTATTTTAAATACCTCAAAACATCATATTGCTATTTTTCCCAAAACAATAGTAATTATCATTTGATTCTTTTTAAAACACAACATCTTTTTGCAAGACAAGCAAGTTTTTATAGCGATTCATCCGCTTTTATAAATAACTGTTAATACAAGTGTGAGGCAAAGAACTTAACAACTTCTTCAACACATAGCCTCAGGAGCACTAACAGTCCAACAAAGTTGCACAAGGCAATCTCCCACACAATCACTAAACAAACTCACATGTCTGCCATGATCACAAGAAGCAACATATGCTCACAATTAAAAGATACGATTACATGGCATATTTTGTAAATATAAGCATGCCAAATAAGAAAACAAAGAAACAAATTGCCAACACAAGAATGCCAAAACAAGGGATATAACACTAGCAAAAGGCAGTTAGGTGAAGCAAGCTTCAACTTAGAATAGCAATTGCACCAAACTCTCATGATGGTATCCCATAGACAAGCCAAAAGAAAGTAATGCTATAAAAGGAACAACAAGAAGCATAATAACCGGGATGTCTGTGAAGCACAACCACCAACACCAATAGAGCCACCCCTAGTTGTACTAGACGGTCATCTTGGAGCGAAGTGATATGGATGGAAAAAGAAGGCTAGGTTTTCATAAAGGAAAGGCACGCCTTACCAGTACATGATCATACCCATCAATACATACCATAATGATTACGGAGCTAATTCATCCAAAACTGTCAAATGCTCACAGCCAGGAGGCACCATCAAAAAAAATTAAATTAACCCAAACCACAAGTAACAGGTCGATATTTCCACCACAAAAACCGTAAAAACCACAACCTAAACAATTTTCAAGTAAACAACTCCGAAGGTTAGTAGAGGTAGTTGAATCGATATATAGGAGAAGGGGATAGAGTTGTGAAGAAGCAACAGGCAGACGAGGTGAT
Organism: Allium fistulosum; assembly: GCA_030737815.1. Taxonomy (NCBI): domain Eukaryota; kingdom Viridiplantae; phylum Streptophyta; class Magnoliopsida; order Asparagales; family Amaryllidaceae; genus Allium; species Allium fistulosum. The sequence continues at coordinate 424,953,662 of CM060908.1, forward strand.
TGATAGAGTCTCACGGGCGGAAAGGGGTAGCTTCAAATCAAGATTGGAAATACAGTCGCGAAAACCCAAATTCGAAATGCTATGCGTAAAATTTCACAAGCGAGAGACCGCCGATGGAGGTTCATAAAATAAAGAAGAAGAAAACTGAAAGCAATGAATAGAGAGGAGAAAAGAGAGGGACGAGGAGGAATTAGGGATGGAAATTAGATGAGAAGTGTAGTGGAAAGGTTGAAGATTTAGAGGACGAAGGTGGCAGCTGCTAACCCTAGCTCACCATTAGTCTACACTTTCCTCAAATTGATAATTTACCATAAAACTCTTTGTATTTAGCTTATTCTTTTTCAAACCAATCCAACTCAACAATTTCAAAAACATAATATTTCATTTTTAAAATACTCAAACTGTATTATTATTTATTTTGAAAGAAATTATTGTCCCCCTCTTCATCCCCATGAGCCAACATGCATTTAAAACATCTGTACATAATGTTTCCTTAAGTATCTTTTCCTTTTTCTTATTTTTAAATTAATGCATAAAAGGTCACATCAACTTATATAAACTTAAGTAAATAAATATGTATATATACACATATAATATATAACTCTAACTTATATATAAATGTATGTGTTTGTTCATACAATAGAATTTACAACATCTCTGACAACTTTTAGTCGACGAAAAGTCAGAAATTCGGAAAAACGAATTCCGATCACATTTTCATTTTTTTATTTGAACTGAACATTTTTTTAAACAAATTTTTAAAACTATTTCACCATCATTATTTATTATTTAAAAGAGTCTTATTTTAATTATGAAAACCAATATTTGAATATTTAGAATTAATTAAATATTCATAAATCAAAGCGGAGAAATTCCGGGTCGTTATAGTCTTCCCCTTAAAAGTATTTTGACCCCGAAATTTTACCATAACCCCAAACTCCTGAAATACTTAAACCTACTCATCGATCCATATGATGTACATAGATCATTCTTACGCAAGGTCTAATTTAATCCCTCACTCGAATACATAGCTTTACTTCAAACTAGTATTGCTCACCTGACTTCCTAGTACGGACTCTGATTAGGCTTCTTAGTTAGGAATCTTCATTCTCCTTACATAGCTATAAACTATGATAGAAAACTTTTGGTTCCATATTAAGAACCCTCACTGTAACGACCCCGGATTTTATAAATATTTAAATTGATAATTGATTTAATTTTTGAATTAAAATTGTGAAATTAATCAATAAAGTGATGTGAGTTTCCCCAAAATCTCAAATAAATTGTGTTAAATGAAATGAATTTAAATTTTAAATAAATGGTTTGAAAATAATTATAAAAGTATAGACATTTGACACAAGTATAAAAATAAATAATTTTAAATTTAGAAATTGATGGTTTATGTTGAAATTAAAATAAATAGATATACATATATATAAGACAATAAGTATTAAAGTAAAAAATTATAATAAGTATTTGAGTTAGAAATAGAAATAAATAAAAGATGAACTATAAAAATAAAAGTGACACTTAAATAAAATTTTAATAACATATTTAAAATGGAAATGATTTATACTATGAAATAATAAGACTAAAGAAAAAAATAATAAAATACATTAAATAAAATCCAACAACACATTAAAAATAGAAATCCAAACAAAAAAAAATTATGAGTACCTATATACAAACAAATATATATAGAGAAGCTTGTATGAGAAGATACCAAAAATATCTTCATATATGTACACAAATGAAATGAAAGAAAGAAAAAGAGATAAGTGAATTGGTAAAAGGCCATTAATGCAAGCCACCAAAGCAACATATAAACCGAGATCTTGTTTAATAAACTAAAGAAAGAAAACAATATAAAGTAATGCAAAGCAAAAGGAAATGTAAATATCACAAGTATGGAGACATAAGGTACTTAGTAATTAATGCAAGATCTCTCTAACACACCAAAGTCAATTCGAAAATGTACAAAATGTTTTCAGCCTCCAAGATCTTGCCTGGTAACCAAAAAGATAAAAAAAAAATCTTTGGTGTTATACAAACATTATAATATCACCTGTACAAATATATTATCACCTGTAAACTTCTCATTTCATATATACAACACCCTCATTTCAATTCGTTCATTCAAAACTAGAAAAAGAATATCATTCAAAACTTAAACTTAAAAACATCAAAACAACAACACAATTCAGATCAACCACAAAATCAAACTAGCAGGCTTTCAACTGGAAATACAAGCCTGTGTCAACAAGTAAAGCAGGCTCTGTTCATTTTTCCGGGAACAATAGTGAGCAACATCACTTTTAATAAGTTTAAGTATTGAATCTATTGCATGTTAAGTTCTGTGTTAAGTATATACCATGTTTATACATATCAGTAGATCTTATGTATATATATATATAAGTGAATATATGTGTTGTCCCTGTATTTTACTGTCCTTAGTTTCCAGACTCATGAATTGATCAAAAATCCATTTTCTTTTGATCTAGTTTCTGTTAGGATTTAAAATATAAATAAAAGTTGTTTGTCTAATCATAGATTAATGATTAAAATTATAACTAAGTTAAAATTTAAATTGAGTGTCTCTGGAAACCAAAAGAACATAGCAAAAAATTTTGATAAGTGAAATTTTCAAACATATTAATTCGATGTTTCAATTTTATAATCTGAAATCGTACTCAAAATCATGATTTTTGGAAGCAAAATTATAATTTTTAATTTGGGTTTGTATACGCATTTCTGAGTTGAACAGAACTGGTGTTTTGGGTTGCCTCTGGTGATCTCGGCGATCTGAGAGAGGTTGTAGTTTTCAGTAGTGGTAGTGGGATGATCGGAGAGTAAGGGAAAAATAACAGGGAGGCGATCAAGGGATGGTGGCGATGGTGGTTGACCTTCGAAGTCTGTAGCCCTAGTTTTTAGGTCGATCGAGAATGTTGCCGTCACGAACTCTCTGGTGGATCGAGTGGTATGCGATTTTGGGTGATGGAAGTAGGTACGTTGTCGAAGACGTGGCCGGAGTGGTTGATGTTCCGGTGGTCAGAGACGTGTGGGCGAGGTTGTTCCCAGTTTTGGAGTGGTGTTTCTTGTTCGTGTCCAGGTTTCGAGTTTATACTCGAATTCGAAATTGCGAGGGGGGATGGGAATTCAGATGGTCGGAGAATGGTTGGTGATCGATCGTCGACTTGCCCGTCGATACAGCGTTGACCGGAGACGATGGTCGGAGCCGTGCACGTACACGGTGCCATGATCTGGAATTTGTGAAGAAGGGTGTGTATAGGGATTGAACGCGAGTTTTCTCGGGTTGTTCGAGTATTTTACTCGAAGTAGGTAGCTTTTTGACTCGAAGCAGTTTTAGTTGCCTCGGGTTAGCTTGTTTGTTACAGGTTTTATTAAACCTGTCTGAAATTTAAATTTAAGCATATTTAAATGAATTTAAATTTGTAAGCTAGATGTAAATAAAGTATAAATCTAGTATGAAGTATACATTCAAACAAACTTTGAATCTTAAAGTTTTAAATAATTAAATATGGGTTTCAGGTTTTTAAATCTACAGTTTTTTTCAGATTTTAAAATTAAAAAAAAAAGAGACTAAAAACAAAATTTAAACAGTAATTTGTTTCCAACTAAATGTTTAAATTTGTTTTATGTAAAATTCTTGTATAAAAGGTTTTCTTAATTTTGAATGAAAGTTAAATAAATTGTTTTAACTTGAATTTTCAAGATAAAATGTAATGTATTTTAAAGCTTAAATTTTAAATAAAATTTTAAGTAATTTTAGTTAGAACTTTCTTATATAGGTTTATAAGTGGATATTTAAATTTGGTAAATGTTTAAATATATAATCATTTTGAATCTTAAATTTAAAATGGAATTTGAATTTAAATTTAAAAGTGTAATGTTTAAAATACACTTAAATGTTAATGAAATCATTAATAAAGAAATTAATTATCTTAGAGATAATTAAGGTAATAAAATGATTTAAATTAATAAGGTAATTAAAGAATGATTTATTTAATTTATAATTAAATTAGATTAATTTATAATTAGAAATGATTAATAATGGATTAATCTAAGATAATTTCTTAAGAAAGTAATTAAAGAAATGTTATTAGTTAATGAAGATAATTAACTAGGAATTATTAAGTAATTAAATTAATGTGATTAATTTTGATAATTAATTTGATTAATTAATTAAGATAATCAATTGTAAATGGTTAATTACTTAATGAAAGCAATTAAGGGGTTAATTAATTATGTAATTGGTTTAAAGGTTAATTTAATTAATATGATTAATTAAGAATAATTTAATTAATTAAGGTGATTGATTAATTAATTTATATCAAATGATCTGTAATTAAATAATCAGGATAGGATAACCAATTCATAAGAAATTAATTTAATTGGAAATAAATTGAATTAATTAGGATTAAACAAATAAATTAATCCTGCTTATAAACGATTATTGAATGCTTGACCTTACTTTTGAATGATTGTATTGTATGAGATGCTTTGAATTGATTGTCCTATTTGATCTGTGATATCTTGTTCTATGGACTGAGCTGTGTATAACTTAATCATTTATTTGTGATACATCTGTATATTATCTGTGATCTGTGAATAAAAGATAAGCGTTATAGTTATACCGCTTATCAACCATAGTTATGTATTCTGATCTGTGATGATTTATTAATGTTGCACTATACTGTGTAAAACCCCTGGACTACACTTTTACACACATAAATATGGATTTCACGTGGAAATCGGTTAAGTCACAGATGATTTAAATTTAATATTTTTGAAATTGAAATTTTAATTTCAATTGATTTTGGAAATGGATTTGGGTTAAATGTTAAAGCTTTTGAAAAGGAGTTTTTAAGATAAAAAGTATTTTTAATAACTTGGTAAAGTTTTCAATTTAAATAATTTAAATTAAATTTGAATTCAAAATTTTGAATTGAATTCAATGATTTGGAAATTTTTGGTCTAAAAAGACCATACCAGTTATAAATGTGTTTATATGAATTTAAACCATTTTAAAAGTATGGTTTTTGAGAATTTGAATTTAACCCAAAGATCTTAACTCTATAAATGAATCAGATTTTCCGAAATGAAAACTATTGTTTTCAAATGATAAAGCTTTCATATAAGAAATGAAATTCCAATTTAAGTAAAGGAATTTCAAGTTTGAATTGAAAAATGGTTTTCCCAATTATGAGTGAATTCTTTTTAGCTATGAATTGAATCTGTTTATTTTAACAGATTTAAAATGGTGATTTTTTAAACCATTCGAAATGAAATTGTTTTGAAAGCTATAAGTTAAATCTTTGATTTAAAGATTTAATGAGTTAATTCAGTTGAAATGGAAATTGATTTGGAAAATCCGTGAATGAATCTTTGTGAAACTGGGTGAACTTTGTGAATTGAATCTTTTGTTTAAAAATATTAAAATGGTAATGTGTTTAAACCATTTGAAGAAAGGTTTTGGGTAATAAGTTGTGACTTAATTGAAATCCCATTATCCATATGTTTTAAAATATTACGCTCATTATTCGGTTTAGCCAGGAGAGGACCTTTGTGTCATATAATCCATTCCGAATAATGATACGTCGTATATGGATCGCATTTGAAGACCGGTGGTGAAGACCGGATATTTTCGAAAACGAAAGGACAACCCGTCGAATGTCTTTGCATTGACTGGTCCCCGATATAGAGATTTTAGCACCCTTTGTGATGGGAAGTCCGGACGTGATTAGAAAATTATCTGGATTTGCAAGGGCTTCTTCGGAAGTGCCTTCGGTTCTGTTCGAACCTGGAACAGACTTGTATGGTTACATGTCTGACATTACACTTTGAGATATAAAGCAGATTTCTTTCAAATACATTTCTGTTGGTGGTGGAGAATTTATTCTCTTAGCTTAACACCCTTCTTTGAGACGTACGAGCTCAGAGGTTATGTAGTTGAAGGTTATCAGCGATATACTCCCAATTTGGTAATGTGGCATGCTGAGTGTTGCTGTGTGTTGATCATTTATTGATCATTTGTGATCAAATCATGGCTTTGTGAAAGAGCGTAGCTTTGTGGACGAGACCTCGTCGTACCTCACAGACCGAAAATGGTCGAAACATGAATGATGCGGCAAGGTTATGAGGGTCGCGCCCTTTAGGGTATGTCATTTCCTTCTGGAAAAGGGTGGTATCATGGTATGGAGCCCAGATACTTACTCATGTGGACACACTTTATTATTATGTGTGATGTTGGTTACCGAGGCCTCGGATAAAGGTCCTAAAGGACCGGGGAATGGCATATTCGTGAGTTACCTAGTTACAGAGGTAACCCGGCCTTGTGTTGGCAGAGAGCCAGGTTGGTTCTCGCGATGTCCAGCCAGAGGCGTACCCATGTGGCAGTAGGAAGTTCCTTAGCCTGACCATTTGTTGGAAATCCATCTTCCAATACGAGCCTTGTACGGTTTTAGTTGTAGAACCTGCTATTTAACATAGCAGCTATAGTAGGCATAATATAATGGTACCTATGCTGGCTAAGATTAATATTGTATTTTCGAAATGATTTTGTACACTATGCACTAATAATAATATCAAAAGAGTTTCTTTTGCGTAAGCATATTTGACTATCATAAGAAGAAATCTCCTCCAAGTCTGCGATTGCATTGTGTGTGTGGTGGGAGGTCTTATGGTAGTTTCATTTTTCAAAAGCATTGTGGGTTTCAATGTTTAAAATTCTTTGTGTTTGTTTTAAAGATAAACTGTTTTTGTTACTCATACCAGTCCCACGACTGACTTGGAGTTTATTGTTCCCTTCCTAAACTCTGGGTGCCCACAATTTTCCACACGGGCAGTCTAGAGTTGGGTTTTTCAGATAGTCAGATAGTAGGAGTAGATTCGATATCTTTGAAGCCTTTGGATCTTGGCGATCACATTCGCTTCATTCTGGAGTTATCTTGTTTGCTTATAGCAACTTGATGGTTATTCGAGCTAGTTCTGGATTAGAGATGGATTATTTGGAGTTTGGCATTGAAGACATTATCTTTCCGCTGCTATTTCTTGTATCTCTGATAGTGTTGATATTCAGTTGTATCATTGTATTGTATCATTGGATATTGTATTCATCAGATGTTGTGTATATGATATTATTTCTTTTTCTTCCGCTGTGTTGTTTACTTAATTGTGTTATAAGCTCCGGCGCGATTCAAATTTCAACGGTTGAATCTACGGCATTCAGGTACAATTGGAGTACGGATGTCGATTTTCGAACGCTGAAATTTGGAACGTGACACTCACCAAGTGCTCGCTGTCAAAAATCTAGTGATAAATCCTTCTTCGGAAGGGTGTGAAATACCTCAAGTCATGTACTCGAATCTTGGATCGAGAATTATGTGAAAAAGAGGAAGGATCTACGTAAAACTTACATATTTAACTTATTAGTTCTCACTAACCAACTACTTTCTACCCTCTCTTAAAATACTTGTAAAATATTTCTTAACAATTTCTACTTAGGTTCAACCATTTTAAATGATACAACTTATTTATGAAACCTTTCATAAAATTATTTTAATTCATTAATTTGTATAATACTCTTTTACATCCTAATATTATATTCAAAACATATGATTTTTAATTCTATTCACTTTTAACTATTCAGATGTAGGTCCAAAATAATTTGGATCTCAAAACCGAGTCGACCAATCCAACCTCTTTACCCAATCGGTCTGGTAAGTAGTTAAAAAGTGTAGGATGCTGGTATCCAAACTCCATCTTAGAGTCTACTTTTTCTTAGACACCTCTAAGATAAAGACGTTTATTAGCCGGCCCAATAACATCAAATAATTTTTCCCTTCCTAGATGTTAAAATCAAAAGACACGGTTTAATAAAAACAAGTTTATTAAACCTCCTTATCAAGTTAATTCAGTTATTAACATTTAATTTGTTAACCTATTCTTTAATCAAAATACCTTATCATTTTGAAATCTTAAGAGCCCAAAACCCGGGTTTTATTTTAATTTTTTTTGGAAATGACACTTTATTTTTAGTCCTTAGAAAATATACATATAGCCCGAGTAACTTCAAAATGATGTCAAGGAACTGGGCACTACCAAATAGTATCATATATCCCTTTACCAAGAAGGGTAATACTCAAGTGAAGTGTTTACCATCCGAACACATCTCCTGCCCATTGTTAGTCACCTTCGAGTCACTCATAAACTAGTTAATTATAAGAATACCTTTTCTTTTCAAATCCCTTTTTGAACAATACTATATATATCCAGCTAAATAGTTTTTAACAAAATATTTATCATCCACTTGCTTTGGATTCATTCAGATTCGAACTCGTTTCGATCGTACAATGACAAAGAGAATAATTTAATAAGTGCCCCATCACATCTGTCTAAGCAAACATCTGATTGTCACTTAGAAGATTATTCTGATCATCAGAAAATAGATTGAGACTCATTCCCCGAACTGTCCAAAAAAAATCTTACACTCAAATTTCCTTTCAAAATATTTATAGCTTAAAGTATTTTTAAGTAAAATTATTACTATTTTTTCCAAACCTTGAAAACCATTTTCCAAAAGCACCGGGATTTAAATTCTCTGAAAATCCATCTTATTTTCAAAATAAATTTTATAATCAACTTTTTATAAAATCTTTGAAGTATTTCTTTTTATAAACACTTTATATTAAAATCCAATTTTAACCCAACATATCATCGAACGCCTCATAGTCAAACTGTGAAACTTAATTCACAAGGTGTTCGTTTCAATACTTTTCCAAATTTTCTATCTATCCAACCCAAGATGGAAAAAGGAAATTGTAACGACCCGCAAATTTATCACTTTGATAAATTATATTTATTTTTAAATTTATTCAAATAAAAGGTTGACAATACAAATTATACTGTTTTGAGTAATAATGAGTAATAGTAATCTTATTTTGAATAGATATTTACAAAAATGTTTCCCTCGGAAATTTAAATCGATAAAATGGTCAAAAACTGTTTAATCGATAACCAGCTCTATAATCGTAAAACGTCGCTCATGGAGCTGGATACCTACACTTATTTTTATAATTAAACAAGAATATGAAATAAAATTAATTATTTTATTTTTGAAAATTAAATGTATTTATGTCATCACCAATAATGGCATCGTATTTAAATATAGATTTATGAATTTAAACTGAGATTTAATGATTTAATAATTATTTTACTTATTCAAATAATAATTTTAAATGATGATAATTCATTTTGAATAGTTATAAAGTGATAATAAATAATTTATAATAGTTTTATAAAGATATATATTTGATTTGAAAATATATGGACAAATCGATATCGTTTTATCGGTATAATAACAATTATTGTAAATAATTTTTAATATTAATTTATATGGTTTTATAATTCAAAGGTGATAATTTTAATTCATGTAAATTGAAAAAAAATTGATTTCAAATTTTGTTTACAAATATATGTATATTTATTTATAAGTAAAAATATGACCGGTAATCGGTTTCCCAATTTTCAACAGTTTGACGTATATAAGTTGTGTAACGTTGTTTGTATGACTTGAACACCTATATGACATACACATACCTATATTAAGGCATGCATATACATGCACAAACATGTCATGTGCATACATGAATGGAACCATATGTATATACATATAACATACTTAAGATATTTGTAAAAGCTAAATACTTAAGCTAACCTAAAGTCAACCAAGTACATGGCACATGGCCTTGTCTATGCATGAAGTGACTTGGGCCATCCTAAGAGGTGTAGGAGGGAGGTAGGGTGGCGTGTGAAGTAATGGATGGTGAAGGGAGCACATGGGTGATGGAAAAGGAAGGATATGATATGGGATTTTTTTGTAAGGCTATAAATACCTCTCCACTCTTTTCTTTCATCCACTTCAACTAGCCATAACTTTCTCTTTTTGACTTCAAACCATAAATTTTTTTTTTTAAATCATTTATAATTCCAGTTTCTACAACTTTCATGTTTATCACTTCTTCTAGTTTTGAGTATAACTATGTCAAAATTCCACTTTTTTACAGTGCATTTTCGGGCTTCATTTTTATGAATCCGAGAATGTCCTCTCTTCTTTTGATAATATCATCCTCATAAAAAATCGAAATTGAGTGTTCCTTTTTTTTGAATTGTAGAGAAAATAATTTTCAACAACTTTCATTTTGGCCACCTTTTATAAATCTTTGAGTAACATGTCCAAAAATTAGCTAGAAGTCGAACCATTCTCGGGTTTGATTTTCGTGAATCCGAGAATACCTCTTCTTCTCTTGGCCATAGCTTTCTCATAACTAATCCAAATTGGATGATTTTTTTTTGAAACTGTAGAGAAAATAATTTCTCATAACTTTCATGTTGAAAACCGTTTCAAATTTAAAGAGTAGAATGTCTAAAAATCCAAGATAAGATGACCTATTTTTGGGTCTCGTTTAGTAAATTCATGGTCGAAGCTCCACCACTTCTCTTCCATACTTTTGGCCATCCTCTTAAAGTCTTGGCCGAGCCTTCTAAAGAGTCTAAGGACCAATTATAATAGCTTTTGTGCGATCCTAGCAGAGCTATTGTCCGTTTAGCAAAGTTAGGAAGCAATGATGGCGAGAACTCTAACTTTAAACTATTATAAGTAGTTATAAATGTTTAACATAACTATTTGGATGCTAATGATGTTTGGTTGATGAATGTTTGGAAAAGTAATTAGCAACATATAATTAAAGGTGAGAAACTCCTAAACTATAGTAATATATGCTATTGGATGATATATATATGTTTGATTATGATTATTGATGATGTTTGTTTAATATGAATGTTGAATATATATGCAAGTCACGGTAATACACGTCGATAAGCACAAAGGAAATCACTTTCCTTTATTGAATGAATTGGTGTATATGGAATATTAAATGTAACATTACCTATCTAGAGGCCTAAAGCTAAGCGCTACAGATGCTATAGTCATCTATAGTATTAACTTCCAGTGACCAAATACGGTAATGTTAATGATATTCATAATATCAGCACCACATGAATATGAAACAAAATCACAGATTTCAAAAGAATCTTTTCACGTTACATTTTCAAAACATGTTCCATATTCAAATTAAATAATTCCATCGCTTTTCCAGGTTCAGATAAATAATTATTACATAAATACGCCAAGATTGATATGTGAAGATGCCCCCTTGGTTGATCAGAGTCACTAAATAGTCATATCCGACTTAATACAAACACAGCGAAAATACATCAAAATAGAACTACAACTCCTAATTAGCTATCCGTCAGCTACCTGCTCATCTTCGGAAGTTTTATTCGTCATCCTACTAAAACCTATAAACCTCAACCCTTAGCCTACCCAAATCAATTTTGAGCACCCGAGAGTTTAAGGGGAAAAACATAAACTTCGAGTCGGACATAAAGCCTGGTGTGAATAATACTATACATCTCGGTATTTGATATCAAGTGAGACCACGCCACTTAGCGGAACGGGTTTCCCCTCACTAATATCCTTTTAAAACATATCTTTTGCAAATCATAATCCTGCAACCAAAACTGGATAAAGTTGTAAAGCATTTTCTGTAAACATACATATCAGGTAACAAATGGACTATCTGTCCGAATACTATAGTTTTGTTTGGCTAACTACTAACCTTTGGCTGACTCGGGCCAACTAGACAATATAAACAAAATAATCTAACAACCATTAGATACTCCTCTTCTGGACGGTCAGTCCTTAACTATCTGTTAAATACTCCTCTTTTGGATGGTCTATCCCTAACTTAACATCTCCCAGGGTCACCTGATCCTAATGGTTTCGTGGGCTCACCGGTAACCAATCTGTATACAAACATATATTCCCTTCTGTGTGTAACCATAATTTTAGTTTTACCTGTGACAAAGCCCTACACACTAGAATTTTGGACTAAATTAGCTGGGGCTAATAGCTAATGTATAGGGCACGACCCTATACCAGTCTCATCTGGTATTCTAATATCTGAGTCATTTTACTTAGGGAAACCTTTGGAAATTTTCCTTGAAAACCTCTTCATTTGAAATTTATTTAAAACCTTTTAAACCAAACTTAAACAAGGAAAACACATATACTCTATGCTTTACTCAAAATCATCTTTCCAGGTTATATATATATTTTACCCAAATCTTTATTGATGAAAACCTTTAAGCCTTTGAAAGTACCCCTTTCGATCCCAATGAAAGTATCTCTTTCGTAACCAGATAAACCCTTTCCTTCATCTAGGCCGAAAGGCCAAAACCTTCCTTTTGGAACCATTTACATAAATCTTTCGAAACCATTGAAATACCTTTTCCTTCGAAATTTAAAAACCTTAGACATCCTATCTTTAAAACCTTTAAACATATCCTTTTGAAACCATTGGAAAAACCTTTCTTGTAAACCTTTCGAAACCTTTGGTTAAACCTTTCGAAACCATTGGGGAATTACCCCTTAGAAACTTTCCTTGAAAACCTTTCGAAAGCATCAAAACCTTAAATCTTTCGAAAGCATTTGGGTTCAATTTTAAAACATGTGGAAACACCTTTTGAAACCATTCAAAACCATCTCTTTCAAAACCTTTTGGTTAATCTTTAAAATCTCTAAGGGTCACAAACAACAGGGTCGAAAGCAACTCTTTCAAAAGCCAAAAACAAAGAAAACAAGTGATGGTGTCGAAACCATCCTTCTGAAAGCATTGGAGAAGTAGTAGGGTTTGATAAAACAAAGTATACCCTTTCGAAGGCATTGCTTCGAAAGGTAAGAAGTGGCAGCTAAGGCTTCGACCTAGTCGAAAGCCTGTACTTAAAAACAAAGGTGCAATCTCTTTAAAACCATTCTTTTTAAACCATAGACCTAGTCAAAAGCCAACCATGTCGAAAGCAGTTTGCTCAAAACATAGGCATCCATTTCTTTAAAACCTTTTAACTATGTCGAAAGCTATACGGTCGAAAGCAAAGCAGGTGCATTTTTCGTTTGAAACAAAGTAGAGCTTCTACCTCCGTCGAAACCCCTGGTTTCGACCTTGTACCTCCCGCCCTTCATCCAATTCACTACGTACCAATGAATTAATACCAGGCGCATTGGTTTTGATGGTGATGAAGGTGGAACCACTAAGTCGAAAGCCATCAAAGTCGAAGGCTGGGGGCCGAAATTGGCGAAACATGCATTTGGCATGAAAATCCAGTTTTTAACCTTTTTAAGTAATCTTTTTAACTAACCTGCCTTGTTTGTTAAAATCTTATTGGCTGCTAATTTTCTTTTCTAAAAGCACTGCCATAATTTCAAAAATAATAATTTAATTTATTTACAAAACACTCATTCTCCTTTTATAAATATATAAAATATTTAAGTCTCATGCCTTAAATAATGGGGCATTTCACCAAAAGGACAAACTTTGCAGTCCAACTAGTTTCTAGGACACACATTCAAAGAAATTACTTTCAAGGCCAAAATCAACAGAATAATTATTTTCAGGGACAAAGTCAGCAGTCCAATTACTTTCAAGGACATAATTTCATAGATTTTTAGGCCCTAGAAACTAATTATTTTATGTTTTGTCCTTGAAAGTAATTATTTCAGCTGTGTGTCCTAGAAACTAATTCCACTTGCTAAAGAGGCCCTTGTGGCTAATTTCCACTTAAATAATTTTATATATTCATTAAAATACTTTGGAAAATTCTACAAAAATTCTAGAAAATCCTCTTTAATATGTCTACTAACATATATAAATTTCAGACCCAAATTATTTATACTTTAATCGTAAATTATTTATAACCCAATAAATCATTTTCTTCACTAGAAAATTAATATAAAATCCATATTAATTCAAAAAATTATGAAACTTGCAACCCATCTCTAAAATATAATTTTTGATCTATATCTAAAATTGCAAGGCATTTGGATGTCATTAAATAGGGTTTTCACATCAAAACATATCATAAATTCTAGATGAGTAAGCTTAAATCATCAACAAGCATATATAATCATTTAATCATTCAAAAACATGGCATAATCATGCAAATAATTCGAGTTTTAGCTTAAACCCGAAAATCATTAAGAAAAATGAGATGTAGTCATTATTAACCTTAGCTTTGTGATTAAGGACGTGGGATTTGATCTTGATTAATTGATTTGATTCTTCTCTTGAATCCTAACTTTTATCCTCCTTCTCTTGCTTGCTAATGGTGGCCGGCCATATATTTTTGCTTATGAAAATAGAATGAACGTATGGTGTGTTTTCTTAAGGGTTTAGGGTATTAGAATACTCATTTTCCTATTTTTCCCTCCCTCATTTCCTTACACCTTAATTCTTTAGTTCATTGTTTACTCATTAACATGGCACAGCTGCCCCTTAATTAAGTCACAAATCTCAATCCATTAATCAGCCCACATTGTTTAATTTAATTTAACTAATTAATTTTTCTAAATAATGTTACTAAAAATATGGGGTGTTACTATCTCCCCTCCTTAAAGAATTTCATCCTCAAAATTACGGTGAAGTACACAATACATCAATCAAAAAGGTAAAACATACCATCAAAAAAATCAGGATAAGTGTCTCGAATCCTGCTCTCAATCTCCCAAGTACAGTCTCTATCATCGTCATTCCACTGGACTTTCACTAATTTGACTATCTTGTTCCTCAACTTCTTCTCATCTCTCGCGACTATCCATACAGTCTTCCTAACTATAGTCAAGTCTGGTTCCACTACTAAATCCTCTAACACGGTTGGTGTTATAGTACTGTCTGGATCCCTAACACACTTCCTAAAATGAGATATATGGAAAACATCGTGGACTCCTGCCAAACTAATCGGTAACTCTACTCTGTATGCGAGTTTCCCGATCCTCAGTAAAATAGGGAACGGTCCTACAAATCTCGGTGCTAACTTCCCTGTCTTCCCGAACCTGATAACACCTTTCATCGGCGATACTTTGATGAAAACATGATCTCAATAGAGAATTCTAAATCTTTCAGCCTACTATCTGCTTAGCTCTTTTTCCTCGACTAAGCTTCCTTCACTCGTCCTTATCTGCTCAATCTTCTCTGCAGCTTCTCTTACCAAATCAGGACCAAGGACTAATCTATCTTCGGTCTCTAACCAACATGCGGGAGATTTGCATGGTCTTCCATACAAAGCTTCAAACAGTGCCATCCCTATACTAGTCTGATAACTATTATTATACGAAAACTCAACTAGGTGTAGATGGTCTTCCCATGATCCCCCGAAGTCTAATACACAAGCTCTTAACAAATCTTCCAAGATCTTGTTAACTCTTTCCATTTGCCCATCGGTCTGTGGATGGTAAGCGGTACTCATCTTGAGCTTGGTTCCTAAACTCTCCTACGGACTCTTCCAGAACTCACTAGTGAATAAGGAATCTCTATCGCTAACAATACTGCTAGGAATTCCATGTAGTCTAACTACATTCTTCATAAATAACTTAGCCAATACAGGCGTCATCCTATTTGACTTAACGGGAATGAAATGGGCACTCTTGGTCAGTATGTCCACTATGAACCATATACTTTCATTTCCTCTATTACATCTCGGCAACCCGTCTATGAAATCCATAGAAATAGAATCCCACTTCCACACCGGAATATCCAATGGCTGAAGCAACCCACTTGGCTTCTGATGCTCGGCTTTCACCTGCTGACAGTTCAAACATTGTTTTACCTATAAGCCTACATCGCTCTTCATTCCTTCCCAGAAGAAACTTCTCTTCATATCCTGAGACATCTTCGTTCCTCCTGGAAGAATGGTGAACTTCGAACGATGGCATTCCTCCAAAACTTCCTTTCTTGTGTCTCCCACACCTCGAACACATAATCTACCCTTCTTTCTCACCCACTTTGGTCAAGACTGAAATCCTTCAAGTCATCGCTCTCTGTTCCATCCCTTAACTTCCTGATCCTTTCAGCTAACACTGGATCCTCTTCCTGTATAGAAGCAATCTTCTCAATCAAAACCGGTCGGACTTCTAAACAAGATAACATAGCAGATTCTCCACTAGACCCAGCCTCAGATCTCCACTGCACTCTATAAGTCGACAACACTTCCAAGTCTTTCCATTCTGTTATAATAGCCAACACTGCATTCTGATGCTTTACTAAGCACATATGCAACTTGGTTGCCTTTCCCTGGTGTGTACTCAATTCCAAAATCATAAGCAGCAATAAACTCTAACCATCTCTGTTGCCTCATGTTCAGCTCCCTCTGAGAGAACAAGTATTTCAATGACTTATGATCCGTATAGAGCTCGAACCTCTCTCCCAAAAGGTAATGTCTCCACACCTTCAAAGCAAAAATAGCCGTAGCTAACTCCAAGTCATGAGTCGGGATTCTAACCTCATGCGGTCTAAGTTGTCTAAAAGCATAGGCAATCACTTTACCTCTCTGCATTAACACGGCTTCTAACCTAGTTCCACACGCATCTGTATAAACTACCAAATCTTGATTCCTCTCCGGAACAACTAATACGGGTGTATGGGTCGATAAGTGTTTCAAGCTCTGGAATGCTTCCTCACACTTATCGGTCCAAACAAACTACACATCTTTTCGCTTTAGCTTGGTCATCGACACTGCTATCCGTGAAAAATCCTTTATAAACCTCCTATAATATCCAACCAATCCAAGAAAACTTCTTATCCCAGTCATTGTTTCCGGTCTCTTCCAACTATTCACTACTTCGATCTTAGTTGGATCTACTGCCAATCCACTTTCTGAAACTACGTGACCAAGAAACTTCACTTCTCTCTTCCAAAAATGACAGTTCGAAAACTTCGCCTTCAGTTGGTGTTCTCTCAAAGTCTCAAGAACCACTTTAAGATGAACTTCATGCTCTTTTCATCCTTAGAGTATATCAAAATATCATCTATGAACACCAACACAAATCTATCTAAGTGCACTTTGAAAATTTGGTTCATCAAGTCTACAAAGAATGCCGGTGCATTAGTTAGCCCGAACGGCATTACTAACCATTCGTACGATCCATATCTGGTCCTAAACGACATCAAAGGCATACTATCTTCTACTACCGTAAGCTGATGGAAACCTATAGCCAAATCCAACTGAGAAAATATCTTGGCTCCACTCAACCGATTGAACAAATCGTCAATTCTAGGCAATGGATATTGATTCTTTATCGTCTTCTCATTCAGCCTATGTTAATCGATACATAACCTTAACGATCTGTCCAGCTTCTTAGCAAACACTACGGTTGCTCCCCAAGATGAACTACTAGGTCTGATAAAATTCTTCTCTTCCAAGTCCACCAACTGCACCTTCAGCTCTCTTATCTCTGTAGGTGTCATCCTACTTGATGGCATACTAACTGGTTCTGCTCCTGGAACCAAATCTATTCGAAACACAATGGCACATTTCGGTGGCAATCCTACTACCAGCTCGAAGATATCCGTGAATTCTCTAACCACGAAAACTCGACTCAACTCATCTTCTAACTCCATAGCACCCAACAAAGCATTCACCTCACAGCTAGGGCTTACTACTGTATATACAATCTGATCACTACAATCGGGGTGTCTAAGTGATATTTTCCTATCGTGGCAAAATATCCTAGCATCGTACTCACTTAACCAATCCATGCCCAATATAATTCCGAACCCTACAAAGTCAAATACATGCAAACTGCAAAATAAGGTGTAACCTAGCAAGTGAAACTCTAAGTGGTCGTACTTCATCCCAAGTGTCGCATACCCTCCTATCGGATTTGCAACTCTTAAGGAAGTAACTAAATATGTGGGTTTTAGGTTAAGCTTATCTAACGAACATCGAGATATAAAAGAATGCGATGCACCAGTATCAAACAAAATGCTAACAAACATACCATGGATCTGAAGCATACTTCCTAACACGGATTTCCCTTTTTCCTGTGCTGTGGGTCTTGAGGTAGTTGGTTCCAATGCAAATACTTGGCCTTTATCTCCTGGCTCTTTGCATTGGTTCTTGTAGTTCCCAACTTGATCATAGTTGAAACATCTAACTCCTTTCTTCTCATCAGCTTTCTTTCCTTTGCCCATCCGGCACTCATGAGCATAATGGCCTTTCTCATCACACATATAACAGACCACTTCAGACATTCCCTTCTTTGCTGCTCCACCTTTCTGAGCACCCTTCTTATGAAAGAACTTTCTCTTTTGGCCTTACCTAACCTGGACCTCCTTGGCCTTATTCTTCTCTAGACAAGCAAGCATCTCCTCCTGTCTTAAAGCCATATCCACTACAACATCACAGGGATCTCTAATATGAGGTAATGTAGCCCTTGTCAACTCAGGCTTCAACCCCTTGATGATCTTCTCATTTCTCTTCAGCACAGTACCAACGGTGGCTGTAACGACCCGCTATTTCGAACCATTCGCATCCGTACATGTCAGGCTTGAATTGTTCAAAACAACAGATTGTTAATTTATATTTGGAAAAACTCAACATATACAGTAAATAAATAAATCATAGAATCACAAACATAGAGTAATATAACAATAAGCAACGAAATAGGTAAATAGTAGTTCATGAAGCTACTATATAAACATCAGAGTTTGAAACAAAATACAGCAGAAATCTCAAATACAGAGTAGTCTCAAATACAAAAGTAACTGACAAATCTGAACATAAATGGCTGAAATAAACTGAAATAAATGAAAGCTGGATAGATAGATCTTCAAACAAAGCTCCAATCTCCAAAGATGAGTCTCAAATGCAGTGGCACTCAGTCTGACCCGAGCATAAAGCAAAACACAAAACACTCGAGTCAGGATTAATATTCTTATATCAGTAAATTCAACTCAAGTGAAATGTCAACTGAAATACAAATAACTTAAAGGATATTTGGGATACCCATCCTCTAAGGATTCGTGGAACTATCTACTATGTAGTACAATACGCTATTATAATATGTCTATAGTAAAGTAAAGTATTAAAATAGCGTTAAGGTGTTACCCATATTCCCCTTAACACATTTTTATATATTCCCATAGTCTATACAGTACCGTAATTCCTCCGTAAACTGGAGGGCTATCAGAGGGCACTCCATAGGTATGGTACAAACGAAACTCGTAGAAGGCGCGATAGGGCATGTGACAAGGCATATGAGACAATGCCAGGGTAGATATACCATGTGCGGATCCGGACTGGTGGTAACGCTTAGCAGATACTACCGCCCACCTCGTGACACACTCCCCAATCAAAGGTGCACCGAATCAAATCACAAAGTAATAGAATGGTATCAAAGAAATGTGTCCGATCGGAGGAATGACCTCACTTGGCCCGGTGTGGCTCCTGTTTTAGCCACATCAAGCTGACTCATGGGAGTCAAGGCTACGTAAATACCATATAGAATCGTTCGCCAAACCATCCTACTTCATTCTGGAATCTCCACCACGTACACAGTTGTTAAAGTGGTTTTCGGTATTGGCAGAGAGTATGACAATATCAGATCCCGGTCTCTTTAACAACCAAACTCTTATTTCATGCCGTGGTCATTTCATTTCAAATAGTTCATCAT
This sequence comes from Allium fistulosum, assembly GCA_030737815.1. Classification (NCBI taxonomy): domain Eukaryota; kingdom Viridiplantae; phylum Streptophyta; class Magnoliopsida; order Asparagales; family Amaryllidaceae; genus Allium; species Allium fistulosum. The sequence goes on from CM060908.1 coordinate 424,973,247, forward strand.
ATTCTTTTCAAACCATATCAATTCGATATCATTATTCACTTTAAATAATATTCATTTCTAGAATTGTAACACTTTCAAAATTATAACACTTTCAAAATCATAACACTTTTGAGATCATAACACTTTTGAGATCATAACACTTTTGAATCATAACACTTTTAAAATCATAACACTTCCAACTTAAACTGTTTAGATATTGAAAATAATATATATATATATATATTAAAATAGCTATAAATTAAAATAGTTTATATATATTAAAAATAGTTTATATAATAAAAATAGTTTCCTCCAATTTCGCAAATCAATTCAAATCATCCTAAATTCCAAAATTCAACTTAAATCAATTCTAGTTTAACCATTTCAAATTTAGAGTTCAAAGGTTCAAGTTTAAATATTAAAAAATTTACAATATAAATTTCATTTATATTTCAACATTTAACGTTAATTTTATTCAAATTGGAAAATATTCACTTAATCATTTTAATAACAATTAAATAAATTTAAATCAATATTAAATATTTAGTCTCAATTTTATTTAAAGTTGAGAATATTCATTTAATCACTTTTTATCAAATCAAGTTATAAATGATATCTTTCAAAATCTCAAAAATAATAAGTTCAATTCAATTCTTATTTAAATTTAATTTTTAACCAATTTAAATCCTAAGTCAACATTAATTTTTCTTCCAAACCTCTATTATTCAAGTTATAAAAAAAATCTATTTTTAAAATATTAATATAAATTTAAATAAATACTTAAACATATTATATACTAATTTTTCTTCCAAACCTCTATTAATAATAAGTTCAATTCAATTCTTATTTAAATTTAATTCTATTAATTCTATTTTTAAAATATTAGTATAAATTTAAATAAATACTTAAACATATTATATACTAATTTAATTTAATTTTATTAAATTAATTCTTATAATTAAATTTATTTTATATTAAATATTATTTTATATATTTTTAAAAAATAAAATTATTAATAAAATCTTAAAAATTATATTTTTCAAACTAACTTATAAATTAAAATTTCCAAAACATATTATTTTAAAAATCTAAAATTTATACATATAAAGATAACATTTATCTATTATATTTTAAAAACCAATATTTACTAAAAACCATATATTTCCTTTCAAAACTTTGGAAACCATTTTCAAGAATATAGACCAACGATGTCCGTATATAATTTTCTATCCTATGGTCAAGTGGTACGGATATTTATCATTTCAATCCACAATTTAAATATCTACGGGTATATTTCATTTCAACCCGCAATCCCAAAATTCAAAATAGATGAAAATCGCTTGGGTTTATCATTTCAACCCATAACAATTTCCCCTATTCTAGAATATCGTTTGAGTATGTATCATTTCAACCTATAGGGAATTCTAAACTAACAGGGAACTTACAGAGTGAGAACAAATATGATAATAATATAATATATCAATAATAGGCATATATAATCAGTGATAAATAAAATAAAATATACACAACAGGATACGGTGTCATATATCACAGGTGAACAATTGCAGATAATGGCATATCATATTTAACAATTAAATAACTAGCAATTTAAATTTAACAGCATATTTCAATTTTCGTTTCAAGTGAAATCAAATTTACTAAATATAAGAATGTTAATCGTGAGTGATTGCTCACCTTTCGAGGCTAGAGAGAACATGATTAGCACACGGAATAAATCACGAATATGACAATCGACCAATCCAAACAATAAATCTCAAAGCGAAGTAGCTGAACACGGATTTGACGGACGAAGCTGATAGATAGGAGTCGATGAGAACAAATCAACTAGCTGGATATAAACCAGACAAAATATATGTTATATATATAATAATAAATTTTTCTCTAAAACCACTTTTAAAAACATATATTTAAAAATAAAATATACATTTTCAAATAAAGTATTTTAGTTAAACACATAGAAATAAAATTTCAATATATATATTTAATATTAATACTTCTTATAAATCAGTATTCTTTCTATGCATATACATATATATATATATATATATGTAAGCTACTCAAAATCATATACAACCCATATATAAGATAAAACCCAGATTTATATTATATTACAAAAAATCATTACTTAGTTTAAAAACACATATACTTAAATACGGATGAAAAAAAATCAAAATTTAGTTTAACACTTTTCAAAACAACATTATATAAAAATATATAGGTAAGCTTATATCTATAAGCTATATATATTTTATAACATACCGTACACACAAATTTTTTATAAATATTTCCAGATATATTTCCACATATATATATATATATCAGATACAAAAAACATACTTATATAAACTTTCATTGTTATTATATCTATATATATACCTTTTATATCTTCAGATCCAACTTTATTATAAAAAATCAAGAAAACTTACTTTATTATAATATATAAATAAACCCAAACAGATCCTATGAAAACTTATATATATATATATACACAACCTATTATATAACTTATATAAACTAACCTTTGTACATTTATGAACTGTAAAAAAATATATAACTTGTATAAGCTAACATTTATACGAACTACAAACTATTGTTTTAAAAACTATATATATTTTCCTTTCCATTATAATATACTGCAAACATATATACTTCTTTCGTACTATAACATCTATATATCTTAACATATAATATAGTATATATCTTACTGCTCCTTTTTTTCTCAATACATACAATCTATATTTATAAACCCATAATCTAAACAACTTATATTTATATATAACATATATATTATATACTTACCTATAATCAACAAGTGAAGTTGCAGGTTGGCTAGGATGGAAGGCGGACGGTGGTTCATGAGGAGGAGGGTTGCTTGTGTGGCAAGCATGAGGTGGAGCTTGGCTAGAAAAATGGAAGAAGTTGTGTGCGGTTTCAAGGAGAGGGAGGGATGAGCAAATCTCGGCTATAGGCTGCTATGGAGTGGGCGCATCAGTGATGGGTGATGGCGGAGGACAAGAGGAGGGTGGTTGCAACTGACGTGAGGCGGGAAGAAGATGGTGGTGGAGTAAGGTGGCCGGAGCTGTGGCTATGGCAGTGCGGGTGTGGAAAGGTAAGATCGAGTGGTGGAGCTTCGGTTCAAGGAGGCAAGGGTTGTGGAGGAGATGCTGGGGAACGTGGAGGGAGGTGAAAGAGAAGGAGGTGAGGCCGACGTTATCAGGTGGAGAAGAAAGAGAGAGGGCGCGGGTTGGAAGAAAAAGGAGGAGGGGAGAGATCTGGAAAGAAGACGAACAGTATCTCCTTAAATATATGTAAACTTATATACCTTATATTATATATATAATTTCAAAAGCAAATCACAGAATGAAAATAGTTAGAGAAATAAACGGACCATAAATGCAATAGAAAATAAAATTTAAACGTTGGGAATAGAGAATGTCAAGGCACGATAATTTATGAAATAATAAAAGCAAATGACCGTTGATTTTCAAACGGCAGACAATTGAAAGGTCACGGAACATTCTAGAACTCAAAATGGGTACCGATACAACTACCCGTTTTGCAGATTTCGCCGCATACCAGACGTCGAATTACACTAATAAATATACCGTGGAGATCGGCACAACGAGATGAACAGAATGGTACACAGATATCAGTGGTATGATCGTCCTATCAAAAGTTGGTATTCGCTGCCACACTGTTGTAAATTTGTCAAAATAAGATAGACGGAGCTAGAGAAGTCCAAAATTGACGAAACGAATTATGACATCTCACTCATAAAATGATAAACATTTTTATCATATAAAAATATTCAGATTTTGAAAACATTTTATTTTCATCAAATATTAACTGATTTAAATTTAAATAAAATTACACAAAAAAATAAACTTCCATATTCTCTGATGAAAATTTGACATTTGCTACGTTTAAATAGACGCGTTCCAAATATCAAATTTTCATTACCCAATTCAATTGTTTTAATTTTTCACAAAATTTCAGTTAATTACGTTACTAAAATCGTTAAAATTACAATTCGTTACAGTGGCATATCCATATCTAGCCAACTCCTCGAATCTTCTAGCATACTCCAACACAGTCATCTCTCCTTGCTCTAACTCAGTGAACTTTCTTAGCAAAGAAGAATGCGCCATCACAGACATGAACCTCTCCTGAAACCTTGTTCTAAACTCAGCCCATGTCATCTTCTCTTCATTAACTCCAGCTTTCACACTATTCCACCAAAATAAAGCTGCTCCTTGAAGCTATCTCGAAGCAAGCCTCCTCTTCTGCTCATCATTGACCCCCATGTCTGTAAAGATCCTCTCATAATGCAATAACCAGTTCTCCACTTCTATAGCATCCTCAATTCCAATAAACGGCTTTCCTCCAAGCCTAGCATAATCTCTACTCAACATAGCACAATGGTTGACCACCAGAGCTTCCTGAACTTCTCCTACTCCAGCATTTCCCCCAACCACACCAACAGCAATTCCGGCTTGCATTATATTCACAAAAAACTAATACATAGCTCCCATATCCACTTATGGGACTCCATCACCAACATTCTCAGCTTGTGCCTGACCTTAGTTCCTTCTAGTATTCGGTCTGGCATTTCCATTTTTTGTGGTGCTTCCTCCAAGATTCACTCTTCTTGAATCCATATCTGTATTCAAACCTCATGAGATATAGAAGAATAGCCTAATAAAGATAGGAGACTAGAGATATAGTGTATACTTATATATAGCAAATACAAGTGCGTTACTATTGCGTTATCCCATACCCCGATCTTAACTCTAATTTCTAAGGATTATGTTTTTCAAAAATCATTTTAGTTAAAGTTTTTCATAAACTGTGCTCTGATAACAAGTTGTAACATCCCCTATCTGGTGGCTTGAAGCTAAGCGCTATAGATGTTGTAGTCATCTATAGTATTAACTTCCGGTGACCAAATACGGTAATGTTAATGGTATTCATAATATAACATCACATGAATATGAAACAAAATCACAAATTTCAAAAGCATCTGTTCACATTACATTTTTAAAACATGTTCCATATTCAAATTACATAATCTCATCGCTTTCCCAGGTTCAGATAAAATAATTATTACATAAGTACGCCAAGAGCGATATGTGAAGATGCCCCCTTGGTTGATCAGAGTCACTAAATAGTCATATCCGACTTAATACAAACACAACATAATTACATCAAAATAGAACTACAACTCCTAATCAGCTATTCGTCAGCCGCCTGCTCGTCTCCGGAAGCTTTATTCGTCATCCTACTAAAACCTACAAACCTCAACCCTCAGCCTACTCAAATCAATGTTGAGCACCCGAGAGTTTAAGAGGAAAAATATAAATTTCGAGTCAGACATAAAGCCTGGTGTGAATAATACTATACATCTTGGTATTTGATATTAAGTGAGACCACGCCGCTTAGTGGAACGAGTTTTCCCTCACTAATATCCTTTTAAAACATATCTTTTGCAAATCATAATCTTGCAACCAAAACTGGTTAAAACTGTAAAGCATTTTATGTAAACATACATATCAGGTAACAAATGGACTATCTGTCTGAACACTATAGTTTTGTTTGACTAACTACTAACCTTTGGTTGACTCGGGCCTACCAGACAATATAAACAAAATAATCTAACAACCATTAGATACTCCTCTTCTAGACGGTCTGTCCTTAACTATCTGTTAAATACTCCTCTTATGCACAGTTTGTCCCTAACTTAACATCTCCCAGGGTCACCTGATCCTAATGGTTTTGCGGGCTTACCAATAACCTATCAGTATACAAACATATATTCTCTTCTGTGTGTAACTATAATTTTAGTCTTATCTGTGACAAAGCCCTACACACTAGAATTTTGGACTAATTAGCTGGGGCTATAGCCAATGTATAGGGTCGGACCCTATACCAGCCTCATCTGGTATTCTAATATCTGAGTCATTTTACTTAGGGAAACCTTCCCAAAATTTTCCTTGAAAACCTTTTCATCTGAAATTGATTTAAAACCTTTTAAACCAAACTTAAACAAGGAAAACACATATACTCTATGCTTTACTCAAAATCACCTTGCCATGTTATATATATACTTTACCTAAATCATTGTTGATGAAAACCTTTAAGCCTTTGAAAGTACCCCTTTCGATCCCATTGAAAGTATCCCTTTTGTAACCAAATAAACCCTTTCCTTCATCTAGGACAAAACCTTCCTTTCGAAACCATTTACATAAATCTTTCGAAACCATTGAAATACCTTTTCCTTCGAAAGTTAAAAACCTTAGACATCCAATCTTTAAAACCTTTAAACATATCCTTTCGAAACCATTGGAAAAACCTTTCCTTTAAACCTTTCAAAACCTTTGGTTAAACCTTTCGAAACCATTAGGGAACTACCCCTTAGAAACCTTCCTTGGAAACCTTTCGAAAGCATCAAAACCTTAAACCTTTCGAAAGCATTTGGGTTAAATTTTAAAACATGTGGAAACACCTTTTGAAACCATTCAAAACCAACTCTTTCGAAACCTTTGAGTTAATCTTTAAAATCTCTAAGGGTCACAAACAACAAGGCCGAAAACAACTCTTTCGAAAGCCAAAAATAAAGCAAAGGAGTGATGGTGTAAAAACCATCCTTCCGAAAGCATTAGTGAAGCGGTAGGATTTGATAAAACAAAGTATACCCGTTCGAAGGCATTGCTTCGAAAGTTAAGAAGCGGCAGCTAAGGCTTCGACCTAGTCGAAAGCTTATATTTAAAAACAAAGGCGCAACCTCTTTAAAACCATTCTTTCTAAACCATGGACCTAGTCGAAAGCTAACCATGTCAAAAGCAGTTTGCTCAAAACATAGGCACAACCATTTCTTTAAAACTTTTAACTATGTCTAAAGCTATACAGTCGAAAGCAAAGCAGGCGCATTTTTCATTTGAAACAAAGTAGCGCTTCTACCTCCGTCGGAACCCCTGGTTTCGACCTTATACCTCCCGCCCTTCATCCAGTTTGCTACGTACCAATGAATTGATACCAGGCGCATTGGTTTCGATGGTGATGAAGGTGGAACCACTAAGTCAAAAGCCATCAAATTCGAAGGATGGGGGCCGAAAGTGGTGAAACATGCATTTGGCATAAAAATCTAGTTTTTAACCTTTTAAGTAACCTTTTTAACTAACCTGCCTTGTTTGTCAAAATCTTATTGATCACTAATTTTCTTTTCAAAAAGCACTGCCATAATTTCAGAAATAATAATTTAATTTATTTACAAAACACCCATTCTCCTTTTATAAATATTTAAAACATTTAAGTCTCATACCTTAAATAATTTTATATATTCATCAAAACACTTTGGAAAATTCTACAGAAATTCCAGAAAATCCTCTTTAATATGTTTTCTAACATATATAAATTTCAGATCCAAATTATTTATAATTTAACTGTAAATTATTTATAATCCAATAAATCATTTTCTTCACTAGAAAATTAATATAAAATCCAAAATAATTTGGGAAATTAGGAAAATCTAAACTCATCTCTAAAATATCATTTTTGATCTATATCTAAAATTGCAAGGCATTTGGATGTCACTAAATAGGGTTTTCATCAAAACATATCATAAATTCTATACGAATAAGCTTAAATCATCAACAAGCATATATAATCATTTAATCATTCAAAAACATGGCATAATCATGCAAATAATTTGGGTTTTACCTTAAACCAAAAATCATTAAGAAAAGTGAGATGTAGTCATTGTTCACCTTAGCTTTGTGATTAAGGATGTGAGATTTGATCTTCATTAATTAATTTGATTCTTCTCTTGAATCCTAGCTTTTATCCTCCTTCTCTTGCTTGCTAATGGTGGTTGGCCTTATATTTTTGCTTGTGAAAATATAATGAACGTATAGTGTGTTTTCTTAAGGGTTTAGGGTATTAGAATACTCATTTTCCTATTTTTCCCTCCCTTATTTCCTAACACTTTAATTCTTTAGTTCATTGATTACCCATTGACATGGCACGGCTACCCCTTAATTAAGTCGGGAATCTCAATCCATTAATCAACCCACATTATTTAATTTAATTTAACTAATTAAATTTCCTAAATAGTGTTACCAAAAATATGGAATGTTGCATTAAACCTCTTAAAAAAGGTTTTAAAATGAGTTTGAAATGTTTTATATACATACGAAAGTGTTTTGGTGAAGTTTGAAAGGTAACTGATAATTTAGTCAAAAATAAGCGTGTCGTGTAACGGTAGTTCGCAATTTCGCGCTATAAATGTCAAACAAGTGTATAAAATGGAATTTAGATCGGAATTCTTTGAGATAAAAAATTTCTGAACTATTATATCTACAGTTTTCATACAAAGAAATAAAATCAAGATTTCGATGAGTAGATTTTGAAATATGAGTAAAACAAGGTTTTGGAAAAATCAAGGTTTTGTAGTTCGGAATCCATAACATGATTTCTTTGAAATTGATATTTTAAAATTGTTTAAAAATATGAAATAAATTCTAAAAATCTTTTAAAATGTTCTAAAAGTGATTTGAGTTATAAAAATGAATTTCCAAATGATAGAAAAAGTCATTTTGATCAATACAGCTTTAAAAACACTTTTTACAGCACTTTCCGCAACACTTTTCTATAACCCTTGAAATATAGCTTTAAAACTTAACAATTCTTTTTCAAATATCTTATAAATATTTTAAGAGTAATAATTAAGTATTTTAATGATGATTTGGAAGTTTTATAGTTTGTTTTAAAAAAAAGAATTCAAATAAACGATTTAAAGAAAAGCTATTACAAATTAAGTGGTCAAATCTTGGCTCTAAAAGCCGATGAGTAGACTGGATTTTTTTATTCGTAAGATCTGGATGTGACGTGCTTAAACCAAGGAGATGTTCAAGAGCAACAAGTGTCCTGGTTCACTTGGCCTCTTCCCTGGGTGGGGGATAGATAAGGCCGAAATGTCGGAAACGAGTTAAGTATAAAAAGATTTGAATTTTCTAAATTTAAATTAAATACAACTTTGATTTTATAGAGATGATCTTCTTATACTTAGTGTTAAAACTAGAAGAGGGAACTCGTACTATTCGTGGAATTTAAAAGGTGATTTCGCAGTTATTCCGCACATAGTATTTGTTGAATACGGGAATCGATATTGAGTAGAATTAGATGATCTTTATAGATTCTGCTCACGTAATATTTACTACTTTTGGATTAACATCCTAGATAACATGGTTTTAAGTAAACAAAATTACGAGTTTTGAATTAAGAAATCTTTGTTAAGATTTAAATGAAATGATTTGGAAATGTTCTCCTAAGGGAAAATTGAATGATTTCGAATTTATTCCCAGTTCAAAAGGGGTTTAAAGTAATCCAAGGATTTGATAAGAGAGGTTTAATGATTCCGTATATACTGAAAAGAATGTTTTTGAAATATATATCCCCAAAAGATATTTTGATAGAAAGAACTTAATCAATTAAAGAATGATTCTCTATTCACAGAACATCTTTTTATCGATGATTGGATTGAAGAAACCAGGATCGAATTTGGGTAATTCCTATCCGAAGACCACTTCGAACCAAACTACGTATTCGAACTAAAGCCACAGATATGATATTTAGGGTTTTTGTAATGAAGGACTGCTTTTTGATCATTTGGGGATAAACTCCCTATATACATATAGTAGCAGTAGTCTCTTCGTTACGAAATATCCAGTGCAAGGACTAATCGCTATTAATACTAGGGGTAACTCCCACCATGATGTGGTTGGAGAGTGCCTTCGATTTTTCCTGTTCCTGGACAACTTGTATGGACGAATGTCTGATGTTGCATTTCTAGTTACATAAGTGGTCTCTATGAACGCATTATCTGCTTGGTGGCGGAGAAGGCAACTTCTCTTAGCTTAACACCCTTTCCTGAGACGTACGAGCTCAGGAGTTATACATTTGTAAAAATCAGTTGTGTGGTTATGGAATGGCAATGTGACATTCAAAGAGGAAAGATGATGTGCTATGTGAAAGGTAATCGTTACCTTAAGCCTCACACCCGGAAATGACCAAAGCAGGGTAGATGCAGCAAGGCTATGTGGTTCGCAACCATTAGGGTATGATCATCCCCTTCTAGATATATTTGTTCCCGCTATGACATCGGGTATTAAATTAATGTGGTGTATGTGAAGAGAGCTCTTAGATAGGTCGGTAATGACCGGGGTGATGACATATTCGGTACTATCTAAGAAGAGGTAGGCCGGTCTTGTGTTGGTATAGGACCATCGGTTGGGCGTCGGTACATTCCTCTAGAGATGTACTGTCGGAAGGTAGTCCCTTTACCTGGTTATTTGTATGGAAATCCATTCTCCAATAAGTGGCTACCATTTTGTTTGTAGAACCCACGTTTGTGGCTAGTATGCTGGAATTTAATAATATAACAATTTCGGCTAAGACTAATAAGTTTACTTGCAAACGTTTCAAAGAAATGTCATTAAAAATAATATCCCTTATTTTTACGTAATGAAGATTTGGTTATTATAAGGTAAAAACGCGTTTCGTGTTTATGTGCGGCGTGGTCTTATGAAATACATTTTTGTTTTCAAAATACGTATTTTGAGTTCTCACACTAGTCCCATGACCGACCCAGAGTTTATTTTCCTTTTCCTTAAACTCTGGGTGCCCTAATTTTCCTCAACGGCCTATTAGTCGGGTTTAGTTAGAAGAAATCTGGATGGAGCTTGAAGCATGGAGTTATAAGATTCTTCTGCAGATTGCTATCTATTTCCACCACTCTTGTGCTATAGTATTCCGCATATGTAAGGACAGAAATTTATAATTGTCCATGTTTAACTCTGATAAATGTATTTTAATTTCCGTTGTAAAGATTATGTTGAAATAATATATATGTTATTTCATTCGTGTGAGATTCTGTTCGGTCTTTATTTTCTTTCTTACCCTTTATGATCCGCCTTTTCATTCAATTCAAGTTAGGCATGTGTGGTTTATTGTCAACTCAAATGGTATGGAAAAACGGTTCATTACAAAAATCAACAAACAATAGTCAACACTCAAAACTGGATGAGCATCACTAGTCAAATCCTAAATGATAATAATTAAATATTATCAACTCTAAATAACAGCACATCAAAGTAACTATACTAAGGAAAATTTCTTATGAACTATTCAACATATTAATATAACTATATTAATTTTGAAAATCATTCTTTATATATATATATTATATTCCTAGATAAAACTATTTCATTTACCACCTTTAAAAAAATATTGTGTCGGAGTGCCTAGTTCAAGTGTTTAGAAACCCCTATCGATACAGTTGTACCTTCTATATCGACTAGAATTCATAAGCCACTCAACCGATAAATCTCAAATGAGTTTACCCCACCAAAGCCTAGGTGTTCACTCAACCTAAGCTCTGATACCAAATGTAACAATCTGCCTTTCTTACACCTAAAGACGACACTTAACATCCTCGGTATTCGTGTGCCGATCATTTAAGCGTCCGAAAGACGGGTCATTTGGAGTAAAGAAAGAAAAGAAATAACAAAATCTCATAAAACGTGACGAGTAATATATAGTATACACAAAATCTTTGCAAAAGAATAAATCGTCTTTATTATACACAACATCAGAGTATATTAACCTATTATTTGCTGGACAGTTATAATAGCCTGTCCTTACAATTTGATAGATACAACAAACATACATCAAGAACAATTAACAACGGAAGATTTTAAGATACGCGAATACGTCTTGGAGAATCCAGCTCGTCTCCTGAAAGCTCCAAAGAATCCAGCTAAATTTGGAAAATATGCTCAGACTCACCTGAGCATTATAGGAAAAACAACGCTTGGGTCAGTCTGGTAAAACTAGCATGAGAAACTCAAATCACAAGGAATTTTATTTAACTTGTAAAACCCATTAAAATCAAAGGTATCCCGTAAGGCCACTCCGCACATAAAAATGATTGGGTTTTTACACCAAAACATTTTCTATAGAAAATCCAGTAATATTATAATAATGTCTAGGGTTTAAAGATTTAATAACCAAGTAGCTATGATGTGTGTAAATGATGACAATAATAGATATATAACCAAAAACTGAAGGTGCTTATTAGAGAATGGATTTCCAACAATGGCAAGGTAAGGGACTACCTTCCAAAAGCAGTACACCTCTAGATAAAATGTACCGTGAGATCGAAAAACTTTAGACCTCGGCATGACAAGACCGACCAACCCCTGATTGGATAGTACTAAATATGATCACCCCTTGGTTGTGATCAACAACCAAAAATGGTCCCCGAAGCATACATAGAGATATCGACACTAGATCTTGGGATGATCATACCCTAATAATTGGGACCCACAAAGCCTTGCAGCCTACCATGTTTTAGCCATTTCCAGGTTGTAAGGCTTGAGAGGCTACTCTCTTACCATTTCCTCATAGCAAACTATCTTGTAATGCTAACACTGCCCTCCAGGCAGAAATGCAATACTAGCATTCATCCATACAAGTTCGTTATGGGTCTAAACGAAACCAAAGGCACTTCAAGGAGCATCCTCTTCAATTATCTTCAAGATATCTTCCATGCGAACTCATATGTTGGTTCGAAGTGGTTTTCGAATAACTTATCCGATCCCGGTCTCTCTAAACCAATAATGATAATTTCTGGTTGACTCATTCCTGGTTCTTTCAGAAGTATGTAATAAGTATTCAGGTCCTTACTGGGAAACTCGAATATACACAACATACTTCCTAAGTCATAACTGGCCAAGATTTGACAGTCGGTTATTTAACTATCAAATAAACAAATAACAAAAGTTTAAAGATTTAATTACCCATAGCAACTACTAAGCCTCTAAAAAAATCTTTCATTTATTTAAATCTCTTTCCAAAATATTTATCAAAATATTCATATACTTATCTCACTAGCATAAGTATATTTATAAAACATTGTGAAAGAATTCTTATTTCAAAATCATATTAAAAAGATAAAAAACAATTATTATTTTAAACAAAGATAGGATATCCCGAACACTATTCCTTCGACGTTAAGTAGGGAAGGATTGTTCCATACCACCATAATTAAGAAGGTTAGTTAAGGGAAATCCAAACTCAAATTCTTTTATAATTTACTTCTATAAATCCTTTTAATACATCTCTTTTATTTATGAAATCTCCTTAACTTAAATTTCAAATCCATTTATAAAACCCTTTTACAAATCTCTAAGTTTATTTATAATTTATAGAACCCTTTCCTAAATATTCAAAAATCAGTTATAAACTCTTTTATAAACATCCAAAACCATTTGTAAAACTTCTTTTGTAAATTATCCACAATCATTTATAAAACTTCTTCCCAAATTTCAAGATCTCTTTTCAATTTATAAAACTCCTTTTCTAAACTTTCCTTATTTAAAACAAAACTTCTTTAATAAACTTTAATCGGTAAAGTTTCTTTGATAAACAATCAATTATTTAAAACACCTTTAAAATAAACAAGCTATTATTTTAACATCCTTTGTTTAATTATCTTTAAACCACATTAACAAAATAATGATTTTAAAGAATCATTTAAAAAGTATTAACTTAACTTCAAACATTTTTAATAAAATAATTGCTTAATTATCCTTTAAATATCGTATTTAAAATGATAATAAACTTCAAACCATTTCAAAAAGAATAGAATGAAATATTTGAGTTTACAAAATCAAAAAGAGGCCTAGTGAACACAATGGTTCATTTAATTGAGTTTAACCTTCCAAGTTATAACATGGGTATTTAAATAACAAGCATATATGTAAAAGGAATTAACCAATAATCATTAATCAACATATAAGAAGTATCCAAGTTATAATAATAACAGACGGGGATTTGTTCTGCTTGAATAGATGTCAACATATACTACTTGGTGAATTATAGCAGAACGGTGATTTATTCCGCTAAACAGATGTCAAATACAATTTAATTAGTAGAACGGTATTCATTTCTTCTAAACAGATGTAAACTATAATTTAATTAGCAGGACGGTGTTTATTCTACTAAACATATGTCATTAGGTTTCATGTTTCAATTGGGGTTACTTAAAGGTTATCGACCAAGAAATCCCTTGGATTTAAAATATTCTTTGAAAGGAAGCTTACTTTAAAACAAAAACTGATCTTTAAAAATAAAGTAGTTTAAATCTCTAAAACTGTTATTTAAATATTGAATAACCTTTAAACTCTTATGTAATAATAATTGAATATTTAATTAATAATTAAACAATAATTAACTATTAAATAAATAATAATTAAATAAATAATTAGTCTTTAATTAATAATTAGTTAACAAATTAAACCTTCATTTAATAATAATTAACTAATTGAGTCTTAATTAAATCTTAATTAACTTAATTAATAATTAATTAATAATTAAACCCTTTTATAAATAAATAATTAACTAATAATGAATATTTAATAATTTATTAAAATAATAATCAATCCTTAAATAATTAATTAAATAATAATTAACCATTTGATTATTTAGTTGATTATAATTAACTTACTTTGTGACATCCCGGATTTTTGGCAGTATTATTTTAATCAATATTTAATTGAATTAATTAAAATACAGCTTATTATTTTAAAATAAATATATATATGATATAGTCTGGACAATAATAGTTCTAGTAAAATAAATCTTATCAATAGTAAATCTAGATATAGAACGAGTATATTGTTAAAAATAAATATAAATATATAGGCTTAAGCAATTATGGTATTGACAAGTTTAACAATAAATAACTTTTAGATTAAGTGTTGATAGTTTTTGTAAGGAATATAGAAACTATAGAAATAAATGTTTAAGTTGTGAATAAGGATAAATATACAAAGTAAAATAAAATACAACCAAATTGTGTTTACAACACAAAATATAAGTTGTGAAAATAAATATATATGTATATGTAATCATACAAGATAATAAGTATAAAAGTGGAAATAAATATTTAAGATAAAAATGGGAATAAAATATATAATATAAATTATATAGTTATGTATAAAATATAAAGTGAACACATTAGACAAATTCTAACATCAAATTAAATATGGATTCACTCATATTGCAAAGCGATTAGATTAAACAAAAGAGCATATAAATATCTTAAGGGTTATAGTCCTGTAAACTATAAAATGAACATATAAATACATTCTAGAACACATATATGTTGGAAATACAAGTAAGTAATAGAATGAACTAAGGCAGAAGAATAAGATGAATCATGTTGTACATAAAAAAAAAGAATGATGATGAAGTAGAAGCTTATAGGGCAAGCCTCATCAATGCAAGCCACAACAAATCATCTCAGCCGAAATGGAAAAATATATATATATATGTGTTTGTACAAAGCTAATTAATGTATGGAACATCAGCCCCATTTTCTAATAAAAATCTCTGATCCTATATTGTACTAAAACGAAAAAAATAATATATCACCTATACAAACATATAATCATCCAGTACTCTTCTGTTTTATATATTATGCTTCTCATCTTAATTCGATCATCTAAAAATCGAGTAACTTCTGAAGTAAGCCTCAGTTCAAAATTAAACAATGATTCAGTTTAAACAACAATCCAACAAATACAAACAAGAAGATTGAAGAAATGATTTCAGCAAGCAAATGTCAAAGCCAGTTTCAAAATAAAGCAGCTCTGTCATTTCTGGGAATAGGTGAGTAAACTTTTCATTTAAAAGTTTAAGTAAAAACTTGTTGTTGCTTGTGAAATTCTGAAATAAGTGATGTTTGCCTACGTGGATATAAGTATGCTATATGTTGGTTATGTTTGAACTGTGCATGTCAGTCTTCTTTGTTCACCCTCTTATCCTGTGAGTAAACATCTACTTAAAAAATCCTAAGTAAAAATTGTTCTGTTGCTTGTTAGATGTCTGAAGTAATTAATGCTTGCATGTGCATACATAAGTGTATGATCTGGGTATATATATGTTTTGATTCATCTTTGATTTGTACCTATTCTTCTCTGTTTTAATTACAGGGTTTAAAATAAAAATAAAAAATTCAATATCTTTGCATTAAATTACTGTTAGGATCAGGAATTCAAACAGAACCTGTTTGTTAAGCATGGATTAAGATTTAACAATTTTATTTAAGTAAGATTAAGTGGTGTTTATCTAGAAACAATTAAAAGAATAGAAGACTCAAGGATATGTTAAAAACCCATCATCATAAATTTCTGATTTATGGTTATAACTTGAATCTATTTTGAAAGTAAGGATTTTTAAAACAAGAATTATAATTTTTAATTGGGTATAGAGGGTGCATTTCAGTGATGACTGGAATTGGGTTCTCGAGTATTTGCTGATGGCCAAGGAACTTTGGGTGATCGGAAATTGGTCTGGAGGTGGAGGAAGGACTGGGGGTTCAGGCAAAAATGGTTGGAGGAGGTATAGATCGCCGTGGCGTCAACGGCAAAGTGATTTAGGTTTCTAAACCTAAATTGGGTCGAGCTGGGTAAATGGGTTCGTGATTCATCTCTGGTGAATCGAGTGCGATGGGACCAAGGGGGATGGGTTCGTGGATGGTCAGAGCTTCGGTGACCAGAAGTGCAGCGTCTCTGGTGGTCGACGTCGCCTGAACAGGGTGAGTTTGGTCGGAGTCTTGTGTTCCAGGCTCAACTGTGAAGCTCGATTTTGATTTGATGCCTGTGAATATGTTTGGGTGATTGGGATCGTAAGAGGAGATGATAGGCGACTTGTCGACGGTGGTCGTTGACGCCGGAGTCTCGTCGATGAGCGGTGCAGGTGCACGAGTTGCTCGGTGCACCATCGTTTTGGTTTGGGAACGACATTGGTTTCCTTCGAGTTTGACTCGGGGAAAATGGAAGGTGGACTCGGTATATCTTCGGGTTGGTATGAGTGATTTACGTGCTCAGGTTTTAGTTTAAAATTTAATCCAGGTTTAAAAGAAAAAGTAAAGGTAAGGGAAAGGAATGGTTTACTCGGGGCAAGCTCGAGTAGTTATCGGGTTGGACCCGAAGTAAATGTTAAAACAAGTTTTTAAATTTATAATTAAGGGTATAAGTTAATTTGTATAAATGTGAGATTGTTAACAAGTATTAACCCAGTTTTCAAAACAAAGTGTTAACAAGTTTCAACAAATTTCAAGGATAAAAATGTTGTCTTAGATTTATAAAGGCTTTAAGTAATTAGAGGATTAGTCACTTAATGTAAGGATTAATTAATTTGTTAAAAGTAATTAAGGGATGAATTACTCAATTGGAATTTATAAAGTGATTGTGGTTAATTTAAGTTAATAAATTTGTAAACTAATTAAAGATAATCACTTGATGATGGATTAAGTATGAATACTTAATGAGATTGATATGTGTAATTACTTAGTGTAAGAAATTAATGGATATTCACTTGGTGTAATTAATTAAAGGATTAATATAGGAGTTAATTAATAAAGGTAAGTAATTACAGAATGGTTAATTACTGTTTATGATTAATTAAGGTTGATTTTGGAAATAGTTCATTAAGGATCATTAATGGATGTCATTTATTAATTAAAGATTAATTAATGTGAATGGTTAAGAATGATTAATCTATGTGATTAATTAAAAATTTATTTACTTAATGCAATTAAAGAATAACTAATCAAGGTAGATTAATTAAAATGGATGATTATTGTATGATAAATTAATTGGTTGTAATTAATTAAATAAGCAGGATTAAAAAGTAATTAACGTAATTGATTTAATTCAATTGTGGTTAATTAAATTAATTAGAGATGGTATGGTTGATTAACCTTGCTTATGGATGATGGGGTTATATTCAATGCCTAGAATTGATTGATATCTCTAATATGAAATGTTTGTGATATGGTATGTTTGGCTTGAACAGTGATAATATGGTTATCTATCGAGATGAACTGTTGTGTAAAGTGACATCTTGTATTTAAAGTTGAATTATAATTCGCTTAAAGAATATGGGTTAAGATGGTATTGTATTCGAAGAGACCGGAGTCGGGTATTAGCAAATACCCGAAACCACTTCGATTCTTTATAAATTGATATGTGAAATCAATAAGTTGGAATGGAATGATTTAAGTGAATTGGACTATTTAATCTAAGTTTTGGTACTTAGAAATTGATGTGTGAAATAAGTGATATCTATATCAAAATGTGAATTTGTAAATTGATTCGAGTTACCCCGGGTTTTAAATAAGCTTTGTGCATTAGTATCTCTTGTTAGATGGGTTTACTCACGCTGGTTTCCAGCCTGACCCGGGTGTTACTTTGATGTAATGCTCGGGTCAGACCGAGTATTACAGATTTTCAAGTAAGGACGTTCTGGAGCTCAGGAGACGAGCTGGATGGCAGGAACGTATAGAGTATTTCCGCTGCAGTATATTATTGTATTTCTGAGACATGATTACTGTATATATTCAGTGACTGTGGATATGTAAAACTCCGATGTATTAAAATGTAATCGACAGATATAGTAATCTTTTGAAAACTGTTATTATTTACTATTATATTTTATCCGCTGCGAATGTGAGATGTTGATGTTTCTGTTCTTCTTCTTCTACCTCTTCTTCATTTTCATAACTATCTGGAATTTTCGGCTTCGAAAATTTCGGGTCGTTACAGTTGGTATCAAAGCAAAGGTTTAGGCGAAAACCTTGGCTCTGGTGGGATTTACTCATTAAGGATAGGGTCAGTAGTACCCTAAAATGAGTTGAGAGTATTATATATGAGAGCGTACTTGTTATTTTCTTATAGAAAGATTTTAAATGATTTTATATAAGAATATATTTTTATATATAAAAAGCAATATTCCTTAACCAATAAATGTTAAGGTAATTGGTTGTTAAATTATTGGAATTAAATTAATTGGTAATAGGAATACAACCAAATTGAAATTGAATGAAAATAAGTTTGAAATAGATTCAAACTGAAGGTAAAATCTTGAATTTGGAAAAAGTTTTAGAATAAGATGAAAATGAATTGGTATCCAGATATCGTAATTTTGGTATCATCATAAATAGTTATTGTGTTTAATAATGATATAGTTGTCAATAAGTAAGCCAAATGAAGTAAACTTTTAAGATGAGTATAACCTTTGAATAGAAGTGGGTTTTAAATTGTGAAATGTTAAAACCTAAGTCTAGAAACATTTGAATTGTTTCAAATGTAAAGAGAAATTTGTTTGAACTAAAAAAAAAAAACCAAAGGGTGGTTCAAAATTTAAGGACAACTTGGCAGGATAAGAAAATAAATTGGATAATATCGTCCTATTGTTATTAAAAATCTTTGAATTGTGAAGTGGATTTGTTAAATGAATGAGAAATGAAGTGTGGTGATATATCCAGTATTGAAATAAAATGGAAATTTAATTTAATTTGAATTAAGGATATGAGATCATTTTGAACTGAAATGTTAATAATTGAATTTAAAAATTAAAATTGTTTAAGAACCAATTTCAAAACTGGAAGATAAAATTTGGTAATAAATGAACTTTTTATAAAATTGTTTTGAATTCTTATTTAGACTTCGAAATAAGTTAAGTAAGGATAATATGAAATGGAATTTTGAGAATTGAACTCGGAGTTAATGGTTTAAAAATATAAGTTGATATGATTTAAGGGGTTAAATCAATATTTGAAAATTTAACTCGAATTTATATAATTCGAGATGGTTTAAAGTTGAAATATAGGTTTCATTAGTTCAAATTGAATTTAGTCTGAATAAACTAAAATTGAAGATGGATAAGTATAAATTTCAAATGGGAATTGAGATTAATCCATATAGAAATTGAAATAATTTGAAATTGAAGTGGATTCCATTTGAAATTAGTTTAAATTGATTTGAATAATTTGGAATTGTAATTTAAGTGAATATGTTTAAAATCAAATGGAATTTGATTTGAAATTGGAAAGAAATTGTGGATAATTCAACTTGAATTGAGACAGGATCAATTGAATGGGAAATTGATTAAAATGGAGTTTGGGAAGTTGAACAGTTTGGCTCTGGACTATTTTTAAAATAAATTGTTTTAATACCAATCTATTTTTCCAAACTATTTACTATATAATCTTTCTTCTAAAACCCCAAACTATCTTATATTTATTTTACAATTACTTTTGGAACTATTTGACAATTTTCCAACTATTTATAAACTAATTACCAGTTACTATTTTACGACTATTTAGCAATTATTTTATTATTTTTCAACTATTTACAATTTCTTAACTATTTTACAGCTATTTTACAAACTAATAATTATTTTTCAACTACTTATCTATTTTCAAGCTGTTTCTAAATATAAACTGGTCAGAGTTCAAACTGTTCGTGATCAAACACCCAACTGAGATAAGAAGTGAAGTGATAATCCAAGTGGGGATTAAAGCAAATGTGAATAAGTGAATGTGAATAGAAAGGAAATTGATTTGGTTAATAATCAATGAAGTTAAATACGTAGGATGTACGTATATTATTCTATTCGCATAGTGATTTGATCCAGATTCGAGCATAGAATTTCGAGATAGTATTATCGATCCGAGTTGGGATTTTTCGCTCGATTTTCGACGGCGAACCTGGATATGGATTTTTGATTGGTTCTGGATATTCTCTATCATAGTTATGGCTATGCAAGGAGAATGACGGTTTCTGATCAAGAAACCAGATCTGTGTCCGCACTAGGAAGTCGGGTGGACAATACTAGTTCGGAAGTGAAATTGTGTGATCGGGTGAGCGATCAGATTGATATTGCGTACGGATGATATGTGGACATCGTACGGATTGGAATAAAGTTGATGTTGAAAATTTGTGGATAAGAACTGTAAAATGGTTTTTGAAATAAAAAGTATATTTTGTGAAATATACAATGAATAAAAATGGAAATTTGATATTTCTATAATAAAAAATTATTTTATGGAAGCAAGCAATATGGTAAATGGTTTTATAAAAAGAATAATCAAATTTGAATATATGATTTGGAATAAACAAAATTATATATCTTTGTTATATAAGATAAAACTTCCCTTGTTGAATCTAGCCAGAATAAAAAGGGGTTTTTGAAAGTTTAGACGTATACAAAGGGAATTTGTATAAGTATAAAGTGATTTAAAGATTTCCCAAGAAAATTATATATATGTATATATGTGTGTGCATATATATAAAAGATTTTATGGAAATGGTTTTGAGAAAAGGTTTTGGGAACCTTTGGATTTGAAAAAGGCTTTTGATTTTTTGAGGAAAATCAAATTTGAAAGTTGGGAAAGCCTGATTTGTGAATTATCGATTTTGTGTAAAGGAGTTTTATATGGAATTCATACTAGGTGTATGATTTGGAAAATACTATATGTGTATAGTATAAAGTGTTTTGAGATTGGCTCTGGGGAAAAAGGCGCTCCCTTGAAATGAACTTCTCAGGAGTGCCACAGGGTGGTACTGCCTTGAGCCTCTAAGGGGGAGGTTCTAAAGTTGATCATGTGAGGAGTCCGGACAAAACTAGTTCCTAAGGATTATTGTGTAGCGAAAGTCGAGGGGCTGGTGCCTACAGGGGCATTTGGGTTATGCTGTGACGATAGTGTAACTCGATGTCACTGCGATCTACTACAGACCATAGCGAAAGTCGTGTGTGTCGTTGAGAGCCAACAGTCTACGTTTGATTTTATATCGGTAGACCGCGACACTATGGTAACATAGCGAAAGTCGTGTGTGCCGTTGAGAGCCAACAGTCTACGTTTGATTTTATATCGGTAGACTGCGACACTATGGTAACATAGCGAAAGTCGTGTGTGCCGTTGAGAGCCAACAGTCTGCGTTTGATTTTACATCGGCAGACTGCGACCTATGTAGGAGTGGAGAAGTTTCATTTTGACAGCGAAAATCGTGTGTGCCGCTGAGAGCCAACAGTTACATGGACTTTTGTTGCGACGGCAACGTAACCCTGGATGTAACTGCGATCTGTTGTGGGTTCTATGGTGTAATCAGTTACATGGACTTTTGCTGCGACGACAACGTAACCCAGGATGTAACTGTGACCATGGATGGGTGTGATGATTTCCAGAGCATTCTCACTAAAGCTATTTCCTCTATTTCCAAAAACTGTTTCCTATATTTTCAATAAAATTATTTTTCAAAATATTTTTCGCTGGATGTTGAAAACGGATCTGCCAAGCACTTATAGATTTTCAGTCCTACGCCTGATCAACGTATGACCGAATGTCTATGAGAACAAGGATGGACTTGTTGAAACATCGAGTTATAAAAAGTATTTTATAAAAACTATTTTGGAATAATATTATATAGGTATTAAAAAGTGTTTTAAAAATGATCAAAGAATATTTATCTGATTTTAAACATTTTCATAAATTTCGACTTCGTTCCTTTTCGAGGACGAAAAGTTTTAAGGGGGGAGGGATGTGACATCCCGGATTTTTGGCAGTATTATTTTAATCAATATTTAATTGAATTAATTAAAATACAGCTTATTATTTTAAAATAAATATATATATGATATAGTCTGGACAATAATAGTTCTAGTAAAATAAATCTTATCAATAGTAAATCTAGATATAGAACGAGTATATTGTTAAAAATAAATATAAATATATAGGCTTAAGCAATTATGGTATTGACAAGTTTAACAATAAATAACTTTTAGATTAAGTGTTGATAGTTTTTGTAAGGAATATAGAAACTATAGAAATAAATGTTTAAGTTGTGAATAAGGATATGTACAAAGTAAAATAAAATACAATCAAATTGTGTTTACAACACAAAATATAAGTTGTGAAAATAAATATATATGTATATGTAATCATACAAGATAATAAGTATAAAAGTGGAAATAAATATTTAAGATAAAAATGGGAATAAAATATATAATATAAATTATATAGTTATGTATAAAATATAAAGTGAACACATTAGACAAATTCTAACATCAAATTAAATATGGATTCACTCATATTGCAAAGCGATTAGATTAAACAAAAGAGCATATAAATATCTTAAGGGTTATAGTCCTGTAAACTATAAAATGAACATATAAATACATTCTAGAACACATATATGTTGGAAATACAAGTAAGTAATAGAATGAACTAAGGCAGAAGAATAAGATGAATCATGTTGTACATAAAAAAAAAGAATGATGATGAAGTAGAAGCTTATAGGGCAAGCCTCATCAATGCAAGCCACAACAAATCATCTCAACCGAAATGGAAAAATATATATATATATGTGTTTGTACAAAGCTAATTAATGTATGGAACATCAGCCCCATTTTCTAATAAAAATCTCTGATCCTATATTGTACTAAAAAGAAAAAAATAATATATCACCTATACAAACATATAATCATCCAGTACTCTTCTGTTTTATATATTATGCTTCTCATCTTAATTCGATCATCTAAAAATCGAGTAACTTCTGAAGTAAGCCTCAGTTCAAAATTAAACAATGATTCAGTTTAAACAACAATCCAACAAATACAAACAAGAAGATTGAAGAAATGATTTCAGCAAGCAAATGTCAAAGCCAGTTTCAAAATAAAGCAGCTCTGTCATTTCTGGGAATAGGTGAGTAAACTCTTCATTTAAAAGTTTAAGTAAAAACTTGTTGTTGCTTGTGAAATTCTGAAATAAGTGATGTTTGCCTACGTGGATATAAGTATGCTATATGTTGGTTATGTTTGAACTGTGCATGTCAGTCTTCTTTGTTCACCCTCTTATCCTGTGAGTAAACATCTACTTAAAAAATCCTAAGTAAAAATTGTTCTGTTGCTTGTTAGATGTCTGAAGTAATTAATGCTTGCATGTGCATACATAAGTGTATGATCTGGGTATATATATGTTTTGATTCATGTTTGATTTGTACCTATTCTTCTCTGTTTTAATTACATGGTTTAAAATAAAAATCAAAAATTCAATATCTTTGCATTAAATTACTGTTAGGATCAGGAATTCAAACAGAACCTGTTTGTTAAGCATGGATTAAGATTTAACAATTTTATTTAAGTAAGATTAAGTGGTGTTTATCTAGAAACAATTAAAAGAATAGAAGACTCAAGGATATGTTAAAAACCCATCATCATAAATTTCTGATTTATGGTTATAACTTGAATCTATTTTGAAAGTAAGGATTTTTAAAACAAGAATTATAATTTTTAATTGGGTATAGAGGGTGCATTTCAGTGATGACTGGAATTGGGTTCTCGAGTATTTGCTGATGGCCAAGGAACTTTGGGTGATCGGAAATTGGTCTGGAGGTGGAGGAAGGACTGGGGGTTCAGGCAAAAATGGTTGGAGGAGGTATAGATCGCCGTGGCGTCAACGGCAAAGTGATTTAGGTTTCTAAACCTAAATTGGGTCGAGCTGGGTAAATGGGTTCGTGATTCATCTCTGGTGAATCGAGTGCGATGGGACCAAGGGGGATGGGTTCGTGGATGGTCAGAGCTTCGGTGACCAGAAGTGCAGCGTCTCTGGTGGTCGACGTCGCCTGAACAGGGTGAGTTTGGTCGGAGTCTTGTGTTCCAGGCTCAACTGTGAAGCTCGATTTTGATTTGATGCCTGTGAATATGTTTGGGTGATTGGGATCGTAAGAGGAGATGATAGGCGACTTGTCGACGGTGGTCGTTGACGCCGGAGTCTCGTCGATGAGCGGTGCAGGTGCACGAGTTGCTCGGTGCACCATCGTTTTGGTTTGGGAACGACATTGGTTTCCTTCGAGTTTGACTCGGGGAAAATGGAAGGTGGACTCGGTATATCTTCGGGTTGGTATGAGTGATTTACGTGCTCAGGTTTTAGTTTAAAATTTAATCCAGGTTTAAAAGAAAAAGTAAAGGTAAGGGAAAGGAATGGTTTACTCGGGGCAAGCTCGAGTAGTTATCGGGTTGGACCCGAAGTAAATGTTAAAACAAGTTTTTAAATTTATAATTAAGGGTATAAGTTAATTTGTATAAATGTGAGATTGTTAACAAGTATTAACCCAGTTTTCAAAACAAAGTGTTAACAAGTTTCAACAAATTTCAAGGATAAAAATGTTGTCTTAGATTTATAAAGGCTTTAAGTAATTAGAGGATTAGTCACTTAATGTAAGGATTAATTAATTTGTTAAAAGTAATTAAGGGATGAATTACTCAATTGGAATTTATAAAGTGATTGTGGTTAATTTAAGTTAATAAATTTGTAAACTAATTAAAGATAATCACTTGATGATGGATTAAGTATGAATACTTAATGAGATTGATATGTGTAATTACTTAGTGTAAGAAATTAATGGATATTCACTTGGTGTAATTAATTAAAGGATTAATATAGGAGTTAATTAATAAAGGTAAGTAATTACAGAATGGTTAATTACTGTTTATGATTAATTAAGGTTGATTTTGGAAATAGTTCATTAAGGATCATTAATGGATGTCATTTATTAATTAAAGATTAATTAATGTGAATGGTTAAGAATGATTAATCTATGTGATTAATTAAAAATTTATTTACTTAATGCAATTAAAGAATAACTAATCAAGGTAGATTAATTAAAATGGATGATTATTGTATGATAAATTAATTGGTTGTAATTAATTAAATAAGCAGGATTAAAAAGTAATTAACGTAATTGATTTAATTCAATTGTGGTTAATTAAATTAATTAGAGATGGTATGGTTGATTAACCTTGCTTATGGATGATGGGGTTATATTCAATGCCTAGAATTGATTGATATCTCTAATATGAAATGTTTGTGATATGGTATGTTTGGCTTGAACAGTGATAATATGGTTATCTATCGAGATGAACTGTTGTGTAAAGTGACATCTTGTATTTAAAGTTGAATTATAATTCGCTTAAAGAATATGGGTTAAGATGGTATTGTATTCGAAGAGACCGGAGTCGGGTATTAGCAAATACCCGAAACCACTTCGATTCTTTATAAATTGATATGTGAAATCAATAAGTTGGAATGGAATGATTTAAGTGAATTGGACTATTTAATCTAAGTTTTGGTACTTAGAAATTGATGTGTGAAATAAGTGATATCTATATCAAAATGTGAATTTGTAAATTGATTCGAGTTACCCCGGGTTTTAAATAAGCTTTGTGCATTAGTATCTCTTGTTAGATGGGTTTACTCACGCTGGTTTCCAGCCTGACCCGGGTGTTACTTTGATGTAATGCTCGGGTCAGACCGAGTATTACAGATTTTCAGGTAAGGACGTTCTGGAGCTCAGGAGACGAGCTGGATGGCAGGAACGTATAGAGTATTTCCGCTGCAGTATATTATTGTATTTCTGAGACATGATTACTGTATATATTCAGTGACTGTGGATATGTAAAACTCCGATGTATTAAAATGTAATCGACAGATATAGTAATCTTTTGAAAACTGTTATTATTTACTATTATATTTTATCCGCTGCGAATGTGAGATGTTGATGTTTCTGTTCTTCTTCTTCTACCTCTTCTTCATTTTCATAACTATCTGGAATTTTCGGCTTCGAAAATTTCGGGTCGTTACATACTTGATTACGCTCAAGTATTAATTACCTTTATTAACAAATGATTAAGTGCTAATTACCTTATTTCATTAATTAATTAAATAATCATTACTTTAATAATAAATAAATAATTATTATTTTTAAATACTTAATATAAGATTTAAAAACAATTTTAAAAAAGATTCTTAAGTAAAAACAATTTAAATTTGCGGAAAGCGTTTGTTTTCGTGAAGCGCATTTATAGCGAATATCGTTATAGGACATGCAATTTATAAAACTAGTTTTTATAATAATAACTTTAAAATCAATCTCTTTTATATGTTAACTATTTTATAAACTTAGTAAATGTTTTGGAAAAAAAATAAGGATTCTGAAACTAAATAAAGTTAGAAAACTTGAAATCTCATTTTAGAAATTTCAATAAAAAACATAATTTGTTTTCCAAGGAAATCTCTAGTCGCTTTAACAAGTTTAAATGCTAACTTTTAGTGTATACAACAACTTTAAGTGCTACCACTTTTAGCATACATTAATCAACACGTGTTCATGCATTTACAATACATAACAACAAGCCATAAACAAAAATCAAAACTTTCTAACTAATTCCAACTTTAGACTTCATTTGAAGTATATATTCGTCATGACATTCAAGCAAATATATACCAAACCCAAACATTATTATAAACCAATAACAACTAATTATATTCAACAATAACTAACAACTTAGTAAGGGTTGAAACTTTTCCAAAAAGAAATGAGTTTTTACTTACCCAAAAGCTTACTAACTTAAAGTACCTTCTACCAAAACTTGCATACGACTTAGGCCTTTTGCTTTTTCTTTAGTAAAACATGTTTTTAATGGCTTAAAGGTGGCTTTATGGTGTAGGGTTCGGCCATCAGAAGAAAAAGGAGGTGAGGGCTTGCTTTTGGGAAGAAAGGAGGTGTAAGGGTGGAAGGAAGTATTCCAAACAAGTTTTCATCAATTTAAAGTGTTAAAGTTAAGGTTATTAACTTTAGAGATTATCATGGTAGCCATAAAAGTATCAAGAGGGCATGGAGGAATCTTTAGAATGTGAAAATGAAATGAAGAAAATGAGAAAAAATTTAGTTTTACACAAAAGGTAATTAGTAAATTACCAAAATAGCCATATGTACCCTCCATAAAAGCTTGCCACCTCATCATGTTCTAGCACCTTCCTCCACCTCACCATGTCAATTCACGAAATTCTTATCCCCCTCTTCATCTCCATGAACCAACATGCATTTAAAACATTTGTACTTAATGTTTCCTTAAGTATCTTTTCCTTTTTCTTATTTTTAAATTAATGCATAAAAGGTCACATCATCTTATATAAACTTAAGTAAATAAATATGTATATATACACATGTAATATATAACTCTAACTTATATATAAATGTATGTGTTTGTTTATACAATAGAGTTTACAACATCTCTGACAACTTTTAGTCGACAAAAAGTTGGAAATTCAGAAAATGAATTCCGGTCACATTTTCGATTTTTCTTTGAACTAAACATTTTTTAACAAATTTTTAAAACTATTTAACCATCATTATATATTTTTTAAAAGAGTCTTATTATAATTATAAAACCAATATTTGACTATTTAAAATTAATTAAATACTCACAAATCAAAGCGATGAAATTCCAGGTCATTACAATATCGAAGCTCCAACATTTGATCTGATGGTGATAACGGCCAAGATCGGATCGACTATAGTTCATCAAGTGTTTGCTGGTAGAGGAAGCTCGGTGAACTTTCTGTTCAATCATGCTTTCATTAAGATGAGATTGAGTAAAAAGAATTAATTATCATGTAAGGGTTCAACGAAGAAGCAATATCTCCAATTGGATGTATCAACTTAACTATGCAGCTAGGAGATGAACTTCGCAGAGTTGTGTGGATCGAGAAGTTTGTGATTGTCGATGTTTACTCTGAATACAGTGCACTTTTGGGTCGATTGTCCCTGGATAATTTTACAATTGACTTGGCTGCATGGTGTTTAACTATGAGTTCCCAACTAATATGGAGTCGGAGTAGTGTAAGGAAACCAGAGTACCAAGAGATAGTGCTATGTTGCTGAGCTAAGAGGAACTTAGCATAAAGAGAAGGGAAAGAAGGCTTTCTACATCGAAACAAAAAATGCATAACAACTATTTCCTAAGCCTTAGCTTGGATATAATAGCAACCTGGTATGAAATTGTGGATCCATGGAAGGAGTAGGACGAGGCAAGTGCGGGATCACTAGAGCAAATGAAGAAATCTAGATAGATGAAGATGATCCTATAAAGGTTGTCAAGATTGGTTCTCATGTTTGTCTAAGAATGAAGAAAGAATTGACAGGGTTTTTGAGGGTGACCATGACATGGTCACGAGGACTCATTCTGATATGTGTGGCATTTTTCATGAAGTTGCGTGCCACACATTGATTATCAACCCAACTTCCCATCCTATGAAGCAATAAAGCAATAGTATGAAACTAGAGAGATCCACTAAACTAAAGAACTGGATAAGCTATTAACACATAACTTTATCCATAATCACTTTACGAGTGGTTCGCCAATCCCGTGATAGTTATGAAGTCGATTGAGAAGTGGTTGATGCACATCTATTATTCTAACTTTAATAAAGCATACCTAAAGAATTGCTTTTCACTTCTACAAATATACCAACTGGTTGATGGAACGACCAGTCATGAATTATTATCTATTCGATCGGCTAATTCTCTATCGATTTAGAAAATAGCCGATCAAATTTAAATTAAAAATAAACCGCAAGCACACGGCGTATAATGTTAGTACATTGCGAGTACGGGTCGATTCACAGGGAATTGTTTAGACTTTAAAATTTCTATTCAATTAAATTAAACCAAGATTTGAGAGTGTTAAGCTAAAAAAATTGTAAAAACTAACAAAAGCTAGAATGGATAAAAATATGAGAGTAGAAGGCAATTTAGAGATAAATCCACTCTCTTGATCTCATAAATCAACACAACATAAAATTATGATCTCTTTTTTTAGGTCATTAGTGAGTTTAATTGATGTGTTTATCATAAGTATGGAATATTTGTACTATTAATTAGCCCAATATAAACCATCGAACTATAACACACCCATTAAAGCACTTCTTAACTCTCATGAAAATTGCAATAAAATTGAAAATAAAATCTATTTTAAGCATGGCCCATTAACTATTGATTAGAAATATAGACCATCAAATTTTGATTCTAAATCTACTTCCATTACCAAAATCAATTAATTAAATGATGATGTAAATTGTGTTTATTTGAGTAAGAATAGCCTATATGCGATTAACATCATAGACTATCAAATTCATTAATAAACTTACATCAACATGCAACTTCCATTAAGCACAAAAAGAGAACATAAGTTATCAAAATGTTGATAAGAGAGCTTCATTACCCCTAAATTGAAGGGGTTTAGCCTCTCATATTTGTTATCACTTCAACAAATGTAGCATTCAACATGAAACAAAAACAAGAAGAAAATGCAAGCTTTGTAAAAAGAGAGCTAATTAAAATGAAATAAAAGCTATTCTACTTGCATAAATAAAAATATATAAACTGCTAACATGAAAGGAAAAAGCATGTAAATAAAAATAGAGCAAGACTTAAAATTGCATTAAGAAGAAAATTACATAAGAAGAAGAAAATGGCTACGTAGTCATGAAATAGAAAGAGAGCTTATATTTTATTTTTGAGCCTCAAACTAAACTAACTAAAATGGAGGCTCAAAGGAGGCTAAGAGAGAAGAGGGACCAATTACATGAACATATGGGGTATTTATACATGTTTGGAAACCCTAATCCATTTTTTGGGAACTACCCAAACTACCCTTGAGGAAGTATGGCCGCCAAGTTATCATTAGCATGAGATCATCCTCCATTTAAATGTGCATGTAACTTTAATGGTCATTAACATGTGCATTAGCTTCTAATTTGTACATCATGGTAAGTGGGTAGGTGGGGTCCTCCATGTTTCAAGGTTTGAATTATTTCCTTCTTCATTCCTTTGTTTCTTCTTGTGCATACATATTTTCCATGAAGCCATTTGTAATTTGAGTTCAAATTCCTACAAAATAACATAAAAATTTCCATGTAAATTTTCTCAAATTAATATATGCACAAAAACGATCATTTTGCCCCTATATGAAGATGAATATATGATGATTTGAAAATAATTGAAATTTTGGTTTAAACATGTTAAAATACCCAATATGATCATTTATTTAATATAATTAGATTATATATGGAAGTAAAAATATGCACATTTACGTGCACATAAAATACCCCCACACTTGTCTTTTTATTTGTCCTCGAATAAACTAAAACTAAGATAAATTCGTTTTCGTAGGAAGCATAATTGCATTGAGCGTATGCAACAAGCCGTTAAACCTCTAGGTGTCCCTAGTAGGACGAGTGTTGTCTCGTGAGGGTTTTCAGCAAACAATCCCCACAAAATCCAAATGCAACATGAAAGATTCCTAAATGCAAGATTTATTTACAAAGATATGGATGCAAGTTTTGAAAATATTTACAAATGAAGAATTTACTTTTAAATTGACACGAATAAGTTAAATATAAGTTTTGGTCATTATCAAGAAATTTAAGTCATTTTACTTGTTAAAATTTCCAATAAAAACTAAGTTATCATCACAAGTAAACTCTTGTTTGGCTAGTTGTTTCGGTTGATAACATAATGCAACTACGAAATAGATCCTTAGTTGATTATCGAAGTTTATCAAAGTGGTATTTCTATTTCTTTTGAATAAAAAATCGAATCAAATAAGTGAAAATAGTGCTCGGATTTCAATTTCTTACTCTCTCTTATTTGAAAATTTTATTAAGATTAACAATATTTACTTATGCCTAACTCAGAAAACTAAGGCCGGATATATCACCCGTGCACCGCCTTTCGGGCTTACATGAATGAAATACAGAGCGTGGCGAGTGAACACACAAATGTGTACAGTTATCAACTGTAGGAATTATTAATAAAAGAATTTTTATATACATACACCTAACTTAGATATACTGAGGCCAGATATACCGATCGTGCACTGCCTTTCGGCCTTACGTGAGAAGGGTACAGAGCATGGCGAGTGGACACACTTGCGTGTGAACACATGACTCTAGGTGTTTATAAAATATATACATATATACAAAAAAATTATATTTTTTGTTTTTTATTTTGTTTTTTTTGAACAGAGAGTTTTGCAAAATCATCTTAGCACCATTTAACTTAGAAGATAAAAAATATTATATCCATTTCTTTTAAGCCCACCACTTTTTTAGACAGATTTTCAATTAGGATATACTTCATAATTATCACCCATGAATCTTCTTATATACTAGTTAAACCATCGTTACTTGTAATCAAACTTTATTTTTATTTTTGTTGAGACAAACAATTTTTCAAAAATTCAATTTAATACCCAAAACCATATATTTATCCTAAAGCGTTTCTTTAAAAATAAACCAAAATGCTAAAAAGAAAATTTGTTTGGGAATTTTTCTTTTTTCTTTTTTTTAATTTTGGAAAGAAAATGCAAAAAATAAACCATGAAAAATAAAAAAATGAAGATGAGACTCCCTCTCACACTTGATTTTGACTGTGTCCACACAGTCAACCCAAGTGAAAGGAGAAAAATAAAATAAAAAAATGACCTATATTTACATGAAAATGAAAACATTATTATTTACAAGACATCAGAAAATATGCCGTTAAAGAGTAAATGAAACGGTCTTCCAAAGACCAATTCATTTGTTTCGTCAAGTATGAGAGACACAGCTTAAGCTTGGAAAACCAAACCATAAAAGATTTCGAATTTGAATGTTGATTTGGGAAAACGAATGTCGTTTTATTAAAAATCTTATGAGTTGTTTATTTTCGATGATTTTTGGGTTGATAAAACAATTGATTGAAGTTCAAGTTTATTTTCACCAAATTGAAATTCAAACTTATCATTGAAAATTTCTTCAAAATTATTGATTTCAAAATCAAAATGGTGATTTAAATCTTCCCTGTCAGAATTCAACAACTCATCTTCGAAAAGTCTAAAGAAATTATGTTCATTAAATTTGTCTTCCATTGTTGGATTATCAACAACTTCATTGCATATATCAAGTTCAAAATCCAAAGTTTTATTCAAATTTTCAAAATCGGAAAAAGGAAGATCGAATTTTAAATTTGATTCCACACTCTCAAAAGAATTGAAATCCAACTCAATTGCCATTTTTTCAACCACTTCATTAAGATTGTCATTTTCAATTTCAAAAGTTGTTACTTGAAAATCGTCAATTTTGGTAAAAGATGGATTATCATTTGACTCGTTACATGTTTGGATTTGATTTTGTTGCTCACGTTGTTTCATATAGGTTTCAAACAAGAAATCCATGTGATCATTTTAAATTTCTTCCATTTGCTCAACAAAATCAAATTTATAATTATTAATTTGAGGATTTTCAATTTGAATTTGTTGAGAACAAAAAAATTTCAGTGAACCATAGTCAAGAGTCTTCTCATTGCCAAAGTTATTTGAAAAGTGGTTCACATTTCCATTTTGAAATTTGTTTTGGAGTTCGAAGTTGTATTGGCATGAGTTATAATCGAAATCATTTGAACTTTGAAGTGAATTCAAATTTTGATTTTCTTGAAAACTTTGACTTGAGTAATTGCACAAATATGAATTACACAAATCATTTATCAATTGATATTGTTGTGTAGAGAGTTCAAGTAAAGATGAAATCGTTTCAATGCTATTTTCAAGATTTGAAGGTTGGTCATCATGTTGAAAATTTTGTTCAAAAGTCGAATTGTTTATACAATAGTTGTCATTAAAATATCCATAAGAATTTGATGTGAAATTATATGGATTATATTGATTTTCACAACTGTTGTAAAATTTCTGCGAGTAAGAAAACTCGGACATTTTAAGAATGTTTTTTTTCTTTTTTGGATTTTTTTGTAAAGGAAAA
This sequence comes from Allium fistulosum, assembly GCA_030737815.1. NCBI lineage: Eukaryota > Viridiplantae > Streptophyta > Magnoliopsida > Asparagales > Amaryllidaceae > Allium > Allium fistulosum. The sequence continues at coordinate 425,006,788 of CM060908.1, forward strand.
CTATTTACCAAAAGGAATTTATTTTTCAAAAGGGAAATCTGATTTGTTGTTGTTTTTTTTTGTTTTTCAAAATTTTTTTTTTGAAAAGATTTTATATATTTTTTGTGGATTTTTGCTTTTCTAAAAAAACTAACTCTAATTTTTTTTTGAATTTTTTGATTTTGATTGAAAATTTTCGAAAGAAAGGATTTAAAAAACTAAGTTAAGAAATATTTACAATTTTTTTTTAGTTTTGGATTTGATTTTTTTTAAATATGCATGAACTAATGCAACTAAATGAATGCAAGAGTTTTAATTACAAATTTTCTACCCTAAGTAGCTCCTAAACCAAAATTATATAATCATACTTTGTCTTAATTCAACAAGATAGTTCTCAGCCAGGTAACAGACAGGATTTATCGGTGCACCACGAATCACCGTAGCAATGCAGTCGAAGGTTTAAGTAGCTTCAGAGAAACAACCACTATAATATTTATGAACCACCGTAATATTTATAAATGGTTATTGCTCTGCCGTAGCCTAGACACCAAGAAATTAAATTGTCGAAAGAGGACAACTTGTCAATATACAATTAAGCGTTATCGATGTCTAACCGTTACTATTAGTCAAAATTCTAGGATGAGATGCAAAGCATAAATTAAACGTGTATTAACAGTGCAAATCCGAATGGATTTTTTTGTTTTTAAATTTTTTTAAAATGAAAGCAACCAATAATGCAAGGCAAATAAAAACAAGGGATAAAGGGCACGATACCAGAGCGTGCAGACTTTATTAGCAATTTATTTTAAAAGTAGCAAACAATTTTTTTTATAAGCAAGCAATTTATTTTTAGCAATCACTTCTGCCTTTGAATTTCTGCTTCTGCAACCTGAAACTAAAAACAAGATATATATAATTTTTTAGTTTTTTATATGTTTATCAAAGAAGAAAACAAAACAAGTGAAAACAAATCAAATGAAAACAAAACAAATGAAACAAATTGAAATTTTTTTAATAAGAGGATTTTAAACAAAAGAAAACTAAAGGATTTAAAATAATAAAAAAACTAATTAACTTAGCCCTACAAGCTAAGATTCTCGGCCCACCAAAAACGAAAAGAACAAACTTATTCTCCCCAAAATTAACAAACGAGATTCACACCCATTTTTCTCTCGTCCAAACCAAATGAAACGGCAGAAAAAAGAAAATTTTCTTTTCAATCCTCAGCACACAATTAACAAGCAAATTCCAAATAGGAGTTCTTCGGTCCGCGTTGGTCATTCGAGATTGACGACAGTGGGTATTTGGATTTGGCGATTTAAGGTGCTGGAGGCTATCGAATTGGATGAGGTTGTTTAGTTTGGGTGTGGCGATCGATTGGTTCACGATTTTAGGTGGAGGAGATTGTTGGGGATTTGGGTAAAGGCGGACGATTGCAGTGGTGGTGATTTCGTTTGCAGTTCGTGTTAGAAGTTGAGTATGTTTTAATTGGTCAATCATGTGTGCCTAATAATTAGCGTAAGTATTGGTCTTTCCTAGTTTGTAGGTCAAGTAATTAGTTAGTGGTTTAGTGTCTTAGGTCTATTTAAGTACTCGTATCTCTTTTGTTTATGTAAGAAATAACAATGTAGTTCTTTTGAGTTTTACCGTTTAACCTCTCTTTTCTTCTCTGTCAAAATTCTAACATGGTATCAGAGAAAGGTAAAAGAGAGGATGAGAGAGAGAATAGAGAGCCCCAGTTAAAAAAAAACTGGTGCCATAAAAGTTCATATTTTTCTAGCTCAAAAATGTTTATGCTCAATAATTCGATTCTTCCTCCGCACAAAATAATTTCATTCACCAAAATAAAAGGATCAACGTCCTGCCGCTTCCATCGAACTGCGCTACCATCTGAAAGCTCGGATCTGTCACGAGCTTGACTGCTGCCGAGAGATGCTTTCAGAACTGTTGCGAAGTTTAAGCGCTGCTGCCTGATGATTCAGATCTAGAAGGAGATGGGTCGCCGTCGGAGTTTGGTGTCGTTGCAATTTATTAAAAATTATGAGAGGTCAGTGTGGTTGTTGTTGTGTTTGATTTGATGATGAAGTGATTAGCAAGGAGAATGGAGAATGTTTAAAGTGGTGATTAGCAATGAAGTGGTGATTCCAATGAAGTGTGAAGGGAAGTTTGCACTGTCAGTGCTTGGTGATCAGGTGGAAAGATGGTGTTGTTTAGTAATGGAGAATTTTTGTGCATAGCAGTTTGATGTGGTTCATAGGACAATTTGGTTACTGGAGGTAAATGATGAGCTATAGCGGTGGAGCTGCTGTGGGTAGATGAAGCTGAGGTAGTGCAGTGCTTGTTTTGTAGAGGAGGACAGTTTAAATGAGCACAGTTTGAACGATCTGAAGTGAGTTGTATTGTAGTTTGAATGAAGTGTGAAATTGGCAGTATGTTGTAGTAGATGACAAGTTAGAGAAAGCACTGGAGAAGTGTGGTAATGCAACTTCTGTGTGTGAACAGGTAGGGTAAGTTGATGAGGTAGAGGAGGTTCTCTGGTGGGTTATTGTGATGTTTCTTGGTGATTGTGGATGATGATGGAATTGGTGGATGATGTAGAGGTATGGTCTGACAGTGTGATTAATGGGTGGTTGATGAAGAAAATGGAGAGGCAGAGGTCTGGGATGGCAGTTTGATGTATAGGCAGGGAAATTGGCTCTGAAATGAATGGGTTGTTGCTTGTTCTGGTGGTGTGACAATATGCAATGGAATTGAATTGACAGCAGTTTTTGTAGAACCGGGCAGAGGCAGTAAATTGTGGATAATGATATGGTTTGTGAAGTATGGTTTGATGAAGTTGATGGCCAAGGAGGGACAGAACTGAAGGCAGCTTATGATAGTGTTGCAGTGGTGAATGTAGATGATGGTTGGTGGGTGGAAACAAGTTGATATGCAAAAGGAAATGTTTGTTGTTCGTTGTTTGGAGACGTGGTATATGCAGTTGGTGTAATGTGTTGTATTGTAGAGGATGGATGTGGAGGTAGTTGACGGTTTAAAATAGGAGGGAATGATGAAGTAGCAGTTTGCAAGGCTGCTGATATTATAGGTGATTGTTTGATATAATGCTAGAAAGAAAACCTTTTTTCATTTAGTTTTAAATGATTCAGTATGGGGAGCTGCGCTTGGTTGGCTTGCAAAGAACTCAAGGTATGTAAATTGTGTAGGAGTTTGAAATGGAGTTTGAAGTGACTGGGGAGGTTTCTGTGTGGTTGAGTAGATGATTTCAGGTTTTGTTGGCAGAAGTGTGAATTGGTGTATGTACTGGGTGAGATGAATTTGATTGAAGATGTAGCCTGGTTGTTGACGTGCTAAGTAGTGAATGAATGAGGGACTGTGTTTTGGAGTATTGCTGGAAAAACTTGAAGTAAAAGTAGAAGGATGTTGTGAAGATTGAACATGAAATGAGTAGTGGTAGGTGCTGGAAGTTGACAGTAGTGAAGAAGTGGCTGTGATGTAGATTGATTGGGAGGAAGGTGCAGTTGTGGAATGGTGGAAATGGAATTGGTGAACAGCAATTATACAGTGAAGGGAGAAGCAGTTTTGTGATTGAAGTGTTCGATGTGAAGTGGGAGGCAATGGTGTGAAGTGGTTATGCAGTGCTTTCGAAGTTGCTGAGTGTTTGAACAGTGAACCAGAGTGGTGATGTAGATGTGAAGACGACGAAGAGTAGAACGTCAGTTATGAGGTTGGACAATATGTGGAGTGCTCAAAAGGAACTGTTTGAAGATATGTCTATAAGAAGATAGGCAAGTCTACACGTGAAGTAGGCTGAGTGAGAAAACTTGGTTTTGTGTCATGCAACAAGTAAGTAAGAAGAGCTGCGGTTCTCACTTGTTGGGGAGATGATAGATGCAGCGGTATCAGGGAATGACCCGAATGGAGAGGTCGATGGATCCCAAGTGAAAAACCAAGAGTATTTGTTGATGGTTAAAGTACCAATCAACGTGAAACAGTTGAGCATGCCTAACCAGGTAGAGATGAGATTTGTGATCGAGTTCGTCTATACAAGACGATGAAGAAATTGAGAAGCGCAGTTCATTGCTTTGTAAACTGGATGTTAGCACATCTAGTTTAAGGGAGGGTGTTAGAAGTTGAGTATGTTTTAATTGGTCAATCATGTGTGCCTAATAATTAGCGTAAGTATTGGTCTTTCCTAGTTTGTAGGTCAAGTAATTAGTTAGTGGTTTAGTGTCTTAGGTCTATTTAAGTACTCGTATCTCTTTTGTTTATGTAAGAAATAACAATGTAGTTCTTTTGAGTTTTACCGTTTAACCTCTCTTTTCTTCTCTGTCAAAATTCTAACAGTTCGACTGTGGGTTTGTTCAGGTGGCAGTGTGCAAACAATTGTAGTGTGGGATTCTTTTGTTTCGATTTTTGTTTGGTCGCGTTTTTTGTTTGGATGTGGGATTTTTCGTTGCAGACAATTGCAGTGAAGTATGGTTGTTCGTTTATGGCAATGAGTAAGCAGTTTTGTGAAGTTTGTATGCAAATCAAGGTGGATTGCTTGGTGAATGGCGGTGAGGCAATGTGACAGTGAGTAAAGTAGAGATGTTTGTTACAGGTTTTCAGTGTAGTTGGTTGAAGTCGTTGGTGATATTACTGGGGGGAAATTGTTTATGAAAATGGATTGATGAATGATGTGCATAGTTGAAGCCGAAGGTTGTGAAGTATGATGTGCACAGAGGAAGAACTGTGTAAAAGATTTTAAAGTGCATAGTCAGGGTGATGTGCAGGGGGCGTTAGTCGAGTTGTTGCTGGTGGTTCGAAGCAAGTGGCCAGTGGTTTTGGAAGGTAGGGTATTTGATGTTTTTTATTATAAAGGATTGTGTTGAAATTTTGTTAATGGCAGGTGGATGTGAGTAGTTGTGGCAGAGATGAATTGTATGGTTTGTAGGGGTTGTGCAAGCAACTGGTGGTTAGAAGAATGAACTAGTGGTGGGAATGAAATTATGGATGTGGAAGGTTGGGCAATTGCAGTGGTTAGTAGCAGAGAATTGGTTGATGATGGTGTCAGGCTGATGTATGTAACAGCTTGTTTGCTGTGGTGTGTTTACTGTAGTTTGAGGTGTGTTGAGTATGTTGATGTGTAGTGTGTAGCAGTTTTGGCAAGTTGGTTTGATTTGCAGTATGTTGTAAGGTATTTTGATGAATGGTGGTGCTGTCTCTATGAATGCAAGCAATGTGGTAATGTAGTTGGTGGTAGATAGTTGTTGAATGAAGTGATCTTTGATGTGGTGATACAGGGTAATGACCAGAGGCTGTTTTGACCAGAGGATGTAGTAGGGTTGTGACCATAGGATGTAGTAGGGTTGAAATGATGTGGTTGATGTAGCAACTGTTTTGACCAGAGGCACAGTTGTGAGATGGAGCAGTTTCTCTGATGATGTATGGAGTATAGGCAGTATATGGATGTGCACAATGTATCAGTGGGTGGTTATGTGACAGAAGTGGGTAAGGGCTGATGGTTGTATGATATGTGAAGAAAATGCATTGGCAAGTGGTAGTGATTGAGAAGGGTTGTTGTTATCGCAAGAAGAAATTTGTATGGAGGTTTGTGACAGTTTTGGTCAGGGGGTTTTATGCAGGGATGTTGAGAAGTATGGAAGTTGATGGAGGCAAGTGCTGCTGTTGGAGATAGAGGAGAGTTGAACTATTAAACAGAGATGATGAGATTGAAGTTCACAGGGACGTAGCATGCTACAAGCACAGTTGCACAGTGAAGTGCATAGTGGTGTGGTAAATCAGGCAGTTTTTGAAATTGTAATTGAAAATGTAAATAGAAAAGTGTAAATGTAATTGAAAATGAAATAAAATAAAATAAAATTTCTTTTTCAAATGTAATTGTGTGTGTGTGTTTAAAATATGCAAATGCAAATAAAACTAGAACAACAACAAGCACACAAATCAAATCACACAACAAACATACACAAATTTTTTTTAGATGCAACTTAGCACACAAAACAAACACACAATAAAATCAAACAAAGAAAAATAATTTGAAGAATATAAAATTGAATCAAATCAATTCCTCGGCAACGGCGCCAAAAACTTATTCGATTGACTAATTCTTTATCGATTTATAAAATAGCCGATCAAATTTAAATTAAAAATTAACTGCAAGCGCATGGCGTACAATGTTAGTACGTGGCGAGTACGAGTCGATCCACATGGAATTGTTTAGACTTTAAAATTTCTATTCAATCAAATTAAACCAAGATTTGAGAGTGTTAAGCTAAAAAAATTGTAAAAACTAACAAAAGCTAGAATGATTAAAAATATGAGAGTAGAAGGCAATTTAGAGATAAATCCACTCTCTTGATCACATAAATCAACACAACATGAAATTATGATCTCTTTTTTTGGCCATTGATGAGTTTAATTGATGTTTTTATCATAAGTATGGAATATTTGTGCTATTAATGAGCCCAATATAAACCATCAAATTATAACACACCCACTAAACCACTTCTTAACTCTCATGAAAATTGCAGTGAAATTGAAAATAAAATCTATTTTAAGCATGGCCTATTAACTATTGATTAGAAATATAGACCATCAAATTTTGATTCTACATCCACTTCTATTACCAAAATCAATTAATTATATGATGATGTAAATTGTGTTATTTGAGTAAGAATAGCCTATATGTGATTCACATCATAGACTATCAAATTCATTAATAAACTTACATCAACATGCAACTTCCATTAAGCACAAAAGGAGAACATAAGTTATTAAAATGTTGAATCTACATGATAAGAGAGCTTCATTACCCCTAAATTGAAAGGGTTTAGCATCTCATATTTATTATCACTTCAACAAATGTAGCATTCAACATGAAATAAAAACAAAAAGAAAATGCAAGCTAAGTAAAAAGAGAGCTAATTAAAATGAAATAAAAGCTATTCTACTTGCATAAATAAAAAGATGTACACTCCTAACATGAAAGGAAAAAGCATGTAAATAAAAAAAGAGCAAGAATTAAAATTGCATTAAGAAGAAAATTACATAAGAAGAAGAAAATGGCTTAGTAGCCATGAAATAGAAAGAGAGCTTATATTTTATTTTTGAGCCTCAAACTAAACTAACTAAAATGGAGGCTCAAAGGAGGCTAAGAGAGAAGAGGGACTAATTACATGAACATATGGGGTATTTATACATGTTTGGAAACCCTAATCCATTTTTTGGGAACTACCCAAACTACCCTTGAAGAAGTGTGGCCACCAAGTTATCATTAGCATGAGATAATCCTTCATTGAAATGTGCATGTAACTTTAGTGGCCATTAGCACGTGCATTAGTTCCTAATTTGTACATCACGGTAAATGGGTAGGTGGGGTCCTCCATGTTTCATGGTTTGAATTATTTCATCTTCATTCCTTTGTTTCTTCTAGTGCATGCATATTTTTCATGAAGCCACTTGTAATTTAAGTTCAAATTCCTACAAAATGACATAAAAATTTCCAAATAAATTTTCTCAAATTAATATATGCATAAAAATGATCATTTTGCCCATATATAAAGATGAATATATGATGGTTTGAAAATAATGGATATTTTAGTTTAAACATGTTAAAATACCCAATATGATTATTTATTTAATTTAATTAGATTAAATATGGAAGTAAAAATATGCACACGTACATCCACATCGTTATCTTTTATGGATTCTTATTTCCTCTACAATCAAATTACAATGCACACACAAAATCAAGAGCATATAAGTATTATCATAGATTTAGGACTGCATTGCTATAAGGTGATTTCATTCAGTCAGAAGAATGTTGGAGCTAGTTACCAACAATTGATTAACAAGATTTTTTTGAAACAAATCGGAAAAATGATGGAGGTGTATGTGGACAATATGATAGTAAAGTCATGGATATTAGTTTACAACATAAACACCTATAAGAGATGTTTGATGTACTCTAAAAGTATAGAATGAAGTTGAATCCACTAAAGTGTTCTTGAAAGTACCATCGAAAGGGTTTATTGTGAACTCTATGAGCATTAAAGTTAATCCAAAGTAGACCAAAGCATTGAAACAAGTCGCAGCCCTAAGGACAAGGATGGAAATATAGAGCTTGAATATAAAGGTTATTGCTTTGAGTAGGTACATCTTGAAAGAAACTGACAAGTATGTACCATTCTTCGATGCCCTTAGAAAAGAATAAGGGGAAGTTCCAACAGACTATTGAGTTCTAAGTTACATTTCATTAATTGTTGGAATATCTTATAAAACCACCTATATTACTAAAGCCTTTGGATGGAGAAGACCTACATATCTACTTGTCAATGTCTACTCATGCATTGGGTGCAACATTGGTGCATGAGGAAGCAAAGATCCAAATGTTTGTATATTATATCAACAAGTTATTTACAAGTGCAGAAAAGCATTATCTTATGTTGGGGAAGCTGGCCTACTACTTACAAATAGCATCAAGGAAGTTACGACTTTAAGCTTATCTAATAAGGGTGTTTATTGATCAACTCCTTAGACATGTATTACATTTCCTTGAGACATCGAGATGATTATTAAAGTGGAATGTAGAGATGAACTATTTATGATATTTTTCATCTCAGAAACACCCAAGTACTTTTTATGTAGTAATCACGACGTTGGACGCTTTCATGATCATGAATCAACAAACTTAAGTGATATTAATATTTCCTTTTAAGAGGAGTAATTATGTCGCTTTAACGCTTACACAAATATGAGGGGAAATGTTTAAAATATAAAAGGTGGTCCAATAAATCTACCATGGATTAAGCGCTGATATAATTAAACAATAAATTTAAGTGTTGAAAGTAATAAAAAGAACACAGAAAATTTACGTGATTCAGATATTAGTGAATCCTATGTCCATGGGTGAAATGACTTATTCCTTCTCTCTTGATGCTTAGTACAAAAATGGTAGAGAGTACCACTTTCAATATGTATGTCCCAAAGTGAGTAATGTCCAAAATCCCCCTTTCTGCTACAATGCCTTATTCATTTATAGTACATAGGGATTCACGGGGATTGCCAACGTCATCATTCCGCTCCTTTGATTTATACCATTGGATTGTGAAACATGTCAAACATCCAACTCACTTATTTGGTATGCATATATTGCTAACGTGGCCTTCGGTGGGAAATTGTGATTTGAGTGATTGGATTTTGAACTATGGTAGGAAGCTTGAAATTGAAGCGGGAATTTTGGAATTGAGGCGGAAAAACCCAAATTTGAATAGATTGTGCATTTCTGACTTTAAAAAGCAACATGCCCATGGACTGCACATATGTGTGGATGAAGCTGCAATGAGATGCTATCATTCTTTTCAGGAAGAGCTATATCATTATCAGCACTTTAAAACTTCACTTTACTTTGTTAAGGGTTGTACCTTGATTATGCACGGGGTAGTGATGCCATATAGCCTTTGAACCGCACCAACACTACTTAGGCTGTACTGCACTGTCTAATCTGCAATATTAGCATAACACGATATTGGGAATGATTTGAGTTGCATGGCTTAGTAGAAGAGATTGAGCTTCTGTTTTGGAGGGTGATGCGTGAACCTGTTCTGAGCTGCTCTCAACATTGGAGGACTGCGCCATCGCCTTTGTTCTTGAGCCAGATTTAATGATCTTGGGGATTAAGTTGGGGCCTCTTGGTTTGCCTTTGAGGAATGAGGTTTGGCTCTTGGTCGCATATCAGTCTTTTCCAATCGCCTTATCCCTCAAGTCATTCATGTTTGTGGGTAGTATTTTCTAAGGATTGCGACGCTGTTGTATCACATCAAGATGGTGGCGCATTCCTTGCAGCATTTTGATATCAAATTGCGGCACAGACCTGCCACTTTAGATGTTAGTTTAAGATTGCAGTGCATTCTCGTTCACATACAATCGCTTAAGGGGCCACAATTTCATAATATTAGGATTGCTTTTTGGTCATAATACAACCTTCATTTCTCGTTGTTACTTAGAGATTGTGCCTTGGTTCCAACCTATTAATGCTTACTTTATGGGGTCGTAGCATAACCTTCAAATTTAGTACATGGAAGCTGTGCCATAGTTCTACCTATTGAAGTGGGTGTTAGATCCGCAGATCAGATTCTACTCTTTGTGGCTATTTTAGGTTTCTGATGTAGTATTTTAGTATCGAAGCTATATTGATGGAAAGCACGGTCTTTACGCTATATCACCGTCCTTAAGGCTTTGGCGTAGTATTACTGGATCTTCTTCTTGCATCCCTTGCATAGTCCAAGTTCTATTTTGGAAGCAGTTCCTATGGCTCAGTTTTTACATTAATTTCACTTTGATAACGTTTGGAAAATATGGGTGTAACATGAACCAATATGAGATTACTTATTATCCAGATAGGCAATTAATGGATAGACATTGGTGGTTTCATTGTAGAATTTACTATCTAGGATGATGAAGTAGAGGAAGAGATAATCAAACGATCTCAGTGGAAACTATATGTGGATGGTGCATCCATTGACTACAATTTTAGAGCAGGAGTAGTCTTGATAACACCAAAAGGTCGGAGGGAATTGTTATGCATTGAAACTTGAGTTCCATGTTACGAATAATAAAGCAGAGTACGAGCACTAATAATATGATTAAATATAAAGAAGAAATTGGGTGTATTGTCACTACAAATATTTAGCAACCCCTAGTTGTTCATATGTTAAGTCAAGAGAGAATTTCAAGCTAAGGGTGCATGATTGGCCCTTACTTATCAAAAGTGTTGGAACTACTGAATAGTATTGAGAACTACACAATTACTCACATCCTGGAATGGAAAATACGAGTGTAGATTCCTTGGCTAAGTTGGCTAGCTCTGGAGGTGCCCAATTATCGAGAATCATTCTAGTATATGGGTTGAAGGCTTTGAGTGTTATCCGTGAGTTTTCACAAGTGATGATTCAATGATATTGGACTTCAAAATGATGAATAAATGGAAGCTAGAGTCAAGAGGGATCGAGTACAAATCGTAACAAAAAAAGAGATATGCTAAGTCAATGGATCAGTACCGATCCACTAAATTTCTTCATTAGTCATCATTCTTAATGAATATGTGGAAGGACATAGTTTAGAAACTTCAAATAAGGATTACCACTTGAAGAACAAAGATACATCGAGTAAAACAAAGGAAGAGAATCAAATCCATGAATTGGTAAGATTTATGGATGGATTAGTACCGATCCATAAATATAGTCATATTTGACCTTTTCTTCCTCTTTGACCTTTGGATTTTTTTTAACAGTTTCTAATGGACTAGCAATGAACGTTGATAACTTTAAAGCCCAGTAATATTCTAATACAACTATTAATATGGTTCCATATGCAACAGAAAAAGGATCTTGAAAATTTGGCATAGCATGTATAAATACAGGTCTAATACAAATATAAATATGGGTCCACATACAACTATAAATATGGTCATTATAATTTTTGATTGAATTTGTAGATTGTAATTATATTTACTTTTAGATCTAGTGGTCATAAAACAATAAAACATCATTAAAGCGGACGTAGGCATAGTAGAACCACTATAAACTTTTAGGTCATACTTTTCCTTTCTTACTCTTTATATATTTGCATATATTCATGGATTTTCTATTATTTGATTGCAATAAATACTTATAACTGTCAAATTGCCAGAATCGAATAATACGCTCTTCATAAATCACAGCCAAAGATTACAGACATCATTTTTGGCTCTACATGGCTTTTTAGGGGTGTTTGACCAGTTTATTTACTAAAATTTTCTAGTGCTTTCGCTGAGAACTTTGAAGATCAAGCTAGATCTCTTATACTACTTAGATTTGAATATTATTTAAAAGGAGATCAGATCAAATGAGAACTAAGAAGAATTTGCATAAGCAAGTTAGAGAGGTGGATGTTGAATGAAGCATTGGAAATCAAATTGTTAGCGACATAATTATGCCACCTCCACCAAATCTTGCTACTAGAGAGGAATTGGAAGGAATGATAGTTAGAGTCAACCAATGGATGGATGCAACACAATGGACATTGATGGAAGAGTTGGCTAGATAATTTTACATGAGGTGGAAATCCCCTCAAGGAGAAGGATCTACCAATGGAGATTGTGAAGGACGAAGGAATTCTCCAACTAGATCTGGTGAATGAAGTTTGATGGTGTGGCATGGAATGAATCATGATAGATTTGGAAAGGGAAATGTTAGAGGAAACAAAATACATAAAGCAAATTCTCTAGGTAGATCGATAGGTACTGATCCATCATTGATCGGTACTAATCGGTCCTAAGGTGGCAATGTTTAAATTATAGTGCTGACAGAAGTAAGGATCTTGAATTTAGCCTTATTGAAGGTAGAAATAGAAGGAATGCTGATGGAAGTGCTTGTGGAAGAGATGAATCTCTAGGATGGGGGTCTGCAAAGACAATGTGAAATGACTAAGAGGCTAAGACGAATAGGCTCCCAGGAGATAGTGAGACATAGGCATCAGTCTGCTAGCCGTGAGCGCTTGACAAGTGACCATCATGTTTATTTGCAAGACCGGGCACATAGTGATGCAACTGGTGATCGACGTCAAAGGTGGAATGAAGGATGATGAAATTTGGAGGTAGCCTCTAGTCGAAATCTGTTCGTTCGCTATAAGGAAAATGCTCTAAAGAAAGAATAGTGAGGCTGATTGTAGATGTTTCCCTTTGTTTCTTAAAGGACCAACGACCTTGAGATTTGCAGGCTTAAAGTGGGATCCATTAGGTCTTACAATTAATTGGCCAATAAGTTGTTGAGCTAATTCAAGGTGCACTATGTATAAGATAAGGATGCAATTTTGATAGCTAACCTGAAGTAGAGAACAGTAGAATCATCAAAATGGTACTTGAAGAGATTTATTATTGCTGTCATGGATGTGAGGAATCTATAGGAAAATATTGTGCTGATGGCTTTGGTTGGTGGAGTCAGTGAAGATTTTGACTTTGGGAAGTGGCTTACTATTGAGAAGCTGACCATATTGAAGGATTTCTATGGAAAGCCACACCAATTTCTATGCTTGGAAAATGTAAAATTAAAGGAAATAGTGAACGTTGTATGGCTAACATAACTAACTAGTTCGGTAAAAGTAATGATGCCTTAAAGAAAGACGGTAATATTGGGTATGAAAACAAAAACACTAAAAGGAAACATAACCAATTTGGGGGAAAGAAGGAAGACCCTGAAAAACGTTTTCGGTTTGCGTGGAATGGGAAATATGTAGAGTTGAAAAATTCCATGGAAAAAATTTACCAAGCAACCTAAAACACGGTCAACCCAAAACACGATTAGGTATAGAAAGTTAGTTACGAATGAAGCAATGGCGGAAGAATAAAGAATCGGGAAGCATTATCGCTTCCATAAGATACATAGACGCAATACTAATGAGTGAACTTAAAAGATATGATTAAGGAGCTAATAAGGAAAAAGCAACTAATTCGATATATGAAAACCACGCTAGAAAGGAGACAAAAAATAATCAACCACCGAGGCAGCCACCTCAAGTTGATGGAGAAGGAATAGATCATGCTAGACTTGCTCAGATGGAGGTTATCCAATTATATATACGATTTTAGGAGGTTTACATCCTACTGGGAAGATTTGGAATGAGATGGAATGATGCGGGAGTTTCTTGCAGCATACCTCATAAGAGGCATGTTAGGCTATCGAGGGTGGTACTCCTGTAAAGAAATTGAAGAGAATGGACGATGATATAATTTTCTAGAATATATATGAAAATGGGGTTGATGTAACGACCTTCGATCTGATCGTGATAACAGTAGCTATAACAGTAGATACTGGACTAGCTATTGTTTATTGAGTGCTGATTGATAACAGAAGCTCGATGAACATATTATTCAAGCAAAGCGTTTGTAGTGATGAGATTGAATGAGAAGGATTTTCTACCTTATAATGCGCGCTTATATGGATTTAATGGAGAGGCAACATCTCCATTTGGTTGTTTTAATTTAGCTGCTCAATTAGGAGATAATCCCACAAGGCCGTGTAGGTTAAAAAGTATGTTATGGTGGATGGATACTTTTCCTACAATTCTTTTTTAGGCAGACCGACTCTAGATGATTTTAAAATTATCTTAGCTTCATGGTGTTTGACTATGAAGTTCTTATTGGATAATGGAATTGGAACAATTAAAGGAAACCAAAGTACCGAAACAGAATACTACGTTATGGAGCTTAGGGAAGTGAGACATAGAGTAAAGGAAAAGAATGTAGAGAAGGCTCTTTGCATAACATCACAAAAATGCATAGCAATTACAGCCTAAGCCTTGACTAGGTCCTATAACAATAAGTATGAAGCTACATACCCATGGAAAGTGTCGGATGAAGCAGGGGTAGAACTGAAAGAACTAATAGATGAAATCTAGGTTGATGAGGATGATCCTACAACGGTATTCAAGGTTATTTATTAGACTAATCTAAGAATAAAGAAGGAATTGAAGGGGATTTTGAGGCTGAACCATGATGCGTTTGCATGGACTCATTCTGATATATGCTTGGTTTCACCTGAAGTTTACCATCATGCATTAAGTATCAACAGTTTCCCTTCCATGAAGTAGAAAATGATGTAGTATGGAACCAGAGAGATATGTTGCACTAAAAGAGGAAGTGGATACGTTGTTAGCAAGAAACTTTATCCCTTAAACACTCTACTCTGATTGAATAGCTAATGTTATGATGGTTAGGAAGCCATATGGAAAGTGGCAGACATACATCGATTATTTTGAGCTGAATAAAGCAGACTTGAAGGATTGCTTTCCGTTTCCATGGATAGACAAACTCATTGTGATAACCTGGATTTTTGGACATCTGTTAATTGATAATTAACTGATTGAATTAGTAGAAATACTGATTTATAAGTGGAACAAATAAATTCTCAAGGGATATTTAAAGTTAAATTGAATATTTTTAAAATACATAAGATAAATATAATTAGTAAATGTATAAATATAAAACATGAAACATAAATAAATATAAAACTTATAGAAAATATAATATAAAAACATAAATACATGCATTTAACAAGTGTAAGCTAAGTATAACATGCAAATTACAAGTGTCAAATTTAATTATTTTCTTCATTCTTTTTAATGATTTAGAGAAACCAAGGCTATACATTCTTATATATTCATCTCTACTCTTTCTCTTTTCATTTTCCTTTCATCTTTTAAAAATCTGAGAAGCCAAAACCAGAAAAATAAAACAACCAAGAAAAATCAAAACTCCTTTCAAATTTCAACTGAGCTAAAGCTTCAAGTAGATTCAAGTTCATCTCAACATAAAGTAAATCAAGCTTCAGTTCAAAATCAAGTTCCAGATCAAAGAAAAGGCTCTGTTTCTCTGCTTATCAAAATTCTATGAGTAAACACTTTAAAAAAAACTAAATCTGTGTTTATACTTTGATGCATGTGCTAAATTGTGAAGTAATGTTGTAAATATGATTTGCATGGATGTGTTTTACCTTGAATATAGTTGAGTTACTTTGTATATTTATATGCATGTCTGTGTATATGTATATACCCACCTCTGTTATATTCAACAGACTCTAGAACAACCTAAATAAATTTATATCTTCCCACCTAGTCAATTTTAAGCTATGATCATTGAAGAGAAAATGATTGTATGGATTTAACATCATTTTTAAAATTAATTTCAAGTATATATGTTGAGTATTTATTTCAAAAATGAGAAATTACATTAACGATCTAATATAAGTCAGAAATCGATCATCTTGAATTCAAGTTTTGATTATAGAATCTAATTCGTATTGAAAAATGGTGATTTTTGATAATCATATCTTCATTTTTAAGTTTGTAAATGTTGAGATTTCTCGAGTTGATCGGTATTTTCATTTTCATCGATTTACGGCGATCGGGAAGTGGTTGAGCGTCGCTATTGACGCTGAAGGTAGCTCGTGTGGCGTGGAGCAAGGGAAAAATGGTCGCAGAGTTTATCGATCATTGGAGCGGCTTGGAGACGGCGAAGTAGGGTTTGTCGACAGTTTTGGGTCGATGATGTTTCAGAGGTTCAAGTGACGACGTGGATGAATCAGAGACGTTTGGTGGTGGGGGAATCGAAGCGTGATGTCGTGACGCAGCTCTGGGGTGATCGACGGGGTTTCTGGCGATCAGAGACGGTGGCGCGAGGTGATTGTTGGTGATCAGGTTCATTCCAGTAGTGTTCGATTTTGCTCATTTTCGATTTTGGAGGTCGTTCGAGGGTCTGGTGGTCAGAATCGAGGGAGGAGGTCGAAGTCGATTTGCCGGCGATGGCAACGATGGTCGGAGCGTCGGCGTTTGCGTGTGCATGTGCACGTGTGTCCATTTGTATCTGATGTTTGCTGTGTTGATTAGAGCATCGCGGAAGAAGGAGTTTTGCCCGAAGTCGTACGCGAGTTTATCGAAGGGAAGTAGATGAGAGGTTTGGCTCGAGATTGGCTCGGGGGATTTTTGTTTGGGCTCGGGTTTTCTTTGTATGTTAACCAAGTTTTAGAAAACAAAAGAATGATTTAACCAAGTTTCCAAAGCAAATATTAAACAAGTTTCAAGCAAAAGTATTTATCAAGTTATCAAGCAAGTTTCAAGGATTAAAATTTTTAAGTTAAAGGTTTTTAAGATTAATTGATTTGTTTTGAATAATTATATATTAGGTTAATTAATTAAATTAATTCCTAAGTGTTTTCAAATGAAATTTAATAATGTAGTTAAGTAAATGATTAAGATAAATGGATTATCTTTAATTAATTAGGGTCTTAAGTAATTAAAGGATAATTAATTAATGTTTAAAGGATAATTAATTAATGATTAAAGAATAATTAATTTCAATAATTAATTAAATGGTTTAATTAATGTTAATTAAGCAGGATTTATAAAAGTAATTAATTTACTTTGTGTTAATTAAATTAATTAGAAATGGACTAATTAATCTTGCTTATGGATACTTAAATTGTATTGAATGTTTGGATTAATTAATATCTCTAGTCTGATAAATTATGATGCTCTGTGATATGAAATGGGTTGAACTGTGATAATGTAAGTTATCGACCTATGATGAATTGCTGTGTGAATATGTTGTTCTGAAGTTTAATTGAATTATTTAACTTAAACAACTTGGCTTAAAAAGATGGTATTGAATTCGAAGAGACCGGGATCGGATATCAGCAATATCCGGAACCACTTCGATTAGTAATCTATAATTCTTTATAGATTTGATTATGGAATCAAATGGGCTGGCATGGAATAAATTAAGTAACTGGACCATTGGAACTAAGAAACGGTACTTAGATATTATTTTGTGAAATAAGTGTTTGACTATAACAAGATAAGAACTCATAGTGATGGACGAGTTACCCTGGTTTCAAAGAAGCTTTATAACTAAGTATTTCAAATTAAATGGGTTTTACTCACGCTGGTTTACAGCCTGACTCGGGTGTTACTTTATTGTAATGCTTGGGTCGGACCGAGTATTACAGATTTTCAGGTAAGGATGTTCTGGAGTTTAGGTGGCGAGCTAGATGGAAGGAACGTATGGAGTATTTTTCGCTGTGTATTGGTGTTATATTGTTGTAGACTGGGATAAGTTATTTATAACTGTCCAATTTATTTGTGAATGGTTGTAACTCTGATGTATTGTAAATGAGTTGGCAAGTACAGCTTTTCTTTGTATAAATGATATTATTTGATATTATATTTTGATCCGCTGCGAATGTGAGATTCTGTGTTTTGTTTTCTGTTTCTTCTTCTACCTCTTTTCTTCTTTATCCTAACAATCGGAAATTTCCGGCGTTCGGAAGCTCGGCACTTCTACAGTGAACGTATTAGTGTTGAATTTTCGGGGTCGAAAATTTCGGGTCATTACACTCATGAATAGAACAACTGAACACAAACTATTATCTTTCATAGATGCTACTTCTGGCTCAATTCAAATAGCAATCCATGTTCCAGATTAGGAGCATACTAGTTTATTCGGGATTGTATTATCACAAGATATCGCTGTTCAGTTTGAAAAATGATGGAGCTTCTTGCCAGCGTTTGGTCAATTAACAAAATTTCAAAACAAAACAAATCAAATGGAAAATGGTAGTGTACGTGGATTACATGATGGTAATATAGAGAAGATCGATGGACCATGTGGAACACCTATCTGAAATGTTTGATGTGCTTGGGAAGTATGAAATGAAACCGAATCCACTGAAGTGTTATTTCATAGGTGCATCAGGGAATTTTTTAGGTTCAGCATCAAATCTAGGGCCACAAAGCCAATCCAAATAAAATTGAAGCATTGAAACTAGTTACATCTGCAATGACTAGGAGGGAAATGCAAAGCTTGAATGGCAAGATTACTGCTTTATGTAGGTTCATCACTAAAGCAATCGATAAATGTATATCATTCTCTGATGCCCTCAAAAAGGAAAAAAGTGAAGTTTTAGTGGACAGACGAAAGTGAAGCTTTATTTCAGCAACCGTCGAAACATCTCCAAATATCACTGATATTATAGAAGCTTTTAGAAAGAGAATACTTGTACCTCTACTTGGCAGTATCAACTCATGCATTGAGTGCAACATTGGTGTATGAGGAAGCATAGAACCAAAGGGCGGTATATTATTAAGTATGTGGTTCATAGGCATGGAAAAGCATTATCGTAAACCGGAGAAGCTAGCTTACTGCTTACCGATAGCATCGAGAAAGTTGCAACCTTACTTCTAGCTCACCCAATAAGAGTGTTGACTAATCATCCTCAGGTCTTGCATCATCTTGAAACTTCAAGATGATTATCGAAGTGGAATATTAAGATGAGTAAGTTTGAGATTACTTATCATCCTCGAAAGTTGGTTTGCTTGGCAAATTCGTTGCAGAGCTTACTATTTAGGATGATGAAATGAAAAAGAAGATTGACAAAATTTTCTAATGAAATTTTTACATGGACAGTGCATCCAATGGTCATGATTTTGGAGTAGGTATAGTCCTGTTAACTCAGAAGGTTTTAGGGTGTTCTATGCATTAAGGCTTGAGTTGTGGGATATAAATAATGAAAAAAGATATAAAGCATTGATTCTAGGACTCAAAATAGCTAAGAAATTGGGAGTGTAGTAATTGAAGATATTCAATGATCCCCAATTGGTGGTTTGTTAAATTAAGGTAGAGTTTTAAGCTAAGAGGCAAGAGTTTCCCTTATATGTTAAACATGTTGGAACTACCGGACTAGATGGACCATTGCTTGTCTACACACATCAGAGAGAGAGAGAGGAAAATATGAATGCAGATCTTTAGCCAAACTAGCTTGATTTAGAGATGCGCAGTTGATAGGAATCCTTCCATTAGATGTGTTGAAGACTTCAAATATAGAGGTATCATCACCAAGATAGAAGATGAGTCATGGGTGACTCCATTTAAGGAGTACTTACAAAAGCGAACTCTTCCGAAGAGTGGAATGAAACACGGAAACTTTTACGCAAAGTGTCATGTTACATTATGCAAGGAGTATTATTGCGGAAGGAATTTAGCCACCATGCTAAGGTGCATCGATAAAGATGAAGTGGAAAATATTCTTGTGGATGTTCATTAAGGAAGCTGTGGAGTTTAGCCTAAGGGTAAAATTTAGCAAAGAAGATACTTAGTTATATTTCAAGCCAACTATCAATTGGGATGCGATGGAATTCCCTACAAAATGTGACAAGTGCAAGTTATTTGCGAATATTTTAAGATTCTCATCTAATGAGCTTACGTAGATGGTTAGCCCATGGTCATTTACGATTTGGGGAATTGACATTATTGGATTTCTATGAATGGCATAAGGAAGAGCGAAATATGTAATCGTCGTGGTTGACTATTTCATAAAATGGGTTGAGGTTGAGCCACTCACAATAATCACTTTATAAAAAGTGATTAACTTTATGGTTAAAAATATTTTATGTAGGTTTAGAGTATCTTAGAAAATAATCACCAATAATGGAACTCGATTTGAGAATGCAGAGTACTGCGAATTCTGTGCTCGGTATTGAATCAAAAAGAGTTTCTCAGTGATAGCAGATCCACCGATGAACGGATAGGTGGAAGCGGTGAAAAAGACATCAAATCAATCACTGAGAAGCGGATAAAATAAGAAAAAGGAAATTAGGTTGATGAGTTATAACTTGCATTATGAGCTTATTGGACGTGTAAAGACCCGTATTTTATGTATCGAAATGATCGTAATTTTTTTTTATTCATATGAGGTTATATGACTCTAAATTTTGGGAAGTGACTCTTAGGGACATTTTCCAAATCGATGAATTTTGCTGAACTTCTATGTGACCATTTTGACTCTAAAAATCTTGCATGGACAATAAATTTTGATAGAAGCCGAGTTAGGGTCTTTAATCACTTCCATTGCTTCACGATGATGGTTTCTTATTCCCTAGATTGGTCAAAAAGCGGATTTACTATTTGAAAGTTATAGCAGTTTTAAGTTTTGACTGCCAGTGACCTACATAAGTGGACAATTAACTAAGCCCATACTTAGGTCCACTAATCTATCTCGAGAATTATGCTAAGGGAAGGCTGTAGGAACTAATCTAAGTCATTTCCATCATCCCCAAAATAGCTCTAAACCTCCATTAACTCTAATTTCATCAAAAATCCTACCTTTGTCTTACTAGTCTTAGCCTAATTCATAACTAGAGGGATAATTAGCATAGAGTAGCTTGAGATTATCGTTTTGGTCGATTTGCATTTCTCTCTTTTGTTGTTCACTTCGGATCTAAGGGGAGAAATTGGTAGTTTAGGTATTTGGGGAGTGGTTCTTGACCCCTCGCTCTACTATACATGTTTATATAGTTAAAAATGATATCTTTTAACATGATTTTGACCCCAAATTGTTTTCTATCTTTAATCGCATTTTAACATATGTTTATGGTCGAAATTTAAAGGTTTTAAAGTGGGTTTTAAATGGTTTTGCAACGCCTTTTGTTCATATTTATATGATAGTGTAAAAGTTAGGTTTAGATTAGGATTTGTTTGATTATCATGTTCTAATGTATTGCATGTATGAATGGATGTATATGTATGATATTCCATGTTTGTATGTTGTGGTTTGCTAGTGCTTTTAGGTAGTTAGAAAATGAGTGGTTGAATTGGAAAATCTAAGGCAAAGATGAACGAAATTGGATGAAACTTGGAGGAGGAGGAGCTCTAGAGCATGAGAAGAGCCCAGGAATCAAGTCACATCGAAATTGGAGTTAAGTATAGGAGTCGATACCAAGAGGTTTGATCGGTACCGAGAGCTTGTTTGGTGGAGAAATGTCTCGGTGGCAGAAAGTACTTCAGATCAAAGATAGGAGAGATGAGTGAAGGCCAAACGCAAGAATTTGGCTAAGTATTGGACCAATATCGAGAGCTTTTGGAGTCAGTACCTAGAGCTTTTGGAATTAGCATTTATGTCTTGAGGTTGATGTCGAAAGCTTTTGTAGGAAGTAGACGGAGTCCAAGCACTTAAAAGATGGAGCTTTAGAAGAGAAGGAAGAAACTTAGCCGTTGGTCCATTTTAAATGATTTTCGAAATTTTGAAAGGAAAATATATGGGTTTTGATAAATAATGGTTTTAAATTATATTATAAATATCTATTGTAATATGTGTAAAATTTAGATTTTTAAATTTATATGTTTTGGAAATTTTAAAATTATAAGTTAACTTTCAGATGAAGGTTATAAAATTTTACTTATATTTTATTATTTTTAAAGTATAAAAATAAGATTTAAAATAGATTTAACAATAAGATTTAATTTAACATAATTTAATAAAAAAATTAATTTAATTAGTAGGTATATAATATGTTTTAAATATTTACAATTTTATTAATATTTTAAAATAGATTTTTGTAATAACTTTAAGTAAATGGAGGTTGGAAAGATAAATTAAATAAGAATTTATTTATAATTAAATTTGTTTATAATTGAGTTTAAATAAGGTTTAATTTGAACTTATTGATTTTGAGATTTTGAAAGGTATGGTTTTATAACTTGATTTGATAAAAGTGATTAAATGAATATTGTCAACTTTAAATAAAATTGAAATTGAATATCTAATATTAAATTAAATTGTAATATGAGATTTTATTTAAATGTCATTATAGATGATTAAGTGAATATTTTGAAATTTTAAATAGATTTAAAGTTAAAATTTGGAATATAAATTGAATTTATCATATTGAGTTATTATAAATTGTTTGAATAGGGAAATGCATTGAATTGGAAGTGGTTTAAATTTGTAATACAAACTTGGATTTGAAATCAACATAAATTTTAAATGGTTTTAATGATAATTAGAAATTGTTGAACTGAGTTTGATTTAATTTGAAGTTTGGAACTAAGTTGATTTGAATTGATTTGTAAAATTGGGAGAGACAATTTTAATTTGAAACTATTTTCAATATAAACTCTTTTCAATATATATACATACTATTTTTATATATAAACTATTTTAATTTATAACATATTTCTAAATATATAAACTATATTTAAATTTATAACTATTTCAAAATATATATAAGCTATTTTCAATATTTAAACTATTTAAGTTGGAACTGTTATGCTTTAGCTTTAATGGATTTAAATACTAATATTTTGATATGATAGTTTAAACTATTTTGTGAATATGATTTCGAAAGTGATATGATTTCCAAAGTGAATAACGGTTTCTAAAATGATATGATTTTTGAAATAAATATGATATTTTGATATGAAGTATGAACTGTTTGAAATGATTATAAAGTGATTTTATAAAACAACCATGGTGTGAAATAAGCGTTGGGTTGTTAAAGAGACCGGAATCGGATATTGTCATACTCTCTGCCAATACCGAAAACCACTTTAACAACTATGTACGTGGTGGAGATTCCAGAACGAAGTAGGATGGTTTGGCAACGATTCTGTATGAGGTATTAACGCAGCCTTGAATCCCGCGGGTCAGCTTGATGTGGCTAAAATAGGAGCCATGCCGGGCCAAGTAAGGTCGCACCTTCGATCGGGCACATTTCTTCGATACCATTCTATTACTTTGTGATTTGATTGGGTGCACCTTTGATTTGGGAGTGTGTCTCGAGGTGGGCGGTAGTAGCTGATATGCGTTACCACCAGTCTGGATCCGCAAAACGGTAGAATCCTACCCTGGGCATTGCCTCGCGTGCCTTGTCACATGCCTTATCGCACTCACTACGAGCTTGTTATGTACAGTACCTATAGAGTGCTCCCTGAGTAAACCACCGGTTTGGTGGAGCTTACAATATCTGTATAGACTACGGGAATATATAAAATGTGTTAATGGGGATATGGGTAGTGCCTTAACGCTATTTTAATAGTTTACTTTACTTTAGACATTATATATGTAGCATATTGTACTATGTATGTAGATAGTTTAATGGATCCTTAGAGGATGGGTATCCCAAACATCCTTTGAGTTATTTTGTATTTCACTTGAGTTGAATTTACTGGTATAAGAATGTAAATCCTGACTTGAGTGTTTTGTGTTTTGCTTTATGCTCGGGTCAGACTGAGTGTCATAGCATTTGAGACTCACCTTTGGAGCTTTGCTTGGGGATCTATCTGTTATCTTTTCAGCTTGCAGTTATTTTTTATTTGTATCCAGACTTGTCATTTGTTTACGTATTAGAGATTCCTTTGTATTTGGCATATCTGTTGTATTTTGTTTTGACTCTGATGTTCTATAGTAGCTTCATGAACTACTTTATCTATTTTCGCTGCTTATTGTTATATTACTCCGTGTTTGTGATTCTATGATTGATTTTATTTACTGTATATGCTAAGTTTGCCAAATATAAATTAACAATCTGTTGTTTTGAGCAATTCAAGTCTGACATGTGTGGATGATTGTCGATTTGAATGGTTCGAAATAGCAGGTCGTTACAGTTGGTATTAGAGCTCTGGTTTAGGAAAACTTAGCATATGGAGTAAAAACTCATTTGAGATAGTGTAGTGATACCCTAGAATGAGCAGAATTGATGGCAGAATCATATTCGTTCGAGCTTGAAATTCTTCGTTAGGATTCTCCTGAATTAGGATTTCTTTTGAATTTTGGAACTTTCCCTTTGTTCTGGAATCCCTTCTTGTCTTTTTGTTCATGTTCTTTTAGACACTGGAGCATTCCATAGCTTCAAATTCATCCTTTTGTGTGACAAATTCCATCAGTGGTTCCACCAACCTTTGTATGATTTGTAAAGGGGTGAAACTCCTTTACAACAGGCGTCGATTTATCGGAGATTTCTATGTCCTTGTTTATGATGCCGTCATTTCTCGAAAAGCCTGAATCGTTTCCATAGTAGATGACCAGGGAAATTCTCTTGTGATCGAATGTCGATTGCCTCAGGATTATGCAGGCAGTTTCATCTTTACGCTTGATTCCCAGCCTAGTGATCTCGACTCCATCCCTGTTGTCCAACTCTTTCCGGATGTTTGGGTGAAGTCACCTCTCCTCCTCAAAAGCAGGAAATTAAATTCTGCATCGATCTTATTCCTGGAGATTAACCTGTTGTCCTTCCTCCCGGACAAGTGGTTTCTATGAATGGTTAGTCATGCCCTTTGGATTAACCAATGCACTTGCCTTCTTCGTCGATCTCTTAAATCGCGTTTTCCACGATGTTCTCAATGAGTCATCCTAATTTTCGTTGACGATATTCTCGTCTTTTCTAAGTCTCGGTTGACCCGGTTAAGGTTGCCGCGATTAATATAAGTCTATCTATCTTTCCTCTTTTGTAATTTAATTATCTTATCTTCCTTTCGAGACTATCTTCTTAGTTAGAATTCTCTTTGATTAGGATTCTCCTAAACTTAAATCTTTGTTCCTATTCTATAAACCATTCTGGAATCATCCTAGGAGAGAAAGTATTTGTAATTAATATAAAAATGTTTTATATTGTGTTGTTTGAGCTGTTAAGTTTGAATTTTGAGTTTCGATCGATTCGTCTGGCCAATGCTATCGATAAGAATTCCAAAACACTTGAACAGAGCAAACTGACACAATATTATTTTCGAAATTGATAAAAATGAAATAATTTTATGTATGATTATATTTTGTATATAAAAGTATAATTTTCCAAAATTAAATAGTTAAATGAATTGGTTGTTGGAAATGATAATACTAGATTATCATTTATTGTTTTGTCAACATTTCTAGATCATTAACTATTGTTGTATTTTATAAGGAGACGAAATTTTATAAAATGGTTTATGAAATGAATTTAAATTAAAGATTTGAGAATTAAATTTTTGGTGCTTTTCAAAATTTGGTTTATCAAAGTTTTGAAAATATATCATTTGAAGTATTTTCGAATGGAAATTGTTTTCAAAGAATTTTAAAAGAAGTAAATCAGTACTCTTCTCTTTTGTCGCTGAAAAATAATTTCGGTGATGACTGCAGCATCATCGACATTCATTTTTGAATCTCAAAGTGGAGAGACCACTTAGTAGCTTTGCTATACTTTTGTTTTGGAAAATGGATTTGATTCGAATTCCTTGAGTATAATTTGATGTACAATACACACACACACACACACACACTTAATTATTACAAATGGTTTGAAGTTGAAACCGGAAATTTAACTCTTAAGTTTATGTTAAGTGATGGTTTCCAATTATTGAAATGAAGCAAAAAATTTAAAATAATTAGAGTGTTTAAAATGAGAAATGAAATTGAAACAACTTGAAATAGTTGAACTTGGATAGAATTTATTTGTATAATACTCAATTGCATTCTAAAACATATATAGCTTACTCGAGATATTCAAAAAGTTAAAATGATAATGTGAATTTGTAATTGAAGGTTATACAAGAGAAAATTTAAGTAATAAAATGTTCAAACTAAATTTTTGCTTAATAAAAATGTTGAAAATAAAAGAAACTTTTGTATAGTATTTAACTACATTCGAAACATTAATAAACTTACCTGGAAAGGTTGAATGTAATTGAATAGTATACAATATAAAATGTATGTAATAAGATGTCAAAAATGAAATTTTGTTAAGGGAATTTATAAATAAAAAAAATTTGGGTGGTTATAATAAATATTTATATACTTAATTTATATTATTTGATATGTTAATTGAAATAACTTGAATAATAAAAGGGAATGCTATCTAAGTAAATAAATATGAACTTAAGAATAGTTGAAATTGAATTATGAAGCGAAATTAACTTAAGTGAAGTCAAATGGATTAAATAAAAATAAATTTTGTTTTGAAAGAAAATTTTGTATCAAATGGTAATAAATTGAAAGCAAATCAATTGAATGAAATACATTGAATTGAAATCAACCAAATATGAATACAATGAATATTTATTGATTAAATAAAATGATTTGAAAGCAAATTTTTTGAATATTAAACAATTTAAAAACTAATGGAAATTTATATGGTTTTGGATTTACAGTTTTGAATTAAATAAATAAATGAAATAAAATAAATGGAAATTAATAGTTGTATCTGGTACTATGTATTTCGAATCTATCTTTCCTTTCTATTGCTTTTATTCTCCTATCTCGTTCCTTTCGGGGCGAAAAGTCTTGAGTGGGGAGAGTGTAACGACCCGTAAATTTTAACGATTTTTATAACATAATTAACTGAATTTTTCTTGAAAATAAAACAATTAAATTTTGGAATGAAAATTTGATATTTAGGGTACGTCTATTTAAACGTAGCAAATGTCAGATTTTCATTAGAAAATAGATAAGTTTGTTTTGTTGTGAAATTTTAAATCAGTTAAATTGATGAAAATAAAATATTTTCGAAATTTGAATATTTTTACATAATAAAAATGTAAATCATTTTCTGAGTGAGGCGTCGTATTTCGTTTCGCCAAATTTGGACTGCTTTAGTCCCATTTATCTTATTTTCGGCGTTTTAACAACAGTTTGGCAGCGAAATATCGACTTTTGATAGGATGGTCGTATCGCTCATATCTTTATACCATTCAGTTTGTCTCGTTGTGATGATCTCCGTAGTATATTCCATTGTGCATTTTGGTGTCCGGTACGCGGCGAAAACCGTGAAACGGTTAACCGTATCGATACCATTTCTGGAGTCTTTTGGTTTCCTATAACCATTTATTGTCCACCGGCTTAAAATAGATGGCCACTTGTTATTAATACTCCCCGCTATTCAACTTCTGACGTTTGTTATTCTACCATTTCAGAATATATTGGTTCGTCCCTATAAGTTCTCTCCCTTTCATTTTCAGTTTTGTGTTCTCTAATTGTTTCGAAAAAATAATAATAAAAATAATAGTTATATGTTAGCTTGTATATTTGAGATCTACCTGAGAACTGTTTTCGTGAAATTCATTCGTCCCCTTGCACCTACAAACGCCGACCACCCTAACCCACCTGCCATGTCATCCCAAACAGTCGGCCATTCACCCTCCGACCTCTACACCCCTTCCATTTGCCACAATCCCCACCCGAGCGCCATCCATATCACCGCATGCACAACCTCGCTTCTCCTTGGCCGCGCTTTCCCCTCCAACCCACAGCGCCGTTGTAACACCCCTTCGAAATGGGAATAATAGTCCCACATCGTGGATAATACTATAAAGTGGGTGCTTATATACCAAAGCCTTCATCTCATAACAATGTCGAGGCCTTTTGAGGAACAAAACCCCACACCTTGGCTTGGCCCATGAGGCGGAGGTGGCTAAGTTGGAGACAATATCTGCATTAAGTGAGGTGCGGACTGTTATAATGGTATCAAAGCCATACCTAGCCGGAATTGTGCCTGTACGTGTTACAACCACGACGCTTGGGTGGTGTTGTGTTCATGAGCCAACGAGGGCGTTGGGATCTAAAGGGGGGAGATTGTAACACCCCTTCAAAATGGGAATAATAGTCCCACATCGTGGATAATACTATAAAGTGGGTGCTTATATACCAAAGCCTTCATCTCATAACAACGTCGAGGCCTTTTGAGGAACAAAACCCCACACCTTGGCTTGGCCCATGAGGCGGAGGTGGCTAAGTTGGGGACAATATATGCATTAAGTGAGGTGCGGGCTGTTACAGCCATGCACCCTCCTCACATTCATGTTCCGCCCCTACCATTTCAAAAGCCTATTGCCGAAACCAGTTAGTTCTCTTCCACCATTCCCCTTGTTCTTCCCACTCCATCCCACCGCACCACCCTTCCACGCCATTCCCACCTCCACGTGAGCAAGCCGCTCTTCGTATCACTGATGGTGCCTTAGTAGTTGTAGACTACATTGAGGTTGTTGGTGTGCAGACTGACCTGGGCACGTGGATTTTTTCTTCTGAAGTGATGCATATATATAGATTTTTAAAAGAGTTGTATTTCGCTTTCTATCGCTTAGAGGCAAAATGTTCTCATTCGTTTTTCCAGACAACTGAGATTCTCGCGTGAAAAAGGTTATATATATCACACACACACATAGATATATATATATATATATATATATTTGTTTTCATCGAATTCGAGATCGTTCTAACCTTGATCTGTTTTTGTTGCTGTCCGGTGATTTTTACTGCAACTCTCGCTTTGTCGTGGTCCCGTTGTGTGTGCACGTGTCCATGTGAACTAGCCAATGTCAATTTGCATCGTTCTTAGCTGTTGTTTTCTCTAGCCTCGAATGATGAGCATTCACTCACGATTAACATTCTTATATTTAATAAATTCAATTCACATGAAATGACAATTGAAATATGTTGTTAAATTTAAATTGTTAGTTATTTAATTGTTATTATTTGTGTTAGTTCACCAATGTTAATTGACAAGTATTGACACCAATAACCTGTTAGTATATATATTTTATTTGGTTAATGATGATCATATTTGTCATTGATACACTATGTCATTTTATATTATTTTATTGTTATCACTCTACAAGTTCCCTGATAGTTAGAAATTCCCTATGGGTTGAAATAATCCATACCCGAACGATCTTATAGATTAGGGAAAAATCGTTATGGGTTGAAATGATAAACCCAAGCGATTTTATTGAATTTAAATTTTGGGATTACGGGTTAAAATGATATATACCCGTAAATATTAATTTTAAATTGCGGATTGAAATGATAAATATCTGTATCACTTGACCATATGTTAGAAAACTATATACGGACGCCGTTGGTCTATTCTAAATGATTTCTGAAATTTTAAAAGGAAAATATAAGGGTTTTGATAAATAATGATTTTAAATTATATTATAAATATCTATTTTAATATGTGTAAAACGTAGTTTTTTAAATTTATATGTTTTGGAAATTTTAAAATTATAAGTTAACTTTCAAATGAAAGTTATAAAATTTTACTTATATTTTATTATTTTTAAAGTATATAAGA
Source organism: Allium fistulosum (assembly GCA_030737815.1). Taxonomy (NCBI): domain Eukaryota; kingdom Viridiplantae; phylum Streptophyta; class Magnoliopsida; order Asparagales; family Amaryllidaceae; genus Allium; species Allium fistulosum. The sequence continues at coordinate 425,036,167 of CM060908.1, forward strand.
ATAAGATTTAAAATAGATTTAACAATAAGAGTTAATTTAATATAATTTAATAAAAAAATTAATTTAATTAGTATGTATATAATATGTTTTAAATATTTACAATTTTATTAGTATTTTAAAATAGATTTTTGTAATAACTTTAAGTAAATGGAGGTTGGAAAGATAAATTAAATAAGAATTGATTTATAATTAAATTTTTTTAGAATTGAGTTTAAATAAGGTTTGATTTGAACTTATTAATTTTGAGATTTTGAAAGGTATGATTTTATAACTTGATTTGATAAAAGTGATTAAATGAATATTTTCAACTTTAAATAAAATTGAAATTGAATATCTAATATTAAATTAAATTGTAATATGAGATTTTATTTAAATGTCATTAAAGATGATTAAGTGAATATTTTGAAAATTTAAATAGGATTAAAGTTGAAATTTGGAATATAAATGAAATTTATCATATTGAGTTATTATAAATTGTTTGAATATTGAAACACATTGAATTGGAAGTAGTTTAAATTTGTAATTCAAACCTAGATTTGAAATCGACATAAATTTTAAATTGTTTTAATGAGAATTAGAAATTGTTGAACTGAGTTTGACTCAAATTGAAGTTTGGAACTAAGTTGATTTGAATTGATTTGTAAAATTGGGAGAGATAATTTTAATTTGAAACTATTTTCAATATAAACTCTTTTTAATATATATATATATATACACACTATTTTTATATATAAACTATTTTAATCCGTAACCTATTTCTAAATATATAAACTATTTTTAAATTTATAACTATTTCAAAATATATATATATATAAGCTATTTTCAATATTTAAACTATTTAAGTTGGAACTGTTATGATTTAGCTTTAATGGATTTAAATATTAATATTTTAATATGATGGTTTAAACTATTTTATGAATATGATTTCGAAAGTGAATAATGGTTTCGAAAATGATATGATTTTTGAAATAAATATGATATTTTGATATGAAGTATGAACTGTTTGAAATGATTATAAAGTGATTTTATAAAACGACCATGGTGTGAAATAAGCGTTGGGTTGTTAAAGAGACCGGGATCGGATATTGTCATACTCTCTGCCAATACCGAAAATCACTTTAACAACTGTGTATGTGGTGGAGATTCCAGAACGAAGTAGGATGGTTTGGCGACGATTCTATATGAGGTATTAACGCAGCCCTGACTCCCCCGAGTCAGCTTGATGTGGCTAAAACAAGAGCCATGTCGGGCCATGTAAGGTCGCTCCTCCGATCGGGCACATTTCTTCGATACCATTCTATTACTTTGTGATTTGATTGGGTGCACCTTTGATTTGGGAGTGTGTCTCGAGGTGGGCGGTAGTAGCTGCTATGCGTTACCACCAGTCCGGATCCGCAAAACGGTAGAATCCTACCCTGGGCATTGCCTCGCGTGCCTTGTCACATGCCTTATCGCACCCACTACGAGCTTGTTATGTATAGTACCTATAGAGTGCTCCCTGAGTAAACCACCGGTTTGGTGGAGCTTACAATATCTATATAGACTACGGGAATATATAAAATGTGTTAAGGGGAATATGGGTAGTGCCTTAACGCTATTTTAATAGTTTACTTTACTTTAGACATTATATATGTAGCATATTGTACTATGTATGTAGATAGTTTAATGGATCCTTAGAGGATGGGTATCCCAAACACCCTTTAAGTTATTTTGTATTTCACTTGAGTTGAATTTACTGGTATAAGAATGTAAATCCTGACTCGAGTGTTTTGTGTTTTGCTTTATGCTCGGGTCAGAGTGAGTGTCATAGCATTTGAGACTCACCTTTGGAGCTTGGAGCTTTGCTTGGGGATCTATCTGTTATCTATTCATCTTGCAGTTATTTCCAGTTATTTCTATCCAGACTTTTCATTTGTTTATGTATTAGAGATTCCTTTGTATTTGGGATATCTGTTGTATTTTGTTTGGACTCTGATGTTCTATAGTAGCTTCATGAACTACTATTTATCTATTTCAGCTGCTTATTGTTATATTACTTTACGTCTGTGATTCTGTGATTGATTTTATTTACTGTATATGCTAAGTTTGCCAAATATAAATTAACAATCTATTGTTTTGAGCAATTCAAGTCTGCATGTGTGGATGATTGTCGATTTGGATGGTTTAAAATAGCAGGATGTTACATACATACATATATACATAGATATATATATATATATATGGATTTATATACTTATTCCACTGTGCAACACTATAGAGCCTTGACAGTGTCTACTTATTACTATTGCTATGCGACAGTTATTTGAGTTTATTCCCATTTTGTATAAACTCTATTACTCTATTGTATAACTTTATGGATCTGCCTTTGATATTTGGTTCACTTAGTTATTACTATCTCTCTTGTTTTTTATCTTTAATGTATATTATATTTTATTCCATGCGTTGTGAGATATATGACAGGTTCTATGAGTTGTTTTCTTTTCTTTTAACCTTGATGATCATCCTACATCGGCCGGGCGCCGGAGTAGCATACTATTTAGTTATATTGGATGTCAGTGATGTAGGGTGGTTGTCATAGGACGACCTAGAAATCTGTAGTTAGACTACTGTGATCCACATTGGAATATGGAACTGAAGTGATGATTCTAATTTAAGCTGAAGTCACTTCTCATGGATGCATGCACTATGACCCTAAAATGAATAAGAAGCTACTACTAACATCTCTTAACATGGTGGATGAAAAATGAGAAGAGGCGAATTTAAGGCTGGATGCTCACTAGCAAACAGTAGTGCGGTAGTTCAACTTCAAGGTTCAGAAACATATGTTCAAGATTAGAGACATTGTTTAAAATGTTTTCAAATGTGGGGGCACTTGGTTCAAATTGCGAAGGACTCTATATGATAAAGCACAAACTTGGAGATAACACTTTCAAGCTATCGACTATAGACGGAGATCCAATTCTGAGGGCATGGAATAATGAATATTTATGCAGCTATTTCACTTGATTTATTTTATTAGATTTTTTCAGTTGGAAATTTATAGGATCGAATTATATGCAATAAAGTGGTATTCTCCATAGAGTAAAGTTTTCTTTTTGAATTGAAGGAACTGTATTCATTGGTTCAACTCCATATAACAAGACCTGTAGCACAAATATCACGCATCTTGAAGACTGGATGACTAATGGTACCCAGAGATAGGTACTGAAAGACTATTTTGAACTGGATCGATTCCTTGGAATATAATCTAACTGTGGGTAGATTAGATAAATCACCCTTATATACCTAATCCTTGATCATCGCCCAAAGATAGATGAAGCTGCCTAGAGATGGGCATCTACGGACATGGATACTCGATGGTAAGTATTGATGTATAATAAATATAAAAATAGCTAGTTAACAAGTATTAAAGTGGTGCTCATATGAACATGAGTGGAAAGCCATATAGAGAAAAATAAATAATACAACATAGTTTTATTTATGGTTGTATAGAAGGTGTAATAGAGGAAGTTTGTTTATATGTACAAAGTTATAGTAAATAAACACACTACATGAATTCACATATATAAGTCGATATAGCATGAATGTAAATCATTGCTGTTGTGTGTGTATATGAACACATGTAGGAACAATAAAGCAAATGCAGGGGAAGTAAAGTGCGTAAAGAAAAAGAAACGACTAAAAAAATCTATCTTTGTCATTTATTTATTTTTATATATAATCTGGGAGCCTAAAAAAATTAGTTAACAAAATGCAAAAGGACAAAATATAAGAAGCTAAGCGGATCACTTCTTGGGATGGCTCTTCAGAGAAAGCTTCTTATGAGGTTTCCCTGGAGTGACTCATTTCTCTAGAGGAGCATCTTCGTGGGAGGGAGGACTCTAAGATAGGTATTATACGCTTCTATCTCTTCTTGTTCCCTTTTAATCCACTGGATACAGGGTCTTCAACAGTAGGAGGAGACATATTATCTTTGGCCATAGAAGGAGGGGTGATTAGCTTCTTGGCAACGATTTCATCCAAATTTTCCTTCTTCACCTCGATCAATTTGACCTCCCAAGTGGTAAAGACTTTGAGCATGAGAAGTAGCGATTCTCCCTCTTTTTCCAAATCAACAACATGATCATCCCCTTTTGAATGATTTCCAATCCTTTTTGGCATTAGGTCGAGGTCTGCATCTAATGGTAAGTTTAGTGCTTGGAGCAGCCATAAATGGATCACTAAAGGAGCTACAAAGTGCTATAAAACATGAAAGAGAGAATGGTATAAGTTATAGGCTTTAAATGGATATAATCAAAGCTTTTGAAGCAAAGGTGAATGAGTCAGAGTACCTTCTGCTGAAGGCGGGTCAATACCCATAGTTGTAGCTTGGTCTGGGGCTGAATTCTCCATTTCGATTATATGCCCCTCCTCGTCAATAGGACATAGTTGGATTCCAGAAGGAGAAGTAGAGAGAAGTGCATGCACGTACGATTCTATAGCAGTTGAGGAAGAAGCCTCAGAATATTGAGGAGGCATAATATGACCCGGTTAGGAGCATAATACAATAAACGTAATTAAATACATTTTTGTGAATAAATTAGCAATTTTGAGAATTATAAAGGTTTTAAATTTGGAAAAATGTTTTGAATGAAATAAAAGGAAGAATATTTGATAAATGGGGTTGAAAATATTATTTTGGAATTTACCTAAAGTTAAGATTTTGTAAAATACAAAGGTATGAATATTTTATATAAAAAGAGCAAGTACTGATAAATTATCTAATATCGCCTTAAAATTCATATTGAGAATTAAAAAATACTTTTATTGTTTAAAAATTATTCAAATATTTATATATGCGAATAAAAATATATAGTTGAATATAAATTATTTTTAAGTGAATAAATTGTGTTTTAAAAATGGTTTCCCAATTTAAACATGCTTTTAAATTATTTTTTAAGGCAAATATAATAGGAATAAACTATTTGAATGAGATTAGAAATTTTAAATGAATTAAATTTATACTAAAACACACTTAAAGAGTGTTAGTGACTTTTATATGGAGTAAATTGCAATTTATAAGGAAAAATGGGCTTTTGGGTAAATGAATACAAGCTCAAACTCACATATTCACTTCCAATCAGCTAAGACAACTCTCTTCTCCTTACTATTCACTCCTCAAAACATTTTTTAAAAGCTTCAAAACCTAATTAATGGTAGCTATTTTAGATCCCTAAGCAAAAACCCGACTTTTAGGCAATTTTAGGCAAGATAACGATTTTTTAAGTGCTCCTAACTTCTTTAACTCTAAAATATCCTCTATTAGATTTACATTTTGAAATTTATGTATGATACTACATCAGATCAGTAAGCCTAATTTTTTGAATTAAGAATTAAAAGCAAGGGTTGAGTGAATCTAACTTTTAAAGCACAAAAGGTGAGTATATCATTGCGCTCATAATTCACCATGAATGTGTGTGTGTGTGTGATTATTGAAGGGTTGAATGATGTGCTTAGTTCTGTTTGGTATGTTTTCTTATCTGAATATATATATATATATATTTGATGAATTTGTTTATGCTTTGAATGTTTGTATGGTAATTGAAAGTGCTTATTAAATGTATGTATATATATTGTATTTTTGTTGTACAACCCTCTTACTAATAAACTCATGTAAAATCAAATAAATTTCCAAAATTGGATATGTTGTTCTTGATGTATCTGAATGTCTCTCTCAAAATTTCATTCCAAATATTGATTTTTTATGGGACAAATCGAATTTTTAACTAAGAGCAAAAAGAGAAAAACACATAGCTGTAAATGACAATTGGTTAGAAATTCACAACAAATTGAAAAAAAAAATCCTAAAGTACTGAATTGAAGAATGTCGTGTTTTAATGGGTTGAATCATTCGTTTATAGAGGTGTATTAGTGAAGATTTTCTATTTTTGGGTGTTTAAATTGTTTCAAATTTTTATTTGTATCTAAGTGGGTATATACGCCTTTCTACTTACTGAATAGGTGCGTATGATCTAATTTTACTTAAGTCAAAATATGAAACGAGTTTATAATTAAATACTTGAGTTAGAGGTTTGCATAAAAGGGTATTCATATATATATATATATATAGATGAAAGTAGAAGTAAGAAAAGTAGTTTTACATATACAAAGTGTACATCAAGTATGTTAGAAAAGTAATTGGCTAAACAATATAAACAAAGATGAATATTCTTAAATAAATAGAGTTGAAATAAATTAGTATATGAATATATAATTTAATTAACTTGAGCCAGTAAAGTTTCACGAAGAAAGAAACATATATATATATATATATTTGTGTTATCTTGATAATCGCTTATGGAATGTTTATGCAATGTGTTATAACTTTTATGCGATGTTTAACAAATATACCTTATTACAACATCTATAAAAAATTTACAATATATGTTTCGCAACGTTTTTGCAAATGTTGTTTTAAGCGAAGTTGTAATAGCGTCGGTGCCTTTCACAACATTTTCTAGATGTTGCAAAAATAGTTGTAATAAAGTCAACTACAACTATTTTTAGATCTTGTAATAGAATCAACTACAACTATTTTTAGATGTTGCGAAATATAGACATGAAAAAAACAAGCTAAAATTGATAAATGTTATTCATGGTAAATTCTTATGATCCAAGCATACATATTCATTTGTCATGATGCAAATAACTTCCTGTATTATTCATACGTCACTAACATTAAAACTGAACAAGATCAAAATCAAGCATAAACAACATTAAACTAGTAGAATGACAAAACGATTTCCATTGCAACTACAGTTTTCTCATACAACATTGAAGTACATTACTTATAAATACTAAGTAAAACCATAACTAATCAAAATCACACCATGGTTCTAAACTACATATTATATCCAAGGGGATTATTCTTCTGCCAAAGTTGTACAATTCATTGCTAATGCCAACTTCTAAGTCCAAATGAAATGCACTCGAACACATGCAATTTTAATCCACGTATTAGAGATGTGATATCACCGCGTAATTTGCTCTGAGCCGAATCTTGTTTTGTTCGATATAGGCCACTGAACTTGAACATCTTCGTATCCACATGCCATCACCTCACCTTGAAGGTTCATTCCATATTCGTGTTGCTCCCTTCCTGAATCACTTTACATACTTTTATGTTAATTATAATGACTATTTTGCTATTATTTGTAGTGAAGGGAAAACAATTAAAATCATCTCAATTATACATATTGCTTCCTTATCATAACTCATTGATGTAATTAAGGAATATACTGACCAGTTTTTTACCTCTGGTTGGCATATGATAGCTCTTTATTTCAACAACACTTGCTGCACATATACTTGTTAGTTCTATGTTATAACAAAACATTATTAAAGGTGAATAACATATGCATTGTTAAACGTAAGTCCCTTTAAAGTCCACTTTTTTCCTCTCAATATTCATTATGAAAGCATTAAATTTGAAATGAACTCTCTATCCATTATTCAGTAGAACTTAGGATAAATTACTTATTATACACTTACAATGATGTGAAAAAGAATATGTAAAATTATGGAATTTTACACAATAATAAAATGGAGAAAGAGAATAGGAAATTTTTTGGAAATTTATGCAACCGTGAGATCCATTTTTAGAAAAACCACTGAAAGATTTTTAATGTGGACCATCAACGCATGTACCTAAAATATGTAGACAATAATTTCATGAATTTTAAAGTAATGTAATATTATGAGAAATTTTATGGGGAAAAAAGTTTCATCCAACCTAATTCACATGAAATTAGAAATGTAAAAATTGTAATATCAAACCTCTTAAACAAAACAACCAAAATCATACCAAATTATACCTTTTACTCCCATATCAGCAGCACTCCTGCCTTTTGCTCTCCTCTCAAGCAATGCCTTCCTATCCTTACCCAACTGTAGCTTTTTTATCACGGCCTTTGATGGATCAATGCCAACGTTAATAGTAGATCCATTAACTTTCTTCTTCATAATTCTTTCAATGTGAATCGCCCATTTGCACCTATAAATTTGAATCACCTTGCCATAACATCCTTTGAAGGTTCCCCAAACTACCTAGGCCTCATCGTCCTTCCTGATTGGAACTAATAGACGTTTTATTTGCTATGGAGGTCAACTAATAGAGGTGAGCTCCTCAGGATACGACGGACGCTTGATGGCATACTAAAATAGGCCTTCGTTTCTACCATAGAAGTTAAGGGTGGGTATATGTAACGACCCGTAAAATTTAATGGTTTTAAAAGTATATTTAACTGGAAATTGTGAAATTTTAAACAATAAAATCTGAAATTAAAAATTTATTATTTGGAATACGTCTATTTTAATATAGCAACTGGTAAATTTTCATTTGATAATATTGAAGTTTGTTTTCCTGTGAAATTTCATTTCAAATCAAACCGGTTAATAAAAGTGAATTTAAAAGTTTTCCGAAACCAAAATATGTCAACAGGAGAAAATTTATTCAGACTATTCTGAATCAGACTGCGAAATTCGTTTTTTCAAATTTGGACTTCTACTGCTCCGTTTATCTTAATTCTGGCAAAATAGCAGCATTTCTGGTACCGATTATCGACTTTCGATCGGATGATCGTACCACTAGTATCTGTATACCGTTTTGATCGTCTCGTCACGCTGATCACCGCGGTATATTTATTTTTGTATTTTGAAGTCCGATACACGACGGGAACAATCAAACTATATATTGTATGGGTACCAAAATTCGTGACTTTTGATTTCCTTCTTTCAAATTTGAACCGTTGGCCACAATAGTAAATTGCTTTGAATACTTCAACTGAATCAATGCGAGATTGCTGCCATTCTTTTCCCTTCCGGTTGATTTTTCAATTATTTCGTACGTTTCTCTCTACCTAATATATTTAGATCGGCATTTCAGATCTTCCTCAAATCTCGTTCTACCCTGCTTCTTCAAAATTCTGCCTTCAGATCTATATTTTTTTTTGTTTTTGTCTCTCAAAAATTTTTCCCCACCTCCATTTTCTTATTCTTTCCCTAACACTCGCATCCACCACCCTCTTCGGCTCCACACTCTTCCCAGCAATTCGTTCACAGCCGAAGGCCTCCCACCACCACACTCGGTCTCCTGCCCCACTAACCGGCCTTCCTCCCACAACCTCCGCCACATGTCCCCTCATGCGCGGCGCCACCCAGACCCGTTTCCACCAGGTAGAAGCTCACCTTCGACCAACCATCCCTCTTTTCCTTCTCCCGCTGTCTCGCCTCCCCTGACCGACCCGACCCCAGCCACCTAGCATCCACCGAAGCAGCCACGTCCATTTCACACCCAGACCCGAAGCCTCATCTCCACCCGAGTCAGTCACCTCGGCCTCCCCCTATTTCGTAGTCATCTTCTGCCCTGGCGAGCGCCAAACCCGACCACATCTTGGCAGTCTCCTTATCACCTTCTCATCCCCTTATTTTGTATACAGGTATATAAAAAAATATAGTACTATATGTATACGTTAGCTTATTGCATGCGTGTGAGTGTTTTATACATTATATATAAATTGTATTACAAGTTCCATTTTACTAATAGGAACATATGTTTACCTAAGTTCTATTTTGTATACGTAAGTGGCCTTGTGTATAACATAAGTGATATTTTATATATGCTGTCTCAGGTTTGTTAGAAAAAAATACAAATGTATATTAGTTGTTTTAAAGTTTTTAAGTATGTAGTTTATATATTTCCTGCATATATTCGTTATACATTTATATCTATCAAGCTGTGATATATTTTAAAGTTTTACAGTTTATATATTTTAAACTATATGAAGTTTATAAGGGCTGTAGTATATATATAGTTATAGTGCAGTCATAGGTTTGCTGTTGACAAATTTTAAGTACATATTATATATATTCGTTTATATTTACAGTATTATATATATTATTATATAGCAGTTTTGTAAGTGGAGATATATATGTTTTTTTTTTTTTTAAAATGTTTATAAAGTTATAAAAGGTTTATATAGTTGACTTTATTGTTTTGTTTTGGTCTGTCTGTTATATATATGAATTTATACAAGTTCATATCATTTTGTTGTCTGCAAACATTTGTTTGTTTCCTGTTTTGCACTGTTGAAAAGGAAGTTATATATATAACCAAGTTTAATTTTTTTTTTATTAGGTCCTTGTTTCTGAAGTTTAATGGTAAAGTATATATTTTTTTATTTCAAGTTAAGTGTAATATATATATATATATCAGTGTTATGGTAGATACGTTTGTTATGTGTGTTCTATTTAAAACAATGATTTTATTTTATTTTATTTAAAAATGTGTTTGTATTTAGAATGTGATTTGGTATACACATAGTTATAAATATATATATATATATATATATATATATATATATTCACTTATACTATTTATCTTGTTCGACTCAATTCTGATTTGGATTTCGTTTATTCCTATCTATCAGCCTTGTTCGTCGAACCCGTGTCCATCGTGCTCTGCTTCGAAATTCGTGCCTGGATTCATAACCCATTTCATTGTCAAATGTATCTAGCCTCGAAAGGTGAGAAATCACTCACGATTAACGTTCTTTTATTATTTAAATTTGATTTCAATTGAAATAGCAATTGAAATATGCTGCTGTAGTTATTTACATTTTTATATATGCTATTATCTATAACTGTTCACCTGTGACATCTGACACCAGTATCTAGTATTATATGCATGTTATTACTATTATTTGTATCTGTTCACCTGTGACATCTAACACCCGTATCTGTTATTTATATTGATGATATATGCCTGTTGTTATATTTTTATTATCTGTTATCACTCTGCAAGTTCCCTGTTAGTATAGAATTCACTATGGGTTGAAATGATACATACCCGAACGGACTTTAGAATAGGAGAATTTCGTTATGGGTGAAATGATAAACCCAAGCGATTTTCATTTGAATTGAAATTGGGATTACGGGTCGAAATGATATCTACCCGTATATATTTAAATTTCGGATTGAAATGATAAATATCTGTATCACTTAACCATATGATAAATATATATACAGACACCGTTGGTCCATATATATAAATATTTTAAAAAATGAATTCTATGGTTTTGGAAAGAAATATATGGTTTTAATAAATGTTGAGCCTTAAATTATTATATATAAATGGGAATGATTGATTTAAATACATAATATGTTGAGCGTTTAAAATATATTTCAAAATAGATTTTGGTAATAATTTGAATAAGTTAAGGTTAGAAAGATAATTTGAATTTAGTTGAAATTGTATTCAATAAAGAATTTTATTTAATTAAACCGATTTGAAACTTATTGAAACTGAGATGTAAGATATGATCTATAACTTAAGTTTGATTTATAAGTAATCTAATGAATATTTTTTTTGTTTAACTAAAGTTTAAGGAAATATTTAGTAAAAATGTAATTTAAGGCTAGTTAAATGATATTGAATTTATTAAGTGAATATTCCCTGATTTAATAATAATGAAGTTAAATCAAGAGCTATCTGAAACTGTTAAATTTAACTTTGAAAATGTTGAATATTAAAGCTTTGAAATATATTGAAAATTTAAATGATCTGTTTAGAAATGAATTAAATTGATGAATTGAGCTTTGAATAAATTTGAATTTGGAATTTGAAGTTGATTTGAATCGATTTGCTAGACTTGAGGAAATTAAATACTTTACTTTTTAAATCATTTAATATATATATATACTATTTTGGAAAATGGATATATTTGAAATGAAATGATATTTGGGTTTTGAAGTATAAATTTAATTGAAATGACCACGGTGTTAAAATGTATATTTCCACCTTGTAGATAGTTCTGAAGATCCTTAGAGGATGGTTATCCCAACATCCTTTAAGTTACTCGTATTTCAATTGATATTTCACTTGAGTTGGATTTATTTATATAAGAATGTTAATCCTGACTCGAGTGTTTTGTGTTTTGCTTTACGCTCGGGTCAGACCGAGTGATACAGCATTTGAGACTCACCCTTGGAGTTTGGAGCTTCCTTTGGAGATCCAACTATCGCCTCAGCTTTCAGCTCTTCTAGTTGATTTGTTCAGAGAAGTCATCTGTTGTACTGGAGACTTCACTGCATTTGAAATATTCTGTTGTATTTTATTTCTAACTCTGATGTTTATATAGTAGCTTCATGAACTACTATTTTATCTATTCCGCTGCGTATTATTGTATTACTCTGTGTCTGTGATTATGTGATTGATTTATTTACTGCATATGCTGAGTTTTGCCAAATTTTTATTACAATCTGTTGTTTTGAATTATTCAAGTCAGACATGTGTGGATTTATTGTCGATTTGAATGGTCCAAAATACCGGGTCGTTACAGTTGGTATCAGAGCTTTGGCTCTAGGTGAAACTTAGCATATAGTGTAAATTTATTTACAGAATCACTTTCGTTTGAGTTTAATCTCTTCCTTTTGACTCGATTTCCTTTGAACTTTGGAACGTTCCCTACGGTTCCAAAATTCATTCTTGTCTCTCTCTATTGGTATTCTTTTGATTCTGGAGTATTCCATAACTCCACTTCGAATAATCTCTATAAGAATAAGCGATCCCGCCGATCTTTGAATGTTTTGTAAAGGGGTGAAACTCCTTTACAATTGGCATTGATTCACCGGAGATTTATATATCCCTCGGTTTAGATGCTGCTATCTCTTGTTATGTCGAATTCTATCTCTGGCGATCGAATGTCGATTTGCCTCAGAATTCTGCACTGCTCTTATTTTGAAATCACGGTTGACCGGTTAAGGTCGCCCGCGATTTATATAAGTATATCCCTTATTTGTTTTATAATTGATTATCTCATTTTTGTTCGAACTTATCTTCGAATCAGAATCCAATTGGATTAGAGTACCTCTAATTTGAATATCTATCTTCGTTTTGAAATCCATTCTTGAATCATCCTTTTGAAAAATCGGGTTTATTCGTATTTTGGAAATTGTTTTATATATCGAAATTTTTATAAGTATGATTATATTCTATATATAAAAGTGAAATGTTTTCGATAAAGATTTTAAACCCTTTTAAAATAAGAATTTGAGGTTTCGAAAGGATTTGTAATTTTGAAAAAACTATATAAGAAATTTGGTTTATCTAAAAATGATTTATAACTGAAGGATTTTAAATTCGAAATTCGAGAATTGAACTCCGGTATTTTGAAATTGGTTTTAAGATTTTGAAATATATAATAATAATATGATATTTTCCGAATAAGAAATGTTTCAAATGGTTTTAATGAGTTTCGAAGAAATTTCAAAAGAAGTTGAGTAAATAGAAGTCCAGAACTCACTTATGTCGCTGGAAAATAATTTCGGTGATGAGTGCACGCATCATCAACATTGATTTTCGAGTTTCAAAGTGGGGGATAGGCCACTTCAATAGCTTTGCTATGCGAGTGATTTTGCGAAACCAATTTTGATTTCAAATTCCGAAGTAAGATTTGATATTCGAAAGATATATGTATATATATATATATATATATATATTTGAAACGATTTGAAATGAGCCGGTGTTCAGTCCTCGAGTTTTGGATTTGATATAACCCTATCTATTAAAATTGATTTACTGATTTGTTGCTGATTTCCAACTCTTGAATTTGAAAATGATTTCTTCAACTATTTTGAAGGTTCGAGCACTTCCAAATCAAGGTTAACTTTTCAAAAGCTAAGAATTTTGAAAGTATAAAGTATATAAATTTGGTATGTATGTTAAAGTATGTAGTAATATGATTTAATAAGTTGAAACTGTTTTGTTAATAAATGAATAAGGCAATGTTAAATTTTTCTAAATATGAAATTTAGATTTGAAATGCTTTGAAAAGAAATTGGTCTTCAAAATATTTGGAATAAAATTTAGTTTAAATGTTTTAACTTAGTAACATCTTTATGAAACTATATATTTAACAAGTTGGAATAAATATATAAGTTGTACGTATGCTGTTTTATTCGCATAATTAATTTGATCCGAGTTTGAGTACACAAGTTCGAGGTGGATTACACCATTTCGTGTTAGGATTTTTCATTTGATTCTTGATGGCGAATATTTGATATGGATTTTGGGCTTGATTCTTGAATTCTCTATCGTAGTATATGGCTATGCAAGGAGACCGATGGCTTCTAGTCGAGAAACCACATCGAAATCCGCATTAGGGAAGTCGAATGGACAATACTAGTTCGAAAGCGAACTTGTGTGATCGAGCGAGCAATCAAATGTGATTTTGCGAAATGATGACGTATGTACATCTTATATCCTAATATCATTGATATATTTTGACGCTGAAATTGAAAGCTGTCGAGTTAGAATACCTTTGCTTACTAAAAGTAAATTTCCAACTTAAATTACAAAGATATATAACCTATAAAAGCAAAGATATTCAATCTCATATGGCTCTTGATACAGCGAAACTTATTTTTGAAAAATTTGATCCTTATATAAGATGGACCTTAGGTAAATATAAGATGATTTTGAAAACCATTTGATTTTGGAAATGAATTGGTTGACTTAAATTATTGATTTGGAAATTTGGATTTATTTTCAAAATCTATTATTTTGGAAACTTTGAAGCTAAAGATAATTAATTTGTGAAGAAATAATTTGGTGAAATTGTATATGATTTTGAAATTGAACTGATATTGAAACAAATTGAAATTTGAGAACCTTATGTTACTAAAAACTTGATTTGGGAGTTGTCGAACTCATATAAAATTGATTTGTATGAGTAGGAAATTGATTCAAAAACTATAGATTTGAAAAGGTACTCAAATTTGAAAGTGAAATCTTATATAATTGAAGTCTATATAAGTATGATTTGATATACTATTGATTTTGGGAAAGTATTTGAGTTGAAAATTTAATCTTATATATAATGGATTTTATATAAGTACGATATTTGAAAGTGATTTGAAAAGGTACTATATGATACATATTTTCGAAGTAAAGATATGGAAAGTGCCTTCTGCTTGATATCCGATTTGTGGCCACATCTTGGATTCATTCTATCGATATTATTCTCTCTGATTTTGGTTTTCCGGATATGATACTCGAGTGTCCTTCGAATTCCATGGCGTTACCCATGGTCTTATTGTTCTCTCGTGACTGCACAGCGCAACTGCCTGGCTGAGTCTTGCCTAGGGGTACGGATTGTTTCCTGGGGGATCCAGGCGTAACCATTGTGTATCCTGCAATCTGTGTAGGTCGCGAATAGTAGCGCAAATGCTTGGCTGAGTCTTGCCTGGGGGTACGGATTGTTTCCTGGGGGATCCAGGCGTAATCATTGTGTATCCTGCATTCTACTAGTCATCATGGCGTAACTCGCAGGGCTGAGAAAGCTTACGGATATGGATTGTTTCCTGGGGGATCCAGGCGTAACCATTGTGTATCTGCGAACCATGGTTAGACAAAGGTTTTGGTTTTGTTCGTTTTTGATTGGATTGTACTTTCCATATCTGTTTTTAAAAGTTTTCCAGTATTTTCACTGGGTGTTGAAACAAGTCTACTAAGTACCTGGAGAATTCTAGCTTTGCGCCTGATCAACGCACTGCCAGAGTCTACAGGAACGAGGATAAACTTGTTAAGACATCGAGTTATAAAAGTATTTTCGAAAGGAAATTTGTTTCGACTATAAAAAAATATTTTATTATAAAAGCATTTCTAACAAAGAAATTTTGTATAAATATTTGGAATTGAAATTCTAATGGTTTGAATTAATTATTCATGCCCGATACTATTCTTTCGAATCTACCTTATCTGCTCAGCTTTATGTATTCACCTATATTCTGTCTCTCCAAGTCCTTCTTTTCCTTGTTGACTATACCCTTTTAAATATTATTTATTTATATATTATTTGGTTTAATAGAAAATTTTAGTGCTATAGATATTTTAGAGGTCATTAATTAAATAAAACATATTTAAAGTAAATGATTATTGACTTATAAATAATATTTGAAAAGTATTTTAGATAGAATTAATAAATTTATGAACTATGGATTTAATGTTTTCAATTAGCTTATTTGTAAATATAAGTAATAATGTAAATAATTGTTTTCAAATGATTTTCATACATTTATAAAGGTGTCATTTAAACATATAAATGGAATTTATAAAGGAAGCAAGAAATTTTACAAATGGATTTTTGAAAAGTTTTAAAGTATAAAAGATAATTGAATTGAAAATGAAGTTTTCAAGTTTTAAGTAAAATTTATATAGTAAAAAAAAAAAAAAAAAATTGTTTAATCTTGACTTTCAATCTATCTTTTCTGTCTGGTTGTTTCTATTCTTCTACCTCCTTCCTTTTCGGGGACGAAAAGTTTTGAGTGGGGGAGAGTGTAACGACCCGTAAAATTTAATGGTTTTAAAAGTATATTTAACTGGAAATTGTGAAATTTTAAACAATAAAATCTGAAATTAAAAATTTATTATTTGGAATACGTCTATTTTAATATAGCAACTGGTAAATTTTCATTTGATAATATTGAAGTTTGTTTTCCTGTGAAATTTCATTTCAAATCAAACCGGTTAATAAAAGTGAATTTAAAAGTTTTCCGAAACCAAAATATGTCAACAGGAGAAAATTTATTCAGACTATTCTGAATCAGACTGCGAAATTCGTTTTTTCAAATTTGGACTTCTACTGCTCCGTTTATCTTAATTCTGGCAAAATAGCAGCATTTCTGGTACCGATTATCGACTTTCGATCGGATGATCGTACCACTAGTATCTGTATACCGTTTTGATCGTCTCGTCACGCTGATCACCGCGGTATATTTATTTTTGTATTTTGAAGTCCGATACACGACGGGAACAATCAAACTATATATTGTATGGGTACCAAAATTCGTGACTTTTGATTTCCTTCTTTCAAATTTGAACCGTTGGCCACAATAGTAAATTGCTTTGAATACTTCAACTGAATCAATGCGAGATTGCTGCCATTCTTTTCCCTTCCGGTTGATTTTTCAATTATTTCGTACGTTTCTCTCTACCTAATATATTTAGATCGGCATTTCAGATCTTCCTCAAATCTCGTTCTACCCTGCTTCTTCAAAATTCTGCCTTCAGATCTATATTTTTTTTTTTTTTTGTCTCTCAAAAATTTTTCCCCACCTCCATTTTCTTATTCTTTCCCTAACACTCGCATCCACCACCCTCTTCGGCTCCACACTCTTCCCAGCAATTCGTTCACAGCCGAAGGCCTCCCACCACCACACTCGGTCTCCTGCCCCACTAACCGGCCTTCCTCCCACAACCTCCGCCACATGTCCCCTCATGCGCGGCGCCACCCAGACCCGTTTCCACCAGGTAGAAGCTCACCTTCGACCAACCATCCCTCTTTTCCTTCTCCCGCTGTCTCGCCTCCCCTGACCGACCCGACCCCAGCCACCTAGCATCCACCGAAGCAGCCACGTCCATTTCACACCCAGACCCGAAGCCTCATCTCCACCCGAGTCAGTCACCTCGGCCTCCCCCTATTTCGTAGTCATCTTCTGCCCTGGCGAGCGCCAAACCCGACCACATCTTGGCAGTCTCCTTATCACCTTCTCATCCCCTTATTTTGTATACAGGTATATAAAAAAATATAGTACTATATGTATACGTTAGCTTATTGCATGCGTGTGAGTGTTTTATACATTATATATAAATTGTATTACAAGTTCCATTTTACTAATAGGAACATATGTTTACCTAAGTTCTATTTTGTATACGTAAGTGGCCTTGTGTATAACATAAGTGATATTTTATATATGCTGTCTCAGGTTTGTTAGAAAAAAATACAAATGTATATTAGTTGTTTTAAAGTTTTTAAGTATGTAGTTTATATATTTCCTGCATATATTCGTTATACATTTATATCTATCAAGCTGTGATATATTTTAAAGTTTTACAGTTTATATATTTTAAACTATATGAAGTTTATAAGGGCTGTAGTATATATATAGTTATAGTGCAGTCATAGGTTTGCTGTTGACAAATTTTAAGTACATATTATATATATTCGTTTATATTTACAGTATTATATATATTATTATATAGCAGTTTTGTAAGTGGAGATATATATGTTTTTTTTTTTTTTAAAATGTTTATAAAGTTATAAAAGGTTTATATAGTTGACTTTATTTTTTTGTTTTGGTCTGTCTGTTATATATATGAATTTATACAAGTTCATATCATTTTGTTGTCTGCAAACATTTGTTTGTTTCCTGTTTTGCACTGTTGAAAAGGAAGTTATATATATAACCAAGTTTAATTTTTTTTTTATTAGGTCCTTGTTTCTGAAGTTTAATGGTAAAGTATATATTTTTTTATTTCAAGTTAAGTGTAATATATATATATATATCAGTGTTATGGTAGATACGTTTGTTATGTGTGTTCTATTTAAAACAATGATTTTATTTTATTTTATTTAAAAATGTGTTTGTATTTAGAATGTGATTTGGTATACACATAGTTATAAATATATATATATATATATATATATATATATATATATATATTCACTTATACTATTTATCTTGTTCGACTCAATTCTGATTTGGATTTCGTTTATTCCTATCTATCAGCCTTGTTCGTCGAACCCGTGTCCATCGTGCTCTGCTTCGAAATTCGTGCCTGGATTCATAACCCATTTCATTGTCAAATGTATCTAGCCTCGAAAGGTGAGAAATCACTCACGATTAACGTTCTTTTATTATTTAAATTTGATTTCAATTGAAATAGCAATTGAAATATGCTGCTGTAGTTATTTACATTTTTATATATGCTATTATCTATAACTGTTCACCTGTGACATCTGACACCAGTATCTAGTATTATATGCATGTTATTACTATTATTTGTATCTGTTCACCTGTGACATCTAACACCCGTATCTGTTATTTATATTGATGATATATGCCTGTTGTTATATTTTTATTATCTGTTATCACTCTGCAAGTTCCCTGTTAGTATAGAATTCACTATGGGTTGAAATGATACATACCCGAACGGACTTTAGAATAGGAGAATTTCGTTATGGGTGAAATGATAAACCCAAGCGATTTTCATTTGAATTGAAATTGGGATTACGGGTCGAAATGATATCTACCCGTATATATTTAAATTTCGGATTGAAATGATAAATATCTGTATCACTTAACCATATGATAAATATATATACAGACACCGTTGGTCCATATATATAAATATTTTAAAAAATGAATTCTATGGTTTTGGAAAGAAATATATGGTTTTAATAAATGTTGAGCCTTAAATTATTATATATAAATGGGAATGATTGATTTAAATACATAATATGTTGAGCGTTTAAAATATATTTCAAAATAGATTTTGGTAATAATTTGAATAAGTTAAGGTTAGAAAGATAATTTGAATTTAGTTGAAATTGTATTCAATAAAGAATTTTATTTAATTAAACCGATTTGAAACTTATTGAAACTGAGATGTAAGATATGATCTATAACTTAAGTTTGATTTATAAGTAATCTAATGAATATTTTTTTTGTTTAACTAAAGTTTAAGGAAATATTTAGTAAAAATGTAATTTAAGGCTAGTTAAATGATATTGAATTTATTAAGTGAATATTCCCTGATTTAATAATAATGAAGTTAAATCAAGAGCTATCTGAAACTGTTAAATTTAACTTTGAAAATGTTGAATATTAAAGCTTTGAAATATATTGAAAATTTAAATGATCTGTTTAGAAATGAATTAAATTGATGAATTGAGCTTTGAATAAATTTGAATTTGGAATTTGAAGTTGATTTGAATCGATTTGCTAGACTTGAGGAAATTAAATACTTTACTTTTTAAATCATTTAATATATATATATACTATTTTGGAAAATGGATATATTTGAAATGAAATGATATTTGGGTTTTGAAGTATAAATTTAATTGAAATGACCACGGTGTTAAAATGTATATTTCCACCTTGTAGATAGTTCTGAAGATCCTTAGAGGATGGTTATCCCAACATCCTTTAAGTTACTCGTATTTCAATTGATATTTCACTTGAGTTGGATTTATTTATATAAGAATGTTAATCCTGACTCGAGTGTTTTGTGTTTTGCTTTACGCTCGGGTCAGACCGAGTGATACAGCATTTGAGACTCACCCTTGGAGTTTGGAGCTTCCTTTGGAGATCCAACTATCGCCTCAGCTTTCAGCTCTTCTAGTTGATTTGTTCAGAGAAGTCATCTGTTGTACTGGAGACTTCACTGCATTTGAAATATTCTGTTGTATTTTATTTCTAACTCTGATGTTTATATAGTAGCTTCATGAACTACTATTTTATCTATTCCGCTGCGTATTATTGTATTACTCTGTGTCTGTGATTATGTGATTGATTTATTTACTGCATATGCTGAGTTTTGCCAAATTTTTATTACAATCTGTTGTTTTGAATTATTCAAGTCAGACATGTGTGGATTTATTGTCGATTTGAATGGTCCAAAATACCGGGTCGTTACAGTATACGTGTGAGTGCTGCCAGGAAGAATTAGAGTTCGAAGAGGAATTTGGATAAAATATACGTGGGTTTGGATTTGGGTAAAATGTATATTCTAAAAGTTTAGGTTTGGAGCCAAAAATTTCAGTTTGGAGCCAAAAGAAACCAAAGAAGATAATTACAAAAGAAAATTTCTAAATGTATATGGAAATAATACTTTGTATCATACACAAATTGCAATACATTTTGCAACATAATTACTAAATATTTTTTGAATTTTCGATTTTTTAACATTTTCGAATTTTTTGAAATATTTTAATATTTAATAAAAAAAATTATTTAAAATTTTGATTTTACCAATTTTGAATTTTATGAAAATTTCAATTTTTTTACATTTTATGAATATTTTTAAATTTATTTTAGAAGATTTCAATATTTTAAATTTTTTGAAATAATAAGGATTAAATATAATTATTAATTATAGTAATTAAATATTAGATGCTAAATATTAAATATTACTTCTTCATTGTTAAATATTACTTATTTATTATTGATTATTAAATATTACTTCTTATTTATTATTTATTAATTTATTCCCTAATACTTCATAATTATAATTGAATATTAACTATTAATGTTAATTATTATGTATATATTATTAATTATTATATATTTAACACTGATTATTAAATAATTATTAAAAGTTAATAAATTTTTATTAATTATTTAATGGTAATTATTAAGTATTAAGTATTAAATATTAAATATTAATTATTATATATTTAATAGTAATTATTAATTATTAATTAAATTTATTACAACTTTGAAGAAAAAATAAATTATTAAATATTAAATATTATTTCGTACTTATTCATTATTAATTATAAATTACTACTTATTACTTCTTAATTATAATTGAATATTAATTGTTAATTGTTATGTATATACTATTAATAATTAATTATTAATAGTAAATATTAGTTATTATATATTTAATATTAATTTTTGAATATTAATTATTAAAAGTTAATTATTAATTATTACGAGTAATTACTCAATAGTAATTATTAACTATTAATTATTTAATATATTTATTACAACTTCTCAGCAAAAGCAGTAGTCAAAATCTAAGAGCAAGACAACTTATTTAAAAAGCTGTTATAAATTAAGATTTTCAACGTTTCAAGAAAAAAGGCTGTTAAAGGGTATTATTACAACTTACATGAAAAAAGTTGTTAGAAAACAATGTTTTTGCAGTGTTTTCTTTAAAAACATTGTAAAAAGGATAGTTTACAATGTTTTTATAGAGATGTTGTAAAAAGCCATCTCAGTTGTAGTGTTTGTGATATATATTTGCTAGTGTATATACATGACGTAATTATCTTGAATGTGAATTATACATAATCTTATGTTACATGAATATTCTGATACGCGCTATATAAACATATTAGAGTTGTATAATGAATTTGAACACGATTGATATGGAAATCGTTTATAATGAATAAATATGTGAATAGTGACATATACATATATTCAACGAAGAAATGGAACCCATAGTTACCTGGGTAATGATACTTAGGCGAGGATTTTTATTGTATTTATAATGTAAGAAATTTATAAATAAATATTGTGCGGGTTGCCAAATAAAGTATCATGCATCCTGATCGGACTATCTTGGTCTAACTAGCCGAGTTTTAATGGTATTCACCTTATTGTTAGTAAGATGTCTGCACGATTTGTTGTACGAGTGATATATGAAAGTGGCGAAAAGAGTATAAGAAAGTAGATGGATAATTCACTTAGCTAAAAATTAGGATTTGGGATTGTACAACTAATGAACGTGTTATTCTTATTAGGGGTTATGGGTAGACATTACTTTGGTGGGGAACCCTGTAAAATTTTTACGCGAGAAATCATAAATTTAGTTATTGATCAATAAAATTATTTTGGAATATTGATATGTAATAAATGTGATAATAATAATTGTAACTAGGATCGAATTACAGTTGATTAGTATTGAGGATGTGAATCAAATTTATAGAACCATGACACATATGTTACATTGGGATTGGGTAGTTAGGGAGTGAGTGACACCAACCCTTATATGATGCTACTTTATATCATATTATTCATACTGTTTTTATTTATATACTCACATCTAGTTTCTAGCCTGACTTCGGGTTTGTTATTTGTTTAACAAGCTCAGATCGGACTGATATTGTTTCATAGGTTATAGCTTTATGATTGGGCGTATCCTTGTGGGCTATGGTATGTTGATGGAGCATGTAATGATGAAGGCTCTTTTTTCTTTTGTAGTGTGGTTTCATATGTTAAGATGTTGTGTGTATGTATTGAGATATCATTATACACGATGATTATGGTGTTATTTTCTTATTAGTCATGTACTTAGATTTTTGATGTATGTAATGAGATATTGTATCATATTTTCAGAGATAATATATATATTTATTATATTTTATAAGCTTTTGATATTGTTAGTTTTGGGTTTATTTCTATATATGTCTATAATACTTGATTATTCATTGTTGGGAACTCATGTATGTTGCTTTATGCCAAGACGAGATACATATTATTTCTAATATATTATGGTATTAAGATGTATCTATGTTGGCCCACGGGAATGTATACGGGATATCGCTCATATTGCATCCTTCACTCCATACCATCAGACAATTATTACTCTCTGGTGGTGTGGATACTAGGCTAAGGTGTCGCATTTTGGTATTAGAGCCCAAGTTAGAATGATGCAGAGATAGAGGCATATTTTGGCCTCAAAGGGGTGAGACTTAGGATGTTTTACTCATTTTTATTCGACTCTCACATGCGATGTGTGAATTGTTAGATGATCGAAGGAGTCAATCATAGGGGTTGGATATACACATAAACACACACATGTTTGTAGCGATGATTTATTAAGTAAAGATTATTTGATCAAAATTTGAGAAAAAGCTTGTTTATTATTTAAAGAAAATTAATTAGTGTGGTAGAGTAATTGTGTGTGCTTAAAGTATGAAAAAAGTGAATTTAAATTACATGTGATGGATGATTGCTCATCGACGTATTTGGATGCCTTTGGGTATTTGGTTGCCAAAGTTGTAAGTGATTTTTCATGGGCGAATATTTAAAAAATATATTATAATTATATGTTTTTAATAAAGTTTTAATAAAAGTAGGCTTATGTTTTTCAAAAACTAAGGAGAATCATTTAAATGCAAATATCTTAATGAAAATTATATTTTTGGATAAAGTATCCATGGAAAGTTTGCTTATATTGCAAATATATATATATATATATATATATATATATATATATATATATATATATTTGAAGATACTTTCAAGTAAAAAATGGTGAAAGATAGTTATAAAAGAAAAGTAACATTTAAGTTTATTTACAAGTGGGAAATAATTTAATGAATTAGTTTGTGTTGACTACACCTTGGTTGCTTTATAAATTATAGTTGTTAAGGGTGCACACGTATTAATAAGGATTTCTAAACACTAGAACAAGACACTTCGATGTTATTTTGAAATTATGAAAATAGAGTTTTGATATAGAAGGATTATACTATTTTGGAAGAGAAATTTATTCATTTAGAAAGTAAGGATTACTTTGAATGAGAAATTTCTACATGTATCAATATAAATGTAGTGTTTATTGAAGTTTATGTGAGAATTAAGTTTTGGTATTTGTGTTAAAGTAATTTGTTATTAAATAATAAAGTATGAGATATATTTTTATTTAATTTACTAAGTTTTAATGGATTTCATACAATGATTGTAGTCATCGGGTATTAAAGGAATTTTGAGGTTGATGGCGAAATAATGTTGTATATTCTCTTTTGTATTCAACACTGCAGTCGATCGACGAAACAAGTAAATAAGATCTAGGATGAGGCAATGTTGTTATACTAGATAAGTATAAACTTGGCCTTATTGGCCTAGGTTTATTGGGCATTTTTGCTTCACACTAGTGGACATGTGTGGTACACACCGGTGGACACGTGTACATGAATTTGATAGAATCCTAACAATTTCCAAGAAGTTATAAAAATATTTCTAGTTTTTTTATCAATAATAAGTTCTTCATTTTTCACTCGATTTCGAAATCATTTTTTCAAAATTCAAATTGGAGTCTCTATTGTTCATCTTGTGAGAAATGCGGATTAAGGATCTTAAGGCTAGAATTAACACTAGAGGGGGGTGAATAGTGTTTTAAGAAATTTGTTAATCTTTTTGAGTTTATCTAACTTTATTAACAATGTATACACTAATTAGACACAGATATGAACACAGATGCAAATATAAAGTAAAAGTAGTAAAGGAAAGAACACACCGGATTTTATACTGGTTCGGAGTTACCCTACATCCAGTCCCGCACAACTAAGTACGGATTTCCTTTCAAAAGCAATTCAACAATTACAACCCTTGATTTCAAGGCTACGAGGTACACCCTCCAGAATACCAATCCTCTGGGTAGGGATACTTGATTTACCGGGCAACAAGTTCACCCAACTGATTTCCAGGGCTACAATCACACCTTTTCTCGCTTGATTGATTTCAAAGGCTACAATCACACCTTTTCTCGCTAATATATTATAAAGAAGTCTATAACTCTGAATAGCACTGAGAACCTTGTAGAGATAGTGATGTAGAATCAAACTAGAAGTAATCGAGTATGATTCGATGTTGATTTCGGCAGAGTAATGGTATGAATTTGTAATAAGAAATGAGGAAGATGAAGAGGAGTGAAAATCAGAAAAATATGATTTAAAATTCGTTGAAACTGACCCCTATTTATAGAAAACCAACAGCCATGACCATTCATGAAGAGTTATGGCGAATAGACACTTCTTTTGAAATTTGAATTTGAACTTCATCTATCACTATGTCGACATACTACCCAGGGGCATGTCGACATCCCTCAGCCAAAAATGATAATTTGAATTTCTATAAAAACAATATTTATCTTATATAAAAACTATCTAAAACTTTATAAATATACTTGAATATAGTTGAAATTCATAAGTAAATATAAAGAACAATATATACATAATTTAACTATAATTTTATATTTAAATCTAAGTATGAATATTTAAAAGTTAAATATATTATTTGAAAAGACATTTAAAATTAGGAGTATTTTGACTTTGAAATTAAAGATGTTTTGAGACTAAAATTATTTAAAATCAGGATAGAGAGTTTTGAATCTTTTAAAAGGAAAGTTTTGAAACCATTTTGAAAACAAGATAATTTTGTAAATTCATTTGAATTAAAATTAGTGGATACAAAACAATGTCCCACTAGATTTTCGTAGGTTCCATCCTACTTAGGGTTCCATCCCTTTAATGGGCTCGAAGTGGATTCCATTCCACGAATAAATTGGATATTAAGATGCCAGTGCTTTTCTACGAGTTTTAACAAATATCCTAATAAAACAAACTTAACCTTGAACTCTTGATAATCTTGATACTCATGAGTCTTCTATCTCTATATCTTGAATCTCTATACTGTACAGTCTTCATTCTTGATACCTGCATGGTTAGATCCTGCAAATACATATATATCTAACCTTGTAATGTTAGTATTTCTATTTTATAATCTATTCTAAGGTTGTTGTCATCAAAACCATCATCTCAAGGACTAACAATCTCCCCCTTTTTGATGATGACAACCTTTGTTTATAAAATATCATTTCTATCCTAATAACTCCCTCTAAAACTAACAACACCCCCTTAATCTATGCCTAGCTACCCTATTTTATACTTCTCCCCCTTTGTCATCAACAAAAATTTACTCCCCCTTACTCTTGGACTTTAGTACCTGCATTGATAAACTATACAACGGAATATATATAGATTAAGAAATGATGATATATATGAGCATAATAACTTTAACTAAAGACTATATTCATTTTAATGTATATATACATGTTTCATACAGCAAACCTCAAACCAAATGAAATCAATCCACACAAAGTATCAATCCAAACCAAATCAAATCAAACAAATTAATTCAAACAAATCAATCAAAGAAAGAAAATTAAACGTTACGAGGAACATCAACCCATCCTTCTTCTCCAAAGATAGGGTCTTGTCTGATGGCATCCCAATTTTCATTATCAACAGATAGAGAAACGGGAGGATGTGCTTCGTTATTGTCTTTGTGCAGGGAGGAGATCATCCATCGAATTGCATCGAAGTGTCTCTCTTATTCCTTGATCATTTGCATTTGACTTAATTCTAAGTGACGCTGATTACGAAGGATGATAGAGAGAATATTCTTGAATGAATTGAGTGTTTCTTCAAGATTTTCAGATATATTATGAATAGGATTAGCCATAATTGAATTAGAGAAAGAAATGAAGGATATAGATAAAGAGAAATAAATTTCAGTGAAGATTTCTGGAAGACAAAGGTATATATAGGTGTAGAAATTCGTTTGAAATGAATAGACATTTGGTAGTTATTCAAATTTAAATTCAAAATCAATAGTCACTTCTGACCAGTACATGTCGACATGGTCAAGGGTGGTATGTCGACATACTTTAGTGAAAATTGATGATAATTTTATCTTGTGAATAATGATGTATATATATATTTCTATAATATACTAACATTTATTCTAGATATAAAATAAGCTAGATGACAGGAAGGAAATTCAATTTCATTGCATAATTGGATAATACGATGATTAAACATAAGGAACTACACGAACATTCGAAACAAACTAAGACAAATACAATAAGATACTAAAAGATAAAACTAGTTAGAAGATGAAGAAGATGAAGATAGTCCAAGTTTCGTGCTGACTTTTGAAAAGAACTTGTTCATCTTCGAAGACATGTTATCCAACTTCTTACTAACGGATCGTTTTAAAATCCGTTGATATTCCACAATTATCTTTTGGTTTTTGAGAAGGGTTTTGTTGGATGGATTGGAAGGATATTCAATACTTTCTAAGGATGTCTCACCTTCTTCTTCTTCTTCTATTTCCATTTCATCCCTTTCTTCTTCTTCTTCCTCTTCCATTTCTTCATGAGCCAAACGCTCTTCCTTTTCGGTGAGAGTCTCATAAGGTTGAAAAACGTATGGGATTTTCATGAGAGAAATGTTTGAGATATTAAAAACTTTTCTAGAGACAAATTCTTCACCTTTGAAATCCACTCCAAAATAGTTAAAAATCCGAGTAAGGTAAATTCCATGATATAAAGTGTTTTCTCCCATTTCAAAATTTTTAGGACGAAGTTCATCCAAAATAACTTGCGCCCAATTGATACCATAATTTCCGAAAATACCAAAAAGTGCTTCGCACACTTTTGAAGTAGGATTGTTAAAATTACCCGATCTTGGGGTCAAAGTATGTTGTAAAAGAAGATTGACAATCCTTGCTTTAGGACCAAAGTTTCGATTCTTAAATTCAAAGTTTTCATTTCCTTCAAAAATATGATGAAATGTCTCACGATCATGTTCATCGATTTGAAAACTAGAAAGATCCATTCCCGTGCTTTTGCAATTAAGAATGGTACCCAAGAGATCACAATTCAAAACAATTTGAGTCCCTTTGACACTACTCCAAATCTCATTCTCATTTCCATTATAAAAATCACGGTTTAGATTAGCATAAAAGATTTTGACAAGATTAGGATAGCAAACAAAATCGTTTTGAGAAGAGTCAATAAGACTTAAAACACCATAGTTTGCAAAAAGAGAATCAATTTCATAAGAAGAAAAATCTTGAAAAATAACAAATTTTCCGGGATGGACTTTGGCATAATTAGCATAATTGATGTATGCTTTAATTGCCTCCGGATCATTGAATAATTGCTCTTTGATTTTTCTGGAAATTCTCATGGTTGAGGGGTTACTTAAAGAAGCCATTAGAGTAGAGAGTAGAGTGCTTGAAGATATGAAGAGAGAGTTTGAATTTGAAAATGAAAGTGAAAAGATATGATAAAAGATAGTGGATAAATAGACTTTCAAAGGACATATTCTCTGGTCAAAAGGTATCTTTTCAGAGAAATAAATGAAGTGAAAAGATGGAGGGAAATTCAAACATTTGAATTCAAAATTTGAAATTCAAATTCAGGTAGGCATGTCGACATCGTGTAGGGGCCATGTCGACATGTGCCTGTGAATTTTCATGATATGATTTTCCTAAGATATCTAATATACATATATATAAATATTATTATTAATGTCTATATTTCTGAAATATTATTTTACTTATAATATATTTCAGAATGTGTCAATAATAAAAATAATAATAAAATAATAGTAAAAATAGAAAATAAATTTTAAAATTCAAACAACATATCAATTCAAAATCAATCAATCAAACAATCAAGCAACTAATTCTATGCAAGCAATTTCAACCAATTATATTGTAAACGTGTACCTTTTTCTGAGTCCGTTTCTTTGAACTTGTCGGAGTCGTGAACTGCAGTGAAACACAAATTCGAGTTATCCATCTTCTGATCATCATCACTTGAGGACGAGTCTGAGTCATCTAGAGTAGCAGTAAATGCATGCTTCCGTTTCTTTGATGGTTCATTGTTCATAGGAGGATTCTGCCTTTCTGGATACGGACAGTTCTTTTTGATATGGCCTGGTTCATCACAATTGAAGCATTTGATGAAATTTGGTACTGTAGTCTGATTACTGGAATTCTTAAAGTTGTTTCTCTTGGAACTATTCAATTTCTGTACTTCAGAAATTTCCTAAAATTTCTGGTCATAAATGTTATCTCTTCATCATTGTCACTCTTTGAGTCTGATCCATCTGTCAATGCATTGAATGCCATTGATTTCTTTTCAGATGCTTTGCTTTCTCTTCTCCCGATCATTTGAACTTCAAATGACATTAGATTTCCAATCAATTCTTCTATCTTTATAGTACTGATGTCATTTGCCTCTTCAATTGCAAGTGTCTTTTGATCCCATTCTGGAGTGAGAGAATTTAAAATTTTTCTGACTTGATCTTCTTCCGAAAATTCCTTTCCCAAAGATATTAAAGAATGCATAATATCTTGAAATCGACTATACATATCTGAAATAGACTCATTAGTATTCATTTTAAATAACTGAAACTGATTTGTGAGCATGGAAATTTTGGTCTGTTTAACTTTGCTTGTTCCTTCGTGAGTTACTTGCAAAGTTTTCCAGATTTCATATGCAGACTTACAAACTGACACTCTATTAAATTCATTTCTTTCAAGTGAACAAAACAGAATATTCATTGCCTTAGAATTATTTTGTGCAACAGTCTTTTGCTCAGTGGTCCACTGTGAAAAATTAGTCGTGGGTTCAGAATATTCAGTTTGTGTGATATTCCAAGTATCTAATCCTACAGATTGTAAATATATTCTCATCCTACATGCCCAATATGCATAGTTACTGCCATTAAAAAGTGGTGGTCTGGAAGTAGACTGACCTTCTACAAATGAACTAGTGTTAGAAACAGTACCAGTGTTGGTAGCCATTTTGAAAACTTTTCAAAAAATCAGATTATGAAACTTTTGAAAACCAATGCTTTGATACCAAATGTGAGAAATGCGGATTAAGGATCTTAAGGCTAGAATTAACACTAGAGGGGGTGAATAGTGTTTTAAGAAATTTGTTAATCTTTTTGAGTTTATCAAACTTTATTAACAATGTATACACTAATTAGACACAGATATGAACACAGAATCAAACACAGATGCAAATATAAAGTAAAAGCAGTAAAGGAAAGAACACATCGGATTTTATACTGGTTCGGAGTTACCCTACATCCAGTCCCGCACAACTAAGTACGGATTTCCTTTCAAAAGCAATTCAACAATTACAACCCTCGATTTCAAGGCTACGAGGTACACCCTCCAGAATACCAATCCTCTTGGTAGGGATACTTGATTTACCGGGCAACAAGTTCACCCAATTGATTTCCAAGGCTACAATCACACCTTTTCTCGCTTGATTGATTTCAAAGTCTACAATCACACCTTTTCTCGCTAATATATTACAAAGAAGTCTATAACTCTGAATAGCACTGAGAACCTTGTAGAGATAGTGATGTAGAATCAAATTAGAAGTAATCGAGTATGATTCGATGTTGATTTCGGCAGAGTAATGGTATGAATTTGTAATAAGAAATGAGGAAGATGAAGAGGAGTGAAAATCAGAAAAATATGATTTAAAATTCGTTGAAACTGACCCCTATTTATAGAAAACCAACAGCCATGACCAGTCATGAAGAGTTATGGTGAATAGACACTTCTTTTGAAATTTGAATTTGAACTTCAACTATCACTATGTCGACATACTACCTAGGGGCATGTCGACATCCCTCAGCCAAAAATGATAATTTGAATTTCTATAAAAACAATATTTATCTTATATAAAAACTATCTAAAACTTTATAAATATACTTGAATATAGTTGAAATTTATAAGTAAATATAAAGAACAATATATACATAATTTAACTATAATTTTATATTTAATCTAAGTATGAATATTTAAAAGTTAAATATATTATTTGAAAAGACATTTAAAATTAGGAGTATTTTGACTTTGAAATTAAAGATGTTTTGAGGCTAAAATTATTTAAAATCGGGATAGAGAGCTTTGAATCTTTTAAAAGGAAAGTTTTGAAACCATTTTGAAAACAAGATAATTTTTTAAAATCATTTGAATTAAAATTAGTGGATACAAAACAATGTCCCACTAGATTTTCGTAGGTTCCATCCTACTTAGGGTTCCATCCCTTTAACAGGCTTGAAGTGGATTCCATTCCACGAATAAATTGGATATTAAGATGCCAGTGCTTTTCTACGAGTTTTAACAAATATTCCTAATAAAACAAACTTAACCTTGAACTCTTGATAATCTTGATACTCATGGGTCTTCTATCTCTGTATCTTGAATCTCTATACTGTACAGTCTTCATTCTTGATACCTGCATGGTTAGATCCTGCAAATACATATATATATCTAAACTTGTAATGTTAGTATTTCTATTTTATAATCTATTCTAAGGTTGTTGTCATCAAAACCATCATCTCAAGGACTAACACATCTACTTCAAATTCATTAAGAGTTTAAGTTGAAATCGTTTCAGAAATTGTTCCAAAAGTCAGTGAATACAAACCTAATTTTCAGGTTTTATAAATATACTTTCTTTTGTGTGTGTACCAAAATATTCAATGTAAATTCATATTGAAAATCATATCATCATCTGAAATAACATTTGGCACTTCACTAACATTTTTATATAATACATATATTTTTTACACACACACGCATAAATATATATATATATGTATGTATGTATGTATCGATATTTTCCATTTCTAGTGCAAAAAGAATAGTTTTACCATATATTTTATGATATTCTATAAAAGTCATATAAAAATACATTTTATAATTTATATATTTTCCGAAACATATGAACATCCTTTTGAAATTATTTTATAAAATTTTATTTGATTTAAGCAAGCATTTTGAAGATATTTTATACATATATTTGCCAAAGCTTGATTTTCCAACATCCTCTTTACTATATTCATAGATGCATACAATATAATATATAAATTCATAATTATTTTGAATTTAAATTCTCCAGTCTTTAAAGTTATTAATCAATAGCCAAAAAATTCATATTCCATGTGTTAATAATGATTATTGATCATATAACAATCATATTCAATCTCCAATTCTGTAACGACCCGTCTTTTTGACCATCGAAAGTCGACGTCGAATACATCAACGGTTTTCAAATGTCGAACATCCAATCGCCGGAAAGGCAGATTGTTAGGGTAAAATAAAAAGAAAAAAACAGAGAACCAGGAAATCAGAATCTCACAGTGGAATTGACAACATAATATAACAAAGACGGTAAAAACTATCACTCTAAAATACAGAGTGCATCAGAGTTGAAAACAAACCTTGTCAACTGGGTAGTTATAAAATTCTAACCTTACAATTGCTAATAGGTATATATATAATAGAGCAGAAATAAATAACTATGATAGGCGACCATCCAGCTCTTCTCCAATAACTCCATATCACCAAAGCCAACCTGGGAAAAACTCAGTTTGACCCGAGCATTACAATAAAATAACACCCTGGTCAGTTTGGAAAACCAGCGTGAGAAAACTCAAGTAATATGATGAATGTATAAAAATTGTGTGAGACCACGTCGCTAACGTGAAACGGGTTTTTACCTCACAAGAACAACATCCATAAATAAAGAAATGGAAAACAAATCAGAACAACACTCCAATCCAAAACGAATGGAAATAAACAGCAGACCCCTTTACTAAAAGTATACCTCTAGAAATATACTTGAGAACTCCTATGGCTCTCGGAAACCTCAAGCCGAACCCCGCCAACTGTTACCGAGTATCTGAATATTTCACATCTCAATGCGCAATATCGAATCCAATCTAGAGTGTATATGAAAATACCCTAATGGGAGCAACCCCATATAGCTTGGCCCCCACTCGCTCTTTGGGTTTAGTCATTTCCAACAAAGGATAACAAGGCTCAAATAAGCAACACATCGTCTTAGAGTGATGAAATATAAAGAAGAGAGCCGAATCAAAGTCGATAAATCAACTATTGGGAATGATAAGATGGTTGTTTTCACTTGTGCTTGATTTTCATATCACAATACTTTTAAAGACACTATAAAAACACTCTTTAAAATATTCTTTTTAAAGGGGAAAATCATATTTTTCTAAGTGTATTAAAACCAAGGTCAAAAAAAATGTCAAAACATTGTTTATTATAAACCTAAAATAATTTACACTTAACTTTATTTGAAACAATTCTTTTTAAAAGATCTTCTTGTTTATAAACTGTTATTTATAAATTTTAAACAATATTTCTTACCCCGAAAATAGTAAATCAATTAAATTACTTTTATAAATTTTAAATCAAAGGTTAATTATTCCGATTGATAATTTATATAACCTTTTTATAACTTTTAAAACCATATTAATTCTCCCAAACAAAATAAATCAAATTAAAAATCCCTTTAATAAATTTAAACCAATATTAATTATCCGGAAAGATAATAAATCAAATCTATAATCTTTTTAATAAATCAATAAATTATCTTTATTTAAACAGTTAATTATTTCTAAAACACTTTTATTTAATCAGTAAATTAACTTTTAAACCTTATTAAATCAATTCATTAACTTTAATACACTAAATCGGTTATTTAACTTTAAAAAACTTTTATTAAATCAATTAATTTACTTTAAACTCTTTTATTAAATTAAATATTTAACTTTTAAAAACACCATTAATTAAAAATATTAACTAAATTCAAATATCATTAGTTAAAATGATAAATTAGATTTAAACATCGTTAATCACAACGATTAAGTAAATTTAAAACATCATTAATTAAAATAATTAATTAAACTCAAAAATCATTATTTAAAATGGTTAATTATTTTTAAACATCATTAATTAAAATGATTTATTAAATTCAAATAGCACTAATTAAAATGATTAATAAATTTTAAACACCGTTAATTAAAACAATTTATTAAACTCTAATAATCATTAATTAAAATTATTAATTAAAATAAAATATCATTAACTAGATGGATTAGTTTAAATTCAAACATCATCAATTAAAATGATTTGATAAATTTTAAACTGGTACCCCTTTCCCTTGATCAAAGGTTTCAGAGCGGTTCCTCTTTTCAGCAGTTCCACTTTCGAGCAGATGCTTATTCACCTCTCCTGATTCAGTTGGTTGGAGCTTCCTCATTAGTCTGGGACATCATCTAGTAGTTTGTGTTTTTTTCCTATAGTTATTTAGGTACTTCTAACACCTTAATATCGGGCGATGGCCAAGCCAGAGCTTGATATCGGGGTGTGATGGGTGGTGGCATTGCCGGAACTCATCTTAGGAGTACTTGAGATTTGATATATTTGTATTTGGTTTTTGTTACCTACCAGGCATGTTGGCAGCACTTTATATTCGAGTTATATATATATTTGCATGTGTGCTCTCCTCTGTTCGTAGAGGATCACACATTTTTCTAAAAAAAAAATTAATTAATTTAAATATCATTAATCAAAACGATGAATGAATTTAAATATCTATTTTATGCAAATACAAGCTCAAGACAACACACACGAAGGGTTTAGGAGATGATATACAATAATTGACGATATAGCAAAATTTGCTATAATGACACTTAAATAATTTAAATAGTATATCACGATTAATTACTACCGAACATCAATATAAGGAGCATATGGAAATAAATAAAAATCATTGGTGAAAAACCCATTAGGGCCTCTCTCCAAATATTCCCTGCAAAACAACGATTCACTTGTAACGAATTCGGGATTTTAAAAGAAAAAAGTTTGATTCGTTTATGGAAATGAATTAATTTCCATAAAGCGATTCACTTGTATGGAAACGATTTATTTGTATACTTATCACCAAACATCGAAGAAGTAGACTTGTCGCTATTTCGAAAGATAAGAATAATCATGAGACATGACTTTGAGGTAACACTACCTTGACTTGTCCGGTATTATTGTTAACCAAGAAATAGTAAAAGTTGGAATTCGATGAGTGGTGATAAGTATACAAGACTTAATTTCCATATATGATCTTTTTATATCCTCGATAGTTGGTTTCCCAACTATCGGTTACCTCAGCTTCTTTATTATCGTCATTCTAAGACGATGTGTTGCTCTGTTGAGCTTTGTTATCCTTTGTCGGAAATGACTAAACCAAAAGCGTGAGAGGAAGCCAAGTTATGCGGGGTTGCTTCCATTAGGATATTTTCACATCTCATCTAGATTTTTATGTACCGTCACGTGAAAAAGGGTTAAGATTTAGATGTGAAATATTCGGATACTCGGTAAGGTTTGGCGGGGTCCGGCTTGGTATTGTCTGAGAAGTATCACGGAGTATATAAGCTTCTCAGAAGTATATTACTAAAGGTATACTTCAAGGGGGGTGCACCTTCCTAGTCATTGTTGGAAATTTTCTTTTTCTTATTTGATTCGAACCTTTGAATCTGTTTCCTTTAGTTAGAACGGGAAGAGCCAACCACTTTTCGCAGTGTTCAATTATTGGTTTTGTCCATTCTATTCGGTTTGGATAGTTATCTTGTTTAGTCCATTCTATCGAGTTTGGACTGTTGTCTTGTTTTATCCATTCTATCCAGTTTGGATTTATATTCAGGCTATTTCCATTCTTTCAAGTCAGAATGTTATACTAATTGTACTCATCATCTATGTTTGGATTTGTTCCCTATTGTTCATTTCCATTTTTGTTATGTTTGGTTATTGTTTATGTGGGAGAAAACCTGTTCCTCTTTAGCGGCGTGGTCCCACATATTATTGTTAAATGCACTTCCTTTTGTTTCAAAGTTTTACTCATACCAGACATTTTTTCTGACCTGAGTTGTTTATTTTCCCTAAACTCTCAGGTACTCAATTATATTTGGGTAGTCCGAGAATAGCAGGTTTTTTTTGGAGCTCTTTGAAGATGGTGATCGAGCAGGCGGCTCCTTAGTTATCTAGTTATTTATTTTCCGATGTATGATTATGCAGGTGTATTTTGCATCTTAAAAATGAAAAGTAAGAATGTCTAGCTATCAATCTATTAGATGTAGTATTCTTTTTATAACTCTGATAATTCCTTATAAGGAGTAACCTTTTGTACTATATCATTTTACATTATATGTAATGTGACGACCCGCAAATCCGTACCCTTTGAATCGACAATAAACCACACATGTCCGACCCAAAAAGTACAGAATGACGGAAGGTCATGGAAATGAAGAGAGAGGGTGAGAAGAAAGAAAGAGAAGAAATTAGAAACAACAATACACACAATCTCACAATAGCAGCGGAACAATATATAATATATAAATACAGATCTTTATTCAAAAGAAACTGTAATTATTGATATACATATAATCATCAGAGTACAGCAATCAACAAATCAATCTGGATGGTTATAATAACTTGTCCTCACAAGTGCTAAATAACAGCTTACACACACAGTGGACTATAATCAAATACGTGAAATACATCCCGAGACTCCTCCAGCTCATCTCCTGAGCTCTATAGCATCCTAACCTGAATCTGTAATACTCGGTCTGACCCGAGCACTATAATAAAATAACACCCGAGTCAGTCTGGAAAACCAGCATGAGAAAACACACTCAATTTGAATTATTACTATTATCAAAATCCTTTGAAAAACAAAGGTATCTCGTAAGACCATGCTACACATAAATACGACGGGTTTTTACCTTACGATAACCAAAACACTTTTATAGAAAATCCAATGATATTATAATTGTGTCTAAGTATAAATACCTATTAAAATAGCCGAAATTGTTACATTAATTAAATTTCAGCATACTAGGCTCTACAATCAAAACCGTAAAGGCTCGTAGTGGATATTAGATTCCACACAATGACCGGGCTACTGGGGTACCGCCCATCACAGTACACCTCTAGAAAAATGTACCGAGGACCTCGCTTGGATACCTTGCCAACACAGGACTGGCCTACCCCTGACTTGGATAGTACCGAATATGTTATCACCTCGGGTGTTCCCACCCTAATCGATTGCTCTCTTTTCCATTCACAACCATATCCATAATTATATTATATCCGAGGGTATCTAGAAAAGTGATAACATACCCTACTTGGGTGCGACCCACTTAGCCCTGCTGCATCTCCCTTGTTTTAGTCATTCTCGGTTGATGAGGCATGAGGCTACGTTTTACCTTTAGAATAGCATTCATACTCGGAATGCTAACACTGCCTTCTAGGCAACGATGCAATGATAGCATTCATCCATATAAGTTGTTCTAGGTCTGAACAAATCGAATCTCCAAAATCACCGTCTTCATTAGCTCCACTATAACACAATTCGTAACACTCAAATCAGATCGAAGTGGTTTTCGGATAATTAAATCTGATCCCGGTCTCTTCGAAACGATCAACGAATTTGGCCAGATTTGATAGTCGATTATTTAACTATCAAATTGCACACATAAGTAGTCACTAGGACCAAATTTTAATCTTCCAAATATTTATTCAAAATATCTTCACAAAGATATATATTCAATTCTCTTCCAGCATTCCAACATTTTAAAACAATTTCAAATACTTATCCATAACGGGATATTTTAAAACATTTCAACACTTAGAAATATTTCCGAATTAAATTTTTATAACTCATTGCTTAGAAAATATTTCTATATAAATCATTCCGTAGTTAAAATATTTCAAATCCTTCTAGTCCAATACTTAGGAAATATTTATAAGTATATTTTCCTAAAAATCATTTTATTTCCAGTACGTAGGAAATATTCCATTTTATTTCATACTTTTCATCCAAAATTCATTAATTAACTTCCTTTAAAATTTCCAAAATCAATTATACTTGTCTATAATTCCAACTACCCATTTCTAACTTCTTTTATGAATTCTAATTCATTTTCGAAGTTCCCATATTTCAATATTTTGGAAATTCCATTTTCTCCCAAAATCCCTTACAAGATTCCTCTTATCAAAATCATATCTGTTAAATAAACCTCGTTTACAAATCATGGGAGGATTTATAAATAATTTCAATCACTTCAAAACACTATATATCTATGGTAAGTATTTTTAAAGAAAAATAATTTATTTTTAAAAGACATTTAAGTAATTATTTAAAATATCAAAACACTTTAAATAAACATCGATAACTCATTTTCAAATCATTTTTAAATAAACTAATTGATTTACAAAGCTTATTATAAAAATTAGAATTTATTTCAATTAATATTAAATATTTGAAAAAATCCACTTTTCGAAGTATTTTAATATTAAACAGCTTTAAATTACATAGTTTAATAAATAAAATTTTCCTTCTAAACAAAACTTCACTTCTTGATAAAAATATGTTTTTGAAATTCCAATAACAGATTTCAATTTATAAATCCCTCTCGATTCATAACACATTGTTTTCATTTTGATTTCCTAACCATTCTCACATTTCAAAAATAGAATCCTTATTTTTCCCAAATCCGATTTCCATATCTCGATGTAAATTCACGCTGTGAATTTATATTCCCAATTTATCAACTGCTTATTTATAAACATCGTTTACAAATTTATAAATTCATTTGGGTTTTACTTGTTTATAAAAAATCCCATTTATAAAATTCCCTTTTATAAATCCATTTCTTTATAAATTCCATTTATTTTCCAAATCTATTTTAAATATTGATTTAAAACTCATTATCCATATTTTCAAAAATATCATTTTAAAATCCATGGTTAAAAATCCCTTATATAAATTATTTTAAAATCTCTATAAAAAATATTTTACGAATAGTTAAGCACAAACCCAAAATCAAATTAATATTTTATCCAACTTGATTTCCGTTAAAATAATCCAAATTCCAATATAAATATTTTTATATCCAAAATCTCCTTTTAATTCCTTCAAATTTAAAAATAATATTTATGGTATTTAAAATACCAAAATTAAGGCCAGTGCTACTATTACATCAAATAAATCAAATCACACAACAATCCATAGCAGATTATTCCATCATATCATATATCGCTACATATGAAAAACAATCAATATATTTGAGGAATCCAGTTGGATCCCTCCAACCTGTTTCCCTGCATCCACAGATGTTATATAACATAAAATACCAATCCCGCTTCAAGGAGGGATATCGCGGTAATATAAGGTCATCCGCTATTATGCGGGGCGCATAGTGTCTCATCCGCTCAAACGGCGGGAAATATATCCAACTACTAATATATATACTAATATATAGATAATATAACATTCAACTGATAATAATATATCAACACAACCAATCATCCAATAATTAATTTTTAATTGCTGTAAATTAAACCAGTCAACCAAATTGAGTGAGATTTACTCACCTTAATTTTTTCGAAATTGTTAATCGCTCCAACTCCAAATTTATTCCATTGCGTAGTATTCGATGCTACGAGCGCAACACACTTGTTTTCGTTCATTTTGGACCTCGTACAGACAAATTATGGGTTTGTAAACATTTGAATTAATTATATAAAAATTAACTTAATTAAACCAAATTTAAAAGTTAAACCTTATCTCACCCTCACACACGACTTCAAAGCCACGACCTACACAGTAATGGAAACGCGACCACCACCACAACGGTCGCCCACCACCCTGCTCGCGTACGGCACTAGCACGCTTACACCACTCTAGGTCGCTACAACCATGCCTCTGCCACAACGCAGCACTCCCTCTTCCCTTATCACTGTCGACGTACACTCGCGCCGCCCTCCTAAGCTTCGCCTAAGCCTATGGACCCCCTACCAAAACCGCACCTGCCCTATTTCAACGTCTCCATGCTTGCTGCTTCACTCCAGGTCAAGTTGCTCCACCTTGCGCTTCGCCCCAATCACCACTGCCTGAGCTGCTGCGCCATCGTCAAAGCCTAGCCGCAAACCCCTCAGCAACACTGCCGACCGCCCTAGACCGTTGCTCGATTGACAATCCTCTTCCACCATTGCCGCACGCGAGTGCGTCTCCAACCTAGCATGCTCGTGGTGAACGACCTCCCTCGACTTCCTCAATCGCGATCAAAAATTGATTTTGTGTTTTTTTATTGAGTCGATTTCTTTTTTTTTCGATTCGTTAATTCGAACTTGGAAGGAAGAAGAAGGAAGTCGCGATTTTTAAGAGGAAAGAGGCGCTATACGTACAAGGTAGGTCGGCCTCTTAGTGAATAGGGTGGCTCGAGGATTTGGTTTTGAATTTTTTCTTTTATTTTATTTCCAAAATATCTCGAATTATAAGCTGTGAAATTCCGAATTTCTATTGAGGAGTGCCGCCTGACGTTCCTATTCCAAACGAAATGGAACAAGTTTCGGGACTTAATTCGACCGTATGTGGAAGATAGCTTTTTGAACCCAATTATTATATTAATTTTTCGATATAAATTTCAACGCGTTTCTATTCCGTATGACCAAACGATAACTTTAAACGCTACGAAATTTGAAATATGATAATAATACATTTTTATGGATCCAATGGAACTGGTTTCGTCGAATTCCGAGACTGTGCCCGGATCGTTATTTTAACGCGTTGATTAAATTGACGATTTCAAAAATTGACGAAATCCCTTGAAATTTTAGTTTTAAAAACTTACTAACTCAATTCTAATTCAAATAGAATTTATATCAACATTAGAACTCGTTTTGATTCATATTCAACTCAACTTTCAATTATTCACCATTTCCGTATCACGATAAATCGCTATATTTGAAATTTAAATTCATTCTATAAATTCAACCAAAATCTTCATATTTAAAAATCAACTTATATTCCAGATCCAATATTTAAAACCATTTAAATATTCAAAATCAAACGATGAAAAATCCGGGTCGTTACATGTAACCATTCCGCTGTGAGGTTTATCTATTCTGTCTTGTTCTATTCTTTATTTTACCCCAAGACAACTTATCTTTCGGATGCTTGGGCAACGACACACGAATACTGAAGATGTATTAAGTGTCGTTTCCAGGAATTAGAAAGGTAGGTCATCACAGATGGTATCAGAGCTTAGGTTTAGCGAACCCCTAAGCCCTGGTAGGGTAAACCCTCTAAGGATAGGATTAGTAAAATCCTAGGATAAGTCTGAGAGCATAAGTATATATTGAGTGTGTATTTTTTAGTGTTATAAAAATATTTTATATTGTGTTATTTGATCCATGGAGTGGTATATGAATTCTGATCGATACATCTGATCAGCGTTATCGATAGGGATTCCTAAACACTTGAATAGATCTGTCAATACAGTATTGTTTTAAAAATGATAAATGAAATAATTTTACCTAGAAATATAATATATATATAAGAATGATTTTCAAAATTAATATAGTTGTATAGTGGAGTTGATTATTTAGAAATGATAATATTTTATGGTTATCATTTAGGATTTGATTAGTTATGCTTGTCCAATTTGAGCATTAACTATTGTTGAATAGTTCAAAAGGAATTTTCCTTAGTAAGGTATAGGTTAGGTAAATAAGAATTAAGGAACGTTGAGAACAAAACCCTTGTGAATTAAGTTTCACAGTTTGATTATAAGGTGTTCGGTGAAAGGGTTAAGTTAAAAGTATACCTATAATAATGTTACCTAAAAGTAAAATTGTAATAAAAAGTGGGTTAATATACTCTAAATGGTAGCATAATTTTTTTTAATAATAACAATATTAAAATAAAATAAATAAATAAATAAAAATTTAGAGGATAAATATTTTAGAAATTTTAATTATAATAAAGGAAAATCATTTAAATATAAGTTTAACTCACATCCAAATTTGCTATATCTACTAGGTGATGCTATAAACTATTTTTGATTTCTTAGATGATAGTTAGATTTGTTTAATTGACTAATTGAAATTAGTCTGGATATTCCATTAAACTATTTAAGTGTCGTTATAGCAATTTTCGCTATACCGTCATTAATTATATATCATCCCCTAAACCCTTGTGTGTGTTTGAACTTAAGCTTGTGTTTTTCCAAAAAGTGGATGTTTAAAATTCATTAATCATTTTGATTAATGATATTTAAATTAATTAATCATTTTAACTAATGCTGTTTAAAATTAATTAATCTTTTTGGATTAATGAGATTTGGATTTAATTAATCATTTTAAGTAATGATATTTGAATTTAATTAATTATTTTAATTAATATATTCTTTTTGAAAATTTATAATCATTTTAATTAATGATATTTAAAAGTAATTATTCATTTTAATTAATGATTATTTGAATTTAATAAATCGTTTGATAAATAATATTTTAGGTTGGTTAATTGATTTAATAAGTGAGTTTAAAATAAATTTGTAATGACCCACTATTTTGGACCATTCAAATCGACAATAATCCACACATGTCTGACTTGAATAATTCAAAATAACAGATTGTAATAAAATTTGGAGCAAATCAAATCAAATACAAAATCACAGACACAGAATATCAGAATAACTCGCAGCGGAAATAAAATACCATAGTAGTTCATGAAGCTACTATATACAAACTCTCAAAACATATACAAAATCTCATAGTAAAATAGAAACAGTAGAAGTCAGGATACATAAATCAATAATACAGAGACAAATACATAACAGTAAATAACTAGATTAGAAGATAAGAAATAACAGATGGACAGATAAGCTCCAGCAAATCTCTAGCTCCAGAAGATAAATTC
The DNA here is from genome assembly GCA_030737815.1 of Allium fistulosum. NCBI lineage: Eukaryota > Viridiplantae > Streptophyta > Magnoliopsida > Asparagales > Amaryllidaceae > Allium > Allium fistulosum. The sequence continues at coordinate 425,078,945 of CM060908.1, forward strand.
CAAAGCTGTGATTCTCAGGCTGACCCGAGCGTAAAGTAAAACACAAAACACTCGAGTCAGGACATATATACTTATACAATGTAAACCAACTCAAGTGAACTGTAATAGCAATGCATAATAACTTAAAGGATGCTTGGGATCGCCCATCCTTTAAGGATCCATAAAATCATCAATTAAACAGTAATATCAATATCACATAAATGTCCACACCGAAATAAACCATGCAACTAACAGTGTTAATGTGCATCACAGCCATCATCAGGAAATCAAATGACATACAGAGAAGTATACCCGTGGTTATAGTATTTCAAAATAATATTTTATATTTCAAAAATTTAATATCATTTCAAATCCAAATCTTTATCAAAATAAAGATTAAATCATTTACAAACCATTTCAATATATTACAATATCATATCCTTTCAAAACTTCCTTTCAAATCATTATTTGAATTCAAATTCAATTATCAAATTTTAAACCCTTTAAAATTCCAAAATATCATTCATTTATTATCTTATCAAATCACCCTTTAAATAGTTTTCCATTTAAACCATTTAAAAGTGAAATTATTATTCTTTCAAGTGAAGTATTCAATTTCCAAAGTTTCAATCATTCTGAGTTCATTTACTAGGTCAAAATCCATAAACATTGAAAATTTCAACCTTTCACAGCATTTAGAAAAAAGTTGTTATAAGTTATACTTGAAAACATTTTAATTCAGCAAAGACAGCATTTTAAAACTGCTGTTAAATCTCAATTTTAGTTGAAATTTAGTTTAAAACAGCAAAGACAGCATTTCCAGAAATGCTGTAATAGCTCAGGTTCAAAAACAAGAGTTTTACTTAATTTCAGCAAAGACAGCAGGCAGCTACAGCAGTTTACAGAACTGCTGTAATAGCCCTTATTAAGTTCTTTAGTCTTTACATTTACTACAGCAACTCAGCATTTCAGAAATGCTGTAATAGCCTCTTTTTACTAAGTTTTAGTTCAATTCTGAAATCATAGCATTTCTGAATGCTATTAAAAGTATTTTCCAGATTTTAGTGTATTTCCAGCAAACAATAAACTTTGATTTAAACCTTTTTAACATTATAAAAAAAATCATATTTTTAACATTCAAAAATGTTCATTAACATACCTTTTTACATATGATTTTTATAAAGTAAACTTTACAATAAAGTCCAGATTTTCAATAGTTTTACTTAACACTTCAAATATACAATTTTCCCATTTTTACCTTTTACAATTTATTAACACTTACATTTTCAAATTTCCATTTCACACATTAAACTAAATTTCCAAATTATTTAATTAATTTAAATTTTAATTAGAATCAAATTTCTCGTTTCCAAGTCAAGTTATATTTCAAAATTTCACATTTAAGCATTCATTCATTTAACCAATTTAATTCATAGAAAAATCAATAATACTTTATTAAATCATTTAAATTCAAATTTAAAACAAATTATCATATTTGCCCTTTCCAAATATAAATAAAATTCCATTTTATTCATAACTTAAATATCATCTAAACCAAAATCCAAATTTTCAAACTTAAGTTATATTTCAAAAATTCAATTTAATCATTCATTTATTCAACATTTTTTACTTATAGAAATATCATGAATTCTTTATTTAAACCATTTAAAATCTATTTAAATCAAATTTTCATAAATTTACATTTTAAAATACTTAAAAATATTCAAAAACACTTTATACAATAACCACGGGCCTGTATATAGTTTTCTAACCTAGGTCAAGTGATACGGATATGTATCATTTCAATCCGCAGTTTAAAAAGCAAAAATCCGGGTTCTATCATTTCAAACCCGCAATCCCAATTTAAAATAAAATAAATAAATAAAAACCATTCAGGCCTATCATTTCAGCTCATAACGATTTTTCCCTATTCTAAAGTCCGTTCGGGTATGTATCATTTCAACCCATAGTGATTCTATTCTACAGGGAACTTGCAGTGTGATAAACAGATATAAAATGAACAGTATACAATATATAACAGTAACAGATGAGATGACCAGTAAATTAACAGGTTTAACATCATATAATTAAATCATCACAGGTAGTTATAACATATCATAATATTCTACACATTCAATTGTTGTCGTTTCACAATTGCATAAATATAAATGTCAGGTGAGATTTACTCACCTCTTTTGCTGGAGATGCAAGTTCAAATGACACAACACAAACCAGAACACAATGACAAAGCTATGAATTTGAGTGGAGAGCGAGATCCATGCTATAGATCTTGTGTTACAACCCAAAACAAAACCAAAATAATAGTTAAAAATCAATACGATTGAATTTGAATAACTTTGAAACAAAAAGCAGTTTGAATACGAAACTTTTTGCCTTTCTTTCTCTACTTGTTTGCATGGCCTAGGGAATCAATTAGGTCAGGTTTGTACTTGGTTTGGATCAGGTATGGGTCTGGAAAAGGTAAGGCTACAAGGTAGAACATGATGGAGGTAGTTACAACATAGGGTAAGTGAAGAGTTTCTAGCCAAATAGGTGGAAAATGGTCCAAACTAAGGCTCGGCCATGGGCAATTTGGTTCGGCCAGAGGGTGTACATCTCAGGTCAGTAGCTGGAGTGATGAGGTAGGGTCTGGAAAAGGTGGTGGTGGAAAATGGAGTGGTGGTCAAGGGGGTGCTCGACTATGGTTGTTTTAAGGTGTAGTTTGCATTTTTGGTGGAGTTTTGCTTCATGGGATGGCCATGGCCTGGTAGGTCAGAGGAGATGGAGGTGTTTGCAGCTGAGATTGATGGTGGTGGTGGTGATGGAGGAGCAAGTGGCTGAGCTATATAGGTGAAACAAATGCAAATAGAATAAGAAAACAAGGAAGAAATTTAGTAGAAAAAGAAGAAAATAATTACCAAACTTTGCTTCATAAATGGAGGCCGAAGTTTTTGAGGCTGAGAAGTATTTTCTTACGTGAAAAGTGAGGAGAGAACGGCTGAAAGAAAGGAGATAGGGTCGGCTCAAATGAATGCATGAGTCAGGAAATGAAAAGGTGAGAAAACAAAGAGTCTCAAGCAAATAAAAGGTCACAAAACTTTCAAATTTCTATTATTTCTTTTTGCAAATTTAAATACATGTAAAATACTGATAAATAAAGATAAAAATCAGGAATAAAAATAAATGTATAAAATAAATAATTAAATTTTAATTAAATAGAATTAAAGTAAGAAAATAGCTTAAAAAATGCAAAACTAGGCTTTAAAAATTTGAAATAAATTCCATAAGCTTTGGAAAATTTTTATAATCACTTTAAAAATATTTAAAAGGAAAAATAAATATAATATAACATACATATACAAATTAGAATAAGATATGTCAAATAAAAATATCATTTATATAAATTAAAATAAATAATATTGTTAAATAACTCAATATGCACAAAATATTGAAAATAGTATAACTTTCACAATTTAAATCTAATTTCAACGAAACGAAAAGCAGTATTCTTGAAATTAAATCTATTTTCATAATAAAAGATAAAATTAAAGAATTCTAATATTTAAATTTAAAAGTCAAAGTTTGACCATATTGACCAAAATTCACAGTTCTGGAAAATACTCTATTTATTTATGTTTGGAATTATAATTCACATACAAATCAAAATTTATATTTAAAATAACAAAAATTATCCATTTTAATAAATAAAATAAAGTTTCTAAATCAGGAAATTCAATTTAAAATAATTAAAACACACAATTAAAATAATCACAAAATACAGGGTTGTTACACTCTCCCCCGCTCAAATCTTTTCGTCCTCGAAAAGGAATGAGGTACGGAAAACACAGAAAAAGATAGAATGGAATAGGATTAAGACAAGATGACAAGAAGATTAAAATTATAGCTGATAACTGTTGTTATAGGTAAGTTTAACAAGGTGGAGAATAGGAATAGCTAGAAGGGAAAATAGGACGAAAGACAAGGATGAGCCATTAATTAAAATTGTTGGTTAAAGAGGTAAAATATTTAAAACACTTTAAAATCCTTTAGAAAGGAAATAACTGATCAAAATATCCTTTATATAATATTTTATCAAAATAATTTTATAACTCGATGTCTTAACAAGTTTATCCTCGTTCCTGCAGACTCTGGCAGTGCGTTGATGTAACGACCCGTAAATTTCAACCGTTTTAATAACGTAATTAGTTGAAATTTTGTGAAATTTTAAACGATAAAATTTTGAAATATAAATTTGATATTTGGAATACGTCTAGTTAAACGTAGCAACTGGTAAATTTTCGTCCGAAAATATGAAAGTTTATTTCGCGCGTAATTTCACTTCAATTTAATCAGTTAAAAAACGGTGAAAATAAAATGTTTCCGAAACCTAAATATTTTTACATAGAAAAATTCTAAACCATCTTCTGAGCAAGATGTCAGTTTGTCGTTTTTCCAAATTCGGACATCTTTGGCTCCGTCGATCTTATTTTTCTGCGTTTTTCTTGCATTTTCCGCTGGTTGGAATTTCGAATTTTTATGATTCAATCATACCGCTAATATCCGTATACCGGGTGGATAATCTCGACGTACTAATCTCTGTGATATATTCCCTTCCATATTTCGAACTTTCTGTACCTGACGATATTGTGGAACAGAAAAATCGTATCGGTACGTTGCTAAACCTTGAGTTTGGTACCGTTCCTATTTTTCCCACCGCGTAATCACACCCTAACCTTTAATATCTCCAGAAATTGATGTCAAGCCATTTACTATTCCAACTTTCCAATGCAATTGACGGTTCGCCTCATTTACTTTCAGTTTACTTGGGAACAAACTATTCATTTTCTTGCCTATTTTTTTGTTTCTATGCGTCTTCCCTCTCAAGCATCCATTTATAAATTGCTCACGTCCTTCATCTATCTTTTTCCTTGCCTTTGAAAACGAAATATGATAAATATATGTACAGTAAACCCATCACGTTTCCCTCTAACAGCCCACATCTGAGCCTCCCTTCCATGCATCTCGACCCCGCCACCTAGCCGAACAAACTCACCCACCACCTGACAATCTTTTCCACTCACAGCCTGCACACATAGACACCCGTTCATCTTCCCCTAACCCTCAGCCGATCCACCCTCCTAACCCACTATACGACCATAACCTGACCTTCTTCTTTGCCGAAGCTTCCCATCACCACAACACCATGCTTCACTTCTACCTATGCATGGCCAACTCACCTCGACTAGTATCATCTGCCTCTACCTTATTTCGAAATAGCACAGCTCGTTCTTTTGAAATTTGTAAGTAAATATATATATATATATATATATATATATATAGAGCAGCTTACCTTTATCTTTATACTGATATGGTTTTTTTAATAATAATACATACAGTTCATATATGATTGCTGGGTTCGTATATATATATATATAGGTATACATATTATGTTTGTTTATTTTATTTGTATATATATATATGTCACGAGTTTACTGGTTTGGATTTACTTTGATATTTTACCAGATTATGTAACAACTGTGTACGTATGCTTTACCTACTAGCTTTATATATATATATTCAACGTAAATTTGATGTTTGGCTTTGAGGTATAAATATAGGTCAGAGGAAATGATATATAAAGTTTACTCGAGTTAATATATGATGGTAGACTCCTATAATATGTTAAGTTGTATTCTAGTATATAGATATGATATAATATAAAGATGGATTTCGTGGGTACATGTTGAAATAGCAAACATTTATACCAAGTGGTTAAGCCATGGAAATTACACATATATATAGCTATTATAAGTTGTTCATAATCTGAGTGTATGAGTAGTTTTAAAATATACATAGGTTAGTAGTATATGTACTTGGTCTAATTTTTGATAGGTCGTAGCATATATAGGTTAGTTTATACACTGGGTAAGCTCTGGTTCAAGTTGGTTTTGTGTTTTCTTATACTTATACAATAATTTGAAGATGTATAAAGGCTACAATATATATTTTGTACATTAGTTATATAAATACACTACATATATTAGTTAAACAGATATGATTGTTTATTACGGAAGTTGGCTGTTTTTAAACAAGGATATGGGTTTTCGATTAGAATTTGTGTCTTATATTATTCAAATAGTAAGTGTGTAATGGTTGGAAAGTTGTCTTATGTTATAGGATTTGATTAAATAGACAGTATATGTATTATGGTATGGCTTACATGTTTATTTACATATGTTGTCTAGTTGTACAATGTTATGAGGACGTTGCAGCGTATAAGATATATTGATTTGAAATATATGTTAATTTTAATACATGTGTTTAGTTTAAAACGATGGTTTTATTTACATATATATTTATTTTATTTTGATATTTATCTTGAATTAAAATATCGATTTCAAGGAAATAGTAATAAATATTTTTCTGTCTCTATCAAGTTGATTCTAATTATTCCGTAAATTCCTATTTAACAGCTTGTCCGTCGAAATCGTGTCTATCGTGCTTTGCTTCGCAATTCGATATCAGTGTGCGTATCCGTATCACTTCATGTTTCTCTAGCCTCGAAAGGTGAGCACTCACTCACGATTAACGTTCTTTTATTTATTAAATTTGATTTCAATTGAAACGACAATTGAAATATGCTGCTGTTAGTTAATTACACTGTTATATATGCTATTACCTATATCAGTTCACCTATGACATCTGACACCATTATCTGTTAATTATTTATGCAATGATAATACTGTTTGGCTGATAATTGATTGATTGTTGATGTTTATATTGGACGTTAAACTGTTAATGTAAATTGATAAATAGTATGCAATTGAACTCGATATAGAATGGTTAAATGTTTAAAATTGATTAGTTAAATTTGTATAATATGACCCTTTTACTGATAAATCTATTGACACGTATGATTTGCTTAATTACATTTTGAACCACTGAATGTATGTTGTTAAATTGATGATGTATGAAATTGAAATTGAATGACAAGTGAAAAACCGTAATGTAATAATCTTTAATCTACATGAAATGATAGTGTAGATTCTAGAAATAATTATATTAATTCGTACAAATAACAATGCGAATTAATACGGTTATTTCGGGATTATTTGAATTGATTATTGGATTGTTATTGCTTGTTTATTTACTTTGACACCATCCCAGTTATCACACTGCAAGTTCCCTTTGTTATGTTTTAATTTTTGAATTAAATTGGAATCGGGTTGAAATGATAAATACCCAAATTGAACTTTGACCTAGGATAGAAAATTAAATAAAAACCCGATTGGTCAATAATTTGATTAAAAATAAACGAAGATGTTATTTGAATAAATAATACGGTTTTGAAATGAAGTTGAAATTTAAATTTTAATGAAAGGAAAATGTTAATATTTAATAATCTGAAACAAAATATTAACAATGTAATTGATAAAAGAATGTTGGTTAATTTGAGAAATGATATAATTAAGTTTGAAATTATTAAACTTTGAAATGATTTAATAATTAAGTTTGAAATTATAATTAAGTTTGAAATTATTAAACTTTGAAATTATTTAATAATTAAGTTTTGAATTATTTAATAATTAAATAAGATTGAATTTTTTTTATGATTAGATTGAATTGGATTTCTAATAAGAGAAATTGAACTTTTGAATAAGTGAATTTTACTTCATAAATAATTAAAATTGAGTTTTCTTTATTAAGTAAGTTTTGGAAAATTATTTAATAAAGTAAATAAGTGAAATGGAATTTCTTTAACAAGAAATGAAAATGTGATATTTTGGAATTAATGTAAGACTTGAAATGTAAAGAATTTGATTTGATGAATTTAATTTAATTAAATTTGTAAGTTTTGATTTAATGAAGTTGAATTTAAGAAATTGATTTAATGATTTGGAAATTTAATAGAAATTGTTTTGAATGATAAATTAATTTAACGATATTGAATGAAATTGATAAATGAATTTAAATTGATTTAAATGTTAAATTAAATTAATTTAAATGTTTTCGAAATGAAACTTATATTCGAACTTGAGTTAATATTTGGATTGTTTAAATAGAAATTGAATTTGAATTATAAGATTTTGAAATGATAATTTGGAAGTTTTGAACGTAAATTATTGGAAATTGGTTTTGAAAGACAAATGAAATGTTGATTTACGAATTCTAATTGAATTGAAATCGATTTGGTTTTTGAAATATATAAACGACCAATCGGTGTAATAATTACGAAAGTTATTAAAGAGACCGGAATTCGGTTATGGATATACTCTCTATCTAAACCGAAAACCACTTTAATAACTATACGCGGAGTGATGATCCAGAATGAAGTGGTTGGAATGATGTACGTGTTGACTGAAGAAAGTGAACGATGATGGATAGCCTTGACACTTGTGTCAAATTGGAAATGACTAAAACAGGAGCTGTGCCGGGCCAATGGAGGATTGATACCTCAAGTGGACACACTTCTTCGAACTACTTATACTATGTTGTCGATTGGTGCACCCTTGATTTTGGGAGTGTTGTTTCACGGTGTTGCGGGCGCTGCGGCGTTGCGTTCTCACCAGTCCGGATCAGGCGAACGGTAGTATCACTACCTTGGGTATTGCCTCATGTGCCTTGTCATACTTGTATTCCATTTATGCGCGACCACTACGAATTTGATTTGTACCTTTAGTATATGGATTGCCCTCTGGTGACTTCCGGTTTTGGGGAAACTACGGTCTTGTATATGCTTTTGGGAATAAAAATGTGTTAAGGGTGGAATGGGCCATGACTTAACGCTATTTTGATATCTTTATTATTACTGATAGACATTATCTACTTATCGTACACTACTACATAGTAGATAGTTTGACGGATCCTTAAAGGATGGTTATTCCAAACATCCTTTGAGTTACTTGTATTTCAATTGCTATTTCACTTGAGTTGGATTTATTAATATAAGAATGTTAATCCTGACTCGAGTGTCTTGTGTTTTTGCTTTACGCTCGGGTCAGACTGAGTGTACCAGTATTCGAGACTCACCTTTGGAGTTGGAGCTTTGCTTGAAGATCCAGCCATCTATTCTGCTTTCAGTATTCGAAGATTTCAGTGATGTATTCTGATTTGTATCTGATGTATCATATTACTCTTCCGTTGTATCTGGTTTAACTCTGATGTAACTTATACATTTATATAGTAGCTTCATGAACTACTATCTCTTTTATTTCCGCTGCACTTATTACTCTGTGTCTGTGATCTGTGATATTTTATTTACTGTATATGTTCAGTTTTGCCAAATTTAAATTAACAACGCGGTATTTTGAGCAATTCAACTCCGGCATGAGTGTCTACCTATACACTTATAATGGATGCGAATGGTCCAAAATGGCGGGTCGTTACAGTTGGTATCAGAGCTTTGGTAGCTCTAGGCAAAACTCAACATATAAGGTAAATGTGTTTACAGAATCACTCTCATTCCAGTTTCAATCTCTTCCTTTTGACTCGATTCCTTTTAATTTTGGAACGTTCCCCTCGGTTCCGAAATTCATTCGTGTCCTCCACTATTCGTCTTCTTTCAGTTCTGGAGCATCCCATAACTCCACTTCGAATGACCCTTATAATGAATCGGCGGTCTCGCCAAGCTTCCAATGATTCGTAAAGGAGCAAAACTCCTTTATAATAGGCATTAATTTACCGGAGATTTCAGTATCCTTGGTTTACGATGCTATCTATTCCATGCTATACCTGAATTCCATCTCGTGAGATCGAGTGTTGATTTACCTCGGAATTCAACATCGATCCTATTCTTGAAGTTACGGACGACCGGTTAAGGTTGCCCGTGGATTAAATAAACTTACCCATCTCCCGATTCTGTTATTGAATCATCTTATCTTTTCTTTCGAATTTGTCTTCGAATCAGAATCCTCTTTGATTTGAGTCCATCAAAATTTGAATCCCTATCCTTATTTTGAAAATCTATTCCTGTATCGTCGAGCAAAGAAATGTATTTCCAAATTTATATTAAAATGTTGTTTTCAAATTTGATAAACAAAATAGTTTTGAATGATTATATTATATATAAATATAAGTTTTCTGAAATTAAATTATTAATGAATTTGTTGTTTGAAATAATAATATTTGATTTTCATTTATTGTTTTGTAAACCATTGACTATTGCATAATATAAATAAATGAATTCATAAATACGGTTTATAAATTGATTTGGAATTTGAAATGAATTTAATTCAGAAATTTGAGAATTTAATTTCCAATGATTTCCGAACTATGGTTTTAAAGGTTTAAAATGCACATTATTTAAAGGTATTTTGACTATAATTTGTTTCCAAAGAATTCTAATGTATATTATTTAAAGTATTTTCAAATAGAAACCGTTTTCAAAAATTTTTAAAATGTTGAAATCAGTGCTCTCCTCTTTGTCGCTGGAAAATAATTTCGGTGATGGCGGCCGCATCATCGACATTCATTTTCGAGTTTCGAAGTGGAGATACCATTCTGTAGCTTTGCTATGGTTTTGTTTTGAAAATAATATTTTGATTTGAATTTCTTCAGTATATTTTGATTTACATATATATAGGTATCCTATTTCAAAATTTAATTTGATTTGATATAAATATATTGTATATATCCCTAAATTGTTTAAAGTTAATCGGAAATCTAATTCTTAAATTTTTTAAAAAGGATGATTTTAATTATAAATAAAACCAAAATTTGAAATAAATATTTAAACTTGAATAATTGAATTTGGGAAAATTTTATTTGTATATTGTTCAACTGCATTCTAATACAACTTACCTAAATCATTCAAAGGTTGAATATGTAATTGGATAATATATAAGATGAATTGAATTTATAAATAAAATTTGAGTGTTTATAATAAATGTTATACACTAAATTTTGATTTTAAAGATGTTAATAGAGTTAGATAGGATAATAAGTAAAACTCAGTTAATAATGAAATAGATTTGTTTTGAAAGAATTAATAAATTAAAATTTGACCAATATATGAAATACCTTGAATTTAAAAGAAATTAATAGATGTAAATTAATTTAAATCGAAACATCTATGGTTTAAATTAATTTATATGGGTTAAATATATGTGAGTAGATATATTAAGTAAAATAAATTTAGCAGTAATTTGGAATAAAGAAGAATTTAAATTGTTGAAAATAAAATATGATTATAATAAAAGATTATTCAAATTTATGGTTTTAGAAATTGTAAATTGAAGATAATTGGATAATGTGATAATGAATCTAGAAATAGTTGAGATTGATTTTAGTGAAATCAAATGGATTAAATCAATTATTGAATATCAATTAATTTAAATTTGAATTTATATGGTTTAAATTAATTGTTATTTTGTATTTCAAAATCTGTTTTCTTTCTGGTTGTTTCTATTCTCCTACCTCGTTCCTTTTCGGGGACGAAAAGTTTTGAGTGGGGGAGAGTGTAACGACCCGTAAATTTCAACCGTTTTAATAACGTAATTAGTTGAAATTTTGTGAAATTTTAAACGATAAAATTTTGAAATATAAATTTGATATTTGGAATACGTCTAGTTAAACATAGCAACTGGTAAATTTTCGTCCGAAAATATGAAAGTTTATTTCGCGCGTAATTTCACTTCAATTTAATCAGTTAAAAAACGGTGAAAATAAAATGTTTCCGAAACCTAAATATTTTTACATAGAAAAATTCTAAACCATCTTCTGAGCAAGATGTCAGTTTGTCGTTTTTCCAAATTCGGACATCTTTGGCTCCGTCGATCTTATTTTTCTGCGTTTTTCTTGCATTTTCCGCTGGTTGGAATTTCGAATTTTTATGATTCAATCATACCGCTAATATCCGTATACCGGGTGGATAATCTCGACGTACTAATCTCTGTGATATATTCCCTTCCATATTTCGAACTTTCTGTACCTGACGATATTGTGGAACAGAAAAATCGTATCGGTACGTTGCTAAACCTTGAGTTTGGTACCGTTCCTATTTTCCCACCGCGTAATCACACCCTAACCTTTAATATCTCCAGAAATTGATGTCAAGCCATTTACTATTCCAACTTTCCAATGCAATTGACGGTTCGCCTCATTTACTTTCAGTTTACTTGGGAACAAACTATTCATTTTCTTGCCTATTTTTTTGTTTCTATGCGTCTTCCCTCTCAAGCATCCATTTATAAATTGCTCACGTCCTTCATCTATCTTTTTCCTTGCCTTTGAAAACGAAATATGATAAATATATGTACAGTAAACCCATCACGTTTCCCTCTAACAGCCCACATCTGAGCCTCCCTTCCATGCATCTCGACCCCGCCACCTAGCCGAACAAACTCACCCACCACCTGACAATCTTTTCCACTCACAGCCTGCACACATAGACACCCGTTCATCTTCCCCTAACCCTCAGCCGATCCACCCTCCTAACCCACTATACGACCATAACCTGACCTTCTTCTTTGCCGAAGCTTCCCATCACCACAACACCATGCTTCACTTCTACCTATGCATGGCCAACTCACCTCGACTAGTATCATCTGCCTCTACCTTATTTCGAAATAGCACAGCTCGTTCTTTTGAAATTTGTAAGTAAATATATATATATATATATATATATATATATATTTAGAGCAGCTTACCTTTATCTTTATACTGATATGGTTTTTTTAATAATAATACATACAGTTCATATATGATTGCTGGGTTCGTATATATATATATATATATAGGTATACATATTATGTTTGTTTATTTTATTTGTATATATATATGTCACGAGTTTACTGGTTTGGATTTACTTTGATATTTTACCAGATTATGTAACAACTGTGTACGTATGCTTTACCTACTAGCTTTATATATATATATATTCAACGTAAATTTGATGTTTGGCTTTGAGGTATAAATATAGGTCAGAGGAAATGATATATAAAGTTTACTCGAGTTAATATATGATGGTAGACTCCTATAATATGTTAAGTTGTATTCTAGTATATAGATATGATATAATATAAAGATGGATTTCGTGGGTACATGTTGAAATAGCAAACATTTATACCAAGTGGTTAAGCCATGGAAATTACACATATATATAGCTATTATAAGTTGTTCATAATCTGAGTGTATGAGTAGTTTTAAAATATACATAGGTTAGTAGTATATGTACTTGGTCTAATTTTTGACAGGTCGTAGCATATATAGGTTAGTTTATACACTGGGTAAGCTCTGGTTCAAGTTGGTTTTGTGTTTTCTTATACTTATACAATAATTTGAAGATGTATAAAGGCTACAATATATATTTTGTACATTAGTTATATAAATACACTACATATATTAGTTAAACAGATATGATTGTTTATTACGGAAGTTGGCTGTTTTTAAACAAGGATATGGGTTTTCGATTAGAATTTGTGTCTTATATTATTCAAATAGTAAGTGTGTAATGGTTGGAAAGTTGTCTTATGTTATAGGATTTGATTAAATAGACAGTATATGTATTATGGTATGGCTTACATGTTTATTTACATATGTTGTCTAGTTGTACAATGTTATGAGGACGTTGCAGCGTATAAGATATATTGATTTGAAATATATGTTAATTTTAATACATGTGTTTAGTTTAAAACGATGGTTTTATTTACATATATATTTATTTTATTTTGATATTTATCTTGAATTAAAATATCGATTTCAAGTAAATAGTAATAAATATTTTTCTGTCTCTATCAAGTTGATTCTAATTATTCCGTAAATTCCTATTTAACAGCTTGTCCGTCGAAATCGTGTCTATCGTGCTTTGCTTCGCAATTCGATATCAGTGTGCGTATCCGTATCACTTCATGTTTCTCTAGCCTCGAAAGGTGAGCACTCACTCACGATTAACGTTCTTTTATTTATTAAATTTGATTTCAATTGAAACGACAATTGAAATATGCTGCTGTTAGTTAATTACACTGTTATATATGCTATTACCTATATCAGTTCACCTATGACATCTGACACCATTATCTGTTAATTATTTATGCAATGATAATACTGTTTGGCTGATAATTGATTGATTGTTGATGTTTATATTGGACGTTAAACTGTTAATGTAAATTGATAAATAGTATGCAATTGAACTCGATATAGAATGGTTAAATGTTTAAAATTGATTAGTTAAATTTGTATAATATGACCCTTTTACTGATAAATCTATTGACACGTATGATTTGCTTAATTACATTTTGAACCACTGAATGTATGTTGTTAAATTGATGATGTATGAAATTGAAATTGAATGACAAGTGAAAAACCGTAATGTAATAATCTTTAATCTACATGAAATGATAGTGTAGATTCTAGAAATAATTATATTAATTCGTACAAATAACAATGCGAATTAATACGGTTATTTCGGGATTATTTGAATTGATTATTGGATTGTTATTGCTTGTTTATTTACTTTGACACCATCCCAGTTATCACACTGCAAGTTCCCTTTGTTATGTTTTAATTTTTGAATTAAATTGGAATCGGGTTGAAATGATAAATACCCAAATTGAACTTTGACCTAGGATAGAAAATTAAATAAAAACCCGATTGGTCAATAATTTGATTAAAAATAAACGAAGATGTTATTTGAATAAATAATACGGTTTTGAAATGAAGTTGAAATTTAAATTTTAATGAAAGGAAAATGTTAATATTTAATAATCTGAAACAAAATATTAACAATGTAATTGATAAAAGAATGTTGGTTAATTTGAGAAATGATATAATTAAGTTTGAAATTATTAAACTTTGAAATGATTTAATAATTAAGTTTGAAATTATAATTAAGTTTGAAATTATTAAACTTTGAAATTATTTAATAATTAAGTTTTGAATTATTTAATAATTAAATAAGATTGAATTTTTTTTTATGATTAGATTGAATTGGATTTCTAATAAGAGAAATTGAACTTTTGAATAAGTGAATTTTACTTCGTAAATAATTAAAATTGAGTTTTCTTTATTAAGTAAGTTTTGGAAAATTATTTAATAAAGTAAATAAGTGAAATGGAATTTCTTTAACAAGAAATGAAAATGTGATATTTTGGAATTAATGTAAGACTTGAAATGTAAAGAATTTGATTTGATGAATTTAATTTAATTAAATTTGTAAGTTTTGATTTAATGAAGTTGAATTTAAGAAATTGATTTAATGATTTGGAAATTTAATAGAAATTGTTTTGAATGATAAATTAATTTAACGATATTGAATGAAATTGATAAATGAATTTAAATTGATTTAAATGTTAAATTAAATTAATTTAAATGTTTTCGAAATGAAACTTATATTCGAACTTGAGTTAATATTTGGATTGTTTAAATAGAAATTGAATTTGAATTATAAGATTTTGAAATGATAATTTGGAAGTTTTGAACGTAAATTATTGGAAATTGGTTTTGAAAGACAAATGAAATGTTGATTTACGAATTCTAATTGAATTGAAATCGATTTGGTTTTTGAAATATATAAACGGCCAATCGGTGTAATAATTACGAAAGTTATTAAAGAGACCGGAATTCGGTTATGGATATACTCTCTATCTAAACCGAAAACCACTTTAATAACTATACGCGGAGTGATGATCCAGAATGAAGTGGTTGGAATGATGTACGTGTTGACTGAAGAAAGTGAACGATGATGGATAGCCTTGACACTTGTGTCAAATTGGAAATGACTAAAACAGGAGCTGTGCCGGGCCAATGGAGGATTGATACCTCAAGTGGACACACTTCTTCGAACTACTTATACTATGTTGTCGATTGGTGCACCCTTGATTTTGGGAGTGTTGTTTCACGGTGTTGCGGGCGCTGCGGCGTTGCGTTCTCACCAGTCCGGATCAGGCGAACGGTAGTATCACTACCTTGGGTATTGCCTCATGTGCCTTGTCATACTTGTATTCCATTTATGTGCGACCACTACGAATTTGATTTGTACCTTTAGTATATGGATTGCCCTCTGGTGACTTCCGGTTTTGGGGAAACTACGGTCTTGTATATGCTTTTGGGAATAAAAATGTGTTAAGGGTGGAATGGGCCATGACTTAACGCTATTTTGATATCTTTATTATTACTGATAGACATTATCTACTTATCGTACACTACTACATAGTAGATAGTTTGACGGATCCTTAAAGGATGGTTATTCCAAACATCCTTTGAGTTACTTGTATTTCAATTGCTATTTCACTTGAGTTGGATTTATTAATATAAGAATGTTAATCCTGACTCGAGTGTCTTGTGTTTTTGCTTTACGCTCGGGTCAGACTGAGTGTACCAGTATTCGAGACTCACCTTTGGAGTTGGAGCTTTGCTTGAAGATCCAGCCATCTATTCTGCTTTCAGTATTCGAAGATTTCAGTGATGTATTCTGATTTGTATCTGATGTATCATATTACTCTTCCGTTGTATCTGGTTTAACTCTGATGTAACTTATACATTTATATAGTAGCTTCATGAACTACTATCTCTTTTATTTCCGCTGCACTTATTACTCTGTGTCTGTGATCTGTGATATTTTATTTACTGTATATGTTCAGTTTTGCCAAATTTAAATTAACAACGCGGTATTTTGAGCAATTCAACTCCGGCATGAGTGTCTACCTATACACTTATAATGGATGCGAATGGTCCAAAATGGCGGGTCGTTACAGTTGATCAGGCGCAAAGCTAGAATTCTCCAGGTACTTAGTAGACCTGTTTCAACACCCAGTGAAAATACAGGAAAACTTTTAAAACAGATATGGAAAGTACAATCCAAACAAAAAAACCAAAACATGTCGATCATGGATCGCGGATACACAATGGTTACGCCTGGATCCCCCAGGAAACATCCGTACCCGTAGGCCGCCCCCAACCTTGCGATTACGCCATGAAGACTGGAAGTACTGCAGATACACAATGGTTACGCCTGGATCTCCCAGGAAACATCTGTACCCTAGGCTCTCGCAGCCCCTGTTGATTATGCTACCAAGCAACCCAATAGATCACAGATACACAATGGTTACACCTGGATCTCCCAGGAAACATCCATACCCATAGGCCGCCTCCCAACCCTGCGATTACGCCATGAAGTCGCGCTCGTAAGACCATGGAGATTGCCATGGAATTCGATGGAAACTCGAGTATCATATCCGGAAAACCAAAAACCAAAGAAATATCGATAGAATGAATCCACAATGTGGCCACAAAGCGGATATCAAGCAGAAGGCACTTTCCATATCTTTACTTCTAAAATATGTATCATATAGTACCCTTTCAAATCACTTTCAAATATCATACTTATATAAAGTCCATTATATATAAGATTTCATTTTCAAATCAAATACTTTCCAAAATCAATAGTATATCAAATCACACTTATATAGACTTCAATTATATAAGATTTCACTTTTCAAATTGAGTACCTTTTCAAATCCATAGTTTTCGAATCAACATCATACTTATACAAACCAAATTTTATATAAGTTCGATAACTCCCAAATCAAGTATTTAGTAACACAAGGTTCTCAAATTTCAATTGGTTTCAATATCAATACAATTTTCAAAATCATATGCGCTTTCACCAAATTATTCTTCCAATTCAAATATCTTGAGTTTCAAAGTTTCCAAAATAATAAAATTAAAAAAAAATCCAAATTTTCAAATCAATATAATTTAAGTCAATAATTCATTTCCAAAATCATCTTATATTTACATAAAGTCCATCTTATATCTGAAATCAAAAATTTTAAAAATAAATTTCGCTGCATGAAGAGCCATATGGGATTGAACATCTTTGCTTACTAAAAGATTTTTTTTAGAATAGTTTTGTATATAAAATAGTTTGTATGTAAAATAGAATAAAACAGTTTGTTTGAGAAGAATAAAAGAAAAATGGTTTTGAAAAATGGTTTTAAATTGATAGTAGTTTTTCATAAAAGAAAAATTCCAATTAAATTACAAAGATATCCAACCCAACAACTTCCAATTTCAGCGCCAAGTATATCAATGATATTAGAATATAAGATGTACATAGGTCATCATTTCGCAAAATCACATTCGATCGCTCGCTCGATCACACAAGTTCGCTTTCGAACTAGTATTGTCCATTCGACTTCCCTAATGTGGATTTCGATATGGTTTCTCGATTAGAAACCATCAGTCTCCTTGCATAGCCATATACTATGATAGAGAATTCTAGAATCAAGCCCAAAATCCATATCAAATATTCGCCGTCAAGAATCGAATGAAAAATCCTAACACAATGGTGTAATTAACCTCGAACTTGTGTACTCAAACTTGGATCAATTTAATTATGCGAATAAAACAGCATACGTACAACTTATGTATCTATTCCAACTTGTTCAATATATAGTTTTATAAAGATGTTACCCAGTTAAAACATTTAAACTAAATTTTATTCAAAATATTTTGAAGACCAAATTCTTTTCAAAACATTTCAAATCTAAATTTGAGATTAGAAAAATTCAAAATAGCCTTATTCATTTACTTAACAAAATAGTTTCAACTTATTTAAATCATATTACTACATACTTTAAACATACATACCAAACTTATACTTTATACTTTTCAAAATTACTTAGCTTTGAAAAGTTAACCTTTATTTGGAAGTGCTCAAACCTTCAAAATAGTCGAAGAAATCATATTTCAATCCAAGAGTTGGAAATCATCAACAAATCAGTAAATCAATTCCAAAAGATAGGGTTATATCAAATCAAATCCAAAACTCAAAGACTGAACACCGGCTCGTTTCAAATTGCTCAAATATATATACATATATCTTTCGAATATCACATCACACTTCGGAATTTGAAATCAAAATTGGTTTCACAAATCAATCGCATAGCAAAGCTACCGAAGTGGCCTCTCCCCAACTCTGAAACTCAAAAATCAATGTCGATGATGCATGCATTCATCACTGAAATTATTTTCCAGCGACATAAGTGGGTTCTGGACTTCTATTTTCTCAAATTTCTTTTGAAATTTCTACAAAATCATTTGAAACTCATTAAAATCATTTGAAACATTTCATATTCGGAAAATACTTTGAAATCATATTATTTATTATTTCAAAATCTTAAAACCAGTTCCAAAATGCCGGAGTTCAATCACTCAAATTCAGATTCAACCTTCAGTTATAAATCATTTTATATGAAACCATTCCTTATAAATTTTCAAAATTTTCTAATCCTTTCGAAACTTCAAATTTTCATTTTTAAAAGGTATATAATCCTTATCGAAAACATTTCACTTCTATATATAATATGGTCATCCTTATCAAAACAACAACTTTGATGAATACACAATTTTCAAAAGACAATCAACCACAAACTTTCCAAGGGACGATTCAAGGATGGATTTCAAAGCAAAACAGAGATTCAAATTTTTAAAGGAACTCTTATCAATAGAATTCTGATTCAAAGATAAGCTCGAACAAAGATGAGATAATCAAATTACCAATAGAAGATGGATAAGCTCATATAAATCGCGAGCGACCTTAACCGGTCAACCGTGGCTTCAGGAATAATCGATGCGAAAATCTAAGGCAAATCGACCTTCGATCACCAGAGATAGAATCCAGGTATAGCAGAAGATAGAAAACATCGTAAATCGAGGATACGGAAATCTCCGGTGAATAAATGCCAATTGTAAAGGAGTTTCACCCTTTTACAAATCATTCAAAGTTTGGCGGAATTGCCGGCCTTAAAAAGGTCATTCAAAGTGGGGTTATGCCATGCTCCATAATCAAAATAATATAGGTAGGAGAGACAGGAATGGATTTCAGAACAAGTGGGAGCATTCCAAAATTCAAAGGGATCCTAACCAAGCTAGAAGTTCAGAATTTTTAAGGAAATCCTAATCAAAGAAATTACTACCAAGGTGGATACGAAAGGGACAAAGTCCAGAAAATTTTCTTTCAAAATAAGAAAATTTTATATCAAAATAATCTTTAAAAATCTTTGAAAATCATTTTATACTTCGAAAATACGTTCTCTCACAAGGGAATGATTCTGAGATTGATTTCACTCATTCTAGGGTATTTTTACCCTATCTCTAATGAGTTTTTGCTCCGCAGGCTAAGGTTTGCCTAAAACCAAAGCTCTGATACCAAATGTAACGACCCACTATTTTGGACCATTCAAATCGACAATAATCCATACATATCAGACTTGAATAATTCAAAATAACAGATTGTAATAAAATTTGGAGCAAATCAAATCAAATACAGAATCACAGACACAGAATATCAGAATAACTCGCAGCGGAAATAAAATACCATAGTAGTTCATGAAGCTACTATATACAAACTCTCAAAACATATACAAAATCTCATAGTAAAATAGAAACAGTAGAAGTCAGGATTCATAAATACAGAGACAAATACATAATAGTAAATAACTAGATTAGAAGATAAGAAATAACAAATGGACAGATAAGCTCCAGCAAATCTCTAGCTCCAGAAGATAAATTCCAAAGCTGTGATTCTCAGGCTGACCCGAGCGTAAAGTAAAACACAAAACACCTGAGTCAGGACATATATACTTATACAATGTAAACCAACTCAAGTGAACTGTAATAGCAATGCATAATAACTTAAAGGATGCTTGGGATCGCCCATCCTTTAAGGATCCATAAATCCATCAATTAAACAGTAATATCAATATCACAGAAATGTCCATACTGAAATAAACCATGCAACTAACATTGTTAATATGCATCACATCCATCATCAGGAAATCAAATGACATACAGAGAAGTATACCCGTGGTTATAGTATTTCGAAATAATATTTTATATTTCAAAAATTTAATATCATTTCAAATCCAAATCCTTATCAAAATAAAGATTAAATCATTTACAAACCATTTCAATATATTACAATATCATATCCTTTCAAAACTTCCTTTCAAATCATTATTTGAATTCAAATTCAATTATCAAATTTAATACCCTTTAAATTCCAAAATATCATTCATTTATTATCTTATCAAATCACCCTTTAAATAGTTTTCCATTTAAACCATTTAAAAGTGAAATTATTATTCTTTCAAGTGAAGTATTCAATTTCCAAAGTTTCAATCATTCTGAGTTCATTTACTAGGTCAAAATCCATAAACAATGAAAATTTCAACCTTTCACAGCATTTAGAAAAAAGCTGTTATAAATTATACTTGAAAACATTTTAATTCAACAAAGACAGCATTTTAAAACTGCTGTTAAATCTCAGTTTTAGTTGAAATTTAGTTTAAAACAGCAAACACAGCATTTCCAGAAATGTTGTAATAGCTCAGGTTCAAAAACAAGAGTTTTACTTAATTTCAGCAAAGACAGCATGCAGCTACAGCAGTTTGCAGAACTGCTGTAATAGCCCTTATTAAGTTCTTTAGCCTCTACATTTACTACAGCAACTACAGCATTTCAGAAATGCTGTAATAGCCTCTTTTTACTAAGTTTTAGTTCAATTCTGAAATCATAGCATTTCTGAATGCTATTAAAAGTATTTTCCAGATTTTAGTGTATTTCCAGCAAACAATAAACTTTGGTTTAAACCTTTTTAACATTATAAAAAAAATCAAATTTTTAACATTCAAAAATGTTCATTAACATATCCTTTTACATATGATTTTTATAAAGTAAACTTTACAATAAAATCCAGATTTTCAATAGTTTTACTTAACACTTCAAATATACAATTTTCCCATTTTTACCTTTTACAATTTATTAACACTTACATTTTCAAATTACCATTTCACACATTAAACTAAATTTCCAAATTATTTAATTAATTTAAATCTTTAATTAGAATCAAATTTCTCATTTTCAAGTAAAGTTATATTTCAAAATTTCACATTTAAGCATTCATTCATTTAACCAATTTAATTCATAGAAAAATCAATAATACTTTATTAAATCATTTAAATTCAAATTTAAAACAAATTATCATATTTGCCCTTTCCAAATATAAATAAAATTCCATTTTATTCATAACTTAAATATCATCTAAACCAAAATCCAAATTTTCAAACTTAAGTTATATTTCAAAAATTCAATTTAATCATTCATTTATTCAACATTTTTTACTTATAGAAATATCATGAATTCTTTATTCAAACCATTTAAAATCTATTTAAATCAAATTTTCATAAATTTACATTTTAAAATACTTAAAAATATTCAAAAACACTTTATACAATAACCACGGGCCTGTATATAGTTTTCTAACCTAGGTCAAGTGATACGGATATGTATCATTTCAATCCGCAGTTTAAAAAGCAAAAATCCGGGTTCTATCATTTCAAACCCGCAATCCCAATTTAAAATAAAATAAATAAATAAAAACCATTCAGGCCTATCATTTCAGCTCATAACGATTTTTCCCTATTCTAAAGTCCGTTCGGGTATGTATCATTTCAACCCATAGTGATTCTATTCTACAGGGAACTTGCAGTGTGATAAACAGATATAAAATGAACAGTATACAATATATAACAGTAACAGATGAGATGACCAGTAAATTAACAGGTTTAACATCATATAATTAAATCATCACAGGCAGTTATAACATATCATAATATTCTACACATTCAATTGTTGTCGTTTCACAATTGCATAAATATAAATGTCAGGTGAGATTTACTCACCTCTTTTGCTGGAGATGCAAGTTCAAATGACACAACACAAACCAGAACACAATGACAAAGCTATGAACTTGAGTGGAGAGCGAGATCCAAGTTATAGATATTGTGTTACAACCCAAAACAAAACCAAAATAATAGTTAAAAATCAATACGATTGAATTTGAATAACTTTGAAACAAAAAGCAGTTTGAATACGAAACTTTTTGCCTTGCTTTCTCTACTTGTTTGCATAGCCTAGGGGATCAATTAGGTTAGGTTTGTACTTGGTTTGGATCAGGTATGGGTCTGGAAAAGGTAAGGCTACAAGGTAGAACATGATGGAGGAAGTTACAACATAGGGTAAGTGAAGGGTTTCTAGCCAAATAGGTGGAAAATGGTCCAAACTAAGGCTCGGCCATGGGCAATTTGGTTCGGCCAGAGGGTGTACATCTCAGGTCAGTAGCTGGAGTGATGAGGTAGGGTTTGGAAAAGGTGGTGGTGGTGGCCAAAGGTGGTGGTGGTGGTGGAAAATGGAGTGGTGGTCAAGGGGGTGCTCGACTATGGTTGTTTTAAGGTGTAGTTTG
This sequence comes from Allium fistulosum, assembly GCA_030737815.1. Taxonomy (NCBI): domain Eukaryota; kingdom Viridiplantae; phylum Streptophyta; class Magnoliopsida; order Asparagales; family Amaryllidaceae; genus Allium; species Allium fistulosum. Next base: position 425,102,166 of record CM060908.1, read on the forward strand.
CATTTTTGGTGGAGTTTTGCTTCATGGGATGGCCATGGCCTGGTAGGTCAGAGGAGATGGAGGTGTTTGCAGCTGAGAATGATGGTGGTGGAGGTGGTGGTGATGGAGGAGCAAGTGGCTGAGCTATATAGGTGAAACAAATGCAAATAGAATAAGAAAACAAGGAAGAAATTTAGTAGAAAAAGAAGAAAATGATTACCAAACTTTGCTTCAGAAATGGAGGCCGAAGTTTTTGAGGTTGAGAAGTATTTTCTTACGTGAAAAGTGAGAAGAGAACGGCTGAAAGAAAGGAGATAGGGTCGGCTCAAATGAATGCATGAGTTAGGAAATGAAAAGGTGAGAAAACAAAGAGTCTCAAGCAAATAAAAGGTCACAAACCTTTCAAATTTCTATTATTTCTTTTTGCAAATTTAAATACATGTAAAATACTGATAAATAAATATAAAAATCAGGAATAAAAATAAATGTATAAAATAAATAATTAAATTTTAATTAAATAGAATTAAATTAAGAAAATAGCTTAAAAATGCAAGCCAGGCTTTAAAAATTTGAAATAAATTTCATAAGCTTTGGAAAAAATTTATAATCACCTTAAAAATATTTAAAAGGCAAAATAAATATAATATAACATACATATACAAATTAGAATAAGATATGTCAAATAAAAATATCATTTATATAAATTAAAATAAATAATATTGTTAAATAACTCAATATGCACACAATATTGAAAACAGTATAACTTTCACAATTTAAATCCAATTTCAACAAAACGAAAAGCAGTATTCTTGAAATAAAATCTATTTTCATAGTAAAAGATAAAATTTAAGAATTCAAATATTTAAATTTAAAAGTCAAAGTTTGACCATATTGACCAAAATTCACAGTTCTGGAAAATACTCTATTTATTTATGTTTGGAATTATAATTCACATACAAATCAAAATTTATATTTAAAATAACAAAAATTATCCATTTTAATAAATAAAATAAAGTTTCTAAATCAGGAAATTCAATTTAAAATAATTAAAACACATAATTAAAATAATCACAAAATACAGGGTTGTTACAAAATTAATTGATTTGATGAATGTGTTTTGAAAGTAATTAACTATTTTGTTAAAGATAATTGATTTGTTTATTAAAGGAAATTGTAAATTTTATTAATCATCTTTTGGGATATGAAGGTTTTGATAACATTGTTTTATCAAAACAATAAACCATAGATATTATTTAAGTATCTAAGCAGTGTAAACTAATTGGTGTCATTAGATCGGTCTATAAAAATGATTCATTATAACACCTTAAGATAAAAAGTTAGGAAGGTTTTAATAGACATCGTTTTATTAAAACCGTATCTTTTATTTAAAACATGTAATAGTATAAACTATTTGTTATTTTGAGTCAACCCATAAACATTGTCCATCTTAACACTCTAAGTTAGAGAGGTCAAGAGGTTGACTCAGTTTTAAAAGACCCAAATTTTGATTTAATCTTCACCTAAATTGTGAAAAGCAAAATAAATTTTTTGTTTTGTATATACTCTTAGGATTTAGAAGGGTGTAATTGTAACAACCCGTAAATTTTCGATAATTAAAATGGTTAATTTAATAAGATTCTATGATTAAATATTGAAAGAAATAAAAAATTGTAATTTAATAATGAAATAATAAATAAAATGGAAATATAACAATGCTAATTAATGTTAATTATTAACCACTTGAATGGAATTCCAATCAATTGAAATAATGTAAATGTTATAATTTGGTTATGAATTGAATAGAGGAAAACAAATGTAATATTGGATTTATTAATGAAATAATATAATTAAAGGGGATTGATTTAAAACAGTGTTAGGTAAGTAATTATGACATTTAGTTGTATGTAATAAACTTTAAAATGTAACTAAGGTTAATGGTAACCAAGGTTTTAAATCTCCCCGAGATCAGCCGAGATGAAAATCCGAGATATTAGCCAAAATCCGAGATTTGGCAGCTTGGTTAGTTATAAGTCTTTTAAATATCGCCCGAGACAGCCGAGATATTTGCCCGAGATATTGGCCAAAATCCGAGATTTGAAACCTTGATGGTAACAATAATTATATGTTACCTATTTAGTTAACCTGTTAAATGAAAATTTGAAATCAATTGCAATTAATTCACCTAATTAATGCAGTTAATGTAGATTAAATTGATCATTGTATAATATTAATTCAAAAAGATGTAACCAATGTAAATATTAATCATAATATGACTATTGATTTGAATAAAAAGAATTGGAATCAAGTTTGACCAAATTATTGGAACTTAAATTATCATAAGTGAATTCATTACAATTAAATATAATTAAAGATTACATTAATGGAAAGTAAGTTGAAATGGCAAATATATATTGTAATAAAGGTATGGGAAGGTCATTATAAGTGCAAGACAATAATTGATTTAATGAAAGGAGTGAAACAAAGATAAACTAAATTTGTTGAGATTCTGAATTAGAATATAATTGAAAAAAAAAATCAACATAAGAAAACTATAGTAATTATTACAAATAAAAGGGGGAAATTAGAGAATAGTAATGTAATAAAATATAAACAATGTTAATTAGGACTTAAATCCTAGTGCTTTTGAAAATGTGATTTTGGAAATTTTTTATTTTGGAAAGAGATAATAATTGTTCGCTCTAGTTGTTGTATTTGGAGGAACCGGAATACCACTATATGCTCCATGTTGTTTTCATTCTAGAGTTTTACATGTTTTGCTAGGAGGAACCCCTCCTATTTGTTTTTTTGTTTTAGTTTTAATATAATTCTTTTTGAAGAAAATTGAAAATATATTTTTGAATACAAGAGCCCAGGCATTTAGTTTTAAATTTATCTTTTGATATGATTGTATGTGCAGTATTTTATTTCAGAGTATTCTTTGTATTTGGTTGCATATAGATTTATATCATACTAGTTTTTGCTGGATAAGTTACATCTGATTAATGTGTTAGGTATTTCTAGGATAATCTGTTTTCTGGGATAGGATTGTGGTAAATTTCGGGGACGAAATTCTTTTAAGGGCGGAGAGTGTAACGATCCGGAATTTCACCATATTAATTTCTGAATATCTTGTTAATTTTAAATATTCAAATAATAGGTTTTATAATTAAAATAAAAACACTTTTGAATAATAAATATTGAAGATAAAATAGTTTTCAGATTTAGTTTACAAAAATATTTAGTTCGATGAAAAACAGAAAATGTGACCGGAAACTGTTTTCCGAATTTTCGACGTTTCATCGTATAAAAGTTATTTGAAATGTTATGCTACTTTCTATATATATGCACACATAGATTAATTATATAATATGGGTTAAGATAGTATAATTTGGTTAATTAAGTAAATTAACTTAAGATAATGATGATGTGACACTTTGGCAACTAAATAAAAAAAATAGAAAATAGTCACATCAGGGGAGACAAGATTTGACATATTAGAAACTTGAGTACTTTGAGTATTAAATGAATATTGGAGCATGTCATGGAAGGGAGGACAAGCAAGGTGACGTGGCAAGAATGGAGAGAGGGGAAAGGACAAGGGTATTTAGGTAATTTGACTTGTTCATATATATGTATATATATATATGTATGTATATATATATGTATATATATACACACACCCATTTTCTCATTTTATTTTCATTTCTATTTTTTTTTTCAACTCTCTTCTTCTTCATTTTAGACTTTAAGGCCTTTAATGGCTTCCTTAACAATTTCAAGTTTTATATTTTCAAGTTTTAAACTTTTTAAAAACTTTTTAAACTTAGCTTCAAACTCCTTCTTTTCCATTCAAATTCCTCTAATTTTATCCCAATTGAATTCGACCATAACTTCCTCCAAACTACACCAAATCAAGATTATCATTTTTTCAACAATCTCAAATTCCAACGGCTACAACTTTTATGATGACCACTTCTACAAATTTTGAGAATTGCTATGTCAAAATATCAATTGTTTACAGAGTGTTTTTGGATCCAGAATTCCAAGTCCGAAAATGGTCATTCTTATTTTGACCATATCTTCTTCAAACTAAATCGTAATTGAGTGTTTCTTTTTTTTAAATTGTATAAAAAAGAATTTCCTAAAACTTTCCTTTTAACCACTTTACCAAATTTCGAGTGCAACATGTCTAAAAACCGAGGAGAAGATGGTCCTTTTCGAGTTAATTTTTGGTGGTTTCCAAGCTCTACAAGTTTAAAGCTTATTTCTAGTTTCGAAAAAGATTTGGCTAGTAAAACTCTTAATTATTTTGGGAAATATTTTACTTTAGTTACATTGTGATATATATTTCTTGCTTGGTTTGGATATGACGTGAATTTGTTCATGTTTGGTTTGGACATGTATATGTGATGGTGGATGCAAACATGTGAAGTAAATGTTAGTTAGCAAACTAGTTAGTAAGTAAAATTTTACCCTCAAAAACTAAAGCTTCAAAACTATATTCATATTCATATTTATTGCCTATGAATGCTTGTTGTATGTATGCTTAAACCATTGCTATGTGATGTTTGGTTATGTTGATAATATTATAAACTTGTTTGTCGAACTGCCCGTATAGCGATAGTTGTTGTATCGGCACTTTCGAAAAATCACTTCTTATCAAACCATTTGGTTTCATCTTCGTGCTTGGAATTGTTTTACAAGTTAAGCAAGATTTTGATTAATGATGTTTTCAAAAATAATCAATTATTTTAATAATGATTATTTAATTTAATTAATTATTTAATTAATAAGGATTAAGGTTAACTAATTAACTTATTAATGATGTGTTTTAAATTTAACTAATTACTTAGTTAATAATGTTTTATATTTAATTAATCATTTTATTTAATGATGTTTAAGGCTAATTAATCTTTTGAAAATGATGGATTAAAGTTAATTAATCAATTAATTAATGATGTTTTAAAATTAATTAATCGTTTTAATTAATGACTTTTAAAAGGAAATCAATTTGTTTTAACTTTAACTAATCTTTCGTTAACGATGATTTAAATTTATTAATCATTTTAAAATAATGATATAATTAACTAATTTAATTAATTATATTTAAATATAATTAATTAATTAAATTAATGATGTTTTAGAGGTGATTTAACCTTTTTAATTAAAGGTTATTGGGGTTAATTAATCAACTTAATTTATGAAGTTTCAAAGTGAATTTATCCGTAACAAGTATGTTTTGACTTTGTTATTCATTTTAATTAATGATAATTAATTATTGATTAATTTAATTAATTATTTTACTAATTAATTGAATTAATATGGTTTAAAGTGGTTTACCCTTTTTATTATTTAAAGTCATTTGAAGTTCAAAAATCAAATTGTGTGATGAAGTTTAAAGTTAATTAATCAATGTAATAAAGATGTTTTAATTTATTAAATACTTTTTAAATTGATGTTTTGAAGTTAGTGAACTCTTTTAACAAAGTGTTTTAAAGCTAGTACTTGTAATGTGAGGCCAAGCACGAATTTGGGTTTTTAAAAGAAAAAAAGTTTGATTCGTTTATGGAAATGAATTAATTTTCATAAAGCGATTCACTTGTATGGGAACGATTTATTTGTATACTTATCACTAAACATCGAAGAAGTAGACTTGTCGCTATTTTGAAAGATAAGAATAATCATGAGACATGACTTTGAGGTAACACTACCTTGACTTGTCCGGTATTATTGTTAACCAAGAAATAGTAAAAGTTGGAATTCGATGAGTGGTGATAAGTATACAAACCTTAATTTCCATATATGATCGTTTTATATCCTCGATAGTTGGTTTCCCAACTATCGGTTACCTCAGCTTCTTTATTATCGTCATTCTAAGACGATGTGTTTCTCCGTTGAGCTTTGTTATCATTTGTCAGAAATGACTAAACCAAAAGCGCGAGAGGAAGCCAAGTTATGTGGGGTTGCTCCCATTAGGATATTTTCACATCTCATCTAGACTTTTATGTATCGTCACGTGAAAAAGGGTTAAGATTTAGATGTGAAATATTCGGATACTCGGTAAGGTTTGGCGGGGTCCGGCTTGGTATTGTCTGAGAAGTGTCAAGGAGTATATGAGCTTCTCAGAAGTATATTACTAGAGGTATACTTCAAGGGGGGTGCACCTTCCTAGTCATTGTTGGAAATTTTCTTTTTTTTTATTTGATTCGAACCTTTGAATCTGTTTCCTTTAATTAGAATGGGAAGAGCCAACCACTTTTCGCAGTGTTCAATTATTGGTTTTGTCCATTCTATCCGGTTTGGATAGTTATCTTGTTTAGTCCATTCTATCGAGTTTGGACTGTTGTCTTGTTTTATCCATTCTATCCAGTTTGGATTTATATTCAGGCTATTTCCATTCTTTCAAGTCTGAATGTTATACTAATTGTACTCATCATCTATGTTTGGATTTGTTCCCTATTGTTCATTTTCATTTTTGTTATGTTTGGTTATTGTTTATGTGGGAGAAAACCTGTTCCGCTTTAGCGGCGTGGTCCCACATATTATTGTTAAATGCACTTCCTTTTGTTTCAAAGTTTTACTCATACCAGACATTTTTTTGACCTGAGTTGTTTATTTTCCCTAAACTCTCGGGTACTCAATTATATTTGGGTAGTCCGAGAATAGCAAGTTTTCTTTGGAGCTCTTTGAAGATGGTGATCGAGCAGGAGGCTCCTTAGTTATCTAGTTATTTATTTTCCGATGTATGATTATGCAGGTGTATTTTGTATCTTAAAAATGAAAAGTAAGAATGTATAGCTATCAATCTATTAGATGTAGTATTCTTTTTATAACTCTGATAATTCCTTATAAGGAGTAACCTTTTGTACTATATCATTTTATATTATACGTAACCATTCCGTTGTGAGGTTTGTCTATTCTGTCTTGTTCTGTTCTTTATTTCACCCCTAGACAACTTATCTTTCGGATGCTTGGTCAATGGCACACGAATACCGAGGATGTATTAAGTATCATTTCCAAGAATCAGAAAGGTGGGTCGTCACATTAACAAAATAAACTCAATGGGTCCAAGATTTTGATTTTTAGTCGATGGTGTGAATTGATTTTAATTTTTGTAGTGCACGGGCATTTTTATTTTTTTGTCTTTTTTTGTCTACTGGAATGGATAAAAGAAGAACGAGAGAATGAAGAAATTGAGTAAAGTGTTGGCCGATTTTGATTTATCAACAAAACACATTTTTCTTAGCCACCAAAACGTTGAAGCTAGTACAGGCAACATATTTATGTAAGGTTTGCAACTTTTTTCTTGTTTCGGTGAAAATAAAGGAATGGAACGACAAAGAAGAAAAGGAAAGCAGTGTTTTAGTCGACTTTTGATTTACTATATATTGAAAATTTTCGGCATCCCACCATACATATTTTCATTCGCATATGAACGGTGAACAACAAAAATACGGACGTGCTCAGAACAGCGACGCGACCCCAAAACAATAAAAATATACACTAGTTATTTGATTCTAAAAGAATCACCAAAAACATAGTCGTTTGGTCAAATGAAAATTTCAATATTTTACAAATTATAAATTATGGAAAAATTAATTAAATTAAGTTAGAAATACGTCAATAGGAATTGAGTCGTAAAAATAAAAATAAAATTTTCGGATTTTTTATTCGAACTGTTTATTGCTGCAAATGAGTTTACAAAATGAATTCACAGTCATTATTTATAAATTAAAAAGAGTTAAATTGTGTTATTCAATCCATTACGTTAAAATTCAATTTAAAATATAGTTAATTGAAACACTATTCAAATATTAATTCACAATTCAAATATTTTAAATAATCTCTATAATTGAATATAAGTTCTTAAATTCCCCAAAATCCAATTATTTTAAATAATCTCTATAATTGAATATAAGTTCTTAAATTCCCCAAAATCCAATTATTTAAATATTTAAAATTAATCCAATATTTAAAATTCAATGATAAATATTTTGGGTTGTTAAATATTATCATTGTTTTGCATTGTTTGGCCAAACATTGACAAATTCCATTTTTATATTAATTCTATGAATAAATTTCATTTTAATTTCAGATTATACTATTAACTTGAGTAATTTTTTTGTAATTACATTCATAATTATATTCAATAATCCTAAATCAGACTCCTAACAATATTTTAACATACAAATTGCATTATAGACGGATAGAGAAGTCTCACTCACCAAAATCAATATCCAATTCTTGAAATTACTTGTTATCCATATTATTGTGTGCACCAACTTTCGAATACCACAGCCAAATCAATATTAGGTCATAGCCTTCGTTGTCCCCTTCGACTGCCTTTAGTTTTGTTGAATTCCGTTAAGAATATAGTGAGATATTGGGTTTTGAAGTTTTGTAGTTTAAGAGGAAAATGGGAGTTTTAGAAATGGATCGGGGAAGATCAAATGAAATAAATGCATGCGAATTCCTCTTTATATCTGGAGGAAAAATCAACGGTTATTTAAATTTAAGTTCAAATACCCAATTTCAGCCCAAAGCCCAATAATGACCTATCACCTACTTTGCCCGTATCTCCTCCATATGACCTCTGAATCGAACAAGTGAATATACGCCACGAATCAGCAAAATGAGCCAATTGTAATGGTACAGGTCCCGTGTCAGATTCTAATGTTGGGAAAATTACCAGTTTTCCCCTTCAATGTATAAATTAATTAAATTACAATTAAATCTAATATTATTAAATATTAAAAATACCCGGGTATTACATTCTCCTCCCTCCTTAATTTCATCATCGAAATTCCAAAGGACAAGACTGTAATTCGCATACTATCTCACTCCATATCGATTGAATATTATCGTAACATACTCTATCATCCAATTTAGCTATCATCCATCCAAGTCAAGCAACCATCCATACACCAAAGAAACATATCGAATCACACATCCATATTAAATGTACAAAATCTAAAATCAAGTTCATCAAATATGTGTATGTGTTCTATCAGCATATTCAAATCCATACGACGGTGCTTGTGTACTTTAAAATGCAACCAAAAACAACATCAGGATATGTATGCAGATGACATATATCTTTATATATATATATATATGCAAATATTTAACATTTGGGCCCTCCTATACGAGTGAGATGATATGACATATAAGGTATTATGCAAGCATCCTAGGGTGAACATATAATTTATATGTATGCACAACTAATTATATCATCATAACATGTGGCGAATACATCCATAAACAAATCATAAGAATCAAAGCATATAAAACATATCAAGATTATAGTATAAGCCATAACATAAATAAAATAATCATCCAAAGCAAATGTTTAACCAATATCAGGTAACCGAAGGAAAACAATAATGAATCCAAGAAATCATTCAACCAAACCAAGAAACCAACTAAATTAACAATCAAGCAAATGGAAATTTTTTGGAAAGGATTCAAATCGAAAGATCGGATCTACTCCTCCACTTTCCAATTGTTCCTTACTAAATCGTTCTTCCCAACATAATCGAACAAACTCTACTACTAGCATAACTCACCCCGAAGTACCAATCTCAAATGTACATGCATGTCTACAACTTCTGCAATCCATGCTACCATCTCAATAAATGACCCCACAATGCATAACAATACGTAGCCTTAGCACAAACATGCTCAAACAAAATTGCAGTCTCTCACACAGTTCCTAACTGCACATACTCAACACTTAAATCGTCTAGTAGTACTTTCCTCAATTCATCTTTCGAGTTTCTAGGGTATGGAAAATCAAATTGGACGGTGTCTTACCTAAACAAATCCAAACAACTTGAATCATCGTACTATTATTTCTTTCACCTAAGAACATCCAAAATGATTGATGTCTTAACTTGGTGAACATAAAATATCTCTTATTCAAATCTCTAATCTAACTTAAGCGGTATCATTATGCTTATGATATCACTTATCCAAATATCTAATAAGTTTGATACTCAAAGCATTACCTCCTTAATTATCCACACATTTTATTCTAATTTCTATAACATACAACCAAGCAAGCATCTAAACATCCAAACAGAAAGAAATCCTATCATATTCAACCATTTCAAACCTAATGGTCAAAATCCTAAATCTAGGTGGAAATATAACATAAGAAAAAACTAACCTAAGATAGAGATAGAGTCAAAAGGAAATCGATTATATAATACATTGTTCCATATGCACCACATATGCAATGTAAACATTTCACCATTAAGTTGCCACTCCAAAAGAGTTTCCTTGAATAAACAGTCTCTTTTCAACCCAAGGGATGATTGAAAAAAATATATTTACTATTCTTTCATAGTCTCATTCGAACCTCCAAAATTTCCTTTTTCATAGAGTCGCCTCTACATCCTCTATATGTATAAACTATATGCCTTTTCCTCAATCTTTCCAATAATTTTATTCAATTATCACAAAATAATTGAATTCACAACAAATCGGGGGTACTTTCTTATTTTTACCTTAGCATCCATTCAATCCAGAACATCGCTTCATCAAATTCTCAGATTGGATCAATTCCTTTAACTCAAATCCATTATCGAAATCCTTTATGTACACCGATCAAAACCATATACGTCAGTCTCAACCAACACTCAAGTATGGACAATCTATAACTATTGCCCCAAATAAGAAAATAATAACTTTCTTGGAGACCAACATCCATCCAATTCATATAACAACAATCACTTGCTTGGAGAACAACATCCATCTAATCCATATAACATAAATAATGTAATGTTACCCACAACATCAGGCCAAAGACACCCATCTATAGATCAACTCAAATAATCTACCTCTACAATAATGTAAAACAACAAAGCATTCTAAATAGCATTCACTTACATCCTCGATCATTACCACAATGACATGGAACAAAAGAATGTGAATGTCAATCATTTTAATATCTACACTGTTGACCGATCATCGAGTCAGATCACATAGTACCATCACTGGGTCACTCAAACCCTACCCTAAAATAAACTCTAGGCCCTTCAAAAAATAATCTTCATCCCCGGTTTAAACTATTTTCATTCGATTGGTTAATGAGATCCTATCAATTGAAACTCCAATACCACTTATCTCACTTTCTACCACCGAAATTTCCTAGTCAACTTTACTTCAGATGTATCTTCAAATATTTCAATACCAAGAAAATATCTCTTTGGTCCAACCTTTATATATATATATTAACCAAACATTTATCATTTATTTTAACGTCTCCCCTATGTGATGTTTTAACTAAAATAATTTAAATTATCTTAACTTAATCCAAATATCATCTCTCTCCTTTTCAACTCGGAAACTTCCTATCAAAGACTCAATCATCATTTTATAACCATGTGTCAAAAAGACATGTCAACAGGCCTACTAAGTTTAACTTGTTCAGGGGAGGAGGGTTAAAATATTCAACGAAGGTAAATGGGAATTGTTATCCTACTTTTTGGCAAAGCTGAGATACCCAAAACTGACTAAAAACCGATAATAACTAGTCATGAATATTCAGCTATGCATTGCAGGATAACCATGGATATCGATGAATTTTGCCCGAGTCCAGATCGGGCCGTAATTGACAAGACATGACAAGCAAAGCCATGAAAGCCAACGTTCCAATTTTCAGGTAAATCGGAGTTCGTATGAACGAGATATGATCGATACAAGTTAGATAAAGTGTGTTGTTCGTATCCATCAGAGACAACCTGTTCGAATCGATCAGATTCGTATCCTTCGGAGGAGTATCGTCAAGTTTGAATCCATCGGGGCTTGGGAACTTCGAATCGATCGTCTTCGAATCGATCAGGCACGAGTCAGTTCGCAGTCATGAAGCTCGAGTCCATCTGCTCGTATCCATCACCGCACCTTGGTTCGTATCCATTGACTTCGTATCGATCAGAATGGTCAAGCCTTCGTATCCATGAATTTCGTATCGATTGATCGATGCTTAGTTCGAATCGATGAACAATTCGAACTAGACGTTGAAAGCTGAAACGAGATACGCGAAGGACTGATTCAAAATAGATAACAGTACTCGATACAAACAGGGCGAAATTCATGGATACGAATCGGTCAATGCGCCACTGGAAGTGGATCGATACGGGAAATTCGTGCCACGTTATCCCTTGCGCACGTGCTTCTGATCAATACGAAGGGACGAATGTAAAACATGGATTCGAACGCGACAATGCACACGAAAACACAATATTGAATCGATCATATCTCACGAACTGTTGATCCAAATGCAATGAAATTTTCGCAGTAGCTTGCGTGCGAGGTAAAGAATGTCCCTGCCAAGTTTCAGCTCGATTGGATCATTTTTTGATGGATACGAAATGGATTCGTATCGATCACAGATCGAGTCGAAACTTGGTGGGGTCGGTTGCGTGGGCCCCCTCACGTGCCAGAAGAAGTCTCCCGAAGTTTGAGCGCGATCTCAGCCTCCTACGCCTATAAATAGCCCCTTGAAGCCTGCAGAAAGGGGATCCTTTTGGCCATTCGACGTCCAGACTCTGCCGAATTCAATTCTACTTCTTTCCATTGCTGTTATACTCGAATTCAATCATTATATCCACTGTAATCATCTGTAATCAGCAAAGAACATCAATAAAAGATAAAAATCATTGAAGTGGACGTAGGCCGGAGATAGCCGAACCACTATAAATTTCGTGTTCTTGTGATTTATTTCTGGATTGCTGTTTATTGCTAGCTTAGATCTGAGATTTGTGTCTGAATATTGCTGATTTGTATTCATACACTGGTGCTTTCACAATACTTGGGGTTTGTGACCATTTTTGGCGCAAACACTTTGGTGCTTTCACTGAGAAGGACTAGCATCCGCTACGCAAGATTTGAAGTTCAGATTTGAAAGCTTGAAGATTTGAAAGACAATGACTCGACAAACGAGACAAAGAGCTGAGAGAAGCCAACAAGGAGGAAGTCAAGAGGCATCCTCTGGCGTTGGAGAAGAACCAGCTTCGATCTACATCACCAGAGACGAAATGGAGACCATGACCAATCTGATGCACGAAAGAATAATGAAGAGCCAACAAGAGATGCTGCAGAATTTCTTTGAACAGATGAGAGCTGCAGGGATGCAGAGCCTAGGACCAGCTACGGCGGCTATGAATGTGGAACAAGGAGCTAGGATTGCGGAACCTAATGAAGGATAGAATGCAGATCCAGAGGACAATCAACAAGGACTTGGGGGCAGACCCTCGGGATCCGATGCTGGAAGGCCTACAGATGGAGCTCAGTAAGCTGGGGCCAACGCTGATGCTAACGGGCCACACGAAGAATACGTACCAGAATACCCTTCAAGACCAAGAGGGCAACCCCAGGATGGAGATGAAAAGATGGCTGGATTAGTGCGACGACTCATGAGAGGAGGATTGTCTAGCGGAGGATTGGAGGAAGTCAGTCGGCGTCCGTTCACTCCGAATATCAGGAATGCAAGGAACCCTCCAAAGTTCAAACTACCAACGCTGAATCCGTATGACGGGAAGTCGGGTCCGACCATGCACATTACCAGATACATTAGACACATGGAAGTACTGGGAGCATCCGAGGAAGTGATGGCACGATGTTTCCCTTTATTTTTGTCAGACTTGGCTGCACTTTGGTTCAGGAAATTAAAGACCAGATCGATCAGGACATGGGGCGAGCTTGTAGATTGCTTCATGGAACAATTTAGGGTCCATGTGACAAGACCCAAGAGTGTGATGACTTTAGCTTCGATGAAGCAAAAGACCGGAGAGTCCATAAAAGGTTTTCTGCTGCGATTCAATGCAACGGTGGCTTCTGTAGATCGCCCGGATCCATCGATGATTTTGATGGCGGCGGTGGCAGGAGTTGGAGAAGGCACCGAATTCAAAGATTCGTTGACAAGAGATCCACCACAAGATCTTGGAGAGTTTTACCATGAAGCTGAGAAATTCATTCGATTAGAAGAATCACGAGCCGAGAGACAGGAAGTAAATGCTGCACAAGGCGAAGGAACCGCCAGGGAACAGTCCAGGGCAGACAAAGGAAAGAGAAAGCAGGATGACGCACATGATGGTCCTGATAAACGGAAGAAATTTAGGGAGCCTAGATTCAGGCAATACACAGATTTGACGGAAAGCCTAGAAAGGATTTACATTGAAACTCGGGGGCAACTCCCCTATCGAAAACCACCCAGGAGAGATCCCACGGAGCGGGAACGCAGGACTGGAAAATACTGCCTATTCCATGAGCTGGATGGGCACACTACCGATGAATGCCGCCACCTAAGGGATGAGGTGGAAGAACATGCCAGGAGTGGTAGATTGCCACAATATGTCAGAGAGCGGGCAGCGGCAGTAAGGCCCGAACAACTACCGCCTCCACCTAACAGGAATGATCCTGGAGCGGGATCACGACTCGTCATCAACTGATTGTGATGGCAAGGGCCAAGTTCAAGATTTGGACTCTGGTCGATTAGTTTTCTTAGATTTGATTTCCAAAATAAAACGGCTATCCCACTTACTCATGTACGGGGACCGGAGAGATCCCTAGGCATGCTCTAAGATGGAAATAGACCGCTCCGCCCGGAGAGGCATTGTCTTGTTTTTCCTGGTGTTTGAGATTGAACATCTAGGATTTGAATTTAATAAAGAAACATTTATTGAAACAAACCTTTGACCGGAGAGTTAAAGGATAAACATTAAATATCAATATAAAGATGATCGCTTTATGATCCTACCCGGAGAGGTAGGGTCCGGAGTGCAAGAAGTGAGTTGCTTCGCCAGAGAGCGACAGGATCGACTCACTTAAGCATCGTTTCCTATTCACCGGAGAGTGATTGGATCAGTATTCGATAAGAGCCCGGATAGGCTATGATCGGCCCACGATTTAGGCCATGACATCGCTTAATATTCAGATACACTGAACCGGAGTGCAAGAAGTGGGTCGCTTCGCCAGAGAGCGACAGGACCGACCCACTTAACGTTGTTTCCCCTTCATCGGAGAGTGACAGGATGGGATCCAGCAGGAGCCCGGAGGGGCTACGATCGGTCCAGAACGGCCAAGACATCGCTTCACGCCCTAACTGGGGCCAGAGTGCAAGGGATAGAAAGCAACGCCGGAGTGCAATAGGATCTTTCTATTCGACCGCTAAGTCTGGAATGGGCTTCGCAAGGGTCCGGAGCGATCATCAACAGTCCGGAGAGACTGTAGAATTTCATTCTTAACTTCCACTGGCAGAAATTGATAACGATTCGGCTTCGAACAGCCATGAACTCGATTGAAAATGTCATAAGATTCGAATAAAACCTGAGCTTACTACATTCGACTTGAAACTGATCAAAACACACCTTTTACCAAAAGGCATGTTTTGGGGGGCAAAGTGTTATCCTACTTTTTGGAAAAGTTGAGATACCCAAAACTGACTAAAAACCGATAATAACTAGTCATGAATATTCAGCTATGCATTGCAGGATAACCATGGATATCGATGAATTTTGCCCGAGTCCAGATCGGGCCGTAATTGACAAGACATGACAAGCAAAGCCATGAAAGCCAACGTTCCAATTTTCAGGTAAATCGGAGTTCGTATGAACGAGATATGATCGATACAAGTTAGATAAAGTGTGTTGTTCGTATCCATCAGAAACAACCTGTTCGAATCGATCAGATTCGTATCCATCAGAGGAGTATCGTCAAGTTTGAATCCATCAGGGCTTGGGAACTTCGAATCGATCGTCTTCGAATCGATCAGGCACGAGTCAGTTCGCGGTCATGAAGCTCGAGTCCATCTGCTCGTATCCATCACCGCACCTTGGTTCGTATCCATTGACTTCGTATCGATCAGAATGGTCAAGCCTTCGTATCCATGAATTTCGTATCGATTGATCGATGCTTAGTTCGAATCGATGAACAATTCGAACTAGACGTTGAAAGCTGAAACGAGATACGCGAAGGACTGATTCAAAATAGATAACAGTACTCGATACAAACAGGGCGAAATTCATGGATACGAATCGGTCAATGCGCCACTGGAAGTGGATCGATACGGTAAACTCGTGCCACGTTATCCCTTGCGCACGTGCTTCTGATCGATACGAAGGGACGAATGCAAAACATGGATTCGAACGCGACAGTGCACACGAAAACACAATATTGAATCGATCATATCTCACGAACTGTTGATCCAAATGCAATGAAATTTTCACAGTAGCTTGCGTGCGAGGTAAAGAATGTCCCTGCCAAGTTTCAGCTCGATTGGATCATTTTTTGATGGATACGAAATGGATTCGTATCGATCACAGATCGAGTCGAAACTTGGTGGGGTCGGTCGCGTGGGCCCCCTCACATGCCAGAAGAAGTCTCCCGAAGTTTGAGCGCAATCTCAGCCTCCTACGCCTATAAATAGCCCCCTGAAGCCTGTAGAAAGGGGATCCTTTTGGCCATTCGACGTCCAGACTCTGCCGAATTCAATTATACTTCTTTCCATTGCTGTTATACTCGAATTCAATCATTGTATCCGCTATAATCATCTGTAATCAGCAAAGAACATCAATAAAAGATAAAAATCATTGAAGTGGACGTAGGCCGGAGATAGCCGAACCACTATAAATTTCGTGTTCTTGTGATTTATTTCTGGATTGCTGTTTATTGCTAGCTTAGATCTGAGATTTGTGTCTGAATATTGCTGATTTGTATTCATACACTGGTGCTTTCACAATACTTGGGGTTTGTGACCATTTTTGGTGCAAACAGGAATCCTTCATCAAAGTTAGGCATTAACCATATCATCTTATGACTATCGGGATCATGATATATAACGAAAATCATGTCTAGTCCTTTACCCCTTATTCAAATCATATCACTATCATCCTATATTATCTTATAACAAGTTATCTAATTCCATTCAAAGGTTTCAACCTATACCCAATAAATCTCAATACACAAGTGTCACTAAAGGACTCTATACAATATATACTTATTTCCAATCATAACACAAACTGCTAAATGACTTACGCACCATGTGAGATTTAAGTCATAACTATCAACAATAACACTTAATACTTCAAAATTAATAACTTACTTTCAATCTCAATCTGCTTTCCTTTGTCCTGAGCAAATGGTGGCACACTGGCACTTAGGGCCGCATTTAGTGCATAAGCCTTAATAATTTGATTTTCCCTTGGTAAACTCGGGCATTCTCTTTTTATGTGTCCTGGCTAGTTGCATAGATAACACTTAATTTGAATGAGGGTCGACTGTATAATCATTAGCTACATGCCCCCTTCTTCCTACATCGATTACACCTTCTCCATTCTGGATTTCCATAACCATCCTTACTCTTCCATTTTTCTTATTATCGGATCACCTCTTTCTTGGATTGTTATAATCCTAATTCTTCATTTACCAAATTCAACAGTGCTGCCTCAACTAGACCTTCAAATATGGCTCCAAATGGAATTCGGTTCAATGCTAACTTCTTAAATGATGAATTTAATCCTTTCGCACATTTCATCGCCTTCTGTTTCGGGGTACTGACTAATTCGACCCTGAATCAAGCTAACTCATTAAACCGGTTCACATACTCACCTACAGTCATGTCACCCTACTTTAGGTGAATGAATCTTTCCAATAATAATCCTTTCTCCACTTCAAAGAAAATATTGGTTTCAAATTTTCTCTTAAAATCAACCCATGTAATATTCTCCTCAATTTCTACAGTAATAATTTCCCACCAATTTGCTGCTTCTCCCTGAAGGTGCCAGAAGCTAGCTGTCACTTTGTAGTATCACTTAAACCCAAAAATTGATAATATTCTCACATGTGCCAAGCCATGTCCCATTGTTGCATACGGTTCTGTTCCAACAAAGGGTCAACCACCCAAACTAGAGAAGTCCCTCCACAACTTTGGGAAATTCACATTAGGTGGTGTATGGACTTGAACCACTCCTTGGGTTGCAACTGCAGGTTCTATGGGGTTTACAATGGTTAGACCGGTCACTTGCATATGTCGACAGAACCAAATAGGAATGTTCACATCGATAATATCCATAACGTCCACTCTAGTGTCATTTCCAATCCAAACATCGACCCCACCAACATTGTTTTCTGCTCCAGTTTCCTCCAACATTGTTTTCAGTTCCAGATTCACTAATTCAAGATTGACCTATTGCTTCAGTTATTATACCCATGTTGCTTCGATTCCTCGACCAATGCATACAAAGACGACGCAGCAGACTAAAATCAATTGCTGCGGTTTTTTGTCATAAGAAAAAACATGTATTTTGCTTCGGTTGTTTAAACAACCGAAGTAAAAATGTTTGATTTTTACTTCGGTCATCACACGACAACTGAAGCAATTGAGCATATTTTGCTTCGGTCGTCACATGACAACTGAAGTAAAAATGAACTAGATGGTTGATGCTTCAGGTTCTTTTACTTCGGCTGTCACGTAACAACCAATGCAATTGAGGTTGTTTTGCTTCAGTTGTCAGATGACAACCAAAGCAAATTCTTTCTTTTAAAAAAATATTGACATGCCAATGAAGCTAGATCCATTAGTAGTATTATTGAATATACATTAGTAATCATATTCAAAAAGGACATTGCAAAATCTAACTGAAAGCACGTTATAAAAGCACTAAAAGCAACTTTAATAGCAACCATAAACAATAGCACTCATTATGATTAATAGTACATCATCTTTTATAACCAGCATCACATGCATACTTTATGCATATTACAAAGAACAGTAGTATCTTCGTAATCTTATATCAAATAAATCTTCTTAAAAATTAGTAAATGCTTTGCTTGAAGGTTAATATTTTTGAGACTTTGTAGTATCTTCATAGTAGCTTCATACAACCTGCAGCAAACCCAGCAAGTCAGTAGTATCTTCATAGTACAGCCTACATCAAACTAAATCCAGTGAGACTTTGAAGCGATATTTTTAAAGTAATTCCAACAATTCAAGCACTGAGAATAAATGTTGAAAGTATCAAAACAGGTCAAGGAATCAAAGCCTACATAGGAAACAATTGAGGATATGAATTTGAGCAAGAAGAGGCCAATCCCATATTTCAAGAAACGGCTATATATCATGAATGGTTGGGACATTAATGCAAGCACAAGGGAGAGTGAAGTATATTTGAAGAGCTGTAAGTTGAATGCACAAGTGAAATGGAATAATAATGAGATTGAATTAACAGGATTGCAAACAACTATTTATATAGAATACCATACATATACATGGAAACAATTGTGCCAAATAAGTCTATAATGCACTAAATATGTACAAACAAAGCAAGAATAGAGTATCCAACCAAACATCAACCAAAATACCCTCTAGTTTGTCATTTTAAGAGTATCAACACAAGGGAAAGTGAGAAGGATCGAAAGAAATTTTAGATTTATCTCACTAATAATGCTTAAAACTGAAGCTTTATTTTTTAACAAATAGGAAAAAAGGTACTTCATAAAATTATTCAACATTCAACATGTAAAATCATCGTCATCTCATTTTACTAAAGTTAAAGAAAAATAGTAAAAAAAGCATACAATTTCAATCACAAACTAATTGTTGCATGAATGTTGTCACCCCATATCATTGGATATTTTTTACTTAAAGCAATAAAATTAGGGTTTTTGAAAACAGAATTGCAATATATATCCAAACACTTCAACTTATTACTATTCAATCGAAACTACTTAAAAATTACCATTCAAAACTCATTTTTAGGAGATTTAAAATGAATAGTTGTCAAATGGGCTCTAAATCTTTAAACTCGATTAGCAAATTACCGGTGATGCTTATTCCCCTTACGTGTTAACAGAATTTTAAATTGTAGTGTATTCTTAAGTTAATGGGATTTTAAAGTTACCTGGACCATGTTCATCTCTTGTTGGCATGATATATATCAATCCATACTACATCTAACTATGCATAATATAATTAGCAAAATTATCTCGAACTTTGTCCATCTCTTATTGGCTATAAGAACCTTCTTATACAAAGTCCCAAAATTAAGAGATTAGTTGTTTCAATCATTAATTACGATTTATTGACATGAAATTTGAAGAATAAAAACTAAATCGATACCTTTTGTAAATCGATGCTCTGATGGTGGAATTTTACTATTTCATACATATAACTCATCAGAGAATACAAACACTCCATGGATCCATATTGTTGAGGGCACTGTAATAACATTGCAAGATAATTTAATAGTCATCAAAATGAAATTATATCTTAAACTAACATACTAATTTTTTTATTAGTTATAAAATCAGTCTTAATAGTCTTCCAACGCAAGGTACTTTCCCGAGACTTACCACTGTATGCCTTATAAGTTTTAAAGGCCCTAAAATGCACATAAGTAAGCTAAACATTTAATATTAGTTATGCAAAAAAAGATTCTTAATTTATATCTAACAAGTAGTACTAAACCATAAATACGACTTACATGTTCCCTTGCAGCTTAATTTCTAATTACGCTTACATTCCTGGGGATCAAAAATATAAACATCGTTCATTTATAAATAGAAAACAATCAGCAACCAATGTTTACTACATTATAAGATAGGAAGTTATAATTAGCATAAATTTATAAACAAAAATTATGTAGCAAGTGTTCGCATTTTATTACAGGAAGGATAAATGAATGTTTATTATTTTTCATAACAAGTTACTAAAAGTTTAATGTTCATACCATAATAACGTGGGACTAAGAGTAAGCTCTTAGATGTCAACTTATGCCGTTTTTTCCAGATATATGTATTTGTTGCATCTAGATATTTTTGCACTTGGGAAAGCTTCTGAGGACATATAAACTCATTGGGTCTCCACAATGATGTCATCACATAATTGATTCAACCACCTACATGATCGAATTTTAGTAGTAAATACATGTATTATATCTCATTAAACTGTACATCAAAGATATTATAAATAGTAGTAAACTGAAAGTATAATATGTTCACATTATGAAAATTTGCAAGCATGATGCATTCAACCACGCGATGCTAAGGAACAAGATAATGTCATCCATAGTGGTATGGATTCTAAGCCATCATCATACGTTTATAAATCCTTATTCACTTGAATAGTACTGATGACATTATCATCAGATGGCAGTTGAACTATCAGGTCATGAAAATATCTATAATCATTTGTTAAAGTTCTCATGATCTCCGCACTCGCGATTGTCTTACGCTAATTAATTGCAGACCCATTTGTCATGATAGTCATGACATTTACTTCTGTGCTTTTATCCATGACGTTTTCATTCATTCTTTTTAATTTTGTTTGTTTGAGATATGGGTTCCTAGTTCAAAATAATGGTAAAAACTCATATACAATATCTAATAATAAAAGATATAATAAGTTAACATTTTAATGGAAGCTGTAATAAGTTCACATTTTAATTAAATTGTTTAGGAGTATTAAAGCATCAAGAACTCATTTATATGCTATCATCGTCTCTTAAAAGCACCAGACATTTAGGCCATTGAACAAAACTACTAACCGCTTCTTCAATTATGGAGTGGTGTTTAGATGGCACCGAAAGTGGGTTCCTTCATGACTAGACTCAACTCTGTCAATGTCAACCTTTACGTGATTGACCATGATTTGTTGATTATGACATTGATCTCTGGATTTGAAGCAGGATTTACCATGCCACGGCCCACTATAATAGATTTGGAGTCCAAATTCACAGCTAAACTATTGGAACTAGGTCAGCTAGCGGCAGAAGAAATGGTGAATTTCAAAAAAGTTTATCATTTTGGATCTTTATTGGGTCTATGTAATCTGATTTATTTAGAACATTTCCAAATTATTTTTTAAATAACATAATTATTTTATTTAAATTTATAATATAGTTTTATACTATGTAATTAATGTTATATTGTATATATAAATGTATCATATACACATATATATGTATGTGCATGTCACATAGCAATCCGTGCAAGATTTAACATGCCCGTATATAAGTGATGTGATTTACATTGTAATGGATATATTAGATCGTCTAGTAAACAAATATATCCCGCATATGTATGCCCATATGCTTTAATTTATGTATACAAAATATTACAAAATATATGTATATAAATTTATATTTTACTTTGAATAATTATATATATATATATGGAATTTATAATATATATGTATATGTATATAAAAACATTTAAAATATATTATAAAATTTTAACTGTTTATATTGTTGTAAAACCGAAAACAAAATTGAAGTTTTTGTACATATATATGTATATATTCTTATAAAAAGGTTAATAATAAATAAAGATATATACATATATATGAATGAAATATATAAAATATAAATATATATATATATACTTACACAATAATACTCACAGCAAAATCAATTTCTTTCTAAATTTATTTAATTAAAAAATTTCGATCAAAAATAAATAACTATATATGTATGTATGTGTGTTTATATATATATATATATATATATATTCAAAATTACAATTTGTGTTCTAATATTTTATAAAAAAATCAAGATAATACTTTAGCATTTGAATATTTAGAAATATTGTAATTTAAGATCTATTTTTTTTAGAGAAATGAGTGATCCTCTATTAGAAGAGGAGAGCACTCATGCATTTTACTCTATACTAGAAAAAGGAGTTGTTAACATGCCTGATAGGTAGCAATACCAATCCTGTACAATATTAAAAAAAGATAAAAAGAAACCCTAATCCTAAGGAGCTAAGATCTATAATAAAATAATATAACACTATAATCCATTAAAAAAGATGAGTGATCGTATCCTCAAAATCAACTGAATCCATCCGGTCCAACGAGCATATCTAAAGCTGCAAAAAAAGATTATGTTAAAAGTGTAAGACCAACACACATACACTCACACTCACACACACACACACACACACATATATATATATATATATATGCGAAATAATAATATACTACTTTAATATAAAAAATAAAACAATCAATATTATGATTAAAACCGAGTAAGAAACAATAAAGGGTATAGCACAATCCAATTACATAAAAACAAACAAATAAATGAGAATTATAATTCAAGGCTAATATCCAAATAATAGTGAAGTATCAAATGTGTTATTAGTAAATGTGTTCAAGGAAACTAAATTTGGTTCATTGCTATTTTTTCTATTATTGAGAATAAATATCATAATTTTGAGATGAATGTTATATTCAAAATTACAACATTTTCAAATCTAAGCAATTTCCTAAATATAATATAGCATCGAATTCATTGGAATACATGTAAATTAAAAAGTCATTTAAAGTGATATTGTTATTCTATTTTGAAATACTACATTTTCTTAACTAAATTAATACGAGATTTAACTTTCTTAAGGTATTCATTGAAACTAGTATTACTATCTTTATTATAACCAGGGTTTGAAATCCAATTAACACAAAACAAAGCTATTATATATATATATATGTATGTATATATATATATATATATGTGTGTGTGTGTATATATATATATATATTAAATTGTCTGTTAAAGTATTTATATTATTAAAAACCCTTTGATTTCCTTTCTAACCATAAATATCAATATATTATAGTAAAAATAGTATCAATTACTAATCTATGGAAACCATTATAACAAAAACTAAGTCTATTCCAAAATAATTCACAATTAATATCATTATTAATTATATTAAAGTAAAAGATATTAAGACAATTTAAAAGAATACAATTAGTGATATGACACTCAAAATATAAATACGAAATATTTTCCATTCCCATATTATAGAAAAACATTTATTATCAATAACTATATTTATCCTTTTTAATAGTTCTATAGTATTTAGTTTTCCATGTATAATTAACCACATATGTGCTTTAGCTTTGGGTGGAATATTACCTTTACAAATATATCTAAATATATTCAATTTTGTACCTGGAAATATAAGGAATTTATAAAACGAGTGTGTTGTATAGATTTTATTACTATCCCAACGCCATATTTTAATGTCATTTTTATAATCAATGTTATGTAATTCTAATTTAGCACAAAGTAAGGCAAACTTCGATAATGTATTTTCAGCTAAAGTGCGATCAAAACTAAATTCCCATAGAAAAATAGATTTGGTCCGTATATTTTTGAAATTAACACACTTTTAAAATTACTAATTTCATAAATTTCATTAAATTCTATTTTGAGCAAAATTATCGATATCCAACTATCATGCCAAAAGAAGGTATTATTTCCCGAATGTACTACATAATTAATTCCTAATTTATAAATATCATAATTTTTTATTATTAATTTCCAAAAATGAGAGATATTGTTTGTATTGTTAGTAGAAATACATTGTATACTATAAGTACCACTATACCATTGATTCGATATTCTTTCTTTCCAGATTAAATTCTCGTTATTATTTGTAAATTTCCATATCCATTTTTCTAATAAAGAAGTGTCTAAATTATGTAAATTTATAATACCTAACCCTCCCACATTTTTGCATTTACATACTATTTCCCAATTAATAAAACATTTTGAACTATTATTAGGATTATCACCACTCCATAGAAAATCCCTCCTAATTTTATCTATTTTGTCAATTACCCATATGGAAACGATAAAACGACATCCAGTAAATGGGTAATGCTGATAAAACAAAGTTAATAAGGACTATCCTACCCGTCCTTGATAAAAATTCACCATTCCATTTAGTTAATCCTTTTTTAATTTTATCTATTATTATTAACCAGTCATCATGTTTGAGTTCAGTTGGTCTTGTTAAAAATGATAAAATTTTTACAGAAAATTTCATAGTTTTACAATTTAATGTACAAGCGACTAGATTTTCTATCTTATATATATCATTCAAAACTGACATGAAACTCTTATCAAAGTTAATATTTAGTCCAGAGAGCAATTGAAAACTATATAATATAAACTTAAGTGCTATAATATGTCTAGGTGAGTGTGATGTAAAGAGCATGGTATCATCCACAAACTGTAGAAATGGAAATGTCATTACTCATAATTTCATTTCCAACATTATATAAAATCCCATTACTAGTGGCTAGTTTGCTAATTTTAGCAAAAACTTTTGCTGCTAAATTAAACAAAAGAGGCGGCAATAGATCACCTTGTCTAATTCCACGTTTCGATTGAATTTATTTCCTAATATATAATTAACCATAATACCTGAATTTCCAATTTTAAGTAAAGACATAATCCAGCCCACCCATCTAATACTGAAAACCCTAGCCAATAATAAATCCTTAAGAAAATCCCTATCAATTGAATCAAAATCTTTCACAAAATCAAGTTTCAAAAGTGAACAATCTATATTATTTTTACAACAATCACTACACCAAAACAGTCATTTGGCAACACTTTTTTTTTCATTTGCTAACACTTATATGGGTTGCATTTTAGTCTCGCTAATAAGTGTCACAATCCAGCAAATGTGTGACTAAAAGTAAACATTTACAATTTTAAATATCCCAACACTTATTTGCGTTGAAAGCGCAGGTTCAATTGAAATTAATGGGAATGTGCTAGAGCAAAATAGTAAATGAGCAATAACTTACGCATACCCTAACCACGCTACCCCAATTCAGTGATTTTTTGCTCTCGCCTCCGAAAATTCGATCTCACCTCCAAATATTTGCTCTCACCTCCGAAAATTCGATCTCCTCCCCAAAAAATTTCGATTTCAACTTCAGACGGGCTCTCAACTTCGACTTCGACTTCAAGAAGACTTGGACTTCAGGCGCTTTCTTTGCCTCCACCTCGTTCCAGTACCACCTCCATCAGGTATTTGCACATAAGCATTAAGCGTAGATTGTTCAAAAGGGTATAAGGTATTGTAGTCACGGCGCTATTTGATGTCGACTAGGAGCTAGGGTTTTGATTTTATCGTTCTTAAGGTCTATCTCGATTTACGCTTGCAGTCTCAGAATGGTTACTGGCTTACAACATCATGCATTATCATTATATTGGTAATAGAATATAGACGCACTGCTATTATTGTTGCGAGTATTGTTCATTTGGTTTCTTATTTGCTGTTTGATATAACTGTTTTAAGTATTCATGTTTCTCGATAGAGGATTTTAAGCAAAGATTTTGTATGTCCACTGTATATAAGTGAAATAAGAAATATGTAATGTAGGTACTTTAGTTTGTTAGATCTCCCTCACTTCTGAGGATTGGTTCAACAAGTATTCTTCATTTTCATATGTTTAGAAACAAACAGCAATGCCAAAAATTTGTACATTAGTGCATTTTCATATTTGATTATTCACATAAATAATTTTGATCAGTAAACTACCAAAAATAGCAGATTCAAATGGTGATTTCTGTTTCCGAATGACTTTGGAAATTTAACAGTTATTTGACTTGTAGTATATGCATTGTAGCTACTGTTATCCCACGGATTGTTTAAACTTTAATCTATGTATAAGGCCCACTATTGATATTTACATTGATAATCATACAAATGAAGATATTGTTCCTGTAATATGAATCAGTGATTACTTATTTAAGATTTTATGCTATGAAACTTCTTCTAGAATATAAACTTCTGAATTGAAGGTTCTTACTTTACAATCCAATGCCAGCAAGCATTAGGGGATGATAGGGGATCCAACGATTTGGAAATCTCATATGACCACTTGATGAGGCTGGTGGGAAGTCATATTGGTAAAACTTCTATATAAATGAGCATGTATCAAATTAGTTGCAGCTTAAGATAGTTTAATTCATGTCACCTAACTATATTTATTTAGTGAAGTGATTTAAATTTCCTAAAAAATCCCTCTCTGTCTATTTACCCCTTTGATAAATATTTTGACAAAAAATTTATTTCATAATTACTTACAGCATGTAATATAAAACACAAAATGTACAGCTGTTTCTGTCGCATCAGCTTATCAAAATCTTACCTTTTTTGCTGATTACATGCCCACATTTTGCAACATTACACTTCTTGACATAAAGTTATCAATTTTTCTTCAGTTTTACATTAACCATCACATATGCAACTACTCCAATTAGAGGGTGTGTGTGTGTGTGTTTTGCTTGAATTATTCAATTTTATCACTGATATGCCTAGCTATTTCTCTTCCACGATAGAAATTGGCATTCAAAAAGCTTCTTTTTTTTCCTTTTAAAATCATAATTATCTAGCTTTCCTTAGTTAATATGTGACTTGCATATCACAAACGAAATATTTGGGCCTAAGACAATCATATAATGGCCTAATTAAAAAAATACTTCACTTTTTGGAGTTATTTCTAGATACCACTCAGTTTCATTGTCAATATTTCATTAGACTGTCAGGTATTCAACTAAGAATTATAAAAGTTTGCAAAGTAGCACTTTCTTTAACCATCTAATAATGTAAATGAAATTGGTAAGGATTTTAATTAAGGCGTTTTCTAAAGTATATAATGCGATCTTTTCTAGTTATCTTTGTTGATTGTAGTGATATAACTCACTAAAATTTGCATTCTTGTGGGGAAATTTTGTAACGAGATAAAAGTTGGTAACACATAACACTGAGTTATATATCTCTGCACTAATATACACATCTATTATTTATTCATAAAATTGTTAATTCTGCAATAGAAACCAAAGCTTCTTTTCATTTTTATTTTATTTTATTACTTTTAAACCCGCCCTTGTGCATCCTCTCAGTTTTGATACAATTTGGCTGTTTTGTGAATTATTTGGATCATTCTGACTCTGCTGTTAATTATTTACAAAACATTTTTTTATTTTTTTCAAATCGATAAACTATGAATTATTTGCTCATAAAAGCTGATCCATACATACAATTAAGGCAATCTTCTTGTTACTACGGCGGGTGTGTTTCCATATCAGCTTGAATATCACATTTTTATCTTTGTAAATGCATCACAAAGACTATCTGAAATTTTCCGGATTCTGTTCTTTTATTTTGCTCTTTCGTTTGAACTTAAAACATACTTCAATTTGGTGTCATATGCCATGCACATGTTGATTGTTCAGGCTCTTTGGACAATGCCATGCATATGTTGACTGTTTAGAAATTTGCATAGTTGAGCACAAACCTCTTTTTTCCCTTTCTGATAGTAAGAACTACAAGTGTTTTTGTTTTGAATTAAATTCGTAATTTTAAATGGGTACATTTTTTCGTGTTGCAAATTAAGAATGTGTACATTTAAAACGTAGTGGATATTTAGTAAGCTTCTGGATAGTGTTCTGTAGTGCATGATTTTATTGCTGCAAAGATTTTATATGTCCACTGTATATAAGTGAAATAAGAAATATGTAATGTAGGTACTTTAGTTTGTTAGATCTCCCTCACTTCTGAGGATTGGTTCAACAAGTATTCTTCATTTTCATATGTTTAGAAACAAACAGCAATGCCAAAAATTTGTACATTAGTGCATTTTCATATTTGATTATTCACATAAATAATTTTGATCAGTAAACTACCAAAAATAGCAGATTCAAATGGTGATTTTATATGTTATGAACTCTACTCTATGTAGGGTAAAATAATTTTGATCGTAGTTTGTCTTTTTTTTCAAGCAGTAATGCTTTTACGATTCTATTTTTTTGGTTACTTGAATTGAAAATTGCGGTGTCCTGCTTTTATTTTTAGAGTAAAGGGTTACACACACACGTCAAAAAATTCATGTAAATCCTTATAGATTTTTTTGGCCCCGTTTGACAAGTGTTGTATATGATCGTTATATGGATATTCGTTTTTCATAGAACGGACATCTATATTCATCTGATACAATATTTGTTGGATTTGTCCCAGTATTGGACAAGTTACAAACACAATAAAGTAATCACATTTTATAAATCATTTCAGGTTGAATGGTTCACAAAATTTCAATGGCACTTCCTTTTTGTTCCCTGTGTACACGTTTTTGTGTACGATACAGGGAATAAAGGGAAGTGCTGCCGAAATTTTGTTGAATCGTTTAACCCGAAATGGTTTATAAAATGTGATTACGTTATTGTGTTTGTAATAGGAAGTAGGATGACCGACCTTCAAATTTATTGTAATGGAACTTTAAAATGAAATGAACACTATATTTTTGTCTAACAGGTTCAAAAGGTAAAACTTGAAATTTATGTCTAACTCAAGTTCAAGAGAGTGGATTAAAAGTCCATACAGAAATACTGAAGAATATAAGCAAGGCGTTCGAGACTTCATTAGTTTTGTGAAGAATCACTCATCCCCTGATGTCGAAATATGCACTTGCCCTTGTATCAAGTGTAAGAACTCTAAAAAGCTCTCATTGGAAAGCGTTGAGAAACATTTAATCATTCATGGTATGATTAAAACATATAATAGATGGTTTTTCCATGGAGAGATGAACAAGAATAACACGGGGGTGAATCATATGCAAAATATTATTCCAGATTCACATATCCAAGATCGAATTCAAACCGACCATTGTGTAGAAGGAGCTCTTAGAAATCTCATAGACGATGCTTTTGGAGTGCATAATATGCCCCAAAGTAGCCGTGAAGAGGATGTTCAAGAGATAAATATAGACAATTCTCATTCGTACCACGGAGAAAAGCACAAAAATATACAAACAAAGCAAACGAAAAACTTTATTCTTCTTGTGAAGATGGGCTTACAACATTAGGCGTAATTGTTGAGCTTCATAACCTTAAAAAAGAATTTAATTGGTCGGGAAACAGTATGACTGAGTTGTTGAAGCGATTAAAACGTTGGCTTCCAAAGGAAAATAATTTACCTGACAAGTATCCCACAATGAAGAAAATATTAAAGGATCTGGGAATGGAGGTGAAGTGCATACATGCTTGTGAAAATGATTGCATATTATTTTGGAAAGAAAATGTTAATGCGAAAGAATGTCCTCAGTGCCATACACCAAGGTATAAAACTAAAAAAACAGTGTTAGGGGAGGTCAAATTAACGAAAGAACCAAGAAAAGTTTTAAGATACTTTCCTATAATTCCGAGATTAAGTAGGTTATAAACTATACCATGGATAGCTCGTAAAATGCAATGGCACAAGAAAGCCACACCCTCTTGGAATTCCATGCGACATCCTATGGATTCAGCTGAATGGAGATCAATCAAAAGTCGATGGCCAGAATTTGCTAATGAAGGACGCAATGTGTGGCTTGGTATTGCTACCGATGGGTTTAACCCAAATGGCGTTCTCTCCAATAGTTATAGTTGTTGGCCTGTTTATATGATACCTTATAACCTACCCCCTTCGTTGTGTATGAAATCACAATTTCAAATGTTGACTCTTTTAATTCCTGGACCAAGAGCACCAAGTCAGGACATTGATGTATACTTGGAACCTCTTATATATGATTTAAAACATCTTTGGGACGAAGGAGTGTCTATTTTTTATGCGGATAAACAAGAAATTTTCAATATGAAAGCAATATTATTATGGGGAATTCATGATTTACCAGCATTTGGTAACTTATCTGGTTGTGTGACTCACGGTTATAAAGCGTGTCCTGTCTGTGCTATCGAGACGGAATCAGAGCACATCGGCAACAAGATCGTCTATCCAAAATATAGAAGGTTTTTGAAGGATGATCATCCATACAGAGCATTAAAACACAGATGGTATAAGGATATTGAATATAAAGAGCCTCCGACTCGGCTAAGGGGCTCGTCTCTTTTAGAAAAGCTTGATCGTATCAAATATATTCGTGGAAAACTACCACAAAGCAGAAAGAGAATGATTGCTGAAGCTTATGATAATGTAGATTGTCTTGTTGATGATGAAGAAAGACCGGCATGGTACAAGAAGTCAATTTTGTTTGACTTGGATTATTGGAACAGTCATAAAGTTCGTCATACTATTGATGTTATGCATACTGAGAGAAATGTTGCTGAACATCTCATCAACTTTATGTTTGATAAAGGAAAACAATCTTCTAAATATGCATGGGATAAGATTCACAAGCTACAATGTTGTCAAGTCCTTAAAGATGCAAAACTTCCATCATGTCTTGCAACAAAGTTACATGGTCTTATAGGTCTTCAACCGCCTAGTTTGCAAATTAAGAAGACATATGATTATCATATTATTATTCAATATTTGCTCCCTATCATGGTTCAACATGCATATCCAAAGTGTCGCGAGTTAAGACGAGCACTTCTACAAATAAGCTTGTACTTCAACATAATATGTTCGAAAGTTCTTGTTCGAGAACATGTACAAGCGGCCAAAGATATGATTGCTGAAGCATTATGTGTGTTGGCACACTATCTTCCAATGCACTTTTTTGATATAAGTATCCATTTGATGGTACATTTAGCAAATCAAGCTCTACTCTATGGACCATCAAATTATATATGGATGTATCCATTTGAAAGGTAAATATTGTTTTTGCATTCGAATTATTTTACCTAACTACTTTGAAGTAACTAACTGTAAATATGCATATTAATTTTTTTGTCCTAGGGCTATGAAGGATTGTAAAAACATACCTAGTAATAAAAGGTATATTGAAGGATCAATTTCTGAAGCATACCTTGTTTCAGAATCAGTTCGATACACAATGGAATATATGCCAAACCCACGTGATGGAAATCATAGCTCTAAACAGGCATCCTTTTTAGATGAGAATGGTGATGATATATATGAGCGTTCCATCGTTGAAGGTAAACCGTTTTCGAAGATGCTTATATATGTTAATCTTTAATGGTAGCAGGACGATTTTGAATATATGCATGAAGGCTTATATAAACTGATAGCAGGTGAACAACTTATATAAACTGATTAATTTTTTAGGGAGAAATATTTTAGGATATAAGTATATATGGGCTTTTGGATTTTAGGGAGAAATTTGAATAGAGGATGCGATATATAAGTATATATGGGCTTTAGGATATAAGTATATATGGGCTCTGGATTTTAGGGAAAAATTTACAAGGTGAACAACTTATATAAACTGATTTGAGTTGGATTCACTTCATCCATGATCAGTTGGACCTCTGGAATTACAAATGTGCCCACTTCTTTAATAATGTAGAGTTTGATAATTTCATTAGATTGAATATCGCATATTGCTGGCTGTTGTGGCATGAAAGGAATATCAGATGATTCAGAGAAAAAAATTAAAAGCTCTAACCCCATTATTTTACAAATTCTCAAATATGTATATCCATGATGGCTTGGTGCACGCATGTTTCTTTTTAAAGCAGCTATTCTTTAGGTAGCTGTCTTTTTGGTGGTTGTTCATATTTTGTGATATCTCATATCGTATTATTTTTTGAAGCAGCTATTTTTGATCTATATGAATATTAACGGCTATGAAGTTTATGTACTGGGTTGTGTACGTTTATGTGAATGCTCCTGCATGAGCTAATGTGTATGGGCTTTTGTTTTTATGGTGGTTTTACTTGTTGTTTCGTTGCTTATTTGTGGGTCTTTCTGTTGTATGTTGTGTGTGAATGGTGTTGTATGTTATATGTATGTGTTGTATGTTGTATGTACGTGTTGTAGGTAGTATGTTGTTATAAGTGTTGTATGTGTCGTAGGCAGTGTGGTGTTATAAGTGTTGTACGTGTTAAAAGTGTTGATCTCACCTGAATCAATAGGCAGTGTAGGCAGTGTCGTAGGTAGTAAACTATATCATTATTTGAAAAACAGTCTCAGTAACTGAATCAATACTTTTGAAAACAATCTCACCTGCACTCTAATTACCAATACACACACCACCAAAAATTTCTTGATCTTCATTGATATCCTCATCTTCATCTTGTATTTCTATAATATTATGAATTCATGACTTTTCTGCTTTTTTCTTTTTAATTTCATCTACTGCAACTTGAATTTTCTTTTGTACTTCTATAGTTGCGGCTGGACATGAGGTATAGTTTCCTTTGATGACAAGAATATGCACTTTTAAATGCAGCAACTTCATTTCTTTCCTTTATTTCTTGCATGTGCCTGCCAATTAACCACACGGTACACATGAATACACACACATGCATGCAAGTTCATATTCACTTGTGCAAATTCAATTTAACGTGATATTAAATATAGGCACTACTAGAGGAAGCGGAAAAAAAGAGGAAGTTGGATGATAGTTCTAAGGGTGGAGTCGAAGATCTTGAAGATGACCCAATTGCGGAAGTTTTTGGTTCCGACACGAAGAAAAATTATTGTCGAGCAATTACTTCTACTTCTTCTATAAAACAAGTGAAGATGGCTCGAGCTGTAAAAGCTGTAACTGAAAAGAAGCAAGCCGTGGATTTGTCTATTTGGAAATTGGAGATAGAAAGGCAAGTAGCTAATCAAGTTAATAATGCCATCAATTCAATTACTTCAACTTTTATGAAATTTATGCCTAGTTTGCAAGAAAAATATATTGCAAGTCCTACGACTCCACAAACGGAAGGTGCTTCTAATTTAGGAGATTCTCATACAAACAATAATGTAGTTGTTACTCCAACTGTGTCAAATAATGATATTCGTTCATCTACAATGGAAAAGAAATATGTAATGCTATTGTCACAAGATTTAGAGAAGGAAGTAGCTAAAGGTTATGTTGGAACACAAACTATTTGTCATTTTAGGAAGGTGATACCGAATGTAGAGAAAGTAATTTGGGTGGATGATGTTCTTGAACCGGATGCACCAATTTATGATGGTCCTCAAAATGGAATGTACAAGTTATGTGATTTTTCAGATGGAGGTTTCATTATATGGTCGGAGTTTCGTATTCGGTATTTGTAGAATTTCACTATGAAATTTACGTTGTCTTTTGTATTCCAATTTGACATTGTTATGAAGTAGTTGATTATGTATTGAATTAACCAACTTAATTATGTATTGTACTTGTTATGAAGTAGTTGACATTGTTATGAAGTAGTTGACTATGAAATTTATGTTGTTATTTGATCATGAATATTGTAAATTTTGGGTTCCTATTGAATGTAGTATAATAATGCTGTTAAAGCGTTATAAGCGTTGACAATTAAAATATACCAACGCTTATAAGCGTCAGCATAGAAAATTAAACAATGTTGGATGGTTAATTTACCAACGTTTATAAGCGTTGCTAAATAATATACGCCAACGTTTATAAGCGTTGGCGAATACAACCTTCCAACGCTTATAAGCGTTGCTAAATAGTATACGCCAACGTTTATAAGCATTGGCGAATACAACCTTCCAACGCTTATAAGCGTTGCTAAATAATATACACCAACGATTATAAGCGTTGGCGAATACAACCTTCCAACGCTTATACGCGTTGGCAATAAATTGCGATGCCCCTACAGTGACGCTAATAAGCGTTGCTATAACTGTTTGCGACAGTTATACTCGTTGGGAATCACCTGTTTTGGTGTAGTGAATGGTTCATAAATTCTTGAACTACTGCTTCCCATTTGTAATATTTCTACCTTTGATAAATGCAGTTTGAGTAATATTAATTAATTCATTCATTTTAGTGTTTAACCTATTAGCTAAAACTTATAAATGATTTTAAAAGAACAATTTAATAGTGAAATAGGCTTGAAATCGGTTAAATCATTTACACCCATTTTCTTATGTAATAAGATTACATTAGCATTTTTTTGGCAAAGCCAACCGGCTATATTGGGTCGTGCCACATATATTAAGAAAAGATGAAACAGGTGTTTTGCACATGCATAGATTAGCTATAGCTGGTTTTATAGTGGCTAGACCACTTAACAAATACAATACAAGTGAGAGGCAACAACGCCTCAACAGCTAATAAAAAATATGTCACTCCTCGGCGGAGGAAGCGCCGCTACCCACAACAGATTTGGGTCCAATGACATCTACATACTTAGAGAAAAGGCCCGCAAAGCTAGGGACGTAGTCTACAAAAAGAGTATATAAAACTTTTGTCCCAAGAACTATCCTCAAATAACAGCCTGTTCCATTCGCCCATTTCACCATGTGTAGCCAAAATACACTCATCATCCAAAACAAGATAATATAAGCATCGGTCTTTGGCAGATCGATCAGAGTTGAATTTGAAAAAAATATCGATGAACAGGATTGTAGTGCATGTCAGAAACACGATGTTCTCAAGATTGTTCGGCAGGGATCTAGAAAATAAAGGGGCATGCAAAGGAAGCAACCATAGGAGGAACAACTAGAGGTATCAAAAGGTCAGGATTTCGACTAGGAATAGTATCAGTAGGAGAATCAGTACCTTCAGCTGAAGTAGTGGCAATAGATATATCAGGAACAGAGGAAGAGGGAAACTTAGACTTAGGAGCCCATTTTAACACTAGCCTAGGAAGAGTATATTGATAGGAAGAATCTGGATAGCAAAGGTGGACCCAACTAAACATGTATCTGATGTATGACCAAATGACTGACAAGTGATGAAAATATCAGGTTTCCATTTATACTGAACATCAACTTCCACATCATGACCTTCTGCTAAATTGACTTTCAGCTTCGACGGCAATGGCTTAGTTGGGGAGATCTCAATCAAAGCTCTAGCATACAGTAAACTCTTATGGGTCTCGGTACTAGTTCAAAACACTTGAGATCACCAATGAGACTCGCAAGCCAGTTTAAAGTAATCAAGTGCTGCAGGACAGACGGAATATGTGTAAAAGTGGCCCAAACTAGAATAGAGGGAACTTGTTCTCTTGTTTTGTCCACCCCAAGACTCCAAGGAGTGAAAATAAAAGGTTGATCCTCAATGATGATTGGGCTTGTCTCAACAGCTCTAAGTCTACCTTCCTTTTTAGCAAATTTAAAGTAAAACATAGAATTGAAATATTAGACTTGGAGATTACCTTTCAATTTCCATACTTGTTTGTCACCTCATTATATGGCGAGGAAGAGTCCAAAAAAACCAACTAAGTATTCTGACTAATAATTTATTCCCTCCTGGATCACTTCAGCTGGTGGCACACTAACTCCGTTAATCAGAACAGTGTTGAATGTGTTAGGATCAGAGAAGGATCCAGCATTTTTGGGCAAGGACTTAAATAATGATGTCAACTTGGTTGTAGCAGGTGGACCTGCTACAACCCTTGGAGAAACAGAACCATCCTACGTTTGCTTATTGTGCACTACATTCCCACAGACATTACGAGTGCAAACATCTACTTGATTCAAACTACATATATCTGGTGACCCATGCAGTTCATGAGGCCTAGGAGCCAAAGCACCAGGACAACCTCCTACAGTATCCAAACTATTAATTAATTTAAATAAAAAAATCAATGTTTTTAAAATCTTAAACCATGAGTTTCAAGGCATGTATATATAAAAAATTAAATATATAAGCATATAAACAAACAACCATTCTAAATGTGACTATATATCGGTATACTAGAGTTGTCACCTAAATAACAAAGAAATATCTGATATATAAATTATCTAAATATTAGTATATAATTATAGATCAGATAATTACCTTTCGCCAATACCAAAGGACCACACCATGAAGGGTTGAAATAAACTCCTGAATCAGATTCCAATTCTGAAGGTCCTATCTCTCGAATTGCAGACCACCGGTTATCGAATAGCATTTTTTTAATTTTATTTGAACTTGGAAATGGAGGAGATGAGAAGATGAATTTCAGCTAGAGATAGAGCTAATGGAGGCTTCAAAAAGTGGGTAGAAGAATGATGGTTATGACTTATTTATTGAGGAGAAAATATATAGATAAGTTAGGATCTATATCCACTTTTCTCTTTTACCCATTCTCTTCCTTTATCCTATCAAAACCCTAGCCCATTCTACATATCCAAGCCGCCCCCTATCTAGTCTATACATGGCCGAACTCACAAGCCCCCCATATGGGCTTCAAACCCATTTAAAGCCCGTACAATATTTGTTGCATTTAAATCTAATTTAAACGTGTATCGATATCGTATATCGATTAATATATTTATAACTATTATAAACATATTTATTAATATTGTTTAACAAATCAAAATTAAATTTTATAACTAATATTTCATAAAAGTTAATTAATTTATAATTTTTAAAATTAATTAAATCATGTGGTCAAAGGAGTATCCAATGATTCGATTGTTCGACACTTTAGGTGTAAATTTGGTCAACGATTAATATCGAACAATTCGAAAATTAACGTTCACATCTCACTTAGAAGGTGGTGTGACATTATAACCAAATTTAACGCTTACTTAATTTCGGTAAAATCCAATTTTACTTTGTTAAGCATTACCCAATTGTGACTATTGTTTGCAAAAAAATGGGCAAACACCTCCAATCGGCTTATTTTAGAGCTTTGGATACGGGGTGTATAACGGAGCTATTATATTTGAATTATGATTGATTTTTAGAGAGAAAATCATATATAGGTTATGCAGAAAGAAAGCTACACTAAAGTAAAGAACATAAAGATTTATAGTGGTTCGGCCAAAATGTGCCAACATCCACTGTCTATTTGCATTATTCTTCTTATAGATCTTTGGTATAATGTCTGAGATACAAGATACAATGGTCTACAACTCAATATAATGTCTGAGATACAAGATACAATGGTCTACAACTCAACAAAAAGTAAGATATAGCTCAAGGGAATCTATTTGGCTATTCCTATTTGGTTATTCTTGGCTTCTTATTCATGTTCAGTTGTCTCTGCTGGGCAATTCCAATTAGGCGGTTCCTGCTATGATATTTGTACTAGGCTGTTCCGGCTAGCTGCTCCTGCTAGTTCTTACTGCTAGGCTGCTCTTGCTAGCCGATCTTGCTAGGCTGCTCCTGCTAGCTGATCCTGCTAAGTTGTTCGTACTAGTTGATCATGCTAGGTTGCGACTTGTCTGTAATTATTACTGTAAGCTTGGTTCTCTAGAATTGTCCTATATTGTTGTTGAATGCTTTGGTATTTATAGGAGTGAAGGTATAAGGAGGTTAGGCCGATAGTTTCCCTGTATAACACACCCAGACAGAATATTCCTGAATATGTCAAATGTAATTAATAGTTTCCTAATATAGGCTAATTTATTCCATATATAACTTGCTCACTTCGACTAGGAGCCAAATCCAGAGTAGGTTGGTCCAGTACAAGTGTATATGGACATGTTGTTGCCCATGTTCCCTGGCTTCCCTATCTTGCTCGGCTCCCCTCGGTTCAGTAGGCTCTCCATAGGCTTGGTTCAGTGTGTCCTTAGAGTGCATGGCACGGTCTGGAATGTGCTCTCCGTAGGCTTGGTTCGACTCTCTGGACAATTCCACCATTTTCAATCGTGAAAGTGACCTTGTTCGATACCATGGTTACCGAACAAGAATTCATGTCCGGTACCCAAAGGGGTACCGACCAGGACTTTCTATTTGGTACCCTGGGGTAACAAATAGAGGGAGGAGGGCATTGCCTTTTCTATCTCTTCATGCTTCCTTCTACTCCGCCTAGGTCTTCGTCCAACCTTACATTGGAAATGGTTGGGCACTTAGAATCCTTACCGGATCATTCCTCATATTCCATAAAAATAATGTGCTTGCCAGGACTCAAACTCGGGTGGGTTGGCTGAAGTGCACAAGTTTTTACCACTATGTTATACATGCTTTTATGCCATATCTCCTTCATTTCAAGTCAGAATTGAATGAAACTTGGACTAGTAGCTTCGTATCATTGAGTAGATTATTCCAATGCCTCTGAATGTTCCATTTTCCTGAATTAGGTAGTAGCACTCCAAGGTGGGGCTTGAGTCAGATAAGTGATGGATAAATTTTAAGATGATCATGTCTTCCAATTCGTAGCTTGGATTGAGACGCGGTTTCGACGCATATGCATGCCCCAACCTTAGGAACATTTTTCAAGTGCTTTGACCATATTTTCCGACTATGTCAAATTTTCCCTAGCGCTTCGCCTTGCCCTTGTGATTACACAATAACGCCTTTATTATGCACCTTCCGACCATTTTATGCTCTTTAACGTCTTTTTGTATTCACCATGCTGTGGGAGAAAATGCCCACAACAATTTTTATTTACACCAATTTTCTTCGTTAAAACTATATCACTTTGGACTTACGGAATTTGGTAATGGTTAAAATTCCAATATCAGCCATATTCAACTCTATGGTCCAAACACAAAGTCCCTGGTTCAATAATAACAATTATTATTAACCGAAATGCTATGGCCAGTGACTTTGACTTTGAGTTTACTTCAGTTGACCGTGATACTAACCTCATATAACTGGGGAGATGAATCCTCTCTTGAATAGTGTTTCACTTCCAATGCTTCCACTTAACTCAACTATAGTCGTTCGATGGACATCGTGCCACGATTTAATATAATCAAGGAGGAGCTTCCACATTGAAGATCAACGGTATTCTAAAGTCAAGAGAACTATGTAATTTTGTCACATTGATATTTTCTGTTTGACCTTAGTTATATTAACCAATAGAAAACTATCGAGTGAGTCATTCCATAGTTATACAATAATTATTAATACGTAATCCCTTGGGGCCCCTAACAGCCATGAGTAATACACTAATCAACATTTGGAGAGCGTTACGTACTCTAGTCTCAACGGATATACTGATATCTAGTCTTGATACATCTTGATTAGGAATATTTAAAATGGTATATTTATTTTCATTGTGATAAATTACTAACGATTACAATGCTTTGTAACTACTATCCAAGGTTTTAAATATCGGATTTCGGTCACGTCTTGTCTCGAAGATTTTAGAGACCCAATCTCGTATCGGGGGAGATCTCGGACGAGATAAATGTATATCCGGCATCCATCTCGGATTTACATCTCGGGTCCTAAAGTTTATCTCGGAGCTATCTCGGAATATTTGGTATTGTAATATTAAATTGCATACAACTAAATGTATAAATTTTAATTAAAATAATAATTTAATTATTTGATTTGTAGTAATAACACTTTCGTCATGAGTAGCTTGAAAAAACATCCACACTATATGATGTAAATAAATAATGAGGATTTATGAATTGGACATATAATATCACAACAAGATGAAGCAAACATGAAATATAAATTCACATAGGCACCCCACTTTCATTTGTTCAAATAGTTACTTGACTTCTCTACACTATAAACAAATAATTGTCAATAACATTACTAATGGTTTTCTTACATTGTACATATTTCATAGTAAAAACAAAATATAGAACCATCCTACATTTATAAATAAACATATGATTAAAACTCTAAGCTCCAAACATGTAAAAGATCTTGGTAGTCATTAGTCAACAAAATTAAATCAAGCATTCCACTAGTCATATTTTAATTACAAAAGTGACTAATTTAATCATATAAAATTTAGCTTAAACTATAAAAGGATGGAAACACCATTAATTTGTGCATATGAAATGTACTATATTAAGTAGCTTAACTGGATACTATGAATTAAATTGCAACGAAATGCATTCACGACCGAAATGAATATGGAGGATAGAAGAATGTATTATACTAAGTAAAGGAAATAATTTTATGGAATTTGGGCCAAGCCCACTAAAAAAATCAAAATAAAAATAACATCATTTCGACCGAGATCTCGCAAATAGATTTCGGCCGAGATTTCGGCCGAGATTTGAATATCTCGGCCGAGATTCAGGTCAACCGAGATTAATTCGAATTTTGCTTTTTCGAATCGCTCAAGGTTGAAAACGAGATCTCGGCCGAGATTACCCAGATTTAAAACCTTGCTGCTATCACAAAACATACAATTTATGGATTTTCTATATACTTTTAATTAAATTAATTAATTAACACAACACATTATATCAAGTATATATAGAAAGAAAACACCTTTTATTTCGAACAAGATTGGTTATCGAGTTAGATATATGTAATAAATTACATAATTGCCCCTAGGGCATATCCCTAACTCTATCATAAACAACATCGCGTTGGGTTCTAGATTGGCTAGTATAGAACCAACATTTATCACATATGTAAAATCATATACATTTAACAAAAAAGTTATTATGAAATTTGTTTACCTACAACTCTGCAAAGGGATTAGTTTCTTGAGTTTTGTTTACTTGTACATTTGCAAATGCATCGGGTTCTTGGTTCTTGTTTGCATGAGTATTGTTTACTTGAAATAGACATGATTGCAATTTTCCCAGGCCTATTGATTGACAACTACTACGACGACCACTTAATGGTTTGTCGACCTCCATATCATGGGGCACCTGCACACCCATCTTGTTCAACATATATGTAACCTTCTACTCAACCATTGCCCTACTATAGACTCCACCTTAGCTAAGGTGTCTTTCCTCACTCTTTGGATCACTTTAGCCTATTTCTTGGTTGATAAGATGTAGCTCATCTGCTGAGATAACACCACTTGGACCATTACTTTTCTCTGCCTCCCCAAATACGTCTTTGATACCGACCACCCCACTAATTCTTCTAACTCAACCTGGATGATCTCTTTTTTAAGTTCATGATTTAAGACAACTTCTTGCTTTTTTGGAACTCATGTTCCTTCAGTGTCTTTTTCTCTCCAATCATTCTATCATAAAAAAATAAAAAAATTATGGATTTTAGTCACAAGGTCGTATTGGAAACATTATTTATCTTTTAGTCACAAAAGAGAAATGATGAATGCATATAAACACATATATGTATGAAGGCACATAATAGGTTGAAAATAAACTGCATATAAGATAAACTAATTTTTTTGTGTTTTTATATCACACGTTCATAATAAGTCAGGCTGTGAATACCATAATGAGAAAAATAGACAAAATGCTAAGACATTATATACCATTTTATTAACATCTCTCATAGTTTTCTCATTGGGGATTGAATATTTTCTATCATCTCCTTTCTTTGATCTTGCTAAAATCCTGTCAATACTTCGATCCAAAGTAATTCCACTAGGTAATGAGATTGAGGAAGTAAGGCCTTTGGCGATCCATTTAGCCTCTTCCCGACATATCCAATTTGCCCCAAATAGCGTGGATGCTCATTGTATGACTGACTCTTCTTGGTCTTCTCACTTTTTTGATATTTTATGATAAGAAATAAAAGATATCATTAGAAATTGAAAATACGGTCAATGCATAGAATGAAACCTCTCTGTTATCTTATGACAATATGTAAACATCTTTATATTTAAAATATGGCAGACATGACATGTCGATATATATAAAATATACCGAAACAAAATCCTAGTTAACTGGATATAAGCCTACAACTATTTAGAATAATATAACCTGCCACATTTGCCTAGCATGATTTGTAAGGGTTTTAAAAATCCAAATAAAACTAAAAATGGTTAGCCTCTAATAAACATGAACGTATATCACTTAAATATGCTCGGAAGGATAGACTATAAGTTAATGGTTCAATGTCAACATAAGCAAGTTATAAAACACTCAACTTTAAAGTTTAACTAATTCAACATAAGTCAACAATAGCTGCATCAAATTTTTTTGGTTTTAACTCATTCATTAAGGTGACCAAATCTATCAAATAAAGAGTATTATGCACCAGTCCAATTTTCTATTTCATTTA
Organism: Allium fistulosum; assembly: GCA_030737815.1. Lineage (NCBI taxonomy): Eukaryota > Viridiplantae > Streptophyta > Magnoliopsida > Asparagales > Amaryllidaceae > Allium > Allium fistulosum. The sequence goes on from CM060908.1 coordinate 425,144,641, forward strand.
AGAAAGAAATTAACATTTTGCATGTGCGTGGGAAAAAATTGATATAACATTGTGGACACTTATTTTTAATGATCGGACGGTTGATACGGTAATATTTTTAGAAATACACTTCGATTCTTCAGTTTTGCAATTTTGCTTAAATGTTTCTCGATGTGCTTGTGTAATACTATCATAAAATTCATATGGCTCATTATGGTCCTCTAGCATGTGTCTTGCCTGCGTAATGTAACCACACTAACCGATTTTGTTTTGAAATCCTTCTATTATTTGCAAATAGTTATTAACACGGTTTCTTTTGTATTGTCCGCAATGTGGTATAAAGTCTAAGATGGTATAAATTAACAAAATTAGTATACATTAAAGAATCAATATAGAACGATGTATTCACCTAAATGCCATACATAACACAAAATACATGACATAAAATAGGTTAATTCATACCTTACTATCTTCCCCAATAATATCCTTAAGGCTTGGACAAACGCCTTCCCAATCTTTGATATTGATATCAATTCTTGTTCTATCTATATCCCCTACATAAGCCTTAAAACACTTCACCCACTTTCCAATGGGTTTGCCATTATCACACCGCCCAAGGGATTTTGGCTCATTTGTTCTGTATTTCCTACCAGTTGTTGGACCCATGTGTCTTTTCTTAGACTGTAAACTAGAAGAGTTCAGCTCACCCTCATTTCGTTGATAATCAACAATTATTCCTGCAATTTACGTGCTAATTTTGAGAATACAAAGAATAGATTTGAATAAATGATTCTTTGTCATCTTACATTTAATACAATATCAAATCTTAATGCATGAGTGATCAAGATGATGGTGCATGGTGCCTTATAGAGACATATAAAGTCTGAAGGATGATTGGGAATGGAATGAAAACTTATTATTCAGACTTAAGTGCCAAACAATATCCCTTCTTTTCATTTAAGTTCCAAATATAACAGTATCATATAAATACTCAACATTGAATACAATAACAAAAACAAAAATCAATGTCTTACAAATGCAAATGGTTGCCTTGACAATGCGAATGTTATCATATATAAACTCTTCATTGAATACAATAACAAAAATAGAAATCAATTTCTTACAAATGCAAATGGTTGCTTGGCAATGCAAACGGTATCATATATAAACTCTTTATTGAATCCAAACCTCTTCATCATGACCTAAACATGCATAATTTGCATTGAAATCAACTTCAGCTTCAAGTTTCCCTTCATGTCGAGACTTGCAAAGTCCAATAGATTCAATAACAGTTAAGTTTGAGTGAAAAATTCAATAACCTCCTTAGCGACAATACCTTATATGATACTAGCTGGCTTTAGGTATATGGTTGTTCTTCATTTTCTTTTTTTAAGTTCCCATATGCATTTTGAAGGGATACTTATATCACAAAAACACAGGACCATAGATCTTGATTTCTCTCACCTAATGAACAACCAAATGCACCATAACATCGAAAAAACAAAGGGGGAAATACTTCTCTAATTGGCATAAGGTAATAATAACATAGCTTGCAGATTATCCAATATTTCAGGGTCAACCACCTTACTACAAAATGCTTTAAAAAAGAAACAAAGTTCTGTAATAACCTATCTCGCATGTTTTGGCAGTATGCCTTGTATTATAATGGGTAATAAATGTTACATCAACATATGACAGTCATGACACTTTATGTTGGTTAATTTCAAATCAGTCATTGATCCACGACTGCTAATGTTTGAAGAATATCATATTGGAACCTTGACACCATAAAGACACTTACATAAACTAGTTCTCTTTTTTGGACAAAGCATAACATGCATGAGGCAAATTCTTTTGTGATTTGCCACTAAAGGCAAAATTTTGGGTTTCATGAATCTAATTTTGTAGCTTGCATAGCACAGTCCATATATTTCTTATATGCTTAATGATTATTTTGATTTTGTATTGATTGACATTTTGATTTGGATGATTGTTAAATTTGGCATAACAAATTATTGAGAATGATCCAAATTAAATAGCTTTACAAAATAATAATAAAATCCTAGAAGTTCTTTTGCAAGTAAGAGATTTTATAAATGAGTTTAAATTTTATTAAGAAAATGATTTATGCTAAATTAATTTTTTTTAATCATATAAAGTCTATGAAGATATGAAAAATTAAATAATTGAGTGAAGAAAAAAAAGTTTTATTGGTTTGAGCATACATATAACTTTTAACTAGGAATTAACTTTCCAAAATTAAGAAATTAAAAGGTTGACTTTGGTTGAATATTTATAATTTTTTAAGTTATGGAAAAATTAATTCTAGAAGAAATGATTTCTTTCCTATAAATTGAAGTTAAATAGTGGAATTTAAATAAGGGAAACCTTTGTGTTGCTTTCACATTCTTATTTTAGGAGATTTAAATAAGATAAATATCTTATAACACCTTTATTTCTTAGAGTTAAAAAATGTTATTTTAAAAGAATGTAAAATACTGATATGAACTTATTTTCAATCTAGAAGATAAGGAAAATGGTAAATTGTTTTTGTAAATTTGATTATTAAATTGAAATCAATGTTTATTTTTTGTGGAGTTTGATTAAGTTTGAATGTTGAAGAGGAATTAGAAGAATAAATTTTCAAATTATATATTATAGACTTTTCTCTGAATTGGAAATTGCAGGGATGCAATTTCTTTAAGGGGGGAAGTCTGTAACAACCGAAACTTTTGAGTTAATAAAATAAAATAAATAATGATTTATAATTGGAGGATTTAAATCATTAACTTGGAATTTATATTCTTTCGTAAAAGATAATTTGTTTTAAAATAGTAAATTCTAAATAATTGTGAAATAAAGTAATATTAGTGTTTTTAAAATGTGTAATCATTTGAAAAACATTATTGAGTTTTTATTTCAATTAAAATAAATATAAGATATAATTGTGTTATCCCGCCTTTTGGTAAGGCCATGAACCAAGAACTTGACTAGAAACCAAGGACAGTTCATCCTGAAGATCGGTTATACATAGGTTCACTATGGATACTGGTAAATTTTGCCCGAGTCCGGATCGAGCTACAATTGATATGACACGACAAGCAAAGCTATGAAAGCCAACGTTCCAAATTTCAAGTCAATCGGAGTTCGTATGCTCAGGATATTGATCGATCACGGTTGAGAAATCCAACTCTATTCGTATCCATCCAATTTCGTATCCATTCCCCAAGAGAAATTCAGTTCGTATCCATCGCCTATTAACTTCCTTCGCATCCATAAAATGAAGCTATTTCGTATCCATCATGTTAACAGCACTTTGTATCCATCAACAAATGCTCATTTCGTATCGGTCTCCCTCCATCCATTTCGTATCGATCTCCCACCATCGATACGAACAGCAACAACCACCGGTCGAGACGAAGAAAGCAACATGAAGCATCGATACGAAGACGGCCTCCAACCATATCGATACGAAGACGGCCTCCAACCATCGATACGAAGTAGCATGCAAGCATCGATATGAATAGAGCCACGCTATCGATACAAACAACATCGATACGAATTCAGCAGCCTTCGAAAATTCCAAACTTGCATCGATCATAACTCAAAATCTACAAGTCCAACTGCCACCAAATTTTCATAGGAGCTTGCATACCACCTTGAGAATGTTCATGATCGATCTCGACTCGATCGGACAAAATCTCGATCGATGCGAATTCGGTTCGTATCGATCACGGATCGAGTGCAAACAGCATGGGATCGATCAGGTGGGCCTACCCACGTGTGAGAAGAAGTCCTCCGAGATCTGGGCGAGATATTTGCTGCCTACGCCTATAAATAGCAACCCTGGACCTACAGAAAAGGGACTTTTGGCTTCTATACGCTGATACTCTGCAGGAATCACCATTAAATTTCAGTTGTACTGATGTAACCTTTTGTAATCAGCGAGTAAAGTTCAATAAACATCAGTCATTTCATAGTGGACGTACGCAATTCACCGAATCACTCTAAATCCGTGTGTTTCTATGCATTTTCTTATCTGTTTATTGGTGTGTTTGTTAGATCTGCTTCATTTTACATTTATTTCCTTCATTTTATCTCTTCAAACACATCCGAAGAGTGTTGTGCCCAATTTTGGTACAAACAAATTGGGTTTTTTAAAATAGTTTCAAAATAGGAATATTATTCTGTAAAACATGGAAATTTTAGAATTTAAGTTAAAAAGAGAGAATTTGGAATTTATAAGCTTCTTTTATAAGTTTTTAATGTTTTAAATACATTTAAAAAGATATTTAAACTTTAGGCTTGATCCATGAGGCTATTATAATTAATTAAACCATGAAGTTAGGATTTAATTAGTAATGTTAGTTTCATTCTTAAGTTTATGGTTAAGATGGGTTAAAAGATTTTAAGCAATAGAATAAGAGAAATGGAGTTTTATTTCTCTTATTAGGTCCAAGCCTATTTACAAGTTAAATAAGGAGATAACTCCTCTCTTCAATATAATGTACATATATTTTCAGAAAACTAATAACAGAAGAAAAAGAAACTCCTTTTTTCTCTTTCAGATTAGAACCAAAGACCAATCTTTTCAACCCTCTTGCAAATTTAGCCCTTTTAGAAGCTGGTAATCAAGGTAACGAATTTAAACCCTATTTTTATTCTTTAGAGATAGAAATTTTAGATTCGTAGTGTTTGATATAGTTGCTTTCTAGTTTGGATTAGAATAAATTGTCTAAGGTTTTGCCGAAATTGAGAATTTGGTGAATCAAATTGGGATTCAAGGTGAGTTAATCACTCACACTACTATCTCTAGATTATTTGTTGCATGTTGTTGTTTTTGGTATGGAATAATTGAGCATTTAAGTGCTGATTTTAATATGTTTCGGGTTGGAAATCTATATTTCACTCTCTCCTAAACCTTTTTGTTCAATTTAGTTCTAAACCCTATTCTATGATCAAATTACTTTAATTCCTTTTCCCTATGATTGCATGTGTATTTCAATTTATATCTATTAAGGGTAAGATGCCGGAAAGCTAAGACATCACGCTGGAAGCGGTAGTGGTCATCGGTGGGAAAATGAATGTCGAGACTCACATTCCAGACATAACACTAGTGACCGGTCGGAGGCAACCGGTCCACCGGTTGAGCACCTAGAACGTAAGTTCCATGTAATGAACCCACCGCGATACCTATATTATTAAAAAACATTATAAATAATGTCATCTAATAATACGAAGAATACGGCTTGTTAAGGGGGACCAAATATGAATATGACTTTAAACCAACACTAACACGTCATACTTACTTTTTCACTGAATCTCTGAAATAAAATTTGACATGTACGGACTCAGTTCAAAGTGATAAACATATCGGTTTCTCAGAATCAGAACAATATATCATATAAAATAGTAGTCACAGAACACCGTGGAATAATAAACATTTATACATATACAAACTATGAGTCTATAAAATAAAATACTAGACTCACATAATATACAAGTGTTACAAATCACTATCTCAATATACATTTCATATAAATACACAGAAATCCTACAAGGGATAAGCTAGTAGTCAAAATGTTATCTCCTTACTAGCACAACCATCCGAAAGTCAACCTGTCCTGTAACCTAAAAAGTCTTGGCCTGACCCAAGCATTAAAATAACACCCGAGTCGGAATATCTCTAAATATCCAATACGGTGAGAACAAGATATAACACAAGAATAAATAACAAATAAATAAATCCAGATGTCCAAGAAATAATAGGTCATGGGAATAATTTAACACGGTATTAACTCAAGGCATAGAGATATATTTTGATTACAAACACAGATTATTCACTAAACGCGGAATTACAGAACAAAGCACAATATCTCTAAGCACATAGAACCAATTCCATACCGATCACTTATCTGATCGTACATACCAATCATCGGATTCTACTCATACCGTGCAAACAATTTGTATCGCTCGAACCGACCTGATACTAAGGATCGTACTCATACCATAACACAGAATCTCGACTAATCACAAGGATCGAGGAAATCCCAAATCTCGATCGATCAAAACGATCAAGGAAACCATGACTTGAAAACTATAGTTTATTATATAATTAAGTTTGGAAAGAAATCCAAGAGTATACCTCTTAAGGATTTATCGGTCCCACCGAACCCTAAAAGAAATATACTCTAAAGTCCCAAATACTATCGCTTTCAGTACTCACTAGAGCTTAACCAAACGTCCCATACCACATGGTAATTTCACTCATTACGGATACCATTGGAAAACCTGAACTATATTTTCTTAAGGATCTAGTAGCCTCATGCCGCACACCAAAAGAGAATACAACTCTAAAGTGTTAAATACTTCCTAATAGCAATCACAAAAACTTAACCAAGGCATCCCATACTACCCGGTGAAATTCGAGTATTCGCTAATGGGCTAGTAAGTTACACTCAAACATTATATTCAATGAGTTATACCATATTCAGCGAAGCGTTATTCGAAAGCATTTAAACCAACCGATAACACTAAATCGATTATTAGTACTCCCCACATTATAGAACTAAGGCTTTCAAAAATTTATTTGATTTATCACCTTTTTAAAAATATTCCATTAACCCGCAAAAGCATTTATTTTATAAAACCAAGATTTTTCATGTTCCAAAGCCATATTTAAAAATTCCATAAAGTTATATTGTTCACAAATTATATTCCAAAGGCCATATATATATATATATATATTTAAGTAGTCATTTACTTTATAAAACTACATTTATTGCTCTTATTACAAAATCAAAAAGTAGTATTTATACACTAGTTTAAGACAACATAAGTTTATACTTCAAAACCATGTTTCTAAATCCCATAACCATTTTATTTAGAAATAAATTAAGTTATATTCCCCAAAACATAATTCCAAATCCATAAATATTTATATTAGTAATACTTAATATAAATATAACTATTTATTAAAACCATTTATAAAAGGAACTAGACTAATTTAGAAAACAAGTTGATATTTATAACTTAAATAAACTCTCTTTACAAAATTATTTATTTGCAAAACTAAGTATTGATTTTTTATATAAAATATATAGATATAAGTTTACAAATTTCTAAAGCTTTGAATCAAAATGATTCAAAGTCCATAGAGCATAAGAAGATTCACTATTACACATCACAAGATTTTAACAACAAACAGGTCCATATGGTTCGACTTTAATATCATCTCCCAACACGTTTTTTTAACTTGGCAAACCAATGAAAATATATAAATATCAAGCACAAGGAAACAATGCCATGACATAGCAACAAAACACGGGTTCAAGTGACAGGTTAGAGAGGTGTCGCGGCACCTGGAACTCACGTTCCAGGTGCCGAGCGGTGCACTGGTCATCACGATCGATCCACAGGTTGCGACCTAGAACGTGAGTTTCAGGTACCGTTTTCTCCCCTTCGACGAAGATCAGCAGCTCCGGTAAGACTCCGGTTCGTCCCGGCGACCGATATCAACCATATGATCTCAAAAACTGGCATGCATTAAAATAAATAACTCAAATTATCAACTAAATGTAATCAAAGATTAGGGTTCAATAGTTTTAGAAATTGAACAAAATAAACATGAACAATTCAACCAATCCATCATTCAATTAAATTTGAACGACAACAACAATTATAAACATGGGCTACATATAGTAGTATTAGTGATTAACTCACCTTTAAGCTTGAATTTGATAGACTAATCCCAGATTCTCCTAGGAAAACATCCCTCAACCATAAGCTCTAAGTCAAACTCAGAAATTTACAAAAAAAGATTACTAACCATGACCAAAAATAGGATTAACAATTGAATAAACACACTAAAGAATGGAGAAGATTACCTTATTATGATTTCTTTGAGAATTAGACAAAAGCCCTATGTTTTGATCTTGATTTGGGGATGATTTGGATTCTATGGTTTAGAGAACAAGAGGTTTTTTTTAGATTTTTGAGCTGAAGTGAGAATGAGGAAGCCAATATACAAAACTTGTTTTTCTATTATATACTTCTACTACTTGGGCCAAGAGGGTTTGCTAAGGATCCAATAAAAGAAGTGTTACAAAATTACTAAGTGTTGCTAATTCTTATTTTGTTTTATCACTTATAAAACACTATTTTACACTAAACAGGGTTCTATTAAAATATAGATTGATTTCTCACTTTTTACCAAAGTCAATTAACAAGTTAAAATCCTCATTTCTAATAATATAAAGATATTTTATACCATTAGCTGTAGCTTTTGAAAATAAAAGTTATTCTCATTATTTTTTAATAAAAATAAAATATTAATTATAAAATCCCATTTTAAACAACAAACTCGATATTAACAATTTATTATAAATGCCAAAAATTAAAAAATTGATTTAATCATATTTCAAACTTAAATTGAAATTCTCTTTAAGAAATGAAACTCATTTCTTCATTAAATTAAATCAACTATTCTCAAATATTAAATTAAATTTCATAATTAAATTTCACAATCACCAATTATAATTTAAATATCCATGATTAAATTTAATTAATTTGGCAATTAACAACAGGGTTTTTGCATTCCAGGTGTCGTTTGCTTCACCGATATATCGATGCAATGCCGGTTATTTCCTTGTTTTTTATGGATTTTTTTCTGGATGTTTTGTTCTTCGATTTGTTTTGTTTCTACGATTTGATGATTTTTGGTTCAATGATTTGTGAAGTTTTTAATTATAAATTTAGTTAATATATACGTATATATAGTTTGAGTAAATTAATTTACAAAAGTTAGTTTTTTTATAACCACCGATCTCAAAACCAATTTATATTTAAATTCAATTCTTTGAAAAGACTTTATGGGTTTAAAAATATGATTTTAGAATACAATTATGTTTTTCTTCTAAAATACAAAGTGTATATCAATATATAGCTTTTGGAAATATAGTAGGTTGAACTATACTATATTTGATTTTTTGGATCAGATATAGATATATAAATGTGTTTCGACATCTATCTGGACTTATTGTATATATTTTATCAAGTGATAAATAAGTATATACATTGAATAATAAACTGGTTTATGGATTTGCAACAACCAAAGTTCCAGTGGGTCTGGATTTTTCGCAAATATGCTAAAACCCAAATCCACTGAAGCCCGAGTTGGGTGTCTGGTATCCTACAAATAAGCAAAGATAAATATATCAGAGCTCAAATAAATATCTCACAGCGGAACTGAGTAAAATATAGTAATAAGTAAATACTCACAAAGGTAATAACACTTTCTAAACGAGTGTCTCAAAGCTGAAAAATCTATGCCATCTATCTAACCGGTGGGATGATATGAGGAGGGGGTCAAAACTAAAGTTCTAGTGAATGGACAAATTATACACTTCTAAGCATAATTCTACATATACCATTCTATTTCCATTTTCTATTATATTACGTTTATTGGGTTTATAATACTCTCGCCTCTGTGCATGAATCGTACCCATCTACTCCCTAGTAGATTAAGACCTAATAACCAATATATATATGTAGCTACATGCCCAAAGACCGCATCGGTCCTTGGTACTACCTATAGTACCTTCCGTATTCACCTCGAAAAGGACTTCATCGTCTCGCTACTAGAGCGTACTGTAACTACATCTGTAAAGGATAGCTTCGTGAGGCCTACAATACAGATGTTCCATCGTCTATTATGAAAACTTGAAACTGCATCCGCACTAGCTTATACTAGTTCTCGGACATCCACAATGTACCACTCGATGCGTACCTTGAGGACTACACGTAATCGTTCTGTCTACACCCTAAATTTTACCAACAAGGTCTACCTTGTACGGAACTCAATCGGGGATTTTCTATATCTGTAAAGGTCTGCTTCGTTAGGCCTACAATACAGTGATTTTACTTGGTCTGTCTCTTTTCTCATCGTGGCTATGACCACACGTAGCCCCCACCTCAACTAATCGAAAGACCTTTCAAGAGCTAAGTGGCTATGCCCTACTGCAAACAATCTAAACATCCAATTGGCTATGCCCCTCATCCAATGTCTTGATAGTGAAAGAATTATTGGCCTGTTGGTTTAACTCTAGTCTTTCCCGAACTCGCTCTGACTGATGATGGTTGATAACCGCATGCGACTATCCTTATGGGTCATGCCCACTATAACCTACTTGCAAACTAGAGTACGGTGTCATACGAATATCCTACTCCATCACCAGCCTTTTGACTGCCTACAAAGGTCCGCTTCGTTAGGCCTGCAATGCAAAAGCGGTCAAGGCATACTCTCTTGATGGAACACCTACAGACCTGCCTCTGGGGGTGCAGCTTCGTTAGGCCTACCCCAGAGGGCCATCCTAGAGTATCCTCACGTCCCTTTGAAGTCTCATACTTCCTTCTAGCCCAAAATAACTAAGTTGGACGTGCTCTTTCTATACTAAAAATCTACGATGAACTACTTCGTTGGTCTCTTTATCCAGATTCTCTTTGGGCTACTCCAAACGCACCTTACCATTTCATTAGACCCTACGTCTAATCTCTTATTATGCGTTTAGTTTACTTTTCTTATTCTATTGGCTACTTATTTACCCTAATCAGCATGTCCAGCCCCACCCATGTGTGAAACCATCAGTCCTAGACCTAAAAGGGAATGCTGCCGGTACGTGCCGCTGCTATTATTTTTGCTTGTTAACTTAATCTAAGATCTAAGTTTGATAAAATAAGCCTCTTCTATTTCTTTCTTTTTAATTATAACCTACGTGTTACAATTATACTTGCAACTGTCACTTTTATATTCTTTTCTTTCTTTTATAACCTACATGTTATAAATGTAATTGCAAGTGTCTCTTTTCTAATCTAGTCTGTCTTCTTTTATTATGATACTAAATTTTCTTTAGTTTTCTTATATTATATAACAGTCTTAACTTGGGACTACATCCAACTGTCATAAGTTACTTATCATAATAACTGCTTTACTTTTTACTCTACTATCTACGCAATAAATGCAGATATAGTCACATTTTCTGTTTATTGTTTCTAGTCTTGTCAAATAATTAACTTGATTATTTCTTCTTCTTTAATTTCTTTAAAAGCCTCACGTTATTCTTTTTTATTCTGGGAAGTAGTTCTATTCTATTTGGTTGGTTACAAAAACTATGCTAAAAATCCATTTCCATATTTTAATACTAAATAATGCTATAAACAATAACTCGTAACTGCAAGATATTTCTTTTATTGTTTCTTTAATTGTTAGGCAATGCAAAATACAGTAATGTCTCTATTTTGCACTAATTCCATTTTTCTTGCTTTTATTCTTGCAATTACGTTTATAGTTATTCTTACAATATTAAACTATGGAAATGTATTCCCTTTTCTAAACCAACCAACTGATCTATCACTAACTTCCCAATCAAGTTATTAGATTTTCCCCTTTTTAATTCATTTCTCCCGTTTTAACATAATTTACTATAAATTTCTCACTTTTAGGCTTGTGACTTTCTGTACAACTTTTAAGCCTAATATTACTTATATTAAATTGGGTTTCTTTTTTTCATATAAATAATATTTAAATATAAGTACACTTTTCTTACAAAATTTACAGTTTTAACATAACTAGCTAGTAGAACCAATTACTGAAATTAGTCCAAATGCTAAATTTAATATTTAACGCGAATCTAACGATATTATATATTATAAACATAAAAGATATAAAATTTAAATCCACTCACCTATCATCCTTAGCTTTAATCCATGGCCTTCCTAGATCCACTTCTAAGGCGTCTAATATTTTTATTAAAAAGATATTCTCCCTAGAAATATTTTCTATTTAGGGTTCAGCCTCAGGCAATGAACCCAATTGGGAGAAAATATGATTGTGAGAAAATAGCTAGGCCTAGGGTTCTATTTATAGTGAAGTTTGGGAATTTCAGACCGTCGGATTTTAGGATTGAATCGGGTGCAACCACGTCACAGGCTCGCTGCGAATCGTTGGATCCAGAGAACAATGCTTCAGATAGCACGAAAATCAACTTTGGATCCATCGGCTCACTCCTGGGCGTTTTTAGGTCCAGGAGGGAAATGCGGGTCGACCCGACCCTGGCGAGGGTCAACCCATAAGGTCCTGCGTTTTTTTACGTTTACATATATATATTTTTTATTTTATTTTATTTTATTCTGATATCTTGTTTATCTCGTAACTTCTTCATACTAGCTCGGATTTCGACAAGTTATATATGGAAATTGATCAGAAAATTGCCACAAACCCAATGGTGCCACTCCCGTAGCTAAATTCTTACAATTCCAAAAATGCTCATTTTCACTGTTTAATAGTTATTTTGGTTATTTAATTATCTAAAAAGCGGTGTGTTACATTCTCCCACCCTTTAGGAAATTTCATCCTCGAAATTCGATAAGGGTAAAACTATGTAATTCTCTGTATCAATCACATCCATTTTGTGTACATCCAATTTTTGCAACCATCCGTGTCTTTGTGCAAAGTGTCATTTCACATAAGACATATGCATGTACATGAATTTCTAAGCGGTACCTCATATATGAATGCTTTTCTCTTTAAAAATTTATTTTAAAATTTATTTGTTTTACTTATGCCGGTTAGGCTTCTTGTTCTTGTCTTTGTCTTGTTTCAAGACTTTGTAAGTTGGTTCAGCCTTTAAGGCATCAATAAAATTCACCATTTTTCAAAAAAAATGATGCACACACCCTAAATATACTTGCCATTTTTATATGAATGCAATCTTTTGAAAACTCAAAACGTTTTTCATCCAATTTTTCCCACACTCCTACTGAATAAGGGCGTAGTTCAACGAATTTTAAATCCAAATCCTACCACACAACTTTTAATATTCGAATTTCAGAAAAATCTAATTTTTTCCAAACTCGATTTCTTTTGTTAGAAAGAAGGTAGAAAACGGAAAACCTCACATTTACCGTTTTACTTTTGCACACCTCTTTCTCCGTACTTGGAACTTATGCCGTTATTCTATAATAATCTATATTTTCTTTCCCAAGCACGGTTTACAAAAGAAAAACTTCCTTTCCAAAAAAATTCCCAAGCTTGATTTTTGGAAAATGTATTTTTCTTTTGCAATTCTCATTTATTTTTATTGACGTTTCTGTCACTTTCTTTAGATTTTACCGTTTTTCTTTTAGTCACTTTCATCTGCTTTTTACTTTTCTTTTATTATTTACGTCCTATGTTCTTATTCTCTTCTTGTGAACATTACAAAAACACAGAGAAAAAGCATCATACTAATCATCACTGATTTACTACAATAGGAACTAAATGCTTACATTGGAGTACAATCTCATAAATAAAAGAGAAAACAAGTCCTACTACAAAGCGATACTAGATAGGTAAATATAGTAGCTAAACACAGCTATCATCTAGGACTATGAGGCCTAGGGCCATGTCCACCCTGACATAAAATGGTCCTAATCAAAGAATCTAAGCAAATGATGTGCTCCTCCTACCGTCTGGTACTCGCTACTATCTCATGGTGTGTCCTAACTATCACCTGTTGTCCTCGGAGAAGCTCTACATGCTCTCTAGCTAGCTGCTCTCGCCTTTCGGCAATGATCCTTATCTGGTCACTGTAATCCATCGGCTGAGGAGGCTGGGAGGGTCCCGCTCCCTCTCCTCGAGATACTTGCCCCCAAGAACTATGCGTCGCTGGCTCTGGTGGCCAATAGCGCCACTGTGGCTCTGCATGTCCAACGTCACCTCTAAATGATGGCGGAGGAAAAGCCTGCTCCCACTGAAAATAATGTGACGCCTGATGGTGTGGCGAAGGCTGTGGCTCAGGTTCGGGCTCCTGCTCCTGCTGTGGGGCCTGTAGCTGCGCTAACTCTATACCCATCCTCCTTAAGATGGAGGAATCAATCATGGGGTGGGTCTGCTCAATAAAAACCTCTCTATCCATCTCCACCCTAGCCCATCTAAAAACCCATGTCCAAAGATGACTAAATATAACAGAAGATCGACGACCCCTCATTGTTATAACATATTGGGCCATGATCGCCTTAGCCCAGTTTACCTGTAGGCCTCTAAATATGGCATAAGTGGCATGTCCCACCATGGGATAAATCTGATCATAGCTCCCCGTCTTGGGGAAGAGGTTATACTATAAAGTATGTATAACCAACCTAGCTAGTGGGCGCAACTGTCCTACGCACCAATCTGGATGATGTGGGTATATAAAAGTCTGTTGCAAGACGGCATGGTCCATCATCTCAATATGGTCTATATCTAGACCCTACCCCCTAATCTCTAAAATAGTAGCTAACCGAGTCTTAGTAAATGCTACCGCAACTCCCTTGACCTCCGCATCGAAGGCCATCTCATCACCTCCAGCATTGGTATGTAAATTAGCGTCAAAAAGGCATACTAACCTGGGGTATGCTCTCCGCTCAAATGTCTCATGGCTCAATATCTGACGCAATCCAGTGTCTAAGAAAAGTTGCTCTAGAGGCGTGCCATGAAAATCTGAAAACTTCACTACCCTTCCCTGTAGAAACTGATAGGAAGCTGCATCTGAGTAGATCTGGACTATCCTCCTATCGCTCGGGCACCAGGCTGTCTCATGGGGTGTCAGTTGGGGAAAAAGGTTAACTAAAGGTTGTCTCGGAGGCATGGTGAAATTTTTTTCAGATCTGTGGAAAAGGAGTATGGATTTGGATAGATCTCGAGACGTGTTTCGATTTGACACTAATCGCGAGTCGTTTGGAGGAGTTTTGAGGTGGTGGGGGGGTTTTGGAAGTGGTGGAAATTGGGTTCGCTCGGCTGTTGGAGGGGAGAACGAAAGTGACGAACGGAACTTCATCACCGCGTTTATACGTGTTTAAAGGCCGGTCGACCCGCCTTCCCATCGGGTCGACCTATAGGTCGACTGCTAGGTCTACCTGGGTTGGCCTGAAATTTATTTATTTTTTCGTGCGGCGTCCATCTCGTATGTTTCCTTCCCCTGTCTAACTAATTTAAGCCCAGTCCAACCCCACCAAATGCCGGTCGGCTAAGTCGCTGTCACAACTTTGGCTGAAATTCCTGACTTCTTTCCACCCTCTAAGTAGAGTCTTGACGCCTTCTACGCTGCAACTAAATCCATATCTATACCCGCAACTTTCTCCAACCACTTATATAATCTAACCCCAATTTTTTTCTAAAACAAGTTTACGGTTTTTTTTCAACAATTAACTGTACCAAGTTTCCTATTTTAAAATGGTAAATATTATATATTTTTAAAACTGCAAACTATATATATATATATTTAAAACTGCAGACTTTTTAAAACCATAACTATTTTTACAAAAATCTAATTATGGGGCTAGACTCAAAGTGGGATTTAATTTCCTTATTCCTTTCCAAATGTCTCCCAAAAGTTGTCCTTTCGCTTTTCACTTGCTTATTACGCCGAAAATTCCAATATCTAATTTGAAACATGTTTCTAGCACCAACTGTGCGTGATATATGTATATATATGTATATTCCTAATCCATTTCCTCTTTTATGCCTATATTAATTCCAAGGCACTACCACCAAATCCACTTATCTGAAACAATTATCAATTTACAATTATTTACACATGGGCTTCCCTTATTATACTTAATCTATTGTACATCTCAAATCTTTGCCACTCTATGGCCTACAACTCTTTGGATTTCCACAATCCGAACCTCCATGTACAAAACTGTTTCTCAAAATCTTTCCATGTGTTGACCCTCTCTAAAAAGTGGATTTCCCTATGGATCGAAGTATATATATAATATAATATATTTATATTCTTAAAAATACAAATATGTTCACTCACTGTCTACCTAGGAACCCTAAACCTAGGCTCTGATACCAAATGTAACAACCCGAGTTCCAATGGGTCTGGATTTTTCGCAAAAATTCTAAAACCCAAATCCACTGAAGCCCGAGTTGCGTGTCTAGTATCCTGCAAATAGGCAAAGATAAATAAATGAGAGCTCAAATAAATATCTCACAACGGAACTGAGTAAAATACAGTAATAAGTAAATACTCACCAAGGCAATAACACTTTCTAAACAAGTGTCTCAAAGCTGGAAAATCTCTGCCATCTATCTAACCTTTGTGATGATATAAGGAGGGGGTCAGAACTAAAGTTCTGGTGAATGGACAAATTATACACTTCTAAGCATAATTCTATATATACCGTTCTATTTTCATTTTATGTTATATTAGGTTTATTTAGTTTATAATACTCTCACCTCTGTGTGTGAATCGTACCCATCTAATCCCTAGTAGATTAATACCTAATAACCAATATATATATATATATATATATATGAAACTAAATGCCCAAAGACCGCATCGGTCCTAGGTACTACCCATAGTACCTTCCGTATCCATCTCGAAAAGGACTCCATCGTCTTGCTACTAGAGCATACTGTAACTACATCTGTAAAGGACAGTTTCGTGAGGCCTATAATGCAGATGTTCCTTCGTCTATTATGAAAACATGAAACTGCATCCGCACTAGCTTATACTAGTTCCCGGACATCCACAATGTACCACCCGATGCATACCTTGAGGACTACACGTAATCGTTCTGTCTACTCCCTAAATTTCACCAACAAGGTCTACCTTGTACGGAACTCAATCGGGGATTTTCTATATCTGTAAAGGTCCGCTTCATTAGGCCTACAATATAGATATTCTACTTGGTATGTCTCTTTTCTCATCGTGGTTATGACCCCACGCAGCCCCTCCTCAACTAATCGAAAGACCTTTCAAGAGCTAAGTGGCTATTCCCTACTGCAAACAATCTAAACATCCAATTGGCTATGCCCCTCATCCAATGTCTTGATAGTGAAAGAATCATTGGCCTATTGGTTTAACTCTAGTCTTTCCCGAACTCGCTCTGACTGATGATGGTTGATACCCGCATGCGACTATCCTTATAGGTACTGCCCACTGTAACCTACTCGCAAACTAGAGTATGGTGTCATATGAATATCCTACTCCATCACCAGTCTTTTGACTGCCTACAAAGGTCCGCTTCGTTAGGCCTACAATGCAAAAGCAGTCAAGGCATACTCTCTTGATGGAACACCTACAGACCTGCCTCCGGGGGTGCAGCTTCATTTGGCCTACCCCATAGGGCCATCCTAGAGTATCCTCACGTCCTGTTGAAGTCTCGTACTTCCTTCTAACCCAAAATAACTAAGTTGGACGTGCTCTTTCTATACTAAAAATATGCGATGAACTGCTTCGTTGGGCTCTTTACCCAGATTTTCTTTGGGCTACTCCAAACGCACCTTACCATTTTATTAGACCCTACATCTAATCTCTTATTCCTTTGAATATTTTAGTTGAGTGATTTACAATCTTTTAGTAAATATTGAAATATCATAAAATAGTTATGGGACATTGGTCGATATTCATTTAGTTATTATTTAAGAGTGCATAACACTTATATCGACGAGTTTATGACTCGCGATTGGAGTTTTATAGGTCTCGTACCTATCTTGGAGTTCATAGGTCTCATACCTATCTTATAGTTTATAGGCCTCATACCTATCTTGGAGTTTTATAGGCTCTTGCCTATCTAGGAGTTATTATAGGAGTTATACCCATCTTGGGGTTTATAGACATACGTCTATCTTGGAGTTACATGCATGTAGGTGAATTTATTCACCAATCTTGGAGTTCGGCGCCTTTTTCCTCTTTTGATGTGATTTCTAGATTTCTATTTGTGATTTCTGGAATTGATGTTATTTGTGTTATCACTAAATCGTTTCGGGGGCATTGCTTTCTTAAGCTATCTTGGGTTTTGATATTTGGTGATTTCATTCTGGGAGTTATTGAAGTATTTTTAATGGTTGTCAATGCTGGGCTTTGTACTTGTATTTGAGAAGTATTATCAATTACTTCCTTATGGTTATTTCTAGTTTTGGATATCATGCCTTATGGGGTATTATTAGAGTATTAGAACTTGTTTAGTTGATATGCTGTATGGTTTGTATCGCCATCATTGTTTATGTGACGACCCACCTCCTCGACCCTCGAAGATCGACACTAATACATCCTCGGTATTCATGTGCCGCAAATTCAAGTGCCGGAGAGGCAAATAATCATGGGGTAAAAGAAAAAAAAGATAGATGAGAACATATAGAATCTCACATCGCATTAAAACAACTTATAATTTTACATATGGAACATACATACAATCACTCCAAGTGATTTATCAGAGTTATGGCATGTACTAACCCAGCCAGGATAGTTATACTATTCTTACAAGTGCTGGTAGATACATAATACAGATACAGCGAAATATAGATAACTTCTTCAGAAGACCCAAAATGCTCCATGCTCCATTCCAAAATACTTCAAGCTTTCCTAACTACTTGGCTGCTCGGAGGAAATTAACGCACTTAGAGTTTAAGGGAAAAGAAAAATAAACTCTGGGTCGGTCATGGGACTGGTGTGAGAAACTCAAAATACGAATGTTTTGAAAAAACAAAAGGTATCTCATATAACCAGGCCGCACATAAACACGGAACATGTTTTTACCTTATGATAACTAAAACATTTGCTACGCAAAATCATTTGATATTATTTTTAATGACTTTCTTTGATGACATATGCAAATAAACTTATGAATCTTAGCCGAAATTGTACATTATTAAATTCCAGTATACTAGCTACAAAGTAGGTTCTACAATCAAAATCTTACAAGGCTCGCTCGAAAAATGGATTCCAAACAATGACAAGGTGAGGGACTAACTTCTGTATAGTATACCTCTAGAGGGATATACCTAAGGTCCAGATACTGAACGCCTATACCAACACAGAACAGGCCTACCCCTTCGCTGGATAGTATCGAATATGACATCACCTCGGTCGTTGCCGACCTTTAACGAGATCCCGAAGCATACAACACATACTCGACATATAGAGAGTAATCTAGAAAGGTGATGACCATCTCCTAATAGGCGCGACCCACATAGCTCTACCGCATATATCCTGTTTTAACCATTTCCAGTTGATGAGGCCTATGGTAACGTTTACCTTTCACATAGCACATTCCACTTTGAATGCCACATTGCCATTCCTTAACCACACAGCTGATTTCTATAATCGTATAACTCCTAAGCTCATATGTCGTAGGAAAGGGTGCTAAGCCAAGAGAAGTTGCCTTCTCCGCCAACAAACAGATGATGCGTTTATAGAGATCAATCAATGTGATCTAGAAATGCAACGTTAGACATTTGTCCATACAATTTGTCTAGGAACAGGACAAACCGAAGGCACTCTCCTTCCACATCCTGTCGGGGATTACCCTTAGGATTAGCAGCGAGAAGTTCTTGCTTTGAAGATCTCAAATGAAGAACTACTGTCACATATAAGTGATATGGGAAATTTCCCTCAAGGGTCAATGATAAGCAACCCTACATTCCATCTTCCAAATCATATTATTCTAGGTCATTTCTTCCGAACACGTAAATTAGTTCGAAGTGGTCTTCGGGTAGGAATTACCCAAATCCAACTCGAGTTCCTTCAAACCAATCATCGATTTAAAACGAGGTCAAGTATATAGGTGAATATCATTTGATTAATTCATTCCTTTTTATCAAAAATATCTTTTGAGATATATAACTTTAAATCATTTCTTTTCGGTATATACAGAATCATTAAACCTCTCTTTATCTTTGGAAAACTATTTATTTAAATCTTAACAAAGATTTCTTAATTTCAAACCAAAATTTTGATTGAATTGAAACCATGTTATCTAGGAGTTATTCCAAACCCAGTAAATATTAAATGAAAATAATATAGAGAAATCATCTAATTCTGCTCAATATCAATTTCCGTATTCAACAAGTATTATATGCGGAATAACAGTGAAATCGCCTTAAATTCCACTAATAGTATGAGTTCCCTCCTCGGAATTTATCACCAAGTATAAGAAGATCATCTCTATACAATCAAAGTTGTATTTAATTTAAATTTGGAAATTTTAATCTTTTTATACTTAACCTGTTTCCGACATTTCGACCTTATCTATCCCTCGCCCAGGAAAGAGGCCAGGTGAGCCAAGGCACTGATTGCTCTTGAACATCTCCTTAGTTTAAGTAACCTATATCCGGATCTCACGAATAGAAAAATCAAGCGTATTCGTCGGCTTTTAGAGACAAGATTAAAACATTTGCTTATAACAGCTTTTCTCTTAATCATTTATTTAAACTTCCTTTAAATAAATCTCTTAATCACCAATATTATTTATTATTTAAAACATCATCATTTATGTTTAAAAATCTTATTTTTGAATATTTGAAAATTTTCTGAAGTGATGAATTTACGGGTCGTTTATACTTCCCCCCTTAAAAGAATTTCGTTCTCGAAATTAAGGATAAGAAGAAGATAACTCAAAAACGAATATATATTTGACAAGTTGAAATATATACAAGATATGATTAGTGACTACACCCAAAGCCATGAGCACACTACACCGATACTATATACATAGATTAATCATCCAATCTGAACTTGGGATAAGCCTTCCTTATTTTGTCTTCTATTTCCTAAGTGCAGTCTTTAGCATCACCACTCCATCGAACTTTAACTAGACTCGCAGCCTTTCCCCTTAAGCGTTTCTCATCACGATCCATAATTCGAATTGGTTGTTTGATGATAGTCAAGTTTGTCTCAATTTCCAAATATTCTTAGGCAGCTTCTTCCACTATTTGTTTCGGGTCGTACACATATTTCCGCAAATGGGATGCGTGAAAAACATTGTGTAAACCCGACAATCTTTCTGGTAATTTTACTCGATAAGCCAATGGGCCAATCCGTTCAAGGATAGAAAAAGTCCAATGTACCAAGATGCCAATTTCCCAGCTCTCCCGAATCGCACCACTCCTCTCATTGGAGAAACCTTCAAGAATACTAAATCTCCAACCGAAAACTCTATATTTCTTCGCCTTTGATCAGCATAGCTCTTCTGCCTGCTCTGAGCTTCTTTCATCTTCTTTCTGATCATGTCTACCTCTTCCAAGGCTTCTCTAATCATATTAGGACCTAGTACTAACCGATCTTCGGTCTCAATCCAACATGTTGGGGATCTACATGGATGACTATATAAAGCTTCGTATGGTGCCATGCCAATACTAGCCTAGTAGTTGTTGTTATAAGAGAACTCCACAAGATGAAGATAATTTTCCCAAGAACCTCCAAAATCTAAAATGCAAGCTCTCAAAAGATCTTCCAACACTCGATTTACCCTTTCAGTTTGCCCATTGGTCTAGGGATGATATGCCGTGCTTATTGTCAGCTTTGTTCCCAAAGCTGTTTGTAATGCTTCCCAGAACTTACTAGTAAAGATCGGGTCTCGATCACTAACTATGTTGCTTGAGACACCATGTAATTGAAAATTTTCCCTCATGTATATTTCTGCAAGACTTGCAGCAGTTCATGTTGGCTTTACAGGGATAAAGTGTGCACTTTTGGTTAATCAATCTATAATAACCCAAATGCCTTCATTCCATTTCCTTGATCGAGGTAAGCCGTCGATGAAATCCAGTGATATTTGGTCCCATTTCCAAGTCGGAATTTCAAGAGGCTAGAGTAGTCCCGCAACCTTCTATTGATCACTCTTGATTTGTTGACAATTTGCACATCTACTAACATGGATAGAGATATCCCTCTTCATATTTCCCCACCATAATGTCTGTTTCACGTCTTTGTATATTTTGTGAACTCCGGGGTGAATATTTATCTTGGATTGATGGCATTCAGTCAATACTTCCTATCTTAGGTTGTCAACATCGGGAACACAAATTCTCCCATTTAATCGTAATACCCCTTGGTTATCAATTTCAAAGCTTGAATCATATCCTTCAAGCATATCTTTAATAATCTTCTTTAGACGCTGATCTTCTCTTTGTTTGCTAGCGATTTTTTCCAGGAGAGTCAGGGTAACTACAAGATAGGCTATGACAGCATACTTCCTACTTAATGCATCCACTATTACGTTGGCCTTCCCGGGTGTATGTAAGATATTAAGATCATAAGATGCAAGAAATTCTATCCAACGTTGTTGTCTCATACTCATGTACTTCTATGTGAAAAGATATTTCAAAGATTTGTGATCTGTGAAGAGCTCGAACATTTCACTCGGTAAACAGCGCCTCCACAATTTCAATGCGAACACAACGGTTAATAGCTCTAAGTCGCGCATTTCATAGTTCTTCTCATGAGTCTTTAGTTGGAAGCTTGCATAAGCAATTACTTTCCCATGTTGCATTAGAACTACACCTACACCTTCTCCACAAGCATCAGTATATACGGTTAAACCACCGATTCTATCAGCAATAGCTAAGACTGGAGAGCTGGTCAATCTTTTCTTCAACTCATTAAATGCTTCTTCACATTTCTGCGTCCATTCAAATTTAACATTATTCTTTGTAAACTTTGTAAGATGGGAGGAAATTTTTGAGAAATCCCGGATGAATCTCCGGTAATATCCTACCAATCCTAAAAAGCAACGGACGTCTTTTGGAGTTTGTGGTGTCTTCCAATCTTGGACTGCTACATCTTTTCCTGGATCAACTAAAACTCCCTCTCTTGATACTACATGCCCTAGGAATCTTATTTCTTTCTCCCAGAAATGGCACTTCGAGAATTTGGCTTTAAGCACATTCCTCCTTAATATCTCTAATACAATCTCTAGATGCCTCTCGTGTTCTTTTTCAGTCTTCGAATATATAAAAATATCGTCAATAAAGACTAACACGAATTTAATCTCTGAATACTCCATTCATGAGGTCTACAAAATAAACGGGCACATTAGTTAGCCCAAAAGGTGTAACTAACCACTCATAGAAGAAATCTGGACCTCTGAATGCGGTTAAATGAACGTTGTCTTCTGCTATTCAAAGTTGATGGAATCTTGAGGCCAGATCCATTTTTGAGAATATCTAAGCACCATGAAGTTGATCAAACAAGTCATCTATTCGAGGTAGATGATACTTGTTCTTAATCGTTTGCTTGTTCAGGTCTCGATAGTCTACACAAAGCCTTAGGGAACCATCAGACTTGGCAATGAAGACTACTGATGCTCTCCAATTTGAGCGACTTGGTCTTATCAATCTTTTTTCAACAACTCATCGATTTTTTTCCTCAATTCATCCATCTCTCTTGGAGCCATTCTTCGCTTTTAGTGAACAATAGGTCTTGCATCAGGAATCAAATCAATACGAAACTCAATTTCCCGATGTGGAGGCAAACTTTTTACCTCTTCAAAAAGATCTTGAAACTTCTTAATAGTCGGTATGGTCTCCAAATTTCCTTGGGGTGAATCAAGGGCGTACTGGAAACTATCCCTTACCGGGCTAGGATCGTTACAAGATATTTCTAAAAAAATTCCAACGTTGGTTCATAAAGATACCATTTTATTAACGCAATCAACGACAGCTTTATTCTTGGATAACCTATCCATACCGAGCAATACTTCATATCCGATAAAATCGAGGGCAAACATATCACATGAAAAACAATGAGAAAGATAGGTAACTTTGACCTTTTCACAAATCATACAAAGGTTTGTTGTACCACCTATGGGATTTAACACACAAATAGGGGTATCTATTATTTTTGTGGTAAGCTTCAATTTTTCCACCAACTCTTTGGAAATAAAACTGCAAGAAGAACACGTATCAAACAATACTTTAACCATAATACCTTCAACACAAATAGCACCCTCCAGAACTCATCTATCCCTAGTATCTTCCGAAGTTAATGGTTCTTCTTCCATAGCATAGGTCTTAGCTGATTGGACTATCTCCATAAATGGACAACCCATCATCATATGCCCTTATTGGTGGCAATTAGAACAAAGTGCCTTTTCTCGTTGCCTCTTCTGACTCCTACAATCTTCAACAATATGTCCATTCTTTTTACAATTTCCACACCCAGTACCCATGAAATTCTTTTCTTCTTTCCTCCTTATCGCCTCTTCGCCTTTGAATTGAATTCCTTCTCACTGGGGTTGTTGCTACTATTGCTAATATTTAGTTCTAATGTTGGCTTCTCCTCATCAAGAAATTCATATCGCAAACCAATATCTACTAGGTTCATGAATGATCCCTTTAGGTGGGCATTCATTTTATCGTGAAACTCTTTTCTCATCCTAGCTACAAACATTTCATTCTTCTTAAGTGAAGCATCAATCAGTCCAGGCACAAAGAGAGAGATAAATCATCAAACTTTTATAAGTATTCTTCTACCGACATTTCTCCTTGCTTTAGATCCATGAAGCTTTTATAGAGTCGGGACTTCCCAACATCTAGTAGGTACCGTTCTTAAAAAACTTTCTTAAATCTTTCCCATTAAATATCATTTTCTAATTCATTGATGGTAATTGACTCCCACCAAGCCAAATCCCCATCCTGTAATTGCCAAGGTGCCAGGAAGTACTTTTGCTCATCCTTGATGCCTAATCGTTTATAGATTCTCTCACATGAGCAGAACCAAGCCTGAACTTCACTAATAGATTCTATACCCCTGAATGGTTTCCCACCCAAGTTGGTAAAAGTTAGGTAGAAAGTTGCAAGGTTAACTTGAGGTTGTATAGGAACTATCGTTTCTCAAACCTTTTTGTTTCCCTTTCTTCGTCCTTTTTTAGTACTCATTTCCTACTACCTGAATATAGTAAGAAAATATCTTTAGGATTATAGGCGAGATTATCTTAGGGAATGGCATAAAATTCGAATATACTTATTTGGATAAGATTTTCAAATGTGCACTCTCTCAAACTAAAATCGTTCTGGGGCATTGCTAACCTATCTCTAATGAGTTGACCCCAACCAGGCTTAGGTAATCGCTCAACCATAAGCTCTAATACCAAATGTGATGACCCACCTCCTCGACCCTCGAAGAACGACACTAATACATCCTCGGTATTCATGTGCCACAAATTCAAGTGTCGGAGAGGTAGATAATCATGGGGTAAAAGAAAATAAAGATAGAAGATAGAACAAATAGAATCTCACATCGCATTGAAACAATTTATAATTTTACATATGGAAGATACATACAATCACTCCAAGTGATTTATCACAGTTACAGCATGTACTAACCCAGCCAGGATAGTTATAATGGTCTTCCTTATAAGTGTTGGTAGATACATAATACAGATACAGCGGAATATAGAACACTTCTTCAGAGGACCGAAAATGCTCCATGTTCCATTACAAAATACTTCAAGCTTTCCTAACTACTTGGCTGCCCGGGGGAAATTAAGGCACCTAGAGTTTAAGGGAAAAGAAAAATAAACTACGGGTCAATCATGGGATCGGTGTGAGAAACACAAAATATAGATGTTTTGAAAAAACAAAAGATGTCTCATAAGATCACACCGCACATAAACACGGAACGGGTTTTTACCTTATGTAACCAAAATATTTACTATGTAAAATCATTTGATATTAATTTTAACGACTTTCTTTAATAACATTTGCAATTAAACTTATGAATCTTAGCCGAAATTGTTACATTATTAAATTCCAGCATACTAGCTACAAAGTAGGTTATACAATCAAAATCTTACAAGGCTCGTTCGGAAAATGGATTCCATACAACGACAAGGTGAGGGACTACCTTCTATACAGTATACCTCTAAAGGGATATACGTAAGGTCCAGATACTGAACTATACCAACGCAGAATCGTCCTACCCCTTCACCAGATAGTACTGAATATGACATAACCCCGGTCGTTACTGACCTTTAATGGGATCTCAAAGCATACACCACATACTCGACATATAGAGAGTAATCTAGAAAGGTGATGACCATCTCCTAATGGGCGCGACCTACATAGCTCTGTCGCATCTACCCTGCTTTAGCCATTCCGATTGTTGAGGCCTATGGTAACGTCTACCTTTCACATAACACATTCCACTTTGAATGCCACATTGTCATTCCTTATTCACAGAGCTGATTTATACAAACGTATAATTCCTGAGCTCTTATGTCTTGGGAAAGGGTGTTAAGCTAAGAGAAGTTGCCTTCTATGCCACTTAACAGATGATACATTTATAGAGATCAATCAATTTTATCTATAAATGCAACGTCATACATTCATCCATACGAGTTGTCCAGGAATAGGACAAACCGAGGGCACTCTCCTACCACATTCTGTCGGGGATTACCCCTAGGATTAGTAGCGAGAAGTCCTTGCATCGAAGATCTCAAATGAAGATCTACTGTCACATATAAGTGATATGGGAAATTTCCCTCGAGGGTCAGTAACAAGCAGCCCTACATTCCATCTTCCAAATCATATCATTCAAGGTCATTTCTTCCGAAAGCGTAAATTAGTTCGAAGTGGTCTTCGGATAGGAATTACCCAAATCCGGCTCTAGTTCCTTCATACCAATCATCGATTTAAAAGGAGGTCAAGTATATAGGTGAATATCATTTGATTAATTCATTCCTTTTTATCAAAATATCTTTAGAGATATATAACTTTACATCATCTATTTCCGGTATATACGGAATCATTAAACCTCTCTTTATCTTTGGAAAACTATTTATTAAATCTTAACAAAGATTTCTTAATTTCAAATCAAAATTTTGATTGAGTTGAAAGCATGTTATCAAGTATGTTAATCCAAAACCAGTAAATATTAAATGAGAAGAATCTATAGAAATCATCTAATTCTGCTCAATATCAATTTCTGTATTCAACAAGTACTATAGGCGGAATAACGGCAAAATCACCTTTTAAATTCCACAAATAGTACGAGTTCCCTCCTTGGAATTTATCACCAAGTATAAGAAGGTCATCTCTATACAATCAAAGTTGTATTTAATTTAAATTTGGATTTTTATCACCAAGCTATTTTGTTATCCCGTCATTAGGATTAGCAAGATTTTCATCTGTTATCCCTTTAGTTAGTTGTATCCTATGTATATGTATATAGGTATCTTATATTTTGGATTCGGGTAGTGATGATTATATGATGTATATTTTTGGGTATATCTTTTGTAGACTCATATTTTTGAAGTGCTATTGATGTATATATTATTTCCGTTGCGACGATTGATTCTGTGTTATACATTATATTATGTATTTTTCTAAATGAGATTAAATCACTGTATTATTATTTCACGCATGGATCGAATATGTCGAATTACCACTGGTGAGGAAAAAAAAATATAGTCACATTATTCGACGTATTCGATACTCGTGCAAAGTAATTTTACAAATGGTCGCTCCTAACCAGCCCTTTCTCTGCACTAGCCGACGATATTACTCAGTGATATTCTTTGTTAGTGTGGGTCTTTGAGTGGGGTGTTACAAGAGACAACATGACGCACTTGCGCTTTATACTCAAATGAGGTGAAAGATTGTAAATCACCAAAAGAACCGGCCAAGTGAGCTGGATGTCTTAGTAACCCATCATTCTTCCTATCTCCTGCATGCTATCTCAAGTTTTTGCATTTTCTTTATTTGCAAATAAGCGTTTAAACCTTGGTAAAATAAGAAAATACCATAACACCTTTGCCGGAGGCTATTTATTATCTGATTTATCAACATTCATTTACGACTTGTAACAGGACAATCCACACTTTGGACACTCGTGCAAATTCTCGTATTCATTTCGATACAATATACAATCATTTGGACATGCATGTATCTTTTTGTACCATATACCAATGGGTACATCATTTTCTTTGTCTCATAGGTAGAAGCAGGAAACTCACAACCTTCTGGAAGCATGTCTTTAAAAGTTCCAGTAACATTGTAAAACTTTTATCACTCCACTCATGCTTTGCTTTTAAATTGAATAGTTTGAGCACAGCAAACATGTAACGACCCATATTTTTGAAAATTAGAAATATTAAATTAAGTAAGACTTTGGAATTTAATATTATCAGAAATTAAATTTTAATTTAGTAACATGAATTTTATTAGATTATAAATTTTGACCTTAAAAAATTCTAAAACAACAACTATAGTGAAGTGAAAGGTGGTAACACATATTAGGATATAATTTAATGATTGAATGTAATTGACAACTATTTTAATGTAATTTCAATCAATTGTAATAATAAAGGTTAATAAGGAATAAAATAAATGATGTATTAAATGGTGAAATCATATGTTATTTAATTGAAATTGAATTTAGCATAGAATAAGAAATCATTTATTGGTAAGTAATTTATAATCCTTGTTGTAAACAATAAATTTATAGATATTTGAAACTAAGTTGTAACAATTGTTTTATTTCTCATCTTATTTTTAAATTCGTTTGAAATTAATTTGGTAATCAATGGGAAATTTAGTGTAATTAAATATTTCAATTAATATGAGCGAAGACATTAACTGTAGAGTAATTAGTGTAATAAGTGGAACATAGTTTAATTAATATATAAGGGAATTGTGATTTAACATAAAGAACATTTAAGTCAAAATAAAAGAACTTTTTGGAAATTTAATTATAATGAACTAGGGTTTATTACGGTTGTAATTAAATGTTGAAATTAATTTAATATTTAAATCTTGGGTTTAACATGAAAAATTAGATCTCAAAGATTATTAAAATCATGTTTAATCAAGAATGATGATAGAAAACTTTTAATTTAGAATTTGAAAGTGATTGAATCAGTTTAATAATAATCCGTTTTAATTAACGTGTAAAAATAAATATAATTTGATTATAGAGCTAACTTCTATAGAAAATAGAATTAGGGTTTTAAATTAGTTTCATTGGCTTTAAAAATATCAAAAACCTACATTTCGATATATAGGATGACCTATTTTCATTTCGGGAACGAAATGAGTTTTTGGGCCTTTGTCATCGCTTTGGCCCAATCGATATTTGTTCCATCTATTCATGTTCCATCTTTGCCTATATATGCTGTTATGAAACTCTAGCAGCCTTCTGTTCTATTTTTCTTTACGTATTTTCTGATCTAACTTGTCCCTTTCAATGGTGAATATCCCAAAACCCGAAATTCTCAATTTCAAATCAAATTCAAAATTCAAACTATTCAAACCCTATCATGTTATATATCATCGCGAAGCTCCCGATGAATGGAATTAGCATCTGCAGTTCTTTTTTGCAATGGAGTCTTGGTTTGATCAAAAATTGGTGAAGAAGTCTTGGTCGTTCATGTCAGGGTTTGAATTTAACGGTGGATTTGCGACCAATCGATGATCAGGAAGCACTACAGCATAGAGGAGGCTTAGTGGAGCATTTCTATATGGTTGGATCGTCTTATTGGTGAACGTGATTGCCAAGATTGGCGATGGGACTGCGGCGGCAGCGGAGCTTTTCTGACGAGGCGGTGTTGCGCGGGGGATCCAGTTGGAGCACCTTGTCATGGCGCATCTGGTGGTGAGGTCCGATGGTGGAACGGTGACTTGTGGCGGTAGCGGCGGTGACGTGAAGTTGGCGGTTGGTTGTGTTATTGGTTTCTATTGATCGATAAGGTTTTGGGAAGGTTAAGATATTTACAATTTTTCCCTTTTCTATTTTAATTAAATTTTAAAGTTTATATCTTCTAACTTGCATAACTTATACATACGAACTCCGATTGACATGCGATTTCTTCCGTTGGACACGTATTGAAATTCCGAACAACATGAATTTGGTTTGGTTTAATTTGGAGACTGTTTAGATTTTGGGCTTTTTGTTGGATTTTTTAATGGGCTTAAAATCAAAGGTGAGTTATTAAACCTACTCACACAATACTAAATTTTCTAATATTGGTTAAATTGAAAGCATGAAGTGATAAAATTTTATTGATTGTTGTTTGGTAATTTAAATTGACATTTAAATTGAATTTGAATTTTATATGGAATTAAATTGACATTTAAATTAATATTGAATTTAATTGCTAGTTAAACACCGACAATTGATAACTAGTAATTGTTGTGATATATTGGTTGATTTGGATGTGATTGCAATAGGATACCTATTGATATGTTAGATGTATGGTTGTTTATTTTTTTGGACATATCCCTGTTATTATCTTATTTATTATTTGACATCCTATAAATTGTCACGTATAATATTTGAAATGAACTAAGAAATAGGTTGAAATGATATATACCTGTGTCATTTAATTAACGATTGAAATGATATATATCCATCCATGTAATTAAAATTGAAATAACTGATCACTTGGCCATAGGGTAGAAAATTATATACGGACACTGGATTTGGTTAAATTAAATGGTTTTAAATCTTTAATTTAGATTTGTTTAAATGATATTGTTTCAAAGAGAATAAAATTTTCATTTATATGAATTAAATTATTTTATAAGTCGAGATTTGAAATGTTGAAATTGAAATTGTTTAAATGAAATTGTTTAAGGGATTTAATTTGAAATCTTAAAGTGGAAACTGAGATATGATTTGAATTTATTGGAAGTGAATCATTTTAAAGGTTTAAATTTTAATTTAAACTTTAAATTTACTTTAATTAAAATAAGTTTGAACGTGAAATGGATTTAAACTAAATTGTTTTAAAATGAGAATGTGAATTTGAACTTTCAACCTTTAGATAGAATCGGTTAAATTGAATTTAAAGTAAAGTGTGAAATCATTTTAATTGAGGTTGATTTAAATTGAAACTTGAATATGAAGTTGACTTGAATTGGAAGTCGAAAAATTGAATTCGTTGTGATTTGGAACATGAGTTCAAATTGTTGTGAAAGAAAGAAACAATTTTAACATAAACTATTTTAATATATATAATTATTTAATAATCAAATTATTTTAATATAAACTATTTTAATTATCAAAACTATTTTCAATATTAAAACTATTTTATACTCAAAACTATTTCCAATCTTTAAAACTATTTTAATTATTCCAAACATTTTTCAATATTAAAACTATTTTAATTATCCAAACTATTTTTCAATATTAAAACTATTTTAATTATCCAAGTAATTTCAATATTCAAACTATTTTAATTATTCAAAACTATTTTCAATATTCAAACTATTTTAAAGGGAAACTATTTAAATTTAAATAGTTGATTTAAATATGAATGTTTTGGTATGAAGGTATAACCTATTTTGGATTCAAAATGATTTTGAAGTAAATCTGATTTTTTGACATGAAATATGAATTGTTCCTAAAATTTAAAAGAACCAACCGGTATGAAAAATGACGTTTGGTTGTTAAAGAGACCGGGGCCGAATATTAGCATACTCTTTGTCAATACCGGAACCACTTTAACAACTATCTATACGGTGGATGTTATCCAGAATGTAGATGTTGAATTGGCGACGTTTGCTGGATTGAAGAAAGAGAACGATGATGGATAGACCCCACACTCGTGTTAATTTGAATGACTAAAACAAGAGCCATACCTGACCAATGAGGCTAGCTACCTCTAGCAACATATGTTCTTCGTATTTCCATCTTGATTTTTTTGGACTCGATTGGTGCACCTTGATTTGATTATGGGATGGATGTTCATGGTGGGCCGTTAGGGGTTACCACCAGTCAGGAAACGTAAAACGGTAGTATCCTACCTTGGGCATCGCCTCACATGCCTTGTCATACGATTATCATTATTCGAGCCTACTATGATTTTGTTTTAGCATGGTACCTATAGGGGACTTACTGACTACCGACGTTACTGGTTGCGTTACAGGACCTGCATAGACTACCTGCTTAAAAACGCGTTAAGGGGGATCAATGTAAAGCCTTTAACGCTATGAAAAATATTTATTTTATTTATAGACATTACATATATAGCGTATCTTACTATATATATATAGTTTGATGGATCCTTAGGAGGTGGAAAATCCCGTAACATCTCTTAAGTTATTGCACTCACATTGTACACTTGATAGGAGATGGAAAATCCCGCAAACATCTCTGAAGCTATTACACTCAAATTTACTTATTATCAAGGTTTCAAATCTCGGATTTTGGCCAATATCTCGGGAAAATATCTCGGCTGTCTCGGGCGATATTTAAAAGACTTATAACTAACCAAGCTGCCAAATCTCGGATTTTGGCTAATATCTTGGATTTTCATCTCGGCTGATCTCGGGGAGATTTAAAACCTTGCTTATTATTGATTTAACTTACATTAGAACTTTTAGTTTTGACTCGTGTGTTTTGTCTTTTCATTACGCTCTAGTCAGCCTAAGTATTTCAATGTATGAAGACACTCTTCCTTAAAGATGAAGATGGAGTTTGCTAGACCGTATTTACTATTATTTTTCCACTGGATTATTTTGGTATGTATGTTGATTGTACTCTGATTATGTTGTAAAAATTAAAATCAAATGTCTATTGTAAAACAGATTCATGAATTGTTTGTGTGAGTATTATATTTTGTCATTTCGCTGCGAGATTCTGTGTATTGCTTTCCGTCTTTTCTCTTATTTTCTTATTAAACCCCATTGATTATATGCCCTTTTGAATAGTTTGAGTTAGACGTGTGGTTTATTGTCGACTTAAATCGTCAAAAAGGGTGGGTCGTCACAAAACAACTTTGTGAACTTAGCACAATCAAGAAATAAAGGTTTCTCGGCATTGGTTGATATTCTAACGTATAACTTTGATCTTCATCAAATGTTCTTCAGCATCATGAAACATTTCATGTACATAATCATTCTCATCATTCACCTCATTATTCTTATTACCTTCCGAATCATTCTCACTATCCATGAGGTTATTCTCTCCATCACTCTCATGATTACTAAAACTAGTTCTACGAACTATGCTTTCACCATGTCATATCCACCATGTATAATTTAGCCTAAACCCATGAGGAATTATGTGATCTCTAATTTGATCTATATTAAGAGACCTCCTCTTATTATGGCAGCGTCTACAATGAAAAAAGATGGTTTCTTCACTTTTTATTATTTCATCATCCATCGCACATTTAACGAACTCTTCATTTTTAGGAACTCATCATCATTATGTTTTAGGTTGTACATCCAAATTTAATCCATATGTAAATTCTAGAAACACACTACACAACTCACAAATTATATTTTAAGTGCCTCATTTTTGTAAAATTATTCAGCATAAGAATCGAAAATAATCCATGATGATCGTGTTAATACCATAGTTAGGTATATGTTAAACCACTTAAAGTGAAACTCTATTCAAAAGAGGATTCGTCTCCTTCGAATAGAAGGTTAGCACCATTATAATTGGTAGTTGACTTAAAATCAAACTCTTTAGCTAAATCAAATCGATATATCTGATCTAATCTTGGACTTTAATGTTGTACAACATAATCAACAATAGATATTATTAGAGTTTGACCATTAACCTAGCTCTATATATCTAAGTATTATAGTGATGGCAAAGATAAAACACACATAATATATAGTTTCTTAAGGGTGGCGCTTTAAAAATAAGAAACTGGATTTCACCAAGATAAATTATAAGCTACTAAACTCGTGTCCACTACTATGCTTTGACAAAAAAGCTTCAATACTCAAATTGTTTAAATACTATTGAGCGATGAGTTTACACCTACGATTCACACAATTGTAATTCTTAATTTCTAACCAAAAATAATCGATTCAAATATTTTATAAAAATCATAAATTATTAATAAAGGGAAATTAATATAATGTTTATATTGATTGATTGATTTTATTATTATTGAAGGGCCTAAAATTAGTTAATATAATATAAAATTATTATATAAAATTGATATCATTTTTGGGCCAAAATAATAACTTAAATAATATATGTGTGTGCAAGCGCGCGCGTGTGTGTATATATTATTTTGGAAACCAAAATTTCAAATTTGCTTTAAAATAAGACGAACCAAAATATGTGTAGGTATGAACAAATTAAATGTGTTTAATTATCTAAATGTGATAAGATCTCACTTTTATGGGGTCAAACTTAGAATAGTGGAGCTGTGTAAGATATTTTACATAGCTTATCAGTGCTACAAATATACTTAGAGGCCTCCTTTATATTTATAGAATTTTCTTCTCTCCCTATAATAATTTATATCATAATGGTAGATTTTGCAACTCCACTATTGAGTTAGAGAAATGTTCTCTCGGAGATAAAGTTTATAGTTCAAAGTGTAATCAACTAGTTGGAATATCAAGTAAGTATTATTTCATAGTTATTTCCCTATGATGTATAATTTTTATCATGTATAATATATAATTTTTTAAGTAAAAATCAATTATAATGATATAAAAAACAAAACAAAAATTATATGTGCACACCTCTGTCTACAATGTGCACACATATCTGATTATCACCATCACCAGTAATGGTCAGATATGACTGTTTATCAATGTCAAATTGGTTGGCATGAAGCAATGGTCATCTCATACATAGTGGTGCAATCATGAAGATGTGTAACATCTAAATTGACTTCTAGGGTTTCAACAAGGTCAGGTCAAGTTCGCTTTAAAGGCTATCAAGAGGTAGAGCTTGTCAAAAGGATTGTGGAGATGACAACGGCTCCAATCTTGGTGGTAGCTAACTATGAAAAAGAATCATTTTTTTATCATAATTATTTAGGTTTTGGCTGGAGGTGGAAGAAGGAGGAAAGGAAAATTACGTATATCTCCCTGTAATTTTATAAATCAAGCTTTAACTCCAAAAACTTTAAACATGTATAACCTTCACATATCCTCTCCTTTTTGCACACAACATGCATCATTAAATTCATATTATAATCATGGGCACATTAATAATATTAAACTATATATTATGCATTCAAATATGACATCAAAATTAAGACATGAGTATATTAATTTGTAATTTAAATAATTGTATATTCATACCATAATCTGAGACTCATATATTGTGATATTGATTTTAACATTCGGATATTTAAATTTGAATAAATTTATAATTTATTATATACAAAATCAATCCATTAATTTTTATATTTGAACAAAATGTTATTCAATTAAAATTTATTAATTATTCAAACAAATAATTTAAATTAATATTATTCATATGATAATATTATATAAATTCAAATCAAATTTAAAAAATAAATGTAAAATATGATTTAATGATATAATATTTTTCATGATAATACTATAAAAGATCTAGTGCATAAGGAATTAATGGAACTTTTCGATACCATTTACCTCCCTGCCCAATGCACCTGATCCAACAATGGAGGAAAAGACAGTTGTTTGGAATGGTAAGAGCTAGGTCCATGAGGAGAGTGTGGATGTCGGGAGTAAGTCATCCAATAGGATTCATAGTACAATTCCTCCTGGTCATCATGATGGTATCTCTTATCTTCGTCTTCCCTTCGATACTCACTCGGGAAGGGGACCTTAGGGTAGGGAAATTGTTTCATGACGACTTAGGTTTTGTGTACAGCACCAGAGTATTTGTGTT
The DNA here is from genome assembly GCA_030737815.1 of Allium fistulosum. Classification (NCBI taxonomy): domain Eukaryota; kingdom Viridiplantae; phylum Streptophyta; class Magnoliopsida; order Asparagales; family Amaryllidaceae; genus Allium; species Allium fistulosum. Next base: position 425,180,001 of record CM060908.1, read on the forward strand.
GACTCATCTCGTTTATAAAAGAAAGAAAAACAGCTTTAGAATAGAAACTAGGATTGAGTAAGGATGCAACATGTGTAAATGCAGGTGTGTATGCAGTGCTAGATGATTTGTGTGTTATGTGTTTTTACTTAGATTGCAGATTGGTTGCATTAGGCTGTGTAATGAGGGAGGATCACCCCCACTAGGGTGAATTCAACGAAACCTAACCCATGAGAAACTCGTCGCATCCAATCAACTCATCAAAGTCGAAGTTCATATCCACCTAGTCTTTCGGCGTTGGATGGCTGGGGGGACTACCTACTTTGTCAACATCAGGAGCGATAAGATGATGGTTTCCATCCTGTTAGATGATGGACCTGGAGTAGTTTTAGGGGGATCCTTATGAAGGTGTTTGAAATAGTAATTGGGATTGTAACTTTTAGAGTGTTAATATTTTCCTAAATTAACTCTTCTCCAAAGTTATCCTTCTCCACTTCTTCATTGTCATCTTCTTTGTAATGACCCGTCTTTTCGACCCTTGAAAGTCGACACTTAATACATCCACGATATTCAAATGTCAAACATTCAAGTGCTAGAAAGGCAGATTGTTGGGGTAAAAAGAAAATGAAAAGGAAAAGGAATATGGGAAACAACATCCCATAGAGGAATGACAATATATAATATAACAAAGATAGTAAAAGCTGCACTCTAAAATACATGGTATATCAGAGTTAAAAACAAACCTCATCAGCTTGGACAGTTATAACTTTCTGATCTTACAATTGCTAATGGGTATATATAATAATATAGCAGAAAATAAAATACTACGGCAGGTGAACATCCAGTTATACTCCATGAGCTCTATGTCCTACCAACGACAACATGAAAAAATACTCAGTCCGACCCGATCATTATAATAAAATAACATTTGAATCAGTCTGGCAAACCAGCATGAGAAAACTCAAGTAACATGATGAACATATAAAAATTCTGCGAGACCATGCCGCTACAGTTTTTCCTCACAAGAACAACTTCCACACATGAATGAATGGAAATCAATTAAAACAAAACCCAAACTTGAGAGAATGGGCATAAACAAGATCAAAATCCAAACTTAAAGAATAGACACAAATAATTAAACATCGAGAATAGCTTTAGGCACTTCTCGATGCAATTAAGAAAATAATTCAAAGATTTGAATCAAACACAAGGAAAATGAATTTTCCAACAATGACTAGGAGGGTGTACCTCCCCCCACCGAAAGCATACCTCTAGAAAATATACTTGAGAGAGTCATATACTCTGGAACTCTCTCGGAAACCTCCAAGCCAGATCCCTCCAACCTTACCATGAATCTGAGTATTTCACATCTTCGCGCACATACCACCGAATCCAATCTAGAGTAGATGTGAAAATATCCTAATGGGAGCAACCCCACATAGCTTAGCCCCCACTTGCTGCAACGACCCAATTTTTCGACTTCCGAAAGTCGACATCAATACGCCCACTGTATGAAATGCTGAACCATCGAATGCCGGAAAACCGAACCGTTAGGGTTAAAGAAGAAGAAGGTAGAAGAAGAAAGTAGAAGAAGAAATAGAAAAAAATCAGAATCTCACATTCACAGCGGAATAATATATAATAGATAAATGAATAATCTTTAAACAAAAGAACTATATCAGTTCATACAATACATCATCAGAGTTTACAACAACAACACACAACACTGGCAGTTATAATAACCTGTCCATATGATTGAATACACATCAGAATGATAATAATATACGGAAGTACGTCTCGCCATCCAGCTTGTCTCTTGAGCTCCACAGCAATCCATCCAGATCCTGCTGATAACCTGACTCTAGGCTGCCCATGTGGAAAATTATGGGCACCCAGAGTTTAGAAAGGGAACAATAAACTCCGGGTCAGTCATGGGACTGGTGTGAGATCTTAAAGCAGTTATTTGCACAAAGGAATAAAAAGAAATCCGCTATGCTTTTGGAAAATGAAACTACCATAAGTAAATGGCAGGTTATACAGCTAAAACCGTACAAGGCGCGTATTGTATCTTTGGATTTCCAACAAATGGTCAGGCTAAGGAACTTCCTACACCACATGGGTACGCCTCTGAAGGGACGCCCCGAGAACCTAATCGGATCTCTCCAACACAAGGCCGAATTACCTCACGCTTCTAGTGCAATGAAGCTGTAACTAGATAACTCCACATGCGAGTATGCCATCCCCGGTCGTTACCGACCTTTATCCGAGGATCCTCAACACCAACAACCACAAAGTAATAAATTTGCAGCAACCACATAAGTTAAGTATCTGGGCTCCATACCATGATACCACCTTTTTCCAAAAGGAAATGGACATACCCTGAGGGCGCTACCCCCAAACAACCTTGTCGCATCCTTCCTGTTTCGACCATTTCGGGTTGTGAGGTCCGACGAAGTCTCATCCACAAAGTTACGCTTTTCACAAAACCCATGCTTCGATCAACAAATGATCAGCAACACTTAGCATGCCACATTACCAAATTGGGAATATATCACTAGTAAAATTCAACTACATAACCTCTGAGCTCGTACGTCTCAGAGAAGGGTGTTAAGCTAAGAGAATAAATTCTCCGCCACCAACAGAAATATATTTGATAGAACCCCGCTTTATATCTCAAAGTGTAATGTCAGACATACATCCAAGTCCATCCTGGGTCTGAATGGAACCGAAGGCACTTCAAAGAAGTCCTTGCAAATCCGGATATTCCCTAATCACGTCCGGACTCCCCATCACATAGGGTAATCAAAATCTCTATACCGGAGCAACTCGGTGCAAAGACATTCAACAGGCAATCCTTTCGTTTTCGAAAATACTCGGTCTTCAATCACCGTCTTCAAATGCGATCCCATTTCGTTGTATCATTATTCGTAATGGGTTTTATGACTTATTGTCCTCTCCCGGCTTAACCGAATAATGAGTGCTTATTTAAAAAATAAGTGGATACATTCAATTCTAAATTAAGTCACAACAAATTTCCACTTTTGATCTTTTAAACAAAAGATCCACCTTTTAAAATTCGATGTGGTTTTCGGATAACCATTTGGAATCCGATCCTCGGGCGCATCGAAATTCAAATGCCGTCTTAAAGGCCAATGTTGATAGTCAGTTATTTAACTATCATACAACATCCACAAACAACTATCAGATTTAAATAATTTCCCAAATTATTTATTTTAAAAATATCTTCGCAAGATATAAATTTTTCTACACTTCAACCCTTTTGAAAACAGTTTTCAATCACTTTCCTCTCGCGGAATAAATTCCAAATATTGTTTATTTCCACTGAAAATCGCCAAGACTAAATGCTTTAGATTTTAAAATAATTTAAAATCATAATACCATTTAGCCTTTTAAAATTATTACTACTATAACTAATTTAATAAATATTTAACTTTAAAATTCCAAACAACTTAAATAAATAAATAATTTCTCAAAAATATTCTTTTAACACAACTTTAAAACTTCCAACTTATACTTAAAAGCTGCTTTGGGAACGTACTTGGCTTTTTAGGGAAATACGCTTTTCTCTCACACCTTTAAAAATAAACCACTATTTATTTTTAAAACAAATTACCCGTTCCATTATAAATTCCCAACGTGAATTTATATTTCCAAATATCCACTGATATATATTATTCAAATCGATTTCCAAATATTCACTTCTAAACACCAAATCAAATTCCAAATTTATTTCAAACACCAAATCAAATTTCAAATTGATTTCCAAATTGATTTCCAAAAATCCAATTTTATTTAATTCTGGTATCCTACAATACCAAAAATATATTTGGCTAAACTATAGCCTTCAAATAAATTCCATTTATCAATATAATCATTCACACCAATATAATCATTCACAGATTATCACATCACAACATATACAAATAAATTCAACAATGTGAGGAATCCAGTTGGATCCTTCCAACCTGTTTCTCTGCATCCACAGATGTTAGCACAACAATTAAATACCAATTCCACTTCGAGGTGGAATATCGCGGTATATGGTATTATATAGTATCATCCGCTATTATGCGGTGCATAGGGTCACATCCGCTATATAATGCGGGAAATCAATCGCTCCAAATATATATATATATATATACACACTATCATCCAACAGATAATTATCAAATTCCTCCAAGCACATCCAGAAATTTAAATTATTCATTTAAATTAACTAGCAAACAAATTTGAGTGAGAAGATCTCACCTTTTTCTTACGCATGCAACCCATTTCCTTTCCAGCTTGTTTTTCATGATTTTTAAACCTTACTGCCATCATCAACGAATGTCGACCCACCAAGCCCTGCCCAGAACTTGCATGAGATCGCTGTTCTTGTTGAGCCACATGAACGTGACCTACCGCCATCACTCGAGCACAACGCGGCCATCGACCTCCAGCCCATCGCACGCACATTAATCACCAGAGCCGCCATTGTCCTGACCATCGCACTTGCCTCGCGACACTCCCCAATCGATCACGCTACCACTGCCTGCTCGAACCCAGATCCTTGCGCAAAGCTTAGGTCGCCGGTCGCGACACGACTCTGCCACATCCCTACGGTCTCGCGACACCACTGGTGATACATCGTCACCACTCGTGAATCCCCTAAATCGATCCTAATCTCGAATGCGAATTCGATTTCGCAAACTCTGGCAGCATCGAGAGAAAAAAAATACGAGCTTGATTAAACCGATCGACTCGAATCCAAGAATGTCGAATAAAATTTGAACTGTTCGATTGATTTGTTCGAACGAGAATTAGAAAGAGGATGCCATTTTAATTTCTTTCGGTCTGCCATTTTCTTTTGAATTCGATTTACGTTGAAGATAAAAGAAAGTCTCGTTTCCTTTTTTATTTACTGTTTTTACGTTATCATTTTTTTTTAAAACGAACGCGTGTTAACAATTTTGCCAAGTGTTGTAAGGAAAGAAACGTGTAAAAATTGCCGTGAGAAAACATTATATTATATATATATATATATATATATATATATTATTTTTAAATTTAGATTTAAATTCAAATTTAAATCGTCTCGATTCCGCAACTCTAAATCTTGACATCCTATCGAGGCATGCCGCCAGGAGTTTATAATGTTAAACCCCTGTTCCAAATGCAATGGAAAAGGTTTCGATGCCTAACTCGATCATATGGAGAAGATAGCTTTTTGGACCAGTTATAATATTAAATTTTCGATATTAATTTCTGCGCGTTTACAATTCGTACAGTCATACAATAACTCCGAACGCTACGAAAATTGAAATCCGATAATAAAACACTATTACGGATCTAATGGAACTGGTTTCGTCGAATTCCGAGATTGTGCCTTGGAAAGCTATTTTTAAAATATCGATTTAAACGATATAAATTCAAAACTGAACAAAACAGTTTCAAATTCAATTCTGAAGCTTTTATTATCTTCAGTATTATCAATATAGAATTTACAAGACTTCAAATTATTTTTAACAAGCTCAAAACTGAAGATTAAATATTTTACTCAACTTCAAAAATTAAATTTAATAATTTAATTGCCAAATAAATCCTGATATTTGAATTTCAAGTTAAACTAACTTCCAAATATTTAAAATCAATTAAATATTTCAATTTCAAATAACCAAAAATTTCCGGGTCGTCACATTCTTCCCCCCTTAAAAGAATTTCGTCCCGAAATTACTAGTTAAGAAGAATGATCCATAACCCGTTTATTAATTTCCCATAACCAAATAGTTTTATCAACTTGCCAAAATAAATCTTTTTATCAAAGATCCCTTATCTCTCTTATTAACTTTCCAAACTCAAACATAAGTTTCAAATAATATTATTTTCTCAACAATTCAAATTCAAATTTTAAATTCAAAATTTTTCTAACTCTCTGAATTTTCGAAAAATTTCGTCAGCGTCTCCATTGCGCGGCTAGCTCGGTACGACTACAAAATGCCACAACGGGCCCCCAGATTTCAAAAGAAAACAAAAGGCCAAGTGGCTAGATCAAAAAAGGATCAAATTTCATATTGAAATCTAAATACTTACCTTTTGTCGAGCAATTAAATTTTATCTTCGAAATCAAAAATCCAATTCCCTTTTCCTTCTAAAAACACCTGTATACTACTAGCAATAATTTCCAATCATAGCTTTCAAAATCATTTTATACATTTCTTTACTAAATTTTCAATATCCATTTCATTCAAATCCGTACGATGTTCATATATCATTCGTACGCAATATCAAATTCGATCACTCACTCGATCACACAATTTTACTTCCAAACTAGTATCGTTCACCCGACTTCCTAGTGCGGACTCAAATCTGGTATCTTGATCAGAAACCATCATTCTCCTTGCATAATCATAACTATGATAGAGAATTTCCAGAATCAACCAAAAATTCATATCTAGGGTTCGTCGTCGAAAATCGAGTGAAAAATCCTAACTCGGATCGATATAATTATCTCGAAATTTTGCGCTCGAATCTGGATCAAATTGCTATACGAATAAAATAATATACATACATCCTACGTATTTCTCTTAATTGATTATTAGCTATATCAATTTCTTTTTTATTCGCATTTATTTTGATTTCTATCAAAATTTTCATTTCCCGTACTTTTATTTACTTCATTCAAATATTAACTTAGAATATTTCCTTAATTCTAAATTTTACTTAAGAATTTTACCATTTATTTCTTAAGTTCAATATAAATAATTCATATACTTCCTATATTTACTTCCAATTCACCACTTTGGTTTATAACCACTTATGTTTTAATTGGATTTCCGATCCACATGAATTCAATTTACCTTTAATTCAATTCATTTCAAACCATATTAAATTTGTCATTCCTTCAATTGGTTTCACTTACTAATTTTATTTCAATACTTTGCTTCATTTGATCCAACTTGACAAATTTTCCACTTCACTTTGTTTATCACAGATCAAATTCAATTTCCAATATTCAGCTTTAATTTCATTTACTTACAATTGTAAATTTATTTATTCGTTTACAATTTATTTTCCACCTTAATAAATTTTATTCCAATCCATTTAGTATACTAGACTTACTTCTCAAATTTACCTTTATTCAAATTAACTCAAGTTAATTTCAGTTTAAATTTGAATTTTCTAAGTTTTCAAACTTATTTATTATTCCATAACTATTTTTAATAATATTCCAAAGTCTTTCCAAAATCATCTTTGGAATTAATTATATCTAAATCAAACTCAATTTCGCAAACAACTTCAATTTTTTTAAAATAAATTGGGCCGCAATTCCTCTTGGAAACTCGAAAATGAACACCGATGATGCCTGCAGTCATCATCGAAATTATTTTCCAGCGACCGAAAAGAGTTTAGTGCTTTTATCCCTTCAAAAACATTTTCAAATATTCTTGATTTCAAACTCCACCAGATTTCAAATCCAATTCAAAATATTTTCCAAAACTTTTGAAAAATCGTTTTCAAATTAAAAAGGGATTTAAATTTCGCAAATCTCAAAATTTCAAATCCTTTCAATTTATTTTCAAATATTTCTCTGGAATTCTATTTCATTTTCAATTATAAATTACATTTATAATTTACATTTATAAACTCCATTTGTATATGAATTTATTTCTTAACCTTTGGTTTTGATTTCAATTCCTTATTTAATTTCCATACAACAATGATTATTATTGCTTCCTAACAATCAAACATCCATATACTATAATAATTTTCAAAAATTATTTCCTTTTATATACAAAAATAACTTGGGTAAAATTATTTCATTTACCCTATTTTTAAAATAATACTGTGTTGGTTTGCCTAGTTTAAGAGTTTAGAAATCCCTATCGATACAGTTGTCCAGACTGTACCGACCAGAATCTATAAACAATCAACCGATAAGTCAACACAATACAAAACAATTTTTTACATTCACAAACAAATATGCGCTCATATCTATTATTACACTCACACTCATTCTAGAGTACTACTGACTCTATTTTGTAATGAGTAATCCCCACCAGAGCCAAGGTTATCGCTTAACCAATTGCTCTGATACCATCTGTAACGACCCAATTTTTCGACTTCCGAAAGTCGACATCAATACGCTCACAGTATCAAACGCCGAACCATCGAATGCCGATAAACCGAACCGTTAGGGTTAAAGAAGAAGAAGATAGAAGAAGAAAGTAGAGGAAGAAATAGAAAAACAATATCAGAATCTCACATTCGCAGCGGAACAATATATAATAGATAAATGAATAATCTTTAAGCAAAAGAACTATATCAGTTCATACAATACATCATCAAAGTTTACAACAACAACACACAACACTGGTAGTTATAATAACCTGGCCATATGATTGAACACACAGCGGAATGATAATAATATATGGAAGTACGTCTCGCCATCCAGCTCGTCTCTTGAGCTCCACAGCAATCCATCCAGACCTGCTGATAACCTGACACTAGGCTGCCCGTGTGGAAAATTATGGGCACCCAGAGTTTAGAAAGGGAACAATAAACTCCAGGTCAGTCATGGGACTGGTGTGAGATCTTAAAATAGTTATTTGCACAAAGGAATAAAAAGAAATCCGCTATGCTTTTGGAAAATGAAACTACCATAAGTAAATGGCAGGTTATACAACTAAAACCGTACAGGGCGCGTATTGTATCTTTGGATTTCCAACAAATGGTCAGGCTAAGGAACTTCCTACACCACATGTGTACGCCTTTGAAGGGACGCCCCGAGAACCTAATCGGATCTCTACTAACACAAGGCCGAGTTACCTCACGCTTCTGGTGCAATGAAGCTGTAACTAGATAACTCCACACACGAGTATGCCATCCCCGGTCGTTACCGACCTTTATCCGAGGATCCTCAACACCAACAACCACAAAGTAATAAATTTGCAGCAACCACATAAGTTAAGTATCCGGGCTCCATACCATGATACCACCTTTTTCCAAAAGGAAATGGACATACCCTGAGAGCGCTACCCCCAAACAACCTTGCCGCATCCTTCCTGTTTCGACCATTTCGGGTTGTGAGGTCCGACAAAGTCTCATCCACAAAGCTACGCTTTTCACAAAAGCCATGCTTCAATCAACAAATGATCAGCAACACTTAGCATGCCACATTACCAAATTGGGAATATATCACTAGTAACAATCAACTACATAACCTCTGAGCTCGTACGTCTCAGAGAAGGGTGTTAAGCTAAGAGAATAAATTCTCCGCCGCCAACAGAATTATATTTGATAGAAACCAGCTTTATATCTCAAAGTGTAATGTCAGACATACATCCAAGTCCATCTTGGGTCTGAATGGAACCGAAGGCACTTCAAAGAAGTCCTTGCAAATCCGGATATTCCCTAATCACGTCCGGACTCTCCATTACATAGGGTAATCAAAATCTCTATACCGGAGCAACTCGGTGTAGAGACATTCAACAGGCAATCCTTTCATTTTTGAAAATACTCGGTCTTCAATCACCATCTTCAAATGCGATCCCATTTCATTGTATTATTATTCGGAATGGGTTTTATGACTTAATGTCCTCTCCCGGCTTAACCGAATAATGAGTGCTTATTTTAAAAACAAGTGGATACATTCAATTCTAAATTAAGTCACAACAAATTTTCACTTTTGATCATTTAAACAAAGATCCACCTTTTAAAATTCGATGTGGTTTTCGGATAACAATTTGGAATCCGATCCCCGGGCGCATCGAAATTCAAATGCCGTCTTAAAGGCCAATATTGATAGTCGGTTATTTAACTATCATACAACATCCACAAAGAACTATCTGATTTAAATAATTTCCCAAATTATTTATTTTAAAAATATCCTCGCAAGATATAAATTTTTCTACACTTCAACCCTTTTGAAAACAGTTTTCAATCACTTTCCTCTCGCGGAATAAATTCCAAATATTGTTTATTTCCACTGAAAATCGCCAAGACTAAATGGTTTAGATTTTAAAATAATTTAAAATCATAATACCATTTAGCCTTTTAAAATTATTACTACTATAACTAATTTAATAAATATTTAACTTTAAAATTCCAAACAACTTAAATAAATAAATAATTTCTCAAAAATATTCTTTTAACACAACTTTAAAACTTCCAACTTATACTTAAAAGCTGCTTTGGGAACGTACTTGGCTTTTTAGGGAAATACGCTTTTCTCCCACACCTTTAAAAATAAACCACTATTTATTTTTAAAACAAATTACCCGTTCCATTATAAATTCCCAACGTGAATTTATATTTCCAAATATCCACTGATATATATTATTCAAATCGATTTCCAAATATTCACTTTCAAACACCAAATCAAATTCCAAATTTATTTCCAAATTTATTTCAAACATCAAATCAAATTCCAAATTGATTTCCAAATTGGTTTCCAAAAATCCAATTTTATTTAATTCTGGTATCCTAAAATATAAGGTGGAACCCAGTGCACGAGGCTCCCGCGTAATAGCAGGCTCTGAGAGGTCGATTGTACGCAGCCTTTCCCTCGCTTTGCGAAGAGGTTGTTTCCGGACTCGAACCCTTGACGTCCACATCACCAGCCGGGTGACCTTACCGTTGCGCCAAGGCTCCACCCCTTATTTCTGGTATCCTACGATACCAAAAATATATTCGGTTAAACTATAGCCTTCAAATAAATTCCATTTATTAATATAATCATTCACACCAATATAATCATTCACAGATTATCACATCACAACATATACAAATAAATTCAACAATGTGAGGAATCCAGTTGGATCCCTCCAACCTGTTTCTCTGCATCCACAGATGTTAGCACAATAATTAAATACCAATTCCACTTCGAGGTGAAATATCGCGGTATATGGCATTATATAATATCATCTGCTATTATGCGGCGCATAGTGTCTCATCCGCTATATAATGCGAGAAATCAATCACTCCAAATATATATATATATATATATATATATGCTATCATCCAACAGATAAATTATCAAATTCATCCAAGCACATCCTGAAATTTAAATTATTCATTTAAATTAACTAGCAAACAAATTTGAGTGAGAAGATCTCACCTTTTGCTTACGCATGCAACCCATTTCCTTTCCATCTTGTTTTTCACGATTTTTAAACCTTACTGCCATCATCAACGAATGTCGACCCACCAAGCCCTGCCCAGAACTTGCACGAGATCGCTGTTCTTGTTGAGCCACATGAACGCGACCTACCGCCACCACTCGAGCACAACGCGGCCATCGACCTCCAGCCCATCGCACACACATTAATCACCAGAGCCGCCATTGTCCTGACCATCGCACTTGCCTCGCGACACTCCCCAATCGATCACGCTACCACTGCCTGCTCGAACCCAGATCCTTGCGCAAAGCTTAGGTCGTCGGTCGCGACACGACTCTGCCACATCCCTACGGTCTCGCGACACCACCGGTGATACATCGTCACCACTCGCGAATCCCCTAAATCGATCCTAATCTCGAATGCGAATTCGATTTTGCAAACTCTGGCAGCATTGAGAGAAAAAAAATACGAGCTTGATTGATCCGATTGACTCGAATCCAAGAATGTCGAATAAAATTTGAACTATTCGATTGATTTGTTCGAATGAGAATTAGAAAGAGGATGCCATTTTAATTTCTTTCGGTCTGTCATTTTCTTTTGAATTCGATTTATGTTGAGGATAAAAGAAAGTCTCGTTTCCTTTTTTTTACTATTTTTACGTTATCATTTTTTTTAAAAACGAACGCGTGTTAAAAAATTTGCCAAGTGTTGTAAGGAAAGAAACGTGTAAAAATTGCCCTGAGAAAACATTATATTATATATATATATATATTATTTTTAAATTTAAATTTAAATTCAAATTTAAATCGTCTCGATTCTATAACCCTAAATCTTGACATGCTATCGAGGCGTGCCGCCAGGCGTTTATAATGTGAAACCCCTATTCCAAATGCAATGGAAAAGGTTTCTAGGCCTAACTCGATCGTATGGAGAAGATAGCTTTTTGGACCAGTTATAATATTAAATTTTCGATATTAATTTCTACGCGTTTACAATCCGTACAGTCATACGATAACTCCGAACGCTATGAAAATTGAAAGCCGATAATAAAACACTATTACGGATCCAATGGAACTAGTTTTGTTGAATTCCGAGACTGTGCCTCGAAAAGCTATTTTCAAAATATCGATTTAAATGATATAAATTCAAAACTGAACAAAACAGTTTCAAATTCAATTCTGAAGCTTTTATTATCTTCAGTATTATCAATACAGAATTTACTAGACTTCAAATTATTTTTAACAAGCTCAAAACTAAAGGTTAAATATTTTACCCAACTTCAAAAATTAAATTTAATAATTTAATTGCCAAATAAATCCTGATATTTGAATTTCAAGTTAAACTAACTTCCAAATATTTAAAATCAATTAAATATTTCAATTTCAAATAACCAAAAATTTCCGGGTCGTCACACTTGCGCTTTGGTTTTTGTCATTTCCGACAAAGGATATCAATGCTCAAATGAGCAACAAATCATCTTAAATTAACGATACACAAAGAAGAAAGCTGAATCAATAGTCAATAAATCAACTATCGAGAATAATCAAAATGATCATATATGGAAATTTAATCTCATACCCTTACCACTACTCATCGATTTCAAACTTGTATTATCCCTCGGTTGAAAATAAAGCCGGGCAAGTTAAGGTAGTGTTACCTTTAGGCATTAGCTTGACAACAATTTTAACCTTCGAGATAGAAACGAGTTTCCATACCTCGACATTTAGTGCTAAGAGTGTGACTAAATCCTTTCCATATAAGCAATATTGTTTATGAAAATTAAATTTCTTATCCTTTCCATAACCAAATCAAACCTTTTAAACTTTTAAACCCGAACTTGTGCTCGGTTTTCATCCCAAATATTTGTAAAACACTTTAAAAACACTCTTTAAAATATTCTTTTTAAGAGCAAATTATATTATTAAGCATAATAAAAAGAAGGGTCAAAAATAAAAGTCATTAAAATATTGTTTACTATAAACCCAAAATAATTTACACTTAGATTTATTTTTAAAAACAATTCCTTTTAAAAGATTTTCTCATTTATAAACTACCATTTATAATTTTCAAACAACATTCATTGTCCCGAAAGATAATAAATCAATTAAAATGCTTTTATAAATTTAAAACAATGTAAATCGTCTTGAAAGATAATTGATATAATTCTTTTATAAATCTAAAACCACATTAATTATCCTAAAAGACAATTAATTAAACTTATAACTCCTTTAATAAATCAATTAATTAACTTAAACACCTTCATTAAATATGTTAATTAACTTTAATCACTTTTGTTGAATTAGTTAACTAATCTTTAAAGCACTTTTATTAAATCAGTTAATTAACTTTAAGCATCATTAATAAATTTATTAATTAACTTTATCATGGTTAAATAATAATTAAGAATATATTTAAACCTCCAATTCTTTTCAAATACTTATACAATCCTTACAAATCCATTTGAAAAGAATTTATAAAATATATAAGGTAAATAACATTTATAAATTTTTAAACAACATTAATTATCCCGAAATATAATTAAATCCAATTTATAATCTTTTATAAATTTAAAATGATGTTAATTATCTCGAAAGATAATTAATCAAATTTATAATCTCTTTATAAATTTAAAACAGCGTTGATTATCCCGAAAGATAATAAAATAAATTTATAACTCCTTTTATAAATTTTAATCAACATTTATCCTCTATATTCAAAATTCTCAAAATATTTGAAAATATAGTTTAAACAACTTTAAAAGTGCAAAAACATGGCTAAACATTTAATTTGTAAAAATACAAGCTCAAGTTCAACGCACAACAAGGGTTTAAGGGGATGACATTTCATACAGTGTCATAATTATTTCAACCAAACATCACAATAAGCAACATAAGAATATAAGTAAGATGTATATAATAGTAAATTAATAATGGCGAGAAACCCTTTAGGGTCTCTCTACAAAAGTCCCATGTAAATCACACATCTGAATGTGTATTTCGAAGTATTCCATAGTGACCTATTCGCTATGTACACTTCGACTTTCCTTGTGACGACCGCCCATGACCCCTGCACCGAATCTAGAGAAAGAGCGCTGTAAAGTGTGCCAGGCGACCATGGACGATTGTCAAGGTAAGATTTAAAACAACAGAATCTATCGTATCACTCACAGCGCATGGACAAAATACAATAGAACATATGTATAGTGAAGCTTTACAGAACAAAATGACATCATATAAAACTCCATAATAGTTAAATACAAGGATCCACATAGTCAATACATCCAGCCTCACTACATATCTCTCAGAGAATACAAAACAGCGGAATATCCAGTACATATAATAAGAAGATAATATGCAACCCTCTAGCTCGTCTTCGATATCAGCATCGTGAGAAGAGAACAGCACCTGTCACCTGCTACCTAGTCTGCCCGTCCCAAAATGGACGAACAGCCCAAGGCAATAAGAATTAAAACATAAAGCCTTGAGTCAGACAACAGTCTTAGTGAGCAATAAATTAACTAACAACATACCAAAAGAGCATAAAGGAAAAGGAATAGGAATACAACCCTCCCACTCCAACCTCATTCTACAGTGATAGCCCCCAGACACACACTAAGCAGAAGCAAACATAGCAGAGCATACAATTTAAAGTAAAGCTACTATCACTCGAGTCAAGGGCGATGTTTTCCAAGTACCAAGGCCTAAATCAGATAAGCACCCAGAAAATACCGCTCTTGAGTCCGAATGACGATACAACCAAACATCCATGACTCTGGCTATCACTGTTATCGTTGCTTCGATATCACCGTTAATTGAATGACCGGCACATTCTTTCAGCCGTCCGTCAAGGGCTAATGGAAACCCCGGTTCTAGACATAACCCCCGCACGTCGTCACAGCCCGTGCCTAGAACTATCGAATCTGCCCAGAGTACTCGACCATCAACAGTTGGCCGTTGGGACTATCGAATCTGCCCAATCGTACTCTTGCTTAGAGCATGCTAGAACCTTCAACAACGATGCTATCCAAGCCTCCTAGTCATCCTCCTCGACGACTATTCTCAAATCCATTCATTATCCTCTACTCGAATCATATCACCGAGTTATCAACATGCTTGGAATGATCCCGTCTGGATTAGACCAAGTCTTCATCACATGATTGCCTCGCTTCATTACATCCTCGCAAAGCCTCATCTCATCATCACATCATCAAATCTATGCATAAGAGCTTCATCATCCCGCTACATATGCCACGAGTAGCTTTTCCAATTCAAGAGCCTTTCCCTTAGCTTTTGAATCACCTTCGGTCTAAATCTAATCATCAATCATCTAGTTCATAACAATCAATCAAATCAAACATCAATCCAAGCAATCAAGCATTCAAAAAAAATGATCTAAGTAGACAATTATAACAATAATGGCATTTTCGTAATTAAAGAGTTGAAAGTCCAATAAGCATGAAAACATGGATTATATCTCTACCAACTTGATGAATGAACTTGCATAGGTTAACATATGATAAAATGGATGTAACATCATCATGAACAATGGATCTATATGGATCTACACTTAGGATGAAGAAAATGCATGGAGGTCACTATTTTAACACCAAATCGAGCCAACAATCCGATATACTCCTTTGGATCCGTGTGAGAGATAATCACCACTCACCAAATCACCTAAACAAACCCAAATCAATACGCTTCAGATCTGGACAGCGAAGGATCAAGCTTGATCTATCACAAATCCGCTTCAAATGAAGAAATCTCTCTTGAAAAGATGAAGATCTTCAATCTAAGCTCTTGAATCTTCAATCTTGATCTTCGATTTGGATGGATGGAAGCACTAGATTAGAGTGGAGAAAAGAAGTGAAGAAGTGTAGAAGTCGAGCTCTCAAAATGGCAGCACTTCGTCGCTTCAAAATCCGGATCCCAAAAATGAAGCTAACCCCCTCCTATTTATAGCAGAAATCCTTAACTCGGCTGCCTTCTTAAGTCGCTGCCGACTTAACACCATGCCGACCTACGACCTAAAGCTTTGCCGACCTAACGAAGTCTCAGACTCATCATACAGCCTAAAAACCCAAGTCCTAACGACCTACAACAATGCGCATCTGCGACTTAACACATAGGCGCGACTTAACTTAGGTCGTTGCCGACCTATGACATACGAAGGAATACAACTACGACTTAACTCGTAACTGGGTTACGACTTAACACAGGAGGCGACCTACCGACTCAATTACTCTGCCGACCTATCCTTAACTCGCTTATAAGTCGGTACTCCTATGGGTCGGTCATCCCACTAACTCGCTTACCCCGGTAAACCGCTAACTACAATAAGTCGGAGAAACTCTTAGGTCGTCTAAATCTTAGGTCGGTCCATCCTATGAGTCGTTAACTCGGTACAACCTTTAAGTCGCCCCAAACTGTCAACCGACCTAAACCACTCCCCTATCTACCTTAAGTCGTCACCGACCTACACCTTAGTCATTAACTCACCCAAACTAGTTGCTTAACTCGTCCAAAACTCCTAAGTCGGCTACGACTTAGGACTTAAGCAAAATTCTGCCAAAACCTGAAATGACTTAACAACAATACAACCAAAGGTCAATCATTTTAGAATGCTTTGATCTGTAAAAATACGGGTCGTTACATTCTCTCCCCCTTAGGAATTTCGCCCCCGAAATTCCAAACAAACAAGGCAATCAAAGCTATTTTGTACGCCTATCATCCATAACAATCAATAAACCATGCATCCAATTCTAGCTTAGCGTACAGAATTCTAAGACTTAGAACAAGTTACAATTTCGTTAGATGACACGACACCTTAGGGCCATACCTCGAAGAGTTCAGGATGAGCTGCTTTCATCCTCTCTTCCACCTCCCACGTACAGTCGTTATCATCGTCACTCCATTGTATCTTGAGCAACTTAACTATCTTCCTCCTAAGCTGTTTCGTGTCGGTTCCAACAACACGAAGCGGCTTACGAGGTCTTCTATCGACTGGGTCAACTTTGAAGTCTTCACAGCTATCAGCAGAAACCACTGTACTCGAGTCGTGCACATACTTCCGTAGATACGATACATGAAAAACATTGTGCACACCCGACATCTTCTCCGTTAATTCCAATCTATAAGCGAGCTTTCCAATTCGCTCGATAATCGGGAATGGTCCAACAAATCTCGGAGTCAATTTTCCTTTCTTCCCGAATCGAATAACATTCTTCAGTGGAGAAATCTTCACAAAAACCATATCTCCTACGTCGAATTCCAAATCCTTTCGACGCTTATCGGCATAACTCTTCTGACGGTCTTGGGCTGCCTTCATTCGTTGCCGAATGATCTCTATACAGTCTGAAGTCTGGCGAATCATCTCTGGCCCAAGCATCAGCTTTTCTCCTGTTTCCAACCAACATGTCGGAGAGTTACACGGTCTTCCATACAACGCCTCATACGGTGCCATACCAATGCTTGACTGGTAACTGTTGTTGTACGCAAACTCCACCAAGTGAAGGTGATCTTCCCATGATCCTTCGAAGTCCAAAACACAAGCTCTGAGGAGATCTTCCAAAACTCGGTTGACTCTCTCAGTCTGACCATCTGTTTGAGGGTGATAAGCTGTACTCAAACACAACTTGGTTCCCAAAACTTCCTGGAAGCTCTTCCAAAATCCACTAGTGAACAAAGGATCTCGATCGCTCACTATACTCTTCGGAATACCATGGAATCGAACTATCCACTTAACATACAACTCAGCCAACTTTGATGCAGTCCTAGTCGATCGAACAGGAATGAACCTTGCACTCTTAGTCAAACGATCTATAATGACCCAAATTCCTTCATTTCCCGTTCTGGTTCTAGGCAATCCATCAATAAAATCCATCGATACCTGCTCCCACTTCCATGTAGGAACTTCCAATGGCTGAAGCAATCCACTTGGCTTCTTCTGCTCAGCTTTCACCAACTGGCAGTTCATGCATTTGGAAATGAAATTCCCAACATCCTTCTTCATTCCTTCCCAGTAGTAAGTTCTCTTCATATCCCGATACATCTTGTTTCCACCTGGATGAATTGTCAACTTCGAGTGATGACTTTCCTTCAGAACTTCACTCCTCAATTCATCTATATCGGGAACAACTAGTCGTCCTTGCTTTTGAAGCCAACCTTCTCTATCGACCTCGAATCCTTTATCCTTTTCTGGATCCAATCCAGATTCCAAATCACGGATAATATTGACAAGCTTATCATCTCGCTTTTGGCTCTCGCCAATCCTTTCCACAAGAGAAGGTCTTATCGATAAGTTTGCCAACATCTCAGGTTCCAATTCGCATCTAGGCCTGAAGTCAAATCCAGCTAAATACTCGAGATTCTTCCATTCATAAAACATGGCTCCCAATCCTGCATGTCTTCGACTTAACGCATCAGCCACTGCGTTACCTTTCCCGGAGTATAAGCTATACCAAAATCATACGATGCCAAAAACTCTAGCCAACGTTGCTGCCGAAGATTCAAATCCTTCTGGGAGAAAAGATACTTCAACGACTTATGATCCGTAAACAACTCGAATCGAACTCCCAATAGATAGTGTCTCCACATCTTCAGAGCAAAAACAATCGCCGCTAACTCCAAATCATGAGTTGGGTAATTCCTTTCATGCGGCTTCAGTTGTCGACTTGCATATGCAACAACTTTATCCTTCTGCATCAGCACTGCTCCAAGTCCAGTACCACATGCGTCGGTGTAAACCACCATCTCATCATTCCCACTTGGAATAGTCAAAACAGGAGCACTCGTCAGTCTATCTTTCAGGATTCCGAAGGCTTGCTCACACTTAGCATTCCAACTGAACACTTGGTTCTTCTTCGTCAATCCTGTTAACGGTGCAGCTATCTTGGAGAAGTCTTTGATAAACCGTCGATAATATCCTGCTAATCCAAGAAAACTTCTCACGTCTGATGCATTCTTAGGTCTAACCCAATCCTGGATTGCTGCCACCTTAGCGGGATCAACCACTATTCCATTTCCAGAAATCACATGGCCTAAGAACCTCACTTCACTCTTCCAGAAGTGACACTTCGAAAACTTAGCCTTCAACTGATGTTTCCGCAAGATTTCCAAAACAATACGCAAGTGCGTCTTGTGCTCTTCTTCCGTTCTGGAATAAATCAGAATATCATCCACGAACACAAGTACAAACTTGTTCAACTGATCTCTGAACACTCTATTCATAAGATCCACAAAATATGCTGGCGCGTTAGTCAATCCAAACGGCATTACCAGCCACTCAAAGAAACCAGATGGTGTCCGAAAAGCAGTCTTCGGCACACTATCCTTAGCTACTCTTAACTGGTGAAATCCCGTTGCCAAATCCATCTGAGAAAACACCTTAGCTTCGTGAAGCTGATCAAACAAGTCATCTATTCTCGGCAATGGATACTTGTTCTTCTTAGTCACCTTATTCAGCTCACGATAATCCACACACAATCTCAACGATCCATCTGCCTTGGTTGCAAACACAACTGGTGCACCCCACTCGGACACACTACGCCGAATGAATCCTTTCTGTAAAAGGTTATCAACTTGCACCCTCAACTCTTGCTGTTCCCTAGACGCCATCCGCCTAAGAGGCATCACAACAGGTCTGGCTCCTTCAACTAGATCTATACGAAACTCGATCTCTCTATGCGGCGGCAACCCTTTGACTTCGTCAAAGACATCCTCGAATCCATTTGCGATCGGCACTGATGACAGTCCATCCCGTGGAACAACTAGCGAATACATGAAGCTCATGAAGACGCCTTCTTCATGCTTACATCGTATCACAATCTTTCGCCCCTCCACATTCTCGACTGTCACTTCCAGCCTCTCACAATCAACCTTAGCCGCATACTTCCTAAGCCAGTCCATACCCAAAATAATTCCGAACCCCGCAAAGTTCAGAACAAAACAATCACAAACAAAAGAGCAACCATGACTCGACACAATCAGACCACGGCATAACATACACAAACAAGACGAACCCCCAACTGGATTAGTCACAACCAATGGCCTATCAACAATATCCGGCTTCAAATCTAACCGGCCTACTAGTTCATTACAAACAAATGAATGCGACGCTCCAGTATCAAACAGAACTCTAACTGGAACACCACACAGGAAAAGAGTACCTTGAACAACCACACTCTTTCCCTTCTCTTCAGCAGCAGGAGCTTTCGAAGACGACGGAACAGCTCCCAAAGCATAAGCTTGCACAATCTGCCTGTCCTTCCTCGGTTCTGGACAATTCTTCCTGAAATGCCCCGGCTTGTCACAGTTGTGACACTTCATCGGCACCTTAGGATTCTTACAATCCTTCGAGAAATGGCCCTTCTGCTGACAATTGTAGCAAGTCACCTCGCCTTTCGGCTTCTTCTGGCCATCCTTACCCTTCTGCTGCTGCTGCTTCCTCTTCTTGTTTCCACCCTGCTGGGGTTTAGACTCTTCCCTAGTCACAGCAACAACAGATCCTTCCTTAGGAAACAGACTCTCATGCCTAAGAGCTTTCTCCACAAGCTTCTCAAATGAATCGTCCAAATGATCCACCAACTGTCTCCCAAGATAACTATCCAAGCCGGTCACAAACTTCTCATTCTTCTGATAAGCAGATTCAATATATGACCGGGCATACTTGGACAAAGCCTCAAACTCAGAAACATACTCAAGAACAGATCTCCCACCCTGCTTGAGCTCCACGAACTTCTTGAACAGAACAGACTTCTGAGCTGTGGAAATGAACTTAGCTTCAAATCTGACTTGGAATTGCTCCCAAGTAATCTCTTCTTCCGGAGTAGTGATGGTAATAGAGTTCCACCAATCAGAGGCTCTCCCTTGAAGCTGCCTTGATGCCAACTTCCTCTTAGTTGCATCATCAATTCCCAAATCACCAAAGATCCTTCTACAAGCATCTATCCATCTCTGGACTTCGATAGTTGATTCTGTTCCTAAGAAAACCTTCCCTCCAAGAGCAGTATAATCCTTGCACAGCTTAGCAAAATCCACTGGTTTCGGAGTTTGGACTTGAACTCCAACATCAACTGCTGCCCCCGGAACTGGTATCCTTCTCATGATCGAAGTCATCATAGCTTCGAACATGGCTGCATAATCAGCAGTCTCTTCAGTAGCGCGGCCTTCCCTAGCAGCTGGTCTCCCTCTTCGACTCATTCTCAATATCTATAAAAAGGAATGATTAGAACATCTAGAGAAACAACTGCATAAAGGACTCAAACTCTACTAAGCTACTATATTATATATAGTATTCATCCATCAAAATACAATTACGTCTCTCATACGTAGTTACGACGGCGAGCGTTGGGTAAAATCGATTAACCAATGCTCTGATACCAAATGTGACGACCGCCCATGACCCCTGCACCGAATCTAGAGAAAGAGCGCTGTAAAGTGTGCCAGGCGACCATGGACGATTGTCAAGGTAAGATTTAAAACAACAGAATCTATCGTATCACTCACAGCGCATGGACAAAATACAATAGAACATATGTACAGTGAAGCTTTACAGAACAAAATGACATCATATAAAACTCTATAATAGTTGAATACAAGGATCCACATAGTCAATACATCCAGCCTCACTACATATCTCTCAGAGAATACAAAACAGCGGAATATCCAGTACATATAATAAGAAGATAATATGCAACCCTCTAGCTCGTCTTCGATATCAGCATCGTGAGAAGAGAACAGCACCTGTCACCTGCTACCTAGTCTGCCCGTCCCAAAATGGACGAACAGCCCAAGGCAATAAGAATTAAAACATAAAGCCTTGAGTCAGACAACAGTCTTAGTGAGCAATAAATTAACTAACAACATACCAAAAGAGCATAAAGGAAAAGGAATAGGAATACAACCCTCCCACTCCAACCTCATTCTACAGTGATAGCCCCCAGACACACACTAAGCAGAAGCAAACATAGCAGAGCATACAATTTAAAGTAAAGCTACTATCACTCGAGTCAAGGGCGATGTTTTCCAAGTACCAAGGCCTAAATCAGATAAGCACCCAGAAAATACCGCTCTTGAGTCCGAATGACGATACAACCAAACATCCATGACTCTGGCTATCACTGTTATCGTTGCTTCGATATCACCGTTAATTGAATGACCGGCACATTCTTTCAGCCGTCCGTCAAGGCTAATGGAAACCCCGGTTCTAGACATAACCCCCGCACGTCGTCACAGCCCGTGCCTAGAACTATCGAATCTGCCCAGAGTACTCGACCATCAACAGTTGGCCGTTGGGACTATCGAATCTGCCCAATCGTACTCTTGCTTAGAGCATGCTAGAACCTTCAACAACGATGCTATCCAAGCCTCCTAGTCATCCTCCTCGACGACTATTCTCAAATCCATTCATTATCCTCTACTCGAATCATATCACCGAGTTATCAACATGCTTGGAATGATCCCGTCTGGATTAGACCAAGTCTTCATCACATGATTGCCTCGCTTCATTACATCCTCGCAAAGCCTCATCTCATCATCACATCATCAAATCTATGCATAAGAGCTTCATCATCCCGCTACATATGCCACGAGCAGCTTTTCCAATTCAAGAGCCTTTCCCTTAGCTTTTGAATCACCTTCGGTCTAAATCTAATCATCAATCATCTAGTTCATAACAATCAATCAAATCAAACATCAATCCAAGCAATCAAGCATTCAAAAAA
The DNA here is from genome assembly GCA_030737815.1 of Allium fistulosum. Classification (NCBI taxonomy): domain Eukaryota; kingdom Viridiplantae; phylum Streptophyta; class Magnoliopsida; order Asparagales; family Amaryllidaceae; genus Allium; species Allium fistulosum. The sequence goes on from CM060908.1 coordinate 425,202,819, forward strand.
AAATGATCTAAGTAGACAATTATAACAATAATGGCATTTTCGTAATTAAAGAGTTGAAAGTCCAATAAGCATGAAAACATGGATTATATCTCTACCAACTTGATGAATGAACTTGCATAGGTTAACATATGATAAAATGGATGTAACATCATCATGAACAATGGATCTATATGGATCTACACTTAGGATGAAGAAAATGCATGGAGGTCACTATTTTAACACCAAATCGAGCCAACAATCCGATATACTCCTTTGGATCCGTGTGAGAGATAATCACCACTCACCAAATCACCTAAACAAACCCAAATCAATACGCTTCAGATCTGGACAGCGAAGGATCAAGCTTGATCTATCACAAATCCGCTTCAAATGAAGAAATCTCTCTTGAAAAGATGAAGATCTTCAATCTAAGCTCTTGAATCTTCAATCTTGATCTTCGATTTGGATGGATGGAAGCACTAGATTAGAGTGGAGAAAAGAAGTGAAGAAGTGTAGAAGTCGAGCTCTCAAAATGGCAGCACTTCGTCGCTTCAAAATCCGGATCCCAAAAATGAAGCCAACCCCCTCCTATTTATAGCAGAAATCCTTAACTCGGCTGCCTTCTTAAGTCGCTGCCGACTTAACACCATGCCGACCTACGACCTAAAGCTTTGCCGACCTAACGAAGTCTCAGACTCATCATACAGCCTAAAAACCCAAGTCCTAACGACCTACAACAATGCGCATCTGCGACTTAACACATAGGCGCGACTTAACTTAGGTCGTTGCCGACCTAAGTGCCTTGCCGACCTATGACATACGAAGGAATACAACTACGACTTAACTCGTAACTGGGTTACGACTTAACACAGGAGGCGACCTACCGACTCAATTACTCTGCCGACCTATCCTTAACTCGCTTATAAGTCGGTACTCCTATGGGTCGGTCATCCCACTAACTCGCTTACCCCGGTAAACCGCTAACTACAATAAGTCGGAGAAACTCTTAGGTCGTCTAAATCTTAGGTCGGTCCATCCTATGAGTCGTTAACTCGGTACAACCTTTAAGTCGCCCCAAACTGTCAACCGACCTAAACCACTCCCCTATCTACCTTAAGTCGTCACCGACCTACACCTTAGTCATTAACTCGCCCAGACTAGTTGCTTAACTCGTCCAAAACTCCTAAGTCGGCTACGACTTAGGACTTAAGCAAAATTCTGCCAAAACCTGAAATGACTTAACAACAATACAACCAAAGGTCAATCATTTTAGAATGCTTTGATCTGTAAAAATACGGGTCGTTACATTCCTTTTGTTTTTGTTTCCTACAACACAATGGTTATTTATGCCATCCGCTTCTCGAGCGGGTATTTAAATCCAAACAAACAACCCAAAAACAATATAAACTATCATCCAAGCATTCAACAATAATCTATAGCAACACATATATCATATAATTTATTTAAAGGTGGGTAAACTCAAAGAAATTCCAACAGACGCTTTCGTGTTTTGGTTTGGTCTAAAATCGAACAACGTCCGATTGTAGCCCAAAATTCAACTATCTCCAAATCCAACGAAATTAGTTCCAATGCATAGCTAACATTCCTACAAGTCCAATGCAACTAACCGCATCCAAAGCCGACCTCGTATGCAATGGTTATCGGATTTATAAGATTTGGGATTAAATATTATAATTAAACTAACTAATCACTTAATTAATTTAATTACCCAATGTTTATACTTCTTCCCCAAAATAAACTCGTGTACACTGATACCCACTGATACACCTTGCCACAACCTTCCACCACCAATTCCTCCATGCACATTCAACGTTTCATTACACCGTCTTCGCCAACGCGCCACACATCACCTCCTCTACGCGACCATCACCACAGTCTGAAGCTCAATCGAACGCAGTAAAAATCAACCGAGGCAATCCTCCATTCGACTACATCAGGTCGAGACCCCCAAACAACCACCGTGTAACATCCCCTACTTGGAGGCCCAAGACTAACGACTACGGATGCTGCAGTCATCCATAGTTATTAGTCCTCGGTGACCAAATATATTAATGTTAAATACATTGATATAACAAAAACACATGGATATGGAAAAAAATTCAAATCATTAAACAACTTTCACATTCCATTTCAAATCCTTTCTAATTCATTACATAATCCCAATACGAGAACCACATTCAGAGAAAATATAATTATTACAACATACGCCAAGAGCGACATATGAAGATGCCCCTTTGGATGATCAAAGTATATATAACTAGGCAACTAAACAACTTTGCCTTTGCAACAAAACACAGCGGAATCAAAATAGAAAAGAACTCTAAATAGCTATCATGCCTCCTGCACCTCTCCAGAAGCTTATTCGTCTAATGAGGTACCTGAAAACCTCAACTCTCAAACTACTCAAAGTTAGTTGAGCACCCGAGAGTTTAAGGGGAAAACATAAACTTCGAGTCAAACATAAATCCTGGTATGAATCATAATCCACCATCTCAAACCATTTAGATATCTAGTGAGACCATGCCACTTAGCGAAATGGGTTTTCCCCTCACTAGTACCTTATCCAAAACTTTATAAAACCATATATTGTGCTTTTGCATCCACAATGGTTAAAACATAACAATTAAAAACATTATGATGATATGCAAATAAGTAAATAAATTCTGGATTACCCATCCCCATTCATTTTGGCTATCTGTCTCAGTTATAGTTTCTAGGATCACTATTAAACTATTAGTTTTCATGGGCTGACTAATAACCTGTTTATAACTTATGGACTCCCTGTCTGGTTTCATAGTTTTCATGGGATAACTAAGAACCTATTAGCCCCTTAATAACTTCCTTATTCATGGGTTCTCCCTGAACTTATTGGTATCTCCAATAACTTCCCAAATATCCTAGTTTCCATGGGTTGATTAGGAACCTATTGACTTCTATCAATAACTTAATCCGGATATAGTTTTCATGGGTTCAGTACAACCCTTTTAGTCCTTGCCAATAACTCTTTCTAATCATAGTTTTCATGTGTTTACAATGAACCTATTGGCCCCTGCCAATAACTTTTCCTAAACATAGTTTTTATGGGTTCACTATGAACCTGTCTATCTGACAACTCCTTTAATCAGTATTTAGACATCCTATATGCTGGTCTACCTGACCTTCTTGATACAATTCTACTCATATAGGAGTTAGCTTAATTTATATTCACTACTAGGTCAACCTAGCTGGTTATTCTGCCTTTTCTCCCCAAAATACAATTATGAGTCCATTTTAAAGTGAATATGTATATTAAAAGAAGCAAGCATAATAACATAATAATCACCTACATCTATGGTTTAATATCCTTGAAATCATTTTCATATAAAACATGGTTAACCCCTTTAACCTATTATTTTATCAAGGAAAGCTTCTTCAAAAACTTCATACATACAAGCCATTTTAAAACTCCTTTATTATGCCATGGTTTTTTCCTTTAAAAATGAGATAGGGTTCTTTGTTTTGAAAACTAAGGCTTTCGAAACCTTAAACTTTTACTTTCGAAACCATTGGATACCCTCCTTCGAAAGCATTCAAATCTTCTTTTCAAAACACTAGCATACGCCTTTCAAAATACTTTAAATCATTACTTTCAAAACCATCAAAACGTATCTTTCGAAAGCATTAAAGCATTACTTATTAACTCTTAGAAGCATAGCTTCGAAACCATTAAAAGTACCCCTTTTGAAACCATTGGGTTTATTCTAAAAATATCTTTTGGGTCAAAGTGAATATAAACGAAAGTACCCCTTTCAATATCATTAATCTTTAAATAAAAATGATTGGGGAAAATCTGGTGGCTTTGTAACCATCCTTTTAAAAGAATTTATCATTTAAGTAAAACATTTGAAGGGTAGCTTCGAAACCCCTTTCGAAGCCATTGCCTTCGAAACCATTAAACCCTTTCGAAAGCTTTAGGAAGTGGCTTAGTACATTTATAAAACAAAAGCTACCTTTCGAACCGATTGGTGACTTTAGTCCATTCGAAAGGCATAGGGTCGGCAGTAGGGTTTCGACTGGGTTCAATTTACCCTTTCGAAAACATTGATTAAAAACAATGTAACTCATTTGAGAGCTACACTTTAAACAAAAAGGCGGCAACCCCCTTTGAAAGCTATTTAAAAGACCCTTTCGAAATCATGAGTTTCGACTCCTTCGAAAGCATTCATTAAAACAAGGCAAGCACATTTCTTTGGATAATGAAACAAAGACTTTCGAAAGCTAACTAGTTATGACCCCTTCGAAAGCATGGTTTCGACACCATACTTGCCGCCTTTTCTTCCAATCCACTATGTACCAACGCATTGATACCTTGTGTATTGGTTTTGACTTATTGGGTTTTGGCTTGTTTAAGGCGGAAGTATAGGGTCGAAAGGTACTACTGGAAGAGGCAAAAAATAATTTTTGGGTAAAAACTGTTTTAATGCCTTTTAAAGTAAATGCCTTTTAACTAACCTGCCTATTTGTAAACATTTAATTGGTCGCCATAAACTTTTCAAATTCTTTCTTAAAATAAAACTACCGCATAATTTCAGATCTAAACAAAAATTAATTTAACAAATAAGCCTTTCCATTAAGCAAAACATTAAATAATTTAAGTCCTCATTCCAAAATAATTTAATTTCCATAGTAAATCACTTAGGAAAAATCCCCAAAAATCATATAAATTAACTTTTAATATGATATCTAACATATATAAATTTCAAACCCAAATTCTTCATATAATTTCTGAAATCGATTTATAAACCCAACTGTTCATATTTTCCTTTGAAAATTTATAATAAACTTTCTATAGCTTGAAAAATTATAAAAATTAAAACCCAACTCCAAAATAACGTTTTACATAAGATATAAATTCCTCATGGCATTTGAAATCCAAAATAAACGATTTTAGCCTTAAAACCATATAAAACACTTATCAAACAATCTTATTTGAATCAAACATATCATAAAATCCAAGCACGTCATCATCTACAATTATCATATTGGATTTAAAATTAAACCCGAAAATCAAATGATCATAAAAATAAAATAGAGATGGTTTTGATTATTATTCACCTTGATTAGGATAAGGAATTTGAGATTTGACCCTTGATTAATTCCCTTAGCTTGATTCCATAGCGTTAATTTGAATTTTCCCCTTTTCTTCCCTAAGTAATGGCTGGCTTTGCTTTTCTTTTTGTTTACGTTTTGCGTTTTGTAAAAATGAACGGGTATGGAAAAGGAAACGAGATTTTAAGGTAATGGAATAATGGTACGCAATTCCTAATATGCCCTTGCGTTAATTAATTAACATATAAAACCATTCATAAGCCCATTTATTTAATTAAGCTCGGCCGCTAAATAAATTTCCAAACCTAAATCCCCTTATCACTCTAATATTTACATTGTTCTATTTAATTGATCTAATTAAATCTCCTGAATAATATTATTAAAAATTAGGGGTGTTACACACCGCACGCCTCCAAATCACGGCCACCGAGGCTCTAACACACTAGAACTCAATGCAACCCTTAGTGAAGCTCAACATGGCCTACAACTCACCCAAACTAAAACCCTAGGACGACTGTAGAAAAATCGATCATCCTATATGTAACGACCCACCTTTTTGGATAGTTTAAATCGACAATAAACCACACATGTCAAACTCAAACCATTCAAAAGGGAGGATTGTTATGGGTAAATAAGAAAAAAACAGAGAGAGAAAGAAAAACAAATACAGAATCTCACAGCGGAATGACAAAATATAATAATCAAATAAACAGTTTATGAAGCTATTTACAAATAGCATTTGATTATATTTTTACAATACAAATCAGAGTTACATACAACAGGAATAAATAAATAAATGCAGCGGAACAACGTGATGCAGTGGACATAATATAATAAATAATCATAGTACTAAATCTTCATCTTAGTCCTCCAAAAGCAGTCTTTGATACACTGAAAAGCTCAAACTGGCCCGAGCGAATTGAAAAGACAAAACACTCGAGTCAGAACTAAAAGATCTTATGTAAGTTAAATCAACTGTAAATAAATATGAATGTAACAGCGTCAGAGACGTTTACGGGGTTTGACATCTCCAATCCAGTGTCTAACGTGAGTGCAATAACTTAAGAGATGTTAGGGATTACATCTCCTAAGGATCCGTTAAACTATCTAAATACATAGTACAATACGCTAGTATAATAGTGTCTATAGTAAAGTAAAGTATTAAAATAGCATTAAAGCGTTACCCATATCCCCCTTAACACATTTTATATATTCACGTAGTCTATACAGTATCGTAAGTTCCACCAAACTGGTGGTTTACCCCAAGGGCACTCCATAGGTACGGTACAAAACAAACTCGTAGAAGGTGCGATAAGGCATGTGACAAGGCACGCGAGGCAATGTCTAGGGTAGGATACTACCGTTTTGCGGATCCGGACTGGTGGTAAAGCATAGCAGCTACTATCGCCCACCTCGGAACACACTCCCAAAATCAAATCGAGGGGTGGCCACCAAATCAATCACAAAGTCATAATATGGTATCGAAGAAATGTGTCTGATCGAAGGTGCGACCTCACTTGGCCCGGCATGGCTCCTGTTTTAACCACATCAAGCTGACTCATGGGAGTCAGGGCTACGTTAATACCTCATACAGAATCGTTCGCCAAACCATCGTACTTCCTTCTGGAATATACACCACGTACACAGTTGTTACAGTGATTTTCGGTATTGGCAGAGAGTATGACAATATCTGATCCTGGTCTCTTTAACAACCAAACGCTTATTTCACGCCGGATGATTATTTTACATTTCCAAAACCAATTCATAATTGATATCAAATATCATATTCAATTCAAACCATATCGCTTTCGAAATCATATCCACTTTCAAAATCATATTTACTTTTGAAATTATCGATAAGATAGGTTAATTAAATACTCATTCCAAAATCATCATATTTATTCAAATATGTCATTTCACAAAACGGTATTAATTTCAAATCCTAACTTAGGTTATATCATCATCAAGGATTTAAATATAAATGCTTTACTTTACATAGTCGGAAATTTTAGAAAATAGTTTAGATGGTCATAAATAGTTTTAATAGTTTTAAAAATAGTTTAAAATAGTTAAAATACTCTAAAATAGTTTAAATGATTTAAAATAGTTTAAAATAGATTAAAATAGTTTAAAATAGATTAAAATAGTTTAAATAATTAAAATAGTTTAAAATATTTTAAATAATTTAAATAGTTTAAATAGATTTAAAATAGATTAAATTAGATTTAAAATGATTTAAATAGATTTAAAATAGATTAAATAGATTAAAATTAGATTAAAATGGGTCAATTACTTTAAAATAGGTTAAAATAGATTAAATTGGATTAATAGATAAAATAGATTAAAATAAGTTAAAATAGTTTAAATTGATTAAAATAGATTAAAATAGTTTAAAATAGATTAAACTAGTTTAATAGTTCGAAAATCTTAATAATCAGAATTTAAAATAATATATTTTTAAAACAGTTTATATTAAAATAATAAATTTGAAATTAATATCAAATTATACTATTTCTTTCTTTCAACTCATCTGACCATGTCCAGCTTTCAAATCAACAACTAAATTTTGTCTTTCAATTCAAATTCTCATTTAAAACCATTTAATAAATATTGATTTCAAAACCATGTTCGAACAATAAATCCAAACTATTTCCAATTTAGTAGATTTCAAAGCTTAAAAATTCAAATATTTCAATAATTCAATTTCAATAAATTTCATTTATACTTCAAATCCAACTTCAAAATTTCAATTTAAATTCTTTAACTAATTCATTTAAACCAATTCCAGTTTCAACATTAAATCTTGGATTTTTGAAAATAATTCAGTTTATATAAATCCAAATTTTTATTTCAAAATATCATTTAACTGGATTCAAAAAATTAAGGTTTTAAAATCATTTAATTTAACCAATCCGGTGTCCGTATATAATTTCTACCCTATGGTCAAGTGATACGGATATTTACCATTTCAATCTGCAAATATTTTATATTTACGGATATATATCATTTCAACCCGCAATCCTGAATAAAATTCAAAATCCATGGGTTTATCATTTCAACCCATAACGATTATTTCCTAATCTATAGATCGTTCGGGTATATATGATTTCAACCCATAGAGAATTTAAGGGAACTTGCAGTGTTATAACAATATAAATATAACATCCAGTCATCCAATATCAACAATCAAACATCCATCACAATCACCATTCAAATCAACAAATAGATAACAACAATTGACCGATTATCAGTAACAGATATTAACAGACAATTTAAAATTCAATATTAAATTAAATGGCGATTAAATTCAGTAAAAGTCAGATTTAACTGGAATGACAATTTAAATATATCAAACATAAACCAATAAATTTCTAATCACATCATAAATTCAATTTAACTAACATAAGATAATTTAGTAGTTGTGAGTGGGTTAAAACACTCACCTTCGATTTGTCGTCGATTTAAAATCCAAAATCAGCCCAAAAATTTAAAATTCTCAAAATGTAGCCAAACCAATTCCTAAATGTCTGGAATTTCGATACGATCGCAACGGAGAAAACCATGCGTGAATCCGAGCTCGTATGCAAAAGTTATTAACGTTAGAAGATTGGAAAATTTCGACTTCAGGTCGCCGCCTCAATTTTACCCGGTGCTTGCTCTGAGTTTTTGCCAAAATGACCCGAGACCCGAGTCATTTGGCTCCTGACCCAAATTCGCTGTAGGGTTTTCACCTCTGGGACTCGTAGCGCGACCAGATCCACCTTGTTTGGCATGGAACTCTCTATGACCCGAAGTCGCTGCAAGGTTTTCACCTCTGGAACCCGAAGCGAACCTCTTCCTGACTCGAAGTAAACCTGGAACAGTCATTCTTTTTTTTTGAAATTAAGTTTTGGAATTTTGGAAATTAGGTTTGATGTTCTGATATTTGAGAAGGAGGAAGAAGATGTACGTACAAAAAAAACTAAAATGAGAAACAACTAGGATTTATAACAGCATATATATAGGCAGGGTTGGATCGAAACGATAATAACGACCCGAAAAGTCCGTTTCGTTCCGAAACGAAAATGGGTCATCCAATACATCAAAATATAGGTTTTCGATATTTTTAAACTCAATGGAACAAGTTTCAAGTCCTATTTCCATTGTATACAAAAGTTATCTTTTAAAATCGGCTTATTTAAATTGATTTCATTAAATTTATTTCAACGCATTTCGAGCCCGCACGATCAAACGACAAGTCCGATCGCTACGAAACTTGAAATCCTACAATAATTCGCTGTTGTGGATCCGATGAAATAGGTTTCGTCGAAATCAGAGACAGTGGCCAAAATGGCTATTTTCACGTTAATTAAATAAATTATTATAAATTAAATTTATCACTTTTCAAATTCAAATTTTTATCACTTTTAATTAACTAGTAATTATAATCTTTTAAAACATGTTAAATTCAACTATTAATATTGTGCTAATTACAGCGTTCCAATTCCAATTGTAATAATTCATTAATTATAATTTAAAACCCAATAAATTGATTCATTTTGATTTCAATCTTTTTATTCAATCAATCATTACTTCGTGGACATAGTTAACATTGGTTTTACATTTATTACATCAATATTCTACAATTTTCATCTTAATTCATATTAATGCAATATTTACTTACATTTATTGCAATTGATTTACAGTTAAGTTTCAACAGATTACATAATGCGACGATAATTAAACCATTGTTATAACTTACAATTTCAAACACAATTCTATGTTAACTGTTAACAAACAAAACTAATAAATTCACATACGGATTATTTATTCTATTTTAATCAATTCCACTTAATTACATACAATTTCACCTTTTAATACAACATTTGGTTTATTTACCATTTGCACTTTACGACCAATTATAACTTTCCAATCATTCCAATTAATTGAGATTGCATTAAAATAGTTATCAATTGCCTTAAATTAACATTATTAACATTACATTCTAGTTATTTTTCTTATTAATAAATCACAAATTTTTATTTCTTCCAATATTAACAGCAACATCTTATTAAATTAAATATTATTTTTCTTTTCATCCAAAATTATGGGTCGTTACACTATATCATGACCGCACGCCACAAGATCTACACCAGATCGAAGCCTATGCGCATACAAGTTGAATAAATCTAGTTTGGGGATTTTTAAGGGAGTGTGGATTTTGATTTTGGATTTTGAATGATCGAGCATTTTTCTTCTTCTTGTTTTGGTTTATTGGAGATGATATTTAAAAAGGAGAGGGAAGGAAAAGAAAATACAAGGGAATGAAAAATGTGCAAGTGTTGACATTTGCATATGTATAAAAATCATTTCCATTACTTCTAACTAATGCTAAACAATATTCTCAAGTTTACCAAAAAAAATTAAGCAACCCATTATATCACTCTTCAAGTCATGTTTAAAATTTTGAATTTGATATAAAAAAGATTTTGAAAGGAAATATTTATGGTACTCCGCTACATAATATTTTATTCACATGCGAACCACGAACGACATAAATAAAAATACGATTGTGCACTAAAAAATGACATGATCCAAAAACAACAATAAAGTACACATGTTATTTTATTCTATGAATTTTCAAAAATACTATCGTTTGCCATAAAATATGTCAAACGAAAATTTATATCCAAATGAAAAATTATGAAAAAATCCAATAAATTCATTTAAAAATTACGTCAATAAAAACCAAGTCGTTTTAATAACAGTTGATTTTCTTATTATCTATTCAAGCTATTTATTATTGTAAATTATTTACAAAATGGATTCTCCATTATTATTTATTAATTAAAAGGAGTTCAATAAGACAATTATACCCGTTTAATTAATATTTAATCCAAAATTAAAATATTTAAATAATCCTTATATTTGAATATAAGTTATTAAACTTTAAAAACCAAATATTTAAATATTTAAAATTAATTAAATATTCAAAATCAGAACGATAAAATTCTGAGATGTTACATTCTTACTCATCTGTTTTTTTAAAGCATCTTCTTTCTCTTCTCCATCTTCTTATAATATTCTTCTTCAAACTGGAACTTGATTGTGTAGACCAGCAACTACAGGACCCCTTTAAACCAATAGGGCTCCAATCCTCTTATTCCTGGCACCGGGTGTTCATAGAAGACTGAACACTCAGTGTGAAGTAGATGGTATGTATGGAGTCTCAAGCTCATAAGAAGGTGAGATGTATGACATTCTGGCTTTAGGAGAGATTTGAGGTTGTGCAACATACGTCGAAGAACATCATTTTCAACTCTCTTAGGGATATCTGCATAGATCACGAATAAGGTAGAAGTTCGAATTGGAAAAAAGATTAATAGTAGGAAACCGAAAATGTGATGTAGAAGACTTACATCTGGAATGCCACCATTAGGCAAATCCAGTTGGGAAAAGAGAAAGAAATATTTATCTTTAAATTCACTTCATTTGTTGTGTAGGTCAACAACAACACGATAAAAGTGGTGTACCTTGAGGAAAACATATGCAGTGTCGAGAGACCTTCATTTCAGGTTGTATAGGTATCTATCTCAGCCAACCTAGTCTCTAATCTGAATGGATAAACCAAAAGCATGTATAAGCTTCGTAAGACTGCATATGTATTTAGATGTAGTTGGGATAGAGTAATTCAGAGCTATTAAAGGACTTGACATATAGCTAAATTGAAAGGCGGAATCACACTAGAGAGGCACATGAATCTATTACAAGTAGTATAGCCAACTAGCGGATTGTGCGCCCACTCAAATAGTTGTGGTATCCTAACTCATCTTCAGAATGTTGTATTTCTTGCAAATTCTATGGAGATATCTAATGGTAAGACAGGGTGGAGGAGAATCGGTTGGGTTATCAAGAGTGAGTACTCCACCCAGAGCAACATCTAAAGCTACATTTGTAGGCGTGTCTTTTATGATCATCAATGAAACTACGACTGTGGGTTCTCTACAAACATCAGACGGCCCGACAACAACAGTTGAGGAATTCCCAACGCATGAGAATACCACCTTTAGAGCCAATAAAGTCTAGGGATTCCCAACCCGAAAGGAAAGATCCACCGAAAGATCATATCAAAAACTAAAAGGTGTAGCAGTTTTTGATTCTTGGATAAAAATCACATTTTTATAGGGGTTTAATAAAATGATGGATCAAGTCACATTTATCTTTATCTTTGAAACCCCCAACATTCCAAGAGAAAATCTTCATTTAGAAGTTGGTACATGCTCATTTTCAATGGATTTAATAGTGTTAATATCAATACAGGCTAGATTAATACCAAACTTATTAGTAACATATAAAAGAGCAGGACTAATAGATTTAAGAAGACATGAGATTAGAACAAACTTTCCAATAGATGGATGTTGTTATGCGAAAGCAAATGTCCACTCCTTGTTGTTAATGGAGCGATCGCGACTGTAGGAGCTAGTGGCGGTGAAGCATACATTTAGTCCAAATTGTTGTTGATGGGTTAGTTCTACTGAGCTTGCACATCTCTGATGGAGCCCGGGCCAAGAGATATCTAGTAGTGCAAATCCATGTCTTGTTCAAGGAATCTTTGTTCAACATCTAAGTGGAGTGGGGGTTGTTCAACCTCTAGATCAATTAAGGTGTGAATACCTCATATATTGATTTTGATGACAACAACCATATAAATATAAATATTAATGTTTTGTTAAGTTGTATAGTATATATTATAGAATATTACATAAATACAAAATGATTAAACTTGAAGACTAATCAGTATAGAGACCAAGAATGAAGATTTAGAGATGATGATCAAGACTCGTGAGTTTAGAGACAGAAGACATGAAAAGTTCAATACTTTAGTATGAGTCATTATAACAAATTGTTAAAGTCCTTGATAACATATTCTGATCTTTATCACAAATTTTAGATCTTTGATATTTTAATCAAAATAAATTGTTATAAAATTCAAGATATAATTTTACAAATATTCTATAAAAGTTTGTATGTATTCAAAGTATTTAAAAATTATGTTTAAAATTATTTTACAAAAATATAGAAGTTTGAAAACAATTTAAAAAAAAATCATTTTTCAAAACTGATAAGAGTATGTCGACATACCCCTCCTAGATATGTCGACATAGTGACCGTTGGTTGCTTTTTTAATTTTTTAAAAGAAGTGACTTTTCGATGCACCTCTTTATGAATGTATACTTCTATACTTCTGTTCATTCACTATATAAAGAGGAGTGCAAACAAAATTTTCAACTAATTTTCTCACTTTCTTCTTACTCCTTACTCCCTTGTTCTATTTCATGAAATCTACTTTCTATATTTTGGACATGTTTTCTCTACAAACTCAAAGATCAAACCGCTATCAGAAGGGCTATAAGATATCTTGTATCCTAAGTACAACCGTTTATATTTGGAAATCAACAACTCTACTCTTATTTGTTTGGGTGTGCATGTTGCCAATTTAATTCAAGTAGGTGTCCTTAGTAGCCTGTCTATATCTAGTGAGTGATCTTGTTTCTCGGTAAATCAAGAGAGTTTACCCCGAACTCGTGAGACATGAGGGTGTATCTTGTAGCATTGAAATCGAGACTGTATTCTAGTTTGCTTGCTACCTGGTTAAAGTAGGCGATTGAAAAGAAATCTGTACAAGAAAATGTATGGGACTGGTTGTAGGTGAAATCTAAACCAGCATATAATCTCTGGTTCATCTCTCTAGCTCGTTACTTCACTTTTACTGCATTTATTTATATCTGTGATTGTTTGTTAGTATATATATTTATGATTGATTATCTACTTTTGATTCAAATCTTGAAATAAATTAAAAAGTTCCATAAAAGTTATAAAACACTATTTATCCCCCCTCTAGTGTTAAATTAGCCTTAAGACCCATTCACATAAATACCACACCATTTCTCATATTTGATATCAGAGCATTAGGTTTTCAAAAACTCATCATTTTTGAAAATTATAAATGGCTAGTGTTAGCGCCAAAATTGGTCACTAACCCCCAAATCCAGATGAAAGCACCAAATACCAATCACAGCTCAGAGATAGAATGTATGTAGAGAGCAATAATGTGAAGAACAGTTAAAACTGAAATGAAAGCAGTAAAGAACAACAGATTTTATAGTGGTTCGGCTAACTCCGGCCTATGTCCACTCCAGAAGTTTGCTTTTTATTGCTGTAATAATCGATTACAGTTACAAAATGGCAGAGTTGCCTTCGCCTTAGAAAAGAGAAAGTAAGAGAGTGGAAAGAAGATCCCCTTTTACTGTGCCCCTGCCTCTCTATTTATAGACAAAGATGGGTTGGACTTCCCTGGTGGGCCTGGTAGCCGAGTACCTCAGCCCAAATGGAGTGGTCTCTATATGCCGAACCATAGATGCCGAACGCTGAATGCCGAACAAGGTGTGAATGCCGAACGATCTCCTCATGCCGAACGTTGGGAGGTGCGAGGTACCGAGGTATCGAGGTACCGAGGTGCGAGGTACCGAGGTATGGAGGTGCGAGGTACCAAGATATGGAGGTGCGAGGTACCAAGATATGGAGGTGCGAGGTACCAAGATATGGAGGTGCGAGGTATGGAGGTGCGAGGTATGGAGGTGCGAGGTATGGAGGTGTGGAGTATGAAGGTGCGAGGTATGGAGGTGCGAGGTGCAATGTCGAGCGAGGTGAGGTATGCCGAACGACCCATCCAATGCCGAACGCTCCTTGATGCCGAACGATCCATCCAATGCCGAACGTCTCCAGATGCCGAACGTTGGTTAATGCTGAGCGCTCCATCCAATGCCGAACGTCTCCAGATGCCGAACGTTGGTTAATGCCGAGCGCTCCATCCAATGCCGAACGACGAACTCTCTATGCCGAACGCTCGTCCAGTGCCGAACAAGATTTATGTCGAACACTCCATCCAATGCCGAACATCGATCTCTCTATGCCGAACGCTCGTCCAGTGCCGAACATTCCTCTATGCCGAACGATCCTTCTAATGCCGAGCACTCGTTCAGTGCCGAACGATCCCTCTATGTCGAACGACGATCTCTCTATGCCGAACAGCCTTCAACGCCGAACCATCCCAATGCCAAACGTCATCTGCCAAACTGCCTATCATCATTTTAAACCGAACCCATCATACTTTAGTCTCGATAGTTGTGAAGTTGTTTAAGTTAAATCCGTCTGTCCGCGGCCTTGCCAAAAGGCGGGTTAACAGCTAGTAATACTAGTAGTTCACTTTTTATCACTTTTGTACAAAAATAATTATGAAATTTATATGTTAATATCAAATATATTAGAAACCAATTATTCTGAAAAGTTACTTGATGTTTTAGGAAGGTATAATGTGAAATTGCAGGAATAAGTATGCTATATGGCTCATGGCGGACATACACTTGATATTCATACATCACAAATCAAGAAGAACTGTAACGACCCAGAATTTTGAACGAATTAAATTGAGAATATTTAATTAATTTTGAATATTTGAACGATAATTTAATTTGAATCCCGAATATAACTTTGAATTTGACGATTAAATTATAAAATTTAATCTATTGATAGTCGAATAAAAATTTGAATCTTCTATTTTAAGTTGAAGAAAAATATTTCGAAAGCTTTCAAAATGCGTAAAGGTAATACTGAAGATAATTAAGACTTCGGAATCGAATTTGAATAAATTTGTTCAGTTTTGAAATTATATCACTCGAACCGATATTTATAAAATAGTAAATTTTCAAACAGTCTCGGAATTCGACGAAACCAGTTCCATTGGGTCCGGAATGTTGTATTATTGCCGGATTTCAATTTTCATAATTTTCTGAGTTGATACGTGAGCACACGATATATAAACGCGTTAAAGCTTTAACGATATTCAATTTAAATTTGAAATTTAAATTTAAGTCAAATGTCTGCACGTTCTCTTCCCTTAGCTTCAGCCTGAAATCACGCGGAGATCACAAAAATAAATCGTGCGACCCATCTCCTTTCATTTCAAATACGTCCTCCTCATTCCTCTCGTTCAAAAGAAAATCAAACGAAATAAAAAAATAAAATGGCCGTCCTCTTTATTCTCTGCTCAAATCAAAATTTAAAACGTTAATGGACGCTCCTCTATAAAATCAGAAGGAAAATGGCATCCCTCTACTGAAATTCTCGATCAACCGAAATCGATTTTATGGGGAGATCGGCAGCCTAATGGCCTCGGTCGCACGCGCGATGGGCTTTGGGAGGCGTTCTAGGGTTCGCGACTTCGTTCGATCTGGCTGCATTGCGATTTGGGGATTCACGTGGGAGGCGTGTTCGCTGGAAGGATGGTCGACGACGAGTTTCGCAATGATGTGGAAGCGTGCACACACGCGCGTTAGGGAGGCGCGTTTGTCTGGGCGACGAGGTCGCGATGACGACAGCGAGTGGCGCCGCGATTTGGGGAGAAGGAGGCGACTCGAAGGCGAGGTGCGACACTGGCACTGGCAGCGGGCAGTGAGTTTCGAAGTCAAAGTCGCGAGGCGATGGAAGGGGGGAGAACTCACGGCGTGGGCTGGGTTTCCCTAATTGGTCGAGGAAGCATCTTGATGGCATTCCAACGTTCGACGACTTGGGTTCGAAATTTGGCATTAAGGTATTAACAGTTTTGTATTAATTAAAAAAAAAATATTAATATGTATATATGAAGTTTTAAACTCTTATAGGCGTACAGAGAAAAATATATTGATTACTGTAAAGTATAAAACATTATTGTTTTAATATATATATGTTTGAAGAAGTATAACTTCGAATTCAAATTGCAGTAAGGTTTAAAACAAAATTTTTATTTCAGTTTAAAAGATTCGGTATATATGTATATATATGCAGAAAAATATAAGTAAGATTTTGAAAAGTTTTAAATTCATATAAATTATCGTTTTAATATAGGTATATATATAGTTCAAGTAAGAAAGAAATAAAAATAAATCATCAGTTAAAATTTAATTATTAGATTAACATAAATTTATTTAAACGATAAATAATTGTTCGATTTTATTTCGAATATTGATAAACTGTATAAAATTGTTATACAAGGTTAAAGTCGAGAAAACAAAGAAGAATTGGATTGGATTGCAAAATAAAAAGCTAAGGTGAGATTTTTCTCACTCGATCGAAAAGTGGAATTTTCAGTTATTGATTGATTGCTGTTTGTATTAGATATTATAGGATATATCTATATATATAGCAATATATACATATTGGCATATGTATATATTGGATTGATGATTTCCCGCCTCGTATAGCGGATGAGACCATATTGCGCCGTTAGTAAGCGGATTTATAAAAACCTATATACCGCGATAATTCCGTACTGGAGCGGAATTGGTATTGTGCTAACGTCTTTGGATGCAGGGAAACAGGTTGGAGGGATCCAACTGGATTCCTCACCAGTAGTTATTTATTTACAGGATTGATGTATATTCTGTTATCATATGTTGATATATGATGTTGTTGTTGTGATTGATCAATTGATGCTGTTGCATCATCGGATTCAAATTTGGAAGTTTAAAAATAACGAATTTAATTTTAAGAAGAGATTTTAAAAGTGATTATTTGAAAGTATACGTTTTATTTGAATCTTTGAATTGGTTTACTTTAAATAAATAAATGTTATAAATTTAAAGTTATGAAAATTTTAAATTGTGAAATATAACTGAAAAGTGATTTTGAAATAAATAGCCAAGTAATTTATAAAATAGTTTAAGTTTGGATTTCTTTTGAATTACTAAAAATGATGTATATAAAGGATGTACAGAATTGATATTTATCAATTTAAAGTGTTGGAATTTTAAAACGAGTGTTTATAGGTGTTAGAGATTTATTGAATTATAAATTGTAAAGACATGAGATTTATAGAATTATAAATTGTGAAAAATATGAATTTTATAGATTTATAAAGTATGAAGTTATAAAATGGATGAAACGGTAGCATAAAAGATTTATAAGAGATTAACTTATAAATTTGATTTTTTTTCCTTTAAATGGAATATTGATCGAATTTGTAAATAAAAGGAGATTTATTAAATCGAAGTTGTTATAAAATAGAAATAGAATTTATAAACGTTGTTTTATAAATTCGAAATCAATGGGATTTGAGAAATTAAATATAGAAGATTTTTAAAGAAGATATATTCACGATTTTGGACAGTGAATATATTGTTAAGTAAAATGGATAGTTTTGGAAAAGTGGCATTGAAAATGAAGTTAAACATTTTAGAGATGTTTTTAAAATGTATTGTGAATCGAAAACATAGATTTCAACATTGTTATTGTTGAAATAGGCGTTTTCGAAAATATAAGGAAATGATTGGACTATAACACTGTTGTTATAGTAAATGATTTTCGGAAGAAAATGTTTTGATGTAGTATTGGGATTTATATATCTATCTTAATTCCGAATCCCTATACTAGTGATTTTGAGTCGTCGTAACGATGTTTTACGCAACATTCGTTTTGACTCAAATTGATGTTGTCATAGAAAATGGATTTCCTTAAAGAATGAAAAATATACTTAATTGGATTTAAGTATATCGAATATTTTCCAAGTGTTGAAAATAAATAGATTTGTGAAATACTTATTTTTAAATAAGTATGGAATTGCTTTTCCAATATGAAACGAACGTTTTGAGAATTTATCTTTTTAAAGATACATTGAAATTGAATATTTGAAACGATTGAAAATCGTATATCAGTAGATATTTTGAAAGATATAAATTCACTATGGGATTTATAAAAGAAAGCGAAGTTGTTTAAAAACAAATATTGATTTATTTTTGAAGTGCGGAAATTTGATTTGAAATTGTTTTCAAATGGTTAAGTGTGGAAATTTTATATCTAGTAAAGATATTTTTTGAAGAATAAATAATTTGGAAAATTATTTGGAATCTGATGATGTCGCGCATCTTTATTGATAGTTAAATAACCCACTATCAATAATTACCTTAAATAGGTATTTGTTGTGAATTGGATGAATTTGAATGCCACACTTATTTTTGAATAAGCGCTCACTATTCGGGTTAGCCGGGAAAGGACCATGGGGTCGTATAACCCATTCCGAATATGTGATACGTCGTTATGAATTGCATTTGAAGACCGATGTTGAAGACCGGATATTTTTGAAAACGAAAGGATTACCGTCGAGTTACTCTACATCGACTGATCTTCGATTTAGAGGTTTTATCACCCTTAGTGACGGGAAGTCCGGACGTGATTAGAAAATTATCCGGAAATGCAAGGGCTTCGTGAGAAGTGCCTTCGGTTCTGTTCGATCCCGGAACAGACTTGTATGGATTGTGTGTCTGACGTTACAATTTGAGATATAAAGCTGATTTCTTTCAAATACATTTCTGTTGGTGGCGGAGAATTTATTCTCTTAGCTTAACACCCTTCTCTGAGACGTACGAGCTCAGAGGTTATGTAGTTGAAATTTATCAGCGATATATCCCAATTTGGTAACGTGGCATACTAAGTGTTGCTGTGAAATGATCAGTGTTTGATCATTTGCGATATGATCATTTGTTTGATCTTATATCTTTGTGATCATAGGTTGATCATTTTGTTTGACCCGAAGCAGGGCTTTTTGAGAAAGCGTAGCTTTGTGGACGAGACTTCGTCGAGCCTCACACCCCGGAAATGGTCGAAACAGGAAGAATGCAGCAAGGTTCTAGGGAGTAGCGCCCCTTAGTGTATGTCATTCCTTCTGGATAAAGGTGGTATCATGGTATGGAGCCCAGATACTTAACCTCTGTGGTTACTGCATTATTATTATCTATGTGGTTTGTTGCGAATCGGGGATCCTCGGGAAGATCGGTGACGATCGGGGGATGGCATACGCGTGTCAGTAGTTACCTATTTTTGCAGAGGTAACCCGGCCTTGTGTTGGCAGAGATCCGGTTAGGTTCTCGGGTCGTCTATTCCAGGGACGTACCCAATCGTGGATAGGAAGTTCCTTAGCCTGACCATTTGTTGGAAATCCAAAGAAACAATACGTGACTTGTACGGTTTTAGTTGTATTACCTGCTATGGAATGTGGCGGTAACCTGCTATTGAACATAGTAGCTATAGTAGGCATACGATACTGGTCGTATGTTGGTTAAGATTAATATTATATTTTCGAAATGTTTTCTACACTATGCACTAATAATAATATCAAAAATGATTTGATTTTGCGTAGTAAGCATCTTTGACTATCATAAGAAGAAATCTCCTCCAATTCTGCGTTTGCATTGTGTGTGTGGCGGGAGGTCTTATGGTAGTTTCATTTTCCAAAAGCATTTCGAATTGACTTTAAAATTATTTTGTTGTTATATAAAGAATAACTGTTTTACGATCTCACACCAGTCACCATGACTGACTCGGAGTTTATTGTTTCCCTTCTAAACTCTGGGTGCCCACCAATTTCCACACGGGCAGCCTAGAGTTATATTATCAGGATATTCTGGAGCTTTGGAAGCAAGCTGAATGGCGAGACGTAGTATTTGTATCTGGTAGTATTTATTCCGCTGTGTATTCTGTATGAGGACAAGTTTATATAACTGTCCATTGTTGTTTATTGACTCTGATGATATGATGTGATGTAATGTAATAACAGATATAATTCTTTGTTTTTAAATGATATTCATTTATCTATTATATATTGTTCCGCTGCGATATGTGAGATTATGATATTGTTTTCTGTTCTGATGTTGTTCTGTTGTTCTTCTTTCTTTCTCTTCTATCTTTTCTTCTACTTTTTCTTTTAAAACCATAACTTTTCGGGTTTCCGGCATTCGATGGCTCGGCAGTCGATAAAGTGAGTATCGATGTTGAATTTTCGAAAGTCGAAAATTTCGGGATGTTACATTTGGTATCAGAGCATATGGTTAAGCGACAACCCTGCTCTGTTGGGTGTTACTCATTAGAGATAAAGTCAGTAGTACTCTAGAATGAGTTGAGTGAAATAATAGAGATGAGCGCGTATTTGTTAGTGAATATAAAGATGTTTTATATTGTGTTTGCTTATCCGTTGAGATGTTTGTGAATTTTGGTCGGTATATGGGACGCCATATTATCGATAAGGATTTCTAAACACTTAAACGAGGCAAGACGACATAGTATTGTTTTAAAATAGGGTGAATGGAATAATTTTGCCCAAAACTATTTTTGTATAAAAATAGAAATGATTTTCTGTAAATTATCATAGTATATGGTTGCATGGATGTTAGGAAAGTGATAATATTGAAATGTTATCATTATTATATGAAATTGAATACGAACTGGAAATCGTAACTCCAAAGTTAAGAAATAAATCCATATACAAATGAAATTTGAGAATGTAAATTATAAATGTGATTATAATTTAAAACGGAATTCCAAAGAAGTATTTGGAAATGTTTGAAAAGAATTTGAAAATTTTGAGGATTGGAAAGTTTAAATCATTTTTGGTTTGAAAGTGATTTTCAAAGGTTTTTGAAAAAAATATTTTGGAAAGATAAAAGCTCTAAACTCTTTTCGGTCGCTGGAAAATAATTCCGATGATGATCGCGACATCACCGGTGTTCATTTTCGGGTTTCCAAAAGAGGAATTGCTGTCGATTGTTTCAATTGAAAGTTGTTTAGAAAATTTGGATTTTTGTTTTGGAGATTCGAAAGATAAGTTGAATTGTTTTCAAATGATTTTGAAATGTTGGTAAGATTCTGGAATACCATATGAAAGAAAGTTGAGATTCATTGCGAATCTGTAAGCGATAGAATTGAAAATGAAATGAGACTTGAATCCGAATAAGCTACTTTGATAATTTATTAATTCACGAAATACAGAAATGGAAGTTGAATTAGTTAAATTGAAACTTGAATTGTGAACTAAATAAAAGACTGGTTCGGAATTGCAAATAAATTCAAGTAAGAAGAAATAAATTTCAAATGAATGGAATTTACAATTGTAAGTGAATAAAAATTGAAACTGAATGTTGAAACAAATTTGAATTGTGTGAAATAAAATGAAGCTTTAAGATTAGTTTGAAGTGAACTAAAGATAATTGATGAAAATTCAATATTCAGAAGTAAACTGAATCTAAATTAGATTGAAAGTGTAGATTAAATTCAAATGAATGTGAAATGTGAAATTGAATGATAATGGATATAACTTCTATAGTAAACTAGAAATGGTATAAGAAGTTGATATTAGAAGTTTGTAATAAAATTTGCAAAATAGTTGGATGTTATAACTAGATATTATGGCTAGTAGATATACAGGTATAAAAGGAATTGAATTTGATTTCACAGATAATTTGAATTACTCGACAAAAGGTACGTATTTGAGTTTTAATATGAGTTTTTGATGATTTCTCTCTAGCCGCTTGGCTTTTTCTTTTTCTTTTTGAAATCTGAGAGTCCGTAGGGACGTTTTGTAGTCGTGCCGTATTAGCCGCGCAAAGGAGACGCTGGCGAAATTTTTCGAAAATTTAGGGCGTTAGAAAATTTTTGAGAAATTTTTGAAAGTTTAAATTTGAATTTAAACTTAAATTTGAATTGTTAAGTTAAACAATGTTGTTTGAAACCTATAATTGAAGTTGGAAAGTTAGTAGAATTGATAACGATTCTTTAGTAGAAAGATTTGTTTTGAAAAATTTGATAAAACTATTGGATGTTGAAAATAGTAGACGAGTTAAGGACTTTTTTTCCTAACTTGTAATTTCGAGGACGAAATTCTTTTAAGGGGGGAAGTTTGTAACGACCCAGAATTTTGAACGAATTAAATTGAGAATATTTAATTAATTTTGAATATTTGAACGATAATTTAATTTGAATCCCGAATATAACTTTGAATTTGACGATTAAATTATAAAATTTAATCTATTGATAGTCGAATAAAAATTTGAATCTTCTATTTTAAGTTGAAGAAAAATATTTCGAAAGCTTTCAAAATGCGTAAAGGTAATACTGAAGATAATTAAGACTTCGGAATCGAATTTGAATAAATTTGTTCAGTTTTGAAATTATATCACTCGAACCGATATTTATAAAATAGTAAATTTTCAAACAGTCTCGGAATTCGATGAAACCAGTTCCATTGGGTCCGGAATGTTGTATTATTGCCGGATTTCAATTTTCATAATTTTCTGAGTTGATACGTGAGCACACGATATATAAACGCGTTAAAGCTTTAACGATATTCAATTTAAATTTGAAATTTAAATTTAAGTCAAATGTCTGCACGTTCTCTTCCCTTAGCTTCAGCCTGAAATCACGCGGAGATCACAAAAATAAATCGTGCGACCCATCTCCTTTCATTTCAAATACGTCCTCCTCATTCCTCTCGTTCAAAAGAAAATCAAACGAAATAAAAAAATAAAATGGCCGTCCTCTTTATTCTCTGCTCAAATCAAAATTTAAAACGTTAATGGACGCTCCTCTATAAAATCAGAAGGAAAATGGCATCCCTCTACTGAAATTCTCGATCAACCGAAATCGATTTTATGGGGAGATCGGCAGCCTAATGGCCTCGGTCGCACGCGCGATGGGCTTTGGGAGGCGTTCTAGGGTTCGCGACTTCGTTCGATCTGGCTGCATTGCGATTTGGGGATTCACGTGGGAGGCGTGTTCGCTGGAAGGATGGTCGACGACGAGTTTCGCAATGATGTGGAAGCGTGCACACACGCGCGTTAGGGAGGCGCGTTTGTCTGGGCGACGAGGTCGCGATGACGACAGCGAGTGGCGCCGCGATTTGGGGAGAAGGAGGCGACTCGAAGGCGAGGTGCGACACTGGCACTGGCAGCGGGCAGTGAGTTTCGAAGTCAAAGTCGCGAGGCGATGGAAGGGGGGGAGAACTCACGGCGTGGGCTGGGTTTCCCTAATTGGTCGAGGAAGCATCTTGATGGCATTCCAACGTTCGACGACTTGGGTTCGAAATTTGGCATTAAGGTATTAACAGTTTTGTATTAATTAAAAAAAAAAATATTAATATGTATATATGAAGTTTTAAACTCTTATAGGCGTACAGAGAAAAATATATTGATTACTGTAAAGTATAAAACATTATTGTTTTAATATATATATGTTTGAAGAAGTATAACTTCGAATTCAAATTGCAGTAAGGTTTAAAACAAAATTTTTATTTCAGTTTAAAAGATTCGGTATATATGTATATATATGCAGAAAAATATAAGTAAGATTTTGAAAAGTTTTAAATTCATATAAATTATCGTTTTAATATAGGTATATATATAGTTCAAGTAAGAAAGAAATAAAAATAAATCATCAGTTAAAATTTAATTATTAGATTAACATAAATTTATTTAAACGATAAATAATTGTTCGATTTTATTTCGAATATTGATAAACTGTATAAAATTGTTATACAAGGTTAAAGTCGAGAAAACAAAGAAGAATTGGATTGGATTGCAAAATAAAAAGCTAAGATGAGATTTTTCTCACTCGATCGAAAAGTGGAATTTTCAGTTATTGATTGATTGCTGTTTGTATTAGATATTATAGGATATATCTATATATATAGCAATATATACATATTGGCATATGTATATATTGGATTGATGATTTCCCGCCTCGTATAGCGGATGAGACCCTATTGCGCCGTTAGTAAGCGGATTTATAAAAACCTATATACCGCGATAATTCCGTACTGGAGCGGAATTGGTATTGTGCTAACGTCTTTGGATGCAGGGAAACAGGTTGGAGGGATCCAACTGGATTCCTCACCAGTAGTTATTTATTTACAGGATTGATGTATATTCTGTTATCATATGTTGATATATGATGTTGTTGTTGTGATTGATCAATTGATGATGTTGCATCATCGGATTCAAATTTGGAAGTTTAAAAATAACGAATTTAATTTTAAGAAGAGATTTTAAAAGTGATTATTTGAAAGTATACGTTTTATTTGAATCTTTGAATTGGTTTACTTTAAATAAATAAATGTTATAAATTTAAAGTTATGAAAATTTTAAATTGTGAAATATAACTGAAAAGTGATTTTGAAATAAATAGCCAAGTAATTTATAAAATAGTTTAAGTTTGGATTTCTTTTGAATTACTAAAAATGATGTATATAAAGGATGTACAGAATTGATATTTATCAATTTAAAGTGTTGGAATTTTAAAACGAGTGTTTATAGGTGTTAGAGATTTATTGAATTATAAATTGTAAAGACATGAGATTTATAGAATTATAAATTGTGAAAAATATGAATTTTATAGATTTATAAAGTATGAAGTTATAAAATGGATGAAACGGTAGCATAAAAGATTTATAAGAGATTAACTTATAAATTTGATTTTTTTTCCTTTAAATGGAATATTGATCGAATTTGTAAATAAAAGGAGATTTATTAAATCGAAGTTGTTATAAAATAGAAATAGAATTTATAAACGTTGTTTTATAAATTCGAAATCAATGGGATTTGAGAAATTAAATATAGAAGATTTTTAAAGAAGATATATTCACGATTTTGGACAGTGAATATATTGTTAAGTAAAATGGATAGTTTTGGAAAAGTGGCATTGAAAATGAAGTTAAACATTTTAGAGATGTTTTTAAAATGTATTGTGAATCGAAAACATAGATTTCAACATTGTTATTGTTGAAATAGGCGTTTTCGAAAATATAAGGAAATGATTGGACTATAACACTGTTGTTATAGTAAATGATTTTCGGAAGAAAATGTTTTGATGTAGTATTGGGATTTATATATCTATCTTAATTCCGAATCCCTATACTAGTGATTTTGAGTCGTCGTAACGATGTTTTACGCAACATTCGTTTTGACTCAAATTGATGTTGTCATAGAAAATGGATTTCCTTAAAGAATGAAAAATATACTTAATTGGATTTAAGTATATCGAATATTTTCCAAGTGTTGAAAATAAATAGATTTGTGAAATACTTATTTTTAAATAAGTATGGAATTGCTTTTCCAATATGAAACGAACGTTTTGAGAATTTATCTTTTTAAAGATACATTGAAATTGAATATTTGAAACGATTGAAAATCGTATATCAGTAGATATTTTGAAAGATATAAATTCACTATGGGATTTATAAAAGAAAGCGAAGTTGTTTAAAAACAAATATTGATTTATTTTTGAAGTGCGGAAATTTGATTTGAAATTGTTTTCAAATGGTTAAGTGTGGAAATTTTATATCTAGTAAAGATATTTTTTGAAGAATAAATAATTTGGAAAATTATTTGGAATCTGATGATGTCGCGCATCTTTATTGATAGTTAAATAACCCACTATCAATAATTACCTTAAATAGGTATTTGTTGTGAATTGGATGAATTTGAATGCCACACTTATTTTTGAATAAGCGCTCACTATTCGGGTTAGCCGGGAAAGGACCATGGGGTCGTATAACCCATTCCGAATATGTGATACGTCGTTATGAATTGCATTTGAAGACCGATGTTGAAGACCGGATATTTTTGAAAACGAAAGGATTACCGTCGAGTTACTCTACATCGACTGATCTTCGATTTAGAGGTTTTATCACCCTTAGTGACGGGAAGTCCGGACGTGATTAGAAAATTATCCGGAAATGCAAGGGCTTCGTGAGAAGTGCCTTCGGTTCTGTTCGATCCCGGAACAGACTTGTATGGATTGTGTGTCTGACGTTACAATTTGAGATATAAAGCTGATTTCTTTCAAATACATTTCTGTTGGTGGCGGAGAATTTATTCTCTTAGCTTAACACCCTTCTCTGAGACGTACGAGCTCAGAGGTTATGTAGTTGAAATTTATCAGCGATATATCCCAATTTGGTAACGTGGCATACTAAGTGTTGCTGTGAAATGATCAGTGTTTGATCATTTGCGATATGATCATTTGTTTGATCTTATATCTTTGTGATCATAGGTTGATCATTTTGTTTGACCCGAAGCAGGGCTTTTTGAGAAAGCGTAGCTTTGTGGACGAGACTTCGTCGAGCCTCACACCCCGGAAATGGTCGAAACAGGAAGAATGCAGCAAGGTTCTAGGGAGTAGCGCCCCTTAGTGTATGTCATTCCTTCTGGATAAAGGTGGTATCATGGTATGGAGCCCAGATACTTAACCTCTGTGGTTACTGCATTATTATTATCTATGTGGTTTGTTGCGAATCGGGGATCCTCGGGAAGATCGGTGACGATCGGGGGATGGCATACGCGTGTCAGTAGTTACCTATTTTTGTAGAGGTAACCCGGCCTTGTGTTGGCAGAGATCCGGTTAGGTTCTCGGGTCGTCTATTCCAGGGACGTACCCAATCGTGGATAGGAAGTTCCTTAGCCTGACCATTTGTTGGAAATCCAAAGAAACAATACGTGACTTGTACGGTTTTAGTTGTATTACCTGCTATGGAATGTGGCGGTAACCTGCTATTGAACATAGTAGCTATAGTAGGCATACGATACTGGTCGTATGTTGGCTAAGATTAATATTTTATTTTCGAAATGTTTTCTACACTATGCACTAATAATAATATCAAAAATGATTTGATTTTGCGTAGTAAGCATCTTTGACTATCATAAGAAGAAATCTCCTCCAATTCTGCGTTTGCATTGTGTGTGTGGCGGGAGGTCTTATGGTAGTTTCATTTTCCAAAAGCATTTCGAATTGACTTTAAAATTATTTTGTTGTTATATAAAGAATAACTGTTTTACGATCTCACACCAGTCACCATGACTGACTCGGAGTTTATTGTTTCCCTTCTAAACTCTGGGTGCCCACCAATTTCCACACGGGCAGCCTAGAGTTATATTATCAGGATATTCTGGATATTCTGGAGCTTTGGAAGCAAGCTGAATGGCGAGACGTAGTATTTGTATCTGGTAGTATTTATTCCGCTGTGTATTCTGTATGAGGACAAGTTTATATAACTGTCCATTGTTGTTTATTGACTCTGATGATATGATGTGATGTAATGTAATAACAGATATAATTCTTTGTTTTTAAATGATATTCATTTATCTATTATATATTGTTCCGCTGCGATATGTGAGATTCTGATATTGTTTTCTGTTCTGATGTTGTTCTGTTGTTCTTCTTTCTTTCTCTTCTATCTTTTCTTCTACTTTTTCTTTTAAAACCATAACTTTTCGGGTTTCCGGCATTCGATGGCTCGGCAGTCGATAAAGTGAGTATCGATGTTGAATTTTCGAAAGTCGAAAATTTCGGGATGTTACAAGAACAAAGGGATACTAGACAGTGGATGCTCAAGACACATGAATGGAAATCCAAAGATCTTAAAGGATATAGTTTACAAAGATGGAGGATTGGTTAACTTCGAAGACAACTCAAAAGGATATGTGATTGGCATTAGCAATGCCGGTAACTCTAAAACTCCTATTATTTCTAATGTTTTGCTAGTTAGGAATTTGAAACATAATCTGCTTAGTGTTAGTCAATTATGTGATAAGGGTTTTAAAATTAAGTTTGAAAAAGATATTTGCCACATCGAGGATAGCGAGTCTGAAATTAAATTTTAGGGTGTTAGGAAACATAATATTTACATCTTAAGTATGAAAGTGTCTAATGACAATTTTGACTTTTGGTTGAATCTAGTGACCCTTGGATTTGGCACAAAAGATTTGGACATTTAATTTTAAACACTTATCTAAAGTTTCTAAATATGAACTTGTTAAGGGACTCCCTAAGGTGAGTTTTAATGTCAATAACTTATGTAATGCTTTCCAACTAGAAAACTTCATAAAAGTTCTTTTAAATTAAAAGACACGATTTCAACTTCTCAACCCTTATTACTTCTTCACTTAGATCATTTCGGACCATCGCAGGTTCAATCAATAAATCACAATAGATCCTTTTTGTAACAATGGATGACTTTTCAAGATATACTTCGACAATATTCCTTAAACATAAACCTGATGCATTTTGAAATGTTCAAAATTTTCACTAAGAAAATTAAAAACCAAAAGTCAATTACAATTAAAACAATATGAAGTGATTATAGAGGAGAATTCAAAAACGAATTTAAAGCTTTTGTAATAAGAAAAGAATTATACATAACTTTCATTCCCTAATTCACCCCAACAAAACGAAGCAGTAGAACGTAAAAATAGAATTATACAAAAATATGCTAGGACTATGCTAAATAATAGTGATTTACCTAAAAAAAAATTAGGCTAAAGCGGTTGCTACAGCATGTTATATTTTAAATAGAATTTTAATAAGACAATTTACCAAAAAAACTCCTTATGAATTATTTTATGTTAAAAATCCTAAAGTATCTTATTTTAGAGTCTTCGGTAGTAAATGTTTTATATTAAATGCAAAAGATAATTTAGATAAATTTAATGCTAAATCAGATAAAGGAATTTTTATTGAATATTCTAATAGAAGTAAAGCTCATAGAGTTTTTAGCAAGATAACTAACACTATTAAAGAAACGTTACATGTTTCATTTAGTGAAAATTTTAAAGAAAACAATACCAGTATTAATGAAGAAGAAAATATTAATCAGAATGAAAATAATGAAATTACAAAAAATGAAATCACTAATAATGAAAATAATGATAACTCTGAAAATTCATATCCAAATAAAAGAAAAAAATATTTGAAAGATTATCCAATAGAAAATTTTCTAGGAAATATAGAGTCAGTTGTAAAAATAAGAAATCAATTAAATAAAATGAGTAATGTAGCATTTATCTCAACTAATGAGCCTAAAAATCTGAAGGAAGCATCATTAGATGATTCAATGATTCTTTCTATGCAAGAGAACTGAATCAGTTTACCAAAAATGATGTTTGGGAACTAGTTCCAGGACCTGTAACGACCCGTAAATTTTAACTGTTTTAATAACGTAATTAGTTAAAATTTTATGAAATTTTAAACGATAAAATTTTGAAATAAAAATTTGATATTTGGAATGTGTCTAATTAATCATAGCAACTGGTAAATTTTCATCAGATAATTTGCAAGTTTATTTTCTAGTGTAATTTTATTCCAATTTATATCAGTTAAAATTGATGATAATAAAATGTTTTCCAAACTTGAATATTTTTTCATAGAAAAATTCTAATTCATCTTCTGACTAAGACGCCATTTTTCGTTTTTCCAAATTCGGACTTCTTTAGCTCCGTCAATCTTATTTTCGGCGAAATAGCAGCATTTTCGGTACCGATTATCGACTTTTGATCGGATGATCGTACCACTGATATCTGTATACCGTTTTGATCGTCTCGTCGTGCTGATTTCTACGGTATATTCTATTGTCAATTTCGAGGTCGGGAAGACAGCGGAATTTACGAAACGACTTCTGTATCGGTTTCGTATTTTTGAACCATTTTAAATTGCTTATTGATTCGTTATCCACGGTGTTGAACCCAACGGTCACTAGCATTTAATAATTCCAGAAACCAAACCTTTGACCCTTCTTATTCCTTGTTGTGATATGTATCTGTGTCCATTCGTTCTCTGATTTTTTTTACTTCTGTTCTTTTCATCAGAAACAAATATATACATATCTAAGTATGTTACCATATTAGTTCACTTTCATTTCATTTGACTCGCCTGTTCATTCTTTACCAGAGATCATGGTCATTTTATTTCTTCTTCTCCACTAAAAAAAATGAATTAAAGCTTAGTCTTCCTTGTAGCCGCATGCAACCATCTCCCATTTCCCATATTTCAATTTGGCCTTCCTCTTTTCCCATCTTTTCATTTCCATGCAGCCAAGACCGCACTCCCTCTCCCCTCACTCACCCTTCCCTTTGAAATGAAGCCTTTTCCACCACCGTAGCCAATCTCGGCCGAGCTCCTCCCCACTTCCCCTCACGCCATCTATTCTTCATCTCCTCCGCCGCTTCAACCCTTCGCAGCCTCTTCCCCGAGCACAGCCAACCAAACCTAGCATGCGACTCCGGCCTAAACCCCATGATCCTCCGCTCTGCTATGAAACCCACCCCAGTTTCCCTTGACCGATGCTCATAGCAATGTTAGCTTCCAGACTCTACGGTCTGCTCTTCCTCTTCTCTTTTGTCTATGGGTTTATTTAGGTAAGATATATATATATATATATATATTTAGTATCCATTTTTAAAGTATATTTATATGTTTCAGATCTTATTGCATATCAGTTATAAAGTCTAGTTTCCACTGTTGTTTATATACATTACGTATATATATAGATAATTTATTTATACAGATCTTTACAAAACTTGGGTTATATAATTCAACTGTTGTGGTTTGATCTCTGTTTGATAATTACCTATAAAATGTTAAGTATATATAGTAATAGTGTGGCAGTTCATATATGTAAATTTTAGTTAATTGATGTTGGTCTGCATATATATTGGTTCGCGTACACGTATAGGCTTACAGTATATATATTGTTGTTTTGTATATAAACTGTTAGTATTTCATAGGTCGGTTTATTCTATATAGGATCTGTTTAGTGGTAAAAAAAATTTTTAAAGTAAATTATATTGTGTATATTGGTATAGGGTATGTTGAGATATTAAGTGATTCGTACAGTTGCATATAAAACCGAGTCGTATGTATAAGTTATTTATAACAGATCTGGAAGTAAATTTAAGTGGATCTAAAGTATTGTATATATTATATAAAGTTTATGTACATTAGTTTATACAATTGTCATAGTTTATAGGTTCTGTGAGCCTGCATATATATGTTAGTATGCATAGGGGTATGTAAGGTGTTTTATTATATAAGTTGTATATAAACATTTGTATATACATAGATTTTGACATATAAGTTATACGTATTATATGTGTTGCATTTGTCTAGTTTGTGTCTTTTATCAAGGTTCGTATAATATTACATTTTGTTGGATTTGGAATATCTATTAAGTATTTTATATATTATATTTATATAGTAGATGTTCGAGTCTTGTTAAAATAGATGTGCAAGATATTAGTTTTAATATATATTAAAGGCTGTTTATACTGTGCAATTTTTGATATACTTTGATTTTAATATTTAAGTTTTAAGTATAATGATTTTGAATTTTATTTAGTTAATATTTGTCTTAAATCAAAATGTTGATTTTATTAGTATATTAATATAATATACTTTTCATTTCAATTTTTATTAACTGATTCAGATTAGATCCTATCGATTCTTATCTATCAGCTTTGACTGTCAAATCCGTGTTCTGCTTACATCGCTTTGAGATCTGTTGTTGGATCAGTTGTTAGACTATATCGTGGCTCAAATCGTAGCTTGTCTTATTATCTATCCTCTCTAACCTCGAAAGGTGAGCAATCACTCACGATTAATGTTCTTTTATTTATTAAATTTGATTTCAATTGAAACGACAATTGAAATATGCTGATGTTAGTTATTTACACTATTATATATATGCTATTACCTATATCAGTTCACCTGTGACATCTGACACCATTATCTGCCAATTGAAATATGCTGATGTTAGTTATTTACACTGTTATACATATGCCATTATTTGTACCTGTTCACCTGTGACACCTGACACCATTATCTGTTATTTATATTGATGATACATGTCTGTTATATTATTATCATATCTGTTATCACTCTGCAAGTTCCCTGTTAGTATAGAATTCACTATGGGTTGAAATGATACATACCCGAACGATCTGTAGAATAGGAGAAAATCGCTATGGGTTGAAATGATAAACCCAAGCGATTTTCAATTGAATTAAATTTGGGATTACGGGTTGAAATGATATATATATACCCGTATATATTTAAATTATGGATTGAAATGATAAATATCTGTATCACTTGACCATAGGGTAGAACATTTTATACAGACACAGTTGGTCTATATATAAATATTTGAAAAATGATTTCTATGGTTTTGAAGGAAATATATGGTTGTAATAAATATTTATTTTAAAGATCTAATAAAGTTGATTTAATAAAGTCGATTTAATCAATATAAAATAATATTTAAGTATTTATGTAAATTTATATTTTCAAATATAGAGTTTATAATGATTCAGGTTGGAAAGATAAATTGAAATTGATTTGAAATTATATTTATTTAAGAATTTTACTTAAATAAGGTTGATTTGAAATTTATTAAATTTGAAAATTGAAAGATATGTTTTATAACTTGAATTTGATTAAAAGTGACTTAAATGAATATTTCAAACTTATATAAATTTAAATGGGATATTTTGTTCATTAAATTTTTTAAATTGAAGTCGTATTTAGATGTATTGAAATGATTAAAGAAATATCTCAAAAACAAAATGTAATGAAATTAAATTGAGATATAAATGGAATTATCAAATTTAGTTTTGAAATGTGAATATTTAAAGCTTTGAAATATATTGAAATTGAAATGGCTTATTTTGTGGTTCAAATATGTATTTGAAATTGATAATTTGAAATGGTTTATTGAGAAGCTGAATCGAGTTGAAATTGATGATTTGAGATTTGATTAAATTTTTAATTTGGAATTCGAGTTTATGTGAATCGTTTTGTGAAATTTGAGGAAGCTATTTTTATATAAAGTATTTTAAACTATATCTAAAACTATTTATATTTTACTTTATAAATTTTAATATAAATTATTTTAATATAAATCATTTTCAATATAAATTATTTTATTATAAACTATTTTAACTTATAACTATTTTATATAAACTATTTTATTGTATAAACTATTTTTCTATATATACAAATTTTAAATATCTAAATTGTTTAAGAGGAAAGTGTTAGGATTCCAAAATGTTATGATTTCAAGCTATGATTTCAAAGTGTTACGAATTTCAAGGTTTTGATTTCCAAAGTGTTTTGATTTTAAAAGACTTATGATTTCGAAAGCGATATAACTTTGGAAAGTGATATGATTTTAGAAATGGATTTATTTGAAGTGAAAGTGATATCGTATTGATATGGTTTTGAAATGGCAATGATCTGTCGGTTTTGAAATATAACTATTTTGAAATTTTATTAAATGACCATCGGTGTAATAATACGTAGTTATTAAAGAGACCGGGATCAGATATGGACATACTCTCTGTCGATACCGAAAACCACTTTAATAACTATTATACGCGGAGTGTTGATCCAGAATGAAGTGGATGGTTTGGTGAACGCGTTGAGTGAAGAAAGAGAACGATACTGGATGACCCCTGACATGACTAAAACAGGAGCCGCGCCGGGCCATTGAGGTTCGCCACCTCTAGCGGACACACTTCTTCGATACCATATCTATTACTTTTGTGATTCGATTTGGGTGCACCCCTTTGATTTGGGAGTGTTGTTTCGCGGTGTTAAGGTAGTAGCTGCTATGCTCAACATCAGTCCGGATCACGCAACTACTAGTATCCTAGTTGGTATCGCCTCATGTACCTTGTCATACTAATTATCCTATTCGCGACCACTACGATTTGTTTTGTGTTATACCTATGGGGTACCCTCTAATAACCACTAGTTTACGGTGGGGCTTACGGTGTTGTATAAACTACATGGTAAAAATGTGTTAAGGGTGGAATGGGCCATGACTTAACGCTATATTGATATCGTGCTTTACTGGTTAGACATTATCTACTTAGCATATTCTACTGTATATATAGATAGTTTAATGGATCCTTAGTGGATGGTTATCCCAAACATCCTTTGAGTTACTTGTATTTCAGTCGTTATTTCACTTTAGTTGGATTTATTGATATAAGAATGTTAATCATGACTCGAGTGTTTTGTGTTTTCTTTACGCTCGGGTCAGACTGAGTGATACAGTATTCGAGACTCACCTTTGGAGTTGGAGCTTCGCTTGGAGATCCAGCTATCTATCCAGCTTTCAGATATTCAGTTGATTCCAGTGATATATTCTGATATTGTATTTGACTATTGTATTCGAGACTTCTATTGTAACTTGTTTAACTCTGTTATATATATAGTAGCTTCATGAACTACTATTCTTTTGTTTCCGCTGCATTGTTGTTATATTACTCTGTGTCTGTGATCTGTGATTATATCTATTTACTGTATATGCTGAGTTTTGCCAAATTTAAATTAACAATCTATTATTTTGAATTATTCAAGTCTGACATGTGTGGATTATTGTCGATTTGAATGGTCCAAAATAGTGGGTCGTTACAGGACCTGAGAATAAAACTGCAATAGAAACTAAATAGATCTATGGAAATAAACAGAATGAACAAAGAGAAGTCATTAATAAAGCATGTTTGGTTGCTCAATGTTATAGGCAGGAGGAAGGCATAAATTTTGATGAAACCTTTGCCCCCGTAGCTAGATTAGGGCCATTAGAATTTTACTTGCTTTTGCAAATAATAATAATTTTATATTATTTCAAATAGATGTCAAAAGTGCCCTTTTAAATGGTTTTATCAAAGAGGATGTTTATGTAGAACAATCCCTACTTTTTGAAGATGAAAACTTTCAAATCATGTTTATAAATTAAAGAAAGCTTTATATGGATTAAAACAAGCTTTAGAGCCTGATATGAAAGACTCAAATCTTATTTAATCCAATTTAACTTTGAAATAGATAGTAGACTATTTATTAAATGGAATAATAATGATATTCAACTTATACAAATATATATGTAGATGATATAATTTTTGGATCAACAAATGAATAGTTAAATAAAGAATTTTCTGATATAATAACTAAGGAATTTGAAATGAGTCATATGGGAGAATTCACTTTCTTTTTAAAATTACAAATACGACAATTAAATAATGGTATATTTATAAGTCAAGAAAAATATGCAAAGGAACCAGTAAAGAAATTTGGTATGTCCAATGCCAGTGGAAAGCTAACTCTCATGGCAACTAACGGAAAACTAAATAAGGAAGAAAATTTAAAAGATATAGATCAAAAACTATATAGAGGTATGATAGGATCTTTGCTTTATATAACCGCTAGTAGACCTAATATAATGCATAGCGTATGTCTCTGTGCAGGATATCAATCTTAACCTAAGGAAACTCATCTAAAAGCCGTAAAACGTATTTGAAGATATGTAAACTATGTACTGGACTATGGACTGTAACGATCGGGATTTTCGACTTCCGAAAATCGACATTAATACGTTCACTGTATCAACTGCCGAGCAATCGAATGCCGGAAAACCGAATTGTTATGGTTAAAAAGAAGAGGTAGAAGAAGACATAAAGAAACAAAGAAGAAACAACAGAAACAATATCAGAATCTCACATATCGCAGCGGAACAACATATAATAGATAAATGAATAATCTGTAAATCAAAAGAACTGTATCATTTTATACATTACATCATCATCAGAGTTTATATATACACAATACATTAATGGATAGTTATACAAACTTTCCTCATACAGAATACACAGCGGAATAATTAATATCATATACAAATGCTACGTCTCGCCATCCAGCTCGCCACTGAGCTCCACAGCATCTCCTGAATCCAGAATGACCTGATAACCTGACTCTAGGCTGCCCGTGTGGAAAATTATGGGCACCCAGAGTTTAGGAAAGGAACAATAAACTCCAGGTCAGTCATGGTGACTGGTGTGAGAACTAAAATAGTTATTATCTTTAAAACAACAACAAAGGAAGTAAAAGACATTCGCAATGCTTTTGGAAAATGAAACTACCATAAGACCTCCCGCCACACACAAAATGCAAACGTGGAATTGGAGGAGATTTCTTCTTATGATAGTCAAACATGCTTACTACGCAAAGCAAATCATTTTTGATATTATTATTAGTGCATAGTGGAAAACATTTTGAAAGTATAATATTAATCTTAGCCAACATAGGCATTTCACACTATGCCTACTATAGCTACTATGTTCAATAGCAGGTTACCACCACATTCCATAGCAGGTTATACAACTAAAACCGTACAAGGCTCGTATTGTTTCTTTGGATTTCCAACAAATGGTCAGGCTAAGGAACATCCTACTGCCAATGGGATCGCCTCTAGATGGACGTCCCGAGAACCTAACCGGATCTCTGCCAACACAAGGCCGGGTTACCTCTTACACTAGGTAACTACTACACGAATATGCCACCCCTCGGTCCTTTGGGACCTTTATCCGAGGCGCCTCGATCACACAACAATCACACAATAAATGAGATTGGAGTATCCACATAGGTTAAATACCAGGGCTCCATACCTGATACCACCCTTTTCCAAAAGGAAATGACATACCCTAAAGGGAGCGACCCTCATAACCTTGCCGCATCATTCCTGTTTCGACCATTTCCGGGTTGTGAGGTCCGAAGAGGTCTCGTCCACAAAGCTACGCTTTTTCACAAAGCCACGCTTTGATCAACAAATGATCAATAAATAATCATCACACAGCAACACTCAGCATGCCACACTACCAAATTGGGAGTATATCACTGATAACCTTCAACTACATAACCTCTGAGCTCGTATGTCTCAGAGAAGGGTGTTAAGCTAAGAGAATAAATTCTCCGCCAGCAACAGAAATGTATTTGAAAGAAATCAGCTTTATATCTCAAAATGTAATGTCAGACATGTAACCATACAAGTCAGTTCCGGGTTCGAACAGAACCGAAGGCACTTCCAAAGAAGCCCTTGCAATCCAGGTATTCACAATCCCGATCGAACTTCCCATCACAAAGGAAATCTCTATATCGTAGCTAACGGTGCAGAGACAATCGATAGGTCATCCTATCGTTTTCACAAATACCCGGTCTTCACCACCGGTCTTCAATACGATCCATATCGTCGTATCACTAATTCAGAATGGGTTATAAGACACAAAGGTCTTTTCCCGGCTAACCCGAATAGTGAGCACAATATTTAAAACATATGAATATTGGGATTTCAATTAAGTCACAACATATTACCCAAATCCTTTCCTTTAAATGGTTTAAACAAATTACCATTTTAAATCTTTAAACAAAAATATTTACTTCACAAATTTTACCCAATTTCACAAAGATTCATTCACAGATTCCTAAATCAATTTCCATTTCAATTCGATTAACCCATTAAATCTTTAAATCAAGATTTTAACTTATAGCTTTCAAAACTATTCACAATTCAAGTCTTTTATAATATAAAAGATACACCTTTTAAAATCTTCTTTGATTTCAAAATAAAGTTTAATCATCTTCACAATGGTTAATTCATGGTTTTCTCAAACTATTTAAAATTTCATTTCAACTTGAAATGTTTCGATACAAATTGGAAATCTTTTCACTTTATGAAAGCTATTATTATCTGAAAAACAGATAGTTTTGGTTTTGGGAAAAACTGATTACAATTACACAGGTTAAATTCATCCAAGTACAAATCTTGGATTTAAATTTCCAAAAACCATATTTTAAATGGTTAAAAACCCATATAAACACCTTTTATAACTTGAAAAATCTTTTAGACCATAGTTCCCAAATCATTGAATTCAATTTCAAGTATTGAATTCAAATTTTAAATCAAATTATTCAAATCTCAATTTTATTAAGTTATTTAAAATAACTTTAATTTCTGAAACTCATTTTCAAAAACTTCCAATTTCAATTCCAAAACTATTTTGGATTCAAAAATTCAATTTTTCAAAATTGATAAAAATCTGTGACTTAACCGATTTCCACATGAAATCCACATTGGTGTGTGTATTGTGTAGTCCAAGGGTTTAACACAATAGTGCCACAACATTCAACCATCACAGATCAAATATAACAATATATTTGATAAGCGGTATAATCTATAATGCTTACCTTTCATTCACAGATCACAGATATATATATATATATATCACAAATCACAACACAGAACAGGATATATCACAAAGCATCACATATCAGAGATGTCAAACAATTCAACATCCAATATAGGCCAAACATCCATAAGTAGGATTAATTTAATCATCTGATTAATTTAAAGTAGATAAATTTCCAAAGTTATTTCCTTTTTAAAAATAAATTTCTTTATCTCTTCAAATCTATTTAAAAATCCAACTTTTAAATAAATTCTTCAACTTATAAATAATATTATCGAAATCCATTTACTAATCCCTTTTTCCCAAAATTTGAAATTTAATTCAATATAGTTCAAAAATAAGACTTTTATCTTTTTAAAACTCCTTTTAAATTTATCCAATTCTCAAAATAAATTTTTCAATAAATTTTCAACTTGAATTTCGAAAATTCAATTTTATTTATTTTCGGTATCCAACGATACCAAAAATATATTCGGCTAAATTATAGCCTTCAACAATTCCAATTTACAAATATAATCACACGGCGATTATAAATAATCAACACACAACATATGAAACAAATTCAAATGTTTGAGGAATCCAGCTGGATCCCTCCAACCTGTTTCCCTGCATCCACAGATGTTAGCACAATACCAATTCCACTTCGAGGTGGAATATCGCGGTATATGGGATTTATAAAATAATATCCGCTATTATGCGGCGGAATAGGGTCTCATCCGCTATATAATGCAGGAAATCAACTCCAAATACATATAATACCAATTCCACTTCACGGTGGAATTATCGCGGTATATGTTTTTAATAAATAACCTCCGCTTAATATACGGCGTATAGGGTCTATTTCAACATAATAGATAACAACCATCATTCAATTCACACAATCAAGCAATTAAGCAATTTTAAATCTAACTATTCAAAATTTAAATCGAAACACAATTCGATTGAGTGAGGAGTTCTCACCTTGAGTTGTCGAGTGATTAAATTTCAATTAAATCGAACCGTTCGATTTAATAAAAAATTCTCGCTTGCCCCCAAACACGCCCAGATCTACGCTGCAGCGTATATCTCGTCGCTGCGATTCCAACGCTTCCTGTTTCGTCGAATATCGACAACGTATGCAAAAGTTTTAATAGTTTAAAGTTTATACGATTTTTAAAATAAATCAATTTTCAATTTATATTTTTATACCCTCAAATAATCCAGGCCGTTGATTTTGCCAACTCCACATCAGGGCCGTGCGCCTTTTCTCCCCTCTTCCAGTTTTCGAACGTGAACAAGAACCCATAGCCGCCTTTATACATCGAATTATCGCGAACTCCTCTTGTCGTTTGAAGACGATCGGCCATTGGCGTTTCGAAGCCCACCACGTGTGCTACACACGGCATGAATCCGGTCGAACTCGGTTCATCTATGGCTAAGAAAAACGAGTATGAACGCATGACTTTGAACAAATATTGTTGCCGATTCGTAGCTTCGTTTCCGATCATAGCCGTTGGAATTAAAGATCTCGTGATGCTCTTTAACTTTGTAGTTGATCATTTCTTGAATTGATGCATGGATTAGAAGAAAAAGGAGGAGGAACGAAACGATTTTTCTGGCCATTGAATAGATAATGGCGGCTGCGTTCTCCTTTGCCCTAGGGTTTAGTGAAAAAGTGAAAAATGTTGTCCTTTTATAGAAAATTCCAAATCACTATTCATCTCGAAATTTTTCGAACTCGAAATCAAACGTGCCAGCTGGCGTTTCTAAGGTTTTACCCGCGTTCCGAACACAATGGAACGTGTTTCAGGAGCTAATTCGGTCATATGTGCGAGTTACAGAATTAAACGATCAAATTAAAATTAAATCGATTAAAACGATTTCGATGCGTTTTGGCTTGCCCCGGACAAACCGTACATCCGATTGACACGAAATTTGAAATCTTACAGTAATATAACATTACGGATCCAATGAAACGAGTTTCATTGAAATCCGAGACTGTTTGAAAAATGACTATTTTCACTCGTCAATTAAATATTAAAATATTCAATTTTCACAATTTAACTTTTAATTCAATTTTAAAAGTTTACAAACATCATTCTAACTCCAATATGATTTAATATAACTTTATAAATCATTTTTATACACATTAAACCCAATTATCAATTATTTCTGCAAATTCAAATATAATATTATCGATTTAATTAAACAATTAAATCTCTATATTCGAATTTAAATTTATTCGACTTGCAAATCTTACTTGTTAATATTTAAAATCAATTAAATATTCGAATTTCAAATGACAGAAATTCTGGGTCGTTACAATCTTCCCCCCTTAAAAGAATTTCGTCCTTGAAATTGCAAAATAAGAAAAATGCCCAAATCCATTAACTTTTCAAACAATTCGTTCAAATTAGATTTCAAAATCACTTAAGTGTACAACTTCCCCAAAATCCAATAGTTAAACTCTTTCAAAAACTTTACTAAGTTTTTCAAATCTATACTTAGTTATACTTTTCAAAACAAACTATATCGTTTAACTTTTAACTCCAAATCCAAAATTTAGTTTTCACAAATTTTCCAAATTTTCCCGAAAATTTTCTAACGCCTTAAATTTTCAGAAAAATTCGCCATAGCCTCCTTTGCGCGGTTCAAACGTAGTAGGATCACAATAGACATAAATATATAAGCATCGACCTACATAGTCGGAAAAGCAGAAAAACAGTTCATATTTCCTATTTTTATTGCGTAGGCGTACCTTTTTAACATTTTTAAGCAAAGCAGTTATTAATTTAGCATTTTAGCGCAACCAAATCCAACCGAACGGTAGCCATGACACCTGTACTTACTCAATTTAAATATGTAAGTGACATATACATACAGTTATCAACAATTTACTCTTTTAAACAACTACAACACATGCATATTAAAGAAATGCATACTAAACAAGGTTTATAAGCAACTTATATAATTTCGACATCACTTGTAATTGTTTACAACCAATTCATATACAACGACATTCATTCCTTCATTTTCAATTAGTTTACATTTACTAATTTAAATTCAAGTTGGTTCACTTTCCATTCAAATTCCAATTACATAGCTTTCAATTTTACTAATTCAATTTCATTAACACTTAATCAATTATATACAATCAACCAACAATCATCTAACAACCAATGTCATAAACAACATAACCAAGTTATTAAATTTACTTTCAATTTGGTTTAACACTTTTAATTTCAATTGGTTTAATATTGAATTGACTTCCATTCAATTTATTCAAATTCCAATTTATTAGCTTTTAATGAATTAACACTTACATCCATTATTCCATATCAATTCATTCACATTCGATTGATTAACATTCAATCCATTAGTCCATTCAATTGCTAGTTCATTTTACAAATAAAGTTGAATTTCATTTATATAACTCAAGTTCATATTTATTTAATAAATTCACTTCGACACCAAAATCAACTTCATTTAACATCACTTAAGTTATATTCCAATTAAACATCATTTGTTTAACTTAACTTAAATTTCCAATTCAGATTCCAATTCTAAAGTAAATTCTATTTAACTTTTACCAAAGTCAAATTTCATCAATTATTCAAATTCATATCTCATTTTGCTTAACAAAATTGTTTAACCACTTTATCATTTGGTTTCACTTACATTTTCTCACTCTATAAGTTATACAACTTATATATTTAAACTTCCAAATTCATATTATAAGTTCAAAACTCATTTCACTTATATTTATCAATTTCAACTTGGATTTTAATTTCAAATTTGTTTATCACCACAAAACTTCAATTTCCAATTTATTATGGTAGCAAATCCATCACACAGAAACTCGAAAATGATACTGATGATGCTGCAGTCATCACCCTTATTATTTCCCAGCAACAATAGTGAATTCAACGCTTAATATTCTTTCAAAATTTCCTTTTATTTATAAATCACATTTATAAATCTTTTTCTCATATAATTTCACTATTTTACTTTGCTTATACAAGATTATTTCACAATTGCAAATCATATTAATTATAATTCCGTACTTAATAATTCATTTGCTTATATACTTTATTCTTTTACAATGGTTGTTTTTATTTAGATTATTCAAACAACTTTTATTAACTCATATATATTCTTACATTTTCAACAACCAAACAATTCAATTTTTTGTATATACACTTTAATAATTTCTTGGAAAATTACTTCTTTTATATACAAAGTATAATCGAGGTAAAATTATCTCATTTACCCAATTTAAAATGATACTGTGTCAAATTATCTCGTTCAAGAGTTTAGAAACCCCTATCGATTACAGTTAGCTAGACTGCACCGACCAGAATCTATAAACAATCAACCGATAAGTCAACACAATACAAAACAATTTCATATTCACTAACAAATACGCACTCATATCTATTATTACACTCACACTCATTCTAGAGTACTACTGACTCTATCTCTAATGAGTAACACCCAACAGAACCAAGGTTATCGCTTAACCATATGCTCTGATACCACATGTAACGATCGGGATTTTCGACTTTCGAAAATCAACTTTAATACGTTCACTGTATCAACTGCCGAGCAATCGAATGCCGGAAAACCGAATTGTTATGGTTAAAAAGAAGAGGTAGAAGAAGATAGAAAGAAAGAAAGAAGAAACAACAGAAACAATATCAGAATCTCACATATCGCAGCGGAACAACATATAATAGATAAATGAATAATCTTTAAATCAAAAGAACCGTATCATTTTATACATTACATCATCATCAGAGTTTATATATACACAATACATCAATGGACAGTTATACAAATTTGTCCTCATAAAGAATACACAACGGAATAATTAATATCATATACAAATGCTACGTCTCGCCATCCAGCTCGCCACTGAGCTCCACAGCATCTCCTGAATCCAGAATGACCTGATAACCTAACTCTAGGCTGCCCGTGTGGAAAATTATGGGCACCTAGAGTTTAGGAAAGGAACAATAAACTCCAAGTCAGTCATGGTGACTGGTGTGAGAACTAAAACAGTTATTATCTTTAAAACAACAACAAAGGAAGTAAAAGACATTCGCAATGCTTTTGGAAAATGAAACTACCATAAGACCTCCCGCCACACACATAATGCAAACACAGAATTGGAGGAGATTTCTTCTTATGATAGTCAAACATGCTTACTACGCAAAACAAATCATTTTTGATATTATTATTAGTGCATAGTGGAAAACATTTCCGAAGTATAATATTAATCTTAGCCAACATAGGCATTTCACACCATGCCTACTATAGCTACTATGTTCAATAGCAGGTTACCGTCACATTCCATAGCAGGTTATACAACTAAAACCGTACAAGGCTCGTATTGTTTCTTTGGATTTTCAACAAATGGTCAGGCTAAGGAACTTCCTACTGCCAATGGGATCGATTCTGGATGGACGTCCCGAGAACCTAACCGGATCTCTGCCAACACAAGGTCGGGTTACCTCTTACACTAGGTAACTACTACACGAATATGCCACCCCCCGGTCCTTTGGGACCTTTATCCGAGGCGCCTCGATCACACAACAATCACACAGTAAATGAGATTGCAGTATCCACATAGGTTAAATACCAGGGCTCCATACCTGATACCACCCTTTTCCAGA
This sequence comes from Allium fistulosum, assembly GCA_030737815.1. Lineage (NCBI taxonomy): Eukaryota > Viridiplantae > Streptophyta > Magnoliopsida > Asparagales > Amaryllidaceae > Allium > Allium fistulosum. The sequence goes on from CM060908.1 coordinate 425,247,247, forward strand.
AGGAAATGACATACCCTAAAGGGAGCGACCCTCATAACCTTGCCGCATCATTCCTGTTTCAACCATTTCCGGGTTGTGAGGTCCGAAGAGGTCTCGTCCACAAAGCTACGCTTTTTCACAAAGCCACGCTTTGATCAACAAATGGTCAATAAATAATCATCACACAGCAACACTCAGCATGCCACACTACCAAATTGGGAGTATATCACTGATAACCTTCAACTACATAACCTCTGAGCTCGTACATCTCAGAGAAGGGTGTTAAGCTAAGAGAATAAATTCTCCGCCACCAACAGAAAAGTATTTGAAAGAAATCAGCTTTATATCTCAAAATGTAATGTCAGACATGTAACCATACAAGTCTGTTCCGGGTTCGAACAGAACCGAAGGCGCTTCCAGAGAAGCCCTTGCAATCCGGGTATTCACAATCCCGATCGAACTTCCCATCACAAAGGAAATCTCTATACCATAGCTAACGGTGTAGAGACAATCGATAGATCATCCTATCGTTTTCACAAATACCCGGTCTTCACCACCCGTCTTCAATTCGATCCATATCGTCGTATCACTAATTCGGAATGGGTTATATGACACAAAGGTCTTTTCCCGGCTAACCCGAATAGTGAGCACAATATTTAAAACATATGAATATTGGGATTTCAATTAAGTCACAACTTATTACCCAAATCCTTTCCTTTAAATGGTTTAAACAAATTACCATTTTAAATCTTTAAACAAAAAGATTTACTTCACAAATTTTACCCAATTTCACAAAGATTCATTCACAGATTCCCAAATCAATTTCCATTTCAATTCGATTAACCCATTAAATATTTAAATCAAGATTTAACTTATAGCTTTCAAAACTATTCACAATTCAAGTCTTTTATAATATAAAAGATACACCTTTTAAAATCTTCTTTGATTTCAAAATAAAGTTTAATCGTCTTCACAAAGGTTAATTCATGGTTTTCTCAAACTATTTACAATTTCATTTCAACTTGAAATGTTTCGATACAAATTGGAAACCTTTTCACTTCATGAAAGCTATTATTATCTGAAAAACAGATAGTTTTCGTTTTGGGAAAAACTGATTACAATTACACAGGTTAAAGTCATCCAAGTACAAATCTTGGATTTAAATTTAAATTTCCAAAAACCATATTTTAAATGGTTAAAAACCCATATAAACACCTTTTATAACTTGAAAAATCTTTTAGACCATAGTTCCCAAATCATTGAATTCAATTTCAAGTATTGAATTCAAATTTTAAATCAAATTATTCAAATCTCAATTTTATTAAGTTATTTAAAATAACTTTAATTTCTGAAACTCATTTTCAAAAACTTCCAATTTCAATTCCAAAACTATTTTGGATTCAAAAATTCAATTTTTCAAAATTGATAAAAATCTGTGACTTAACCGATTTCCACGTGAAATCCACATTGGTGTGTGTATTGTGTAGTCCAAGGGTTTAACACAATAGTGCCACAACATTCAACCATCACAGATCAAATATAACAATATATTTGATAAGCGGTATAATCTATAACGCTTACCTTTCATTCACAGATCACGGATATATATATATATATCACAAATCACAACACAGAACATGATATATCACAAAGCATCACATATCAGAGATGTCAAACAATTCAACATCCAATATAAGCCAAACATCCATAAGTAGGATTAATTTAATCATCTGATTAATTTAAAGTAGATAAATTTCCAAAGTTATTTCCTTTTTAAAAATAAATTTCTTTATCTCTTCAAATCTATTTAAAAATCCAACTTTTAAATAAATTCTTCAACTTATAAATAATATTATCGAAATCCATTTACTAAGCCCTTTTTCCCAAAATTTGAAATTTAATTCAATATAGTTCAAAAATAAGACTTTTATCTTTTTAAAACTCCTTTTAAATTTATCCAATTCTTAAAATAAATTTTTCAATAAATTTTCAACTTGAATTTCGAAAATTCAATTTTATTTATTTTCGGTATCCAACGATACCAAAAATATATTCGGCTAAATTACAGCCTTCAACAATTCCAATTCACAAATATAATCACACGGCGACTATAAATAATCAACACACAACATATGAAACAAATTCAAATGTTTGAGAAATTCAGTTGGATCCCTCCAACCTATTTCCCTGCATCCACAGATGTTAGCACAATACCAATTCCACTTCGAGGTGGAATATCGTGGTATATGGGATTTATAAAATACTATCCGCTATTATGTGGCGCAATAGGGTCTCATCCGCTATATAATGTGAGAAATCAACTCCAAATACATATATAATACCAATTCCACTTCACGGTGGAATTATCGCGGTATATGTTTTTAATAAATAACCTCCGCTTAATATACGGCGTATAGGGTCTATTTCAACACAATAGATAACAACCATCATTCAATTCACACAATCAAGCAATTAAGCAATTTTAAATCTAACTATTTAAAATGTAAATCGAAACACAATTCGATTGAGTGAGAAGTTCTCACCTTGAGTTGTCGAGTGATTAAATTTAAATTAAATCGAACCGTTCGATTTAATCAAAAATTGTCGATTGCCCCAAACACGCCCAGATCTGCGCTGCAGCGTATATCTCGTCGCTGCGATTCCAACGCTTCCTGTTTCGTCGAATTTCGACAACGTATGCAAAAGTTATAATAGTTTAAAGTTTATACGATTTTTAAAATAAATCAATTTTCAATTTATATTTTTATACCCTCAAATAATCCAGGCCGTTGATTTTGCCAACTCCACATCAGGTCCGTGCGCCTTTTCTCCCCTCTTCCAGTTTTCGAACGTGAACAAGAACCCATAGCCGCCTTTATACATCGAATTATCGCGAACTCCTCTTGTCGTTTGAAGACGATCGACCACTGGCGTTTCGAAGCCCACCACGTGTGCTACCCACGGCACGAATCCGGTCGAACTCGGTTCATCTATGGCCAAGAAAAACGAGTATGAACGCATGACTTTGAACAAATATTGTCGCCGATTTGTAGCTTCATTTCCGATCACAGCCGTTGGAATTAAAGATCTCGTGATGCTCTTTAACTTTGTAGTTGATCGTTTCTTGAATTGATGCATGGATTAGAAGAAAAAGGAGGAGGAACGAAACGATTTTTCTGGCAATTGAATAGATAATGGCGGCTGCGTTCTCCTTTGCCCTATGGTTTAGTGAAAAGGTGAAAAATGTTGTCCTTTTATAGAAAATCCCAAATCACTATTTATCCCGAAATTTTTCGAACTCGAAATCAAACGTGCCGGCTGGCGTTTCTAAGGTTTTACCCACGTTCCGAACACAATGGAATGTATTTCGGGAGCTAATTCGGTCATATGTGCGAGTTACGGAATTAAACGATCAAACTAAAATTAAATCGATTAAAACAATTTCGATGCGTTTTGGCTTGCCCCGGACAAACCGTAAATCCGATTGACACGAAATTTGAAATCTTACAATAATATAACATTACAGATCCGATGAAACTGGTTTTGTCGAAATCCAAGACTGTTTGAAAAATGACTATTTTCACTCGTCAATTAAATATTAAAATATTCAATTTTCACAATTTAACTTTTAATTCAATTTTAAAAGTTTACAAACATCATTCTAACTCCAATATGATTTAATATAACTTTATAAATCATTTTTATACACATTAAACCCAATTATCAATTATTTTTGCAAATTCAAATATAATATTATCGATTTAATTAAACAATTAAATCTCTATATTCGAATTTAAATTTATTCGACTTGCAAATCTTACTTGTTAATATTTAAAATCAATTAAATATTCAAATTTCAAATGACAGAAATTCTGGGTCGTTACAATGGACTCTTTTACTTAAATGAAGACTCCTTCAACTTAATATCATATAGTGACACTGATTTTGCCAGATGTAAATCAGAACGAAAAGTACAAGCGGAACTTATCGGTTTTTGGGACATTCTCTTGTTTTTTGGTTTAGAAAAGAATAAAATTCTATATCTCTATCCACAACATGGGCATAATATATCTCAGCTGCATTAGCATGTTCACAAGTTATTTATATGCAACAAACCTTAAAGATTTTATTTTAAATTTTAATCAGTCACAAATATACTATGATACTATTAGTGCAATAAATATGTCTAAAAATCCAACACATCACGCTGGGACCAAGCATATAGACATAAAACATAATTTTTTAAGAGACAGCGTAAAAAAGGAGAAATTTCACTCGAATTTACAAATACTAAAAATTAAATAGCCGATATCTTAACAAAACCATTAGCACAAACTACATTCATTAAACTAAGAAGAGAGCTAGGAATATGCTCTTTCACAGATATCTAATTGTATTAGATTTTATTAATTAAAATAAAACAAAAAGAAAATAAAATTACATAAATATATATACATTTTTAGCTGCATATGTCGACATATGCAACATATATATGTCGATATACGTGCCAGTTTTTTGAAAACTACTTTTCCTACTTTAATTCAAAATTCAAAATCTATTTATATAGCCATCAAATTTCGAATTTACTTTCATTTTTTTATATTCTTCCTCCTCCTGAAAACTCAAAATAAAAAATAAAAACATGGACCCTTCAAACTTCAAAAGGCCAAGAGAGGAACCTACCAAAACTTCAATGTCTCTAGTCTAGGACCATTTCAAAACACTACCCTAACCAAAGTCATTAAAATTGAAGAAGACCCGAACATGTCTTTAACATGCTTTCTGAAACCGAGGTCGACCATATTCGTCTCTTGAAAGAGCAAAAGAAGCAAGGCAAAATTCTCCAAAACCTTCAAAAGCATCTTTTGGATAATAAGGCTAATCTAATAGTGATTAAGGAAGATACCCCCAACCCTATCATTCATAATCCAATGGATGACGAGGAAGACGGTGAAATAAAAAGGGAAAAGGTCAAGTGTGCGGGGGAAGTTATCATTGACTATAATGGAAATCTCATGGAATAAAAAGGAAATTTTTGCCTCCACTATCCCAATTTCTCTATCCATGAGTCTCCATAGTAAAAAAGAAACATTGAATTATATGTAGTTTATTTGGTTTGGTTTGTTTGTTTATGTATATAGTTAAGTTTATTTTGATTTGGATTGTATAGTTTGAATTTTTTTGTTAGGGATTGTTGGAATTGTGTAATAGTTTAACTTATTAATATAATTTGTTTAGTCTTATTTAAGTGTCTCCAAGATTTAGTATTTAAATATTGATTTTGACTTCATAATTCATAAGTATATCACATTTAGGGGGAATATTGTTTTTCATCCATTTTTGTTGATGTCAAAAGGGAAGAAAAATATAAAATATAACACATGCATATATCAAGGAGGAGTTATTTAACTCGGGGGAATTATATTATATTTTATATATAGGAATATTTACATGGTTGTCATCATCAAAAAGAAGTAGATTGTTAATACCTTAGAAGATTTTGACGACAATGATGTGCACGTAAATGTGCATATTTTTACTTCCATATTTAATTTAATTTAATTAAATAAATGAGCATATATGATATTTTAACATGTTTAAACCCAAATTTAAATTATTTCCAAATCATCATTTATTCATCTTCATATAGGGGCAAAATGGTCATTTTTGTGTATTAATTAATTTGAGAAAATTCACTTGCACATTTTATTTTTATTTGTAGCAAAATTGGATGGAAATTAGAAGAGGCTTCATGTATTCATGCATTCACAAGTAAAGGAAGGCAAATGAAGATGGAAATAAATCAATTCATGCAATATGGAGGACCTCACCTACTCACTTACCATGATCTACAATTAGGAGCTAATGTACATGTTAGTGGACATGTAATGGTGGATTATGCTCATGCTAACGACAACTTGGAGGCCACACTTCCTAGAGGGGTATTTTGGGTAGTCCCCTAAAATATGCATTAGGGTTTTAAACTTGTATAAATACCCCTTATGTTTCATATAATGAAGCTCTTAGCCTCCTCTTTAGTTAGTTTAGTTGTAGACACAAATTGTAAATATAAACTCTCTTTCTCTCTTTCATGGCTTCTTAGCCATTTTCTTCTTATGTAATTTTCTTAATGCAATTTAATTCATGCTATTTTAATTTTTGTTCTTTTCTTTTATGTTAGTAGCTTAGATTTAATTTATGCAAGTAGTTTATTCTCTTTCAATTTTAATTAGCTTGCATTTTCCTCTTATTTTTGTTTCATGTTGAACTCTACATTTGTTGAAGTGATAACAAATATGAGAAGCTAAAACCCTTCAATTTATGGGTAATGAAGCTCTCCTAATCATGTAGAGTCAAATTTTGCTAATTTTTGGATCTTTTTTTGTACTTAATGGAAATGTTTAATGTGATTAAATTTGGTTGTTTAGCTTTGAATTTGATAGCCTATGTTGTTGCCACCAAATAGGCTATGCTTAAACAAACATAAACACAAATTACCTCTTCATCTACATATGATGTTGGTAATGAAGTGGATTTGAGAATTAAAATTTGATGGTCTATATTACTAATTAATGGTAAATAGATCATGCTTAGAATAGATTTTATTTTCACCTTCATTGTCATTTTCATAAGAGTTAACAAGTGGTTTAGTGGGTGTGTTATAGTTTGATGGTTTAATGTTGGGCTAATTAATAGCACAAATATGACATACTTATGATAAACACATCAACTAAATTAACTAATGACCAAAAAAAGAGAGATCATAATTTCATTATGTTGATTTATGTGATCACGAGAAAGAAATTACCTCTAAATTGCTTTCTACTCTCATATTCTTATCCACTTTTAGTTTTGTTAGTTTTTAGAAATTTGTAGTTAACACATCTCAAATTCTTGGTTTAATTTAATTGAATAGAAATTTTAAAATCACTTTCAATTCCTTACGGATTGATCCGTACTTGTCACGTACTAAAATTGTACGCCGTGCGCTTGCGGTTATTTTTTATAATTTTTCGGCTATTTTCTAATTCGATAGAAAGTTAGTCGATTCAACAAGTTTTTGGTGTCGTTGCTGGGGAATTAATCTGATTTTATTTCTATTCTTCGAACTATTTTCGTTTGATTTTACTTTGTGTTTGTTTTGTGTGTTAATTTGCATTTAAAAAATATATATTTATTGTTATGTGTTTGTGTGATTTTTGTTTTCATTTGATTTGGTGCTTGTTGTTTTCTATTTGCATTGCATTTGCATATATATAAAAAATACACAATTTCATTTGAAAAAAAGAAGAAAAAAATCTGTATTCTATTTCATTTTCAATTACATTTATAATTTTCAATTTACATTTACAATTTTCAATTACATTTTCAAAACTGCCTCAACATACACCGCCTTCCTCAACCCCTCTGCCTTGCAACTTCGCTGCATCTGTCAGCTACTGCCACCCCACTCCTCTCTGTAAACTGATCCACAGTCACCTCAACCAAGCCAACCACTGTCCATCCCCCTGCCTGCTGCCTTACAAGACTACCACCAGAGCACACTTAACTGTCATCTCCATTTCATCATACAAACACAAACGTACAAATACCAAACTGCTTCAATCAACAAGCATCAACTCCTTTGGCCATACTTGCCTGCACCACATTCTACATCATTTCCAACCTCCCACTCCCCACTGCTTTCAGTCAAACTTACCACATTCACAAAACAAACCTCAGCTTCCAAACAAGCTACCATATCACCTTCATCTGCCATACAATCCCCTATCAACCCTGTCACATATAACTTCTGACCACCACATTTACAACAGCCATAACAACAGCCTTGCATTTCCTTTCCTTGCTCCTCCTCCAAACATCATCTCAGCAACCCTATTAACTTGCTTTCTGTCTTCATACCCAACAACCTGTCGCCCTTCAAACCCTGCTACCAGTCATTCCACCACTACTGCCCCTACAAAACACCTTCAATCGGGCATTCACACCAACAACATACAAACTTCAACTACATTCACTCATCAACACATTGTCCACTCACCCATCCTTATTAACCTCCTCATCATCAAAAGCCAGCTTGCAAACCTTCATCATACACTACAAAACTGTCAAAACACCACATTACTTCTGTAAACACCACTGTCTTCTTACCATCCTTGCCTACAACTTCATCACCCATCCATCAACTGAACACCATTCACTTAGCCAACATCAGTTGATCACGATACTTCTGCTATATCTTCACTCTCCTCTGTCAACATCCCACAGACCATTGCCTGATCCCCCCTCTACCAACTGCTAAATTTCCCTGCCTTGCAAAACATCACATAAACCATCTGACCAACCTGCCATTACAACAACATCATCATTTGGCTATTCCACCTCAAACATACAACCTGCCATTGCAACCACCAACTCCCCTGTTACATACTTCCTCCTCCCATTTGCCATCGAGCACTACACTACTTCACAAATAAACCACTTGCCTTACTGCATCTGATCATAAACAACCACTGCACTGTCTTTGTGCATCAAAACCATTCACTGTGAACATACCATCCATCACACACCATACATAACTGCTACATACCATCATTCCATTCCAACAAAACTGTCACCCTGCCCACACTTCACCATCCATAACCACTTCCTACTGCAAGCAATCATGCCTTCGAACAACCCCAATCACCTCGACTTTGACTCCTTCCATTCGCTTCTCCTCAAACTGAAACTCAAACAAAATCATCACCACTACCTGCGCCTTCACCAACCCCGAACGCAAATCCCCAAATTGCCTCACCTCAAAACCAAACACTTCGCAACAACGAACAATCGGATTTGCTGATAATTTGGGTTAAGAATTTGTGAATTTGCTAATTTGATTGTGGGAATTGGCTGTGAATTGGATTTCCGTGAATTCGAGTTGGTTTCCTGAAGTGGAATTGCTTCATGATTTGCAACTGTGATTTTTAACCGTGGCACATTATTAGTTTGATCTGTGTTGTGAATTATTTTAGTGGGCCGGTTGGGCTTGTTTTTCTTTTTTTTTAAAAAGAGAGGAAAAAGGAATTTTTTTTAAAAGTTTAACTTTTTGTTAAGTTTCTTCTAAAGGTTGGGCTTTCGTTTCTTTTTTTTTACTTTCATTCATCTCTCTTTATAAAAAAAAATTTAATTTTGCTTTTGTTTTCGTTCGATCTTTATGGAAAAATTCCTTATAAAAAATAATATTCGACTCTCCTTTTTTTAAGGTTGTAATTTGCAGGAAATAAAAAGGAATTGCTGCTTTTGACTGCTCTGCTTAGCTTGCTTTAAAAAAATGCCGCCTTAAAATAAATTGCAAATATTTCTGCACGCTCTGGTATCGTGCTCTTATCACTTGTTTTTATTTACTTTGCATTGTTGGTTTCTTGCATTTTAAAAAAAATTCAAAAAAAAAACAAAATCAAACTTCATTCGTAGTTGCATCGTTAAATCAAGTTTATTTTCTGTTTTGCATTCATTTCATCTTATTTTCTTTTCTATGAGCACCACCCAAGTCACATAAGGTGAGGGATTTCATCACCTCTTCCTTGGCCCACAAATCACATTTCATCTTAGAATTTTGACTAATAATAACGGTTAGACATTGAATTTAAGGGTGTCACGAGCTCACCTAGGGCTTAATTGTATATTGACAAGTTGTCCTCTTTCGACAATTTATCTTCTTGGTGTCTAGGCTACGGTAGAGCAATAATCAGTTATAAATATTACGATGATTTGTAAATATTATACTGTTTGTTTCTGAAGGTACTTAAAACTTCGGTTGCATTGCTATGGTGATTCGTGGTGCATCGATAACTCCTGTCCATTACCTGGCTAAGAACTCTCTTGTTAGATTAAGACAAAGTGTGATTATACAATTTTGGGTTATGAGCTACTTGAGGACAGAAAATTGTAATTAAGTCATTTGCATTCATTTAGTTGCATTAGTTCATGCATATTTAAAAAAAAAAGAAAAAACCTCAAAAATCCAAAACTAATTTTTTTTACATTTTCCTTAACTTAGTTTTTTAAAATCTTTTCCTTTGAAAATTTTCCTTCAAAATCAAAAATCCAAAAACTTTTTAAGTTAGTTTTTTTTAAGAAAAAAATAATAACAATCCTTTCAAAAACAAAAACAAAAGAAAAAAAAATTAAAATCCAAAAAAACAAAACAAAAATCAATTTTCCTTTTGAAAAATAAATCCTTCCTAGTAAATATTTTTCATTTATAAAAAAACACACATATTCTTGAAAATGTCCGATTTTTCTTACTCGCCGGAATTTTACAATAGTTATGAAAATCAATATAATCCATATAGTTTCACATCAAACTCTTATGGATATTTTAATGACAACCATTGTACAAATAATTCGAATTTTGAACCACAAAGTTTTCAAAATGATGACCAACCCTCAACTCTTGAAAATAGCATTGAAATGATTTCGTCTTTACTTGAACTCTATACACAAAAAATCAAATGATAAATGATTTGTGTAATTCATATTTGTGCAATAATTCATGCCAAGGATTTCAAGATGATCAAAATAAGAACTCACTTCAAAATTCAAATGATTTTGGTTATAACTCATGTCAATACAATTTCGAACTCCAAAATGAATTTCAAAGTCAAAATGGAAATATGAATCACCTTTTAAATGATTTTGGCAATGAGAATAATTTCAATTATGGTGCAATGAACAATTTTTGTTTTTAACATTTTCAAATTGAAAATCCTCAAATTAATAATTATAAATTAGATTTTGTTGAGCAAATGGAAGAAATTCATAATGATCACACAGATTTGTTGTTTGAAACATACAAACAAGGTGAGAAACAAAATCAAATCCCAACGCGAGACGAGTCAAGTGATAATCCACCTTTAACCAAAATTGACGATTTTCAAATAACAACTTTTGAAATTGAAAATGATAATCTTAATGAAGTTGTTGAAAATACGGTAATTGAATTGGATTTCAATTCTTTTAAGAGTGTGGAACCAAATTTAAAATTCGATCTTCCTTTTTCCGATTTTGAAAAATTGAATACAACAACTTTAGATTTTGAACATGATATATGCCATGAAGTTGTGAACACCAACAAAGGAAGACGAATTTAGTGAACACAATTTTTTTGGAGTTTTCGAAGATGAGTTATTGAATTCTAAAGGGATAGATTTAAATCACCATTTTGATTTTGAAATCAATAATTTTGAAGAATTTGTCAATGATGAGTTTGAATTTAAATTTGGTGAAAATAAACTTCAACCAATTGTTCTATCTACTCCAAAAATCAATGAAAATAAAACAACTCATACGATTTTTAATAAAACGACATTCGTTTTTCCAAATTAACATTCAACTTTGAAATCTTTTATGATTTGGTTTTCTGTGCTTAAACTATGTCTCTCATACTTGCGAGACAAATGAATCGGTCTTTGAAAGACCGTTTTATTTACTCTTTAATAGTATATTTTCGGAGGTCGTAAAAATAATAACCGTTCATTTTCATGTAAATATAGGTCATATTTTTATTTTATTTTTCTCCTTGCACTTGGGTTGACTGTGGGGACACAGTCAAAATCAAGTATGGGGAGTCTCATCTTCATTTTTGATTTTTCATGGTTTATTTTTGTTTTCCAAAACTCAAAATAAAACAACAAATTCTATTTTTTTTTCCTTTTTTTAGCATATTGATTTACTTTTAAAGAAACACTATATGATAAGTATAGGATTTTGGTTATTAAATTGAAATTTTTGAAAATTTATGTCTTAACAAAAATAAAAATAAAGTTTGATTACAAGTAACGATGGTTTAACTAGTATATAGGAAGATTCATGGGTGATAATTATGAAGTATATCCTAATTGAAATCTTTATTTAAAAAAGGGGTGGATTTAAAGTAAATGATATAACATTTTTGATCTTCTAAGTTAAATGGTGCTAAGATGATTTTGCAAAACTCTCTCTTAAAAAAACCAAAAAATATATAATATGTATGTATATATAAAACATAAAAAAATGGTTTTTATAAAATAAGAAACACCTAGAGTCATGTATTCACACGCAAGTGTGTACACTCACTATGCTTTGTACCCTTCTCACGTAAGCCCGAAAGGCGGTGCATGATCGGTATAGCTGGTCTCAGTTTATCTGAGTTAGGTGTATGTATATAAAAATTCTTTCATTAATAATGCCTACAGTCGATAAGTGTACATACTTGTGTGTACACTCGCCATGCTCTGTGTTCCCCACACGTAAGCCCGCAAGGCAGTGCATGGGTCATATATTTGGCCTTAGTTTTTTGAGTTAGGCATATGTAAATATTGTTAATATCAATAAAATTTTCAAATAAAGAGAGAGTAAGTAATTGAAATCCAAGCACTATTTTCACTTATTTGATTTGACTTGAGAAATGAAAATACCACTTTGAAAAACTTTGATAATCAACTAAGGATCCATTTCATAGTTGCACTATGTTATCAACCGAAACAACTAGCCAAACTAGAGTCTAATTGTGATGATAACTTAATTTTTGTTGGAAATTTTGACAAGTAAAAGGACTTAAATTTCTCGATAATGATCAGAACTTATATTAAACTTATTCGTGTCAATTTGAAAGTAAATTCTTCATTTGTAAATATTTTCAAAAACTTCCATTCATATCTTTGTAAATAAATCTTGCATTTAGGAATATTTTCATGTGGCGTTTGGATTTTGTGGGCAGTATTCGCTGAAAACCCTCACGAGGCAACACTCGTTCTACTAGGGATACCTAGAGGTTTAACGGCTTGTTGCATACGCTCAATGCAATCGTGCTCCCTACGAAAACGGATTTATCTTAGTTTTTTTTATTTGAGGACGAATAAAAAGATAAGTGTGGGGGTATTTGATGTGCACGTAAATGTGCATATTTTTACTTCCATATTTAATCTAATTTAATTAAATAAATAACATATAGGGTATTTAACATGTTTAAACCCAAATTTAAATTATTTTCAAATCATCATTTATTCATCTTCATATATGGGCAAAATGGTCATTTTTGTATGTTAATTAATTTGAGAAAATTCACTTACACATTTTATTTTCATTTGTAGGAAAATTGAATGGAAAATAGAAGAGGCTTTATGTATTCATGCATGCACAAGTGAAGGAAGGCAAATGAAGATGGAAATAAATCAATTCATGCAATATGGAAGACCCCACCTACCCACTTACCATGATCTACAATTAGGAGATAATACACATGTTAGTGGACGTTAAAGTTACATGCACATGTAATGGTGGATTATACTCATGCTAATGACAACTTAGAGGCCAAACTTCCTAGAGGGGTATTTTGGGTAGTCCCCTAAAATATGCATTAGGGTTTTAAGCTTGTATAAATATCTCTTATGTTTCATGTAATGAAGCTCTTAGCCTCCTCTTTAGTTAGTTTAATTGTAGGCACAAATTGTAAATATAAACTCTCTTTCTCTCTTTCATGGCTTCTTAGCCATTTTCTTTTTATATAATTTTCTTAATACAATTTAATTCATGCTATTTTAATTCTTGTTCTTTTCTTATATATTAGTAGCTTAGATTTAATTTATGTAAGTAGTTTAATTCTCTTTCAATTTTAATTAGCTTGCATTTTCCTCTTGTTTTTGTTTCATATTGAACTCTACATTTGTTGAAATAATAACAAATATAAGAAGCTAAACCCCTTCAACTTAAGGGTAATGAAGCTCTCTTAATCGTGTAGATTCAACATTTTGCTAATTTTTGGATATCTTTTTGTGCTTAATGGAATGTTTGATTTGGTAAAAAATTTGTTGTTTAACTTTGAATTTGATAGCCTATATTGTTGACACCAAATAGGCTATGCTTAAACAAACATAAATACAAATTACCTCTTCATCTACATATGATTATGATAATGAAGTGGATTTTAGAATCAAAATTTGATGGTTTATATTACTAATCAATATTAAATAGAGCATGCTTAGAATAGATCTTAGTTTCAAATTCATTATCATTTTCATGAGAGTTAACAAGTGGTTTAGTGGGTGTGTTATAGTTTGATGTTTATGTTGGGCTAATTAATAGCACAAATAGGTCATACTTATTATAAACAAATCAACTAAATTCACTAATTACCAAAAAGAAAGATCATAATTTCATTATGTTGATTTATGTGATCATGAGAAGGGAATTTCCTCTAGATTGTCTCTTTTATCTCATATTTTTATTCACTTTCTTTTTGTTAGTTTTTTTACAGCTTAAAACAACTTCAAATTTTGGTTTAATTTGATCGAGTATAATTTTAAATCAATTCAATTCCCTACGGATCGACCCGTACTCCCCACGTATTAAAATTATACGCCGTGCGCTTGTGGTTATTTTTATTACAATTTTTCGGCGATTTTCTAATCCGATAGAAAATTAGCTGATTCAACAGACAACAACCATATAAATATAGATACTAAGGTAGTGTTTGGTTGTTGTTTTTAGTTTTGGGTTTTCGTTCAGAAAAAAATGCACATGACGCATGTATATTGCCGAAAACGACTAATTTAGAAAACGAAGTTAACAAACACAATAGAAAACAACTTTTTTTATTTTCCGTGTTTTGGAAAATAACACAAGCACGTGAAACAATCCATTCATCCGTCGTCTCTCTATCCTCTTTGTCCTCTCATCCGTCTTTCTTTCATCCCCTCCGCCATCTCTCCATTCTTCTCATATTTGACATACGTATTGAAAACCAAAAACATAAAATTCGTTTTTAAACCAAACACTACCTAATATTTTCTCAAGTTGTATATATTGCAGAATATTACAAAGGTACAAAATGACTAAACTTGAAGATTGAACAGTATAAAGACCAAGAATGAAGATTTAGAGATGATGATTAAGACTCATGAGTTTAGAGATAGAAGACTTGAAGAGTTCAAGACTTCAGTATGAGTCATTAGAACAAATTGTTAGTCCCTGATAGCAGGTTCTGTTTTTTATCACAAATTTCAGATCTTTGATATTTTAATCAAAATAAATTATTTTAAAATTCAAATGTATTTTACAAATATTCTATAAAAAATATTATGTATTCAAGGTATTTAAAAGTTATGTTTAAATTATTTTATAAAAATATAGAAGTTTGAAAACAATTTAAAAGAAAAAAAAAATATTTTTCAAAATTGACAAGGGAATGTCGACATACCGCTTCTAGATATGTCGATATAGTGACCGTTGGTTGCTTTTTTAATTTTTAAAAAGAAGTGTCTTTCGATGCACCTCTTCATGAATGTATACTTTTGTTCATTCACTATATAAAAAAGAGTGCAAACGAAATTTTCAATTAATTTCTCACTTTCTTCTCACTCCTTATTCTCTTGTTCTGTTTCTTGAAATTTACTTTCTATATTCTTCAAAATCTACATAGAATAAATCCATACTCTACTAGATTGATTTTCTACAAACTATCGAGTATTCTCTCTACAAAGTAAAAGATCAAACCGCTATCAGAAGGGCTATATGATATCTTGTATCTCAAGCATAACTGTTTGTATTTGGAAATCAACAACTCTACTCTTATTTGTTTGGTGTGCTTGTTTCCCGTTCAAATCAAGTGGGTGTGGTTAGTAGCCCATCTAAATCTAGTGGGTGATCTTATTACTCAGTAAATCAAGAGATTTACCCCGGACTCATGAGATAGGAGGGTGTATCTCGTAGCCTTGAAATCGAGATTGTATTATGGTTTGCTTGATACCTGGTTAAACTAGGCAATTGAAAAGAAATACGTGCAAGAAATTATACGGGACTGGATGTAAGAGCAATTCAAATTAATATAAAATCATTGGTGTCATCTCTCTAACTCATTACTTTACTTTTACTATATTTATTTATATCTTTAATTGCTTGCTACGATATATATGTGTGTGTGCGTGCGCGCGCGCGTGTGTGTGATTGATTATCCGTGTTTGATTCAAATCTTGAAATATGTTAAAAAGTTCTATAAAAGTTATAAAACACCATTCACCCTCCTCCAGTATAAATTATTCTTAAGATCCATTCATATTAGTACTACACCATTTCTCACATAGGGGCCATCGGATTATGGTTTAGGCAATATAAGACGCTACCTTTCATCGTCTTTGGAGTTCAAGAGAATAGCCATCGCTTTTCCCCAAGCAATCTTCTCCCTTTGAGCTTTGATGGCAGCTTCATCCTCTATGGCATCCGAGTTGATGTTGAGTGGTGGTGGTGGTGGAATGTTGATCGACAAATGAAGTCCTTCACCAAAGAGATATCTCACGCTACCAGAGGAGATTGCAGTTGTTGTCTAGAAGAAGGTTTGTTGGTAGTTGAGGTGGATGACGGTGGAACCAAAGCTCATAATGTATCTTGAAAAGGACAATTTTCCATTTTTAATACGAGACTTCTCAGTAGCCAAGCTCCATGTTAGCTTGATTTTAACAAAAACGAAGGGATGGCCTACAAAAGTCCAATCACAATGGTCCAGTGCTATAAATTCTCTTATAGGAGTGAGATGGTAGGATACGCCCTCTTCGTTCTTCAAGTGTCTCGAGAGACCACAGACGCAGATCCAAGCTGGTTCAAGAAAAGTGCGACAGTAGTTGTCTTCGTGAAGCTTCCACTAGGAGTTGAAAATAATGATATTGTCCTTGTAAAAAAATTCATTCATTGTAGCAATTCTAGCAGGGCAATGTTTAGAAAATGTACGTAGAAGGCTCAATCAATATAGATATTGATCTTTCATGGAGTAGAGCCAAAGTGGACTCAATGAAAATAGCGCGGAGTTGGGCATCTAAAAGCTTGGAGATTTTTGTGTGCATGGGATTATTCATTGTTGGAGAGAGGTACTTTCCATTTTAGAAGATGGTGTTCCATGAGAATATTAGGGGAGAGGATAAAGTGTCTCTTGGAATTAATAAAGGGAGAGTGCTGGAGTCAGGGCATCTTTTTTTTTTGAGTAGAGCATCTGCACAATACATGTTTGTCGGTTGAGTTGTCTTGTCTGTCGCTTTGTATTTATGCAAGTCTTAGGGAAATGATCATAATACTCACATTTGTAGCAGATAGTGGCATTGCGGCACACATGAGTGTGATGACCTAGTGGCCTGCATTTGAAACACTTGTTGCTTTCTCAAAGGAAATTTAAAAGTTGAAATGTCGACTTGTGCATTGGATTACGTCCATGTGGTGCCTTCCTAACCGCATAGAATTTTGTGCGCTAACTGGTTGATCTCCACCAAACGGTCAAAGGATGCAGGCTGGTGGAGAAGCAAGAGACGGTTGGATTTAACTACTTCAACGTAGGACCATCCCAAAAAGAGACGAGATGTTCTTTTGCAAGTGGATTCAAATGGGTTGGTGGGAGCTGGAGAGTGAGGTTTCAATCAGCTTCGGGTCACCATCCTTGCAGTTATGGTGGGAATTAGAGGAAAGGTGGGCGATTGCTGCGGTTCAGATTGTTTCAGGATTAAGTGGGCGAGGGGAGGCCATTATGGTTTGATTCATGCACATTACAATTTCTTTTATTATTACTATTTTTTGTTAAATTGAAAACTAAAAATGAAATAAGTTGTTTTTACCTCTTTCAATTATTGTGGTATTCCATAATTTTCATCAAAATTCAAGTAGAAAAGGATATTGAAAGTTTGTCCTAAATGTTTATGTTAAATAAGTCAATATATCAACTGATAGAGGAGAAAAGGAAAAAGAAAAAAAATGAAGAAAACGTCATTATTATTTTCTTCATCTTTTCTTTTCAATAGGAGAAACAAAAAGTCAAGAGCTCAAGCATTTTAGGAGATTTAAATATAAGGGGCATTTCACCAGAAGGACAAACATTGCAGTCCAATTAGTTTCTAGGACACACATCCACATAAATTAATTTCAAGGCCAAAGTCAGCAGAATAATTACTTTTAAGGACAAAGTCAGCAGTCCAATTACTTTCACGGACATAATTTCATTGGATTTTAGGTCTTAGAAACTAATTATTTTGCATTTTGTCCTTAAAATTAATTATTTCAGTAGTGTGTCCTAGAAACTAATTGCACTTGATAAAGAGGCCCTTGTGGCTAATTTCCACTAAATATAATTTACATTTCATGATTTGTGCTAAATTAGATTTGTACTTCGGTGGAAATTTCTGTGTCGTTGTGTGCTCAAGTACATTTGGTTTAGTGAAATGTACATCAATCACATCTCCATATTGGTCACCTCCATTATGCGGATATTTATGCACTCCACTCACAATCATTAAAATTTTAAAAAAAGATTTTTTTGATCCAACGTAAAACCTTTCCAAGAATACATAAATACAAAAAATAAAAAATTATAATGATAATAATCGCTTTTGAATAGCAAACATTCATTTATACATACATGATATGAATTATTACCATGACAAAATAGTAGATATCGACAATTTTATATAGTAAAATACACTAATCTCAACTATTATTTTACAAATAGTGCATTTGCGAACAAGAGTTCGTTAGGGTGTTTAGCAACAATGAATTTTTACGTCCAACTTAATTGATTTACGTCGGACATAAAAAATACGCAGCGGTTCTCCCCCCGGCGTTTTACCGCTTTAAAAGGAAGAGTATTTTTCAGACTTAATTTTTACGTCGGACGTAAATCAATTAAGTCGGACGTAAAAAATTAAGTCTGGATGATGATTCGGAATACTCGGATAACTCAACTAATAGCGATGATTTATCTAACTCTGATAATGCAGATAAGTATGATGAGGATCTCACTTATATTGCTGGAATGATGGTAAATCATACTCAATTAATGCCTACTCCATATCATACCTCTTCTTATACTGGACGAATCTGGGTTGATAATGTTCTTAACGGTAAAGAAGACAGAAGTCAAAATCTTTTCCGAATGAAAAGTGCTACTTTCAGACGTTTTTGTGACGTTCTAGTTAATAGATATAACTTAATTTCAACTCAAAAATAGACATTCTTGAAATGATTGGAATGTTTTGTTACACGATAAGTCATGGAGTATCACAAAGGTTGGTGGGTGAAAATTTTAATCGATCCATTGACTCTGTTAGTTTATGTGTTTTTAAGGTTTTGCATATTGTCTTACTTTTGGCCAAAGGTAACATTAAACCGGTAGATTTTAATGAGGCTTCTTATGAAATTAGGTATGATACACGATACTATCTTTTTTTTCAAAATGCTATCGGAGCTATAGAGGAAACACATATTCCTACGAGGGTTAGTAAAGAAGAATTACCGGCGTATATAGGTAGAAAGAAGTTTCCAATACACAATATTCTTACTATGTTAATTTTGATTTAACATTTAGTTTCGTAATGTCAGGTTGGAAGGTTCTGCCTATGATAGTAGATTGTTAAATCATGCTATTGAAGAAGTTGAAATATTTTCACTTCCGTCACCAAGTAAGTATTACCTTGTAAACTCATGATACAAGCTTAGAAACAGTTATTTATCACTTTATCGTAATGAACGCTACCACGTCCAGAATTTCAACAAAGCCAGAATGTTCCAAAATCGCGTAATGAAATTTTCAAATTTTATCATTTAATCTGTGCACGGCCATGGAAAGAACATTTGGTATTCGAAAAAAATAATTCAACATTTTTTGAGAAATGCCGACATATAGTTTCGCCAAACAAGCACAGTTTGTCGTTGCAAGATGTGCTATCTATAATTTTATTAGAAAATATAACAGCACGGATCCTGATTTTGAAGAAATAGTTAACAAAGAAGTTTCATGAAGTTACGCTGAAAATTGGCATAAGCATCTTCAACACAACCATAGTGGTGCAAGTTCATCAAATACACAACAAATTGTTGCAACACACGATGAAATTAAAGATGTTGCTGCAGGACGACGTTGATATATGTATTGTTTTATTGTTGTATTTCAGTTGAAATTTTGTATGTTGTGTTTGTATTTTGGTTAAAATTAATAGTAAGCTTTTAGAATTTGTATTGAAATTTAAAGTTGAAACTGAATTTTTACTATTAACCATGAAATATTAATTTAATTAAGGAGGAATTAATTTAAAGGACAAAGATTTGTATATTTTTTGCCTTAAGGACACAACCTCAATATTTTTACCACAAGGACAAACATTCTCCTAAAAATTATTCATAAGGATAAATATTTTTCAAAATTATTCATAAGGACAACAAAACTGCTACCAAGCTAAAAACTGATACCTAAAAACTGCTACCGGTAACTACAAACTGATACCTAAAAACTGCTATCAATAACTAAAAACTGATACCTTGTCCTTCAGGATAAAATATTGAAGGCTTGTCCTTGAGGTAAAAACGCTGAGAAATTTTGTCCTTAACAATAATTTCCTGTTTATAATTAATTCATAATTAAATAATAATTATTATTTAAATATTACAAAATAAATAACTATTTTCAAAAGACTTTAACATTTATTACATTCTACCTCGACCGCTAATCAAAAAAGTTTGTTCTCCAAGTCAAACCTTTAAGCGAAGTCGTCCAACAAGTCTGAAGTTGAATGAATTGTTATTATGAGCGGAGCGGATATCAGAACTTAAAATAAAAATCTAACGGGTACTATCAATCGACGTCCCATCACCCGCTATTCTCTGTAGAGCAATGCTCTTCTTGCAAGTCCATAGAAGTATTCTTTTCTTCTAAAGCTTTCATCTGGGTTTTCTCGTTTATTCACTAGAGATCGGTTCCAAATGGGTTCACCTTTCAATGTCTCAATTTTCCTTCAACTCTCAAATTTAACGGGTTATATTTTCTGGTTCCTTTTTTGATATTTTTCTCTTTATTTTGCAGATAATACTAGGTTCTTCATCTTCTTCTCGTAAACAGATTTTATCCGATATGGGATATGATTTCACTCTCATGGTACAGTCCATCTTTTTCAAACCCATCCGGTATTATTTTATTGTTTAAAAATACAATATTGAAGTGTACCGATTTTGGATTTTTGCTTTAGAGTGCTGATATCGATGAGAGAGAAATTCGAAGAGAGAAGCCCGACGATTTGGTAATGGCCCTAGCCGAAGCTAAGGTACTCTGTAATGTGGATGTCTTTATCTATCAATGCACTTCCCCTTTTTTTGACATATTTTTTTTCTTTAAATGGATTAGGCAGATGCCATTATTGAAAGACTAAATATAAGTGACTTTAGAAAGGATGATTCTGTGCCAACTCTTTTGATAACGGCTGATCAAGTATGTGCTTTTCTTAATGACTAATTTTAAATTTCTAATACACTCCACTGATTGGTAATATTTTGTTAGTTGCTTCATGTTTCCATGTTTCTTTTTTCTCTGTCAATAATGCTTAAAGGTACTTTTTCATGTATAATTAGGCTGAATCTTTGATTGTTTAGGTTGAGTTCTTACTTCTTAGAGAAACTCCAACAGTTAACATTCAGCCTTCACAATTATGGGTTTACACCCCCAACGGCCGAGTTCAGTCTGCATATTTAGCTGGATGTTCAGATTTCAGCTCATGAAACTGAACTAGAACTGGGCACTCATTTAACGTATGCTCAGACCTGGGCACCCATTAAATGTGCGCCTAAAACTCAAGCGGCCTTAAAATGGGTGTCCAGCTTTGGATGTCCATTAAATGGGCGCCCAGGTCCGTCAACCCACCACAACGGCCATAAACGGCTTTCAAGCTTTGGCGTTTTGTTAACTGTTATATTTTAGATTCCGGCTCCATTTCAACGGTAATAAACGGCTCTATTTTAGATTGAATGCTATAAAATTAGACCGTTTTTAGCAATAAGAAACACACACGTCTTCACCTCTAAAACCGTTTTCACAAATTGTAATACTAAAATCGTTTCAATCGTTCAGTAAAGCTTTACATATGGATAATTATGAATTTGATTCACAAACCAATCAAAGTATTCCTCTTCATAGTGCTTCTCCTTTAAGCTTCCACGTCTCCACTACATGGAACAGTGAAGAAGACACAGATCTTTTTATAATCTACTATCACTATTCAATGACTCGGAGAAGGGAAACGACCAAAGTGGAGAAACATTTTGGACGAAAGTAATAAATACGTACGATAAAAACATGTAAAGAAGACGCGATCGATTTGAAAAGATAAAATCGACAAACTCATTTTTATTAGTCTCAAATTTACAAAATCAAAAAAGCCAATTCTAGTGGCATGGAAGGAGTAGCCGAACTTGTACGCTTCTTAAAAATATTTCATTTGTAATAAATTAAAAATATGTATTTATTCTTTTTAATTATTGGACGCAGAAGAGGATGACGAATGATCGATTCTTGAAGTTATTTCCAGGGGAAAATGATCACAAAAAACCTCACTTTTACCAATTTGCAGACTGTTATGACCTGCTTACTAGTCATAAAAAATGAAGCTCCAATAAAACAATGTCCTTAAGAGACGTCCAATCAAAACGAAATGGTAAGAAAAGGACATCGAAATCAACTTATAATTCCAGTTCGAGAAACTCTTTTGGCATGGATTCTAACTTAGGCTTCGAAATTGAAGTCGAATTAGATATCGAAATGGATGAAGATGCTAGACCGATGGGGCAACGTACAACCAAAAAGAAAAATGCTATTTCAGCCTTAGTTTGATTCTCGAATCAACCTAATGCATGAAAAACATGGGAAAGAAAATGCTGAATGTCAACAGGGTCATGCGGAGCAGTTAACCATTTTGAAGGAATCGACCTCAATTGAAAAAGGAAGGTTCGAGATAGAGCGTCAACGTCAAGAGACATTTGTAATGGAAAATGATTTGACGGGAATGGATCCACTCTCATTGTAGTAATGGTTGAATATAAACGCATTGTTGAGAGTAGGTCTGGAACAAGACATATATAGATGATGCATAACAAACTGTATCTTTAATAGTTGTTTCGTATTCTGCACTATTATGTATGTTTGAAATGTTAATTGATTTATCGTTTTATTCAATAGATTCATAATTTTACACAATACTTTTATTTAAACAAAGTCAAATACGATATAGCAAAGTTATAGCATGCTACGGTGCATTACACAAACTCTAAGTGCGAAGACATATAAACGAACTTGGTAATTCGAAAACTAACTACTGATTCCCATAAGAATTCCAAATATAATCCATTAAGATCATTTTGGAGCTTATTTTGAAGTTGTGTGTTTCGATAAACGAGCTGATGATCCACATGGATTTTGTAATCCGCCCAGAATAATTCAGACGTTTGGTTTGCCTCCTCGTACTCAATGAGGTGGTCCATACCCCTTCCACCTTTAATTATCATGTTATGAAGAACTATACAAGTGAACATAATTGTAGACATTTTTGATCGCTTCTATAGTCTACATGGATTAATAATTATCACAAATCTTGCTTGAAGTACCCCGAAAGCTCTTTCAACGTCTTTCCTTTGTCATTTCTGCATTGAAGCAAACTTTATCTGTTTTGACGTTAACGGGTTCAAAAAAGTCTTTACAATCGTGCTTCATTTAGAATAAATTCCATCTCCTAGAAAGTATCCATGATCATATGTGTTTTGATCAAGTGAAAATGATACATGAGTTGATTTACCAAGTGCCAAATCATTAAACAAATGTGATCGTTCAACGACATTTAAATCGTTATTAGAACTAGGCATTTCGAAAAATGCATGCCAAATCCATAAATCATATGACGCGACTGCTTCCAGAATGACAGTCCATTTACGCTCCACGATAAGCTTTCGAACAGTTCTTCTACTTTCAATGCATAAAATCCAGACTTTCGAGTATTTCAGGCCATCCTATACTTTCAAGCATTTCACGTAATCTCACGATATCTGCTTTATTGGAGAACGGAGGTATTCGGTCACATAAATGTTTACAATGGCTTGACAGAATTTGTCTAGAGTTTCCAATGCAGTACTCTCTGCAGTACGATATGTATCGTCAAGGCATCGGCGAATGCACCGTAAGTTAACATCCTCAAACCTGCGGTCATCTTTTGATGGCCACTTAAACCCTGCGTTTTTGAAGAGTTTTGTTTATAAACAAAGTAATCATAATTTTGTTGAATACTTGTCAAAATCCTTAAACTAATGCACCACTCATTCTGAATCTTCGGCGAAACATTTCAAGACCGTAAATTAGATCATGATTAAAGTAAACTTGCATCAACGTTTCGTGGAATGCTAACTGATTACGGTTAATGAATTGCCGACCCATGACTAAGCCTATGTGTTTCCCAAAAGTTGAACCGTATGCTTTACGGTAGATTTCCAACAATTTCTTTTCTTTTTGTTGATGTACTAGTACATCGCTTCGTCATCAAAGTCGATATCGCATACATTACAGCTTTTAGTATATTTGAAAACATTGTTGGTGTAGATACTTGTTTGTTAATTGAATAATATGATAAAATTTTAGTTGTACATAATAAGCTTAATAACCGTATGCTTATATAGGAGAACACTCAAGAATATTGTGTCGCATCAAACTTTATGTCTAATCTACCATATTGCTGGTGGGGAACAAATGAGAATATTGTATCTAATCTGCTTTGCTTGTGAGGAAATGATAAGAATATTGTTTCACATGCTTTGCTTAGAGGTATAGATAAGAATATTGTTTCACATCAACTTTATTTGTGTGAAACAGATGAAAATATTGTGTCCACTCTGCTTTGCCTAATGGTAAAGAGAAGAATACCATTTCACATTAACTTTGCTTTTGGGGAACAAACAATAATATATCATCCAATCTGCTTTGATTGTGGGGAACATATAAGAATTTTATTTCACATCAACTTTTCTTGGTGGGAACAGACAAGAATATTATGTCCAATCTGCTTTGCTTAGTGATACAAAAAAGAATATTATTGCCAAAACAACAATCTTTTACAATTTGTTAATGAGCACATAAAAATAGTTAGAATGAAACTATTACGGAAAATCATCAAAATTATCAACACGACCACTCTCAACAATAACAACATAATGACTCTGATATTGTGCATTGTCTATGCAGTTTATCTGCTAAAATGGTCCTAGTATCAATATTATGTTGGGATATTGGACATTGATACTGCATATGTGATCAGTGCCGTAGATGTCTCTTTCATGTATGGATCGATGAACCATTTTCTTAGAAGGAAGTTGTTTATGTTTCGGAACTTGCGAGGAAAAACATGTTGACAACAACTTCGTTTACTTAACATCCAACCTGATGATAATTAAGGTGTATCAATTATGAATCATATTATTATATACCATATGTTATTTTGTAATTTATATCTTTTCGTAAAGGAAACAGACAAGAATATTTTTTGTAGAGGAAACATATCTGATGGTAGTTAGCTGTATCAATTATGAATCATATTATTATGTACCATATGTTATTTTATAATTTATATCTTTTCGTAGAGGAAACAGACATGAATATTGCGTCGCGCCAACTTTTCTTAATGAGATAAGAGTAAAGTATTGTTTCAAATCTACTTTGCTTAGTTGGGAACAAATAAAAATATTGAGTCCAATCATCTTTGCTTGTGGAGAATGAATAAGAATATTGTTTTCCATCAACTTTGTATTCTAACTCTTATAAAACAACACATCATCAACTATAACAGACATAATATTACTTTTCAATGTCTGATTCTCTCAGACGATTGGTGGATAAATGTTCAAAACATAATGAATGAATATGTTCGACAACATGAGAATGAGGAACAAGTGAATTCATCACCACATGGAATTTCGGAGAAGTACAACATTACTTGCAAGAAGTATGTGCTAATATCTACCCATCGAGCTTGTCGAATAGCAAACATATACCGAATTACCGATCTTCAGTCGCCATATGTTTACCAAACATGTCGTCGCATAATAATGGATCAACATGTATAGGACGATCGCCTGTGGTTTGGTACTCACATCTCTCATCCAGATACCACATAGGCAAGAATGCAAGTGTGTGCAAAACGGCCCAATATTTAACCAATGAATATGTAATCGTCCAGGGATGGTCGTCCGCCATAAGACATGCGTCTACGAGCTGTGTCCAATGGGAGGCCCAAGGAATCCGTATTAGATTGCCACGACTGCGCATGTCGAGCTGCGACCTAGCCTCAATCAAGTCATGTCTAACTCACTAGGGAGCATGCTGTGTATACTGAACTGTCTTCCATCGTCTCATCCTAGAATAGTAATGCTTAAAAGCCTGACTAGCTGCCCCGTAGATGCGGAGATGTATGTTCATCGTGTACTCATGATACTATAACGACAACATATATCAAAAAGTAGATATATGTTTGACCTCGCCAAACGAAAATGAATCCAAAGCTGTATACAAGGCACCTAGAATGGCCGTGCTCAAATCAATAATATTAAGATGATCCAACCCGGCAAGATAATCTAAACGAACCGTACCTTTTTGGTTCGAGAAAAAGGTCGAGCCAAACAAATACAAAAGAAATGCCTAAGTGATTGCATCCAATCATATCTGCTCTACCTCTGTATGTGGTGATGTAGTGCTGAAGGTAAGTCAATGACACAAACACCGCTATGAATGTAGGTGGGATCAATGTGCGGTAGAAAACGGTAAACAAATTGGAAGACTCATATAACTCGTCGAATGAGAAATGCCAACGTGCATGTCCTGTAATCTCAATATCTGGAAGCATATAGAAGTCGGTGAGGGTAATACCCAACTCAAAATCAGAAAAGTGGAATGTATGTGTCATGGATAACCACCTCTCTACTAATGCCTGAATGAAATGTTGATCGAATGACTAAAAATGCCTAATAGTAAAAAACATGTCAAAAAGACTTGTTTGGAGCCTATTTATAATGAGACGAGGAAGGGCGTCGTAAAAAACATGCCAAA
The DNA here is from genome assembly GCA_030737815.1 of Allium fistulosum. Lineage (NCBI taxonomy): Eukaryota > Viridiplantae > Streptophyta > Magnoliopsida > Asparagales > Amaryllidaceae > Allium > Allium fistulosum. Next base: position 425,274,122 of record CM060908.1, read on the forward strand.
CAGACCATCGGATGGAGGAGGTGTGGGGGAGATGACGATGACGATGAGGACGATGGTGCCGACAATGATTATGGCGGTGATCACGACGACGATGCTGCATCTTTGACATGACTATACATATTTTCTTACATTGTTCGATCTCGAGTGAAGACTGCAGAGCCTAAGGTGTATATCCATAGTAGCTAAGGCGCAAAAAGACGCAAGGCTTGAGCCTTGGGCTTTTTTTGGCGACTTTTATACAAGTGTGGGCTTTTTTGGTGGAAAAAAATTGCAATATAAAATACTACTAAAAACGATAAATTTGGTGTTGATAACTATTTTGTGCAAATAAAAAAACATAAATTAAAACATAAGTACAACAACAACAACTAAGCCATTATTCCCAAACAAGTTGGGGTCGGCTAGAGATGGAACCCAAAACTAAGTGAAAAAATCAATTAAAAAGTTATAATAATAACAATAGCAATAGCAATAATAAAATAAAGTCAAATAAGCAAATTAATAATAATAGCTAAGTAAAGTAAAAAAATAAAAAAAAATATGTATATATATAAAAGAGGAATGATACTAATAATACTAATAGCGATAATGATACTAATAGTAATATTGGTCAAAGACATAAGTAAATTTTAAATTAAAACACAACTAAAATTTTAAATCACAACATAACTCTTTAAATTTTAAAACATAACTCATTAATTTTTAACTAAATTTTAAATTAAAATATAACTAAATATGAAATTTAAAAATAACTCTTTAAATTTTAAAACATAACTCAATAAATTTTAAAAACATAACTAAATTTTAAATTAATACATAACTAAATTTTAAATTTAAAACATAACATAATTAAAATTTTAAATTAAAGCATAATTAAAACATAACTCTTTAAATTTTAAAACATAACTCATTAATTTTTAAAACAAAACTAAAATTTAAAATTAAATTAAGACAACCAAATTTAAAATTTAAAACATAACTAAAACTAAAACATAACTCATTATATTTTAAAATATAACTCATTAAATTTTAAAACATAACTAAATTTTAAATTAAAACATAATTGAATATAAAATTTAAATCATATTTATAAATTATAACATAACTCATTAATTTCAAACTAACTTAATCAAATTAACTTAAAAGTTTAAATTAAATTTTAAAGTTTTAAACTAATTAAAATTAACTTCATAATTTATATCTTAAACTAATTATAATCTAACTTAAAAGTTTATAGTAAAAAAAACATAATTAATAACTTAACAGTAAACACAACTGCAGTTAAAAAAAATTACCTGAGATGGGAACTGGTGGCGGCAGAGGGGAGCTGGCGGCGGCGACGGCGGCAGAGTTTGCGTGTGTTTTTTTGTTCAAGGGTCGAATTTCAAAGTCGGCAATAATTCGAAACCCTAGAAAGCCTCGTCGACCAAGTCGATTTCACAAAAGGCAAGCGGATTTCGGATCGATTGAAATGGGCCTGCAAAAATAATTGCCGATAGTCGAGGCGCGCCTTCTTGAGCCTTTGTGCCTCAAGATAAAAGCGCGCTTTTGCTGCGCCTCCGCTAGAGGAGGCGCCTCAGCACCTGGCGAGGCGTAGGGGCTGCGCCTACGCCTTAGTCGCGCCTAGACACATCATTTATTTGTCTTCTCGAAAGATGTGTTATCGAAAGATCTGTATAACACATCTTTTTATATGGATGAGAAGGTGAAGAAAACAATTCAAAAACTACTAGAATTTTGCAAGAAAAGAAATACAACATGGACGTGCAGACACATCATAAATGCTCGAGTGTGTCTGCATTATTACATCTTTTGTTGTATAAAGAATTGTACCAATGACTTTCATGTACATCTCTAAATACATACATACATATACAAACATATATGTGTGTATGTGTATATGTATGCATACATATACTATAAATATGTGTGTATGTATCAAGGCTTGAGGTTCCGACCGCATCGAGATTTCGGTTATTCCGTTCCAGAATTAGTAGAGATCGAAACAAAATCAAACCGAAACTCCGATTCAATCAAAGAAAACTATTAAAATTCAAATTTTATAGAAAATAAAAAAAGAATTATTTTGAGCTTTAAATACATGAATATACAAATTTTGAAATTTTAACTTTGAAAACATGCAAAATCACAAAATATATGAGTATAACTAAAAATACTAAATACGGAATAATAATATTTGTTAGTATTATACATATTTATAATTAATCGTTATTGTTCATTTATATCTTATCTTTCATTTAAGATAAATTACACGTTGTTTCAATTAACTAAACAATTATATGCAAAATAAATAATGAAATCCGAAACCGAAACTTGAACCAGAATTCTCGAAATTTACGAATTAGACCGAAATTCCTAAAATTACAAAAAATCGAAACCGAGATCTCGAACCTTGGTATGTATAGATCACTATTTTTACTTTGCATTTTGTACTAATTCAAAATTTTGTGGCATTTGCGATAATATGGCTCAAAATATTGAAAGAGTGTAGAGGTTTCATAGATTCTTCCAACCGGTTTTTATACAATGATGAAGGAATCAATATAAAAACTGCAAAAAAAATTCGAAATAAACAAAACACAACATGGATGTCGACACATGGATGCATTGATACATCATAAACCCTCCAATGTGTCTATCCCATAATGTCACATCCTTTTACAGTGTAAAGAATCGTACAAATGATTCTTTCATGTGTCATTCAAATATATGTTTGTGTGCGTGCTCATGCTCGTGTATTGTAATTGTTTTTTTTGTTTAGATATTCATATATTAAATAGTTCATACATCCAAGTTAAATTAATAAATTTGAATAATATAGATCTTCGTATATTTCAAAGCGTGGAGATGAAATTTCAACACTATGTTTGAAATCATACATTCAATGCAAATTATGAAATCGCATGAAGTTGGCTAATTATTAGAGTTTTGACATAAATCTAAAAAACATAATTTTGATCGGCTCATCGTAATCTTAGCTTTCATCTTTTCTTCGAGTCTTTGAAAATTTAACCCTTTCTATTGATAAATGCCACAATCACAAATCTTGTTTTATCAAACTCAAAACTTGTAGAACTTGGGGAAATGTGCTATGATGAACGTAAAAACACACAGTTTAAAGTGGTTATTGCCTCACCTATTAGAAAGTTTAATGTTCACAATTTAATATGCACTCTACTAAGACATTCTAGTAGGATTAGAAGTACAAGTGTAATCAGTCAGTAATACTTTTTATTCAGATATCCACAAGGTATTATTCAGAATCAGAATTAGGATGTAGCATTACAATTCAGAAGCTTGCGTTAGGTACCAAATCTTTTAAGGTCAATTTAACTCTCTCCCATATTTGCACTTACCCTGAATTCTAAATATGTTTGTCTTTTAAGATTTTTGGATGGGCCGATTAAAACAATAGTTGTAATATTCAAATAGAAGACAATGTCACCTTTTCATTTTTCATTTTTAAATGTTAATTCTGTGCACTTTGTGGTTGCCAATTTTAGATACTACAAAGTTCAACATAAGCTGTATTTTTCATTTTTAAATGTTAATTCTGTGCACTTTGTGTTTGCCAATTTTAGATACTACAAAGTTCAACATAAGCTGTATTTTTCATTTTTAAATGTTAATTTTGTACACTTTGTGCTTGTAAATATTTGTAATATTCAACAGATATAGTATCAAAATTTTAAATTAGTAAGTTGTACATTACTTATCATATTAAAGGATATTTGGTGTGATTTTTTGAATTTGTTGTTTAATTTTAGAATGGAAAATTTTCATTCTAGGCTCAAGGAAAAAAATTATTTCAAGTTTAGGCCTCGTTCGAAACGTAATATGAAAATAGACATGTTTTTCACTATTCAACATCTTCGTCTAAACTTGAAATAAGTTTTTTTCCGAAGGTCCAGAATGAAAATTTGTTCTTTTAGAATATAACGGGGAGGTGAAAATAATGGATGCAGAAAATATGGTTGCAACTGTTTTTTTAAATTTCGAAGATACGAGTTTATTGACTCCATGTATACCTATCTTAATTGTTGAACATAAGCTAAGCTAAGCACTCATACTCTGTTAGTTATATGATCTACTACTTCGATATTCTGATGTTCACAGTCTGGAGATTTGTTAATCAGTAAATTGGTATTTAGTTTTTCTTACTATTAAGCATTACATTTAACCTTGTGTTGTAATTTTAAGCAAATTTCATGTTGAAGGTTGTTGTCCATGATGGAACGATAAGGGAGAAACCATCTGATGCAGAAGAGGCAAGAAAATTTATCAAAGGTTAGTTAAACAGAAGTTTTAATTAGTTACACTCTGAATTGGTTCACTTTTAGATGCTAGAGGAAATGCTGAAATCTATATTCTACTCGGTATGCTTAAACTGATTATTTTGAAGGCTGAAATATTTGGGACTGTTAAATTTTACTTAATTTGATAGCTTACAATGTTTTAAAAGTTATCTGCAGGTTACTCTGATGGTCATACGTCTACGGTTGGTTCCGTGCTTGTCACTAACTTGAAGACGTCCACTAGAAAAGGAGGGTGCGACAAAGCTGAGGTAACAGCTTTTCTCGCTTTCGTTTTTCTTTGACTATTTTACTTAATTTATTCATCATGATTTAGAGTGATTACTTCATTGTTTAAGATTTAATCATGTCAAACAGGATGAGCCAAAAATATACGATCTAACTCAAGTTCATATTTAATTAAAAATAGCCGAATACCATGGTCTTTTGATATAATTTTGATAAGTTTCAGTAAGAATTTTTATTTCGTCGGGTTTTTTTTCCAAGAAAAATCGCTGATAAAATGAAAGAGTATGAGTTTAGAATATTAGAAAACATGTAAAGCATAGAGAGACTGATTGAAGTTTCTCATACTTAAGAAAAACAGACATGTGAATTAAATTCTATTCTACTTTTTTTTTTCTTTTTTTCTTTTGCAATAATAGTAATGTATTAGATATATTTAATTGTCTAATTACTGTATTACATCTGAATTAAGTTTGAAACAATATGTAAATGGTAATATAGTATTATGTTAATATTTAGTAAATTAAAACATTTGTAAATATGTATTCAGTTTATACTCATACAAAGAATTCAACAAGATATATAATAAATTGGCACATTCTTAAAAGAACTCAGAAGTGTAGATAACGAAAAAGTGTTACTACACAGGCTTCTTAATATTTATCTAAATGATATAGAGAGTTAGTTTAGGAATACATCACGCAACCCCATGATGGAGTTTAGAAAAAAGTTTGTAACACATAATGACTAAAATATTTATCACTTAAATACCAAAAATACAGAGAACATGGGAAAGTACATGCTAATATATCATTTAAAGTGGAAATGAGTGTCAAGTTCTTTTTTTATGCAACAACACAAGAACAAAATTATTATATGTAGCATGGTTTCTTTTCCTTTAATTTATGTCTCATTTCAATGTTTATTCAATGGCAAAACATATTTCCACTTGTTAATCTTCTTTCACCTTTGAATTTATTGTATGATTTAATCAAATTTGTCGTCGTTATCGGCTTCTTTTCGTAATGTAAAAGTGTAAACAAATGCAGTCAACAAGGTTTAAGGTTCCGATTGAAATTTCAAAGTTGCCGTAATCCCATTCTGATTGCGGTCTGAATCGGGATGAAAGCAGTAGAGAATTCCTGCTTTGATGATGGAATATTGGAAAATAACAAATTTTAACATATTTTCTAAAAGAGTATATTTACAAATTGCAATCTGAGTAAAAGGAAAAAACACAAAAAAAACTGAGAAGTGAAGAAATAATAATATAAAAAAACTAAATCTAGTAATAAGCTATTTTAACTTTGTCATTTTGATTTAAGATGAAAAAAAAAACATGCATTTGAATTAAAATTTTAGAAGCTCGTTAATGCATTTTTATAGAAAATATCAAAATATTAACTGAAATTTACGAATTAGATCGAAAATTCGAAAACCCAAATGGTCGAATAGAAACAATGAGGAGAATCTTCGATCTTTATTTTAGTATACCTTTTTATTGATATCAATTTCATTTTCACTCATTGTAGAATTTTATAATAAATTGTTTTTTTATTCGCATTTCTAAAAATGCAAACCGGTTTACGTCTTCCACACATACATACGTACGCACGTGCGCGTGCACACATACAGTTGTAAATAGAGAGAGAGAGAGAGAGAGAGAGAGAGAGAGAGAGAGAGAGAGAGAGAGAGAGAGAGAGAGAGAGAGAGAGTGTTTGTGTGTATGTTTATGTCTTCCATGTGGACACACATTTGTAAATATTTTATGACAATCTTACAGTTTGTTTACATTGAATTTTGGATACCATATTTATTAAACATTTGTCTATCTAGCAATCTATAATCACAAACCAGTCTTCGCTGTCCTTAACATTTTTAGGTGAATTCAATTTCTATTCTCTTCATCGGATTTTATTCATTATCAGTGTCTTTTTATAACACGGTTAATTGATGCTAATTAGTTTGATCCAAGACCTCTAAATAGACTATAGAGATAAATCACTGTCCCATAGGGGACATCCGTTATTAATGTTTTTTGTCGGACATGGTTACATGGTTAATTGATTTTATTCGTTTTTAGTATTTTTTTTGTCTTATGATTTTTTCACACCATAGATATATTTTTTCAAATTTATCACAGTTTTCCACATCATCTAATTTTTGACATTCTCAATGATTTTTTTGATCTAACTTGCGATTTTTTGGTTAAATCAGTTTCATTTTTCCTTATCGTCAAATAGATATTTTATGTCATTTTTTGCACAGCTTGCATTTTTTTTCAAAAGCTTAAACCTATATCAGTTTTCTATAGATATTTTTTTTTGTGTGGATAAAATTAGCTTGTTTTCTCTCATATATTTGAATCTTAGAACTTCTTTATGAGTGTTTCTGGTCTAACTTGCCTTTTTTATATATGGAAACTCGTTTGTGATTTCTGTTAGTATGTTATTTTCAGTATGGTTTCATTTTTCCTCATCACTGGATTTTAGAGTTTTTCAGTGAGTTCTTAAAGTGTAATTGCATTTTTTTCTTTCAAATTAAGGATCTGGAAAATATACGGTAAAACAGGAGCTTTGTATCGATGTATATCAAGAATAGCGACCTAAAACTTGTCTTTCATGAACATTAAAGAGAGCGTAGGAAACAATATAAGTCGACCTTTAAGATTTAATTTGAATAACAAAACAAGAAAAGGATTAGGCCTAATATATATGTGTGTATAAGACATATAAACAAAAAATATACAAAAATATATCAGTACATCATCTATACTCATAACGGAAGGGTTAAAAATTAATTTAATGTCGTTTGCAAACAGTTTCATACATCAATCAGACGATTATCAGTAAATTGATGAAGGGTATATTTCTTATAATTTATTTAATTATTTAAATCCACGCTTTTATGTATTATACGTGAAAATATTAAAGCCAAATAACAATTTTTGAACTAAAATTGTTTCCTGTAATGCGTTATCTCTCAACATCAAAGGCTAATTGGAGATTTTTTTTCCATCTATGAAACATACAAATAATATGTCCAATGAATATCCACTTTATATTAAAAAAAAAATGAACAATATCATGTTAAACTTGCATGCTTGCTACTATGCTTGTAATCAAAATATGAAATGTACGTCAAATGGGTAGTAAAAGGATATTCAAAACATTTATTAAAGTGATGCAAATGAATGGTAAATAGTAAGAAGAAACAATGTGTTAAGTGATATAGTGAGTGCTTTTGGATCTGTAATTTTAGGAATTTATATCCCGTCTCCAATAAGATTTCATTAGATGTTGTGTTCATATTGGGGTTTTAGGAAACGGTTGTCGACCGTTTTGAATATTCTTTTTTTCTTTCTTTTTTATTTTATTGCAATTGAGTTGTCACTGAACATTCGATAGAAGATAAAAGATGTGTAACAGAAGGCAACGATAGATATTTATATTATGATACTTACTGGTGAATCAATATTTTATTTAATTTCTTATTTTCTCTTACAGATTTATTTTCACAAAATACCTGATGAGATTATCGAAAATTTGGTATCCTACTATACCCTTTATTGGTGTACGAGACTTGCTCAATTTTTATTCAAATTTTTATGAGTCAATTTTATATTTCCTTAATGCAGATAAAAGAAGGGGATGTGCTATATGTTGCTGGTGGCCTAATGGTCGAACATCCCTTGACCTCCCCTTTCGTTGAAGCAATTGTGAGTCCATTTTAACTCATGTTTTTATTTTTATTTTTATCGGAAACGATATTCTTCTTAGTTTACCTGTATTATTCTCTAATCCTATAAATATTCCTAAAACTTGTTATTTATTTTAGTTTTACAAATAGAAAATTTGCAAGACAAAAAACATTTTCAATGCTTAAGTTTATAAAGAATGATACCTCACTGCATAGTAACAATACACACCTACGATCTAAATAATACTCTTGGAGAAGTAGGTGGTCTTCCCGCTCGAACTCAGTATCAGAAGTAGAAATAGCACAACTTGACTGAGATTGTCCATGATGCGCTTGAAAGAATGGTCCAGATTCCCAGCAGTAACCGGAGGAATTCTCAGTGCTTCAATTTCTTTCGATGCAAGATGATGAAAAAGATTGTATATGGAATGCTATGCTCTGGGGTTGTTGGATGTGCCAAATGAGATTCCAAGTCTTCTGTCCTGTGAAAATGGTCGTCGAAATGAGATTCAAATAGTAACATCAAAATTTTAAATCAAAAATGGTTTATAGTAGTAAACCCACAGATTCAAACATATCATGTTTTTATATTGTTAGAAATTGACAGTTGTATATTAGAAATTTTGCTTTATGTAGGTCCTCTCCATAATATTAGTTTACATTTTTTTTATAAACCTACTTTCATGGGCTAGAGATGTAAGAAGGTCCGTCACCGCCCCACGCCCTTTTAACTCAGGCTCTCACCGAGGCACTTTTCGATCTCAAGATTTTCTACTCATTTAAGGGATTATTACATGCTTCCGCAAATAACAAGCCGCTAAGTTTACATTTTGAAATAACATTAATTTATATTTTTATTTTTATTATTAAACATAGTTGAAAACATATAAACCCAAGGTTTAAATTTTGTCTCTTGTTCCATCTTTATTTTGTTTTGAAAACAATAAAAGTTGAATTGTAGATTCAAATAAATATACTGGTTATTTTATTTCAGCATGGATTGAATGATTTTGATCAACCGCGATTGTAATAAAATTTTGCACTGGACTTTCGAGAACTGAACTGGAATTTAAAAATTGTACAGAAAATTTGTTAATCGAATCGCAATTGGATGGTTTCAATTTAACAAGATTCATACCATAAGATTGTAAGATTATCGTGTTCATTGCCAGTAAGTTACGACTTTTAATTGAATCAAATCCCCTAAATCACATGATTTGATAGTAAATATTGCATTAACAAATATCTTTAAGCATATTTGTCATCTGATATTTATACCTTTTTTATATGGTACTATGTATTCGTCGAACATACCAATCAGTAAAGTGTTCATCATGTTTGCCAAACACATAAAAAACAAAAAGTATCTTCTATTATGTTTATATTACTTTCTTCTACCCTTTATTTAATAGTCTTAAAGTTAGACAATTTATCCATATCACAAATTCTAATCATCATATACTATCGGAAAAAAACATTATATAGTAAGGTATTACAAATGATACAACAATAATGATTATGAGCCACTATAAATTTCTAAATTTTTTTCCTAACCATAAATTGTATAGAAACTAATGGAATATAATTTTTTCTATCAAATTTTCAGTAATTTATATCTTATCATTTTCTTTGCATTCTTCATTCCATACCTAAGGCTAACTTAATCGAACAAAACTGAAATATAACTTAAGAAAAATTTCCAGATGTTTGAATTTTCCAAGATACCAAAAAGTACATTTTTGATTAAAAATATTTAATAGACATGAAATTGATGAGAATTTGGCATAATTTTACAATAAATTTTTTGAAAAATTAAGCTTTACCTTGAAATTTACAATATAATATCCGATTAGTTTGATTTAATTTTGATAATTTGGACATAAGGAGGTTAGTCTTAATTAAATTAACATTGATGTTAAGTCTAATATCTTAAAACCGTAGAGGGTGGCCCTGTTGAAGAGGAACTAGTGGGTGACAAATGTCACAAGTTCGAGTCCTGGTGCATACGGTGAGTATATAATATAACATCATGTATATATGTAGAGTATGGGTTGTGGGTTCAATATATAATTTTCTCAAACTTTACAAGCAAAACGTGGTTCTTTAGATATATACATGATGTTATCAATGCAAAATGTTTAGAGTTGACAATTTAGTGTAAACTTAGCGGCTCGAACTTGTGACATTTGTTTAAAAACCAACCAATATAGTCCATATTTCTCAACCAACTGAGCAAAACTCTTTACTACGAGATTGTGTTTAAAAATCTCGATAATTTGGAGTGTATTTCTGTCCTGTGAATATCAATGCAAAATACACCCCCCCCCCCTCCCCCCCAAGTTTCAATGTTGCCCTTCAAAAACTGAGTTGCAACTTTTGCCATTTCCTATGTTTCTCCACATATCTTCTTATGTCAATAGTAACGTCTAAGAAGCATAGAAACAGTTTGATCCTACCTACCGTTATTTAACACTTCACCAAGGTTTCATCCTAACAATACAAACTTTTCTATTACTAAATCACCATATAAGATAGATGTCTATTGGCACTAGAGGTAGCATATACTCCCCTTAATTCTATAATAGTAAAAACTATGACTGCCACCCATATTCCTTCATTGTATCCCTTCATTGAAGTCAGTTAATAGAAATTTGGTCAAATGGACCTTTCTTATATTCCATCCCTTATTATGTACTTATTTAGAGTGAAATTGGACTTTAATATAGATTTAGACTGGACTTAGAGATGGCATATATTGTCCTGACACTTATGTCTTCTTCATTCATTCCTGTATACTTCAAAGAATGTTATATTCGGTTGTTGCAATTTTCAGAGTATAAGTTTGTTGCACTACCATGCATATTTACTGTAACCAAGCAACTGATTGAAATGTTTAATGTCTTTGTAGGTTGGAACAATAGACAGTGTAATGGGTCTTCCAAAGGCTTTAACAGAAAAGCTCATAAAAGATGCTCTAGAATAGACATTGATCATGGAAACTTCTACTATTCCTGTACTCCAATTAAAGTGATTTTAGTCCTAACTTGTTTGGTGTACAATTTCAGGAGATAGTTTTCACTATTCTTTGGGCATATTTTGGTTCAAATACATTGGGTTAAATATGCATCAATTGGCATTTATGTTGCATTTATGATGATTTTCACATAGGTTTTTTTCTTCTTCCTTTGTAATATTCTAGTGTCCTGCTCTAGAAAAGTTAATAAATATACATGAATATAACGTAACAATATGTGCCTGAATTGACTTTTTTTTTAACATGGTTTATTAATGTCAACTAGTGTCGATTTCGAGGATCGAACTCGTAACATTTAATCGCATAGTCTGAACCATAACAAACTAAGCCAAACATGTTGGCATATGTGCCTAAATTGATATAGCAAAGAGTTGACAATGTGTGCCCAATCTTTTGATAAGAGGGTATAAGTTGTATGACTTGCAAATTGAGACCTAGCACTCCAAGCAAATTGACGACTTAATATTTACTCTTGAATTTTATTTTATAACAAAATAAAGGACAAATTTTCAAAGCGGATCAATTTTCAAAACTATTTCGCGTTTAGAGTTAGTTTGAAAACTTATTATCAAATATGGTTAATTTTAGTCCAATCAGCATGCACATTAGCAATGTTCTAACTGTCAATGTTTATACGTAACCATGAGTTGTGCATATGGTAAATTAATATAAGTGCAACTTATACTTGTGCATATTTAAAAATATATAATGCTCAACTTGCATGCACAAGTTACATGCAGGCGCAACTCATAGTTGCTCCTCCACAGGTTTACTGCTGCCACATAAAGACAGCAGCAACCCCACTTCCCACTTCACTTCTTAAAGCCCACTTTGCTCCCCGTTGTTCCAGCTCGAGCTCATCTCCTCCAAACCCTAAATTTTGCTTTTTTTGATCAATTCCACTCAAAATTAATAAATTTCTTCGCCAATCTTCAAGTATAAAAAATCTATCATAATAATCATCAATACAATACGATTTTGGTATTGTTTAAGCCCTAGGTTTTTTTGTTAATTTCTAATTTGCGTAGTATTTGTTTCTATTTGCAATAAATATTGTCAATTAGCTTGTTCTAGGTGTTAGTAATCTCATTCGTACAATTGAATCAATCATAACTTCTAAACGATGTTAAAAATTTGCGTTTTTGTTCCTTGAACTTTCAAATCCGGAAAGCGGACCCGTCAATGGTACCGTATTATAATTGCAAGATAATCACCGTACAAATGTTGAAGATTTAATGAGGGTAAGAATTTTAGCATTTTGAACTAACTATACGTTATAATAGTTTGTTTTATAGAGCGTAAAATCTGTTGACTGTTTGGATCATTCGTAGAGTTTCGAAGATCTAATAGAGATGGTTGATGATCACCGAGTTCGATAATTACTTCATCAAGCGGGCTTCTGGTTTTCATGCAGATAAAGTATATCAAGTTTGATAGGTCTTTACAGACAACATTATGCGATAGATGGAGGCCTGAGACTTGCACCTTTCATTTCTCTGTTGTAGAAATGACAATTACTTTGCAAGATGTTTCTATTTTGCTCGGTCTTTCTATAAAATGCATCATTCTGAATTAAGGTGGTAATGTGGACGCCGATGATGTTTGTCACCGTCTGCTTGGTGAGATTCCACCTTCCGAAGCGGTGGTTAATAGAAGAGAGTTGAAGGTCAAAGGGATAAACAATCTTATAATTGGCCGGGACATTCTCTCGATTCAATTGTTGCCGAGCTAGAACAGTTCACGTGGGCTGTCACGTTGCTTCTTATTGCATCCCGTCACTTTCCAAACCATTCGAAGGGTCGGGTAAGTGTCAAATGGTTATACATGCTACAGGACTTTGCCACTATTTCTGATTAATCGTGGGGTAGCGCAGTTTTATGCACTTTGTTTAAGGAGTTAGATAATGTGGCACTAAGGAAGTTGAACGGGTTAGCTGGTTGCCTAACCCTTCTACAGGTATAACATTTTTCACTTATAATTGTACTAATATTTTAAAGACCTTGTTTAACACTGATAATGTTCAGGTTTGGTCATGGACGCGTATTTCTATTGATCGTCCAAATGTTCGTGCCAATGTCGCTGCTGGGTTACCTTACGGGGCCAGGTAAAAACCGCTAGTTCAATATTAGTACAATCATTGAAAACTCTATGTTTTAATACAATATTCGTACATTATTTTGTTCATTGATTGTAGATGGACGGGAGATAGACGTTTGAGAGATAATCCAGTCCGTCATCCCACGTTCTATCGCAATGAGTTCGATGTTATGAGCAACATAATGTTGATTGGACGCCATACACAACTGAGATTGTACATTTTTTGCTGCCAGTTTGCTTGTATGGAGAACAAACTTGGTATTCAAGAACCCCAATCATTTTCTTACAAAGTGTGGCCATGCACTACCCAGATAGAGTGATGAGGCAATTTGGCCTTCATCAGCATATACCAGATGTAGCTGAGCAGGTGTTCCCGAATGGTTGAAACAGAGATTTGTATAACACGTATGTAGCAAGATGGGATCACATGTTGGATCATATTCAAGTTGAACGCGTACCAAGAGTCACCATCGAACAATGGTATAGTTGGTACTGACATATAACGCGACGATTTATTGTAGCGACCCGCATTTCCGTACCCTTTGAGTTGATAATAATTCACTCATGTTCAACCCAAATTGTACGAAAGAGTGAATAACTACGGTAAAGAAGAAGAAAGAGATATAAGAAAATAGAACAACAACATAGAATCTCACAGTCGCAGCAGAACAAAATATAATATATAATAACAGATTTTTATACAAAAGAATCTGTAACTGTTTTATACTTACAATCATCAGGGTACAATAATCAATACATCAATCTGGACAGTTATAATAAATTGTCCCCATACAGCGGAAATATAAGTCAAGTACGGAAATACGTCTCTATCATCTAGCTCATCTTTTGAGCTCCATAGCGCCCTATCCTGAATCTGTAATACTCGGTCTGACCCGAGCATTATAATAAAATAACACCCGAGTCAGTCTGAAAAACCAGTGTGAGAAAACAAACTCAATTTGAATTATTAGAGTTATCAAAATCCTTTGAAAAACAAAGGTATCTCGTAAGACCGCGTCACATATAAACACGAAGGGTTTTTTCTTAGGATAACCAAAACATTTTATAGAAAATCCAGTGATATTATAATAGCGTCTAAATACAAATACTTATTCAAATAGCTAAAATTGTTACATTAATTAAATTCTAGCATACTAGGTTCTACAAACAAAACCGTAAAGGTTTGTATTGGAGAATGGATTCCATACAATGATTGGGCCACTGGGGTACCGCCCATCACATCACACCTCTAGAACAATGTACTGAGGACCATGCCGGGATCCCCTGCTACATAAGATTGGCCTACCCTTAACTTGGATAGACCGAATATGTTATCACCCCGGGTGTTCCCACCCTTAAAATCGAGCGCTCCTTCTTTCATGCACAACCATATCCATAATATACATATTTCCGAGGATATCTAGAAAAGTGATAACATACCCTAATTGGGTGCGACCCACTTAGCCTTGCTGCATCTCCCCTGATTTAGTCATTCCCGGTTGATGAGGCTTGAGGCTAAACGTTACCTTTCAAGAAACAATTCCACTTAGAATGCTCATCGTCCCCAAATGACGATGTTCTGATAGCATTCGTCCATACAAGTTGTCCTGGGTCTAGACAAACTAGATCACCGTCTTCACTATCTTCACGGTATCCATTCGTAACGTTCAAACCGGATCGAAGTGATTTTGGCATAACTAAATCCGATCTCGGTCTCTTCGAAACGATTAACGAAATTGGCCAATATCGATAGTCGGTTATTTAACTATCAATAAAACATCCATAAGCAGTCACTAGGCCTTGTTACAAATTTTTCCAAAATATTTATTTTCAAAATATCTTTATAAGATATATCAATCCCTTCCAACATTTGAAAACAATTTCAAATACTTAAATCTGTAACAGGATATTTCCAAGCCATCCCAACACTTAGAAATATCTCTAAATTTCCATTTTTATACTTAGGAAAATATTATAAGTTTTGTTTTCCAAAATCTTTCCAAATATCAACACTTAAGAGAATATTTCACAACTTATATCGTAAGTCTTCGGAATCACTAATAAATTCCCTTTTTCAATTTCCAAAACCAAGTATACTTATTTATAACCCCATTCAACAATTTATAACTTCTTTTAAGAATTCAGATTTCATTTTCAAAATTCCCATATTCAACATTTTGAAATTTCATTTCCTCCAAATCCCTTATAAAATTCCTCTCCTCAAAATCATATCCACTTAAAAGCCCCATTTACGAATCTTTCAATCACTTCAAAACTCTCTATATATATATAATAAGTATTTAAAAAGGATAATAATTTATTTTTAAAACATGTTCAAGTAATTATTTAAAATATCGATAACACTTTTATAAACATGAATAACTCATTTTTAGATAAACAAATAAATTTTCAAAGTTGATTTTAAAAGTTAGAATTTACTAAAATAAATACTTAATATTTGAAAATCTACTTACCGAAGTATTTCAATCCTAACTAGTTTAAAATTTCATAGTTTTAAATAATAAAATTTTCCTTTTAAAACAAACTTAATTTCTGAATAAAAATATATTTTAAAGGTCCAATAACCAATTTCAATTTATAAATCCCTCTCGATCCATAATACGTCGATTCCTTTTCATTTTCCTAGCCATTTCACTTTCCAAAAATAGATCCTACTATTTTTCCTAAAACTATTTCCATACCTCGGTATAAATTCACACTATGAATTTTTATTCCAATTTATCAACCATTATCATTTCCCTTATTTATAAACATCGTTTATAAATTTTATAACTCCTTTGAGTTTCACTTTTTTTTATAAAACTAATCTCGTTTATAAAATTCCATTTTTATAAATCCACTCCTTTATAAATCCTATTTATAACTTCCAGTCTATTTTTAATATCGACTTCAACTCCTTTTTATATTTCCAGAATATCATTTATATAATTCTTTCTTAAAAATCTCCATTTAATAATTCACAAAAATTAAGTATAATCAAATATATTTTTCTAACTCATTTTCTTTAAAATAACCCCAATTTCAATATAAATATTTTTATATCAAAAATTCCCTTTAATTCGTTCAATTTTAAATATATATTTATGGTATTTAAAATATCAAAATTCAGGCCAGTGCTACAGTAGCATCCAATAATCTATAACAGATTATCTACACACATCATATATCACTATATATAAAAAATAAACAATATATTTGAGGAATCCAATTGGATCCCTCCAACCTGTTTTTCCTGCATCCATAAATGTTAATACAACATAAAAATATCAATCCCACTTCGAGGGAGATATCGCGGTATATAGGGTCATCCGCTATTATGCGGGCGCATAGGGTCTCGTTCGCTATAATGTGCGGGAATATCACTCCAAATACTAATATATATATATACACTACTATATATATAATATAATATCATTCAATAGATAATCAATTCAACCAAACAATTAATTTTAACTATTTAAAATTAAATTTGGCAATCCAAATGAGTGAGAATTTTCTCACCTTGATCTTCCAAAGTTGTTAATCGTTCCAATTCCAATTTTTATTCCACTACGTAGTATTCGCCGCTACGACACATTATTTTTTTTCCTCGTACAAAAGTTATACAAATTTCATAAGCATTTGATTTAAATGAATAAAATTATTTAAATTAATTAAAATCATTAACAGCTAATTAACCTTAATTAATTTAATTTTTTATTAACTTGACCAAAAATTTAAAATTAACCTCACCTTAATCCTCATCTGCTCACGCTCGAGACCACCGCCTCGACCATCACCTCTGAGCTCACCGTCTCTGCCAATGCTCGACCAGAGAAAAGAAGTCGTGCCACTAGAATGTGCCTTGCTTCCAACCATTTCGACCACTTCTCAAACTACTGCCAAAATGAACGCGACTACCTCCCCTTCTCTCACGACAGCGACTCCAACCAGCACGAACACCTCCCTCATCACCTGATTCCACTCCAACCACCGCGACCCCCTCCTTGCCCAACCACTAACGCATGCGTAAATCCTGGCACGAGGAAAAACCCAAATCCCAAAACTACCCGATCATCACTAAACTGCCGTTCGCCCTCAACCACCTACTCGAGATTCCCGTCTCCACTTTCTACTGCCATCACCACCGAGATTCCCCTCCATTGCTTTGCCTTCACCACCCACGCCACCATAGCCCGACCTTCCATCGCGATTGCCACGAATGCGAATACCCACGGCCTCGACACTAGCGCCTCCTCCCTCTCGCCATACGTCACTCGCGATTCGCCAAATCGTTCGTGACCCTCATCCCCTTGATTTAGCTACCCCTAAATCGATTTCGATAAGCATACATGGCGCCTCCTCCCTAACTTCGATCGCTATTCAATCGCTCACGCTCGCGAGCGTGTATTTTTTTTTTGAAATCAGTCGATCTCCATTTTGAGGAATAGAGAGGGAGTATTTGAGATTTAAAATTCGATTTCGTTCTTTCGTGGATTTAATTGAAAAGTAGAGGGAGAGGACGTGATTTAAACGAAGTGAAGGAATGAATGGTGGCATGTTTGAATGGAGAAGGGGACTGATTTGATTTTGATCTAATTATATATATATATATATATATATATATATATTATTCCAATATCTCACATTACATATCTTGAAATTTCGAACTCCTATGGAGGCGTGCCGCTAGTCGTTCATAATGTTATACCCCTATTCCGAACGCAATGGAAAAAGTTTCGAGTCCTAATTCGATCGTATGGAGAAGATAGCTTTTTAAACCAAATTATTATATTGAATTTTCGATATTAATTTCAATGCGTTTACATCCCGTACGACCAAACGATAACTCCAAACACTACGAAACTTGGAATTCAATAATAATACACTATTACGGATCCAATGGAACTAGTTTCGTCGAATTCCGAGATTGTGCCATGGATCGCTATTTTAACGTGTCGATTAAATCGACGATTCCAAAATTTGCGGAATCAGTTGAAATTTCCAGTTTTAAAATCTTATTAACTAAATTATAATTCATCCAATATTTAAACCATTTAAATATTCAAAATCAAACGATAAAAAAAATCCGGTTCGTTACATTTGTTCTTAAAGAATTGTCTACTAGGTTGCCTAGATATGCTCCACGAGAACCCATGGAATGTGACTTGGTACGTGTAAATCAGTTTTCATCTCTTAACTCGTTCAACTAGCTTTACTTACTTACACCAATACTTCTTTTATTTTAGGTTCAAGGGCTGTACCTCATTTCAAACGAAGTTGATGATGTTTTTGTAGGTCCTGGAGATGAAGATCGAGTTAAATGTAAGTGTTTCAACATCAAAGAAATTTTCAAGTCGCTTCTTGGTAGACACAAGTTCGAACAACCACCGCCATATGTGCCTCGTCCGTCCGAAACTTTTGCTCGTACATACCAGCGAAGACGTTTTAGAGGAGCAGATGGTTCTTCATAAGGCACTCAACCGAGGCAGGACATAGTTGAAGCCAGACCATCTCAACAGCCTCTGACCCAAACACAAAGAAGAACACCACGCAAACTTAGAATCTTAAAAAATCAGGTAGTATGGTAGGTGTACTTAAGTTGTTTAATTTGGTTTGTAGGTTGGTTGCTTTCGTTTTTTGATAACTTGTTGTTCCTAATATCATTTGTAGTAACCTTAGACGATAGCAACCAAAGAGTCAGCACATAACATAGATAATATGCTACTCTACAACATCATAAAAAAGATACACAATACTCGATATCTGTCGGGGTGAAAAGTATCTCCATCTACAATACCTACTCCATACTAAGTAAACTTTCCAAGTGTCTAGGTATCTCCATCCATAATATCTACTCCTCACTAAGTCAACTCGGGGTGTCTAGGTATTCCTACCACAATACCTACCTCGTATGACATCCTAGAGTGAAGGTGGCTAGTGAAGAAACCATTACAAACATAGCATCCATCAAACAATGCTAACTGTGACCTAGTGTGCTCTAGATATATAATAACCCGCATGACCACCAAGGCAAGGATTAATGGAAAGTCCTGGTTCTCTGTCGTACTCTGCCTCACCCCAACACCCATGGGGCAACTAGACCCAACACCCAATGGTCCAGGGTATACGGATCCCACCATGATCCATGGGCGTCCCCAGTATACAATATCCTTTCTTCGAGTACAACATAAAACTCTCCGAGTCATCAACGATCCCTTAGCACATGCACATCCATCTGAGCCATGCTCGCTTAATCCAATTTCCACTATCTACGAGGAACAACCCCCATGTTCCTCCACTCCAAGACTCCCACCACGAGCCTCTTCGGTACCTGCTACCCCCACAAGCCACAAAGTGAAGATATAGTGTCTAATCTCTGGCACCTGCTACACCCACAAGCCACAAACCGAAGGTACAAGTCCATCATGTTGTACATCGCCATCCCCCTAATACGAACGAGCTAACACCCCCAACACAATCTATAGATTCCTGAACTATCTACCTTGGAACCTACTCCCAACACGAGCCAATATCTGAAGTACCAACTCTCATGTTGAAGCGTCACACCCTTGCCTCGCCATCTAAATCGCTCGCTCGTAGAGCAACAACATCAAGACTCTATTCAGTCGCACGAATAAACCATCAAATCGCGCGTTATGAAATCTCATCAATGCCTAAACCAAAGGTTGGTCAAATCACTAATCAACAATAGTGATGGACATTAACCACTGTACAATGGTCAATACTAACCACCTTGGTCTTGTACTTAACCGAATGGATAAGTACAAACAAATGGAAACGTTCGACATCTACCCTAAAATCCGAAGTCTCATCCTCTACCTCAGATCTGTGGGCACGTATCCAAACCCTCCTCTACGTCTTAAGTTCTTGTGTGTACGAAACTCCAACGTACAAGATACTACCTAAAATCCGATCACTGCTAATCGGCTTTTTCAACCAAAACAACCAAACAAGCCAAACATCCAAACAGCCAAACAGCCAAACATACATCCAACAAGTATACATCCATCCAAAACAACATATACAACATGTATAATCCATCCATATCAACCAATGTGAGAAATCATATCAATAATAGCTCAAATCTAATAATTCCCTAACTATGGCACGTTGATGGAAAATATGTGATATTCTTATAAATCATTTTAAAATAATTTTATTTTCTTTTACAAAAATCTAGCAGCTATATAAGTATAAGAAAATCACAATTTAAAACCAAAAATCATTCCCAAACGTCAATCTATACTATCCAAACAATAATAGTATGGTTATAGAAATATCACTTACCTCTATAAAATCTATCTAAACTAGCGCCAGAAGGTAGATCTCGCTATCACGAGCGCAACATAAGAAACCGCATCCAAAACAGATCTTGTATGCAAAAGATATGATCAAAATAAGAATCGATATTAACTAGTTAATTAATTAATTAATTAAATCCTTAATTACCTTGCTTAAGCCCCTAATCTTTCTTCCTCTCTTCATTCTAATGCATGTATGTGCATAAGAACAAGGCCATGCATATCTTCTTCTCTTCTCTTTCGATTTCTCGATGAATATCCAACAAAATCATAATCCGTCTTCGCCAAGTCGCCCCTCTTTGAAATCTCTCTGCATCCAACCTGAAGAGATAAGGTCTGATCCCCTACATACTGCCGTGACTTAGAAGCTGTGCTCGGCCATGGCTATGAATGCAAATCACAATACTCAACCGTGATCGACGAGCTTTTGTGGAAAAGTGCTATTCGGTAAGAGAAATCCAACAGCGATTTTCGTTTCGCCTATCATCGACCGTAACTCCCGCCATCTCTAACCCTAGTCACGACCATGGAATAGTCGACCTCACCAGTCACGATCGCACAACAAATCCACACCATCATGTCGAAGCTCTCATTGATACGAACTCATTGGATCTGGTTTTGTGATTTTTACTGGAGCGGATATGGGGATTTGGATTTTTGAAATGAAAGGTAGTGGGTTTGGCAATGATTTTCTTTTATGTGGATGTTATAGTAAATGTACCTAAGAATTAGAGAGAGATCCAAATTTGGGTATTTATAATATTATATTATATTCCATTTATTTATTCACTCAAATAAATGAATGTACGTTTCGAGTCCGTACGATCACACAATGCGTATGATCGCCATGAAATTCGCAAACATCCATCACCTCATTTTTCCAAACCCAATGGTACTAATCTCATCGCCATCTGAGACTGCGCCCCAGAATGTTAATTTCGCGTATTTAAGATCGTTTTGACCATCGGATCGTCCGATCTCCAAATATAGTGATCCTTATACTCATTTTTAATTCGCAACATCAATCCAAACTCAACGGAAGTGGTGTCGAGTCTTGATTCGACCATATGTGAAAAATCCCATTTTTGGGACTTTATTTTAATTAACGATTAAATATAATATCCAACCGTTAAAAATATGGGTCACTATAGGTTTGGAGATGAAAAGACGAATTTTATGGTGCAAGAATATATACATGAAAGAAGAAAGAGAAAGAGAAAGATAGGTTATATAAATGAAAATTTAGTAATTTTAATAAGATTTTATAAGAGGAGAATGTTTTGTTTGATTCTTCCCTCAACACAACCATTTTAATTTAAAAATTGACCCTTTCCATTCCCATTATTCAAAATGATTCACCATTTAACAATTCACTATAAATAATAGTTGCTCCTTCTACCAACATGAGGAATTATCACTTTTATTAATTCTATTTAGTCAAATTACAGTTCACTCAACCCATGAATAAAAAGTGGGGATATAAGCACATGAATCCATATTTACTACTAATAATGTATGCAATTTTTACATTCAACCACCTTGTATAATTTTGAAATCCAATGCCCTAAAAGATGGAGAGAGAAAGAAAAAAAAGGTTTTTAAAAAACAATTAAAATGCTTTAGTATAACTAGAATAAGTTATATCAACCACTAAACCATGCTCATAAGCTTTGTACTTTTTATGCAACATTGAACCACCATGGATAATCTTGAAATTAAATTCCTTGAAAGAAAGAGGAAAAAACATCGAACCACAATGAACAATTAATATATTATTATGATAGAAAATTTAGAAGCAAATAATATAAGATTCAAACTTTTGAAACATAAAACTAAAATTTTATCATAATGTAGAAATATACTCTTAAGTAATAATTTTGC
Source organism: Allium fistulosum (assembly GCA_030737815.1). Classification (NCBI taxonomy): domain Eukaryota; kingdom Viridiplantae; phylum Streptophyta; class Magnoliopsida; order Asparagales; family Amaryllidaceae; genus Allium; species Allium fistulosum. The sequence continues at coordinate 425,296,717 of CM060908.1, forward strand.
AATATTAGTCGAATCAATAAAGAAATTATTAGGGTGTCTAAATGATGTTAACCAATCAACAACATAAGAAGAATAAATTCTTTCATCCGATTATATAGTGGATAAATAAGTTATAAGATAATATAACTAGTTAAATAAGGTATAAACTAAAGTTTAGATTAACGTAAATAAGAATATTACAATAACAGAGAATGAAGATAAATGAGGAAGTATGAAATTAAAATAATGGAGAAATGATTTGAAAAGGTGTAAAAGGAATACTTAGAGTAATAAAATATGCGTTAATTCAATAATTTTAGTAAAATAAAAAGAAGGATGAATATGAAAAGGTTAAATGTACTTTTGATAATATGTAATAAAACATAATAGGAAAGAGACTTGAAGATAAAATGATGTGAGTAGGTTAGAAAGTAATTCTAAATGCGGTAATTAATGCAAGGATGGTAAATATGTAAAACATTAAAGTACTTATATTATAGAATGGATGGTTAGTATTATAACAGAAAAAACATATATTTGATGGGTACATATATAATATGTCACACATTATATTTGATCGATACAAATAATTGTAACAAACCAAAACTTTCATAATTTCTTTCAAAATAGATAATGTGCTAATGTACTATTCTATTTAACGTCGATATTCTTATTGCTAATTGCAATGAATTTTCAGAGAAAATGAGATATAATTGTTACAAATGAAAGGAATAATATCATCAAATAACAACACAATAAAATCACTTTTGTTTAGAAATTGACCTTTATGCACAATCACCAAAAATCATACTACCAATTGACTTCTTCTCTATCCTCATATCCCTTGATACATATCAAATGTCCTACTAACAAAAAATATTCTAAAGTTATGGGAATTCAAACATCAACTACACATTGTACAATTTTAATGATTCCAGCCGCTTATTAGAAAATGTGCAAATAATATGAGTTTGGATTATACAACTTGATATAATAAAGGTACATAAAATAAGTAATTAAGTAAAATTAAAAAGCAATCTTAATGTATCACAAAATCAAAAGTTATTTAAACCCATGTCATTGATTTTCTCAGTAAATTGAATTTCAATGAAAGTAATTTAATTTTAATTAGTTTAAATTGAAATTAAATTAACACCTCATAAATTTAGGTTAATAATTTAATAATTATTTAGACTCCAAAAATGGAATTTGACCATGAAACTTGCACCATTGCATTCATGGAGATTTTCTGTGCAACTTTCATATTTGGAGTTTCGCGATCGGAATTCAAACAAAGAAGTTACGGACATTTAAAGAAATCTGAACGAAAAAAATTGAAAAAAAATTAACATATATAAATAATTAACCAGGACCCACCGATCGGCCCCCCTCCATGGACCGACCGACCAGTAGTGGTCGATCGCTCATGAGGGTGCGGTCGAGGGTTTTCAGTGTGATCTGAACCTCGGCCAACTGCCCAAATTTAATATTTTTAGTCTAATGGTTACAACCGATTCGAGAGCCTATAAATACAGGCCTAACTTCTTCCTTCTCTTCTCATATTTTCTGATCTAAGGCATCGATGCTCTGCCATTTCCTCTTCTCCATTATTCCTCCTAACTTTAAAATAGTTCGTGTTTCAACAAATTGGAGAAGAGCAAAAAATAAATAGAAGAAGTGAAGGAGCAGATCAAGGTTGCACAAACAAGGTAAATTTCAATATTGTAAATTCATATTCCCCTTTAACCCCACATCTATTCTCAAATCTAAAATTTTAATGTATGTATATACCCTTTTTATACATATTTCTTGGATTAAAAAGAGATGAATGATATCAAAGAATTAGGTTCAGATTTGGAGATTTGGAACGCTCTAAAAGGTGAGTATGAAATTATGTAATTTGTAATATCGAAATTTATTTCGTTGGATTTTTATTTGATTATTATGCCTAAATAAAGATCTAAGAGTTGTAGGCTCGAATAAAACACGTAAAACATTGCCTACAAATTCTGCAACTAAGAAAAATTGATTAGAAATATCGTTTACACGCAGATCTGGAAATCAGTTCCTAAGATATTAAGAGTTGAATGTTGATAAAGTGTAGAATTTATTCTAGATCTTCAATTGGGTTGTAAAGATGTTAGTATATTCTAGATTTATACCATAATTCTATTGGAATGTGGACTTTCTGTATTTTAATTGTTGGGAATATTATCCATTTAATTTTATAAACTTGACCAATTTTCTTAATTTCAAAGAAAAGTGCAGCGTTTGACTTAACAAGGCATATGCATAAACAAAGGAAAGAGATGTGTAAGGTATGGATTTATCTTCCGTAGAAGAAAATAAATCATTCCTTGTAATTTCAAACAAAACAAATCTCTTAATTTGGGCTAATTTATGGAAATTATGATGGAAAACATTTTAGAAATATAGTTCCAAAAAATTAAAATATGGAAAAGAATATTCTACTTAGGGATTGATAACTAGAAATATATTGGTAAAAATATATATACGTATTTAATCGCTCCAATCAATTAAAATGAAAACTTAATTAATACGATGATTTATGCGTAATATTCGCATTAGGTATAGTTAGAACGTTAGAATAAATCATACTATGAATAATAGGATTAGGAAATAAAGATGGAAATAATGTAATTCCAACTAAATAGTTAGTAAATGTGGAATTTGGGAGTTACAAGAGTTTAAATAGGGTATGAATGGAGTAATGAGACCGATTAATGAGATCGTTAGAATAATTAATATGGAGAGATAAAGAAGGAATGTTGGGAAAAAATTTAACAAGTGAATAAATGTCTTTAGGAAACGTTCGTTGAGATAATAAGCATTTATATCGGACAAAGTGAAATTTAGAGGAAAGTAAATAATATTGTTAGGTAGTAATTTAATATTTTAAAGCAGTATAATTGTCATTAGGAAAAATTATATAGCCTTAAATATGCAAATAGAGATTAGTGGGCTTTTCCCAATATTAAAGTTTAGAGTAATTAATTTGATTTAGTTTGGTTGGGATGCGAGGTCAGTTGAGTTACACGATAGAAGTCTGCCCTTTACTCAGAGCCTACCAACAGTTGTGTACACTTACGACTGATGTGGGACATCTCCAACCTTAGGACCGTGGGAAGGGATTTACATTGCAGACAGGTTAAGGGAAAGTATGCTCGTGAATTCGCCTCGTAATTTAAGTATTAAATGACCCAGTATCTTTTGGAATATTTCGTCTGCTTCCTATCCAATAATGGGTAGTAAGTAACCAAGGGGGGTATTTTCCTTGACTACTTATATTAGTCTAAATGGGGATGTCAGCAGTGGAGGATCAGTAGGTTGTGTCAGTAGTTGGAACCAATATTTAGTAGTAGGTCTGGAATATAGGCTTGGATGCCTAGCGATCCCAAACGAGTGGTAGTAAAGACTTTGGTTACGCCCTGACAGATTTTGCTTTGTAGAATCCATATGGGATACATATGGACCTCATGATAGAGATAGTTGACAATTAGTTTAGTGGTGGTGGGCTAGTTTACCCTTAGATAAGTCTTTGAGTTGCGATAGTAGCCTGAAAAATAAATTATATATTATTAGTAAAGTCGTATATAGGAGTCATCGGTCTCTGTAGTTAGGACCGATAGACTAGCGACGATGATGCGTAAGGCCTGCTTCATAATTAGGAAGTATTAAGTGGCCGGGGTTTTGGATAGAGAATGGTTTGAATATATATACATATGTATATATATATATATGTATAGTATACCTCAGAGAAGGTTCGGATAGATATATGTTATTAACGGCTAACCTATTCTAATAAATTATATATTATTAGAATAGGTTAGCCGTTAATAACAGACATAACATTTAAATGGAAACCAAACAGTGTAAATTTATGTTATGGATAAAGTATGAAATTTTCCAATCACCAGAATGTTATTCTGACCACCTCCTCATTACAACCCATATGATATATTTAGAGGTACAGGCTACTAGAGCAAGATAAAATGGTTGATGGAGAAGTCTTCTTATTCATGTTCCGTACTGAAAAGGCGATTGGATGTCCAAGGAATACCATTGATATCAAAGAAGTGGCCTTAGTTAGTATTAATATCCTATTATATTTTCTATTCCGCTGCGAGTTTAGTTTGATCAACCATTGATATACTTATGTTTATTACAACTTACCAGAACCAATGCTCTATACCCTAATGGACTTGGGTTTCAATTTTTATCAAAATTCGGGCCTATCAAAATTCAGGCCTATCATTTGGTATCGGAGCATAGGTTAGTCAATCATAGGAATTAGGATACTCTAAGAGTATGTATTTGTATTTTTCTAGCTATAAATATTAAACGCCGAACTATATAAATTCTACCTATGGAATAGTTGTGACCATATTTCGAAAGGATGAACGAGGCAAATATGAGTAAGGAAAAATCTTATAGAGTTAAAAAATCTACATCGACTTTGATTACCCCACGGACCGTTGGCTGCAGGTAAGGCATTAACCTAGGAGAGCATGAGTACGACATATAGAAGGATCCTGAAGACCGGATGGTGGTTGACTTGATTTTTGAGACATAGCTACCGTATTACTGTGGATTTTAATGGATTGGCAGTGGAAGATGCACATTTTATCTAGGCAAGTGGGAAATAAGAATATATATGTTGCAAACATTCGGAGGCAAGTTCTTGCACAGAATGTTCATCAATTACCACAAGATGACGAACAAGATTTAAAAAAAAAGAGTAAATTCCATTTCATGGTCTAACCCTAAAAGAGAGAATTTGCTAAAATATTTTGAAAAATGCCTTGAAATGTTTGAATGGGATTTTCGAAGGATTTTTCCAAAGGGTCTATTTGGAAACTGTTGTTTTGAAAAATAAGAAGGTTTTGGAATTTTATTTGGCTGTGCAAAAAAGTGTTGATTTTAAAAGAGTACGTCTTGAGATTCTTATATATATAGTAAAATAAAAGCTTGATTTTTGAAAAGAGTTTCTCATTTTGAAACAAATTGAAATGAGCATATGTATAGCTCGACAATTTTTCCTGTTTATAAAAATTGTAAGGTGTTAAAACTTTTCTCTCTTTTAAAGCGGCGAATAAAATATAAATGACACTTAACTTAGTTGAGGTATGTACTTAGGAAGTGTGTTGAATTCTCGCCAGCGAATACGAGGAATATTCCCGTATAAAAATAATATGGAGAATAGTAGCTAGAATGTTTTTGGGTTTTCGGAGTTGTTGATGGCGGAAGCAGTATAAGTTAGGTGTACTGTGAAATAATTGATGAAAGGTTTCAAAGAGCTACAGCATAAGCTAGGGCGCCATCATGAAGATGACAATAATTTTTCAGATCATGTCGGGTTGAAGAAATGGCGCAAAACGATTATTGTTGTTATTATTAATAATTAACTCGGCTCGAATAGGGTCTAGGTTCAACCTACGTCCAAAATTCGACGATTGATCGACCCCTAGCGATCGACCAGTAGCGGTCGACCGTTTTCCCTAAGGCGGTCGATCGTTTAATGGGTTGAAGCGCGACCCAAACCTGGAACGCGACATATAGTCGCGTCCAAGCTCCAACTGCCTCATTTTCCTTCATTCCCCCTCCTCTCCCAAGCGCCGAACCCCAAATCTCCCTTCTTTTCCCTCCAAATCAACCACCATCCTCTCCTCCTCCACATCAGGCAATGCCACTCAAACTGCCCCCTCAAGCAGCAACTGAGCCTCTTTCCCCTTCCACACGCGCCATTTCTTCTACGACAGATCAAGCCCCGCCACCACTCCAGATCTAAACCCAATCACCCCTCTCTGACCTCCACTCAGTCATGGCATTGCCTCGACCTTCCGTCTCTTCCTCACGCCATCAGGTCTCACTCCTCAGGAGAAGCTTGGCTCAATCGAAATGACCATAAAATCCCCGTTTACTTGGCCTTGACAGATTTCACCTTTCTCCAGGGACAACTAGTCAAATTTGGAGATTTCGCCATCTTCAGACTCGATTAATTGTTCTCGGCGGTAGGATTAGCACTAATCCTATGCTATGACACTTTTGAGCGAGAATGCTACACGCAGTGCATGTGTCTATTTAACGCAATCTGGCATACGACTTTGATGAAGGCATCAACAATCTTCGTCAAAAGTTAAGGGAGTCGAGATTGATCTATCTAACGATGATTTCAGCAATATTTTGGGGATAGCCGCAGAGGGAGCGGATTTAGATAATGTGGAGGTGACTGATCTAGAGATTTTATAACGGATCTTTTCTAAAGCTATCGGTGTCTTGAGATTAGACAGTTTGTGACCTACAACCCACCTCATCGTTTGCATAGTTCAGTAGAACATCACTCCGAAGACGGGAAGCTTTGATCAGATTTATCCGTTGGTTCAATAGGCCACCTATGCCATCATAAGTGGTATGGCTGTCAATTGGGCTCGTGCTATCATGAGCAAATGCATTAGCCCTGGAGTAGTACTCCCTGGAGCCACTTTCCATATTGCCACCTCTTTACTCGTATCTTTAGGTAGTACAGGGTGAACGTCTCTGGAGAGCCAATCCAGAAGAATGTTCCTCCTACATTCAATGAAGCCTCTCTCAGGAAGATGAGAATCTCGAGGCCATCAGCAGCAGAAGAGCAGCAGCGGTAGGAGGCAAAGCATGCACAGGGCACTGGAGGATACCAGAGCCCCAAGCTAGTTGCCATTCATTAGGTCTAGGCAAAGATCCGAGAGATTCGGGCTGAGCAGCAGTGCCAGAGAAAATAAATTAGATGCATAACCGCTATGCTATACCCATTCTGAGGCCGCCGCAATTAAGCTCAAGCTCACGCATATAATCGGGACCATCTCATAGTATATAGTTAGTATCTTAGGTCTAGTAGTGTTGTTGTTGTTATTTCCCTTCTAGCGTTTATTCTACTTTTTTCTTTATATTGTTTGGATTGTAACCATTGGTTTCTCTTGTATAAAAGGATTCGTATGATATTATAAGAAATATTCCTATTTATTCACTGTGTTGTTGTTTCTAGATATGTAGACCGCTCTTGTATGTGTATTTGGAAGAAACGGTATAAATTTGGTAATCTCATAAAGAAACTAAACCAACAATAAATCCAATGTAAGACTGGAAGTTTATAAACAGAAAGTTTTAGCAAGTGAAGGACATGCTAAGGTTGTTTTGAAAACATGGGTCGTTATCCATGTTCCTTAGAAAGCTAAAATTTATAAATAGGTTAGTTTGTTGTCATTTTAAAATAAATAAATAAAGGTAAGGAAATAGGTTTTAAGTTCTAAGATTAATTGTGGAATGTTAGAATTGAGCATATGCATTAACTCATAACTGAATTCCAATTACGTTAAAATGTAGCTTGATGTATTAAAAATAGAAAAGGCGAATTTTGAAAAATTTTATGCACTATAAAAAAAAGTTTTAACACTCAAATAATTTTTGGAATTTTTGCTCAAATTCTTTTTATGAGAATTAGCCTTTAAATGTTTTGGAAGTTAGCTTTTCAAATCATGTGCAAATTTGATTAAAAAATAGAGAGGATTTTTATGGAAATTTTTTATTTTTAATGCCATATACTAAGCGTAGAGAAGATAGATGAGTTAATAAATATGATTTTAGTGGTGCATTAAGGTTGACGTTAGGATAAATCATAGACGATAATAAGGGAAAAATTGTTTTAGCCTTGAAATTTCTATTTTTATACCTTGTCGGTGACGTACGAGAGTCCATTTTGGGTTCAATTTCGTTTTAGAGCTCGAAAACAAGCCTCCTTGTTCATATTGTACATGGAAATATTTGGAGAAAATCTGGGAAAATGAGGAAGTTCCTAATGTACAACAAGATTGGTAACCAATATATGGTAAGAATGTAAAATTCTCCGCCTAAATTCCATTTCCCGGCATAGGATTGAATGTTTAGGAAGCGAAAATTCGATGCGTTATATTTTTGGATGGTAGGAATTAGATGCAAAATTGGTTGAACCATGATTCTATTCGTAAGAGTATGGGGTTTTTGTGTGAAAAATATTTTTCAAAACTCGCATACATATTGAACTGCTAGTATATACAGGTTGTTTGCATCATATTTTCAAAAATATTTTTAAAAGAATACATTAATATAAGAGAGCTAATTTTGAATCATTCTGCATACATGTTTTCTACGTGGTAATAAATTATGCACTTGTGCACGTTTGGCTGCAAAATTGGTTGTATACTAATGGGTTAATTAGTTTAGGATGGATATTACATTACCCCATGATTTAATCATTGGAGTAATTTCAGGGACGAAATTCTTTTAAGGGGGGAAGAATGTAACACCCCGTAAATTTAGGTTAGTAATTTAATAATTAATTAGATTTCAAAAATAAAATTTGAGAAAATGATGGAATTTAGCCATGAAACTTTCACCATTGCATTCGTGGTGATTTTTTGAGAAACTTTCATATTTGGAGTTTCACAATCAGAGTTCAAACGAAGAAGTTACAGACGTTTAAAGAAATTAGAACAAAAATAATTAAACAAACAAAAACTAATATATATAAATAATTAACCGGGACCATCGGTCGACCCCCTTCCATCGGCCGGTCGATCAATAGCTGTCGCTTATAGGGATGCAGTCAACCAGTCATGGGTTTTCAACGTGATTTGAATCTCGGCCAACGACCCGGATTTAATATATTTAATCTAACGGTTACGACTGATTCGAGAGCCTATAAATATAGGCCTAACTCCTCCCTTCTCTTCTTATTTATTTTGATCTAGGGCAGCGAAGTTCTGCCACTTCCTCTTCTCCAATATTACACTTAACTTTAAAATAGTTTGTATTTATACAAATTGGAGAAGTGCAGAAAATAAATAGAAGAAGAGAAGGAGTGAATCAGTTTTGCACGAACAACAAGGTAAATTTTAATATTATAAATTGGTATTCCCCTTCAACCCCACACCTATTCTTAGATGTGAAATTCTAATTTATGTATATACCCTTTTTATACATATTTCTTGGATTAAAAAAGAGATGAAGTGGAATCAAAGATTCAAATTCAAATCTAGAGATTTGGAAAGCTCTAAAAGGTGAGTGGGAAATTATGTAGTTTGTTTATAACATTGAAATTTATTTCGTTGGATTTTTATTTGATTATTATGCCTAGATAAAGATATAAGAGTTGTAGGTTCGAATCAAACGCGTAAAATTTTACCTACATATTCTACAACTTAGGAAATTTGATTAGAAATATCGTTTACACCCAGATCTGGAAATCTGTCCCTAAGATATTAAGAGTTGAATGTTGATAATATGTTGAATTTATTTCAGATCTACAATTGAGCCTAATTCTGTTGGAGTGTAATTGTTGGGATTATGATCCGTTAATTTTATAAATTTTCCTAATTTTCTTTATTTCATAGAAAAGTATGGCGTTTGATTTAACAAGGAATATGCATAAACAGAGGAAAGAGATATGTAAAGTATGGATTTAACTTCCGTAGTGTATGCTGTCTATTTCAATAAAAAGAAAATAAATCATTCCTTGTAATTTCAAACGACGTAAATCTCTTAGTTTGGGCTAATTTGTGGAAGTTTTAATAGAAAACCCTTTAGAAATATAGTTCCAATAAATTAAAATATAGAAAATATTATTCTAGTTAAGGATTGATAATTAGTGTGTGTGTATTTAACCGCGTCGATCAATTAAAATGAAAAGTTAACTAATACAACAATTTGCGCATAATATTCGCATTAGGTATAGTTAGAACTTTAGAATAAATCATGCTATGAATAATAGGATTAGGAAATAAAGATGGAAATATTGTAACTCCAATTAAATAGGTAATAAATATGGAATAAATTTGGGAGTTACAAGAGTTTAAATAGGGTATGAATGGAGCAATGAGACTGATTAATGAGACTGTTAGAATAATAAATACGAAGAGATAAAGAAGGAATACAAGGCAAAATTTGAACAAGCGAATAAATGTCTTTAGAAAACGTCCATTGAGATAATAATCATTTATTTCAGACAATGTGACATTTATAGGAAAGTAAATAAAAAGGGGTTTTGGACCAAAGGTCCCTATTCTCAAAGCCCATGCACAAAAAGTCCCTATTAATAAACTCATGTAAATTAGGTCTCTATTTTGCTATTTTTTACCAAATTGTCCCCTTCCAGAAATTGACCCAGCATTGAAATCAAGGGCAAAAGTGGCATAAATTAGTCAAAAACTAAAAATAGGGACCAAATTTTCATAACTTTTTTGGAAGTGACTTTTCTTCCGTCATCTTCCTATTCTAGGGACTTAGCAGTCGTTCCTTGAAATAAAAATGTTAGATAGTAATTGAATATTTGATGGCAGTATAATTGTCATTAGGGAAAATTATATAGCCTTAAATATGCAAATAGAGATTAGTGGGCTTTTCCCAATATTAAAGTTTAGAGTAATTAGTTAGATTCAGTGGGTTGGGATGCGAGGTCAGTGAAGTTACATGACAGAAGTCTGCCCTTCACTTAGAGGCTATCAGCGGTTGTGTACACTTACTACTGATGTGGAACATCTCCAACCTTAGGACCCATGGGAAAGTGATTTACGTTGCAGATAGGTTAGGGGAAGCATGCCTGGGGCTTTGCTTCAGATTGAAGTATTAAATGGCCCAATACCTTTGGGAAATGAGGTCTTCTTCCCATCCAATAAGAGGTAATAAGTAACCGAAGGGGTTATTTTCCTTGACTACTTAGATTAATCTAAATGGGGATGTCAGTTGAGGAGGGTCAGCAGGCTATGTCAGTAGTTAATACCAATATTTAGTAGTTGTTCCGGCATATAGGCTTGGATGCCCAACGATCCCAAACGAGAGGTGGTAAAGACTTGGGTTATGCCTTGATGGATTTTGCTTTCTACTAGTACACAATCCATATGGGATATGCATGGACCTCATGATAGAGATAGTTGAAAATTAGTTTAGTGGAGATGGGCTAGTTAACCCTTAGATAAGTCTTTGAGTTGCGATAGTAGTACGACAAATAAATTATATATTATTAGTAAAGCCGTATATTGGAGTCATCAGTCTCTGTAGTTAGGACCGATAGACTAGCGATGATGATGCGTAACAGCTTCATAATTAAGAATAAGTGGCTGGCGTTTTGGGTAGAGAATGGTTTGAATGTATACATACATAGGTATGTATATGTATAGTATACCTTGGAGAAGTTCAGGATAAATATATCGTACGCACATATATTAAATTAATAGATTAGCCGTTAATAGCAGACATAACATCTAAATTTATATTATGGATAAAGTATGAAATTTTCCAGTCTCCAGAACATTGTTCTGACCATTCCTCATTACAACCCACATGGTAGATTTAGAGGTACATATCATTGGAGCAAGACAGAATGGTCGATGTAGAAGCCTTCTTATTCATGCTTGGTACTGGCAAGGCGATCGTACATCCGAGGAATACCATTGATTTCGAGGTAGTGGCCTTAGTCAGTATTTATATCCTATTATATTTTCTATTTCGCTGTGAGTTTAGTTTGATCAATCTCTGATATACTTATGTTTATTACAGATTACCAAAACCAACGATCCGTACCCTAATGGACTTGGATTTCGATTTTGTCAAAATTTGGGCCCATTAAGGTGTGGGTTATTACAATGAAATTGATCGCTATTTTTTTTGTCAGTTGCATGGTAATATCACTTGATATGAACCTTTATATTTGATGTTAGTTTACTTATAAACATTGTTCTTATCTACATCTTCAATCCAATATTATCCATAATAAACCGAAGTAAAATTTAAAATAGCATAACTTCTAACTAACTCTGTAGAAGATAATAGATAATTGCCCCATCTTTAAAATCATTAAGAATTGAATAAAGATCAACCTAACATCCAGTAAATTATACAAAACTAGAGATTATTTGATGTCTACATAGTAATAAACCAGTTATAACATACAAAACAAATATAGAAAACAAAGTTCATATTCTTACTCAACGAACAAAACTAAAAAATGAAATGTATAAATTTTGAGAGTACAAAATAGTTCAACTTTTTTGGCAAAGCTAGCTGGTTTTATAGTGGACTATCCACTTTCTATTACCAAAGTAATAAAATACAGCTTCAGTACAGGGGTAAGGCAAATGAGCCTTAACTACTAAAAATGAGAAATACAGCACAAGAGTATGGAAGAAATACCATATCTACTAAAAATGCCTAACATAACAATTCCTCCTCGGGGAAGGAGGTGCTAGAACCATCGTCCAAAGACTCCGGGGAGGTCGCCTTGGGGACATCCCCTACCAGACGAGTAAAAGGTCAGAACTGCACAACTAAAGAGGGGTCACAATCCACTAACTCAGGGGAGAATATAAAAGATCTATCCCAAATGGCATCAACTAAAACAATTTCATTCCTTTTCGCAAGTTGACCTTCCATAGCAAGAACCAACGAATCTCCTGTTATAGAATAGTAAAGACATCTGAGGTCCAGGTAATTACCTGACACAAATCTAAAAAATACTCCTCCAAAGGGCTATATCTCACTAGTATCCAAGTCTTTTCCTGGACATCCCAATAAACTGGCAGGGCAGGTGAAACGGTAACAGCTACAACAGGATCTATAACCGCGTCAACAGAAGGAACATCTGTAGCAACCTCTTCCACAACAGAAGGAGGCACGGAAGGAGGAGGCACGGAAGGAGGAGGCATATCCGGAGAGCAAGATTTAGGGACCCACCTCAAAACAGGGGGTCTAGACAACGGGATCCGGTCAAAAAGTGGCAAAGGAGGGGCATCGAATAACCGGTGAGAGCAGGCATCCAAGGCTTGCCCAAATGACTGATAGGCCGTGCAAATATCAGGTTCCATCCATAGCGGACCACAATCTCAGCAACTATACCATCAGGTAATCTAACTTTAATCATGTCAGGAAGAGGCTTATTCGGGGAAATTTCAATTACCAGAGATAGAAGGCTGACAAGAATTTAAGTCAGAGGAACATGGTAAAAGGTTTGTAGAGGAATTGATATTCAAAGGGACATTACCACAAACAAATGGCAGGCACAAACTGACTTGAGATGCAACAACGCTTAGGGCACCACCAAGATCACCAAAAAACCATTCGACTCATTACCAGCAGCCAAACGAACAAAGGTTTTAGTCTAACATGACCTACTAGATGCAGTCTCAAGGAGATTAGATAAGGGATGTTCACTATTACCAGAGCAAACCAAATTAACAACACAAGCCTCGACCTCAATGTCGGAAATCAAGGCGGACAAAGGGTTATTCAGCATGGCAACTGACTGAGATAGCTCAACGATAGGGCTTTGAGAATCCACGGCAGTAACAAATAGAGGCTTTGAGAATAGGGCTTTGGGAATAGGACCAGAAACCAATGGAGCATCAGCTGCAATAGGCGAAAGAGCAGGGGACTTCATAACCGAGAGAGGAGAGTTAGTAGACGGAGTTTCAGAATCGTAGGTGTTAGGTGAAACAAAACTGAAAGGACGACCCAAATGAATCTGGGAAGCTCCGATGATTTGCAGATCTGAGACATAAAGAACGGGCCAAGGCTTCTTCCTTTTAGGCATTAGATCTGAAAAATCAAGTGACCTCTTACAAAATAAATGAAGAAAACAAACTCATAATCTATGAACTAAAACAAAAATCAGAAGAAAACACTATTTAAGGAAAAAAATCCTGTAAGCAAAGATATGAAATCACGATTTAGAAGTAAGGCAACAAATTCCAACATCAAATAAAATAAAAAGAAATATAAAAAAGTAAAAGTTAAATTTTTTAATCAATCTCAAATGATTCAAACAAAACAACAAATTGAACAATAAATTAAATAAAAACACAAATAAAAAATTAAACTTATCAATCGATGTCAATCGAATTAGAAGTTTTTATTATGGTCTTTAAATAATATTTCCATAAAATAGTAACATTGAGAGTAAGGTAGAAAACACAATCACTATAAAATATGTATATATTCACCAATAATTTAAGATAAATGCAAAATGACGAACTATTAGTGAATTAAATTGAATTCTAATCAAAATAAAAAGGATAAAAATCGATTAAAGTTTTTTGCAAAGAATCCTTGATTTAGTTCAGATAAAGAATATTGAACATGGGAGTGAAACTATCGAACATGAGAAACTACCGAGGAAATACAAAATTCTTGTACTGAAAATGAAGAGAAGAGGAATAACTATTATTAGAATATAAAGGAAAAATAAATGTGATTATTGTATATGGAATTAAGAATATTACAAAGGGAAACATATGAATTAAAGAGCCATATGCTATGAAAACAAGATTTTATTCTCAAAATAGCATTTATAAATCTAGAACTTACTACAAATAAATAACCAAACTCACACTCTTACAAATCGCAAAAAAATCATAAGAAGACATAACTTTAGGCATAAAATTCGAAGAAAAGATCGATAATTTTGAATAAAAATAATAAATTCAACATCGAATTAAATGAAAAGACAAATAACAAAATACAATTAAAACCATTAAATCGAGCTTGATCGATCCAAACAGCCAAGAATTTTTAGGGGCTCTTTAGATCAGTGATATTGAAAGCAAGGTAGAAATACAATGCAATACATCAATTGAATGATAAATGATTTAAGATGATTACAAACTTAAGAACTATTAGTGAATTGGATCGAATTCTAGTTGGAATAAAAAAATTCAAAAGACTGATCAAAACATGTGTACTGGAGTTACCATGAAATAAAATTAAATGTCTTACATATTACCAAAGAAAGACAATTGGAATAACTTTTTGGAAGAATGATATCTCTTAACCTGATTTTTCCAACCAAGATCTATAAAAAAGACCATTTCTTAGAGATTAAACAATATTTTATTCTACATATTAATTTATTTTAGTGCCAACACCATGCAGACTCTAATTCATATTAACCAACATAAAATCAAACAAAAAAGTATTACATACCCAAAAGAATGAAGCATACCATATAACATGGAAGAGGGAATTCTATGATTATAGCCAAAGGAGCAAAGTTTTCCATGGATTCAAATTGAAAAAACATAGGATATGATAGTATTTATGGACTAAAAATTTATTTTAGGTAAGAAGTTAAGAAAATGAAAGCAAGGAGAGAAAATGATCGTGAAATATTTCTAATGGATGAAATAGAAAATGAAAGGGCATATTGTTACTAATATATAATGGACATCTAATTTGAAGCTTGGAAGGTAAGTAATTATTAGAGGGGTAAGTTAAACTTTTCCCTTCAAATCAACCAGAGAAGAGGATTAGGAGTAAGAAAGAATGAGAAGCAAGAATATATATGGTCTCATATTCTCTTTTTTATATAATAGAACAGATAGATGGATCGATGGAGCAAATGTTTATAGTGCAATATTGCGGGAAAAATATTAGACATGCAAATCTTTCATGAAATATGAGTTTTTTGCATAGCAACATTCATGTATTTTAAAGTGCAAGTATTTTGCATATATTTACAGTGCAACACAACGACAAATAACTAAGCTGTAAATTTTTGCATGGCAAATAAATATCATCATAGAAATAATTATTCATCAATTATTATGCATGGCACGACAATTATTATGCATGATAAATACTTACCCTGCAAACCGACTATTCTAGATAAAAAAGTAACATGTTTTGCATACTTCAGATTTTAATTTAACATTTATAAAACATTCAAAAAAATATTAGTTCTAACAATGATTAGGAAAAATATATACAAAGTCGATTATAATATCATTTCAAACAATAATTTTATATGAATAAAAGGAAGGACTTGATTTACATTGCTTTTATGGGAGGGATGTAAGACTAATGTATTTTTTAAACAACGACCTGATCCAATACCCCCATAATTTAATGCTTGGCTAATAATTTCATATACATTTAGTCTCTATTGGTGTACTTTGTAAAACAATTCTTCTATTCTAAGGCATAAATCAAATGGCTCAAATCGAATACGCATTTAGTAAGCATTGTCTTTGAAAAAATGTCCTCAACTTTATTTCCCATTAGGTCAAATTTGTACACCCTAATCCTTCGGCTGATGTTAATTAGGATGGTAGAAGAAATAACAATAATCTGTAGTTCAATTAGGTCCATTGCATAATTTATTCCACGACATCGAAAATCTAGGTTTTGAAGAAAAAAACTAAGAAATCACAAATGAACCAGAATCAACGACGATTTTTTGAAAAAGTGATAAAAAACATAAAATATAAGAGAGTATTTCAAAACAAAAAAAGAAGCACGACGAGATAGATACGAAAAATATATAGTTTGTTGATATTTATTATAATGGCTACGTTTGATTTAAGTATAGAATTATTGCTACCTTTAATATGGAATTGAAGCCGTGTTTTATTTATATTGCATTCTATATAAATGTTACACCATTTTTCAACCACGTACCAAGCACAGGCTCAAGTATACGAAGTCAACTTGTGGTTCAACGTAGCAAGGAATGAGATAGGCCAAAGACTACATCAAATAGGAACTGTAAAAGTTCCAAAAGTACGACGTGCACTTCCCAAAAATTCCTACCTAAACTGCATAGGCAAAAGACTTCATACAACGACAAGCGCAGCTCAGGTCCTAGGATGCGCCGTGACTAGACTTTCACCAAGGCATAATGCTTCTCGACCATATTTGCTCAAGGGCTGCACGAACAGCATTGCACAACATCATGCATTCAAATAACAAACTCAAGCTTCTTAGTATACCGTGCAAATCCAAGATTAATCTTAGATAATCTATGATGTCATTCCTAGTCCAATGTTTTATATTCAAATATTCCCACCTCATCCAAAACAACCCGCCTAAAACCAAATTAGTATTGCCTAAAACACTTTATCCCATCTAAGTCCACATCAACGGTCTGTGCTCACCAAATCAACTAAGAGGATGAAGGACACATGGCAAGATCCATCGATGATTATTTTGCATGAGGAGTGACGTTAGCAATCCACGTGATATCTTTTCCACCATAGAAGGAAAGGTCTATAGCAAAAGAAAGGGAGGAAACCCTTTTATTTAAAGAGTTAATTACTCAAATTGTACTAAGATCTCTATTTTTAGCTTGTACTAAGAAAAAAAACAAATGAAAGTGATTGATTTTAATCCTTGGATGTAATTCCTTAATATCCGAACCACATAATTCTTTGTATTTTTTCCTTTCTAGCACTTACTTTACTTTAATTTTTGTTCTAATTTGTTTTGATTTGTATCAATCTATTTAGGAACTTTAACAAATAGTTAAACCACAATTCTCCTAATTGTGTAAGCATTCTGCAACATAATTATTACACTTAAAGGAAATTTAATATCCCTTAAATTAGCTAATTAGCCATGTAAGCATTGAACAATGTGATTACTTCAAATTAATTTGGTGCTGTGAGATCTAAAAAATCTCATTAACATTTTGGTATTGTTAGGAGGGCTAAGTGTGAGGAATGCGGAATATGGATCTTAAGGCTAAAATGAACACTAGAAGGTGGGTGAATAGTGTTTATAAGAAATTACTAAATCCTTTTGAGTTATTGTTGACTTGTACACAAATGTATGCAATATTCAGACACAGATATAATCACAGAATCAAACACAGATGCAGAAATAAAGTAAATACAGTAAAGGAAAGAACACACCAGATTTTATACTGGTTCGGAGTTACCCTACATCCAGTCTTGCACAACTAAGTACGGATTTCCTTTCAAAAGCAATTCAACAATTACAACCCTCGGCTTCAAGGCTACGAGGTACACCCTCCAGAATCACAATCCTCTGGGTAGAGATACTTGATTTCCGGAGCAACAAGTTCACCCAATTGATTTCCAAGGCTACAATCACACCTTTTCTCACTTGATTGATTTCCAAGGCTACAATCACACCTTTTCTCGCTAGATAGATTACAAATAAGCCTATAACTCTGAATAGCACTGGGATCTTGTTGAGATAGTGATAGAGAATGAAACCAGAGATGATCTAGTTAGATTCAATGTTGATTTCGGCAGAGTGATGATAGGATTTTGAATAAGAAAATGTGGAAGAAGAAGAGAAGTGAAAAACCAGAAAATCTGATATGAAATTCGTTGAAACCAACCTCTATTTATAGAAGAACAACAATCATGTCCATTCGTGAAAGGTTATGGCGAATAGACACTTCTTTTGAAATTCAAATTTTTGAATCTAACTGTCACTATGTCGACATGGGGTACTAGGGCATGTCGACATCCCAAAGCATTTTTTGAAGATTTGAATTTCTTTGAAAATAACCTTTATCTTATATTAAAAACTATTTAAACTTTATAAATATACTTGACTATAGATAAAATACATAGATAAATATAGAGAATAATATATATATAATTTTACTATAATTTTATATTTAAATCTAAGTATAAATATATTATAATTAAAAGATAGTTTAAAACAAACGAAGTTTAAAACAAGAGTTTATTAAAAACAAAAACAAAGAATATTTTAAGGCTAAAACATCTTTTTGAAAATCATTTGAAAATATAATTTTTAAGGCTAAAACATTTTGAAAAGCAGTTTTGAAAATCATTCTGAAGTAGTTTTGAAAATCATTTTGAAGTAGTTTTGCAAGCTTCTTCCTACAGAATATCTCATCATATCAGGACTCGAGAACTTGTACAAAACCAGGATGTTCGTGGGTTTGTAAGCCACTTGTCGTAGGTTTGTAAGCTACTTGTCGTGGGTTTGTAAGCCACTAAAAAGATAGAAATGGGTTCCATCCCAAAAGAAAAATGGAGTGAAGATTTCAGTGCTATTATGAAGTTTTAACATAATTCTAGACTCAATACTTATCTTGAAATCTTGAACTCTTGATATCTTGATACTCATGAGTCTTCAATCTTGATATCTTGAATCTCTATACTGTACAGTCTTCATTCTTGGTACCTGCATGGTTAAATCCTACATATACATATATATCTAAACTATAATGTTAGTATTTATATTTTATAATCTTATTCTAAGGTAGTTGTCATCAAAACCATCAACTCATGGACTAACACTAAGCCCCTAGTAACTCTTTTTACAAGTTTCCCTTACACCCAGTACAACCACATCTCCACTAAAAATGCACCCAAAAACTCTACAAAACACTAATACCTTTACTCCTCCACTCGGAACACCTTACCACAAGGATAAAAAATCATAATAATACCACCATTGCTAAATATATAATGGGCCCGCCACAAAATTCCTCCTCGTATCCCATCCTTGAGGCCTTACACCTTTTCACAACCCAAATAAATGAAAGGATGACGGGCTTGAAAAAAAATAGTGTCCCGGTATCCACTATTTATACCAACCGGCTCCTATAGCTCTCTAGCTCACCATCAACATTCACCGGCTGAGCAAGTTGCACAGTTGGTGATTAAAAATGGCAATCCCGATAATGAGAATGTTGATGTTGTCATTGAGAGCATGGGGCAAAGCTCATAAACAAGATCCAACCCTACCTAACATCAAATCCAAACAAATCAATATAAACCTTTTCTGCTTGAGAATGGTAGTAAACATGCTGCATATAAGAATGTTTACTCATGTAGAACAGCTAACATAACTTTGCCAATAGAGCAATAAGGTGGGGAGAGGAAAGGAGAGCTCCTTCGTTTTGCAACGATATCACAGAGTGAGACTTTCGTGACAACTTCAGTGCTCCTACTATAGAGAAGTATGATGGTAATCTAACCCAGATGACAATCTTTGCAATTTTGAATATAACATGGGTATTTTAAAAGTGGGAAATCTTGCAAGATGCAAGTTGTTTCTAATCTATTTGGCTAGAGCATCTTTAAGGTGGTTTTGGAGCAACGAACCTGGTGAGGTCTATTCATCGGCTTATCTATCATCCACTTTTCGTCGACAATTCAACATTGGAAGGGAAGTCATCCTAGATCCAAAAACACTATCATGCACCAAACAATATGACAATAAGTGCTTGTGTAGTTTTATCAACTTGTTCGAATTTGATGCTATGAGAATCGATGTTACTAGCGAAGAAGCATTGCTAATGGCAGTGTATTTTGGGATTAAAAAGATACAGTGTTATGGCACAAGAATGATAGAAAGTCTTGCAAAAGCATGAACGCTTTCTATGAAAGAGTTAGTGGGTATATCCAAGTTGAAGAAGCTCGGAAGGCCGAGGGCATCCCAACTAAAAAAACCACTCCTATTCAAAACGAGTGGAAAACGGGGGCAAAATGATAAAACCAGCTAGCGAAGAGGCAAAGGGAGTTTAACTTTACAAATCACACTCTCTTGACTCACACTTTTGCATAGATCTTCGAAATGACCAAAACCTAGTTGGAATACAGCTGCCCTAATAAAGGGAAGAAATCTTAGCAAAACAAGGGTAGTGCTTACTAGTGCTTACATAGGGTGAACCAACACCATACAGACATCTACCGACACATGAAGAATGAAATAGAGAGACTGATTCAGAAAGGATATCTAAGCAGTTTTTAGGAGAGTGTGGTAGTGGCTCCATCTTAGAGCCAGTCGCTTGAACCACACAAAGGTCAGGCAGGGAACCTAGGGATTCACATAGGGTTCATCAATAGAGGGCCCCACCTAGATGGCAAGAGAAAAAGTTTAATGGAAAAGTATGTCTAGGAAGCACAGGCTGAATATAGAGCCATCTACCACATTATGCAACGGTCTATGCCAGACATCACTTTTACTGCTGCAGATTCCGAAGGGGTCATATTTCCACATCTAGACCCCATGATGGTAATAGTGCAGACCTCAAACTGCACTACTAAAATGTATTTGTAGATTCTGGAAGCTTAATCGATGTCATCTTCAAGGCTACATGCAATGGGATGAAGCTTAACAAATATATGGTTTGAATAATACCACAAATGTCCTAGTAGGTTTGACCAAACTCCTCATAACAGCAGGAACTACGCCACTACATAAATTGTTCTACCTCAAACATTCTCATAGCCGCCCGACCATCTTCCTACAACACCTTCCTGGGAAGGCCTGCATTGATAGAACTTGGAGCAGTCATCTTATGAAATGATCTTCTCATGGAGTTTCATACCCCAACAAGGATAGGTAGTGTTAGGGGTAAGCGGCGTTTAGCAAGGAAATTATACAATGTAACTTTGAATCTTAGTAATAACGTTATTTCAAATTATATTGTTATGTCTCCTAGTACAAGAACTAATGATAGAGCACATAATAGTAAGCCAGTTAGGGAATTACATTGGTACTTGATAACGAGACCGATGTTGAAACAGGTCAATATGTGACTACAATGCCGTACAAAATAAGGAAAGGGATTACCTTCAAATGATCGGAACAGATGAATATGCTTCAATCCACGAGTAGTATTTCAGTGATGCTGCCCAGGCCAATGATAGCACAACTTCATCAAAATCACTTGAAGTAGAGATGAAGTAGATATGGGACTAGGAATAAGTGAAAAAGACCTAAAAATAGTACTTTACTTGGAAGATGTGCACATATATCCCATAGGTCCATCTAAGGTTGTGAAAATTGGAAAGAATCTAAGTATGAAATTGTGACTGGAGCCTATTAGTTTCTTAAAAAGATCGGGCGATCTATTTGCTTGGATCCACTCAGATATGGTTGGGATAGATTTATCTACCATCATCTCCCATGCCCTCAACATTGATCTAGATGCACATATCATAAGACAAAAAAGACGAATATTGGATTAGGAAAGATATGAAGCTCTGCACGAGGGAGTAAAGAATCTAAAAGTGAATGGTTTCATTAGGAAAGTCTATTATCTTCAGTGGATAGCTAACCCTGTATTAGTGAAGAAGCCTAATGGAAGTGGTGAACTTTCATAGACTTCACCATTCTCAACAAAGTATGCCCTAAAGACAGTTTTCCTCTTTTAAGAATAAATCCTCTTGTGGATGAAACAACTGGTGAACTGCTCACCTTCATGGATGCTTACTCAGTTACAACCACTTTACAATGTTTGAGCTGGATTAGGAGCATACTAGGTTAATTACAGATAAAGGTTATATTACTATAAGGTCATGCCTTTGATTTAGAAGCTATTGGTGCAACCTACCAAAGATTAGTTAATATGATATTTTTAGAACAGATTGAAAAGAATGTGGATGACATAATAGTGAAGTTTAGAAAAGCTCCCAATCTTGTGCAGATCTAGAAAAAACTTTTACAACACTTCGAAATTCAACATTAAGTTAAACCCTCTCAAGTTCATATTTACCATATAGTCAGGAAGTTCCTTGGCTATATCCTAAAGGAATTGAGGCTAACCCAAAGAAGATTAAAACCATCACCAAAATTAAGGTTACAGAGAAGCCTAAAGACGTTATGAGCTTGAATGGGAAAGTAGGTGCGTTGCGTAGCTACGTTGAGCGGATTCATTTCTAAAGCCACCAACAAGTGCATCCTATTCTTTGAACAGGTCAAGAAGGGTGTTGATGAGATTTTTCGTCTCATAATACCAAAGTGGTTCACGAAGTAATTATAGTGCTAATTACTTTCGTGATTATGAATCAACAAATTTAAGTAATATTAAATTTTCTTAAGTTGTAATTATGTTGATGTGTTCTTACTCAATTAAGAAGTTGCATTCTAATTGTTTGTTAAATGTCAAACCCAATTTATATTCAATTAAGATAAAAATAGAAAAGAATCTAATACTAAAAAAGCAAGTAAAGTGTAGTGAAAGTAAAAGATGCAAAAATTTACGTGGTTTAGATTTTAAAGAATCCTACATCCACGGGTTAAATCTTTGCTTATATGTTTCTTTCTGATACAGACTTTTTAAATGGAAGAGAGAGTACAAGTATATTTGCAATTTAGAGAATATCCCAAAAGTTCCCCTTCTCTGCTACCGTACTCTTGTATTTATAGTGTTATAAGGTCACACGGATGACTACTTCTTTCATCCAGTATCTCTCTTCCACCCTTTTATCCCTCTACATGTCATCCATCCCTTTACTTATTGATTTGTGCCTGGATCGCTGACATGGCCGAAGGAATCGCCGATTTTATTAGAAGGGAAAATTTGGCTGAAGGTGTTATTTTTTGAATTTGAAATTCAGGGGATGTGGTGCTGATGAGGCTGGCATTAATTGTACCATATCTTCTTATTTGGTTTAAGGCAAGGATAAATAAATTTAATATAGAAATGGCTAGTAATTATTGGTAATAATGAGTAGGCCATAATGACATTTATTGGGTAATTAATCCGCATTTAATGAGTAATGAATGGATATTTAAGGTAGTGATATGGCTGTATTTTATTGGTTATTGGAAGTGTGGTTGGTAGACTATGAGTCATTGCCTTGTCATCTTTCTCCATTTAGCTAAACAAGGTTAATCTTGATTTAGGCAAATAATATAAGTTTTAAGTGAGATAATATTGGTTTGAGTCTCCTACTTAGGATCATGGTTGATCTAGGGTTGAACAGATGCACAGGTTCCATCATAAGATTGCGCAGATGCATGAGTTCCACCATATGGTTGCGTAGATGCACGGGTTCCTTCATAGGGTTGTGCTGATGTGCAGGTTCCTACAGTGTTGTGTTGGCCATTGATCAAGGATGCTCAGTTTGAGGTACTGGGATGCACATGCTAATGATAAGGAATGCTTAGATTAAGGCTTTAGGGTGTGCAAGTTACTGATCAACGTGATGGCTTAAGCCTTCGTTGTTTACAGTAAGTGTGGAACTATGCAGGAGCACTGTTTGAGTAACCCTGTGTGCAACCCTTAGAATGCTTTTAATTCCATATGATATTTCTTAGGAAGTCCTCAATAAGCGCAACATAGGTCCGCACTTGAAGGTGTTAGCAACGCATAAGCATTAGGAATACTATTAGGATTTATTGTGCCTTTTGGTATGCGTAGTGTTCACCTATGGCTTACTTGGAATGGATCGGGAGTAGATTTTGGTGAAGTGTTGTGTGCAGTACTTGCACAGGTCATGTCCTTGGTTAGCCTATGGTTTGAGGAGTGCAGACTTATCATGATCTTGAGTGGAAAATATTATGCTAAGGGTTCTATGTGGTTTTACTTTGTGTGGGATTTAGCTGGTGTGTAAGTGCGCAGACCGAGCGCGGTCCATTTTGATCCTAGCTTGGCCAAGCGTTGATGACTATTTAGCATAGTTTGCCTTGTCTGGGTTCAGAGTTGTCGGAAGGATGAGGTAGGTCCAGTGCAGTTTGTTGGTTGGTGTGATTAGGCTTCTTAATGGTAGTGCAGTCTTATTTACTGAGTTGTGCATTTTGGCTTTGATTACTCCTAACATTATGCATTGTCATTGTCTTGGGTAGAACAGTGCAGTATGACTTCCGAAATGTTAATGCAGTTCGGATGCCATGCTATATTATCGTCCTGTATAACTATGGGCTGCAGTTCTTCAATGGTCCCATTATGATAGTGAAGTTCCAAAGTACTTATAACTATATAGTTCTTCGATGTTGTACTCCTTTAAAATTACGGCGCATCTCTACTGCTTTTGGAACCGCAACACAACCTCATATTTGGTACTTAAAGAACGTGCCATAGTTTTATCCATTGAAGTAAATATCAGGGTTACATAGCACTCTCTATGGTTTGTGACTATCTCAGGGCTCTGGAGCAACATCACAACTTTAATGCCATGCTTGAGGGAACGATGCAGTCCATATGTTTTTCCACTGTCTTAAGACTTTGGCGCAGTACTATTTAGACTTTACTTTTTTCCTTGCTTCCTTTTATAGGCCAACTTCTATTGTGGAAGAAATTCTTTTGGTTTAGTTCTTGCATCAATTTGCCTTTAACAATGTTTGGAAAATGTGGGTGTAACATTTTTCCTCCAAGTCTACAACGATTGAAGATTGGTGTGGACTTGTCTTTATTTCCATATTTTCCTATAACCCATCGCTTCTTGTTTTTCTATATCTTTGTTAATCACCATTCCCATGTGGCATTTGTTAATTGCTCTTCTCCTTTTATTTTTATCAACTTTCTCTGATATTTGTCTGGTGGTTGCACATCTTTTTACCTATTGTGATCTTTACCCTAGCCATTAATTTTCATTGTATTTTCTGCAAATATTATATATTGTGATCTTTCCCCTACACATAATCGATAAGTTTATATTGTATTTTCAAGGTACTTAGTAGAGGGGTGCATAGTTATGTGTGTGCTTATGATTCTAACTTAGTCAATTTTTACAGAGCCCTAGTTAGGTGGTAGAAGAGTTTTGATGCATGACTTGGTAAACTTAGGTTTAGTGCATGAGCTAGCATAGTGTAGTGACTTGGCATGTTTTGTTCTATCATGTAAACTTGGAAGCAGTTATTAAAGATATTAAGAAGCACATAGTAAATAATAAATTTTAAATATGAAAAACTTATCTTTTTTAGAATTGGGTACTCCAGTTCTCTTTATTTGATGTCACCGTTGTTGTTCACATTTCAGCTGATTTGATTCATAGGCATGTTTCTGAGCGCTTCTGCTTTCAATTTTTCATCTTTATTTGTGTTCTGTATCGCGTGCATGATAACTATCGTTTCCTATCCATGCTTCCCAGATTTTATCTTCTGCGATTATACTTTGTCACGTGTTTGACATGATCTTGTGAGCTTTAGCTTGTTTTCACTTTATTTTAATTTTTCTGTATGGATTTGCTTGATTTTAAGCTTTGCATCCGTCTTTTGTTCATGCACTTAGCATGGTCTGCCCCGCTATTTGGGGGTAGACATGTTTTTGGCTGTGAAGTCAGATCGTATATTTACGACCTTTTTTAATTCATACGCATGGTTTTTTGTAGTGGTTTTGGCCATCTAAAATCCTTACGCCCAGTGTAATTATTTGGCTAAAAAGCTGAATTATGTATTTTATAAGTCTACGAGTTTGCAAATACATATATTTTATTTCTACTGGTACAGGTCGCCTGATATCCCTACGTCTAGTGCAATAATCTGGCTGAGAAGCCGGACTATGCTTTTGCTGCTCCATAATAAGGTGATAGTATTGACTTGGAGGGAAGGTTTTGGCAATAACTTCGAGTGGATAGAGGGATGCAAGGCTGCATTTCAAGGGCTAAAAAACCATTTTTCCACCCCATCCATACTCTCAAAACTAATCCTAGGTGAGGATTTACTTGTATACTTAGCTGTAACAAATCAAGCTATCAGTTAGCTATAGTCAGCGAAGATGAAGGTGCATGAAGACCAGTATACTTCACTAGTAAATGCTTATCTTGCATAGAATTGAACTACACCATGATAGAAAAATTGGCATATACTCTGTTACGCACAATAAGGAAACCGGATCCATATTTTCAAGCACATCCCATCAAAATATTAGCTGATGAATTATTGAAGCAAATACTTCACAAACCAGAAACGTTAAGCTATCTATTAAAGTAGGCCATTGAAATGAGCTAGTATGATATATCGTACTACTCAAGAAATGATATCAAGGGACAAGCCCTATGTAACATCCCCTATATTGAGGCCCAAAGCCAAGTGCTACAGATGCTGCAATCATCTATAGTATTAACTTCCAATGACAAAATACGGCTATGTTAATGGTATCCATATCAAAAGCACATGAATATGAAACAAAATCACAGATTTCAAAAACAATATTTCTGATTACATTTCAAAACATGTTTCATATCCAAATACATAATCCTATATCGTTTTCCAGGTTCAGATTAAATATAATTATTACATAAATATGCCAAGAGCAACATATAACGATGCTCCCTTGGTTGATCGGAGTACTATATAGTCATAACCGACTTAATACAACACAGCGGAAAAAACAAATTAAAACAACAACTCCTAAATTGCTATCCATCGGCCACATGCTCATCTTTGGAACCTTTATTCGCCCATCTACTAAAACCTGAAAACCCAAACTCTCAATCTACTAAAATCAATTTTGAGCACCCGAGAGTTTAAGGGGTAAACATAAACTTCGAATCAGACATAAAGCATGGTGTGAATAATACAATTACATCTTAGTTTACCGGTGTTAAGTGAGACCACGCCGCTTAGCAGAACATGTTTCCCCTCACTAATATCCCTTTGAAACATACCCTTTTGCAAATCATAATCTTGCAACCAACCTGGTTAATCAAACTGATTATATCAAAATAGCAAATGTCATATATGCTCAAAACAGGTAATAAATGGACTAGCTGTCCGAACAAAATGTAGTTTGTTTGGCTGACTACTAACCTTTGGCTGACTACTTTTGGCTGACTCGGGCCTACCAGACAAACTAAATAAATTATCTAACATCTGTTAGACATATTTCTGGATGGTCTGTCCTTAACTTACTTCTCCAAGGGTCACCTGATCCTAATGGTTTTGCGGGCTCACCAATAACCTATCTCTATACATATATATTCCTTTCTGTGTGTAACCATCATTTAAGTCTTACCTATGACTAAGCCCAACACACTGGAATTTTGGACTAAATTAGCTAAGGGCTAATAGCTATATAGGGCACTGTCCTATACTAGTCTCATCTGGTATACAAATATTCGAGTCATTTTTACTTAGGGTTAACTACCCTTTAAATTTTCCTTGAAAACCTTTTCAAAATGATTTAACCCTTTAAATCATACGTATACAAGGAAAATAAACTATTTGCTTTACTCAAATCTCTTTGCCATGATATAAGCTTTACTCTAAATATTGTTGATGAAAACATTCGAAACCTTTGTTTAAAACCTTTAAACAATCTCATTCGAAACCAATGAAAGTACCCCTTTCGAAACCATTGAAAGTACCCCTTTCGATATAAGTAAACTAATTTACTTTATAACCTTCGGCCTAAAGGCCAGCATACTTTTCGAAACCACTGAAAACATCTTCTTTGAAAGCTTTCTAAACCTTTGATATCCTCCTTTTAAAATCACTTTAAACATGCCTTTTGAAACCATTGGAAACCTTCCATTAACCTTTCAAAAACACTTGGGAATTACCCCTTCGAAACCATATATATACCATTTGAAAATACTGGGGAACCTCCCCTTCGAAACCTTTACATGTTGCCTTTCAAAAGCATTAAAGTATACTACTTAAAACAAACCTTTCGAAAGCATTGGGTTCAAGTTAAAACATGTGGATAACCTTTCGAAACCTTTGGGGTTTAACTTTCAAATATCAAAAAGGGTCTTAAAACAACTAAGTCGAAAGCAACTCTTTCGAAAGCAATTTTCTAAGTAAAAGAAGTGGATGGTGTCGAAACCAACCCTTCAAAAGCATTGGAGAAGCGACTCTAATTTTAAAACAAGGGATCCTTTCGAAACCAAACTGGGTCAAAAGGTAAAAGGCGGCAGTTAGGGGTTTCGACCCCTTCGAAAGCATTTACTTAAAACAAAGGCATGACCTCTTTTGAAAGCACTCTTTCTTTAAAACCATTGACCAAGTCGAAAGCTATCTTATTCGAAACCAAAGCTGGCACATTTTCTTTAGAAAACAAAACAGTGTTTCAACCCCTTCGGAACCACTGGTTTTGACCCTATACCTTTCGCCTATCTCCAATCCACTACGTACCAAGGTATTTGATACCATGTGTATTGGTTTCGACTAAGGTTGGAGGCGGAGGTATGGAGTCGAAAGGTAGCTGCCTAAGATGGTGAGACAGCGGACCCTCTAAAATCTGATTTTTAACTTAAAATGGTAATTATTTTCAACTAACCTGCTTATTTGTAATCTTATAATTTGTTGCCTTTACTTTTCCTAGATATTTTCTGAAAGGTGCTACCGAAATTTTGGAGATAACAATTTAAAAACATTTGCAAATAGCCCCTTCTTCTTTTATAAACATATAAAACATTTAAGTCCCATACCTTAAATAATTTTATATATATATTAAAACACTTAGGAAAATTCTATAAAAATTCACATAAATCTCTTTTAATATGTTTTCTAACATATTTAAATTTTAGACCCAAAGCTCATACATAATTGCCGAAATTAATTTTAGACCCAAATAATCTTTTTCTTCACTAGAAAGTTAATATTAATTCCACAATAGTTCAGAAAATTATGAAACTTGAAACCCATTTCCAAAATATCGTTTCTGACCTTATATAAAATTCGCAAGGCATTTGGATGTCATCTAATAGGTTTTTCAATTCAAAACATATCATATAACCTATATGAATAAGCATAATTCATCAACAATAATATATACATATAAACATCATTCAAAACATGGCAATATATTTGCAAAAACATTCGGATCTGATTCTAGAAACTGAAATCATCAAAAGATGAGTTGTAACATATTACTCACCTTTAGCTTTGGTGTTAAGGAGTTGAGATTTGATTCTTGGATTGAATTTGATTAGCTTTTCCTCTTGGTTTAGCTTCTCTTCCCCTTACTCTTTTTTAATGGTGACTGGCCTCTTAGGTTTTGGTTTTAATTGTGAATGTGAGAAATGAAGGTGGGTTAAGGGTTTAGGGTATAAGAATATAGCTTATTCCTATATTGCCCCTTCTCTAGTTCCCTAACTTATTTCATTTTAAATTTCATTTAACTCATTAGTTCAACTAGGCACGGCTACACCTTAAATTATACAAATCTCAATCCCTTAACTATTTAATCTTTACATTATTCTATTTAATTTAACTAACTAAATCTCCTGTTTTTTTCAATCAAAATGAAAAAGAGGAAATGGATTAAGAATTAAATTAATGCATTTTATATTTGTATTTTTATAATATAAAATGAACTAGAAAAATATAGTTATACTAATATGATTTCTTATGTTATAATTAGTCTTATTTATTAGTATTCTAATTATACTATATATTTTTGTATTTAAAATAATGTTATCTAAAATTTGGGGTGTTACACCCTAGCTGACTTCATTATGGAATGCACACAACCAACCAAACATCAAACTGAGGAAGCAAGGAAGAGCCCCAATTTTGGACGTTATATATGGATGGTTTATCAAATGAGTAAAGAATAGATATTGGATATGTGTTGATCACTCCAGACAAAAATGTTATATGGTGCAGCCCAACTTGGATTTAAAGCAACCAACAATGTAGCAGAATATAAAACGCTCATTGTTGGGTTGAGAATGGCGTATGTAGGTAATGAAGGTAACACATATTGTTAGGTATGTTCGAATAGTTTGGTATCGAGCGGATTCCTAGAGAGGAAAACTCTTTTACAAACTCTCTAACCAAGCTAGCCAGCACTAAGGATGCGTAGGAAATGGAGGCTGTTCCAATGGGGCATCTAGATGAACCTAGCATTTCATTGGACTATCAAATTATAGTTCTTACATGAGCTCAATATGCTAAAGGTCAAACTATGATAAGCCAAAATGAATTTGTGTTGGCCTAAGAAAACTAACCTGCACCCCCAGCACAGTAAGATATAGAGGAAACCTAGATGGCCCCTATCAAGCAATTCTTACAAGAAGGTAATTTACCAATATATAAGAATGCAGCTAGAAAAGTCAGGTATCAATCTCTTTACTTCACTTTCTTTGATGGAGTATTGTATAAAAGGGGATATCAACCCCATATCTCAGATGTGTCATAAAGGAAGAGGGCGTCAGGGTCATGAAGGACGTTTTTGAGGGATACTGTAGAGATCACTTTGAATGATTAAAACTGGTAGAAAAGGTGTTGAAGAAGGGATATTACTGGCCTATAACACACCATGATGCATAAGAGTTTGTCAGTATATGTGATCAATGCCAGAAATTCACTAGTATTCCAAGATTTCCATCACATGAACTCATCCCAATGACCATCCCTTGGCTATTCGACACATGTGGCATAGATTTGATAGGGCCACACCCAATGTCAAAAGGGTTATGCGGTAGTAGCCACAGACTCTTTTATGAAGTGGGTAGAAGCTAAAAAATTTGCAACCATCACAACAAAGAAAATAATAAACTTCATTGTTAGGAACGATATCGCAGAATGGAATCCCATATAAGATAATTTTTTATAATAGCGCACAGTTTGAAAGTTAAGAATTCCCCAAGCTGTGAGAGAAGTGGTATAGCAAAAAGCTTCTCCTTAGTAACACATCCTCAAGCGAACAGGCAAGTTGAAATATCTAGCAAGAATATTAAGAAGCTACTAAAGAAGAGATTAATAAAGGAAAAATGGAAACAGGCAGAGGAGTTTGGCTTTAGTTTTATAGGCTTACAGAACCTAACAAAAATCCCCCATAGGACATACCATATTTTCTTTATGTATCAACCCTGATCGAGAGTACCTGAAATTAAACATAAAATATGGTTTAATTTATCTTAATTAATTTTAAGATAAAATTGGGGAATTTTATTTGGTTTTGTTTCTAATTTGAAATAAAATTTGGAACTAAATAAATAAGAAATTTATTTAACGAGTTCTCCAAATGAGATAAATATAAATGGGAAATTTATAGTATAATGGTTAGAAATTTATATGAATAAATTTCTAAGATGAAATATCAAATTTACAGACCTAAACATATTTTTTGCGCATTTTTATATAATTTATATGAATTGATTTTCATCCATTTTCGTAATTTGTGAAAATAGGACCGAAATTGTATTTTTAACTATTTGGGACATTTAGTCTTGTCAAATTGATACAAAATTATTTTTTAAAGTTTTATATGATGGTAATAGGTCTCAAAAGTATTTTTGTGAGATTTAATTTAATTTATATGAATTTATAATGATGAGATTTCATAATATTTGAAATTCAATATGTTTTGTGTGAAAATGATTCGAGATATAAAATCACATCAAGATGGTATAAAATGATTTCTGAAGTTAAGATATACATGTGAATATATAAATTTAATTATGGATTTATAGATATATATATATATTCTAAGAGATATGATTTATTTAGTGGGAAATGGAAAATAAACTATGTTTGAGAAATGAAATGAATTATGTCAAAATAAATATATATAATATATATAAAAATTATATAAAAATATTTATAAATTGAAATTTGATATATCATGTCTTACTATGATTTTATTTTGAATTTATAATGATTTTTAAAGGTATTTTGAAGATATATGTTTGAAAAAGCTATATTTGTATTTTTGGAAACTAGATAGAAAACATCTATTTGTACAACAATTCTGAAATGATTTCTATTCAAAAAATTTGATGAAATGAAAGTAGAAAGGTAGTAGAGAATCATATCTAAATTTAGAAGAAAATGGAATGAGAATCCGATTAAAAACGAGTGAGAAACAAGCAAAACAAAAATAAATAAATAAACGCATATAATCGGCTGGCCGTTCAGCCGGCCACAACAAGTGCACTGGTTGGCACAAGAGGTGCACCGGTTAGACGTACTTCAATCAGGTTTTCTGATCAAATTCGAGCCAAATCGAAGGGGGTTTGATCCGAGGTTCTTCTGGGGTGTTCGGGCAGCGGTTAGGATAAGTCTTTGAACTAGAATTCCATGTTAGGTTGATTAAATAGTGAATCAAAATAGGTTAAATGGAACATTGTTTATAATGTAAATAGTGGTTTAAAGAGAGAAAACAAAAGAAAACAAGTGCACATTCTCTTATTGGGTCCATAGTATCCACTAGGCCCATGTAGTGGTGTAAAATAAGGTAAAGAGAGACAAGTACGTTCATTATTCTTTTCTCCTTTCTCCTTTCAGCCTAATTCTCTAAATTGAAAACTAACTCCACCATTTTCACAACCCTAGAAATCAAATTCATCCCCAAATCCAAAGGAAATCAAAGGGCTAATTATTAATAATTATAGAAAACAAATTCAGGTAATCTCTTTCATATTCTATTCCATCTTTTATGTTTTAATTTCAGTTTTCCACATGAAGTGTAATCTTGTGTTGTCAATTTCCAAGTTTGACCTAGGGTTAATTGCTGATAGTGATTAGCATAGAGGAATCTAGGATATTATCCTTCATTCAAGCTCAAATAGGTGAGTTTATCTCACGATTTCTAGCCTTGGATAAAGTTGTTATATGATTATGGTTGAATTTGAAATGTATATGATCTCAATATATTGATGGATTCATTATCTAATTGAATTGAATTTGTTGTTTATTGAAAACTACCATATGAAATTATGAACTTCATCCAATTATACATGTTTATATGCATGCATGCCTGCGCATTCAGTACCTTAGATCATTAAGGAAGCAATACAGGAAGAAACAGTGAAAACAGATCGACGGAAGTACACCGGAATCACTTGGACATTAGCCCAAGCGAGCTAACTGGTAGGCCAGTTGGTCGAACTAGTGCACCGGTTGAAGCCTGAACTTGATATCCAGGCTACGTTCCAGTATTTCCTGATTGACCTGTTTGTCACTTGTTTGCCCAGCTGATTTCTAGAAGTTGATTGCTTAATTTTAATACTGCATTTCATATCAATTTCATTGATAATTTCCAATTCGTGACTTATGAATTGTTGAATTCATTTTGATGCTTCATACCATAAAGATTGTTCTATGGAACTTGGGAGAATTAAACACTTTTGATGCACGTTTTCAACCCGGATTTATAAATGGTTGATTTCTAAATCCAATCATTTTATACAAGACTATTTATGTACCAAACTAATATATACATATATATATATATATTCACACAAAGAATTTTAGTAATATATATACTATCTATTTTCATATGCAATGGTTTTAAAAATGTTTTGGAAATATAGTTTGAAAAGTTTATTATATATATATATCCATTATAAACAAATATTTTAAAAGTGATTTTAAAAGAGAAATACTTTCATAAAGTTGCACGTTACCGATTGAATGAGAAATTGATTTTAAATGGTTAAATAAAACAAGTGGCATGGAACGCTCGTGTTTGTTTTACCGATTAACTCTTGGACTTGTTCGACCGAACCATCGTTACACATGAGTGGAGTTTACTATTGTATAGTAAACGTTTTGGTAAACCTTTGTGGTATGGGAAATGTGGTCGTTATCTATTTGATTGTTATATAAAGTAACACTTTTTGACGAGTTTATGACTCACCTTGGATGTTTATAGGACTCGTTCCTATTTGATGTTTATAGGTTTTGTACCTATCTTGATGTTTATAGGACTTGTTCCTATTTGATGTTTATAGGTTCCGTACCTATCTTAGAGTTCATAGGTTTTATACCTATTTCGATGTTTATAGGTCTTGTACCTATCTTGAAGTTTATAGATTTATAAATCTATTTTGGAGTTGCATGCATGTAGGTGAATTTATTTCACCAATCTTGGAGTTTGGCTCCCCCTTTATTTATGAGATTTTTGGATTTCTATTTGTGAGATTTCTAGATTTAACGTTGTTGGATTATCACCAAATCATTTTGAAAGTTTTTGCTTTTAAGAAGCTATTATGAATTTTTGTATTTGGTGATTTGAAGTTATTGATGCATGTTTGATATTTGTCGATATATGCTTATAATTGAGATCAGATTACTTTATCTATCATTCAGTTTTGCTAACACAATTTATCTTAGTCTAGAATGACTCGTTTATTATTTTTATAATACTTGGGTCGGACCGAGATGTTTCAGGTCCTTCAGCTTGCTTTAAAGTGAATATCTTAGCTAGTAGTTCTCTTTTGTCATCCTTTGTGTATTTTGACATTATATAGTATCTTGTGTTGAGATTAGACTCTTTTTGTATTCACATTCATTTTGAGATGTAGCACTTTGTATATGTGTAGTCTACATCATGTATCTATTATGTGTCGGTTCAGACTTGTATCTATTATATTCCGCTGTGACTGATCTGATATTTTGTGATCTGTATATTATTATATGTTGTTCTGAATTTTTATTATAACCACCATAATTTTGTTTTAAGCCTGAATCGTATACCTCGATTCCACTTGATTTAAGAAATGAATAGCATATTAATCGGCGTGTCAATGCTCGCTAAAAGTAAAATTCATGGATGGTCGCTCCTAACCAGCCCTATTATCTGCACTAATCGACAATATGACTTTGTAATATTCTCTGTTAGTGTGGGTCTAGGGGTGAGGCGTCACAGCTTGGTACCAGAGCCGAGTTCAGCACAAAATATGATATTACGAACACAAATCTTGGCCTAGGTGAGTCCTAGAGACCATCTATTTGGGGATTCTTAGGGTAGATAATAAGAATCATTCCCTTTAGAATATGAAAGCATCTTTTGGTATTCTAGAACGTTTCCTTTCGTTTCCACTCTTTAGTGTTCCTATTATCGAATCATGTGATCCCTAAGCAATCATTGATCCAATAGCATCCATTCCGGAAATGTAGTTGGCTGGTGGCTGAGTCGCTCATTCTAGTATTAGGCAATCCCACAAGCCTAACTAAGATGTAGTACTTTGTCTACCTAGCAAATCCTAAAGCTCGTTGTCAATCTTTTTCAGATCAGAGTCGCGCAACAGAATCAAGTGGATTGTTTTCGCTTGGCACATTATCCAGTAGATTCGTAATTAATTTGGTTGGATATTTATTTGCACAGGATTCTTAGTGATGATTCTAATTCAATTAGAAATATCCCTTGATAATTAGAATTCTATTTGAAGGTTAATAATAAAATCTTGCGGTATCTTCGTATTGGAAATCAATGCAAGAGAAATTAAAATTCTTGGATATAAAATAATTAATAATCAAATCTTGTAGTTATAAAATTGATCAATTGGGAATGGAGATAATTATTAGTATTTGATTACTAATTAACCACAAATAAATGATTTATTATTTACTCTAAATAAAGAGTATGATTAAGAATTGTTTTAATGAAATTGTCGCCTAATTAGGAAATGCCATCCTATGAAGTTTTCTATAAAATGTTTAATGTAACAACCCGGGATTTGCATTACCAATTAATAAATAAAAGTTAGGATTTTTATTTATTTTAATGAAGCATAAAAGGATTTGGAATAACAAAATTTATTTGAAAAAGGCTATTTTGATTAAATGGGAAATATGGGATTTTAAAATGGGGATAAAATGTTATTTTTGGAAAGTTAAATATTTTAGGAGAGATTTTAAAACGGGTTTGAATAAGAAAAATGAGTTTTATAAACATATATGAACACTTAGACTAAATTTTGGAAACATGTAAATAACTCTCTTCTTATTGGGTTACTAAACCTAACCCAATAACCCACCCTGAACATCCTCTATAAATTATCTCAAACTCTCCAAACCTCATTCATTCATCCTTAATCAAAACCCTAATCATTTCCTAAAGCTTTCATAACAAAAATGGCCTCTATCTTCATCTCCTTCTAGTTTTAGCTTATGCAAGTCATTCTATGCAAAGGTAATGCAAATACCCACCTCAAATCCGTTTTTATATCTTTCTCATTTCTGAAATTTATTTGGTAACACATGTTTTATGTGTTTTTTTGATCTTATAGCCTCCTAATCATCTTTTGCTAACTTGGGTTGATGCTATAGTAGTCTTTGTTGCTTTCTAGAGAGGTATATTGCTAAAAACCTCTTCTAATATGTGTTTAATCATCTTTTGATTTCAGTAATCATTTAGTAACACATATTTTATTATGTAACATGTGAATCATAGCTCTTTGATCCTCTTTGCTTTCATTTTGGGTGTGCACACAAGTTGCTTACTATAATGGTTGAGGTAAAATTGCTAGCTAAATCCTTTTTTACTTGATGCTTCTATAATTTTCGTTTTGGAATTGTAGCTGAAACGAAATCAGTCATAACTTCTTCATTTCTCATCCGTTTTTGGTCAGGTTTTTTTTGCTGCAAACTAGATTCAATAATGAACAATTTTTGTTCAGTGAGTTATCTGTAATTTTGCCATTTAGATGACCTGAAATGCGTTCAAAGACAGAAGGCCAATTCTGTCTTTAACAAGTTATCTTGAGTTTCAATCTGATATTGTTTTGCATGTATCTCTCTCGTTTTTGATCCGAATTAGATAATTTTGGATGTTCCGGAAATCTTAAAACATATGCTACAATTTTTGTTCAGTGAGTTTTCTATAACTTTGCCATTTAGATGACCTGAAATGCGTTCAAAGACAGAAGACCAATTCTGTCTTTAACAAGTTATCTTGAGTTTCAATCTGATATTGTTTTGCATGTGTCTCTCTCGTTTTTGATCCGAATTAGATAATTTTGGATGTCCCAGAAAACTTAAAACCTACGCTACAATTTTTGTTCAGTAAGTTTTCTGTAATTTTGAGTCTAACTAGGTCAAAAATTGATTTTTCTACTATCTTCCCGAGAGCGATACACATATTAGCTCTGTGGATGAAACTGAAACTATTTTGGTCATAACTTTTTAGCCGCTAGTCGGAATTTGACGATTTTGGTCTCGTTGGAAAGATGGAGTTATGAACTCCATATCTGGAAGTTTGGTCATCATCTGAGTTCATTAGACCCTTCGAATTTCCTGTCAGAGTTGAACCCAGATCGCTGTGCAAAACAGTGCATTTCATGTTTCTGTGTCCGACTTTGGAACGTCGCTACGCCTTCGTTTCAAGTCGGAATCGAGTAATTCTTTTTGCGTTCTGAAGTAGGAATGTCGGACTACGTTCCTACCAATTTTCATGCCATTCGGATTCAGTCTGCTGGTCCGAATAATTTTCCGAACTTGGGTTCGCGTCAGTTTTGGACTATTTTCCAACACTTAGAATATTTTCAGTGATTTTCTGGTTTTATCGATTTCTTTGAGATTTGTCTCTGGATTTTGTACACGGGCCTTATAAAAAGGTTTTAAAAGGATTTTTCGCTCCGAAAAGGCTTTCAAAATTATTATATAATATTATTTTTAATTAGTAAACTATTTACTCCATAATAGGAGAGTTTTCAAAAGCCGTTTTAAAGTGTTCTCAAAATCAATTTTAAAACCGTTTCGCACCATTATTTTCTATAATAAAAATCTCACACTCACTTTTTAGCACGTCGAGCGAAGTGGAAAGGTGCTTAAACGGTTAGGAAATCTCTGCCTATGGAACCGTGTGTATTTTCTTTCCGGTTAATCCCCGACCTATTCGATTGATCGTTTTGACCTTTGGGTCTAGTTTACCGATGATACGAGGTGGACTTTTTATTTTTTGGCAAAGCTAGCGGGGTTGGAATGGGCCCCTACCATTTATTGATATACCAAGATCAAAGAACTACAAGGAAACAAACCCACAGATGTAGGCATGGAAGTACAGAGGAACAAGAGAACAAGGAAAACAGGCATATCAACAAGAAGAAAAAGAAAAACACACACAACACCAACACCAACACCAAACAACAGACCGTTAAAGAGAAGGGAGGGCCAACATAAAACCAGGTTCAAACTGGTGGCTAGAGGCAACAATCCCTTGTTTCATTTTCCCAATGATGCTGAGTTTCATTTGCATTTCTGTTTTCATTCTGTCATTGAAAATAACGACATTTCTCTCCTCCCAAATTATCGCTATGAATGTCTTCAGAGAAAATAGCAAACCGTTTAGTAAACCGTTTAGTGCGAATGTGGGGTATGGGACTCATTGTTAACACTTTACGGGTTCCTCTCCAAGAAGTTTGTGACACATTAGCCTCTGGGTAGCCAGTACTGGACCTCTGGGTCACCACGCCTCTGGGAAACCGTCTCTGGACATCTGTTCTATGGAGCAGTTTCTTTTTCGGCATGTGCCTCTGGGCCTTTATCCTTCTGGGAAGGATCTCGCCGTCTCGCACGTTCTGCATCTGTGCGAGTGATCGATCACAACTCTACAGTACTTGGCAATAATGACTCCGGTCGGTGCACGTGCTATAATTGTATTATCTGATGATTTTTATATCCATTCGAGTACTGCCATTCGGTGTTGGTTCTATGGAACCATACGATGTAAGTGCGATTACCTTGTGGATTCACAGTGTCTCTGGGCACTGCTTTTCAGTGTTTGATTTCATTGACTTTTCAGTATATCCCCATTGCTCTTTGGAGCATCGATCTTTGCTTGGGCACTGATTACAGACTCTGGTCATTCTTGGGATTATTGCCTATGGGCAACTTTATATAGCTTTGGCTACGCCGATGATATGAGGCGATTTTATTTATTCAACACTTTGGTGCTGAGATTCTCTTTGGAGATTTTTTCTGTTGATTGAGGATTAGTGACCGTCATTATATTCATGTGGTCCAAAATACTCTTCTCTTAGGAAAAGTACTGTTTCATTTATGTACCGCATTATTATATATCTCAGTTATTACTGATTGTTTAGCTAGCCTGACCCGAGTGTTTTTCGCTCGGGTCAGACCGAGTTGTTTCAGGTTAGGTCTCTGGACTTAGCTTCTGTGCTTCCGCTTTGGACATTATCTGCTATGCTGATAGATAGCACTTTTATTTATCCACTATTCCGCTACTCTGTTATTATTCAGACTTTGATATGTACATATATTTGACTCACATGTGTGGGCAGTGGCTTTGTACCCACTTATAGTATTTGGATCTGTATTGACGATATATTGTCCTGGGATTTTATATCTGTTATGTGATTCTGTTCTGTGATGTTTTATCATTTGATTACTATGCTTATTCTGATAGATCTTTAGCCATTGTAATTTTGTTATAAATATTTATTGAATATGTCAAACCACTTGAAGAAAAAATAGATACCACCCTTTCGACGTATTCAGTAGATAGTTATAGCTTGATTACAAATGGTCGCTTCCACTATACTCTATTCTCCGCTTTAACATACGGTATTACTCCCGTAATACTCTTTGTTACAGTGGGTCTCAGAGTGGGGCGTTACAGTTTGGTATCAGAGCCAAGGATCAAAATTAAGCATAACAAACACAGAACAGACACGTAGTACAATACGTTATAATACGATCCAAATTGAACATATCCACCTTTAGATAAATAAGTTAGGAATATGTCTAGGAATCTATTATATTCCGTAATATTCCTTAATGAATTATCTATCTTTGAATCGTGCTTAACTAAATCTACCGATCATATGTTCGAGAGTGTCCCAAACCTCTCTATTGCACCTTCTGCAAGAAGGAGGGACACAAGATCTCCGCTTGTCCTATTGCTCCAGCTAGTGCCAAGCCTGGCAGGCTTAATGCTGCCAAGGCTCCTACCACTTCTGCTCAGCCTAAAGGTACACATCCTTCCATTCTTGAAGGCTCTATTTTATTTCATGGTAGATCTTGTAGAGTTCTCTTTGATACGGGTGCCTCTCACTCATTCGTATCAAAGGAACTAGTTGATACTTTATCTTTGGATGTTACTTGTCTGGTTTCTTCACTAAGGATTGTGAATCCCATTGGTGGATCCATGACCCTTAGCTTGCTATGTGAGGATATAGATATTGATCTTTGTGGCTTTTCTTTCCGTGCAAATCTCCACGTTATGGAGTATTTGGGCTTTGACATGATTCTTGGCATGGATTGGCTCGTTCAGTACGACGCCAAAATTATTTGTTCGGAGCGGATATTATTCATTCATCACCCTGACTCGTCCTCTCCGTTAGCTATTGTCCTTCAAGATGTTGGGCTTTCTGATGTTACTTTATTTTCTCTCGATTCACGAGATGAGGATTTGAACTTATCTCGTATTCCTATTGTTCGGGATTTCCCCGACGTATTCGAGCCAGTATTCGGACTGCCGCCAAAGCGAGCTATTGAGTTCCGCATCGATCTCATTCCAGGCTCTCATCCAGTTGGGCGTCCTCCTACGAGAATGTCTACTAAGGAGAATGAGGAACTCAGGAAGCAGTTAGTTGAGCTTGAAGTGAAGCAGTTCATCCGATCCAGTTCTTCGCCATGGGGTGCTGCTGTGGTCTTCGTTAAGAAGGCTGATGGCTCTCTTAGGCTTTGCATTGATTATCGCAAGCTCAATGAGCTGACCATCAGAAATCGCTACCCACTTCCTTAGACAGACGACATGTTTGACCAATTGAGCGGTGCGAAGGTCTTCTCTCGGCTTGACCTTGCCACCGGATTCCATCAGCTACGAGTCGCAGAAGACAGCATTCCTCTTACAGCATTTCACACTCGTTATGGTTCTTTTGAGTGGTTGGTCATGCCGTTCGGCTTGACGAATGCTCTGGCTTTCTTTGTCGATCTTATGAATCGAGTATTCCGGGAATACATCGATAGATTCGTTCTGGTTTTCATCGACGATATTCTTATTTATTCTAGATCCGAGGCAGAGCATGCTCATCATTTGCGGATCGTCTTGGATACTCTTCGTCAGCATCAGCTTAAGGCCAAGATCCCCAAGTTCCATTTTTGGGAGAGCAAGGTCAAGTTCTTGGGCCATATAGTATCATCTGAGGGTATTTCTGTCGATCTGCCAAGATCGAAGCTATTCAGAATTGGAAGCAGCCCGAGAACGTTCATGATATTCGCAGCTTCCTTGGTTTGGCGGGTTATTACCGTCGATTTATCAAGGATTTCTCTCGTGTTGCACTTCCCCTCACGACCCTGACTCGTAAGGGGGTTCGCTTTATTTGGTCTGATAAGTGTGAAGTTTCTTTCCAGCGATTGAAGGAACTTCTCACTCATGCTCCTATCCTTGTGGTTCCTGAGAGTAACCAGGATCTTGTTGTTTACACCGACGCTTGTGGTAGCGGGCTCGGTGCTGTGCTTATGCAGAAGGATCGGGTAGTTGCTTATGCTTCTAGGCAGCTACGTCCGAATGAGGTTCGCTATCCGACTCATGATCTTGAGTTGGCAGCTATCGTCTTTGCTTTGAAGACGTGGCGTCACTTTCTATTAGGCGAACGCTTCACTCTTTACACCGATCACAAGTCTCTGAAGTATTTATTCAGTCAGAAGGATCTCAATATGAGGCAGCAGCGATG
Organism: Allium fistulosum; assembly: GCA_030737815.1. Classification (NCBI taxonomy): domain Eukaryota; kingdom Viridiplantae; phylum Streptophyta; class Magnoliopsida; order Asparagales; family Amaryllidaceae; genus Allium; species Allium fistulosum. The sequence goes on from CM060908.1 coordinate 425,338,548, forward strand.
GCTAGAGTTTCTCGCCTCATATGACTTAGACATTCAGTATACCCCTGGCAAGGGTAATCATGTGGCTGATGCACTTAGTCGCAAACACTCGGCAGTAGTTTCTATGATGATAGCCGAGTGGGATATTCTTGAGACTCTTTCTATGTGTGATATTCGAAATCGAGCTCCGTCTTCTGATCCTCAGATCTTGCTATTCAGCTTGGAAGCTCGACCTATTCTATTGGATCGCATTGCCCATGCTCAGCGACATGATCCAGACTTGTTGCGATATATTCATCTCCTTGAGTCGGGATCCAGTGATGAGACATTGTTGGATTATTCTATTGATTCTCATCGGTGTCTTCGCAGGAAGAACCGTATTTTGGTACCATCTGATTTATCACTTAGGCATGACATTCTGGACGAGTGTCATCGCACTAAGTACACTATACATCCCGGGTCGAGTAAGATGTATGTCGACATGTGTCGCCTATTTTATTGGGAGGGCATGAAGAGTGATGTTGCAAGTTATGTAAGCCGTTGCATGACTTGTCAACAGATCAAAGCTGAGCATCAGCGTCTATCTGGTCTTCTTCAACCACTAGAGATTCCATTATGGAAATGGGATCAGATATCCATGGATTTTATTGACGATCTGCCTCGATCGAGGTCAGGCCATACTTCTATTTTGGTCATCGTCGATCGCTTGACCAAATCAGCACATTTCATTCCTATTAAGTCCACTTGGACTGCTCCTCAGCTTGCCAAGCTATATGTGAAGGAAGTCATTCAACTTCATGGTATTCCTAGCTCTATCGTCTGTGATCGAGACACTATCTTTACTAGTCACTTCTGGAAGTGCCTACAGTCAGCTTTGGGCTCAAAGCTGAATCTCTCGACTGCTTATCATCCTCAGACCGACGGTCAGACGGAGAGGGTGAATCGTGTTTTAGAGGATGTTTTGCGCTGTTGTATTCTGGATTTCGGAGGTAGTTGGGAGGATCACTTACCGCTTGTAGATTTCTCCTACAACAACAGCTTTCATTCTAGTATTGGCATGGCTCCTTTCGAGGCTCTTTACGGAAGGCCATGTCGTTCTCCTGCATGTTGGTTAGAATTTGGCAAGAAGCTCCTTCTTGGTCCAGATTCAGTTCGGGAATCTTCTGAGAAGATTATTCTTATTCGTCAGAGAATGAAAGAGGCGCAGAACCGTCAGAAATCCTATGCGGACAACCGTAGGAAGCCTCTTGAGTTCTCCATTGGTGATCATGTCTTTATTCGGATATCTCCTATGAAAGGGGTTGTGCGTTTCAGCTCTACAGGGAAGTTGGCTCCTCGCTATGTTGGACCATTTCCTATTACGGAACGCAACGGCCCCGTTGCTTATCGTGTGGCTATACCTGCTCACTTCTCTGGAATGCACGACGTGTTCCATGTTTCCCAGCTTCGCATGTGTGTCCACGATCCTGATTCTATCATTGAGCCGCATGCTGTGCCTGATTTAGAGATCTTACCTGATTTATCTTTGGAGCAGCAACCTCTTCGTGTGCTTGATTCGGAGGTTAGACGCCTTCGCAACAAAGAGGTTCCACTCGTGAAGGTTAATTGGTCACCGAATCCTAAGGACTGCACTTGGGAGACTTGAGAATCTATCGAACGCTCTTATCCTGGCTTTCTCTCGTCTTCTTCTGCGGGTGAGAATTCTCTATTTTATCTCTATCACTTCTTTTGTGGATTTGACGTTATAGACGACATCTATCTTAAGGAATTGCGGGGACACAATTTTCTTAAGGGGGAGAGTCTGTAACAACCCGGGATTAGCATTACCAATTAATAAATAAAAGTTAGGATTTTTATTTATTTTAATGAAGCATAAAAGGATTTAGAATAACAAAATTTATTTGAAAAAGGCTATTTTAATTAAATGGGAAATATGGGATTTTAAAATGGGGATAAAATGTTATTTTTGGAAAGTTAAATATTTTAGGAGAGATTTTAAAACGGGTTTGAATAAGAAAAATGAGTTTTATAAACATATATGAACACTTAGACTAAATTTTGGAAACATGTAAATAAATCTCTTCTTATTGGGTTACTAAACCTAACCCAATAACCCACCCTAAACATCCTCTATAAATTATCTCAAACTCTCCAAACCTAATTCATTCATCCCTAATCAAAACCCTAATCATTTCCTAAAGCTTTCATAACAAAAATGACCTCTATCTTCATCTCCTTCTAGTTTTAGCTTATGCAAGTCATTCTATGCAAAGGTAATGCAAATACCCACCTCAAATCCATTTTTATATCTTTCTCATTTCTGAAATTTATCTGGTAACACATGTTTTATGTGTTTTTTTGATCTTATAGCCTCCTAATCATCTTTTGCTAACTTGGGTTGATGCTATAGTAGTCTTTGTTGCTTTCTAGAGAGGCATATTGCTAAAAACCTCTTCTAATATGTGTTTAATCATCTTTCGATTTCAGTAATCATTTAGTAACACATGTTTTATTATGTAACATATGAATCATAGCTCTTTGATCCTCTTTGCTTTCATTTTGGGTGTGCACACAAGTTGCTTGCTATATTGGTTGAGGTAAAATTGCTAGCTAAATCCTTTTTTACTTGATGCTTCTATAATTTTCGTTTTGAAATTGTAGCTGAAACAAAATCAGTTATAACTTCTTCATTTCTCATCCGTATTTGATCAGGTTTTTTTTGCTGCAAACTAGATTCAATAAGGAACAATTTTTGTTCAGTGAGTTTTCTGTAATTTTGCCATTTAGATGACCTGAAATGCGTTCAAAGACAGAAGACCAATTCTGTCTTTAACAAGTTATCTTGAGTTTCAATCTGATATTGTTTTGCATGTTTCTCTCTCGTTTTTGATCCGAATTAGATAATTTTGGATGTTCCGGAAAGCTTAAAACATATGATACAATTTTTGTTCAGTGAGTTTTCTATAATTTTGCCATTTAGATAACCTGAAATGCGTTCAAAGACAGAAGACCAATTCTGTCTTTAACAAGTTATCTTGAGTTTCAATCTGATATTGTTTTGCATGTATCTCTCTCGTTTTTGATCCGAATTAGATAATTTTGGATGTCTCGGAAAGCTTAAAACCTATGCTACAATTTTTGTTCAGTGAGTTTTCTGTAATTTTGAGTCTAACTAGGTCAAAAATTGATTTTTCTACTATCTTCCCGAGAGCGATACACATATTAGCTCTGTGGATGAAACTGAAACTATTTTGGTCATAACTTTTGAGCCGCTAGTCGGAATTTGACGATTTTGGTCTCGTTGGAAAGATGGAGTTATGAACTCCATATCTGGAAGTTTGGTCATCATCTGAGTTCATTAGACCCTTCTAATTTCCTATCAGAGTTGAACCCAAATCGCTGTGCAAAACAGTGCATTTCATGTTTCTGTGTTCGACTTTGGAACGTCGCTACGCCTTCGTTTCAAGTCAGAATCGAGTAATTCTTTTTACGTTCTGAAGTAGGAATGTCGGACTACGTTCCTACCAATTTTCATGCCATTCGGATTCAGTCTGCTGGTCCGAATAATTTTCCGAACTTGGGTTTGCGTCAGTTTTGGACTATTTTCCAACACTTAGAATATTTTCAGTGATTTTCTGGTTTTATCGATTTCTTTGAGATTTGTCTCTGGATTTTATACACGGGCCTTATAAAAAGGTTTTAAAAGGATTTTTCGCTCCGAAAAGGCTTTCGAAATTATTATATAATATTATTTTTAATTAGTAAACTATTTACTCCATAATAGGAGAGTTTTCAAAAGCCGTTTTAAAGTGTTCTCAAAATCAATTTTAAAACCGTTTCGCAGCATTATTTTCTATAATAAAAATCTCACACTCACTTTTTAGCATGTCGAGCGAAGTGGAAAGGTGCTTAAACGGTTAGGAAATCTCCGGCCTATGGAACCGTGTGTATTTTCTTTCCGGTTAATCCCCGACCTATTCGATTGATCGTTTTGACCTTTGGGTCTAGTTTACCGATGATACGAGGTGGACTTTTTATTGTTTGGAGTGTGAGCTTGCTATTGGTTAGTAAACCGTTTAGTGCGAACGTGGAGTATGGGACTCATTGTTAACACTTTACGGGTTCCTCTCCAAGAAGTTTGTGACACATTAGCCTCTGGGCAGCCAGTACTGGACCTCTGGGTCACCACGCCTCTGGGCAACCGTCTCTGGACACCTGTTCTATGGAGCAGTTTCTTTTTCGGCATGTGCCTCTGGGCCTTTATCCTTCTGGGAAGGATCTCGCCGTCTCGCGCGTTCCGCATCTGTGCGAGTGATCGATCACAACTCTACAGTACTTGGCAATAACGACTCCGGTCGGTGCACGTGCTATACTTGTATTATCTGATGATTTTTATATCCATTCGAGTACCGCCATTCGGTGTTGGTTCTATGGAACCATACGATGTAAGTGCGATTACCTTGTGGATTCACAGTGTCTCTGGGCACTGCTTTTCAGTGTTTGATTTCATTGACTTTTCAGTATATCCCCATTGCTCTTTGGAGCATCGATCTTTGCTTGGGCATTGATTACAGACTTTGGTCATTCTTGGGATTATTGCCTATGGGCAACTTTATATAGCTTTGGCTACGCCGATGATATGAGGCGATTTTATTTATTCAACACTTTGGTGCTGAGATTCTCTTTGGAGATTTTTTCTATTGATTGAGGATTAGTGACCGTCATTATATTCATGTGGTCCAAAATACTCTTCTCTTAGGAAAAGTACTGTTTCATTTATGTACCGCATTATTATATATCTCAGTTATTACTGATTGTTTAGCTAGCCTGACCCGAGTGTTTTTCGCTCGGGTCAGACCGAGTTGTTTCAGGTTAGGTCTCTGGACTTAGCTTCTGTGCTTCCGCTTTGGACATTATCTGCTATGCTGATAGATAGCACTTTTATTTGTCCACTATTCCGCTACTCTGTTATTATTCAGACTTTGATATGTACATATATTTGACTCACATGTGTGGGCAGTGGCTTTGTACCCACTTATAGTATTTGGATCTGTATTGACGATGTATTGTCCTGGGATTTTATATCTGTTATGTGATTCTGTTCTGTGATGTTTTATCATTTGATTACTATGCTTATTCTGATAGATCTTTAGCCATTGTAATTTCGTTACAAATATTTATTAAATATGTCGAACCACTTGAAAAAAAAATAGATACCACCCTTTCGACGTATTCAGTAGATAGTTATAGCTTGATTACAAATGGTCGCTTCCACTATACTCTATTCTCCGCTTTAACATACGGTATTACTCCCGTAATACTCTTTGTTACAGTGGGTCTCATAGTGGGGCGTTACATTTAAGGGTCATGATTATAAGCTTGTTGTAATATGTATAAACTATGGTGTGTAAATATATAAGTATCCCTTATTTTTAAAAGAGGATTTCTGGAATATATATTTATGAGTGTTAAATTGAATGTTAGGTGCTTTAAGGGTTTTGGTCGGGGTCGTCTGACTAACGTACTCAATAGGGATTCCTATACATTTAAACGAGACAGTTGGACATGCACTTTTACTAAGGTAAGTATTTTGGAAAATCATATTTATGAAAATATGTCAATCCAAGAAGGGATAAAAATATTTTTGAAGACTAATGTGAATTAAAATAAAATGAAATTTGGAATACATACAAAGATGTGTATATAATTATATATTAAAGTTTGAATGTGATATTTCTTTCCCATTATTAAATATAAAAGTATTCCTCTATTATTGAAGAATTGGAATATCAATAAAGATATATCATAGGAATTAATAATTCAATAGTGGATTGAATATTTAATCATTGGGTTCGCCGAGAATAATGGTGAGGCGATGTTGATTTTATCAACACCGCAGTCAGTGGTCAAGGCAATTTATTATGAATAGATAGAGAAGTAACATTATATGTTGTTTACCACATTTAGGAACGTTTTTTAGTATTGTGAGTTCAAAGAATAAGCTTAGGTTAAATGATATGAAAATTTGAGATACCATCCCTAATGGTATTTGGAATGACAATTTGTGGAAATAACTTTATAAATTAATTCATCTTTTAAATGCTAATTCTAGTATTAAAAGAAGTTTTTGGCAATACTTTGTGGAAAACATGTTATATACATTTACTCACTATTCAAACATATTATTAAGGAAGATAACTATTTAAACTAAAATAACTAAGATTTTAAAGTTTCTTGAAAACTTTAATGATGACTCTATGGATTAATTTATCTCTTGGATATTAATTGAAATATTAAGAGGAAATTAGGTACACTCCTAAGAAGAGGCTAGTGAATAGAATCTGTGAGATATATGTGTTATATATAGGTTTATTGATTCAACATTATATTGGCTAGAAATAATCGAAGATTGAAAGTATTTTCCAAAGTTGAAAATGGTGAAATGCCAAAGGTAAGAAATTAGACTACATTTATATTTGAGTTTTTACCCAATATAAACTTTGTTGAAATAACATAAAACCCATCTAAAATTCTGGGAAAAAATAAACATATGCATTCTTTTAGTTCATGTTTGGTATAACAAAGAGGTAGTGATTGAATTATAAGGGATTTAATTATGAAGATCTCATTTGAAAATCAAAATCAATAACGTGAACTCTTTAGGATGAGTTATATAAATTGAATCTGTCAAATTAATGTAGAGTAAGAATTCTACTCAATATAGAAATAAGAAAATTGCATATTTGAAAGAATATAATTTATAATCGAAGATTGTGTGAATTTTAAAAATTAAACCCATGGGAAAGGATTGCGTAGAAGAATTAATCCACTTTTGAATATGATTAATCAAGAAAGAATTTTAGAATATTAAGAATGATAAATATTTTGAAAAGAGAAAATACTTTTAATAAATTGAGATATGAAAATTTGGATTAAAACTTGCTTGGAAATTTACAACTAAGAATCTCTTTTTGGTTATAACCTTTACTCGATTTGCTGAGGTTGGAATTTTTAAATTATAAAATCCTTTTAAACAAATTATACGGTAATCCTTAGTGCAATATAAGATTAAGGTAACTAAGAAATTTCTGGAAGTAAAAGATTATAGAAATTTTGAGAATTAAAAACAATCATTTGAGTTTATCTCAAATAAATAATGAACAAAACTGTATCTTATGCAAATTGAATATAGAACTCCTAGTGGTTTGAATGTAGACAAAATCATAGAAATCTACCTTATGATTATATCCTTGACTTTGGTAGCGCTAGGAGGATCGTGTCTGCCTGGATTGAAGTTTTCCCATTGTCGATAGTTTCCAATCCAGAATTGGCATGGCTCCTTTCGAGACTTTATTTGGGAGGCCCTGTCGATCATTCTCTAGTTAGCTTAAGTCGGGGAAAGAAATTGAACTTAAGTCTCGACTCTATTTGTGAATCTTTTAGAAAGATCATGGAATTTTTGTGGAAGATCAGATCTTTATTCGTGGTTCTTCCTTGTTGGATGACTAGTATTTCAATCAATTTGGGTTTATTACTCTTTGATATAGGATCCTACCCAACCATTGAGTATAGTGGCCCAGTTGCTTACCGAGCTTTTTACCTGTCCAATTCTTTGGCATTCGTGGTGTCCTTTTGTGTTTCAGCCTTGAAACACATTAGAAATTCTAATCTTATTCATAGGCACAGAATCCTTGTTGCACTTAATATATCACAAAATCTAACTTATGAATAGAAATCCATTCGCGTGTAGCTTGAAGGTTAAACACCTTTGAAATAAAGATATTTCGCTCATCTAAGTCCATTAGCCCAATGATCCTTGGGACTATTCTTGTGGAGCTTGAGAATTCATCGAGGGAACATATCATGTGTATTTTCCAAGGTTCATTTGTGATGGGCCTCTTTTCTTAAGTTATCCCTTGTTCATAGCTCAAATTCCTTTGAGATGATACGTTTTTGAAATTGATATAGACTTTTCCCCTAAGAAAATCACGGGTACACAATTTTTGTGGGGGGAGTCTGTAACAATCCTGGTCGAGATTACCTAAAATGAAACATAAAAATATGGTTTAATTTACCTTATTAATTTTAGGATGAAATTGGGGAATTTTATTTGGTTTTGTTTCCAATTTGAAATAAAATTTGGAACTAAATAAATAAGAAATATATTTAATGAGTTTTCCAAATGAGATAATATAAATGGGAAATTTATAGTATAATGGTAAGAAATTTATATGAATGAATTTATAAAATGAAATATTATATTTATAGACCTAAATATAATTTTTGGGCATTTATATAAAATTTATATGAATTGATATTCATACATTTGCGTAATATGTGAAAATGGGCATGAAATTGTATTTTTAACTAATTAGGACATTTAATCTTGTCAAATTGATACAAAATTACTTTTTGAAGTTTTATATGATGTTAATAGGTCTAAAAAGTTTTTTTATGGGATTTTAATTAATTTATATTAATTTACAAAGATGCAATTTCATAATATGTGAAATTCAGCCCGGTTTTGTGTAAAAATGATTCGGGATATAAAATCACATCAAAATGGTATAAAAATGATTTATGTAGTTAAGATATTAGTATACATGTCAATTTATAAATTTAATTATGGGTTTATAAATATATATTCTAAGAGATCTGATTTATTCAGTGAGAAAGGGAAATAAATAATGTTTGAGCTATGAAATGAATTATATCAATATATATATATATATATATTTGAAATTGGTTATTTGAAATTGGAATATTCAATTGATTTTAAATATTTAAAAGTTAATTTTTAACTTGAATTTCAAACATAACTATTTATTTGATAATTTAATTATTGAATTTAATAATTGAAAAGGGGTTAAAATATTGAATCCTGAGTTTTAAGCTTGTTAAAAATAATTTAAAGGCTTATAAAATTTATATTAATAATGATGAAGATAATAACACTTTTTAAATTGGATATAAAAGTGATTTGTTCAGTTTAAAAAATATATCGTTTAAATTTACATTTAAAAATAGCCTTCCGGGGCACAGTCTTGGATTTCGACGAAACAAGTTCCATTGGATCCGTAATAGTGTATTATTATCCGATTTCAAATTTCATAGCGTTTGGAGTTAACATTTGGTCGTACAGGATATAAACGCGCTGAAATTTATATCGAAAATTCAATATAATAATTGGGTCCAAAAATTTATCTTCTCCATACGATCGAATTAGGACTCCAAACCTTTTCCATTGCGTTCGAAATAGGGGTATAACATTACAAACGCCTAGCGGCACGCCTCGATAGGAGTTCGAGATTTTAAGTTACATTGATCGAGACATTTTGAATTTAAATTATTTTATTAATTAGTCAAACTTCTTTCATCTGTAACTTTATCTTTTCATTGTACCATTTTCTCCCCTTCAACATGCAAGGCCTCTTTTCCCTTTTTTATAAAAATCATGTTCCCTCTTCCATTTCAAACAGTGACAGCCGAAGAAAAAATATTGGCAGAATTTCAATATATTGAAGTGTATATGATCTCAATATATTGATGGATTCATTATCTAATTGAATTGAATTTGTTGTTTACTAAAAACTACCATATGAAATCATGAATTTCATCCAATTATACATGTTTATATGCATGCATGCCTACGCATTCAGTACCTTAGATCATTAGGGAAGCAATACAGGAAAAAACAGTATGGCATCATGTACATGTACGAGTACATGAAGTCAACTGGTGGTGCAACAAGGAGTGAGCTGGGTTGAAGGCTACATCAAATAGGAACTACATAAATTCCAAAAGTATGGCATGCGCATCCCAACAATTTCTAACTATACTACACAACCAAAAGACTTCACACGACGGCTAGTGCAGCTCTAGTCCTAGGATGCGCCATGACTAGCTCTTCAGCAAGGCATAATGCTTCTCAACAATATTGTCTCAAGGACTGCACAATTAAAAGCGCATGACATCATGTGTTCAAATGGCAAATACAAGCTCTCAGGATACTGTGCAAATCTACGACAAACCTCAGATAACCTATGGCGTCAATCCTATCCGCTATTTCAATTTCAAATATTCATACCTCAGCCAAAATTATCCCGCTTAAGACCAAATTTGTCCCGTCTAAAGCACTTTATCGTGTTTAATCCATATCAGCAGTCCATGCACACCAAATCATTGAGCACGAATGGCACGTGGTAACGTTCAACGACGGTTATCTAGCATGAGGAATAACATTGCGATCCATGTGATATCTTTCCTGGTAAAAAGGAAAAAATTGTAGCAGGGAAAAGGAAGGGAACTTTTTTATTTGGACAGTTAAATACTGCCAAATTGTACTAAGATCTCCATTGATTTCTAACCTTGTACTAAGAAAGAATACAAATGAAAGTGACTGATTTTGACTCATGGATGTAGGATTCCTTAATACCCGAACCATGTAATTCTCTATATTTTACACTTTGAGCACTTGCTTTACCGCAATTTGTATTCCAATTTGTGTTTATTTGTACCGGTCTGTATAGGCATTTTAAAAATAGTCAAACTGCAACTCTCTTAATTGTGTAATCATTCCGTCACATAACTACTACACTTAAAGGCAATTTATTATCCCTTAAATTAGCTAATTCATAGTCATGTAAGTGTTCGACAACGTGATTACTTCAAATTAAGTTGGTGTTGTGAGATCCGAATAATCTCATTAATAATATGTTTTGTCTTATTTTTCGCAAAAAATGAGAAACATGCTGATCTAGAGGAAAAGAACACTACTGAAAGTTCATGCGATGGCTATTCAATATCCATACTTTATTAATAGTAAAAATAATAAAAAATGCCTTCCTATGGTGATTTGCAATACAAGCAACATAAAAAGGATTAACTGAATCCTCTTGTAGCATAAATGAAATGTATAATGTAATAAAGCTTGCATCCCAAGCCTGCTCGGTGTAACAACCAGTTATCGAGAAAAAATAAATTATTAATTGAATAAATGTATTTTGACTAATAAATGTGGAATTATAGAAATGATTTAGAAATTTGATGAAGAATATTTTATTTAGATGATAAGGATTTGATATGAAAGGAATAGTGATTGGTTAACTAAACTGGATATTTTGAAATATGGAAATGTAAATTAATTTGGAATAAAATGACAAGTTAAATTTTATAGTAAATAATAATTGAAATTTGTAAGTTTGAAATTATTTGACGTAGAAAAAATTTTATTAAATTATTTTGAATTTAATTAGTAAATGAATTTAATTAAAATGATTAAATTAAATAAATAAATTATGGGAAATAATTTTATGAAATAGTTAATAATACGATTTGTTAGTACGAAATTTGGTGTAGTATAATTGGTTTTGTATGTAGGCTTGAAATTGTAATTTATTTCCTGAACTAATGTAAGAAAAGAAATAAAATGGTTTAGTTAATTTAGCAAAGCTCAAACACTTTCTTAGTCAAAGACCCAAATTCGTTGTTTTATAATTTTTCCAATTCCAGACCCTTTTTTCTCTGGAGGCTTCATCTCTGCATATAAATAAAACCCTACACGTTTACTTTCTTGGCGTTAGAAAATCAAAAACCTAACCATACTCCACCACTTAAAAATCAAGTTAAAATCCAAATAAATTCTATAAAATTCCCAAACTTAAATTTAAGCATCTCGACATCATGCTATATCGATCGCAATGGAGAAATTAAAGTTTTAGTGATGTGGGGGAGTTCTAGAATATGCACTGTAATGACCCAGAATTTCATCACTTTGATTTGTAAATATTTAATGTATTTTAAATATTGAATTTATGGTTTTAATATTTAAATAACTCTCTTTTAATTTATAACTAATAATAGAAAATTAGTTTTGGATTTTGTTTACAAATATAGTGAAAAACAGAAAATGTGATCGAATACCCTTTTTCCGGATTTTCGACTTTTTATCAAACGACAAATTGTAAAAATTTGTTGAACCCTTGTACACATTTTAAGCAACATTTAAATGTTAGGTTAAGTGTAGAGAAACATCTTTTGTTTTAAAATGTAAAAATAAATAAAGAATTTTATAATAATAAGAATTAATGAAAAATAAAATATATTTGATTTTGAAGTGATGGCTTGAGTATGAAAGTTGAGAAGGTTACATGAACCTTTCTATTATCCACCATTTTATTCATGGTTTAGTACTTGGTTGAACTTATGAAAATATTAGTACGAAGATAACTAGGCAATGGTATTTTGGTCTTAGGCTATTCATGCATTTAGAAAAAAAGAAAAGTTTGTTCCATTTTCATTTTTCATTTTTAACTTCTTTGCTTCATCTTATTTTCACTTCCTCTTCCAGAAAAAAATTATCATCTTTAACCTAAAAGTTTGTATTGGGGACGATTGCTAGGGAGAAAGCTTGGATCTTTTGCATTTTCATCAATTTGAAAAAGTGAGAACACTAAACTTTACATACTTTGGAAATAATAAATGTTATGACAAATTGTTAATAGTTTCGTTTTTTGATTTGATATGAGATCTATGTGTATTTGCAATATAAATCATAGTATGTTGATAATTGGTTTAAAATAATTGTTCAAACCATATTATGTTAAGAGTTTGCTTTAAAAATGGATTTCATGTTGATGTAATCAAAAATGTACATAGATATACACACTGACATGAACACAGACTGTAGGAAAATGTATCTTCTCCCTATTTTTCTCTTTGTAAAATGAATAAACATCACCCACTTTCATGTTTAAAAATCCTCATGAATGACTACATTTGTGATGGAATTACATTTAGTAATAAAAAGTTATTATTCTTCTTTCATCTATTCGGTTTATATTATGATATTTTTGTTTTTTTCGCAAATACTTGTATTAGGACGTCTTGACTCTCCATCCCGTGCTTCACACAGTATTCATCATCACTGCATGTCCGGCAGCGCTTGTAACAACCTGCATATTTTAAGATTGTATATTTAAATATAGAATCGTTAATCGGATTAAAGTCTGAAATGTTACTTTTTGTAAACAGTCGAATTGGGACTCGAGACCACTTCCATTGAGTCCAAAATGGCGTTTACAACTTTTTTGAGTATAACATCGATATGTTTGGAGTTGAGTAGAATTTTGCTATTTTTCTATTTGGGCTTTGGGTTTAGGTTTCAGCCCACTAACCCATCATAATACCCTAACTCCTCTACTCTTCATCCATTCACTCATTCTATTTCCTAACACTCAAGCTAAAGTAAAAATGGGGGAAAGAAAGGAAAATGGAAATTCCTAAACCCTAGTTTTGATTAGGAAACTCAAATTCAAGTCCAAAATCAAGGTGAAGCTTAGGTAAGCATCCTCTACATCTTCTCCATCTCTATCTCTCTTCAATTTATAGAAATTCCTATAACCAAACTTAGGAAAAACTTTACCTTTGATAATAGATTGAAGATTCTAGAGGTATATTGAAGAGGAATTGGTCTTGCTTTGTTTTAAAGCTTCTCATTCGTGTCTTTGAGTTTTAAAGGTGAGTTTTTGAACTCACATCTACGTCTATAACTTTCATTGTTGTTAGGTATGAATTCCTAACATTTGTGCAAGTTCATTTGCTTTTTATTCTAATTGATTTGGTGAATTTTCCAAATTTTGGTGTTTTGGTCCAATTTTATGAAAATCTTTCTATGGATGTTTGGACGTGATATTTGGGGTGTATCGAAGAGCCTATAAGGCTGGGTTGTCGCTTGGCATAAATCCCTAGGCAAATTATTGCCCAGACCAGGTGACCAGACGTCTGGTTATCAAGTCCAAACGTCTGGTTATAGACCTGGGGGAAAAAATATACACGGTAGAAAAAAATAAAATGGCAGAGACTAATTCCATACGTCTGAAATATAGGTTCAGACGTCTGATTAGGGCTCAGACGTCTGCTTTGAAATTTCAGACGTCTAGGAGGGTTTCTGAAAATTTCCAGAAAACAAATCCAGACGTCTGGATTCTAAACCAGACGTTTGGAACTGTTCATTTTTGCCTATTTGCCTATTTTTTTAGTGAACTTCCAATTTTAATCGATTTTTGTTGATCCGGTTAGCTGTTATCACTTATTATCGACTTTGATGACTTATTTCTTTGGATTTTTGGGAATATCCATTTGATGGATTTGATATCGTTTTTTATGGATTTAATTCACATTCTCGTATGTGAATTTTTGGTGATTGATTGTTTCTACAATCATTTTTGTGATTTGTCACTTTAAAATACAAAGGTTTCTATACTAGTAGTAAATACTCAAACTCTTTCACAAAAACGATTTCAACACTACTTTTAAATACAAAGCTCGTTTTTGAAACCGTTTTCCAATCTATTAGTATATACAAACCTTTACCTCATTCGTATGAGAAATCTAATTAAACGGCTTAGCAAAACAAGTGGTATGAAACGCTTGCGTTTACTTCGTCGGTTAATTCTTGGACTTGTTCAATTGAACTCTCGTGACAATTTTCGAGTGGAAATCTACAATCTGTTCGTAAATATTTAAGTTAAGCTAGTGGTTATGGGACATGAAGCCTAACTCATTATTTACTAGCTTACTATAATTTACACTTATTTTCGAGTGGAAGTCTACAATCTGTTCGTAAATATTTAAGTTCAGCTAGTGGTTATGGGACATGAAGCCTAACTCATTTATTTACTAGCTTAGTGTAATTTACACTTATCGATCAATGATGATCATTTTGAGATTTAGGATAGCGATGTGCGATGTCTCTTTGTTTGTGTGGGGACTAAAAACCCCGTTTGTGGAACTTTGGTTCAATTTGGTGGGGTAGCGACCCATGGTCTTCGGGCCGTTTGTGGAGCTTCGACTCAAATTGGTGGGGTAGCGTCCCATGGTCTTCGGGCCGTTTGTGGAGTTCAGCTCAAACTTGATGGTTAGCGACCATGGAATAGCGTTCCGTTTGTGACACACGTGTTGGGGAGTTTTCATGCTCCCGTTGGTGATAGGCCTTCCCCTTTTTGTGATTTCTAGATTTCTAGTTGATGATTTCTAAAATTTGTGTTTCACCGATTTTTGTGATTGGAATTGATATGTTTTGTCAATATTTGTGTTTTGGTGAATAATTTAAAGAATATGACATTCTTTTTAGTGTTTGAGAATATTTGAGATATTGTATTATTTTTGTTGTTATCTAA
This sequence comes from Allium fistulosum, assembly GCA_030737815.1. Taxonomy (NCBI): domain Eukaryota; kingdom Viridiplantae; phylum Streptophyta; class Magnoliopsida; order Asparagales; family Amaryllidaceae; genus Allium; species Allium fistulosum. The sequence continues at coordinate 425,353,706 of CM060908.1, forward strand.
TGTATACTTGTCATAGTATGGCATTTTTGTTATCATACGTTGTTGTGATATCTCTTATCCTATCTCATTTTATATGATATTTATAGCTAGACTGATCCGTTTATTATTTTCTTCTTAAATAATACTTGGGTCAGACCGAGGTATTTCAGGTGCTTTTCCTTGACTTCTTATCTGGGACCATCATCTGATTTTTGGCTAACTACTTTAGATTAGTAGTTTTTGCTTTTATACATTTGAGTTAGAGACTCCTTGATGTATAATTATTCTTTTGTCTAGCACTTGTACCTATTCTTTTGTGATGTAGTGGATCTTGTATGACCACTACTTTGATGTACACTTCTATGTGTTATATTCATAACTGTTTCCGCCTTTGTGATATGAATATCTATGACTGATTTGTGTTATGCTTATTTCTATATTTGTTTTCGAAGCCCACATAGCCACTGTGTAGTAGCTTTGAGTTTGTATTTGATATGTCATATTTCCTCTTGAAATGAAATGCAAGTCATATTATCTGACATATCGGTACTCGCACAAAGCAATTACACAGTTGGTCGCTCCTCAACAGCCTTATTCTTCGTGCTAGTCGACGGTATTAACCCGTAGTGTCCTTGGCTAGTGTGAGTATAGAGGTGGGGCATCACAGCTTGGTATCGGAGCCAAACTTCAGAACAATATATAATAATCTAGCAAGGATCGTTGTCCTAAGTCTCTCTTAGGAATCGTGCCTTAGGATTTATTCGAGTCATTGGACCTGTTCTATCCTATTTTATTTTGTGATGCCTTGTTTTATCAATCAAGTTTGTTTGATATTCATTCTGAGAATAACATTTTTCCTCTTCTTTCTTTCTTTCTTAAAGAAGAGAAATGGTTAGATCTGGCAGTGTTAGCGCTGGTCAATCCAGTAGTCCTTCTTTGGATGGCGTATTCATGTCTGCCCAACAACTTTTGGATCTTGTAAAGAATCAAAGGTTATTTGTGCTTTGAGTAAGAACCCCAAAAAGGTTTTACCTCTGAAACTAAAAGTTCCTTTCGATCAGCTTGTAGATATCACTCTTCGACTTGAAGAGGCCGATAAAGGAGGTGATAGTGATGTTGGAGGTTCCAAAAAGAGCCTCAATAACAACAAGAAGAGGCATATTAAGTTCAAAAGCCCTAATCCCAACAAGAAAGGGAAGCAGGCAACTTCGGTAGCAAAGACTCCTACCTCTAGTCGTGGACAATGCTACAATTGTGGTTCTATGGACCACTATGCGAATGAGTGTCTGAAACCTCTTACTTGTCGCTATTGCAAAAGTTTGGGTCATCTTTTATCTTCATGTCCCAAACTTCAAAGTAGGAGAGAGGGAAAGCTGAATGTTGTGCAAGCCCCTAGTAACACTTCTCTTGGTCAAGGTATTTCTCGTTCTATCCTTGATGACGTTATTTTGTTTCATGATTATCATATTCAAATTTCCTTTGATTCGGGTGCATCTCATTCTTTTATATCAAAAGAACTTGTTGTTACTTTTTCTTTAAATATTATGGGCTTGATGACTTCATTGAGAATTGCGAATCCGGTTGGTGGATCCGCAACACTCAGTTTGCTTTGTAAAGATGTCGAGATTATTTTCTATGATTATTCTTTCTGAGCCTATTTGCATGTTATGCGTTACTTAGGCTTCAGAATTGATTTTTGGGAAAGGATTGGCTTAATCATTATGAAGCCCATATCCTATGTCCTGAGAGGACTACCCATCTTCGACATTCTCAATCTGTTAAGCAGATTTTTAATTTTTCTTAATGATTTCGATTTCCAATTCGGTGGAATCATTTTATTCTTTAAACCCACATAATGAGGAAAATATTATTTCTCTTATTCAAGTAGTTTGTGAATTTCCGGTATTTTTAAGCTTGTCTTAGGATTATCACCTAAGCAATCTATTGAGTGGTGCTAAGGTCTTTTCAGCTCGACCTTGCCACCGGTTTTCATCAGCTACGAGTTGCGAGGGGTAGCATCCCATTTACCGCATTCCGCACTTGTTATGATTCTTATGAGTGACTCGTGATGTCATTCGGTTTGTTTAGCTTATTTCATCCATCTTATGAATCGAGTATTCTGCAAATATCTTGATGGGACCATCCTTGTATTCATTGATTATGGATGAAAACAACAGCTTAAAATTTGCAAATCTTTCTAATAAGATATTTATAAGTATAATTGGATTTTTGTTCTTAAAACGAGAAAAGAATATTCGTAAAATTTTTAAGAGACATGTTTATCATATAGAAGATGATTTTGTGTTGTTTTGCCCATTGAGTGCTTTAAGAATTCTGGTCGATGCGCTTGATCAACGTTATCGATAGGAATCTCCTAAATGCTATGATGAGACAGTCAGACATAGTAAATTGACTTGTAAAAAAGTAAATTTTTCTAAAAAGATGATTACATAAAGTTCATGGTAATTTTGAAAGTCTTAGCTTTTCGAAAAAGAGGATCATTTAAAAGAACGCCTTTCCGATGCTCCTATTCTTGTGATTCCCGAAGGGAATCAAGACTTTATTGTTTGTACCGATGCTAGTCGTATTGGTTTGGGTGTCATTCTCTTGCAAAGGGAACGTGTTATCACATATGCTTCTTGACAATTAAAGTTTGCCGAGGCTAAATATGCCACTCATGATCTAGAGCTCGCGGCCACTGTTTTCGCTCTTAGAATTTGGCGTCATTATCTTTTGGGAGAGAAATTTGTTCTCTACACCGATCATAAATCTTTGAAGTATTTATTTTCTCAAAAGGAACTTAATTTGCATCAACAACGTTGGCTCGAGTTCCTTGCATCTTATGATCTTGATATTCTCTATACTCCCGAAAAGGGAAATCGAGTTGTCGATGCCTTTAGTCGTAAGCAACAAGTGGTTGTTTCCATGATGATATCCAAATGGAATTATCTCGAGACTTTATCCACTTATGAGATACGAGATCGTGAATCCAATTCATGTTCATCTCTTGTTTTATGTAGCCTTGAGGCTCATCCTTCTCTTTTAGACCACATTCTTGAAGCTCAAAAGCATGATCCTGAATTGGTTCTTCTTAGCCAAAGTTGTAGGGATAAAATTGATATTGAAGGTTTGAAAGACTTTGATATTGATGCGAGTGGCTGTATTCGAAAATTTGGTAGACTTATCATGCCAAATATTAGTGATCGTCGAAAAGACATTTTAGAAGATTCTCATCGTTCTAAATTTACCATTCATTCCGGTAGTAGTAAAATGTACGCGGATATGAAGCGATTTTATTATTGGGATGGAATGAAATCCGATATTGCTAACTTTATTAAGCGTTGCATGACTTGCCAACTCTTAGAGGCCGAGCATCAAAGGCCCGGTGGGTTATTGCAACCTTTGGACATTCCCATTTGGAAGTGGGATCAAATTTCCATGGACTTTATTGACGATCTTCTCCGTTCTCGTTTGGGTCATGATAGTTTATGGGTGATTGTAGATAGACTTACAAAATCCACCCATTTTCTTCCCGTTCGGTCTAATCGGACCATACCTCTTTTGGCTAAACTTTAGGTCAAAGAAATTGTTAAATTGCATGGAGTTCCTACTTCTATCGTTAGCGATCGTGATCCATTATTTACTAGTGGATTTTGGAAAGGTCTTCAAAAAGCTTTGGGAACAAAGCTTAATTTTAGCACCGTTTATCATCCTCAGTCCGATGGACAAATAGAGCGTGTGAATCAAACTCTTGAAGATATGCTTCGTGTATGTGTTCTTGATTTTTGTGGAAGTTGGGAAGATCATATTTCTCTTGTTGAGTTTTCCTATAATAATAGCTTCCAATCTAGTATTGGTATGGCACTTTTCGAGGCACTCTACGGAAGGCCGTGCCGATCTCCTTCGTATTGGCTTGAAGCCGGTGAGAAGCTGGTTTTAGGTCCAGATTTTATTCGTGTTTAACCTATGAAGGGTGTTGTGCATTTCAGTCGATCGGGAAAATTAGCACCTCGATATGTTGGTCCAATTCCCATCACCGAACGTATTGGTTCTGTGGCTTATCGCCTTTTATTACCGGCTCAGTTTTCTGCTATTCATGACGTATTCCACGTCTCTCAACTACGAAAATGCCTTAGGGATTCCGATTCTATTCTTGAGCCCGGTGTAATTGAAGAAATTGAAGTTTCACCAAATTTGACTTATGAGCAACATCCTATTCGTATCATTGCTTTGGAGGTTAAACGCCTTCGAAATAAAGATGTTCCGCTTGTGAAAGTTCAATGGTCCTCAAATTCTAAGGATTGCTCTTGGGAATCCAGAGAATTCATTGAGCGAACACATCCGGACTTACTCTCTCATGCTCCTTAGGGTGAACTTCTCATTTCAAAATTTCTTCTTTTGTGTTGTTATGCCTTAGTATGGTTGTTACTTTTTAATTTCTTCTTAAGTATTGCGAGGACGCAATTTCTTTAAGGAGGGGAGTCTGTAACAACTCGCATATTTTACGATTGTATATTTAAATGTTTTATTTAAATATAGTATCGTTAATCGGATTAAAGTACGAAATGTTACTTTTTGTAAACAGTCGAATTGGGACTCGAGACCACTTCCATTGAGTCCAAAATGGCGTTTACAACTTTTTTGAGTATAAACATCGATATGTTTGGAGTTGAGTAGAATTTTGCTATTTTTCTATTTGGGCTTTGGGTTTGAGTTTCAGCCCACTAACCCATCATAATACCCTAACTCCTCTACTCTTCATCCGTTCACTCATTCTATTTCCTAACACTCAAGCTAAAGTAAAAATGGGGGAAAGAAAGGGAAATGGAAATTCCTAAACCCTAGTTTTGATTAGGAAACTCAAATTCAAGTCCAAAACCAAGGAGAAGCTTTGGTAAGCTTCCTCTTCATCTTCTCCATCTCTATCTCTCTTCAATTTACATAAATTCCTATAACCTAACTTAGGAAAAACTTCACCTTTGATAATAGATTGAAGATTCTAGAGGTATATTGAAGAAGAATTGGTCTTGCTTTGTTTTAAAGCTTCTCATTCGTTTCTTTGAGTTTTAAAGGTGAGTTTTTGAACTCACATCTACGTCTATAACTTCCATTGCTGTTAGGTATGAATTCCTAACGTTTGTGCAAGTTCATTTGCTTTTGATTTGAATTGATTTGGTGAATTTTCCAAATTTTGGTCCAATTTTATGAAAATCTTTCTATGGATGTTTGGACATGATATTTGGGGTGTATCGAAGAGCCTATAAGGCTGGATTGTCGCTTGGCATAAATCCCTAGTCTTTATTGCTCATCCGATCGCTCCCGAAACGTTTTGGCCATCTTGGCCTAGGCAAACTGTTGCCCAGACCAGGTGACCAGACGTCTGGTTATCAAGTCCAGACGTCTGGTTATAGACCTAGAGGAAAAAATATACACGGCAGAAAAAAATAAAATGGCAGAGACTAATTAAAGACGTCTGAAATATTGGTTCATACGTCTGATTAGGGCTCAGACGTCTGCTTCGAAATTTTAGACGTCTGGGAGGTTTTCTGAAAATTTCCAGAAAACAAATCCAGACGTCTGGATTCTAAACCAGACGTTTGGAACTGTTCAGTTTTTCCTATTTGCCTATTTTTTGAGTGAACTTCCAATTTTAATCGATTTTTGTTGATCCGGTTAGTTGTTATCACTTATTATCGATTTTGATGACTTATTTCTTTGGATTTTTGGGAATATCCATTTGATGGATTTGATATCGATTTTTATGGATTTAATTCACATTCTCGTATGTGAATTTTTGGTGATTGATTGTTTCTACAATCATTTTTGTGATTTTTCACTTTAAAATACAAAGGTTTCTATACTAGTAGTAAATACTCAAACTCTTTCACAAAAACGATTTCAACACTACTTTTAAATACAAAGCTCGTTTTTGAAACCGTTTTCCAATCTATTAGTATATACAAACCTTTACCTCATTTGTATGAGAAATCTAATTAAATGGCTTAGCAAAACAAGTGGTATGAAACACTTGCGTTTACTTCATCGGTTAATTCTCGGACTTGTTCAATTGAACTCTCGTGACAATTTTCGAGTGGAAATCTACAATCTGTTCGTAAATATTTAAGTTAAGCTAGTGGTTATGGGACATGAAGCCTAACTCATTTATTTACTAGCTTAGTGTAATTTACACGTATTTTCCAGTGGAAGTCTACAATATGTTCGTAAATATTTAAGTTAAGCTAGTGGTTATGGGACATGAAGCCTAACTCATTTATTTACTAGCTTAGTGTAATTTACACTTATCGATCAATTATGATCATTTTGAGATTTAGACTAGCGATGTGCGATGTCTCTTTGTTTGTGTGGGGACTAAAAACCCCGTTTGTGTGGCTAACTACTTTAGATTAGTAATTTTTGCTTTTATACATGTGAGTTAGAAACTCCTTGATGTATAATTATTCTTTTGTCTAGCACTTGTACCTATTCTTTTGTGATGTAGTGGATCTTGTATAACCACTACTTTGATGTACACTTCTATGTGTTATATTCATAACTGTTTCCGCCTTTGTGATATGAATATCTGTGACTGATTTGTATTATGCTTATTTCTATATTTGTTTTCGAAGCCCACATAGCCACTGTGTAGTAGCTTTGAGTTTGTATTTGATATGTCTGATTTCCTCTTGAAATGAAATGCAAGTCATATTATCTGACATATCGGTACTCGCACAAAGCAATTACACAGATGGTCGCTCCTCAACAGCCTTATTCTTCGTGCTAGTCGACGGTATTAATCCGTAGTGTCCTTGGCTAGTGTGAGTATAGAGGTGGGGCATCACAGCACTTCTAAGTTTCATGAGATTTCCTTAATTCCTGCTCAAGTTAGTGCAAAGGGTCGAACTTTTGCTAGAATGGCCTCTTCTTATGAGACAAAATAAAGGATTTAGAGGAGCAAGTTAAAGAACTTAGTGATGAAAACAAAGCCATGGAAAAGGTTGTCTGGCTCAAATGTTGAGGGATTATGAGGACATGGCTACCAAAATTCATGAGTTTAAAAGTACCAATCATGCTAAGTGCATTACAACATAGATCAAAGCTTGTAACTTTGGAGAAACACGTTGCTAAGTTGGAAGCGAAATTAAATTTTTTTATGGGGGAGGGTTAGTGCACCTATATATCAAATGCAATTATTTGTAAATTTCAAAAACATTTATCATAGCATATTGAACATAATAATATAGCTAAAAATCATGTAAAAATGTTCCAATTATCTAGGATATTTTATAAGCATTAAGTTTGAATGCAATTTACTTACTGAATTTTAATGTACCAAAAAATATCGATTATATTATTCCTTTTAGTGTGGTTGTAATTTCTTTCTTAGTTTCCATTAACACAATAAAATTTTTGTTTCTATAATTTAATTTTTATTACAACATGTCTTAAATATAGCAATAATTCTATCTTATTATTTGAATTTATACATGCATCGTTGATGAGTTCAAAAGTGGTAAAACCATATCAATGGCAATCATTCGAATACACTTTTAAAAATGGCATCAAATAATAATGTGACATCATAGCTTCCTACGTTGCACCATCCCCTATCCCATATAAATTCATTTGGATGATACCCATTTTAATCTAACTTGGGATGAACATATTTTGAATCGATTCTTCATCCATTAGATGCATTGATTGCCAAAATTTCATTATCTACTATCGAACCTGTTCCGATTCAAACAGCTTGAACTTAAATCGTTGGAAAGTCGAAATACTTCTCAATAAATAAACTTATCAATATATCAATATTTATTAGATCCGAAATATATTGTCGAATCATTTATTACTTTTAATTTTTTATTGCAGTTGGGGCACTAGAATTCAACCAAAAGTTTCGTTCTTACATAGCATCTATACACAATGCCATTCCTTTGACTTCACCTCATGAAGCATAACAACCCCCTTGAATAGTTCATCGCATCAAGTCTATCCCTCACATGTTCAGTTTAATTACGACCGTCTTGATGGTGCAGAAGCATTTTAGGGGTCTTTTGCATATGTTATCCAACCAAACCATTTTACATCCCCATCTAACTTGGTGGCTCCATGTAATAAGAAAATCTCTTTATAGTATCCTCTATCGTATTATACCATGCTATATTTTATAGAGAATCTAGTGTGCTAAAAAACAGTTTGCCTTTAATGGAAAGTGGATTTACGATAAAGAAATCATTAGCTTATTCATAAAGACATTAAGCTTTTAAGACTAAGCTCTACTAGGGACCTAAAGCATGTTTATTGACTTTCATCGCAAACTTGTAGATTTATCCATAGTTAACCATATCGTTAGGCTTTCCACCATCCTACCTGTTACTACCATAATCGTTGAGAAGAGACTTCGACCCATTTGAAGTTAAGGACTTGCGAAGAGGATGCAGTACTTCGTCAATGGGAGGATAAAGGAAAACTTTAAAGATGTAAGAAGAGGAACACATGGATGACACTATGGTTCATAATGAAATACTACTCTCCAATCACGTAGGTTACTACAAGTACCATTAACAACAAAAACATAAGAGTAAAGCAATGTCATGAGAGTAAAAGGTGGCCCCTTCTTCAGTATGATCTCTTCGCCTATGAGATCCCTTCGGCAACCAAACCACCCCACCCCTTTGTTGCTCATCAGTATCATCAGCCATTAGTTAGAAAGAAGAAATGCCGCATTTCATAAAGCAGTTTGAAGATCTTGCTCTTCGACGACATTAGAGAAGTAAAAATCACCTGCTCTTCGATAGAGATCTCTTAGCATCTCATCCTTGGGGAGCATATCGAAGACATTTTTCAAGCGGGTTGATAGGAAGCATTATCAACATCTATAAGGAGTACAAGCATAGTGACAAGTTTGGTATGAACTGTTACGAAAAACTTCGTATTATAGAGAAACGATGTTACTTGTCATGGCACTTCGAAGGTATCCTTCAATACCAACGTCAATTGATGCCAACATCAAAGACATTAAGAATGAGATGGTGCCACCTCTTGTATATGATTTCCAACCACAAAGACCAAAGCTAAGTTAACACAGTTGAAGTCAAACCTCATTAAGGTCAAACCCGCAAAAAGCATACCAACAGAGAGGCTGATATTAAGCACCGATGGAATCGAAGCCTTACGAAGACCTAAGAAGCGAAGAGTAGGTCGCTCACCTTTATAAATACAACCCTAGGGGTGCCATTTTAGGGATGGATTTTTCATTTCTCACTCTTTCTTCTTATATCAAAGCCTTATAACACTAAATTGAATTGAGGATTTTTAGAGCCCGTTGAACCATTTGACTTTGTACACATAGGACTTTGAATATTGAACAAGGATATAGCATAACATATTTTGATTATGATTTATGACTTACATACTTGACTTCGAACCTGCACTTTCTTTACATATATTATTGCTTCGAACTTGTTCTCGACTTGCATGAATGACTTCAACCATGTCGACGACATTAAAAATCATTGCAAGAAACCTCTTCAAATTGATGACTTCGATAGGCTTCTTCGAAGCTTCTAATAAGTTGCCTAATTTCCTAATCACTTTTGGGGTTAGTGAATTTATTCGTTAACATTTTGGCGCTAGAAGGAGAGCTTGAAGCTCCAAATTCGTTGAAACCCTAAGTGGAAGAACTTCAACCTGCATTTAACTTTCCTAGCCTGCATATTAGAGCATAAAGAATATTCCTATCCAAGCATATACCAATCCAAAGATAACCAACCTTAATCCCTGAAACCATGTTGCTTGTCTGAGCAGGGGTCTTCCAAGCCTCAAATAATTAGGCCAACTTTTCAAGTCTCTGATGATCCACGATTTCATGAAGAATAATTATTGAGATTGAAGGCCTTACAGATCATAAATGAACAGAAGCAGACGACCCTTTATGGCCTCGATAATTGGAGCATAAATCCCTTTCATGTGGGCCCTACTCTAATTTTTTCCTTGGGAAGAGATACCTCAAGGAAGGATAGTTTGTTCCTAAAGGTAAGGAGAGCTACCCAATCTCAAGCCATGGGGAATTTATTCGAGAAAGATCTAATAAATGATTCCTATTTTTTGCTTAGAAATGGCATAGAGTCATGAATCATTCGTTGGCCTCTAATGAAGTTCAAAGGACATTGAAAAGAAGGCTGGCTATGGAGGATGAAATATTAATGGTAAGCAACAAAAGAACCAAGCAACAGTCAAGAAGGCTAGCATTCAAATCCCAAATTCTCTTGAAAACATTTACTTCCTCCACTTCTCTTGAAAACATTTACTTCTTGACTAAGGATAAGCTTGATCATTGGACTTCGTAAAAGAGAAGACCCAAATTCAAAAGGAATCATGGAAAGTCATATTGTCACTATCATCTGGCCAATGAACATGATACCAATCAATGCCAGAGCTTGGAAGGAATGATCATTAATTTTCTAAGGCCATCAAAAGCCCTAGCCATCAAAGGCTTGACCATAAGAGGTCCCGGCCATCAAAAGCCCTAACCATCAAAGGTTTGACCGCAGGAGGTCTCGACCATCAAAGAACCCGGTCATCAAAGGCCATAAGCCCTTAACCCCATCATCAAAGACCTGGTTAAGGCACCTCCTAGAGGGAGGCCAGAGTAATCCTTAGGTCCCGTCCAAAAGGGCATGTCCAAAGTTTCTACAAGCCTTTAACCCTTGCCTGCGCGGCCTGGTTGAAGCTCCTCCTAGAGGGAGGATGGAGTAAGCCTTTAGTGCTATCATCAAAGGCCTCGCTAAACCACCAAACTAGCCTTCAATGCCTACATCAAAGACCTCACTAAAGCGCCTCCTAGAGGGAGGTCGAGTAAGTCTTTGGTTCTTCTTAAGATATCTAACCAAACACACCGGATAGCAGGCCTAAATCATCACTTAAGATGATGATAAGGGGTCCGAGCTATAGTGCTCCCAAATCAATCAAAATCAAAGCCAAGTAGTGCTCTCAAATTTATCAAAAATTTAAGCCAAAGAAGTGCTTTAGAATCAATCAAAATCACAACTAAGTAGTGGTTTCAAGTCTAACAAAATTTGAGCCAAGTAGAACTCTCAATCGATCAGTCTCCTAGAGGAAGATCTAACGAAATCCAAGCCAAGTAGAACTTCAAATCTATCTAACCTCCAAGAAGAAAAGAATTTCAAATATTCCATTGCCAAATATAAGTTTTCTATTTTTTGCTATTACCAGATAGATTTCCGGTCTTTTATTATCCTATATATGGATTTCTGGACTTTTATTATTCCAGAAGTGGGTTTCTAACCTTCCAAATAAGGATTCTGATATTCTATATTATTATCGGATCTAATATTATTTAAGTGTGAATCTCCATTATTAAACATTCGCGTTGAGTTATAAAGGCTTAATCAACATCAATCTCAATTTTACAAACAAGCAGAAAGTGAGCTCAAATACTCAAGTATGGAAAAGTGAAATGCTAAGAATCACGAAGTTTTAAGTCTTCGGTTCTTTGTTACATATCCGAGGTAATTTTCATTTAATTACAAATTGTTTATAGTTTGATACACTATTTACACAGTTGCAGGCATAAAAGACAGATAAAAGAAAGAAAATCTAATCAAGACCAGTCCCTATTACAGCACAAGATTCTATGCAGATTTATCCAAACCCTTGGTAGTTAAGGGATCGGTGATGTGATAAATAGACACATCCACAAGTTCCTTAAGTTTCTTTTCCCTTTTACGAATGGTATCTGCATCATCAATCGAGTTGATCTGCTCTTTCAGGGTATGACGAAGAGTCTTATTGGCTCCTTTCAAATCATACTCATTAGCGTTTTGATTTCTTGATTAAGATCATACTTCTTGAGTTTGACTTTTTGAACCTTACTTTCATATTCATTGATGCGTTAGGATATCTTTTCCTCCCACTTCTTATTGAAACACTGCATCATTTCGAATTTAACTTGATTACCCCACTTAGAGATTGCTACATTACAAAAATCTAGATGAGGGTTTAGCAAGGCAGTAAACTCGTGATTAGTCGAAGATGTGGATCTAGTTCTGTCTCGGAGTAAGAGAAGGAAGGCTAGAATCACCCCCACTTACAATAAGTTCCAATGATTGGAATGATACTTGGCTTTTTGTTGGCTCTAATTCGAGATAACTTATTTTCTAATGAAGCTTAACTATCTTAATGTCATCTTTGACAAAGAAGTTAGATACACAAGCTGTGTCCTTTCTCTTTTTCAGCAACCAAAGCTCGTTCTTCGTTTCTTTAAGTTCTGCCTCCATGAGAGCGGACATTCCTTTGTAAGCGCTAAAAGCTAAATTTAATAGAAAATAGTTCATATGCCACTCTCGTGCCTTAAGGTTATTTGGGAATCATAAAGCCGAGTCATCTCAAGATGATCGTTTCTCCTCCATATATGCAAACAGCTGATCTTTAACTTCAATAATTCATGAGGTTTCTAAGGAATTAGATTCACGCGCTAACTGAGCGTCCTATTAAAAATATAGAAACCAAAAATCAATACATGAAGGACAAACTCTTCCATTAGTAAAAAAATGAAGTTTACAAATAAGAATAAGAGTCAAGGTAACATTGCAATTCCATTTCAATAACATTTAATTAATGTACAAAGTTTTGAAACCGCGGCCTTAGCCTTTTCGAACGACCTAGCAGACAAAGTAAGTGTAGAATCAAAAGAAGCTTTGATCCCTTTTGGAGTATAAATTGGAGAAAAACGATGATAATCCCATTCTCCGGTTGGAGGGATATCATGACCACATATTAATTTTGTGTAATATGATCGGATGTCGCTATGTAATTCTCCTTCTCATTACCCAGAAAGTCAAAGCGGAAATGGGGAAACCACATATAAATTTCTTGTAAATCCTTGAGGAAAAAGTGTCTTGCCAATTGTGATGTTTTGAGAATTGAATATTTCTCTTAAAATCCTTCCTCAACTTAACAAATTTATTCAAGAGGTCCTTAGGGACCGGACTGCACGAGAAGTCTTTGATCTGTGGAACATAGAAAACTAAAACAATGAAATACATAAGTAAACCAAGTAACATATCACTATTGTACAATCATTCAAGTTCAAACAAAATAGATTTCTTATACATTTTGAAAATGAATCTCTTCCTGTTATATTTAAGTTTCTCGGGGGAGGGGGGAAGAGGGTGTAAGGAAAAAGGAATGGAAGCCACTCAGGGAAGGTTCCAACATGCACCGGGATGAGGATCAGTCTTATGTTCATCTAAGTGTCTACGGTGAAGGCGTCTGAGAACACCTCCACCGTTATCACCTAATTATGAGAAGCCAACAATCAAAGCCCTGTAATGAAATTTATATAAAAATTCTACTAGTGTCCTTGTCATCAAATACCATCCAAAAAAGGGTCATCGGTTCAGCATTCTCTTTCAAGAGTATATCCCGACGATGGTGAGCATTCTTCTTCAAGGAGCGACTTCTTTCTCTTCGAAATACCTTAATCTCGATGCACTCTAGGCCAGCTTCTTCTAATTCTTAGATAACTTGTTATAATCCTTCATTTGTTTGTCCAACTCTCTATTAAGGCTATTTATGTCTGTTTGCTTCTTCTCGAGCATAACGTCATAATGGTATTTTGACTTTCTCTTTAAATAAAGTGGTTAATAAATTAACTAAAGATTATTTGATAATTGAAAATATTTATGTAATGAGATCCATACCTAAGATAGCGGGATAGTAGACGATGAGATTTACTCTTTTCTTTTGGACTTTAAGCCCGATGGAGCATTGTCTCCCTTGGGAGAGCTTGCCCTAGGAGGATTAGGAATTTTTGTAGCCCCCGCACCTTGGAAAGTTGGATATAGATTAGTGTCTCCTGATCCATTCTTGTTAGCCGATGGTCCAGAAATACCATTTCCACCACCTCCATCATTTTTGTCATTATCATCATCATCATTGTCATTAGGACCATCATTAGCATCACCCCATCCTTATCCCCATCATCTTCTTTCTCCTCCTCATCTAAATCAGTCTCTTCGTCAACTAGAGGATCATCAAAGTCAATAACCCGGCGGCATCAACTTCCTCCTCTTCCTTAGGAACATAAGATCCCTATGACATCTCTTTAAATTTGCTCATGAACTTGTCATTCTATTCTAAAGGAAGAGAGGGCAAGCCAATGTCCAAGCATTTGTATGCATTATCAGCATAATTGATGAAGAGTGCCTTCTCGTAGGATCTCTTAATGACGATGTCAAGAGACGTGCCAAGAAAATGGGACAAGTTTTGTTTTGCATCTTTAATCACTGCTGTTGACTTGTCTATAAGATCCTCCTTCCTTTTTAGCTTTTTATTGGGAGATGTGTTCTCTGCCACAAGCCCAGCTTCTTTCATTTCAGCTTCCTTAAGAACAAGTTCTAAAGCCATCACCCAATCATTTGAAGTTTGAAGTAGGGTTTTCCTTTCTTCAAGAGAGGCAGCCGACTTGCCTTTCTCTTTCACAGCTTCATATCTATCAGTAGTCAAGTCAATAATATGATTGTTAAGCGAGGAGTTTTCCTCCTTTAGCTTGGAAACTTCACTTGATGACTCTGAAGCCTCATCTTAGAGTGAAAGCAAATGCTTGGCAACTTGGAATGGATAATGAAATTTGAATATGTAAGATATTAAGAGTTTAAAGTAATTAGACAAAAGGGTACATACCAGTAAGTGTTGTTTAAGGAGAGCAAACCGATGGTCTTGGGTGTAATAAGAAGGTTTTAATGGCCGAAAAGCAGCAAAAAATGGAGAATAGCCAACTGAAGAAGATCATTAAATTCGTTGGCAGGAGCTGATGATTGGGACTTGGAAGGGAAGGGTTCCTTCGGAGTGAAAGAGAATCCAAGCTCTTTGCAAATACGGTTTAAGGATTTAGGGAAGATCAGGCCAGTAATATGGTGAAGCGAGTCCTAAGAAGATTCTGCCTCAACCACCTGACAGTAGCATTAAAATCAGACTTGTCACCAGTTGTAGAATCAAGATCAGGAGACTTAAGATTTGCACCAACATCGACTAGTTCTCCCTCTTCAATAACAACTGGAGTTTGTACATCCCCAATCTTAGACTTTTTGCTGGGGATGGGAATAGTGGTAGAATCGTCACTTAGTTTTCTTTTAGCAAAAGAGAATGAACTAGAGATAGCATCCTTGAGAGATCGAGATTTACGAGCCTGAACTATAGCAGAAGTGACATCTTTTTCCAATTTGTCTTTAGGTATCCACAGTTCCTTCCCGACGGGAGCAACAACCAAAGTAGACAAACCTTAGTCAAAAGGATATATTTATGAGATGATGTTATAATAAACTTTGAGTGATTACAATGATATCTTACCAGATACCCTGGGCTGAATAGGGGAATTAGATGAAAAAAGTATATGCTTGCCCATTATCAACAAGCCTTTGCCCTTGCCCTTAGAGTTACGTTTTACCATTAGAGGTTCTCCCAGGATTTTATGACCATCTGAAATAATAGAGTATTAACAAAGCATGGCCGGGATTAGCAGTCTGAGCATGTTCTCTATTGTTTCCACTGCTTTAGTCAGCGACAGCGCAAGTTCATGATCTTTCGAGTTTAGCTTTTTGGGAGCAGGATCTGGAAGAGAGATACCCGTTAATAAGGAATAACAAACCAATATGGATAAGCAAGAAAGTGAAGCTTACCAGTAGTAGAAAAAGTCCCTCTAAGATGGGAGGAGCATTTTACAAAGAAAAATTAAGTCTCTCATATCTTGGCCTTGTTGAGAGTCTCTGAAATTAAACCTTTCAGATAAGGGTGGATCCGGTATAATTGATGGCCAGATTGATCGCCAACTTTGGCAGGACCAGCTATATAATGAAGGATGTGAGGATTGGGAGATGGGAGACCAGATTCTCGAGCCAAAACCTCCAAACAGATCAAATTTGCGTAGGAATTTGGTAAGAACTGGATTGGTGCAATATCCAGATGCTTCAAGTATTTCAGAAGAAATTCAGAGAAAGGAAGGTATCCAGTATGCCAAATGTGTATAGCAGAGAAGGCAAAATATCCTTTCGGTTAGTTATAGTTATTTTTCAAAGATCTTGCAAGGACAGCTTCGACCCCACTGATACCAAATTGACTGAGAACGGGATCTACCTCAACTGGGAGGTGATATACAACCGGTTGGAAATGATGTCTTCTTTCTTGCTATCTTTGGGAGAAGGTTTGGTTCCTTTAACAACTTTTTTGAGGACTTCTTTTCTGACTGTTGGCCTTCCATTATTCTACCAGGTGATACTATTCCAGATTTAATATATTATCATGATTTATGAAAGATTTTATACATGTTAATGTTGAATATAAGGTTATTGCCTAAGTAATTCCTGGTTTGGTAAAGTGAGAATTTAAATGTCAATCGCAAAATGGTAACACTTAAGTGACATGTGATTAGTGTGTTAAAGAACATGAGCTTCAATCTTAATAAGGAATCTCATGAATAAGCTATAAAATAAGGGTTAGCATGTGAAATTCATGAGTTTATAAGCTAAATGGTTTACAACTATCATAATATGAATATCGAGAATAGTGATATAATAAAAGACTCGGTCCATATCAAAATTGATAACAAATGACCCTTGTAACCATATTTAATTTCAAAAGTAATAAGGGCGTCGACACTGACGAGTAACGACAATGTGAATCAGAAATGTGATAGTTGATTAAATAGTTCATAGCATTTTAAAAGTAATGATGGCGAATGTGTTGAAGTCGTATAAAACCCACTTACAATGTTAAACATAATTGTGAAAACTAATGGAAAGGCGATAAGGTTATTATCATTAAATTGAGTTTACAACCAAACATTAAAGGCAGGTGACTTTTTTCCTTGATTAACGTCGAAGTCATTCACATTACGACTAATCGAAGCAAACACCGTCAACGACCTTAAAGTTCTCAATTAAAAGATACCGCACTTTGACTTAGTCGACAAGATGGAGAGGACTTCGGCACTGATAGCCTTGATGAATCCACAAATAATATTACTAAAATCAACAATGTGCATGACTATGAGTGAGTCACTTCGCCAGTTAAAATCACTGGTAAACTAAAATAATAATAAAGGATTGTAGCTTCGACTGTCATGGTCGCACCATGAAAGTTGATTAGGTTGTTTGATGGCGGGTTTCGGATCTGCAAATTATCTCTCTCGCTAACTAGCCTAGAACGTGTTTGATGAAATGCCAACTCTAATTAATAGTGAAAAAATTGCTAATAATGCAACTTAAATTCACCTTTATTAAAACTGATGAACATTAAGACTTTAAAATCTAATCCAAACCTTAATATGGAATTGATATGGCTCATATCAAACCCATGAACTCAGCGAAATCCCCAATCACTAAACCAATACTTATAAACCGATTATCAATTAAAAATCGGTCAAGTAGTATCTTTTATTCATTTTTTTTGTTCAAGTTTCTTGATTGCAAGGGAGAAACAAAAAAAAGAGCCCATGTATTTGTAGAAAGAGGAAGGCAAGTGGGAACCGTCAGATTAGTTTTAAATGAATGAATAGGATTAGCATGGGAAGACTAATAGGTGGGAAAAGAACAACGTCGAAGCTATTGACTTGGAAAGTCAAGAACTCCTCTACACTAGAGAGGGCAAATGTTACTACCATAATCATAGACAAGTGACTTCGACCCTGTTGAAGTTGAGGACTTGCGAAGAGGATGCAGTACTTCATTAATGAGAGGATAAAGGAAAACTTTGAAGATATACAAAGAGGAAAACATGGATGACACTATCATTCCTGATGAAATACTGCTCTTCGACCACATCGGTTACTATAAGTACCATTAGTGATGAGGACTTAAGAGTAAAGCAATGTCATAAGAGTAAAAGATAGCCTCTTTGTCAGTATGATCTCTTCGCCTATGAGATCCCTTCGGCAACCAAACCACCCTCACCCCTTTGTGGCTCATCGGTATCGTCAACCATCGGTTAGAAGGAAGAAATGCTGCATTTCATAAACCACTTCGAAGATGTTGCTCTTCGACGATGTCAAAGAAGTACAAAATCACCAGCTTTTCGATAAAGATCTCTTTGCTTATTGTCCCTGGGGAGCGCGTCAAAGACATTGTTTAAGCGGTGTTGATAGAAAGCACTATCAAAATCCACAAGGACTCAAAGCATAGTGACAAGTTCAGTATAAACTGTTACAAGGACCTTTGTATTATAGAGAAACGACCTCATATGTCACAGAACTTTGAAGGTATCCTTCAATACAAACGTCAATTGATGCCAGCGTCGAAGACATTAAGGATGAGGTAGTGCCGACTCTTGTATATGATTTCTAGCCAAGAAGGCCACAACTAAATTAACACAGTCGAAGTCAAACCTCATTAAGGTCAAACCCACCAAAAGCATATCAGTGGAGAGGCTGATGTTAAGCATCGACATAATCGAAGCCTTATGAAGACATAAGATGAGAAGAGAGGGCCGCTCACCTCTATAAATACAACCCTGGGGGTGCATTCTGGGAACAGATGTTTCATATCTCGCTCTAGCTTCTTAAATCAAAGCCCTGTAACCCTAAATTGAATTGGGAATTTTTAGAACCCACTTAACCATTTGACTTTATACACATAGGATTTTGAATATTGAACAAGGATATAACATAACATATTTTTATTATGATTTGTTACTTACATACTTGACTTCGAACCTGCACTTGCTTTACATATACTATTACTTCAAACTTGTTTTTGACTTGCATGAATGACTTCAACCATGTCGACGAAATTAAAAATCTTTGCAAGAAACTTCTTTGAATTGATGAATTCGACAGGCTTCTTCAAAGCTTCTAATAAGTTAGCCTAATTTCCTAATCACTTTTGAGGTTAGCGAATTTATCCATTAACACTACCTAGACACTACATGCACATAATTGCTATATGCACTCATCTCACTTTATTATACTTGGGTTATCATTTTGCTATTATCAGCTCTTTATTTTGGCAAGTTCCCAATGTGCTTGCAACAGAGCTAGCTCATGATTTATTATCTAACATTCACTTGCTTATGACTTGGATTTCATTGCACCTTGCACTATTTGTTCCCACGGCCACTACAAGAGATCGTGTCCTCGGATTATTTGTTAACATGGGTGTAAACACCCCCACCTCTATGCCCTTAAGTAATATTGTCGGATAATACAAAGAATGAGATTGTGTGAATATTCCCTTGGCTAATACTGGTACGTAACTAAACATCGAATAAATAACTCTCATATATGTACACATTATCGACACAAAGAAATAAACATTCTAGTCCAATATACAACACAAGGATATACATACATGAAATTATATATAATACTACGATGGTGTACAACAATACTACATTCTATCTCCTCTATGCCTATAACAAGGCAAGTTGGTTATATTGTCCCTGTACCTAAAAGTCTCGGACTGACCTGAGTATTACGCAAATAAGACATAGGTCAAACTACATCAAAATCAAGGGTTAATATACTTATGTAACTCGGTATATACATGGTATGATACTATGATAACATCATCAGGATAATTCAAGAGAACATCCATAATATCAATATATAGCAATATATATTGTACATAGTTTTAATATCATAAATAATCAGCATTGCATCATATAATACCAAATATCACAAAACAAAGTGTAAAGTTGTCATTACCCATATATAAGCATATCAAATCGGGAATCACAAAATCAACATCAAATTGGTGAATCATCTATATCTAGAGATCATCATCAAAATCCAAAAATCATCTATAAGGGAGATGTCACTAAGTATAATCAGGCTAGTGCACAACATTGCCCAAATATATCTCTCAATCTCAATAATAAGAACATCATCATCGACAAATAGGATAGGCTGTCTATCATGATCATAAAATATTGAGAATCCACTATACTCTTTGTTAGCACCAAAATTGGTCACTAACCTCGTTCAGAAAGATTGTGTAGAGATAAAAGTGATGAAAGTAAATTAAACAGAGAAGACAGTCCTAATTCAAATGCAGAAAGTAAGAACACCAAATTTATAGTGGTTCGGCGTAATTGCCTACGTCCACTTTGCTCAACTTTATTGATTTCCTTTATGATTGATTACAAATACAATTCGTGAATCAAATGCTTGAATGAAGGTGTTTAAGTAGAGAAGATGAGTCTTGAAAATGGCAGAGTCTCCCCGTATTTTCTCTCCAAAAAAGTATCCCTTTCACTGTGACCCTGCCCCTCTATTTATAGGCAAAGATGGGCTGGACTTCCCAAGTGGGCTGATTGCCGAACGTTCCAGCCCGAGTACAGTGGTCGCCGTATGCCGAGCAAGGTTCGCCGAACGATCTCCGCCGAACCATTCCTTCTATGCCGAACGGTGTGCTGGTCAGTTGTGTTGAATGTCTCCTGGATGACGAGCATTACGCCGAACACCATGGGATGCCGAGTACTCTTGTATGCCGAGCAGCCTTGATTCCGAGCGACCTTGTATGCCGAGCAGTCTTGATGCCGAGTACTCTGGTATGCCGAGCGACCTTGCATGCCGAGCAGTCTTGATGCCGAACAGCCTTGATGCCGAGTACTCTGGTACGCCGAGCATAGGTTGTTGCCGAGTGCCAGTTGATGCCGAACACTACTTGGTGCCGAGTACCCTTGTTGCCGAGTACTACGCCGAGTAGTCTCGATGCCGAACACTGCTGAGTATTATGCCGAACACTCCTGGACACCGGACACTAAGGACGCCGAGTACTACGCCGAGTACTCATGGATGATGGTTGCTTCGCCGAACATTCCTGGATGCCGGACACTCTCTGATGCCGAGCACTAGTTGCCTGGTCAAATCCCCAGAAAACACTTGCCCCCCAAAGTGTATCTTCGTGGCCAAACGTGGTGCGCTTTGAATCTGGTACAATCTACCTCGGAGGTACCCTCTCGAGAATGCTAGCAAAGGGAGGTGCGAGACGAACAAGCTTGGGATGCCGAACGACACGTTCTGAGCCGAACATTCCTAGCGTGCCGAACGTCATTCCACCTTAATGCCGAGCGCTCCGGTATTGACCGGTTCTACCGGGTATAGCCCCTTCGACTTCCTCCATTCCCCTCTATAAAACCAGTCCCTTCTCTTCTTTTCTCCTTTTACTTCTTATTTCCTCCGTTCTCACAATTCTGTTCAATCGTCCGAATTTGAGACTTAACTACTCCATCTCAATCTCCGATCTGCAAACTTAGGTATTTTTCATCGTATATTCAAATGAGATGTTCGAACGATGTCGTGTAGAGGGTTTTTGTATAGCTTGACTGCATTGCCGAACGACATAGCGTGGAGGAGTTAGGAGTATGCCCGCTTATTTGCCTTAGTTTCCTCGTGTTGGATCGAGGTCAAAAGGAAGAAAAAGAAAGAAAGGTGTTGGAGGGAGTAATGGCGCCGTTCGCTGCTCCGGCGCATGTGGTCATGTGCCGGACGGTGTAATGGTTAGTTGCCGAACGCTACCTCGGCCGGACAATGCCAGGCCGAACGCTCACTAACATGTCGAACTATAATTGAGCCGAACGAACTAAAGCCGAACAATGCCCAAATGCCGAACGACTGTTACGCCGAACATTGACCTCAGACCGAACGTTGAATCCAGCCGAACAATCCTTAGGTCGAACCGTGACTTTAGCCGAACAATATGATTGCCGAACACTTGACATGCCGAACAATATAATTGCCGACCAACTGACATGCCGAACAATACAATTGCCGAACACTTGACATGCCGAACAATACAATTGCCGAACACTTGACATGCCGAACAATATAATTGCCGAGCACTTTACATGCCGAACAATACAATTGCCGAACACCTTTCATGCCGAACAATACAATTGCCGAACACTTGACATGCCGAACAATGTAATTGTCGAACACTTGACATGCCGAATAATATAATTGCCGAACAACTGACATGCCGAACAATACAATTGCCGAACACTTGACATGCCGAACAATGTAATTGTCGAACACTTGACATGCCGAATAATATAATTGCCGAACAACTGACATGCCGAACAATACAATTGCCGAACACTTTACTTGGGACGATGAACATTACTTAAATGTCGATCAGTATAAATGTTAAACTACACTTAGGCCGGTTACTCTAGGAATCGTATGTCTTTTGAACCTTGAACTGTAATCACCTCAAGGCAAGCTTTTTGAGACGGTCAGCGATGACGGTCTTCGAAGGCGATGATTCGAAGCTAATTATTATATCTTTAAAACCTTCTTATTGTCTGTACACAATTGCTTGCACTAGTTCACACACCACGTGGGGGGAAAACTCGTGTTGTTAATTCTAACGCTCAACGTTTTTCAAGTATAGCTTTCTCAAGCACTTAGCCAGGTTCATTATTTATTCGGGATGTCAGGAAAATCTAGTTCTGCAACCATATCTGACAGGCCTGGGCCGTCAGTAAAGCAAGGAGCCGCAGATGCTTCCAACCCGTCAATCTCTCCCGCTCATAATCTGGCGCCCGATGCTCTTGAGTCAACCATCTTACTGGACAATCCGGTCGATTCTCAAGCCTCGAGGATCAATGAGGCCGCTCTGCGACAGATTTGTTCCATTCACGGAATTCCCTTTACTGACGTGTTAGTTCCTTCGAGACACGACCGTCCTCATTTGCCCCCAGTCGGGTACACGGCCTGCAACAAGTTCATGTGCTGGATGGGCAGCGTGCCTCCGTTTAACCTATTTCTCCGGGATGTGCTGCAGTATATAGACATCGCTCCGTCGCAGCTGCACCCGAATGGTCATGCGTTCCTATATGGGACTTACTTACTCTTCATGGCTGTCTTCTCCAGACCTCCAACCCCCGGTGATATTCGATACATTTACATGTTCAAGAGACGGAAAGATAGCCCTTCCTTCATCTTCCTCGAGCCGTATCACAAGTGCCAGATCTTGACAGGGGCCTGCAGCAAGTTCGCCCTATACAAACAGGAATGGTTCTATGTGCGATGCCCGTCTGGTTTCGCTAGGAGATGGGTTGAAGGCAGTAAGTCTCTCTGCTGAACCGTTACTCGTACTTAATGGGAGTCACGTTTTTCTTAACTCTTCATTCCCTCTTTTCAGGTATTAACCCGCGTCTAGAAGGCCGAGGATATTCTGATGCTGTCGACGCGATTAGAGCTCTTCCGGCCGAGGATCGAGATATCCGAGCTATCATTTCAAATGAATCGCTGTCGGGGTTCGGCTTGCTAGCTCCTGATCGTCGGGTCAGCCTTCCAGAAGGTGTTACAATTCCCAAACCTCCATCTGGTAAAGGGAAAAAACTTGCCGGCCCGTCGTCGCGTCGCGCTCCCGACGCGCACGAAGAAGGCGAGCGTAGAGAGGATGATGCACCCGACACTCAGGGTGAGAACGTGGGTCCTGCTTGGAATCCGGCAATCGAAGTTCAGGATATTGAGACGTCATCCTCCCCTTCGAAGGGAAAGAAAAAGCTGAAATATACGGTTCAGAAAGAGAAAGTTGGCGACACCTCAAAATCTACGCCTATCCCTCCCGAGAAAGAAGCTTCTTCGCAGCATCTGGAGAGTTCTCTGAGGGGTCTCTCGAACCTCTCTATTCCCGAAGACATACTTAATTACGGGTTCGATGATCCTGAAACCCTCAAATTCTCCTCGCCCGATAGAGGCAATGTAGGAGTTCAACTCCCGGCTCACAGAGACAATACTCCGATTAGCAAAGACAAACGAACGGGTCCGTCGGGGGGAACACTTAGGACACACACGCACATGCGCATTCCCTAACATACTTCAAGTCTTTTTAATTCGTGAATTTTCCTTAATTCGTTGTTATCTTCCTTCTTTGCAGGTGATATGGGCCGCTCCCACGGACTTGATCGCCTTCAGGGGTCTTCAATATTTCATCACTCCGGACGGGATTCCGGTTCAGGCAGGCGCCGGGACCGAGGTGATTATGAAGATAGGGACAATCGTCCGCGCGAGTCGTCTCACCGCAAGAAAGCGCACTATCAATCTTCTCAGTCCCGTGATCTTCCTCCTACAACTGAGCCGGATAAAGAGAAGTCTCTGCAGAAGGGTTATCAGTCTGACGCTGCTCGAGAACAACATTCCAGTTCATCGAGTACGAGGCAAGTTCGAGAGCCGCGTAAAAGAACGGAATTCTCTAAGCCTCCTCCTCCTGCTCCTGCCGTGGACCCAACCGTTGCGGAAAAGATGGTCGACCTTAAGGCCAAGTTTCCGAAGATTTGTTTTGACGGTTTGAAATTCCTCCCGGCCATCCATCACATTCCTGGGCACGTGAAGCAAAGTGCGATTGCCTGCAACAATGACGTCTATGTTCAACATGACGCGTTCGTGCACTTGGTGGAGAAGATCTCAGAAGTATCCGTTGAGCGTCAACACGAGATTGACCGTCTGAATCTGGAGGCTGACAGCGACAAGAAAATCATTAAACTCCAAGACGAAGAACTCGCCTCTTATAAGTTAAAGCTAGAAGCCGCTGAACAAGGCGCAAAAGATACTGCCGAGGCAGTTACTCGCTTAGAGGTGGCTCACAAAAAGGAGCTTGACGAAGCGGTTCAGCGCAGCGGCGCCCTTGCCCTAGAAAAAGACTCTGTCCAAAAAGAAAGGGACGCGCTCGCTACTCAAGTCAAAGAGCTGAAAGAACAACTCTCCAAGGAGAAAGAAGACAAAATAGCCGCTCAGGAAGAATCACAGCGGTATTGCGATGAGATTGTTGCTACCCGGCTCCTAAAGGCAAAGCTCGACGGTGAACTTGCCGGGGTCGAGAAAATGAAGGATGAGGCCCGTGAGGAGGGTAAAAGAATGGCTGAGGAGGAGCTTGATTCTCGCCTTGAGGCGGCCGCAGAGACTGGCAGGGAAGAGGTCAAAAGTATGTTTGACCCGTTGATCGCCGAGTACGGAGCCCGCGTCCTTATGCACCGCGACCTAACATTCTTGGGCGACGGCTACCATGAATCCCTGGCTGAGGCATGGGAGACTCTGATAAAGATCAGGAAAGTCGAATCAGGCTCCGAAGAAATCGACGAGGATGCACTGGTGAAGGAGTTCCTGAGGGGGAATGAACCATCGGATTTATCCGTAGCATTGGCTCTCTATGGCAAAGGCTCTTCCCCTTCGAAAGAGAAGAACAACGAGGCTGGCCCGTCAGAGGCCGACACTACTACTCCTCACATTGCCGCTCCTTATGCTGCTCAATCGGCTGGTCGGTCGACGCTTGATCCATTCGAGCAACATGCCAGTTATGATCCCGAAGATCCCGGGCTTGGCGTTCATGTGCTGTCACCTATCCTGGAGGGTGAAACCCCACGCGCCACCGACAGTCAACCTGATCCTGGTAGGAGATTCTTCTTTCTCTAGAAATCGAAGTGATCCCGTCATTTTTTAGCAGTGGTTATTCGTTCTAATGCCCACTTCTTATATTTTTTCACAGGTTGTTCTGACACTGAGCCAACTCCGAGGAGCGATGACGCCAAGGAGGAAGCAGAGAAAACAAGCGACGTTGCTCACGCGGGGGTAACTCCCGGCCCAGACGCTCAAGTGATCGGGGCGCTTGACGATGACAAACTTGATACTTCGTCTCCTGCCGAAGGAAGCGACGAAGTTAAAATCACTGGCGCCTCTGAACATACTTCAGAGATGAGCATGAAGGATCGTCTTGCCGACGAGGAGAAGAGAAAGGTCAAAGTTAAGGCTGAATCTGAAGTCCTGGAACTTACTGACCCGCGGAACAGACCTTTGAAAATCATTCTCCCGGGCAGGTCCAAACCACTAGATGTTCCGTCTCCTACTCCTGACTCCGTCTCTCTAGCAAGCAAAAAGTCCAAGAAGAAACGTGAGGGAGAGGAGTCGTCGGAAACACCAAAGGCAGACAAGAAGAAGAAGTCGAAGAAATGATCGATGCACTTGTTCAACAAGTTTTGCTTAAGTTTGTAACAGTTTCTTTCTTCCATAACTTGTAGTTTGTATAGGCCCGAATTTTGTAGGAGTGATCTTGTATCCCCATTTTGGACTTATCGAATAAAATTTTAGTTTCTTCTTGTTTGAATGATTCTCTTGTCTTTATTTGGTTTGCTGACACTGTGCTCCGGGGACTTGGAGACTTGAGACTGTTCATACTCTAGTCCGCGCTCTGGAGACTTAGAGTACTCCGCTCCGCACTCTGGGGACTCGGAGATTGGAAATCGTTTATACTCTAGTCCGCGCTCTGGGGACTTAGAGTACTCCGCTCCACACTCTGGGGACTCGGAGATTGGAAATCGTTTATACTCTAGTCCGCGCTCTGGGGACTTAGAGTACTCCGCTCCGCACTCTGGGGACTCGGAGATTGGAAATCGTTTATACTCTAGTCCGCGCTCTGGGGACTTAGAGTACTCCGCTCCGCACTCTGGGGACTCGAAGATTGGAAATCGTTTATACTCTAGTCCGCGCTCTGGGGACTTAGAGTACTCCGCTCTGCACTCTGGGGACTCGGAGATTGGAAATCGTTTATACTCTAGTCCGCGCTCTGGGGACTTAGAGTACTCCGCTCCACACTCTGGGGATTCGGAGATTGGAAATTGTTTATACTCTAGTCCGCGCTCTGGGGACTTAGAGTACTCCGCTCCGCACTCTGGGGACTCGGAGATTGGAAATCGTTTATACTCTAGTCCGCGCTCTGGGGACTTAGAGTACTCCGCTCCGCACTCTGGGGATCCGGAGATTGGAAATCGTTTATACTCTAGTCCGCGCTCCGGGGACTTAGAGTACTCCGCTCCACACTCTGGGGATTCGGAGATTGGAATCGTTCGTATGAGTCTGTACGCCGCACAGAATAATGTAATTTATCATTCAATTAAGAGATACAGAAACTTCATAGAAAATGTGGCTTCAAGCCTTTATTAATGAAAATCAACTAAATTGCTCGATTACAATTTCAAAAGGAAACTAAGTCATTATTGAATGGAAACATGCGGAAAACAATAATGCCTATAACAAGAAAGGGAAACATGCTAAATGTAATAGTGCCGCAAATGTTCACTGTTCCATGCTCGGGGGAGTGTCGTGCCATCAACGGTCGCTAGCTTGAATGTTCCTTCTCCAAGCTTCCGTTCAATGGCGTATGGACCTTCCCAGCTGGGATTCATGCGTGATGGTACTGGGAAGACTCGTTTCAGAACGAGATCACCCACATCGAAGATCCTTGGGCGGACTCTGCCATCGTAGTAGCGCTTGACTCGATGTCTGTGCGCCGCCGCCCTTAACTCAGCTTCTTCACGTTTTTCATCGATGCAGTCCAGTGATTCCAGCAAGAGGTTTTGGTTCGTCTTGGGGTCATAGTATGTCACTCGGTGCGATGGAACTTCAAGTTCCACGGGTATTACGGCTTCAGAGCCGTATGCCAAGGCGAACGGAGTGTGGCCGGTCGCGGACTTGTGGGTAGTTCTATATGCCCATAATGCTGTCGGGAGTTCATCTACCCACTTGCCTCCAACCTTCTCTAAACGCTTCTTTAGTATGGACTTGATTATTTTGTTAACGGCCTCGACTTGTCCGTTAGCTTTTGGGTGTGCAACGGCAGCGAACTTTTTCTCGATGCCGTACTTTAAACAGAACTCTTTGAACTCTCTACTTTCGAATTGCGTTCCGTTGTCTGTAATGATGGTGCGTGGAAGACCAAAGCGGCATATAATATTTCGTACAACGAAGTTAATGACTTTCTTAGAGGTGATAGTGGCCAAAGGTTCTGCCTCAGCCCATTTCGTGAAATAGTCGACTGCAACTATCGCGTATTTCGCACCACCTTTGGATAGAGGCAAAGAGCCGATTATGTCGATTCCCCAGATCGCGAATGGCCAAGGGCTGATCATTTGTGTGAGTTCCGTTGACGGAGCCCTCGGGATTTTTGCATATCTTTGACACTTGTCGCATTTTCTTGCGTAGTTCGCGGCATCCCGGTTTACGGTGGGCCAGTAATACCCATAGCGGAGGATCTTCTTTGCTAGCGTTTGCCCCCCAGTATGGTCGCCGCATTCCCCTTCGTGGACTTCCCTCAAGACTCGCTTCGTTTCATCATGAGCGATGCATCGTAACAATGGGACGGAGAATCCTTTCCGGTACATGGATCCATCCTGCATGACGTACCGCGCGGCCTTTCGAAGGACCTGTCGTCTTTCGCTTCATCTTTCTGGTAAAGCCCCGGTTGTCAGGTACAGTTTGAATGGGGTTATCCACGAGTCCTTCTCGATCTCTGTTTCCAACACAAGATCGATTTTCATCTCGTCTGCACTCGAGGCATGCAAGACTTCCACGGGATACAATCCCATTTGTTGAACATCGTCGGTACTCGCGAACTTAGCCAACAAGTCGGCTTCTTTGTTTTGTTCTCGCGGGATATGTGAAATGTCATAACGCTCAAGATTTGATAGTAGTTCCTGGACCTGAACGAGGTACGGAGCAAGCTTTCGTCCTTTTGCTTGGTAGTCTCCTCGTACTTGGTATACCACTAACTGCGAGTCACAAAAGATCTCGATTGATTTGATCCCGAGTTCTTTGATAAGCTTCAAGCCAGCGATCAATGCTTCATATTCAGCTTCGTTGTTCGTAGCCGGGAAATCGAGCTTCAGGGCATAACAGATTGATCGGTTTTCCGGAGTTATAAGAACTACGCCCGCGCCGGAGCAACGGTCGTTTGATGCACCGTCAGTGTATAACTTCCATCGAATGGGGGGAATGATGTCGTGATCGTCCGGTTTGATGGGTATGGTAAATTCAGCGATGAAGTCTGCTAACGCTTGCCCTCGGATAGCTCTCCGTGGTAAGTACGCGATATCGAATTGGCTCAACTCGATGTTCCATTTTAGCAATCTCCCAGAAGTTTCCGGTCGTTGAAGTACCTGTCTCAGGGGTTGATCGGTATAAACGCCGATTGAATGCGCTTGGAAGTACGGGCGTAGCTTGCATGATGCAATCACCAAGCAATAAGCCAATTTCTCAATTTTAGGGTAATTCTTCTCTGCCCCCGTTAAACGCTTGCTAACATAATATACCGGCTTCTGGACTCGATCCTCCTCACGGACCAAAGCTGCGCTTATCGCATGAGGGGATATAGCCAAGTAAACGTACAGCATCTCATGGTCAACTGGTTTAGATAGCATTGGTGGGCTTTCCAGATGCCTTACCAAGTTCTGGAAAGCTTCCTCGCAGCTAGACGTCCATTCAAAACTCCTCTTTCCTTTCTTTATTATGTCGAAGAATGGGATGCACTTGTCAGTTGCCTTGGATATAAATCGACTTAGCGCAGCCACTTTTCCGTTCAAGCTCTGTACCTACTTTATAGTCCTGGGCGCTTGTACATCTCGAATGGCTTGGATCTTTTCTGGGTTGGCTTCGATTCCCCTAGCGTTGACGATGAATCCTAAAAACTTCCCTGATGCAACGCCGAAAGAACACTTCAGCGGGTTGATCTTCATTCCATAGGACCTGAGTATGTTAAACATTTCAGCTAAGTCTTGAATGTGGTCGTTTGACTGCCGTGACTTCACGAGCATGTCATCCACATAGACTTCCATGGTTTTGCCCAGCTGGTCCTTGAACATTCGATTCACCAGACGTTGGTAAGTTGCTCCAGCATTCTTTAGTCCAAAGGGCATCACTACATAGCAATACAGCCCAACATTTGTAACGAAGCTGGTGTGTTCTTGGTCCGGAATATGCATTGGGATTTGGTTGTATCCCGAGTACGCATCCATGAATGACAACAATTCGTGCCCTGCAGTGGAATCGACCAACTGATCGATCCTAGGCAACGGGAAACTGTCCTTAGGGCATGCTTTGTTCAAGTCGGAATAATCTATGCAAGTCCTCCATTTCCCATTTGCCTTCTTTACTAGCACGGGGTTGGAGACCCACTCCGGGTAGAGGGCGTCGCGGACGAACCCATTTGCTTTGAGTTTGTCCACCTCCTCTCCAAGAGCGGCGGATCTCTCTGGATCCATTCCTCTCCTTTTTTGCTTGACTGGGACATATTTCGGGTCTACGTTCAACATATGACTTGTGATGGCGGGAGAAATCCCACACATATCAGAATGCGTCCAGGCAAAAACATCAAGGTTTGCTCGGAGGAAGTCGCTAAGGTCTTCTGTCATTGCGGGGCCTAACTGTGATCCGATCTTCAGTATTCGCGAAGGGTCGTCACGGCTAACCGAAATGTCAATTGTTAATTCAGCCGGTGCCGCCTTCTCTTCCCTGGGTTTCTCATCGTCGTCTCTCGGATCTATATCTCCGTAGATCCGAGAACTATGCCCGAGCCAGGGCTCGGGCACTACTTGTCAATTATTCGCGTTGAGGATGCGGACAGGATTGTCCGCACCCTTTCCTTTTTCCCTCCGGTGGGCTTCTCGGAGCTCGGCCACATAACAAGAACGACCAGCTGCTTGGTCTCCGTGAACAATGCCTACTCCTTTGTCAGTCGGGAACTTCAAAGTCAAGCACCACGGGGCTAGTGCCGCCCTAAATTCAGCCAGGGCCGGCCGACCCAAGAAAACATTATATGGAGAGTCCACATCCAACACCACAAAGGGTAGAATTCGTACCCTCCGACGCTCGCCTTGTCCCAGTTCAACTGGTAACTCGACATATCCTACTGCATCAGTCGCAGCGCCGTTAAAACCGTGGATACGAGCCTTGGATGGTTTCAAGTCTTTTGTCTCTAGCTTCATCTGATCATATGCCTTCTTGAAGATGATGTTGACTGAACTTCCACAATCAATCAAAATTCTTTTTACATACGCTGGTCCGATTGTTGCAGATATGACCATGGGATCGATGGTCGGAGCCTCTATCTGATCAGCGTCTCTGTTTCTGAACACAATATCGTCTGTCATCACGCGCTGCTGCTTAGCAGGGGCCCCGTCCTCTACGTTCGAACAGCACTCGAAATCCGCATGCTTCAAGGAGCTCGCATATTGTTCCATCTCTTGCCAGTTCTTATCTGCGGGATGAGGTCCGCCGATAATTGTATTTATAACCAGTCTTCCAACAGTCCGGGCAGGTTCCTCTGGATGACGTGGAGCCGGTGCACGACCTGGGTCGGACGTTCCCTGTCCTCCTTCCTGTGGATCCTTAACAAATTCTTGCAACTTCTTTTGTCTGATCAATTTCTCGATAGCGTCATGCAGGTGTCTACATTCTTCCGTGTTGTGTCCATAGGTTTCATGGAAGCGGCAATATTTCCCAGTCCGTTTCTGTTCTTCAGTTGATTCCTTCGGACGTGGTTTTCTGTATTGAAAAGTATTGCATGTGGATAGGTAAATGTTCTCAAGTGGGGCGTTTAGCGGAGTGTACTCGCTGTAGCTTGGAATTCTCGACTTCCACTTTCCCGCTTCTTTCCTCTTTCCTTGACTCCTTCCTCCGGACTCTTTGGGCTGCACAGGCTTATTCTGGACGTTGACTTGGACCTTTTCTGAATTGTCTCCGGATTGCTTCACAGCAACGTTGCTCTTAATTGACTCTTGGGCAGGTCCCGGTGCCTTGTCTCGTCGTACCCACCTAGCTTCCTCTCTTCTTATGAACTGGTGTGCCTTGGAGTAGAAACGCTCTAGCGTAGTCGGAGGTTTTCCCGCCAGCCAATCTCCGAATTCAGAATCCGGATCTACACCTCTCATCACCGCCATTAGAATTGCATGGTCGTTGGGATTACTGACTTCAGTTGCCGCAACGTGGAATCTTTGTAAGTACTCCTTCAGCGACTCTCCGGGACTTTGGATTACACTTGACAGAGACATCACGTCCTTCGGGCGTGTAGTGTGTATCCTGAATTGCTCAATAAACTTCTTTGCCAACTCCTCGAAATTTGATACGGATCGCGGAGGAAGTCGGGTGAACCACATAGTAGCGATCCCAGATAGAGTAATCGGAAAGCACCTACACTTGGTGGCATCATTTGCTCTGGCTGAATCCATCATCCATTCATACCTCATTACGTGTTGTCTGGGGTCAGTCTTTCCTTCGTATGCAGGAATGGTTGGCATGCTAAACTTCTTGGGGTAGGATGCTTGCAGCACAACATCCGTGAACGGAGTATGACTTCTTGACACTCCCCAATCGTCATTTGATAGGCCCTGATTTTCTTTCATCAGTTGCCTGATCATGGCTGTCAGATCAGGTGTCTGTATGGAAGCTGGGAGGTTGGAGTCAGTTCTACGTGCCTGTCCATGCTGATGCCTCCTTTCCTGGCGATCTGCCAATCGTGCATCATGAGGTTCAACATTGTTAACATCTTGATGATCTGGAGCTCCCTCCTCCACCTGTACTCCGGTTCGGAAGTTTCCAGTCCTGGCCTGGTCGCGGTCTCCTGCTGTTCGAACAGCAGCATCTGCCCTTGCAGTTTCAGTCTTACGGCGTCTGCGCCTGGGTGGCTCATCAGAAGAAGTTGAGCTGTCAGAAGAGGAATAAGCAGCTGGATTGCCCCCAGCATTTTGCTGCTGCTGTTGAGTGAGTTGTGCCATCAGGTTGGCATTAGCTTGCATCTGTTCTCCCAGTTGTCTCCTGCTTTCCCTAAGTTCTCTCATCAAGTCGTTGAACTCCACTCTGGTGACAACTGGAGTCTGTTCTTGAGCGGCAATCCCTGCACTCGGGATTGCTGGTTGATTGCTAGGTCCAGCTTGTTGCACGCTAGCAGTCTCTCGGGCATCCGCATTAAGAGAAGCTGACCTGGTACGTGGTCTTGCCATTGTAGAGTTATGGGTATGAACTCTGAGTAGGATCAGCGGATGTTCTATCAGTAAGTCGGATCTTCTTTGGGGGATTTGCTCAATCCAGTAGCTTCAAAGCAGATCCTTGAGGTCTGAGAATTCAATTCTCAGTGAAAGCACCAAAGTGTTAGCACCAAAATTGGTCACTAACCTCGTTCAGAAAGATTGTGTAGAGATAAAAGTGATGAAAGTAAATTAAACAGAGAAGACAGTCCTAATTCAAATGCAGAAAGTAAGAACACCAAATTTATAGTGGTTCGGCGTAATTGCCTACGTCCACTTTGCTCAACTTTATTGATTTCCTTTATGATTGATTACAAATACAATTCGTGAATCAAATGCTTGAATGAAGGTGTTTAAGTAGAGAAGATGAGTCTTGAAAATGGCAGAGTCTCCCCGTATTTTCTCTCCAAAAAAGGATCCCTTTCACTGTGACCCTGCCCCTCTATTTATAGGCAAAGATGGGCTGGACTTCCCAAGTGGGCTGATTGCCGAACGTTCCAGCCCGAGTACAGTGGTCGCCGTATGCCGAGCAAGGTTCGCCGAACGATCTCCGCCGAACCATTCCTTCTATGCCGAACGGTGTGCTGGTCAGTTGTGTTGAATGTCTCCTGGATGACGAGCATTACGCCGAACACCATGGGATGCCGAGTACTCTTGTATGCCGAGCAGCCTTGATTCCGAGCGACCTTGTATGCCGAGCAGTCTTGATGCCGAGTACTCTGGTATGCCGAGCGACCTTGCATGCCGAGCAGTCTTGATGCCGAACAGCCTTGATGCCGAGTACTCTGGTACGCCGAGCATAGGTTGTTGCCGAGTGCCAGTTGATGCCGAACACTACTTGGTGCCGAGTACCCTTGTTGCCGAGTACTACGCCGAGTAGTCTCGATGCCGAACACTGCTGAGTATTATGCCGAACACTCCTGGACACCGGACACTAAGGACGCCGAGTACTCATGGATGATGGTTGCTTCGCCGAACATTCCTGGATGCCGGACAGTCTCTGATGCCGAGCACTAGTTGCCTGGTCAAATCCCCAGGAAACACTCTTGACACCTATCCACACTACACCAGAATCCTCATTTCGCAACGGCTTTAAGCCGTTGCAAAATAGTTTCGCAACGGCTTTGAGCCGTTGCGAAATGGGCAGTGGTAAAAATTTCGCAATGGCTCAAATCCGTTGCGAAATATATTTTTTGCAACGGCTAAGGGCTGTTGCGAAATATTCTTTAGCAACGGCCTATAGCCGTTCCAGATTTTATTTTGCAACGACTTTTATCCGTTGTTAAATGTAGACGCATAACTGATGTTTAAATATTAGCAACGGCTTTAATCCGTTGCTAATTACTATTTTTATTTTTAAAAATTCAAAATTTTTCTCTGCACCAATGACAGTCATTTCATTATCATAATTAATACAAAAATTTGCAAATTTAACACTATCACAAAAGAAAGATTATTAAACCAAATATTTTTCATAGATTAAACACAAAAACCAAACATAACAAATATTTGAATTATAATGTTCAACATCAACACATACCACTATATAGTTTAACAAGTATACATAACATACATAGTACAACAGCGGCATCATTACATAATACTATATGCATAATACAATACATACGGTACATAACGTCTTCCTCCAATCGTCTAATGCTCCTGCCAGCATAAGTTTCATGCCTGTACAAAAGAAGAAATTGATGTTTGTTTATAAAGAGGTCAAATATCATATGTTTGTTAAAGTAAATAAAAAGCTAATAAAGGTTTGTACTTTGTGCACTTGTTTCAATTTTTCAATTCTATCAGTTAATGCTGTAGATTATTTTTTCTGAGTTATATATATAATGTAGGGGCTAATGCAACATGCAAATCATCAATATATCATTCTATTTTGATAGTGTAGGTCAAGTAGAACCAGACGCTAAAGATGTTTGTCACAATTATTTTGTACTTGCTAATACGCTGAAGATTTTGTCACAATTATTTTGTACTCACTAATAGGTGTGAACTCTATTCTTTTAACCAATTAATATGATTTTTAATTTATCACTTCAGAAACACTGTGATCTACGAAACTATATCCATTCATCCATTTTTTAGCAGGGTAAAATAACTAAATAAGATGCTCCATCTTCTAAATCTAAAAAGTTTAACATACACTCATCTCACAAAGTGCTTAATATATCAAACAAATAGTTTAAAATTAAAGATTCACATAGTTAACATATCAGACCATTACATCTTGAAATTAAATGTTTGGATTATGTGAATTTTAAACTCCATTACAATATCCAGTAGAGATAAAATAGTATTTATCAATTCAAACATAAATTTAAAGATTAGGTTTATTATGTGAAATAATAGTAAATTTCTTACTAACAATATTAAGTTTATATGGTAAATTTGGTAAAGCTTCACCACTAATTGAAGGAAAGAAAAATTGTTCACAAGATATATAATTCTCCAACAGTAATACGTGTACAATTGTTTAATTAAACTGGTATGTTATATTTGTCATTCATCAATGGATATGCAACCAAGCTGGTTGACAAGAAATTGTTATTTTAAAGATTAGGAGTATTTACTGTTAGTTAATTATTTGTTAGTTATCAACTTGCCTGAAACCATCCGTAAGAAGATAGTATTATCTTTGTTAGTTAATTATTTGATGTTACTTTAGCATCTATATTCGTGGTCAGACGAGAATAAATATGAGTTGTCGCATCTTAAGGTTCTAAAATATCAAAATTCTACACCAGAAAAAAGAAGAAAATGAAGTTGGTATATAAACCTATTAACTCTGTAGTTTCTCCTAGTTTTTTATGACTACGAATCCAAGAAATAAGCATATAAAAGATAAATAAAAAAGTATAACAGTGGCCTGTTCACTACTTCAAAATAATTCTTACCAAAAATGTCAAGTTCAGTAGAGTTCAAATTTGCTTGCAAATGCCACTTAGACCTGAATTCGATAGGAATCCAACGCCGACTTTTGGTTCCACTGATGCAAAATCTGCAATAATCTCTTGCTTAATAATTGATCGTTGGATGTCTATTTAATAGACATCTAATGTCAAATGACTATTAATAGACGTCAATGTATTATGCGCTTGTCTATTAATAACTGAACTTGACCCTGAATATGTAAGGTAATGTACTCTGCTGGAGAGCAATGTGTACAAAATCTTAAATATTCATGTGCCACAGTAGATGCTCTTAATATACCTTTGGGCTATAGATTCCAAATAAAGAGGATCCATGCATTGACCATCTATTCGACCTCGTGAACCCAACAAACATGGAGTACAGTCCTAACCCAAATGTTAACATAGCAGTTCCAACTAGGAACATATCTGTTATATTAAAAGTGGTTTGAAGAAAATTAGTTTATAGATCATTATTATTTAATATTCACATGTAATACAGCAGGTAAGAAAGTACCTATAGCTTCAATTGCAGTATGCATCATACCTTGATCCAGTTGGTGAGACACTGCACGTACAAGGAAGCACTTAACATAAGATTCCACCTAAAATTATATATCAAGTAAGAAAAACTCCACTGGAAATATCGTTTATGTCTAGTAAAATATACAAAAATATTCATTATTTTATATTTGCCATATTCAATTTGTTTGGTTCGTTTACAAAATTAGAAAAAGTTTTGATTGTGCTGAATATACATACATATAACTTTTCATTTGAACTGATAAAGTTTGAAGTTTATTAACTTGGACAGCAACACAGATTTATAGACGTTATTAAAGAAGATCCTGTTATTGGATGGTATGAAAGTAAAGAGTACTACAAATCCAATTAACTAATTAGCTGAACATAAACGTACTATTACAAACCATTATAATAATATAAGTGAGATGCGCACATCTTGCCTCTATGGCTCTATCAACAAGATGTTGATATTGATGTACAACATACTACTACTATATGTGTCATAGCATACGCTATTTAGTACAAACTGATTGAGCTTTCATGCAATCTATAAAATTTATAATAAACTCTCATGAACATTTGAGTGGGGTTTAGGTGACAAGATTATTAATTAACAATTAAGCGTGTTTCCGGAAAATGTTATTATACAAAGAGTCAAAGGACAGTTGGTAATAAACGAGTGATATAACACCGGTTCCACACAAAAGCAGTCACTACTAGTCAGTATTTATAAATATTAATTGAGAACGTTTAGGTTGTAAAATTGTTATTCTTTCGTAAAAAAGTATATATGTA
Source organism: Allium fistulosum (assembly GCA_030737815.1). Lineage (NCBI taxonomy): Eukaryota > Viridiplantae > Streptophyta > Magnoliopsida > Asparagales > Amaryllidaceae > Allium > Allium fistulosum. Next base: position 425,390,740 of record CM060908.1, read on the forward strand.
GCAATACCTGTTAAATAGCTGGACATTGATGAAGGAAAATATTTGAGTGAAGACTTTTCGAACCAAAAAGGGAGGCACCTGAAAAAGAAACATGAAATGGCAGCGATGATGTAGAAACACATGGTGATAATTAGGTTGGCAGAATGGCAGCGAAGTCTAACAGTATATGCACTGGACAAGTAAAGGCACTGGGCATATAGCATAACTACAGGGGTTCCTATTTCATATGAGTAGCAACCTTCGAAATGTGCCATTTGCAACTATTTTGGTCACTTCGAGAAATTATGCAACTGTCATAAATATTGGATTCCATAATTGTAGAATATTAACTCTAATGAACAAAACATGATGAATATAGATGAGCCTATCAATATTAATAACAACCAAGTGGCATCAATTATTCTATCATCAACTTAGAATCATAAGTTAGCAAAGAATATTAATGTTGAGACCCTTGCATAGTCCGACTTATTAAAACAAAGTCAAATTAATATAAATTCAGAACATAATCTCTCAAACAATGCTCGATTCAACAAAGGATATTGACGTTTAAACCCCTACACAGTCTGATTTATAAAAATAAAATCAAAATAATATAAATTCAGAACATAATCTCTCAGACAGTGCTTGACAAACTATGAAAAATTGCATAGAAGTGAATAGTCAAGCCACGCATGCAGCTCCACATAAGGTTACTATACTTGGTGTGGTCCTTAACTGAAACTTAATTATGCCTGATGCAAGCAATACAATGTACTCCCATAAGCAAGCTGCACGTACAGAACATATAATCAAACAATGTCTAGCCTGGCCTTAGTACCTAGCCAGAATGTCGTATTAGTACTTCAACAAATAAAAAGGGAAGAAAGCCTAAATTAACAGCAATAAATGCAAGTTTAAAGAGCAGTGATACTAACACCAACAATGTAAGGTTACCGAGGTATTCTAAGAATGAAGAAGGTATTTTTAATTTAAAGTCACTACAAATACTGATATGATTGACAACCCTTCCTGGAACAATCTAGTTTTGTAAGTTGAGGCAAAGGCAAGAAAAAGCAAATAAATAAGGTGAGTTTACCCCTGAATATCTCAGAGAGTAGGGGAACACGGTCTTCTAATAATTAAATGACATTCATTGGATTCATTGCATTTGAACCAAAAGCATCAACACTACCAACATTAAGATTCATTGGATAGTTATCTTGAGTCCCATTACTGTATTCATCGATCACCATCACAGATCAAAGAAATGACAGCGACTAATCATTCCTAATAAATGATGATTCAATAAAAAAAGCAAACTGAATCATTCAATAAGCGAAAAATCCCTAACTAGCATATGTAAACTCAAAAACGCCTCAAATGCTTCAAAATAGACTAAAAAATAATTGCGATAACAATGAAAATACCAAAAACAAAAAACGAAAATTTACTCTTACAGTCTTAAAACGATTATTATATTTCTAATGACAAAAATCAAAAAACAACGAACCTTATTACTCAATTTCGAACAACTGAGGTTTCCACGCTTGATCTCGATGATGATTTGCAGTCGACGATGATTTTCTGTCGCTCGGTCGAATAGTTGGAAATGGGGGCAATTAACTAGGGCAAACGCGCGGAGGAGAGGGAAATGAAATTAAAGGGCGTACAGTTTTGGGAACGAGGGGGTTATGTGTACGCAAGTGTGGTCAACAAAATGAAAAAAAAATAGGACAACTACACAACGGCTTTGGGCCGTTGTAAAATTAAAACGGCCCATACCCGTTCTTAAATCATTTACAACGACTTCAAACCGTTGCTATTTAGCAACGGCTCAGAACCATTGCGATTCTTCCGCATGGGGGTGTTGCAAAACTGCCAATATGGTGTAGTGCCAGATATAATATCATCTCCTTACATATGAATAAATATAATATATCATGATGGGGAATGACTATACGATAGACATTAAGTCCCAAGTAGAGTCAGATATACATCAATATATGGTTCGCTTAACCCATATCTATATTTAGGTGAGGAGTGTAAAATAATATATGCCTATCTATTACTTTGCGTAGAACCAGATGGGAGACTTATGGCCGTATGCCCGCTCTAGGAACCTAGGGTAACCTAACCGGATATGTTCCTATAGTCTTTAGTTACCACGACAGACATCGTGATACAAATCCACCAGCGGCTCATCTACACATAGCCTCGGCCACGACCCTGCTTTGCCCGTATAGGTAACAGACTATTGGACTATGCGAAACAAGGAGCTATAGGGCACCTACCCTATGGGTCACCTAACCCAATAATATAAAGGTGTCCCGGATCTGGGGCGCGACCCCAAGATCAGGCAGCCAGGGTGGATACTGGCCTAATTTGGTTCTCTCCAACGCCAATAACAGGAGTACACAACTTGTGGCATGTTGTACTAATAAATATAAGGGCACCTACCCTGCTCACACCTAAGAGCATCACCTCATGTAAGTGCAATCTCATAATATTATTCCCGTTACATGAGTATCATCTACTTACTATGAATGAGCGAATAAATATCATAACGTTGTCCCATACCACTGCATGATACTCAATCATTTATTTACTACTTATAAACTACTCTCAATCTCTATAATATTCTATATAATGAGTCCAAATAATAACTGGAGAAATATTGTCGAAAGTCGCATACCAGATGGTATTATAACTCTGTTTATTCAGATTCCTCGATATATAGAATATAAAATATCACAGACCATATAGAAGGATGTCAGCATCGTTTCATATCAAAAGATTACTCAAAAAATATCAACCGTGAATCATTCATATCATCCAAAATTAATATAAAAGAAATAAGAAATCAGGAAAGTGAATAAATTCGCTTCAATTAAACATATAAGAATTATTCTTATTTAAGCTTACTTGCTATATATATACCATTTTTAAATACTTAAAACATTAATCCAAAAATTATTCCTTATTTTTCCAGAATATATTAAACTTTCAAATGATTTTTAAAGTCAAATTATTTAAATTATCCTTTAATTAATTAATTTCTTTAATAAATAATACATTCCTTTATAAATCCATAATATAATTTTTATAATCATTAATAAATATTTTAAGAACATTTGATAATTTAAAATAAGAATTTATTACATCTTTTTAATTCTTCACTTAAATAATAATAATATTAAACTACTTCATTTAACTATTATTAAACACATTAAAATAGCTTATAAAATCAAATATTACTCATAACTGTCATTTCATAATTTTCCATAATCAAATACTATTTATAGATCAACTTTTGAATTATCTAAATTAATTTTCATTTAGTCCAAAACCATTAAACACATTTCCAAAACATTAGATTATATTCAAAATTCATGAAATATAATTTGAAATCTATAAAATATTAATTAAAAATCATTTCTTATTTTCCTAAAATATTATAAGATTTTTAAATAATTAATAAACTCAAATATCATAATTCTTTTTAATATATGATCATCTTTATTAATATTATTAAAACCAAATTTAATTAAGTATTCCTCCAAAATGATATCACATCTTATAATACATGATCTATATTAATTAAATACATTTTATTAGCAAACATTATAATTAATATAAATTAATATATATATATATTTTATGTATACGTATGTTTATATATGTATGTATGTATATAATATAGTTGATCGGTCGCAACCACCGGTTGGTCGTGAGGGGGTTGACCGTTCTAGCACCAGGTAATGCGTTTTATGTGCCTGAATCCACCGATTTTGGCAATCTCCTTCTCCTCCTCGTTGTTATCTTCACCAATCTAATGCATTTAACAATATTTACCCAAACGATTCAATTCTAACACATATGATATGAATTAGATGATTTAGAACATAGATTTGTGAGTTCGTACTCTCACTAAAAGTTTTCATATTCATCGTTTTCTCTCTGTACCCGTTCCAAAACTCCACCACATCACCAAAACTTTGATTTCTCCATTGTAATCAATATAATGTGATGTCAAGATGCTTAATTTAAGTTTGGAAATTTTATAGAATTTATTTGGATTTTAACTTGATTTTAAAAATGGTGGAGTGTGGTTAGGTTTTTGATTTTCTAAAGCCAAGAAATTAAACGTGTAAGGTTTTATTTATATATGGAGATGAAGCCTCCAGAGAAAGAAGGGTCTGGAGTTGGAAATATCACGAAACAAAGAATTTTTATTTTGGCTAAGAAAGTGTTTGGGCTTTACTAAATTAACTAACCCATTTTCTTTCTTTTCTTACTTTACATGAAACAAATTACAATTTCAAGCCTACATACAAATCCAATTATACTACACTAAATTTCTTACTAAAAAAATCATATTATTAACTATTTTATAAAATTATTTTCCATAATTTATTTATTTAATTTAATCATTTCATTTAAATTCATTTACTAAGTAAATTCAAACTTCTTTAATAAAATACTTTCTATCACCAAATAATTTCAAACATACTAAATTAAATTATTATTTACTATAAAATTTAACTTGTCATATTATTCCAAATTAATTTACATTTCCATATTTCTAAATATCTAATTTAATTAATCAATCATTGTTCCTTTCATATCAAATCCTTATTATTTAAATTAAATATTATTCATCAAATTTCCAAACCATTTCTATAATTACACATCTATTAGTTCAAAATGCATTTATTTAATTAACCTTTACTGTTAAACTAATAATTTATTGTTTCTTGATAGTGGGTTGTTATAGACTTGCATCCTTAAGAAAATTGCGTCCTCGTAATTTCCCTTAAGACCAAATCTGTAACAAAACCAATAACTCTTAGCTTAACTATACCATTTACAATTTGATTAAAATATAGAACAAATTCTACAATGCTCTATCTTTACTATCTTGAGTCAGCATGTGTAGAGATCTGCATCGACCCATCAAGTATCAAATAGAGTAATATAAAATTCAATGATTAGATCTCTTATTGGTAGCTTATCAAAAAAATTAATTCTATCTATAAAATATTGAAATTCTTAACTTAGAAATTACTCTTCATAGAATGATAATATACTATAATTTGTAAATTTCATTTTTATAAACAATTTAAACTCCATCCAGTATTAAAATCAAACAAATTCTATCCTTTAACAATTTTTGATGTATAACCAAAACAAAATCTGCCTTTTCTTTAAAATATCAAATTCAAAGAACTTTCTAGAGCATCTCACATAGGCACAAATCAAAATACTTCAATTACATAAAATGTTTCATATTCTTGTAAATTGAAGTATTCAAAACTTTTCTAATTTCCTTAACACCTTTTGAAACCAATTCAAGTCATACACAAATATCCACAACCTCACAAAATTCATTTCAAACTATAATATATAATAATTAATAATTTTTCATATCAAACTAGTCGTTAAATGAAATTTTACTTTTCACTATAATAAACACTTTTATATTAAATTATATTTCCAAAACAAAATAATATACTACTTTGTTCAAAAACACTATACAATTTCTGTACTATCTCAGTATTTAAAACTATATGATTTACCAAAATATAACTCATAATATTGTTTATTTTAAATCTTACTTCATTTTCAAAATATATTTTCAAAATTATCTTACTACTTCTCCTTACAAGGAGTATTTCCTTCTAAAATAAATAAGAGGCTTTTCAAAACCATACTATAATTAATCAAAATGTGTAATTCTTCTAAAAAAATTAATCTTTTAAAATCATTGGAATTCTTAACAAAATATTTTAACCCACTCAAAATGTTGTGTCCAAATGTCTCGTTCCACTGTTTAGGAATCAATATCGACAACGTTGGCCAAATGCACTGACCATAATTCTTAAACTGCTTAATGGACAAATTAACACAAATTTTACATTGAAAATCTCTTCCAATAATAATATAACATACATATCCTTTCAATAATCTTACTTTAAAAAATATCATTTGATTTCTTCACAAAGCATATTCAAATTGAAAATCCATGTATATAAACATATTATCAAAAGTTTTATAATTTAAAACATTTGCTTAGTTACATAAAATACTACCTCATTCACTATATATATCTCTGTGTGTGTGTGTGTGTGTTTCCAAGATAAAAGATTTTAAATACTTTGTCTAAAGCATAACTTGCTTATATTGAAATAATTACATGTGTTCTATAAATATACATTAATAGAATTAAACACTTTTAATAGTAAAAACCACACATAAATTGTCAAATATTACACAATAGCAACAATACCATACTCAATCATTAATAAAAAAAAGCATCAATTTATAATTCATTCAATAATTTCAATTAATATATATACAAATAGTCATCAACCAAACAATAGTCTAAAGTAAATCCAATGTTGATATAGTTCCTAAGCTTCAAATAGTAATTCATTATCAAAATTATTCTTAACAAATATTACAAATCTAATGCAAAAAAGCTAGCATCAAATGATAATCTTAAAGACTATAATCAATGCACTCAGCTGTAAACTATTCATCAGTTTCCATTGCACATTCTGATCAACCAAAACATAAAAATACAATACTAAGCCATCCAAGGTCTAATATTCAACATCAACACAAATAATATTGGTTGGATTAACTCCTTTTGTCCTTTCAACTCCAACCATTATATACTTCATGCTCCAGAAGAAATAAATGAAAAGTAATTATATAAATGTGTGTGTGTGTGTATAATTACAAATACGTTCCTTGATGATTACCCTAGTAATCATCATATATACACTATGACTTAATATTGAATAACTACCCAACACACCCAAGGGGACAGGGACTCTAAGTCTCATCTAAGGTCTTGACTCGTGTCTTAAATATATAATGTATTGTTCTAAACCTACTCTGATACCATATGTAAACACCCCCACCTCTAAACTCATACTATCTAAGAGTATTACTAAAAAATACAATTGGATAATACAGAGAATGAGGTTATATGGGGTACACACGTGAATACTCCTTTGGGCTAACACTGGTACGTAATTAAACATCAAATAAATAACTCACATATATATACACGGTATCGGCACAAACAATAAATATGTATGCCTCTAGGATAAAATAACATATACTATATAGTAAATAACAGATAACACATGGTTAGAATCGTAACAAAAATATATAATACAAAATGTACAAGGTATATCCAATATACAACACAAGGATATACATACATGAAATTATATATAATACTCAGATGGTGTATAACAATAATACTACATTCTAGTCTCCTCTATGCCCAAAACAACACAAGCTGGTCATACCGTCCCTGTACTTGAAGTCCCGGACTGACCCAAGTATTACATAAATAACATGCAGGTCGAATTATGTATAAATCAAGGATTTATATATGTATATATATATAACTCATTATATATAGGGGATGATAATATGATAACTTCATCAGGATAATTTAAGACAACGTCTATAATATCATTATATATAGTAATATATATTGTACATAATTATAATATCATAACCTATCACTAATGCGTCACATAACACCAAATAGCACAAAACCAAGTGTAAAGTTGTCATCGTCCATATAGAAGCATATCAAATCAAGAATCAACATCAAATGGGTGAATCATCATATCCAAAGATAATCATTAAAATCCAAAAATCATCTATAAGGGAGATATCACTAAATGTAATAAGGCTAGTGCACAAAATTAACCGAATATATCTCTCATTCTCAATAATAAGAACATCATCATCGACAAATAGAATAAGTTGCCCATCATAATCATAAAATATATGAGAATCCACTATACTTTGGACATCTATCCAAATATTACCTAATCTTCTCATATATGAATAGACAGAATATATCGTTATAGGGAATGATTGTACGATAGACATGAAGTCCCAAGTAGAGTCATATATACATCAATATATGGGTCACCTAACCCTAGGTTGCCTAACTCATATCTATACTTAGGTGAGGAGTATAAAATAATATATGCCCATCTATCACTCTTCATAGAACCGACGGGAGACTGATGGTCGTATGCCAGCTTCAGGTACCCAGGGTCACCTAACTGGATCTATTCCTATAGTCTTCAGTTACCACAACTGTAACGACCTGGAGTTTCACCGCTTTGATTTGTGAATATTTGATTAATTTTAAATATTCATATAATGGATTTTATAATTAAAATAAAACCCTTTTAAATAATGACTAGTGATGGTAAAATAGAGTTCAAAAGCTATTTATAAAAATATTTAGTTCGAAGAAAAATCGAAAATGTGACTGGAATTCGTTTTTCGAATTTTCGACTTTTCGTCTACTAAAAGTTGTCGGAAACATTGTGTACACTATTGTATAATTATATACACACATTTATAAATAGCATGAGAGCTCTCGATTAACGTTGGAAAGCAACTGGGGTGATGACATATGTAGTACCATCCAGTAAGGGGTAGGCCGGTCCTATGTAGGTAGAGAGGCAAAGGCGTTTGTAGCCCTCAGTACATTTTATATAGCGATGTATTGTACGAAAGGTAGTCCCTTACCTTGCCATTGTTGGAATCCATTCTTCAATAATCACCGTGTGGACGTGGTTGTATACCTATTATGCTGGAATTTAATTAATGTAACAATTTCAACAATATTCAATATTTATTTTAAACCCTACACACTATGATAATATCAGAAGATTTCCTATGAAATGTTTTGGTTACTGTAAGGTAAAAAACCATCTGCCTTTATGTGCGGCGTGGTCCTACGAGACACCTTTATTTTGAAAGGTTTTATAACATTAAAATCCATTTGAGGTGTGTTTCTCACACTGGTTTACCAGACTGATCTGGGCGTTATTTTCTAATAATGCTCGGGTCAACCCGAGCATATTTTCCAGATTTAGTTGGATGCTTTGGAACTTTCAAGAGATGAGCTGGATTCTCCAAGACGTATTCACGTACCTTATATTCTTCTGTTGTTTTGTTCTGTTTTGTTTTTATCTGTATTTATCGGCAATTGTAAGGACAGGCTCTTATAACTATTCAGGCCGATAATATGTTAATATACTCTGATGTTGTGTATAATAAAGACAATTTCCTTTTGTAAAGATCTTGTATATATCATATATTTCTCGTCACAATGTGGGGATTCTGTTCCTCCTTTTCTTTCTTTACTCCAAATGACCTATCTTTCGGACACTTGAATAATCGACACACGAATAATGCCAATACCGAGGATCTATTAAGTGTAGTCTTTAGGTGTAAGAAAGGCGGATCATTACAGTTGATATCAAAGCTTAGGTTGAGCGAACACCTAGGCCTTGGTGGGGTAAACTCATTATAGATAGGGTTAGTAATGCCCAAGAATGAGTAATTCATTGAAGATGGGATTAGTAATATCCTACGATGAGTTAGAGTGTATACATAGAGTGCATATTTTCTAGTGTATAAAAATGTTTTATATTGTGTTAATTGGTCTATTAAGTTTGAATTTTGGGTACTGGTCGAGATGTGGGATGCCATGGTGTCGATAATGATTTTGAAACACTTAAACAAGAACAACCAACACAATATTGTTTTAAAAGTGGTAAATGAAATAATTTTACCATGGAACATATTCTACATATAAAGGAATAGTTTTCAAAATCAATATAGTTTGTTTTGATGTTTTTGTTGTAAGGAGCTGATAATATTTAATTATTATTATCATATGGGGTTTGATTAGTCATGCTTGCCCAATCTTGAGCATTTGTTATGGTTTATAGATTTATCTGCAATCTTTCTTTTTAAAACATGGGTTGGGTAGGTAAAAAATTTAAGGAAACATTGAAATGAACACCTTGTGGATTAAGTTTCACAGTTTGACTATAAGGCATTCGATGATATGTTGGGTAAAATTGAATTTTAATATAAGGTGTTTATTAAAAAGAAATATTTCAGATGTTTTATAAAGAGTTGATTTTATTAATCAGAGTTACAAAATATGTTTTAATTAAAAGAAGTTTTGGAGAATTTAAAATCTCGGTATCTTTGAAAAGGATTTCAAATGTTTTTGGAGAAAAGGTAATAATAGCATTACTAGAAAATATTTTAAAGTATAAATATTTTGAAAGGGAATTTGAGAATAAGATTTTTTACTTGGACAGTTTAGGGAATGAGTTTCGATCTATTTGTTGATAGTCAAAATAATCTTCTAAGTGACAATCGGATGTTTGCTTAGCCGAATGTGATAGTGCACTTACTAGATTATTTGGTTAGGCGAATGTGATAGTGCACTTAGTAAATTATTCTCTTTGTCACTATACGATCGAAACGAGTTCGAATCCGAATAAATCCAAAGTAAGTGGATGATAAATATTTTATTGAAAACTATTTAGCTGGAAATGTATTTAGTATTGTTTCAAAAAGGGATTTGAAAAGAAGAAGTATTTTATAATTAACTAGTTTGAATGACTCGAAAGTGACTAAAAATGGGCAGGAGATGTGTTCGGATGGTAAACATTTCTCTTGAGTATTACCCTTATTGGTAAAGGGATATATGATACTATTTGGTGGTACCCAGTTCCTTGATATCAATTTTGAGTTACTTACTTGTATGTATATTTCATATGGGTTAAAAATAAAGCATCATTTCAAAAAGTTCTTGAATAAAACCCAGGTATTTGGCTCCTAAGTTTTCAAAATAATAAGGCATTTTACTTAAAAAGTGGGTTAATAAATGAAATTTTACTTGGGTAAAATTTAGTGGGGAGGTTTAACAAACTTTGTTTTATTAAACGACGTCTTTTAATTTTAAACATCTAGGATGTGAAAAATCATTTGATGTTATTGGTCCAGCTAATAAACATTTTTACCTTAAAGGTGTCTTAGGAAAACTAGACTCTAGGACGGAGTTTGGATACCAGCATCCTACTCTTCTTAGCCACTTACCAGACTGAATGAGTAAAGAAGTTTTATTGGTCGACTTAGTTTTAGAACCCAAAATTATTTTGGGGCCTACATCTGAATAGAAAGAGTTGAACAGAATTAAAAATTTGATGTTTCGTATATACTCTTAGGATATAGGAGAGTATTATGCAAATAATAAGGTAAAATGATTTTATGAAAGGGTTTTATAAATAAAGTTGTGTCATTTTAAAATGTTTGAACCTAAATTGGAATTTTGTGAAATGTTCTCATAAATAGTTTTGGGAGGATTAAAAGAAATTAGGTAGATAAGAACCTTTAGATGAGTATGTAAGTTGTACATAAATCATTTTCCTTTCTCACATAGTTCTCGATCCAAGATCCAAGATTCAAGTACGTGACTTGTGGTATACCACACTGCTCCGAATAAGAATTTATCACTCGATTTTTGACGGCGAACACTTGGTGAGAGTTCTTAATGTGGAACCAAAAAATTTTCTATCATAGTATATGGCTATGTAAGGAGAACGGAGGTTTCAAATTAAGAAGCCTGATCGGAGTCCGCACTAGAAAGTCGCGTGAGAAATACTAGTTTGGAAGTAAAGTTATGTAGTCCGCACTAAGAAGTCGCGTGAGAAATACTAGTTTGGAAGTAAAGTTATGTATTCGAGTGAGTGATCGAATCAGATTTTACATAGGAATGATCTATGTACATCATACGGACTGATGAATAGTGTTAAGTGTGTCTGGGTTAAGGTTGAGGTAAAATTTTGTGGTCAAAATTCTTTTAAGGGAGGAGAGTGTAGCGACCCAGAATTTCACCGCTTAATTTGCGAATATTCAATTAATTTTAAATAAGTAATTAATGGATTTTATAATTAAAATAAAACTCTTTAATTTAATAACTAGTGATGGTAAAATAGTTTTCAAATCTATTTATAAAAATATTCAGTTCGAAGAAAAATCAAAAATATGACCGGAATTCGTTTTTCGAATTTTCCACTTTTCGTCAGCTAAAAATTATTGGAAATATTGTGTACACTATTATATAATTATATACATACATTTATAAATAACATAAATTTGGACTAGGAAATATTTTGGTTTATATATACACTTAAGTATGTATAATATGGATGATATGACATTTTATGAAAATATAAATAAATGAAAAAGTAAATGTCATGTTATATGAAACATAACTACACACAATTTATTAATGAATGTTGGCTCTGAGGGGGGGCAAGGTTAAGGCGTGTGGAAACCTGGAGGAGGCAAGCATGGTGAGGTGAAAAATAATTAGTGGAGGTTATGTACTTAAGGTTGATTTGGTAATTTAATATATTCTCATTACATGTATAAAAAATTCTAAATGTTATTCTCATTTTTTCCATTCAGTCTCATTTTAAAAAAAAAACTTTCTCCAAAACTCTTGAAAGCTTTCATGGCTTCCTAAAGTTCAAAAGTTTTAAAATTCCTTAGTATCTCCACTTTTAAATTCTTAGAAACTTGTTTAAAAATTCACCCTTCCATTTATACACCTCCACTTCTCCAAAGAAAGCCCAAATCCACCTTTTTCAAGCATGGCCAAATGAAATTCCCCTTGGCTGAACCCTTTTGCCTGCTTAAGCCCACAAAAAAAACTTCATTTTTTCTAAGGCAAAGCTAGGATCTAGATCGTTTTGCAAAGTAGTGGAAGTTAGGGTTAAAGTTGGATAGCTTTTGGTGAGAAGAACTAACTCCTTTATTTAAAGCTACTAACTTTAAATTATAATGTATACTTTGATGTAAATTTTGCTTATTTGGTTGATAAATATGATAGTTGTTGTGATGAAATGGATGTTGATTTGTATGTATAATTTGTGCTTGGATGTGATGTGTATAGATTTGGAAATGAAGGTTAAAATTAAAAGTTAGTAAGGTGGAAGTTAGGTTCTGGGCTAGTTGTATGTTGTGATGGCATGTATGTAGTTTTGTTTATGCATATGATGATATATGTTAAAGAAAAATTAGTATGTTGGAGTTGTTAGTTCGCGACATTGAGGTCCTTAGTTTAAAAACTTGTTTTATAACTTTACTTCCTTGAATTGTTTTTATAAAATTTCAGAACCCTTACCTTTGTTTTCAAAACTATATTCAAAGTTTATAAAAGTAGTTAAAGTACAAAAGTTAAGAATTTTGAAGTTATTTGATATATAAATCAAGTTTTGAAATTTCGAGTCATATAGCGATAGTCCCTACGGGTGCAGTTCATAAAAATGAACTCTTTTTGAAATCTAAAGTGTTTTCGCTTAAGTATCTTTTTGAAAAGTGTTCTCAAGCAATTTATAAGTAATAAAAAGTAATTATTTATTTATTTATTTAATGATTATTTAATTAATTAGTTAAGGTATTAGTGCTTAATCATTAGTTAATAAAGGAAAATTGTACTTAATTATAAATTAAGTAAGTTAATTATAATTAGTTAATTAATAAAAGGTTAGTTATTATTTAATTAATTATTTAAAGGTTCATAATTATTTAATTAATAAATAAAGGTTAATTATTATTAAATTATTAAATGAAGGTTTAATTCTTTATTTAAGTATTACTTAAGGATTAAGTATTATTTAATTATTAATTGAGATTAATTAATATTTAATTATTTCTTTAAAGATTAACTATTATTTAATTATTTATTTAAAGGATTATTATTTATTTAATAGTTAATTATTGTTTAATTATTAATTAAAGGTTTAATTACTATTAAAATAAAGAGTGTAAATGTTATTTAAATTTTCAAATAAAAGTTTTAAATAATTTATTTTTATAGATAGGTTTTTTTTAAAGCAATTCTCTTTTAAAGGATGTTTAAATTCAACAAATTTCTTTGTCGATTACCCTTAAGTAACCCCAAAAGAGCATGAACCCAATGGCATCTGTTAGCAGAATAAATCACCTTTCTGTTATAATTCACCTAATAGATTATGTTTTATGTCTATTAAACATGATAAAATCTCATTTCTACTATTTTGGTAACTTGGACACCTATATGATGGTTGATTGTTACTTGTCGATTTCTTTTACATATCTGCTTGTTATGTATAAACCCATGTTATAACTTGGAAAGTTAAACTTAATTAAATGAGAACCATTGTAGTAACTATGCCTCTTTTTGATTTTGAGAAACCTATCATTTTAATTTTTTTTATGATGATGGTTTTAAGTTAATTATTATATTATTTAAAGGGTTTTAATTAAAGTTATTAATTCCTCATAAAGTTTAAAGTTTATTACCCTTTTAAACATGATATTTAAAGGATAATTAAGCAATTATTTTATTAAAGGTGTTTTGAAGTAATTTAATACTTTTTAAATAATTGTTTAAAGTCATTATTTTATTAATGCAGTTTAAAGGTAAATTTAATAAAAGATGTTTTGAATAAGAACTTGTTTATTTAAAGGTGTTTTAAATAATTGCTTTGTTTATGAAAGGAACTTTATCGATTAAGGTTTATTAAAGGAGTTTCACTTTAAATAAGGAAATTTATGAAATTTGTTTACAGATTGAAAAGAGATTTACAAATTTGGAAAAAAGTTTTATAAATGATTTTGGATATTTATAAAGTTGTTTTATAAATAAACTTGGAAATTTATAAAGAGTTTTCATAAATGGATTTGGAATTTTAGTACAGGAGATTTCATAAATGAAAGAGATTTATTTAAAAAGAATTTATAGAAGAAGTTTATAAAAGAAATTGAGATTTGATTTCCTTAAATGGACCTTCTTAATTATGGTGGTATGGAACATTCGTTCCACACTTAATACCGAAGGAATAATGTTTAGGGTTATCCTTATCTCCCTTTCTTTTTAAATAACTTTTGTTTGATCCTTTAATATGATTTTGAAATAAGAAATCTTTCACAATGTTTTGTAAATGTACTTATTCCAGTGAGATAAGTATATAAATATTTTGATAAATAATTTGGAAAAAGAATTAAATAGATGAAAGATTTAGGCTTAGTGCTTGCTATGGAAATATTATATCTCTGGATTATTGTTTGATTATGTAATTGATAGATAAATAACCGATTATCTAACCTTGGCCAGTTTTGACTTAGGAAGTAAATA
The DNA here is from genome assembly GCA_030737815.1 of Allium fistulosum. Classification (NCBI taxonomy): domain Eukaryota; kingdom Viridiplantae; phylum Streptophyta; class Magnoliopsida; order Asparagales; family Amaryllidaceae; genus Allium; species Allium fistulosum. The sequence goes on from CM060908.1 coordinate 425,405,759, forward strand.
AGAGCTTCACGTGTTCTTATGGTTTGAGTTTCTTTGGGAGAACTCATTCGGATGAAATGTCTCCAGCTTTAAGGGATATATTAGAGATCCCCTTGGGACTCTAATGTAGTCCACTTACTTCTAAAAGAACCGAGATTTAGTCAACTGAAAATTATCGGTTGTTGGTTTGGAGAGACCGAGATCGGATATGTTATGCGAAAACTACTTTGAACCAACATGAGCGTTCGAATAGTAGACATCTTGATTATGATAGTTTTGAAGACGGAGTTCTTTGAAGTGCAAGGGCTACTTGCTACAATCCTAAGGGTGATTCCAAAATGAATGCAATGGAAATAGTGCCTTCGGTTTTGTTCAAACCTAAAGCGAACTGGTATGGACGAATACCAGCATTGCATTGCTGCCTGGAGGGCAATGTTAGCATTCCAAGTGAGATTTTCTTAGAGAAAAGGTAAAAGCATCGCCTAAACCCTCACAACCCGAGAAATGGCTAAAACAGGGTAGATGCGGCATGTCTATGTAGGTCGGCCCATTAGGGTGTGTCATCGCCTTTCTAGTCCATTAATTATGGATTTGGTTGTGCATGAGAGTTCTCAATTAAGGTTGTAAAGTAACCGGGGTGATGACATATTCGGAACTATCCAGTAAGGGATAGGTCGGTCATGTTTTGGTAGAAGGGCAAATGCGTTTGTAGCCCTCGGTACATTTTATCTTGAGATGTACTGTACGGAAGGTAGTCCTTTACCTTGCCAATGTTGGAATCCATTCTTCAATAAGCATCGTGTGGACTTAGTTGTATACCTTTCATACTGTAATTTAATTAATCTAACAATTTTGGCTATATTCAATATTTATTTTAAACCCTAGACACTATGATAATATCAGAAGATTTCCTATGAAATGTTTTGGTTATCGTAAGGTAAAAACTCGTCCATGTTTATGTGTCATATAGTCTTACGAGACACCTTTATTTTGAAAGGTTTTATAACATTAAAATCCATTTGGGGTGTGTTTCTCACGCTGGTTTACCAGGTTGATCTTGGCGTTATTTTTTAATGATGCTCGGTTCAGGCTATTATAACCGTCCAGGCTATTATATCTGTATTTATCAGCAATTGTAAGGATGGGCTATTATAACTGTCCAGTCGGATAATAGGTTAGTGTACTCTGATGTTGTGTATAATAAAGATAATTTCTTTTTGTAAAGTCTTGTGTATATCATATATTTCTCATCACGATGTGGGATTTTGTTCTGTCTTTTTCTTTCTTCACCCAAAATGACCTATCTTTTGGGCACTTAAATGATCGACACACGAATACCGAGGATGTATTAAGTATCGTCTTTTGGTGTAAGAGATTCAAATCGTTACAACGACGGACATCGTGACACATATCCACTAGTGGCTCGTCTATGCATAGCCTCAGTTACGGCCCTGCTTTACCCCTATAGCTGACAAACTGCTGGCCTATGTGACACAAAGGGCTATAGAGCACCTACGCTATAAGTCATCTAACCCAATAATATAAAGGTTCATAGATCTAGGGCACGACCCCAAGATTAGGCCTCCAGGGTGGATGCTGGCCTAATTTGATTCTCTGAAACGCCAATAACAGGAGTACACAATGATAGTGGCACATAGTGCTAATAAATATAAGGGCACCTATGATGCTCATACCTAAGAGCATTACCTCACGTAAGCGCAATCTCATAATATTATTCCCGTCATGTGAGCGTCATCTACTTAAATGAATAATTAAATAAATATCATAACAATGTCTTATACCACTGCATGTATTCAATCGTTTATTCACTACTTATAAACTATACTCTATCTCCGTAATATGCTATATAACGAGTCAAAAGAATATTCTGAGAAATATTACCGAAAGCCTCATACCAAACGGTATAATAACTCCGTTTATTCAGATTCTTTGATACATAAAATATAAAATATCACAAAATCATATAGAAGGATGTCATCGCCGTATCATATCAAAACACTACTAAAAAAATATCAACAATGAATTATTCATATCATCCAAAATTAATATAAAAGAAATAAGAAATTGGAAAAGCTAAATAAATTCACTTCAATTAAACATATAAGAACTATTCTTATTTAAACTTACTTGTCATTTATATGTGTGTGTGTATCACTTTTAAATACTTAAAACATTAGTTAGAAAATTATTCCTTATTTTCCCAGATTTATTAAACTTTCAAATGAATTTTAAAGTTAAATTATTTAAATTATCCTTTAATTAATTAATTTCTTTAAATAAATAAATAATATAGTGCTTTATAAATCCACAGTATAAGTTTTATAATCATGAATAAATATTTTAAGAACATTCGATAATTTAAAATAAGAATTTACCAAATCTTTATAATTCTTCACTTAAATAATAATATTATTAAACTATTTCATTTTATTATTAAACACCTTAAAATAGCTTATAAATCAAATATTACTCAAAACAATCATTTCATAATTTTCCATAATTAAATACTCTTTATAGATCAATTTTAGAATTATCTAAATCAATTTTCATTTATTCCAAAACCATTAAACACATTTACCAAAACATTAAATATATTCAAAAGTCATGAAACATAATTTTAAATCTATAAAATATTAATTAAAAACCATTTCTTGTTTTACTAAAACTTTATAAGATTTTAAATAATTAATAAACTCAAATATCGTAATTCTTTTTAATATATGATCATTTTTATTAATATTATTAAAACCAAATTTAATTGAGTATTTCTCCAAAATAAAATCACAATCTTATAATACATGATTTATATTAATTAGAAACATTTTATTATCAAACAATATAATTAACATAAACATGTATGTATGTGTGTGTGTATTTAATATCGTCGACCAGTTATAACCACTGGTTGACGAGTAGGGGTCGACCGGTAAGGGTCGACTGGTTGGTTATGAGGGGGTCATCGGTCTGGCACCGGGTGATGCGTTTTTTGTTCATGAATCCATCGATTTCATCGACCTCCTCCTCGTCATTTTCTTCACCAACTCAATGAATTTTACAATATTTACCTAAATAACAATTCAATTCCAACACATATGATATGAATTTGAAGATTTAAAACATAGATATGTGAGGTCATACAATTACTTGAAGCTTTCCTATTCATCATTTCCTCTCTATGCATGTAATAGCCCGCCTTTTTGATCCCTAGAAGTCGACACTAATACATCTGCGTATTCATATGCCAAACATCCAAGTGTCGAAAAGACGGATTATTGGGGTGAATGAAAGAAAAGACAGAACAAAATTTCACAAACGTGATGAGTAACATATAATATACCAATGATCTTTACAAAGAAACTAAACTTTAATATACATACTATCATTGGAGTTAAACTAACATATCATCAGCCTGGATAGTTATAACACGTTGTTCTTACGATTGCTGATAAATACAGACAAGAGCAAATAGTAGAAGAAAAAAGAAAATACGGGAGTACGTCCTGGAGGCGTCCAGCTCGTCTCCTACAGCTCCAAGTGTGTCTAGCTAAATCTAGAAAATGTGCTTGGGCTAACCCGAGCATTATAAGAAAAATAACGTCCGGATCAGTCTGGTAAACCAGCGTGAAACACACCTTAAATGGATTTTAATATATAAAACCTTTCAAAATAAAGGTATCTTGTAAAAGCACATCGCATATAAACACGGATAGGTTTTTACCTTAGGATAACCAAACCATTTGTAGGAAATCTTATGATATTATAATAATGTCTAGAATTTAAAATAAATATGGAATCATAGCCAAACTTGTTACATTAATTAAATTCCAGCATAATCGGTTTACAACTAAGTCCGATTATGGGTTGAGACCCACATAGCCATGCCGCATATCCCTTGTTTTAGTCGTTCCCGATTGTTGAGGCTAGAGGCTATGTTTTACCATTTTAGCAAATCCCACTTGGAATAGTAACACTTTCCACCAGGAAACAATGCAATTCAAGCATATAAACACTTGGTATGCCTGACTTGGGGTTACCGATTAGTGTGGGGTACTTCATGAAACAATCGGTGATCCACACGAGGACGACAATACTTTAGTGTGGTGTATACATGTGGGAAAGTTTATACGTAGGTATATGAGGTTACATTCAATTTTGGTCTGTCTGATAGAGGCAACTATAGAAATACACTACTAATAAAATGAACATATTGTACCATGAGTGATGGCATGACCTGCCGATGTAGTTTCGAAGTTGGAGCAGAGAGAGATTAAGACACCATTCTAGAATAAGTCATATACTGTCCCTAACACGAGGTGTTGCGATGTGACCTACAGGTCAACATCCCTCGGTGTTGACTCGGAGTTACGACTTATATGTAGCTATAGACATTTCTCTCTTGTTGCTAATGGCAGTCCAGCATGCGAATATCAGTTAAAGATATTCAAATAGCACTAGCATAAAGTATTGTTCGTATATGATTCTTATATGAGTTTTGGGTATGGAGATTCTTGGATATATATATATATATATAACATTGTTTTATGGTTGTATTTGTTGTACAATTCAAATTAGATCGTAATTCGGAGACTTTGACATCCTTGGTCCTGGAGTGTAGTATTACCCCTTCACCCATTTATCATGTTATTAGTAGCATAGCTTGTTGCGGTATGTATTATCTTAATAATAAAATCACTACTGTATTATCTTGACTTGTTGGTCTACGGAAGGGAAGGACGAGATATGATAAGTATTACTCTTATATCCATGCTCATGTTTATTAGATGTGTATATGTTACATGTATATACAATCTTAGAGATTTTCCCCTCGCCGGCCTTCTATTTGATCCTTGTTTTCTCTATTTTTCCTTTCTGAATAACTTTTGGTTACTCCTATGAGTAGGGTTGGAGTCAAGTATTTAGGAACATGTTAGTAGGATAGCAGGATCTTTGGGAGCATGGAGACTGCAATCTTTGAGTTCATGACCTTCGATTATTAGTTCATTGTTTTCTGCACTTTAGACATTATTTATATATGCTATATTTTATGTATCATACAATACTCGGTTTGTATTGAGACGGCGTATTTTTATTATATTCTTATATCGGTTTTATTCTCATCATGCCTTATATAGAATATCGGTCATATTTCATGTGCATATATATATATATAATGGTATAACATATATTATTATTCCATTATGAGATTATATTGATATATCGAATTAGATAGTTTTGTTAAAATTTACCCTGATGATCTGTTACTTATAGTGTTCACAATTATATGTGGTTGTTCAACATTGATTAAGAGTTATAAACGGCTTGTCATTACACTTGGTATCAGAGCTTAAGTTACCCGATTAGGTAATAAGTGGTCCGACAAATAGAGTATAGTATGTCCTCGGAGTACTTGAGTGTAGACATGGTTCCTTGAGTAGTGATATATGGACACTTGAGGAAGTAAAGCACATATAGAGGGCGAAGTCACTTAAGAGATAGAAACTCTGGGATTGATAGAATGCTGAGAGAACATATATGTATTTTGTTATACTTTTATTATATAATATATATGCACACATCCACTGCACTATCTCGAATTACCCTTAGTCGATGCTAGTAGTCTTCCATGACATGTAGCAATATAGAATCAAGGGGATGGGAGTTGAAGTGTAGCAATGAGAAACATCCAAGTTGGTGGATTAAGTGATGTAGTCGTTATACCAAGAGCTGGCACTGTAAAGTCAAGTAAGAAGCTTCTCGAGTCTTGATAGATACCCTGTTGAAGGGTGAAGTCTTTTGGTTATACTTAGGCTTGCCTGAGAACTTATAACCATATCCTTAGATACAAGGGCTTAGGAGGGATGTACAAAGGAGTTGAGGGTAGACACACCTTTCAATGAGGCTCGAATTGGTGGGACTTTATGGAAGAGGGGCCAGTGGTAGCGTCGAATTCCACGAGGGATCGACCAATCTTAGTGTGGTTTTCTCTAAAGAGAAGTTAATTAATATTGACTTTGGTTTGATTAGAGTTGCGATTGTTGTCGACTTTTCTTAGCGGTATTTTCATGTGGGAGGGAGACAGTAGGGAATGAGATGTCTTTAATGTTGGTGTTAGAGACTTTGAGTAAGCACCGATAGAGAATTATAAGTATATATATTAATTCATGTAGTGTTAGACTTGAGGTTGTGCATGCACAAGTAGGGAGGAGTTATTGCTTGTGCAAACAAGCCACTTAAGGCACAGGAATGTAGAAAGGTGGTTCAAGATATAGAATTGGTTGTTAATATCTTTACACATAGGACTAGGAGGCATTACTCCTACAAGGAAGAATTTGGGCTACACACCGCTTATGGGAATGTTAAGGGTATCTTTTCTCATGGAAGGGGTTTCGTTAATGATAGCTAAGGTGATTCCAATTTCTTTCTACCCATGAATTCTACTTTTTCTAGTTTTCTTAGGGAAAATCGAAGTTGCAAACACAGATAACTTAGGCATGTAACATTAGGTTCATGATTCACTTGCGATCGAGGTTCGGAAAATAGCCGAGTAGGATTCTCCACCTCAGTGAGAATCTAAACCAAAAGTACTAGCATAATTGAATGGGAGATGATGTGAATTTTGCTGTTAGGCTAAAGTACATTGACTAAGGGATAACCCAAATGACTGTAGTAGCATTCTGAGAAGTGTTAGGTTATGAAACTCGTGTAATGGAGATGCGACATTTATTTTTGACACAAACCCATGAGAGTGTGTCAAAGCAGGTTGATCGTTCGTTTCTAGACCATTTTGGTTTCTTACCTAGAGTTGAGTTAACAATAGGGTGCTACCGTTTACTGTTGGTGCATGAGTGCCAAGACCGAGTGGATTCAGTCCATGAAGGGTAACTTGGAATTAATTTCCAAGTAAGATTTGTTAGTTACCCGATAAGGAGTAACAAGCTAACAAGTGACTCTTGATTTATATATAGTCACCTTTATATCATGCAGTTTTGCTTTAAGTTGTCAAACTATAGGTTACAGAACTATTTTGGTTATGCCTAGAAAATATCTTATTGTAGCAGACAGGACTCTGACTTTAGTGTTGCATGGTTCTCAGGAACTGATATATAACTAGGAGTTAGTGTTCTACCTTCACGTTGCTACCCATACGATAAGAGGAATCGAAGGTAGTTCTCTTTAATTAGGATTTGTTGACAATTAAAATTAGTTAAGCTTAGGGGTAGTTCTAAAGAGGACTTCTTAAATTGTTTTGTGTTATTTGGATAATCTTCTAAGTGGCAATCTATTGCTTGATCAAACGAGAGTTATGGTACATTAGTAAATTCTCCATGTTATTATTTGCAATCGTTGTGAATTCAAAACTGATCAAGCCTTATATGTTTGTTGTAAGTGAGTTAACAAGTTATGATTTGTTAAACTTTCTTCTTAAGGGGTTTGAGTCATAAGGATGAGGGAGTTGGCATAGGGGTTGTTGGTTTTGTATGATAGTTGTAAGAATTAGCAATATAAAGTATCGAGTCAACTTACCTTTTCGGTAATGGGTATGCTTTGTTTGGCATGTATCTCACTTGGAAGGAGCTGCATGACTTAGGCTTTGTTGTTAGGTTGAATGGACTAGTTAATGATGAAACAAAGTATTTTGTTGTTATGGCCAGATCATTGGTTGTTGTTTTTTAGTTGTGGCTTGTTTATTGATTGTTGTTTTGATCTTATAACTCGGTTGTTAACTGTTTAAGTAATGGTTTTTGTTGTTCCTTATTACTTGGTTATTTGTTTGATTATTGTTTAGTTGTTTTCTTAGATGTGGCTTACTTCTTTGTTATTGTTTTCTCACAGATTAAGGTTGCTTAGTTGATGTTTATTTGAAATGTATATAGATTAATAAGTCAATGATGGAGAACATAACATAAATGGTTTGTTTGATGGAAGCTAAAAACATGTATTTGAAAAAGTTGCAAGCATTACATTGATATGTAATTTGAAATTGTTTATAATAAATCATATAGATGACATAGCAATAGATTAAGACCACTTAGTAATTATAAAAATAAATTGAAATCCATTTTGAAAGTTAGTGAACAAGGAAATTGCTTTTAAATGAAATAGACTTGCCTTGAAATGACTTGGGATAAAAATGAATTTTAAATATGTACTTACTAAGTGGGAAATTTTTGAAATATTGTAAATTTATTCATTTAGGCAAGAATGATTTAATTGCAAAAGAATAAGATTTTAAAGAAGCTCTAAAAGAGGCTTGACTTTTTAGGTAATATGTATAAGGTGGTATATTCAAAAATGAGAGTTGGTTGAATGTATAAGAAAGGAATTATGCTATTTGATTTTAATGTGTGTATAAAGGAATTATGAAAAATTTTATGTGTGTGTTGGACTATTTTGTAAATAGAAATGAAGAAAAATACACTTTTGATACATATATGAAGTTTAAAGTGTTTATAAATATATATTGATGATATATTTGTTTAATGCATACTAAAAGGCTTAATTTAATAAACTGAGAGGAAATTTTAAAAAGCATGTTATTGCATGTATATGTATATGATTATGATTGTGTATGCTTTTATGTTTCTAGTTGTACGGAAATGGGTTCATATGAGCATGTAGATGTATGTACATGTTATACATTGTTTGCCTTTATGAAAGTAAATTGTTAAACTAACTTAGAGTAAAAATGTTCTTATGAAGTAGCTTTATTGACATGTGTTATATGTCAAAATTCTAATTGGATGTTAGTATGAACTTGTATGTTTGTAAGGAGAATATGAGACATACTTACAATACCACATTTTGAGCAAAATCTAGGTACATGAAAGTAATGGTGTGGCTACATGGAAGCTTGCTTGCTTTAAATAACATCTAAATTGTAAGTTGTCTACTGATAAGTTGCATAAAGAGGTACGCATGATAGAAATGGTATATGTTATGATGTGTATTGGACATATGTTGTTGGATATGATATATATCATTGGCTATGCTATGTATTACAAATTGAGGAGTGTGGGAAAGCACACCATACAAAGGAGACGATGTCGAATTTTTCATGACTAAAAGTTGATAAGTTAGGAATTAAAGTATTTATAGCTTAGCATGGTAGTATATGACTTGCCTTATACATGTACTAGTGATTGATTGCTTGGTTTTTTACGAGCATGCATGGTATAGTAGCATAGGACTAGTTGTTTATTGTTATGTTAGTTGCTTGAATGCTAGTATTGATAGATGTTATTATTAGGTTAGGTTTGTGAGTGTAACGCTAGTTGGGTTATGTTGCTTTGCTCTATGGGATTTTGGGATGACATTCTTAAGTAGGGGAGAATTTAACAACCTGTATTTGTAAACGCCTAAATATTTTATAATTAATACAAATATCAATTAATTTAAATCAAACGTCTAAAAAGCTAACTAGCAGTTCATGTTTTTGGAAACAAAAAACAATACTAATTATGGAGTTGGAGGATTTCTAAAATCGACAATCTGATAGCCAATACGACTTTGAAATGCGTGAAAATAGAATCATGAAATTTTGTAATGAATGGCGTTATATTATATACCACCGTGAAGAGAGAAATGATATGAACAACGGCATCGAAGGATCATTGCAATCCGACGCTCCTATAAATCATATGAGCTTAAAACATATTTGACAGTTATTAAACAATTTAAATATAATATCTAAAATCTAAATCTGTTCACTTTCCTCCTTTTAAAGAGCACAAGTCACTATCTATAAGAAAAAAAAGAGTGTTGAAACCTCCCTCTTTACCTCCAACCTCGTCGACCTCCTCTTTTATCTAAGTCGAAGACTATCAAGGAGGAAATAATGGGTCGGCAATAGAGTAGGAGTCAAAGATAGTGGTTTAGAGTGAGATTGGGCATGGAGAAGTTCAGGTTTAGAGTGGTTGGAGGTAGCTCTAGCTGAGTTAGGCAAAGCCGGTGACAGCATTGAACTCCTAGGGCGGCGACAAGTGGAAGGACGTAGGCTGAGGGTCAGTGGCAGTCTCTGGCAAGTCATGATGTTGAACTAGTTGCAGTTAGGGGTGGCCAAATATGATAACGTAGGTACCATCAGGGCATCTCATGGATGGGGACGTTCTGGTGGTGGTCGATGATGGTCTAGAGGCGTGGTGGCAACAACAATCAAAGGAAGGTTCAGTAATGTAAACTAGAGTAGGAAAGGAGTTTAGGGAAGAAGTATTATAAGGTGATTAATTATTTTAATTAATGATTAATTAGTTAGCTAATTAATATATATAAGTTATATCCTTATAAAATTCATATATTTTGGATACGAGGTCCAACTGAGTCATGGTTTTTGACCTTGCAGTCATATCAATATATTCTATGTTTTGGCATAGTTTTGGGAAACGTTTGGATTATTGAAATATAGTGATAAGGTAAATGAGAATAATTATTTTTATTTTACATACTTGTATAAATCTCTATATTCACCTATATTATATTATAGGACCGTAATGATACAAAATGATATATGTAGCACACATGCATGCACGCACACATACACATATGGGTTTGATATGGATCAATTTAACATATGCTAGTTATTTTGGATTCTAGGTAAATGTCAAATACGTGATTTGGAACTATGTGCTTATTCCATTATTAACGATCATTGAAAATGACTATATGTGTGAATTATTGTTGATATTGAAATGATGGATTTGTTACTTTGGTTCTTGGTAACCTATATATATGTATATGTGCATGATACATGTGTATAGGTTCTATATAGTGTGGTTGGTTATTATATACACACAGACACATATACAATTTATGTTATTTATATATATTTATTGGTATGTGGTTTAAGTGTTTATGTATCGGTTTAGTAGCCTGACTTAGGGCTATCGAAAGGTGCATGAAGAATATATATATATATATTCCACTTTCAAAAAACATATTTATTGATATGCAGTTTAACCATTCATATATAGTTTTGATATGCTCGACTTGGGGCTAACATAAGGGGCACATAATATATTATATATGTCTATTAATATGCGATCAGCGTTTATATATAGTTTCTGTATGCTTGAATTAGGGCTAACGAAGGTGCATGGGAAATATTATATATTTATTATTATGTGGTTTAAGTCATATATATACAATTTCAATATGCCCGACTCAGGGCTACCGGTTGGTGCATGGAATATATTATATAAATATTTAGATAAGCGGTTTTAGTTATTTATATATGTGGTTATAGATAGATAATTTAGGCGGTTTATATATATAGTTTTGGTATGCCTGATGAGGCTACTTATTAGTGTGAGGCACTTCAAGAAATGAGTTGATAATACAAACGAGAACGACAATACTTCGGTGCTGTGTATATGTGGGAAAGCATGTACACAAATATGGGTGGTTTCATTAGATTCTGGTTTGTCTGGTAGAGGAAATCAAAGAAATACGATGCTAGTAAAATCAACCCATTGTACCATGAGTGATGGCATGATTTGTGGACGCGGTTCTGCGGTAGGGACGAAGAGAGATTGAGAAGCCATTATACAGTAGGTCATATACCGTCCATAGCAGTAGGTGTTGCAATAGGACCTACAAGTCAAGATCCTTGGCTGTTAACTTAAAGTCACATGTTATATGTGGCTCCAGATATGACCCTCTTCGCAGCTAATGGAAATTCAGCCCATGGATATTAATTATTAATTAAACAACACTAGCATAAGGAATTAATTGTATACGATTCTTTTGGGAGGTTTTGGTCATGGAGAAGATGCTTGATATATAGCATTGTTATATGGTTTATTTGCTTTACATTTTGGATTATACCGAGATTGGGAGACCTATGATACCCTTGATCCTGGAGCATAGTATTACCCCTGCACTCATTTATTATGTTATCAACATCATAGCTTATTATAATATGTACCGTTTTGATAATCATAATTATTTAGTATCTTGACTTATTGGTGTATGGAAAGAGAAGGATAAAGTTTGACTGGGATTACTTGTAGATCCTTGCTCATGTTTATTATGTTTATAGGTTACATTTATATACAGTACTTAGAGATAGTCACCTCACCAGACTTCTGTCTAACCCTCAATTTCTCCAATTTTCTTTTTAAAACCGCTTTTGGTTACTCTCACGAGTAGTCTTAGAGTCGTGTATTTGGGGACATCTTAGCAGGATAGTTGGATCTTTAAGAGCATGGAAACCTTGATCTTTAGGTTGCGATCTTCAATTATCAATTTATTATTTTATGCCCTTTAGACATTGTTTATATATTAGGCTATGTATTGTATTTGATGTATCATCCAGTGGTTAGTTTGTATTGAGACGATGTATTCTGATTATATTGTTATATCATTTTTATTCTCATATTATGGCTTATATAGAATGATTCTCATATTTTATATCTGTATGTATATATTGGTATAATGTATATTATTATATTTCGTTATGAGATTATATCAATGTATCAGGTTAGATAGTTTTGTTTAAATTTACCCCAATGGTCTGTACTTACGGTGTTCAGAATCATATGTGGTTATTTAGCATTGATTCATGGTCTCGTACATGGTGGGTTGTTACATTCATCGTCTTTATTACCCTTAAAAGTTGTCTCTGAACTTTGTCATAAATTGGTATAGCAAAGTCAGGGTATTCTCCTCTAAATCCTTCTCATACTGCATGTTGGCTGCCTCAAGCTCCTTCCTAACAACATCGTGGCCCTACTTAGCCGCCTTGACCTCTTATGCCAAAATGGAAGCCTTTACCTCTAGTGCAAACTCTTTTTTTTAGCAGAAGTAAGGTATCCTTGATCTGACTCACTTCCCCCTACAAGCGTGGAGTGAGAGGCCTCAACTAGAGCTAACTTAGATTTCATAGAGGCTAGCTCACCCTTAATGCGACCAAAATGTTTTTTCACCTCGATTATTTATGCAGGCCTTTTTAACAAGAAACAAGTTAAATATGAAACACTGGTATCAAAAGGTATTAAGAAAATTCTACACGGTAACACTTACTTAAATATAACCCTTGGGAAAATTTTAATCATCGGTGTAGAAAGTAGGGCAAAATGTGTGTAGGCCCAGAGTAGGCTGGAAATAGTTGAAAATAATTAAGCAGCCAAGTTTCTCGGCAAGTTCTGCACCATGTGTCCTTGTAGGAATAATCATCATAAAAATTGAAGGAGTAGGGTGGTGTTGAGAAAATGACGACACTATCTGGGGTCGCGTACAAGGAAGGGGAACCCTAGGGAAGGGATCCTTAAGCAGTGCTGAGTTTTTCCTTTTCACAATAGCATCATCTTTTGTGCTTCCTCTTTAGATCTTGAGTGGAGCTCTGAGATGTTTTCTCCAGATGAGTGTTTGAACCTACGCCCGAGGCAAAGGCAATGAAAAGTTTGCCTTTGGGTTGAGAATTCATATCACCTGCAAAGTTTAAATAAAAGAGCGGATAAACAGCAATAAACTAACACAAAGAGATGGGAAAATACTTCATAAGACAGTATAAATAAACAAGAAAAATAATATAATAATGAATCATATACCTTGCTTAAATGATGCAGGGGCAAAGCAACTATCCTCTCCCTCAGAACTATAGCCAAAGACATAAGTGACTATGGGCAACAAAAATTGTGAGACCCTTGGAGGAATTGATACTTGTGCCATAATGTTTCAGTAAAAATATTTGAGCATATGCAAATTTTAACAATCAATGTGCATACAAGTGCCATTTGCTATCCCAAAAATTCCCTATCCTCTGATGAAAGTAGGAAGAAAAGCTAAAGTAAAGTAAAAGAGATGAAATTATTGTAGAATATTTTGTGTTTCAAAATGAAAAAAGTTAAAATAGAGAGAGGTGTTTAAAAATGAAAAGAAGTCAAAATAGAGAAGGAAGATATATGGTTTCCTGACAGGAAGGCAGGAACCGATCGTGGTTAGAACATAGAAATACAGGTTGGACCAACGATGAGTTTTGCAAAGAGATGTGCAGAGAAAAGATTTGCTATCTTGAACATGGTAGAGTCATTCACAACAAAATAAGAATTTTCTTGTAGTGGGTAAAGAAAGCAAAGTTCACAAAGGGTAGGGTGTGTCCAGATGCTCAACATACAAGATGTATGAGCATATCAGTCGATAATAAGAAACTGAAGATAATTGGATAGGTGTTGTTCCCGATTCATCAATCCACCCCGTAACTATAGGACTCGAGGGCAGATAGATGCCACACATGCTCCGAAGTGGGGGTAGTATAGTTATGATCTAATCTGGAAGGAAATCCACAGCTATACCCAACAATCCTAAATTTATTTAGCATATCCAAGATTCGATCATTGGAGCAAAGGATAGAGATGGTGTATATATATGGGAAGTACATAGCCTACCCAAAGTACTAGGGGCGATGTCGGAAGACTTGACTAATTCAACAAAAATAGTATAAAAATGGTAAGATTAGAGTGTGAAAGTTCTCTTAAAGGTCATGACTATCATTCTAGCTCTTATTAAAATAAAGTTATTTATTAATATGTACATGTTATTACTTGAAAATATTTTGATTTTTGTGCAGGGTACATTAATAAGTAAGTAGAATAGATAAATAGATATTCAAGCATTTGATTGAGCACATGGTGGGCATTATAAAAAAAAGGAAAAGAAAGGAAAGTAAAAGGAAAAATTCTTAACCAATGGGAAAAAATAGAAGAGAAGAAAACAAGATAGGTAAATCATCAACAAGCATACTTATAGATTTGAAAATAGGTTTGATGAAGATGATCATAGAAAATAAAGCAAGAAGCTAGAATCTCTTTGGAAAATATGAGTAGCAAGAACTAAGAGTGTGAAAAAAATGAAAGAGGAAGGCGAGCTTATATAAAGAAAGGGAATAAATCTCGACCATAGTAATATAATTGTACACAAATCATAGTTGTGGAAACCGCTATACACTCTCGTTACCCAATATAACCTATATGGTGTGTTGTAGGGGTACTTGACTAATGTAGAGTGATAATCAAGTGGTAGAGTAATCAAAATCTAATGGATAACCTATAGTATATCTCACAGCGCAAGATAAAATATAATAATCAACACAGATATAAAACAGGCGAGACATTATATAACTAATATAAACCACAAAATTAAAGTAAAGTAGGTTCATCATAATTATAAACACGGAATAGAGTTTATACATCAATGATAAACTCAAATAAACTATCTCTAGATAAATGTATAGCACCGATAAGAGCTCAACAGTGCTGCACAACGGAATAAGCGAATAAACTCAGATAATAGAATATATTACAGTGTTAGGCCTCCTGCTCGTCTTCTGAACAGCTCCATGGGCTAAATCCTGATTTGATATCTAGTCTACTCATTTAAGAGTACCCGAGATAATAAGAGGAAAAGCATAAAACTATGAGTCATACAACAGTCTATTGTGAGCGATAAATAATCTCAAGATACTATAAAAGCTAATATATTATAAGGAACACTAGGCATGGGAAGTCATATCCGTCCTATCCTTGCATCCAACAAGTTAGCACATAAAATACTATATGTTATACTATCGCCATATGAGGGTACTATTCTAAGCACACTCTAGGTATCGAGGAATTTATCCCACAAATACATACATTACAAAATATCCATCTTAATCACACAGCAGTCAATGCAACACAACAATCATAGCACGCATAACAATCAATGCAACAAGTGATCCAAGTGACCATCTTATGGTCTCACACCACTACCTTCCAAGTAGACGACATCCCATGTCGCAATCAGATTCGGTGTTCAATCACATACCTATGCAATAGGTATCGCCCTCACTTGGCCATGCTAGACCGTCCCATGGACCAAGGTACACACCCTTGCCCCCACAAAACACACGTCATATTTGAAGTCAATAAACAATCTCATAAGCACACTACTCTATAGTAGAACACTGCCAGCATACCATTCTTTCACTTCACTTTGTCGGACATGCCTCCTCGAATTACCCTAGTCTCATACATACACTGGAAGTACTCAATCAAACGCCCTACATTGTCAATTTGTCAAAACCCAGACCGTTACGCTTAGTCCTAGAGTCACCTCTATATTTTGCCCAAAGTCAACCTCTAGAAAGCCCGAATCAACCATTGAGTTCCCTAGGCCAAGCCCAAAGTGGCTCCATGGAATTCACTTTACCATCGTGTCAAACTTCTAAACATCATAACTCGATGTCTTCCATATCAATCACCCAGCGACCAATAGTGGAGCTTCCTCATGCCACCATGACCATATCAGATCAGACGTACCTTAATTGGTGTACATCAATTATGGGTCAGTAATGACCCATACCACCGACCCACACTAAAGTTCAAACCCATTAGCCTTGAAGTCTAAGTTTCTAGGCCCCGAAGCAACCTCCATCTCTTCGTGAGCCTAAGCCTCAAGAGTTCATGTCAAAAATTGAGGTCCTACATGGGTGGGTACTGACCCTTGCTCATGGGTCGGATCCGATCAATACTCAAGTCATAACTTAGCGATTTTGGCTAAGTCCCTTCACTCACCAGGCATGTCATGCCTTCCTTAGCCAACCTTGGAGTTTCCCATCCAAAATCTCGAAGTTCCATGCGCCAAGGCTATAACATCCTTTAAATTAACAGGAAATAAATTGAGTGAAATTAATAAATTAATAATAAGACTGAAATGGAAATTTTACAAATTTCATAATTTGACTATGAAACTTGCACCGTTGTGTTTGTGGTGCTGAGCAATTTTCATATATAAAGCTTGGCGATCGGAGTTCAAACGGAGAAGTTATTAACGTTTGAAGATCTCGGATCGAAAATAATTAAAATTTGAATTAAGGAAATTTAAATCAAAAAATTAATACTAAAGTAATTTAAAGTAAATGTAAGCTTAAGCATTAATAATAGTTATCGTTAGATATATAAAGTAAAAAAATTAATGAATCACAGGTAGCAGATTTGCGACCAGGAATAGCCACTGGTTGACTGCCTATATTAGGTCGGTCGGTTGGTCTTGTTGTGTCGGTTAGGGTTTCCCTAGGCCCTAAACGATTGGGTTTTGAAATAAATAAAATATTCTTGATCGGACAGTTAAAACACATTCAAACACCTATAAATAAGAAGCTAGCTTCCTCATTCCTTTCACACAAATCTAAAAGCTAGTAACCCGACTCTGTCAATTTTCTTCCTCAACCCAAAATTTTTTCAACTCAAAATCAATAATATAAGCTCACATCTTTAAGGATTAGGAGAAGAGTTTAGAGCAACAACTCAAGGGAAAGAAGATAATTTGGAGGAAGGAATAAAGCTAGCACTCGGGGCAAATTCAAGGAGGTTCTTGCTAATCATCTATGAGTGGAAATTTCACTTTTTCCATAATAGTAGTTTGTGTAATTTATTTTGGATTTGTATTTTTCCTTATGGAATTTTGTATATGAAAATCATTAACCTAAAACCCCAAAATCTCCCCATAATTTGTAAGCTTTGAATTGTTTGGAATCTTGTTTATTTTATTTTAATATAATAGGATTTGATTATCGGTGTTTATGATATAAACATTTTGTGTTCTATCTTGATTTCACTTTATTGTTGTAATGACAAGGAATAATAGTAAGTAATTAGAAATAGGTATGCAAAGTAGGGAAAAAGAGGTCTTCTCCTCTTATCTATATTTTGCACCACCTAATTCAACAACCAAATTAAGTATAACTTCCTTGTCATTTCAACGCCATATATTCATATTAGTAGATGGAATCTAAAGGGTTTGTATTATGAATTTTCTCTTGGAAAAAGAGGCATGGTGCTATTGTATTAACATAAAATAAATTATATGCTTGGATTGCATCTTTATACACACACACATACACAAAAGTCCGATTGTGTAGTTAAATTATTGTTGATATTGGATTTGATATGATTGTGCAATTGATTTGGGACTTGTATGAGAATTGTAGTTATTAATATGAAAACAGCATAATTCCCCAAATAGATAACGGACAGAAATAATTATTTAATACTAGGCATAAATTAATTAGGTGTAACTTAATATTAGGATATATATATATATATTCCTTTAAACTTCAAAATCTAAAATTACAAACCTATAATGCATAGAATAATTAAGAATTTAAATGGGAATTAATAATTAATAATCAACAATCAATCTAATGAAAATGAGTTAATGATAATTATGGAAATTAATTCATAAATAACAACGGAATAAGGAGTACCCTTACAAGGCCTTAAATGTGTAAATATGGGTGAGGTATATATAAACTACAAATATGTTAGCATAGATTGTGTTGAATGTTTGAGAGCGGAAATTATGACTAAGTTATAGGGATGCGAGGTCAGTTGAAAGCACACAGAAGTCTGCCCGGCTAATCTGGTAACTAGCAGTGTGATTTTGGAACTGATGTGAGACATCACCAATAATAAGTACCCCATGGTAGACGTAAGTTTAATCCCAATTTGTAAGGTTAGTCTGCCCATATAATCTAGCTACTAGCACATATAAAATGTCGGACTAATGTGAGACGTCCGGTTGGGTTATAGCTTATAAGAATGGGATAATCCTAGGAAGAGCCTGCTTCAGGATGAGGTATTAAATGGTTATGTTAGAGTCCGCCTCTTCCCATTAATAAGTATTAAATGGTCGGGATTATCGTCTAGGGGCATTAGTGAGAGCCTCTTAGGAGAGGTCCACTTCAGGATTGAGGTCTTAAATGGCTGGATGGTCAGCCTCTTCTGGCCTAGACGAGATTTTCTACTATGACAATTAGTAAGTATTCATAGCGGTGCACATCTTTAGGTATTAAATGGTCGAAGGGGTCTACCTATTCCTAATAAAGAGGTCAGTAAGAAACCCAGGTACTTTCTCTCTCATCGTTAGGATATGATTGGATAGGAGATGGGTTGTTAGAACTCAACATACTCCATAGCTAAGCTATACTCGCTTTTATAATCATGAAGATAGATTTTTAGGGTTATAGTTGAATATATGCATGGAAATGCATAATAAATACGTAAGGCATACTACTTATCTGAAGGTTTACTGCCTATATACTGTTATTGTAAACTTGAGATTTTCATTCACCAGAATAGTTGTTCTGAATCCCTCCTTATTACAACCTACAGGTTAGGTATAGTGATGTGTATGGAGAAGATGGAGGGGGCTCGACGTGGAGTTATCTTATCTAGTTATCTAATTATGCTATTTTGACATACCAAGATTTATTTCAGACTAGTTTTATGATGGTTATGACACTATACTCTTATGACTTGATTTTATGAGATGGGTACTTGGTTTTAGTATTATATGTTATTCCTTCCACTACGAGATTCTGAAAGTATAGATAGATATCTCTGCATGCTAATAAATTTTAATCAATTATACCAACCAACAGCCAGCTCCGGAATGGACCTAAGGTTCGATAGGCTTTTATTGGGTTGAAAATTAGGCATGTTTCAAAGAGTGTTGTCGTAAAGGCCCGTAGTCTTCAAGTCTACGTCCTCCTACCAACCCATCCTTCCAAGAGCCATAACTTTACAATATTTGATCCAATTCTAATGCGATGCATTCTATAGCATCGCCTTATCATCCCCTGTTGGAACCGAGCCAGTCGGAAGCAGGACAAATTGGTGAATTTCAAATTTTTTTCCATTTTGATCTTAGTTGAGCCTATGAAGCCTAAATTGATTTTAGATCTAATCTAAAATTCTGAATAAAATCTTCATTTTATTTCATTTGTTTAAAGTTATTTTAATTTTAAGTTGTATATATGTTAAATGGGCACATCAAATGCATTCATGTGTGAAAGTGCAAGTGCAATATATGAGAAATGTACATAGCTAATACAAATATTGTTAGATGCTAAGACTTACACCACAACCAACACATTTCCCCTTCATATATGTCTTTGTCATCCAAAATAGAACTCTTTTAAATAAGATTTATTTAGTGTGTATATATACACATACATACACACACACAAATATGTGTAGTTGTTACATTAGAATAAACTTTGTTTGTATAATATTTTTCATAGTTAAAGTAGATAATTTAAAGTTAGTTTTGCTTAATTGATAGTTTAAGACAAAATTACAATATTTTACATAAAAGTCTATTTTATAAATCTTGAGTCAAATACACTCATACATGCATACACACACATATGGATGTATGTATGTATGTATATGTATATCAATATGTATATGTATATATTCATATACATATATATGTATATATTCATATACATATATATGTATATACACAAATTTAAATCAATGTTTTGACACAAAAAACATAAAAATTATATTCAACTAGTTTGGAAATTAACATTCTTTCAAACAATAAAATTAATCTATCTTAGTTCAATTGTTAACTAAAAACGAAAATCAAAAGTTTTAAGGTTTTTTATTTGAAAATAACTTATGAATTTTAAATTCATTTAATTTTCTTTATGTAAAAAATAACCAAATTTGTTTCAAAACAAATTTTAGTAAATACATCTGATTCTCAGTTTTATAATATGAAACTTAATCTATTAATAAAATTATTTCAAGAATTTATTCAAACAGAAATTTCTGAAACAAAAATGAATTAGACGACTTAGGCAGTAAAATTGTGAAAATGAGATTCAGATCTAAATTAAATACATAATATGAACAGATAAACAAAAGTAGTAGTGAATCCAAAAATATTATCATTGATAACATATTAATAATAGATAAAAAAACAAGGAGATGTTAAAACATATCAACATGATGAGAATACAACTGATTCAAGGGAAGAAATTAGATATCCAAATCATAATCCAAAGTTTAAACAGGTGAAAGAGATAGAAGAGATGGAGGATTAAAAGCACGTAGATACGATGAATTTAATATATAAATAAAATAGAAGATTACCTTTGAGATGTAGCCAAGAGCAACACCTTAAATGATGAAATGATTTCTAGATTCAATGAATCAATCGGTAGATCTTGCAACAATTGAGAGATAACCACCTTTTTTGTTTGATTTTTATTTTAGAGTTTTGGAACCCTAGCCACCATGGATTTTTGGCCCTGCATAAAGGTAGATAGAAGAGCAAATGACAGAGGCAAATGAAAATAAATGAGGAAATTAAGATACCATTAAACATATGATAACTCACCTTCCTTTGATTAATATTTGCCTTTTTATCTAAAAACAAAAGGTTCATCCCATCTCATAAAGCATAGTCAGCCATTACATGGGTTGTTTGGTCTCCAAACAATTCCAAAATCCAATTAGTATTAATCACATTTGAATCCAATTTAAATTCTCTATCGATATCGTATAACGATACATGTGTTTATAACTTTTATAAATGCACTTTATTAAATACAAATGGTATTTAATCAAATCAAATAAAATTTTAATAATTAACATTTCAAAAATATTAATTAATTTAATTTAATTAAAGCCCTTTCAGTATTTGTTCTATTTAAATTCAAATTAAATATTATACTAACATCGTATATCGATACGTGCGTTTATAACCTTTATATACGCACCGTTTAAATACTAATGGTATTTAAACAAATCAAATAGAATTTTGTAGCTAATATTCATAAATATTAATTAATTTTCAATGATTAAAAATTAATTAAATCATGTGGTTCATTTGGATTATTCATCATTTCGGTTGTGTAACTCAAAGGTGTAAATTCAGTCAGCGGTTAATATTGAATAATTCATATATTAACATTCATAAGTCATCTTAGCTAGTGGTGCGACATTTTTGTCGAATTTATAGCTTACACATCTTTTGGTAAAATCTAATTTTACTTATTATAAGCGGTTCCTAGTGGAAACGATCATTCACACCACTTCTCTTCGTTAAAACTATATCACATTAAGATATATGAAATTTGGTTTTGCTCGAAATTTCAACATCATCCACATTCAACTTTGTAAGTCCAAAAAATAAATCCTTTGTCCCATAATAACATTCATTATTAACCATACTACTCTGGCTAGAGATTTTTCCTTTGAGTTGACTACAATTGACCGTGATACTAACCACATGTAATCAAGGAGACGAATTCCCTATTGAATAGTGTTTTACTTCCAATACTTCAACTCATACCCAACTATAGTCATTTAATGGATGCCATGCCACGATTTAACTATAATAAAAGTGGAATGTTTACATTAAAGTTCAAGGTATTCTCAAGTCTAGAGAATTGTACAACATCATCACTTCAATATTCTATGTTTGACCTTATTTATATTAACCAACAGAAAACTATTTAGTGGGTCATTATATAGTTATCCAATAACTATCAGTATGTAACCCCTTGGTGCCCCCAGCAGCCATGATTAATACATTGCTCAACATTTAGAGAGTGTTACATACTCTAGTCTCAATGGATGTATTGATATCCAATCTCGATAGGAATATATAAAACGATATGTTTATTGTATATTGTGACAAACTTCTCATTATTACAACACATTTTAATTACTATCACAAAACATACAATTTATGGATTTTCTATTAAATTAAATTATTAATTAATATAACACATTATATTAAGTATATAATAGAAATAAAAATGCATTTTATTTCGAACGAGATTTTATTAAAGAGTTAATAATTTACAATAAATTATAGAATTTCCCCAAGGGCACACCCTTAACTCTATCAATCTCCTATCTATACTTGGGGTCAATTATTGAATCTCGTTCCCATCTCTTTGATCAGCTTGATGAGAACGGACAGAGCTAATCCCTTCGTGAATGGATCTGATATGTTGTCCTTTGTATCTATCCTTTGTATCATGACCTCTTTCTTCTTAACAAATTATCTAATTATGTGGAACTTACGAAGAAAATGTCATGATTTTTTGTGTGCTCCAGTCTCTTTTGCAATCTGCATCGCTGCATTGTAATCACAAAACAATGCCATTGGATTCTCCATGTCGGGAATCACTCCTAGCTCGCTTAAAAAACTTGTGCCTCCATATCGCTTGTTTAGCTTCTTCATTGAGGGCGATGTATTCGAACTCCATTGTGGAATCGGCTACTGTTTCATGTTTGATATTTTCCAACCGACGACCTTATCATTTATAGTAAAGACAGCTTGACACCGACTTACTATCGTCGATATCACTCTGAAATCTAGAGTCTGTATACCCCATTCACAAAGAGTTCTCCATTCCCATATATAATGAATAATTCCTTAGTATTTCACAAATACTTTAGTATAAATTTTACAGTCGTTCAATGTTTCACTCCGGGATTAGACTGTTATTAGCTCACGCATCCTAATGTGTATGCTGCATTTGGTCTAGCAAATAACATGAAGTATATTATGGAACTGATTGTTGGTGCATATTGTATCCACTTCGTATGCTCTTTCTCCTCATCAGTTAGAGGAGCATCCTTCTCTTAATTTAACCTCCTTAATATGTCAAGTAACCAGCCTTAACCAATTATTCTTTGCCTGGATCTTTCCCTGTCGATCTTTTACCTGCATATTTGGTGTGGTCCGAACAAATCGGGAACATTTGGTGAATCCTGAATCAGATTACCAGAAATTATAACTATTATGCAAATTCTCCCTGTTTGAGGATCTCTTGCTCCAGCCCTCGACCGAAGAGAGAGACCCATACTAAATCGAGATGCAAATCCACCTCATGGCCCCATCCAAGGGGCAAAGCTGCAGCCTGCTGAATCAACCTGGATTTCAGACGGTTCCAGATTGCATCGGAACATTTCCACGGTTGGAGTTCTCCATACCGAACCTTTTAATTATGGTATCTATGTACATGGATTGGGACAATCCCAGCCTCCTTTTGGATCTATCTCTATAAACCTTTATACCTAGTATATAGGCTACTTCTCTCATATCCTTCATGAAGAAATTATTGAAAAGTCAAGCTTTCGCTGATTGCAGCAACGAATTGTCATTGCCAATCAATATTAGATCATCGACTTATAAAATTAAGAACATAATAACACTTCCTTGTTCCTTTCGGTATACGCTTGCTTCCTCTATGTTTTAATAAAAATTAAACTATTTGATTACTTTATCAAAACACTTATTATAACTCCTTAAAGCTTGTTTAAGTACATAAATGGACTTCTAACAACTTGCAGACCATACCCTCACTTCCACTGACCTTAAAAATCTCAGGCTATGATATATAAATGGTCTCTTCTAAATCACCATTTAGGAATGCCGTTTTCACGTCCATATTTCATAGTCGTGGAACGCCGCAATAGTTAGTATTATCTGAATAGACTTAAGCATTGCTACATGGGAAAAGGTTTCATCAAAATCAACTTCTTGAATTTAACGAAATACTTTTGCAACTAGCCTTGCTTGATAAGTCTCCACTAATCCATCTACATTTAGCTTTTTCTTAAAAATCCACATGCAGCCAATGGGTTTTATTCCTATGGGTATATCAACCAAAGTTCATACTTTGTTTTCATACGTGGAATCCATTTCAAAACTCATAGCTCCAAGCCAAAGTGCAGAGTCTTTATGTAACGACCCGCCATTTTGGATCATTCGCATCCATTATAAGTGTTTAGGTAGACACTCATGCCGGAGTTGAATTGCTCAAAATACCGCGTTGTTAATTTAAATTTGGCAAAACTGAACATATACAGTAAATAAAAAATCACATATCACAGACACAGAGTAATAAGTGCAGCGGAAATAAAAGGGATAGTAGTTCATGAAGCTACTATATGAATATATAAAATACATCAGAGTTTACAACAGAAGAGTAATACGATACATCAGATACAAATCAGAATACATCACTGGAATCATCGAATACTGAAACCAGAATAGATGGCTGGATCTTCAAGCAAAGCTCCAACTCCAAAGGTGAGTCTCGAAAGTTGAACCACTCAGTCTGACCCGAGCGTAAAGCAAAAACACAAGACACTCGAGTCAGGATTAACATTCTTATATTAATAAATCCAACTCAAGTGAAATAGCAATTGAGATACAAGTAACTCAAAGGATGTTTGGAATAACCATCCTTCAAGGATCCGTTAAACTATCTACTAGGTAGTAATATACGCTAAGTAGATAATGTCTATCAGTAATATAAAAAGATATCAAAATAGCGTTAAGTCATGGCCCATTCCACCCTTAACACATTTTTATTCCCAAAAGCATATACAAGACCGTAGTTTCCCCAAAACCGGAAGTCACCAGAGGGCAATCCATATACTAAAGGTACAAATCAAAATCGTAGTGGTCGCGCATAAATGGAATACAAGTATGACAAGGCACATGAGGCAATACCCAAGGTAGTGATACTACCGTTCGCCTGATCCGGACTGGTGAGAACGCAACGCCGCAGCGCCCGCAACACCGTGAAACAACACTCCTAAAATCAAGGGTGCACCAATCGACAACAAGTATAAGTAGTTCGAAGAAGTGTGTCCACTTGAGGTATCAATCCTCCATTGGCCCGGCACAGCTTCTGTTTTAGTCATTTCCAATTTGACACAAGTGTCAAGGCTATCCATTATCGTTCTCTTTCTTCAGTCAACACGTACATCATTCCAACCACTTCATTCTGGATCATCACTCCACGCATAGTTATTAAAGTGGTTTTCGGTTTAGATAGAGAGTATACCCATAACCGAATTCCGGTCTCTTTAATAACTTTCGTAATTATTACACCGATTGGTCGTTTATATATTTCAAAAACCAAATCAAATTCAATTTCAATTTCAGTTCGCAAATCAACATTTCATTTGTCTATCAAAACAGTTTCCATACTTTACGTTTCAAAACTTCCAAATTCACCATTTCAAGATCTTATAATTCAATTTCAATTTCTATTTAAAACAATTCAAATATTTATTCAAATTCGCATATAAGTTTCATTTCGAAAACATTTAAATTAATTTAATTTAACATTCAAATCAAATTTAAATTCATTTATCGATTTCATTCCATATTCATTAAGTAAATTTGCCATTCAAAACAATTTCTATTAAATTTCCAATTCATTAAATCAACTTCTTTATATCAAAACTTACAAATTGAATTAAATTAAATTCATCAAATCAAATTCTTTAAATTTCAAGTCTTGCATTAATTTCAAAAACATCACATTTCATTTCTTGTTAAAGAAATCCAATTTCATTTATTTATTTACTTAATTACAAATTTCAAAGCTTAATTAATAAAGAACTAAATTTCACTTGTTAAAGAATTCAATTCAGTTTAATCATTAAATAATTCAATCTTATTAATTATTAAATAATTCAAAACTTAATTATTAAATAATTTCAAAGTTTAATAATTTCAAACTTAATTATTAAATCTTTTCAAAGTTTAATAATTTCAAACTTAATTATAATTTCAAACTTAATTATTTAATCATTTCAAACTTAATTCAATCATTTCTCAAATTAAACAACATTCTTTCCTCAATTACATTGTTAATATTTTATTTCATATTTATTAAATAACAACATTTTCCTTTCATTAAAATTCAAATTTCAACTTCATTTC
Organism: Allium fistulosum; assembly: GCA_030737815.1. Taxonomy (NCBI): domain Eukaryota; kingdom Viridiplantae; phylum Streptophyta; class Magnoliopsida; order Asparagales; family Amaryllidaceae; genus Allium; species Allium fistulosum. Next base: position 425,432,288 of record CM060908.1, read on the forward strand.
AAAACCATATTATTTATAAATAAAATCTTCGTTTATTTTTAAATCAAATTATTGACCAATCGGATCTTATTTAATTTTCTATCCTAGGTCAAAGTTCAATTTGGGTATTTATCATTTCAACCCGATTCCAATTCAATTCAAAATCAAGACATATGTAACGACCCATATTTTTACGGATCGAAAAGTTCGTTCAAATCTGGAATTTTCAACTTTTTAGGTTGTTTCAGATTTGGGAAGAATTTTGGTTAAGTCCTAAGTCGTAGCCGACTTATGAGTTCTGGACGAGTTAGTGATGAGTCTGGGCGAGTTAAGGACTTAAGGGGTGAGTCGGCGACGACCTAAGGAAGTAGGTTGTAAGTTAACTCGGCAAGTATTAGTCGTAGGTTGTAAGTCGTTGCCGAGTTAAGGGATAGACAACTTAAGGAAGTGACCGACTTATGTTATTGTAGACGACCTAAGGTTTTGAGTTAAGTGTTAAGTCGGCTGACGAGTTAAGGTAGTGGTCGACTTAAGACCTGGACGACTTAGTAGTTGAGTCTTATCCTGATAGATCGGCAAAGCTGATGTGTTAAGTCGTGACCGAGTTAGAAGTTAGACAAGTGAGTTTTTGAGTCGGCAGTTGTTTAAGTCGTATGGGGTTAAGTCGTAACCCAGTTAAGTGTTAAGTCGCAAGTTTGTTAGGTCGCTGGGTTAGGCCAAAGTGTTAGGTCGTAGATGACTTAAAGAGTTAAGTCGTAAGTCGTACTCCTTTCGTAAGTCGTAGGTCGGAGACCCAGTTAGGGCGTAACCTGGTTGAGTCGTAGCCGAGTTAAGGAGATAGCGTTGTCTTAAGTCGTAGGATGGCATAGCTTTAAGTCGTAGGTCGGCATAGTGTTAAGTCGGCAGCGACTTAAGGAGATAGCCGAGTTACGACTTAGGGTATTTTCAGCTATAAATAGGAGAGCTTCTCTTCATTTTTGGGATCCGGATTTTGAAGCGACGGAGTGCTGCCATTTTGAGAGCTCGACTTCTACACTTCTTCACTTCTTTTCTCCACTCTAATCTAGTGCTTCCTTTCATCCAAATCGAAGATCAAGATTGAAGATCCAAGAGCTAAAGTTGAAGATCTTCATCCTTTGAAGTGAGATTTATTCATTTGAAGCGGATTTGTGATAGATCAAGCTTGATCCTTCGCTGTCCAGATCTGAAGCGTATTGATTTGAGGTTGTTTTGGTGATTTGGTGAGTGGTGATTATCTCTCACACGGATCCAAAGGAGTGTATCGGATTGTTGGCTCGATTTGGTGTTAAAATAGTGATTTCCATGCATTTTCTTCATCCTAAGTGTAGATCTATATAGATCCATTGTTCATGATGATGTTACATCCATTTTATCATATGTTAACCTATGCAAGTTCATTCATCAAGTTTGTAGAGAGATAATCCATGTTTTCATGCTTATTGGACTTTCAACTCTTTAATTACGAAAATGCCATTATTGTTATAATTGTCTACTTAGATCATTTTTGAATGCTTGATTGCTTGGATTGATGTTTGATTTGATTGATTGTTATGAACTAGATGATTGATGATTAGATTTAGAGCGAAGGTGATTCAAAAGCTAAGGGAAAGGCTCTTGAATTGGAAAAGCTGCTCGTGGCATATGTAGCGGGATGATGAAGCTCTTATGCATAGATTTGATGATGTGATGGTGAGATGAGGCTTTGCGAGGATGTAATGAAGCGAGGCAATCATGTGATGAAGACTTGGTCTAATCCAGACGGGATCATTCCAAGCATGTTGATAACTCGGTGATATGATTCGAGTTGAGGATAATGAATGGATATGAGAATAGTCGTCGAGGAGGATGACTAGGAGGCTTGGATAGCATCGTTGTTGAAGGTTCTAGCATGCTCTAAGCAAGAGTACGTTTGGGCAGATTCGATAGTCCCAACGGCCAACTGTTGATGGTCGAGTACTCTGGGCAGATTCGATAGTCCTAGGCACGGGCTGCGACGACGTGCGGGAGTTATGTCTAGAACCGGGGTTTCCATTAGCCCTTGACGGACGGCTGAAAGAATGTGCCGGTCATTCAATTAACGGTGATATCGAAGCAATGATAACGGTGATAGCCAGAGTCATGGATGTTTGGTTGTAACGTCATTTCGGACTCAAGAGCAGTATTTTCTGGGTGCTTATCTGATTTAGGCCTTGGTACTTGGAAAAACATCGCCCTTGACTCGAGTGATAGTAGCTTTACTTTAAATTGTTTGCTCTGCTATGTTTGCTTCTGCTTAGTGTGTGTCTGGGGGCTATCACTGTAGAATGAGGTTGGAGTGGGAGGGTTGTATTCCTATTCCTTTTCCTTTATGCTCTTTTGGTATGTTGTTAGTTAATTTACTGCTCACTAAGACTGTTGTCTGACTCAAGGCTTTATGTTTTAATTCTTATTGCCTTGGGCTGTTCGTCCATTTTGGGACGGGCAGACTAGGTAGCAGGTGACAGGTGCTGTTCTCTTCTCACGATGCTGATATCGAAGACGAGCTAGAGGGTTGCATATTATCTTCTTATATGTACTGGATATTCCGCTGTTTTTGTATTCTCTGAGAGATATGTAGTGAGGCTGGATGTATTGACTATGTGGATGCTTGTATTCAACTATTATGGAGTTTTATATGATGTCATTTTGTTCTGTAAAGCTTCACTATACATATGTTCTATTGTATTTTGTCCATGCGCTGTGAGTAATACGATAGATTCTGTTGTTTTAAATCTTACCTTGACAATCGTCCAGGGTCGCCTGGCACACTTTACAGCGCTCTATCTCTAGATTCGGTGCAGGGGTCATGGGCGGTCGTCACATTTGGTATCAGAGCATTGGTTAATCGATTTTACCCAACGCTCGCCGTCGTAACTACGTATGAGAGACGTAATTGTATTTTGATGGATGAATACTATATATAATATAGTAGCTTAGTAGAGTTTGAGTCCTTTATGCAGTTGTTTCTCTAGATGTTCTAATCATTCCTTTTTATAGATATTGAGAATGAGTCGAAGAGGGAGACCAGCTGCTAGGGAAGGCCGTGCTACTGAAGAGACTGCTGATTATGCAGCCATGTTCGAAGCTATGATGACTTCGATCATGAGAAGGATACCAGTTCCGGGGGCAGCAGTTGATGTTGGAGTTCAAGTTCAAACTCCGAAACCAGTGGATTTTGCTAAGTTGTGCAAGGATTATACTTCTCTTGGAGGAAAGGTTTTCTTGGGAACAGAATCAACTATTGAGGTCCAGAGGTGGATAGATGCTTGTAGAAGGATCTTTGGTGATTTGGGAATTGATGATGCAACTAAGAGGAAGTTGGCATCAAGGCAGCTTCAAGGGAGAGCCTCTGATTGGTGGAACTCTATTACCATCACTACTCCGGAAGAAGAGATTACTTGGGAGCAATTCCAAGTCAGATTTGAAGCTAAGTTCATTTCTACAGCTCAGAAGTCTGTTCTGTTCAAGAAGTTTGTAGAACTCAAGCAGGGTGGAAGATCTGTTCTTGAGTATGTTTTTGAGTTTGAGGCTTTGTCCAAGTATGCCCGGTCATATATTGAATCTGCTTATCAGAAGAATGAGAAGTTTGTGACCGGCTTGGATAGTTATCTTGGGAGACAGTTGGTGGATCATTTGGATGATTCATTTGAGAAGCTTGTGGAGAAAGCTCTTAGGCATGAGAGTCTGTTTCCTAAGGAAGGATCTGTTGTTGCTGTGACTAGGGAAGAGTCTAAACCCCAGCAGGGTGGAAACAAGAAGAGGAAGCAGCAGCAGCAAAAGGGTAAGGATGGCCAGAAGAAGCCGAAAGGCGAGGTGACTTGCTACAACTGTCAGCAGAAGGGCCATTTCTCGAAGGATTGTAAGAATCCTAAGGTGCCGATGAAGTGTCATAACTGTGACAAGCCGGGGCATTTCAGGAAGAATTGTCCAGAACCGAGGAAGGACAGGCAGGTTGTGCAAGCTTATGCTTTAGAAGCTGTTCCGTCGTCTTCGAAAGCTCCTACTGCTGAAGAGAAGGGAAAGAGTGTGGTTGTTCAAGGTACTCTTTTCCTATGTGGTGTTCCAGTTAGAGTTCTGTTTGATACTGGAGCATCGCATTCGTTTGTTTGTAATGAACTAGTAGACCGGTTAGATTTGAAGCCGGATATTGTTGATAGGCCATTGGTTGTGACTAATCCAGTTGGGGGTTCGTCTTGTTTGTGTATGTTATGCCGTGGTCTAGTTGTATCGAGTCATGGTTGCTCTTTTGTTTGTGATTGCTTTGTTCTGAACTTTGCGGGGTTCGGAATTATCTTGGGTATGGACTGGCTTAGGAAGTATGCGGCTAAGGTTGATTATGAGAGGCTGGAGGTGACAGTCGAGAATGTGGAGGGGCGAAAGGTTGTGATACGATGTAAGCATGAAGAAGGCGTCTTCATGAGCTTCATGTATTCGCTAGTTGTTCCACGGGATGGACTGTCTTTAGTGCCAATCGCAAATGGATTCGAGGATGTCTTTGACGAAGTCAAAGGGTTGCCGCCGCATAGAGAGATCGAGTTTCGTATAGATCTAGTTGAAGGAGCCAGACCTGTTGTGATGCCTCTTAGGCGGATGGCGCCTAGGGAACAGCAGGAGTTGAGGGTGCAAGTTGATGACCTTTTACAGAAAGGATTCATTCGGCGTAGTGTGTCCGAGTGGGGTGCACCAGTTGTGTTTGCAACCAAGGCAGATGGGTCGTTGAGATTGTGTGTGGACTATCGTGAGCTGAATAAGGTGACTAAGAAAAACAAGTATCCATTGCCAAGAATAGATGACTTGTTTGATCAGCTTCACGAAGCAAAGGTGTTTTCTCAGATGGATTTGGCAACGGGATTTCACCAGTTGAGAGTAGCTAAGGATAGTGTGCCGAAGACTGCTTTTAGGACACCATCCGGTTTCTTTGAGTGGCTGGTAATGCCGTTTGGATTGACTAACGCGCCAGCATATTTTGTGGATCTTATGAATAGAGTGTTCAGAGATCAGTTGAACAAGTTCGTACTTGTGTTCGTGGATGATATTCTGATTTATTCCAGAACGGAAGAAGAGCACAAGACGCACTTGCGTATTGTTTTGGAGATCTTACGGAAACATCAGCTGAAGGCTAAGTTTTCGAAGTGTCACTTCTGGAAGAGTGAAGTGAGGTTCTTAGGCCATGTGATTTCTGGAAATGGAATAGCGGTTGATCCCGCTAAGGTGGCAGCAATCCAGGATTGGGTTAGACCTAAGAATGCATCAGATGTGAGAAGTTTTCTTGGATTAGCAGGATATTATCGACGGTTTATCAAGGACTTCTCCAAGATAGCTGCACCGTTAACAGGATTGACGAAAAAGAACCAAGTGTTCAGTTGGGATGCTAAGTGTGAGCAAGCTTTCGGAATCCTGAAAGAGAGACTGACGAGTGCTCCTGTTTTGACTATTCCAAGTGGGAATGATGAGATGGTGGTTTACACCGACGCATGTGGTACTGGACTTGGAGCAGTGCTGATGTAGAAGGATAAAGTTGTTGCGTATGCCAGTCGACAATTGAAGCCGCATGAAAGGAATTACCCGACTCATGATTTGGAGTTAGCGGCGATTGTATTTGCTCTGAAGATGTGGAGACATTATCTATTGGGAGTTCGATTCGAGTTGTTTACGGATCATAAGTCGCTGAAGTATCTTTTCTCCCAAAAGGATTTGAATCTTCGGCAGCAACGTTGGCTAGAGTTTTTAGCATCATATGATTTTGGTATAGCTTATACTCCGGGAAAAGGTAACGCAGTGGCAGATGCGTTAAGTCGAAGACATGCAGGATTGGGAGTCATGTTTTCAGAATGGAAGAATCTTGAGTATTTAGCTGGATTTGACTTCAGGCCTAGATGTGAATTGGAACCTGAGATGTTGGCAAACTTATCGATAAGACCTTCTCTTGTGGAAAGAATTGGCGAGAGCCAAAAGCGAGATGATAAGCTTGTCAAGATTATCCGTGAATTGGAATCTGGATTGGATCCAGAAAAGGATAAAGGATTCGAGGTCGATCGAGAGGGTTGGCTTCGGAAGCAAGGACGACTAGTTGTTCCCGATATAGATGAATTGAGGAGTGAAGTTCTGAAGGAAAGTCATCACTCGAAGTTGACAATTCATCCAGGTGGAAATAAGATGTATCGGGATATGAAGAGAACCTACTACTGGGAAGGTATGAAGAAGGATGTTGGAAATTTTATTTCCAAATGTATGAACTGCCTATTGGTGAAGGCCGAACAGAAGAAGCCAAGCGGATTGCTTCAACCATTAGAAGTTCCTACATGGAAGTGGGAACAAGTGTCGATGGATTTTATCGATGGATTGACTCGAACCAGAACGGGAAATGAAGGGATTTGGGTCATTGTGGATCGTCTGACTAAGAGTGCTAGATTCATTCCTGTTCGATCGACTAGGACAGCATCAAAGTTGGCTGAGTTGTATGTTAAGTGGATAGTTCATTTCCATGGTATTCCGAAGAGTATAGTGAGCGATCGAGATCCATTGTTCACTAGTGGATTTTGGAAGAGCTTCCAGGAAGTTTTGGGAACCGAGTTGTGTTTGAGTACAGCTTATCACCCTCAAACAGATGGTCAGACTGAGAGAGTCAACCGAGTTTTGGAAGATCTCCTCAGAGCTTGTGTTTTGGACTTCGGAGGATCATGGGAAGATCACCTTCACTTGGTGGAGTTTGCGTACAACAACAGTTACCAGTCAAGCATTGGTATGGCACCGTATGAGGCGTTGTATGGAAGACCGTGTAACTCTCCGACATGTTGGTTGGAAACTGGAGAAAAGTTGATACTTGGGCCAGAGATGATTCGACAGACTTCGGATTGCATAGAGAACATTCGGCAATGAATGAAGGCAGCCCAAGACCGTCAGAAGAGTTATGCCGATAAGCGTCGAAAGGATTTGGAATTCGACGTTGGTGATATGGTTTTTGTGAAAATTTCTCCTCTGAAGAATGTTATTTGATTCGGGAAGAAAGGAAAATTGACTCCGAGATTTGTTGGACCATTCCCGATCATCGAGCGAATTGGAAAGCTCGCCTATAGGTTGGAGTTACCTGAGAAGATGTCGGGTGTGCACAATGTTTTTCATGTATCATATCTACGGAAGTATGTGCACGACTCGAATACAGTGGTTTCTGCTGATAGCTGTGAAGACTTCGAAGTTGATCTAATTGATAGAAGACCTCGTAAGCCGCTTCGTGTTGTTGAAACCGACACGAAACAGCTTAGGAGGAAGGTAGTTAAGTTGCTCAAGATACAATGGAGTGACGATGATAACGACTGTACGTGGGAGGAGGAAGAGAGGATGAAGGCAGCTCATCCTGAACTCTTCAAGGTATGGCCCTAAGGTGTCGTGTCATCTCGCGATATTGTAACTTGTCCTAATTTTAGAATTCTGTACGCTAAGTTAGAATTGGATGCATGGTCTGTTGATTGCTATGGATGGTAGGCGTACAGAACAGTTTTTGATTGCTTGGAATTTCGGGGGCGAAATTCCTAAGGGGGAGAGAATGTAACGACCCGTATTTTTACGGATCGAAAAGTTCGTTCAAATCTGGAATTTTCAACTTTTTAGCTTGTTTCAGATTTGGGAAGAATTTTGGTTAAGTCCTAAGTCGTAGCCGACTTATGAGTTCTGGACGAGTTAGTGATGAGTCTGGGCGAGTTAAGGACTTAAGGGGTGAGTCGGCGACGACCTAAGGAAGTAGGTTGTAAGTTAACTCGGCAAGTATTAGTCGTAGGTTGTAAGTCGTTGCCGAGTTAAGGGATAGACAACTTAAGGAAGTGACCGACTTATGTTATTGTAGATGACCTAAGGTTTTGAGTTAAGTGTTAAGTCGGCTGACGAGTTAAGGTAGTGGTCGACTTAAGACCTGGACGACTTAGTAGTTGAGTCTTATCCTGATAGATCGGCAAAGCTGCTGTGTTAAGTCGTGACCGAGTTAGAAGTTAGACAAGTGAGTTTTTGAGTCGGCAGTTGTTTAAGTCGTATGGGGTTAAGTCGTAACCCAGTTAAGTGTTAAGTCGCAAGTTTGTTAGGTCGCTGGGTTAGGCCAAAGTGTTAGGTCGTAGATGACTTAAAGAGTTAAGTCGTAAGTCGTACTCCTTTCGTAAGTCGTAGGTCGGAGACCCAGTTAGGGCGTAACCTGGTTGAGTCGTAGCCGAGTTAAGGAGATAGCGTTGTCTTAAGTCGTAGGATGGCATAGCTTTAAGTCGTAGGTCGGCATAGTGTTAAGTCGGCAGCGACTTAAGGAGATAGCCGAGTTACGACTTAGGGTATTTTCAGCTATAAATAGGAGAGCTTCTCTTCATTTTTGGGATCCGGATTTTGAAGCGACGGAGTGCTGCCATTTTGAGAGCTCGACTTCTACACTTCTTCACTTCTTTTCTCCACTCTAATCTAGTGCTTCCTTTCATTCAAATCGAAGATCAAGATTGAAGATCCAAGAGCTAAAGTTGAAGATCTTCATCCTTTGAAGTGAGATTTCTTCATTTGAAGCGGATTTGTGATAGATCAAGCTTGATCCTTCGCTGTCCAGATCTGAAGCGTATTGATTTGAGGTTGTTTTGGTGATTTGGTGAGTGGTGATTATCTCTCACACGGATCCAAAGGAGTGTATCGGATTGTTGGCTCGATTTGGTGTTAAAATAGTGATTTCCATGCATTTTCTTCATCCTAAGTGTAGATCCATATAGATCCATTGTTCATGATGATGTTACATCCATTTTATCATATGTTAACCTATGCAAGTTCATTCATCAAGTTTGTAGAGAGATAATCCATGTTTTCATGCTTATTGGACTTTCAACTCTTTAATTACGAAAATGCCATTATTGTTATAATTGTCTACTTAGATCATTTTTGAATGCTTGATTGCTTGGATTGATGTTTGATTTGATTGATTGTTATGAACTAGATGATTGATGATTAGATTTAGAGCGAAGGTGATTCAAAAGCTAAGGGAAAGGCTCTTGAATTGGAAAAGCTGCTCGTGGCATATGTAGCGGGATGATGAAGCTCTTATGCATAGATTTGATGATGTGATGGTGAGATGAGGCTTTGCGAGGATGTAATGAAGCGAGGCAATCATGTGATGAAGACTTGGTCTAATCCAGACGGGATCATTCCAAGCATGTTGATAACTCGGTGATATGATTCGAGTTGAGGATAATGAATGGATATGAGAATAGTCGTCGAGGAGGATGACTAGGAGGCTTGGATAGCATCGTTGTTGAAGGTTCTAGCATGCTCTAAGCAAGAGTACGTTTGGGCAGATTCGATAGTCCCAACGGCCAACTGTTGATGGTCGAGTACTCTGGGCAGATTCGATAGTCCTAGGCACGGGCTGCGACGACGTGCGGGAGTTATGTCTAGAACCGGGGTTTCCATTAGCCCTTGACGGACGGCTGAAAGAATGTGCCGGTCATTCAATTAACGGTGATATCGAAGCAATGATAACAGTGATAGCCAGAGTCATGGATGTTTGATTGTAACGTCATTTCGGACTCAAGAGCAGTATTTTCTGGGTGCTTATCTGATTTAGGCCTTGGTACTTGGAAAAACATCGCCCTTGACTCGAGTGATAGTAGCTTTACTTTAAATTGTTTGCTCTGCTATGTTTGCTTCTGCTTAGTGTGTGTCTGGGGGCTATCACTGTAGAATGAGGTTGGAGTGGGAGGGTTGTATTCCTATTCCTTTTCCTTTATGCTCTTTTGGTATGTTGTTAGTTAATTTACTGCTCACTAAGACTGTTGTCTGACTCAAGGCTTTATGTTTTAATTCTTATTGCTTTGGGCTGTTCGTCCATTTTAGGACGGGCAGACTAGGTAGCAGGTGACAGGTGATGTTCTCTTCTCACGATGCTGATATCGAAGACGAGCTAGAGGGTTGCATATTATCTTCTTATATGTACTGGATATTCAGCTGTTTTTGTATTCTCTGAGAGATATGTAGTGAGGCTGGATGTATTGACTATGTGGATGCTTGTATTCAACTATTATGGAGTTTTATATGATGTCATTTTGTTCTGTAAAGCTTCACTATACATATGTTCTATTGTATTTTGTCCATGCGCTGTGAGTAATACGATAGATTCTGTTGTTTTAAATCTTACCTTGACAATCGTCCAGGGTCGCCTGACACACTTTACAGCGCTCTATCTCTAGATTCGGTGCAGGGGTCATGGGCGGTCGTCACAACATAGCAAAGGGAACTTGCAGTGTGATAACAGGGATGGTGTCAAAGTAAATAAACAAGCAATAACAATAATCAATATCAATCCAATAATCAATTTAGATAATCCCGAAATAACCGTATTAATTCGCATTGTCATTTGTACGAATTAATATAATTATTTCTAGAATCTACACTATCATTTTATGTAGATTAAAGATTATTACATTACAGTTTTTCACTTGTCATCTATTTACAATTTCATACATCATCAATTTAACAACATACATTCAGTGGTTCAAAGTGTAATTAAACAAATCCTACGTGTCAATAAAGTTAACAGTTAAAGGGGTCATATTATACAAATGTCAGTTAATCAAATTTAACATTTAACTATCCTATATCAAGTTCAATTGCATACTATTTATCATTTTAACATTAACAATTTTAACGTCCAATATAAACATCAATAATCAATCAACTATCAGCCAAACTGTATTATCATCGCATAAATAATTAACAGATAATGGTGTCAAATGTCACAGGTGAATTGATACAGGTAATAGCATATATAACAGTGTAATCAACTAACAGCAGCATATTTCAATTGTCGTTTCAATTGAAATCAAATCTAATAAATAAAAGAACGTTAATCGTGAGTGAGTGCTCACCTTTCGAGGTTAGAGAGGAGATAGACAGCACAACGAGTTACAATTTGAATTGCGAAATTGACCAATCCAAATGATGATTTCCAAAGCAAGGCAAGATTGGCACGAATTTGACGAGCAAAGCTGATAACAGGGATCGATGAACACAACGAATTAGTTTGGATATAAACTAAAATATATACATTATTATTATAATATATATAATTTCAATATTTTAATTTAAGACAAATACACTAAAATACTAAGATTTCAAAATCAATATCTAATACATAAATAAGCTTATATACGTAAGCTACAAGCTACAAGCTACAATATAATTTACATTTTTTAAGTCAAATAACTTGCTTTATTCCAATACATCGAAACTATCCTAAAATCTACACATATATATACATATTGTATGTAAACAAATAGCTGCCATATATCTATATGTAACGTACATTATTAATAACCAATATATATAAACACTATAATCATATATATTGCAATACGCATAATAAACTATTTAAATGAACTTTATATGTTCAACCTATTGTTACATAACCTATATAACATACAACTGAGATGAACATATTATAGTAACCAACTTTATATATACTAACATATTAATATACGTAAGCTAATATATATATATATATAATCAATATTTTATACGAAACCAAAAAAAATAACATGCATACGTTATATAGACTACAGACTATAATATTTTACAACCGAACGTATATAAGAGGACTGACAATGGGTCTATATGCTATAAACAAAAGAATATACATATTTATAAAACCATTTGTATACAAACTCATATATAAAATACATATATACTGACGCAGCATAAATCTATAAATAAAACATACACATATACTTTATAAATCAGAAGTTATAACCCATATCTTATCAAAGTATATAATATAACCATATATGAGCTCATATTTATAACAGATTATAATACAGTGTAAATTCCAATTTACAAAAATGGACAGTAACGTATAATATAATATGTATAAAAGATACCTCGGCAAAAGAAGACTACACGCGAGAGGGGAGAGAGGAGAAAAGTGACCACGCTCGGATCAGGGAAGAAGGCGCGAGGCTGCTGGCGCTCGGAGGAGGAAGTCATTGGGACGCCAATGGGACAAGACTCGGGTTTGTACTGAGTTGGCTACAATTTGAGGCTGACTTGGAGAAGGTCACGCGAGGGGTGGAAGAAGCTCGGAGGTGGGTGGTGTTTGGCTGGGTACGGTTGTCGAGTTGCTGTGGCATTGGAGGCGGAGGTGTTGGCTTCGGCGGCAAGAGGCTGGCGGAGGAGAGTGGTTGCGGTTCATGTGTGGCCGAGAGGGTTTGGATGCAGGAAGGGTGGGGAGGAAAGGCTACAGTTTGAAGATGAAAGAGCAGTAGTGGAAAAGAACGTATTGTTGGCGAATGAAATAGAGAGTGTATTGGAACAAGTGGAATAGTAAATGTCAAATGCGTGAATTCAAGTAAAATAAATGTTTAGTGGTTGCACAATTATAAGCTCGAGATACGAAAGGTCTTATAAATCAAACGTCACGAAGTCGGTATCGGTAAGGTTACTGTTCCAGCGGATTACAACGTGAAACGGACTATAAAGCACAGAAGTGAATATACCGTAGAGATCAGCGTGACGATATGATCAAATCGGTATACAGATATTAGCGATTTGATTGGATTATAGAAATTCGAATTTTCAACCGGCGGAAAATGTAAGAAAAACACTGAAAAATAAGATCGACGGAGTCAAAGATGTCCAAATTTGGAAAAACGACAAACTGACATCTTGCTCAGAAGATGGTTTAGAATTTTTCTCTGTAAAAATATTTGGGTTTCGGAAACATTTTATTTTCATCGCTTTTTAACTGATTAAATTGAAGTGAATTTACGCGCGAAATAAACTTTCATGTTTTCGGACGAAAATTTACCAGTTGTTATGTTTAACTAGACGTATTCCAAATATTACATTTTTATTTCAAAATTTTATCGTTTAAAATTTCACAAAATTTCAACTAATTACGTTATTAAAACAGTTGAAATTTACGGGTCGTTACACTCTCCCCCACTCAAAACTTTTCGTCCCCGAAAAGGAACGAGGTAGGAGAATAGAAACAACCAGGAAGAAAACAGATTTGAAATACAAAATAACAATTAATTCAAACCATATAAATTCAAATTTAAATTAATTGATATTCAATAATTGATTTAATCCATTTAATTTCACTAAAACCCATCTCAACTATTTCTAAATTCATCATCTTATTATTCAATTATCTTAAATTTACAATTTCTAAACCATAAATTTGAACAGTCCTTTATTATAATCATATTTTATTTTCAACAATCTAAGTTCTTCTTTTATTCCAAATTATTGTTAAATTTTCTACTTAATATATCTTATCACATATATTTAACCCATATAAATTAATTTAAACCATAAAAGTTTCGATTTAAATTAATTTATATTCACTAATTGCTTTTAAATTCAAGGTATTTTCATAAGTTGATCAAATTTCAATTTATTAATTCTTTCAAAACAAATTTATTTCATTATTAACTGAGTTTACTTATTATCCAATCTAACTCTATTAACATCTTTATAATCAAAATATAGTGTATAACATTTATTATAAACACTCAAATTTTATTTATAAATTTAATTTATCTTATATATTATCCAATTACATATTCAACTTCTGAATGATTTAGGTAAGTTGTATTAGAATGCAGTTGAACAATATACAAATAAAATTTTCCCAATTCAATTATTCAAGATTAAATATTTATTCCAAATTTTGGTTTTATTTATAATTAAAATCATCCTTTAACAAAATTTAAGAATTAGATTTCCGATTAACTTTAAACCATTTAGAGATATATATAATATATTTATATCAAATCAAATTAAATTTTAAAATAAGATACCCATATATATATAAATCAAATTTTACTAAAGAAATTCAAATCAAAATATATTTTTCAAAATAAAATCGTAGCAAAGCTACAGAATAGTATCTCCACTTCGAAACTCGAAAATGAACGTCGATGATGCGGCCGCCATCACCGAAATTATTTTCCAGCGACAAAGAGAAGAGCACCGGTTTCAACATTTTAAAATTCTTTGAAATGATTTATATTCGAAAATACTTTCAATAATATATACTTTAAAATTTTTAAAACCCAAGCTTGAAATTTTAGGAAATCAAATACTCCAATTTCTGATTTAAATTCATTTCAAATTTCAAATCAAATTATAACTAAGTTTATAAATTCATTTATTTATTATGCAATAGTCAATGGTTTACAAAACAATAAATGAAAATCAAGTATTATTATTTCAGACAACAAATTCATTAACAATTTAATTTCAGAAAACTTATATTTATATATAATATAATCATTCAAAACTATTTTGTTTATCAAATTTGAAAACAACATTTTAATATAAATTTAGAAATACATTTCTTTGCTCGATGATACAGGAATGAATTTCAATATAAGGATAGGGATTCAAATTTTTGTTGACTCAAATAAAAGAGAATTTCGATTCGACGATAGGTTTGAACAAAGACAAGATAATTAAATAACAAAATAAGGCGATGTATAAGTTTATATAAATCGCGGGCAACCTTAACCGGGTCGACCGTGACTTCAAAATAAGATCGATGTAGAATTCCGAGGTAAATCGACATTCGATCTCAAGAAATAGAATTCAGGTATATCAGGAGATAGATAGCCACGTAAACCGAGGATACAGAAATCTCCGGTAAATCGATGCCTATTGTAAAGGAGTTTTGCTCCTTTACGAATCATTCGAAGATTGGCGAGACCGCCGATCTATTATAGATATCATTCAAAATGGAGTTATGGGTGCTCCAGAATTGAAAGAAGACGAATAGTGAAGGACACGAATGAATTTCGGAACCGAGGGGAACGTTCCAAAATTCAAAGGAAGAGATTGAAACTCGAATGAGAGTGATTCTGTAAATACATTTACCCTATATGCTAAGTTTTGCCTAGAGCTACCAAAGCTCTGATACCAACTGTAACTGTGATAACCCGGGTTTTGTAATATTTGTAACTGATAAATTAACTAAATTTATTAATAGAAATACTAAATTTATAAGTTTTCAAGTATATGAGTGTGTGTGTATATATATATATATTGTCATTTGAAGAATGGGTTTGAATCCAAATATAATAAATTTTCAAAAGTTATTTAAAGTTAACTATGTATTTTAAAAAACTCTAAAGATAAATATTTATTCATTTAAAGGCATGATAAATAAAATAAGATTTAATAAAGGATTTATTATGCTCTCTTTTAAAATTTCTTAAACTATAATGGTTTGTAAATATACATAGGAAAGTTTAAAAGAAATGATACATAAATTTGTATAAAACATTAGAAAAGATTTAAATAAAGAATAAATACTCTTTCTTTTAAAATTACACATGAATAAGAATAATTTAAAATATGTATAGATTTTTAAACAATTTAAATAAAAATTTAAAACACTCTAAATACATGTGTAAGTCTCTTAAGACATCTAAATAACATGTGTAAGTAAATTAGAATATGTAAATGACAAATGTTAGATAATTAACAAGTGGCCACATTTGTCTCTTTTAAAATTAATTTATAAATAATGTTGTATTAGAGAGAAGCCTGGTTTTTCCTTTCAGTTCAAATTCTTTTTCTCCCTCAAATTCTTTCCTTCTTCTTATTCATAAAAACTGAAATCTAAATTCAAAAAGAAAATCAAAGCTACAAACAATTTCAGTTTTTCAAATCTTCAACATGTTGCAACCTGAATCAAAGCATGCAAACCTGAAGAATAATCAAAAGCAAAATCAAAGCATTTCAAGTTTTAATAAGGATCACTGCAATTCCAGTTTTTCCAGAAGCATTTTATTTCAACAACTCAAGTAATTCCAGATTAAAGAAAATTTTCAGATTCTCTGTTCAAATAAAAAGCAGGTGAGTAAACAAGTTTTTAATCTGTTTAAAATCTTGTTGCATGCAGTGATCTTGAAGTAAATTAGTGATAAGTGATTACATGATTGTTTTATATGATCATATGCGTATATATATGAATTGAATAGGTGTGTATGTCTGTTTACAAGATGTTTGCTCTGTTTTTTTTGTTGTTCGGGTTTTAAATCTGAGAAAAATCATGTTCTCCTTCCCTGATCTTCTGTAGGGCATGATGTATAAACAAAAATTGTTTGTTATAACATGATATAGAATTTAAAAATGATTTCAAGCTAAATCTGAAGCCATTCTTAATAAAAAGGAAGAAGAAAAGTAGGATTTTAAATTCTATCAAATATTCGACTCAAACAATTTCTGGATTCAAGTATATAATCAAATTTGTTTTCGAAATCTAGGGTTTTTTAAAAGTAAAATCATGATTTTTAGACTTGTAAATCAAGAGAATTTGCATGTTGATCAAAAGATGGGTTTTGAGTTTTTTTGGTGATCGGAGAGTTTCGAGTGGTCGGGGTCTCTGCTGAAGCTAGTCTGGGGGTAAGCAATGTCGGCAAAAATGGTCAGTGATATTCTCGTTCACCGTGGTGGCTGTACGAGGTGGAAATAGGGTTTTTAGCTGAGTTTTGGTCGAGGCTAGAAATGGGGTCGCTGCGTCATCTCTGTAGCATCGAGCTTGTTCGGAGATTGGGAAATGGAAGCGTGGTGGATCGGCGAAGGTGTGGACGGAGGCTCGTGATCGCTGGTGATCTGAAGCGTCGAGTCGAGGAGGTTTGGTCGATGTTTTACTGTTCCAACTTCATCGATATAGCTCGATTTCGATTTTGGATTCGTGTTGAACTTTGGGTGGTCGGGATCGATGATGGAGATGGTTGACGACATGTTGGAGGTATCGCGGATGATCGGAGTGGCGAAGTCCAGGCGTGCACGTGCACATGTTTCTGTGTTGTATCTGATGGTTGGGTAGTTTGAGCGAGGAAGTGAAGATTTTTGCTCGGGGAAGAAAGTGTTTGGCTCGGGAAAAGTTGTAGTTGGTCTCGAGAAAACGTAAAGAAGGGAACTTGGTGTTCTACTCGAGAATTTTGTATTATGGCTTGGGTATTTTCATTAGGGAATTAGGTCTGCTTTGAAATTTTTTTTAAGGTTTAAAAACAAAAGAAAATTTGTTACCAGTTTCAAAGCAAATAGAATTGAACAAGTTTTCAAAATCATTATCAAACAGGTTTCAAAATATAGTATATTATAAACTTTAATTATGAGGTGTTTGAATGAATAAATTTCAAACTTTTGAATTCAAATAAGAAATGATGAAACTAAGTAATTAATTAAAGTATATGGTTTATCTTAATTATTTAATATTTTACAAATTGAACAATAATTCCTTAATGTAATAAATGGATAGTTAATTACTTAGTATAAGTGATTAAAGGGTAATTACTGAATGTAATTAATTAGAGGAAAATTAATGACTTAATGTGATTAATTAAAGGTTAATAAATGACTATAATTAGTTAAAGATAATTAACTAATGAAAGTGATTAAGGGTTAATTAATTAACTTAAATGATTATGGGATAATTACTGGATGGAAATAATTAAGAGATAATTAAATTACTTAAAAGATAATTACTTAATGTAAGTAATTGAAGGGTTAATTCGTTATTGTAATTGATTAATCAAAGGTTAATTAATGTAAATAATTATTAATTAAGGATAATTACTTAAGCTGGATAATTAAGAATGATTAATTAATTCAAATAATTTTAGTTAATTAATGATTACTTAAGCAGGGTTAGGAGAGTTATTCTTAAGTGAATATTTTAATTTGAGTTGATTAAATTAACTTGAATTGGTATGACTAATTAATCTTGCTTATGAATGATTGAAAAATATTGTATGCCTTAGATTGATGATATCTCTGATATGTGATGTTATGTGATATGATATGTTTGGTTTAAACTGGAATAATGTGGGTATCTATCGATGATGAATTACTGTGTAAAGGTGACACCCTGTATTTAAAGTTTGAATTGTATTTCATTTAAACAACTTGGATTTAGGATGATATTGGATTCGAAGAGACCGGAGTCGGGTATCAGAAATATCCGAAACCACTTTGAATTGGTAATCTATAATTCTTTATAGATTGATTTGTAAATCAAATAGGCTGGAATGGAATAAATTAAGTAAACTAGACCATTGAAATTAAGTAACGATACTTAGATATTGATTTGTGTAGTAAGTGTTTGGCTATAACAAGATAAGAACTCGTAGTGAGGTACGAGTTACCCTGTGTTTCAAAGAGGTTTTACAACCTTAGTATTTCAATTTAAATAGGTTTACTCACGCTGGTTTCCAGCCTGACCCGGGTGTTACTTTGATGTAATGCTCGGGTCAGACCGAGTATTACAGATTTTCAGGTAAGGACGTTTTGGAGCTCAGGAGGCGAGCTGGATGGCAGGAACGTATGGAGAGTGATATATTGTTATTTATTGGGACGAGTTATTTTAACTGTTCAGTGATTGTGAAATGTTGTAACTCTGATATAGTAAAATGTAATTAACAAATACAGTTTCTTTGTATAACTGATATTATTATTTGATATTGTATTTTGATCCGCTGCGAATGTGAGAATCTGTGTCTTGTTCTGTTTCTTTCTTCTATCTCTTTTCTTTTTCTTCTAACTATCTGGAAATTTCGGGTTCGAAATTTCCGGGTCGTTACCATTGGTATCAGAGCCAGGTTAAGCGAGAACCTTGGCTTTGTTGGGATTACTCGTTAAGGATAGGGTCAATGGTACCCTAGAACGAGTTGAGTGTGAATATATATATATATGAGAGCGTAATTGTTATTTTCTTATATAAGGATTTTAAATGATTTTATATAAGAATATATTTTGATATATAAAATGATATTTCTTTCTAATAAATATTAAGGTAATTGGTTGTTAAAATATTGGAATTAAATTAAGTGGTAATAGAAATAAAGCCAAATTAAAATTGAATGAAGATAAGTTTGAAATGAATTCAAACTAAAATTAAAATCTTGAATTTGTAGAAATGTTATCAAGAATAAAGGTAATAATGAATTGGTTTCCAGATATGATAATCTTGGTTATTATCATAAATGGTAATTGTGTTTAATAATGAATGTTGTTAATGATTTAGCAAAATGAAATGTTTAGGGAAGTAAACTTTTAAAGTGAGTATGACTTATAAATTGGAATTGAAGATAATTTAAAATTGTGAAATTTTAAATCTAAATCCAGAAATCTGTTTGAAATTAAAAACCAAGAATGATTTAAAAATTTAAGGTATAACTTGGTGTGTAAAGGAAATAAATATCTATATTTGGAAATAAACTCTAAGGTTGAGTTTTGAACTTTCATTGGGATGTGATGTGAAACCCAAAGTGAAGTAAGTTTTTAAACTAAAGGGGAAAAAAATTATTAATCTGAAGTTTAAAATTTGAATGGGAATTCAAATTGTGTAAAGTTGACCGGATTAAGTAAATTTAATTTAACTTGGAGGAAGTTAAATAAGTTTGAATGAATAACTTGAATTGGAAATTTCAAGATGAAATTTAAATTTAACTTGGGTAGTTAAATGGTTAATTTAAATGGGAGTTATGAATGATCTCAAAATGGGTTTGAGATCTAGAAATTGAAATGGATAATAAATTAGAATCTAAAGATTAAATTGTTTTTGAATTCTTATTTGAACTTTTGTAATAAGTTAAGTAAAGATAATTTTAAAATGGAATTATGAAATTTGAATTCAGAATTAAATGGTTTAAAGATTTAAATTGTTAAAATTAAAAATAAAGGTTGAATTAATTTAAAAGTAAAGGAATTGTGATTTAAGGAATTAAATCAATATAAAAAAAAAATTAACTCGAATTTTTATAATTCGAGATAGTTTTAAATTGAGATTTGAATAGAATTAGTTCAAATTGAATTTGATTTGAATTAATTTGAATTGTGATTAAAGTTGAATAAGTTTTTTTTTTTTAAAAAAAAAAAAATTCAAATGGAATTTGATTTGAATTGGAAAAGAAATTAAGGTTAATTCAACTTGAATTGGGATGGAAATTGTAGTATTGAGTCAATTTAAATGGAAGTGGAAATTTAAATTGAATTGATGGGAAATTAATTGGAAATGGAGATTGGGAAATTAAACAGTTGGCTCTGGATTATTTTCAAAATAAATTGTTTTAATATAAATATATTTTTCCAAACTATTTACTATACAATCTTTCTTCTTAAACCCTAAACTATCTTATACTTATTTTACAATTATTTTGGAACTATTTAACTATTTTGAAACTGTCTTATAAACTAATTACTATTTTTCAGTTACTTATATCTAATCACTATTTTAAAAACTATTTTGCAATTATCTAACTATTTTATACCTACTTAACTATTTTATAGCTATTTTACAAACTAATAACTATTTTTCAACTGCTTATCTATTTTAAACTTTTTCAAGCTATTTTTAAATTTAAATTGGTCAGAGTTCAAACTGTTTATAATTGAAGTATTAACTCAATTGTAAATGGAAGCAATTGAGAATAAGAGAATAGAATTAAAGGAAATGTGAATAGAAAAGAGAATTGATTTGGCTAATAACCAACAAAGATAAATACGTAGGATATACGTATATTATTCTATTCGCATAGTGATTTGATCCAGATTCGAACACAGAATTTCGAGATAGTATTATCGATCCGAGTTGGGATTTTTCGCTCGATTTTCGATGGCGAACCTGGATATGGATTTTTGATTGGTTCTGGATATTCTCTATCATTGTTGTGACTATGCAAGGAGAATGACGGTTTCTAATCATGTAACAACCCTGTATTTTGTGATTATTTTAATTATTTATTTTGGTTATTTTAATTGATTTCCTGATTTAAAAACTTTATTTTATTTATTAAAATGAATAAATTTTGTTATTTTAAATATAAATTTTGATTTTGATGTGAATTAGAATTCCAAACATGACTAAAAAGGATATTTTCCAGAAAAGTGAATTTTGGTCAATATGGTCAAACTTTGACTTTTAATTTAGAAATTTTAAAGTTTGAAAATTTGAATTTTATCTTTTATTATGAAAGTAAATAAAATTTTAAGAATAATGCTTTTCGTTTCGTTAAAATCTGATTTATAATGTGAAAGTTATACCCTTTTAAATATTGTGTGTAATTTGTTATATTTAACAAAATTATTTATTTTAAATTATAAAAAAATAATATTTTATTTGGTCATGTAATATTATAATTTATATTTATATGGGTAAAATAACATGTTATGTATATACTTTGGTTTTAAAACATTTTAAAGATATAATTGGCATTTTCCAGTGTTAGCTGTATTTTGTTTAAAATTCTAATTTCCAGTTTCAATTAATTAAAGTAATTCTTTATTTGTTTTTCTATTTTTTTCTTAAAATCTTATTTTATTCTCATTCCCACTTTATTTTGTTCCTCATTTATTTTATTTATTTGACCTTTTATTTGTTTAAAGTGAAATAGAAATTTTATAAGGCTAGTGATATTTATTTGTAATTTTCATGTCTTATTTCCAATTTTTAAACATTTTTCTTTAGTTTTTTTTCTATTTTTTTTAAATTAAATTATTTATTTCACTTTGAAAATACTTTAGAAATTATTTTATTTCAAAAATTTTCTTTAGAATATTTTTAAAATGAAGTAGATAATTTTCCAAAGACAATCGTGATTTATTTGAAATTTCTGGACCTTGTTTCAATTTTTAAGCAATTTCTTATATTCTTTTTCTATTTTCTTTAAAATTAATTAATTATTTTTATTTTATATTACTTTGTTTCGGTTTTAAAGTCAATTTACTGATTTTATTTTTGTTTTATTTGAATTTAAAGAAAAAGAAATATGAAGAGTTTTAAAAGCTTATTTACCTTAAGTCCTTTCATCTCCTTTGTCCTTTCATTTGCCATAACTCCTCAATTGCTATCTTGGCTGTGCATTTTTGGTTTGTAGCCATGATTTTTCAGCCTCCATTCACCCAAAAACATTTTACCTTCTCATTCATTCATGGCTTCAAGAAAATCTATGGGTAATGGCTACTTTTTTTACACTTTTCTTCTCATTTTTCATGTATTTTGCCTTGTTTTCTTTGCTTCTTTGAATGGCCTCCACTCCATATCCACGGCCACCACCCCCTACATCTCTTCCCTGCCATCACCACCAGCTACTCCTCTAGTCTTGACCAAGGCCGAGCCACCATGATGCCAAAACTCCACAAAAATTGCAACACAAGCCATAAAAACATGTTGTTTGACCACTATTTGTTCACCACTTCATTTTCCACCACCACCACCACCTTAGGCCGCCTCCACCACCTCTGGCCAGACCACCACACACCTTTCCTTCCACTGACCTGATCCATACCTCTCTGACCTGACCACACAAGCCCATGGCCAAGCCATTTTTGTGAACAAAACCCACCAATTTTGCCTTAAACTCTTCATATTCCTTTGTATAAACTTTCTCCTCATATTCTACTACCTAGGCCATGCATACACATGACCAAACCTGAGCCAAACTTGTTCAAACCAGAGCCAAAAACATCCTTAGGCCATGACAAAAGAATAGAGAAAGCAAGGCAAAAGATTTGGCATTCGTATCTCTTTTTATTTAAAAGTTATGTCATTTCTAGTGTATTGAAATTTATGGTTTGCTTTGATTTTTGTTTGGGTTGTAACACAAGATCTATATCATTGGATTTGCTCTCCACACTCGAATTGTATTAGAGTTGTCGTGCCTTCATAATCTTTGTGTTGTGAGCTTTGTTGGCAAATCTCCAGCTTAACAGGTGAGTTATTCTCACCAGACAATATGTACATATATAACTAGTGAATTGACCCCTTTTGAATCTGTAAAATGCATTATCATGTTACACTTGCTATGTTATGATTTATGATGTTCACCAATGCTTAAACACCTATTATATTATATGTTACTGTTATATTATGTTGTTCTATTATTTTTATCAGTTTATCACACTGCAAGTTCCCTTTAGATTAGAATCACTATGGGTTGAAATGATACATACCCGAACGGACTTTAGAATAGGAGAAAATCATTATGGGCTGAAATGATAGGCCTGAATGATTTTCAATTATTTTTAATTTCCTTGGGATTGCGGGTTTGAAATGATCAAACCCGGGTTTTCTTTGTAAATTACGGGTTGAAATGATATATTACCCGTATCACTTTACCTAGACTAGAAATGAAATACAGACCCGTTGTTAAAATATGTTTTTATAAAAATCTTAAAAATATTTTTGAAATGTAAATATTATAATATTTGATTTAAACTAAATAAAAAAATGATTTATGTAAGCATTATTGATTTTTTGAAAATTTATAAGTGAAATAAATTATTGGTAAAACTAGAAAATTTGAAATGTAAGTTATTTTGGGAAATTTTAATTGGGTGATAATTGGAATTTAAATTAAATATGAAATGTGATAACTTCATGATAATTTGGATTAAAGTGAATTTAAATGATTTTTATATTATATTAATAATTTTGAATAAAGTTAAAATGTGAAATGAATGAATATTTAAGTTGAAATTTTGAAATATAACTAAAATTGTAAATTTGTGAATTTGGCTTAAGAGTGAATTTTAAGTTAAGTAAATAAAAATGGAATTAAGTTATATTTGAAAATTTAAAATTAAGTGTTAAGTTAATTTAATTTAATGAATTTATAATTTAAAATTGGAATTTAATAAGTGAATTATTATTAAATTTTGATTTTTGAATGGAGGTTTAACTTTATAAAATCATGAATATAAGGGTATTTGAATGATTATATATGATTTTATAAGTTAAAAATGATTTATATAAAAATATAATTGTTTGTGAAATTATACTGAATATTTGAAGTTAATTAACTGCATCTCTGAAATGCTATTAATTCTAATGTAAATGATAATACAACATTTGTAAATGCTGTAGTTGATAATAATGAACCAAATGGCTAAATTTAATTAAAGGCTATTATAGCATTTTTGTAAATGTTATAATGGTTGAATTTAACTAAGTTTATTTGAAACTAATGTAACCATATTACAGAATTTTAAATGCTGTCTTTTGTTAAATTGAACTATTTTAAATGTGACTTTCCGTAGCATTTTCTAAATGCTGCGAAAGTTGAAATTTCATTGTTTTAATTAATTTAAGTGAACGAATGAACTTTGAAAAGTTAAATTTTTGGAAATTTAAAATTTTAATTATTAAATATACTAACTTCATTTTTATGATTTAAAATGAAGTAATTTGTTTCGAAATATAAATTATTTTGAAATATGATATTTTGATATTTTGAAATGGATTTTATAAGGATATTGAATTTTGAAATGATATTTGATTTCGAAGTATAAAATACCATTTTGAAATTTTAACCACGGGATGTATTTAATTTATAGTTTAACTGATCCTTAAAGGATGGGCGATCCCAAGCATCTTTTGAGTTATTGTGCATTTCTACTACAGTTCACTTGAGTTGGTTTACATTATATAAGTATATATTGTCCTGACTCGAGTGTTTTGTGTTTTACTTTACGCTCGGGTCAGCCTGAGTATTTACAGCTTAGCTTTGGATTTCTTTCTGGAGCTAGGAATCGCTGGAGATTCTGCTTGTCTAGTTATCTGTTCCTTTCAATTTAGTTGTTCTATTTCAGTTCTGGTATTCATAAACTTCTATTTATTTGAGATTTCTATTGTATATGTTTTCAAGCAGATATTATGTATTATGTTTTGAGAGTTTGTTATAGTAGCTTCATGAACTACTATGGTTTTTATATTCCGCTGCGAGTTATTCTGATATGTTTTGTGTCTGTGATTTTGTGTATTTGATTTCATTTGCTCCAAATTTATTTACAATCTGTTATTTTGAATTATTCAAGCCAGACATGTGTGGATTATTGTCGATTTGAATGGTCCAAAATACCGGGTCGTTACAGTTGGTATCAGAGCCAGGTTTTAGGCAAACCTTAGCCTGCGGAGCAAAAACTCATTAGAGATAGGGTAGAAATACCCTAGAATAAGTGAAATCAATCTCAGAATCATTTCTTTATGAGAGAACGTATTTTCGAAGTATAAAATGATTTTCAAATGATTTTTAAAGAATTTTCAAAGATTATTTTGATATAAATTTCCTTGCTTTAAAAGTAAAATATTTCTTAAACTTCATTCCTTTCGTATCCACCTTGTTAGTAATTTCTTTGATTAGGATCCTCTAAAATTTTGAACTTCTCTCTTGATTGATCTAGATCCTTTGTTGATAGGAATCTATTTTAGGTATGGCAAAATCAGTAGTTTGTTAGGATGCTTTGAGTAAACTCTGTTGTATCTTTTGCTTAGCTAAAGTTGTCCAACTAAAGATATTTATGCTTCTGTTTTCGTATGTTATGAATTCGAGTCTTTCCAAATTTTGAATGGGAATTTTTCTGTATCGATATAGGTTATATTTCTCTAATCTTCGTTTGGATTCTTATCGAATAAGATTCCTTTGAATTTCGGAATGCTCACTTGTTCTGAAATCCATTCCTATCTCCCCTAATTGTATTCTTTTGATTTTGGAGCATTGCATCACTCCACTTTGTATGACCTTTATAGGGTGGCGATTCCACCAATCTTTGAATGATTATAATTGGCATTGATTCACCGGAGATTTCTGTATCCTCGGTTTACGATGTTTTCTATCTTCTGCTATATTTAGATTCTATCTCTAGCAATCGAAGGTCGATTTTCCTTAGATTTTCGCATCGATTATATTCCTGAAATCACGGTTGACCGGTTAAGGTCGCCCGCGATTCATATAGGCTTATCCATCTTGTATTTGGTAATTTAATTATCTTATCTTCGTTTGAGCCTATCTTTGAATTAGAATTCTATTTGATTAGAGTCCTTCTAAATTTGAATCTTTGTTTTGCTTTGAAATCCATCCTTGAATCGTCCCTTGGAAAGTTTGTGGTTGATTGTCTTTTAAAAATTTTGTATTCATCGTAGTTTTATTTTGATAAGGATGACCATATTTTTATATAAAGATGAAATATTTTTGATAAGGATTGTATACCTTTTAAAAAAAATGAGAATTTGAAGTTTTGAAAGGATTTGAAATTGTGAAAAATTTATAAGAAATGGTTTCATATAAAATGATTTATAACTGAAGGTTTTGAATCTGAATTTAAGTGATTGAACTCCGGCATTTTGGAACTGGTTTTAAGATTTTGAAATAATAAATAATATGATTGAAATTATTTTTCCGAATAAGTAATGTTTCAATGATTTTAATGGGTTTTAATGATTTTGAAGGAATTTCAAAGAAGTTTTCAAAGTAAATGGAAGTCCAGAACTCACTTGTGTCGCTGGAAAATAATTTCGGTGATGAGTGCACGCATCATCGACATTGATTTTCGAGTTTCTGAGTGAGGGAGAGGCCACTTCGGTAGCATTGCTATGCGATTGATTTGTGAAACCAATTTAGATTTCAAATTCCGAAGTGTGATGTGATATTCGAAAGATATATGTATATATATTTGTAAAATTTGAAATGAGCCGGTGTTCAGTCCTTGAGTTTTGGATTTGATTTGATATAACCCTATTTTTGGAATGGATTTACTGATTTAATTGTGATTTCCAACTCTTGGATTGAAATATGATTTCTTCAACTATTTTAAAGGTTCGAGCACTTCCAAATCAAGGTTAACTTTTCAAAGCTAAGAAATTTTGAAAAGTAATTTGATAAAGTATATAAGTTTGTTTTGAATGTTTAAGTATGAAGTAATATGATTTAAATAAGTTGAAACTGTTTGGTTAAGTAAATGAATAAAGCAATTTTAAAATTTTCTAATATGAAATTTAGATTTGAAATGTTTTGAAAAGAACTTGGTCTTCAAAATATTTTGAATAAAATTTAGTTTAAATGTTTTAACTTAGTAACATCTTTATGAAACTATATATTTAACAAGTTGAAATAAATATATAAGTTGTACGTATGCTGTTTTATTCGCATAATTAATTTGATCCAAGTTTGAGTACACAAGTTCGAGGTGGATTACACCATTTCGTGTTAGGATTTTTCATTCGATTCTTGATGGCGAATATTTGATATGGATTTTGGGCTTGATTCCAGAATTCTCTATCATAGTATATGGCTATGCAAGGAGACTGATGGCTTCTAGTCGAGAAACCATATCGAAGTCCGCATTAGGGAAATCGAATGGACAATACTAGTTCGAAAGCGAACTTGTGTGATCGAGCGAGCGATCAAATGTGATTTTGCGAAATGATGACGTGTGTACATCTTATATTCTAATATCAGTGATATATTTTGACGCTGAAATTGAAAGCTGTCGGGTTAGAATATCTTGCTTACTTTTCCAATTTAAATTACAAAGATATATAACCTATAAAAGCAAAGATATTCAAATCCCATATGGCTCTTCATACAGCGAAATTTATTTTGGAAAATTTGATCCTTATATAAGACGGACCTTACGTAAGTATAAGATGATTTTGAAAACATTTGATTTTGGAAATGAATTGGTTGACTTAAATTATATTGATTTGGAAATTTGGATTTATTTTCAAAAATCTATTATTTTGGAAACTTTAAAACTAAAGATATTTAATTTGAGAAGAAAATAATTTGGTGAAATTGTATATGATTTTGAAATTGAACTGATATTGAAACAAATTTAAATTTGAGAACCTTATGTTACTAAACACTTGATTTGGGAGTTGTCGAACTTATATAAAATTGATTTGTATGAGTATGAAATTGATTCGAAAACTATAGATTTGAAAAGGTACTCAATTTGAAAGTGAAATCTTATATAATTGAAGTCTATATAAGTATGATTTGATATACTATTGATTTTGGAAAGTATTTGATTTGAAAATTAAATCTTATATATAATGGATTTTATATAAGTACGATATTTGAAAGTGATTTGAAAAGGTACTATATGATACATATTTTCGAAGTAAAGATATGGAAAGTGCCTTCTGCTTGATATCCGATTTGTGGCCACATCTTGGATTCATTCTATCGATATTATTCTCTCTGATTTTTGGTTTTCCGGATATGATACTCGAGTGTCCTTCGAATTCCATGGCGTTACCCATGGTCTTACGATCGTGACTGCATAGCGCAACTGCTTGGCTGAGTCTTGCCTAGGGGTACGGATTGTTTCCTGGGGGATCCAGGCGTAACCATTGTGTATCCTGCAATCTGTGTAGGTCGCGAATAGTAGCGCAAATGCTTGGCTGAGTCTTGCCTGGGGGTACAGATTGTTTCCTGGGGGATCCAGGCGTAACCATTGTGTATCCTGCATTCTACTAGTCATCATGGCGTAACTCGCAGGGCTGAGAAAGCTTACGGATATGGATTGTTTCCTGGGGGATCCAGGCGTAACCATTGTGTATCTGCGAACCATGGTTAGACAAAGGTTTTTTTTGTTTTTGTTTGGATTGTACTTTCCATATCTATTTTTTAAAAAAAGGTTTTCCAGTATTTTTCACTGGGTGTTGAAACAAGTCTACTAAGTACTTGGAGAATTCTAGTTTTGCGCCTGATCAACGCACTACCAGAGTCTACATGAACAAGGATAAACTTGTTAAGACATCGAGTTATAAAAGTATTTTGATAAAATATTATATAAATGATACTTTGATTAGTTATTTCCTTTTTAAACGATTTTAAAGTGTTTTAAATATTTTACCTCTTCAACCAACAATTTTAAATTAATGGCTCATCCTTGTCTTTCGTCCTATTTTCCCTTCTAGCTATTCCTATTCTCTACCTTATTAAACTTACCCATAACAATAGTTATCAGGTATAATTTTAATCTTCTTGTCATCTTGTCTTAATCCTATTCCATTTTATCTTTTCTGTGTTTTTCGTACCTCATTCCTTTTCGAGGATGAAAAGATTTAAGTGGGGGAGAGTGTAACAACCCTGTATTTTGTGATTATTTTAATTATTTATTTTGGTTATTTTAATTGATTTCCTGATTTAAAAACTTTATTTTATTTATTAAAATGAATAAATTTTGTTATTTTAAATATAAATTTTGATTTTGATGTGAATTAGAATTCCAAACATGACTAAAAAGGATATTTTCCAGAAAAGTGAATTTTGGTCAATATGGTCAAACTTTGACTTTTAATTTAGAAATTTTAAAGTTTGAAAATTTGAATTTTATCTTTTATTATGAAAGTAAATAAAATTTTAAGAATAATGCTTTTCGTTTCGTTAAAATCTGATTTATAATGTGAAAGTTATACCCTTTTAAATATTGTGTGTAATTTGTTATATTTAACAAAATTATTTATTTTAAATTATAAAAAAATAATATTTTATTTGGTCATGTAATATTATAATTTATATTTATATGGGTAAAATAACATGTTATGTATATACTTTGGTTTTAAAACATTTTAAAGATATAATTGGCATTTTCCAGTGTTAGCTGTATTTTGTTTAAAATTCTAATTTCCAGTTTCAATTAATTAAAGTAATTCTTTATTTGTTTTTCTATTTTTTTCTTAAAATCTTATTTTATTCTCATTCCCACTTTATTTTGTTCCTCATTTATTTTATTTATTTGACCTTTTATTTGTTTAAAGTGAAATAGAAATTTTATAAGGCCAGTGATATTTATTTGTAATTTTCATGTCTTATTTCCAATTTTTAAACATTTTTCTTTAGTTTTTTTCTATTTTTTTTAAATTAAATTATTTATTTCACTTTGAAAATACTTTAGAAATTATTTTATTTCAAAATTTTTCTTTAG
The DNA here is from genome assembly GCA_030737815.1 of Allium fistulosum. Classification (NCBI taxonomy): domain Eukaryota; kingdom Viridiplantae; phylum Streptophyta; class Magnoliopsida; order Asparagales; family Amaryllidaceae; genus Allium; species Allium fistulosum. Next base: position 425,462,030 of record CM060908.1, read on the forward strand.
AATATTTTTAAAATGAAGTAGATAATTTTCCAAAGACAATCGTGATTTATTTGAAATTTCTAGACCCTGTTTCAATTTTTAAGCAATTTCTTATATTCTTTTTCCATTTTCTTTAAAATTAATTAATTATTTTTATTTTATATTACTTTGTTTCGGTTTTAAAGTCAATTTACTGATTTTATTTTTGTTTTATTTGAATTTAAAGAAAAAGAAATATGAAGAGTTTTAAAAGCTTATTTACCTTAAGTCCTTTCATCTCCTTTGTCCTTTCATTTGCCATAACTCCTCAATTGCTATCTTGGCTGTGCATTTTTGGTTTGTAGCCGTGATTTTTCAGCCTCCATTCACCCAAAAACATTTTACCTTCTCATTCATTCATGGCTTCAAGAAAATCTATGGGTAATGGCTACTTTTTTTACACTTTTCTTCTCATTTTTCATGTATTTTGCCTTGTTTTCTTTGCTTCTTTGAATGGCCTCCACTCCATATCCACGGCCACCACCCCCTACATCTCTTCCCTGCCATCACCACCAGCTACTCCTCTAGTCTTGACCAAGGCCGAGCCACCATGATGCCAAAACTCCACAAAAATTGCAACACAAGCCATAAAAACATGTTGTTTGACCACTATTTGTTCACCACTTCATTTTCCACCACCACCACCACCTTAGGCCGCCTCCACCACCTCTGGCCAGACCACCACACACCTTTCCTTCCACTGACCTGATCCATACCTCTCTGACCTGACCACACAAGCCCATGGCCAAGCCATTTTTGTGAACAAAACCCACCAATTTTGCCTTAAACTCTTCATATTCCTTTGTATAAACTTTCTCCTCATATTCTACTACCTAGGCCATGCATACACATGACCAAACCTGAGCCAAACTTGTTCAAACCAGAGCCAAAAACATCCCTAGGCCATGACAAAAGAATAGAGAAAGCAAGGCAAAAGATTTGGCATTCGTATCTCTTTTTATTTAAAAGTTATGTCATTTCTAGTGTATTGAAATTTATGGTTTGCTTTGATTTTTGTTTGGGTTGTAACACAAGATCTATATCATTGGATTTGCTCTCCACACTCGAATTGTATTAGAGTTGTCGTGCCTTCATAATCTTTGTGTTGTGAGCTTTGTTGGCAAATCTCCAGCTTAACAGGTGAGTTATTCTCACCAGACAATATGTACATATATAACTAGTGAATTGACCCCTTTTGAATCTGTAAAATGCATTATCATGTTACACTTGCTATGTTATGATTTATGATGTTCACCAATGCTTAAACACCTATTATATTATATGTTACTGTTATATTATGTTGTTCTATTATTTTTATCAGTTTATCACACTGCAAGTTCCCTTTAGATTAGAATCACTATGGGTTGAAATGATACATACCCGAACGGACTTTAGAATAGGAGAAAATCATTATGGGCTGAAATGATAGGCCTGAATGATTTTCAATTATTTTTAATTTCCTTGGGATTGCGGGTTTGAAATGATCAAACCCGGGTTTTCTTTGTAAATTACGGGTTGAAATGATATATTACCCGTATCACTTTACCTAGACTAGAAATGAAATACAGACCCGTTGTTAAAATATGTTTTTATAAAAATCTTAAAAATATTTTTGAAATGTAAATATTATAATATTTGATTTAAACTAAATAAAAAAATGATTTATGTAAGCATTATTGATTTTTTGAAAATTTATAAGTGAAATAAATTATTGGTAAAACTAGAAAATTTGAAATGTAAGTTATTTTGGGAAATTTTAATTGGGTGATAATTGGAATTTAAATTAAATATGAAATGTGATAACTTCATGATAATTTGGATTAAAGTGAATTTAAATGATTTTTATATTATATTAATAATTTTGAATAAAGTTAAAATGTGAAATGAATGAATATTTAAGTTGAAATTTTGAAATATAACTAAAATTGTAAATTTGTGAATTTGGCTTAAGAGTGAATTTTAAGTTAAGTAAATAAAAATGGAATTAAGTTATATTTGAAAATTTAAAATTAAGTGTTAAGTTAATTTAATTTAATGAATTTATAATTTAAAATTGGAATTTAATAAGTGAATTATTATTAAATTTTGATTTTTGAATGGAGGTTTAACTTTATAAAATCATGAATATAAGGGTATTTGAATGATTATATATGATTTTATAAGTTAAAAATGATTTATATAAAAATATAATTGTTTGTGAAATTATACTGAATATTTGAAGTTAATTAACTGCATCTCTGAAATGCTATTAATTCTAATGTAAATGATAATACAACATTTGTAAATGCTGTAGTTGATAATAATGAACCAAATGGCTAAATTTAATTAAAGGCTATTATAGCATTTTTGTAAATGTTATAATGGTTGAATTTAACTAAGTTTATTTGAAACTAATGTAACCATATTACAGAATTTTAAATGCTGTCTTTTGTTAAATTGAACTATTTTAAATGTGACTTTCCGTAGCATTTTCTAAATGCTGCGAAAGTTGAAATTTCATTGTTTTAATTAATTTAAGTGAACGAATGAACTTTGAAAAGTTAAATTTTTGGAAATTTAAAATTTTAATTATTAAATATACTAACTTCATTTTTATGATTTAAAATGAAGTAATTTGTTTCGAAATATAAATTATTTTGAAATATGATATTTTGATATTTTGAAATGGATTTTATAAGGATATTGAATTTTGAAATGATATTTGATTTCGAAGTATAAAATACCATTTTGAAATTTTAACCACGGGATGTATTTAATTTATAGTTTAACTGATCCTTAAAGGATGGGCGATCCCAAGCATCTTTTGAGTTATTGTGCATTTCTACTACAGTTCACTTGAGTTGGTTTACATTATATAAGTATATATTGTCCTGACTCGAGTGTTTTGTGTTTTACTTTACGCTCGGGTCAGCCTGAGTATTTACAGCTTAGCTTTGGATTTCTTTCTGGAGCTAGGAATCGCTGGAGATTCTGCTTGTCTAGTTATCTGTTCCTTTCAATTTAGTTGTTCTATTTCAGTTCTGGTATTCATAAACTTCTATTTATTTGAGATTTCTATTGTATATGTTTTCAAGCAGATATTATGTATTATGTTTTGAGAGTTTGTTATAGTAGCTTCATGAACTACTATGGTTTTTATATTCCGCTGCGAGTTATTCTGATATGTTTTGTGTCTGTGATTCTGTGTATTTGATTTCATTTGCTCCAAATTTATTTACAATCTGTTATTTTGAATTATTCAAGCCAGACATGTGTGGATTATTGTCGATTTGAATGGTCCAAAATACCGGGTCGTTACAAATCAAGAAACCAGATCTGAGTCCGCACTAGGAAGTCGGATGGACAATACTAGTTCGGAAGTGAAATTGTGTGATCGATTGAGCGATCAGATTGATATAGCGTACGGATGATATGTGTACATCGTACGGGTTTGAATGAAATTGGCATTTAAAATTTGAGGATAAGAAATTTGAAATGGTTTTCGAAAATGAAAGGTATATTATGTGAAATATAATGGAATTGGGTATTTCTTTGGTTGAAATTTACTTTATGGAGGTAAGTAAATGGTAAATAACTTTATAAAGAAATCAAACTTGAATATTTGATTTGACAATAAATAAAGTTATATTTTGTAATATGATAAACTTCCCTTATTGAATCTAGCCAGAATAAAAAGGGTTTTGAAATATTTGAAGTATAAAAGAGGTTTTATACAAGTTTGAAATGATCCAAAGATTTTCAAAGTTATATATATCTATATCTATATATATAAAGGATCTTATGAGAATGATTTTGGAAAAGGTCTTGGGAACCTATGAATTTGGAAAAGGCTTTTGATTTTTGGGAAAATCAATTTTGGATTTTGGAAAGCCTAGTTTGAGAATTATCGATTTTGGTAATCGATTTTGTGTAAAGGAGATTTTGATAAATCATAAAGGGTATGATTTGAAGATACTATAAGTATATAGTATAAAATGTTTTGAGTATAGCTCTGGGGAAAAAGGCGCTCTCTTGAAATGAACTTCTCAGGAGTGCCACTGGGTGGTACTGCCTTGAGCCCCAAGGGGGGTTTCTAAAGTTGATCCTGTGAGGAGTCCGGACAAACTAGTTCCTGAGGATTATTTGTGTAGCGAAAGTCGAGGGGCTGGTGCCCACAGAGGCATTTGGGTTATGCTGTGACGACAGTTTAACTCGATGTCACTGCGATCTACTGCAGACCATAGCGAAAGTCATGTGTGCCGCTGAGAGCCAACTGTCTACGTTTGATTTTATATCGGTAGACTGTGACACTATGGTAACATAGCGAAAGTCGTTTGTGCCGCTGAGAGCCAACAGTCTGCGTTTGATTTTATATCGGTAGACTGCGACCTATGTGGGAGAAGTTTCATTATTTGGCAGCAAAATTCGGTGGCGCTGATGCCTACAGTTATATGGGTTTGTGCTGTGCTAGCAACGTAAGGCCCGGGTATAACTGCGATCTGTAGCGGGTTCCATGGCGTAATCGAGGAGCGCGGAGACCTACAGTTATCTGTGGATTTTGCCGGGACGGCAACGTAACCATCAGGTTAACTGCGACCATGGATGGGGGTGATGATTTCCAGAGCATTCTCACCAAAGATATTTCCTCTATTTTCAAAAATGTTTCCTATATTTTTAATAAAATTATTTTCCAAATGTTTTCACTGGGTGTTGAAAACGGGTCTACCCAGTACTTATAGATTTTCAGTCCTACGCCTGATCAACGTATGACCGAATGGACTGGTTGAGACATCGAGTTATAAAAAGTATTTTTATAAAAACTATTTTGATAATATTATGTACATTTTTAAAATGTTTTGAGAAATTTAAATAAAAAGAGTTAAGAGTTAAGATGTCTAAGGAATAATTTAACTGATAATCAACATTGTAATAAAATTCTTGCTTCGTTCCTTTTCGAGGACGAAAAGATTCAAAGGGGGGAGGAATGTGATAACCCGGGTTTTGTAATATTTGTAACTGATAAATTAACTAAATTTATTAATAGAAATACTAAATTTATAAGTTTTCAAGTATATGAGTGTGTGTGTATATATATATATATTGTCATTTGAAGAATGGGTTTGAATCCAAATATAATAAATTTTCAAAAGTTATTTAAAGTTAACTATGTATTTTAAAAAACTCTAAAGATAAATATTTATTCATTTAAAGGCATGATAAATAAAATAAGATTTAATAAAGGATTTATTATGCTCTCTTTTAAAATTTCTTAAACTATAATGGTTTGTAAATATACATAGGAAAGTTTAAAAGAAATGATACATAAATTTGTATAAAACATTAGAAAAGATTTAAATAAAGAATAAATACTCTTTCTTTTAAAATTACACATGAATAAGAATAATTTAAAATATGTATAGATTTTTAAACAATTTAAATAAAAATTTAAAACACTCTAAATACATGTGTAAGTCTCTTAAGACATCTAAATAACATGTGTAAGTAAATTAGAATATGTAAATGACAAATGTTAGATAATTAACAAGTGGCCACATTTGTCTCTTTTAAAATTAATTTATAAATAATGTTGTATTAGAGAGAAGCCTGGTTTTTCCTTTCAGTTCAAATTTTTTTCTCCCTCAAATTCTTTCCTTCTTCTTATTCATAAAAACTGAAATCTAAATTCAAAAAGAAAATCAAAGTTACAAACAATTTCAGTTTTTCAAATCTTCAACATGTTGCAACCTGAATCAAAGCATGCAAACCTGAAGAATAATCAAAAGCAAAATCAAAGCATTTCAAGTTTTAATAAGGATCACTGCAATTCCAGTTTTTCCAGAAGCATTTTATTTCAACAACTCAAGTAATTCCAAATTAAAGAAAATTTTCAGATTCTCTGTTCAAATAAAAAGCAGGTGAGTAAACAAGTTTTTAATCTGTTTAAAATCTTGTTGCATGCAGTGATCTTGAAGTAAATTAGTGATAAGTGATTACATGATTGTTTTATATGATCATATGCGTATATATATGAATTGAATAGGTGTGTATGTCTGTTTACAAGATGTTTGCTCTGTTTTTTTTGTTGTTCGGGTTTTAAATCTGAGAAAAATCATGTTCTCCTTCCCTGATCTTCTGTAGGGCATGATGTATAAACAAAAATTGTTTGTTATAACATGATATAGAATTTAAAAATGATTTCAAGCTAAATCTGAAGCCAGTCTTAATAAAAAGGAAGAAGAATAGTAGGATTTTAAATTCTATCAAATATTCGACTCAAACAATTTCTGGATTCAAGTATATAATCAAATTTGTTTTCGAAATCTAGGGTTTTTTAAAAGTAAAATCATGATTTTTAGACTTGTAAATCAAGAGAATTTGCATGTTGATCAAAAGATGGGTTTTGAGTTTTTTTGGTGATCGGAGAGTTTCGAGTGGTCGGGGTCTCTGCTGAAGCTAGTCTGGGGGTAAGCAATGTCGGCAAAAATGGTCAGTGATATTCTCGTTCACCGTGGTGGCTGTACGAGGTGGAAATAGGGTTTTTAGCTGAGTTTTGGTCGAGGCTAGAAATGGGGTCGCTGCGTCATCTCTGTAGCATCGAGCTTGTTCGGAGATTGGGAAATGGAAGCGTGGTGGATCGGCGAAGGTGTGGACGGAGGCTCGTGATCGCTGGTGATCTGAAGCGTCGAGTCGAGGAGGTTTGGTCGATGTTTTACTGTTCCAACTTCATCGATATAGCTCGATTTCGATTTTGGATTCGTGTTGAACTTTGGGTGGTCGGGATCGATGATGGAGATGGTTGACGACATGTTGGAGGTATCGCGGATGATCGGAGTGGCGAAGTCCAGGCGTGCACGTGCACATGTTTCTGTGTTGTATCTGATGGTTGGGTAGTTTGAGCGAGGAAGTGAAGATTTTTGCTCGGGGAAGAAAGTGTTTGGCTCGGGAAAAGTTGTAGTTGGTCTCGAGAAAACGTAAAGAAGGGAACTTGGTGTTCTACTCGAGAATTTTGTATTATGGCTTGGGTATTTTCATTAGGGAATTAGGTCTGCTTTGAAATTTTTTTTAAGGTTTATAAACAAAAGAAAATTTGTTACCAGTTTCAAAGCAAATAGAATTGAACAAGTTTTCAAAATCATTATCAAACAGGTTTCAAAATATAGTATATTATAAACTTTAATTATGAGGTGTTTGAATGAATAAATTTCAAACTTTTGAATTCAAATAAGAAATGATGAAACTAAGTAATTAATTAAAGTATATGGTTTATCTTAATTATTTAATATTTTACAAATTGAACAATAATTCCTTAATGTAATAAATGGATAGTTAATTACTTAGTATAAGTGATTAAAGGGTAATTACTGAATGTAATTAATTAGAGGAAAATTAATGACTTAATGTGATTAATTAAAGGTTAATAAATGACTATAATTAGTTAAAGATAATTAACTAATGAAAGTGATTAAGGGTTAATTAATTAACTTAAATGATTATGGGATAATTACTGGATGGAAATAATTAAGAGATAATTAAATTACTTAAAAGATAATTACTTAATGTAAGTAATTGAAGGGTTAATTCGTTATTGTAATTGATTAATCAAAGGTTAATTAATGTAAATAATTATTAATTAAGGATAATTACTTAAGCTGGATAATTAAGAATGATTAATTAATTCAAATAATTTTAGTTAATTAATGATTACTTAAGCAGGGTTAGGAGAGTTATTCTTAAGTGAATATTTTAATTTGAGTTGATTAAATTAACTTGAATTGGTATGACTAATTAATCTTGCTTATGAATGATTGAAAAATATTGTATGCCTTAGATTGATGATATCTCTGATATGTGATGTTATGTGATATGATATGTTTGGTTTAAACTGGAATAATGTGGGTATCTATCGATGATGAATTACTGTGTAAAGGTGACACCCTGTATTTAAAGTTTGAATTGTATTTCATTTAAACAACTTGGATTTAGGATGATATTGGATTCGAAGAGACCGGAGTCGGGTATCAGAAATATCCGAAACCACTTTGAATTGGTAATCTATAATTCTTTATAGATTGATTTGTAAATCAAATAGGCTGGAATGGAATAAATTAAGTAAACTAGACCATTGAAATTAAGTAACGATACTTAGATATTGATTTGTGTAGTAAGTGTTTGGCTATAACAAGATAAGAACTCATAGTGAGGTACGAGTTACCCTGTGTTTCAAAGAGGTTTTACAACCTTAGTATTTCAATTTAAATAGGTTTACTCACGCTGGTTTCCAGCCTGACCCGGGTGTTACTTTGATGTAATGCTCGGGTCAGACCGAGTATTACAGATTTTCAGGTAAGGACGTTTTGGAGCTCAGGAGGCGAGCTGGATGGCAGGAACGTATGGAGAGTGATATATTGTTATTTATTGGGACGAGTTATTTTAACTGTTCAGTGATTGTGAAATGTTGTAACTCTGATATAGTAAAATGTAATTAACAAATACAGTTTCTTTGTATAACTGATATTATTATTTGATATTGTATTTTGATCCGCTGCGAATGTGAGAATCTGTGTCTTGTTCTGTTTCTTTCTTCTATCTCTTTTCTTTTTCTTCTAACTATCTGGAAATTTCGGGTTCGAAATTTCCGGGTCGTTACAGTAACGACCCGCCATTTTGGACCATTCGCATCCATTATAAGTGTATAGGTAGACACTCATGCCGGAGTTGAATTGCTCAAAATACCGCGTTGTTAATTTAAATTTGGCAAAACTGAACATATACAGTAAATAAAAAATCACATATCACAGACACAGAGTAATAAGTGCAGCGGAAATAAAAGGGATAGTAGTTCATGAAGCTACTATATGAATATATAAAATACATCAGAGTTTACAACAGAAGAGTAATACGATACATCAGATACAAATCAGAATACATCACTGGAATCATCGAATACTGAAAGCAGAATAGATGGTTGGATCTTCAAGCAAAGCTCCAACTCCAAAGGTGAGTCTCGAAAACTGAACCACTCAGTCTGACCCGAGCGTAAAGCAAAAACACAAGACACTCGAGTCAGGATTAACATTCTTATATTAATAAATCCAACTCAAGTGAAATAGCAATTGAGATACAAGTAACTCAAAGGATGTTTGGAATAACCATCCTTCAAGGATCCGTTAAACTATCTACTAGGTAGTAATATACGCTAAGTAGATAATGTCTATCAGTAATATAAAAAGATATCAAAATAGCGTTAAGTCATGGCCCATTCCACCCTTAACACATTTTTATTCCCAAAAGCATATACAAGACCGTAGTTTCCCCAAAACCGGAAGTCACCAGAGGGCAATCCATATACTAAAGGTACAAATCAAAATCGTAGTGGTCGCGCATAAATGGAATACAAGTATGACAAGGCACATGAGGCAATACCCAAGGTAGTGATACTATCGTTCGCCTGATCCGGACTGGTGAGAACGCAACGCCGCAGCGCCCGCAACACCGTGAAACAACACTCCCAAAATCAAGGGTGCACCAATCGACAACAAGTATAAGTAGTTCGAAGAAGTGTGTCCACTTGAGGTATCAATCCTCCATTGGCCCGGCACAGCTCCTGTTTTAGTCATTTCCAATTTGACACAAGTGTCAAGGCTATCCATTATCGTTCTCTTTCTTCAGTCAACACGTACATCATTCCAACCACTTCATTCTGGATCATCACTCCGCGCATAGTTATTAAAGTGGTTTTCGGTTTAGATAGAGAGTATACCCATAACCGAATTCCGGTCTCTTTAATAACTTTCGTAATTATTACACCGATTGGTCGTTTATATATTTCAAAAACCAAATCAAATTCAATTTCAATTTCAATTCGCAAATCAACATTTCATTTGTCTATCAAAACAGTTTCCATACTTTACGTTTCAAAACTTCCAAATTCACCATTTCAAAATCTTATAATTCAATTTCAATTTCTATTTAAAACAATTCAAATATTTATTCAAATTCGCATATAAGTTTCATTTCGAAAACATTTAAATTAATTTAATTTAACATTCAAATCAAATTTAAATTCATTTATCGATTTCATTCCATATTCATTAAGTAAATTTGCCATTCAAAACAATTTCTATTAAATTTCCAATTCATTAAATCAACTTCTTTATATCAAAACTTACAAATTGAATTAAATTAAATTCATCAAATCAAATTCTTTAAATTTCAAGTCTTGCATTAATTTCAAAAACATCACATTTCATTTCTTGTTAAAGAAATCCAATTTCATTTATTTATTTACTTAATTACAAATTTCAAAGCTTAATTAATAAAGAACTAAATTTCACTTATTAAAGAATTCAATTCAGTTTAATCATTAAATAATTCAATCTTATTAATTATTAAATAATTCAAAACTTAATTATTAAATAATTTCAAAGTTTAATAATTTCAAACTTAATTATTAAATCATTTCAAAGTTTAATAATTTCAAACTTAATTATAATTTCAAACTTAATTATTTAATCATTTCAAACTTAATTCAATCATTTCTCAAATTAAACAACATTCTTTCCTCAATTACATTGTTAATATTTTATTTCATATTTATTAAATAACAACATTTTCCTTTCATTAAAATTCAAATTTCAACTTCATTTCAAAACCATATTATTTATAAATAAAATCTTCATTTATTTTTAAATCAAATTATTGACCAATCGGATCTTATTTAATTTTCTATCCTAGGTCAAAGTTCAATTTGGGTATTTATCATTTCAACCCGATTCCAATTCAATTCAAAATCAAGACATAGCAAAGGGAACTTGCAGTGTGATAACAGGGATGGTGTCAAAGTAAATAAACAAGCAATAACAATAATCAATATCAATCCAATAATCAATTTAGATAATCCCGAAATAACCGTATTAATTCGCATTGTCATTTGTACGAATTAATATAATTATTTCTAGAATCTACACTATCATTTTATGTAGATTAAAGATTATTACATTACGGTTTTTCACTTGTCATCTATTTACAATTTCATACATCATCAATTTAACAACATACATTCAGTGGTTCAAAGTGTAATTAAACAAATCTTACGTGTCAATAAAGTTAACAGTTAAAGGGGTCATATTATACAAATGTCAGTTAATCAAATTTAACATTTAACTATCCTATATCAAGTTCAATTGCATATTATTTATCATTTTAACATTAATAATTTTAACGTCCAATATAAACATCAATAATCAATCAACTATCAGCCAAACTGTATTATCATCGCATAAATAATTAACAGATAATGGTGTCAGATGTCACAGGTGAATTGATACAGGTAATAGCATATATAACAGTGTAATCAACTAACAGCAGCATATTTCAATTGTCGTTTCAATTGAAATCAAATCTAATAAATAAAAGAACGTTAATCGTGAGTGAGTGCTCACCTTTCGAGGTTAGAGAGGAGATAGACAGCACAACGAGTTACAATTTGAATTGCGAAATTGACCAATCCAAATGATGATTTCCAAAGCAAGGCAAGATTGGCACGAATTTGACGAGCAAAGCTGATAACAGGGATCGATGAACACAACGAATTAGTTTGGATATAAACTAAAATATATACATTATTATTATAATATATATAATTTCAATATTTTAATTTAAGACAAATACACTAAAATACTAAGATTTCAAAATCAATATCTAATACATAAATAAGCTTATATACGTAAGCTACAAGCTACAATATAATTTACATTTTTTAAGTCAAATAACTTGCTTTATTCCAATACATCGAAACTATCCTAAAATCTACACATATATATACATATTGTATGTAAACAAATAGCTGCCATATATCTATATGTAACGTACATTATTAATAACCAATATATATAAACACTATAATCATACATATTGCAATACGCATAATAAACTATTTAAATGAACTTTATATGTTCAACCTATTGTTACATAACCTATATAACATACAACTGAGATGAACATATTATAGTAACCAACTTTATATATACTAACATATTAATATACGTAAGCTAATATATATATATATAATCAATATTTTATACGAAACCAAAAAAATAACATGCATACGTTATATAGACTACAGACTATAATATTTTACAACCGAACGTATATAAGAGGACTGACAATGGGTCTATATGCTATAAACAAAAGAATATACATATTTATAAAACCATTTGTATACAAACTCATATATAAAATACATATATACTGACGCAGCATAAATCTATAAATAAAACATACACATATACTTTATAAATCAGAAGTTATAACCCATATCTTATCAAAGTATATAATATAACCATATATGAGCTCATATTTATAACAGATTATAATACAGTGTAAATTCCAATTTACAAAAATGGACAGTAACGTATAATATAATATGTATAAAAGATACCTCGGCAAAAGAAGACTACACGCGAGAGGGGAGAGAGGAGAAAAGTGACCACGCTCGGATCAGGGAAGAAGGCGCGAGGCTGCTGGCGCTCGGAGGAGGAAGTCATTGGGATGCCGATGGGACAAGACTCGGGTTTGTACTGAGTTGGCTACAATTTGAGGCTGACTTGGAGAAGGTCACGCGAGGGGTGGAAGAAGCTCGGAGGTGGGTGGTGTTTGGCTGGGTACGGTTGTCGAGTTGCTGTGGCATTGGAGGCGGAGGTGTTGGCTTCGGCGGCAAGAGGCTGGCGGAGGAGAGTGGTTGCGGTTCATGTGTGGCCGAGAGGGTTTGGATGCAGGAAGGGTGGGGAGGAAAGGCTACAGTTTGAAGATGAAAGAGCAGTAGTGGAAAAGAACGTATTGTTTGGCGAATGAAATAGAGAGTGTATTGGAACTAGTGGAATAGTAAATGTCAAATGCGTGAATTCAAGTAAAATAAATGTTTAGTGGTTGCACAATTATATTTGAAAGGTCTTATAAATCAAACGTCACGAAGTCGGTATCGGTAAGGTTACTGTTCCAGCGAATTACAACGTGAAACGGACTATAAAGCACAGAAGTGAATATACCGTAGAGATCAGCGTGACGATACGATCAAATCGGTATACAGATATTAGCGATTTGATTGGATTATAGAAATTCGAATTTTCAACCGGCGGAAAATGTAAGAAAAACACTGAAAAATAAGATCGACGGAGTCAAAGATGTCCGAATTTGGAAAAATGAAAAACTGACATCTTGCTCAGAAGATGGTTTAGAATTTTTCTCTGTAAAAATATTTGGGTTTCGGAAACATTTTATTTTCATCGCTTTTTAACTGATTAAATTGAAGTGAATTTACGCGCGAAATAAACTTTCATGTTTTCGGACGAAAATTTACCAGTTGCTATGTTTAACTAGACGTATTCCAAATATTAAATTTTTATTTCAAAAATTTATCGTTTAAAATTTCACAAAATTTCAACTAATTACGTTATTAAAACAGTTGAAATTTACGGGTCATTACACTTTACTCTGCAGCGCTTGTTGGAATGATATAATAGTGTCGTCATCTAAGACACGGTCCTCCTCGCCATCGATGAGGAAACCATAATATTCCTCTAGTGCATAAGATTCCCTACTAAACTTTCTAATGGTTGTGTGTTTTCATGTAAGGGTGAATTTGGTTCTCCCACTGTTTCGGTCTCCGTATTAGACTCTCGAATCTCATCCATTCTACAACTTCATTATCAATTTCCTTTGATAGAAATTCACTTTCTAAAAAGACAACATGTTGAGAACAATAACACTTTATTCTTCAGTATTGTAGAAAATATATTATATGGAGTTCTTGGGATATCCTATGAGTTTACACGATACTGATCTTATCTCAAGTTTATTGGGACCAACATTCTTAACGTAAATTGGACAACCCCACACTTTCAAATGTCCGAGGGGGGGTTTCTTCCCATACCACATCTCATATGGCGTCTTAAGCATAGATTTTTTGGGAACCAAATTCAACATAAGCGCTGCAGTTTCTAGTGACAAAGGCAACTCTGCTTTACTCGTCATGGAACGGACCATATCCAATAGGATTCGGTTTCCTCGCTCTGAAACACCTTTATATTGCAGAATATTTAATGAAGTAACCTGAGGGATAATTCCATTATTTTTTAAGTACTGTTGGACTCGTGTCCAAGGTACTCACCTTTTCGATCAGATCAAAGTATTTTAATAATCTTATGGCTCGTCTGATTTTCAAACTCATTTTTATATTCGATGAATTTTTCATAAACATCGGATTGTTCTTCATAAGATACACATATCAAAGTCTCGAGAAATCATCCGTAAAGGTTACAAAGTAAAAAAGAATTATCTTTGGTAACTATAAGCATCAGACCATATACATCACTATGTATGAGAAAAAAGTTCATTAACTCTTTCATTACTCCAACTATAGGGTTGCTTGGTCATTTTTCCTTTAAGGCATGACTCACACATACCAAATGATTTAGAATCAAATGATGGTAGAATACCTTCAATTTTCAATTTGTATAGTCGTTTCTAACTTATATGACCTAGCCTACAATGCCAAATATAGTTATTATTTACGTTAACATTAGAAGAGTTACTCACAACACAGACATAACTAGTATTAATCACATAAATTCCATTATCCAGAATACCATCGCAGACTTTACTACCATTCAACATAATATTCATAACATTATTAGCATAATGAAATATATAACAAGTCTTAGATAATCTAAACATAGAAATAATACCATAAATAAAGTTTTTCACATAATAGCAATTATTTAATATTAAAACTAATCCATTTGGAAAAATTAAATGAAAATCTCAAATTGTTGTTGCATCTACTAGAGATCCATCAGAAATTTGAAGCCCCGTCTCTCCCTTTGCCACATGATGCTTGTTCATATGTCCCTATAAAGAATTACATATGTGAGTTACATATCCAATATCTAAAACCCAAGATAATTTATTGATTACAAAATGATTTTGAGTCATAAATATACATGTGGGAGTAGCAAAACTATTATGTTTTTTTATCTTTGACAATCTTCAAGTACTCCGTACAGTTCCATTTCCAATGACCCCTCTTATGATAGCAATGACACTCACCCTTGTCGGTTGGAGCAATCTTCTTGTTTTTCTTATTATCCCTTTTACGTTTCTTCAAACCTTTCAAAGATGATGCGTTCTCCTTAACCGTGAATACCGTGTCTTGATCCTTAGACGAATACTTGGCTGACCTCAACATATTGAGGAGCTCTATGAGATTTATGTTCAACTGGTTCATATTATAGTTTAATATGACGTCTTAAACTAAGGAGTAAGCGACCCTAGGATCAGATCCACTTGCAACTTGTTGCCTATCATCACATCCCACTGAGAAAGTCGGCAAATATAGCCTTTTGTCGTTAAAACATAATCGTCCACTTTCATGCCCTTCTTCATTTTCGTTTTGAATGGTTTCTTTGTAAGTTTGTACCTTGCGGAATGAGACTATTCCTCAGAAAAGCTCCAAGGCTTACGAAAATTTAATGGACATTCATGTTTACATGTTGTCTCTACAACGGTTTTTCTAATATAGACGGCATGTACACTTGGGCGATTTCAAGGTCCATTTGCCCATTTGTTATAGGCTATGTGTAATTCGGGGTCCGCATCATCAGTGGGTTTTTCCTTTGAAGGTTCAGTTATAAATGACCATAGACATTCGTAGTTGTTAGTGCTATCTTATTGCTCTTAACTAATCTATGTATTTAGGTCCGGTGAATTTGTCATTATTAGAAAACAACTAAGGTGTAAACATTTTCTGCATATTTTAATTTAGTAGATTAGGATATTAATCATAGTAGATGTTCTTAGAATATTAGTACGGTTAAACATTACATTTCATTTTACTAATAGGCTCCTGCTAGTCTTTTATGTTTCTCAAGAACTTAAAATGAAACATAAAAGCCTTTCGACTTCACGGGTGGGTGTTAGGACTTGTTTGCCTTGGGATTCTGACCTTGAGGACTATCAACAAATCATAATCCTGCAAATAATGGATAACACTATAACGACCCAACCTTTTGGACTGTTTAAATCGACAATAAACCATACATGTCAACTCGAACCATTCAAAAGGGGGATTGTTAATGGGGTAAATAAGAAAAGAAAAGAAAAGAAAGAACAACAAAACACATAATCTCATAGTGAAATGACAAAATATAATAATCAAATAAACAGTTCATGAAGTTGTTTTACAATTAACATTTGATTACACTTTTACAATACAATCAGAGTTATACATACAGCCGATAAAATAGGATAATACAGCGGAATAGCATGATGCAGTGGGATAAAATGATAATATAATACTAAACTCTGTCTTCGTCCTCCAGAATAATGTCTTCAACACTGAAAAGCTCAGGCTGACCCAAGCGTAATGAAAACAATACACTTGAGTCAGAATTAAAAATTCCTATGTAAGTCAAATCAATCTCAAATAAAAATATGAGTGCACTGGCTTCAGAGATGTTACGGGACTTTCCATCTCCTATCAAGTGTACAACGTGAATATAATTATTTAAGAGATTTCAAATAATTCAAAATACTAATTTTAACCACTTTAATTAAAATAAATCCGAAGTTTAAATTAAAAAATTAACCTTCAAAATAATTCAATTCCAATACATAATCCAAATTCAAGAAATTGTATGGGTATATATCATTTCAACCCATAATTTAAATGTCTTGGTTATCCAATTTTAAAATGAATTAGATGACCATTTAAATGTTGTCGATAATATACACGGTGATAACAAGGACATATTAAAATAAATAAACAACCATACATCCAACATATCAATCAATTAGCATCCATTTCAGACAACATCCAAATCAACCAATATATTACAACAGTTAATAGTTATCAATATTGAGGTTTTAACTATTAGTTAAATTCCAATATAAAATTAAATGTCAATTCAATTTAATGTTAATTCAGATTCAATATCAATTCAAATGTTAATTTAAACCAACAAACAGCAATCAAAATTTATATCTCATTATAAATTTTATTTAACTTGCAATGGAAATTTTAGTATTGCATGAGTGGGTTGAATCACTCAACATTTTAGCTTTCCTTCCTCTAATTAGGTTTGGATCCGCCACTGCTTTCTTTCTTTTAACTTTGATTTTCTTTTTATTTATTTTATTTGAAGGTTTTGGAGGAGACAGAGAAGTTTGTATAATCTAAATTTGAATGTAGATTTGAAGAAATTTTTGTTTGGAAAAGAGAAGAAAAATGAAGGAGGAGGGAGGTGAAGAAAGGTTAAATAAAAATTATATATATAATATAAAATGAAACTCAGATTTGAAAAAGTGTAGCTTCAGAGTAAAGAAGAAGGAACAAACGAAAATGAAGAAACAAACAAAATGAGGAAAGAAATGAGGCAGGTATTAAATAAAGAATGGAAGTTACACGTTTGAATTTTAAAAGACATGTTTACAAAGAAAGCAAAACTTTTGGTATAAAATTTCAAAACGTGTGCTACCTCAATTAATTTCATTAACGGAAAACATTTCAAGGCAAGGCTCATGTGTAAATAAATGAAACTTACAAGAAAACCAAAAGAGGTATGTATTTAATAAAAGAAAATAATAATAGAAATAAAAAAATGAAAGGGGCGATTGAAATTTGAGAAGATAAACAAATGAAAAGATTAATGAACATGAATAGTGGAATATGAAATTCTAACATATTTAAGACTATTCATTACATAAAGAAAGAACAGAGCATTTAATTAAGTTTAGACTGACATGCTAGATGAAAAGTTTTTGTTTCTGAAGGAAAATGAATGCATGCATGAGTGAATAGTATATGTAAACGAATTCATGAATTAATGCACATACACATTTCATTTCAAACGCAAAGTAATGCCTCATTAATAATTCAATTTATGGCAAGAAGTGAAAGAACAAATGGAATGAAATATGCAAAAGAGAGGGGTCAACGAAAACGTGAGATGGCAGCAGAATAAAGTAAGGTGATAAATTAATGAGAATGGAAGGATTAATATACTGCAAACAACTTTTGAAATTCAATTTTAAAACGTTTATTCCCTTCAATACATTTCATTAACTCCAAATATACACATAAATATACGTTAATTTAACCTTTTTTTACACACAATTAATAATATTGAACACACCAATTAACTTAATATTTCTCATTAAAATACTTATTATATTTTTAACACAAAACGTAAGTTGCACATATCACTAATTAATTACAATTCACTTCTATTTCTTATTAATGGAAAGATTTTAATTATTATCAATAATTAAATTTCAAAACATATGCTGATTACTGGGAAGATAGTTAATCCAATTGTTTTCCTTTTAAATTGTAATTCAAACATATCTATTAGCATTATTGGTTACAAACATGAGTTATAATTTAACTTACAAATAATTAATTTCTTACTCTATGTTAAACACATTTCAAATAAATAATCATATGTTTTCTCCTTTAATAAATTTATTCATTTTATTCTTCATTAACATTTATTATTACAATCACCGTTATTAATTACATTCAAACAATGTTATTAAATACACCTAACGTAAGTTATCATTTTTTTATCTTACTGTATTACATGTTATTAGTAGAAATTCAAACTAATATCATAATCATATCTCCTAACATACGTTAACAGAAATAAAATCATAAATTTTTATTTTTCTACCACTTATATTACCAAATTATACTCCTTATTACAATTAGCCTTTGGTATTCCTATCCATTAATTACATTTGAAACAATGTCATTAAAATACACATTAATATACGTTCTAGATTCCAACCTATGTCATTAATAGAAATTTAATTTAAGATCACAACGTTATATTATAGTTTAATTTGTATCAAAAGATTAAAAATTTAATTCCTAACAATTTTATTCAAACTTTCTTATTTAATTTAATATATTCAAACAATTAAAAATACGGGCCATTACAAACACATTATCGGATCATATACAACTCCTAACCCATGGTTTTTTGTCCTAGTCTCATTTCTACCTTGGGTAATATCAACAAATCGAATGAGATTATTCACTCATACCCTCCATTTCGTGACAGCCTATGTATAAAATATGTACCTTGAGGAATATCAACAAATACGTACATATATCTTACCTCGTCTATTCAATGTATTAATAGTATTACACATAACATTCTAAGCTTAAAGAATATCAACAACTGAGGACATGCAAGTAATCTATTAGTATATAAATGGTAGAGAACAACATTATATTAAAGACCAATAATCTTTAATATATTAATATAAGTGATATCGACTTATGAAATAATGTATTTCTTTTGAAATACCCTCATAATTCAAGTGTCGGATACATTTGAAATCATGGTATACGTACTATATGTATGTATTTATTCCTCAAATCTACCAAGGTTTCTTATTGTTCCACACCTACATTCATATTATACATGTCTTAATTATTATAACTTTTATAATTTAATTTAATTATATAATAGTCTTATGTATAATCTTATATTAATATTATTAATTAAATATTATTTAATTAATTTCAAACAATTAATTAATTAACATTTTAATTATTTTTATATTATTCAATTAAACATTTTATATTGAATACGAATAGTATAATACTTATAGTTATACACATATATATTTATATATGTGTGTTGTACTATACATTCATTAACATTTAATTTATTTGTTTGCTTATTTAATTAAACAATTTAATTTACTTATTTTAATTTTGAGAAATTTCATATATACTTACATTCCTTAAACAATTCAAGATAATGTAACATAAATCATTATATATGTTCTATATGATTTAATTAATTAACTAATTGATTAATTTTTTTAATTTATTTATCTATAAATAATTAATTTTAGAAATTTAATTATAAGTTTTCAAAACAATTTTGCAAAACATATTATAACATTTATAATATATATATTATTTTAAATTTAACTATTTAATTAATTTATTTTTAATTTCAAAACAGATATTAAATTTAGTGAATTTTTGAAAGTAATTTCCAACGTTAAACATGAAAATCGCCATGGATTGAGTAATATGAATAGTTCTACTAAATTAAAAACTTGTATACGATAGTAGTAGAAATAAAGAAATATAAAGTAAAGTACACCGGAGATTTTTATACTGGTTTGAACTTTCCGTTCTACGTCCAGTTTCAGACTCCTTCTAGATTTGAACAATACCCTCACTTAAGCGGGAGGAATAAGTATTACAACCGCTTGAACTGCAGAACAGGACTTTGTGCCTGAAGATCTTCGATAGGACTTACAGTACAAAAAGTAGATAAGTGTTTGACTTCGTGCGCTCTTGAATAGCATGGATGAGTCGGTATAGTACAACCTTCCTATAATCTTCTTCGTAAGTGGTATAGCGTGTATTTGTGAAGAATTGGAAGTATATGATCACTTTAGAAATGTAAGTTGAATGTATAAGTGATCAATAGTTCGTAATATGAATCTTTTGAAAGAAAAAAAGAGAATTCGATCATAAATAGAATAAGAAACCAAGAAGAATTGTTATTGAATTCATAGAAGTGTTTGCTATTTATAGAGAATAGACAGTTGTAGTCAGTCGTGAAGAGTAACAACTGATAGAAGTGTTGCAACTATTGATGGAGGGAAGTGTCTCTTCGTGAAGAAGAATATCCCTTCGGAAAATTCAAATAAGTTGTTACTCGATAACCAGTTGACTGGTAGGAGGGGTTTAGTCGACTGGTTGTGTTTGAGTTTGTTAATTTTAAAATGAACAGTTCAAAATAACATTGTTTTAGTCCACTGAAAAAGAGGTTTAATTGACTGAATGCTCATTTAGTCGACTGATTTAGAAGATTTGTCGATTGTTTTTTGCTTTAGAAAATCATATGAATGAATGTGCACATATTAGTCTACTGGTTACCTATATTCGGTTGACTGGTTCTGCATATTTTCTTTTTTAAAATGAAATGAATGTTTTCAAAGCTTGTTTGAGTGTATACCACTTTGAAGAGATTTTAATATCAGTAAACTTCAGACTCGGAACTCTACGACGAATATTTCTTTGAATGTCATCTTCGTCTTGTCTATATCGTGTAGATCTCTTCGATGTTTAACACTTTTGTCTTCAATTTGTTTAATTATTTGTCTATTTTTTATTCTCATGTACCTGCAAGGTAGCTTAGAAGTTATTTGGAATAATTGTATAGTTATTGTCATTAAAATCCAAAACGAGAGGTTCTAACAAAATACATATATCTTCGAAAGGTAAATATAATTGTTGAAACCCATATATGAGTGTCGAAGGGTATTATTTATAAACAAAATAATTAATAAATGGATAAGGGACAAGTTCCTATAAAAATGTTGTAAAAGGAATACAAAGGACATTGTCACTGACTAAAAGTGGAGGTGGAACGAATCTGGAGGCGACACGTGTAAAGGAAGTGGTAGACGCATACAAATATAAAGCTTATTGCCTGTAGCAGAGTTGAAGCGGCAACTGAGAGTACAATTACAGAAGGACTAGGCAGGAACTGAAGGCCAAAATGAACTAAGAAAAGACTAAATAAACTCTTAAGTATAGTAAACTAAGAAAATATCAAAGAGATAGCCAAAGATGATTGGTGAAGGAGAGGCATAAGAAGTATATGAAGGCAAGAGTGCATGTCGAAGGAAGAAGGGGTTTGTCGAGACATGGTGTAAAGAGTATGCGTTAGTGCTAAACGAAACTATGTTAAATGAAGCTTTCCTACAGATCCATGGGTAGTGATTGTCGAAACTTATTAACTTTCAGTGGAAAGTAAATATATAGACATATTGACTTTAGGAGGATTCAATTTTGAGACCTGTAAACATTCAGAAAAGAGTTAGACCAAGATTATTGACTTTCAGAGGAGTAAGTCAATATTAAGGCTTAATATGGCAGAAAGGGGTACTTAGAATTTGAAAGCCTATTCAGAGCATTAGACGATAACTTTGGTGCAAGGCCAAATGTGGCATCCGACAGCCTTTTCATGATACTAGACGATAGCTTCGCTGTGAGGCCATAAGTGGCATTCGAAAGTCTATTCTCAACATTAAACGAATAGTGTAAGGCCATGAGTAGCTTCCAAAAGTTTATCCACGACATCAAATGTACGCTTTGGTGTAATGCCATATGTGGCATCCGAAAGCCTATTAACATAACTAAAAGAGAGTGACATATTAAGGCAATAAGTGGCATCTAAAAGCTCGTTCACGGCTTTCAACGAAAAGCTTCAGTGTGAGGCCATAATTGGCATCCGAAAGCCAATTAACGATCTTAAATGAGAATTTCAGTGTAAGGCTATAGGTGGCATCCAAAAACCACAACATTAGATGAGGATAACAATGTAAGGCCAACTTCAGCATTTGTTCGTGGCGTTATACAAAGGAGAAGGCATAAGGACACAATGTTAGCCGAAAGGGTAATAAACTTGGCGTTATGAATTAATAAGAATAAGGCTTAAGGGCAAGCCAAATGAAGTGACCGTAAACCAAGTAATGATGTAGCAATAAATGTAGAGAACACTTGGGTATGATTGAATGACTTGTATTTATGATTCATGGTAATGGATTGAGATTATTGATAGTGAGGGGAAAACTTATTCCGTACTTTAGAGGCGTGGTCACACTATGTGACTTATTTAGGGTAATGTGTTACTCATACCAAAGTAACCAAATTCTATGTCCAACTCATGTTTTTTAATTATTATCCATATAAATCACGGGCACTTGTTTGAGTAGACTGAGTTTATAGGCTTAGGAAGTTTGCTTTTGGATTACGAACAAAGATCTCCAAATATGAAATAGGAGGCTCAGCTGATAATAAGAGTTGTTTTGCATTCCATTGTAAAAAAATTCATGTCGGCATCTTCATATGTTATTCATGACACTATTATTTATGTTTAATTCATATTTTACCCCTACGTAAGAACGATTTGGGAATTTGAATATGTAAAGACACTTATATGTAATTAATTATATTTAGTGGCTCTATGTGCTTATAACTATTGGATAAATACTGATCTCATTATGTCAATGAAAGATAATTCTAAGATGACTACTACACATTAGGGTTCCATATTTGGGTTTTGGAATATGGGATGTTACAGCTTGGTATCAGAGGCTAAGTCAGGGGACACTTAAGTAAAACATAGCCAGAAGTTGTTGTGTACTTGGTATAAAACAAACACCTTAGGAAGGGTATATGCTATTATATGACGTACTTGTATTTTGCTATATAGATATATAAGTAGGTATATCTGACCTTTTTTTGTTGTTTCACTCTCTTACTTTTCAATTCCAATGAAAACTTGCTTAAGAGAAAAGCAATATGGAAATGAGAAGTGGAAAGATTATAGTACGAGGAGCAAGTGCAAAAGGAGAGGCTGAGAGTACCTAGACTAAAAGCCAAGGAAGGGAAGTGGCCTCGAACGTTGGAGTAATTGCTGGAGTTCAGATGCCAGCTCTGGTTGTGGGAAAGATGGACATGAATGCATATTTTCAATATTCCATGGCAAAATTAGTTAAGTAATAGGTTCAACGGCAAGTGCCATAGTAAGCCATGCATGTTCGAGAGAGTCCGATGCAATCTGTTAGTGAGAACATTGCTAAAAATGAATTA
Source organism: Allium fistulosum (assembly GCA_030737815.1). NCBI lineage: Eukaryota > Viridiplantae > Streptophyta > Magnoliopsida > Asparagales > Amaryllidaceae > Allium > Allium fistulosum. Next base: position 425,485,716 of record CM060908.1, read on the forward strand.
GGAATTTCGAACCTTGGGCGATGAGATGTTTTATGGGACAAAACAAATCTTAGAACCAAGTGATTGGTTGCACATGTGTGAACTCATCTGTGAAGATTTAGAGCTTACCGAAGCTCAAAAGGTGAAGTTGGTATCCAGGTAGCTTCAAGGTCTAGCTAGTATTTGGTAGGATACAGCGTGGACGGAAGTTCATGAGTAAGAAATTACTTGAGAAAGATTTAAGGAGATGTTTGAGGAATAGTTTATCCTAGAATCAGATTTATCGGCCATGTTTCGAGAGTTTGTTGAGCTGTAATAAGGAAGCATGTTAGTACCGGACTATGTGCAGAAGTTTAGCTCTCTATCGAATATGGGGTTGATCTAATTAGGATAACAAGGAAGAAGATGGAGAAGTTTATTCTGAGATTGAGGCCGGGGTTGAGTGTTAAGATGATGGCCCATCTAGCATTACTATTCAATGATGTTAGATATGGCTAGATGATATAAGCTTATGTATATCGAAAGGATAAGTGTGAGACATAAAGCTCAAACTAATAAGAAGAAGTTCACTCCATACAAGAAAGGAAATAAGGCCCAACAACTGAATGGGAAGGCTCAAAGAAGGAGCAGGGAAGGATATTTTCGAGATGAATTATCATAATTGTTTACAGTTGAGGCATTATGCATCTAAGTGTCCAAACCCAGAAGGAGTGGCTAAGGTCAAATGCTTTAATTATGATAAGTTTTGCCATAAGAAGAAGGATTGTCTGGAGTCAAAGCAGGCAAAGGTGTATGCTTTGGAAGGGCTGAAGGAAAGACCATCTGCTAAGGAGAAAGGCTAGAGTATCATCTTAGAAGGTATGAGTTTGATTTCTGGTATTTCAGCTAGAGTACTATTTGATACTGTTTCTACACATACTTTTATAGTGAATGACTTAGGTGATAGATTTGGGTTAGAGGTTACCTATTTAGTCACTTCCATTCATGTAGTAAATCCAACAGGGGGATATACCACTCTCGAATTTAAATGAACTAACTTAGAGATTGAGTTAGGCGAGTGTAAGTTTTTGTGTGACCCCTCCATGTTTGACTTCTGTGATAACCCGAGTTTTTGGCAATTGTTAATTGGTAATTAACTAATTTTAACTATTAAGACACTGATTTTTATTTGGTTAAACAAATAGAATTCTAATAATTTAAAGGATATCTATGTATATATATAAATGAATTTGAATCTATAATGTTGAATTTATGTAATATCCCAATTTTAAGCCAAATATTAAATTAGTGATGAATATAAATTGAAATTTTTCAAAGCAAATAAGATAAGTGTTTGATTTTATATATATATATATGAATATATGGTAATTTAAATTTGAGTTCGAAATTCAAAAGAATAAGATGTCTTAAAAATAATTTGGACTTAAAATAATATATATAACTTTCATTAATGTATAATTAGTTTCAAATTATTTTCTTTAAAATTGTATCAATATTAATATAAAAGAAATGTATTAATAAAGATATATATATATAAACAAAAGATCATAATATAAAGTAATGTAAAGAAAAGGGATATACACATTTTATAATAAAAATTCTCATATAAAAAGACAAGTGTTAAGATTTTAACACACAAGTTAACAAATGTAAGTTATTTAACATAGTAATATACAAGTGTAACAATTGTAATATAAATTTGAACAAGTGTCATCTATTTCAAATATTTCTAAAATAATAAATAAAAAGAAAATGAGATTTTGTAATATCTGTACTCTCCTCTCTATCATTTTCTTTCACCTTCACATTTCAAAACAAAAGCCCGTGAAACAAAATTTGAAACCAGATCAAAGGAGAAAACAAAACCTGTACACATTTTTTTCAAACCTGAGCAAAGATTTCTTAAACCTGGGAACTAAAATCAAACCAGAAAAGATTTAAGATCAAAGGCTAAAACCTGAAGCAACCTAAAATCAGAGCATTTAAAATCAAAGCAAACAAGTAACTGATCAGTTTCAAGATCATTCAAATCAAGTTCAAGCTAGAATTCAACTCAACAAAGCGGATCAAATTCAAGTTTACTATTCAAAAGCAATGCACAGGCTCTCTGTTCAAACATTCTAAAAGGTGAGTAAACAAACTGTTATTTTAAAGGTTTTAAATCTGTTTAACACTTAATGCATGCAGTAAACTTAAGTATTAAATTAGTGATAATGGTTTGCATGTTGATTTAATGATTATATGTGTATATGTATATGGATATCTCTGTGGGTATAACAGTGTTCACTCTGATCTTGAATGTTTGGATGCTAATATAATTCTAAAATCATTTGTTCTTTCTCTGATCAGTTTTAGGCTTTGATTTCTAAATAAAAGATGACGGTAGGAGTGTAAACTTAATTTTAAAAATAATTATAAGTATAATTAGTCAAAGGTTTACTGGAAAATATGAAATCATAGTCAAAATGTATAATATTAGAAAACCCAATCATGTTAATTTCAAGTTTAAATTATATAAATTGATTCGAGTTGTAAAATGAGGAATTTTAATGATAAGATTAAGATTTATAGATTTGAAAATAGTGTGGATTCTCGAGTTGAACGGAATTCTTATTATCATCAAATTCCGATGATCGACGGAATGATTGTCATTGTGATCAAGGTTGGAGGTAGCGGGTAGCTTGGTGGTCACAGGAAAAATGGAAGGAGGCTTTATAGATGGACGTGGAGGTCGAACCACGTCGAACTAGGGTTTGATTCATAGTTTTGGTTGGCTGAGCTTTTGGGATTGCTGCATCGTCGATGGTGGATTAAAGGTGATCGCACCGGGGGGGATCGATGTATTGGCGAGTGGTGCTTCTCTGGTCGGGGTCTCATGATCGCTGGTGGTTTGACGCGGCAGGGCGTGACGATTTTGCTGGTGATTGGTTGGGTTCCAAGTTGAGGTTTGATAGTTCGATTTTGATTTCTGGTGAGTTTTTATGATCTGGGTGGTCAGTTGATTTTGGATGGTCGTCGATGACCAGAAGGCAACGACGATGTTGGTCGAAGGTGGCCTGGCCTCTCATGCACGTGCACGCATATAGGCGTGTATCTGTTTGATTGAGGAAGACGAGTTTTTCATCAGGTCGAACTCGAAGGATTTCATGAAGTAACTCGAGGAAGAGAAAAGATGTGGGTTACTCGAAGTTAGGCTTGGGAAAAATCAAGTAGTGACTCGGGTCTGGGTGTTTGAGAGTGAATTGCAGTTTTAAAATTTTAAAAACAAATCAAGTTTTCAATTAAACTATTTTCTTAACCCATTGCTTTAACTAATAAGTGTTTTAATAAAAAAAAATTAAAGGTTTAAAGAAAAAGGTACAATTTGTTAACAAGTTTCCAAAGTTTTGATTTTTAAATTAAAAATATGTTAAAATTGTTTTGGGTTTCGAATAATTATATTTGAATGATTATTTAAAGTATTCTTAAGTGTTTTCAAATAGAAATTGACGATGTGATTAAATAAGTGATTAAGATAAGTGGGTTATCTTAAGCTAAATTAAGGTTAATTTATTAATGTAATTTAATTAAGGATAATTAGTTTATTTAAAGGATTATAAATTTGTAATTTAATAATAATTACCTAATTAAAGGTTAATCAAGTAATGATTAAAGTTTAATTAATTTGTTGAAGGGTAATTAATTTGTAATGATAATTAATTAATGAAAGGATAATTAAGGTTTTAATGATTAATGATTAATTTAATTTAAGTATAATTAACTAATTTAATTAATAAATATAAGGTTTATTAATTTATAAGGGTTTAGTTAATTAATTAAGAATTAATTAATTAAGAAATAAGATTAATTAATTGATAATTAGAGGTTAATTAATTAAATAATTACTTGATAAAAGTAATTAAAGGTAAATTACTCAAGGGAAGTAATTAAGAATTAATTACATAGTATAATTAATTAAAGGATTGATTAATTAAAGAATTTAAGGGTTAGTTAGTTAATGAATGTGATTAATTAAAGGATAATTAATCAATGTAAGTGATTATAGGTTAATTAATTAAGAGTAATTAATTAAGAATAAAGGTAATTAATGTGAATGGGTGAAGGTTAATTAATTTGTGATATTAATTTAAGGCTAATTACTTAATGTAATTAAAGAGGATAATTAAGGGATGATTAATTAATGGTTTGTAAGCATGATTAAAAGTGATTAAAGTAATAAATTTAATTTATTTAAATTAATTAGAAATGGTGTGACTAATTTATCTTGCTTATGAATGATTGAATGATATTGTATGCCTTAGATTAGTTGATATCTCTGATATGTGATTTGTGATGCTATGCGATATGATATGTTTGTTTTAAACTGTGATAATATGGGTATCTATCGATGATGAATTACTGTGTAAAGGTGACACCCTGTATTTAAAGTTTGAATTGTATTTCATTTGAATAACTTGGATTAAGATGACATAGAATTCGAAGAGACAGGAGTCGGGTATTAGTTAATACCCGAAACCACTTCGATTCTTTATAGATCGATATGTGGAGTAAGTATTGAGCATAACAAGCTATAAACTCGTAGTGAAGTATGAGTTACCCTGGGCTTTTCTTTTATGGTTTGAACTTAGTATTTCAAATTATATGGGTTTACTCACGTTGGTTTCCAGCCTGACCCGGGTGTTACTTTGATGTAATGCTCGGGTCAGACCGAGTATTACAGATTTCCAAGTAAGGACGTTCTAGAGCTCAGGAGGCGAGCTGGATGGCAGGAACGTATGGAGTGTATTCCGCTGTGATATATTATAGATTGTAGTCTGGAACATGTTAATTGTATCTGTCCAGTGATTTGTGTATGTTGTAACTCTGATGTATTGATGAAAATTAACAAATACAGTTTTCTTTGTATAACTAATATTATTATTTGATATTGTATTTTGATCCGCTGCGAAAGTGAGAATCTGCGTCTTGTTCTGTTTCTTTCTTCTATCTCTTTTCTTTTTCTCCTAACTATCTGGAATTTTCGGGTTCGAAAATTCTAGGTCGTTACAACTTCATAGGCTTCAGAGTTATTTTGAGAATGAATTGGTGGGAACGCTTCAACGGAAAGATATATTGTGCCAAAAGGATTATATTATTGAGATACCCTGAATAAAGCACGAGCATTACAAGAAAATTTGCTTTTTATAACGTCAAAAGATAACACTTTATTCATAGTGTTGTTATTTGTTTTAACTTTTTTTATTTAAATTAGAGATTGGCTAGAGCTACCCATTCGTGGCCCTCTCTTCCTTGAATTATTTCCCTCTTCATTATTTCCCTCTTCCCTCTTCTCAGATCCTCAAATGCAGAATCTCCTACTTTGTCACCGCCTCTGCCCATAACTCCGTATAACCAGTGTCGGTTATTGGGTAAGGCCCAATAGGCCACATCATGCAACAAAAAAACCCTAAACTTCTAAACACAAAATGCAACATTATCTTCATTCAAATCATGTGATGCTGACGGTGACTACTCCTCCAGACTTTGTGTCTACGGGCTAGTCGAATCCAGTCTCCAGCTCCTACCTCCTCTCCTGTGTGATTTATTGCCACTTTGAATGATTAGTTGAAGCTTGAAAAAATAAACCTGAAAAGGTAATTATTATATTACTATTTTATTAGACTGATGATATTGATAAATTGTATACGATATGAATCGATCTTTTGAAAAATTGATAAGGTAATTATATAGATATTATGAAAAGGTATTTATATATATTATCTATGATTTATAAATTATAATTGATATCGCACGTTGGCTTGAGTTATTATTGAATGTTGATAATTGATGTAATGATATTTTTTAATTTAAAAAATGATAATGTAATTATTGCACTAAAACTACTAGGCCATTGTGAACAGTTTTAAACAATGATATTACAATGTTAGCAAAATTTTACTTTGTTAGCAAAAAAAGGAATTTTCAATTTATGTTTTCTCAATTCAATGGTTTAATTTTTTATATTACGATTAAGTGTATCAGAATTAAATATAATTTTTTATTTATGTATAGTGTTAAACTGAAGCCCTTTTGTTTCTTTTTCACTTCATGAGAGATATTCATCAGATGTGCATTTTTTTACTTACTCCATTAACATATAATTTTAGTAAGTAAGAAATAAGTAAATAGTTTATATTTGGCAGCCTCTACATTGTGGTTTTGCAGCAGGTGGAGGAGGAAACAAATTAATGTATAATGGTGCAAAAGAAAGGCAGTACTTCATCATGTAATTTATTAATCTCTTTATTAAATTTATATCAATTTGTACTGAATCGTTCTGAGTTATTGGATCATATTATTAAAATATTAATCATGGGTATGGGATGATTGTATGATTATATAATTTCTACTTAATCGTTTTGAGTTTTGAAATTTTGCATCAATATGTAGGTGAAGTTATTCATTAAGATCAAGAACAATTGACGATTTAATGATGTGAAAGATAGAGAATTAATTTTTTGTTTTAGAATTTCCCAGTAAACACGATATTCCTGAAGTTTCTACGTAGTTAAGCTTGATGTCTTTTGTTGAACGCATTAATTGTGTATGAAGTTTTTTGAAGAAGAATGATTAGATTAATGTAAGTTTTAGCTTTAGCCTGATGTAAATATTTTAGTCAAGTTATCTATCGCCTGTAAATTTTAAGCCATGATTCTCAGTTTCATTTATTTTTTGTGTTTTCTGATATTGTTGTGTAAATATCTCCATTATCATCTAAATTCAACATTTTATTTTCATTTCATATTGCAGTAAAATATTAGAGTGGTGCTTTTGGTTTGCGAAATTGTAGTATTAGTATATTTTCTTAATTGGTTAGGTTTATTAAGTAATTTTTCTTAGTTATGTTAAACCTGAGTTGATCATAGGGTTTGATTTATTATATATTTATCACTATGAAAAATTATTCACTAAAGTTTGTATATTAACAAAGAACAACAAAATATGATCCTAATAATGGGAAGAAGATTTCTGAAACACAATTTTCTATGCTTTAAATATGAAATTGTTAAAGTCATTACATATATATCCTTTGAGCAGAACAATAAATGAAATGTTGAAATATTATTGAATTAAGTTATTCAACGATTTCAATTTGATACACATACACACACACACACACAGGCCTGTCAATGGGCAGGGTTCGGTCCGGTATTATAAAACCCGGACCCGAGTCCAATTACAATAATTTAAACCTAAGCTCGGTCCGGACCCACATAGTATTTCAATCTAATATCCAAGCCCGGCCCGTCGGGCTTTTTAAGCCCACTGGGTAATAACTAATACCCAACTCAGAATATTTATGTTAAAACCATATTTTAAAACTACAACTTTGGTAAAATTTGTATACAAACAATGTTAACATATAAATTGAACGGTGATGTAGTCAAGCTCATAACAAAAGTATGCAAAAACATCTACATGTAAACAAACAAAATGATAAATAAATAACATATGCACTCATGTTTTGATACGACGAAAAACTAATAGTCGGGCCCTAACCAGGCCGGGTTTTGATAAAACTGTACCCGACCCAGATCGGGCCTGAGTCGGGCTTGGGTAGTAAAAGGCAAAACCCATACCCGCATAAATAGGGCGGGTTCGGGTCGGGCTCGGACCGAAACCCGTACCTTTGACAGGCCTACACACATATAGTTCTACCTATCCCATTTTTGTCTCTTTTGTCATTCAATCTCAATCGAAATATTGATCTCTTCTTAGTTCAAGTGATATTTTTGCACTTAAACCCTTAATTATTTTCCTTCTCAGGTTTCCTTATTCCAAAATAAATTCTCTATTTAATATTCGAACGTTTCCATACTAAATCTCAATTTATAGAAATGATATTTGACAATGATACAATGTGTCAAATTGTAGCCAAGGAAAATATATATTTGTAATTCTAACCCAAACGATAAGAGAAAGGTATATTTACTTTAAAGTTCATAACAAATGCACGATTATGGGAGGAATTAAAAGCACACAGTAATAAGGAAAAACATAATTCAAGGTTAACACTTAAAATTAAACACTGAAATAGTTGGGTTTACTGAACTCCATTTGGACATAGGTAAATCGAATAAGACCAAATATATAGCTTGCTATCAATTTAACTGTTGAAGCCATTATCATGTTTTTATTTTCAGGTAAATAAGTGCATTATCATATTTTTATTTTCCATTGCATCTCTATTTTAATTCCCATTAATTAAAAGGTATTTTTTTAAATGATCTCTTATAAATTCAAAGGTATTCAAAGATAGAATTGTAATAAATGTTAAACATTTATTTGAACTAATTTATTCTATGATATTAATTTGATAATTGAATAAAAATATAATTATACGAAGGTTCATAAAATTCAACATCTCACATTTTTGCATCTTTTGTCATTCAGTCTCAATTGAAATGTTAATCTTTCCTTATTTCAAGTACACTTGGACCCTCAATTCTTTTCCTTCTCAACGTTCCTATTATAAAATAGATTCTCTAATTAATGTTTAAACGTTTCCATACTCAAACTAAATCTCTCACACCTATTATTCTGTCTGTTTATTTATTGTTGTTAACACTCCGACTAAATTAAATTCAAATTCAACTGAATTAGTAGTAATTAATTCCTTCTAATCATTTCCTTTTATCGGTTTCATTGATATAATCGTTCGTATTTAAAGCTAGTTTACTATCAATTGATAAGATTTTATTGTAGTATATGGTTATGGTGATTACCTGATGGGTCTAAGTGCAAACCAGCTGACATTGCCAATAACAAAAAACTACTGGTAATTCCTACCATGCCAAAACCAAATTCCTTCATACTACTTACTGTGATAATCCTAAAAACATAACTATTTGGAATGACCATTAATCCAGTAGAGTAACCATCTGTGCTGGGGGTACTAGTACTTTTTTCAAGTGTTTTAGAATCAAATACGTACTGTATGCATCTATATCCAAACTTACAAATTGCTGTAGTAGGTTTACCATTTTAGTAGAAATTCCTTTGGATTCGGTCAGGTTGTTAGAAAAAGGAGGAGGGGAAAACTTATTCAGTTCATGGAACTTCTCATGCATGTATATACGTGCATTATCCTAAACTATAATAATTAAAAGTAAACTACTTTTCCTAAGTTTTGACATGGAAATATCCATATACAAAAGTTTCCATTTCCCTTAAAACTGAAAAGACTAATAGTAGATGGCAACATTAAACTGAAGGCCTGGATCAAAGAATCATCTTTTTAACCATGCAAAAAGCATATTTTAAGGCATGCATACCTGACAATTGATGAACAATGTAAAAAAAGAATTTAGATGGAAGAAACAAGAAAATTACCATAGGCAAAAATAGGGCACATACCAGATGTAGCAATTGTGAGCTCTAAACCTAACCTTGGGTTTTCAAACTCAAACCTTCTCAAAAATAGATGAAGAAGAAGAGAGAGGATGTAAAGGTAACGAGTTGGTGGCATTTCATTATGTCCCAGTATTCTATGCTATTGCTCTCTTGCGGGCATCAAGGCCTCCACGCCCGTTCGATTCTATTCTATTTCAGCTTTCACTCTAGTTTTAAATGTGATCTACGTGCAATTTCTGTATTTCTTGTCCCTGTATTTCTTGTCCAGTTTGTGTTCCACGCAAGCAGCTTCCATCAACACTATTTTCAAAGGAGTAATCCTCATTAGTTTTGCAGAAGCTGCAAAATTAGCAATCTCCCCAAGAATCACTATTGCGCATGGAGGAATTGGTTTCGTTAGTTTTGCCTAAAATAAACCAATGCTATCAACAAATACATTATTGGTTAAAGGTGTAGATCATACGCAATGTGTTGTGGTTTATGAGTCATTGCATATAATTGTCAAAAGAAGAAGAATAAAAAAGATGCCAGTATGCTGATGCAGCAGCAGCTAGCAGGCCACCAATGGGAATAATATGCTCATGATGACAGCTCAAAAAAAAGCATAACAAACTTTCTATTTTTATTAATTGTTAGCTACTAAAATGTGGTGCGGAATGTATTACAAATAGGAAAAGGACAGCTGTCCAAAGTTGTTATGCTATGAATCGTGCTATGCTGTTATATATACAATGAGTAATGAATGGAAAATTATGGTTGGATAAACAATTTCTTCTTCACTTTTCTATATCTTCTTCCTCAAGTTTCTTCTAATATTTCCTCTGTTGCGGTAAAAGTTGATAACAGGCCTTGAGCACGTCAATTTGGTGCTTTCACAGCTATCCTTATTTCCTTTCGTTCATCACCATGACCCGCCTCGACGAACTAACCTCTCAACTAAATAACCAACAAGCCGCCATTGATTCCATCCACACCATCCTCTCAACCCAACAAACTTCCCTCTCCAAGCAAGAAGCCACCATTGCCGACATACCCGATATCAAAAACTCACTCGCCACACAACAACTTTCCATCCAACAACTTATACAAACCATAGCCGATCTATCTTCCAAACTCAGCTCTGGCTCTACAACCCCACCACCACCTCCTCCTTCAACGGTTACCTCATCTTTGGAAATACCCTCAAATCCTCCTCAATACATCTGACAACCACCACCTCCTCCCCCATTACTAACAACCCCGATTAATACCCATCATACTCCTACCCCAATCCATATTCAGTCCCTTAAATGTGAACTAACAAAATTTGATGGATCCAATCCATTCGATTGGATCTTCCAAGCCGAAAGGTTTTTCAAATACCATTCTACTCCCGACGAATATCAAATTGAACTAGCAAGCTTTTATATGTCTGGCCAAGCTTTAACTTGGTTCCAATGGATGTACAACAATAACCAACTCTCCTCTTGGTCATCCCTTACCAAAGCCATCGAAGACCGTTTCGGCCCATCCCCTTTTGTTAATCCATAAGCTACACTTTTCAAACTCCGACAAACCATATCCGTTGAGGAATATCAATCAAACTTTGAAACACTTTCTAATCGAATAACAAACCTTCCTTCCAACGCCATCTTACAATGTTTTCTGTCCGGCTTAAAGCGTCAAATCCGAAATGAAGTCCAACCCCACCACCATCACTGATGCTTTCTCCCTTTCTAAACTGATTGAAACCAAACACAATGATTCTAAACAATTCTACAACAAAGTCATAGCTGACCGTAACCTGCCACCACTCCTTTCCCTCCCTCCAATCCCAAACCCCACACAAGACCCACCATCAACTACCCAATCCGACGACAGACACAAACCGAGCTCCAAAATCGAAAGGCACAAGGCCTCTATTATCACTGCGACGAGAAATATTTTGTCGGCTATAAATGTAACAAAAAACAAGCATTGTTACTCCTTCCAAACGAAGATCCAGACACAGCAGATCTCGACGCGTTGGAAAGTATGCAACCAGATGAACCTGCTATCTCCTTCCATACACTCATCGGTTCCCTCCACCCGAGATCCATCAACCTAGCAGCACTTATCAACAATAACCCTATCTCGATTTTGGTCGATTCAGGTAGCACTCATAACTATATTCATCCAAGGGCAGCTCGCTTTTTGGGCCTTCAGATCGAGAAAACCATTGAGTTCCAGGTAGCAGTTGGCAACGGAGAGAAGCTTCGCTGTTTGGGAATTTGTCGTCGTGTGTTGGTACAAATCGCGGGGCATGATTTTTTGTGTAATTTCTTTCTATTGCCGGTCTCTGGAGCTGATGCAGTATTTGGTATTGAGTGGTTGCAAAGTCTTGGCCCAATAACTATAGACCATAAGAAATTAACAATGCAGTTTTATTATCAACATGAACTTGTTGTTCTAATGGGTCAAGATTCCAATTCTAGCCCATCTGAGATAACACCACAGCGGATGAAAAGGTTGCACTCTACAAATTCTATCAACTTCTATTTTCACCTAGACATTATCACAAACGTGAACAACACTACCACTCCAACTACAACCTCCGTGCACCCTCAAATCACTACCATACTGTGCCAATACCCCAAACTCTTCATTAAACCAACTACCCTTCCACCACATCGCACCCGAAACCACCATATCAACCTTCACACAAATTCCCAACCCGTAAATGTTAGGCCATATCGGTATCCGTATTTTCAAAAAAACGAGATCGAATCACAAATCCGGGACATGCTCAACTCTAAAATAATACGACCCTCCACAAGCCCATTTTCCTCGCCCGTTTTACTTGTCAAAAAAAAGATGGGTCATGGCATTTTTGTGTTGATTATCGCGCACTTAATGCAATCACAATCAAAGACTGATTTTTCTATCCCAACCGTCGATGAATTACTTGATGAATTACACGGCTCGACATATTTTTCTAAATTGGATTTACGTAGTGGCTACTTCCAAATTCGTGTCCATCCACCCGATATCCCCAAAACATCCTTTCGAACCCACGAAGGTCATTATGAATTCCTCGTCATGCCTTTTGGACTCACCAACGCGCCATCCACTTTCCAAGCTACAATGAATGATATTTTCCGTCCGCATCTTCGAAAATTCATCCTAGTTTTCTTCGATGATATTCTCGTCTATAGCAAGTCATAGGAAGCTCATCTCTCTCATCTACAGACTACATTAGATATTTTAACTATATATCAGCTCTATGCTAATGCTTCAAAATGTATGTTTGGGCACACAAAATTATTTTATCTGGGCCACATAATATCCCAACAAGGTGTTCGTGTGGATCCTACAAAAATTAAGGCAATAGTCAGCTGGCCTACTCCATCAAGTGTCACAGCAATCAGAGGATTTCTTGGGCTCACAGGCTATTATCGTCGTTTTATTAAGGGATATGCACATATTGTCAGCCCAATCACTGATCTATTAAAAAAACATGAAACATTCCACTGGTCCAACTAAGCTAACACTACATTCATTTTCCTCAAAAATATCATCACCTCCACTCCAATTCTTTCCTTGCCCGATTTTTCCCAGCCATTTGACATCCAAACTGACACATTCGCTACCTCCTACGGCGTCGTCCTTTCCCAGTCTGACCATCCCATAGCCTTCCACAATCAACGGCTCCCTCCACGTCTCCTTACCGCTTCGGCTTATGCGCACAAAATGTTTGCAATCACCTCCGCTGTCCAAAATTGGCGCCATTATCTATTGGGTCGCCGCTTCACTATCACACTCGACCACCAAAGTTTACAGCAGTTGCTCACCCAAACAATTCAAACACCGGACCAACAAAAATGGTTGTCCAAACTCCTTGGATTTGACTTTGTGATTCGATTTAAACCGGGCAAAGAAAATAGTGTAGCAGATGGGCTGTCTAGATGGACGTCGGAAGCAATAATGATAGATATATCTTCTCCAACAATGGATTTCACATCTCGCATACAAAGTGCTATGAAGAATGACTCTTTGGCACAGCGTCTCATAGTTGAAAGACAAAATTCCAGTATTGCCTCCACACAATTTATATTGCGTGATGGCTTGCTATTTTATGGCAACAGATTTTTCATCCCCGTTGACTCCACATTACAGCAAGACATCATTGAAGCTTTCCATTCTTCCAAATCCGGAGGACATTCCGGTATTAAGGCCACCACGGCAAGAGTCGCGAGAAACTTTTATTGGCCAAACTTACCACGTACAGTTCGCGAATACATGCAGAAATGCTCCATTTGCCTGCAGGCCAAAACTGAGAATACGCCACCAAAAGGGCTCCTCCAACCTCTACCTATCCCAAGTCAAATATGGGAAGACATCTCGATGGACTTCATCACACACCTCCCCAACTCATTCGGCAAAACTTGTATATGGGTCATTGTCGACCGTCTCTCCAAATACGCACATTTTTGTGCACTTCCGACCTCGACCAATGCTACTCAATTGGCTTCATACTTCATACAATAGTATGTTCGTTTACATGGCTTTCCAAAGTCGATAGTCTTCGACCGGGATCGACTTTTTATGAGTCAATTTTGAAAGCAAATTTTCTGACTTCATGGCACCACACTCAAAATGGATAGCGCCTATCACCCACAAAGTAATGGCCAAATGAAAGTTGTTAATCGGTGTTTGGAAACTTACTTGCGAACCGTTTGCTGCGATTTACCCTCCAAGTGGGTGAAATGTCTTCCGTGGGCTGAATATTGGTATAATACTTGTACCCATTCTTCTATTGGCATGTCACCATACCAGGCCGTTTACGGTCGACCTCCGCCAACTATTTCAGACTACATCCGTAGTAGCTCAGCAGCACAAGATATAGACAGTTGGGCACAGGGACGAGATCACTTGCTTCACACCCTCAAACTCAATTTGCAACGGGCTCAAGCACGGATGAAAAGTCATGCAGACCAACATCGCCAAGACAAAGAATTTCCGATCGGTTCATGGGTTTATGTCAAGCTTCAACCGTATCGCCAACTATCCGTCCGCAATACACATCATAAACTATCCAAAAAATATTTTGGTCTGTTTCAAATCATTGAACGCATAGGGCCGGTGGCCTACAAACTACTTCTTCCGCAAGAGGCTCGCATTCATCCGGTTTTCCACATATCGTTGCTCAAATTCTGCCCCAGCCCACAAACCGCTACGCATACCCCATTGCCACCTGAAGTTCTTGCCACAGGTACTCATCCTGACCTTGAGGACAAGGTCACTCTTCTAGAGGGGGATACTGATGCAGCAGCAGCTAGCAGGCCACCAATGGGTACAGATATTGTCACTAATAGGCCAAAGAGGTGCGCAAGAATTCCAAGCCGTTACAGGGAATAATATGCTCATGATGATAGCTCAAAAAAAAGCATAACAAACTTTCTATTTTTATTAATTGTTAGCTACTAAAATGTGGTGCAGAATGTATTACAAATAGGAAAAGGATAGCTATCCAAAGTTGTTATGCTATGAATCGTGCTATGCTGTTATATATACAATGAGTAATGAATGGAAAATTATGGCTGGATAAACAATTTCTTCTTCACTTTTCTATGTCTTCTTCCTCAAGTTTCTTCTAATATTTCCTCTGTTGCGATAAAAGTTGATAACAGGCCTTGAGCACATCATATGCACAAGTTTTAACTTTCATGTTCCAAGTAGCATTGAATCAATGAGTTAGTAGGTGTTGTTTAAAGGAAAATAGTTTGTGAACTATAACTTGAAAACACACTATAAGACCTTATTATTACTATATTCCTAGCAGAAATACAATTCCCTCAGCCTCCATAATACATCCTTGCAAGTGACTTGTCTAAAGGTTTTATAGGTATCTCCATAAAAATGATAATGTTGATGGAGTTATCTATCATTTAGTTAGGTTGCCTGATTTTGAAACACTATAAAAGAAAACTCATATGGCATAACGTGAAACTTTAGCAGTCATTAATGAGAAATGATCAAGATCTCTTACTTGTTACCATGCATGCACATCAGAGTAGCTTATACAAGTCAGATAGCCTCCAACTCCTGGCATAAAGGAAAGTAGGAAAAATTATATATCACTTGAATTTTGAATATTTAATTTCTTCCAAAAATGAATTAGAAAACGTGTACACAAAACGTACTAATGCCAAGTCAGTTAGTCTTGTTGGATTGCCAGGAATGATGATTCATATTACATCTATACTACTAAGTTTACGAAATTTCTACAAATGCAAACATATTATAATGGATAATAAAACAATTTTAATAGATAACACCTTGTTCTTGATAAATGAAATTACGGTTCATTTTATACTAAAATGTTAGTTGTTATGAATTAAACACCTTATTCTTATTTGAGCATTCAGACATTCTTTGCTGTCAAATGTGCCATATAAACGAAGTCCAATTCTTGCATCCCACCCTACCATAGAATAATTCATGTTATCAACAAATAACTTATGGCCTCTATAACTATTATATAACAAAGGATTTTTCTTGTGTTATAGCACAAAAAAGTTCATATTTTAGCACTGTTTTACCATTGTTCTAGTAATAAGTTAATATGAAAGCAATTTATACATACAATTTTGAGATATGAGGACCAACTTTAGTTGTGCATTCTGATCCAATTGTTACGTAGTGAGCTAGACCCATCTCTTCTTTATGTAATGTTACTATTGGGGAAAACCCCTTCAGATGATTAGTCTAAGAAAATAAAAACCCAACGCAGCGGAAAACAACTGGATCGTGATTGTAGTGAGACGGAACAAACAAAAGATGAACACCAGAATAGACAGTCACAGATCTATGCAATGCAGAAAAATAAATAACGCCAGTATATATAGTGGTTCCACTACCGTGAGGCAGTTTACGTCCACTTGGGGAGAGGAGATTTTATTAATCACTTAAAGATCAAAGTTACAAGATTGATTCACTTTTGGAGGCTATACAAAAAAAGAATTAACAATACAGTCAAAATTCTACAGAGTTTCAGCTCTCTAGGATGGCTCTGAAATTGGTTGAAATTAGCTCTCAATTTCGGTTGTCATTGTTGTCCAGAAGCTTTACTATTTATAAAGTGAAGAAATGAGGAGGGGTAGCTGCTATATAGCAACCCTGGGGTTTGGTTCGGCATGTATCTAGTTTGGTTCGGAAAAACGCCGAGCGAAAGATTTGGTTCGACATCCAAAATACCGAACAAAATATTTCGTTCGGCATGCCCAAATGCCGCTCCAAAGACAACGGACGCGATTTTTCGTTCGTCACTTCCACTTTGCCGAACGAACTCACCACCGCTCCAAAATTTTGCCGCTCCATTTATCTCGTTTGGCATAGCTCAAATGCCCTAATTCCCGAACGATAATTCTCGTTCGGTATTTTCATCGATCGAAGCCCTTCTTCCTCAACACCGAACGCTTCTCTCCTTCATCAAATCTGGTTCAGCCTTTACTTAGGGTTTGAAGCCCCTTCTTCTTCATGCTTCAATTTTGCTTCTTCCTCTTGATTTGGAGTTCCAGGTATCAAATCCAATAATCTCCACCTTGATACCGAATCCCAAACAAGTCTTCCAACTTCATTTACACCTTCATGCTCCAAGCGATGGATACTTACCCAATGAGCTTCGGCAATGCCATCACCCATTACACTCTGTCAATGAACTCCGGCAAGGCCACCGCCCGTCAACAAAGTGTTCGAAGTACCCAGTTCGTCTAGAACTTATCCATCTCCACTATGAAAACAAATGTCTCCATGAACCATCTCAACTCTTCCCCCGTGCCACCCCGTGGCACCTAGCACTTCATTAAGCGAATCAAGTCCGAGCAATGCTCGAACTTAGCAACAGATAACAACTTGGCAAGCATGTCTACTGCATTCTCCTTTGTGTGAACTTTCTGAAGACGAACTAGCTTCTCTTCACTCATCGAGACAAGGAACGACTCTCTCACCTCGATATGCTTCATCCTCGAGTTGAATGTCAGATTTTTAGTTAAGTGTATTACACTCTGATTGTCACAATACACATCCACGCCTTTGTATACGAAGCCCAAATCACACAACAGTCGCCTCAAATAAAGTGCCTCCTTAGCTACTTCAACCGCAGCTACGAGCTCTGCCTTTGTAGTAGACAAAGCCATAATCGTCTACAACCTCGCTCTCCAACTGATCGTTGTCCCACCAATGGTGGACACATATCCGGAGGTTGACTTCCTTCGATCTATATCACCGGCATAGTCGGAATCACAAAATCCAACCAAGTTGAAATCACTTCCTCTGCCGCCAAAGACAAGTCCATGATTTGGAGTTCCTCTAAGGTATCTAAAGATACACTTCACTGCTTCCCAATGCATCTTTCCTGGATTCGCCATGAATCTACTCACCAATCCAACAGCCTGTGCAATGTCAGGCCTAGTGTAGACCATGGCATACATCAAGCTGCCAACTGCACTTGCAGATGGGACCTTCAACATATAAACCTTGTTCTTTTCTAAGATCGGAGAGCCTTGTACTAGAAAGTTGTATGTGCAAAGGCATGGGTATGCTGATTGCCTTTGCCCCTTCCATGCTAAACCGAGCAAGCACCTTTCGAATGTACTCCTTTTGAGTGAGGCTCAAAAGTCCTAGCTTTCTATCCCTTTGAATTTCCATACCCAAAATTTTTTTTGCTTCTCCAAGGTCTTTCATTTTGAATTCCTCCTTTAGATTTCTCTTCAAACTATCGATTTCAGCCTTATCCTTGGAAGCAATCAACATATCATCTACGTACAAGAGTAGGTACATCCATCTACCATTCTTTAAATGCTTGAAGTACACACAAGCATCTTTGATGCTACGATCAAAACCAAGTGAAAGCATAAAAGAGTCAAACCTCTTGTATCATTGTCTAGGAAACTGCTTAAGTCCATACAATGACTTCTTCAGTTTGCAAACCCAATTTTCTTTCTCATCTACAACAAATCCTTCTGGCTGCTTCATGTAGATGGTCTCATCCATGTCTCCGTGCAAGAAAGCGGTTTTCATGTCCAGTTGCTCCAGCTCCAAGTCATGAGCTACGACGATAGCGAGCAAAATGCGGATTGACGTATGCCTCACTACTGAAGAGAATATCTCATCATACTCCAATCCCTTTTTTTTGTGAAAACCCTTTAGCAACTAGTCTAGCCTTGTATCTCCCATCATCCTTCACCTTGAACACCCATTTGCAACCTATGGCTCGGCTTCCTTGAGGAGGTGGTACCAAATCCCAAGTCTTGTTCTTCTTCAACGACTCTAACTCCTCTTCCATAGCGCACATCCACTTCGAACTGTCACATGACTTCAAAGCTTCATCAAGGTCAAGTGGCTCCTCAAGAACCACATGTAGGGCATAGTCAAACCAATCACCAAGGCTAAGGTTCGCAAACTGCCAATCACCATACCTTTCGGGTAGCCTAATAGTCTTATGATTGACCCGGGTAGGTACTGCTTCGCCTAAACTCCTTTCAGCTGTGAAGACCCAAAAGTCGACCTTCGAAAATCGGCATCCGTACTTCACCTGTACTCAAAATGCCGTAGATTCAAACGCCGAATCTGGTTCTCCGGAGCTTATAACACCATTAAGTATAACAACACAGCGGAAGAAAAATAATATATCAATATATATAACATTGATACGATGACAGATACAAAATCTGGTACAATATGATACAACAGAATGATACAACATATATCAATATACATCAGAGATATGATACAAGAAATAGTAGCGGAAAGAAAATAGATAACACCAACAGTGGATAGAATATCTCCAATAGAATGCTCCAATCCATAGCTAGCGGAAAGCAAGGTCAGTCGTCCAAGGACTGACTAGCTCCAGATAATCTACTCAACCTGAATATCTGAAAAACCCAAATCTAGACTGCCCGTGTGGAAAATAGTGGGCACCCAGAGTTTAGGAAGGGAACAATAAACTCCAGATCAGTCGTGGGACTGGTGTGAGCAACAAAAACAGTTTATCTTTAAAACAAACAACAAGGAATTTTAAACATTGAAACCCGCAATGCTTTTGGAAAATGAAACTACCATAAGGCCTCTCGCACACACACACAATGCAAATGCAGAATCGGAGGAGATTTCTCCTTATGATAGTCAAAGATGCTTACTACGCAAAACAAATCATTGAATTATTATTATTAGTGCATAGTGGAACACATTTCGAAAGTATAATATTAATCTTAGCCAACATACAACCATTATTGTATGCCTACTATAGCTACTATGTTCAATAGCAGGTTACTGTCACATTCCATAGCAGGTTATACAACTAAAACCGTACAAGGTTCGTATTGTTTCTTTGGATTTCCAACAAATGGTCAGGCTAAGGAACTTCCTTTCCTACTGCCGAATGGGATCGCCTCTGGCTGGACGTCCCGAGAGACAAACTGCTCTCTACCAACACAAGGCCGGGTTACCCCTGTACCAAGTAACTCACGAATATGCCACCCCCCGGTCCTTTGGGACCTTTATCCGAGGCACCTCGATAAACACACAATCACACAATAAATGAGATCGGAGTATCCACATAGGTTAAATACCAGGGCTCCATACCTGATACCACCCTTTTCCAGAAGGAAATGACATACCCTAAAGGGCGCGACCCTCATAACCTTGCCGCATATTCCTGTTTCGACCATTTACGGGTTGTGAGGTTTGAAGAAGTCTCGTCCACAAAGCTACGCTTTATCACAAAGCCATGCTTTGGGTCAACAGATGATCAAAGTAATGATCACAAAGATAAATAATCAAACAAATGATCATATCACAAATGATCAAACGATGATCATCACACAGCAACACTCAGCATGTCACATTACCAAATTGGGAATATATCGCTGATAAATTTCAACTAAATAACCTCTGAGCTCGTACGTCTCAGAGAAGGGTGTTAAGCTAAGAGAATAAATTCTCCGCCACCAACAGAAATGTATTTGAAAGAAATCAACTTTATATCTCAAAGTGTAATGTCAGACATGTAACCATACAAGTCTGTTCCGGGTTCGAATAGAACCGAAGGCACTTCCGAAGAAGCCCTTGCAAATTCGGATATTCACAATCCCGATCGGACTTCCCATCACTTAGGGAATCTCTATACCGGAAGCTACCCAGTGCAGAGACAATCGATAGGTTATCCTATCGTTTTTGCAAACACCCGGTCTTCAACACCGGTCTTCAAATGCTATCCATATACGACGTATCACTTATTCGGAATGGGTTATGTGACACAAAGGTCCTCTCCTGGCTAAACCGAATAGTGAGCGTAATATTTTAAAACGTATGGATATTGGATTTCAGTTAAGTCACAACTTAAACCCAAACTTTCTTTTCAAATGGTTTAACAAATTACCATTTCAAATCTTTTAAACAAAAAGATTCATTTTAACAAAGTTTACTCAGCTTCACAAAGATTCATTCACAGATTTCTAATCGATTTCCATTTCAATTTGATTAACTCGTTAAATCTTTAAATCAAAGATTTAACTTATAGCTTTCAAAACAATTTCATTTCTAATGGTTTAAACAAATCATCATTTTAAATCTGTTAAAAATAAACAGATTTAATTCATAGCTTTCAAAAAGAATTCATTCATAACTTTAGAAAACCATTTTTCAATTCAATCTTGAAATTCCTTTAATTAAACTGGAATTTCATTTCTTATCTGGAAGCTTTTATTCTTTTAAAACAAACAGTTTTCATTTTGGAAATCTGATTCATTCATACGAGTTAAAGTCTTTGGGTTAAATTTAAATTCTCGAAACCATGCTTTTTAAAATGGTTTAACTTCATATAAACACATTTATATCCTTTTTAATCCCTAGTTTCAAATCATAGGATTCAATCTCAAACTCGAATTCAAATTTAAATCAAATTATTTAAATTTTCAAAACTCGATTAAGTTATTCAAAATAACTTTTATCTTTGAAATTCTATCTCAAAAGCTTTTCACTTTAAACCAAAATTTCCAATTTCAAAATCAATTGAAATTAAAATTTCAATTTCAAAAACATCAAATTTAATTATCTTTGACTTAACCGATTTCCACATGAAGTCCATATTTGTGTGTGTAAAGGTGTGGTCCAGGGGTTTCACACAGTAGTGCAACATCATACAATCATCAGAGATCAGAATACAGAAATATAGTTGATAAGCGGTATAAACTATATCGCTTATCGTTCATTCACAGATATATAAATATCACAGATAATAAATTACATCACAGATCACAACACAAATCAGGATGTGTCACAAAGCATCACAAATCAGGGATATCAAACAATTCAACATTCCATAGAATCCAAACATCCATAAGTAAGGTTAATTCAATCATCTGATTAATTAAAACCAGATTAATCACTAATCCAGGTTAATTAACATCAATCAATTACAAATTATTTTAATTAATTAACCTTTAATAATAAATTAATTAACTTTAAATTATTAATTAACCAACCTTAATGAGTAAATCTTTAATCATTAAATAATTAATCCTTAATTATTTAATTATTCTTTAATTAATTACCCTTAATTAATTACATTAATTAATTAACCCTCAACTAATTATCATTCCTTAATCATCTTTATAAATTAATCAATCTTTAATTAATTACCCTTAATTATGAAATTAATTAACCTTAATCCATCCCTTAATCATTAATTAATAAATCTTAACTACTAAGTAACCAATCCTTTAATTTACAAGTTAATAAATGAATCACCTTGATTATTTAAGTAATTAACTATTACTTATATAAATTAAGCTTTTATTAATCACATTATACAAGTTAATGATACTTAATAAATCAAGACTTTAATTAAGTAAAGATAAACCCTTTTCCTTTGATTAAGTACTTAATTACATCTTCATTAAATTACATATGAAACATCTAACATTTGATTACAAAATTATCTATTATAAATTTTCCAAATCAAAACAATTTAAATTCCAAATCATGTGACTTTATAGTTTATATTGAAAACTTGTTTTTTTTGTTTTTTTTATAAACCAAAACCATCGCCTGAAGCCCAAACTAAAATAAATACAAACCCGAGCCTCTCCTGTTTACTCCGAGTAAATCAACATCCTCCCCGAGATCGACTTCGAGATAAATTCAAATTTTCCCCGAGCCAATCTTCTTCTCCAACTCCTTTCAACTGACACAACCCAAAGTCATGTGCGCATGCACCGCCATTCTGGCCTCCTCCGATCCAAGCTACGATCGTCAACACATCACCCATGATCTCTATGAGCCTCACAAACACTCAGATACTCAAAACAACAGCGAATTCAAAATCGAACAAATTGACCCAGACCTGAAACAAACGTCGTCACGTAACCGCTTCGTTCTTCCTTCTCTGATCATCAGAGATCGCGCAGCTCCGTCCAAACCTCCGCCAGCCTCGCGTGCTTCCAATGGCCCAAGTCCGATGATCTCCGATGGCCCAAAGACAACGCAGTGGCCACGTTTCTGACCTCTACCCATTTTTTAACCTTAAACCCTAAATCGATCGAAATCAACATCCACGTTGATTTAGAATTTTATCAAGCATTTTTCCCAAGCTCCATGACCTACCAGGAAGCTCCAACTTCGATCACGAGGATAACAATGTTGCCGATCGCCAGAATTTGACTATAATCCCAATTTCAAACATTCTCGAATTTATAAATGAATTCCTGCTTAAAATTTATGTTTCCACTTTGAAAAATCTTGGTTTTCGAAAGCAATTCAGATGATATTTTTGAAACTAAAATTTATCATGTTTTAATTTTACACGTTCTTGAGTATTTCACTGTTTTTTTCTAAATTTCCAGATAAAATTTAAACATATTATACTTGATTTTATATTTAGAACTTAAATCTTCATAATCCAAGCATACTTTGTCTAAATAATATAAACTGTAGAAGGTTTAAGGAAGAGAAGGTAATATTTTTAAATTGTTTTTGAAACTGTAAAACAAAACAGAGGGTACTTATTTATATATATAAACATGCCTACTTAACAGATTTATATTTATAAACATACAAGCATTATTTGCATTCAAGAAAGCAACTATCACAACAATAATTCATATATCAATCATATGCAACAAGAATAAACAAGCTAAAGCTTTTATATAGATTGTTTACTTACCTGTTTCAGAGCAGAGAGCATTTTACAGTCATGCCATACTTATGTTCACACATTAAAATCAAGCAAGCATTATGAACTATATTTCTACATATGCAACAGATTTCATCACAGGTTTGTAAACTGTTTTTAAATAAAAGGTTTACTCACAAGCATCAAGATATCAAACAGGCTAAGCTTTGAAAAATAGGAGTTTGCTCACTTTGGTTTGCAGAAGAAAGAACAGAGGTCTTCTTTGTGACACAAGGTTTGAGTTGTTAGCTGAAGCTTCCTTCTCTGATTTGTTTTGACGTTTAAGTTGAATTCTTGTTTGAGTTTTGATGATGGTATACTTTAGTTTTTTTTTCTTTCTTTTTTTTTCACAGCTCAGAATAATCGAGACTGAGGAGAGAAAGTTGATGTATATGGAAATGAGTTACTGGGTATCCAATTTGTACAGGTGATAATGTTGTTATGTACAATACCAGAGATATTTCCCTTTGTATATTTGACTATGCAGATGTTTTTGGTGGCTGAAGTGGTAATACTTTGGCTTGCATTAATTATGTTGTACAATGGTTAGTAGGGATTTTTTTTTATTTGCTTTAGGGCTGATGTGTACTTGTTTTAATTAGGCTTGTACCATATACATTTTTTATTTATACGGCTGTAACATGTTTGAGAAAACATGATGGCTTCTATACTTTGTATATTTGTATTTCTTAATTTTTCAAGTGTTCAAGAATATATATATACATTTGTTTATCTACTTGTTTTATTTCATTCACATATATTTACTTACTTATATGTATTTTGTTGTTAAAATTTTAACTATGTGTATTGATTTTATATTCTTAAAATTTTATCTTATATATATATTTATAATTTCAAATTGACTCATATATGCCCGTATACATATATATTCACATATATATACCATATTTACAATATTTTTAAATTTAAATGATTTATACAAAATTTATTTGAGTTTGGGGAAACTCGCATCACTTTACCATTTAATTTAACAATTTTAATTCAAAAATTAAATTAATAATCAATTTAAATTTATAAAAATTCGGGGTCGTTACATCAGCTCCACCTTGAACTGAACTTCCTCTAGATTCATGCACATCACCAGCACTACTAGAAGGTACTTGTGGACTATCCTGTGATGTTTCATCAACTGCGTTTTCCTCGACAACATCAACAACAACTCTGCTATTTGGCTGGAACATGGGAACTTCTTCCATCTCCTTAGGCCTATTAGAATCTTCTTATGTGGTAGGTAGCTTCTCCTTCAGATTGAACATAGCAGACTCATCAAAAGTAACATGTCTGGAATGGACAATCTTCCGATCAACGGGGTTCCAAATTCGATACCCTTTGATTCCATTGGTATATTCCATTAGTATGCCCTTGTATGCTCTAGCCTCCAACTTGTCATCACATGTATAGTGAACGTACACAGGACAACCAAAAATTCGGAAGTAACCAAGATACACTGCTTTACCTCTCCATTTCTCCTCTGGAATCTTCACATCTATGGCTGAGCATGGAATTCAATTTATGATATGTGCCGCAGTTGATAATGCTTCAGCCCAAAAGCCTCTAGACAAGCCCACCGTCAATCTCAAGCAATGAGCATTCTCCAGTAGAGTTATGTTCATCCTTTCTGCAACTCCATTAGATTGCGGATCTCTGGGTGTAGTGAAATATCTCTGAATGCCATGTTGTATACAAAATTCGAGGAACTCCCAAGAGAAAAATTCGCCACCATTATCAGATCTCAACACTTTCAACCTAGAACCAGATTGGTTCTCAACAAGCGCTTTTCAGTCTTTGAACTTCTCAAAACTCTCTAATTTGGCCTTCATTATATACACCCATGCTTTCCAAGAAAAGTCATCAATGAAAGAGAAAATACTTTGCTCCTCCAAGAGAAGGAGTAGCAACCGGTCCCTAAACATCTGTATGCACATACTCAAGTACTCACCTCGATCTATGGAGTCTAACTCCAAAAGATACTTTAGTTTGCTTGCCTAACACACACTCCTGGAAAAAGTCTATCTTGTCGACTTTCTCCTTTGATCATCTTCCATCTCCGAAGCAACTCTAAGCCCTTCTCTGAAATATAACCCAACCTGAGATGCCAAAGCTTTGTGGCATCCAAAGCACGAGAACTATCTACCAACACATGACTCTCCAAGAATTGTGGTTCCTTTCAGCAAATAAATATTTCGGTACACATCTCCTTCCATAAGAACTAATGCACCTCTCGAAACCTTCAGACTATCCTTCTCGATAGTTACCTTGCATCCTAAAGATGCCAATTGTCCTAAATAAATTAAGGACTTCCGAAGACCTGGAACATATCGGACACCTATGAGAGTGCTTATCACTCCGTCAAACATTCTGATCCTCACTGTACCTTCACCCATTGCTCTACAGCTAGCATCATTACCCATAAGAATAGAGCTTCCCTCTCATCCAACGAAAAAACTGAAGTAATCCTTATTATGCGTCATATGGAAAGACGCTCCCGAGTCTAGCACCCAATGGTCTGAGACATTCGATACTACTGCAAACAACACATCGTCAAATACAGACTTCTCCACCGCAAATGATGAAGATCCGTCTTCTTCCTTCTTCTTCAAGTCTGGACAATCCTTTTTCCAATGACCAGGTTTCTTACAGATAAAGCACTTTTCATCCTTAGACTTTCCTCTCCTTCCATTACCGGGCTTCCTAGACTTGGAACGCCATCTAGAGTGCCAATTCTTCTTATCATCTCTACCTCTTTCAACAAACAGATCGTGACTACTACTTGCACCTCTACTTCCTTCACTTATCTCCTTCATCTGATCTCTCAAGCCCTTAGATAGTAGCCCTGACTTCACATCTTCCACTATCAATGTGTCTCTATCGAAGATAAGGCTGTTAGCGAAACCTGTGTATCGCTCCGGAAGAGAACACAAAAGAATCATTGTCATTTGCTCCTCATCCATCTTCAAGTCAACGGTCTTCATCTTTATCACGAGATCATCAAAGAAATTAAGATGTTCCTTCAGTGAAGTATCCTCTCTCATCCGCATGGTGAAAATTGTCTTTAGCAATATCAGACGGTTAGTTATAGATTTCTTCAAGTATAGATTTTATAGCTTGGTCCAAATGCCCTTAGTAGTGGTCTCACTGCTAATCTCTGAGATAACATTCTCTCCCACAGCTAGTTGTAAAGTAGCAAACGCCCATTTCTCCATCTCCTTCCTTTCCGCGACTGAGATGTCAACCGTCAACTCCTCAGGGGCAAACACTATTGGATGGACTTCATTACTCATTAGAACAGCCTTCATCCTCCATTGCCACTTCTCGAAGTCTTTATCCTCATTCCATTTCTCAATCGCCAACTGTGATCCTGACGCAATATACATCCCTCTAGTATAGGGTCTTGTAACAACTGGAGTTGCTTTATCTCCTGCCATAGCGTCTAACACTCCTCAATTAACCTTGTAGCTCTGATACCAGACTGTTGGGGAAAATCCCTTCAGATGATCGGTCTAAGGGAATAAATAACCCAACGCAGCAGAAAATAACTGGATCGTGATTGTAGTGAGACGGAACAAACAAAAGATGAACACCAGAACAGACAGTCTCAGATATATGCAATGCAGAAAAATAAATAACACCAGTATTTATAGTGGTTCCACTACCGCGAGGCAGTGTACGTCCAATTGGGGAGAGGAGATTTTATTAATCGTTGAAAGATTAGAGTTACAAGATTGATTCACTTATGGAGGCTATACATAAGAAGAATTAACAATACAGTCAAAATTCTGCAGAGTTTCAGCTCTCTAGGATGGCTCTGAAATTGGCTGAGATTAGCTCTCAATTTCGGCTGCCATTGTTGTCCAGAAGCTCCACTATTTATAAAGTGAAGAAATGAGGAGGGGTAGCTACTATATAGCGGTCTTGGGGTTTGGTTCGGCATGTATCTAGTTTGGTTCGGCAAAACGCCGAGCGAAAGATTTGGTTCGGCATCCAAAATACCGAACGAAATATTTTGTTTGGCATGCCCAAATGCCGCTCCAAAAGATACCGGACGAGATTTTTCGTTCGTCACTTCCACTTTGCCGAACGAACTCACCACCGCTCCAAAATTTTGCCGCTCCATTTATCTCGTTCGGCATAGCTCAAATGCCCTAATTGCCAAACGATAATTCTCGTTCGGTATTTTCACTGATCGAAGCCCTTCTTCCTCAACACCAAATGCTTCTCTCCTTCATCAAATCCGGTTCGGTCTTTACTTAGGGTTTGAAGCCCCTTCTTCTTCATGCTTCAATTTTGCTTCTTCCTCTTGATTTGAAGTTCCAGGTATCAAATCCAACAGTTATATCTATGGTCTAGTAAAGTGAAATGACTGAATAAATTAATTTCTAAAAATTTATTAACCAGATAACTTAAATGGTAGTTTTATAAAACTTAATGGTGCTAAGAGAAAATGCCTTCTAGTCATATTTTGGCATAGCATATCAAGGGCATTATCAAAACAATTTTTGATGTCATATGTACAGTCACTAAACCACTGCATTTTCAAGAACATAATATTTTACACATAGTAATTTATGCTTAGTTTAATTTGAGTTCATCCTCTGTTTAACTTACATCCACAACACACACACTCACATGTATGCGTATATTAGTTCAGAATAAAATCCTAGCGAGAGTCGCAGTGGTTGATACGGATTTGGAGACAGAGGCACTATGCTTAAGGTATCGATCTCGTAGAATTATTTACCAGGGGAATGAATGGAGTGGAGAACAAGGCGAGCGAAGTGAGTGGGAGGTGGCGAATGGAATTCTTATAGTTCTCAGGCAAAAGAGAGTGAACAGAACTTGAATTAGCGGAGTTAATGAATGGTCTGATCCTCTTCCCCGTGTTATCTAGGCTAAATGACTTTGATTTGGCATGAGAGAAGGAGCTATATGACATATTAATTATTTTATATGCCTTCTCCTAAAGCAGGATCGTCAATGGTTCTAACTTCCAATAGGAATAATCAATTATATAAGTCTAAAATGGTAAATAAGAAATACCGCGGGAAGCAAGCAAAAATGGGAAAAAGGAAAAAAGAACAAATTTTTTCAAGTATCCAAAGTAGATGAGGCTGCAATTTTGCTTCAAATGTAGTTGGTACCTACATGATGATAGGAAATATTTTGATATTATGATCAAGTGCCACAAATAATGGCACAAAAGAAAGTTGAGCAAATTTGTGACTGGGGATTTATACAAGTAATCCTAGCTTTATTTTTGTTCTACTATAAAAGGGGAAAAAGAGAGTTAGAAGTTTGTTTTCAAGCCAAGGTATAGTTCGAGCAGAAAGAAAAATAGCTGAAAGCTCTATAAACACCGAACCATTTGGAAAAAATATAAATTATAAATGACACATTTTTGGTGCATGTTCCTTTAAGGAGCCTGATTGTAAAGGGTACTTTGGCAAACACTTTTTTATACCCAATTATATGGAAAGTGAATGCTCTTGGACAAACTTTAAAGCTTGTTAAATTAACGTTCTCAATAAGATTTCGAATGTAAAGTTTCATCTATTTACTAATATAATTAGTTATTATTAGTTAAAGAATTATCTACACAACTAAAACTTAGGAAATTTAACAAAAGTAAATCATTCTTACTAATAATGCATTAATATAGATTTTGCATGGAATTCAAATAGCTTACCATTTCTTTTTTTGTATTAAAGGTTGATGCTTTCATTTTGATGCTATTTACAGACAACATCAAGCTAGCAAAATATATGGAAACATATTTTCATGATTAGTTATTCTTTCCTATGATGCATCTATTTCTTGTATTGCTCCATACAAATAATGATCAGTCTTAGTCAATGCACATCTCTCGTATTTTGCTTGAAATAATTTTATTATTGTTTTATTCTATTGGAATCTTAACTTGAGCCCATGTAGTTATCAATGGAAGATGCTACATGTTCCACCATATTTTGTTGAATGTTGTACTGCACAAAGTGCCCAACTACCTACATGATTCCTGTACCGACATCACTTACTGTACCACTCAAACAAAAGTTTGCACATTTTGTGTTCTCGGACTTGAGGTAACTTATTTTTTTTCTAGTTTCAAACATGTATGCGGCCGATTTCATGCACCACGCTTGGGACTCCATTTTACCTAGAAGTTTTCAATCGACGGTATACTGTTGGTTGACTATGAAGCGACACCGATCTCATACTGCCGAATGAGCTCATACTACCGAATGACTGTGAAGCCGCACCTAGCTCATATTGCCGAATGAACGAAATGGGTAAAATGAAGTTCCCAGTGTGGTGCATTTAGCACTGCTCTTAATTAGAGGAAGGGTTTTGAAAGGAGGGAAGACAAGTATGAAATTAAGGAGGCTAAGAGCATCTCTAACAAAGCCGCTTAATATTAAGGAAATTTAATTTAAGATACTCCAACAAATCATATTATGCTGAATATTCAGCATAATATCATGGCCAATTCAGAAATCTGAATTAGCCCTGGGCGCTGATTTAATCAGCGCCCATAGCCATAACGGCTCTTTGCCCCCAACGGCTCCTTTCGACCTTCCTCCAACGGCTACTTTCTGCCTCCAACGGCTACTTTCTTCCTCCTCAACTCCATAAATACACTCTGTTCACTCTTTATATCTACACAAACATCTTCACTCATTTCTTCTCTAACATGTATTATCTTGAAATGGCTTCACCTTTTGCAAATTTTACACATCCTTCTCAGTCCTAAAATTATTTCTTCAATGACTGCCAGCAACAACTGAGTACTCCTCCGACACAGCATTCATCTAACCCATGGAGAAGCGACGAGGACTACGATTTATGCAACATTTACTGTCATTATACGAACGACTCGATTAGAGGCAACGATCAGAGCGACGATAAGTTTTGAAAGAAAATAATGAATACCTTCAACCTCAAGAATCCTGAAAATACTCGATCTTTGTCGGTGATTCAAGGTCGACTCGGGAATATCAATCGTCAAACTCAGTTTTATGAATCACATATTTATAAAATAAAGAAAGTGAACCCTAGTGGAATGGGAGGCGAAGAGCATTTGGTATGTTTCTTGTTTTTATTAGTTTTTTGTATTTAATCTGATTATTAATTTATTCCTTTTTTGGTTTTCAGAAAAGAATGGCGAACGAGGAATTCATAAAGCTTTTTCCAAGGAAAAACGGTGTTAAAAAAATCACACTATTACCAATTTCCGAACTATTATGAGTTGTTGACGAGCACACCGAAGTGGAACTCCGATAATGTGAAGAGCCTCCAAGAAGTTCAAACAAAAGGGAAGGGAGAGAACAAAGCATCGAAATCATCATACTCGTCTAGCCTGGGAGATTCATCTTGTAGGGAAACTCAATTCAAGTGAGAAAATGAGTCGGATGCGCTCAATCAGAGACTAGATGAAGTTTATAGACCAATGGGAGTCAAAGCAGCAAAGAGAAAGAATAAGTTTGATGTCGTGGTGAACGCTAAAGTGAATGCCGCTCTTGAAATTCACGAAAGAAGGCATCAAGATAGAAGCAAGCAAGCGCATGAGAATATCGATGTGATGCGCAAGTTTACAGAAATTGAGCAACAAAAGCTGGATATTGAACGGGAAAATCAAGTACAGATGATTATGGATAAAGATATAATGGGAATGGATGACATTAAAAAGCTGCATTGGATGGAGCGCAAAAGACAAATACTTATTTCTAAGTTCCCTTAAAGTAGTTTGTTTCAATCTTAGAATTGTATAATTTGTACTAGTTTTGGTGTATTGTATCGTTTATTTAAATCTGTTGTATTTTGTTATTAATTAATGTTGTACTATTCTTATTTCCATTTAGACAAAGTTGATAACCAAATTGAATAACATTTTGAAGGAAATGCAATACATATTAATAAGATAACTAAAATACGACTACAACACAAACGCGTACACACATGACAAATCAAATATAAAATCGAACTAACAATCACCAAAGTAATTCCAAATATGATTCATAAGATCCTTTTGTACCCGGTTGTGAAGTTGAACTTCTTGGTATGAAAGTTGACGTTCCACATGAATGTTGAATGCTTCTTCGGTTATAAGAACATCATCTCGGAATACTTCTGGCATTTACCTTGCACCATCATATTCGTAGTGACATTGTTCTTCATCCATATCCCTTTCATCTTCAATAATCATATTATGCATAATAATACATACAAACATAATAATCAATAATCATATAGGAACCCCAATAGATAGTGTGAAGCTGATCTAAATCGGCTACCGCTGCAAAGTAACCTAATCTAATGGTACTCTTTTAGTTCAAAAAGAAATTCGAACCAAATAAGTACAATAGAAATGCACTAAGTACGGCGTCACTCATAGCATTGGTGCTCATATGAGCCGCAATATACTCCTGTAGATATGTAAGGCGGACCGCGCCA
Source organism: Allium fistulosum (assembly GCA_030737815.1). NCBI lineage: Eukaryota > Viridiplantae > Streptophyta > Magnoliopsida > Asparagales > Amaryllidaceae > Allium > Allium fistulosum. The sequence goes on from CM060908.1 coordinate 425,517,748, forward strand.
GAGGCAACATAACCCTCCTCAAACTAGGGTAGATAAATAGTGAAAACCTCGGGGCTCTCAAACGTATGATCGAAAGGAAATGGTATCCTATCTGGGCCTCCGATCTCAATACCGGTCAACGTATAAAAATCGACGAGGGTAATGTCGAGCTCAAAATCTGAAAAATGAAAAGTGTGTGTTGTAGGCCACCACCTCTCAACTAGGGTTGATATGAGTGGACGATCAAATGAGTGTGGAGGTCTAATCTATAAGAAATACGCAAAAGGACTGGTCTAGAGCCTATCTACTAAACTCTAAGGTAGTGTGTCATACTGTTGTGCTATACACTTTGCCCAACTACCCCGACAGCTGACGTACTGTGACTAAAAAATTAAAAGGTTGTTCGGGATTGTTGTACAATTTAAATTCAAACAACTAAGTAATACACTTTATAATATCACATATCTATCTAATAAACATTATTTCATGGTTAATATATGACAAATGTATCCATCATGTATTAATAGTTATTTATTATTTAGAATTGTACCTCGACCACATCCAATGATATGAAGATACGATGGGTGTATCCCTCTAGCAGCTCATGCAGAATCCGTAGCTAGAAAATCGACATCTCTGATGCTGGAGCAATGTGTGTTAGGCCTGCAAGCTCCTCTGTCTGCTATCGAACGGTACATCTTGCAATTTTGGTTACATGTAACGGCATTCGACGGTTTTTTAAATAAAAAAGGAAATTATAAAGGAAAAGAGGCTAGGCGCCTAACTTTAGGTGCCCAACCCCAGGCGCCGATTAAATCAGTGCCCATAGCCTGGGTGTTGATTTAATCAGCGCCCAATGTCAGACATTGATTTAATCAACGCCCAGATTAGGGCGCTGATTAAATCAGCGCCCGACTGTTGGAGTTAGCCCTTAATATTAAGGGTGTAATATTCAGGGCCTTAATATTATGTCCTAAATTTGTTGGAGATGCTCTAATAGGAAATAATTAGAAAAAAGGTGACCTAGAAATAATTCATGCTCCTGCGCTCTAAAATTTCGTACATCTACTTGCAGCGGTTTTACTTTATATTTTTCTATTCGATAAAATTAAGGATTTTTCTGGTAGTGAATCCAAATCGTAATAGTAAATTTGAGATCCTAAATTCCAGTTTTAAACATTGATTTAAAATTCAATTAAAGATTTGTTGATCCCGAGTTTTCAAATCTAACTGTAAACGAGGTATAGATGTAAATTTCAAGTTAGTTGTTTACTATAATTCCAATTTTACGGTTTTAGATTCAAATCTATGATTTTAGCATATTCAATTTAAATTTAACATATTTAATTTCTAACACCCTAAACTAATTATAATAGGTTAAACTAGCTATAATAATCATCTTATTAAAATTGTTTCCACTCACCTAAAGTCTAAGATTTTCCTATTTGCTTTGCTTATGAATCGCCTTTCCGTGTGCTAGCTTTGCTTGCTTCGTCCCGATCCAATTATTTGTATTCTCGTAGGTTGATTTATTTTTACTTTTGAAGAATACTTGGGCTTAGAGGAGATGCTGGATTTTTGTAGCATTTCATTATAGTAAAGTGTTATGAGGGAATTAGTGTTAGATTAGAGTAGAATTTATAGGGTTTGCAAATCCATTTAGAGCGTTAGATTTAGGTTAGCGTATCTTTTCCAGTCATCACGTTCATTCATCAAGCCTTGGCCGCTAAGCAACCGATATGAACCGTTTGAAAACATCATAGGAAATCCAAAACGGTCAATTTTACATAGCTTACGGTCGACCGTACTATTCCCATGGTCGACCTGTACCGATCGACCGCACTATTCATAGTAATACTTATTTTTAATTCTTCTAATGCATGTAGCTTCTCCATACGAACTCCAATTTCAAAGTGTTATATATAAAAATCATCAAGGAAATCGCTACGAACACAATGGCGTAGGTTTCGTAGATAAATTTGGACGTTTTTTAAAATTTTCTTTTGAGTCATTGTTTTGTTTATTTCAATTTTCTTATCAAATTCTTGTTAAATTTTCGGGGTGTTACATTATGGCAATCCACGTGCATCTTTGTACTATAAATAGAAAAGACACTGTAGCAAGAAAGCGACCTTTTCTTGATTTGTGATTTTTAAGGTTAATAACGAAAAGTTCTGTACTCTCTATTATTAATGTTTGTACAAAGACTATAACAGAAAATAGTGATATTTTCCCATGGACGTAGGATTCTTTAATATTCGAAATATGTAAATTTCTCTATGTCATTGCCTTTTTCTGCATTTTTATTTACCTAGATTTTTGTGTTAGATTCTTTGTTACATTTTTTCCCTGAATTGGTTATCAGTTTGATTTGACATTTTTACAAACAGTTAAAGTGCAACTACTTGATTGTGTAAGTTCCCAGTTGCATAATTAATACCTAAAGACAAATTTAATATTACTTAACGTTGTTGATTCTAACTTTGAAAATACATTATAATTACTTTCGTAATCATCTGAGGCGTTGTAAGACCAAAATATCTCATCAACATAAGGCCTATTGTTTATCATATTTACTTTCACTTTTGATATCATATATGATAGTTTAGTATATCACATGCTAGGAGAGGTTCACCTATATTATTGATTGCATGGCTGCCAGTTTGAGATGTTTTGATGATAGCTTATGATTGTTGGGCATGTGGGATAACTATGGTTGACTATTTCTTGATTTATTTGCGAATTTCGGGAGTGAAATCCGAAAGGGAGGAGAGCAACGACCCATATTTTACGTATCGAATGATCATAAAATATTATTATTTAATTTATATGAGATCGTATGACTCTATAATGTTGGGAAATGACTGCTAGGAATATTTTTCATCTTTACAATTTTTATTGAATGGGTTGGCTGAAAAATTTGTAAATCATATAAATTTTGATTGGAGCTAAATTGGGGTCTGAAACCACTTCCATTAAATCGGGATGATGGTTTCTCTTTCCGTAGGGTGGTCATAATAGAAAACGGAATTATTGTTTGGAAGATATGGCTATTATAAGTTTGGACTACTGTTGGCCATATTAGTGGGTAATTAGTTAAGCCATACTTAAGCCCACTGACCCATTTTGGGATTTGTGCCTAATAGGAGATGATGGGACAGATCTAATTACTTTTCCTACTTCTCAAAGCAAGTCTAAACCTCCATTAACTTAAATTCTATCAAAAAACTCCTCGTTTTCATACTAAAACTAGCATAAATCATCATTAAGGAGTAATTAGCAAAAGGAAAACCTTAGATCTATCATTTGGTTGCCTAGGGAGTCATGCACTTGCTGTTCATTTCAATTTGGATGGAAGATTGGGTAATTCTGGTACTATGCGAGTGATTTGATATACTATTCTATGCATGTTTATATAGTTAAAAATAGTGTTATTAAGATAATTTTGATATACAGACATTTTCAAACTTTAATCTAACCTTAATGACATGTTTATGGCTTAATCTATAAAGATAAGAATGTATTTTAAATGGTTTTGCACCCGTTTATGAATCATTTTAGTGTGAAACTAGATCTACAGAATTATATGCTTATAAATCATGTTTGGATGAATTGAATATGTTGCTTGGACGTTACTGAATGATATTTTCCATTGTATGAATTATTTTGATATGTTTGTTAGTGGTTTTAGTATAGTAGAAATGTGGATGTCGATTTGGGTAAAACGAAGTCAACAATGCTCAAAACAAGATGTAACTTGGGGATATGTTCTTGAAGAGGAAAGAAGCCTACAAAATAGGTCACATGAAGGTTGGAGATGATTTGGAAGGTTAAATTCATGCTGGTGGAAGCCTGGAAATTGGGTCGGTGGCGATGCATTTCAGGTTGATGAAGAAGCTACTTTGGGACAGGCTATGAAACTTTGGGGCAGGCTCAAGGCAAGGCAAGGAATAAGGTTTCGAGACTTAGGTTTAGTTTTGTGGATGAAATTAAACTTGGCAGCGACTCCTATCAGGTCGGTATCGACATCTTTTTTTGAGCAAGCACATGAAGAAAGGACTTTGGGGTAGTGGAAGAAGGGCATTCGGGCAAACAAAGGAAGGAAAAGGTTGGGGAATGAGGTACTTAGCCAATTTAGGCTAAATAATTCATGTCGGTACCGACAAGAATGGATTCATGTTAGTACCATCATGAATGGATTCATTTCAGTACCGACATGAATAAGGGTCGACCAATTTTACCCAAAATCCCAAGCGTATTGTGAAGGTCCTACAGGTCACTAGAGGTTTTCGATATTCGGTTGCGATGTGGCAGCATGATAAAGAAAGATGATTAACAAATGAAGCAACGTTGAGGCGCTTCGACGTGATGGCTTAAGAACTTTGGTGTGTTGATCCTATGCCTCAGGTGTAATGTCCAGGGAAGTTTCGATGAGGATGGCTCGAAGAATGAAATTCATGATGGTCCAAAAGGTCGAGTTCAAGGATAAGAGCTCATAAGTTGAGCAAAGGTGGACAAACAGAAAAATGATAGAACGACGATGGATTCGAAGATGTGTGCGAAGGGATCATAGATAGTCGAATGTTTCCGTGGGGTACTCGTACAACAGGGGTATGTGGGGACGCCCACCCGGATTATGCGGATTCTGGTTCCTTATATGGATGGATTACCCTAGACCTAACGTGGATGGTTTAGTCCTTCACTGTATAGAGTGGTGGGATGTGAGTACCGAGAAACCAAGCCTTTTTGTTAGTCCTTGGCTTATGTGGATGTCGCTCAAGTCGTCTTATATCCAACACACATGAGTGATAGTAAGGATTGTTTGATGGATGCTATGTTTGCCAAGTTTTGCTTAACACTCTGGGGATGTCATAGGATGAAGGTATTATAGATGTGGATACCTAGACATCTGATATTGTACTTACGATGTAGTACACCTATATGATGATGGTAGACGATAAATTAGCATATATTATTATGTGCTAACTCTTTGGATGCAGGGACATGTCAGATATGATTCTTATACCTCGGTTGCTTACTATATCGACTTGTATACTATTTTGAGATTTGCTTATCGCTCACACCAGACTGTCGTTTGATTCGAGGTTTTATGTTTTTCTTCTTATTATCTCGGGTACTCTTAAATGAGTAGACTAGATAGCAGGTTTGGATGATACGTGGTGCTATACTGAGGACGAGCAAGAAGTGGTGCTTTCTCATATTAAATTTGTGTTTATTATTGCTTATTCCACTGTGCAACACTCTGGAGCCTGGACAATGTTAGTTATTTTATTAGTGACAATTTATGTTTGAGTTATATCCAGTTGCATAAACTCTATTTCTACTTTGTATAACTCTATGAACTTGTGCACTCTAATATTTATGGTTCATTTAGTTATTACAATCTCTTATGTTTTATGTATGCGATGATTATTATATTTTATTTGATGCACTATGAGATATATGATAGATTTTGTGATGTGTTATCTACTATTCACTCTTGACAATTATCCTACATCGGCCGGGCACCGTGGTAGGACACTCTTTAGATTTATTAAGTGTAGGAGGTGTAAGGCAGTCGTCACACGATATGTCAAAAAGCTATTATGACCACTCCACGGAAAGACAAACTGTTATATCTTTCTAATGGTGTTTTCAGGCTCTAATTCGGCTGCTATCAAATGTTATAGGTCTTACATGTTTTTAGGGGTAAAATCCTCCAATAAAATTCCTAAGGGACAAACATGTCAAACTCAATGCTTTCTAGCGTTATAACTTGTTTGGATGTCACTAGCGTAAACATAATACTTCTATGACCGATCGGTACATAGAAATGTATGGAGACTGTGGGTCATTACAATAGTCATTAAAGAGATGTTAAATAGAATTCTCGAAATATAAAGAGGTATCTTCTGACATGCAAAGACATGAGAGCCAGTTGCAGCATAACACATTTAATGCAAAAGCGGTTGAACAGATTAGTGAAAAGATGGATAATGATTTCCAAAGCTACCCCGATATACATCAACACAGACTTTGGGGGCAAATGTTACACCCTTTTTCTCACTAGAAATATTTTGCTGGTGGATAAACAGAGCAAAAAGAAAAATGCATGGAATTGCACTATTAGGGAGATAGAAGTAATAAGCACACATAGTCTCTATTGTTGAGTCAGAGTATTATATGTATGATACATCTTTCGTCAACAATCAACACGGAACTGTGCAAGCTCCAAATATTGCACACAGGACACCTCGGATCTGGTATTATGCTATGATACATTAGACAGCTAAGGTTCATCCACCAACGATATACAACATTTAATTGCGCGGTATAACCCACTCACGGGACAAGGCATAAGTGCGTTTCAAAGCGGCAAACTGTAAGACCGAAAGAAAAACTATGTCAGATGTTATCCCATAAAAATTGAGGTGAACAGGACTCATTAATGCAACATGGATCTTGTACAAGTGGCAGTCATCCAACAACATCGTGTCGGTTCCAATAATTCAAAACCAACTTATCCTGCCTAAAAAAATTATCCTACCTAAACAAAAAGGTGATCTACGGCTCATAATTCAAGATAAGCCCGATGAATGACACATGGAAATATCTGACGGTGACGGTTGAGTACGAGAATGATGTCATAGATCATGTGATGTAGTTCACCTATAAAATGAATGGAATACTATAATAGAAGGGGGATTGAAAAGGATTTAGGCAAAGAACTTATTCCATTGCCGCAACCAAAAACGATATTAGAATCATTATAGAATTATGTTCCTCTTCTACAAAAACATAAAAGAGAAAGATTGATCTTATTCGTGGACTTAGGATTCTATAACATCCAAACCACAATTTCCATATTCTTAGTTTCTTGCAATTTACTTATTTCTCTTTGTAAACTTCTTAAAAATTAATATAATCAACTCATGTATTTTAAAAAATAGTTAATCTATCGTTTCTTAGTTGTATATGCACCTAGCAATACAGATACTTTTAACCAACGCATTTTGATGAATAGTTAACCTACTACTTCTTAATTATATAAGCGTAACATCACATAAATTAATAAATAAATAATTAAAGAATTTATTATGAAAATAAAGATTTACATGATTTAATTATGAAGTTAAATAAGAAAACGTGTGAATTAAGCAAAGTAAATATTTTGGGGATATATATATAAACTATGGTTGCATTGGAAAAAATGGATGATGGTTTATCATAATAAGTAATTGGGTGTACATTTACTTATTATGTTGCACTTTATCTTAACTTGAGAAGAATGAATTAAATGAGAGGAAAATTAAAGAGGGTAGGCAGCCCAACTCATTATAAGATGATGGAAATAACTTAACCCTCATTTATTTCATTCATTCACTCAAAAAACAAAAATAAGAGCTCGAAAACTCATTAATAGTGGCAACCTAGAAAAGAAGAAGAAGACCAAAGCTAAGGAATACTTAAAGCACTTAAACATTAAGCTACTCAAAAGGTTTAGGTGAGTAATACAACACCCATTCTCTGTTTTCATACATGATTAAATACGGCCTTGGTTAATATGATGAAGACATATGTGTTAAATGTTTATAAATGATGAATAATGTTTACATTGAAATTGCTTTACTAAAGGATTCTTAGCTATGATTCCTTAAGCTAATGAATTCAAAATGATGTCAAAATTTAATATGATGTTTTAAATGTGTTTAGAGGTGGGTTCTATTGAGAATTTCCCCACGTTAAATAAGTTGTTATGAATTTTGGAAGAAATTGCATATTATGTAAATAAAGTAAAAGGGTTATAACATTGGAGTTTTGGTATAAAAATGCTAGAAACTACATGTATAAATTTTCTGAGAATTTAGTGAACTTTTGTAAGTAATTTCCAAAGTTAAATATGAAAATCGCTATGGATCGAGTAATATGAATAGTTCTACTAAATTATCATATACGACAGCAGCAAAAATAAAGAAATATAAAGTAAAGTACACCAGATATTTTTATACTGGTTTGAACTTTCCGTTCCACGTCCAGTCTCGGACTTCTTCTAGATTTAAACAATACCCTCACTTAAGCTGGAGGAATAGGTATTACAACCGCCTGAGCTGCAGAACAGGACTTCGTGCCTGAGGATATCCTACAGGACTTTAAGTACAAAGAGTAGATAAGTGTTTGACTTCGTGTGCTCTTGAATAGCATGGATGAGTCGGTATAGTACAACCTTCCTACAATCTTCTTCATAAGTGGTATAGCATGTTTTTGTGAAGAATTAGAAGTATATGATCACTTTAGAAATGTAAGTTGAATGTATAAGTGATCAATGGTTCGCAATATGAATCTTTTGAAAGCAAAAGAGCATTCGATCGTAAATAGAATAAGAAAGCAAGAAGAATTGTTGTTGAATTCATAGAAGTGTTTGCTATTTATAAAGAATGACAATTGTAGTCAGTCGCGAAGAGTAATAACTGATAGAAGTGTTGCAACCATTGATGGAGGGAAGTGTCTCTTCATGAAGAAGAAGATCCCTTTTGAAAATTCAAATAAAAAAGTTGTTACTCAATAACCAGTTGACTGGCATGAGGGGTTTAGTCGACTGGTTGTGGTCGAGTTTGTAAATTTTAAAACTTAAAGAAAACAGTTCAAACCAACATTGTTTTAGTCGACTGAAAACGAGATTTAGTCAATTGAATGCTCATTTAGTTGACTGATTTAGAAGATTAGTTGACTGTTTTTTGTTTTAGAAAATCATATGAATGAATGTGCACATATTAGTCTACTGGTTACCCTTATTTCGTTGACTGGTTCTGCTTATTTTCTTTTTTAAAATGAAATGAATTTTTTGAAAGCTTGTTTGTGTGTATACCACTTTGAAAAAAAATTTAACATCAATAAACTCCAGACTCGGAACTCTATGACTAATATTTCTTTGAATGTCATTTTCATCTTGTCTTCGTCGTGTAGATCTCTTCGATGTTTAATATATATGTCTTCAATTTGTTTATTTATTTATCTCCTTTTGATTCTCATATACCTGCAAGTTAATTGGCTTAGAAGTTATTTTGCATAATTATATAGTTATTGTCATCAAAATCGAATAAGAGAGGTTCTAACAAGATATATGTATCTTCAAAAGGTTAATGTAATTATTGAAACCCATAAATGAGTGTCGAAGGGCATTATTTATAAATAAAATAATTAATAAATGGATAAGGGACAAGTTCCTATAAAAATATTGTAAAAGGAATATAAAGGACATTGCCACTGACTAAAAGTGGAGGTGGAACAAATCTGGAGGCAACATGTGTAAAGGAAGTGGCAGATGCATATAAATATCAAGCTGTATTGCATGTAGCAGAGTTGAAGCGGCAATCGAGAGTACAATTGCGAAAGGACTAGGTAGGAACTAAAGGCCAAAACAAACTAAGAAAAGACTAAGTAAACTCTCAAGTATAGTAAACTAAGAAAATGTCAGAGAAATAGCCAAAGATGATTGGTGAAGGAGAGTCCTAAGAAGTATGAAGGCAAAAGTGCATGTCGAAAGAAGAAAGGGTTTGTCGAGACATTGTGTGAAGACTATGCATTAGTGCTAAACGAAACTATGTTAAATGAAGCTTCCCTACAGACCCAAGGGTAGTGATTGCCGAGACTTATTAACTTTCAGTGGAAAGTAAATATTGAGACTTATTGATTTTTGGAGGATTCAATTTTGAGACCTGTAAACATTCAGAAAAGAGTTAGACCAAGATTATTGACTTTCAGAGGGGTAAGTCAATATTAAGGCTTAATATGGCAGAAAGGGGTACTTAGAATTTGAAAGCTTACTCGGAGCATTAGACAATAACTGTGGTCCTAGGCCATAAGTAGCATTCGACAGGCTTTTCATGACACTAGACGATAGCTTCGCTGTGAGACCATAAGTGGCATCTGAAGCCTATTCTTGACATTAATCGAATAGTTTAAGGCAATGAGTGGCTTCCAAAAGTTTATCCACGACATCAAATTTATGCTTCGGTGTAAGGCCATATGTGGTATCCGAAAGCCTATTAACAAAACTAAAAGAGAGTGACATATTAAGGCCATAACTGGCATCTGAGAACCCCATTCATGGCATTTAACGAAAAGCTTCGGTGTGAGGCCATAATTGACATCCGAAAGCCAATTAACGATCTTAAATGAGAACTTCAGTGTAAGGCCATAGGTAGCATCTGAAAACCACAACGTTAAATGAGGATAACGGTGTAAGGCCAACTTAGGCATTTGTTTGCGGCGTTATACAAAGAAGAAAGCATAAGGACATAATGTTAGCCGAAAGGGTAGTAAACTTGGCATTATAAATTAATAAGACTAAGGCTTAAGGGCAAGCAAAATGAAGTGACTATAAACCTAGTCATGATGTAGCAATAAATGTAGAGAACACTTGGGTATGATTGAATGACTTGTATTTATGATCCAGGGTAATGGATTGACATTATTGTTAGAGAGGGGAAAACTCATTTCGTACTTTAGCGACGTGGTCTCACTATGTGATGTATTTAGGGTAATGTGTTACTCATACCAAAGTAACCAAACTTTATGTTTGACTCGTGTTTTTTCATTATTATTATCCCTATAAATTCACGGGTATTTGTTTGAGTAGACTGAGTTTATGGGCTTAGCAAGTTTGCTTTTGGATGACGAACAAAGATCTCCAAAGATGAAGTAGGAGCCTCAGCTGATAATAAGAGTTGTTTTGTATTCCGTTGTAAAATTGTTCATGTCGGCATCTTCATATGTTATGCATGACACTATTATTTATTTTTAAATCATATTTTACCCCTATGTAGGAAAGATTGGGAATTTGAATATGCAAAGACACTTATATGTAATTAATTCTTTTTAGTGCCTCTATTTGCTTATAACTATTGGATAAATACTGATCTCATTATGTCGATGAAAGATAATTCCAAGATGACTACTACACATTAGGGTTCCATCTTTGGGTTTTGGAATATGGGATGTTACAGCTTGGTATCAGAGGCTGGGTTAGGGGACACTTAAGTAAAACATAGCTAGAAATTGTTTTGTACTTAGTATAAAACAAACACCTTAGGAATGGTATATGCTATTATATGACATATTCGTATTTTTCTATATAGATATATATGTAGGTATATCCGACCTTTTGTTGTTATTTCACTCTCTTTCTTTTCAATTCCAATGAAAACTTGCTTAAGAGAAAAGCAATATGGAAATGAGAAGTGGAAAGACTACAGTATGAGGAGCAAGTGCAAAAGGAGAGGCTGAGAGTACCTAGACTAATAGCCAAAGAGGGGAAATATCCTCGAATGTTGGAGTAGTGGCTGGAGTTCAGATGCCATCTCCAGTTGTGGGAAAGATAGACATGAATGCATATTTCCAATATTCCATGGCAAAATTAGTGTAACACCCCAAATTTTTTGATAACATTATTCAGGAGATTTAATTAGATAAATTAAATAGAATAATGTAAGAATAAAATTGATAAAGAGATTAAGATTTGAAAATATAAATTTAGGGATGTTCTTAATAAATTAAATGGGCTTACAATGGTTTATAAGCTAACTAATTTACATGAGGGTATATTAGGAATTGCCGCACATAACCAATTCACCCTTAATAATCTCGTTCCCATCCATTCACGTTCACTTTTCATTTCATAAAAATATAAACTGTAAACAAATAGAGGAGTCGGACATTAACAAGGGAAAAGAGGAAGAAAAAAAATTAAATCAAAGCTAAGGATCAAAGTTAGGGGAATCAATCTTCAACAAATCTCAAATTCCTTATCATATTCAAGGTGGATAATAATTTTCACTATCTCTATTTTTTTAATCATATGTTTTCAAATTTAAGATTAAATTCATTTTTATGATGATTTAGATGATGATATGCTTGAATTAAGATACGATTGATTTAAACACAATTGTTTAAACAGGGATGTGCACGGTTTTAGGGTAAAACCAAATATAAATTTTCTTAGAACGCCATGAAAAAATTATATGTTATGTAAATTATGATTTTGGAGATGGTTTTTGATTTTTGTAATTATCCAAGTTATGGAAAATTTATTATGTATTTTCAAAGGAAAATATGATAAAATTGGGTTAAAAATTAATTTCGTTTATTTCAGGAAGAATTTCGGTTTGAAATTTTAATATATTAGATAATATGATGAAAGTAAATTTTTGCAATTTTTGCGGATTTTTCCTAATTGATTTGCTATGGAAAATAATTTATTTTAAAAGGACTTATTTGCATTATTGGTTTTGCTTAATGGAAGGGCTAAAATGTTAAATTTTCTTTGATTAAGATCTGAAAACGTGCGGTAATTGTTTTGTAAAGAATTTGAAAAGTTTTAAGGCAACCAATCAAAGGATTATAATAGGCAGGTTAGTTATAAAGTCATTACTAAAATGTGCATAATTTCAGCCTTTTTTAGAAAAGTTGTTTCTGCCTCCTTTAGAAGTGCCTTTCGACCTTATTCCCCCGCTTCGACTCAGTCGAAACCTACCATGTCGAAACCTACCCAGTCGAAACTAATACACAAGAGACGTGCAAGAGGCAAGCTAGTTACTAAGAGTTCTTTTTATTCCGCTGTGTATTTGGTCATAATGGCAAAGTTGTTTACTTGCCTATATTAGACTCTGATCATCCAAGGGGGCATCTTCACATGTCGCTCTTGGCGTATGTTGTATTTATATTTTATCTGAACATGGTTTGCATACTAGGATTATGTAATGAACGTTAAATGTTTTGAAATGGAATGTGGAATGTGTTTTGATGTTTTAATTTTTTTCCATATTCTTGTGTATCAATGTATTTAACATTACCATATTTGGTCGCCAAGGATTAATAACTATGGATGACTGCAGAATCTGTAGCCATTATTTTTGGGCCTCCAAGTGGGGGATGTAACAAGTTGGTATCAGAGCATCGGTTTATGAAACTTTAAAAGAAATTTAAACCTAAAAGATTTTTTAAAACATAATCCAATGAATCAGGTAATAAGATCGGGGTTTGGGTTAACGCTATAGTAACGTACTTGTATTTAATATATAGTTATATATATATATATAAGTACGTATTCCCCGCTCTATTAGACCGTTCTTCTGTATCTTACTAAGGCTCGTATGCAGATTTACGAGAAAGGAGATATGGAAGCGGGAAACAGGAAAGGAAATATCGGTGGAGGAAGCACCATAACCAATGGAAATGCTCGACCCACCACCAGGAGGAACCCGGGTCGACCGACTAATGCTAATAACCAAGATGTCGATGCCAATATGGGTGCTGGAAATCCACCAGTAGATATGGGGTGATGTATCAGTTCTTTGTCAATATGATACAAGCAGGAGCTGCTGCTGGAGTTGCTATAAATATAGGATTAACTAATCTTGTGGCTCTAGTTGGGAATGATTATGCTAAGCTGAGTAGAGACTACACCGGTCTAGGTGGGAAGCCATTCATGGGGACGGAGAATGCCATAGAGGTTGAGAATTGGATGTTGAATTGTGAGTGTATCTTTGCTGATTTGGGTCTAAATGATGGGCAAAAGAGAATGTTGGCCTCTAGGCAGTTGCAAGGGTCAGCGCTTCATTGGTGGAACGGTATTACTGCCGGAGTTCCAAGGGAGCACTTCGCTTAGGCTGATTTTAAAAGGAGATTTGAGCAAAGGTTTATGTCTGAGTTTGCTAAGTCAGAGCTGATAAGGAAGTTTATGGATCTGGAGCAGGGAGAGATGTCGATGGTTGATTATGCTGCAAAGTTTGATGATTTGTCCCGTTATGGATATAATACTATAGACACCATCATCAGGAGGAACGAGAAGTTCATTAGGGGATTGAGGCTCGAGATTACCAGGCCGATCCTGCCACATCTTCACGATCCTAATAATTTAGTTGTGGAGATGGTCATTTTCCATGAGGAGATGCTTAATAATTGTGCTAGAGAGAAGCTAGTGGAAATTCACGGTTCTCAAGGGAAGAAGAGGAAGTTCTTTAAAAAGAAGGGAGCTCGGAAGGGAGATACTGTCAAGAAGGCAAAGGCTTAGTTAGTTTGTTTTTTAGTGCGATAAGAAGGGTCATTATGCGAATGAGTCTCGGTCAGGTAAAGGGAAGAAATTTGCAAATAAGAAGAATGTAAAGTGCTTGAACTACGATCAAGTTGGGCATTACAAGAACTAGTGTCCAGAGCCAATCAGGGCAAACAAAGGGAAGGTTTTTGCTATTGGACCAATTGGGCCTACTGCAGCTGAGAAAGGGAAGACTATGATGGAAGGTATGCTTTTGATTCAGAGTATACCAGTTAAGGTACTTTTTGATACCGGTGCATCACATTCATTTATATCTCAGTGTTTTGTAGATAGATTATGCTTAGAACCCACCTATCTTATTACTTCCTTAAGAGTTACGAATCCAATAGGAGGGTATCCAACCCTAGGGTTGAGATGTGACTAGTTAGAACTTGATTTGTTAGTTCATAAGTTTGCATGCAGTTTATATGTTATTGATTTCGTATATTTTGGGATCATTGTGGGTATGGATTGGTTGGGTAGGTACGAGGCTAGAATATTTTGCCAGGATAGGAAGATATCACTGAGACACCCTAATAGTCATAACCGAGTGATATTCTCCATGGAGAATTCCGATCGGAGTGTTTGTGCTTTGTTAGATGCAATGGAAGTAGGAGAATAGTTAAGTCAGGTTCGAGTGGCAAGAGAGTTTGCAGATGTCTTTAAGCTGGTCACTGGATTACCACCGAAACGAACTGTTGAGTTTTAGATAGATCTTGTGCCAGGAGCAGAACCTGTGAGTAGACCACCTAGCAGGATGACACCGACTGAGATGAAGGAATTGAAGGTGCAGCTAGTGGATCTAAAAGGAAGGAATTTTATTAGGCCAAGCAGTTCGCCTAGGGGAGCGACCGCGGTGTTCTTGAAGAAACCGGATGGGTTGTTGAGAATGTGTATCGATTATCGTAAGTTGAACGAGAAAACGATTTAGAATAAGTATCCTTTGCCAAGAATAGATGATCTGTTCGATCAGTTGAGTGGAACTAGAGTGTTTTCCCAGTTGGATTTGGTGACAGGTTTCCATCAGTTAAGAGTGGTGGAGGACAGTATCCCTTTGACAACATTTCGAACTAGGTATGGTTCATATGAGTGGTTAGTGATGCCATTTGGATTAAGTAATGCACCTGCTTTCTTCGTGGATTTAATGAACCGCGTTTTCCGAGAGTACTTGAATAGGTTTGTACTGGTGTTTATAGATGACATTTTGGTATACTCTAAGGATGAAATAGAGAGCATGTAGTTCATCTTGAGTGGTGCTTGAGACGCTGAGGCAGAATCAGCTAAAGGCGTAGTTTACCAAGTGTCATTTTTGGAAGTAAGAGGTTAAGTTTCTTGGTCAGATGGTTTCAAAGAAAGGCTTTTTAGTCGATCCAAATAAGATTGAAGCGGCGAACAATTGGAAGAGACCAGAGACGATGACTGAGATTAGAAGTTTTCTTGGACTTACTGGCTACTATCGGAGATTCATTAAGGATATCTCGTGGATAGTAGCACCTTTGAAACCCCAGAAAGATGTGAAGTCTGCCTGGTCCGACAAATGCGAGGAAGCTTTCCTTAAGTTAAAGCATTTGTTGATCAATGCACCAGTGTTAGTACTTCCAGACGGAAATCAAGGGTTGGTGGTGTATACTGATGCATGCGGAACTAGATTAGGAGTGGTGTTGATGTAGAAGGGTAAAGTTATTGCCTATGCTTCACGACTGTTTAGACCGCATGAAGTGAGATATCCTGCGCATGATTTGGAGTTAGCTGTGGTGATCTTCACATTGAAAAATTGGAGACATTATCTCCTAGGGGAGAGATTTGAGCTTTACACGGATCGTAAGCCTTTAAGGTACTTATTCTCACGGAAGGAGTTGAATATGAGACAGCGGAGATGGCTGGATTTTTTGGCTGCTTTTGATTTTGTAATAGAGTATACACCAGGGAAAGGAAATAAGGTAGCAGATGCTCTTAGCAGAAGACATCAAAATGTGGTGTTAGCTATGTTGGCAAACTAGAAGGATCTAGAAGCATTGTTCAGTTGTGGTGTGCAGTTAAGATCGACTACTGGTTCTTGTCAAAGTACCGTTATGTTGTCTTGTTTAGAAGTTCGACCAGTGTTGATCAAAAGGATTGCTTCTACGCAGAAAGAGGATCCGGTTTTAGCCGAGAATATCAGAAGGCTTGAGGTTGGAACTAAGATTGATGATCTAAAGAATTTTAGCCTTGACCAAAGAGGATGGTTGAGAAAGAAGAGACGGTTATGTGTTCCAAATATGGAGGACTTAAGGAGAGAAGTTCTTGGAGAATGTCATCGATCCAAGTTTACGATTCATCCTAAAGGGACTAAGATGTATCAGGATATGAAGAGGAGCTTCTATTGGGAAGGTATGAAGAGCGATGTTGGCTTGTGGGTTAGGCAGTGTGCAAACTTTCAACAAGTCAAAGCAGAACATCAGAAGCTGAGTGAGTTGCTTCAGCCTTTAGAGATTCCAGTTTGGAAATGGGATTCAATATCCATGGATTTTATAGACGGTTTGCCAAGGTCAAATAGAGGAAATGAAAGCATATGGGTTATAGTAGATAGGTTGACCAAGAGTGCCCATTTCATTCCAGTTAATTCAACCAGGACGGCACCTGTTTTAGCTAATTTGTTCGTGAAGAACATAGTTAGACTACATAGAGTTCCTAGTAGTACAGTCAGTGACAGAGATGCTTTGTTCACTATTGAATTCTGAAAGAGTATACAGGAAGTGTTGGGTACCAAGCTTACCATGTGTACTGGATATCACCCTTAGACAGATGGGCAGACAGAGAGAGTCAATAAGGTACTCGAGGATTTGTTGAGAGCTTGTGTATTGGACTTTGGTGGACCTTGGGAAGATCACCTATGTTTGGTTGAGTTTTCCTATATAATAGCTATCAGACTAGTGTAGGAATGGCGCCTTTTGAAGCTTTGTATGAAAGGCCATGCAAATCACCAGCATATTGGTTGGAGACTGGAGACAGGTTAGTCTTAGGTCCAAATTTGGTTAGGGAGGTGTTAGAGATGATTGAGTTGATCCGAGAAAGGATGAAGGAAGCTCAGTCCAAACAGAAGAGTTATGCAGAGAAGAGGCATAAGACCTAGAATTCTTAGTTGGAGATAGAGTTTTCACTAAAGTATCACCGATGAAGGGTGTGGTACGATTTGGAAAGTCAGGGAAGCTAGCCCCGAGATATGTTGGTCCATTCCAGATTATATAGAGGATTGGAAAGCTTGCGTACATAGTAGAATTGCCGAGCAGTATGGTATGTGTCCATAATGTATTTCATGTGTCTCATCTTCGCAAGTATGTGCATGATCCGGAGACTATTGTTCCTCCAACGGGGTTGGAAGATTTGATAGTAGAGCCTAATTTAACTTTTGTTAGACAACTAGCTTGGGTTGTAGCGAGGGACGAGAAGAGACTGAGGAATAAGACAGTTGGGTTGGTAAAAGTTCAGTGGAGCGACAACGAGAAGGACTGTACTTGGGAGACGGAAGATAGGATTAGAGATACTTATCCTGATTTGCTTTAAGGGTATGTCTATATTAGATTTATATAGATAGTTGCTAGTCAAGTAGGCTAGTATGACTGTTAGGAGTTATTACAGATGATTGTTAAGTTTAGTATTTAGTCCTTACTGAATTTCGAGGATGAAATTCTTTAAGGGGGGAGCCTGTAACACCCCTAATTTTTGATAACATTATTCAGGAGATTTAATTAGATAAATTAAATAGAATAATGTAAAAATAAGAATGATAAGGAGATTGAGATTTGAAAATATAAATTTAGGGTCGTGCTTAATAAATTAAATGGGCTTACAATGGTTTATAAGCTAACTAATTTACATGAAGGTATATTAGGAATTGCCGCACATAACCAATTCACCCTTAATAATCTCGTTCCCATCCATTCACGTTCACTTTTCATTTCATAAAAATATAAACCGTAAACAAATAGAGGAGCCATCATTAACAAGGGAAAAGAGGAAGAAGAAAAATTAAATCAAAGCTAAGGATCAAAGCTAGGGGAATCAATCTTCAACAAATCTCAAATTCCTTAATATATTCAAGGTGAATAATAATATGTACAATCACTATTTTGTTTTTAATCATATGTTTTCGGATTTAAGATTAAATTCGTTTTTATGATGATTTATATGATGATATCCTTGAATTAAAATATGATTGATTTAAACATAATTGTTTAAACATGGATTTGCATGGTTTTCGGGTAAAACAGTCTCTAAAATACCATGGAAAAATTATATGTTATGTAAATTATGATTTTGGAGAGGGGTTTCAATTTTTGTAATTATCCAAGTTATGGAAAATTTATTATGAATTTTCAAAGGAAAATATGATAAAATTGGGTTAAAAATTAATTTCGATTATTTCAAGAAGAATTTGGATCCGAAATTTTAATATGTTAGATAATATGATGAAAGTGAATTTCTATGATTTTTGGGGATTTTTCCTAATTGATTTGCTATGGAAAATAAATTATTTTAAAAGAAGAACTTGTTTGCATTATTGGTTTTACTTAATGGAAGGGCTAAAATGTTAAATTTTCTTTGATCAAGATCTGAAAACGTGCGGCATTTATTTTTTAAAGAATTTGAAGTTTTAAGGCAACCAATCAAAGGATTATAATAGGCGGGTTAGTTATAAAGTCATTACTAAAATTTGCATAATTTCAGCATTTTTTAGAAAAGTTGTTTCCGCCTCCTTTAGAAGTGCCTTTCGACCTTATGCCCCCGCTTCGACTCAGCTGAAATCTACCATGTCGAAACCTACCTAGTTGAAACCAATACACAAGGTATCACTTAGATGGTACGTAGTGGATTGGAAGAAGGCGGAAGGCATAGTGTCGAAAGCAGAACTTCCGATGGGGTCGAAACCTTAGTTTTTACTTTCAAATGAAAAAGCCCCCGCCTTGTCTTATTAAAGCTTCCGAAGGGGTCGAAACCTATGCTTTCGAAAGGGTTTTCTATGTAGCTTTCGAAGAGGTTGCCATCCTATGTTTTAAAGTATGAGCTTTCGAATGAGTTCTTTTATTTTTAAAATAATGCTTTTGAAAGTGGTGGTTCCAACCTAGTCAAAACCTTGCTGCTCTTCGTATACCTTTCGAGGGTATTGAAGTCATCAATGCTGTCAAAGGGTGCCTTTGTTTTAAACTTATACTAAGCCACTTCCTAAATGCTTTCGAAAGGGTTCAAGGGTTTCGAAGGCAATGGCTTCGAACGGGGGTTTCGATGTTATTCTTTAATATTCTACTTATTTGTTTTAAAGCTTTCGAATAGATGGTTCCGACACCATCAAATTTTCCCCAAACAATTTTAATAAGGGTTTCAAAAGAAATACTTTCGTATATAACCACTTCGACCCAAAAGATGTTTTTAGAAGTAAAACCCAATGCTTTCGAAAGGGGTACTTTCATTGGTTTCGAAGCTATGTTTCTAAAATTATTAAGTAATGTTTTGATACATTCTAAAGGTGTAATTTGGTTTCGAAAGGAATAAGTTAAAGAGCCTTGAAAGGTATATACTTAGTGTTTTGAAAAGATGTATTCTATGCTTTCGAAGGAAGTTATCTAGAGATTTCGAAAGTGATGGTTTAGGGTTTCAAAACAAATAACCCAATCTCATTTTAAAGAAAAAACCATAGCATAAATTAAAAGAGTTTAAATTGGAGTTTTTGAAGAAGTTTTCCTTGATTAACAGGTTAATGGGATTAACCAAGTTTTATGTAAAATGATTTCAAGGGTATTAAACCACAGGGGTTGGTATTATATTGTTGTTACGATTTCTTCTTCATATATTTATTCACATTGTAATGAACCAATAACGGTACTTTGAGGAAGGGTAGAATAACCAGTTAGGTTGACCCAGTAGTGGATATTAAAGTAAGGATGCTAAGATATTAATTGTAGATATTGGCAGAGGCCAATAGGTTCACAATAAGCCCATGAAAATTGTGTAAAGGAAAAGATATTGGCAGGGAACAATAGTAAGCCCATGAAAACTATGATTTGATATTGGCAGGGGCCAATAGGTTTGTAGTTAGCCCATGAAAACTATATCCGGATTAAGATATTGGCAGAAGTCAATAGGTTCCTAGTCGGCCTATGAAAACTAGGATAAGAGGAAAGATATTGGAGTTACCAATAGGTTCTTAGTGATCCCATGAAAACTATGAAATCGGACAAGGAGTCCGTAAACTTTTAACAGGTTATTAGTAAACCATGAAAAACTAAAAGGTTAATAGTGATCCTAGAAACTATAAATGAGACAGTTAGTCAGAATGAATGAGGATGGGTAATCCAAAATTAATTTACTTGTTTGCATATCACATATTGTTTTGAATTGTTTTTAACGATTGTGGACGCAGGAGCAAAGTATATGGTTTTATAAAGGTTTTAGGAAACTAGTGGGGGGAAACCCGTTCAGATAAGCGGCGTGATCTCACTAGATATCTAAATGGCTTGTATTATTCATACCAGGCTTTATGTCTGACTCGAAGTTTTTTGTTTTCCCCTTAAACTCTCGGGTACTCGATTAATTTTGAGTAGGTTGAAGGTTAAGGTTTTCAGTTTTTCTATTAGATGAATAAAGCTTCCAGAGACGTGTAAGAGGCAAGCTAGTTACTAAGCATTCTTTTTATTCCGATGTGTATTTGGTTGTAATGGAAAAGTTGTTTACTTGCCTATATTAGACTCTGATCATCCAAGGAGGAGGCATCTTCACATGTCACTCTTGGTGTATGTTGTATTTATATTTTATCTGAATGTGGTTTGCGTACTAGGATTATGTAATGAACATTAAACGTTTTGAAATGGAATGTGGAATATGTTTTGATGTTTTAATTTTTTTTCCATATTCTTGTGTTTTTGTATATCAATGTATCTAACTTTACCGTATTTGGTCGCCGAGGATTAATAAGCATGGATGATTGCAGCATCCGTAGCCATTAGTTTTGGGAGATGTTGCGATTAGTGAAGCAATAGGTTCGACAGCGAGTGCCATCGCAAGCCATGCGTTCCAGAGAGTCCGGTGTAATCTGTTAGAGAGAATTTTGCTAAAATGAATTAGGAATTTCGGAGCTTGGGTGGTGAGATGTTTGATGGGACAGAACCAACCTTAGAACCAAGTGATTGGTTGCATCTATGTGAACTCATCTGTAAAAATTTGGAGCTTATCGAAGCTCAAAAGGTGAAGTTGGTATCCAGGTAGCTTAAAGGTCTAGCTAGTATTTGGTAGGATACAGCATAGGCAGAATTTCATGAGTAAGAAATTACTTGAGAAAGATTTAAGGAGATGTTTGAGGAATAGTTTAGCATTGAATCAGATTTATCGGCTATGTTTCGAGAGTTCGTTGAGCTGCAATAAGGAAGCATGTTAGTAGCGGACTATATGCAAAAGTTTAGCTCTCTATCGAATATGGGGTTGATCTAATTAGGATAACAAGGAAGAAGGTGGAGAAGTTTATTCTGAGATTGAGGTCGGGGTTGAGTGTTAAGACGACGGCCCGTCTAGCATTACCATTCAATGATGTGGTACACATAGCTAGACGATATAAGCTTATGTATATCGAAAGGAGAAGTGTGAGACATAATGCTCAAACTAATAAGAAGAAATTCACTCCATATAAGAAGGGGAATTAGGCCCAACAACTGAAATGGAAGGCTCAAAGAGAAGGAGAAGGGAAGGATATTTATCAGGTAAATTATCATAATTGTTGACGGTTGGGGCATTATGCATCTAAATGCCCAAATCCAGGAGGACTGGCTAAGGTCAAGTGCTTTAATTGTGATAAGTTTTGCCTTAAGAAGAAGGATTGTCCGGAATCAAAGCAAGCAAAGGTGTATGCTTTGGAAGGGCTGAAGGGAGGACCATCTACCTAGGAGAAAGGCCAGAGTATCGTCTTAGAAGGTATGAGTTTGATTTATGATGTTTCAGTTAGAGTACTATTTGATACTATTTCTACACATTCATTTATAGTGAATGACTTAGGTGATAGGTTTGGGTTAGAGGTTACATATTTAGTCACTTCCATTCATGTAGTAAATCCAACAGGGGGATATGCTCAGATTTAAATGCACTAACTTAAAGACTGAGTTAGGTTGCAAGTTTTTGTGTGATCCCTCCATATTTAACTTCATAAGCTTCAGAGTTAATTTGGGAATGGATAGGTGGGAATGCTTCAACGCAAAGATATACTATGCCAAAAGAATTATATTATTGAGATACCCTGACTAAAGCAGACACTACAAGAAAAATTGCTTTTTATAGTGTCAAAAGATAACACTTTATTCATAGTGTTGTTATTTTTTTAATTTGTTTTATTTAAATTAGTGATTGGTTACATGACGCTTTAACAAAGCGGGCTACCCATTCATGGCCCCCCTCTTCCTCGAGTTATTTCGCTCTTCATTATTTCCCTCTTCCCTCTTCTCAGATCCTCAAATGCAGAATCTCCTACTTTGTCACCGCCTCTGCCCATAACTCCGTATAACCAATGTCGGTTATTGGGTAAGGCCCAATAGGCCACATCACGCAATGAAAAAAACCCTAAACTGCTAAACACAAAATGCAACATACTCTTCATTCAAATCGCGTGACGCTGACGGTGACTGCTCCTTCAAACTTTGCATCTACGGGCTAGTCGACTCCAGTCTCCAACTCCTACCTCCTCTTCTGTGTAATTTGTTGCCACTTTGAATGATTAGCTAAAGCCTGAAAAAATAAAAACTGTAAAGGTAATTATTATATTGCTATTTTATTAGATTGATGATATTGATAAATTATATACGGTATGAATCTATCTTTATTGATAAATTGATAAGGTAATTATATAGATAATATGAAAAGGTATTTATATAGATTATCTATGATTTATAAATTATAATTGTTAATTGATATTGCACGTTGGCTTGAGTTATTATTTAATGTTGATAATTGATGTAATGGTATTTTTTAATTTAAAAAATGATAATGTAATTATTGCACTAAAACTATTAGGCCGATGTGAACAGTTTTAAACAGTGATGGTACAATGTTAGTAAAATTTTACTTTGTTAGCAGAAAAAGGAACTCCCAATTTATATTTTCTCAATTCAATAATGGTTAATTTTTTATATTACGATTGAGTGTATCAAAATTTAATATATTTTTTATTTATGTATACTGTATAGTGTTACAACTTACACTGAAGCCCTTTTGTTTCTTTTTCACTTCATGGGAGATATTCATTAGATACACGTTTTGTCACTAACTCCATTAACGTATAATTTTAGTAAGTAAGAAACAAGTAGATACTTTATATTCGGCAGCCTCTACATTGTTGTTTTGCACCAGGTGAAGGAGGAAACAAATTAATGTACAATGGTACAAAAGAAAGGCAGTGCTTCATCATGTAATTTTTTGATCTCTTTATTAAATTTATATCAATTTGTACTGAATCATTCTGAGTTAGTGGATCATATTAGTAAAATACTAATCACAGGTATGGGATGATTGTATGATTATATAATTTCTACTGAATCGTTTTGAGTTTTGAGTTTTGAAATTTTGCATCAATATGTAGGCGAAGTTAATTATTATATAAGATCAAGGAAAATTGACTATTTAATGATGTGAAAGATAGAGAATTAATTTTTGTTTCAGAATTTTCCTGTAAACACTATATTCCTGAAGTTTTTAAGTAGTTAAGCTTGATGTCCTTTGTTGAACCGGTTAATTGTGTATGAAATTTTATGAAGAAGGATGATTAGATTAATGTATGTTTTAGCATTAACCTGATGTAAATATTTTAGTCAAGTTATCTATGTGAATGGATATGGCTGAAAGATAGTAAGAAAAGGTATAGTAGTAATATCTTTAGGATAAAACTTCATAAAGACTTCTGTTTGGAAAAACAATGTTCACGAAGACTTTTGTTTTGCATGCAGTCACGAGATCTTTCCATTCTCCTCTTGCCAGGTTTGTTCACTATGCTATTCCAATTTTTTGGTGCCAAATTGACAAACAAATTATGTTAAAAATGTAATAACTTAAATTATAGAGTTGAAGGTAATTACCAATGCCCAAAAAGCGAACTTGATAACTAATAGCAAAGAAGGTCATATTTTCTAAATATGGTTATGATATAGGCAATGATTTTCACAGTAGTGAGTTCTTTGCTTACCCATCTAGGGTAGAAAGTTTGTTAAATACAATGGCGCTGCATAGGTTTAAACTTGTTGACTCCAACACATATTGGTTTATTCTTTTTTTTTTCCTCACCCTTTATATAAGATTTCAGATGACTGTATATTCTAAATAGGTGTACTTTACCCAAAGTCCAATTATAGAACTTCACTGTTGTACCTGAAGTAGACTTGAAAGTAGCAACCGCGACTGAAGATTGTATAGTTGGAGTGGTCACATGCAAGGTTTGTTACTCGTTTGTTACCCATTTTGTTAATGCTTTGGAAAAAAATATCACCTTAAGACGCAATTAATTTTTAAATTTTTACGTTTCGGAATAAATTATGCATGTCCGCTTCAACTCATGGTACCTACAACCCTACTATTTACTAGACCTAGACTTTCATTTTCCATTGCGCCATGCCCGCTCACAAGTAATTAAATGTTATATTAGTGAGATACTATACATCTGAAATATGTTTACTTGTCTCACATATATGCTATAAAAAGCATGACTGCTGCTTGTGAATGTGCGTTTAAAGATGCAACTGAGGGTACTAACTGATGAGTATGCATTTCAGTTTGACTCAAAATACGTTTCCACTTTTCTCTATCATAACATGATTAAATCATGTAGCTTAAAATAATGCAGTTTATAGTATTAGATATAAACATTGTTGATACTCACTGACATCTCAAGCTTTATGCTATACGATGGAATGGCAATAAAAAGTACTATTCTACACCATCACACTATGATATAACACCTAGTATGATTACGGTACTGATAACATAGACCTTTGACAAGTACTATTTTAGTGAGTTCATTGGCTATTTAGACAAGCTTATGTTATGCTCACATCATTCAGTTCGTTGCATTCATTAGTCAAAGATTTAACAACATACCGCCTTAAAGAACGAAGTATACTTATGATTTGCAAATTTTACTATTGCCACCACTACAAAAGAAGCACTGTTTAGCGACGGCTATTAGCCGTTGGCGGCCGTTGCTAGCCGTCGCTAAATGGCGTTGCAAGTTATCTCGTTGCAACAAAAGAAAGCGACGGCAAAAGCGACGGCTCCGTCGTTCTTTTTGCAACGGCTTGTAATGGTTAAGTGTCCACGTGGAAGCAACCGTTGGGTTGTTGGTTTTCCCGGGTTGTTGATGCAAAGCGTTGCAATTTAGCCGTCGCTAGTCGTCGCTATATGCGACCATTTGGCTGTCGCTAGCCGTTGCAAATCTGGAACAAATTATCTGCCACATTGCAGCACCTTCAACCCTCAATCTCAATCAATCCAAATAATATAATTCCATCATTTCGCACATATAATACCATTCCATCATACCATATAATCAATATCAATACAACCAAATCATCAAATATTGCATATTCCAACATATATTCACAAAATCATATAAGAAAATCAACATAACCAAATATGAAAATCCACCATACCAACCCACATAACTAAATTAAACAACCAGTACATATCAAGTGCCAAAGTATCAATGACAACAACCAAAATATCAAATCCACCAAAACACTAAGTATTAATCACAACATCCAAATTACCAAATGTCAAACCCCTCATAATATGTACATACATATATATATATATATATATATATATATATATATATATATAAAGCGTACCCGTCAAAACAAACCAACTAAGCATCATCATCATCTGCACCTCCTTCCCCGGGCATTGACCCATGCTCCTGATAGAAGACAGCAATACGCTCATCTATCTGCGTCGCCAAATGACTCTTCCGCCAATCATTGAACTCATCCAATTGTGTTTGCATCCGAGCAATCTCTTCCTCGTCTATGGATCTCCTATATGCTCTTTGGAAATTAAGAGCCTGTGAAATAATTCAACTGAATAAGAAGTTCATGGCATACAATAACAATAAGAAAACTCAAGTTATCGGTAATAAACTCAAATGAATAAGAAGTTCATGGCATACGGGTTTCTACTGTGTAAACGTTGAGTACATACCATATTGCCGAAACTGTAACGCCTGTTTCGACTTGCCGGTTCAATGATTGAGTCTCATATCCGATTAGACTCATCAACCGTAAGCGACTCCCGTCCACTCGCTTGTATCGCTCAATCATGCTCTGCATTATATCTCTCGTACAATTACGAACAGATATTTGACACAATTGATATACAATTTACTTATTTACTGTGAAATAAAGGAATATGAAATATTTTCATTACAGAAATAAACATATTTACCATTACAGAAGCAGCCTTGTCGTCCGACCAATCATATGAAACATTCCCATCCTCATCTGTATGCTCCACTGTATGTGTGACTCTGAAAACCTCAGCCACTGTAGGCTCCCTTCCATACTTTTCCCACTGAATATATACAAGAATAGATTATATTGATAAATTGCATGAGTATATACAAGAATAGATTATATACAAGAATAGAATAGAATAGTTAATTTATTTACCAATTCCCTCCTATGTTGTTGGAAGGATTTCGAGCCACCACGATGTAAAGCAGGGTTTTTGTTCCTATTAGCCTTGTTTCTTGCCAATAATTCCTATTAATTTATACACACTATTAAGTAAAATAATTCAATACATTTAAATGTAAAAATATAGTGACAATATAACTTACTTTGAATGCTTCTGATTCCCAATATTGTTGGAATCCAGCCCAAATATCATTCCCCATCCAACTTGGTTTTTTCCCTAAACTCTTAGCCCATGAAAGAGTCTCTCTGTAATTTTTCCGCATCTTTTTATTCCAATGATTTATAAAAACATCCATATCTTGCGGATCCACACGTACAGCTGCCTGCATATTGAATTATCATACGTGTTATGTAAAAGAGATTATATAATTAAAAAACAATGAGCAGAATAGAATACATAAAACTGATATCATAAGGCATGATGACATATAGTTTTTTTGTTTCATATAAGGCATAATTATATATTACAAAGTTGTACTTACCATAAGATCAGCCCATATTGCGTTTTTTATATGTGTTGGGATGTTATCCCATTGAGGCCAACAGCCGGACATCCTACTTTTGTATGCTTCTTTTGATACTTGTAAAATGAAATCGGACGGTTCCACCTCGAACCCTCTGTAGAAATGTTGATGTATATATTCAATATATTTCATATAATATAATTCAAATAAGTTTGATACATACCCAGCACTTTTCGGAACTATCTCCGCAACTCGACGGAGATTTGGCTCAGAGCTACTCAGACCTGCTCCAAGTGAAGGTGACTGAGATGTACTACGTCGATAACGGCGCCTATCAGACATAGCTCCAAGTGAAGGTGACTGAGATGCACTGCTTAGAAAAAAGTACTGATAACATAAGCATCACATAATCATCAATCAATATCACATAATCATTAATCGTCGCATAATCATCACATAATTATTAGTCAAGTGGTAATCATCACATAAACGTACTCTGCACATAATCATCGAAAAAAGCGTACATAAAAAGAATAATGCATAACTCAGAATGATACAGATTATATATAGTCATCAGTATTATTACATAGCTCAGAATATTACATAACATAGTCATTATTGTTAATACATAGCTCAGAATTATACAACAAGCGATGCCATCTATGATCAGTCTTCATCGTATTCTGATTCAGACTCGGTCTCGTACTCTATATCATTTTCTTCGGTACTAACAAATGCATCTATTAAAACATTCGATTCATCAGTCAATGACCCTACATCAATGTCATCGGTTATCACTATTTCAGTATTTGGCTCGAGATCCGCTTGATACGCTGCTTCATCTGGAATATTATTTCCATCAAATGTATACCTTGCCTTCATTTTAAAAACAGCCCACCAGTCTGCTTTATCTTTTTTTAAGGACGGATATGGAGCAAAATAAACTTGTAAAGCTTTTTTAGCTAATACAAAAGGATCATACTTATAGTAATGCGATGTATGCCTTATTTCAATTAGCTTATAATCTTTGTGCACATTAATTCCAGAGATAGGAACATTACTAAACCAGTTGCATTTGAATAAAACAACTTTCTCTACAGGTTGTATATAATATGTCAACTCTAAAACTTGTGTTAAGACGCCATAAAAATCTTTTATATGCTTCTCTGAATCATCACTTTCTTTGACAAATACACCACTGTTATATGTTAATTTTTCAGCCCCGTAATCTTTGGTGTTGAATTTAAATCCATTGACGAAGAATATTGGATAAGCCTTGACATTTCGTTTTGGTCCTATAGCAAGATGTCGTAATCCTTCGTCAATAACACAATTTCCTGTATCATGAACGTAGTTTGAAAACCATCCAGCAAATTCTTTACTGAGATCACCAGATGGATGTTGTGATTCGTATATGCTGCAAATATGTATTATATTCCTTTATAATTAATATATACATGTATAATTGAAATATATATGAATTCATAAGTACCTGATAAATAGTGCAACTTCAGCACAATTTAGAAGAACATATGTGTGTGCCACATGGTAATCTCTATCATCTAACCGTATTTCCACACATTTTCCAGCAGGTCTTCCATGTTGTCTAAAAATAGATAACATTGTTTCAGAAGAATCCTGCTCAATAGTTTCTTCATTACGGGGAACACTTACGAACGATAAGTTCACATCGTTACTAAAGTAATGTGAGGAAAAAAATGAAGCTTCTTCTTTAAGGTACGATTTGCAAATCGAACCTTCTACTCGTGCTTTTTGTCTAATTTTTTTCTTCAAATGATTCAGGTACCTATAACAAAATTAATTAAATTTATATGGTGGTACAAAAACAGAAATTAATTAAATTACCTCTCAAATGGATACATCCATCCATATTGCACAGGACCACGAAGGAGTGCTTCAGATGGAAGATGAACAGGTAAATGCTCCATTACTTTAAAAAAACCAGGCGGAAATATTTTCTCCAGTTTGCATAGAAGTACATGGATTTCTGCTTCAAGTTTACGTATACGATCTACCTTTAACGTCGTAGAACAAAGCTGTTTATAAAACATACTTAATTCTATTATAACACTCCAAATTTTTGCAGGCAGCAGTTCTTTGAAAATCACGGGAAAAAAATACTCCATCATAATGTGGCAATCGTGACTTTTCATTCCACTCAATTTGCTATTTTTAAAGTCAACACATCTACAGAGGTTAGAAGAAATCCCATCAGGACATCTAAGTCCTTCCACCCACTTTAGAACGAGTTTTACTTGCTTATTGTCTAGCTCATAGCATGCTTTGGGTTTCTTATTATCGTCGTATAATTGCAATTCAGGCCGCTTACA
Organism: Allium fistulosum; assembly: GCA_030737815.1. Classification (NCBI taxonomy): domain Eukaryota; kingdom Viridiplantae; phylum Streptophyta; class Magnoliopsida; order Asparagales; family Amaryllidaceae; genus Allium; species Allium fistulosum. The sequence continues at coordinate 425,547,326 of CM060908.1, forward strand.
AAAGTGTAATATATCACGTCTTGAATTCGCATCGTCCTTGGTTTTCCCCTTCACATTCAAAATTGTGTTAAACACGTTGTCGAACACGTTTTTTTCGTTGTGCATGACGTCAGTGTTAGGTCGGAGTAGGAGATTTTTCCAGTATGGTAACTCCCAGAATATACTTTGCTTGCACCAGTTATGAATGTTCGATTTACTTGGAAATTCAACCTATACCCCAGTTTCATGTATCTTTGGGTAGTCTTTTACAATTTCATATACCTCTTCACTTATCCAAACCTTAGGTGGTAGCATACTCTCTACTCTGTTAGCTTTAAAGTTCTTTTTATCCGTTCTAAATTTATGATTGGTATGTAGAAAACACCAATGACTGTCAAACGAAGAAATTTTCTTCCCATACTTCAATGAAAATCCTCGTGTTTCATCCATACAATAAGGACAAGCTAGACGTCCAGATGTGCTCCAACCTGAAAGCATGCCATACGCGGGAAAATCACTAATAGTCCATAATAAAGAAGCAAATATACGAAAATTCCTTTTTCTCGAAATGTCGTACGTTTCAACTCCTTCATGCCACAGTGTTTTCAACTCGTCGATTAGTGGTTGTAAATAAACATCAATTTCTTGTGTCGGATCATCGGGACCGGGGACGACAATCGTTAGAAACATATATGGAGTTTTCATACACATCCATGGTGGTAAATTATAAGGAGTAATAATAATAGGCCATGATGAATATTTACTACCAAACTGAGAAAATGGCGAAAATCCATCCGTACATAAGTCAAGCCTAACATTACGGCTCTCTGCCACAAATTCAGGATAAGTCTTATCGCACTACAAGAAAATATACTTTTTGCAGCACAAAGACACAGCGTTTTAATGAAAAGGCTGTTATTATCTAGGTGGATTATTAAAGAAACAATTCTAAAACGCTGCGTAGAAGTTAACGCGGGGAAAATAAATATTTGCCGCGCCTCTCAGAATAACCCTCTCCAAACGCAGGCATGTTAAAAACCTTTTCCCCCCCAAATTTTCCTAACCCAAATTTAATTAAAAATCGAACTATTCCGAACGTCGCTCAACATCGACCTTCCACCATCGTTTGCACTGCCGTCTCCGCCAACTCTGCTGTCTCCGCCGTCTTCCCCATCTCCACTGTCTCCGCTGTCGATTTATCTTGTCCAGCAACCCTCCAGTTTCGAAACCCAATAGAAGGTATTATTTGATTTCCTCATTCTTGCTTTCAATATCTTATTTCTTGATTTTTGGAATGAATAAACCATTATTGGTATAAGTATATGATTTTGGAGCATCCATTTTGTGATTCTGGGTCTGTTATCATACCTGTGTCTTTTTTTGAATCAATAATATCATGTCCGTTTAAATGCCTTAGGTTTTTGAATCTCGGCTGTGAATTTATAATTGAATGCCTTAGATGATTTCTGACTTTTCCTTTGTGATATATATCGCTGCTTTTATTCGTATATACTTAGAACTAATTTGACCCTTGATTTTGATATTTTTCGATGAACTCTATGCTCGAATGATATCCTGACCTTTTGATCTTTTCCTTGACTTTAGTCTTTCTGATGAACTGAATGCCTTTATTTGAATATTTCTGATTTTGTTCTTTGATGAATTGTTGCACCCTATTTAGCTTCCTTTTATGTTCAATCCATTTCAGTTACCCTCGCCTGGCTGTTATATTGTCACTATTACATTGACATATATGTATACTTCTGTTCCGAGTGTATCTGGGTTGATCTGAGCTTTGTGTGAAATTATTTTACTTTGCTGTTCAACTGATCTTAATTGACCATGGCTGTTTGTCTTAGATGCCTACATATATGCATATATGTACAAGTCAATGTGATTATGTTTGCAAGCTTGACCTGTGCATCCAAGCCAGTGGCTTTGATAATTTGGTTGATTTTTTTTTGGTAATATGAAAGAGAGATGTTATTGCATCACATTCTATCACTACGCCATAGATTGCATACTGCAACACCAAAGAAGTGATGCAGGATGTGCCAAAAAATGTTGTTGAAGGCTAAAAAAGGGCAAAGGCAACACTTTCTCGGTGTTGCATTTTGCCGCGTTGCCGCAGACCTCAAAGGCAACATTTTGACTATCTAAGGCAACATAAGAAATATTGTTGCAATAGAATCCTATTTGGGTCTATAGCAACATCCATAGGTGCATGTAGCAACATTCAAAAATGTTGCTATAGATATTAATTTTCTGAATTTGTGGGGCCCACAATGTAGAGCATATTTGATTTTTTAATAGAAATAAATATTTATTTAATAAAATGCTATTGCACAAAATTTGATATTCAAACAGTAATTTATTTAAATAAATATTTTATTTCAACATTTAAAATAGTACAAATTCCCGACTCCACTATTTTACAATTCAATGATAAATAACACTGATATTCACATATACAGATATTCCTCACTACATCACTCAGTTCACTCATTACATATGCAGTTTCAATTTATACAGACACCAACACTGACAAATATATGACGAGCCGAGTGCCGAGCCGAAGGCGAGCCGAGAAGCGGGTCCGGGCGCAGTGCCGGCGGGGGTCCGGGGCACCGCAGTCCCGGCGGGGATCGACCGATTCATCCGATTTCGGAAGATCGAGCCTTCATTGAAACCTGTCTTCAAGCTCATGCACATTTGATTTGACTCTGTCTTCAAGCTTGTATCTAGTTGTCCAGTGTTCAATACCTGTCACATATAATTCAAAAGCAGTTCACAGATATTAGCACAATTCAAAAGCAGTTCACACATATTCTTATCATAATTTGATTCCAACTTAAAACATCTCCAAGGACATGCTATTCTTATCAAGCAACAGTCAACTGTGAAGAACATAAAGTTCAAGAACCAAACAGTGAAGAAACGTAAGTTAAAAATGCAGAGGTGAGTAAAATTTACTCACATAATAATGTGATGAAGATGCAGTCGATCGCGGCCCCTTCTATATCGCGACCATTGCCTTGCGACTGTTGCCCACCGTCGACGCGACTACCCCCAACGACAACCATGACTCCTCAAGCTTGCCCCTTTCTATCATTCCCAGCAAGAAGATTGGGATATACCTCTTATTACTTTAATGGCTATAACATGTTGTTCATTTCCAGAACCAAAAGAGGGGACCCAAGCATTAAACATGCAATTGGTTCGCCTCAACATTATTATGCATGCACCCAGCAATATCTGGATAGGCAAAATGTGAGCGTCAATTACACAAGCACCTTGCGTGCACTCAACTGATAAACAATCCTCAACCACCAATGCTCCAACAAGATTAGGAACAACGTGAACAGCCACATTGCCAAAATCAGCGTCAACACACGCATTATCAGTACCATGAACAGAAGCCAAATTTCCAATTTCAATACTAGCATTATCAACATGCCACTGCCCACCTTAACGACAAGATGCTAGCATAGGAGGAATATAAGAACCAAGGCCAAGAGCATCAGCAGGCAGACCAAATAAGGAACAGTGTCGTCGAATCATTGCAAGGAGGATTCCAGGGCATGGAATGGATTCGACAGAAGGACAGACGATACCTGAGGCGGCAGGCGAGCAGGAGAAGCTCGTAACGGAGGAAAGTCAACTATAGAAACATCAAATGGCGGTAGTGACGAACTGGAGTGAAGAATTGGAAGAATAAGGCCTACCAGATCTCGTCGACGAAGGTGGAAGTAGAAGAGGGCGTAACCGAATAACCATGGCTTCACGATCCCAAAATTCCAATACTCGACCAACGTACCTTCACCGATCTTGCCTTTTGAATCTGCATTTTTAATTTGATTTTGCGTTTCATCAGAGAGAAAAAGTGAAGAATCGATAATTTACCCAGAAAACTGAAAGGGGGATCGGCGGGAAAACGAAAATTTGGGACAAATTGCAGTGGTGATCCGTTTTAACAATCGGATTAAATGTGGATCGTTGGATCGTATTCACGCGGATTGCTAATTTTATTAATTTTTTAATTTGAATACATCTATAGCTACTGCAACATCTTGTTGATACCTATGCTAACACCTTGAAGCGAGTGTTGCAATAGACAAAAATCAGCATACCTATCGTTACATTATAGCTAGCAACACCTTGTAATTTCGTTGCAGTAGGCCATCTATGGCGTAGTGTATAATAGCTTTGTTTGGAAGGACTGATTATGTTGATACTGGACACATGTTGTATATAGGATAGAATGAGTCGTAAAGCTTATGCTCATTTTACCTACTTTAAAGCAAGAAAATGGTAACTGAATTGCTCGTTCATTTAGCATTTTGTTTTCGAAATTTACATGAAAGCTAACTCAGTGTTGCTTTAGCATTATCTTCAATTATACTTCAAGTTTTACCTAGCTTATAACATTTTCATTTTCCTTCATGCATTACTTAAATACAAAGTAGTTGATTTTATAGACACAGACAAATGAGCTAAGTAAGTTGTTGTTGTACAAACATGAATGATTCCATGTTTGCATCTCTTGCTTCATAGTTTGAATAAAAGTAATAGGTGGTGGAAACTAATAGGTGGTGTTTTCTACTATTTTCTTTCATAACTATTATTAATCAATTGTCAGATATTATATCAATCATTTTTACCATGGGCCTTTTCTAATTTTATTTTGTATTTATAATTAGATTTGTTGATGGGGATGACGAACTGTAAGAGTGATCTCATGCATATTTTTCTTCTAATTATATTCTTTTTTGCATGAAATGAAATACATTAAAAAACACTATTCTCGCATGTAAAACCTGATGGTACATGGTGATTTATCATAAAGTTGTCATTGAAAGTGTAAGATATCAGATTTCTCATCAATTCTTTTTTGCCTAAAGTTATGAATTGGAAAAATAATCATTCTCTTGCAAATTGAGCCTTTCCATTCAAAGTTTTTGGTTTTTTTTCATATCTTCATGTTTATTCCAAATATTTCTTTTTTGATTTTTTTTTCTATTTCTTTCTAATTTGACTTCTTATTCATAGCATGTAAGACGAATCCATTGAATCATTAGAGCTATTGTTAAAAGGACGCTTGAAAGGACGTTAACATCCATTGAAATTTGCATTGATATGATTAATAGTCGTGGGGTTGGGGCATAGTGCAGACTTAGTATGATTAACAGTCTGGGTTGGGGCATAGTGCAATTAGATTGTAGATGTTTTCAGCGATTAAGGCATTAACTTGAATATATTGCAAACAAAATAGTCGCGAAGCTCGTTCGAATATCATCTCTAGGTTCATTATTTATTTATTTTTAAAAAACCAAAATTGAGTCAATTGAAATTCAATTTTAAAAATTTTGGATTCAGATAAGCATATGTAGTATGCTTGATTGCATCAACTTCAAAAGTTGAGAATACTTTCAAAGAGCTCAATATTCATGTTCAAACAGGAATCAATATTCATGTTCAAATATTTATACATTATAACAATATTTTAGGATGTTATTTCTGATGTATTTATACATCAATATTGTAATTGACTTATACTGCTCTTCTCCATGCTGTCATGTTGTAGTTGCTATTGATTACAAAATTTCAGCAACCAGCGAATACTTAAGGTATATTTAGGAAAAATGTCAACGTAATATAATGTTTCTATATACATATTTCTGAATGCGGACATTTGTTTATTCATCAGTTCGCTAAAAATGTGTCTATTTTTGTACTTTAAAACGAGTATAGTTCTAAATTAGTGCATCTAGAAACGACTGCGAAAGATAGAATCTGGTTTGAGTATGCAAATACAATGGGCAAGCCCGTGGGTTTGGGAGTATATAAAAAGGTCAGATATTTATATCAGAGTGCCTAGAAATTAATAATATAACATATGAATAAATGGCAAAAGGAATACAATGCACGTAACATTCAGATCAATAGTAAATTGTTTCACTCGGATGATCCTTTTGCAGTTCAAGAACATTTATGTACAAATTACTGCAGCTGTAGCATATGACGAGTAAAACTATTTTCTAATATTCGTTTGTACTCGCGTATTTCCTTTTTTTTTTAGCCAAAACGCTTCTTCAACCGGGGAAGGTTGGTACGGATCTTCACCGAACCTCGGTTTAAGTTTCTATCAACTACCGTTCCCAGTATGCACTGAAAAAGATGATACAAGTGTAAAACACAATATTACAGGAGCAGCAGGTATGCTATCAATTATTAAACATGTATTCTTCCACACTTCCAATTTAGAATGGAAGACGGGCGAAATGGAGACAGGGCAATTCGACCCATTTTAAAACTTTGCAAGTAATATTTGAAGGTTACTCGGTATTAGTATGAATACTTTGTGAGTAATATTTGAAGGGTACACGTTATTAGTACGATTGCTAGGCTGGGCCTTTGTTATTTTGTTTATTAAAGTATTGAGAATCAAACTTTTGATCAATAATTATGTCTACGCAGTATATGAAGTAATGTTGACACTTGTGCGACATCAAAAATATCAATAACGTTCAAGTTGAATGTGGATGGCATATAATGAATTGTTAGATAAATTCAATAACCGATTATTACTTCAAATTTTAGAAATTTACTTCCTCACATATTGGTTGGTGATGGATAAAAGTTGGGTGCATCTACACAGGTAACAATATAATACTAAATATATTTTGAGAGTTAAATCATATATTTTAACGTCAAAGTTAATAGTTATTTCATTTTATTCATAGAGCTAGTAGCGAGTATGAGCAAGGAGCTTGGAAGTTTGTGCATGCTGCTTTGAGAAATTCAAGAAATCCAGAAAAGATTTTATGTCCTTGCTCAGATTGTTGAAATCTTAGTCATCATTATGGGAAGATTGTTGTTGAGCATTTGATTATAAGAGGAATGGATCCGATATACAAGGGTGGTAGGTGGTACAATCATGGAGAACAAATAACTATAAGCAAAGATATCGAGTCTAATGACACTTATGATTTACTCAAAACCATTCATTATGAAGATGAAGATTTCATCAGTCATACATATTCTGATGATGAAAAAGATGAAGATAGTGCACAGAAACGAGAGGAAGATTTATTAAAAAACTTGGAAGATGCCGAAACCCCGTTGTATCCTGGTTGCACCGATCAAACTAAATTATCTGCCATTATTGCCTTATATAATCTAAAATGTGAGACTGGGTTGTCCAATAATGGATTCGATAAACTTCTAAATGTGCAACAACTACTGTTGCCAAAAGATAATGTACTTCCTAGGACTTTATACGAGATGAAAAAATTTCTCAAAGTATTCGATATGGGTTTTGAGAAAATTCATGCTTGTCAGAATGATTGTTGTCTTTTTAAAAGAGAGTACAAAGGTTTGGATAGTTGTCCAAAATGTGGGTTTTCGAGATGGAAGAGGAATGAACGTACAAATGAAATTATGCATGGTATTCCAGTTAAAGTTTTGAGGTATTTTCCAATCATTCCAAGATTTAAAAAAATGTTTAGATCTCAAAAAATGGCAGAAGATTTAAGATGGCATTTTAACAACAAAAGTGATGATGGGAAAATGCGTCATCCTGTTGATTCTATAACATGGAATGTGGTAGATGAGAAATATGAATCGTTTGCAACAGATCCACGCAATCTAAGGCTTGGCCTAGCTACTGATGGTTTTAATCCATTTTTAACATTGAGTTCGAAATATAGTTGTTGGCCCGTGATGCTAGTGACATACAATCTCTCGCCACTGTTATGCATGAAAAAAGAAAATATCATGCTAACATTGTTGATTCCTGGTCCAAAGCAACCAGGAAATGATATAGATGTATATTTGGCGCCATTGGTAGAAGACCTGCAACATTTATGGATTAGTGGAGTTCAAACTTATGATGCATTTAGTAGATCGCTTTTTACTATGAGAGCAATTTTACTTTGGACGATAAATGACTTTCCAGCATATGGTAATATGGTTGGATGTTGTGTGAAGGGTAAAAAAGCTTGTCCATTATGCGGTGTCAAAACTCATCATCGATGGTTGAAGTATAGTCGGAAAAATGTCTACATGGGTCATAGGAGATTCTTACCACCCTCGGATTCGTTGAGAAAACAGAAATCCTGGTTTGATAATACTATAGAAAAAGGTCGTAGACCTAGAATTTTAACAGGAAGAAACATCTCTAATATTTTGAAAAACTTTCCAAATGATTTTGGAAAAGAAATTGATAATAAAAGCAAGAAAGGAAATGATAAAAAGAAGCCAAACAAGAAGCAACATAGTCAGAAAAAAAAAAGTTCTACTTTCAAACAAGATGATGATCCTGCAAAAATAGAACTGTCAAGATGGAAAAAACGATCAATATTTTTTGATTTACCATATTGGGAGGTTAGTGCTATTATTTTTTAATGAATGAATAATATTTATATATATTAATGAAGTATAACAATATGATTTTTGTAGGAACTTCCCGTGCGTCATAATTTAGACGTAATGCATGTAGAAAAAAATGTTGGTGAAAGCATAATAGCGACGATGTTGCATGATAGGAAATCAAAAGACGGAATTAATTGCAGATAAGATTTGGAAGATTTGAGAATCCGACATGGCCTTTATGCACAATCTCGTGGGAAAAAAACATATCTTCCACCAGCTCCATATACATTGTCCACTGTCGAGAAAAAAACATTTTGCCAAAGGTTATATGATTTCAAGGGACCTGATGGTTATTGCTCAAATTTTAGAAGTTCTGTGTCGTTGGAGGATTGTAAAATTATTGGCTTGAAGTCACATGACTACCATGTTCTAATGCAACAATTATTACCAGTTGCAATAAGAGGACTGTTGCCAAAAAAGCCAAGAAGGACAATAATTCGTTTATGTTCGTTCTTCAATAAATTATGCCAGCGTGTTCTTGATAAAGAAAAACTGCAACAACTTGATGATGAAATTATTATAACTTTGTGCGAAATTGAAAGATATTTCCCACCTTCTTTCTTTGACATAATGATACACTTGACCGTTCATCTTGAAAGAGAAGCCCGATTGTGTAGACCGGTTCATTTCCGTTGGATGTACCCTTTTGAAAGATATATGAAGACGCTTAAACATTATGTAAGAAATCATGCACGTCCCGAGGGTTGTATTGCAGAATCCTATCTTGCAGAAGAGTGCATGAGATTTTTTAGTGAATTTTTAAAGAAATCAATACAAACAGAGAAGGAAGTCCGAAATAAAGATCATGAAGATGATTCCATACTCGAAGGACGACCAATTTCAGCTTGTAAAACTATTACATTGTCCGCCAATGAGAAACAGATTGCACATTTGGCTGTGTTAATGAATATGACTGTGGTGGAACCATTTCTAGAGTAAGTAACTATTACAATTTGTTACCATTTCATACAATTTGTACCAACAAATACAACTTAGTATATTTTTTTGCGCTATAATAGTTTGCATTTGGAGGAGTTACAACACTCAAACAAGCGCATGGAAAAAAATGCAACTTTACTTTGGAAAACCCATATAGATAACTTTGCCGATTGGATTAAAAAGAAGGTGAGTGGAATTTTGAAATATTATCTCATTAACAGTAGATTTATTATTATTGAGATCCATTTTAAATAACTATTTTTTTATAGATATCTATTGATTCAATGGATCATGACACAATGTTAAAATGGATTGCATATGGTCCGCGGAGTAGTGCATATTCCTGTAGTGGATATATCATTAATGGACAACGTTTTCACACAAAAGATATTGAGAGAGAAACTCAAAATAGCGGGGTCACTTACGATGCGACTACTATGTGTAGAGCAAGTGCAAAAGATACTTCCCAAGTAGTTGATGTTGTTACTTATTATGGGATATTGACTGATATAATTTTGTTAGACTATCATGTTTTTTATATTCCCGTCTTTAAATGTCATTGGGCAAACATAGGGAATGGTGTGAAGGTAGAAGATGGATTCACCCTTGTTAACTTACATCAAAACCAAGCTTCATTTTCAAAAGATCCATATATCCTTGCATCTCAAGCGAAACAAATTTTTTATTCAAGAGAAGACGATTCTTCTAATTGGTATGTTGTGATGAAGACACCATCAATAAGCTTTCATGAGATAGATATAGATGAATCATTTGAGGAAGTTAGCTTTGCTATGAAGAATTACGAAGATATTGACATGGATGTTGATGATTTCATTGAGGATGTTAGTTATGTTAGGGAAGATTGTGAAGGCATACTTGAGTAGTTTAATTATTTTGCTATCTAGTTTTAATTCTATGGACTTTACTATCTATCTTATTTGGTTAAGTAATATGTTTGTATGTAATGACTTGTTTTTAATATCTAGTTTTTAATATTGTTTCATTGCTGTGTTTGTTTTTAACTCATTTTGGGTTATGTTAGCAAATAATTAGGTAGCATGTATGGTAATTTTCTAAACATAGTTTGCTTATTGTGTTATGGACCCTAAAAAGAAATTATGATTCTTACTATGCCTTGTATTCTTACTATGCTTATTGTGATTCTTTGACCAGCCTTGTATTTTTACTATGCATTCGATAGAAACAGATCAGTTTTATGATTCTCCATTTCTCTTGGTGTGTCTTTTGCAACAGCCCTATTGATATCTGATGTAATTTCCTTTTTTTTTGCAAAAAAAGCTTGAAATTAATTACTGATAAAAACTTGGTTCTGTCATTTGAATAATATGTTGACTGATAAACTTGGTTCTGTCATTTGAATAAATATAAACTTGGTTCTGTCTTTTCAATGTATTCCGAGTGAATGTTCTTTCTAAAGTCTAACCACTAATATCAAATGTTGGATACAACTTATTTTAACATCAAATTTCAAGAAGAAAATCAGCAGGATTACTAAATTTTTTATATCACAAGACTTTACATCAAAAGGACATTCTAACTAATTAATTTATGGTTGTAGAAACACATTTATTGAATTTCAAACAAATGTTCCAGATGAATTATTTGATTCACTATCAAGTTGCTCTATGTTAGTGAGATCATTTACATGAATTGTTGCCCACTGGGTCCATGTTTGTCAATCTACAAGATATGTTAACATAAGTCATGGATTGTCAGGTTTATTTCAATGGAATGGGGACCTTGTTTTTCTTGCTAGTCCGACTTAGCAGACATGTTCCAATTTTTTTGTTCCAAAAGATAAAAGTAACAAATAAAAACAAAAACAAACTGCCTCCAGTTAATATAATACGAAATCATTGAGTTGTTCATAGACATTACTCGTTTCATGTGGGCATGGCATGCAGCAAGTTGGTGAATGGTTGGGCGAAGAGTGCAACTTGTCTATAAGTGTATGAATTTAAATGGAAGCAAGTGTCATCTTCTAAACAACTCAGTTAGATAAAATTTAAAGCTAGCTAGTAGAAAGTCCAATAGGTTATGTACTCATCAACCTATTAAGTTCCTATATACTCATCAATCTTATTCCATTCTAAGTGACATGAGACTGGACATTCCACCACGCAATAAATGTTTCATATTAGGCCATTTCTTAAATGATTGAGATAAAGAACACTGCTTTCTTGCTATCTAAATGGTTTTTTCATTCACGGGAACAGAGTGATTGAAATAACGCTAGGGCCATAATACTTTTATGCTTTGTTTTCCAAATTCTGTATTAAAAAGTGAAATACCGCTTTTGTTGTGGTGGAGAAGGAACACTTGAGGTACTTATTAAGCATAAGTTTTTATTTGTTGCATTTCAATCTAGTATAAAAATAGGGACATGACTGTATGCAACAAAGTTTAAAATTTAAATTACAGTAAAGAAGACAACTTGGAAATGCTTTGAGTTTGTAGATTGAGAAAAAATAACGATGTACACCATAAACAGTGATTTTTTTGGGGCCATAGAAACAATTGTACATCTACACCCTAAAGAGTATAAAAAGGGCTAAGTTCAGTGCATAAAGGTATCTGCTGTAAGAATCTGAAATATGTTATTGTTGGGCCTTCCTAGAAATAAATAACATAGTTTGTATTCCTGTGGATACCACATCCCAAATTTGATTTTATATTAGATCTTGCTTGTGGTATCCACAGGAATACATATTCAAATAAGTGGGTGCTGGATTTGATTTGTGGTCAACTTAGTTTTTTGCGTAGCCGTTATGGATGAGCAGATCTTGCTTGTTGTGGGTTAAGTGGAAATTAAGTCAAAATGAGTAAAGGGTGCGGTTGTGTTTTATGTAATCACGAGATGTCGTGAGTACTAGCAGATGCACGTATAAGTTTATATTTTTGTTTTATTTCAGTTGTATTGTACTTCTTTGGTCATCTATTGTATTTCCTTTTCTATTTGTATATAAAGCACCAATATCTTAAATAATAATAACAACGATACTGATAAATCAAAATAACTGTTGCTTTTTGGGGTGGGTTTAATTGGTTTGTGGTTTTGAAAATAAAGGGGGGGATTGTTTGGATGGCTCTTGTTATGAAATGGAGGGTATGTGTCTTTGAATGATGCTTTTAACAAGTACAGTATACACCAACGGGTATATGGTCGCATTCATTTTTAGCAAGAATGTGGTTAGCATTGTTAAATTTATAAACTAATTAATTGTATATAAAACATTTACATGAATTATCTGCTTTTTTTCACATTTGTCAACAAGCAAACTACCAAATAGCAAAACAAGTCTCTGAGTCTAAATACAACAAATCTTTATGGGTATATAGCATGAATTATAATATGATCCATTTATTGCTCCAAAATATCCATTCACAGTTCAAATACTGACATGATAACAAGTTATCCACACGATACCGCCATACAGTTCTCCTTGATTTATTTGTCTTATGTCTATTCTTGTTTTCCTTGAATTTTGTAGCTGGTGTACAGTAGGATTGTAAGTAGTGTTTTAATGCTTTGGTTCTTTCTTGCATATATGTTTGAAGAGGTGTGAATACATGCACATGCATGTCTGTAAACTAAGGAATGCATTAGAAGCTTAAGTGATCATGAATATACCTCAATTTATTGTTTTTGATTTTTGCTTCATATCTATACAGGAAATGAAGAGGATTACTCGAAAACAAAAAAAAGCAAAAGAAGCTGAAATTGCACTCAAGGAGTCTAATGAACAGAATAAGCATGTTGAAGATAACAACGTTCAAAATGAAGACAGTGACGTTCAAAATGAAAACAACAACGTTCAAATTGAAGACAACCGACAATTAGTTGAAGGCAATAATCAAAATAAAAACAATCCTTGTGCACTTGAAGACAACACAATGCAAAATGAACAAAATTTGGAAGACATGATGGAAACCGATGGACCTATTCAAGATGTGAGGGAAAATTTAGTTCAGAAAAGAATTGCTAGAGGTCCTACTAAAATGAAGAGACTTCCTTCAAATTTCGTAAATCGGGTTGAAGTTGAATTTAATGAGAGTGGCGTTCCGATAGGAAAAGGGTCAATCCACTTATCTTCTTATCTAGGGCCACTTGTACGGGAGCATGTTCCAGTCACGCTTACTGATTGGAGACATCTTGGTGATGATTTGAAAGCTGTCTTATGGGATTGCATTCAGGTATATTTTGGAGTATTATTGTAGACATAATAGCAAAAGAGATACGTATGAGTCAGTACAAGTCTAGCATATTATGTATATTGCATCCTCAATTGCACTTTATAGCTATTGTTTTTTTCATAATTTAATTCTAATATTAGATCATAACTTTATTTGAGTAAAAGTAGAAAGGAGAATCAAATTATAAAGAGCTTTCATGTGATGCTCCAATATGAAATAATTGCTGTAGTTCAGTAATGAAATCAATTTCTCTCCGTTTATCTCTATATTGATGTGCCATTATCTCTATCTCTATTTTTCCATAAAATTTTAGTTTTAGTTTTAACTGGAAGACAACATAAAGTATCATGGATATAGTTTTATTTTAATTTTATTTTTTTTAGTTAGGCTGGAATAACACATTTTGTATTTTCACCCATGGATGTTGAATTTTCATAATTTCATATGTTTAATAATATGTAATATATGCAACTATCCTGTATAGAATCCAATGTAGAAATGACTTGCGTGTTATTTCTAACGAATGTGCTAATTTCAATTTAATCAATTAATGGATACAGGCTAGATTTAAGGTGGATGAGGAATGGCAAAAGGTCTCTATATTTCAGCAAATGGGTTGTATTTTTAGATGTTCAAAATGTAGATTAGTCAATCTATTAGTAAAAGCAAAGTCAAAGGAGGAAAGACTTCGACTCAAACCAGATAATATTGGAAGTATGACAAAGTGGAATGATTTTATCAATTTGAAAACAAGTTCAAAATTTAAGGTAAATTACATCTAATTGGTCATTCTTTCAATGAATGAGATAACTTTTTGACGTGTTCTATTTTTTTTAAATCCAGATAAAAAGTGACATATACAAGGCTCTCAGGCGCAAGCAAGTGCCACACACATGCAGCCGTAAAGGAATGGCTCGATTAGCTGCGGATATGGTGAGAATTTTTTGGTTAACAACTTGTGTTTGTCATGCCATCTATTTATATAGTTATAACAATTGTTCTATTCAATTTTTATTATTGTAGAAAAAAGAGAGTTCCAACCCCTCTTCCATTTCTAGAACTCATGTTTGGATTAGATCTCGCACTCGAAAAAATGGTGAACTAGTGAGCTTGGCTGTTAAAGATACAATTGTATGTGCTTTTGTTTCTATTTGATTATTATCAAATCACTTTAGAATATTGTAATAATTATAGAAATTATAATAAATGTTAACATTTGCAGGAGCAAATTAAAAAAATTGACACTGAATCACAATCCAGCTCAAAAACTAATGTGAGAGAAGATGCTCTTTCAGTAGTGCTGGGACAAGATAGACCTGGACGATTAAGAGGAATGGGAAGAAGTATGACATACACCAAGTTTATTCTGTCACAAGCTAATCAAAAACAAGCAAACCAACTTCAAAATAGAATAAGCGATTTGGAGAAGACGGTTCAAATGCTACATAATAAGGTTATCACTTCCTGAGTACTTTCATATCACCATCATATGTCCTTTCCTTACAGCAGTATACATAATAAAAGGAAACTATACATTAATTAATGAACAAATTAAAATATGTGTACTGTAATGAGTTTGTCCAATAAATGATAGTGAATCAAATTTGTAACTTGAATAGGAAGCACTTAGAACTCCACAAATAAAACGAGCATTATATATAATCCGCAGTTAAGAAAAACTACTGTTAGTATACAATGGGTATTGTTGATGTTCTTTAGTATATAATATTGATGTGCTTCAGTATATAAAAGAAAAACTATTGTTAGCTGCCATTTGGAATATATTCAAATCAGAAATCATGTGTTATAGAAAAAATAGTTACTAAACCTAAAATCAATCAAAGTGGATTGTTCTAAATCCGAGTTTACAATTTTGCATGTTATTGATTGTAAAAGGTTTCAGATTTTTTTTCCATATCTTCTTTTATTTCTTTTCCATTTCCAACTTCTGTAACCATCAGTATAAAAATAACTAATAATCAGATTGTAAAAGGTTACAGATATTAAACAATAACTAATAAAACATAAGTATAAAAATAATAATCAGAGTTCTGTATCATGGAAAAGACGATAAAACGATGTCAACTAAATGCAACTCCCGTAGTTTGATTTGGAGGGTTATAATTATAATTATAACTATAGTGGACACAGATAATTGTCAGTATTCGTTATAAGAACAGAAATATAGATTCAAAAATCTTGATTAAAGGATTCTAGATTAATTATTTTAAAGCGACAAAGGTAAAGAAAAGTGTACTAAGTGAACATCACAAATGTTCACATGCCGAATAGATACAGTTTCAGAATAAGTGACGCTGTATGAATTCAATTAATTAGTTTTGCCTAGAACATTTTCCTCTTGTTTAAGGATGTTGAATATTAATTGCATCAACTGTATTATTTTGACATTACTACTTGTTGCCTTTACTATACAATCAATACTGTACAAAATAAGATAATTGCATATTTGAAATTGAATGTTCATCTTGATTGACAGTATTTTTTTGTTTTGATTCAGCTAATGCAGCAATCAAGAATGGACGAACAACCAAGAAGGGACGAAGATGAGAATGCGTCTCAAGCGGTAAAAGTTATTTATATTATTCATGTGACGTCATTTGAATTTGAATTTGAATTTTTAGTCAAGTATTTACCGTGATTGTTTTTGACTAATTTTAGAATAAGTATGACAAAACACATGCCAAGTGTAATTTATTGGATTGGACCGGGATTGATGAAATAGTTGCCGAAGGAAGAGTCCTTTCAACTGACCCGGAAGAGCTTATATATAACATTCCTCTTGGACCGAAAGCCATGAAAATTTTAATAGTTATTCCAAAGAAATTGGATGCTTTCTTATGGAGGTCTACACCTAAGATGCTCTCACAAATTGGAGAAGCTAAGAATGAGATAGTAGCAAGGCCAGCTGATAGAGTTGTTTTGCACACACTGATTCACTTTGAAAAGGATGAGGTTATGGTAAACTTAATTTTTTTCATTTATTCGGTATCTTTATGAATTGAATACAAAATTTATACTTAATTTTGTTTTCATATGTTCTAATTTGTTTTTATAGAGTAATAGTAGCAGTACAAATATCAAATGCAAACTGTATGATTGGACCGGAAGCAAAGAACTAGTTGCTGAAGGAAAATTTTACTCCAGTGATCCAAATCAGTTAGTGAATAATATTCCTCTGGGACCATCCGCCGTGCTTGTTTGGATTGATGAGGCTAAAAAACCAGATGCATTCTTGTGGAGACCACCAGCTGGTATGACATATGTTGGAGAAGCTATTGGCAGCAAAATAGCTTGGCCAGAAACAAATGTAGAAGTTGAAAATGTAAATGCTACAACGTCTTCTCGTACGGCTAATGTTATATTATCTCCAACGGTAATGTGTATTCCTTATATACTGATTTATCCAAACATATGCATTGACAAGCTTTTATTTTCAGGATCACTTTTATTTTCAAAACACATTTAAACGGTTTCATTTGTTGCACGACAGAGCGCAAACTCCAAGACAGATACTAAATGCAAGTTGATCGGCGTTCATGGAGCCAAAGAAGTAATTGCTGAAGGGCGTGTGGCATCAACCGACCCTAAAGCATTAGTCCATTTTGTTCCACTAGGGGAAAATGTAGTCAAAGTTTGGGTTGATGTTATAAAAGTTCCAAATGCGCCTTTGTGGAGACCTACTTCTTATTTTGAGATTATTGAAGATGCACTTGGTTCGACTATAGCTTGGCCTTCCACGAATATTATAACCGAATTAACTTCAAGTAAGTATGAATTATCTTTTTTTTTATGATGAAGAGTTTATATATTGATGAAGAACTGTATAGCATTATCTCTATATTGATATATATATATATTGAGAAAAAGGAAAAAATAAATATGAGAAAAAGTACTAAACAAGAATTGTTTTCTTTTTTGGAAGCTTATACTAACAAGAGTTTGTAGTAAAAAAGTTAAAAAAAAACTTATTCAGAAATTAAATGATCTCTTCCTTTTTTTGTACATTTTTTCTTTTTTTTTTGTAAATGGACTTTAAATACAAAATGTAAAAACTAGATACAACACACAACACATATGCAAAACAAATTAAACAAAACAAGACAACACCAAAACAAATTAACATGCAACAGCAAAACACTAGTCAATAACACACACATAAATTAGCAAAGAAAAGAAGGGAGAAAAAAAGAAAATAACAAGTTTTTTTAAATCAATTTCTGCAAGCCCATCCAAAAACAATACAAACCAGAACTTAAAAAATAAAAATAGATGAGTATTTCGTTGCTGTTTAGGAAAGCCATCGACTGTTCACGGGCTTTAAATATTGACGACATTGATGAATGTATGGAGTATGGTTAGGGTCATACATATTTTGATGATGATCCATTGGCAACAGCAAATAGATGAATAAGTAAATTATCCATCCCCTAGCCTGTATGGTTGTTTTAGTGTAACTGTTTATTCAATAGTTACAGAATTTTATAAGGGGTTTGCTATAGGCCCGAAAACAACTGTTGAAGGAAGAATGGTTTCCTGAATTCACGGGGAGCATTGATTTGTATTCTTTTTATTCATCTTCTGCCCTTCGTTATGTTAGATTTTTTCTGCATTTTTTTATGCTAACAAATCATTTATGCAATTGTATGCTTTCTTAATTTTAGTTTTTTTTTCCTAAAGTGATTTACATTTTCTAGTAAAATACATGATATCCACATTTTCAAGAAAATCCACTACTAATTCACGGGAAGTGGAGTCTTTGTGAAAGAAGGGTCGGAGAAAAGCATAACAATAACTTTTGTTTTACTTACCTTTTCCAATGAAGAGTTTTACTTGCATGTTGTATTCAAACAAAAACCAATAAGAATTCAGTGTCAACTCAAAGATTCTATTTTACAGAAGTTTTGTTTCACGTTCACGCTGTATATATAGTATTTTGATCATTTAAATAGATTGACATGGTATTCATATCTTTATGTCTAGTAGACAAAATAATTACAAATTTTGGATTTGAGGATTCAAATCTGGTTTACTGAGGTACCATCACAGTATATGATATGTTCCCTAAACACATCTAGTGAAACCTGCATATTTGTTCCTCATTTGATAATGTTCGATATATACAAATTTATGTACATATTTCCAATATCATATCATATTCATTGCATACTAGAGTCCTATTTTTTTCCTTTTTTTTACAGACCCTTAATCTTATTATCCAACTTCACATCTTTATTGATGCATCATTTTGCGAATTATGAAGGTTCCATATTATCGCTCTTTTTTTAACACCATTCATAAATTTTTAAGGAGGTGAGCCTTATGGACTCTTTACTTTAGAAAATTAATAAGTTGATTAACTATCATTGCTAGGATCTATCTTTGCACCTTATCAGCATTTCTTAATGTCTTGATCAAATGGGCAACTCTACAGATACTTAATTGCCTCTGTTTTTACTTAGTGATGTTGATATTTCTTTCCTTAGCCTTTGCCACTTGGTGTGCTGGATCCATATTACCTTCGTACTTGTTTACTAGATATGCCATTTTGTGGTTAACATTGCTAGTATATGGTTCTTAATTTTGCATTCACCATATGCTCGCTGAATTATTAATTGATTCATCCATGTCACTTATCCTTATTATAAATTTGTTTGTGTTTATAACTATCAGAGGACTTCATAATTCATATTAGTCTTGCAATCTCTCTACTTAAAAGAATTTTGAAAGAACTATTGAATTGTAGGAAAATGATGAAAGGAGAAAATTGATTTTATTGATATGATCTCAGTTATGTTTTACAGTGATAATGGTGCTTCTTTATATACAAAGTTCTCTACAAACAAATTAAATAGGAGTTTGTTGATGGGCCTTTTGTTTGCAAACTACATGAATTATTTAAGTGAATATAAAAGGACGTTCTTCATTGTCTTGTTTGAACAAAAGTGACATTCAACTCTTGCATTTAGTTAGTACACATGCCTTGACGTATTAAAAGATGGGCATACATGCCTGCCATTTTAAAAAGTAAAGTGATATACATGCCTAACATATTAAAAAGTGGCATACATGCCTACATGTTAAAAGGGTGGGCACGTATATATTTGTTAGAGTAAGAATTTATTTATTTTTGCTTTGATTATATATAAGTTCATTTGCTTCTTTTCTTTTTATTATGTGGCCTTGAGAATTACCCTCTTAAGCAAGCTTTCTTGCATTAAAATTTCATCCCTGCCATGTTGTATTTGAGCAATTTATAATTCACTTTAACTATCCTAATACATGGAAATATGGCACGCATGGTTCAAATTGACAAAGAAGCTTTAAATTCTTTTTGCCTGTCATATGGAGTTGACCTTGATTTGTTTAAACAAATTGTCCAACATAGAAATAAGGACACACGTCCTTTATATATATTTGGTTGAAGTAATTGAGTTGAAAAGTTTGGTGTGTGGTTAGTAGAGGAGGAAGTGGGTTGTTTTGAAGTGGACACTGCAGTAGTTGGAAGTGGAAATGATGTGTAGTGCCTGGACTGTGGATGTTTACAGAGAAGAATTGTGTAGTAGTTGCAGTGCCTGGACTGCACAGTGGAAGGCACCGTGCTGAGGTAAATGGAGTCTGGTGGAGATGGACTGTACGAAGTTAAGGCAACCAAATGGTGGAAATGAATGAGGGGGAACAGTGGTTTCTCTGATGAACAAAAGCACAGTTGCAAAGGTTGTGCACAGAGCAGCTGTTGCACAGTGAACAGTGCAGTGTTATATGCACAGTTTTAAATTCTATTCAATCATGATCACAAATTTGTATTAGAAAAATCGTTTGCACAACTTGAGCCACCACTTTTCTTGTTTTGCTTAATTGTCTAACTTTGCAAAATGTTGATCCACCACTTTAACTGTTTTCCAGAGTAAGGACTGGATCAGCGACTCATTACCAAGCTAACCGACTTACTTAAAGAAACAGATGGAAGAAAGGAGTTTATTCAGTAAGAATATCAGTTGCCCTTACTCAGGTTTTATGTAGTTTAGCATATGTTGATTTTATGTAGTAACATATATATGCTTCAGTTTTAGCCTTTTTTTAATTTCATGCACAATTACCTCAACCCTACCAAGCATTGTTGCTGATGTTTTTTTTTACATCTTAGCAGTTTCAAAGTGGGCATTCTTACGTAATTTGGCTGACCTAGTTGAGGATGAATTGTTGAAGATGACGAGATTGGACTCTACACACTACTCATATTTTGCTTTATTTAATATGCTATTTTTGTAAAACAATGTTGCTATCATATTTGCTTTACTTAATATGCTATTTCTATAAAACAATGTATGAAATGTATACGATTATCGTTTATTTTGCGTATGAAGATAGTGCATTTTTAATTATGTAATATAACATGCGAAGACTATATTTATGGTGTTTCAATTAACTAATGTTATACGATATAAAATTTTATAGTGGGCGGGAATGTTTGCAGATGTAGAAGAGTAAACTGAATTAAGAAGGCTGTGGAAAAGGGGATGAAATTTTGGTAATTGTTATATATAACAGCGTTTTATAAATGCTGACAAATGAAAAAAACGTATATGAAATAAACTGCCCAAAACGCTGTGAAATTAAACTCAAATACAGCGTTTAATTTCTGCCAATAAATCTTTAGTTGCACGTGTTTATAAACGCTGCAAAAAACCTATAGCAGCGTTTCTGGAATCGCTGTTCAAAAGAGGGGTGCATGGTGGGTGAGGCCATGTTGCAGCGTTTATTGGAAGGCTGTGGTAAATAAAACGCTGCGATACACTATTTCTTTTACAGCGTTTGAAAAATGTTATGATACATCTTGACTCTATAACAGCTTGTCGTTAGACAGCGATCTTCGTAACGCTGTTAAACTATATAACAGCGTTTCTAAAACGCTGCGAAAGGTCATTTTTGTTGTAGTGTCGAAATATTTCCATGCTTCTCCATCAGATGGATGTATCAAAGTTCTTTCTTCTGGTGTTCTCACACCGTGCCATCGCATATGACATGCTGTAGCAGAAGATGCATATAACCGTTGAAGTCTGGGAGTGATGGGCAAATAATGCATCCTCTTATATGGAACTTCTTTTCCTTTCTTTTTTTTGGTTTGTATCTTTCCTCGTTACATATTCTGCATTTAGTAAGATGAGCGTCTTCTTTCCAATACATCATGCAACCTTTTACACATGTATCTATCTTCTGGTACGGCAATCCAAAAGCAGACATAAGTTTTTTTACTTTATAATGACTATCACACATTAAATTATTAGGTGGCATGTGTCGTTTTGCAGTTTGTACAACTGCTGTAAATGCAGCTTCTGTAAGATTAAATTTCGATTTCATAGTGATGTATTCGGCGGTTACAGATAATTCGGTTCCGCTTGTACATTCATCCCACAATGGCCTCTTAGCAGAATCCAATAAATCATAAATTTTTTTAGCTTCCGCGGTCGGCTCTTCGTCAACATTTTCGTTCCCATCATCACCTTGGTCAAAGGTAGGAAACATTGATCGTGCAGCATCTTGCACCATGTTTTCTATAGGATTGGTCATAGTATTATCGTCCTCTAACACTACAAGATTAGGTGTAGGTTGAACAAGTTATCCATGACGATCCCATAAGTAATAATTCGGCAAAAAACCAAATTTGTACAAATGTACTTCTACTACATCCGGTTTCCAATGCTTCAGATGTTTGCACTTACTACACGGACAGCGAATGTCTACGTTATTTCGATTATTAGATTGAGCAAATCTAATAAATACTTGTACACCATTACAGAAACGTTCTTTTATTGATCCTTTCATACCTTTTCGAGGTTCATACATCCAACTACGATCGAGAAAATAATCGAACATATTTCCTGATTTGTAAAATGTAGGTTAGAAGATTGAATAACACACTTCATATTAAAGTCTTGTAAAAATTCATATATAACCCTTTACTATTTTAACAAATTCAAATAAATATTGCATTCAAATTTTCAATTCTTAAGTTTATTGTTTTTTCTTTGACGGCCGGTTATCCTACTTCCCATTACAAACACAATAACGTAATCATATTTTATAAATCATTTCAGGTTAAACGATTCTAAAAAATTCGGCAACACTTCCCTTTATTCCCTGTATCGTACACAAATGCGTGTACATAGGGAAAAAAGGAAGTGTCATCGAAATTTTTTGAACCGTTTAAACTGAAATGATTTATAAAATATGATTACATTATTGTGTTTGTAACTTGTCCAAATACTAGGACAAATCCAACAAATGTTATATCAGATGAATATAGATGTCCGTTCTGTGGAAAAACGAATATACATATAATGATCATATACAACACTTGTCAGACGGGGCCAAAAATTCTCTAAGGGGTTCACATAAATAAAGCACAAATTAAAAAATATTAATATTGAAGTATTAGTGGTCTGTAGTGAAATAATGATCTTAAATTTTTTTTTAGTAATGTAGCCAAATAGAATTCGTTTAATTATGAATCAAAATCCATGCGAACTATCAGTAACTCGGAAAATATGCCTTATCTCGCAAATGGGAACTATGAGTTACTATTTTAACAACTGCAAAAACTATTTTATAATTCATTTAACTACTTAAATATTTATTAATTAAATCTAACTTTTTAAAACATATTTTAACTTTTGTTTAACTACATAAATTTTAATTAACGATTTTGTGAACTAAATAAGTAGTTAGCACTTACAACAGTATAACAAACATTCTCGTAAACTTATCAATAAACATATTATTCAATAATCATGGACTATTTTTTGGATTTTAAATTAACCATGATTTTTAACAACATAGTAAACAATAAATTCACTAATTAATACCACCAAATCAACACTAATTATCATCACATATTACGCAATAATCACCATTTTCAAACACATAATCAACTAATTTTCTAAATTAGGTTTACCCTTATATACCCAATTCAAATAATAAACTATATATATACCATAAACTAATAACATATATTCATCAATTCCAAACTCCTAAATCATCCAATTCCAAATCCCTAAATCATCAACTAATTTAATTTAAACCTAAATTAAACAAAGATAATGAAAAATAGGAGATACCAGCAAGTTTGGAGAGGTTGAAATTAGCGACGGAAGATTGCGACGGCTGCTGGTGGCGGATCTGAGGGGATTTGGGAGTAGATTGGTGTGACGACCACCCATGACCCCTGCACCGAATCTAGAAAAAGTGCGCTGTAAAGTGTGCCAGGCGACCATGGACGATTGTCAAGGTTAGATTTAAAATGAAAGAATCTATCGTATTACTCACAGCGCATGGACAAAATACAATAGAACATATGTATAGTGAAGCTTTACAGAACAAAATGACATCATATAAAACTCCATAATAGTTGAATACAAGCATCCACATAGTCAATACATCCAGCCTCACTACATATCTCTCAGAGAATACAAAACAGCGGAATATCCAGTACATATAATAAGAAGATAATATGCAACCCTCCAGCTCGTCTTCGATATCAGCATCGTGAGAAGAGAACAGCACCTGTCACCTGCTACCTAGTCTGCCCGTCCCAAAATGGACGAACAGCCCAAGGCAATAAGAATTAAAACATAAAGCCTTGAGTCAGACAACAGCCTTAGTGAGCAGTAAATTAACTAATAACATACCAAAAGAGCATAAAGGAAAAGGAATAGGAATACAACCCTCCCACTCCAACCTCATTCTACAGTGATAGCCCCCAGACACACACTAAGCAGAAGCAAACATAGCAGAGCATACAATTTAAAGTAAAGCTAATATCACTCGAGTCAAGGGCGATGTTTTCCAAGTACCAAGGCCTAAATCAGATAAGCACCCAGAAAATACCGCTCTTGAGTCCGAATGACGATACAACCAAACATCCATGACTCTGGCTATCACTGTTATCATTGCTTCGATATCACCGTTAATTGAATGACCGGCACATTCTTTCAGCCGTCCGTCAAGGGCTAATGGAAACCCCGGTTCTAGACATAACTCCCGCACGTCGTCGCAGCCCGTGCCTAGGACTATCGAATCTGCCCAGAGTACTCGACCATCAACAGTTGGCCGTTGGGACTATCGAATCTGCCCAAACGTACTCTTGCTTAGAGCATGCTAGAACCTTCAACAACGATGCTATCCAAGCCTCCTAGTCATCCTCCTCGACGACCATTCTCATATCCATTCATTATCCTCAACTCGAATCATATCACCGAGTTATCAACATGCTTGGAATGATCCCGTCTGGATTAGACCAAGTCTTCATCATATGATTTCCTCGCTTCATTACATCCTTGCAAAGCCTCATCTCAACATCACATCATCGAATCTATGCATAAGAGCTTCATCATTCCGCTACATATGCCACGAGCAGCTTTTCCAATTCAAGAGCCTTTCCCTTAGCTTTTGAATCGTCTTCGGTCTAAATCTAATCATCAATCATCTAGTTCATAACAATCAATCAAATCAAACATCAATCCAAACAATCAAGCATTCAAATATGATCTAAGTAGACAATTATAACAATAATGGCATTTTCGTAATTAAAGAGTTGAAAGTCCAATAAGCATGAAAACATGGATTATATCTCTACAAACTTGATGAATGAACTTGCATAGGTTAACATATGATAAAATGGATGTAACATCATCATGAACAATGGATCTATATGGATCTACACTTTGGATGAAGAAAATGCATGGAAATCTCTATTTTAACACCAAATCGAGCCAACAATCCGATATACTCCTTTGGATCCGTGTGAGAGATAATCACCACTCACCAAATCACCTAAACAAACCCAAATCAACACTCTTCAGATCTGGACAGCGAAAGATCAAGCTTGATCTATCACAATTCCGCCTCAAATGAAGAAATCTCTCTTGAAAAGATGAAGATCTTCAATCTAAGCTCTTGAATCTTCAATCTTGATCTTCGATTTGGATGGATGGAAGCACTAGATTAGAGTGGAGAAAAGAAGTGAAGAAGTGTAGAAGTCGAGCTCTCAAAATGGCAGCACTTCGTCGCTTCAAAATCCGGATCCCAAAAAGTGAGAACAACCCCTCCTATTTATAGCTGAAAACTGCCCTTAAGTCGTGACTAGTCTATCTCCTAAGTCGTTTCCGACTTACGACTTAAGCCCCTACGACTCAGCAACCCCCTACGACTTAACCAAGCTACGAGTCAACACACGCTCCTACGACTTAACCTTCATCTGTCTACGACTTATAGCATCTTCCAACTCAACACAAAGACTACGACTCATCAGGGTACGACTCATCAGGGTACGACTCATCAGGGTACGACTCATCAGGGTACGACTCATCAGGGTACGACTCATCAGGGTACGACTCATCAGGGTACGACTCATCAGGGTACGACTCATCAGCTTAACTCAGCCACGACTCAACTCCTAATTCGTCCAAGTTTTAAGTCGACCAATACCTTAACTCGTCAGCCGACTTAACACTTAACTCAAAACCTTAAGTCGTCTACAATAACATAAGTCGGTCACTTCCTTAGGTTGTTATCCCTTAACTCGGCAACGACTTACAACCTACGACTTAACACTTGCCGAGTAAACTTCAACCTACTAACCTAGCCCAACTACGACTTATCTCCTTAGGTCGTCGCCGACTCACCCCTTGAGTCCTTAACTCGCCCAGAACTCCTATCTCCTAAGTCGTATACGACTCACGACTCATGCTAAGTCGTGAACGACTTAGGACTTGGGCAAAATTTGCCTAAAATCTGAAATGGCCCAAAACGCTAAAACTCCAGATTTGACGAACTTTTCGATCCGTGAAAATACGGGTCGTTACATTCTCTCCCCCTTAGGAATTTCGCCCCCGAAATTCCAAACAAACAAAGCAATCATAAACTATTCTACACGCCTACCATCCATAGCAATCAACAAACCATACATC
Source organism: Allium fistulosum (assembly GCA_030737815.1). Lineage (NCBI taxonomy): Eukaryota > Viridiplantae > Streptophyta > Magnoliopsida > Asparagales > Amaryllidaceae > Allium > Allium fistulosum. Next base: position 425,573,878 of record CM060908.1, read on the forward strand.
CAATTCTAGCTTAGCATGCAGAATTCTAAAACTAGAACAAGTTACAATTTCGTTAGATGACACGACACCTTAGGGTCATACCTCGAAGAGTTCAGGATGAGCTGCTTTCATCCTCTCTTCCACTTCCCACGTACAGTCGTTATCATCATCACTCCATTGTATCTTGAGTAACTTAACTACCTTCCTCCTAAGTTGTTTCGTGTCGGTTTCAACAACACGAAGCGGCTTACGAGGTCTTCTATCAACTGGATCAACTTCGAAATCTTCACAGCTATCAGCAGAAACCACGGTATTCGAGTCGTGCACATACTTCCGTAGATATGATACATGAAAAACATTGTGCACACTCGACATCTTCTCTAGTAACTCCAATCTGTAAGCGAGCTTTCCAATTCGCTCGATGATCGGGAATGGTCCAACAAATCTTGGAGTCAATTTTCCTTTCTTCCCGAATCGAATAACATTCTTCAGTGGAGAAATCTTCACAAAAACCATATCTCCTACATCGAATTCCAAATCCTTTCGACGCTTATCGGCATAACTCTTCTGACGATCTTGGGCTGCTTTCATTCGTTGCCGAATGATTTCTATACAATCTGAAGTCTGACGAATCATCTCTGGCCCAAGCATTAGCTTTTCTCCAGTTTCCAACCAGCATGTTGGCGAGTTACACGGTCTTCCATACAATGCCTCATACGGTGCCATACCAATGCTTGACTGGTAACTGTTGTTGTACGCAAACTCCACCAAATGAAGGTGATCTTCCCATGATCCTCCGAAATCCAAAACACAAGCTCTAAGAAGATCTTCCAAAACTCGGTTGACTCTCTCGGTCTGACCATCTGTTTGGGGATGATAAGCTGTACTCAAACACAACTCAGTTCCCAAAACTTCCTGGAAGCTCTTCCAAAATCCACTAGTGAACAATGGATCTCAATCGCTCACTATACTCTTCGGAATACCATGGAATCGGACTATCCACTTAACATACAACTCAGCCAACTTTGATGCAGTCCTAGTCGATCGAACAGGAATGAATCGTGCACTCTTAGTCAAACGATCTACAATGACCCAAATCCCTTCATTTCCCGTTCTGGTTCTAGGCAATCCATCGATAAAATCCATCGACACTTGTTCCCACTTCCATGTAGGAACTTCTAATGGCTGAAGCAATCCGCTTGGCTTCTTCTGTTCAGCCTTTACCAACTGGCAGTTCATGCATTTGGAAATAAAATTTCCAACATCCTTCTTCATGCCTTCCCAGTAGTAGGTTCTCTTCATATCCCGATACATCTTGTTTCCACCTGGATGAATTGTCAACTTCGAGTGATGACTTTCCTTCAGAACTTCACTCCTCAATTCATCTATATCGGGAACAACTAGTCGTCCTTGCTTCCGAAGCCAACCCTCTCGATCGACCTCGAATCCTTTATCCTTTTCTGGATCCAATCCAGATTCCAATTCACGGATAATCTTGACAATCTTATCATCTCGCTTTTGGCCCTCGCCAATCCTTTCCACAAGAGTGGGTCTTATCGATAAGTTTGCTAACATCTCAGGTTCCAATTCGCATCTAGGCCTGAAGTCAAATCCAGCTAAATACTCGAGGCTCTTCCATTCTGAAAACATGGCTCCCAATCCTGCATGTCTTCGACTTAACGCATCTGCCACTGCGTTACCTTTTCCCGGAGTATAAGCTATACCAAAATCATATGATGCCAAAAACTCTAGCCAACGTTGCTGCCGAAGATTCAAATCCTTTTGGGAGAAAAGATACTTCAACGACCTGTGATCCGTAAACAACTCGAATCGAACTCCCAACAGATAATGTCTCCACATCTTCAGAGCAAATACAATCGCCGCCAATTCCAAATCATGAGTTGGGTAATTCCTTTCATGCGGCTTTAGTTGTCGACTGGCATACGCAACAACTTTATCCTTCTGCATCAGCACTGCTCCAAGTCCAGTACCACATGCGTCGGTGTAAACCACCATCTCATCATTCCCACTAGGAATAGTCAAAACAGGAGCACTCGTCAATCTCTCTTTCAGGATTCCGAAAGCTTGCTCACACTTAGCATCCCAACTGAACACTTGGTTCTTCTTCGTCAATCCTGTTAACGGTGCAGCTACCTTGGAGAAGTCTTTGATAAACCGTCGATAATATCCTGCTAATCCAAGAAAACTTCTCACATCTGATGCATTCTTAGGTCTAACCCAATCCTGGATTGCTGCCACCTTAGCGGGATCAACCGCTATTCCATTTCCAGAAATCACATGGCCTAAGAACCTCACTTCACTCTTCCAGAAGTGACACTTCGAAAACTTAGCCTTCAGCTGATGTTTCCGTAAGATCTCTAAAACAATAAGCAAGTGCGTCTCGTGTTCTTCTTCCGTTCTGGAATAAATCAGAATATCATCCACGAACACAAGTACGAACTTGTTCAACTGATCTCTGAACACTCTATTCATAAGATCCACAAAATATGCTGGCGCGTTAGTCAATCCAAACGGCATTACCAGCCACTCAAAGAAACCGGATGGTGTCCTAAAAGCAGTCTTTGGCACACTATCCTTAGCTACTCTCAACTGGTGAAATCCCGTTGCCAAATCCATCTGAGAAAACACCTTTGCTTCGTGAAGCTGATCAAACAAGTCATCTATTCTCGGCAATGGATACTTGTTCTTCTTAGTCACCTTATTCAGCTCACGATAATCCACACACAATCTCAACGACCCATCTGCCTTGGTTGCAAACACAACTGGTGCACCCCACTCGGACACACTACGCCGAATGAATCCTTTTTGTAAAAGATCATCAACTTGCACCCTCAACTCCTGCTGTTCCCTAGGCGCCATCCGCCTAAGAGGCATCACAACAGGTCTGGCTCCTTCAACTAGATCTATACGAAACTCGATCTCTCTATGCGGCGGCAACCCTTTGACTTCGTCAAAGACATCCTCGAATCCATTAGCGATCGGCACTGATGACAGTCCATCCCGTGGAACAACTAGCGAATACATGAAGCTCATGAAGACGCCTTCCTCATGCTTACATCGTATCACAACCTTTCGCCCCTCCACATTCTCGACTGTCACCTCCAGCCTCTCACAATCAACCTTAGCCGCATACTTCCTAAGCCAGTCCATACCCAAAATAATTCCGAACCCCGCAAAGTTCAGAACAAAGCAATCACAAACAAAAGAGCAACCATGACTCGACACAATTAGACCACGGCATAACATACACAAACAAGACGAACCCCCAACTGGATTAGTCACAACCAATGGCCTATCAACAATATCCGGTGCCAAACCTAACCGGCCTACGAGTTCATTACAAACAAACGAATGCGACGCTCCAGTATCAAACAAAACTCTAACCGGAACACCACATAGGAAAAGAGTACCTTGAACAACCACACTCTTTCCCTTCTCTTCAGCAGTAGGAGCTTTTGAAGACGACGGAACAGCTCCTAAAGCATAGGCTTGCACAATCTGCCTGTCCTTCCTTGGTTCTGGACAATTCTTCCTGAAATGCCCCGGCTTGTCACAGTTGTGACACTTCATCGGTGCCTTCGGATTCTTACAATCCTTAGAGAAATGGCCCTTCTGCTGACAATTGTAGCAAGTCACCTCGCCTTTCGGCTTCTTCTGGCCATCCTTACCCTTCTGCTGCTGCTGCTTCCTCTTCTGGTTTCCACCCTGCTGTGGTTTAGACTCTCCCTTGGTAACAGCAACAACAGGTCCTTCCTTAGGAAACAGACTCTCATGCCTAAGAGCTTTCTCCACCAGCTTCTCAAATGAATCGTCCAAATGATCCACCAACTGTCTCCCAAGATAACTATCCAAGCCGGTCACAAACTTCTCATTCTTCTGATAAGCAGATTCAATATACGACCGGGAATACTTGGACAAAGCTTCGAACTCAGAAACATACTCAAGAACTGATCTTCCACCTTGCTTGAGCTCCACAAACCTCTTGAACAGAACAGACTTCTGGGCTGTAGAAATGAACTTAGCTTCAAATCTGACTTGGAATTGCTCCCAAGTAATCTCTTCTTCCGGAGTAGTGATGGTAATAGAGTTCCACCAATCAGAAGCTCTCCCTTGAAGCTGCCTTGATGCCAACTTCCTCTTAGTTGCATCATCAATTCCCAAATCACCAAAGATCCTTCTACAAGCATCTATCCACCTCTGGACCTCAATAGTTGATTCTGTTCCCAAGAAAACCTTCCCTCCAAGAGCAGTATAATCCTTGCACAACTTAGCAAAATCCACTGGTTTCGGAGTTTGGACTTGAACTCCAACATCAACTGCTGCCCCCGGAACTGGTATCCTTCTCATGATCGAAGTCATCATAGCTTCGAACATGGCTGCATAATCAGCAGTCCCTTCAGTAGCACGGCCTCCCCTAGCAGCTGGTCTCCCTCTTCGACTCATTCTCAATATCTATAAAAAGGAATGATTAGAACATCTAGAGAAACAACTGCATAAAGGACTAACTTACTGCTAAACTACTATATTATATATAGTAATCATCCATCAAAATACAATTACGTCTCTCATACGTAGTTACGACAGCGAGCGTTGGGTAAAATCGATTAACCAATGCTCTGATACCAAATGTGACGACCGCCCATGACCCCTGCACCGAATCTAGAAAAAGTGCGCTGTAAAGTGTGCCAGGCGACCATGGACGATTGTCAAGGTTAGATTTAAAATGAAAGAATCTATCGTATTACTCACAGCGCATGGACAAAATACAATAGAACATATGTATAGTGAAGCTTTACAGAACAAAATGACATCATATAAAACTCCATAATAGTTGAATACAAGCATCCACATAGTCAATACATCCAGCCTCACTACATATCTCTCAGAGAATACAAAACAGCGGAATATCCAGTACATATAATAAGAAGATAATATGCAACCCTCCAGCTCGTCTTCGATATCAGCATCGTGAGAAGAGAACAGCACCTGTCACCTGCTACCTAGTCTGCCCGTCCCAAAATGGACGAACAGCCCAAGGCAATAAGAATTAAAACATAAAGCCTTGAGTCAGACAACAGTCTTAGTGAGCAGTAAATTAACTAATAACATACCAAAAGAGCATAAAGGAAAAGGAATAGGAATACAACCCTCCCACTCCAACCTCATTCTACAGTGATAGCCCCCAGACACACACTAAGCAGAAGCAAACATAGCAGAGCATACAATTTAAAGTAAAGCTAATATCACTCGAGTCAAGGGCGATGTTTTCCAAGTACCAAGGCCTAAATCAGATAAGCACCCAGAAAATACCGCTCTTGAGTCCGAATGACGATACAACCAAACATCCATGACTCTGGCTATCACTGTTATCATTGCTTCGATATCACCGTTAATTGAATGACCGGCACATTCTTTCAGCCGTCCGTCAAGGGCTAATGGAAACCCCGGTTCTAGACATAACTCCCGCACGTCGTCGCAGCCCGTGCCTAGGACTATCGAATCTGCCCAGAGTACTCGACCATCAACAGTTGGCCGTTGGGACTATCGAATCTGCCCAAACGTACTCTTGCTTAGAGCATGCTAGAACCTTCAACAACGATGCTATCCAAGCCTCCTAGTCATCCTCCTCGACGACCATTCTCATATCCATTCATTATCCTCAACTCGAATCATATCACCGAGTTATCAACATGCTTGGAATGATCCCGTCTGGATTAGACCAAGTCTTCATCATATGATTGCCTCGCTTCATTACATCCTTGCAAAGCCTCATCTCAACATCACATCATCGAATCTATGCATAAGAGCTTCATCATTCCGCTACATATGCCACGAGCAGCTTTTCCAATTCAAGAGCCTTTCCCTTAGCTTTTGAATCGTCTTCGGTCTAAATCTAATCATCAATCATCTAGTTCATAACAATCAATCAAATCAAACATCAATCCAAACAATCAAGCATTCAAATATGATCTAAGTAGACAATTATAACAATAATGGCATTTTCGTAATTAAAGAGTTGAAAGTCCAATAAGCATGAAAACATGGATTATATCTCTACAAACTTGATGAATGAACTTGCATAGGTTAACATATGATAAAATGGATGTAACATCATCATGAACAATGGATCTATATGGATCTACACTTTGGATGAAGAAAATGCATGGAAATCTCTATTTTAACACCAAATCGAGCCAACAATCCGATATACTCCTTTGGATCCGTGTGAGAGATAATCACCACTCACCAAATCACCTAAACAAACCCAAATCAACACTCTTCAGATCTGGACAGCGAAAGATCAAGCTTGATCTATCACAATTCCGCCTCAAATGAAGAAATCTCTCTTGAAAAGATGAAGATCTTCAATCTAAGCTCTTGAATCTTCAATCTTGATCTTCGATTTGGATGGATGGAAGCACTAGATTAGAGTGGAGAAAAGAAGTGAAGAAGTGTAGAAGTCGAGCTCTCAAAATGGCAGCACTTCGTCGCTTCAAAATCCGGATCCCAAAAAGTGAGAACAACCCCTCCTATTTATAGCTGAAAACTGCCCTTAAGTCGTGACTAGTCTATCTCCTAAGTCGTTTCCGACTTACGACTTAAGCCCCTACGACTCAGCAACCCCCTACGACTTAACCAAGCTACGAGTCAACACACGCTCCTACGACTTAACCTTCATCTGTCTACGACTTATAGCATCTTCCAACTCAACACAAAGACTACGACTCATCAGGGTACGACTCATCAGGGTACGACTCATCAGGGTACGACTCATCAGGGTACGACTCATCAGGGTACGACTCATCAGCTTAACTCAGCCACGACTCAACTCCTAATTCGTCCAAGTTTTAAGTCGACCAATACCTTAACTCGTCAGCCGACTTAACACTTAACTCAAAACCTTAAGTCGTCTACAATAACATAAGTCGGTCACTTCCTTAGGTTGTTATCCCTTAACTCGGCAACGACTTACAACCTACGACTTAACACTTGCCGAGTAAACTTCAACCTACTAACCTAGCCCAACTACGACTTATCTCCTTAGGTCGTCGCCGACTCACCCCTTGAGTCCTTAACTCGCCCAGAACTCCTATCTCCTAAGTCGTATACGACTCACTACTCATGCTAAGTCGTGAACGACTTAGGACTTGGGCAAAATTTGCCTAAAATCTGAAATGGCCCAAAACGCTAAAACTCCAGATTTGACGAACTTTTCGATCCGTGAAAATACGGGTCGTTACAATTGGGGAGAGGAGTAATGAAACTGTGTTCTCTCAGATGCAGGTTATTTACCGCGATAAGCGACGGCTAGCAACGGCCGCTTTTTTTAGCCATCGCTAGCCGTCGCTAGGCTTTGTCGTTTTTCGAGGCCTTTCTAGTAGTGTACTAACAACTTCTTCATATTGTTATTTAATTTTTCTTCTTTCTATGATTACGAGCTGCCAAGTATAATCAATACTAATAAGTTTTTATAAAAATTAACTAAGTTTATAATAATAATGATGATGATAAATTATAAATATTAACCAAGTTAACTAAGATTTATAAAAACTAGCTAAATTTAAAAAAAAACTTTACATATGAATTTCACATTTGTTGTTTATACAAGAGAACAAAAAAATAATAAGCAATGAACCATATACATTTATGTACAATCAAAGCTATGTTTATATTAAGAAAGTGGAGATTACATAGACAGCCAATTTCAAACTGTTTCATCTTTATTTTCAATATCAAGCTCAAGGCCTTCTGCAGCTGAAAGTTCTGCAATGGCTTTATTATTCTCATCTTCTGATTTTTTTTCTTTCGCATCAAATCCCTTTTCTTCAAAACAAGTGTGTGTTGGCCAAGAAATGCACTTTTGATGCTTGCTTCTCTTTGGCTAATATCCTCCTTTCTTCCTCGGGGTCGACTTGAAACATGCTTAGAACATATCATGGGGGCGTACTTATAATATGTTTTATATTATAAGCTTTTACAAGATTAAGATATGAGGGATACAGTGATAGTAATAATAATATAAAGGGTGTTTTGTAATTTATGCCTTTGAACGTGAGAGGGGGCGTACATGAAGATTCATTTCATGTTGTTGCCGTTCAGCCCAAGCTGCAAATGCCATATCACCTTGCTGATCGAATGCTTTCTCCTTTTCATTAATCATTCCATCCATGCTTGAGAAGCCTACATAATCCATTACCTTAACAGGAAAATAGATATAGGGAAAAAGTTGCAAAAAAAATTAGTCTCAGGGACAACAAGTTTGTTTTTTATTTTGAAAGACACTTTATAGTGTAAACAGAAATGATAGTTGCAACTATCATTCTGTTATTTACACTAAAAATTGTCTTTCAGCCTACAAAGCAAACTTTTTGTCTCCGAAACTAAATTTTTCTCCAACTTTTTCCTTGAGTCAAAAAACCCCATCCATTAATAGGTAGTCAAAAGTTCTGACCATAGAAGAAAGAACTACTAAATTTACAATAAGCAATCTAATGATGAATGGTTCAATAGGTATAGTCTAAGTAAAGCTAGAATTGGGCAAGTGAGTATTGATCAATTTTTCAATTAATTTCCATTCCCCAAGCAATGTATAAATGTATACGACTGCTCGGTAAAGCATTAGTAGTTTACTTGGACCTGGCATGATACAAGTCTATTGTTATTAAGTTGTATCAACCCCGTTTAGCTAGTATTGCACAAGCATTAGGAAACATGGTTTTGATTCTTTTAAGAGTTTCTGTATATGATGATCGGTTTTTTATTTTAATAAACTTCTTAATTTTTAAGTTTTAATTAGTGCCAACTCGCATGGCCAAATTTTACAATAGCTGTGAAGCATGTTTCCTAACATGAACATTTAAAATTAAATTTGTCATGTGAAGGAGAGATGTAATGTTGTAAAGCGTTATAAAATTATGAACTTAACTTCATCAACTTAAAAGACCGACCTATAATAACAACCATAACAGTCATAATAATAATAACAATAAGACAAGCACCATTGTCCAAGTGGTTAACTGATTCGGCTTTGGTACGAGAAGTCACAAGTTCGAAACTTGCGTAGCGTGATTCGAACGTTTATTGACATGTGATATGTTGTCCCAGTGACATGTTTATATAAAGTATCATTTCAAAAAAAATAACAATAAACAAACAAAGTTATAAAAATTAACAAAGTTTAGAATAATGATAATGATAATAGTAAATTATAAAGTATTAACCAAATTAACTAAGTTTTATAAACATTAATTTAGTTTATAGTAATGACAATAATAATAAGTTAACTGCAAGTTTTATAAAAATTAACTAAGTTTATAATAATAAATTATAAAATATTAACCAAGTTAACTAAGTTTTATAAATATTAACTAAATTTATATAATAATAATAATAAATTATGTAAGATTATAAAAATTAACTTCGTTGATTAAGTTTTATAAAAATTAAGTATGTAAAAATTAACTAAGTCAATAATGATGATAATAATAATAATTTAACTAATGTATATGAAAATTAACTAAGTTTTAGACACTATTTTCAATATCACAACTTGGTACATTTGGTCTGATCGAAATTAATGATTTTTCAATAATAACAATACTACTATTATAGGTAATTTGATCTATACAACCGCTTTATATTTTTTCAATTGGATTTCAAACCCTAACTATAAATTAGCTAAAAACAACAGCTTTTAAGAGTTCCTTAAAAAAGTAAAATCTCGTACCAATGTCATAAGGGAGAGAATTGTTATTAATAATAGAACTAATAATGCCTTGAGTCCTGTCTAGGTAAATGATAATGCCACAACCATTCTGATTCACTGGTTTTATTAGGAAATTAGCTCTTATTTAGAATTTTTGTTCTTTACGTACAAAATTAATGTTGTTTAAAAGTCGTAGTCTTACTTATACGAGCATAAATATATGCACTCATATGCTTGTTTGAGTTAAATATAGGTACTTGATGGCTCTTGACTCGCTTTTAGTTCTTTTCATGCTCATTTTTGCTTTGAAAATGTTAGTGAACTCACTAATATTGGTAAAATGTACCAGGTGTGTATGTTATGCAACGTGCATACTTTATAAGGTATATATAAGTAAATATTTGGATATTCTATCTGTGCGGGTGTTTGTGATTGATATGTTGTGATTTCGATTATGGTTCGATCGTGTATATCTATTTCTTATGTTTGAGATTTTTCTCGGTGTTAGCCGCGCAAAGGAAACTCTGGCAATTTTTCTTAGAAATTTAGAATATTTTTGATAAGAAATATTTAGCAAAAAAAAATTTCTAATATAGATACTTCATTTTTCAATTTTATTCATATTCATATTTATCTACATTTCTAATGTTGAAATTCGTTTCATTTGCAAGTGTGAGAATGAAAGATTTAAGGTATTTCTTCTTTTTAGTGCAAACAACTAGCTACTTGTTTTTAGTGAAACATTGGCTACTACTTTTTAGTTTGTGCTTAATATATATACAATGGAATATTATGTGGTCAAAATCGTGGGATACTATGTTTGAATATTTGATTATGATTATGCAATGTATGTTACATCTTTATGTTTATTATTTTCTATGATTATTTCATTATTTAAATGGTTTTATGTTTTAAAAATATTCTTAATACAGCATTTTGATATGTACTGGCTATTGTAATTTACAGGGATATAGCAGATTTAAAAAATGCAAAATAAAATAAACCATTGCGCTTAAAAAGTGCCATAGAAGGCTTACAAAAAAGCATTACCAAAGTAAAACTTTTTATAACATTTTTTATATTATAAATAGTCCAGTGTCTATTATAACATGTCAACATACGGCGTTTTTTAAACCGCTATTGTATGATTTTATAGTGGTTTTCGTGCACTGTGTATGTAAAGCTAACACATTTATAACAATTATAGGCTATTATAGTGGTTTTCATGCGCCATTGCTGTAAAAAAAACTAACAATTGCATAAAATCTGTTATAGTAGGCTATTATAGGCCATTATATCAATTATAACATGTCAATATAAAACATTAATTAAACCGCTATTATAGGCTATTGCCGTGTTTTTTGTGCGCTAGCGTAGGTTATTTTGTTGTAGTGAGTACATGCATGTCGAAATAAAAAAATTTGATTTAGAATTGATGTTTGCACACAACAACCAAAATTTATCAAAGTCGATGGGTAACAACACGATTTTTAAGTTATAATTAATTAACGTTAATAATAGTATTTTATTTAATTAAATTGGAATTTAGTTGATGAATTGATTTTGAAATTACTTAATAAAAGGATTTAAATTGTGAAAATATTATTTTATAAAGACGTAGCATAATTGAAATATATTATTGGATTGGAATTTGAAAAGGAATTTGTATTTGTTCAAACTAATTAGAATCTTGTTTCCTTAATAATAAGTGAATAAATACACATATATACTTATATATTTTCAAAACCAAGCCCACATCTTTTAGGCCCAAGTCTAAAAATTATTGCAAGCCCAAAATCATATCCAAAGTCTTCTTTCCTTCTTCTCTTCATTAAAAACATGCAGATGCAGGTATTTCATTTCCTCGTTCGCAACCTTCCTGGAGAAGTTACCAAAAACCTTTCCCACCTCTAAATTTAATGACAGATTGGATAAATTAAAATAAAATATGAAACTCAAATAGAAGGATCTATACATCATTTTGTAATTATGGCATGAATCTGGTTTATTATGAAGGTGAGTTGTTTGCCTGCGTTCGAGAGGAAGGCGGTAATTATCAGGTACTCACATCTCTATGCCTAAAAATCTTCAAATATATCTTATATAGTGATTTTCTTCATGTATTTCTCCCTGAACTTGTTTTGCGTGCTCTGGTCCCTGGGTCAAATTTGTGTGTGCATGTGAGCCTTTGTGTGGGTAATTTAATGTTTGTGCACTTGCATGTATATGGGTTTTCAGGTGCATATGTGACAGCATGAATGTGAGGGGCTTGTGAAGTTGTTTTGTTAAGTGAATGTAAGTTGAGTGATGTAGTGAGTGTGTAATGTGTTGGATTAGTCTATGTATGGGAGCTATGTGGTATGAGGTAGGTGCTGACATGTTTAGGTGAGGCAGTTGTGTCCCGTGTATGCATATATATGAATGTGTGTGGATATATATATGTATATGTATATATATATGTATATATATATATATATATATATATGTATATATATATGTATATGCGTGTGTTAGTATCAGGTATGTGTGTTTGGGTGAAGTGTGTGCTGAGTCTAAAGATGTGTTCTTTGTGTGTTACTATATATATTTATATGCGTGTGTTGTAGGGATTAAAGGGAGCTATGATGTAGAGTGCGTGTAAATATATATATAAGTGTGTGTGTTAATAGTAGAGTTTGTAGTATGTGTGTACGTGTTATGAGTGGGGACAACTGTGTTTATGTAGTGGGTATAGTGGATGTGAATGTGTGTAAAGTGGGTGATGTTGTGCACATTTGTGTGAACGGATCGAGCAAAATATAGCAGAGCAAGTTAAAATAAATTATAGTCGTATATATTGCTAGGTTATAAACTAAAGCTGATGTTTAGTTTGACAATATTGTATTAAATAATTTACTAGTCTAGGCATTTGAGTATTGATAGGCGAATAGATGAAGTTGCATGTCTACTGCTGAGTGGTGTGTGTTGTGTATTCAAATGAAATGTGTGAGTGTATTTCAGGTGAGTGCATGGATAATTTTGGAGCGCGCATGGCAGATATGAGCTAGGTGCGTGTGTCTTAGTCTGTGTATGTATATGTGTGGGATTGCATGTATATATTTTTATATCTTGCTGATGCATTGGTTTTGTGCTTGTTCTCTCCCTTGGTTGCATGAGTTTTAGTTGAGATTGATTAGGCTTTTATATATATACCAATCAAAAATTTGGTTTGGTTGACAATTGGAATTTGGGCTGAGCTTTTATATCTATTTTGCGCTTGGCTTATACTCTGTAAATATATCTTGTTTATCATTGTTAATTATACAAGTGCTTCATGAATATTTCTGTGGCAAAACAAAACCTATTTGGTTTATTAAAATGACTTCATACATGCCTTTCATTGCTCCGTTTCATTTGGTTGCAAAGTTTATATAACCTGCACTTCGTTATACACGTCCTTTGCTCTGCACTTGGATTATCTTTGCTTTCATATACAAATTTGTATATTTGTTTCTATGCTCTATTTCACTTGCATACTTGATTGTGAATAGCAAGTTTGTGTTGGAGTATCTTATGCATTGCTTACCTTGCATCGGCCTTGTAGTTCAGTTACTTTGTTTTGCAAACTGTTGTTCCATTTGTGGCGATTGAGTATACATATAACTTATATTTGTGCAAACTTAAGAAATTATGATTGCAATACATTTATAAATTACATTTGAAATTAAGTAAATTTACTTATATTATTTAAATGTTTATTTATTGTTATTTTATGAAAACATGGAATATATATATATATTAATTTACACATTGGAAATGTTCTATTGAATTATGAATAAATTAAACTTATTTAGGTGTTTTATAATTATTTAAGAATTTAGATTCAAATACTATTAACAAATGTTTAACTATGGTTCAATTTTATATAAATTTACAAATGTATTTTTTTTTTGAAGGAAAGAAATTATTATATATAAACAATGGGAGAAAAAACGCCTTTCTCCGGTGGCTCACAAACAGAGACGAGTCAGAAGAATAGACATATGCTTCCCTGACTCCAAGAGCAAAGAGCAATAATGAAAAATACCAAGAATAAAAAACCCACAACCGACAGAGACAGGACAAACACCAACCCGCCTTAACCAGAAGGTAAAGGCCAGACCACCAAGCCAAACCACAAAGAGAACACACCGAGAAGGAGGATAAACAGCTAATTCAGAGGAAAAGGACTCCACGGGAAGGAGTCAGAGTCGACTGATATGAAGAGTCAGCGAAGAAGAAACCTTAAGCACTGAGGAGGGGACCGAAGGCGTAAAAAGACGTAATAATGCCCGAGCAAGCAGCCTAGGGTGACACCAGAAATCACCCACCTTTCCATCCAAAGCGAAAACCAAGCCAAGCTAAAGACCAAAACACCTGAAGAAAAGACTAGCAAAACACATTAAAATAAAAGGAAAGGGGGGAGGGGAAGGGAGAGGTGTGTGAATGACACCACCCCACAGCGATGGCTCAACCAACTCCCAGTCTATCAGCAGTTGGAGAACATGATAGATTATCATTTAATAAAGTATTTGAGTTTAATTAATTATCATTTAATAAAGTATTAAACATTCTTCATCTTTAAGTACCCATTTTCTAATATTAGATAAAATGATGTTGATGATTTATTCATAATCTAATTTTAAGTATTAATTTTTTTTATATAAAATTATATGTTTAGAATATTTCATTAACTCGTTTATTAATATTTATTCGAATAGCCTGTGTTTATATTAATATCTGATTTTTGATTTCTTTGTATATTGATTCTGATGATATGAGTGATTCACCATTGATATGGATTTACTTGATGGTATTAATATGATATGATGATGACATTCTTCTAAATGGATTTGTGATAATTTATATTGATTTTGTTATATATTTTGGTGTAATAAGAAATTTGAATAAACGGATTAGTGATACCTCTAGTATGGGACTTTCGGTAACACTTTTCCAGCTATTCATCAGACTTGACATATAAAGATATCCAGTATAGATTGTGTAGTTTAAGAGCATTGAATAATTATCTGAGTAACACGCAGTGGTATGGGACGTTGTTACATTATTTGTTTGATTATTATTTGTAAGTAAATATCATTAAAACGGTTATACGCTCATGTGTATGCGATGATACTCACTGCGGTGATTACATTATAGTCACATGGTGACTTATGGGTATAGTCGAATGTCGGTGTGGAATTAGAGCTCTAGTATATTATTGTCACGAGGTGGCTTATATGGAGCCATATGTAGAATTAGGACTAGAGTTGCGTGTGGATATTGGATATGAGTATTATATGTCATCCACTTGTTGTCCCGCTCCCTTTGTGGTTCGAGAGTGAACCAGATTGGCTAGTATACACCTTGGCGGCCTGATCATGGGGTCACGCCCCAGACCCGCGACACCGTTGTTGGATATTTTAGATGCGCATCACAGGATTGGTAGGGTAGGTGCCCTACAGCCTCTTGTGTTGCATATGCCAGCAGTTTGTTACCTATAGGGGCAAAGTAGAGTCGTGACCGAGGTTACACGCAAACAAGCCACTTGTGGATGGGGTCACAATGTCCGTCAAGGTAACCGAAGACTATAGGGATAGACAGTACTCAACAGGAGGCGAGTAGTCCTAGGTCCTCGGAGCATGCTGTGTGCTACCAGTCTCCCTTTCTGGTTCAGTGTTGTGAGTGTGTTGTGGATTAGCATATATTATTCACTATCCCATGAGATAGCTATACTAGAGACGGGATGAGTCTAAAGTGTAGTCAGTCCCCGTTGTATCCATACTATTAGATGATTTGGTATTTTGAGATAGCCTGGATTATTGATTGTGATTTGGATTGTGTTGGATTATCTTTATGGTTTGTATAGTATTGGATATTATTTGGATGATTTGACATGCTATCTCACATTATCTATTGATTTGTAGTTTTATTGATATTATATCCGTCAGCGTCAAAAATGGCCACCAACACCCAGTTGTATGTGAAAGCACCAATTAACCAATAACAGTACCCGAATAGAGAGATTAGAACACAGATCAAAGATTCAATAACAATAAAGTAAGAGAACACACGAATTTTATAGTGGTTCGGTAAACTCTGGCCTATGTCCACTCCAATAATGTTTTTATTTGTACCGTAAGATTATAAATACAACTGTTCTTGCCTTAGAAAATTAATGGAGGAAGAGAGAAGCGTGATGAAAAATAGCTAGAAAGAAGATCTACCACAATGAGCCATGTCCACTGTATTTATAGCTGAAGCTGGGCATGGATCGAGTTGAAATTTCATCAGAAGAACCTCTAGAGTCAAACGACCCGACCCACAAAATTTGGGGTCGATCGCCCACCATAACAACGACCGGTGCCGATTGTTTCTACTCGCACATAGGACCCAACGATCGATATGGTGGGTCCCCCGTGTCCTCTACTTCTTGTTTCTGAAGTTTTTTCATCGATCACCTTTATGGTTGTTGAGTTTTGGATCGATCATCATTGATTTGTACTGTCAATCCAAGCGATCTGTATCCATATCGATTCACGCCGATCTATAATGAAGATGTTCCATATCGGATCCATATTTGGGATGGATCATAGCTAATCCATTTTGGAGATGGATCATTACCGATCAATAATGGAGATGGATCATTGTTGATCCATATTGAAGAAGGATTACAGCTTATCCATAATGGAGATGGATCATTGCTGATCCATATTGAAGAAGGATCATAGCCGATCCATTGTGAAAAACGATCGTACCTGATTGTTTTTTCAGTTGAAGTGTGAAATTCGTATTTAGTCAATTCTAGAATGTTATTCGTCTGAATCCATACGACTATCATCCATAGTCTTGTCCATAATCAATCTCCAATCCTGGTAACCATCACTTCGGGCTTTCTGCCTTGATGATCATGAAGTCTGTTGGGTTAAATCCGCTTGCATACTGCCTTGTCAAAAGGCAGGTTAACACTTTGTCCCCTAAAACATGCCTTGCGATAGGAAGGTGTGTTTTGAATTGCCATAAATCCAAAGTCCATAATCCATTGCCATTCGAGGCTGATGTCCAAATCTGTGACCTCTCTAGGTCGTTAGCCAAATCTGGGACAGCTCTAGGCCCATATCCAAGTCCGCGACCGCTCCAGGTCATTGTCTAAATCCATAGCTGTTCGAAGCTGATATCCAAATTCTTGACCTCTCCAGGTCCTTGTCGAGCACAATCTATACTCAACGTTCGAGTAAGCCGATCCTATCGCTCTTCGACGAAGCGGCGTTATTTCCTATACTTTGGTTCAGTGTCCCTGAACATTAAGTGGTGTCTTAGCCTAAGTCCTAGGCCGATCGTAGTCTCACCAGACCCTTCCCAAGCATAATCCATACTCGACGACCTGAGTAGGCGATCCTGTCGCTTTCCGGTGAAACGACCTACTCCGTGCTAGGCATAATCCATACCTGACGTCCTATTGGGTTTCATTCTTCGGCCTCGACTCTCTGGTCGAGGACTTAATCCATGTGAGAGTCCATTATGTCGCTCTCCGATGAAGGGACTCGCACCTTACGGTTACTGCCCCATCACTTCGGTCAGGACAATAATCACATCTTGTTTCATTTATCGTAGTAATGTAGATCATAAATAACCTAATAAATAAGAGTTCGTACATCCAGAAATCCAAAAAAACTAAAAAAGCCAAAGGGTGCCTCTCCGTACATGACGGTTCATCATTATCTTAGAGCATGCCTAGGGACCATCCTTGATCTCATACATGTGTAAGTGACCTAGCCGCCTTATTATAGAGTTTATTATTATTATTATGGCCAGAGTCCAAGTCCTAAACTCGGCCCTTATCATCACGATTAGTTGATGATGATCTGTGACCCTGATCAAGGGCCATTCCTATTTCCATTTGATGCAGACAGTGGATGCTCCTGTTCCAACGCCATTGTCTGATTCCTTACGTATTGTGGCAGTCTGTCGTTCCTGACATGCTCCTCAATCATATCCTTTAAATGCATGCATTCATCCGTAGTGTGTCCATTCAATTCGTGGAATAAGCAGCACTTTCTAGACATACGCTCCCGCTCCGTGGGATCCCTCCTTGCCAGTTTTCGGTAGGGGAGTTGTCCCCCGATGTTCAGATAAATCCATTCTAGGCTTTCCATCAAATCTGAATATGAGGAGAACTTCGGCTCCCGCTCTTTCCATCGCCTTTTTGTTCCATCATATCTATTATCCAGTTTTCGTTTGTCTTTATCATTTTTATTTATGTCTCCTAATGATCCTTCGCTTTGCACGGCGTTCACTTCCAGTTTGTCGACTCATGCATCTTCCTAACGCAAGAACCTTTCTACTTCATGATAAAACTCCCCAAGATCCATAGGTGGATCCTGCACTAATGAGTCCTTGAAATCCGTGCCATCGGCAATCCCTGATACAACTGCCATCAAAACCATGGATGGATCTGGCCTATCCACCGATGCCGCCGTGGCATTAAATCGTGTTAGAAAACTCCATAGAGAGTCTCTGGTCTTCCGTTTCAGTGTTTCCAGACTCATCTTATTTTTGGGTCTCCAAATGTGAACCCTAAACTGCCTCATAAATCTTTCGACCAATTCTGTCCATGCACCAAAAGAACCGCTCTCCAACTGCCTGAACCATAGTGCAGCTATATCCGTTAGATACAGAGGAAAGCATTATGCCATGACTTTCTTTGATTCCCCCAGTACTTCCATGTGCCGTATATATCTCATCATATGCATAGTTGGGTCTGACTTTTTGTCATATACTTCCAGTGTTGGTAGTTTAAACTCTGGTGGATTCCTAGCATTCCTGATATTAGGAGTAAATGGACTTCTGTTTACATCCTTCAGATCCCTGTGCACCAATCCTCCATGCATAGCTCGCCTGATCATCTCAGGAAACCTGTCATTTTCATCAAGCGGTAGTCTCCTATCATCGTTTCCAAACTCCCTCCTCGAGTCCATGAGGGAATTTCGGAACGTACTCCTCCGAATGAGCATCCAAATTCTGATTGGTACCAAATTGCATAGCACCGTCCAACACCATGCCTGGGATCGATCCAGCCTGACCTGGGGGCATGCCCAAGAGTCTAGATCGATCGGCACTGATCCTTATGGATGGATCGGGGTTGATTATTCCTCGTTGACCGGGAAGTGCTCCCGGCTGCTCTACTTCGTTCCTTAGTCCATCTTCTCCATTTCCATGATCCTAATTCTGGTTTTCCATGGCTCATGCTGCTCTGACTTCGTGATCCATATTTCCAGCGTTTCCTGCTACTCCAATCCCTTTGTTTTGTGCTCCAGCTTGTCCAATCTGCTGGAGTAGATTATGCAACATCTCCTCATGTCCCTTCAGCATCCTTTCCTGCATAGCATCTATCATCATTTCTGTTTCATCCTTGGTGATGTAGATAGATGCTTAATTAGCTTCAGCTCCTAAGGAAGCCTCCTGACTCCCTCCATGGTGTCTCCTTGTTGGTTGTCTAACCATTGCTCCAAATCTAAGCTATCTAGTTGATTCCAAATTTGAACTCCAAATCCACAGGGCTAACTTTCTCGGTGAAAGCACCAAAATGTTGGCATCAAAAATGGTCACCAACACTCAGTTGTATGTGAAAACACCAATTAACCATTAATAGTACCCGAATAGAGAGATAAGAACACATATCACAGATTCAATAACAATAAAGTAAGAGAACACACGAATTTTATAGTGGTTAGGCAAACTCTGGCCTACGCCCACTCCAATTATCTTTTTATTTATACTATAAGATTATAAATATAATTGTTTTTTCCATAGAAAATTAATGGAGGAAGAGAGAAGCATGATGAAAAATAGCCAGAAAGAAGATCCCTCACAATGAGCTATGTCTGCTGTATTTATAAGTGAAGTCGTGCATGGATCGGGCTGAAATTTCGCTAGAAGAACCTCCAAAGCCAAACGACCCAACCCATAAAATTTGGGGTCGATCGCGAACCATTAGAACGATCGGTGTCGATCGTTTTTACACTCACATGAGGCTTAGTGATTGATATGGTGGGTCCCCCGTGTCTTCTACCTCCTATTTCTGAGGTTTTTTTGTCGATCACCCTTGTGGTTGTTGAGTTATTAATCGATCATCATCGATTTGTACTATCAATCACAGTGATCCATGTCCATATTGATTCATGCCGATCTATAATGAAGATGTTCCATATCCGATCCATATTTGGGACGGATCATAACTGATCCATTATGGAGATGGATCATAGTCGATCCATAATGAAGATGGATCATTGCTGATCCATATTGAAGAAGCATCATAGCCGATCCATTGTGAAAAATGATCGCGCTCGATCGTTTTTTCAGTTGAAGTGTGAAATTCATACTTAGCCAATTCCAAAATGCTATTCGCATGAATCCGTACGACTATCGTCCATAGTCAATCTACATTCCTGGTAACCATCTCTCCGGGCTTTCTGCCTTGATGATCGTGAAGTCTGTTGGGTTAAATCTGCATGTGTCCTGCCTTGACAAAAGGCAGGTTAACAATATTTAAGCATTGATGTATGTTATCCCTATTAATTTTAATGATTTCATTTTATATTGTGAGATTAAATTGTATGGATGATTCACCCATTGGATATAGTCTTCTTGATTCCTATTGATGTGTTTCTATATGGGTGATGACATCTTTTGATATTAGTGTTGAATTGGTTTCATAAGAGAATTGAGATATTTAGGTAATGTGATGACATGATGATTGTTTATGACATTATATGAATTTCTATAATTATATAAATCCTTTGATATATCATTTAATAAAATAATTATATTAGAGGTGTTATATATTAGGATTTTGTACGTTATTTATATAACATTAACCCATTGTGTTTATTTGACTCTGATTTGTATATTGTTCATTGCATTATAGTGAGTTGACATCATTTGAGTCATGTTGTACTATTATTATATTCGTAATATATTATGTATATTATATGTTATTGTTGTGATTCTAACTCTATGATCTTTGTATATTATGTATTGTTCTGTCTTGGAGGCACACTACTTATTCCTTTGAATTATTACTGTGTATATATAGTTGAGCTATTTATTTAATGTTATAATACAAACCAGTATTAGTCCGAAGGAATATTCATGTGTATACCCCACATAGCCTCATTCACCGTATTATCTGACAATATTACTCTGTAATACTCTTGGATCGTATGGGTATAGAGGTGGGGTGTTACACAATGGGAGCGATAACTAAGTTTGTGAGTATTGGATATGATCCATGATATGTTGTATTATTCGATAAGCAACAGAGTTAAGCAAGTATTTTAATAGAGAAATCAAATCTTTTGAGTTTTAGTCAAAATGCAGAGAAAGCATGTGTTTATGAGAAAGAACATTAAAGGTACCAAAATATTTCTTAAGGTAAATAACAAATTTATATTGTTAACCATGTACTCATGTTAAAATCATTTTTATTTGGTTGTTCTTGATATATAATTGTAAAAGACATCTTTTAAAGTCAGTGTAAAAGGATGTTGAGAATGTCCTAAACGATATACACAAACAATATATTAAATTATTTAATATGGAGCATGTAAGATAGGTTCCTTATGCATTGTCAATAGGAATCATCATACATGTTATATTGTCTACAATATCATGCTTTGTTTATGTATTTGGTACATGGAGCAAGTAACAAATCCGAATTAAGATTACTATATGAAATTGAGAGTGTTCTCGAAGAATTTGCGAAATAGTAGAGAATTTTTTATAGAAACAACAAGCTCCTTATGAAGGAGTGCATAGACTAAAATTTATAGGTGACATCGAGTATAGCATGTTAATCCTAAGTTCATATTCAATCTTAAGTTAAGAACTTTAGGTGGGAAATGTTCCAAAACAATAAGTGTGGCTGATTCAACCAAAGGCTAAGTACATTGCCTTGAATAATGGCTGCAATAAAAGAAGTATAAATAAATGCACTGATTTATAACTAAGCTAGGGGTGATTCCAAATGTTGAGGATCGCATGACATTATTACATGATAACAATGTTGCGATGAAGTTCGTATAAGAACCTAGAGCTGACTAGAAGTCAAGAGACATACTCTGAATAGTTACACATGATAAAAGCAGTTTATCAGCGTCGGAGAGAGTTGATTGACATAGTAGGTAAACAAAATAGCATACCCATTTACTAGGGGATTAACCCAATTAGTTTCAATGAAAACCTGTCGAAGAAGTTAGAATAAGATTCCATAATTCATTCCAACTGCACGTAGGAGATTGATAGAGTTAGGGGTGTGCCCTAGGGGCAATTATGTAATGTGTTACCTATATCTAACTCGATAATCAATCTTATTCAAAATAAAATGTGTTTTCATTCTATTATATACTTGTTATATTGTTATATTATTTATTAAGTAATTAATTTTAAGTATATTAAATAGAAAATCCTTAAATGATATGTGATGTGATGTAATTACAATGCAATGTAATCATGAGAAATTTATCGCATTAAAAATAATATATTGTTTTAAATATTCCTAGTCAAGATGTTTTGAGACAGTCACTACACCAAAAAACTGTTTTTGCCACTCCTTCATCCGCCAAATTAGATACGGCTTAAAGCCGTATCAAATTAGAAACGGCTAATAGCCGCATCTAACAAATTTGACACGGTTATAAGCCGTAGCAAATTTGATACGGCTATAAGCCGTATCTAATTTCGTGCCTATTTCTGGCGCAAACTTTTCCACTTAATACGCATGTCTTCCCTCCAAATAATTCACTTCCCCCGCCCCATTTAGATACAGTTCTTAATTGTATCAAATTTGATACGTGTTTTAGCCGTATCAAATTCGTGCTAATTTTTGGTGCGAACTTTTTACTGCCAAAACGCCCCAGATCTATTCTTTCGTTCCTTTCGATTTTCTTTTTTCACAATCGCGAAAACACGCCCCAAATCCTTCACAAACGTCGGCAACTCCAGCACCGTTCGACAACCCTACATGCTTCAGCGCTTTGCTCGTTCAGTTCAGTGGTATGTTTAGGGTTTCATTTCCATTGATATTTCCATAATCATTTCATTTTCTTAAGAGTTATTTTTGATTGAATTTCTATTGTTATTTTTGTTTGGATATTTATTTTGTAAACATCTTAATTATGTTATATTTGGATAAGGGTATGTGGATGTTATAGTTTTTTATTGTAGAGTTAGAGTTTTGAATAGTTTTTTATAACATAATTACTATTTTGATCGGGTGGATTATTCTCTGTATGTGAACTACAAGGATTTTGATCGGGTGAATAGTTTTCCATAATCTTTATTCAACGTGAGTAAAGATTTACTATGCATTTTGATTGGTTTTGGACTAAACAGTATACAAAATGTTTAATGCATTCCAGAGATTCAAATATTGCTTTAGTAATAACCAATAAAATATGATGAAGTTAAGAATCTAGAAGGATTTATACTATGATGAATTTGTGCAGGAGCAGATCTTTGTGCAATATTTGCAATTGGTCTAATATTTATGCAGGTGCAGATCTTTTTACATAGCTAGCTTTGGAAAAGGTATCTCAATTACTATTGTTATTGAATTTCTGATTGAATTTATATTGTTATTTCTGATTGAAATTTTGTTGGCAGTATCTTAATTACTATTTTATTAGGTTACTTCATAAGATTTGGATATAGAAAATATATTGAAAGAACTAGATAGTGCCATAAGGAAAGAAACAGTGATAAAAAATACATCAGGGGTAAGATGAGACAATCCAACACCATTTTGAGAAAAGAAAAATAAAAAATGTACAAAGGAAAGTTATCATCCTTTTAATTGTTGACTTACAAAATGCTAGAATGAGGTACTTCATAATTGTTGACTTACAAAATGCTAGAATGAGGTACTTCTTCCTTTTGGATGAAAGGTGTTTTGATTTCTAACAAAATCATCGTTGATATATATGTTGATTTCTCTGAAATATATTTGGATATATTTGGCACTGTTAATCTCTTCCTTGACTTTTTCAACATTGGTGTGTGTATTCAAAAATATTTTTTGACCCTTTTTGAATTTCTGAATTCGAGTTTGACTTAATAAAAAACTGCTCTGAGCTAAATTGTTTTGTTAGCTTCTAATCTGGAACATTTGCGACCTTACATAATTGCACGAAAATGCTCCGATGATATTAGACTTAATTAACCTAGTTGCTTTGATTATGTGATACTCTTCTATGTATATACATACATACATACATGTGTATGTATATATGTGAGAAATTTATTGTATCTTGAGTTGCCTTGATCTGAAGTCATGATATGCTTGCGTCTATGAAGACTTTAATTGTAGCTATTTAATTTCTGCACTCTTGTTCCTATCCTTACTGACTTCATTTTGTGCTTGTGCACTTCATTTATTGCTTGTTTTGTGGATATCCTGCATTCCTTTGTTGAAGTGCACTTGTAATCCTTGCTAGTTGTTTTGCAGTCTCTGGTTTGTTGTAGCATGCATCTCTAAGTTTGTTGTTGTACACTGTGTGCATATGTTCATTGTTCTGCAACATTGATACACTACCCTGTATTATTGAGTTCATGCTTCTTGTAGCTTGACCATTCCACTATGTGCACTTATATATGTTGTTTTATGATTTTTCTTAGCCTGAACAATTGTTGCAAGCACTTGTATATGCTGGCACTTGCCCTTGTTGCTCTACCTTGTGAAAGCTTGGAATCTTGAAGCATAAAATCTTTATGTGGTATATATATGTGTGTGTCAGTGTATATATGTGTGTGATAAAACTTACATATATTTAAAAGTAAAACATCCTTTTACGGTATATACACATAAAACAAATCTTTAATTATAGTTTTCACAAACACTGAATTTCACTGACCTTTATATTTTCTTTACACTAGAACTAGAATATAATATGCACATACTCAAAGCTTGTAATTTACAGGCACTGTCATGTGCATAAAAACATTTTGAGTGGATCATAAAAAGTACCATTAGCATGTGTTGTTGGTTGAGGCAGTGCACATAATATTTTGCAGTGCAAATTATTGATAGAGCTATTTAAACAGATTCATACAAAGTAATATTATATTTTGCAGGAAACCATGTCAGAAAATCCAACATCGTCACATTCATCATGTTCAGAAATCAAGAAAGTGGATCAAAACCTACTTGGTATTCCAGTCTCAGATAATGCTGGAAAAATCGCTACTATGCTTGGTAAATTAGTAAGAGCTCATGTGCCTATATCATATATAAGTTGGGACAAAGTACCCGGAATATACAAGGACAACGTTTGGAACGAATTGGTGGTAAGTATATATTTTTACATATATTCATTACTATTATTATCCTCAGGATTTGATATCTTGAATTCGCTACTATGCTTCAGGATTTGATATCTTGAATTGGTTTTTCGTGTTTTGTCTTTTTGCAAAAATTTTATGAGCACGATCCGCTTTCAAAGGAATTGTTTTTAAAGAGAATGTCGGAGGCTTTTAGGAGACACAAGCAACACTTAAGAACAACTTATTATGACACTTTCAACAATGATGAAGAACGGATGAAAAATTGTCCACCTACAATTGCTCAAGAAGATTGGGAAGAGTTCTTAAAAAATGAAGCAACGCCTGAAGCGAGCGGAAGAAGAGAGTTGGGCAAAAAGAACAGATCATTGCTCAGTTATGCTCACCATGCAGGACGTAAAAGTCACGCTAAAGTAGAACAAGAAATGGTAATTTATATTCATTTTCTTTCAAAAATGATAAAAATCACAACTAACATATTTTATATATTGCAGATCGCTGCTAGTCCATCAACAAATATCAATCGTCGTCAATTATGGGAGAAGACACACACGAAAAAAGATGGTAGCATATCAGATGCCACTTCTTCGTACTTCGTAAGTCAAACAAATACTAACTTGCATATTCTTTTCATTAAACATTTTTTAGTGTTATATATGTGAAGGGAAACACAACTGTGATGGTTTGCACTAATTGCTGTTATTTTATAAATATTTCAGGATCAAATTGCGAAAGAAAAGGAAAAGATCACTGATAGTGATGAAGAAAAATTAACAATGGATGAAGACATCTTATCACAAGTGCTTGGTAAGGATGCAAGGGGCAGGAGCCGCGGTGTTGGAACCGTTGTACCAAAGACTAAAGTTTAGGCTTATGCCATTGCACAGAAATGACTCAGACATGTTCGTGGAGACCATGATGAGTTGAAAATGAGAGTTGGAAGTTTGGAGGGTACAGTGGGAAATTTGTCTGGGAAATTGGAGGTTCTGATCAACATGGTGGGAAACATCGAACATGGATTCGCGCACCGAGCAATTCTTCTGATGGAGGACGCGCCACACAATTCAATGCTCCTGAATTCGTTGCTTCTCAGTTCCAGAATTCGACCGATGTAGCGAACAATCAAAGATGTGAAATCCTTAACTCTGATTTAGACATAATAGCAATAGGTATTTATTACAATCTTTCTATTTTTAGTTGCTTTCGAGCAGATATTTTGTTGCATAGATCTTGACATCTTTATTGCAATAGGTATTGTATGCCGAGATTCTACATCGTCCAAAATCCATGGGAAATCTGTACCACCCACACATGAAAAAGTGGTGTTGGACAACATACTGCTACCATATGAGAGAACTAGCAAAATAAATCATCAATTTGTAGAGACCTTTGCTGAAGTTGGAGTGGGTGGGTATGTGTGCCATCCGAAGGGTCTTATTCAATATCTTTAGACGTTGGAGCAGGTATATTTTCTGTTTATGTTAATATTTTACTATGTATTGTTTTTTGAAACCTCTTCCACTATATACATGACATTGCACATTTGTGTGTTTTGTGATTTTTGGTGACATTGTGTTGTGTGCTTTTTTTCTATTTTATTTTTCATTGCATATCATACTTAAAAAAAAGAACATTGCATTTATCTTCAATTTTATTCCATTTCCTTTTCAATTACATTTTCCATTTACACAATTTACAATTAAAAAAAACACTGTTTTACACTGCATTTTTCTTCACTGTTTGCATTTTCTGTTCTCTGTTCACATTCACTATTCATATCTCCCTGACCAAAACTCATACTTTTCTTCCTTCCCACAAATACATCTACCACCATATCAACTGACAACTGCCTTGCTCAACTCCTCAACACACAACTGCTTTCAATCCTACCCGAAGCAAGCATCATCGAATTGCTGCCTGTCTCTACAAAAACCATCACATCCACTTCATTTCAAACCCCATTTACAACTTCAAACTGCTACCCCAACCTGACTTCAACTTCTTCATACTTCCTACATACATACTTCAACTCCTCTGCCTGTTGCAAACCCCTGCCACTGGTGGCACACCACAATTCAAACCACCAAACCAATACAAAACAGCAGCACTTCACCTTCAATCCACTGCCCACTGTTCCTCAAGTTAATCCACCTTCCTTTCTACAACAGTTGCATCACTTCCTCCTCTACAATCCAACCTACCTTACAGCCCATAATTCACCCTCTCACAGTCATCATCAACAACCAGAAAACACTTCTTCACTGTCCTGACAGAGGATGTGTGTTGTAGAAAGTGGTAAATGATGAAGTTGATGAAATTTTGAGGAGTGAAGCAGTGATATGGCTATGATATGAGGACATTGTGTGCACTGGGGCAGTAATAAGTATAGGTTTATATATCAGAGATGGTGCACTGTGTGCATAGTTATGATGATGGTGGATATGTAGAAAGGATGATGGGGAAGTTTCTGCAGAGAGGTGATGCTTGATAGCAGTTTGCACAGAGATGGATGTGCAGGTTAGGTAGGAGTTGAGGATGGCGAAGTGTAATTGTAGGTGGTGGTTGGAGTATGTGGTGATGTTGGTGAAGTATTTGATGCAGCAGTAATGTTATGTGGGCAACAGAGATGTGTTGTACGTTGAGGAGGTCTTATGTGATTTATTGCAGTTTGGTTTGTAAAGGCGCTTTGCAGGCTTGAATGTTTGAAAAAGGGTGATGTGCGGTGGGGTTGTGAGGAGTTTGATAGTTTTCAGATGGTGAAATGGTTTGACAATGTGATAAGGACTATATGGTTAGTTCAGGTATGTTTAGTTCAGGTGGAATGGTGTATTGAAGTTTATGGTCATTTAGATGTTGTTGTCCCTTGTCACCACTACTACCCTACACTATAGTCCAACAACATCTGCATTCACTTCAACACTACATATCAAACATCTATACCACAGCTGACTGCAACCAGCCATTCTTCATTCATCACTGAATCATCCACCAACCACACTGCCTGAAGTATTCTCTGCACTATTGTCCATGTCGTAATAGTAATTGCACTGCAAATGTTTACCACTCTTGTTGGTATCATATTCCCACTCTATATTGACACACTCATTTGGTTTGTTTTGTTTCAGGTACTTATTGGTGTGGCTTATTGGCGTGGCGTGTCATTATGGATTAAGGCTCATTTGGAATTTCAGATTTGGACAATGTGTTTTTTAATCCTTAGACCTTAGTTGTATTGTCATAAGTAGTTGTATTGTCATAAGACAGATTTGGAATTTCAGTTTGGTTTATTGTCATAAGTAGATATGGGACTTTAGTGATTGTTTGCCAGCAGTATTGTCATAAGTAGTTGTATTGGTTCCTGCAGTAAAACACTGTAAATTCATATTATGCTTATATGTAGTATCCGTATTATGTAATGATATTGTTAAGTTATTACGCATTACAATGCAGATTATTGAATCATTTGAATCTCTGTCTATAATATTACTTGTTTTGATGTCTTGGAATGATTATATATGTGGTATTGAATATGAATCCATGATCGTATAAATTGATGGAATATGTGCAGTACCAAATAAAACAGGTAGGAGCAAGTCATTAGGTACGGCTAAAAGCCGTATCTAACGAACAAGTTAGACACGGCCATTAGCCGTATCTAAATGACCTATAGGATTCGGTTCGAGGTTCAATTAGATACGGTTTTAATCCGTATCTAATTTATCACTTAGGTACGGCCTTAGGCCGTACCTAATTGGCCTATTAGATACGGTTTTAATCTGTATCTAATGTGCCTATTAGATACGGCTTTAAGCTGTATCTAACCGGAAAATTAGATACGGCTTGGAGCCGTAGCTAAACAATAAAGACGCCATTTTTTGATACGGCTTTTCACCGTATTTAATGTGGTTAGATACGGCTTTTAGCCATTTCTAAATACCATTTATGGTGCAGTGAGGATATCGATACATGCACTGAGACTAGAGTACGAAACGCTCTCTAAATGTTGGGCAATATATTACTCATGGCTATGTGGGGGCATGAAGGGGTTATGTACTAATAGTTATTGGATAACTATGGAATGAACCACTTGAGATTTTTCTATTGGTTAATATAACTAAAGTCAAATGGAGAATCTCAAAGTGACGACGTTACACAGTTCTCTCGATATAAGAATACCGTTGAACTTCAATGTGGACACTCCACTTTGATTATAGTTAAATCATGGCCTAAAGCCCATCAAACAACTATAGTTGGGTCTGAGTCGAAGCACTGGAAGTGAAACACTACTCGATAGAGATTTTGTCTGCTTAGTTATACGGGGTTAGTATCACGACTAACTAAAGTCAACTCCAAGTCGTTGTCTTTGGCCAAAGCAGTATGGTTAATAATAATTGTTATTATTGGACCAAAGTTTTTGTGTTAGGACTTATAAAGTCGAACGTGGATGATGTTGTAATTTTGACAAAAAAACAAATTCCACAAGTCCTAATGTGATATAGTGTTGACGAAGAGAATTAGTGTAAATAATCGCTACTATCGGGTACTGCATATAATAAGTAAAACCGAATTTTACCAAAAATATGCTTAAGCGATAAATTCAGCCAAAATGTTACACCGCTGGTTAAGGTGACATGTGAACGTTAATATTCTAATTGTTCGATATTAATCCCTGACTGAATTTACATCTTTGAGTCGCACAACCAAAATGATGAATACTCTGAATAAACCATACGATTTAATTATTTTATAATCATTGCAAATTGATTAATATTTATGAAATATTAATTAATAAATTTCATTTGGTTTGCTTTTAATGCCATTAATATTTAATAAAGTGTGTATAAAATTATAAATGCGCAAATCGATATACGATGTCATTAGAATATTTAAATTAGATTTAAATGAAACAAATGCTGAATAGATTTGGAAAATTTTGAAGGCCCCTCTACGTTTTTCTATAGCCAGCCATGCATGGTTTGGGGAGTGGATTTGGTGAGATTTAATTGTAAATTAAATAGAGAAGGTTTTAAAGGAGGGAATTGAAAGGTTTAAATGTTTCTTTTAAAACATATTCTCTCTCATTCATTTATTATTCTTCCCTTACAGAATTTATTTTTTCTCTTGCTTTTCTCATATCTCTTAATGGCCGAAATTGTCACAGCCTCCATGGCTAAAACAATTCTTAAAATAAATACAAATTAAATCAATTTATCAAAGGTAATTAGTACCTCTTGATCTTCGTAAAATCTGGAGGTTGATTCAAGAATCTAAGGGCATTGATTCATCATTCAAGGTGTTGAGTTTTGGCAACATCCTAATGTGATTCTCCGATTTAGTTTGTTTATGTGTTTCTATTATTCATATGTTTGAACTCTATATGATTCATCGTGTGTTTTAATAATACATCTTGCAACATGTAATTCAAACCTCCTTTTATCTATCTCAATTAAAGTAGGTCTTTATGATATTTTGATTCATATCTACTTTTGTTCTTCATCTCCTTTCAATATATGTTCATCGTCATTGATATGATTTAGATCCTCTGTCTCCTTTGATAATTTGTTGTTTTTCTCTATATTATTTAGATCGGAATATTCTTATCATAAATTTACATGTGCTTAGTTTATCTAATTCTTTTTTTAGTTTTGGAAATATTGTTTTAAAAAAGTCTAATTTTGATTGAGATCTATTTTATAATTCTATAATATTTTCATACACAAATGTAAATAAACTATATACGTTAATTATTTTAATCTTACCTTAAAAATTATTTTCTTATATTATAATATTGAAGTTTTAAGCATAAATATTTTGGATATTGTTTACATAATATACAAGGTTTTGATCTAGGATTCGTGAATGGACTTTTGTGTAAATTCTAAATCTTTTGTCTCTTTTCTAAATTTAAAGTTTTGTGCAAAATCTTAAAATTTTGTTTCCTATCTAAAATAAAAATTTGAGTTAATTTTTAACTTTAAATTCTAATATATATAGTACGATTAATTATAGCAATACATATATGTTTATGATATATGTTATAGGTATTTTCGCCCATGAGTGTATAAGTCGATGGAAACCAATAGGGGATAAGGAAGTGAGATAGTATTCCACCACCACCTCTTACGATCAATACCCAAGGGTACCGACCAAGATTTCTTGATCGATACCTCAGGGTACTGATCAAGGTATCTCGTCTGGTACCTCATGGGTACCGAACTAAGGACGTTTTGCTTGAGTAAGGAAGGTGCCGGACTAAGGGGATAAGCACAAACCAGACCATGTACACAACTGGCCCACCGAGCCATGAGCCTACCAAACCAAGAGGAGCCGAGCCGAGCAAGAGTGTACGAACTTAACCAATAACTCATCCATATCCATCCAAGCCAACCCAACGCCTTCCGAACCAAGTTCTCAACCGGGCCCAGCAATGCAAATATGGAAGGAAATCGACATATATTAGGAAATAAATAACTATAGTTGGCATATTCAGGAATATTCCTTTAGGGTGAGATATACATGGAAATATCATAATTTGCCGGATTAAACACACCTTGTGTTCACCCTTATAAATATCCAAGCATTTGGCATTATCAAGTTAAATTTTTGGGGATCTACAAGACTCCATGTTATAGAATCAATTGGATAGAGCATCTGAATCATCATTTCCTATTATAAATCATTGTATTATTTATCAAATACTTGTAATATCAAAAGTATAAGAAAAAGGAATTAAAAAAATAGTGGACCCAGGCCTATTACTGCTGAATCACTATAAACTCTAGTGTTCTTTGCTTTTTTCTGCATTTCATTCTTCATTTAGTTAGGGTGTTTACCCACTTTTTGTGCAAACATTTTTGGTGCTTTTATTGAGAGCATGGTCTATCCTCAACTTGCCTCCCAAATCCAAGAGCAAGGCAAGCGCTACCAATAGGGGTGCCAACTGCGACACGATAAAATAGGATAACCATCTACCAATACCCCATCCCTGGATGTCATCATGAGGGGTGACTTAGATAGAGTTGTGGCAGATCTTGATACTGGTCTCGCCACCTAACAACAAGTATTGTGGATCAAACCATCACACGCTTGGGGCAGGCGCAGCCAACCACACATAGCACTAAGACCAGAGGGAGATCCCAGTCCTGGGGGTCTAGGAGACTAAGGAGATCACACTCTAGTGGTGATTCAGATCAGGAGAATAAAGGAGTTAGACGAGCAAATACCGAGGAAATAGGTCAAGCAAGGAGTCAAGAACGATGAATGTGGTGGCATGGAGAAAAATAAAGATAATAACCCCAGTTATTCCAGTGGAAAGAAAACAGATCGAAAGAGATTCAGGCATGGCATGAGATTTAACACCTATACGAACTTGAATGATACTATAGAAAACATCTACTTGGCCACTCAAGCATAGCTTAAGTACAATAGGCCTGCTTTGAAGAAGGAAATAGAAGCTGAAAGAAACTCTAGGAAGTACTGCAGGTTCCATGAATCCCATGGACATAATACCAACGAATGTCGCCATTTACAGGACCTAAGTGAAGAACACATCATGAAGAGGAAGCTGTAGTGGTATGTCAAGAACCTAGAGGCACTCCCCGCTCTCGAGAAGCAAGCCCCGAGGTAGCCCCTACCGAGGAATGGAGGTGAAGGATCTAGTGCCAACTGTGGAAAAGATGGGAGGCTAGTAGTCAATACCGTAATAGGGGGACATCATATGGAAGATAGGAGTTGGGGTAAGATGGAGCGATATGCAAAGTCTTTAAAAAATGGGGATGCATACGTATGCATAATAGGTGAGGAACAAAGAGCTAAGACTCCCTGATGGGAGCATAAGATAGGTTTTGATGACAATAACTTACAAGGAAAGCGGTACCCGCATATGAATCCCATGGTGATTACGACCATGCTTGGCCCTGCGGAAGTCTATAGGATTTTAGTAGATAATGGAACATTCAGTGAACATTATGTTCAAAGATGCGTTCGACAAAATAAGGTTGTCCATGGAAGATGTTACACCATGCAACCAATGGCTACATGGTTTTACGGGAAAAGGCACCATGCCCTTAGGAAGGTTGGATTTGTTTGTTGAGATAAGAACCCATCCTCGATCAGCCATGCGAAAGAAAAATTTCGTATTAGTGGATGGATTCTCATCTTACAACGCCTTCCTAGGATGTCCAACCTTATCTTACTTTCGTGCAATAGTGGCCCCATGGTGTTTGACAATGAAGTTCCCAACGTCCAATGGAATAGAAGTGGTGGAAGGAAACCAAGACACCGCCAGGGAATGTTATGTTATAGAACTTCGGGAAAACAAATAGAGAGAGAAGTGAAAGGGCGCAGAAGGTGCCTTTTGTGCCAAGAACTCCCTCGCATAGCAATCAAAGGAGGGCCCCCGTCTCTGAGTTTACAAATCATTCTCATATTGAGCTTGACCCAAGAGACAAAGGAGAGGGAGCCGCAGCTGAGCCCGGAGAGGCTTTGGAGTTTATAGAAGTTGATGATAATGATCCTACAAAACTTATGAAAATCAAATTCGGTCTAAAACAGGATCTACAGATGCAGCTGATTGGTTTTCTATGGGACAACCAAAAAGTGTTCGCT
This sequence comes from Allium fistulosum, assembly GCA_030737815.1. NCBI lineage: Eukaryota > Viridiplantae > Streptophyta > Magnoliopsida > Asparagales > Amaryllidaceae > Allium > Allium fistulosum. Next base: position 425,607,545 of record CM060908.1, read on the forward strand.
TGGTCCAATGTAGACATGTGCAGGATTTCTCTCTCAGTTGCTTGTCATGCCTTGAACATCGACCCAAGGAAACCTCCTATGAAGTAGAAGAAAAGCAGTATGGGCCTGGAACGATCGACGAACTGAACGAAGAAGTGAAAACCTTACTGGAGAACGGCTTCATTTGAGAATCATTGTACCCAGAATGGATAGTGAACCCAGCCTTCGTTAAAAAGTCGAATAGAAAATGGCGGACCTATATAGACTTCTCTAACCTGAATGATGCATACCCTAAAGATTAATCTGCTCTCGAGGATTGATCAGTTAGTAGATGGAACTATTGGGCATGAACTTCTTTCCTTTATGGATGCATACTCCGGGTATAACCAGATCGTGATGCATGTCCCTGACTAGGAGCATGCCAGTTTTACCACTGACATGGGACTCTACTGCTACAAGGTGATGCCATTTGGACTTAAAAACGTGGAGTAAACGTACCAATGTCTGGTAAACAAGATGTTCGCCAAACATATTGGCAAAAACATGGAGGTATACTTTGACGTCATGTTGGTAATGTCAAAAAGGGCCGGAGACCACACCTTGCACTTAGACGAAATGTTCCAAATCCTAAGGAAGTACGGGATGAAGTTAAACCTGCATAAATGTTCTTTTGGAGTGGTATCTGGAAAGTTCTTGGGCTTCATAGTGGATGCAAGGGGGATAGAGGCTAATTCGAAACAGGTCTGGACATTATGAGACATCAAAATTCCCGAAACTCGGAAGGAAATGTAGAGCTTAAATGGGAAGGTAGCAGCTTTGAACAGGTTCACATGCAAAGCCATAGACAAGTGCGTCCAGTTCTTCAAAGCACTCAAAAAGGAGAAAGACAAGTTCATATGGACAAATGAACGTATGGCTGTGTTCTTAAATCTATTGAAGCACTTGCAGAAGCCACCAGTCTTGTCTACACCAGTTGAGGGGGAAGATCATTACATCTACTTAGCAATGTCACATCATGCTCTGAGCGTGGCTTTGGTCAGGGAGGAAGATTGGGTATAACGTCTAGTGAACTACATAAGCAAGCGCTTCACTAGGCCAGAGTCCAGGTATCCTAAGCTGGAAAAGTTGGCATACTGTTTGTTGATTACATCCAGGAAACTAAGGCATTACTTCCAATCGCACCCTATTCAGGTACTCACGGACCAGCCCCTGAGGCAAGTTCTATACAGGCCGGAAACTTTAGGAAGGCTTACCAAGTGGAGCATCGAGCGGAGTCAATATGGGATAACCTATCTCCCACGAACTACAATCAAGGGGCAAGCGCTAGTGAACTTTCTTGCTGAGTTTACCAATCGAGATAATGAAATAAAACCTTAGGAAGAGGAAGCCCTCAAGTGGCATGTATATGTTGATGGAGCATCAAATGGTCACGACTCCAGTGTGGGGACAATATTTCTGACCCTCGAAAGAAGGAAGGTTGAGTTATTCAATTAGATTGGGATTTAAAGCAACAAACAACGAGGCGGAGTATGAGGATATGATAGCTAGACTAGAGTTAGCAAAGGAACAACGGATCGGGTTACTGTATGTTCATAGTGACTCTCAATTAGTGGTGAATTAGGTGCATAGCCAAAGGAGAATGCTTGAAATCTTATTTGGAAAAGGTGAAAGACTTGCTTACTGGGATGGAGCACGACATGGTTAAGCACATTCTGCGGGAGGAAAACCAAGATGCGGATGAATTAGCAAAGCTGGTAAGTTCAGGAAATGAGTCTCTATTGGGATCGGTACTTATTACGACCCTATATAGACCCAGTTTCGAGAAAGCGAATGTGGTTGCAGTTGTTAGAGTTGGAGAGACGTGGATGATCCCATTGGTAAGGTACTTGAGTGAAGGAATACTGCCCGAGGGCCGGAACGAGGCTAGGAAGATCCTACGGAAGGCACCCCGCTTCGTTATCCAATGTGGACTACTGTATCAGAGAGGATATTCGAACCTGCTACTGAGATGCATCATTAGGCAAGAGGCCGAACAAGTACTAGAAGACTTACGTCAAGGGAGCTGCGGAGACCATACAAGGGGACAGACTTTGGTGAAGAAGGTGTTGCGGTATGAATATTTCTGATCAACCTTGAATGATGACAGAATGGAGTACGTGAAGAGGTGGGGCAAGTGTTAGCGGTTCTCTAAGATTCCCAGGCTATCCCTAACTGTGTTAACTTACATGGTCAACCCTTGGCCCTTTACGATCTGGGGAATAGACCTGATCGGGGTGCTTCCAATGACATGAAGCGGAGCTAAGTATGCCATAGTGGTGGTTGACTACTTTACTAAGTGGGTGGAAGTAGAGCCCCTTACTAAAGTGTCGATGGCCAAGGTTATAAACTTTCTAATCAGAAATGTGATATGCAGGTATGGAATTCCCCTTCAGATTATCTTGAATAATGGATTGCAGTTCATTAGTGGGGAGTTCGCCGACTTCTGCCAGCATCATGGGATAAAGAAGAGTTTTCTCATTGCAGCATATGCATAAGCTAACGGGCATGTAGTGGTTGTCAACAAGGTTCTGAAAAAACTCATAAAGAAGCGGCTAGAGAAGGCAAAAGGAGCATGGGTGGATGAGCTTTCTCTAGCATTATGGGCCTATCGTACTTCTTTCAAAACAACAATAGGTCATACTTTCTTCTCATTGGCTTACGGGTTGGAAGCGATGTTGCCAGTAGAGGTATCAGTAGCATGCTAAGGAAGAAGCACAAAGAAAAGGATAGCCGCCCAGTACAATGCTAAGGTCAAACATCGCCGCTTAAGGAAGGAGGCTTGGTACTTAAACGAATACTCCCTAGACCGGGGGTACTGGATCTAATCTGGGAAGGACCATTTGTCATTCACAAGGATTTAGAAAATGGAACTTTCATCCTCAGTACCGCAGTTGGAGCCATATTTAGGAAGGCTTGGAACGCACACCATCTCCATCTTTATTTAACTTAAACTTTTGACATGATCATTGTATTGAAGCTTTGTAATTAAACTCATTATAAAAAGAATTCTAATAAAGTGTGCTTTCCTTGAAATTTTGTCTCAACATATAATTATTAGGAAACGTAACTTCATGCTACCAACTGAACACGTTGGATTAACATAGACACTTCGAAGGAGTATCGCATGGGCAAAAGATGTAACTCCTCAATTCGAGAGCTAACTCAATCATCGCGTCATCTCCCCTCCGAACTTCTTTACCGGCAATGGCGAGTTCGTTCAGCCTGTGGTCAGGACATGACCGCCAAATGGGTGCTTATCGTTGACAATCAACCCAAACTTCTTTGCTGGCAACGGCGAGCCCTTTCAAACCATGGTCAGGACATGACCGCCAAATAGGTGCTCATCGTTGACGATCGACCCAAACTTCTTTACCGGCATCGGTGAGCCCGTTTAGCCCATGGTCAGGACAAGACCACCAATTGGGTGCTCGTCTTTGACGATCGGCCCAACTTCCTTGTCGGCAATGGTGAGCCCGTTCAACCCATGGTCAGGACATGACCGCCAAATGGGTGCTCGTCGTTGACTATTGGCCAAAACTTCTTTGCCGACAATGGCAAGCCCGTTCAGCCCATGGTCAGGACATAACCGCCAAATGGGTGCTCATCATTGACGATCAGGCCCACACTTCTTTGCCGGCAATGGCGAGCCCATTCAGCCTATGGTCAGGATGTGACCGCCAAATGGGTGCTCACCATTAACGATCGACCTAAACTTGTATGCTTGCAACGGCAAGCCGGTTCAGTCCATGGTCAGGACATGACCTCCAAATGAGTGCTCATTATTGACGATCGACCCAAACTTCTTTGCTGGAAACAATGAGCCCGTTCAGCACATGGTAAGGACATGACCGCCAAATGGGTGCTCACCATTGACGATCGATACAAACTACACACCCAGCAGTGGTGGACGGGAAGGATCTCTACTTAGGTGACCACAACTGACGATCAGCCTATATTTCCCCTTTGGCAATGGTAAGCCGGAGTAACACTACTCAGGCATTCTCTATTGGCAAACGGCTACAAACCCGTGGAAGGCCAAGGAGAACCCGACTTGCCGGCCATCAAGACATAACAGCCGCCTAGTTGGTTCACCTTTGGCTAGCAGATAAGTTCGATGACAACAGATAATCACAGGCAATATGAAGCTATCTAGAGCACATCAAACTTTGCATCATATTCAACAGAAGGCAAAACATAATTCACAAAAGCTATTAGACTACATATACTAATCATATTTGTCGTATATACGAGTGTTCGCAAAGCAAAAGTCATAAAGCAATAGAGAACATTACATACTTGACCTCAACAACATGTTAAAAATGGTCAAGTGCGAGTGGGAATATTTAGTACAAAAACGAATCCCATGTATATAATGAGATTGACACTAACAGAAAATAAAATACAGACAAGGAACAGACATAGTCATCACTTAGACCTGGACTTGGAAACACCCTTCTTCTGGCGATGCTTCGAACCCTTGGTCTCATGCGAGTCCATGCGCTCACTCTCCTCCTCCTTCTCATTTTTGGCTATGTCGAGCTCGTCCTGCTTCTTCTGCATGAGTTTCAACCCCTCCATAGCCTCAAGCTTCACCCTAGCCATGTTCGTAGGGAAGTTCGCTAGAACTAGCTTCTTCAGAGCCACCTTCCTATCAAACTCCTCAACGGGATCGGAAGAGCCCATAACCTCAATGTCAACGTTCTTCTGGAGAGCAGCTATCATCTCCTCATGGGTCCTGTCAACTGGGGATCGGTAGGGCCTAGGGGCACGGTGACTGAGGAGGGAACATCAGAAGTAACCACGGCATCGGAAGAATGCACCATGTGCACATCACCTATAGGGGAGCAAGGAAGACTATCAAACATGGACTCACTCAAACAAACTCGAACGTATTGAGATGTAGCTCTCAGACTGTAAAGAAAAATCCTACCTCCCTTAGGGGATTTGGAGGCATCACTTGGGATCTGAGTATGAGTTAAAGGGGAAGGAACATCTAAGAGCTGGCTTATAGTAGGCATATCTGAAGAAACGTGGAAAATAGTTAGTGGGACATCGTGCATGGAGGCATAAATCACCAGTTTAGAAGCTTGACCTTATATAGCCATTTCGGAAGTTGAACCATCATTCTTCTTCTTCTCTGCCTCTTCCTTTTGGGCCTTGTTATCCCGCTTTTTGGTCAAAGCCGGAATATCAAACAAATCGACAAGAAAGGATGGATATCAGGATTGGAAGTCGATTGGAAACAAGGCTGCGATGGATGTCGTCAAAATTTGACCGGGCTCCGATCAGGATAGAATCGATTGGAGATGATGATGAGGACTAGGAGGGGCTACGTTTCAAATTTCAGGTTAATCGGAGTTCATATGAAGGAGATATGGATGGATTACGATGTACAGGGAATGGTTCGAATCGATGTGCTTCGCATCGATCAAGAGGATGATGGTTTGAATCGATGCATTTCGTATCGACCATAAAGTAAGGACTTCGAATCGATACCGTTCGTATCAATTGGCACAGGTTCGACTCGATGGCAACACACCCAGGTTGTTAAACAAGCATGCAGAGGTTTGTTCGAATCGATACCCTTCGTATCGACCGGCATGGACTTGGATTAGTAGCTTCGTATCGATAAGAAGGCAAGGGTTGATGATACATTTCGTATCAATCGTAGCTAGAATTGATACGAAGGAAGGACAGATGCGTATGGATACGAAGGACTTAGGGACAATGTTCGTATCGATCGTATTCGAGTCGATCGATACGAAGGAAATAGCCGGAGCAACACAAATGGATGGATACGAACGAGTCTCAGTTCGAATCCATGATATGGTTGAATCCCTCGAATCCACTAAGTCACAACAGCTAAAAACTAGGATTCGACCCGGTCAACTCGGAGAAAAAGGAGGATCGACTCGAAGATTGCGTGCCACATCACCACGAGCGCGCGTGCCATGATCGATTCGACCTAATCGATTCGAAGGAAGATCGATTCGAACAGAGCACTGCAACCAGAAAAGCGACCTTGAATCGATCATAACTCGAGATCTACAAGTCCAAATGCTATGAAATTTTCACAGTAGCTTGGACACATGTCGAAGAATGTTCACACCAAATTTCAGCTTGATTGGACAATTTCTTGATCGATTCGAACATAGCTTTGAATCGATCCCAAAGTGGGCCCGGATTTCCAGAAAGCGGGCATGTGGGCCCCCTCACGTGCCAGAACTGGTCTCCCTTCAATTTAGGCGAAATATCAGCCTCCTACACCTATAAATAGAGCCCTTGGTCACTCAGAAAAGGGGTCGGACAATTTTGAGAGCTAAAGAGCGCTCGGACTCTACCAGATTTACTCTAGATCACCATTGCTGCCTTAGATTCATATTATAATCATAAAATCCATTGTACTACGCGATAGGAAATTGTAATCTTCAAGCATCAATCAATAAAAGATAAAAACTTTGGAGTGGACGTAGGCCGGAGATAGCCGAACCACTATAAATCTCGTGTTTTTGTTCATTATTTCTGGATTGCTGTTTGTTGCTTGTTTAGATCTGAGATTTGTGTTTGAATATTGCTGATTTGTATTCATACACTGGTGCTTTCACAACATTCGGGGTTTGTGACCATTTTTGGCGCAAACACTTTGGTGCTTTCATTGAGAAGAACTAGCACCCGCTACACCAATTCGAAGTTTAGCCTTGAAAGTTTGAAGGATTCGGATTGACTCTACAATGACTCGACAAACAAGTAGAAGACAAAGAGCTGAGAGAAGCCAACAAGGAGGAAGTCAAGAGGCATCCTCCGGAGCTGGAGAAGGACAAGCTTCGATTTACATTACGAGAGACGAAATGGAAGCTATGGAAAATTCATTGCATGAGAGGTTGCTGAAGAGTCAACAGGATATGATGCAGACTTTCTTCGAGCAGATGAGAGCTGTAGGAACACAGAACCTTGGACCAACTACAGCGACTGCAAATGTGGAACAAGGAACTAGGGTTGCGGAACCCAATGGAGGACAGAATACAGAACCGGAAGGCAATCAACAAGGGCTTGGGGGCAGGCCCACAGGATCCAACGCAGAGGGACCTTTGGAAGGAGTTCAGCAGGCTAGAGCCAACGTTGCGGCTAATGAGCCACATGAAGAATATGTGCTGGAGTTCCCTCGGGAGCATGGGGGGCAACACCTAACAGGCAATGTTGGATTAATGGAAATCATTAGGAAGACTATGCGAGGAGGTTCGATCAATAAAGATTTGGAAGGAGTGAACAGGAGTCCGTTCGCTCGGGAAATCAGGATGGCTCAGAATCCACCTAAGTTCAAGTTACCTAGCGTGGAAGTATATAATGGAAAGGCTGACCCGACTGATCACTTGATGAGATACACTAGACACATGGAAGTGCTGGGGGCATCGGAGGAAGTGATGGCCAGATGTTTCCCTTTATACTTGACAGACCTAGCGGCAATGTGGTTTAGGCAGCTGGAGGAAGGATCTATCAGGAATTGGAGGGAATCGGTGGACAGGTTTTTGGGACAGTTTCGGGTTCATATCAAAAGACCTAAGAACGTGATGACGTTAACATCGGTAAAGCAAAGAACGGATGAATCGCTTAGAGCATTTTTAACTCGGTTTAATGCGGCGGTTTCTTCGGTGGATCGGCCGGATCCATCGATGGTTTTGATGGCGGTGGTGTCGGGAGTCAGAGAGGATTCAGATTTTAAGGTATCTTTAGTACGAGACCCACCACTGGATCTCAGGGAATTCTTTCACGAAGCTGAAAGATTTCTTCGGCAAGAAGATGCATGTATGGACTTAAAGCTAAAAGAGGTGAATGTGACCGGGGGTGGAGGACCATCCGACGGAAGCTCGGACAAAGGAAAAAGGAAGCTGGACGAAAACTCTGAAAAAGCTAGGAAGCGATGGAAGGATCCAAGGTTTTCCACATACACAGAATTAAACGAGACACTAGAGCGGATATACATGGAAACTCGGAATCGCCTTCCTTACCGGAGGCCGGCTAGGAGAGAACCATCCGAGCGGGAGAGGGCATCAGGAAAGAATTGTCTCTTCCACGATTTGGACGGGCATGATACCAATAGCTGCAGGCACCTAAAGGAGATAATTGAGGAGCATGTGAGGAATGGACAGTTGAGGCAGTATGTTGGGGCTCGGAATGCAGCGGTGGAGCAGAAGCAACCACCGTCTACCTCAAACCATGAGGATATGAGGCACAGGAATAATGGTCGATTGGTCATCAATTGATCAGGATAATATGAAATAAGTAACAAACCATTGGCGAGCAACCGAGTCATTTACACATGTATGGGGACGGAGATAGCCCCTAGGCATGCTCTGAGTGATGATAAACCGCAAAGCCATAGTTTGCGAAATCTGTCTTTTGTTTTTGGATTGGACACTTAGTTTTCTGGTTTGGTTTTTGGAGTTTGGATTGAACTCCTGATTTTGCTTGTTTTTCTGGCTTTGGCATTCATTCGGATGATTGTTCTCCGTTTTGGATGATGATTTTGATTTTTGGTATGGATTTCTGGTTTTCCGATTTGATTTGGATTTTGGATTGGATTTTGATTGGAATCCTTTTTGGTTTTTGATAAACGGTCGTCAGGTATGGATTACGCCTGGCAAGGGGTGAGTCTTTTTGCCCGAACGTGGTAAATTGACTCATTCAGGTCGTCGAGTATGGACTATGCTCTACAAGGGTCCGAAGTGACCAGGATTCGGCCTAGGACTTAGGCCCCCTACTATCGATTATTGTTTCAGGTCGTTGAGTATGGACTATGCTCAACAAGGGTCCGGAGTGACCAGGATTCGGCTTAGGACTTAAGCCATGGCATTACTTACGTCCAGGGACACTGGACCACGGTCGTCAGGTGTGGATTGCGCTTGGCAAGAACCCGGAGAGGTTAGCTTAACGTCCAGGGACACTGGACCACGGTCGTCAGATGTGGATTGCGCTTGGCAAGAACCCGGAGAGGTTAGCTTAACGTCCAGGGACACTGGACCACGGTCGTCAGGTGTGGATTGCGCTTGGCAAGAACCCGGAGAGGTTAGCTTAACGTCCAGGGACACTGGACCGCGGTCGTCAGGTGTGGATTGCGCTTGGCAAGACCCAGAGAGGTTATGGATTTGGATATCGACCCTGAGAGGTCCTGGATTCGGTTATTGGCTATTGGATAAGGATGGATTAGGATTTGGTCGTCGGGTTCAAACGGATATGGATTTGTCTAAGGCTTTGGTTATTGGGCTTGGAGTTGGGCATCGACTCCGAGCAGTCAAGGATGATGCACTTGGATGATGTGGCTATGGACTTTGGATATCGGATACGGAACTATTCAAAACACGCCTTCTTATCACAAGGCATGTTTTGGGGGGCAAATGTTATCCCGCTTTTTGGTCAAAGCCGGAATATCAAACAAATCGACAAGAAAGGATGGATATCAGGATTGGAAGTCGATTGGAAACAAGGCTGCGATGGATGTCGTCAAAATTTGACCGGGCTCCGATCAGGACGGAATCGATTGGAGATGATGATGAGGACTAGGAGGGGCTACGTTTCAAATTTCAGGTTAATCGGAGTTCATATGAAGGAGATATGGATGGATTACGATGTACAGGGAATGGTTCGAATCGATGTGCTTCGCATCGATCAAGAGGATGATGGTTCGAATCGATGCATTTCGTATCGACCATAAAGTAAGGACTTCGAATCGATACCGTTCGTATCGATTGGCATAGGTTCGACTCGATGGCAACACACCCAGGTTGTTAAACAAGCATGCAGAGGTTTGTTCGAATCGATACCCTTCGTATCGACCGGCATGGACTTGGATTAGTAGCTTCGTATCGATAAGAAGGCAAGGGTTGATGATACATTTCGTATCGATCGTAGCTAGAATTGATACGAAGGAAGGACAGATGCGTATGGATACGAAGGACTTAGGGACAATGTTCGTATCGATCGTATTCGAGTCGATCGATACGAAGGAAATAGCCGGAGCAACACAAATGGATGGATACGAACGAGTCTCAGTTCGAATCCATGATATGGTTGAATCCCTCGAATCCACTAAGTCACAACAGCTAAAAACTAGGATTCGACCCGGTCAACTCGGAGAAAAAGGAGGATCGACTCGAAGATTGCGCGCCACATCACCACGAGCGTGTGTGCCATGATCGATTCGACCTAATCGATTCGAAGGAAGATCGATTCGAACAGAGCACTGCAACTAGAAAAGCGACCTTGAATCGATCATAACTCGAGATCTACAAGTCCAAATGCTATGAAATTTTCACAGTAGCTTGGACACATGTCGAAGAATGTTCACACCAAATTTCAGCTTGATTGGACAATTTCTTGATCGATTCGAACATAGCTTCGAATCGATCCCAAAGTGGGCCCGGATTTCCAGAAAGCGGGCATGTGGGCCCCCTCACGTGCCAGAACTGGTCTCCCTTCAATTTAGGCGAAATATCAGCCTCCTACACCTATAAATAGAGCCCCTGGTCACTCAGAAAAGGGGTCGGACAATTTTGAGAGCTAAAGAGCGCTCGGACTCTGCCAGATTTACTCCAGATCACCATTGCTGCCTTAGATTCATATTATAATCATAAAATCCGTTGTACTACGCGATAGGAAATTGTAATCTTCAAGCATCAATCAATAAAAGATAAAAACTTTGGAGTGGACGTAGGCCGGAGATAGCCGAACCACTATAAATCTCGTGTTTTTGTTCATTATTTCTGGATTGCTGTTTGTTGCTTGTTTAGATCTGAGATTTGTGTTTGAATATTGCTGATTTGTATTCATACACTGGTGCTTTCACAACATTCGGGGTTTGTGACCATTTTTGGCGCAAACAGGCCTTCTTAATCTCAGCTAACTTGATATAGCCCAGGAGGACAACCTCCATCTCCTTCGCTAAGAAGCGAGCCTCAACAGCTTCAAGACTGAATGGTGGGCCACCTTGCTCACTGGTAGTTTTTGCCTCCTTAATCAACCCCTTAGGAATAGAGACCATGACCTTCTGATAATCGTCCATTCATGACAGGCTCTTTTTGATGAACACTCTATAATAGATCTCATCCAGGAGTCCCTCCACTTGATCCAGCTGGCTATTTAACTCGTCACATTCAGCCTGTAACTTTCTAGCCCTAGAAGATTCAATAGCTTTGCCCGCAGTCAAGACCTTGGCTTCAACTTTAGAAGAACTCTCTCGGCTCTCCACTCCATATCTTTCTTTTTTAAGTCAGTAACACCGGGCTCCACCCTATCAGCCACCATATGGATTTCTTCTAACTCTTAACCAGATTGTCCTTATTTTGTAGTCCTCAAAGAAGCGAGTGGCCATATCACCGTATTCTTTCTTAGAAGTTTTGATATTGATGAAGCACTCTTTTTTTATAAGCCCCAGTTCTCTGGTATGAGTGACCTTAAGCTCCTCGATCTCTTTAGCATGTTGGTTGAACTCGTTGGCCAGAGATCACTCAAATGCCTCTACTACTTTCTTGTTATCCAATTCCTTTTCATGCAGCTCCTTCGTCAAGTGAAAGATTTTGAAGCTCTGCTCGACATTCTTTTTGACAATCTTTCTCCCGCCTTATCTACCTTGGTATGAAATTCAGACAGGGCCTTGACATCACCCAACCCGTCAGCAAGAACTTCTTTCCATTATGAATGCATACTCCGTGTATAACCAGATCGCGATGCATGTCCTGACCTGGAGCACGCCAATTTTATCACCGACCTGGGACTCTACTGCTACAAGGTGATGCCGTTTGGACTTAAAAACGTGGGGGAAACGTACCAACGTCTGGTAAATAAGATGTTCTCCAAACATATTGGCAAAAACATGAAGGTATAAGTTGACGTCATTTGGTAAAGTCAAAGAGGGCTGGAGACTACATCTTACACTTAGACGAAATGTTCCAAATCCTAAGGAAGTACGAGATGAAGCTAAACCCGCTGAAATGTTCTTTCAGAGTGACATCTAGAAAGTTCTTGGGCTTCGTTGTGTATGCAAGGGGGATAGAGGCTAATCTGGAATGGGTTCGGGCACTACGATACATCAAATTTCCCAAACCTCAGAAGGAAATGCAGAGCTTAAATAGGAAGGTAGTAGCTTTGAGCAGGTTCATATGCAAAGCCACAAACAAGTGCGTCCAATTCTTTGAAGCGCTCAAAAAGAAGAAAGACAAGTTTTTGTGGATAGATGAATGTCTGGCTGTGTTCTTAAATCTATTGAAGCACTTGCAGAAGCCACCAGTCTTATCTACACCAGTTGAGAGGGAAGATCATTACATCTACTTAGCAGTGTCACATCATGCTCTGAGCGTAGCTTTGGTCAGGGAAGAAGACTGGGTATAACGTCTAGTGAACTACATAAGCAAGCGCTTCACCGGGACAGAGTCCAGGTATCCTAAGTTGGAAAAGTTGGCATACTGTTTGTTGATTGCATCCAAGAAACTAAGGCATTACTTCCAGTCGCACCCTATCCGGGTACTCACGGACCAGCCACTAAGGCAGGTTCTACATAGGCCGAACACTTCAGGAAGGCTTACCAAGTGGAGCATCGAGTTGAGTCAATATGAGATAACCTATCTCCCATGAACTACAATCAAGGGGCAAGCACTAGTGGACTTTCTTGCTGAGTTTACCAATCGAGACGATGAAATATAACCTTAGTAAGAGAAAGTTCTCAAGTGGCGAGTATATGTTGATGGAGCACCAAATGATCATGACTCCGGTGTGGGGACAGTATTTCTGGCCCTCAAAAGAAGGAAGGTTGAGTTAAGCGATTAGATTGGGATTCAAAGCAACAAACAACGAGGCAGCGTATGAGGCTATGATTGCTAGACTGGAGTTAACAAAGGAACTAGGGATCAGGTTACTGTGTGTTCATAGTGACTCTCAGTTGGTGGTGAATTAGGTGCATGGGGAATTCCTGGCCAAAGGAGAATGCTTGAAATCTTATTTGGAAAAGGTGAAAGACTTACTTACTGGGATGGAGCATGACATGGTTAAGCACATTCTGCGGGAGGAAAACCAAGATGCGGATGAATTAGCAAAGCTGGTAAGTTCAGGAAATGAGTCTCTATTGGGATCGGTACTTATTACGACCCTACATAGACCTAGTTTCAAGAAAGGCAATGTGGTTGCAGCTGTTGGAGACGGAGAGACCTGGATGACCTCATTGGTAAGGCACTTGAGTGAAGGAATACTGCCTAAGGGCCGGAATGAGGCTAGGAAGATCCTACGGAAGGCACCTCGCTTCGTTATCCAGTATGGACTACTCTATCGAACAGGATATTCGAACCCGCTACTGAGATGCGTCATTGGGCAAGAGGCTGAACAAGTACTGGAAGACATACATCAAGGGAGCTGCGGAGACCATACAAGGGGACAGACTTTGGTGAAGAAGGTGTTGCGGTATGGATATTTCTAGCCAACCTTGAATGATGACATAATGGAGTACATGAAGAGGTGTGACAAATGTTAGCGGTTCGCTAAGGTTCCAAGCTATCCCCAACTGTGCTAACTCACATGGTCAGCCCTTTACAATATGGGGAATAGACCTGATCAGGGAGCTTCCAATCACATAAAGAGGAGCTAAGTATGCCATAATGGTAGTTGACTACTTTACTAAGTGGGTGGAATTAGAGCCCCTTACTAATGTGTCGACGACCAAGATTATAAACTTTCTAATAAGAAATGTGATATGCAGGTATGGAATTCCCCTTCAGATTATCTTGAATAATGGATTACAGTTCGTTAGTGGGGAGTCCGCCGACTTCTGCCAACATCACGGGATAATGAAGAGTTTTCTCGTTGTAGCATACCCACAAGCTAACGGACATGTAGTAGCGGTCAACAAGGTTCTGAAAACACTCATAAAGAATTGGCAAGAGAAGGCAAAAGGAGCATGGGTGGACGAGCTTTCTCTAGCATTATGGGCCTATCGTACTTCTTTCAAAACAACAATAGGTCATACTCCCTTCTCGTTGGCTTACGGGTCGGAAGTGATGTTTCCAGTAGAGACATCAGTAGCATCGCACCGGAGGATTTACTATGACCCAAATGAGAACGTGGAATTACTCTAAAGGAAGAAGCACAAAGAGATGGATAGTTGCCCAGTACAACGCTAAGGTCAAACACCGCCGCTCAAGGAAGAAGGCTTGGTACTTAAACGAATACTCCCTAGACCGGTGGCACTGGATCTAGTATGGGAAGGACCATTTGTCATTCACAAGGATTTAGAAAACGAAGCTTTCATCCTTAGTATCGTAGCTGGAGCCGTATTTAGGAAGGCTTGGAACGCACACCATCTTTGTCGTTATTTTACTTAAACTTTCATCATGATCATTGTATTGAAGCTTTGTAATTAAACTCATTATAAAATAAATTCTAATAAAGTGTGCTTTCCTTGAAATTTTGTCTCAACATATAATTATTAGGAAACGTAACTTCATGCTACCAACTGAACATGTTGAATTAACATAGACACTTCGAAGGAGTATCGCATAGGCAAAAGATCCAACTACTCAATTTGAGAGCCAACTCAATCGTCGCGTCATCTCCCCTCCAAACTTCTTTACCGGCAATGGCAATCCGTTCAGCCCGTGGTCAGGACATGACCGCCAAATGGGTGCTTGTCGTTAACAATCGACCCAAACTTCTTTGCCGGTAACGGCGAGCCCGTTCAGACCATGGTCAGGACATGACCACCAAATGGGTGCTCATCGTTGACAATCGACCCAAACTTCTTTGCCGGCATCGGCGAGTCCATTCAGCTCATGGTCAGGACATGACCACCAAATGGGTGCTCATCTTTTATGATTGGCCCAAACTTCTTTGTCGGCAACGGTGAGCCCGTTCAGCCCATGGTAAGGACAGGACCACCAAATGGGTGCTCGTCGTTGACGATCGACCCAAACTTCTTTGCCGACAATGGCTAGCCCGTTCAGCTCATGGTCAGGACATGACCACCAAATGGGTGCTCATCATTGACGATCAGCCCAAACTTCTTTACCGGCAATGGCGAGCCCGTTCAGCCCACGGTCAAGACATGACAGCGAAATAGGTGATCGTCATTGATGATCGACCTAAACTTGTATGCCTGCAACGGCAAGCCCGTTTAGCCCATGGTCAGGACATGACCTCTAAATGGGTGCTCGTCATTGATGATTGAACTAAACTTCTTTGCTAGAAACGATGAGCCTTGTACAGTCCATAGTCAAGACATGACCGCCAAATGGGCGCTCACCATTGACGATCGGCACAAACTACTCACCTGGCAGTGGTGGACGGGAAGGATCTCTACTTAGGTGACCACAACCGACCATCGGCCTATATTTCCCCTTTGGCAATGGTAAGCTAGAGTAACACTACTCAGGCTTTTACTATTGACAAACGACTACAAACCCATGGAAGGCCAAGGAGAACCCGACTTGCCAGCCGTCAGGACATTCAGTCGCCTAGTGGGTTCACCCTTGGCCAGCAGATAAGTTCGATGACAACATATAATTATAGGCAATATGAAGCTATCTAGAGCGCATCAAACATTGCATCATATTCAACAAAAGGCAAAACAGAATTCACAAAAGCTATTAGACTGCAGATACTAATCATATTTTTCGTATATACAAGTGTTTGCAAAGTAAAAGTCATAATGCATTAGAGAACATTGCACACTTAACCTCAACAACACGTCAAAAATGGTCAAGTGGGAGCGGGAATATTTAATACAAAAACGAATCTTGTGTATATAATAAGATGGACACTAATGGAAAAGAACATACAGACAAGGAGCACACATTGCCATCACTTTGACCTGGACTTGGATGATCCGGACTTGGAAACAACCTTCTTCTGGCGATGATTCGAACCCTTGGTCTCATGCGAGTCCATGCGCTCACTCTCCTCCTCCTTTTTGGCTGTGTTGAGCTCGTCCTGCTTCTTCTGCATGAGTTTTAAACCCTTCATAGCCTCAAGCTTCACCCTAGCCATGTTCATAGGGAAGTTCGCTAGAACTAGCTTCTTCAGAGCCACCTTCCTATCAAACTCCTCAACGGGATCGGAAGAGCCCATAACCTCAATGTCTACGTTCTTCTGGAGAGCAGCTATCATCTATTCATGGGTCTTGTCAACTGGGGGATCGGTAGGGCCTAGGGGTATGGTGACTGAGGTGGGAACATCAGAAGTAACCACAGCATTGAAAGTACGCAGCATGTGCACATCACCTACAGCGAAGCAAGGAAGACTATCAAACATGGACTCACTCAAACAAGCTCGAACATTTTGAGATGTAGCTCTTGGACTGTAAAGAAAAATCCTACCTCCCTTAGGGGATCTGGAGGCATCATTTGGGATCTGAGTATGAGTCAAAGAGGGAGGAACATCTGAGAGCTAGCTTCTAGCAGGCAGATCTGAAGAAACGTGGAAAACAGTTAGTGGGACATCGTGAATGGGGGCATAAATCACCAGTTTAGAAGCTTGACCTAGCCATTTCGGAAGTTGAACCATCATTCTTCTTCTTCTTCACCTCTTCCATTTGGGCCTTTTCAGTCTCAGCTAACTTGATATAGCCCAGGAGGACAACCTCCATCTCCTTCGTTGAGAAGCGAGCTTCAACGGCTTCAAGACTCAATGGTGGGCCACCTTGCGCACTGGCAGTTTTTGCCTACTTAATCAACCGCTTGCGAATGGAGACCATGACCTCCTGATAATTGTCCATCCATGCCAGGCTCTTTTCGATGAACACTCTATAATAGATCTCATCCAGGAGTCCTTCCACTTGATCCAACTGGCTATTTAGCTCGCCACATTTGACATGTAACTTTCTTGCCCTGGAAGATTCAGTAGCTTTGCCCGTAGTCAAGACCTTGGCTTCAACTGTAGAGGAACTCTCTCGGCTCTCTATTCCACAACTTTCTTTTTTAAGTTAGTAACACCGGGCTCCACCCTATCAGCCACCACGTGGATTTCTTCTAACTCTTAGCCAGTTTGTCCTTATTTTGTAGTCCTCAAAGAAGCGAGTGGCCATATCACCGTATTCTTTCTTAGAATTTTTTATATTGATGGAGCTTTATCAGCCCCAGTTCTCTAGTATGAGCAGCCTTAAGCTCCTCGATCTCTTTAGCATGCTTGTTGAACTCGTTGGCCAGAGGTCACTCAAATGCCTTTACTACTTTCTTGTCATCCAATTCCTTTTCATACAGCTCCTTCCTCAAGTCAAAGATTTTCAAGTTCTGCTCGATATTCTTTTTTGACAATCTCTTCTCCCGCCTTATCAACCTTGGCATGAAATTCAAACAGGACCTTGACATCACCCAACCTGTCAGCAAGAAGATCGATTGACCCGGCAAAGAAAAGAGGTGGTGCCTCGGTAGGTAAGTGGGCTAGTGCATCCCTAGGTTGGTAGGGCTGTTGGAACTCATCAAAGAGTAGGTTTGAGGGATCGGTGACGACAGTTACTCCTGCTAACTTCTTCCCCTTATCCTTTCTCTAAGGAGCATGGGCTATTGCTCCTCTATTATCGGTCTTCTCTTGTTGCTTGGAGGCTTTCGAATCAGATAAAGGGAATGGAGAGAGCCGATGAGACTTGGATTGCTAGATCGGGGTATGGGACCTAGATTTGCTACCAGGAGAGAGGTGCCTCTTCCATGAACCATTTTTGGGATCTTGGTCGCTTTATCTCTATCCGAGCGATAGTGGAGAACCTCCCCAGTCAGCAGGTTTGTAGCTGGATGCCTAACATTTTTGCTTGGGTTGAACAAAGACAGCTTGCTTTACCTCCTTTAGGGGCACCATCCGCCCCGGCTACTTTATCTAGGACGCTAACTTCTCTCTTTTTGAACTCATGTCACCTGCAATAGCAAAAGTACACTTGAGTAAGGATAGCGCCAGCACTTAAATGTAGAATGACTGTGATATGAATGTGTAATGGTGTGGGTGTAAATGCAAGAGCGTGTAATTACGGTATGGATCTTTAGGGTCCCTGTGAGCCTCCAACCACCACTGGATCTTTACGATGGATGTAGAGTCCCCATAGCTAATCCCAAGATCAGGATCCAAAAGGTAATCAGAACTACTGATATCTCCAGGGACAAAAACCACTCCTCCCTCCTCTTTGGGACCAAAAATAAGATATACGGCTTTATCTGCCTCTAGGTTAGGTAGGGGTAGCGAACCAATGCACCCGAAAAAGCGGGCTTCATCATGATTTGAAGCGGTGCGATCACTGTCATGAGAATGGGAGCCTGCCTCTTCCCCCATCCTTGTTTGAATACTATTATTTTCCCACTCTCTTAAGGTCTTCAGTCGACCGCTTTTACTAGGAACTATCTTAAAGGTATCTAACTTCGGCTCATTTGAGCCTGTAACCATAGTATGTACAACTCCAGATGGATCGACAATCGAGGCGGCACCAGAAATGGAAGGTTGGGGAGATGATGCCTTGATTATTTCACCTATGGTTGAGTCCTTCTTCTTCTTAGCTTTGGCGGGCTTTTCTGGATAGAAGGTTGCCTGCCCTTTTCAATCGAACAACCGACCGCCAATAATCCGAGCTGTCTTAGAGTATCATCGGTAATGAGGCGGGGAACCTACCGAAACTCCCTGGGGATGTTTTGAAGCCTTCGCAGCATGTCATTCAAGTCTTTTCTAGAAGGTGCTCCTGCAACACCTGGAAAAGAAGCACCAAGGAAGGAACATTAGTTTTCTACACAAAATATGAGATAGGGGAAAAGCAATGAACTTGCATCCTGAATGCCACTAGTGAAAGCATGGAGAATTCTCTCGAAAAAAGAAGCGGTCCTTCTTATACATGCTGTATTTGGAGTACAAATCCTCGACTGGCTTAAACTTGCTCCATACCTCAGAAAAATGAAGGAGGAACTCTCCTACTTGCTCTTAACAACATATAGGAATCTAATTTGGCAGTGAATCGGGGGATCTTGGAACTCCTTTATGAAGATGGAATGAAAAATGGTAAGCACGGCGTGACAATTCGGATGCAGTTAGAACGGAGTAATGTTTAAGTATACAAGAAGACCTGCAATCCATTGTGGGAGAGAAGGGGGAGCCCCTACAACGCAGCGATAGCGGAAGTAGGCCATGTATCCCTTAGGAGGTGCGTGTGCATGCTGTTCTGGAGTAGGCAGAAGAACATCCTCCCTAGGAATGCCATGAGTGGCCATAATAAGATCAAGTTGCTTAGCCATCAAAGTTGAAGCCTTAGAGTCTACAGGATTTATCTGCAGCTCTGATGATCCATATCCATAAACGAGAGAGTGAACGGAGTTGGGTTGATTGGACCGACACCCCGGTTGAGCGGGGGTGGAAGTGGAAGGAGCCTGATCCCCGGAGGCAGTGGAAGAACGAGTAAGGTGACGTCTCGATATGCTTATCTAACATAATTAATTATCTCACACATTATCACAAAAGTTGGAAGCGTTCGCGTGTACGCATGTGTGTATGCATGCCTACTATGCAAAAAAAATAGAACACATTTATTCGGGAGGCCATCGAACAATCACCAAACCCTAGATCGAGCAAAACCGATAAACCCAAGCTAGATTCTCAACCAAATCTATTAGCCAAACCAATTGATACTTAAAACATAAAGGTAGATGCTCAAACATGGAGGAGACACTTATCGAATCGTGGATCGACCTAGGATTGAAATCTGGAGTTTGGGTTGGATGTTGGAGTAAGGGAGCATAGCAATGGCGGCTCGAGGAGACGAAGGGTCGTGGTTTTCATGGAAGGATGGAAAGTGTATGAACATGTTCAACGAATAGGGTGTGTCGATGCCGAACCAACATTGACTACCGGTCCAGGTTGGAGAGAGAGATGCACATCTGCTAAGAAGTCCGAGGAGTGATTCAACAAAGCCCACCTCGTAATCTACGAGCTAGGCTTTGGAGGGAAAGTGTTATAGGCATTTTTGCCCACAAGATTGTAAATCGATGGAAGCCAATAAGAGATAAGGAAGTGAGACAGTATTCCACCACCACCTATTGTTTTCAGTACCCCAAGGTACTAGCCAGGATTTCTTGATCGATACCCCATGGTACCGGCCATGATTTCTTGATCGGTACCCAAGGGTACCGATCAGAATATCTTGGTCGGTACCTCAAGGTACCGATCAAGATATCTCATCCGGTACCTCATGAATACCGAAGTAGGGAAGTTTTGCTTGAGCAAGGAAGGTGTCTGACCAAGGGGATAAGCACGAACCGGACCACGTACACAAATGACCTACCGAGCCATGAGCCCACTGAACCAAAAGAAGCCGAGCCGAGCAGGAGTGTATGAACTTAGCCAACAACTCATCCAAGCCAAACCAACGCCCTCCGTACTAAGTTCTTGGTTGGGCCTAACATTGCAAATATGGAAGGAAATATGCATATATCAAGAAATAAATAACCACATTCGGTATATTCGGGATTATTCCTTTTGAGCAAGATATACATGGAAATATCATAATTTGCTGGATTAAACACACCTCATATTCACCCTTATAAATATCCAAGCATTTGGCATTATCAAGATAACCTTTTGGGGATCTATAGGACTCCATGCTACATAATCATTTGCGCGGAGCATCTGGATCGTCATTTCCTATTATAAATCATTGTATTCTTTATCAACTACTTGTAATATCAAAAGCAAGAAAAAGGGATAAAAAACATTTAACGTAAGCCTATTACGGCAGAATCACTATAAACTCTGCTGTTCTTTGCTTTTTCCTACTTTTCATTCTTTATTTGGTCAACTGTAAAAATCGATTGGGGGTCTTTGTCCATTTTTTGTGCAAACAATATATATATATATATAAACATGCATGTGTTGCTTTAATTTAAATTCACAAAATGGATCTCATTATGTCAACATTGGGACTTTGAGAGTTGGGGCAGTAGTTGCAGCAATTATGGAGCATCTAAGAAGAAGCGACGAGCGTTGTTGAAGGAAGGTCGTCTCCTTTAGATCTCTTTATAGGAGAAGATTCAGAAGGGACAGTTGATCGATCATGCTCTCTCCTACATTTTTGAGACTTGGCCATAAGAAAAACATCGCTCGTCGCGGTGGTAATAAACGATGTATTTTCTTAGGAAGTGGGAAGTGGTGGTGGTTTACTAAAAACTTTCGATGAAATGGTAAGGTCCATCATATGTTTTCCTCTTAATAAAGGAGAAGGGTCAAACAAGCTATTATCTATTATGCGAAATAAGTAAGACATAAAAAAACAACAATCTTACTTGAAACAAGGAAAAGAGAAATATGACAGATACCTAGCGAGTATCTGAGACTTTTGGAAGGCATGCATTGAACTGGGCTATGGATTGAAAAGGTATTAAGCTTTGTAGTAACGAGTGATTTGGAACCATGTTTAGCACTTTTTATCATGGGAGGCTTCCCCAATAACTCGGTGGAATGACTGAATCAAAGCATGCTTCTTCAGCTTGTCATCAATAAGAAGTCTCAGCCAACATTTAGAATACTTAGTAGCTTTCGGAGTTTATTGATCTTTGCCAACACCTTTGGGTCAATTTCTTTAGAAGTAAGATCTACGAGTTTAATCAGGTAATAAATTGACAAAGTAGCAAATTTGAGATCAACGGCATACTAGGATTAGAAAAGTTTCCGAAAATTTCAAAAGAAAAGCATCTTACCAAAAAGAATTGGTGACCCCAATCTCTAGTTTTGTTGATGGGATCCAGATTAGTTCGCTGTTAGATGAACAAAGATGGAGGATAGAGTCGTTCGGTTGATATTTAACCTTCTATATAGTATCAATGGAAAGTAGAGTTGATGTTTTTAAGTATCCATTTCAGGCTCCTTAAATAGAATTTGAAGAGAATGATATAATTGTAAGAATTAGGAGTAAGTTGAATGACAGCAATTCTCAAGCAGGTCAGAATCCCGATGACAATTCCGTTGAAGGGAAGATAACATGAGTGTCAAATATGATCATGAGTAAAAGCAATAAATCACTCGAGAGGTATGTTAATCCCGTTAGATGGATTGGGAACTCTGGTTTCAACTCATATGATTCCAAAATGCTGAAGGATGGAGTCTATCTCCTATTGTTTTGTAAAAAAGGATAGACAATTGATATAAAACTTTTCTTCAAGGTGAGAAGATTTCTTACCGATTCTAGGAGTACTTGGTGGTTTCTTTGAAGCTCCTTTCTTATCACACGACATGATTCCTAACAAATAAAACATAAGTATGTTAATTAACATAATAGTAAAAGGAAAGATAAGTCATAAGTATAAGTTATAAAATTATCAAAATCAGAATCGTTATAATTATAAACCTAAAATGTAAGTGAATAACTATAGAACAATAAGAGTCCATGAAGGTAAATAGAGGTAATGGTTTTTAAAAAACCACTGAGCATTAAGAATATCAATAGCTTAGAAGGCTATCAGATGTTAAGAATCTTGAAAGCTATTAAACACCAATAGCTATCGAATGTCAACATCCTAGAAAGCTATCAAAGGAGAGAAGTGTAAAGCTATCACATGTTGAAGAAGTGAAGCTATCATATTTTAAAGTCATAAAGCTATTGCTTGTTGAGAAAGCGGAAGTTATCGCATGTTGAAGAAGTGAAGCTTCGCATTTTAAAGTCATAAAGTTATTGCATGTTGAGAAAGAGGAAGCTATCGCATGTTGAAGAAGTGAAACTATCATGTGTTAAAGACATAAAGCTATCGCATATTGAGATAGTTGAAGCTATCATGCACCTAAAAAGTAGACAACTGTCGCACATTTAAAGAAAAATATAATGTGGGTCATGGTTTGATAGACCCGATATCCACTAAGAAATAATTGACAAAAATTACGATGACTTAAGGTAAAAGCTAATTTTGTTTGCATAAACTTATGAAACTCAACCAATTTTCAAATCTCAAGCAACTCTTAAAAATTTTGAAACAATAAAGAGACATGAAATTATATAAAAAATTAGATGATACTAACTGCGAGAAAGATTAATTAATTTTAAAGGTCAAATCTGAGAATTCGAAGAATTTTTAGGGATGAATTTAAGTTTTCTCATTCAATTTCAAATGAATTGATAAAGGTGAAATATGGAGGAAGATGTGTATTTATAGGGAAAAGAAGCAAATTATCCACTGTCGATTTAGTGCGTAGAGACTTTTACGGCCAAGATGATTAGATATAAGTAATACCAAGAGTTTGATTCAAAAAGAATGAAAAATCATTTCACATTTATACTAAAGTATAAAAATACTTTTTCTTGGGGTGGGGGGTAGAATAAATGCTACATCCAAATTTTCAAGTGTAAACAGTAGCAAAGCCATCGAAGATTGAAACATGCAAAGCCCATCGAAGATTAGGATGAGAAAAGACTACAAAAGGTTGGGATGAACAAAGGCTACAGAAGTTTGGGATGTGTAAAGCTATCACATGTTGAAGAAGCGAGCCATCACATGTTAAAGTCATAAAGCTATTACATGTTCAGAAAGCGGAAGCTATCCCATGTTGAAGAAGTAAAACTATCGCATATTAAAGACGTCAAAGCTATCATATGTTGAAGATGTCAAAGCTATCACATAACGAAGATGTTAAAGCTATCGCATAGTGAAGATGTTGAAGCTATCACATGTTGAAGATGCCAAAACTATCGCATGTTGAATATGCCAAACCTATCGCATGTTGAAGATGCCAATGCTATCACATGTTGAAGATGCCAATGCTATTGCATATTGAAGATGACAAAACTATCGCAATTTGAAGGTGTCAAAGCTATCACATATTGATGATACCAAACCTAATCCTATCAGTAACATTAAATATGATTTAATGTCGACAAAATTATTTATGATAACACTATAAAGATATATCGCATGATGAATTAATCTTTTGTTGACATTTGGCCATTTTACCCCGTTGCCCAATGCACCTGATCCATCATCAACTACAAAGGCAACTCAATGAACAGTACAGTCACAGGCTGGTTAAAAAAATATAGCAGTATCATGCTCAATGTTTCAAAATCAAATTTTCCCATCTACACCAAATTGTCTTGCCAAACCTAAAATTATCCCACCTAAATATAATTATTTCATTTAAATCCAAGTCATCAATCCACAACATGACACGTGGTGATATCTAACGACAATAATCATGTTAACCCATCTTTTGGCAAGACCGTGAAACCAAGAAATTGAATAGGAATCAAAGACAGTTCATCCCGAAGATCAGTTGTACACAGGTTCACTATGGATATCGACGAATTTTGCTCAAGTCCGGATCGAGCTACAATTGACAAGACACGACAATCAAAGCTGTGGAAGCCAACATTTCAAATTTCAAGTCAATCGGAGTTCATATGCTCGAGATATGATCGATGCAAGCTAAGGAAATCAACACATTCACGTCCATCTGTTCATATCCATCCAGGACTACACACTTCGTATCCATCCAAAGGCGGCCCCTTCGTATCGATATTGTTCGTATCTATCAGACATACCCAGTTTCGTATCGATCAGTTACAACTTGCTTGTATCGGTCGACCAACATCCAATTCGTATCCATCCATGATTGTTTACGTCGTATCCATCGACTGTGACGAAGCAACGCAGTTGATTGATACCAACAAGAACAAAACAAAACATGATCGATACGAACAAGACAAAACCACTAACATCGATACGAACAAGACCGAAATCGATCGACACCAACAAGGCTTAGATTATGGATACGACTAAGGAAGCAGTCAGCACGGCACGAAAAGTGGATCGATACGAGGAGTTAGCGCCACGTCAACTTGCAAGCATGTGCCCAAAAAGCGATGCAAATAGATCAATACGAACAATATCAATGCGAATTTAGCAGCCTTCGAAAAGCACAAGTTTGCATCGATCGTAGCTCATAACCTACAAGTCCAAATGCTACAAAATTTTCACAGAAGCTTACGTACATCCTCAGCAACACTCACAATCGATCCCAGCTCAATTGGATAAAGTTTTGATCGATACGAATCTCGTTTGTATCGATCCTAGATCGCGCGCGAATCACGTGGGATCGATCGCGTGGGCCCTCCCACGTGCTAGAAGAAGTCTCCTGAGATCTGAGCGAGATATTTGCAACCTACACCTTTAAATAGCAACCCAGGACCTACAGAAAAGGGACTTTTGGTTCTTCTACATCCAAACTCTGTTGAAATCGCCATTGTATTCGAATTCTACTGTTGTAACCTGATTCTAACCAGCGAGCAAAATTCAATAAAGTCAAATTCTTCAAAGTGGATGTAGGCTAGAACGCCGAACCACTATAAATCTGTGTGTTTTCATTGCTTTCCTTTTAATTTTCTGAGTGTTCTTTACATTTATATTCTCTACACATTTGTTACCTATGATCTGTGACTATGATTTGGTGCTTTCTTCGGCAATCGGGTGCTTGTGACCAATTTTGGCGCAAACATTTTGGTGCTTTCACTGAGAAGGCTAGCACTCAGGGATTCTAAAGCTTGGAGTTCGGATTTGGGAAGCTAGAGGATCAAATCTAAAGGGAACCATGACAAAGCAATCAACAAGGAGACATAGAGCTGAAAGGAGTCAGCACGATGGGAGTCAGGAGGCTTCCTCAGGAGCAAATCAGGCTTTAGTTTTCATCATTAGAGACGAGATGGAGATGATGATGGGAGCTATGCATGAAGAGTTTCTAAAAAGACAAGAAGAGATGATGCAGAATCTACTTCGACAAGCTGGCCAAGTTGGAGTGCAGAATCAAGGGAATGCAACTGCAGGAGATGCTGGAGATAGGGACTAGGAGCTCGGAGCAACCACAATCCAGAATAGAGCAGGACCATCCAACGCAGCCCCAGAACTAGGGGCACTTACCCAGAGCATGTTGATTCAATCCCGGCCAGAATACCAAGTGGAACTGTGCAGCACTGCATTGATAGAGAAATGAATGCTCGTCCAGGGGGATAGATTCCAAGAATCCCTCGTGAACACGGGGGGCAGATTGGAGGCAACGGACAAGGGCTACAACTTGGCGACAGTGACAGATTGGCAGATATGATTAGACAAGCCATGAGAGGTGGATTAGTGAATAGAGACTTGGAGGATGTGAATAGGAGTCCCTTTGCTCCTACGATCAGGCAAGCTAGGAACTCGCTAGATTTCAAACTACCAACACTGGAGATGTATGATGGGAGAACGGATCCCACTGTTCACTTGACGAGGTACATGAGGCATATGGAAGTACTGGGGGCATCGGAGGAAGTCATGGCGAGATGCTTCCCTTTGTATTTGACAGATATTGCAGCATTATGGTTCAGACGGCTGGAGAGTAACTCTATTAGCACGTGGACGGAATTGATGGAAAGGTTTATGAGGCAGTTTCGAGTTCACATAGCCCAACCCAAGAACGTGATGACTTTGACGTCAATGAAACAATGGAAAGGGGAGTTGCTTAGAGATTTTCTGACCAGATTCAACGCGGTAGTAGCTTCAGTGGATCGACCTGATCCGTCAATGGTTCTAATGGCAGCAGTCTCAGGAATTGCAGATAATTCAGACTTCAAGATATCATTGGAGCGGGACCTACCGAGGAATCTCGGGGAGTTCTATCATGAGGCCGAAAGGTTTCTGAGACAAGAAGATTCGCAGGCTGAAGCTTATGCGGTAAGGGGTGGAGGTCCATCTTGGGAAGACCCAGACAAAGATAATAAAGGAAAAGGGAAAATGAATGGAAACGGTAGCACTTCGAAAAGGCCACGGAGGGAATCAAAATTTTCTTCTTATATGGATCTAACTGAAACTCTGGAAAGGATTTACTTAGATACTCGAGGGCGCCTCCAGTATCGAAGGCCGGCAAAAAGGGAACCTTCTGATTATGAGAGGGAATCAGGAAAGCATTGCCTATTCCATGAGCTGGATGAGCACAACACAAACGACTGCAGGCATTTGAAGAATATCGTTGAGGAGCATGTAAGGAATGGCCATCTGCAACAATATGTAAGGAATCGAGCTGTGACAGTGGAGCAGGAGCGGCTGCCGCACACCTCGAACGAAGATGGCACTAGATCTAGGCAACGTCGGCTTATTATCAACTGAATAGTTTCATGGCTTTGAATAAGTAATAGCGCTCGAAGTAATACAGCTAAGTCACTTACACATGTACGGGATCGAGGACAGTCCCTAGGCATGCTCTGAGATGATGATAAACCATGTTACTCGAGCCTATGAAATCCTGTTTTCCTTTTCGTTTTCATGAAAACTTTGGTTTCTTCCTTGGATGTACAGACATTTATGTGGTTTCCCCTGGTTGTAAAAACTTTTATTTTGAATGATTGGATTTGGATCGATGTAATGAATAATGCAGATCTCGCAATTATGATCTTGACTGGAGAGATGGGGAAGTAATCGCAAATGACGAGTCCCTTCGCCGGAGAGCGATGGAATGGACTCAAAGCACAATATAAAAGTCCTCGGCCGGAGAACCAAGGCCGGTGAATATAAAAGTCCTTGGCCGGAGAGCCGAGGACGGTGAATGTAAAAATCCTCGGCCGGAGAGCCGAGGCCGGTGAATGTAAAAGTCCTCGGTCGGAGAGCCGAGGCCGGTGAATCTAAAAGTCCTTGGCTGGAGAGGCAAGGCCGGTGAATATAAAAAACTCTTGACCGGAGAATCGGGATCAGTGCAGGATAACGTGACCCGGCGAGGTCTATGGATTCGAAGTTAACCCGGAGAGGTCATGGATTCGGATTTCGGCTTGGGATAAATGGAGCCAGAGCGATCCTGGATTTGGCAAAAGGGCCCGGTGCGGTCCCGGATTTGGATATCAGCCCAGAAAGGACTTCGGATTGGACATTGACTCGGAGCAGTCACGGATTTGAATATAGCTATGGCACTTGGATAGGATGGCTTGGTAATAGATCGGATTATGGATCGGATGGTATGGCTATGAATGGAATATGGACTTTGGATGTTTGATTCGGAGCTATTCAAAACACGCCTTCTTGCCACAAGGCATGTTTTGGGGGGCAAGTGTTATCCCGCCTTTTGGCAAGACCGTGACACCAAGAAATTGACTAGGAATCAAAGACAGTTCGTCCCGAAGATCGGTTGTACACAGGTTCACTATGGATATCGACGAATTTTGCTCAAGTCCGGATCGAGCTACAATTGATAAGACATGACAATCAAAGCTGTGGAAGCCAACGTTTCAAATTTCAAGTCAATCGGAGTTCATATGCTCGAGATATGATCGATGCAAGCTAAGGAAATCAACACATTCGCGTCCATCTGTTCGTATCCATCCAGGACTACACTCTTCGTATCCATCCAAAGGCGGCCCCTTCGTATCGATATTGTTCGTATCCATCAGACATACCCGGTTTCGTATCGATCAGTTATAGCTTGCTCGTATCGGTCGACCAACATCCAATTCGTATCCATTCGTGATTGTTAACATCATATCCATCGACTGTGACGAAGCAACGCAGTTGATTGATACCAACAAGAACAAAACAAAACACGATCGATACGAACAAGACAAAACCACTAACATCGATACGAACAAGACCGAAATCGATCGACACGAACAAGGCTTAGATTATGGATACGACTAAGGAAGCAGTCAGCACGGCACAAAACGTGGATCGATACGAGGAGTTAGCGCCACGTCAACTTGCAAGCACGTGCCCAAAAAGCGATGTGAATAGATCGATACGAACAATATCGATGCGAATTTAGCAGCCTTCGAAAAGCACAAGTTTGCATCGATCGTAGCTCATAACCTACAAGTCCAAATGCTATAAAATTTTCATAGAAGCTTACGTACATCCTTAGCAACACTCACAATTGATCCCGGCTCGATTGGATGAAGTTTTGATCGATACGAATCTCGTTCGTATCGATCCCAGATCGCGCGCGAATCATGTGGGATCGATCGCGTTGGCCGCCCACGTGCCAGAAGAAGTCTCCCGAGATCTGAGCGAGATATTTGCGACCTACACCTATAAATAGCAACCCAGGACCTATAGAAAAGAGACTTTTGGTTCTTCTACATCCAGACTCTGTTGAAATCGCCATTGTATTCGAATTCTACTATTGTAACCTGATTGTAACCAGCGAGCAAAATCAATAAAGTCAAATTCTTCAAAGTGGATGTGGGCTAGAACGCCAAACCACTATAAATCTGTGTGTTTTCATTGCTTTTCTTTTAATTTTATGAGTGTTCTTCACATTTATATTCTCTACACATTTGTTACCTGTGATCTGTGACTGTGATCTGGTGCTTTCTTCTACAATCGGGTGTTTGGGACCAATTTTGGCGCAAACAAATCAAATACTAGGTATGATGTCTGTAATCTTGTGATGTTATTTGATGTATAAAAGGAAATGACTGTAGCAGAAGAAATTGATCCAACTTTTGGTAGACAAAGAGAATTTATTGTCGTAAAAGCTATAAATAAAATCTCCATTGTTTTTTATGCTTATATTAAGGAAGAATATAAAAGATTGATTGATTTGACTTGTGGGCATAGGTTTTCTTAACTTCCAAACCACGTAAATTTCTTGTGTTCTTTACATTTCAGCTACTTTATACTTATTATGTGTTTGATCTATTAAATTTAGTTATGATCCTATTAAGCATATTAAAAATCAGTTAACTTGCAACCTTATATATAATTGTGTAAGCATACTGCAACATAATTACAAAATTTAACGACATTTTAAGAAATGTTAACATGCTAATTTCTAGTCGTTTAAGCGTACAATAGCATGACTACTTCTTATTGATGTCGGGAGAACAAAATTATCATTAACAAAAATGATATCTGATTTTAGTTGTCACTTAAAAGTAAACTTATATGTATTTTGAGATAAAATGAAAGACTATAACATAAAAAAGAGAAACTATAAAATAACAACAAAACATGTAAATGCATCATGCAAAGTAGTAACACTAATTCCGAGATCATTTTTATAATAGAAGCGCAATGAAAAAGTAGAATAAAAGATTTAATTGCATTTTATGAGGATGTTTATGCAAACTCAAACATCAAGTTAACCCGGATAACATATTGAAAGATTCAAGAAGGAAAGAATAGCGTAAGCGGTCTCTTAAAATCAATAATTGAAGATCGACTTAAATCCATGATAAAACTGATAAATATTTGAAATGATAATACATGAAAAAAATGATGGGTTGAACATAGATTTAAAATCAACATATCTTATTGCAGCATATAAACAAAGTGGGTTGAATCATGTTAATAAAGACTATCCTAAATCCCTCACACTTCCTAGTATAAAAGCAACGCATTGAATTTTGAACAAATCCAATAAGTTCAAAATTAAGAGGTTAGGAGTTAAAAATCAAGAAGAAAAACGTGGAAGTTAAGGTAGCGTTTAGTTTGAAAATAAGTTTTGTGTTTTGCATTTTCAACAGTCTACATTAAAATGCATGGAATAGGCGGAGGGGACGGAAAATGGTTGATTCAAAAAAAAATCAACATATAAGATTGAAAATGATTTTTTTTGTTATTTTTCACCTTTTATGAAATATCAACAGCTATCTTCCTTCTTACCAATTCCCCATTTGTTGGAATGAGTATGTATTTTCTAGTCGAACACTACTTAAGACCATTACCAACAATGGACCTGTTCGGTTCACATCTCTCTCCTTTTGTACCGAACGAACTAGATCCACACAAAGATAAGCGTAAAACTAGCCACC
The DNA here is from genome assembly GCA_030737815.1 of Allium fistulosum. Taxonomy (NCBI): domain Eukaryota; kingdom Viridiplantae; phylum Streptophyta; class Magnoliopsida; order Asparagales; family Amaryllidaceae; genus Allium; species Allium fistulosum. The sequence goes on from CM060908.1 coordinate 425,638,302, forward strand.
GGACCAGTTTTGATATTAATAGAAGGAATTAAATGGCAATGCTTTCGTCGTTTTAATCCACCCCTATTTCCTTCTTCCTCCACCTCATTTCATTTTTCAATCGAAACAAAAAACCGTACCCCCCATTTTTCACCAAAATTTCACCCTAAACCCATAAATTGAAGCGAAAAGACACGAATTAAACCTTATTTTTTTGATCTACATGTGTTAAATTGTCTAGATTACTCAAAAAATTTGTGAAAAGGTTATGCATAAGTAAAGTAGTTGCGATGGCAGCGGTGGCCGTTGTGAAGAGAATGCGATTGTTCCGTTTGTATACAAGCATGAGTAAAAGTTACTTGACGCCATCAAAAATGCTGACGAGGGAGATGAAGGGGGAGGCGTAGCGGAGGCGGTCGCAAAGGTCGAACGGGTTGTGGAGGCCACCGAGGTGGTCGAGCAAGCGGGAGTCGTAGGGGAGTAGGGTAGATTTCTGCTAGAGTTGTCGAGCCGAGTGGTTTTAAGGATTCAAACTTAAAAACGGAGAAGTTTCTTACATATTTTCGGATATTTCCAGAATGAGAAGTGCATTCCAATATGCAAACCGGCTTGGCCGTAAGTATCCTTTTTTAATTATCATTTTATTATGCATATTTAAGATTTTGTTTAACTAAAACAGCCATGGAATATTCGTTCTCGATTTTGTTAGCTAATACTCTAAAATATTTTCATGGGTATTTGGCGAATATTCCTAGAGTTGTAGCATTTCTACATGAGCTTGGATTTCATCATTTCTTAGGTAATTTAATCCGTCATTTAATTTAAAAATATTTCTTCAATTTATTGTAGTTTATTTTAACTTGTTATGTAATTAATATTTTTGGCATCAATATTGTTATTAAATGCAATGTTCAATTGTGTGCTGTTATTGCCCTTCGGTGGTATAAACCAACTGAAACATTTCATTTTCCCCACGGTGAGTTAGGGCTTACATCGTTAGACTTTTCTATGCTCACTGGTATTGGCATAGGAGTGGTTGGTTTTCCATTTCTTTCATATGATGATAGGTGGCGTGATCTCATGCTTGTTCATGACCTTTTTCCATATTTAGACACTTCATCGACATCTTATTAGACCACTGCTCCTATCAAAGTCAATGCGGTTGCAGATGTCATAGACAACATGTTGATGGTATATTCAACGGAGCATTATTTGGAACTTGCTTGGCCATTTGTAATATATTTTATAGGAAACTTGTTTTTTAGTACCAGCGGTAGTATGCAGGTTGCCTATATTGAGATAGTGGTAGGTTTGGACTTTGACTGAACTGTCATGTATGATTGGGTACTCCCATACTTGCCTACCTATAAAGATGTTTGGATGCACAGTGCGCTATTTCTAATTCACAAGTTTCATTGTTTGGTTTTTTGCAGCTATTATAGTATTTGTATTTTGGGTATTCTGGGAACTTTCATTTCGTGACGGTGACTTCCGATGCTTCTAATTTCTTTCCTCATTTATTATTTTGGTATGTGAATAATAAGAGGACTAGGGACAATGAATCCCGTCATGTATATTCTGTTGCACATAACTAGATTGACTTAAGGATGCATAGATGGCAGTTGATATGACAACCATTTGATAATAGTGACTCAATTGAGCTTGAATTTGTGTAGTTAACTAGGATGCTCAACATGTAGAGATTTCCTCTAATGTCGTATCATGTAGTGTTTGATTCTTACTAGAATCTCGATGAGAGATGTTGGAGACATTTGCATGACCATGATGCCATTCTTGATGATCCACACCCTCATACATATCGCTATATGATTTAAGATTCTGATTAGCATGCTGCTGCGAGAAAGGCTGGTTGGTGGCAAGCAGGCTGATTTGTTATTACCGGTCCATCATACATGGATTTTTGGCGTAGATTTTACACTACATCTGGTGATATTATTACTTATGTAGTGTCGATGGATTTGGTAGGGCTAGCTGCTATACTTCATAGGATAGCACCTCCGATTGTCGAGGATCTTACCCAGACTAGTCAGGGGTACTGCTACCAGATCACGTGTCAGTTGCTAGCCATTTTGGTTGGACTATGGTAGTGCCTACATTTTCTAGAGTTGACTGTTACATTGATGTGTTTAACCATCATGCACACAACCAGTATCCGATGTTAATACCATAGATATTGATTCTGATGACAACAACTATATAAATATAGGCACTAATATTTTCCCAAGTTGTATAGAATATTTTACAGGTTGTTACACAGTTTTATAGAGGTACAAGATAATCGAGTTTGAAGACTGATCAGTAAAGAGACTAGAAATCAAGATTTAGAGATGATCAAGACAATTGAAGACTCATGAGTATAAAGATAAAGACACAGAGAGTTCAAGATTATAGATAATAGTTAATAGACATTAGATAAATTTGTTAAAGTCCTTAAATAACAATTTTATTTTCTCTGCGAAATATCAGAATTTTGTAGCACTCTAAAAGTGTTACTGTTTTTCTCAAAATAGAAGGATATGTTGACGTATCCAACATGAGTATGTCGCCATATGTGCCGTTGAAAAGTTTTTTAAATTTTTTAAGAGTTTTGATATTTGGTTCCATCTCTTTGCGAATAGACATGTCCCTTCAAGCACTATATAAAAGGGAATGAAAAATGAATTTTTTTAACAATATTCTCTTCATTCTTCTTACTTCAGATTCTCATTATATATGTCACAAAATCCACTTTCTATACTCTTCAAATCCACTCAAATTTAGTTTATACTTCACCATTCTCTATAATCTACTCACTGTTTTGCAAGAATTCTTTCACCAATTGAAAGATCAAGGTGCTATAAAAGGGCTATAGGATATATTGTATCCAAGTTACAACTATTTTTAGAATAAATAACTCTCTAATACTATTTTGTATGAGTGTGCGTGTTGCCCATTCAAATCAAGTAGGTATGCTTGTTGCCCCTTCAAATCAAGTGAGTATGTTTGTTGCCTGTTTAAATCAAGTGGGTGATCTTTTTGCCCAGTTAAATCAAGAAAGTATACCCTAAGCTCGGAAAGTCGGAAGGGTGTATCGTTTTTCCTTGAAATTGAGATTGTATTCTATTTTGCTTGCTACCTAATTAAAGTAGGCATTTGGAAGGAAATATGTACAGATACTATACAAGACTGGATGTAGAATTGGTCCATCAGAACCAGTATAAAACTCCTAGTGTCATCTTCCTTACGTTTACTTTATTTTTATTGCATTTGTAAATATTTATGATTTCCTGTTGATATATATATATATATATATATATATATACGAGTAGATTGGCACGTACGATGCATGTGCGCAGAAGGAGCTGTTGTTAAGAAACAATGTCTATGAGAGTTGTTGAATGCGACAAAATGACTGTGACGTACATGTATTGTTGAATATTTTGGACATTGACATGCAGAATGAATCTACCGCAGATGGACGTGGACGTAGAAAATTTGTATCGAACATGGGAAGAAGCGTTAGATCAGACTGACATTGTGTGGGTAGGAAGAAAAGTAATATACATATGGTGTAACGAATTATTAACGCATGTTCATGCAAACCGTAGAGAATAACTTTGATTTGTAATGGAAATAGAATCTGGTCTTCGTTACGTATAGTAGGTGATCAGAGGTAGATATGAAAGCATTTTGTGGGGATAGGAAAACAGAATGAGTTGTTGCACCTAAGAAACTATTTGATAGTAAATTGTAGGTAGTAAGTGTAGTTGTCGTAACCGTTTTCTCTCCTCCTTGTTCTGGGCTTGAGACCGGCATCAGTAGTAAGTTGATGGCGGAGTTAAAAATGGTTTTTAAGGGAATTTTTATGTGAACTAAAAGTGAGTTGGAGTAGTAAAGGAGGAATTTTTTGTTAACCCAATTTTGTAATTTGTATAAGCTGTAGCTAAATATATGACCGAAAAACAATAAAATGGAGAAAAAGATTATAAGTGCAGATATTACTCATTTATGGTCGGATTAAAAATCCCTTAATTATTTAAGTGGAGTAAGAAAATAATAGTGAAGAACTTTTATGTGTACCCAATGTTGTAGAGTAATAATTATAGTAAAACTATAACATGTGAAGTGGAAAAATGAAGTATTGTTAATTAAGTTCGTGAGTACATTGTAATAACACATCCTTATACACAACATTTCTAGTATGTGTGCCATTTCTATTTCGAATCTTTCCATTTTTCACCAAAACTTTTGTTGTTTTTCGTGAAACGCCTCTTGATAACGCAACATATAGCTGACCATGATTGAAAACATGTTCGAGAAGATAAATACCAACCTGAGGGATGGTTTGTCCTTGTGATTTATTAATCTTTAAGGAAAAAGCTAATTTAATTGGAAATTGTTTACGTATTAGGTTGAAAGGCATGTTAGTATTCTCAGAAGGCTTTAGTGGTATACGTGGAATAAATACTCTTGTACCACGAAAATTTCCAACAGTTATTTCTGCATCTATGACATTTCTGTGAAAGACACGACATAATAATCTGGTTCCATTACATAATCCAATTCGTCGATCAATATTCCTAAGCAACATGATTGGTGCACCTACTTTCAGTCTTAATTTATGTGGGGGTAGACCTCCCGGAGCAAGTGAGTTTAAGAATTCATATTGGTATAGATTATGTGTATCTTCTTCGACTTTGTCAAAGGAGTAGTAAATGCGCTCACTACCTGGAAACAGTTCTATAACTTTGTTATTAATGTCATCCACTGTTTCATTTGTAGGGGCTAATATTGCTCTATCCATTATAAAATTAGGATCACCTAATCTGTCATTGAGTTCAGCGAAGACTTCATTAATCGGAGCATAGAGTGAAGAACTATTGGTCCAAGGTTCAACGATATCATTTGGGAGTTGTATAATATCGTCTTGAACATAGAGTTTATCTCCATTTCCAATACGTAAAAGAAATTGTGCATATGATTGATCGTCTTTTGCACGCATATTTTGTGTTAAATGAATTACCTGAACATTTTGCCATAAGTATGATCGTACTATACATGCATCGACGGTTTGAGCTCTAGTATCGTTTACGACTATTGGTAGAACTTGACGAAAATCACCGCCTAAAATAACAATCTTTCCTCCAAATGGTGCGTCGAAATTAGTTAAATCTCGTAATGTTCTGTCTACGGCCTCTAATGCATGGCGGTGAGCCATGGTAGCTTCATCCCATAGGAAAATAGTAGCAGACAATAAAAGTTTTGCGAGTTCAGATTGCTTAGGAATATGACATGTAGATGAAGAGTCTAAATTAATTGGTATTTTAAATCGAGAATGTGCAGTTCGACCTCCTGGAAGAGCAAGAGAAGCAATTCCAGAAGTAGCGACTGCAATTGCAATATGACCTTGAATTCGTAAATGTGCTAAGATTGCTCTATATAAATATGTTTTTCCTGTACCTTCGGGACCGTCTATGAAATATATAGTATTAGCTCCACTTTCGACAGAAGACATTATCGTGTCAAATGCCTTCTTCTGTTCGGAGTTCAAGTTATCTACAGAATTGATATCATTATTGGGTATTTCTATGCATTGTTCTTCTGAAATAAGAGTGGATGTGTTTGTATGAGTAAAGTTGGTGAAATTAGTATGTGGAATGTCATAGTCAAAAATTGTTTTGTTATATTGTTTGAGAAGGTTGTCGAGGTCAGACAGACATTGAATTACTGAAAATGAATTGGTCACAGTAGTAGCAGATGTAGTAGGATAGTCTTCAAGTAAGAAAGGTGAAAAATCTTCCCACAATTCACGCACATGGCATGGGTCACAGTATACTAAAATTGTAACAAATAATCTTCTTAAAGCATTAGGCATATGTGTGTTTGAAGCATCTGTCAAACAGTCCTTTATACTATCATCATTTTCAAGTAAACCTCTATGTTCAGCTGATTCTTTAAATGTGTTATATTCTATTTGATCAACTGTTAGTAAGTCAGTAAAAGATAGAGGACCTCTAACATGTGTTAATAGTAGGCGCAAATAGTAACGATCTCCTTCAGTGGGAGATACAGTGTAAATTCTACCAATTGCCCTACGGTTATTTCTCCTACGGTTCCATTGCTTACTTGTAGAATCCCACCAATATTTTTCAGGAAACTCGTAGTATAAATATTGACGTGCTTGTTCATCAAAAACATTTTTACAAAAAAATTCAGTAAGCATTGTTTTAGATCTATGTTGATCATCCAAAATAGTGTGTATGTGCTCTTCTGCACGAAATAATAATTGTTGTCTATTTGGTAAATGTATTTGTAAGCCAGTAATAGAAGGAAAAATATTACTTAGGGAAAATTTAAATATTCTCCATAAAGCTTCTGTAGCACAAAATCCATCTAGCATTAACAAATTTTGAAATCTCATCATTATCGTCAGATGTACTGGATAATCCTACAGAAACGCGGTCTGAACCTTTGTAAACATATTTGTAGAGATATTTCACAGATTTAATACTTGAACAAATCTCAACATTTATATGACAATCATATTTCAAAAGTAAGTAAGGATTATAAAGTACTATCCAATGGTTATCGATTATGTGGCTTCCAATTTGATATTGTATTCCGTTGTCGCGTCTTTTATAAATAGGGTAAGAGTCAGTTCCTTGTAAAGTAAATGGAGAAAAAGCTTTTGGAAAACCCTTCTTACAGCGGTTATTTTTCATGCCGATAGCTCTTGGGTTAAAATGTCCGCATGGATAATGAATCATATGTTTCATTACAGCGTTGTGTAGTTCGGGTTCTAAATGTACGTGTACATGGAATTTCAGCGCGAACTAAAGCATCATAATCATCATGATTGTTAATTTTATCGTTTTCATCTAGGATAAGTAGAATGTGAGAATGTGGTAGTCCTCTTTTTTGGAATTCAATAACGTGGACATGGGCAATGACTTTACCTAAAACACACGTGTCAAATAGGTCAATTTTCAGTTGCTCTAGTTTTGATCGAAAAATCCTAGTTGTTAAATCCGGTCTATCTTGTGGTTGTTGACCGGGAAGCAATTCTTGTGTAATTTCTACCCAGTTAGTATTACATGTCATAGTAATAAATAAGTCAGGCTTTCCATACCTTCGCACTAATGCCATTGCATCTTGGTATCTTTGATGCATATCTCGTGGACTACCAATATAGGAGGAAGGAAGAATCTTCTTGACACCAACAATTCCTAATGTGTGAAAAGGCATAGGATTGAGTAGTAGTGAAATAACTGGTTAGTAATTACTGGGAACAACAAATGGTTGATGGAAGGAGGTAAAGAAACTTACTGGCAGATGTTTCTCCAGTAGCTAAGGCATCTTGTAAACCTTGGTATAACTCCGCTCTGATAGTAGTCTGATTGTTGCGAAGAAACCTTAGCTGCATTGTTTCTATTTTTACATACATATCAACGACATATTGTTGAAATAGACGACCACCAAGCAGTATAAGTGATGTCTCATTTGGTCGTATCTTTGTGTGTAGGCGATAGACAAAATGCAAGTAACATTAGTATTGATGTTGATATAAATGAAGTTTTGTGCTATTTACGAACAAATAATAATGGATATCAATTAGGCTATACGTACCTGTAAAATATGAGAGTAGTAAGATGTACAACTTATAGGCGTACTTCCATTTTTGTGGATGCTCGAATCCCATCCATGCTGACCGTAAGGCAACAATAGTGGATATTACAGCGGATCGTAAAAACCTGCAGTATCTGATATTCTCTGTAGATTTCCACTTATTGTCTTAACAATGATATCTCGACCTTGCAAATTGTCTGGTTCATCTCCAATTATTATTCCTGCTACTTGGGATGTGGTTGGCAGCTCATGAAGATATCGATCTATTGTGATCTCTTTGATTTTGATCCTACATATTTGCACGTCAGGTTGTTGCCCCAACTGTCGAAGTATGGAGACATATGGGTTCTGAGTATCTAAAATTTGTTTCAAAATCATAATTATCTCCGGTCTCATTGCTTCACTATCTTGAAGATGGTTTTCAATCTCATGGTCAATGTCATATATGTACAGTTGCAAATATCTTGGTCTACTTCCAGCCAAGGGTAAAAGACTTACAATACTATGATATATTGAACCTTGCGCGTGATATGTGTAAACTCCTTCTCTAGCATTGGTCGGGTTCTTGTCAATTGATGCACCCATAGACGTGAATACAAATGCATTATTATAGGATCGGATGTTTGTCCGAAAATGGGTACCCACTTCACCTTGATCTTGGAATAAGCTCAGTAACTTTTGTGGTGTTATGGTAGGACGATGAATTTCGATGGAACCTCCAGAGAAAAAATTATGTAAGCTTTCGTGGAAAAATATTTTAGCATTGCAGAAATCACAGTAAGTGGGTTGAGGAAGTCGATGTTTGTGGTAGGGAATGGTTGCGCTAAAATTTCGACCACAGTTATGACTACTGCTTAATACAGTCCACAGTATCATTTCTTCGTCATCCTGTGTTATTGAAGAACCTAAAAAAATAAGGTTAGTATTCAATGTAGTAGTTATATGGTAGTAAGTAAAACATCGAAGTAATAGTAATAGAGCAGTTAAACAAAATATCGTACACTATAAAGGAGTGTATCCTTTCGCAAGTTGATACTGATTAAACAGTACATGTAATTGTTGTTCAACTTCTAAAAGTATGCTAAATGTGAAAGAACGTAAATTTTGTATTTGTAATAGTTATATGTGCAAGAATTTTAATTTTTAGTTATGAAAGTAATAATAATCGAGCGTCAAATTTGAGAAGGCGTTATTAATAAAGAGGAAACAACATTGCTACATCATTGCTCTAAACTAAAAATACGTCTGCAATTGTTTCTTTCTAGCACAACTTTGCTGACATGTCTGTCATATTGTACACACGCCTACACCTAATGCATGTATATTTCTGTTTGGGTGTTTTACCTTTGAAATACAGAGCTTCGTTATTGCTGTTTACAAAGATTAGGAAAGTTCCGCTTTCGCATTGCATATCCTTTCCTTAGCGAGCATTGATTAACATTAAATCTTAGGCTTAGAAGGGAGCTAGAATCTTGATAAAGTTGAGATATAAAATTCAGTAACACCTACCTCAATGGTTTAATGTAAACCTTTCTCTTTGGCAAGAATCTTGATAGCGGATTCTTCCCCTCTAATCCTACTCCTAGCTCTATATGTTGCATTTCTTTTCCGAGCTTCTGGTAGCTCTAAAGTGCAAACCACTATAATAGCCTGTAAAGAAGAGGAGGAAGAACAGTATCCAACTTAGAATATAAGTACGCATAAAAGTTTAGGCAGTAAAAGAAACAATTACTATCTCCATCTGTAGTAAGTTCATATGAAAAAATCTAACATGGATAGAAATATATTTTTAACAAATAGGTTTAAATGTAATGTACAAAATAGGTTAAGAAAACACAATCAACCTAACCGCATCAAATATTTGTTAAAAATTGGTGAGAAAATCAATTAAAGGTTGCATTTTTAATCTACTCGAAGGTATACAGCTTTACATATCAACAATCTCATGCTAACTGTTCCAAACTGCGATAACTTATTAAAATCAAATTCTTATGGGTTCATGCGATTGTGACTTGTGATAAGTATAGGACTTTTTCTCTAAATCATGCCAAATAAAGAAAAATTAATCTATGCCAACAGACCTGAAGAAAGTTTAGAATTATATAAATTAGGAAAAAAATCAAACAAATTGGGAAACAATCAATTACAAGACAAATGGAAGATACAGACACATAAATATATGCTAACTGTATTTGCATGGCCTACTCCACTAAATAATGGCTTAAGAAATTTTATCTTTGTTGATGACACAATGAAGAATATATAGCAAACTTGTAAATTCAACCCAATGAATAACCGTCCTAGATGACGTTCTGCCTCATGTTTCCCTAGAAATATCTTATAATTTCATAATATATCTTGGATGAGCTGAGTAAATGATGTATTTAAATGAATAAATTGACTAACCTTTGAATGTGTTCACTTATGCCAAGTGAAAGGTAGATCCAATATTGGTTATCTTATCAACTGGATTTCTTTTCAGTTTGTTACCAAGCATGAGAAAATCCCTGCAAATTCAAATGGATAAATAATGTGTCTCAAGAAGCAGGTATTACAGTAATTGCAATGCTACAAAATGAACTACTAATCATTCATAAAAAGAACTTTGATGTTGCAGGAGATTAATAAACATGTTTCTTGTTGCCATATCCTAGTTTACCTTGTACTATATAGAAAAAAAGTTATTATTGATAACTGAAAAAAACCTATTGCATTTATATTGGAAGAAAGTACATAACTCCACTATTACCACCATGCATTAAAATGCAATGACTCTGCATTTATAATATGCATGATTGTGATACCTAGTTATCAATATTTTGAGTACAATGGAAATACATATGAAATGCATGATATTTGTGAAAAAAATTGATTAAATATGAATCCAAAAGTAGGGAGAATATCCTATGAATGATTTGGAGTTTATGGCATTGGTGTGCATACACATATTTGAAGTTAGAGAAAGTGTGAAACTTCAATTTATCGAATACAAACATCTACTTTAATTAGTATGCTTATGTTGTATAATGCATACTGTCTATAAATATTCATGATTTATAGGTAAAAACTGGTAGGAGTCTCTATGCTACATACGCACTTGTTAATGCATCAAGGTGGCAGTGAATGCTGCAAATAGCATCTATAATATTTAACTGTATCAGAAACACAACAACGTAAAACTATGACCAAAAAAGCATATATAAAAATAGTTTCAAACCTATAGAGATAGTTGGCATGGTACTGAATAGTGCAAACCTTGGGATATAAATATCAATCCAACTCCAGCACGTTAAAAGAGTCACCATCATCATTCTCTAATTCGCTGAGGTCAAGATCAGCAAGCATCTCATCAATTCGGACATCAGGAAAATCATCTCCACCAACAGTGGATGCATTTTCAGATTGTTGTTACTCATCATTCTTATACAATGATAAATTAAACCTTGATTTTGGAATCTCCTCCAAATCCCTTAAGAACAACTCATACTCATCATCCCTTTTGTCCTCATTAATTCTCCCTTTAGCCTCCATATTCAACCTCCTAAGCTTCCATTTCCTTGGCTTTCCTTTCTTCCTCTGCCTCTTTTCCTCGTAGCTTTTCTTAATAAATATCACTTCCAGAGGTTCCAATTTTATCTGATATGATTGTACATCATATTATACTAAACATGTTAAATTGCCCAGGATCATAAAATATATCCTACTATTGGAAAAAATAATCGTATTAGATTAGAAAGTAAATGTTTAACCTTGAATGGTGGTTGAATTTCCTTCCAATTTGATAATCCCTCCAGCCTATTTGTCAATCCTAACTAATTCTTATAGAATATCTCCGCATTCAATTTGATACGCATCAATTGGACCTGTACTTAAAAAAATAGAAACCTCAATTACTGATGAAAAAAATTAAGCTTTAGTCAAATCAAATAATTTCAGAGCAGTAGTTACCTTCCCGATATAGTTTAGTCGGTCTCTTTGTCGAACATTGTGATGCTTTGACTATCGTTATGTGATTTTAAAACAGGATTAGAGATTAGGATAGCAAAACTAAAACACCAATTCGCATCACTGATGACAAATTTTTGGTAGTTATTCGATTTGCAATTTATGCTTTGTTTGCTTTGCTAAGGAAATATGAGGAAGAAAGGGGAATGGGGTTGGGAAAGAAATTCGTTATAGGAGGAAATGTCCTGGGAAACCGAAACGTGTGGATAGAATCCAAAATGACAAATATATCCTTATTTGAATGTGGTGGAATAAGTTTCTTTTCCAAGTAGAGCGGGACTTTTCTGGTAGTTCGAAAAAGGCTTCACCTCCTCAAGTATTTGCTTTATATATAAGATATATATAGATATATAGATTATCTATGTTTTGCTTTAAATCTTGAAATTATATAAAAAAAATCTATGTAAGTTATAAAACATATACGCCCCCCTTTATTGTTATAGTAGCCTTAAAATCCGTTCACACTAGTATAATTTACACTGCACTGTTTCCCATATTTGGTATCAAAGCATTAGGTTTTCAGAAAATCGTTATTTGATTTTTGAAAATTACAAATGGCTAGTAACACTAGTAGCACACTTTTTAATACTTTTGTAGAAGAACAATCAATCGCTAGACCCCCCCACTATTTAATGGTAGTAATTATGCTTACTGGTCATGTATGATGAAAATTTATTTACAATCCAACGACTTATATATTTGGGACATTACACAAAGTGAATACACTATACCCCAAACTGGATATTCACAATGGACAGTAAACCAAATGGCACAAGCACTCAATAACTCAAAGGTCATGAATATTTTATCTTTCTCCATAGATAAAAATGAATTTAACCGACTTTCTATTTGTAAGTCTACCTATAAAGTTTGGTGAACTTTGTAAGTTACACATGAGGGTACTAGTAAAGTAAATAAACTAAGATTTCCATGCTTACCAACTAGTTTCAACCTTATAAAATGAAACAAAATGAGTCTATTTCTGATATGCATTCTAGATTTCAAGATATAGTTCATTCATTAGTATCATTAGGGAAAAATTTCTCAAAAGAGGATCAAGTTAAAAAAATCTTTAATTCACTGCCTTTCGAATGAGATAAAAGGACATTAGCAATAGAGGAAGCCAATGTTACTAGTATATTAAAAATTAAAGAATTAATTGGTAATCTAATGTCCTATGAAGCACAATTGCATGGTAGAATGGAAAGTAAAGCGATCGAAAAGAAATCAATTACATTCAATGCAATAAATGACGATCAAGGTTCAAACGATAATGATAATGATGAGAAGATTGCTCTTATGACTCGAAATTTCAGAAATATAGAAAGATGAATAGCTTTTAAAAAATTGAAAACAAAAATTCCAAAAACATAAATGTTTTTTAGTGTTACGATTGTGGTGAATCTGGCCATCTACGAAGTGACTGTCTGCGTAAAAAGAAACAAAGAATTCACCGAACACTGATTCATTTGAAAAGAGAAAAGGGGGTTTCAACACGACCTTGGATGATTCTGATAAAATACCCTGTGATAACGAACCATATACTGAAAATATCAACATGTGTTTCATGATGATGGAAGATTAAACGAGTCAAACTAAGGAAAACAGCGAAATCGATACTTTTACATTTTATATTTTATTCTTTCTGATTTTTATTAAAAAACCTTTGAGTTTTTGATAATTTTTACAAATATTTAATATAGGATAATAGTAATAATATATATAATTATATAAATATATTTCTTCATTTTTTTAACAATAAAATTCCAGCATATATGTCGACATATGCCACCTAGGCATGTCGACATATTAGATAGAATTTGAATTTTTCAAAATTTGAACGTATGAAATACCCTCTCGTCTGCATTCAGTTCAAAATTTGAAAATACAGTTTTTTGGCTACCACATGTTCGTTCAAACTCTATATATTCACTCTTTTTAACCTCATTTACGAAACACACTTTATTTGAAAAATTCAAACAAATTCTTCATCCTCTTTCTTCCAAAACAAACTCATAATGTCTTCTTTAAACCAGCCCTCTTTATCCAAAGCCGTTAGGCTTACCAAAAGAACCAAAAGTCAACCTTTTAGCGATCAAAAGTCATTTGAAACATACATTGAGAATGCAACATATGGTAAAATCTTTTTGAGAAGATTTGCTAATTTTGATGAATTTTATTCTTATGGTTTACAAGATCTTCCTTTAGAAAACGGAATTTTTAGTCTAACCAATCTATCATAAAATATTTTGATTGCTTTTTTGATTTGGTCAGAATATTTTATGCTAGTTTAAATGGAAAGTTTTATCAAAGAAAAGAAGGTCAAATTTGGAGTAGTATAAAAGATATTATTATTTTAGATTGTTAAATTCTTGGTCAAATTTTTTATTGTAAATGTAGTACAAATTACCTCTCCACTTTTGAAATTGATTATGGAAATAGAGAAGTTATGCATGATTTTTTAGCAAAGCAAGTTATGCATGATTTATTTTCAAATGATGAAGAATACAGTTGAAATGACCCTCCTATTTCCACACTAATTTCATTAGTGATTTTTTTTTAGAGATGATATATAGATATATCATCCATTACAAATATATTTCCCAGGGTCATTTTCTTTCTCTAATAAACAAAATATATCCAGGATCTTTCACAATATAAAAATATTGTTTTAATTCTAAATCATTCTTAACATACATATATGAAGATATCTATGTTATATTCTACTTGAATCAGAGCATGATAATAAGTAGAAATCCTTTTAAATCTATTAAAATGTGATAAATTCCCTTTTTAAAAGATTACTAATTGTATCCTGATTTTTGACTATAGTGTCCACTGGAAATATGTACTTTAGGCTGTTATTATAATTAAGAAATGATCAAGCAATAATCAGTGGGAAGCAAACTTATAATATAGATGATTGTCTTAAAGTCTGGATAGTATCAAACTCAGGTTAAAAGAAAGTGGATCATAAGTGAACACTAGCAACATCTAGGCGTAATGGAAACGCGCCTAACTTATACATGAGAGGTCACGAGTTCGAGTACTATGCTGGTCGGTTCAAACACAATTTTTGTTTTTCTTTTTATTTTCTCCTGTATGGTTTGAAATCTGATACCTACCTATATCTGCCCATATATACTCAATTTTTACTTATAATCTATTATACAAAACAATATTTCTTGCTTTATTATTTTTGAAACCCTTTCCTACAACTGTTCTAGGAATTTATATTTATATTTTTACCCAATATCAACATGTACACAGATATACATGTACATGTCAGTGTCTTTGTTCATTTTCCAGAAAACTGAGCTCAAATGTTCCCTTGCTTCATTGATTTGAAGTGAATCATTTGGCCTGACCTATGGTCTAACCATGTGGTTAATCTGACCATTCTTTTGTTTGCATTTTACAACCCAGAATATACACAAAACATTGATACCTCTCCTTTTCAAAAGCATGTTTATATATATTTGTATGAATCAGACACCTTGTGATCAGATATATATCATTCTTCCTAACCATAATTCTCTTTTAAAGATACATCTTCAGAGTATATACACTTTTTCTTGCATTTGGACATATATCAATATCATGAATTGAAAATATAGCAGTTTAATCCTTTTCTGGGTTTTCCCAATATAATTTTCTACATATCTATTTTTTTTGAAAGGACTCAGGATTAACTGAAATCATCATAAAATGATTATGCTTATAAAATCCAGGTTTTTCCCTTTAAATCAAAACAACTTTAGCAAATAGGTTTTCAAATCAGTTTAACATCAATATCCTTAATACATACCAAATCAGAAATAACCAGAAACAACATAGCACATGTCTCTTACAAGTTCTTCCTACTTAATACATTTAGATAGCCATATCAATCAGGGAATACATGCATGAATTAACACATTCTAGCTTTTATTTCTAATTATCTTAGCATCCTCTATTCCATATCTTTTTAATCTTGCTTACTTAGCTCCATCACAACCTGCAAAAGCATTAGTGGCTGCCCCATTATAAATGAGACACCCCCATGTGCCATGAGCAATAAGGGTCAGATCTATGATCTGGTGTGAGCATTTCTAACATATCCATGATATTAAGCTAAGGATACAGCATAAATATACTTTGCATACTTGACAGGTATTATCATGTACAATACATAAGAGCAAACATATGCATTAAAACAACTTTTATCTGGAACTGCTAAGGTTGCCTTTTCTTCTTCTTATAAATTCCTGGCCTCATCTGCTATAAGGAATCAAAGGGACACATTGCCATGAACTAATTAACATCATGGCACAAAGATCTCAGGACTTAAACAAGCCATGTGCCAACTTGTCTACTTCAAATAGGACAAGCATTCCAGCAGCCTTCTTGGCACAAAATCCTTAGTTATATCACTAAGTGTATTTATGTTCATTCTATCAATGATAGCTAGGTGTACAAACCACCTGTACACATGAAGCATACTAGTTACCTTGCAGACATAATATTGCAAGCAAGTTAAAGGTTACTTTCTAGAGGTATAACACCCCAGTCATTCCATCTCACATTATTTAGCATATAAACACCCTATTCAAGCATATACCAGAATGTTTGCAACTGAGAATAAATGCATGGCTCTATTGGGTTTATTTTGATTTTGCAAGCAACTATGTTTAGCCAGATTTTTAATCTTGTTTAAACATAGTTTTTAGGCTTGTAAATTTCTGTTTGGTTTAGGGCTCAGCACTTATAGAGAAAGACTCCATTGCACCCTTAACCAATTATTTCAAGCCTCAGCACCATACCAATGTATATGCAGCTCATAGTTTTTTTTTTCATTCTTTGTCTTAAGCCATGATTCAGACTAGTTACAAATACTCTATTATATGTTTTTTTAAGGTTTTGGTATAACATACAGAGATGAAAATAGAACAACAAAGTTATACATCCAGCATAGCAGATCATATCTCATCAAGCATTCATGAAACCATCAGTAGCCAACATAGTTTGTAAATCAAAACATGCAAAATATAGCATATAAAAGCTTGGCTGCCTAATCCCAGGTCTTAATGCCATGTATATGAGTGAGGATACTCACCTAAATGCTTACACAAGCTTAATCCAGAAAACCCCTCAAATCTTTAGCCTTTTCTTCCTCTTCTTCCTTAGGTTAATTAATTAGTGAGAGAGCAGTTTTCTGGTTAGGCTCTTGGTTTAAATAAGGGTTCTATCTAGGGTTTTGGGTGATGCAAAATCCCTATTTTAGCCCAGACCAGAATCATGCATTTGGCATTGCATATTCCCTCCCTCCTAACCCTTAATGTCCCGGCCAATATTTTAAAACAAGGCTAAATTGTGCCCATTTTCTTTTCTTTTCAGAAAGTGATTACTTTAAGTATTTTTATTATACTTACCTCAAACATGATAATGGTGTGACTTTCTATTTTCTGCCTATGTACATTTGCTTTCTTGCACTTTGGTTCTTACTATTTTAGTGATTCCTTTATTAATTTTCTGCTCAAATAATATCTGGATATATATATACATTTATACAACTATGGGTGTTAATTTAACTTTAACCTTTTATTTGCAGAAAACATGTGCATACTTATGTGCATTTCTACACCTATTATTCAAATAAAATTTCACTTATTCATTATAAATCAATGTTCTCTTCTGTCTTAATTTTCAGACAAGTCATACATATGCATATATATAGATATATATATATATACACACTTCCTCAGGAATTTTTAATATTCATGTCTAGGCCTATATTTCCTTTATTTAAAACATTTTATCTAAATGTTTTCCTTCCTTGTTTTATCATTCAGGAATTCTGGATTTTCTCTTAGTGCCATAACTAGTGTGCACGTGCACACATGCACACAACCTTGCACCACTGAAAATCCCACCTATATAATAATTCTGATTTTCCCCCAGAATTTTAATCATTTATTTAAAAGAATTTTCCTCAAAATCTTGGGGTATTACAACAGTTTTAGAGATAAAATCTTAAGCCAAAGCAAGATCAATGAGTTTTATTTTACGACAAAGTATTACACCTAGAACGAGGAATTACAACAACCCCCCTCACAAAGTTTATAAAGCTCATTTTGCTACGTTCAAAAAATATGATTTTAACGGGGCTTAGATGATTTTGGATGACTTTGTTTAAAAGAAAATTCTAGGCATGAAAATACACTTTACTATGATGTGTATCTTACTATAATTTTCAAATACTTTGGTATTAACTTAAGAGGTGAAAACATTTTGCTTCGTAAAGTTTTTGACAAAACAAACCTCTTTCTCATGCATATTCCTCTAGAATCTGAACCCGATGGTCTCTTATCGAAAAGGAAGAAAGTTGAAAAGAGAAGAAGAGCAAGAGATTCTTCAAGAAGACGAAAGTGATGATATGAAAATAGATAAGGAGGAAAAAAGAAAAAGATGAGGAGGAAATGGATATATCTCTTGAAATCTATGACAAACCATCTCGTTTTTCGAACAAAGAGATCCTTAGGAATCAAGAGAAGCTTCTTAATAATCAAAAAAAGCTTAAACGTTCTTTTAGTAAGAAATTCGCTAGCCTCTCAAATAAAGTTGACAATTACTTTGGGAGTATAATAAGAAAGCTTGATGGAAATTCTTCTTCTTCATCATCATCATTCTAGATCTACCTAGCTATCTTTATATTTTCTAATTCTATTATATGTCATTTCCTTGTATTTTTCATTATGTTTATGTATCCGTCTATTTTATTAATGAAATTTGCTTAGAGACTTCATTTTACTGTCAATCATGTTCTTTTGTTCTCTGAAATCATAAACTAAAATAATATAAAATATAAACAAAATATAAAACAAAAACAAAAACATGGAATTTACTGCATGTGTGTCGACATACCTTACATACATATGTCGACTATTCTGGTATTTCTAGATTTTGAATTTCAAAAAGATTACTTATTTTAATTGGAGGGATTAGTTTTTAATCCGACTCTTTACAACTATAAAACTATATTTCTTCTAGAAAAAATCAAAAATCAAATCATCCTCTTATTTTATTCTTCTCTACACATTTCTTTTAATAAAAATGAATTCAAACATAAATTTTTCATAACAAAAACTACATGACAATCTAGAAGAAACTCTTCAATCATTTAAGAATGCTCTTTGTTTCATTCTTCGCAATCAACGACACTTGAAGTTGAATCAAACACAAATGATCAAAGAACAGGAAAAACATTGTGATTCTCTTCGACGTTTAATTTATTATTTCGCTAAAGAAGTTTGAGGCAATGCCCTTGAATGCTCGAACTTTAAAGCGAAATTGGAACATGAAGATTGGGAAGTTATCAACAACAATCCAATCTTTGGATCCGAAGGATGGGTCGAAGTTCCTAAAAGAATATAGTTTTAATATGTATTTATTACTTGTACATTTTAGTCTGTATAATTAGAAACTACTTTTTATGTAATTAATTGTGTATTAGTGTGTATAATTGTAAAAATTACGATGCATGGTTCAAATAAACGTAATCATAAATGTGTATATATAAAGTTATTTATCAAAAATATTATTTCACAATTAATATTGATTTTGATTCCACATACAACATTATCACTGTAACAACTTGCACCATAATAATTCCAAGGTAGTAGCCTTAGTCGATATACGTGTTCTATTATATTTTTTAGTTTCACTGTGAATTTTTGTAGATACCGCTTTGATATGCCTATGTTTATTACAGGTTACCAAAACCAACGATCTGTACCCTAATAGACTTGGGTTTCGATTTAGTCGAAATTCAGGCCTATTAAGGTGCGGATTGTCACAATCACGTTTCATAATATTTAACTATGTCACATTTAGTGCGAGTTATATTTTTTTACCCATTTTTGTTGATGACAAAAGGGGAGAAAATATAAAATATGCATATACTAATGGGGAGTTATTCAAAATAAGGGGGGTTAACCAATTTAGGGGAAGTTACATTATATTTTATAAAACAATATTTATATGGTTGTCATCGTTAAAAATGGGAGATTGTTAATACAACAGATATTGATTTTGATGTCAAAAGCCATATAAATTTAGGTACTAATGTTTTTCCAGGTTATATAAAATATTTTGCAGGATGTTACACTGGTTTATGCAAGTATAAGATAATCAAGTTTGAAGACTGATCAGTAAAGAGACTAGAAATCAAGGTTCAGAGATGATCAAGACAATTAAAGACTCATGAATTTAAAGACAAAGGCATGAAGAGTTCATATTATAAATAATAGTTAATAGATATTAGATAAATTTGTTAAAGTCCTTGAATAACAACTTTCTTTTCTTTGAATACTCTCTCACCAAAATATTTATTTTATTTTCAAAATATATCTCTATAAATATTTTATAAAGTTTTATATATTAAAATATTTAGAAACTATTTTTTAAAATGATGTTACAAAATTTTAGAATTTTGTAACACTTTAAAGTTTTGCTTCTTTTCTCCAAATAAAAGGATATGTCGACATATCCTACATGAGAATGTTGACATATGTACCGTTCAAAAGTTTTTTTTAAATTTAGAAGAGTTTTGATTTTTGGCTCAATCTCTTTGCAAATAGACATATCCATTCAAACACTACATAAAGAGGATTGGAAAACGAATTTCTTTAACAATATTCTCTCCATTCTTCTTATTTCAAATTCTCGTTATATTTTTCACAAAATCCACTTTCTATACTTTTCAAATCCACTTAAATTCAATTTGTACTTCCCTACATTCATTCTTTATGATCTACTCGCTGTTTTGCAATAATTCTTTCACCAATTCAAAGACCAAAGTGCTATAAAAGGGCTATAGGATATTATGTATCCAAGTTACAACTATTTGTATTTGGAACAAATAACTCTCTACTACTATTTTGTACGGGTGTGCATGTTGCCCATTCAAATCAAGTGGGTGTGCTTATTGCCTGTTCAAATCAAGTGGGTATGCTTGTTGCCCATTTAAATCAAATGGTTGATCTTTTTGCCGGGTTAAATCAAAAGAGTCTACCCCGAGCTTGAAAAGTCAGGAGGGTGTATCTTGTTGCCTTGAAATCAAGATTGTATTCCAGTTTGTTTGCTACATGATTAAAGCAGGCGTTTGAAAGGAAATCTGTACAGGTACTGTATAAGACTGGATGTAGGGTTAGCCAATCTGAACCAGTATAAAACTTCTAGTGTCATCTCTCTTACTTTTGCTTTATATTTTTACTGCATTTATATATTTGTGACTGCTTATTAATATATATCTATTTTGATTATCTGTGTTTTAATTTAAATCTTGAAACTATTTAGAAAAGTTCTATGTAAGTTATAAAACACTATTCACCCCCTCTATTGTTATAGCAGCCTTAATATTCGTTCATGCTAGTATAATTTATACAACACCATTTTCTACATCCGGATCCCACCCAGATATCATATGGTGATATATTCGACTTGCATATGGGACTCGAACTCCGCTTTACCAGATATATAAAGCACATGCATAGTATTGATCATTACAAGAACGTGTTGCACCTATAGGTAAAGCAGATGGCACAAGCCCAAACATCATAGCAGTTTTATCGGTCTTAGGCAAAGACATCTGCACGGGCACAGGCACGACTACAGGTTGAGCTAAAGGTAGAGCGGAAGAGATTTTATGATTATGGTCTATGCTTTGAGCACTTATCTAGCAAAGACGTTGACGATGAGTCACGTCGCCGCTGTACGCTTCATCCACATGTCGATGACTAATGACATGTTTTATGTATCTTGATTTATGTACCCACGATGTATATTCCAGCGTTTATGTTCATAGTTTATATGATGGTTACGATCCATGTTATATTTAGTGTTATTCATGGTTTATACATTATGATTGATTTATATTCCGTGTTTTTCATACTTTAAGGACCGTTATTGATGTTATATTCATTATTATTCATGCTTTTCACTCGGATTCATGTTAGATTCATCGTCTGTGCATTTTGATCCATGTTATATTCTATGTTATTCATGGTTTATGCACTCTGCTTCATTGTTTATAGTTTGTATTACATGATGATTATATTTAAAGTTATTCATAGGTTATTACACACTCTGCTTCATTGTTTATAATTCATTGAGTTGTCTTATCTCATGCCACAAAATTTTTGGCAGATATTATTCAGTCACTTATCTCATCTTCCACTGCAGCTGTGTTGTGTAGATATCATTCATTGAGTTGTCTCATCTCACACTGCAGTAATTTTAGGGGATATCATTCAGTGACTTGCCTCATCACCCACTATAGTCATGTCGTGCAACTTTTGTGAACAACTTATCCTATGTCACACTAACCACATTGTTCTTGTGATTGATATTTACATTTCTATGTGTCATAGTATTATAAATTGCATCTTCCTTACAAGTTATACATAAAAAAAATTTCCAATTCAGATATAGTATTCATATATAACATTGAGTTATACACTTCTTTGCCTTCTTCGCAGTCATACAAAAATCCTTCAAGTCACAAACTCCCTCTAAATCCTTCATCTCCTCAACCCTTCGATGGAGCAGTATGTCGAAATGCGGAAAAGGCACTACAATGACCTAAGGGAGCATAAGAGAGAGGAACAAGAGCATCGGTTAAGGGAAGATGACTTGGAGAACAATGTAGAAGCCAACGTAAAAGTAGGCAAAGAGCACAAGAACTTCGTAATCAATGGACTGAAAGAGAAAAGGAGATTGATTCACGTCTAATCTTTTATGTCTATAGAGTTTTGGTTGCATATTCCATCGTAAGAAGTGGAAACGACATTGGACGGTGCCACTATAGATGCTTCAACTTTCCATATGGTTGTGGGTTATGGCAATGCATTGATGATTCATTCCCTCGTTGAGCTGCAGAATATGCCACCGAACTTAAACAGGAAACAACAGTGCTTCACAACATGCTAAGTTCACTGAAATTTCAAGACGACCGTAGACAGAACAAGCTACAATATCTAGCCTCGTTGACGTATCTTAATGTATGTTTTGTTTGTTCATGTACGATCGTGTTTTATATGTTTAAGTATGTTTATGTGTGTGGTAATGTATGTTTATTTATGTTTACGTATGAAATTGACCGAAGAATAGTCAAGTTAGGTTTAACATGTTTGTCATTTACAAGTTTGTTTGAATCAAAGAACATATCATGAAAACTTAGAAATTATACATAACCTGATAACATAGAGGGAAATGCATAGTGGTGTTTTTAAAAATAATGTTAACAAGAAATCTTGTCAAAACCCCGAGGTAAAGTTGAGGAAAAAGGTTGATCCCTTTTGGTCTCCTTTAGTAAAGTTGAGGAGTTTAGTAGGTATATATTCCCTTTGGATACCCTTTCGAATAAGATGATGTAGTGAAAGCTTTCTTATATCAACCTTTTGACCTAGTCAAAACGCCTAATTTCCTTTCCTTTTAGCCTTTCGAGCTCATTGAAGTAGCTTGATTACCCCTTCGAAACAGTCCTTTCGAAGCAGTTGTGAAATCCCAATGGATGGCTCTAAGGTTCAAGGTTATGATCAGTTTTGGATGGTTTCGACCTTGTCGAAAGCTGGTGTCTTAAGTGTCTTAGGTTTGGATTGGGAATCAAAGGTAAAACTGGTTTGGGTTATGGTTTCGATCCAATCGAAAGTAAAAGTTCAATGAAAGGTGTCCTAGAGTCTATAACAGGAGTTACTTGAGAATGCGGAGGTTTCGTCCAAGTCGGGAGAGACCTTTCGATGTGGTCGACACCTGTAAAACACGATTAAATCTGATAATTGCTTGTAAATCAACTAAGTAATCAAGTATATTATAGACTTCCCTTTCGTAACTCAACAAAGCCTTTATTGCTCAATTTCCCCAATTCAATTTACAAATTAGGATTACAACTTTTAGAATTAATAAAATGTAAGTGTAGAATGACTAACTTCGGATTCCCTAAACCAGACCCCTTGGGTCTTTTTTATAGATGCGGTTGGCACCTTTTGACCCAGTGCTTTCAACCTGGTGGAAAGGTGGCTTCAGATGCCTTCCGACTCTTTTGGCTCTTGCGCCCTTCCCCGCAATGCTTTCGAACGGGCTCAATTGCCTCTATCTCTATCGGAAGGGGCGTTTGCACCTTCTTTCTTTTATGTTGCTTTGTAAGAGCCTTCGACTCTGTCGATAGGTTGCTTCTCAGGGCTTTGATGATGTTGAAATGGTGGTGGTTTCGACGCTATTTATAGCTTCCAAACATATGCTTGCGACTTGATGCAGAACCTTCCCTAGATATCTAAGGCTTCGACAGTTCGAAAGGCTTGGTTTGGCTTTCGAAAGGGTTGTTCCGATCATGGTGTGCTTCTGAGTGACTTGAGTGAAGGCGAAATCTTTGGTTTTGAAAGGTTTGGCGCTAATTTAAAAGTTTGTTATGCATTGTCTTCGAAAGCTACTTCTTTAACTCCTTCGAAAGGTCTTCATGCATGCAGAAGCATTCTACTTCGAAAAGTTTTAATTGATGCGGAAGCATGCTTTTGACTCTTTCGATCCCTTCGAAAGGTTTTGATACTTCTATTCTTTGGCTATTGCATCCTTTCGACTCCTTCGAAAGGTTTTGCTAGTGCTTTTATCTCTTGTTCTTCTTTGCCTTCTATTCAATAAGGTTTTGACATGGTCGAAAGGATATTTGGTGGTAACATTTGCCCCCCCCCCCCTTATGAAGGGATGCCTTTGACTTTTCAAGTCAATCATCTCGAAACCTCCAATATTTCCCGCCTTTCCGTATTCCCATATGAATCCGGATCATTCATTTAAATCTAATCGAACGACTCATCGTCTTTGCTGATTTTTCTTATAAATTACGTTCTTCTCTCCTCTTCTTTCATTTACCTGAAAATGAAAGAAACTTCAAGCAAAATCAAAGTTCCCAAACTTTCAGATAATCTTTGCTTTTCACAAAAAACCCATATCTAAAATAAGTTTTTTGTTTTCTTATTTCACAAATCCTTCCCTTCTTTATTTTACAACGAATCTCAATTTCACAGACTCTCACAGTTTGGGTTTATAATCATTGTTTTGATTTGCTGAAAACAGTTCGAGTTCTTATTTGCTTGAAAGCATCATTCAATCCAGTTTCACGGTTTGATTTGATTGATTTTTCTTGCTATTTTTCATTTTGATCCCATTCGGTATAGATTTTAGTGTTATCGTTTTTTAGAGAATTCAAAACGTTTAACTTAAAGATTTCGAAGTTTAAATAATTAACTCGTGTTTAAATTTGTTCATTTAACGTTTTTTTTTAATTTTCGGATTGAAATCGTGTTTGGGGAAGAAGGAGTTCCCCGCTTGCTTCGCCTAGAAGTTTTGAATTATACAAATTAAAATTGGCGCCATAAATTTACCTTTCTACCCCTTCGAAAGGGATTAAGGCGACAACTTTCATTTTGTTTTCTTAGCCTCTTTCGACGAGGTCGGAAGGTAGCATGGCATTTCTTTTGACTAAAGTAGCATGCATTCAACCATTTCGAAAGCAACTTTGTGTGTTAGCGTATCCAGATAACTTTCAAAGAAGTTGGCTATTACAATTCTCTCTTTCGAAAGCATAAGTTTCATTGCATAGGTTTCGACACCTTTAGAACACACTTATTCTTTATCAGTTTAAACTAAAATATATATTTTTGTAAAAAGGGATTAAAGAAAAGGCATTTTGTATAAGTTGTGAATCAAATGTTTCAACTTAGACAAAAATACTGTCTTCAACTTAGTCAAAACCTATTATGTTGATTTGAATTTTATTGTTGTTACATTTCGAAGCTATACACCACTTCTTGTCTCTGTTGAAACCTTTTATAACTGACTGAGGTTTAATCTTTCTCTCTTTCAACATCGTCGAAACGTCCCTTAATTCAAACTCGAAACCTTTCGACTTAGTCGACATATAAGGTTTCGAAAACATTAACCTTCTTTTAGAAAAACTAAGGTGATGGGTTTCGACTGTGTCGAATGGTCTTCCCTTTTGTTTATTGAACATTGGTAGTGTATACTTTGTTCAAATTTTTATGTTGGTTTTAACTATTCCTTTCTAATAACAAAATTCTTGTTGAGCTTTCGACATTGTTAAAGAGTGGTAGTTGGACATATACTTTGACCCTCCCTTTTGACCCTATCGAAAGCTCATTAGATGCTTATATCTGGACTTTCGACATTGTTGAGAAGTGTTTGTTAAGTGTTAACTTTTATTTTCCTTTCGACTCTGTCGAAAGCTCAATAAGTCTTATTTTTAACTTTAACATTCTTTCAAGAATTTGAAGTTTCATGTTTTGTTTGATGTTCAAATTGTTGTAGCAGGTTTCTACTAATCCTTGAATGAATGTTAACTTCATAAAAAACTATAATTTTTAACTGAAACGTTTTCACCTGGCAGAATCCTGAGTTCTCCAAAGAAAGCTGAAGCTACTTCCATGCGCTCCTTGATATCCACTCAGGATGAAGTGGATGCTATTCTTAATGACTTTGGGATTACAGGAGTGGAAGTGATCCCGCGTGCAGAAAATGACACCATCAACAACCCACCGAAGGGGCTCTTCGCTTATACTGCAATCCATGTCTGGCATGGTGGATTCCTTCCTTTCCCCGAGTTCTTGCCGAAGTTCTTAGTTCATCTTGGAATTGCTCCAATTCAGCTATCACCAAATGTATAACCTTATCTTTTGTCTCTGGAGTTGATGGCATTAGAGTCGGGCCTTTCCTCCTGGAACGTCGAAGTTCTTAATCACCTCGTCTGGTTGGTTAAGCTCAGCAGCCTTAACAATCAAATCTTCCGGGCCAATCCTCCTAAGAAATTGATCTCTAAGGGAGTAAACAAGTTTAGAGACTGGGAAAGTCAGTTCTTCTACGTTAGATGCTTCCTAAACGTCAGTGGCACTTTCTCTACCGCTAAAGAACCGAATGAGGAGAATAGTGGAGTCTTTGATTGCAGCTTCAAGCAAGATTGAAAATAGATTAACGCTGCTAAATCCAACAAATTTGCAAAAGCACCCCCTTTTGCCCGACGGGCCAAAGGATTCTTAACCAACTTCCTTCAGTTCAACACACATCCCGAAGCAAGCACTTCCTTTCTTTGGGAGACCCATCGAACTTCTCCCCAATGTCACCTATTTTCTCCGACCACTCCGATAAGTTATAAACGCTGCACTTGTTTTCTATTTTTGTGTTGTTTCTCAAATTATTCTGTTGACCTATAATTTGTTTGAATTTTCTACAGCTGCTCCTCAAGTTGAAAAACCCACCAGTGGTCCCACTCCTTCTTTAACTTCTCATGCACCATCATTTTCTAAGTCAATTGCCATATCTAAGATGGCTACTAAAAGGAAATTAATTAAAACGACTACGATGGAACCTCCTCTAAAGAAAGCCAAAGTAGTTGAGGTCCTCGATTCCCCACCGCTGGAAGAGGAGGAGTCTATTAATGTTGCGGAGTTTCTAAAGAGTCCGTCCGTCGAAGCTCCTCGTGTCTTACCTAAGGAAACTCCTACCAAAGTCGATTCTCTTTCTTGCATCGTTGTCTCCAGCTCTCCGAGCGTAATCGAGCAAATACAAAAGGCATTGGGGACTTCGACCCCTACTCAAGTATTAAATCTCCTGGGACCATCATCTTCCACACATCCGAGTGATTTCGAGAAGGTGGTCCATTCTATTTAAAATTCTTCGTCGTTCACTTCCATTCAGCCGCCATCCTCTGTTTTTGATTGGGAAGTACACTATCGATCCCTTCTTGAACAACAACTCCGGGTATGTGTTACGTTACTTAACATTATCATCTCTATTTTTTCTTAAGCTTTTAACTTATGTTGTACTTTTCTTTCAAAATTCCAAAATCTGGTTCTCCCTGCACAAAAATGTGTCCAAATCCTCTACTGAAACATCTAAACTTCGAGAGGAAGTTACTGCCTTGAATAACCAAGTTTCCTCCTTGTCCATGGAGAAAAGCGAGACTACAACTGAATTGGAGCGATTGAGAGCTTCTCTCGCTCAGTCGAAATCTATTATCTTGGAAGAGAGGAAGGCTCTCCAACTTCTAGCTGACGAGAACTTAGCTTTGTCAATGACTCTGAAAGAGTTTGAAGAGGAAAAAGGACGAATGACAACTAAACAATCCTTATTAAAGGAAAAGTTGAAAAAGAATAAGGCCTCCCTCAAACTGGCTATGGGCACCATTTCTGATGCGAAGCAACAAGTGTCGTAATTCCTTGATTCGTCACTTGAAGACATTATTATGAACTCCTTTGAAGATGCTTTAATGCTTGCCTACGTTGATAATGTCGATAAATGCCTAGATTTAAGCTTCCCCTCACTCGACCCTGCCCTTGTTGATATGGTCATGGATAGAATCAAAAAGTTGGAGCGGGGGATTGAAGTTGCTGAGAGGGAGAAAATCGATGCTTCCAAACTTCTTTCCTTTGAAGTTTCTTCCTTCGAAGTCGAATCTGATTCCGAAGAAGAAGATGACAAAGATAAGGTCTTCGAAGAGGAGGGGGTAATGATGATGATGATAATGACGATGATAACGATGATGATGAGGATGATAACATCAACGGCGGACAAGGATCAGGTGGCAACGGGGGTGGCCATATTGAAGCTTCTGAGAAAGATGGGGATGATAATACGAAGTTCACTGAAAAAGATTCATCTCCTCACGAAGCGATTCCGCCTAAGTCCCCTACACCTTCCGGCCTACAAGAAGAGCCTGCTTCTATTGATGCTGAAGTGCTAAAAGAAAGGGATCGGGCTTCTCAAGCACCAATCCCGATATCTCAGGTTTGGGACTCTCTGTTTAAACATCTTTTTCTTCAAAGATAATAATAGCGTGAATCATTTATTTAGATAAGGAAGAAATCTGTCCACCCCTATAAAACCAAGCTTGAAAGGAGACAAGCAGAGATAAATAATTTATATAGGGAGTTAGACAAGCAATTGAGGGAGCACAATATACTTTCTGATAAATATTATAGACTCAATAAAAGTGTGGCACTATTGGCATCTTTTAAACAATAAGAAGCCACCCTACGGCTAAGAAGAGCGCGCATTCGATATGATGCTCTTTTGAAAGAGAACCGGGAATTGATTACCCTATTCTGGATGGTGATTGAGGAAAGGGACATTTTAGTTAATTTCTTATACAAGGCCCATTGCAGACACCCGACCGTTGACTTCTCATATTTAGGTGATTTTAGTGGGGATTTACTTAGGCGTTTACACAAAAAATACTTGGATGAATCGGATCTGACCCACTTCCCAAGCATGTTGGAACTTGCCTCGAGTCAGATCAATTCCCCAAGACCTTCCTCCTGAAAAACTCAAGTTTTATAAGGACAAATTCGTTTCAGAATTATTTGCTAAGTTAATTTTGTATGAACCGGATGAATGATTGTTAATATGTAATAACATTGATTTGTGAATATATTTTTATTCTTCTTTTTATACTTAGCTGCATTTTATTATGTTATCACAGAGAGAATGTTCCTCAAGCAATCTTATCTCTAGAGATTACCTAGGTCAATATGTTAAATTGAGAAGATTTTATCTCGAAAAGGCATCAATTTTAAAATCTTCAAAATAGGCAAGATATTGTTTTCTTACAGATTTACAAAAACTTTACATGGAACATCCTTGTCTCCATTTCTATTTCCTTGGCGATGAGAAAGAAAAGCTATTTAAGGAGATCCGGACATTCCATACTAAACTAATTTGCGGTCGTGATAGTCCTCCAGTCGGGGAATGGGACTACAGTAAATATCCACCGGTTATCACTCCAGAAGGAGTTAATATTTCTTTTGACTCGACGGTTATTCTTTCTGGTAATTCATTAAATAAAGCTAGAAATGTAGTTTCTCAACTTTAGATGTAAAGCAAATGTTTAATTGTACTCTTTTAGTTTCACTGCTGTCTGAGTTGTAATCTTTTATTGTAATAATAAAGAGATTGGTCATTCTGGTTTTGACTTCGTTCTTTTTCTTTCTTATTTAAATAGGAGTTACAGTTATCCACGGCACCTCTTTCATTTGATTTAGCGTCTCGCTTTGTTAATCATAAGAATAAGCTACTGGCGGAACTTGGAAAGAGTAAACTTCTCGAAGGTACTTTACTTGCTCGTTTTCACGACAATGTCGAAGCTTTAAGATGGCACAAAAGGTTCTTGCTTCAGAAAACTATTGTCAGAAAACTTAAGGATCAAATTGCTAGTTTAGAATCAAATGTTAATAGTAAAAATGAAACGATCTCCGCTCTGAAGCGTCAAGTTAAGTCGAATCCTTCAATTGACTTCGATCGCAAAATGTCAGAACTTTTTCAACTAGTAAGGGATTTGGAGATGAAAATGAAGGACAGTCAAGCTCAGTGTGAGTTGTTGGAATTCATTATGGGGAACAATATCCCAAGTATTGATTTAACAGTTCCTCATGCTACTCACTCTGCTGCTAAATCTACAAGATCTACTTCCCTTATTGCTCAGAAATTTCCCACTACGACTAATCCTCCCCTGGCTTAAACAAGAAGGTAGTGGGCGAGTGGTGCAGGAAAGTTAAATTCGAAATGATGAAATATTTTGATAAACATCGGAAGGTCAAATACTCACAGCACATAAACGAATATGCTGCTAGAATTCAAAAACTAGAACACGATAACTAACTCCTTTTAAAGCGCGCCGTTGAATTGGAAAGGGAAAATAAGACCCTTAGAGGCGCAAATGAAGCTTTTAATCGCGCTTTGAAGACTAATATAGATGCGATTGATGATGCAGACAGGATAAGGAAGAAAGAGAAGAAACTTAAAGAAGTTCTTTGCATCGCTATTCGTCACATCGTAGATCCCTCGATTGCTGAGAACTTGAACAAGGCTGCTCAAGATTTATGAAGAATTTATACTTTGAAAAATGTATATATTTGTTCTATACACTTATAAATAATTTCATTAGTTGTGTAAATCACGTAAATTTCGTAAATATCACCTGATTTGTGATCCTTTCTTGTAATGTTCTCTGAAACATTTGTTTGATAGCTTGTACCGCAATGCCTGTATTTGCTGAATCCTTTATTTTTCTGTATTGTTCTAATTTCCCTGAAAAGTATAAAGCAAACAATATTTCCAATTATTAGCTTGAAATTGATATAAAAGTCTATCTATATCATTCGTGTAGATTAACAAATCATTATGTCAATCATATGGTAATAAATGAACAGTAATTTTATTTGACTAAATATCTTGAAACCCATCTTTGATCTTGATGAGCAATAATTAAGAATTTAACTTTAACCATATTACTGGAATATCTGAAGTCCGTTGGTAGAAAATTTTATCTTTAGCCAGGTTTTAAATATATTAGAGAATCATCCTTTAAAGATCACCAATAGAGGGTAATAATGTTTAAGTAATATAAGTCCAGAAACCATCATCCGAAAATTTGTAGTAGAAATCCAATGTCTCATATTCAGGTATTAGTGGATGATATTAGAACTTAAGAAACATGAAACTCAGATTTGAGCATTTTGCAGATGATAACCAAAACCCATAATAATGATCTTATGATAGGAGTCTTTAACCCAGATTCGGGCATTAGTAGTGGATAATCAGAAATCCATAATAGGAATCTCCAGCCCAGATTAGGGCATTAAAGTGAAGTTAAGCAATAGTCTCAAAACCCAGATTCGGGTATGATAAAGGCTGTAAGCGATTGATAAAGACCCGAAACCTAGATTCAGGTATTAATAGATGAAGTTTAGAAATGAGTGATCCAAAACGCAGATTCGGGTATTGATAAGTGGAGCTCTGTTTTACTCCTTAGATTCTGTCTTCTTCGACATGTATAAACCTCTTAAGCTTTGTATGAAGTTGTGATTTAACTGGCTGCTTCTCGAGCCATGACATCTTAGTCTTTCATTTGATATGCCACTTCTTGGGCTTGGACATCATATTTTGTTGTTTGATGAGTCGCTTCTCGGACTTGGACTTCTTAGTCCATTGTTGTCTGGTGCTCTTGGTTAGCTCATTCTTAGAGGCAGGAACCAAGGACTTATCCAACCTCCCTCCAGGAGGCGCCTTGACCTGACTAGAGGCACGGCCAAGGGCTTGTCGATGCTTTAACCTGGCCATAGTGTGGCAAGGATAAAGGCTTACACTCCTCTCTCCAGGAGGTTCCCTGCCCTCGCCATAGCATGGCACGGACAAGGGCTTGTCGATGCATTAACATGGCCATAGCGTGGCGTGGATAAAAGCTTACACTCCTTCCTCCAGGAGGTGCCTTGACCTGACCAGAGGCACGACCAAGGGCTTGTCGATGCTTTAACTTGGCCATAGCGTGGCACGGTTAAAGGCTTACACTCCTCCCTCCAAGAGGTGCTTTGCCCTGGCCAACTCGGCGCGGATAAAGGCTTTGACCGTTTAAAGTAATGTCCTAATAAAAGGAGCATTTCACTCCCAACCATGTAGGTTCTCTTTAAAGAAAAGTAGCTCTTTATTGATCTCATTCAGTATTTCTTTACACTCATTGATTTTGCCTTGACTGTAAAAGTTGATTATCATCCCTTCCAAGGCTCTGTAATGGTTAGTCTCATGTACATTCATCATATGGAAATGGCAGTAGGATCTCCCCAGATTTCTTTCATATTTTTTATTCTTTTTCTGTGATGGCCAATAATTGAGTTCATCCTTGGTTGACAAGTAGACATTCTCTATGGATGTTTTTAAGTTGCATCTTTAGGAAGTCTAGACTTGAAACTTGTTTCTTGAGCATGGCTTCTAAATCTTTTAGTACTTGGCTCTGGAGTTTCCTCTTTGATAACTAGTTTTCTCTTTAAAACACTTTGGGGTTCCAGAGTAGGCATTGTCCCACTTGTGACTTGACCCCGATTGTGTGCAAAGGCATTATAATTTTTCCTTTTTCAATGATCATGCCTTTGGTATAGTGCTGGATTGTTTTTCTCATTTGGTCAAATAAATTGTCACTCCCCTTTTTCTTTTCTCCCAAGGAAAAGATTTGGGTGGTGCCAGCGTCAAAAGGGTTTAAACTCCATTTAAGTGGATCATAGGCTTCAACTTTCTTTTCCCTCATGATTCTTAAAGCCTTCATCTTTAACAGTTGTTCTTCTTGGAGATTCCTACCATAAGCTATCTCTAGGGAGAATCCAATTAAGTGCGGTTCAGAAGATCCTTGTTTGGATCTTTTAACTTTGTTAGCTATGATGAAGTTTGACCAAAAGTAGATAAGCTTGAAATTGAGTTGGGTTAGAGGTATGAGGTGTTGGGTGTTCAACAGAGTCGGAGGTTCGAGCCCTCATTCTAGCGCCAAAATGTTAACAAGAAATCTTTCCAACACCCCGAGGTAAAGTTGAGGAAAAAGGTTAATCCCTTTGGGTCTCCTTTAGTTAAGTTGAGGAGTTTAGTAGGTATACATTCCCTTTGGATACCCTTTCGAATAAGATGATATAGTGAAAGCTTTCTTATATCAACCTTTCTAACTAGTCGAAACGCCTAATTTCCTTTCCTTTTAGCCTTTCGAGCTCACTGAAGTAGCTCGATTACCCCTTCGAAATAGTCCTTTCGAAGCAGTTGCGGAAGCCCAATGGATGGCTTTAAGGTTAAAGGTTATGATCAGTTTTGGATGATTTCGACCTTGTCGAAAGCTGGTGTCTTAGTTGTCTTAGGTTTGGATTGGGAATCAAAGGTAAAACTGGTATGGGTTATGGTTTTGATCCACTCGAAATTAAAAGTTCAATAATGGGTGGCCTAGAGTCTATAACATGAGTTACTTGAGAATGCGGAGGTTTCGTCCAAGTCGGGAGAGACATTTCGATGTGGTCGACACCTGTAAAACACGATTAGATCTGATAATTGTAAACCAACTAAGTAATCAAGTATATTGTAGACTTCCCTTTCGTAACTCAACAAAGCCTTTATTGCTCAATTTTCCCAATTCAATTTACAAATTAGGGTTCCAACTTTTAGGATTAAGAAAATGTAAGTGTAGAATGACCGAGTTCAAATCCCCTAAACCAGACCCTTGGGTCTTATTTATAGATGCAGATCGACACCTTTCGACCTGGTCGAAAGGTGGCTTCAGATGCCTTCCGACTCTTTCGGCTCTTGCGCTCTTCCCCACAATTCTTTTGAACGGGCTCAATTGCCTCTGTCTCTATCGAAAGGGGCGGTTGCGCCTTCTTTCTTTTATGTTGCTTTGTAAGAGCCTTCGACTCTATCAATAGGTTGCTTCCCAGGGTTTCGAAGATGTTGAAATGGTAGTGGTTTCGATGCTATTTGTAGCTTCCAAACATATGCTTGCGAATTGATGCGGAACCTTCCCTACATATATAAGGCTTGGACCGGTTAGAAAGGCTTGGTTTGGCTTTCGAAAGGGTTGTTCCGATCATGGTGTGCTTTTGAGTGACTTGAGTGAAAGCGAAACCTTTGGTTTCGAAAGGTTTGGCGTGCATTTGAAAGATTGTTATGCATTGTCTTCAAAAGCTACTTCGTTAACTCCTTCGAAAGGTCTTCAGGCATGCGGAAGCATTCTACTTGGAAAGGTCTTCATTGATGTGGAAGCATGCTTTCGACTCTTTCAACCCCTTCGAAAGGTTTTGGTACTTCTATTCTTTGGCTATTGCATCCCTTCGACTCTTTCGAATGGTTTTGCTGGTGCTTTTCTCTCTTGTACTTCTTTACCTTCTATTCAATAAGGTTTCGACATGGTCGAAAGGAAATTTGGTGGTAACAAATAACAAATACGCCACTCATATGTATACTTTTCCCCGTTGATTAGACAACCTAAGCTCCGCTACCAAATGTAACAACCCGCCTCGAAACAAGCCTAAATTCCGACCAAGAAAAGGCCCATCGAAACTTAGACTCATTCCAAAACTGGCTGTTGGTTGGTAAAAAGAACAGTACAGAGCTATTTATCTATTCATTCAGAACTCACAGCGGAAGGGTAAAATATAATAGCATAAACATTACCCGTTTTATTTCAAATTCCAAATGTCACAAAACAAAACCATAACATAATGTCAACAATAACTGTTACATCATCTTGTTCAAAAATACATTTTTAAACTTCAAATGGGCACATCAGAAAATAGAATAAATAGATAAATAGACTACTGCCACAAGTTCCACTCATTGTCATCTCCATCTTGATTAGGGATGGCAACAGAGCGGGTTGGGGTGGGTTTTTATACCCCAGACCCAGTCCGAGTTGTTTAAACCTTACCCCAGACCCGCCCCGTAGACCTGATGCGGGTCTGTGCTTTTGCCCCATACCCAGAACCCATATGGGTCAGGATTGACCCGTCCCGCCCCAAGACCCGGTGAGACTTTACATATTCATTCAAAATTATGTATTAATACACATATATATATTTATTTTATTTGTAAGAAGGATTGTTTGATACAATAAATATAGATAACAATGTATTTACAATGTAAGTAAGGTAATAAAATTAAGATGCATGATAACAATTCAAGAAAAACATGCATAGGTTATTATATAATTAATAGTGATGCAACTTAATATCATAAAAATCATATAACTTACTAAATGGAACATTAGAACATCGGTGTTATAATTGCTTATGTATAAAATATTAACAAATCATCGTTATAATAATAAAGCGATTTTATAAGATCTCAGTAATGCGGGTTGGGTTGGGGAGGGTCAACCAAGCCCCGACTCGACCCTAGACCGGAGCTCTTAAGAACGGATCATGGGTCTACCCGCCCCGAAGACCCAAATGGGGCAGGTCTTAGGGGGTCAAAACAGGGGCGGATCAACTGGTTTTAGACCCTAGATCCACCCCATTGCCATCCATAATCTTGATCATCGTTTCCTTCCCTAACCCATGTTGTAATGAGGAGAAGTCAGAACAACATTGTCCGGTGAATAGAAAATCTCGAGCCTTCCTATATCAATACTTGGGTAGTATAATTTAAATAAGGATATGTCTTTTGCATTTTAAACTATATTCAAAACCATTTAATACTTGATATATGGGAAGGAGGTGGACCCTCAAATAACCACTTAATCCCTTCAATCTCCGAAGCAGGTTTTACCATAACCAATAACCCACAACCATCGTTATTAGTGTCTACCAATGCACGAGATAGAACCTAAGCCACTTAATAACTTTTAATGGAAAATAGGCAGACTCTAACCATTTAAGTATTCAACTGAGATAGGCCCCCATCATTTAATACTTATTCCCAAGGCGGACTCCACACAGGTCTCTATCTAGCCAACATTGTACGGAAATCTTTTCAGATATTTAATACTTCCTATTGAAGCGGACCTTTCTGAGATATCCTCTACCATGCCTAAACACAATCCCGACCATTTAATACTTTATATAAGTGAAAGAGACCGGCCCTCAAACAACCACTTAATACATTCAATTTCCTGAAGTGGGTCCTTCGTATTATGACCCGTACCCCATGGAGAAGTCTCACATTAATTTGATAGTTCATAGGAACTGGTAGCCAGATTAGCTGGACAGATTTACCCTACAGAATTGAGACTAACCTCGCATCATCCATAGTTACTTATTATAGACGATGTCTCACAATAGTCCCAAAGTCATACTGCTGGTAGCCCGATTAGCTAGGCAGTCTTATGTATGCTTTTGACTGACCTCGCATCCCTATAACTTAGTCATATTTCATAACACTCTCTAAGTATATTATCACATATCTCACTGTATTAATTATTTAGGCCTTATAAGAAATCGTTTTTATTTCGCCTAATTAATTACTTTAAAGAGGATTTAAATAACAATTAATAACCTAATTAACTATGCAATTAACACGTTACAATTGTACGTTATTTATAGTTTATATACATATTAAGTACGCATTTATTAGGCATGCGGAGACTACGCCCTAAACTAACGTTCAAATGTCAAATCTTCCAATGTTATACAAGTCTTATTTCTACAATAGCATTAATAGCAATTTTTTACCATAAATCCAATAGTCCAAAATCAAACCATAGATTTATACTTAAAATCCAATTACAACTTATTTTATATTAAAACAATGGAATAAAATAATAGTAGTAATGGAAACTTTAAGTTTTACGCACTATTCAACTCCTTTTTATATAAAATTAGACAAGGGAATTTTTATTCAATTTGTAGAAATAGGTAGTGTAAACTATAAGTAAGAATTCGTATCTTAAACATAATTTCTAAATCAAATCATTTAATCAAATCCAAAGAAAAAGGATAAGAAGTGAAATAGAAGGTAAAACACATATATTGCAAAATCCACAAAAACTCCATTATTTTAATATAAAACAATTAAAATTCCAATCTAAGAAATGACATTTTGCTTTTAGAAGAATTTTGAGGATTTTTATTACGATGTTTTCGTAATCCAAAATTCCCCAAAGCATATATAAAATCCAAACTACATTATTCAATTACTAAAATAAATAAAAAACTAAGATTTCCACTCGTGGAGGTCCTTAGCTTTGCATTCTATTGGATTTAACACGCCTTCAATGTATCCTTTCAAATCTCTTCTTTTTTATATATACAGCAAGGGATTTTGCATATGTTAGATCCGGAAAATTAGAGGTTTGGAGGAGAAGAGATTGAGAAAATAAACAATAAACAAAGATAAATATATATGATTTCATACTTGAAACCCTGATGAAGTTTTCTGAATCTGTAAAGAGACGAACAAACAAAATTCGTTACTGTTTCTAAAATATTTTGTGAATAAAAGTGTGGGTGCTAGGCTCGTATTTTTAGTGGTTGGAACGCACCAGAACCATCGAATTTAAGTCGGTTTAAAAATATAAAGTCTAAAACGTTCGTTGTTGAAAACCCTAGCCGCTACCCTTTATCCACCGATCGATCGCCCCCCACCATCGGTTGACCGGTGTTATTTGAGAACGTTGATTTATTTGTTGTCATTGTCTAATTTATTTCCTTCCCTAATTGCAATTTAACGTTATCGTTAAGTTTACGTTTACATAACCCCTAAGTATAATTACCGTTAACTTTTGAATTTCAAATTTGAGAATTAATTATTTATTTG
This sequence comes from Allium fistulosum, assembly GCA_030737815.1. Lineage (NCBI taxonomy): Eukaryota > Viridiplantae > Streptophyta > Magnoliopsida > Asparagales > Amaryllidaceae > Allium > Allium fistulosum. The sequence continues at coordinate 425,676,006 of CM060908.1, forward strand.
AATTTGAATTATATTTAAACCCAAAAACTTCAAATGCCAATAATTTCTTCGTTTGAGCTTTGTTTTTAGCATAGATATATGGAAATTGATTGGAATTTTGCCACGAACGCAACGACATAACTTTCATGGTCAAATTCCAACTTTTGCAAAATTTTCATTTTTACCCATCTGATTTAAATTAATTTATCCAATTTAGTTATTTACGGTTGATTTTACAGGGTGTTACATTCTCCCCTATTAAAAAGATTTCGTCCCCGAAATCTTCCCAAGGGACGAATGGTGTAACGCGTAATAAACATCCATTTTATACAACGAAGTTATCTACGCAACCATTTACTCAACCAAAAGTGCAATGTGATTATGTACTGCGGACATACTATAAATGAGTTTAATCCTAGCGTGAATATATGATCATGACATATAACTATGTATGCAAACACCCTAAACATGTAAAATTTTCTACATGAGTGCAAAGTGATAGTGGAAAGTGTAACAACCATCTCCCACCATCCAATCTAACAACTACAATGTAACTAAAACCTAATTTTGGAGAGGAAATTTACCGAAGAAAAACTTGGAACGAGGAATCCTCATGCTTTCCGTTGGATTTTTTCCCCATTGTACTTGAACCAACCTAATTCCTCTGTTGCGGAGCTTTCTAGTTCTATGCTCCATAATGCGTGCAATGGCACGGGATGCTATTGGCTCTGTCCCAATATCCTCAATTGATTAGGCTCTACCACAATGGTTGTGCTATGAAGGCATTTTCTCAAATGTGAAATGTGAAAAACGCCATAGAATCTTGCCAACTTATCCAGTAGCTCCACATGATAAACAAGTTTCCCTATTTTCCCCAAAATTGGGAAAGGCCCAATAAATCTCAGTGCCAACTCCTCCTACTTTCAAAATCTTACAACCTTCGCATGCTGCCTAATCAACTCTATCTTTTTGAAGTCTTGCAAACTAAATCTGATCCGAGTAGGATTTTGTTGGTGGTCCCCCACCAACAGTTTGGCGCTTTGCATGACCTTCCATAAAACACTTTGAAGGGTGCCATACCAATCGTCTATTTATGACTATTATACGTAGATTCTACTAAAGGTAAGTGCGGCTCCTAGTGTCCTCCAAAGTCCATGATGCAAGCACTTAAACATATCCTCTGAGATCCTATTCACTCTTCCATGTTTATCTATCGGCCTATGAATGTTAAGCGGTGCTAAGATTCAACGAAGTTTCTAAAGTTGTTTGCAATCTCCTCTAAAATTTGTTAGTAATTAATGGGTTTTTATCACTAACAATGCTAACTGAAATTCCATGAAGTTGAATCACCTCCTTGATATAAATACGTGCTTGAGACGCTGCGGTCTTATTACTCCTAACGAAAAATTCTGCTACCTTCTTCTTTATCTCCATCCAATAGAAATTCTCTTCACATTCCTATATATTCTATCTCTTTCTTGAATGGTGACATTCTACAAAAATTTATTTTTTCCAAAATCCTAAAATTTCTGGGATTAGAGAATTCTTTTATTTCTGGTTGCTAACTTAATTCCCTCATTAACTTCAGGCCATATCTACAGTTCATCGCTAGTTAAGTGTCCCTATGAAATTCCTTTATTTATGTGACTTCACAATACACATATATTTATTAAGCGTTTTAATCCCATTTATAAAATCAACACAGTGATAAAGCATGGACATATCTTATATCACATCTTACGTTTTCTTAATAACCAAGGGAGACAGGTAGTAATTAAAACTCAAAAACTCTAAAAGAATTTTTTTTGCTGGAAGTTGTCATTTATCATCAACTAGTGTAAATGGTGTTGATGTCTTAACATCCCTTGCTGAATTAAGATGGACATTCCTAATATGTCATTCCACTATTGCCCACTTTCCTTAATTTTCCTTTTTAGTTTCCAATAAATGTAGTACATTCATTACTTCAGTTAATATATCCATAATAATTGACCATTATTGTCAAAATTGGACCATTTCTATTCAACCCTCATTTAACTCCTTTAACCTTTTACAAATTTCAAAATTCATTTATTACTCCGATTCAATTCTTCCAAAAATGCCATATTAAATTTCCTTAATCAGTCCCCATTTTATTCCTTTTAACTCTCATTAATTACAAATTTATTACCCGTTAAACTTGTAACCAACGTCCATAAATCTTAGTCTATTAATTACGTATATAATCATAAATTATGCTATTTATATATTTATTTTTATGTTTAGTCGTTAAGTGCGGTTATGCATGCATGTATATTTATAACTACTAATTTCTAAACTAAAACACTTATTTCTATATTTTCAATTTATCAGAGCTATACTTCCAAAAAGGATTATCATTAAAATTTTCTATAAATTAATCATAAATGAGATTTTTGCTTTGTTTGAGATTACAAGGGATTGTTTCTTTCTTTTATTGAAACAGACAGTGTAAAATACGTAAAGAATATCCATATCCTACACATCTCTTTCCCTTTTTTGTACAACCCTTGTTAACTCAAACAATGCGCTTTTATACATATTTTGGAATTGGATAATCTATGAAAATTACATGGAAACCGCTCCAAAATCAAAATATAGAAACTCACATTCTACGGGCAACCTAATTTATAACCCAATGACAGATCTGAAATATTTTAACAACTTTACCACCTTTTACAAATAAAGGTTTGGGACTAATTTTAAATTTTCAGATCAGGTTGTACATACTATTCTCATTTTATTCATATACTAAAACTTTAAAACAATCTTATCTAGGTAGTGGCCCATATCTATTCCATATTAAAAAAATTGGTTTGGTTCCCACCATTCCTTATGAAACTAAAATTTCACGACTATGAAGTGCCAAATCCAAAATCTTTATCTTTGAAAATATAAACTTAGAAACCTCTGTTAATAATTCAAAATTGCTTAGTTCCAAAAAGGAGTAAAATAATTTTCCTTCTCGAATACTTTCTACATCAAAGATTTGTTCATTTAAAAGTTGGACTATTCATTCAAAGTATTCAAAAATTGCTTGGTTTTCAAAAAAGAATCATGAAAATTTTCCTTTTTAATGACTTGCTATAATAAAAATCTACTTCTTTTAAAAGTAGGATTTTTAACCCAAAACATTTAAAAACTCAATTATCATACCAAATAACCATTCATTTCAATTTTTTTTAAAAACATCTTGTATGACTTTAAACAATGAAAAGTGGAGTAGAAAACGAAAATTTCCATTCTACCATTCTTCTCTTATATTATTTCTAACTAGATTGTTAATCATACTTTATTTAAATCCATAATGCCATTACTATCTATCTCAGTTATTATTCTCCATAATTCCTTATAGGGGAATGTTTCTCTTACCTACCGTATCGAGCATTCTTGACTTTCCATTCTTTTTATCCTATTTCAATCAAGTGTCGTTTCTATTTATACACCCTTTTAAATGAATTTTAGGGAAAAGAACTTCCAATTTTATAAGATAGGAAAAATTATCCAGTCTAACCTACATTCTACTTTACTTTTATTTCAAAAATGAAAAGTTCCTTTATCTAAAATCTTTAGACCAAAAACATTTTGGCTCAATAAGTTTTAACTAAGAATTTCAAGATGCAAAAATCCCTTTTAAGTTAGAACTTCAACTCGACTAGTTTTAAACTAAAAATTTCAAAAATGAAAAACTTTTTTTCAACTCTTCAAATCATTAGATTTACGATTTTCTTTTTATAAAGTTTATCCACCGTTATTTTTAAAACGTTCAACGCTTTTAAAATTACATCCTCTTTCCAAACTTTTTACATGACAATTGGTAGTATATTTCTAAACCCGACTAAAATCACTTTCTTTCAAAAATTCAACTTATGATACATAAGATCTTCGTTTAATAATTTTTTGAAAAGCCCTTTCAAAACATTTAAAGGAATTTTCAAAAATCTTTTTGTCAAATTCATTCTCATGGGGTTGGATTTTAGAAATTGCCTTTAATTTCTCCTTCTTTTGGACTTTCCTACTCAACCTTTAAAGATCTAGTTATCTTCTTGTGGTGATTAATGCATATCTTCTTATGGAAGCTTTTTTCACTCATTCTTTACGTCTTTCTTCCGGATGTTAACAAATATGTTACCTTATAATATTTAATTACTACCTAGCATATGATTTGCTACTTCTATATATGTCAACTGTTCATAATAAATGGCTATAATTCTAACGGACAATACTTAAAGACATTTATCTATTCATTCTAATTTTACCTATTATATATGCATTCCTTATCTCTCCATGATTAGTCCATTTATATTTCTATTAAATTCTTGTAACTCCCTATTTATTCCACATTTATTGCTTCATTAACCTTGAAGTTACAACCTTTTCCATTTACATTTTCTATTATTATTATTTATTAGGCAATTTATGTAAATGTTCTGATTACATCTAATGTGAACATTGACAGGTATTATGCTTATAGAGTTCACAATTATAAGGACATCTAGGTCAATAAAGGAGTCAGGTACCATTCAACTTCCAATATGCTTCGATATACCGTGCTCATGCTCTTCTTAGTCTACTCCTTACGATACAACCTCCGCCCCATGGGTAATTGGAGCAGGAGTATTCATTTAACTCAACTTATATTTTTTCCAACTCATGGTTGCTTCGTCCATCCTTTCGGAATATGGTCGCAACTACCTCTATGGTGGGAATTTATAGAGTTAGATGTATCTTCAAAATAAGTATATATATTTATATATAGTAGGGTTTTTGAAAAATAATTTACAAATACGCCACTCATGCGTGTACTTTTCCCCGTTGATCGGGCAACCTAAACTTTAACACCAAATGTAACAACCCGCCCTGAAACATGCCTAAATTCTGACCCAGAGAACGTCCATCAAAACTTAGACACATTCCAAAGTTGGTTGTTGGTTGGTAAAAAGAATAGTACATGGTTATTTATTTATTCATTCCGAACTCATCACCTAAGGATAAAATATAATAGCATAAACGGTACCCATTTTATTTTAAATTCCAAATGTCACAAAACAAAACTATAACATAATGTCAACAATAACCGTTACATCACCTTGTTCAAAAATACATTTTTAAACTTCAAATGGGCACATCAGAAAATAGCATAAATAGATAAATAGATTACCGCCACAAGCTCCTCTCACTGTCACCTCCATCTTGATAAGCGTTTCCATCCCTAACCTGTGTTGTAATGAGGAGGAAGTCAGAAAAACAATACACGGTGAATAGAAAATCTTGAGCCTTTCTATATCAGTACTTGGGCATTATAATTTAAATAAGGACACGTCTTTTGCATTTTAAACTATATTCAAAACCATGTAATACTTCATATAAGGGAAGGAGGCGGACCCTCAAACAACCACTTAATACCTTTAATCCCCGAAGCAGATTTTCCCTTAACCAATAACTCATTACCATCGTTATTAATGTCTATCAATGCGAGAGATAGAACCCAAGCCACTTAATACTTTTTAATGGAAAATAGGCAGAATCTGACCATTTAAGATCTCAATTAAGGTAGACCCCGTCATTTAATATCTATTCCCAAGGCGGAGTCCACAAAGGTCTCTATCTAGCCGAAATTGCACAGAAATCTCTTCGGACACTTAATACTTCTTATTAAAGCAGATCTTTCCAAGATATCATCTATTATGCCTAAACCCAATACTAACCATTTAATACTTTATATAAGGGAAAGAGGCAGGCCCTCAAACAACCACTTAATACCTTCAATTTTCCAAAGTGGGTCCTTCGTATTACGACCCATACCCCACGGAGACGTTTCACATTAGTCCAACTATTCATAGAACTGGTAGTCAGGTTAGCTAGGCAGATTTACCCTACAGAATTGGGACTAATCTCGCATCATCCGTAGTTACTTAATATAGACAATGTCTCACATCAGCTCCAAAGTCACATTGTTGGTAGCCGAATTAGCTGGGTAGTCTTCTGTGTGCGTTTGACTAACCTTGCATTCCTATAACTTAGTCATATTTAATAATACTCTCTAAGTATATTATCACACATCTCACCGTATTAATTATTTATACTTTATAAGAAATCCTTCTTATTTCATCTAATTAATTACTTTTCTAAGGGGGATTTAAATGACAATTATTAACCAAATTAACTACGCAATTAATATGTTATAATTATACGTTATTTACGCTAGTTTATATACATATAAGTACACATTTATTAGGTGTGTGGAGATTGCACCCTAAACTAATGTTCAAATGCCAAATCTTCCAATGCCAAGTCTTATTTCCATAATAGCATTAATAGGATTTTTACCATAAATCTAATACTCCAAAATCAAATCAATAGACTTGTACTTAGAATCCAGTTCCAACTTATTTTATATTAAAACAATGGAATAAAACAGTAATAATGGAAACTTACAATTAAATAAGTTTTATGCTCTATTCAACTCCTTTTTACATAAAATTAGACAAGAATTTTTATTCAGTTTGTAGAAATAGGTAGTGTAAACTACAAGTAAGAATTTGTACCTTACACACCATTTCTAAATCAAATCTTTTAATCAAATCCAAAGAAAAAGGATAAGAAGTGGAATAGAAAGTAAAACACCTGTATTACAAAATCCACAAAAACTCCGTTATTTTAATACAAAACAATTAAGATTTCAACTTAAGAATTGACATTTTGGCTTTGGGGGAATTTTGAGGATTTTTATTGTGATGTTTTCGTAATCAAAGCTTCCCAAGGTATATCAAATCCAAACAACGGTATTCAATTACTAAAATAGAAAAACTAAGATTCACACTCATAGAGGTCCTTAGCTTTGTCTTCACTTGGATTAGACACACCTTCAATGAACTCTTTCAGATCTCTTCTTTTGAGTTGTATAGCACGGATTTGTATATACGTTAGATTCGGAAAATTATAAGTTTGGAGGAGAAGAGATTGAGAAAATAAACAATAAATAAAGATAGATATATACGATTTCTTATCTGAAGCCCTAATTAATAGAGGTTTCTGAATCTATGAAGCAATGAACTAACAAAGCTTTGCTAATGTTCCCAAAATATTTTGTGAATAAAAGTGATAGGGCTAGACTCTTATTTATAGTGGTTGGAACGCACCGGAACCATCGGATTTAAGTCGGTTTAAAAGTATAAAATCCAGAAGTTCATTGCCGAAAATCCTAGCTGCCACCCTTTGTCGAACGGTCGACTTCCCCTACCAGCGGTCGACCGGTCATGGGTCAGGCGTCGATCGGGGCTATTTTGAGAATGTTGATTTATTTATTGCAATTTATTTCCTTCCTTAATTGTAATTTGACGTTATCGTTAATTTTAATATTTACTTAACCCCTAAGTATAATTAACATTAACTTTTGAATTTAAAATTTGGGATAATTATTTATTTGAATTTGAATTCTATTTAAATTATTTTAAACCCGAAAACTTTAAACGCCCATAACTTCTTCCTTTGAGCTCCATTTTTGGCATATTACATATGGAAATTGATCGGACTTTCGCCATGAACGTAGCGGTATAACTTTAATGGTCAAATTCCAAATTTTACAAAATTTTCATTTTTACCCCTATGACGGCCCGGATTTTCGACCTATGAAAATCGACATCAATACGATGATTGTATTACATGTCGAACAATCAAATACCAGATCGTTAGGGAAAAGAAGAAAGAGGTAGAAGAAGAAAAACAGAACAACAACACAGAATCTCACAATCACAGTGGAACAATATATAATAGATAACAACTTGTCTTTATACAAAAAGAACTATCACTGTTTTTATACACTACATCATCAGAGTACAACACATCAATATCAAAATACTGGACAGTGATAATAACTTGTCCTCACAAATGCTGAATATACAGCCTATAATATACAGCGGAATAAAATCAAATACGTGTGATACGCCTTCGTCACCCAGCTCGTCTCCTGAGCTCCATAGCATCCTATCCTGTATTTGTAATACTCGGTCTGACCCGAGCATTATAATAAAATAACACCCAAGTCAGTCTGGAAAACCAACGTGAGAAAACACACTCAATTTGAATTATTAAAGTTTCAAAATCCTTTGAAAATCAAAGGTATTTTGTAAGACCACGCCACAAATAAACACGACGGGTTTTTACCTTACGATAACCAAAACATTTCATATCAAATCCTCTGATATTATAATAGTGTCTAAGTACAAATACTTATTCAAGTAGCTAAAATTGTTACATTAATTAAATTCCAGCATACTAGGCTCTATAATCAAAACCGTAAAGGGCACGTATTAGAGAATGGATTCCATACGAATGACTAGGCACTGAGGTACCACCTGTCACACAATACACGTCTAGAAACAGACGAAAGTAAGATTGGAGATTACCTCCTAACCATTAGTGGATGGATTTCCATATAAACGTCCTAGAAGAATGAAACGAGTTTATACGTACGGTATAGCACCTCGAACGGTAACTGTACCATATAATCCCTGTATTTCTCCTAGATATTCCCAAAGTTATATTTTTGGTCCAGATTTGATAGTCGGTTATTTATACCGTTAGAAATGACGAATGCTCTAGTCTATTTATTCCATCTTGTGAATCGGGTATTCTGAGAATATCTCAATGAATTCTTTAAGTGTTTTTGATTTTGGGTATAAGTTAAATTGAGTTTCTAAATCTTTTAAATTGAAGTTATGTTTTAAGAGAAATGAAATTTGTTTTGAGATAAATAATGAATATTTTGAGTATTATATGAAGAATTTCTTTTATAGAAAATGACTTTCTGTGTGTTGGGTCGTCCATCGAGTGTTTAAGAATTCTGGTCGATATGCCCGATCAACGTTGTGACGACCCGGAATTTTTAGATATTTGAAATTGGAATATTTAATTAATTTTAAATATTTAGAAGTTAATTTTTAACTTTAATTTCAAATATCACTGTTTATTGGATAATTAAATTATTTGAGTTAATAATTGAAAATGGAGAAATTACTGAATCAAGAGTTTCAAGCTTGTTAAAAATATTTTAAAAGCTCGTAAAATTCATTTAAATAATACTGAAGATAATAGAACTTTTAAAATGGAATTTCAAAGTGTTTTGTTCAGTTTAGAAATTTTATCGTTTAAATTGAATTTAAAATAGCCTTTCGAGGCACAGTCTCGGAATTTGACGAAACCAGTTCCATTGGATCCGTAATATTGAATTATTATCGGATTTCAAATTTCGTGGTGTTTGGAGTTGTTGTGGGAGCGTATGACATATAAACGCATTGAAAATTTTACTGAGACGATTTGAATTTAAATAATATACCATTCAAATCACAGCCGAAATAATTTCACATCAGATTTTTTTTAAGCTTTCATTTCGTGGTCACTGTAGCAAACTGGGTGGAGCACGTTACCATCACACCTTGTCCCCTTCCGTTTACTTTTATCACGCGAGCAGCTTCTTTAGCGCTCAGGAGAAATAAAAGAATATTCATGGCCGTGCTCTAAAACCAAATTCCATTTCTCTTTTCATTTCCCTATCAAACCCGAGTACCCTCCCTCATCCTCTCAGTAAATTCACAAATCAAAGCTTCCTCTTTCTTTCAGTTTGAAAAAAATTTTGAAGAAATCCTTCAAACTCGAGCTGACCGGAATCAAATTTATAAGAACCCTAATCGAATCGCATTCTCGAGTTCGACTTGAGGCATCGTCGAGCACGACTTCAATGGGGGCGGAGTCAGGTAGATCGCGATGAGCTAGAGCTCGTTTCCAAATCGGAATACGTCTCGAGCTGAGATTTGGGGGTGGGTTCGTGGCAGTGCGATGGCGACTCGGTTGGAATTGCGTTGAAATTTGGGGTTTGCCACGAGGCCTCTATCGAAGTCAGGGTCGAGGTTAGAGGCACGGCGAGGCATCGTGATGGGTTCTGGTTCTTCTGAGCAGTGAGGTTCGTTTATATATATATATATATATACATATATATATACAGTTAAATTCAAGTTAATAAATAATATATATGCAGTAAGTGAAGAAAATGATATGCCTAATTTCATTCACTAGTTTATTTTAATAATATTTGATCAAGATAGCTTGTTTAATAAAATTTATTTAATTGTTTTAGTTGCTGAAAGAAATAATTATTAAAAGAAAACTATAATTACAGTAAATTATTTCTGTTGATAGGAGACTTATAAATGGTAATATAAATTTTATTTATAAGCGTATATCTATGGTTCCAAAGATAAGATTTTGAAATATATAGGATTTTAAAATGTGATGAATTTATTTAAAAATTGGATTTTTGGATCTATATAAGCTATTTTATAAGTGTATATACATATGTGGAGAGCATAGGTATAAATTATAAATATTTATATATTTCAACCTACTGTTTCATTTTTCAATAAATACTAAGATAGTTAAGTTATATAATTGCTTATTTAATTTAATTGGTTACTAAAAGGGTTTCTTTTAGGGAGATATTAGTTTGGAAGTAGTTATTGTTTAAAATAAATCATTAGAAAAAAATTAAAACTATTTAACGGTAATAAATAGTTCGATTATTTCGAATATTGATAAATTATATAAATTGTTTATTTAAGGTCAAACATCTGGAAATCCAAGGCAATATTTAAGTGGATGACAATCAAAATCAAAGGTGAGTTAATCTCACTCATCTGGTTGCTAATTAAATTTAAATAGATAAATTTAAATATTTGATTGAATGATTGAATTGGTTTGATGTGCCATATTATATATATAGTAGTATATATAGTATATGTTGGAGTTATTGATATTCCCGCAATTATATAGCGGATGAGACCCTATGCGCCGCATAATAGCGGATGATAATATTTAAACCCATATACCACGATATTCCACCTCGAAGTGGAATTGGTATTGTGCTAACATCTGTGGATGCAGGGGTTGGAGGGATCCAACTGGATTCCTCAAAATTATTTAGATTGTTTATATTCTGTGTTATGAATATTGGATATTCTACGGTGAATTATATTGATAATTAGAATATTGAATGTCATGGTTTGCTTGAATATTCGGTACCCTCAATTACCAAAATATATAGAAGTGGATTTTGAAAGGAAAATAAGGAATGGATTTTCAAGTAAACTAAATTTAAAGAATTTGAATAAATTTAAGAACAAATTTGGAAAGGAATAAAAGTGATTTCAAAATTCAAATATATATGGAAAAAGGGGATTTGAATAAGCAGAGAAATAATGAATATTAAGCTTAGGCAATATAATTTAAAAATAATAAAGAATTTATTTTAATTCAAGGTTTAAATTTAATTAAAAAGAAAAAGAAATGGAATTTGGGAAATCTGAAATTGGTATTCTCAATTTAAAGGGATTTTTCAATCATAATAAAGAAATGAAATTTAAAGTTAAAGAATTTTGAAATAAACGGGTAAGTAAAGAAATTTATTTAAAAGTAAAGTAAATCGGAAATCAATTTTGGGAATTGATTTAAGTGTTTAAACGGGATTTTTAAAAGAGAAGTGAGACTTTGGATTTATAAACTGGGTTTATAAGAGTGAAGTAATATATCAGTGGATATTTGGAAGAATAAATTCACGATGGGAATTTATTAATGAAATGGGTAAATCTGTTTAAAAAAAACAGTGATTTATTTTTAAAAATATGAAAGAGAAGTGTATTTCCCTGGGTAGCCAAGTACGTTTCCAAAGTAAACTTTTAAGTATAAGCTAAAGGTTTAAAGTTGATTTAAAGTATGTTTTGGAAAATCTATTATTTTTAAATGTTTAAACTTTAAAGTAAATATTTTTTTTCAAATCTATTTTATAGTAATTATTTAAAGATGGTTTGGTATTATGTTTTAAATGATAAAAATCTAGATTTATATTTTATTAAGTAGCTTTATTTTGAATATTTTTAAAGTATATATTTTTGAATAAAGTATTAAAGTAGTTTAAATTTAATGTTTGTTTAAAGTATATTTTATAATATAGTGTTTAAATTATTTTAAAAATCTAATGTTTTTGGTACTTGGTGATTTCAGTGGAAATAGGAATATTTGGAAAATTTATTCCATGAGAGAAGGATGGTTTGAAATGGTTTTCAAAGGATTGAAATGGAAATATATCTTGCGAAGATATTTTGAGGTTAATAAATAATTGGAAAATTATTTGTTGATTGATGGATGTTTGTAAATGTTAATTGATAGTTAAATAACCGACTATCAATATTGGCCAATGCGCTGATTGTTTCAAAGAGACCGGAATCGGGATTTATTTCTCGAAAACCACTTCGAATCGGTTTGTACGTTTTCATGGAGAACGAGTTTGGAATCGAAGATGGAGCAGTGAAGTGCAAGGGCTAGTCGCTACTAATCCTGAGGATATTTCCAAAATGGATGTAGTAGGAGTAGTGCCTTCGATTTCGTTCGGACCTGGGACGGACTTGTATGGACGAATGCTTCCGGAACATCGTCAGGTGGATGATGGGCATTCTAAGGGATATGTTATGAAAGGTAACGCTTAGCCTCAAGCCTCATCAACCGGGAATGACTGAAAACCAGGGGTTATGCAGCAAGGCTTCGTGGGTAGCCCCCACTTGAGAGTAAGGTCATCCCTGTCTAGATGTCCCTTTTTATTTCGGCTTAGTGGTGCGGTTGCTAATCACAACCGTGGGGTGATTTTGCTCGGGACTGTCCAGTAAGGGATGGTTCCGGCCTTGTGTTGCAGGGGACTTAGGGTGGGTCCTCGGTACTGTGATCTAGGCCACGTACTATGACAGGTGGTACCCCAGTGCCTAGTCATTCGTTGGAAATCCATTCTTCCTATGTGCCTTTACGGTTTTGTTTGTATTACCCACGATTGTGGCTAGTATGCTGGAATTTAATAGATGTAACAATTTCAGCTATTTGAATAAGTATTTGTATATAGACACTATTATAATATCAGAGGATTTGATAGAAAGTGTTTTGGCTATCGTAAGGTAAAAACCCGACATGTTTATTTGTGGCGTGGTCTTACGAGATGCTTTTGATTTCAAAGGGTTTGGAAAACTTTAATAATCCAATTGAGTGTGTTTTCTCACGCTGGTTTTCCAGACTGACTCGGGTGTTATTTTATTATAATGCTCGGGTCAGACCGAGATAAACAGGTTCTGGATATGATGCTGTGGAGCTCAGAAGACGAGCTGGTTGGCGAGACGTATCTTCCGTATTTGTGTATGTATATTCCGCTGTGTAGATTGTTGTGCATTCAGTTGTATTGAGGACATGATATGATTATTGTCCAGTTGTATGCTATGTGTACTCTGAAGATGTATTCTATTTTCTTCTTCTACCTCTTCATCTCTAACCCAAATGGTTCGTATTTCCGTTCTTCTTGAATTCATTAATGGAGATTAATGTCAATTCAAGGGGTACGGATTTGCGGGTTGTGTGAAGACCCAAAATTTTTTGAGAATAAAAATTACTTTAAAATAAATACAAGAATGAATAAAGTAAATAGGAATGGGGAGAAAAATAGCTTGATAATAAATATCAGAAGTGAGTGAAGAAATTATGCAAGGAATAAATGTTTTTATACAGTGATGAGAGGAAAATGATTAAGTATAAAATGAATTCAAAAATTCACATGATTTGAGTAGGTGTGAATATTGTATAGAAAGTATATATACATATGATCAGAGAAGTATGGGATGTTAAAATAAAAATCCTTTTGATAATTAAGTTGCATAGAAATCAGTCAAGAAATATTTATGAGTGAGAATGTATTTTGAAATAAATTAAGGAAGAAATAAATAAAACAAGTTAACTGAAAATTTAATTTATAAAGAGGGAACATGAAAAAAATAACTCGGGTATAACAAGAATACATTGTCAAGTGGAGTCATAGGAAAACAATGTGCAGGTAAAATCATGCAAATAGCATGCATTCAGAAAAGAGGAAAACAAGTTGTTTAACCAGAAATGGAAATCAAAAGGAAATGGCATATTTAGCCACAATTGCACACACTTAATTCTCTGAGTAATGCAATGTTAAAATGGGTTTTTCCTTTAGTAAAACCCTAGTAAAATGATTTAAATCAAGAGAGAAAGCAGAGGTTTTCTCTGAGGAAAAAAAACAGTAACACATTAAAAAAAAGAACTCACACTATTTGCAAGCTTAGGCAATCTCGGGGAAAAGAAGGGAAAGGTGAGTGATTAATCAATCTCATGAGGCTAAGGCATTAAGACCCAAGTTAAGGGCAGCCATTTTATTTTTGTGCTTGTTCAATATGTTTTTCTCTGAATAGATGAATGCTGAGAATGGTTGGTGTATTGATAAATCTTTGGTTGATGCTTTGATTTGTTTTGTTTGATTGTTTGATAAGAATAATACCATGATCTCGGATATGGATCCAGTACCTTAAACCATCAGTTAGTAAATATGTTTAGCAAGACAAATACATTTTTATTATGAAGTAGGGTATTACTGGAAAATAAGCTAGGCAGTGTGAACAAAGGAGGTTCATGCTCATGTCTAGATTGTTTCAAATTTGAGATGAACAATGCAATAATTTATTTATGTGCTGATTTGTTCAGATCTAAAGCTAAAATGTTTTATGGGTTTCTCTCTAAAAACCTTACCCTATGTTCACAATAGAATTAAGTATAAGAATTTTTATATGATTCTACTGGATTTGTTTAAGAGATCATGACATTCTTGAATATATGAGATATGCAAATGGTAAAACAAATTTTGAATGAGACAACTGGAAAAATGAAATAAAGCATTATTTTCATGAATGAGAGTATGGTCAGTTGAAATCCCTGAGAGAGTCTAACTCTCTTTGATTTATGGAAAAAAAAAAGAATGTAAAAGCATTTCAAGAGTTAATAAATCTTTCTGAAATAAGAAATGAGACTGGTCACTAGATTATAAAACTAATCTAGGAGAGAAGCCTTGATCTATTCATCATAAGGAGTATGATGGGTATGTGCATGATTTGTTTAAGTCCTATAGGCCTTTGTGCAGGGGTTAACAGAATTGAGTCCCTTGCAATGCACACATGGTGTTCAATGGCAAAGAGATATGACCAAATTAAATTGATAAATCATGATTTAGAGCTGAACTATGGAATTAAAATGAGTTAATTCCATGAGAGTATGTGTACATGTATACTGTATTGAATGAATGGATGATTGCTTGTGTGCATGAGTGTAGTAGGAGCTTTTATATATATATATACCCAGTTTATATTATGAATCCAAATTGCATCTAGCATATGAATACTCTGCACAATAATTTAAAATGACAAGTTATTATATTTTGATTTCACTCATACTAGAATTTTATTTCTGACCCTACTTGTTGCTTTGTAACATCTGGGGTGTCTCATTTTTATTGAGGCAGCTCTAGATGTTGCTGCAGGAAAGGAAGCATAAGAAACTTGTATGCATGGACAATTGAAGATTTACTTGCATTTAGAATGTTTAAGGAGTTTGGTAGAAATGTTGTAATAATTAAGCCAGGCAAAAAATTTATTATGTTTTAAGTATTTACTGGATTGATATGTGTTTGTTTTTCTGAGAATAGAACATGTAAGAATTTTAGTATTACATATATATGCACATGTGGGTTTCTGTTTTAAGAAGCTAATTTGCATAGTCTCTGGTGAAGTAGGATATAGGAGATCATGCCATGTAATTTGATATGTGATCATGTCTCCTTAGGCAATGTCTGATGAATCCTTAAAATGGTAGAGTAGAAATAACCATAGGAAGAAAGGAATATAGCACAATCATTGAATCTTGTAAAGGTTGAGTTGAACCAAAACTAGGCTAACCAGAAATACATGAATATGACTTATAATTGATATAAGTACATAGTTAACCTAAAATGAAATTTATAACTTTAGTCTGGGCATCTAAATTACAGTAGAAGTTGCATTGCTCTGTGAAGTAGATACATATATATTTTGGTAAAACTTGAAGGTCTCACTGCACCATGCTCACACATTTTATTACCTAAATACAAGACTCAAGTCTGAGTGCATCTGATCATGATCAACCTGAGGCTATTAAAAATGACTTGCAGTCCTGTTTGTAATAGACAAGACCATCACCACACAACTCTTTAGACACTTCCACATGTTGTTTAGAATACTTCAGTTGTTTACTTGATAAGTTCACCTGAGAATTGTGTATTAATTTGGTTTGTAACATGGCTTTAACTATCTTGTCTTCAATCATATGCTAAGTCCTAGATTTGTATATGTGTTTGCATATATACTCTGCCTAAATACATTGTTTCCTCTGCTTGAACTTTAATCCAGTTTAACATCTGATCATTCATAGGAACCTTGTTTAACATATAAATCAGAACATGAATACCCTTACCTGACACAAAAATTGTTAGAACATGAATTATGAATCCCGGGCTAATCTGTAATGAGTGAGTTATCTTAAACACCCTGATATGTAGCATAGAATCTAGCAGTGGCAAATTACAAAATCCCAGAATCTGAATATTCTGCTTGTAAAATTCAAAGATCAAATAATCTGAGGAGTAAAACAAGAAGATAAGAAAAATGGAGTTATTTGATTTTATAATCAAGCTTGAGTTTTAAAAAAAAATGAATAAACAAAAAAAAGGCTATGTGACACCATATCTCTAGAATATGAGAGATTAGGTGTGATTGAATTTCTTTGTCAATTTAAATTACTCTGATAGACAAAGAGCCATATATATATCTTCATATATATATATGAATTAAGTTAATTTTATATACTAATATTTTTATATTGGTAAAATAAGGGATCCTGGAATAAAATTAAATTAAGAGGAGTGGTCCATTGAAGCATGTATATATATATATATATACATGTATAAAAAAAACTTAACATAAAATTCTCTCTAAAATACTTTAAAAAGAAGTGGGTCACTTCAGGTTGTTACAGTGGTATCAGAGCTGAAAGGTTGGCGATAACCTTGGCTCTGGTGGGAATTACTCATAAATAGAGTCGATAGTACTCTAGAATGAGTTTGAGTGTATTAATAGATATGAGCGCGTATTTGTTAGTGAATATAAAATGGTTTTATATTGTGTTGATTGGTTTATTGAGTAGTTTATGGATTCTGGTCAATACGAGTAATTAACGTTATTGATAGGGATCTCTAAACACTTGAATAGAACAATTCGACACAGTATTGTTTTAAAATAGGGTAAATGAAATAATTTTACCCAAATTATTTTGTATATAAAAGAAATAATTTTCGAAAATTATTATAGTTATATATATGGATGCTTGGTTGTTAAGGAGTGATAATATTAAGTTATTATCACTATTGTGAGAAAATTAAATAAGAAATTGAAATCATAACTAAAAGCTAAGAAATAAATTCATATACAAATGGGAGTTGTAAATGCAAATTTGTAAATGTGATTTATAATTTGAAATAAAATTCCAGAGTAATAGTTGTATGTGAATTGAAAGGATTTGGAATTTGAAATGTTGAGTAATTTAATTCCTTTGAGTTTGAAAATGGTTTTCAAAAGGTTTTGAAGAAATAATAGTGATATTATTTTAGAAATATTTTGAATTGGATTGGAAATCTGGTGAGGTTTGGGATTTAAAAATATTTGAAATGCTTTTGATTGGGATAAAAGCACTAAACTCTTTTCGGTAGCTGGAAAATAATTTCGATGATGATCGCGACATCATCGATGTTCATTTTCGAGTTTCCAAGAGAGGAATTGCTACCTGGATGTTTTGGATTGATGTTTGTTTGCAAAACTGGGTTGTGGTTTTGAAAATTTAAAGAAATGGTTGGGTATACCAAAGGATGTTGGATATAGGTGATTTCAGAAGGAGCTTTGAAATACTAAAGGATTGTTTAAAACTCTAGAATTTTAACTAAGAATGATTATGGCATATAATAAGTTGAATTAAATGAACTTAAGCCAAGTTTAATAATATTTTGATTAGTTTTGAATTAGAATTGAAATATAATTGAACTAGAAATGTATCACGTGATGGATACATTAAATAAAATTAAGCTCTTACTTAATAAAATTTGAATAAATAAACTTCGATGGCTTATCAACAGAATTTAAATGCTTGAAATAAAGTATACTTGGCTTAATAAAGATAAGATCTTGAATTAAAAATGAAAGTTGAATACGGTTGAGTGTAAATGGATGTAAGTGTGAAAAATAAACGAGTGTGTGACTTATAAAATTGAAAAAGTGGACTAAATAAGACAAAATAAAATTTGCTTTGTATTTTAGAAATGAAATAGAAGTCCAAACTTGAATTACAAAATGGAATTTGACTTAAGAATTGTAATGAAGTGATTTTTGTAATAAAAAAATCAAATATTGACTTGAAAGTGGAAGTAAACTAATTTGGAATTGTTGGTTTGAATGGATGTCGTCGAATTGCATAAATTGGTCGTTCGACGTAAATGGAAGTAATAAAAATTCTATGTATTAATAGAAGTAAATAAAATTGATTTTTGAATCAATTACAATGGATACGAGTTTGTTTGGATTACAAATGAATTAAATGTAAGGAAATGAGTTGGAATCATTCCGAATTGAATAAGATGATATAAAAATCAAGTAAAAGGAATTGAATTAATATTGAGACCTTATAAATTGCTTATGAAAACTATTTTATGAATATTGCTTATGAAATGCATGTGTTTAGTAATTGAAAGTAAATGAAATGTTGTAAATTGCATATATTTGGCACTTACATGATTTAATTGAGTAAGTACAGGTTCAGGAAAGCCGTTGGCTGGATTGGGACATGCAAAATGCTAATAATAAACCGCTTTGCTTAAAAATGCTAAATAAGGTACGCCTACGCAATAAAAATAGGAAATATGAACTGTTTTTGTTTTTCCGACCGTGTGGGTCGATGTATATATATTTATCTCTTTTGTCATATTGAAAAAGCTCCTCCGTACAAAGGAGACTCTGCCAAAATTTTCCGAAAATTTTGGGAGTTAGAAAATTTTTGAAAATTTTTGGAAATTTTCACTGACAAATGATTTAAATCGAAATCTGAGATAAAGGTAAATAAAATTCAATATTCAGAGATTGAAGAGGAATTGAATTCAAGTAAAATTGAAATTGAAAATCTAAATGAAAATTGGGAAAAAGTATTTAGATTTGAAATAATCTGTAAATTGAAGCAAATTGAATTCAAATGGAATTGTGAAGGCAAAGTGAACAGAAATGGATATAAACTTCAATAGTGAAGTAAAAATAAATTTAAGAAGTATATAAAATATTTATACTGAACTTAAGAAATGAAGGGATGAAATTCTTAAGTAAATTGGTATTGGGAATATACTAAGTGAATAATTGAATGAAGATTAAAACTGAAAGTTGTGAGATGAAGGGATAATTGTGAATGAGTAAATAGTAATCAAATGAATGTGAATAAAAAGGAAATTGATATAGTTAATAATCAATGGATATAAATACATAGGTGTACGTATATTATTTTATTCACATAACGGTTTGATCCAGAATTCGAGCACAGAATTTCAAGGTAATTATACCGATCCGAGTTAGGATTTTTAACTCGATTTTCGACGGCGAACCCTGGATATGGATTTTGATTGATTCTAGATATTCTCTATCATAGTTGTGGCTATGCAAGGAGAATGACGGTTTCTGATCAAGAAACCAGATCTAAGTCCGCACTAGGAAGTCGGGTGGACGATACTAGTTCGGAAGTGAAATTGTGTGATCGAGTGAGCGATCAGATTTGGTATTGCGTACGGATGATATATGTGCATCGTACGGGCTTAAGTAAAGTAAATATTGAAATTTGTAAAAGAAATGCAAAATGACTTTGAATGTTGTAATTGGACATTCTTGCTAAACATGATATACAGGTATGTTAGGACAAAGGATAAATGGATGTTTTTGATTTCAGAAGATAAATTGAATTGCTCAACTAAAAAGGTATGTATATAAATTTTTATATGAAATTTGATTGGGATTTGATCTAGCCACTTGGCTGTTTGTTTTCTTTTTGAGTTTTGGGGGCCTGTAGAGGCATTTTGTAGTAGTACCGAGCTAGCCGCGCAAAGGAGACGCTGGCAAAAAATTTCGGGAATTTAGTGAGTTAGAAAATTTTGAGAAATTTTAATAATTTAAAATTTGAATTCAAATTTAAATTTGAATTGATAAGTAAGTGGTATTGTTTGGGACTTATGTATAGGTTTGGAAAGTTAATAAGAGGGATATTGTGTCTTTAATAAAAGGTTTGTTTTGGCAAGTTGTTAAAAACTGTTTGGATTGAAGGAATAGTTAATGGGTTATGGATCATTCTTCCTAACTAGTAATTTCGGGGACGAAATTCTTTTAAGGGGGGAGGAATGTGACGACTAGGAATTTTTAGATATTTGAAATTGGAATATTTAATTAATTTTAAATATTTAGAAGTTAATTTTTAACTTTAATTTCAAATATCACTGTTTATTGGATAATTAAATTATTTGAGTTAATAATTGAAAATGGAGAAATTACTGAATCAAGAGTTTCAAGCTTGTTAAAAATATTTTAAAAGCTCGTAAAATTCATATAAATAATACTGAAGATAATAGAACTTTTAAAATGGAATTTCAAAGTGTTTTGTTCAGTTTAGAAATTTTATTGTTTAAATTGAATTTAAAATAGCCTTCCGAGGCACAGTCTCGGAATTCGACGAAACCAGTACCATTGGATCCGTAATATTGAATTATTATTGGATTTCAAATTTCGTGGTGTTTGGAGTTGTTGTGGGAGCGTACGACATATAAACGCATTGAAAATTTTACTGAGACGATTTGAATTTAAATAATATACCATTCAAATCACAGCCGAAATAATTTCACATCAGATTTTTTTTAAGCTTTCATTTCATGGTCATTGTAGCAAACTGGGTGGAGCACGTTACCATCACATCTTATCCCCTTCCGTTTACTTTTATCACGCGAGCAGCTTCTTTAGCGCTCAAGAGAAATAAAAGAATATTCATGGCCGTGCTCTAAAACCAAATTCCATTTCTCTTTTCATTTCCCTTTAAAACCCGAGTACCCTCCCTCATCCTCTCAGTAAATTCACAAATCAAAGCTTCCTCTTTCTTTCAGTTTGAAAAAAATTCGAAGCAATCCTTCAAACTCGAGCTGACCGGAATCAAATTTATAAGAACCCTAATCGAATCGCATTCTCGAGTTCGACTCGAGGCATCGTCGAGCACGACTTCAATGGGGGCGGAGTCAAGTAGATTGCGATGAGCTAGAGCTCGTTTCCAAATCGGAATACGTCTCGAGCTGAGATTTAGGGGTGGGTTCGTGGCAGTGCGATGGCGACTGGGTTGGAATTGCGTTGAAATTTGGGGTTTGCCGCGAGGCCTCTATCGAAGTCAGGGTCGAGGTTGGAGGCACGGCAAGGCATCGTGATGGGTTCTGGTTCTTCTGAGCAGTGAGGTTCATTTATATATATATATATATATATATACAGTTAAATTCGAGTTAATAAATAATATATATGCAGTAAGTGAAGAAAAGGATATGCCTAATTTCATTCACTAGTTTATTTTAATAATATTCGATCAAGATAGCTTGTTTAATAAAATTTATTTAATTGTTTTAGTTGGTGAAAGAAATAATTATTAAAAGAAAAATATAATTACAGTAAATTATTTCTGTTGATAGGAGACTTATAAATGGTAATATAAATTTTATTTATAAGCGTATATCTATGGTTCCAAAGATAAGATTTTGACATATATGGGATTTTAAAATGTGATGAATTTATTTAAAAATTGGATTTTTGGATCTATATAAGCTATTTTATAAGTGTATATACATATGTGGAGAGCATAGGTATAAATTATAAATATTTATATATTTCAACCTACTGTTTCATTTTTCAATAAATACTGAGATAGTTAAATTATATAATTGCTTATTTAATTTAATTGGTTACTAAAAGGGTTTCTTTTAGGGAGATATTAGTTTGGAAGTAGTTATTGTTTAAAATAAATCATTAGACAAAAATTAAAACTATTTAACGGTAATAAATAGTTCGATTATTTCGAATATTGATAAATTATATAAATTGTTTATTTAAGGTCAAACATCTGGAAATCCAAGGCAATATTTAAGTGGTTGACAATCAAAATCAAAGGTGAGTTAATCTCCCTCATCTGGTTGCTAATTAAATTTAAATAGATAAATTTAAATATTTGATTGAATGATTGAATTGGTTTGATGTGCCATATTATATATATAGTAGTATATATAGTATATGTTGGAGTTATTGATATTCCCGCAATTATATAGCGGACGAGACCCTATGCACCGCATAATAGCGGATGATAATATTTAAACCCATATACCGCGATATTCCACCTCGAAGTGGAATTGGTATTGTGCTAACATCTGTGGATGCAGGGGTTGGAGGGATCCAACTGGATTCCTCAAAATTATTTAGATTGTTTATATTCTGTGTTACGAATATTGGATATTCTATGGTGAATTATATTGATAATTAGAATATTGAATGTCATGGTTTGCTTGAATATTCGGTACCCTAAATTACCAAAATATATAGAAGTGGATTTTGAAAGGAAAATAAGGAATGGATTTTCAAGTAAACTAAATTTAAAGAATTTGAATAAATTTAAGAACAAATTTGGAAAGGAATAAAAGTGATTTCAAAATTCAAATATATATGGAAAAAGGGGATTTGAATAAGCAGAGAAATAATGAATATTAAGCTTAGGCAATATTATTTAAAAAGAATAAAGAATTTATTTTAATTCAAGGTTTAAATTTAATTAAAAAGAAAAAGAAATGGAATTTGGGAAATCTGAAATTGGTATTCTCAATTTAAAGGGATTTTTCAATCATAATAAAGAAATGAAATTTAAAGTTAAAGAATTTTGAAATAAATGGGTAAGTAAAGAAATTTATTTAAAAGTAAAGTAAATCGGAAATCAATTTTGGGAATTGATTTAAGTGTTTAAACGGGATTTTTAAAAGAGAAGTGAGACTTTGGATTTATAAACTGGGTTTATAAAAGTGAAGTAATATATCAGTGTATTTGGAAGAATAAATTCACGATGGGAATTTATTAATGAAATGGGTAAATCTGTTTAAAAAAACAGTGATTTATTTTTAAAAATGTGAAAGAGAAGTGTATTTCCCTGGGTAGCCAAGTACGTTTCCAAAGTAAACTTTTAAGTATAAGCTAAAGGTTTAATGTTGATTTAAAGTATGTTTTGGAAAATCTATTATTTTTAAATGTTTAAACTTTAAAGTAAATATTTTTTTTCAAATCTATTTTATAGTAATTATTTAAAGATGGTTTGGTATTATGTTTTAAATGATAAAAATCTAGATTTATATTTTATTAAGTAGCTTTATTTTGAATATTTTTAAAGTATATATTTTTGAATAAAGTATTAAAGTAGTTTAAATTTAATGTTTGTTTAAAGTATATTTTATAATATAGTGTTTAAATTATTTTAAAAATCTAATGTTTTTGGTACTTGGTGATTTCAGTGGAAATAGGAATATTTGGAAAATTTATTCCATGAGAGAAGGATGGTTTGAAATGGTTTTCAAAGGATTGAAATGGAAATATATCTTGCGAAGATATTTTGAGGTTAATAAATAATTGGAAAATTATTTGTTGATTGATGGATGTTTGTAAATGTTAATTGATAGTTAAATAATAGACTATCAATATTGGCCAATGCGCTGATTGTTTCGAAGAGACCGAGATCGGGATTTATTTCTCGAAAACCACTTCGATTCGGTTTGTACGTTTTTGTGGAAAACGAGTTTGGAATCGAAGATGGAGCAGTGAAGTGCAAGGGCTAGTCGCTACTAATCCTGAGGATATTTCCAAAATGGATGTAGTAGGAGTAGTGCCTTCGGTTCCGTTCGGACCTGGGACGGACTTGTATGGACGAATGCTTTCGGAACATCGTCAGGTGGACGATGGGCATTCTAAGGGATATGTTATGAAAGGTAACGCTTAGCCTCAAGCCTCATCAACCAGGAATGACTGAAAATCAGGGGTTATGCAGCAAGGCTTCGTGGGTAGCCCCCACTTGAGAGTAAGGTCATCCCTGTCTAGATGTCCCTTTTTATTTCGGCTTAGTGGTGCGGTTGCTTATCACAACCGTGGGGTGATTTTGCTCGAGACTGTCCAGTAAGGGATGGTTCCGGCCTTGTGTTGCAGGGGACTTAGGGTGGGTCCTCGGTACTGTGATCTAGGCCACGTACTGTGACAGGTGGTACCCCAGTGCCTAGTCATTCGTTGGAAATCCATTCTTCCTACGTGCCTTTACGGTTTGTTTGTATTACCCACGATTGTGGCTAGTATGCTGGAATTTAATAGATGTAACAATTTCAGCTATTTGAATAAGTATTTGTATATAGACACTATTATAATATCAGAGGATTTGATAGAAAGTGTTTTGGCTATCGTAAGGTAAAAACCCGACATGTTTATTTGTGGCGTGGTCTTACGAGATGCTTTTGATTTCAAAGGGTTTGGAAAACTTTAATAATCCAATTGAGTGTGTTTTCTCACGCTGGTTTTCCAGACTGACTCGGGTGTTATTTTATTATAATGCTCGGGTCAGACCGAGATAAACAAGTTCTGGATATGATGATGTGGAGCTTAGAAGACGAGCTTGTTGGCGAGACGTATCTTCCGTATTTGTGTATGTATATTCCGCTGTGTAGATTGTTGTGCATTCAGTTGTATTGAGGACATGATATGATTATTGTCCAGTTGTATGTTATGTGTACTCTGAAGATGTATTGTGTAAAACAGATATAGTTTCTTTTGTTTAAAGATCAGTTGTTATTTATTATATTTTATTCCGCTGCGATGTGAGATTCTGATGTTGTTGTTTTCTATTTTCTTTTTCTACCCCTTCTTCTCTAACCCAAATGGTTCGTATTTCCATTCTTCTTGAGTTCATTAATGGAGATTAATGTCAATTCAAGGGGTATGGATTTGTGGGTTGTTACAAACGTTATCGATAGGAATTTCCTAAACGCTATGATGAGACAATCAGACACAGCAAAATCGAATTTTAATAAGATTAAGTTTGAAAAATTTTAAGTGTTTGAAAATTTAGAGAGGTGATATTTTTGAAATTTTATTTTAATAAGTGTTGATTTGGGTTTATAAAATTCTTTTGGAAAATTTA
This sequence comes from Allium fistulosum, assembly GCA_030737815.1. Lineage (NCBI taxonomy): Eukaryota > Viridiplantae > Streptophyta > Magnoliopsida > Asparagales > Amaryllidaceae > Allium > Allium fistulosum. The sequence goes on from CM060908.1 coordinate 425,701,230, forward strand.
TTTTGAAATAAGAGGGAAAATGAGATTTAATTTATTGTAAATCCCGTTAATTGAAACACTATTCAAATATTAATTCTCAATTCAATATTTTAAACCATCCTTATATTTGAATTCCAGATATTAACTTTTAAAATAACCCCTATATTTGAATTTAAGTTATCAACCTTTTTAAACCAATAATTTAATAATTAAAATTAATTAAATATTCAAAATCAAATGACTAAAATTCTGGGTCGTTACATATGAAGTATAAAATGGTTGGAGTAGCAGGGAGAAATGGAATTAGTCCAACCAGTAAATTTTGTATTAGTAATTTTGGATGGTTTTGTATTCTATTGTGGTGTTTGATTTGATATTGTAAATGAGTTTTTATTTGATTTTGATCAGAGTGCGCAGCGAAAAATCTATTAATTAATTTATGCTGAATGCATTTATTTTAGTTTCTTGAGTTTGTTTAATTATTAAAAATTGTTGGTATCAAATTTAATTTTGAAATTTGTATGTACTAATTAAAGCTGTGAAATGTATTCAATTATTTGGGTTATACTTATTATAAATAGATATGAATAGAGTTTGTTTGGTATTATATTTTTTATTGAAATGGTTTATTGGGTAGAATAATTATATATGATTATGATTAAAGGCAATTTGGAAATATTTTACGAAAAAAAGTGTGTTAACTTGTTCGTTGAGTACGTTAAGGATTTTGATCGATGAGGGTGCACACGTATTTGATAAAGATTCTTAAACGCTTGAACAAGACATTTGAACACAAATTTTTTAACAAATGTAAGTATTTTGGTAAAAGTAATATTTGAAAAGAAGTTTATTTGAACAAGAGATTTTGAGCTTTTATAAAGCAATTTTACTATTGAGTAAATGTTTTGGTATTCAAAATAAAGTTGAAAGTAGTATGATTGAGTTGGTATAAATGGTTTGTTACGAATTCTTCCTTATAGGAAATTGCGAGGACGTAATTTTGTTAAGAGGAAGTCTGTAACAACCCGATTTTTAAGTAATAATTAATTAACTTTAATAATAGTACTTTATTTAATTAAACTGGAATTTGGAATTTAGTTGATGAATTGATTTTGATATTACTTAATAAAAGGATTTAAATTGTGAAAATATTATTTATAAAGGTAGTATAATTGAAATATATTATTGGCTTGGAATTTGAAAAGGAATTTGTATTTATTCAAACTAATTAGAATCTTGTTTCCTTAATAAAAAGGAAATAAATACACAAATATACTTATATATATATTTTCAAAACCAACCCTACACCTTTTAGGCCCAAGTCTAAAAATTATTGCAGGCCCAAAATCATATCCAGATTCTTCTTTCCTTCTTCTCTTCATTAAAAACATGCAGATATTTCATTCCAGTTATTCGCAACCTTCCTGGAGAAGATTACCAAAAACCTTTCCCACTTCTAAATTTAATGACAAATTGGATAAATTAAAAGAAAATATGAAATTCAAATATGAGGTTCTATACATCATTTTGTAATTATGGCATGAATCTGGTTTATTGCGTAGGTGAGTTGTTTGCGTGCATTCGAGGGGAAGGCGGTAATTATCAAGTGAGTATCTGTTACTCACATCGCTATGCCTAAATCTTCAAATATATATAATATAGTGATTTTCTTCGTGTATTTCTCCTTCAACTTGTTTTTCATGCTCTAATCCCTTGGTCAAATTTGCGCGTGCATGTGAGCCTTTGTGTGGGTAATTTAGTGTTTGTGCACTTGCATGCATATGAGTTTTCAGGTGCATATGTGATAGCATAAATGTGAGGGGCATGTGAAGTTGTTTTGTTAGGTGAATGTGAGTTGAGTGATGTAGTGAGTGTGTAATGCATTGGATTAGTCTGTGTATGAGAGCTGTGTGGTATAAGGTAGGTGTTGACATGTTTAGGTGAGGCAGTTGTGTCCCGTGCATGCGTATATATGAATGTGTGTATGTATGTATGTGTATATGTGTGTGTGTTGTATCAGGTGTGTGTGTTTGGGTGAAATGTGTGTTGAGTCTAAAGATGTGTTCTGTGTATGTTACTATATATATTTATATGCGTGTGTTATAGGGATTAAGGGAAGCTGCGATGTAGAGTGAATGCAAATATATATCGAATATGCTAAAAGGCCCGAAATGAAATAGGCCCGAATGAGTGCAGAAATGATCTGAGCCACACAAATGTTTGCTCCCCTGAATTCCAGACGATGGATTTACCTTTCGCACATTTCGGCTTCTCCATTTTCGGGCCTTCTAGCAAAGTCCAATATATATAAGTGTGTGTGTGTGTTAACAGTAGAGTTTGTAGTATGTGAGTACATGTTATCAGTGGGGATAGCTATGTTTATGCAGGTGGGTATAGTGGATGTGTCTGGGTGCCTGAGTAATATTATGTAAAGTAGTGGGTGATGTTGTGCACATTTGTGTGAACGGATCGAGAAAAATATAGCAGAGAAAGTTAAATAAATTATATCCATATATATTGCTAGGTTATAAACTGAAGTTGATGTTTAGTTAGTCAATATTGAATAAATAATTTACTAGTCTAGACATTTGAGTATTGATAGGCGAATAGATGGTGTTGCATGTTTATTGTTGTGTGGTGTGTATTCAAATGAAATGTGCGTGTGTGCATCTGTTTTAGAGTGTGTGTGTGAGTGTAATTCAGGTGAGTGCATGGATATTTTTGGAGCGTGCGTCGCAGATATGGGCTAGGTGCGTGTGTCATAGTTTGTGTATGTGCGTGTATGTACATGTTGGGATTGCATGTATATATTTTTATACCTTGATGATGCATTGGTTTTTTGAATGTGAACTTGTTCTCTCCCTTGGTTGCATGTGTTTTAGTTGAGATTGATTGGGCTTTTATATATATATACCAATCGAAAATTTGGTTTGGTTGACAATTGAAATTTGGGGTGAGCTTATATATATATATTTTGCGCTTGGCTTATACTTTGTAAATATATCTGGTTTATCATTGTTAATTATACCAGTGCTTCATGAATATTTCTATGGCAAAACAAAACCTATTTAGTTTATTAAAACGACTTCATACATGCCTTTCATTGCTCTGTTTCATTTGGTTGTAGAGTTTATATAACCTGCATTTTGTTATACACTTCTTTTGCTCTGCACTTAGATTATCTCCGCTTTCATATACAAATTTGTGTATTTGTTTCTTTGCTCTGTTTCACTTGCATAGTTGATTGTGAATAGCAAGTTTATGTTGAAGTATCTCATGCATTGCTTACCTTGCATTGGCCTTGCAATTCAGTTACTTTGTTTTGCAAACTGTTGTTCCGTTTGTGGCGATTGAGTATACATGTAACTATATTTGTGCAAACTTAAGAAATTATGATTGCGATACATTTATAAATTACATTTGAAATTAAGTAAATTTACTTATATTATTTAAATGTTTATTTATTGTTATTTTATAAAAACATGGAACACACACACACACACATATATATATATATTAATAATAATTTGCACATTGGAAATTATGAATAAATTAAACTTATTTGGGTGTTTTATAATTATTTAAGAATTTTGATTCAATTACCATTAACAAATGTTTAACCATGGATCAATTTAAAAAAAATAACAAATGTATTGTTTATTGTTTAGGATATCATATTTGAGTTTAATTAATTATCATTTAATAAAGTATAAACATTTTTCATCTTTTAGTATCTATTTTCTAATATTAGATAAAACGATGTTGATGATTTATTCATAATCTAATTTTAAGTATTAATTTTGTTATATAAAATTATATGTTTAAAACATTTCATTAATTCGTTTATTTATATTTATTTGAATAGCCTATGTTTATATAAATATCTGATTTCTTTGTATATTGATTCTTATGATATGAGTGATTCACTGTTGGTATGGATTTAATTGATGGTTTTGATATGGATTAACTCTGGCCTACGTCCACTTTAATAATGTTTTTATTTATACTGTAAGATTACAAATATAATTGCTTTTGCCTTAGAAAATTAATGGAGGAAGAGAGAAGCATGATGAAAAATAGCCAGAAAGAAGATCCACCATAATGAGCCATGTCCGATGTATTTGTAGGTGAAGCCATGCATGGATCGGGCTAAAATTTCGCCAAAAGAACCTCCAGAGTCAAACGACCCGACCAACAAAATTTGGGGTCGATCACCCACCATATGAACGATCGGTGCCGATCGTTTTTACTCGCACATGGGACCCAATGATCGATATGGTGGGTCCCCCGTGTCCTCTACTTCTTGTTTCTGAAGTTTTTTCATTAATCGCCTTTATGGTTGTTAAGTTATAGATCGATTATCGTTGATTTGTACTCTCAATCCAAGTGATCCGTATCTATATCGATTCACGTCGATCTATAATGAAGATGTTCCATATTTGATCCATATTTGGGACGAATCATAGCCGATCCATTTTGGAGATGGATCATAGTCGATCCATAATGGAGATGGATCATTGTTGATCCATATTGAAGAAGGATCATAGCCGATCCATATTGGAGATGGATCATTATTGATCCATATTGAAGAAGGATCATAGCCGATCCATTATGAAAAATCATCATACCCGATCGTTTTTTCAGTTGAATTATGAAATTCATATCTTAGCCAATCCAGAATGATATTCGTCTGAATCCATTCGACTATTGTCTGTAGTCTTGTCCACAATCAATATCCAATCCTAGTAACCATCACTTCAAGCTTTCTGCCTTGATGATCATAAGTCCGTTGGGTTGAATCTGCTTGCGTACTGCCATGCCAAAAGATGGGTTAACACTTTAACCCCTAAGACACGCCTTGTGATAAGCAGGTGTGTTTTGAATTGCCATAAATCCAAAATCCAAAGTCCATAGTCCATTTTCGTTCGAGGCTGATATCCAAATCTATGACCTCTTTGGGTCGTTAGCCAAACCTAGGACCGCTCCGGGCCCATATCCAAGTCCGCGACCGCTCCGGGTCAATGTCCAAATCCGTAGCTGTTTGAAGCTGATATCCTCTGTGGGTCCGTGCCGAACACAATCCATACCCGACATCCAAGTAAGTCGATCATGTCGCTCTTCAACGAAGCGGCATTATTTCCTATACTTCGGTTTAGTATCCTTGAACATTAAGTGGTATTTTAGCCTAAGTCCTAGGCCGATCGTGGTCTCTCCAAACCCTTGCTGAGCATAATCCATACTCGACGACCTGAGTAGGCCAATCCTGTCGCTCTCCGGTGAAGTGATCTACTTCTTGCTAGGCATAATCCATACTTGATGTCCGGTTTGGTTTTATTCTCCAGCCTCGACTCTCCGGTCGAGGACTTAATCCATGTACGAGTCCATTCTATCACTCATCGGTGAAGAGACTCACACCTTGCAATTACTGCCCATCACTCCGGTCAGGATAATAATCGCATCTTATTTCATTTATCGTAGTAATGTGGGTCATAAATAACCTAATAAATAAGAGTTCGTACGTCCAGAAATCCAAAAAACAAAAAAACTAAAGGGTGCCTCTCCGAGCATGACGGTTCATCATTATCTCAGAGCAAGCATAGGGACCATCCTTGATCCAATACATGTGTAAGGGACTTAGCCGATTTATTACAGAGTTTATTATTATTATTATTATTATGGTCGGAGTCCAAGTCTTAAACTCAGCCCTTACCATCACGATCAGTTGACAACGATCCATGACCCCAATCTAAGGCCATTCCTATTTCCATTCAATGCGGACAGTGGTTGCTCCTGTTCCAACGTCGTTGTCTGATTCCTCACATACTATGGAAGTATTTCATTCCTGACATGCTCCTCAATCATATCCTTTTAATGCCTGCATTCATCCATGGTGTGCCCATTCAATTCGTGGAACAAGCAGTACTTTCTAGATATACGCTCCAGCTCCATAGGATCCCTCCTTGTCGGTTTTCAATAAGGGAGTTGCCCCCCGGTGTCCGGATAAAGTAATTCTAGGCTTTCCATCAAATCCGAGTAGGAGGAGAACTTCGGCTCCCGCTCTTTCCATAGCCTTTTTGTTCCATCATATCCATTATCCAGTTTCTGTTTGTCTTTATCATTTTTATTTGCGTATCCTCATGATCCTCCACTTTGCACGGTGTTCACTTCCAGTTTGTCGGTTCTTGCGTCTTCCTACCGCAGGAACATTTCTGCTTCATGCTAAAACTCCCTGAGATCTATTGGTGGATCCCGCGCCAATGAATCCTTGAAATCCGTGTCATCGGTAATTCCTGATAAATCTGCCATCAAAACCGTGGATGAATCTGACCGATCCACTAATGTCGCCGCGGCATTAAATCATGTTAGAAAACTTTATAGAGAGTCTCCGGTCTTTTTTTTCAATGTTGCCAGACTCATCTCATTTTTGGGTCTCCTTATGTGAACCCCAAACTACCTTATAAATCTTTCAACCAATTTTGTCCATGTACCAATAGAACCGCTTTCCAACAGCCTGAACCATAGTGCAACTCTATCTGTTAGATACAGGGGAAAGCATTGTGCCATGACTTCCTCTGATTCGTCCAGTACTTCCATGTGCCGTATATATCTCATCATATGCTTAGTTGGGTCTGACGTCATATACTTCCAGCATTGGTAGTTTAAACACTGGTGGATTCCTAGCATTCCTGATATTAGGAGTGAATGGACTTCTGTTTACATCCTCCAGATCCCTGTGCACCAATCGTCCACGCATAGCTCGCCTGATCATCTCTACAAACCTATCATTGTCATCTAGCGTTAATCTCCTATCATCATTTCCAAAAAACCCCTCCTCCGAGTCCATGAGGGAATTTCAGAACGTACCCCTTTGAACGAGCATCCAAATTCCGATTGGAACCAAACTGCATAGCACCGTCTAACACCGTGCATGGGATCGATCCGGCCTGATCCGAAGGCATGCCCAAGAGACTAGATCAATCGGCACCAATACTAATGGATGGATCGAGGTCGATCGTTCCTCGTTGACCGGGAGGTGCTCACAGCTGCTCTACTTCGTTCCTTAGTCCAGCTGCTCCATTTCCATGATCCTGATACTGGTTTTCCATGGCTCCTGGTGCTCCGACTTCATGATCCATATTTCCAATGTTTCCTGCTACTCCAATCCCTTTGTTTTGTGTAGCTTATCCAATCTTCCAGAGTAGATTATGCATCATCTCCTCATGTCTCTTCAGCATCCTTTCCTGCATAGCATCCATCATCGATTCTGTTTCATCCCTAGTGATGTAGATAGATGCTTGATTAGCTCCAGCTCCTAAGGAAGCCTCTAGGCTCCCTCCATGGTGGCTCCTTTTCGGTAGAACTCTCCTTATTGATTGCCTAACCATTGCTCCAAATCTAAGCTATCTAGTTGATTCCAAATCTAAACTCCAAATCCGTAGGGGCTAGCTTTCCCGGTGAAAGCACCAAAATGTTAGCGTCAAAAATGGCCACCAACACCCAGTTGTATGTGAAAGCACCAATTAACCAATAACAGTACCCGAATAGAGAGATAAGAACACAGACTACATATTCAATAACAATAAAGTAAGAGAATACACGAATTTTATAGTGGTTAGGCAAACTCTAGCCTACGTCCACTCCAATAATATTTTTATTTATTTGTAAGATTACAAATATAGTTGTTTTTTTCATAGAAAATTAATGGAGGAAGAGAGAAGCTTGATGAAAAATATCTAGAAAGAAGATCACCCACAATGAGCCATGTCTGTTGTATTTATAAGTGAAGCCATGCGTGGATCGGACTAAAATTTCGCCAGAAGAACCTCCAAAGCAAAATGACCCAGCCCATAAAATTTGGGGTCAATCGTGAACCATAAGAACGATCGGTGCCGATCATTTTTATTCGAAAACGAGGCCCAGAAATCGATATGGTGGGTTCCTCATGTCCTCTATTTCTTATTTTTGAGGTTTTTTCGTCGATCGCCCTTGTGGTCGTTGAGTTATAGATCGATCATCATCGATTTGTATTGTCAGTCCAAGCGATCTGTATCCATATTAATTCACGCTGATCTATAATGAAAATGTTCCATATCTGATCCATATTTGGGATGGATCATAACTGATCCATTTTGGAGATGGATCGTAGCCGATCCATAATGGAGATGGATCATTGCTGATCCATATTGAAGAAGGATCATAGCTGATCCATTGGGAAAAAATGATCGTACCTAATCGTTTTTTCAGTTAAAGTGTGAAATTCATACTTAGCCAATTCCAAAATGCTATTCGCATGAATCCGTACGACTATCGTCCATAGCCTTGTCCATAATCAATCTCCAACCCTGGTAACCATCTCTCGGGGTTTTCTGCCTTGATGATGTGAAGTCTGTTGGATTAAATCCACATGTGTACTGCCTTGCCAAAAGGCGGGTTAACAATATTTAAGCATTAATGTATGTTAGCCTCATTCATTTTAATGATTTCATTTTTTATGGTGAGGTTGAATGGTATGGATGATTCACCCATTGGATATAGTCTTCTTGATTTCTATTGATTTGTTTCTATATGGGTGATGACATCTTTTGATATTAACGTTGAATTGGTTTCATAAGAGAGTTGAGATATTTGGGTGATGTCTTGTTCTGTCTTATGTATTGTTTATTATGTTTATTATGTTTTAATGTGATTCACCCATTTTAAAATGGTTTCATAAGAGAGTTAAGTTATGATAATTGTTTCATGAAACCATAATAAACAATACATAATAAACTATGATGATTGTTTATTATGTATTGTTCTGTCTTGGAGGCACATAGCTTATTCCTTTGAATTATTACTGTGTATATATAGTTGAGCTATTTATTTAATGTTTTAATACATACCGGTATTAGTCCGAAGGAATATTCATGTGTGTATCTTACATAGCCTCATTCACCATATTATCTGACTGTATTACTCTGTAATAATCTTGGATAGTATAGGTATAGAGGTGGGGTGTTACACAATGGGAGCAATAACTGAGTTTGTGAGTATTGGATATGATTCGACTGATGATACGTATGTATTATTCGATAAGCATCAGAGTTAAGAACGTATTTTGATAGAGAAATCAAATCGTTTGAATTTATACAAAATACAGAGAAAGCGTGTGTTTAAGAGAAAGAACGTTAAAGTACCAAAATATTTCTTAAGGTAAATAACAAATTTATATTATTAATGATGTACTCATGTTAAAATCATTTTAATTTAGTTGTTTAATTCTTGATATATAATTTTAAAAGACATCTTTTAAAGTCAGTGTAAAAGGATGTTGGGAATGTCCCAAAACGATATGCACAAACAATATATTAAATTATTTAATACGAAGCATTGACAATAGGATCATCATACATGTTATATTGTCTACAATATCACACTTTGTTTATGGTATATGGGGCAAGTAACAAATCCAAATTAAGATTACTATATGAAATTGAGAGTGTTCTCCAGCATTTGCGAAATACTAGAGATTTTTTATAGAAACAACAAGCTCCTTATGAAGGAGTGCATAGACTAAAACTTCATAAGTGATATCGAGTATAGCATGTTAATCCTAAGTTCATATTCAATCTTAAGTTGAGAACTTTAAGTGGGAAATGTTCCAAATCAATAAGTGTGGCTGATTCAACCAAAGGCTAAGTACATCGCCTTAAATAATGGCTGCAATAAAAAAAGTATAAATAAATGCACTAATTTATAACTGAGCTAGGGGTAATTCCAAATATTAAGGATCACATGACATTGTTATATGATAACAGTGTTGCGATGAAGTTCATATAAGAACCTAGAGTTGACTAGAAGTCGAGAGACATACTCCGAATAATTACACATGATAAAGGCAGTTTATCAGTGTCGAAAAGAGTTAATTGACAGAGTAGGTAAACAAAATAGCATACCCGTTTACTAGGGGATTAACCCGATAAGATTCAGAGAAAACCTATTGAAGAAGTTAGAATAAGATTCCATAATTCATCCCAACTGCACGTAGGAGATTGATAGAGTTAGGGATGTGCCCTAAGGGCAAATTATGTAACGTGTTACATATATCTAACTCGATAATCAATCTTGTTCAAAATAAAATGTGTTTTCATTCTATTATATACTTGTTATATTGTGATATAATTTATTAAGTAGTTAATTTTAAGTATATTAAATAGAAAATCCTTAAATGATATGTAATATGATGTAATTACAATGCACTGTAATCATGAGAAATTTATTACATTAAAAATAACATATTATTTTAAATATTCCTAGTCAAGATGTTTTGAGACAGGATATCGATATATGTACTGAGACTAGAGTACGCAACGCTCTCTAAATGTTGGGCAATGTATTACTCATGGCTATGTGGGGGAACGAAGGGGTAATGTACTAATATTTATTGGATAACTATGGAATGAATCACTTGAGATTTTTCTATTGGTCAGTATAACTAAAGTCAAATGGAGAATCTCAAAGTGTCAACGTTACACAATACTCTCGATATAAGAATACCGTTGAACTTTAGTGTGGACACTCCACTTTGATTACAGTTAAATCGTGGCGTAAAGCCCATCAAACGACTATAGTTGGGTCTGAGTCGAAGCATTGGAAGTGGAACACTACTCAATAAAGATTTTGTCTACTCAGTTATATAGGGTTAGTATCACGACCAACTATGGTCGGCTCAAAGTCGCAGTCTTTGGCCAAGCAGTATGGTTACTAATAATTATTATTGGACCAAAGATTTTGTGTTTGGACTTGTAAAGTTGAATGTGGATGACATTATAATTTTGACCAAAAAACAATTTCCATAAGTCCTAATGTGATATAGTATTGACGAAGAGAATTGGTGTAAATAATTGCTACTATCGGGTGCCGCTTATAATAAGCAAAACCAGATTTTACCAAAAAGATGCTTAAGCGATAAATTTAGCCAAAATGTTACACCACTAGTAAAGGTGACATGTGAACATTAATATTCTAATTGTTCGATATTAATCCCTGACTGAATTTATATCTTTGAGTCGCACAACCCAAAAGATGAATACTCCGAATAAACCACACAAATTAATTATTTTATAATCATTGTAAATTGATTAATATTTATAAAATATTAAATTTCATTTGGTTTGCTTTTAATGCCATTAATCTTTAATAAAGTGCATGTATAAAAGTTATAAATGCGCATATCGATATACGATATCATTAGAATATTTAAATTAGATTTAAATGAAACAAATGCTGAATAGATTTGGGAAATTTTTTAGGCCCCTCTACCTTTTTCTATAGCCAGCCATGCATGGTTTAGGGAGAGGATTTGATGAGATTTAATTGGGAATTAAAGAGGGAAGGTTTTAAATAAGGGAATTGAAAGGTTTAAATGTTTCCTTTAAAAGATATTCTCTCTCATTCATTTATTATTCTTTCCTTACAAAATTTATTTTCTTTCTCTTACTTTTCTCATATCTCTTAATGGTCGAAATTGTCATAGCCTCCATGGCTAAAAAAATTCTCAAAATAAACAAAAATTAATTAAATTTATCAAAGGTGATTATTACCTCCTAATCTTTGTAAAATATGGAGGTTGATTCAAGTATCTAAGGGCATCGATTCATCATTCAAAGTGTTGGGTTTGGCGACATCCTAATGTAATTCTCTGATTTAGTTTATTTATGTGTTTTTATTATTCATATGTTAAACTCTATATGATTCATCTTTTGTTTTAATTGTACATCTTGCAACATGTAATTCAAACCTCATTTTATCTTTCTCAATTAAAGTATGTCTATTATGATATTTTTATTCATATCTACTTTTGTTCTTTATCTCCTTTCAATATATGTTCATCGTCATTATATGATTTAGATCCTATGTCTCCTTTGATAATTTGTCCTTCTTTGTATTATTTAGATCTAAATATTCTTATCATAAATTTACATGTGCCTAGTTTATCTAATTCTTTTTTTTAGTTTTGGAAATTTTGTTTTAAAAAAGTCTAGTTTTGATTGAGATCTATTTTATAATTCTATAATATTTACATGCACAAATGTAAATAAACTATATATTTTAACTATTTTAATCTTACCTTAAAAACTATTTTCTTACATTATAATATTGAAGTTTTGAGCATAAATATTTTGGATATTGTTTACATAATATACAAGGTTTTGATCTAAAATTCATGAATGGACTTTTGTGTAAATTCTAAATCTTTTGTCTCTTTTCTAAATTTAAAATTTTGTTTCCTATCTAAAATAAAATTTTGAGTTAATTTTTTAACTTTAAATTCTGATATATATATATATATATATATATATGGTACAATTAATTATAGCAACATATGTATGTTTATGATATATGTTATAGGCATTTTCACCTACGAGATTGTGAACCGTTGGAAGCCAATAAGGGATAAGGAAGTGAGATAGTATTCCACCACCACCTCTTGTGATCAATACCCAAGGGTACCGACCAGGATTTCTTGATCGGTACCTCAAGGTACCGATCAAGATATCTCATCTGGTCCTCATGGGTACCGAACTAAGGACATTTTGCTTGAGTAAGGAAGGTATTGGACCAAGGGAATAAGCACAAACTGGACCTGTACACAACTAGCCTACCGAGTCATGAGCCTACCGAACCTAGAGGAGCGAACCAAGCAAGACTCTATGAACTTAGCCAATAACTCATCCATATCCATCCAAGCAAAACCAACGCCTTTCGAACCAAGTTCTCAACCGGGCCTAGCAATGCAAATATGGAAGGAAATCTACATATATCAGGAAATAAATAACCACAGTTGGCATATTCGGGAATATTCCTTTTGGGCGAGATATACATAGAAATATCATAATTTGCCGGATTAAACACACCTCATATTCCCCTTATAAATATCCAAGCATTTGGCAGTATCAAGATAACTTTTTGGGGATCTATAAGACCCCATGCTACATAATCAATTGTGTAGAACATCTGGATCAGCATTTCCTATTATAAATCATTGTATTATTTATCAAATACTTGTAGTATCAAAAGTATAAAAAAAGGAATAAAAACAAATAGTGGATGTATGCCTAATACTGTTGAACCACTATTAAACTCTGCCGTTCTTTGCTTTTTTTCTGCATTTCATTCTTCATTTAGTCAGGGTGTTTACCCATTTTTTGTGCAAACATTTTTGGTGCTTTTATTGAGAGCGTACTCTATCCTCAACATGCCTTCCAAATCCAAGAGCAAGGCAAGCGCTACCAGCAGGGGTGCCAACCGTGACACGGTAAAATAGGATAACCATTCTACTAGTACTCCAGCCTTGGATGCCATTACGAGGGGTGACTTAGACAGAGTTGTGGCGGAACTTGATACAATTCTCGCTGCCTAATAACAAGCTATTGTGGATCAAAACATGATACGCTTGGGTCAGGCGCAGCCAACCACATATACTACTAAAACCAGAGGGAGTTCCCAGTCCAGAGGTCCAGGAGACTAAAGAGAACACACACTAGCGGTGATTTAGATCGGGATAATAAAGAAGTTGGACGAGCAAATGCCGAGGAAATAGGTCAAGCAAGGGGTCGGCTGCGCATCGCACCTGAGGACCGGTTCGGTGCCGAATCGAGCAGGAGAGGTAAAGAACTAGGGGCGGCCACTACTAAACCTCTCTGACCTAGGCAGCGCTCTTCGGTCGTGGCGGAGGAAACCACTAATGGAAGGCGAGCTCATCACCGTAAGAGATCCCGAAGTAGGGAGTGAAGTCGAGGTCACAAAACGAGCCATCACATGAGGTATGAAAGAGCTTCTCGCCTCGGCATGGGAGGTCAACCCAACTGGGCTCATCCCCCGAATCGGAAGACCGTATGGCACGACTTATCAAGAAATGTGTCTACCGCGAGCAAATTGAACATGGAATCGATGCAAGAGTTGGCGGCCCATTTTCTGTAGAGATAGAGACTAGTCAGAATCATAGGAGCTTTAAGATGCCTACCATGGATCCTTACCAAGGTCTGACTGATCCAATATTGCACCTGCAGTGATATACACAACATATGCTAATAAGCGGGACAACGGAAGAAGTTATGTAAAAGTGTTTCCCTTTTTTGTCGAATTTAGTGACTATGTGGTTCTATCATCTTCCCCATGGCACGATCCACTCATGGAAAATGTTGAAGGAAAGGTTCATCAGCCAATTTCGAGTTCATATAGAGCAACCAAAGGAACCGTATTCTTTATTGGATGTGAAATAAAGGGAGGACGAGACTCTACTGTAATACCTGACTCGTTTCAACGCTGCAGCCGCTAGTGTCCAGAATGCTAATGAGTGTTTAACCCTTATGGCCTTATGCGGTGGTATTTACCCAGACACGAAGATGGCTCGGAGATTAACTAAGGAGAAGCCTGCTACTCTTTAGGACTTCTTTTATGAAGCTGCAAAATACATGCGATTGGAGGAAGCTGCGGTAGGGCGGCAGATTGGAACAACTGCCAAATCGTCAAAAGCTTCTAATAGTGTCAATGCCATGGTCAAGAATGATGAAGGTGGTGGCATGGAGAAAAAGAAAAATAATAACCCTAGTGATTTCCAGTGGAAAGAAAATAGATCGAAAGAGATTCAGGCCTGGCGTGAGATTTGACACATATACGAACTTGAATGATATATAGAAAACATCTACTTGGCCACTCAAGCATAGCTTAAGTACAACATGCCTGCTTCGAAGAAGAAAATAGAAGCTGAAAGAAACTCAGGGAAGTACTGCGGGTTTCATGAATCCTACGGCATAATACCAACGAATGTCGCCATTTACGGAACCTAAGTGAAGAACACATCAGGAAGAGGAAGCTGGAGCAGTACGTCAAGAACCTAGAGGCGCTTCCTGCTTCTAAGAAGCAAGCCCCGAGGTAGCCCCCACCGAGGAATTTAGGTGAAGGATCTAGTTCTAACAGTGGAAAAGATGGGAGGCTAGTAGTTAATACCATAATAGGGGGACCTCATATGGAAGATAGGACTGGGGTTAGATGCAGCGATATGCAAAGTGTTTAAAAAATGGGGATGCATAAGTATGCATAATAGGTAAGGAACAAAGAGCTAAGACTCCCCGACGGGAGCATAAGATGATAGATTTTGATGACAACGACTTACAAGGAAAGCGGTACCCGCATATGGATCCCACGGTGATTATGACCATGCTTGGCCCTGCGGAAGTCCATAGGATTTTGGTAGATAATGGACGTTCAGTGAACATTCCGTTTAAAGATGCGTTTGACAAAATGAGGTTGTCTATTGAAGATGTTACGCCATGCAACCAACAGCTATATGGTTTTACGGAAAAGGCACCATGCCCTTAGGAAGGTTGGATTTGTTTGTTGAGATAAGAACCCATCCCCGATCAGCCATGCGAAATAAAACTTTCGTATTAGTGGATGGATTATCAGCTTACAATGCCTTCCAAGGACATCCAACCTTATCTAAGTTTCGTGCAGTAGTGGCCCCATGGTGTTTGACGATGAAGTTCCCAACGTCCAATGGAACAGAAGTGGTGGAAGGAAACCAAGACACCGCCAGGGAATGTTATGTTATAGAGCTTCGGTAAAACAAACAGAGAGAGAAGGGGAAGGGTGCAAAAGTTGCCTTTTGTGCCAAGAACTCCCTCGCATAGCAATTAAAGGAGGGCCCTCGTCTCGAGTTTACAAATCATCCTCATAGCGAGCTTGACCCAAGATACGGAGGAGAAGGAGCCGAAGCCGAGCCCGTAGAGGCTTTGGAGTTTGTGGAAGTTGATGATAGTAATCCTATGAAACTTATGAAAATTAAGTTCGGCTAAAACAGGATCTAAAGATGCAGCTGATTAGTTTTTTATAGGACAACCAAGACGTGTTCACTTGGTTCCATGCAGACATGTGCAGGATTTCTCTCTCAGTTGCTTATCACGCTTTGAACATCGACTTAAGAAAACCTCCTGTGGAGTATAAGAAAAGCAGTATGGGCCAGGAACGATCGACGACACTGAATGAAGAAGTGAAACCTACTGGAAAACGGCTTCATTTGAGAATCATTGTACCCAGAATGGATAGCGAGTCTTCGTTAAAAAGTCGAATAGAAAATGGCGGACCTATATAGACTTCTCTAACATGAATGATGCATGCCCTAAAGATTGCTTATTGCTCCCGAGGATTAATCAATTAGTAGATGGAACTACTGGGCATGAACTTCTTTCCTTTATAGATGCATACTACGGGTATAACCAGATCGTGATACATGTCCTTGACAAGGAGAACGCCGGTTTTATCATGGACTTGGGACTCTACTACTATAAGGTGATGTTGTTTGGTCTTAAAAATGTGAGGGAAACGTATCAACGTCTGGTAACCAAGATTTTCGCCAAACATATTGGCAAAAACATGGAGGTATACGTTGACGTCATGTTGGTAAAGTCAAAGAGGGCCAGAGACAACATCTTGCACTTAGACGAAATGTTCCAAATCCTAAGGAAGTACGGGATGAAGCTAAACCCGCCAAAATGTTCTTTTGGAGTAGTATCTGGAAAGTTCTTGGGCTTCATCGTGCATGCAAGGGGGACAGAGGATAATCCGGAATAGGTCCGAGCACTACAAGATATCAAAATTCTCGAAACTCAGAAGGAAATGCAGAGCTTAAATGGGAAGGTAGGAGCTTTGAGCAGGTTCATATGCAGAGCCACAAACACGTGCGTCCAATTCTTAGAAGCGCTCAAAAAGGAGAAATGCAATTTTATATGGACAGATGAATGTCTGGATGCGTTCTTAAATCTATTGGAGCACTTGCAGAAGTCACCGGTCTTATCTACACCAGTTGAGGGGGAAGATCATTACATCTACTTAGCAGTGTCACATCATGCTCTGAGCGCGGTTTTGGTTTGGAAGGAAGACCGGGTATAACGTCTAGTGAGCTACATAAGCAAGCGCTTAACTTGGCCAGAGTCCAACTATCCTAAGTTGGAAATGTTGGCATACTATTTGTTGATTGCATCCAGGAAACTAAGGCATCACTTTCAGTCGCACCCTATCCGGGTACTCACGTACCAACCCTTGAGGTAGGTTCTACACAAGCTGGATACTTCAGGAAGGCTTATCAAGTGGAGCATTGAGTTGATTCAATATGAGATAGCCTTTCTCCCACGAACTACAATCAAGGGACAAGCGCTAGCGGACTTTCTTACTAGAAAGCCCTCAAGTGGCGAGTATATGTTGATGGAGCATCAAATGATCACGACTCCTGTGCGAGGATAGTACTTCTGACCCCCAAAGGAAGGAAGGTTGAGTTATGTGGTTAGATTGGGATTTAAAACAACAAACAACAAGGTGGAGTATGAGGATATGATAGATAGACTGGAGTTAGCAAAGGAACTAGGGATCAGGTCACTATGTGTTCATAGTGACTCTCAGTTGGTGATGAATTAGGTGCTTGGGGAATTTCAGGCCAAAGGAGAACACTTGAAATCTTATTTGGAAAAGGTGAAAGACTTGCTTACTAGGATGGAGCACGATATGGTTAAGCATATTCTACGGGAGGAAAACCAAGATGCGGATGAATTAGCAAAGCTGGTAAGTTTAGGAAATGAGTATCTATTAGGATTGGTACCTATTATGACTCTATATACACCCGGCTTTGAGAAAGTGAATGTGGTTGTAGTTGTTGGAGACGGAGAGACCTGGATGACCCTATTGGTAAGGTACTTGACTGAAGGAATACTGCCCGAGAGCCAGAACGAGGCTAGGAAGATCCTATAGAAGGCACCTCGCTTCACTATCCAGTATGGACTACTTTATGGGAGAGGATATTCGAACCTGCTACTGAGATGTGTCGTTGGGCAGGAGGCCGAACAAGTATTGGAAGACGTACATCAAGGGAGTTGCGGAGACCATACAAGGGAACAAACTTTGGTGATGAAGGTGTTGCGGTATGGATATTTCTGGCCGGCCTTGAATGATGACGGAATGGAGTATGTGAAGAGGTGTGACAAATGTTAGCGGTTTGCTAAGATTCCCAGGCTATCCCCAACTGGGCTAACTCACATGGTCATCCCTTGGCCCTTTACGATCTAGGGAATAGACCTGATCGGGGAGCTTCCAATCACATGAAGCGGAGCTAAGTATGCCATAGTGGTGGTTGACTACTTTACTAAGTGGGTGGAAGTAGAGACCCTTACTAAAGTGTCAACGGCTAAAGTTATAAACTTTCTAATCGGAAATGTGATATGTAGGAACGGAATTCCCCTTTAGATTATCTTGGGAGTTCGCCGACTTCTGCCAGCATCACGGGATAAAGAAGAGTTTTCCCGTTGTAGTATACCCATAAGCTAACGAGCATGTAGTAGCGGTCAACAAGGTTATGAAAATGCTCATAAAGAAGCGGCTAGAGAAGGCAAAAGGAGCATGGGTGGACGAGCTTTCTCTAGCATTATAGGCATGTCGTACTTCTTTCAAAACAACAATAGGTCATACTCCCTTCTCATTGGCTTACGGGTTGGAAATGATGTTGCCATTAGAAACATCAGTAGCATCGCACCGGAGGATTTACTATGACCCAAATGAGAACGTGGAATTGCTCTAAAGGAAGAAGCATGCAAGAGAAGGATAGCCGCCCAAATAATGCCAAGATCAAACACCGGCTGCTCAAGGAAGGGGGCTTGGTACTTAAATGAATACTCCCCAGACCGGGGGCACTGGAACTAGTATGGAAAGGACCATTTGTCATTCACAAGGATTTAAAAAATGGAGCTTTCATCCTCAGTACTATAGATGGAGTCGTATTCATGAAGGCTTGGAACGCACACCATCTCCATCGTTATTTTACTTAAACTTTTGTTATGATCATTGTATTGAAGATTTGTAATGTTTCCTGGGGATTTGACCAGGCAACAGGCACTCGGCATTCGGTAGTACTCGGCATCCAGGAGTACTCGGCATCCAGGAGTACTCGGCATTCAGTAGTACTCGGCATCCAGTAGTACTCGGCATCCATGAGCGCTCGGCATCCAGGAGCACTCGGCATCCATGAGCGCTCGGCATCAGAAGACGTTCGACGTGTACAATTTCTCGGCATGGTTGTATTGATCGTCACAAGCTATCGTTCGGCCAGAGCCATCATTCGGCCGAAGGCATTGTTCGGCTAAAGGCAACGTTCGGCCAGAGCCATCGTTCGGCCAGAGACATCGTTCGGCCAGAGGCATTGGTCGGCTAAAGACAACGTTCGGCCAGAGCCATCGTTCGGCCAGAGACATCGTTCGGTTAAGAGCTTCGTTCGGCCAAAGGTAGCGTTTGGCCAAACGCTTCGTTCGGCCAGAGGCACGTTCGGCTTCGATTGATATTTGATCTACTCTTCCCACGCAACAAGCGCCTCATTCGGCATTGAGAGAGTGGTTCGGCATCCAACCGTTCGGCCTGTTTGGTTCGGCGTACAGCGACCACTCCATTTGGGCCAAGGTGTTCGGCTACCAAGCCCACCTGGGAAGTCCAACCCATCTTTGTCTATAAATAGAGGGGCAGGGGCACAGTGGAAAGGACCTTTTTTCGGGAACACTGGGGAGACTCTGCCATTTTCAAGACTCATCTTCTTTACTTAGAAATTGCATTCAAGCATTTGATCTACGAATTGTATCTGTAATCAATCATTAAGAAGATCAATAAAGTTTAACCTCAAAGTGGACGTAGGCAATTACGCTAAACCACTATAAATCCGGTGTTCTTACTTTCTGCACTTAAATTAGCATTTTCTTCCTTGTTTAATTTATCTTCATCACTTATATCTCTACACAATCTTTCTCAACGAGGTTAGTGACCAATTTTGGTGCTAACACTTTGGTGCTTTCACGAGAACTGAATTCTCAGACCTCAAGGATCTGCTTTGAAGCTACTGGATTGAACAAATCCCCCAAAGATGATCCGACTTATTGATAGGACGTCCGTTGATTCTACTCAGAGTTCATACCAATAACTCTACAATGGCGAGACCATGTACCAAGTCAGCTTCCCATAATGCGGACGCCCACGAGACTGCTAGCGTGCAACAGGCAGGACCTAGCAATCAGCCAGCAATTCCGGGTGTAGGAACTACCGCCCAGGACCAGACTCCAGTTGTCACCGAAATAGAGTTCAACGACTTGATGAGAGAACTCAGGGAAAGCAGGAGACAACTAGGAGAGCAGATGCAAGCTAATGCCAACCTGATGGCACAACTCACTCAACAACAGCAACAGAATGCTGGGGGCAATCCCGCTCCTTACTCCTCATCCGACAGCTCAACTTCGTCCGATGAACCTCCTAGGCGAAGGCGCCGTAAGACTGAAATTGCACGGGCAGGTGCTGCTGTCCGAACAACTGGAGACCGTGACCAAGTCGGAGCTGGAAACTTAGGAGCTGGAGTGCAGGTGGGGGCTGGAGGCCCAGACCATCAAAACGCTAACGATGTCGAACCTCAAGATGCGCATTTGGCAGATCGCCAATAGAGGAGGCATCAGCATGATCAGTCACGTAGAACAGACTCCAGCCTTCCACCTTCTATACAAACACCAGACCTGACAGCCATGATCAGGAAATTAATGAAAGAGAATCAAGGCTTATCGAATGACGATTGGGGAGTGTCAAGAAGTCATACTCCATTCACTGACATTTTCCTACAGGCAGCATACCCCAGAAAGTTTAGTATGCCAACTATCCCTGCTTATGAGGGAAAGACTGATCCCAGACAGCATGTCATGAGGTACGAGTGGATGATGGATTCAGCTAGAGCAAATGATGCAACCAAGTGTAGATGCTTCCCAATTACTCTATCTGGGATCGCTACTATGTGGTTCACCCGACTTCCTCCGCGGTCCATATCAAGTTTCGAGGAGTTGGCAAAGAAGTTTATTGAGCAGTTCAGGATACACACTACTCGTCCAAAGGACGTGATGTCTCTGTCAAGTGTAATCCAAAATCCTGGGGAGTCATTGAAGGAATATTTACAAAGATTCCATGTTGCAGCGCGGCGACTGAAGTCAGTAATCCCAATGATCATGCAATTCTAATGGCTGTGATGCGAGGTGTGGATCCGGATTCTGAATTTGGAGACTGGTTGGCAGGAAAACCCCCGACTACGCTAGAGCGTTTTTACTCAAAGGCACACCAGTTCATCAGAAGAGAGGAAGCTAGGTGGGTAAGGAGAGATAGGGACCTGTCCAGGAGTCCGTGAAAAGCAACATTGCTGCGAAGCAGTCCGGAGACAACTCGGGAAAAGTCCAAGTCAATGTCCAGAACAAGCCTGGGCAGCCTAAGGAGTCCGGAGGAAGAAATCAAGGGAAGAAGAGAGAAGCGGGGAAGTGGAAGCCGAGAATTCCAAGCTACAACGAGTATACCCCGCTGAATGCATCTCTTGAAAACATTTACCTATCAACCTGCAATACCTTTCAGTATAGAAAGCCACGTCCAAAAGAGTCAACTGAGGAACAGAAGCGGACTGGGAAATATTGCCGCTTCCATGAGACTTATGGGCACAATACGGAAGAGTGCAGACACCTACACGACGCTATAGAAAAGTTGATCAGGCAGAAGAAGTTGCAGGAATTTGTGAAGGATCCACATGAAGGAGGACAGGGAACATCCAACCCAGGACGTGCACCAGCTTTGCGCCATCCCGAGGAACCTGCCCGAACTGTGGGTAGACTGGTCATAAACACGATCATCGGCGGGCCTCACCCCGCGGATAAGAATTGGCAGGAGATGGAGCGGTATGCTAGTTCCCTGAAGCATGCAGATTTTGAGTGTTGTTCCAACGTGGAGGATGGGACCCCTGCTAAGTAGCTGCGCGTGATGACAGACGATATAGTGTTCAGAAACAGAGATGCTGACCAAGTGGAGGCTCCAACCATCGACCCGATGGTCATATATGCGACGATCGGACCGGCTTATGTGAAAAGAATTCTGATTGATTGTGGAAGTTCTGTCAACATCATCTTCAAGAAGGCTTATGACCAGATGAAAATGGAAACAAAGGACTTGAAACCGTCCAAAGCTCGTATACACGGCTTTAATGGCGCAGCGACCGATGCAGTGGGGTATGTTGAGTTACCAGTTGAACTGGGACAAGGCGAACGTCGGAGGGTGCGAATCCTACCCTTCGTAGTTTTGGATGTGGATTCTCCGTATAATGTTTTCTTGGGCCGACCAGCCCTGGCTGAGTTTAGGGCAGCATTAGCCCCATGGTGCTTAACTTTGAAGTTCCCAACTGACAAAGGAGTAGGTGTTGTTCATGGTGACCAAGCAGCTGGTCGTGCCTGTTATGCGGCTGAGCTCCGAGAGGCCCATCGGAGGGAGAAAGGAAAGGTTGCGGATAATCCCATCCGCATCCTTAATACGGATAATTGACAAGTAGTGCCCGAGCCCTGGCTCGGGCATAATTCTCGGATCTTCAGAGACATATATCCGAGAGACGACGATGAGAAACCCAAGGAAGAAAAGGCAGCGCCGGCCGAATTAACAATTGACATTTCAGTCAGCCGAGACGACCCATCGCAAATACTGAAGATCGGATCACAACTCGGCCCCGCAATGACTGAAGACCTTAGTGATTTCCTCCGGGCGAATCTTGATGTTTTCACCTGGACGCATTCTGATATGTGTGGGATTTCTCCCGCCATTACGAGTCACATGTTGAACATAAACCCGAAATACGTCCCGGTTAAACAAAAGAGGAGAGGAATGGACCCAGAGAGGTCCGCTGCTCTCAGAGAGGAGGTGGACAAACTCAAAGCCAATGGGTTCGTCCGCGACGCCCTCTACCCTGAATGGGTATCAAACCCTGTGCTGGTGAAAAAGGCGAATGGGAAATGGAGAACTTGCGTAGACTATTCCGATTTGAACAAGGCATGCCCCAAGGACAGTTTTCTGTTGCCTAGGATCGATCAATTGGTTGACTCCACAGCAGGACACGAGCTGTTATCATTCATGGATGCATACTCGGGCTACAATCAAATCCCGATGCATATCCCGGACCAAGAACACACCAGTTTCGTCACAGACGTTGGGCTATATTGCTATGTAGTAATGCACTTCAGACTGAAAAACGCAGGAGCAACTTATCAGCGTTTAGTGAATCGAATGTTCAAAGACCAGCTCGATAGAACGATGGAAGTCTATGTGGATGACATGCTCGTGAAGTCACGACAGTCAAACGACCACATTCGAGACTTGGCAGAGATGTTCGATATACTCAGATATTATGGGATGAAGATCAACCCTCTGAAGTGTTCCTTCGGCGTTGCGTCGGGAAAGTTTTTGGGATTCATTGTCAATGCTAGGGGAATTGAAGCCAACCCAGAAAAGATTCAAGCTATTCGGGATGTGCAGGTCCCCAGAACCATAAAACAGGTGCAAAGCTTGAATGGAAAAGTGGTTGCGCTGAGTCGATTCATATCCAGAGCCACGGACAAGTGCATTCCTTTCTTTGATATAATAAAGAGAGGGAAGAGGAATTTCGAATGGACATCTAATTGTGAGGAAGCATTCCGGGATCTGGTGAAGCATCTGGAGAGTCCTCCAGTGCTGTCAAAACTAGTAGACCACGAGATGTTGTACGTATACTTGGCCGTATCCCCACATGCTATAAGTGCAGCTTTGGTCCGCGAGGAGGACCGAATCCAAAAGCCGGTGTATTACGTTAGTAAGCGTTTAACGGGGGCAGAAAGAAATTACCCTAAGATTGAGAAATTGGCATATTGCTTGGTGATTGCATCACGTAAGCTGCGCCCATACTTTCAAGCACACTCAGTCAGTGTCTATACCGATCAACCCCTACGGTAGGTACTCCAACGACCAGAAACTTCTGGGATATTGTTAAAATGGAATATCGAATTGAGCCAGTTCGATATCGCCTACTTGCCACGTAGAGCCAAACAAGGGCAAGCATTAGCAGATTTCATCGCTGAGTTTACTGTATCCGACGAACCAGATAATCACAATGTCATACCCCCTGTTCGATGGAAATTGTACACCGTTGGGGCATCAAACGACCGTTGCTCCGGCGCTGGTGTAGTTCTTGTAACACCGGAAAATTGATCGATTTGTTACGCTCTGAAGCTCGATTTCTCGGCCACGAATAATGAAGCAGAATATGAAGCATTGGTTGCTGGCTTAAAACTCATTGGAGAACTCGGGGTCAAATCAGTCGAAATCTTTTGTGATTCACAGTTGGTGGTCTACCAAGTGCGGGGAGATTACCAAGCAAAAGGACAGAAGCTTGCTCCGTACCTTGTTTTGGTTCAAGAACTACTGTCGAACCTTGAGCATTATGACATTTCGCATGTCCCACGTGAACAGAACAAAGAAGCCGACTCATTGGCAAAATTCGCAAGCACTGGCGATGCACAGCAAATGGTATTGTTTCCCATTGAGGCCTTGCATGCTCCAAGCATAGACGCGATGAAAGTTGATTTCGTGTTGAAAATAGAAATCGAGAGGGAGTCGTGGATAACCCCATTCAAACTATACCTGACGACCGGGACTTTACCTGAAAAAAGGAGCGAAAGACGACAGGTCCTTC
Source organism: Allium fistulosum (assembly GCA_030737815.1). Lineage (NCBI taxonomy): Eukaryota > Viridiplantae > Streptophyta > Magnoliopsida > Asparagales > Amaryllidaceae > Allium > Allium fistulosum. Next base: position 425,725,780 of record CM060908.1, read on the forward strand.
GAAAGGCCGCGCGATATGTAATGCAGGATGGACTAATGTATCGAAAGGGGTTTTCGGTCCCCTTATTACGATGCATCGCATATGATGAGACAAAGCGGGTCTTGAAGGAGGTACACGAAGGAGAATGTGGTGACCATACTGGGGGGCAAACCTAGCAAAAAAGATCCTTCGCTATGGATATTACTGGCCAACCGTAAATCGGGACGCTGCAGACTACGCAAGGAAATGTGACAAGTGTCCAAGATATGTGAAAATCCCGAGGACTCCACCAACAGAACTCACACAAATGGTTAGTCCCTGGCCATTTGCAATCTGGGGAATCGACATAATCGGCTCTTTGCCCATATCCAAAGGTGGTGCGAAATACGTAATAGTTGCAGTCGATTATTTCACAAAATGGGCCGAGGCAGAACCTTTAGCCACAATCACCTCTAAGAAGGTAATTAATTTCATTGTACGAAACATTATATGCCGCTTTGGCCTCCCGCGAACCATCATTACAGACAACGGAACGTAGTTTGAAAGCAGAGAGTTTAAAGAGTTCTGCTTAAAGTATGGCGTTGAGAAGAAGTTCGCCGCCGTTGCGCATCCAAAAGCTAACGGACAAGTCGAAGCTGTAAACAAAATAATCAAGTCCATACTGAAGAAGCGTTTGGAGAAAGTCGGAGGCAAGTGGGTAGATGAACTCCCGACAGCATTATGGGCTTATAGAACTACCCACAAGTCCGCGACCGGCCACACTCCATTCGCCTTGGCATACGGCTCGGAAGCCGTTATACCCATGGAACTTGAGGTTCCATCACATCGAGTGACATATTATGATCCCAAGACAAATCAGGATCTTTTGTTGGAATCACTGGACTGCATCGATGAAAAACGTGAAGAGGCTGAATTAAGGGCGGCAGTACATAGGCACCGAGTCAAGCGGTATTACGACGGCAGAGTCCGTCCAAGAATTTTTGATGTGGGTGATCTCGTTCTGAAACGAGTTTTCCCGGTACCATCACGTATGAATCCCAACTGGGAAGGTCCATACGTCATTAAACGGAAGCTTGGAGAGGGAACATTCAAGCTAGCGACTATTGATGGCGTGACACTCCCCCGAGCATGGAACAGTGAACATTTGCGACATTATTACATTTAGCATGTTTCTTTCCTGTTTTAGGCACAGTTATTTCCTATATGTTTTCGTTCCGTCATCACTTAGTTTCTTTTTAACTATGTAATCAGGCAGTTTAGTTGTTTTTCATTAATAAAGGCTTGAAGCTGTATTTTTCATGAATTACTAATGTTTCTATATCTCATTGTCGGGCGATGAACTGCTGAAGTTACCTTATTCTGTATGATGTGAGAACTCGTGCAAACGAATTCAATCTCCGAGTCCCCTGAGCGCGGACCGGAGTACTCTAAGTCCCCAGAGTGCGGATTAGAGTATAAACGACTTCAATCTCCGAGTCCCCTGAGTGCGGACCGGAGTACTCTAAGTCCCCAGAGCGCGGACTAGAGTATAAACGATTTCCATCTCCGAGTCCCCTGAATACGGACCGGAGTACTCTAAGTCCCCAGAGCGCGGACTAGAGTCTAAACGACTTCAATCTCCGAGTCCCCTGAGCGCGGACCGAAGTACTCTAAGTCCCCAGAGCGCGGATTAGAGTATAAACGACTTCAATCTCTGAGTCCCCTGAGCGCGGACCGGAGTACTCTAAGTCCCCAGAGCGCGGACTAGAGTATAAACGATTTCCATCTCCGAGTCCCCTGAATGCGGACCAGAGTACTCTAAGTCCCCAGAGCGCGGACTAGAGTCTAAACGACTTCAATCTCCGAGTCCCCTGAGCGTGGACCGGAGTACTCTAAGTCCCCAGAGCGCGGATTAGAGTATAAACGACTTCAATCTCCGAGTCCCCTGAGCACGGACCGAAGTACTCTAAGTCCCCAGAGCGCGGACTAGAGTATAAACGATTTCAATCTCCGAGTCCCCAGAGTGTTGACCGGAGTACTCTAAGTCCCTAGAGCGCGGACTAGAGTATAAACGATTTCCATCTCCGAGTCCCCTGAATGCGGACCGGAGTACTCTAAGTCCCCAGAGCGCGGACTAGAGTATAAACGATTTCAATCTCCGAGTCCCCAGAGTGCGGACCGGAGTACTCTAAGTCCCCAGAGTGCGGACTAGAGTGTAAACGATCTCAATCTCCGAATCCCCTGAGTGCGGATCGAATTTCTCTAAGTCCCCAGAGCACGGACTAGAGTATAAACGATTTCCATCTCCCAGTCCCCTGAGTGCGGACCAGGATACTCTAAGTCCCCGAAGCGCGGACTAGAGTATAAGCTATCTCAATCTCCGAATCCCCTGAATGCGGATCGAATTACCCTAAATCCCTAGAGCGTGGGTTTAGAAAAAATTCTAAGTACTCAAAAATGTGGAACAAGAAATATGCCACTCCAAAGAACGTTCGAATGACGTAAGAATGGATTGAGAAATTATGCAACTCATTCAAACTTGAGTTATGACCACAGTTAGTCAGCAAACCAAAAAAAGCAAAAGAATTATTCGAGTGAAAAAGAAACTAAATTTCGTTTAATAGTCCAAAATGGGGTTACACAGTTAATTCCTCCGAAACTTGGAGTCAAAAATCTATCTACACAAACTACGAAAATGAAAAAACAGAAAGTAGTTACAAGACTTAAACAAAATCTCGTTGAACGAGTATAGCGACTATTTCTTTGGTTTCTTTTTCTTGTCTTCCTTTGTTTTCTCAGACGATTCCTCTTCCTCACGCTTCTTCTTGGATTTCTTGCTCGCTAAATAAGCGGAATCAGGAGTGGGAGAAGGAACATCCAACGGTTTGGATTTGCCAGGGAGAATGATCTTCAAAGGTCTGTTCCGCGGGTCGGTAAGTTCCAGTATTTCAGGCTCAACTTTGATCTCGACTTTCTTCTTCTCCTCTTCGGCGAGACGCTCTTTCATGCTCATCTTCAAAGTATGTTCGGAGGCGCCAGTGATCTCGATTTCATCACTCCCTTCGGCGGGAGATGAAGTGTCAAGCTTATCATCATCCAGCGCCCCGATCACTTGAGCGTCAGGGCCAGGAGTTACTCCCGCATGAGCAACATTGCTTGTTTTCTCTACCTCCACCTTGGCGTCATCGCTCCTCAGAGTTGGCTCAGGATCAGAGCAGCCTGCATGAAAACATAAAGAATGAAAATTAGGACGAATAACCGCTACTAGAAAGTGACAGATCTTTTAGCTTCTACAAGAAGAATTTCCTACCGGGTTCTGGCTGGCTATCAGTTGCACGTGGAGTTTCACCCTCTAGAATAGGGGATAGCACATGAACGCCAAGCCCGGGATCTTCAGGATCGTAGCCGGCATGCTGCTCGAATGGGTCAAGTGTCGGCCGACCAGCCGATTGAGCAGTGGGAGGAGCAGCAGTATGAGGAGCCGTAGTCTTAGCCCTAGATGGACCAGCTTCATCATTTTTCTCTTTTGGTAGGGGAGAGCCTTTGTTATAAAGCGCCAAAGCTGCAGATAAGTCCGCTGGCTCGTTCCCTCTAAGAAATTCCTTCACCAGAGCATCCTCATCGACTTCTTCAGAGCCCGACTCAATTTTTCTGATCTTCACTAAAGTTTCCCAGGCCTCAGCTAGGGATTCAAGATAGCCCTCGCCTAGGAATGTCAAGTCGCGGTGCATAAGGACGCGGGTGCCGTACTCAGCAATCAGCGGGTCAAACATGCACTTGACCTCTTCCCTGCCGGCCTCTGCAGCTGCTTCGAGGCGAGAGTCAATCTCCTTAGAAGCTTTTCTCTTGCCCTCCTCGCGGGCTTCGTTTTTTGCTATCTCAACCCTAGCAAGTTCTTCGTCGAGCTTCGTTTTCAAGAGCCGTGTAGCAACGATTTCATCGCAATATCGTTGTGACTCTTCTTGAGCAGCTACTTTATCCTTTTTCTCCTTAGAGAGTAATTCTTTCAACTCTTTGACTTGTATGGCAAGCGCGTCCCTTTCTTTTTGGATAGAATCTTTTTCTAAGGCAAGGGCTCCGCTGCGCTGGACTGCTTCATCGAGTTCCTTCTTATGGGTCATCTCTAAATGAGTGACTGCCTCGGTGGTGTCTTCTGCACTTTGCTCTGCGGCTTCAAGTTTCGACTTATATGAAGCAAGCTCTTCATCTTGACTCTTGATGATGTCCTTGTCAAAGCCAGCTTCCAACTTCAAACGATCAATTTCATGTTGTCGCTCAACAGATACCTCCGAGACTTTCTCGACCAAATGTGCAAACGCGGCATGTTGAACATAGACGTCGTTGTTGCAGGCAAGAGCACTCTGTTTGACATGCCCGAGGATGTGATGAATAGCAGGGAGAAATTTCAGGCCATCGAAACAGATTTTTGGGAATTTGGCCTTAAGTTCGACCATCTTCTCTGCTATAGTGGGGTCAGCCGCAAGAATAGGGGGAGGAGGCTTTGAAAGTTCTGCTCTTTTTCGATGCTCCCAAGTTTGCCTTGTGCTGGACGAACTAGAATGTTGTTCTCGGGAGACATCGGGTAGGGACCCCTTCTGTGAAAGCTTCTCTCTATCTGTCTCAGTTTGAGGAAGAGGATCACGAGAATGTGAAGATTGAGAATATGTTTTCTTTCGATAGGACGATTCGCGAGGACGGTTGTGTCGTTCCTCGTAATCGTCTCTATCCCTACGCCTACCCGAACCTGAATCCCGTCCGGGATAATGAAATATGGAAGAGCCATGGAGGCGATCGAGTCCGTGGGAGCGCCCCATGTCACCTGCAAAGAATAAAAATAACAACGGGTTAAGAAAAATCGGGGTAATGAAAAAACTTAAAGTGTTTGGTGAAGTGCGTGTGTGCGTGTGTGTCCTAGTGTTCCCCCCGACGGACCGGTTCCTCTATCTTTACTAATTGGAGTATTATCTCCCTGGGCTGGGGGTTGAACTCCCGCGTTGCCTCTAGCCGGCGAATGAAACATAAGGGCTTCCGGATCGTCGAAACCATAATTGAGTATATCGTCGGGAATGGTAAGGTTCGACAGACCCTTTAAAGAACTTTCCATATGCTGTGAAGAAGCCTCTTGCTCTGACGGGATGAGTGTAACTTTTGAAGTTCCGCCAACTTTCTCCTTCCGTATCTTGTACATCAATTTCTTCTTTCCCTTCGAAGGGGAGGACGACGTTTCAATATCGTGCACTTCGACCGCCGGGTTCCAAGCGGGACCCATATTCTCGCCTTGAGTCTCAGGAGCTTCATCCTCCTTGTGTTCACCCTCTTCGTGTGCATCGGGAGTATGGCGTGATGACGATCCAGCTTGTTTTTCCCTTTACCGGATGCAGGCTTAGGAATGGAAACACCCTCCGGGAGACTAATCCGGCGACCACTTGCTAACAGTCCGAACCTCGATAGTGATTCATTTGAAAGGAGGGTTCGGATGTCTCGTTCCTTGGCAGGAAGAGCTCTAATGCTTCAACGGCCTCAGAATATCCTCGGCCCTCCGGACGCGGGTTAATACCTGAAAAGATGAAACAAGGAGTTAGAAAAAGCATAACTCTGATTGAACACGAATGATAACTCAGCGAAGAGACTTACTACCTTCGACCCATCTCCTCGCGAAACCAGGAGGGCAACGCACATAGAACCATTCCTGCTTGTACAGGGAAAATTTACTGCATGCTCCGGTTAAGATCTGGCACTTATGGTACGGCTCGAGGAACATGAAAGAGGGGCTAGTAGGAGGCCTAGAGAAGACGGCCATGAAAAGTAGGTAGGTCCCGTATATGAACGCGTGACCATTTGGGTGCAGCTGCATCGGGGCGATATCTATGTACTGCAACACGTCCCGAAGGAATAAATTGAATGGAGGCACGCTGCCCATCCAGCATATGAACTTGTTACAAGCGGTATATCTGACTGAGGGCAGGTGAGGACGACCGTGTCGTGACGGGACTAACACATCGGCGAAGGGGATCCCATGGATGGAGCATATTCGCCGAAGTGCGACTTCATTAATCTTCGAAGCCTGTGAGTCGATCGGATTGTCTAAGAGAATTGTTGCCTCCAGGGCATCAGGAGCTAAGTTATGGGCAGGGGAAGTCGACGGATTTGAAGTATCAGCGACTTCTTGCCTTGATGACGGCCCAGGCCTATCAGATATAGTGGCGGAGCTAGACTTTTTAGACATCCCTAAATAATGAATCTGTCTAAGCGTCTGTGAAAACTATACTTGAAAAACGTTGAACGTTAGAATTAACAGCATGAGTATTCCCCCCCACGTGGTGTGTAAAACTAGTGCAAGCAATCATGTATAAGCATTGAGAGTCTAAAGGTTACAAAGATGTGAAAATGAGCTTCGAATCGTCGCCTTCGAAGACCGTCATCGCTGACCGTCTCAAAAAGCCCGCATTGTAGTGATTACAGTTCCAGATTCAGAAAATGTATGCTAATCTAAGTTCAGATTTATGTCTACTAAAGCTAGGAAGTTAATGATCCGGGTCAGTTTCATATATGCTAGTATACTTAGGTCCTAGTCCTCGTTTTGCTATATGAATATGCATGGTTAATAAGTGTTCGGCCTAATTCATGTTCGGCTAAAGGTATCATTCGGCACGTACGGCCAAGTTTTGTCCGGCCTAAGTGGTTTTCAGCATTCACAATCGTTCGGTGAACTGTGGTTCGGCATTCATGTTGTTCGGCCTTTATGTTGTTCGGCATTTGTGTTGTTCGGCATTTGCGTTGTTCGGCATTTATGTTGTTCGACATATATTGGTTCGGTGGTTAAGTAGTGTTCGGCCTTGGTATTGTTCGGCTGAAATATTGTTCGGCTGAGATATTGTTCGGCATTCGTAGTGGTGTTCGGCCTTGACATGGGTCGGCATTTACGTTTGTTCGGCTAAGATATTGTTCGGCGTTCGTAATCGTTCGGCATCCCCCCTAATTCATGCCTTCACCTTAGCCTTCCATTTCCCCGTCTGGCGTATGATAACATACGCCGAACCAGAGTTATGAACCAGAGTTATGCCGTTCGACACCCTTACCACCTCCAACACATCCGCTATTCTTTCTTCTCCTTTAATTTTGGTTCGGCATGAAGAAACTAGTCACCCTACGGTCTTATGTGCAATCACCCCTGGCCATTCCTCCTCGCCTCGCATCGTTCAGCAATAAAGACGACCTAATTGGAAGTTTTCCACATGACCCTCTCGGCTGCACACAAACCTAAATCTCGTGTTGAAACAATTTAATCGTAGAAGGGATAATACCTAGTTCGTAGATCGAAGCTGAGGAAAGATTGATTAGGCTTTAAGTCTGATAAACTGGCGAGGATTGCAAGTCTTTAGGGAGTGACAGAAATGAAAGTGTAAAAGGAAAATAGAGGAAGGATGCCTGGTTTTATAAGGAGAAGATAGAAGTCGAAAAGGCTATATCTGGTAGAACGGTCAAAGCCGTAGCGTTCGGCTTCGAAACGAAGTGTCACTCGGCACATGAGGAACGTTCGGCTTCGAACGTATCGTTCGGCATCTATACCACGCTCGTCACACACCTCCGCCACTGTTATTCTCAAGAAGGCATCTCCAAGGAGAGTTAACCTATATTCGAAGCGAAGCATGGGAGATATGCAATTCAAAGCGTATCATGATTCAGTCACGTAATACACTTTGGGGGCAAGTGTTTCCTGAGGATTTGACCAGGCAACTAGGCACTCGGCATTCGGTAGTACTCGGCATCCAGGAGTACTCGGCATCTAGGAGTACTCGGCATCCAGGAGTACTCGGCATCCAGGAGTACTCGGCATCCAGTAGTACTCGGCATCCAGGAATACCCGGCATCCATGAGCGCTCGGCATCTAGGAGCACTCGGCATCCATGAGCGCTCGTCATCAGAAGACGTTCGGCATGTACAATTGCTCGGCATGGCTGTATTGATCGTCACAAGCTATCATTCGGCCAGAGCCATCATTCGACCGAAGGCATTGTTCGACTAAAGGCAACGTTCGGCCAGAGCCATCGTTCGGCCAGAGACATCGTTCGGCCAGAGGCATTGGTCGGCTAAAGACAACGTTCGGCCAGAGCCATCGTTCGGCCAGAGACATCGTTCGATTAAGAGCTTCGTTCGGCCAAAGGTAGCGTTCGACCAGACGCTTCGTTCGGCCAGAGGCACGTTCGGCTTCGATTGATATTTGATCTACTCTTCCTACGCAATAAGCGACTCGTTCGGCATTGAGAGAGTGGTTCGGCATCCAACCGTTCGGCCTGTTTGGTTCGGCGTACAGCGACCACTCCATTTGGGCCAAGGTGTTCGGCTACCAAGCCCACTTGGGAAGTCCAACCCATCTTTGTCTATAAATAGAGGGGCATAGTGGAAAGGACCTTTTTTCGGGAACACTGGGAGACTCTGCCATTTTCAAGACTCATCTTCTTTACTTAGCAATTGCATTCAAGCATTTGATCTACGAATTGTATCTGTAATCCATCATTAAGAAGATCAATAAAGTTTAACCTCAAAGTGGACGTAGGCAATTACGCTGCACCACTATAAATCCGGTGTTCTTACTTTCTGCACTTAAATTAGCATTTTCTTCCTTGTTTAATTTATCTTCATCACTTATATCTCTACACAATCTTTCTCAACGAGGTTAGTGACCAATTTTGGTGCTAACATGTAATTAAACTCATTATAAAAAGAGTTCTAATAAAGTGTGCTTTCCTTGAAATTTTTTCTCAACATATAATTATTAGTAAGCGTAACTTCATGCAACCAACTGAATACATTGGATTAACATAGGCACTTTGAAGGAGTGTCGCATAGGCAAAAGATCCAACTCCTCAATTCAAGAGCCAACTCAATCGTTGCATCATCTCCCTCCAAACTTCTTTACCGGCAATGGCGAGTTCGTTCAGCCCAAGGTCAGGACATGACCGCTAAATGGGTGTTCGTCGTTGACAATCGACCCAAACTTCTTTGCTGGCAACGGTGAGCCCTTTAGACCATGGTCAGGACATGATTGCCAAATGGGTGCTCATCATTGACGATCGACCCAAACTTCTTTGCCGACATCGGCGATCCTGTTCAGCCCATAGTAAGGACATGACCACCAATGGGTGCTTGTCTTTGACGATCAGCCCAAACTTCTTTGTCGGCAATGGTGAGCCCGTTCAAACCATGGTCAGGACAAGACTGCTAAATGGGTGCTCGTCATTGACGATCGGCCCAAACTTCTTTGCCGACAATGGCGAGCTCGTTCAGCCCATGGTCAGGACATGACCGTCAAATGGGTGCTCGTCATAGACGATAGGCCCAAACTTCTTTCTCGATGATGGTGAGTCCATTCAGCCCATGGTCAGGACATGACTACCAAATGGGTGCCCATCATTGATGGTTGGCCCAAACTTCTTTGCCGGCAATGGCATGCCCGTTCAGCCCATGGTCAGGACATGACTACCAAATGGGTGCTCGTCATTGACAATCGATCTAAACTTGTATGCCTGCAATGGCAAGCCCGTTCAGCCATGGTCAGGACATGACCACCAAATGGGTGCTCATCATTGATGATCGGCACAAACTACTCACCGGAAATTGGTGGACGGGAAGGATCTCTACTTAGGTTACCACAACCGACGATCGGTCTATATTTCCCCTTTGGCAATGGTAAGCCGGAGTAACACTACTTAGGCGTTCACTATAGACAAATGGCTACAAATCATGGAAGGCCAAGGAGAACCCGACTTATCGGTCGTCAGGACATAACAGCTGCCTAGTTGGTTCACCCTTGGCCAGCAGATAAGTTCGATGATAACTAATAAACATAGGCAACATGAAGCTATCTAGAGCGCATCAAACATTGCATCATATTCAACAGAAGGCAAAACAGAATTCACAGAAGCTATTAGACTACGGATACTAATCATATTTATCGTATATACGAGTGTTCGTAAAGCAAAGGTCATAAAGCATTAGAGAACACTACACACTTGACCTCAACAACACGTCAAAAATGGTCAACTGCGAGTGGGAATATTTAATACAAAAACAAATCCCATCTATATAATGAGATGGACACTAATAGAAAAGAAAACACAGATAAGGAGCATATATAGTCATCACCTAGACCCAGAGTTGGATGATCCGGACTTGCAAACACCCTTCTTCTGGCAATTCTTCAAACCTTTGGTCTCATGCGAGTCCATGCGCTCACTCTCCTCCTCCTTCTCCTTTTTGGCTATGTCAAGCTCATCCTATTTCTTTTGCATGAATTTCAACCCCTCCGTAGCCTCAAGCTTCACCCTGGCCATGTCTGCAGGGAACTTCACTAGAACTTGCTTCTTTAGAGCTACCTCCCTATCAAACTCCTCAATAGGATCGGAAGAGCCCATAATCTCAATGCCAACGTCCTCCTGGAGAGCAGCTATCATCTCCTCATGGGCCTTGTCAACTGGGGGGTTGGTAGGGTGTAGGGGCACGGTGACTAAGGAGGGAACATCAGAAGTAACCATAGCATCGAAAGTATGCACCATGTGCACATCACCTACAAGGGAGCATGGAAGACTATCAAACATGGACTCACTCAAACAAGCTTGAACGTATTGAGATGTAACTCTCCGGTAAAGAAAAATCCTACCTCCCTTAAGGACATGGAGGTAGCACTTGGGATCTAAGTATGAGTCAAAGGGAGAGGAACATCTGAGAGCTGGCTTCTAGTAGGCAGATCCGAAGAAATGTGGAAAACAGTTAGACATCGTGCATAAGGGCATAAATCACCGGTTTAGAAGCTTGACCTTATATAGCCATTTCAAAAGTCGAACCGTCATTCTTCTTCTTCTCAGCCTCTTCCTTTCAGGCCTTCTAAGTCTCAGCTAACTTGATATAGCCTAGGAGGACAGCCCATCTCCTTCGCTGAGAAGCGAGCTTCAATGGTTTCAAGACTGAATGGTGGGCCACCTTGCTCGCTAGCAGTTTTGCCTCCTTAATCAACAGCTTGTGAATGGAGACCATGACCTTCTGATAACCGTCCATCCATGCTAGGCCCTTTTCAATGAGCACTCTATATTAGATCTCATCCAGGAGTCCCTCCACTTGATCCAACTGGCTATTTATCTCGTCACATTCGGCCTGTAACTTTCTAGCCTTGGAAGATTCAGTAGCTTTGCACGTAGTCAAGACCTTGGCTTCAGTTGTAGAAAATCTCTCTCATCTCTCCACTCCACAACTTTTTTTTAAGTCAGTAACACCGGGCTCCACTCTATCAGCGACCACATGGATTTATTCTAACTTCTTAGCCAGTTTGTCCTTATTTTGTAGTCATCAAAGAAGTGAGTGGCTATATCACCGTATTCTTTCTTGGAATTTTTGATATTGGTGGAGCACTCTTTTTTTATTAGCCCCGGTATATTGGTGAAGACTCGGCAAAGAAAAGAGGTGGTGCCTCGACGAGCAAGTGGCCCAGTGCATCTCTAGGTCGATAGGGCTGCTGGAACTTATTAAAGTGTGGGTTTGAGGGATTAGTGTCGACGGTTACTCCCGCTAACTCCTTCCCCTTATCCTTCTCTCGGGAGCGGTGACTATTGCTCCTCTATCATCGGTCTTCTCTTGTTGCTTGGAGGCTTTCAAATCAGATAAAGGGAAGGAAGAGAGCCGATGAGACTTGGATTGTTGGGTCGAAGTATGGGACCTTTATTTGCTGCCACGAGAGTAGGGCCTCTTCCGTGAACCATTTTTGGGATCTTAGTCGCTTTTATCTCTAACCGGGCGATAGAGAGAACCTCCCCATCAGCAGCTTTGTAGCTGGCTGCCCAACATTTTTTCTTGGGTTAAACAAAGAACACATATTGCTATACCTCCTTTTGGGGCACCTTCGGTCCTGGCTACTTTACCTAGGATGCTAACTTCTCTCCTTTTGAACTCATGCCACCTGCAATAGCAAAAAATAAATTTGAGTAAGGATGGCACCAACACTTAAGGGAATAATAATTGTGATATGAACATGTAATGGTGTTAGTGTAAATGCAAGAATGTGTAACTACGATAAGAACCCTTAGGGTCCTTATGAGCCTCTAACTGCCGTTGGATCTTTGCGATGGATGCAGAGTCCCCGTAGCTAATCCCAAGATTAGGATCCAAAAGGTAAGTAGAAACACTGATATCTCTAGGGACAAAAGCCACTCCTCCCTCCTCTTCGGGACCAAAAACAAGACATAAGGCTTCATCTACCTCTAGGTTAGGGGGTAGCGAACCAATGCCTCCAAAAGAGTGGGCTTCATCATGATCAGAAGCGGTGCGATCACTATCGTGAGAATGGGAGCCTGCCACTTCCCCCATCCTTGTTCGAATACTATCATCTTCCTACACTCTTAAAATCTTCAGTCGGCCGCTTTTACTAGGAACTATCTTAAAGGCATCTAACTTCGGCTCCTCTAAGCCTGTAACCATAGTACGGACATCTCCAGATGGATCAATAATCGAGGCGGCACCAGAAATGGAAGGTTGGGAAGATGATGCCTTGCTTATTTCACATGTAGTCAAGTTCTTCTTCTTGACTTTGGCAGGCTTTTGGATAGAAGGTTGCCTGCCCTTTTCAATCGAACAACTAGCCGCAACAATCCGAGCAGTCTTAGAGTATCGTTAGTAATGAGGTGAGGTGGGGAACCTCCTGAAACTCCCTAAGGATTTTTTGAAGCCTTCACAACATGTCGTCCAAGTCTTTTCTAGAAGGTGCTCATACAACACCTGGAAAAGAAGTGCTAAGGAAGGAACATTAGTTTTCTGTACGAAATTAAGTCATGAGATAGGGGAAAAGCAGTGAACTTACATCCTGAATGCCACTAGTGAAAGCATGGAGAATTCTCTCGAACAAAGAAGTATTCCTTCTTGAACATGATGTATTTGGTGTACAAATCCTTGATCAGATTAAACTTGTTCCATGCCTCGAGAAAAATGAAGGAGGAACTCTCCTACTTGCCCTTAACAGCACATAGGAATCTAATTTGGTGGTGAGTCGGGGGATCTTGGAACTCCTTCATGAAGATGGAATACAAACTGGTAAGGATGGCATGACCATTCAGATGTAGTTGGAACGGAGTAATCTTTAAGTATACAAGAAGACCTGCAATCCATTGTGAGAGAGAAGGTAGAACCCCTACAGTGCCGCAATAGCGGGAGTAGGCCATGTATCCCTTAGGAGGTGCATGTGTACGCTTTTCTGGAGTAGGCAGAAAAACATCCTCCCAAGGAATGCCATGAGTGGCCACAAATAAGATCAAGCTGCTTAGCCATCAAAGTTGAAGCCTTAGGGTCTACAGGATTTATCACCAGCTCTGATGGTCCATATCCATAATGAGAGAGTGAGCGGAGTTGGGTTGATTGGACCGACGCCCCGGTTGAGCGGGGTTGAAAGTGGAAGGTGCTTGATCCCCGAAGGTAGTGGAAGAACGAGTAAGGCGACGTCCCGATATACTTATCTAACACAATTAATTATCTCACACATTATCACAAAAGTTTGAGTGTTCGCATGTACACGTGTGTGTGTGTGTGTGCATGCCTACTATGCAAAAAAAACACAACACTTTTGTTCGGTAGGCCATCGAACAATCACCAAACCCTAGGTCGAGCAGAACCGATAAACCCCGGCCAGATTCTCAACCAAATCTATTAGCCAAACTAGTTGATACTTAAAACTTAAAAGTAGATACTGAAACAGGGAGGAGACACTTACCAAATCGTGAATCGACCTAGGATTGAAATCTGGAGTTTGGGTTGGATGCTGGACTAAGGGAGCATGGCAACGGCGGCTCGGAGAGATGAAGGGTCACGGTTTTCATGGAAGGCCAGAAAGTGTATGAGCATGTTCGGCGGATAGGGTGTGTTGGCTTATATATGGGAAGAGCCCAGACACCAGACTTATACAATGTCGAACTAACATTGACCATCGATCCAAGTTGGAGACAGAGATGCACATCTGCTAAGAAGTCCGAGGAGTGAATAAACAACGCCCACCTCATACTACGAGCTAGGCTTTGGGGGGCAAGTGTTATGGGCATTTTTTCCCATAAGATTTTAAATCGATGGAAGCCAATAGGAGATAGGGAAGTGAGACATTATTCCACCACCACCTCTTATGCTCGGTACCTCAGGGTACCGACTAGGATTTCTTGATCGATACCCCATGGTACCGGCCATGATTTCTTGATCGGTACCCAAGGGTACCGATCAGAATATCTTAGTTGGTACCTCAAGGTACTGATCAAGATATCTCATCCGGTACCTCATGAGTACCAAACTAGGGACGTTTTGCTTGAGCAAGGAGGTGCCGGACCAAGGGGATAAGCACGAACTGGACCACATACACAAATGACCTATCGAGCCATGAGCCCACTGAACGAAGAGGAGCCAAGCCGAGCAGGAGTGTATGACTTAGCCAACAACTCATCCAAACCAAACCAACGCCCTCATACCAAGTTCTCAGTTGGGCCTAGCAGTGCAAATATGGAATGAAATCTGCATATATCAGGAAATAAATAACTACATTTGGTATAGTCAAGAATATTCCTTTTGAGCAAGATATACATGGAAATATCATAATTTGTTGGATTAAACACACATCATATTCACCCTTATAAATATCCAAGCATTTGGCATTATCAAGATTACTTTTTGAGGATCTACAGGACTCCATGCTACATAATCAATTGAGCGAAGCATCCAGATCATCATTTCCTATTATAAATCATTGTATTCTTTATCAAATACTTGTAATATCAAAAGTATAAGAAAAAGTATAAAAAACACTTAATGTGAGCCTGTTACGGTTGAACCACTATAAGCTCTGGTTCTTTGCTTTTTTCTACTTTTCATTCTTTATTTAGTCAACTATAAAAATCGATTGAGGGTGCTTGTCCATTTTTTGTGCATGTCCATTTTTTGTGCAATATATATATAATATATATATTTATATATTATATTATAATTAATTTATAATAATGAATTATAATTTCACACATATAAGTTGTTTTAAATGTAAAACATTATTTGTAATATATATATATATATATAAACATACATGTGTTGCTTTAATTTAAATTCACAAAATGGATCTCATTATGTCAACATTGGGACTTTGAGAGTTGGGGCAGCAGTTGTAGCAATTGTGGTAGCATCTGAAGAAGAAGCGACGAGCATTGTTGAAGGAAGGTCATCTCCTTTAGATCTCTTTATAGGAGAAGATTCAAGAGGGACGGTTAATCTATCAAGCCTTCTACCACATTTTTGAGACTTAGCCATAAGAAAAACATCACATGTCATAGTGGTAATAGACGATGTATTTTTTTAGGAAGTGGGAAGTAGTGGTGGTTTACATAACCTTTTGATGAAATGGTAAGGTCTATTGTATCTTTGCCTCTTGATAAAAGAGTAGGGTCAAACAAGCTATTATTTATTATGGGAAATAAGTAAGACACACAAAAACAACAATATTACCTGAAACAGGGAAAAGAGAAATATGACAGATAACTAGCGAGTATCCGGGACTTTTGGAAGGCATGCATTGAACTAGGCTATGGATTGAAAAGGTATTAAGCTTTGTAGTAACGAGTGATTTGGAACCATGTTCAGCACTTTTATCATGGGAGACTTCCCCAATAACTCGGTGGAATGACTGAATACTTCTTCTGCTTGTCATCGGTAAGAAGTCTCAGCCAACACTAAGAATACTTAGTAGCTTTTGAAGTTCATCGATCTTTGCCAACACCTTTGGGTCAATTTCTTTAGAAGTAAGACCTATAGGTTTAATCAAGACAAGTATGTAACAAAATTGAAAAAGTAGCATATTTGAGATCAATAGCATACTAGGATTAGAAAAGGTTCTGAAAATTTCAAAAGAAAAGCATCTCACCAAAAAGAACTGGTGACCCCAATCTCTAGTTTTGTTGATGGGATCCAAGATTAGTTTGTTGTTAGATGAACAAAGACGAAAGATAGAGTCGTTCGGTTGATATTTGACCTTCTATAGAGTGTCAATGGAAAGTAGAGTTGATGTTCTTAAGTATTCCATTTCAAGCCCCTTGAATAGAATTTGAAGAGAATGCTATAATTGTAAGAATTGGGAGAAAGTTGAGCGACAACAATTCTCAAGCAGGCCAGAATCTCGATGACAATTTCGTTGAAGGGAAGATAACATGAGTGTCAAATATGATCATGAGTAAAAGCAATAAATCCCTCGAGAGGTGTGTTAATCCTGTCAGAAGGATTGGGAACTCTAGTTTCAACTCCTATGATTCCAAAATGCTGAAGGATGGAATATATCTCTTATTGTTTTGTAATAAAGGATAGACAACTGGTATAAACCTTTTCTTCATGGTGAGAAGATTTCTTACTAATTCTAGGAGTACTTGGTGGTTTCTTTGAAACTCCTCTTTTATTACATGACATGATTTCTAAACAAATAAAACATAAGTTTGTTAATTAACAGAATACTAAAAAGAAAGATAATACATAAGTATAAGTTATAAAATTATCAAAATCAGCATCATTATAATTATAAACCTGAAATGTAAGTGAATAACTATAGAAGAGGAAAATGATTTTTAAAAAAACCACTGAGCATTAAGAATATCAATAGCTTAAAAGGCCATCAGATGTTAAGAATCTTAAAAGCTATTAAAGACTAATAGCCATTGAATGCCAACATCTTAGAAAGCTATCGAAGGAGATAAGTGTAAAGCTATTACATGTTGAAGAAGTGAAGCTATCATATGTTAAAGTCATAAAGCTATTGCTTGTTGAGAAAGCGAAAGTTATCGCATGTTGAAGAAGTGAAGCCATCGCATATTAAAGTCATAAAGTTATTGCATATTGAGAAAGAGGAAGCTATCGCGTGTTGAAGAATTGAAACTATCATGTGTTAAAGACATAAGCTATCGCATATTGAGATAGTTGAAGCTATCATGCACCTAAAAGGTAGACAACTGTCGCACTGTTAAAGAAAAATATAATGTGGGTGATGGTCTGATAGACCCGATATCCATTAAGAAATAATTGACAAAAATTACGATGACTTAAGATAAAAGCTAATTTGTTCGCATAAACTTAGAAATACAACCAATTTTCAAAACTCAAGCAACTCTCAAAAATTTTGAAACAACTAAGGGACATGAAACTATATAAAAAATTAGATGATACTAATTGCGAGAAAGATTAGTTAATTTTAAAGGAAATTTGAGAATTCGAAATTTTTTAGGGATGAATTTATTTTTTTTCATTCAATTTCAAATGAACTGGTAAAGGTGAAATAGGGAGGAAGATGTGTATTTATAGGGAAAAGAAGCGAATTATCCACCGTTGATTTAGTGCGTAGGGAATTTTACGGCCAAGATGATTAGATCTAAGTAATACCAAGAGTTTGATTCAAAAAGAACGAAAAATCATTTCACATTTATACTAAAGTATAAAAATACTTTTTCTTAGGGTGGGAGTTAAAATAAATGTTACATCCAATTTTTCAAGTGTAAACAGGAACAAAGCCATCGAAGGTTGAAGCATGCAAAACCCATCGAAGGTTGGGATGAGAAAAGTCTACAAAAGGTTGGGATGAACAAAGGCTATAGAAGTTTGGGTTGTGTAAAGCTATCATATATTGAAGAAGCGAGCCATCACATGTTAAAGTCATAAAGCTATTACATGTTTAGAAAGTGGAAGCTATCCCATGTTGAAGAAGTAAAGCTATCGCATATTAAAGATGTCAAAGCTATCATATGTTGAAGATGTCAAAGCTATCGCATAACGAAGATGCTAAAGCTATCGCATAGTGAAGATGTTGAAGCTATCATGTGTTGAAGATGCCAAAGCTATCACATGTTGAATATGCCAAATCTATCGCATGTTGAAGACGCCAACGCTATCGCATGTTCAAGATGCCAAAGCTATCGCATGTTGAATATGCCAAATCTATCGCATGTTGAAGATGCCAACACTATCGCATGTTCAAGATGCCAAAGCTATCGCATGTTGAATATGCCAAATCTATCGCATGTTGAAGATGCCAACGCTATCACATGTTCAAGATGACAAAGCTATTGCATATTGAAGATGACAAAGCTATCGCAATTTGAAGATGTCAAAGCTATCACATATTGATGATATCAAACCTAATCCTATCAATAACACTAAATATAATTTAATGTTGACATAAGTTGACAAAATTATTTATGATAACACTATAAAGATATATCGACTGATGAATTAATCTTTTGTTGATATTTGCCCCTTTTACCCCGTTGCCTAATGCACCAAATCCATCATTAATTACAAAGGCAACTCAATGAACAGTACTGCTATAAACTAGTTAAAAAAATATAGCAGTATTGTGCTCAACTTTTCAAAATCAGATTATCCCATCTAAACCAAATTGTCTTGCCAAACCCAAAATTATCCCACCGAAATATAGTTATTCCATTTAAATCCAAGTCATCAATCCACAACATGCAATCAAAAATGCATAGATGAAGGACACGTGCGATATCCAACGACAGTAATCAAATACTAGGTATGATGTCTGTAATCATGTGACATCATTTGATGTATAAAAGGGTAGCAAAA
Organism: Allium fistulosum; assembly: GCA_030737815.1. Classification (NCBI taxonomy): domain Eukaryota; kingdom Viridiplantae; phylum Streptophyta; class Magnoliopsida; order Asparagales; family Amaryllidaceae; genus Allium; species Allium fistulosum. Next base: position 425,744,365 of record CM060908.1, read on the forward strand.
GAAATTGATCCAACTTTTAGTAGACAAAGAGAATTTATTATCGTAAAAGCTGTAAACAAAATCTCCATTGTTTTTTGTGCTTGTATTAAGGAAGAATATAAAAGATTGATTGATTTGACTCATGGATGTAGGTTTTCTTAACACCCAAACCACATAAATTTCTTATGTTCTTTACATTTCAGCAACTTTATACTTATTATGTGTTTGATCTATTAAATTTAGTTATGATCCGATTAAGCATATTAAAAATCGGTTAACTTACAACTTTATATATAATTGTGTAAGCATACTACAACATAATTACAATATTTAACAACATTTTAATAAATGTTAACATGCTAATTTCTAGCCGTATAAGCTTACAATGGCACGACTACTTCTCATTGATGTCGGGAGAAAAAAATTATCATTAAGAAAAATGATATACAGTTTTAGTCATCACTTAAAAGTAAACTCATATGTATTTTGAGATAAAAAGAAAAACCAAAACTCAAAATAGAGAAACTATAAAATAACAACAAAACATGTAACTGCATTATGCAAAGTAGTAACACTAATTTCGAGATCATTTTGAAAATAGAAGTGCAATGAAAAAGTAGAATAAAACATTTAATTGCATCTTATGAGAATGTTTATGCAAACTCAAACATCAAGTTAAACCGGATAACATATTGAAAGATTCAAGAAGGAAAAAATAGTGTAAGCGGTCTCTTAAAATCAACAATTGAAGATCGACTTAAATCCATGATAAAACTAATAAATATTTGAAATAATAGTACATGAAAAAATGATGGGTTGAACATAGATTTAAAACAAACATATCTTATTGCAGTATATAAACAAAGTGGGTTGAATCATGTTAATAAAGATTATCTTAAATCGCTTACACTTCCTAGCATAAAAGCAACGCATTGAATTTTGAATAGGTTAGGAAAGTTATAAATCAAGAAAAAAACATGGAAGTTAAGGTAAAGTTTGGATTGAGAATAAGTTTTGTGTTTTGCATTTTCAACCGTCTACATTAAAATGCGTGGAATGGACAGAGGGGATGGAAAACGGTTGATTCAAAAAAAATTAACATATAAGATTGAAAATGATTTTTTGTTATTTTTCTCCTATTAGGAAATATCAAACAACTATCTTCCTTCTTACCAATTCCCCATTTTTTGGAATGAATATGTATTTTCTAGCCAAACACCACTTAAAACCATTACCAAGAATGGACCTGTTCGGTTCACATCTCTCTCTCCTTCTTTTGTACTGAACGAACTAGATCCACACCAAGATAAGTGTAAAACTAGCCACTGGACCAGTTTTGGTATCAATAGGAGGAATTAAATGGCGATGTTTTCATTGTTTTAATCCACCCCTCTTTCCTTCTTCCTCCGCCTCATTTCATTTTTCAATCCGAGACCAAAAACCCTACCCCCCCCCATTTTTTACCAAAATTTTCACCCCAAACCCATAAATCGAAACAAAAGGCACAAATTAAACCTTATTTTTTTATTTACACGTGTTGAATTGTCCAGATTACTTAAAAAATTTGTGAAAAGGTTATGCATAAGGAAAGTAGTTGCGATGGCAGCGGTGGTCGTTGTGAAGAGAATGTGATTGTTCCATTTGTATACAAGCATGAATATAAAAGTTACTTGAAGCCATTGAAAATGGTTACGAGGGAGGCGAAGGCGGTCGTGAAGATCGAACGGGTTGTGGAGGGCGCCGAGGTGGTCGAGAAGCCAGGAGTCATAGGGGAGTAGGGTAGATTTCTGTTAGAGTTGCTGAGCCGAGTGGTTTTAAGGATCCAAACTTAAGTACGGAGAAGTTTCTTACATATTTTCAAGTATTTCCAGAATGAGAAGTGCACATCAATACGCAGACCGTCTTGACTGTAAATACCTTTTTTAACCTGTTGCATATAAGTAAATTATCATTTTATTACATATATTTAAGATTTTGTTTAACTAAAACAACCATGGAATATTCGTTCCCGGTTTTGTTAGTCAATACCCTAAAATATGTACATGGGTATTTAGCAAATATTCCTAAAGTTGTAGAATTTGTACATGAGCTTGGATTTCATTATTTCTTAGGTAATTTAATCATTCATTTAATTTAAAAATATTTCTTCAATTTATTGTAATTTAGTTTAACTTGTTATGTAATTAATATTTTTGGCATCAATATTGTTATTAAAGGCAATGTTCAATTGTGTTATGTTATTGCTCTTCGATGGTATAAAACCACCCACACATTTCATTTTCCCTGCGGTGAGTCAGGGCTTACACCGTTAGACTTTTCTATGCTCACCAGTATTGGCATAGAAGTGGTTGGTTTTCCATTTCTTTCATATGATGATAAGCGTCGTGATCCCATGCTTGTTCATGGCCTTTTTTCTATATTTAGACACTTCATCGACATGTTAGTAGACCGCCACTACTATCAGAGCCAAAGCGATTACAGCTGTTATGGACAACATGTTGATGGCGTATTCAACAGAGCATTATTTGGAACTTGCTCGGTCGTTTGTACTATATCTTATAGAAAACTTGTTTTTTAGTACCAGCAGTAGTAGGCAGGTTGCCTATATCGAGATAATGGTAGGTTTGGACTTTGACTGCACCGTCATGTATGATTGGGTACTCCCATATGGCCTGCCTATAAAGATGTTTCGATGCACAGTGCACTATTTCTAATTCATAGGTTTTTGGGAGTTGTTACATTATTTGTATTTTTTGTATTTCGAAAACTTTCATTTCGTGATGGTGACTTTTGATGCTTCTAATTTCTTTCCTCATTTATTATTTTGGTATGCGAATAATAAGAGGACTAGGGACAACAAATCCCTTCATGTATATTCGGTTGCATATAACTAGATTGACTTGAGGATGCATAGATGGCAGTTGATATGACAACCATTTGATAATAGCGATTGAGCTTGAATTTATGTAATTAACTAGGATGCTCAGCATGTAGAGATTTCCTCTAATATTGTATTATGCAGTGTTTGATTCTTACTAGAATCTCGGTGAGAGATGTTGGAGACATTTGCATGACCATGATGCCATTCTTGATGATCCACACCCTCATACATATCGCTATATGATTTAACATTTTGATCGTCTTGTTGTTGTGAGAGAGTTGGCTGGTGGCTAGCAGACTGATTTGTTATTAGTAGTCCATCATACATGGATTTTTGACGTAGATTTTACACTACATCTGATGATACTATTACTCATGAAGCGTCGATGGATTTGGTAGGGCTAGCTGCTATACGTTGTAGGATAGCACCTCCAGTTGTCAAGGATCATACCCAGCCTAATCATGGGTATTGCTACCAAATCATGTGTCAGTTGCTAGCCATTATGGTTGGACTATGGTAGTGCCTACATTTTTGGGAGTTGACGTTTATGTTAACGTGTTTAACCATCATGCACACGACCAGTATCCATGATAATACCATGGATATCGATTCTGATGACAACAACCATATAAATATAGACACTTATGTTTTCTCAAGTTGTATAGAATATTTTACAGAATGCTACATAGGTTTATATAGGCACACGATAATCGAGTTTGAAGACTGATCGGTAAAGAGACTAAAAATTAAGATTTAGATATGATCAAGATAATTGAAGACTCATGAGTTTAAAGACAAAGACACAGAGAGTTCAAGATTATAGATAATAGCTAATAAACATTAGATAAATTTGTTAAAGTCCTTAAATAACAACTTTCTTTTTTTTGCGAAATATCAGAAAATTTTAACACTCTAAAAGTGTTACTGTTTTTCTCAAAATAGAAGGATATATCGACATATCCAACATGAGTATGTTGCTATATGTGCCGTTGAAAAGTTTTTTAAAATTTTTAAGAGTTGTGATATTTTGTATCATCTCTTTGCGAATAGACATGTCCCTTCAAACACTATATAAAGGGGACTGAAAAATGAATTTTTTTTAACAATATTCTCTCCATTCTTCTTACTCCAAATTCTCATTATATATTTCACAAAATCCACTTTCTATACTCTTCAAATCCACTCAAGATCGGTCTATTCTTCACCATTCTATATAATCTACTCACTGTTTTGCAAGAATTCTTTCACCAATTTAAAGATCCGGGTGCTATAAAAGGGCTATTGGATATTTTGTATCCAAGTTACAACTATTTTTATCTAGAATAAACAACTCTCTACTACTATTTTTGTATGAGTGTGCGTGTTACCCATTCAAATCAAGTAGGTACGCTTAGGGGTGGGAACGGTTGGTTAACCGACTAAATCGGTTAATATTTTCGGTTAACCGAAAATATTACACGGTTCGATTAACCGGTGATCGGTTAAGGTAGTCATCAAACTACCGACCGAACCGGTTAATTTAAAACATGGTTAACCGGTTAACCGATTAACTTAAACGGTTAACCGTTGATTGGTTAACCGATTAACTTAACCGGTTAATCAACCAAGTCATAAACTATAAAATGAAAACTGAAAACCCATATCACATCATTATATCATTATAGTAACCAACCATTATAGCAAAGGCAAATCGCAGCAGTATTATAGCAATATCATTACACAAATACAGTCTACACAATACAATATATCACAATTCAAAGTTTTAAAACCAAAAGTCCAAACATAAACAGGAATACATTAATGTAACTACAATAAAGGGTCGAAATCAAATAATATAAAATTACTAGAATTGATTGCAAAACATATTGACTTCAGTCTCCAATCTCCAAGTTTCTGTCCCAAGGTAAAATAATAAAAGTTAGCCGAACTGAAATAAAGCATTGGCATATGAAACCTGATGAGTAAATCAAACCATATTCTATTAAACTACCCTAAATCTATCTGAATTAACACTACATGACACATGTTGCTGGATAACTTTTTAATATATGGACCATTGTGCAAACAGCAGAGAGATGATAACCTGGCAATTCTTATTCCTCCCCACATGAAATTACAAAGAAAATTACTCATAGTAGACATTGATTTATCAAAAAAAATGTTTAGTTCACGGTAAACATTTGCATATGAACTCTTAGCACACATCAAAGAAAATAACTCAGAAAATAGTTTAGTGTTCATAGTAAATTCATAAAAATGACTAAATTCATAAAAATGACCATTGTAATGTTCATAGTAAACTCATGTTCACAGTAAACATCAAAGAAAATGACTAAGTTCATAAAAATGACTCATAATAGATAGTTGTTCAGTGTTCACAGCAAATGACTAAATTCATAAAGATAAAAGCATATGAACTAAGAGCAAATGAACTGAACTGGTAAATGAATGCATAATATACGTGTCATGTGCATGCTCAGAGCAAATGAACTGAACCGATGGTTGATGCTTGTCGATATATCAGTGATACAAGACTGATTTGTTATGCAAAAATTGATGGAAATAGACAAACATCGCTATTTAAAGAAAAAATACATAAATATCTCATATATCAACGGGACACGCAAGCAAGCAAATTACACACACACTATGGTTTAGCATTGGATTCACTAGATGTTTTACTTTGTGCTAAAATATTTTGGACATTTAATTTGTATTCTTTTCAAATCGATTCAATAATATAATCCTTCTTGTATAGAACTTAACTGCAGTCATTGTTCACTATTACGAGAAAACATAACATACATGTTTAAAGAACCATGCCGCCATTCAAATTCCCCAGGTCTCTTTGTGCTGATTGTGAACTGATACCAACATTCAAATGGATATATAATACAGATCAGTTGCATGATATAGTTTAACTCACAGTAGGATATATAGTTTAATACATATCATTTTAACTCACAGCTGCATAGAAGATCAAAGCTATACTAAAACCCGTATATATATATATATATGATAACAGTATGACTTATTTGATAAACTCAAAAAACCAATAAAGTAACAACTGTTATTTTCGAAAAAAATCATGTACTTTTGCATATTAAAAAAATCTAAAGTCTATATGACTAGAAATGTTTCATATCAAATTATCTACAGATTAGTTTCAGGTAAATTGCACATAATAGAATATCTAGGCATGTCATATGTAAAATTGCAACTAGATTACATGTTTATAAATGTACTCATATAAATAAATGAATAATATCAAATTACCTAAAAGTTTATGTAACATCAAAGTTACAAAAACTGAACTATTAACTCTAGAAAGAAATATTATGATTTGATAATCCATTATAGTTCAAATTATAAGAAGATAAGAGAGAAGATCCTTTTTGAACAGAATTCTAATATTTCTAAGCTATTGTACCAAGTTTACTAACCTAAAAGCAGCAATTAACTATGACTGTCCAATAAAAATTCTAGGAAGATAAGAAAGAAGATCCCTTCTAAAAGAAAATTTGGTATTTTTGAGTAATTGCACCAAGTTGACTAACCTAAAAGAAGCATTTGCATATGACCATATATATTATAAACCCACCATATCACTTTAGGCATTTTCAAAAAATGAAACAACTTAGAAAAATATTCATACCCGAGATACCAATAACCTTAAGGTTAAGTTCATCATACTATACAACATAATTCCCATGAGGCTAATGCAACAGGATAAACACAAAGCAAAACAAAATCAATGGGAATAAAATTGATATTCACGTGGTTAACAATATAAGAACAACATTGACACCACAAAATTTTATTCACATATTATTTAGTATATATTATTCATATAAATTTAGTACAAACTGTATGACAGTATAATAAAAGTAAATATTATTCATATATATTCAGTATATATTATTCATATAGGTCATACAAACAGAAATAATTTACCCATCAAGCCACTTTATGCTCTTAAAATTCCAAATTAAACTTCTAAAAATTTTACAGCACCCTACTCTTGTATATAATAACTGAAACCCCAGTTGCAAATATTAATTCTCTGATTCAATTACTTAATTTTAAATCTTAATGGACATAAGCATTCGTTTGACAAAAATAACAATTTTAAGAACTTAAATCTTAATTGACATAAGCATTATTTTGACAAAAATAACAATATTAAAATCACTCTAGTTCTAACATTATTTTGAGAATCTTTCAAATAACAAAATATTATTGTTTATACCACAATACGATTCTAATTTCAAGTGGATATACATTGCAATAAAGAACATTATGGCATAATTTTATGTCGTACATGCGTTAAGTAGACCACATTATATATTAACTAGACATGCTTTGACTTAGCATTCTTAAAGAAAGGTACATATTATATATAAAACTTATGATTCTAGTTCAACTTTTAAACAACCAAGGGTTTAAGCAAGTATATGTTAGAAATCAGGAAAACAACCGAAACACAAAGTTATATTCAAAAACATGCAGTCAAAACGAACTACTATTGCATATAGCTGAAACTATATATAGCTTGATACTGTAAATTATAACTTCATACAACAAAAACAAATGGCTCGATAATAAAAAATACAAAACGAACAACTCAAGAATACAAACTGAACGATAATCATAACTATATGAAAACAGTTTTAATTTGCTAAGTGAATCTTCTAAAAATACATATAAATATGCAAGGTATTCGGTAGAATATTTGAATTTAGCACGATTGAAACTATTAAACAGATAAAAACTAAAATTACACGTAATAAATCAAACTCACGTTCTTTCTCTTCGTGCTAGCATTCACTATAGCTCAAATCGACGACCAATACAGCAAAGAATCAAAACAAAGACGGCGGCACTACAAAATGTCGATCGATTTGTATCCGGAAGATTAGCTATATAGGAATTTGCAAAAATTTTAATTTTTAGATCTAGGTTTTTTGTTGGAACGAGACAAATGAATTTGTGAAAAGCGGCTAGCAGTAAGGCACGACTAGGTTAGAGTTGGGGATAGTGAGTTGGGCCGGGTTGTGGATAGTGAGTACTGAGCAATTGAAAAAAAAACTTTCGGTTAACCGGTTAACCGAAATATGCAATATGGTTAACCGTTAACCGACCCGATTTTTGTCGGTTAACATCGGTCGGTTAACCGAAAGTTTGGTTAACCGATTTTGTCGGTTAAAGCGGTTCGGTTAAGACCGGTTAAGTCGGTTAGGTCGGTTAACTCGGTTAAATTCCCACCCCTAGGTACGCTTGTTGCCCATTCAAATCAAATGAGTATGCTTGTTGCCTATTTAAATCAAGTGTGATCTTTTTGCCCAGTTAAATCAAGAGAGACCACCTTGAGCTTGGAAAGTCAGAAGAGTGTATCTTTTTGCCTTGAAATCAAGATTGTGTTCTAGTTTGCTTGATACCTAACCTAATTAAAGTGGACGTTTAAAAGAAAATTTGTATAGATACTATACAAGACTGGATGTTGGATTGGTTAATCTGAACCAGTATAACTCCTAGTGTCATCTTTCTTACTTTTACTTTATTTTTACTACATTTATATATATCTATGACTGCTTTTTAATACACACACACACATATTGATTATTTGTGTTTTGATTTAAAGCTTGAAACTATTTAAAAAAGTTCCATGTAGGTTATAAAACACTATACACCCACTTTATTGATATAATGGCCTTAAGATCCGTTTATAGTAGTATAATTTACACTACACCATTTCCTATATTTGGTATCAGAGCATTAGATTTTCAGAAAATTGTTATTTGATTTTTGAAAATTATAAATGGCTAGTAACATGGTAGTACACTTTTTAATATTTTTGTAGAAGGACGATCAATTGCTAGCCCCCACCATTTAACGGTAGTAATTATGCTTATGGTCAGGTATGATGAAAATTTATTTACAATCCAACGGCTTGTATATTTGGAACATTACACAAAGTGAATACATTGAACCCCAAATTGGATATTCACAATGGACAGTAGACCAAATGACACAAGCACGCAATAACTCAAAGGCCGTGAATATTTTATTTTTCTCCATAGATAAAAATGAATTTAATCGAGTTTCTATTTGTAAGTCTGCCTATGAAATTCGGTGAACTTTGCAAGTTACATATGAGGGTACTAGTAAAGTAAACAAACTAAGATTTTCATGCTTACCAACTAGTTTCAACCTTTTAAAATGAAACAAAATGAGTCTGTTTCTGATATGTATTCTAGATTTCAAGATATAGTTCATTCATCAGTATCATTAGGGAAAAATTTCTCAGAAGTGGATCAAGTTAGAAAAATATTTAATTCACTGCCTTCAGAATGAGATAAAAAGACATTAGCAATAGAGGAATCCAATGTTACTAGTATATTAAAAATTAAAGAAATAATTGGTAATCTAATGTCCTATGAAGCACAATTGCATGGTAGAATGGAAGTAAGACAATTGAAAAGAAATCAATTACATTCAATGCAACAAATGACGATCAAGAATCAAATGACAACGATGAGAAGATTGCTTTTATGACTTGAAATTTCAGAAATACAGGAAGATGAACTACTTTCAAAAAATTGAAAACAAAAATTCAGAAAACATAAATGTTTTAAAGTGTTATGATTGTGGTGAATCTGGCCATCTATGAAGTGATTGTCCACGTAAAAAGAAACAAAGAATTCACCGAACACTGATTCATTTAAAAAGAGAAAAGGGGCTTTCAACACGACCTTGGATGATTCTGATAAAACATCCGACGATAACGAACCAGACACTGAAAATATTAACATGTGTTTCACGATGATGGAAGATTAAACGGGTCAAATTAAGGAAAACAATGAAATCGAGATTTTTACATTTTATATTTTATTCTTTCTGATTTTTGTTGAATTTTTTTTGAATTTTTTATATTTTTTAAAAATATTTAATATAGGATAATATATATATATATATATGTATATAATTATATGAATATATTTCTTCATTTTTTGAACAATGGAATTCCAGCATATATGTCGACATATGCCACATAGGTATGTCGACATATCAGACAGAATTTGAATCTTTTCAAAATTTGAACCTTTGAAATACGCTCCCCTTTGTATTCAATTTAAAATTTGAAAATACAATTTTTTGGCTATGATATGTTCGTTCAAACTCTATATATTCACTCTTTTTAACCTTATTTTCAACACACTTTATTTGCAAAAATTCAAACAAATTCTTCATCCTCTTTCTTCAAAAACAAACTCATAATGTCTTTTAAACCATCCCTCTTCATCTAAAGCCGTTAGGCTTACCAAAAGAATCAAAAGTCAACTTTTCAATGATCAAGAGTCATTTGAAACATACATTAAGTATGCAACATATGGTAAAATCTTTACGGGAAGATCTGCTAATTTTGATGAATTTTATTCTTATGGTTTACAAGATCTTGCTTTGGAAAATGGAATTTTTAGTTTAACCAAATTATCATAAAATAATTTTGATTGCTATTTTGATTTGGTCAAAATATTTTCTACTAGTTTAAAATGAAATTTTTATCAAGGAAAAGAACGTCAAATTTTGAGTAGTATAAAAGATATTATTATTTTAGTGGTCAAATTTTTGATTGTAAATTAGTGGAATTTACCTCTCCACTTTTGAAATTGATTATGGAAATAGAGAAGTTATGTATGAATTTTTAGCAAAGCAAGTTATACATGATTTGTTTTGAAATGATGAAGAATACGGTTTTAGAGGTAAAAATCTTAAGCCAAAAGCAAGATTAATGAGCCTTATTTTACAACAAAACATTACATCTAGAACGAGGAATTACAACAACCCGACTCACAAAGTTTTTGTTTTGCTACTTTCAGAACTCAAGTGATTTTGGATGACTTTGTTGAAAAGAAAATTTCTAGGCATGAAAACACACTTTACTATGATGTGTATCTTACTATAATTTTCGAATACTTTGGTATTGACTTAAGAGGTGAAAACATTTTGTCTCATAAAGTTTCTGACAAAACAAACCTCTTTCTCATGCATATTCCTCTAGAATTTGAACCCGATGAGTCTCTTATTGAAAAGGAAGAAAGTTGAAATGAGAAGAAGAGCAAGAGATTCTTCAAGAAGAAGAAAGTGATGATATGAAAATAGATAAGGGGGAAAAAAGAAAAAGATGAGGAGGAAATGGATATACCTCTTGAAATCTATTAAAAACCGTCTTGTTGTTTGAACAAAGAGATACTTAGGAGTCAAGAGAAGCTTCTTAATAATAATAAAAGCTTGAGCATTCTTTTAGTAAGAAAATCACTAGCCTCTCGAATAAAGTTAACAAATACTTCGGGAGTATAGTAAGAAAGCTTGATGGAGATTCTTCTTCTTCTTCTTCATTCTAGATCTACTTAGCTATCTTTATATTTTCTAATTCTATTATATGTCATTTCCTTGTATTTTTCATTATGTTTATGCATCCCTCTATTTTATTAATGATATTTGCTTAGAGACTTCATTTTGTTGTCAATCGTGTTTTTTTATTCTTTGAAATCATAAACTAAAATAATATAAAATATACAAAAAATATAAAATAAAATAAAAAACATGGAATTTACTGTATGTGTGTCGACATACCCTACATATATATGTCGACTATTCTGGTATTTCCAGATTTTGAATTTAAAAAGATTAGTTATTTTACTTGGAGGGATTAGTTTTTAATCCAACTTTTGACAACTATAAAACCATATTTCTTCCAGAAAAAACTCAAAAAATCAAATCACCTCTTATTTTATTCTTCTCTACATGTCTCTTTTAATAAAAATGAATTCAAACATTAATTTTTCATAACAAAAACTACGGGACAATCCAGAAGAAACTCTTCGATCATTTAAGAATGCCCTTTGCTTCATTCTTCGCAATCAACGACACTTGAAGTTGAATCAAACATAGATGATCAAAGAACAAGAAAAACATTGCGATTCTCTTCGAAGTTTGATTTCTTATTTCGCTAAAGAAGTTTAAGGCAACGCCTTGGAATGCTCGAACTTTAAAGCGAAAATAGAACATGAAGATTGGGATGTTATTAACACCAATCCAATCTTTGGATTCGAAGGATGGGTCAAAGTTCCTAAGAGAATATAGTTTTAATATGTATTTATTACTTGTACATTTTAGTCTATATAATTAGAAACTACTTTTTATGTAATTAATTGTGTATAAGTGCGTATAATTGTAAAAATTACGGTGTATGTTTTAAATAAATGTAATCATAAATGTGTATATGTAAAGTTATTTCTCAAAACTATTATTTCACAATTAATATTGATTTTGATTCCACAAATAACATTATCACTGTAACAACCTACACCATAATAATTCCAAGGTAGTAACCTTAGTCGATATATATGTTTATTATATTTTTCAGTTTCGCTGTGAATTTTTGTAGATACCGCTTTGATATGCCTATGTTTATTATAGTTTACCAAAACCAATGATTTGTACCCTAATAGACTTGGGTTTCAATTTAGTCGAAATTCGGGCCCATTAAGGTGCAGATTGTCACAATCACGTTTCATAATATTTAACTATGTCACATTTAGCGGGAGTTATAATTCTTATTTACCCATTTTGTTGATGATAGAAGGGGAGAAAAATATAAAATATGCATATACTAATGGAGAGTTATTCAAAATAGGGGGAGTTAACCAATTTAGGGGGAGTTACATTATCTTTTATAAAACAATATTTATATGGTTGTCATCATCAAAAATGGGGAGATTGTTAATACAACAGATATTGATTTTGATGACAACAACCATATAAATATAGGTGCTAATGTTTTCCCAAGTTATATAGAATATTTTGCAGGATGTTACACTATTTATACAAGTACAAGATAATCGAATTTGAATACTGATCAATAAAGAGAGTAGAAATCAAGATTCGTAGATGATCAAGACAATTGAAGACTCATGAATTTAAAGACAAAGACATGAAGAGTTCTAGATTATAAATAATAGTTAATAGACATTAGATAAATTTGTTAAAGTCCTTGAATAACAACTTTATATTCTTTGAATACTCTCTCACCATAATATTTATTCTATTTTCAAAATATATTTCTACAAATATTTTATAAAAGTTTTATATATTAAAATATTTAAAAACTAATTTTAAAATGATTTTACAAAATTTCATAATTTTGCAACACTTTAAAGTGTTGCTTGTTTTCTCAAAATAAAAGGATATGTCGACATATCCTACATGAGAATGTTGGCATATGTACCGTTGAAAAGTTTTTCTTTTTTAATTTAGAAGAGTTTTGATTTATGGCTCTATCTCTTTGCAAATAGACATATCCATTCAACAACTTCATAAAGGAGAGTGGAAAATGAATTTCTCTAACAATATTCTCTCTGTTCTTTTTTACTTCAAAATTCTCATTATAATTTTCACAAAATCCACTTTCTATACTTTTCAAATCCACTCAAATTCAATCTCTACTTCACTACATTCATTCTCTATGATCTACTCACTGTTTTGCTAAAATTCTTTCACCAATTCAAAGATCAAAGTGCTATAAAAGGGCTATAGGATATTATGTATCCAGGTTATAACTATTTGTATTTGAAATAAGCAACTCTCCACTGCTATTTTGTATGGATGTGCGTATTGCCCATTCAACAAGTGGGTGTGCTTATTGTCCATTCAAATCAAGTGGGTATGCTTGTTGCTGGTTTAAATCAAAAGGTTGATCTTGTTTCCTGGTTAAATCAAAAGAGTCTACCCCGAGTTTGAAAAGTCAGAAGGGTGTATCTTGTTACCTTGAAATCGAGATTGTATTCTGGTTTGCTTGCTACCTGATTAAAGTAGGCATTTCAGAGGAAATCTGTGCAAATATTGTATAAGACTTGATGTAGAATTAATCAATCCGAACCAGTATAAAACACCCAGTGTCATCTCTCTTGCTTTTACTTTATTTTTATAACATTTATATATTTTTGACTGCCTATTAATATATATCTATACCGATTATCCGTGTTTTGATTTAAATCTTGAAACTATTTAGAAAAGTTCTATGCAAGTTATAAAATACTATTCACCACTCTATTGTTATGTACATTAAGGTTCGTTCATACTAGTATAATTTATACAACACCATTTTCTACATCCAGATCCTACCTAGAAATCATATGGTGATCTATTCGACTTGCGGATGGGACTCGGACTCCGCTTTACCCGGATATAAAGCACATGCATAATATTGATTATTACAAGAACGTGTTGCACTGATAGGTAAAGCAGATGGAAAGGCCCAAGCATCATAGCAGTTTTACCAGTCTTAGGAAAAGACATCTGCACGGGTATAGGCACGACTACGGTTGAGCTAAAGGAAAAGAGAAGAGATTCTCTGATTATGGTCTGTACTTTGAACACTTATCTAGCAAAGACGTTGATGATGAGTCACGTCGCCACCATACCCCCCATCCACATATCGATGATTAATGACATGTTTTATGTATCTTGATTTATGTACCACGATGTATAATTCAGCATTTATGTTCATAGTTTATGTATTGATTATGATTCATGTTATATTTAGCTTTGTTTATGGTTTATACATCGTGATTGATTTATATTCCGTGTTTTTCATACTTTAAGGACCATTATTGATATTATATTCATTATTATTCATGCTTTTCACTCTGATTCATGTTAGATTCATCGTCTATGCATTTTGATCCATGTTATATTCTATGTTATTCATGGTTTATGCATCTGCTTCATTGTTTATAGTTTTTATTACATGATAATTATATTTAACGTTATTCATCGGTTATTACACACTCTGCTTCATTGTAAATAATTCATTAAGTTATCTTATCTCACACTACAAATTTTTAGGCAAATATCATTTAGTCACTTATCTTATCTCCCACTACAGCTGTGTTGTGTAGATATCATTCATTGAGTTGTCTCATCTCACACTACAACAATTTTAGTGGATATCATTCAGTGACTTGTCTCATCACCTGCTATAGTCATGTTGTGCAACTTTTGTCAATAATTTATCTTATGTCACACTAGCCACATTGTTCTTGTGTTTGATATTTACATTTCTATGCACCATGGTATTGTAAATAGCATCTTCCTTACATTGAATTATACATAAAATTTTCTTCCACTTCAGATATAACATTGATTTATACATTTCTTTGCCTTCTTCACACTCATATGAAGGTCCATTAAGTCACAAACTCCCTCTAAATCCTTCATCTCCTCAATCCTCGATGGAGCGGTATGTCGAAATGCAGGAAAGGAACTATGAAGACCTAATGGAACATAAGAGAGAGGAACAAGAGCATCGGTTAAGGGAAGATTACTTGGAGAACAACGTAAAAGCCAGCGTAAAAGTAGGCAAAGAGGACAAGAACTCCGTAATCAATGGACTAAAATTGAAAAGGAGATTGATTTCCATGTAATCTTTTATTTCCGTGGAGTTCCAATTACATATTCTATCATAAGAAGCGAAAAAGACATTGGACGGTGCCACTATAGATGCTCCAACTTTCCATATAGTTGTGGGTTATGGCAATGCATTGATGATCCATTCCCTCGATGAGCTGCAGAATATGCCACCAAACTTAAACAGGAAATAGCAGCGCTTCGCAACATATTAAGTTCACTGGAATTTCAAGGTGGCCGTAGACAGAATTAAGCTACAAAATCTAGCCTCGTTGACGTATCTTAATGTATGTTTTTGTATGTATAAGCATGTTTATGTGTGTGGTAATGTATGTTTATTTATGTTTATGTATGAAATTGACCGAAGAATAGTCAAGTTAGGTTTAGCATGTTTGTCATTTACAAGTTTGTTTGAATCGGAGAACATATCTTAAAAACTTATAAATCATACATAACCTGATAACATAGAGGAAATGCATAGTAGGGTTTTTAAAAATAATACGTCACACATATGTATACTTTAGTTTTACCAATTGAATAGACAACCTAAGCTCTGATACCAAATGTAACAACCCGCTCAGAAACAGGTCTAAATTCCGACCCAGAAAAGACCCATTGAAACTTAGACTCATTCCAAAACTAGCTGTTGGTTGGTAAAAAGAACGGTACAGAGCTATTTATCGATTCATTCAAACTCACAGCGGAAGGATAAAACATAATAGCATAAACATTACCCATTTTATTTCAAATTCCAAATGTCACATAACAAAACCATAACATAATGTCAACAATAACTGTTGCATCATCTGGTTCAAAAATACATTTTTAAACTTCAAATGGGCACGTCAGAAAATAGCATAAATAGATTACTGCCGCAAGTTCCACTCATCGTCATCTTCATCTTGATTAGGGATGGAAATGGAGCGGGTTGGGGTGGGTTTTTATTCCCCAGACCTGATCCAGGTTGTTTAAACCCTACCCCAGACCCATCACATAGACTCGATGCGGGTCTGTACTTTCGTCCCGTACCCAGAACCCATACGGGTCAGGGTAGACCCGTCCCGCCCCAAGACCCGGTGAGGCTTTACATATTTATTCAAAATTATGTATTAATATACATATATTTATTTATTTTATCTGTAAGAAGGATTGTCTGATATAATAAATATAGATATCAATGTTCTTGCAATGATAAGTAAGGTAATAAAATTAAGGTGTATGATAACGATTTAAGAAACATGCATAGGTTATTATATAATTAACAGTGATGCAACTTAATATCATAAAAATCATATAACTTATTGAATGGAACATTAGAATATCGGTGTTATAACTGGTTATGTATAAAATATTAACAAATCATCGTTATAATAATAAAGCGATTTTATGAGATCTCGGTAATATGGGTTGGGTTGAGGTGGGTCAGCCAAGCCCCGACTCGACCATAGACTCGGAGCTCTCAAGAACGGGTCAAGGGTCTACCCGCTCCGATGACCCAATTGGGCGGGTCTTAACGTGTCAAAATAGGGACGGATCAACCGAGTTTAGACCCTAGACCTGCCCTATTTCCATCCCTAATCTTGATCATCATTTCCTTCCCTAACCCTTATTGTAATGAGAAGGGAGTCAGCACAACAATGTCTGGTAGAAAATCTCGAGCCTTCCTATATCAATACTTGGGTAGTACAATATAAATAAGGATATGTCTTTTGCATTTTAAACTATATTCAAAATAATTTAATACTTGATATAAGGGAAGGAGGTGGACCCTCAAGTAACCACTTAATACCTTCAATCTCTGAAGCAGGTTTTCCCATAACCAATAACCCCAACCATCGTTATTAGTGTCTACCAATGCGAGAGATAGAACACAAACCACCTAATAACTTTTAATGGAAAATAGGTAGACTCTGACCATTTAAGACCTCAATTAAGGTACGCCCCCATCATTTAATACCTATTCCCAAGGCGGACCCCACACAGGTCTCTATTTAGCCGACGTTGTACAGAAATCTCTTCGGACATTCAATACTTCCTATTGAAGCAGACCTTTCCGAGATATCCTCTACCGTGCCTAAACCAATCCCGACCATTTAATACTTCATATAAGGGAAAGAGGCGGGCCCTCAAACAACCACTTAATACATTCAATCCCCTAAAGTGGGTCCTTCGTATTATGACTTGTACTCCATGGAGAAGTCTCGCATTAGTCTAACAATTTGTAGGAACTGATAGACAGATTAGCTAGGCAGATTTACCCTACAGAATTGAGAATAACCTCGCATCATCCGTAGTTATTTATTGTAGACGATGTCTCACAACAACCTTAAAGTCACATTGTTTGTAGCTAGATTAGCTAGGCAGTCTTATGTGTGCTTTTGACTGACCTCGCATCCCTATAACTTGGTCATATTTCATAACACTCTCTAAGTATATTATCATACATCTCACCATATTAATTATTTAGGCCTTATAAGAAATTCACTTTATTTTGCCTAATTAATTACATTCTTAATGAGGATTTAAATGACAATTAATAACCTAATTAACTACGCAAATAATATGTTACAATTGTACATTATTTGCGCTAGTTTATATACATATAAGTACGCATTTATTAGACGTGTGGAGATTACGCCCTAAACTAACGTTCAAATGTCAAATCTTCCAATGTTATACAAGTCTTATTTCCACAACAACATTAATAGCATTTTTTTTACCATAAATCCAATATTCCAAAATCAAATCTATAGACTTGTACTTAAAATCCAATTCCAACTTATTTTATATTAAAACAATGGAATAAAATAACAATAATAATGGAAACTTTAAGTTTTATGCTCTATTCAACTCCTTTTTACGTAAAATTAGACAAGGGAATTTTTATTCAATTTGTAGAAATAGGTAGTATAAACTACAAGTAAGAATTCGTATCTTACACATAATTTCTAAATCAAGTCCCTTGATCAAATCCAAAGAAAAACGATAAGTGAAATAGAAGGTAAAACACATATATTGCAATATCCACAAAAAATCCATTATTTTAATAAAACAATTAAGATTCCAACCTAAGAAATGACATTTCGCTTTGGGGGAATTTTGAGGATTTTTATTGTGAAGTTTTCATAATCCAAAACTCCCCAAAGGATATATCAAATCCAAACTACATTATTCAATTACTAAAATAAATAAAACTAACATTTCCACTGACGGAGGTCCTTAGCTTGCATTCTCTTGGATTTAACACGCCATCAATGTACCCTTTCAAATCTCTTCTTTTTGATATGTACAGCAAGGGATTTGTACATACATTAGATTCAGAAAATTAGAGGTTTGGAGGAGAAGAGATTGAGAAAATAAATAATAAATAAAGATTGATATATAAGATTTCTTACCTGAAACCCTTATGGAGTTTTCTGAATCTGTGAAGAGACTAACAGACAGAGCTTCGCTAATGTTTCCAAAATATTTTATGAATAAAAGTGAAGGGGCTAGACTCTTATTTATAGTAGTTGGAATGCACCAGAATCGTCGGATTTAAACCGATTTAAAACTATAAAGTCTGAAACGTTCATTGCTAAAAACCCTAGCCGCCGTCCTTTATCCACCGGTTGATCGTCTCCTACCACCGGTTGACTGGTGCTATTTAAGAACTTTTCTAATTTATTTCCTTCCTTAATTGCAATTTAACGTTATTGTTAAGTTTTGTTGGAACTGGACTACCCGCAGCGGAAGTTATGGGTGAATTTCAAAAAATTTACCCTATTGGATCTTTTATTGAGCCTATGAAGTCTATCTGAATTAAAACATTTCTAAATTTCATTTAAATAAAATCATTTATTTTATTTAAATTAAAATATATTAAGATATGAAATTAATTTTATACATAAATGTATCATATACATATATGTGTGAGTGCATGTGTAACATAATAATCTGTGAAAGGTATAATATGCCCATATGTAGATGTTGGGATTTACATCGCAACAGACATATTAGCTCATTTTGTATGTCATGTATGTTGTCCAAATATGTGCATGTATATGTGTTACAACACACACACACATGTATGTATAAATATATTGTATATAATATATGAACATAAAACATTTATATATAGATAAATATATAGAGAGAGAGAGAACAGTTATTAAAATTTATTTATAATTCAAAATTAACTTAGTTTTGCAAACATAATAATTTTAGTATTTTAATTTGTATATATTATGAATAAAATAATGTTTTCATCCATAAATAATTAACATAAAATAATCTATCGATGAAAATTAAAATTTTACAATTTTCTAAAATCTAAAATCATAAAATAGAGCTTAGGAAAAATCTGAAGATTTTTCAAAGTTGAATTATTATTTTTTTTAAAAAATACATTGACTTTGGAAATAATTATTTAATATAAAATAATACATTATTCAAAATTCAAAATTTAAAATTCTAGAAATTCTAGGATCATGAATGAAAGGTAACGATAATTTTTGAAGAATTTTTCAACTAAATTATTGTTTTTAATAAATCATAAACAGTTTTTCTGAAATAATATTAATTACTAAAAATAATAAACTTTATTGAAAAATTCCTAATTTTTTTATACATTTCTGAAATCATATAATATTTTTTTTAAATATAAATTGAATTTTTAATGTAATAATTATTTTATATATAATAAACAATTCAAAAATTCAATAAATGTTAATTTAAAAATATGAATATATGTATGATAATTAATTTTCGAATTTGTAAACTCATATTTTATATAAATAAGTGTACTAAAATTTTTAAATCATATATATATATAACTTATATATGCTATTATGAGAGAGAAATATACACTAATATATATATATATGAATTTATTAATAAATATATATAAAACAATTGTTAATGACAAAAATTGATTTTTTTACAGTAAACAACATTTGTCTATACATAAATCAAATAGTATAATAAATAAATTATGCACATAACCAAACTGATTTGTGACAACCACATCTACTTACAAAATCTCACCTAACTAAACATATAGTAGCAATATTTTTAAACAGATATGAAATTGCTCATTATAGGATCATATAATATAATTTAATTACTGTAATATGAATTAAAATTACCAATTTAATGATACCATTGAATCCATGTTTAAGCAATGACTTCCCTTCCTTTTATTGTTCTTGAATCGTCAGATTGCAAGTCCGGAATCACCGACCTATAACTATCGAATAGTATTATTTTAATTTGAAATATATTTGAGAATTTTGGAGTGGATTGAGAGCTATGTTTTAACCAACAATGTAGAAGGTAATGGCGGCCAAAAAGGTTAGTAATTATTTTTAGAGATATATACATACATATATATACATATATATATATATATATATATATATAGGGTTGTATTAGAGAGAAACGAGGAAAACCCTTTTACCCATTCTCACTTTATCTCAACCCATTATCTCCAAGTCAATTCCCTATGTTTTAGCCACCCCTAGACCTTCCCAAAACCGAAATTTTGCAGCCCTAATGATGGGCCTTAAACCCATCTAAGCCTAAGCCAAAATACTATGCAATTAAATCTAATTTAATCGCTTGTCGGTATTGTATATCGATTGATATATTTATAACTGTTATAAATATATATAACATTATTTATTTTTCAAATCATATTCAAATTTTATAATTAATTTAATTATAACAATTATAACAATTATAAACTAATTAAATCATTCGGTCTTAAGGAAATTCATCGTTTCGGTTGTGTAACTCTTGGGTGTAAATTTGGTCAGCGATTAACATCGAACTATTCTAATGTTAACGTTCACACGTCACTTAGCAGGTGGTGTGACATTATGGCCAAATTTATCGCTTACTCATTTTCGATAAAATCCAATTTTAGTTTAATAAGCGTTACCCGGTTGTGACATTTGTTTGCACCAATTCTCTTCGTCAAAACTATATCGCTTTGGACTTATGGAATTTGGTAATGGTCAAAATTCCAACCTCATCCACATTCAACTTTATAGTCTAAATACAAAGTCCTTGGTTCAATAATAACAACTATTATTAACCGAAATGCTCTAAGCTAGAGACTTTGACTTTGAGTTGACTGTGATACTAATTGCATATAACCGAGGAGACGAATCCTCTCTTGAATAGTGCTTCACTTCCAATACTTCCACTCGACCCAACTATAGTCACTCGATGGACGCCATGTCATGATTTGGCTATAATCAAAGCAGAGCTTTCATATTGAAGATCCACGGTATTCTCAAGTCGAGAGAACTGTGTAAATCAGTCACATCGATATTTTATGTTTGACCCTAGTTATATTAACCAACAGAAAACTATCGAGTGAGTCATTCCATAGTTATCCAATAACTATTAGTACATAACACCTAGGTGCCCCCAGCAGTCATGAATAATACACTACCCAACATTTGGAGAGCATTATGTACTCCAGTCTCAACGGATACATCGATATCCAGTCTCGATGCATCTTGACTATGAACATTTAAAATGGTATATTTGTTTCGTTGTGATAAATTACTCACGGTTGCAACACTTTGTAACTACTATCACAAAATATACCATTTATGGATTTTTCTATTAAATATACTTTTAATTAAGTTAATTAATTAATATAATCACATTATATCAAGTATATAATAGGAAGAAAATACCTTTTATTTCGAACAAGATTGGTTAACGAGTTAGATATATGTAACAAATTACATAATTGTCCCTAGGACATACCCCTAACTCTATCAAGTTTAACGTCTACATAACCCCTAAGTATAATGACCGTTAACTTTTGAATTTAAAATTTGGGAATTAATTATTTATTTGAATTTGAATTATATTAAATTCGAAAACTTCAAATGCCCATAATTACTTCGTCTAAACTACGTTTTTAGCATATTATACATGGAAACTGATTGGAATTTTTGCCACGAACGCAACGACATAACTTTCATGGTTAAATTTCAACTTTTGCAAAAGTTCCATTTTTACCCATCTTATTTAAATTAATTTATCCAATTTATTTACTTACAGTTGATTTTGCAGAGTGTTACATTCTCCCCTCTTAAAAGGATTTCGTCCCCGAAATCTTCCCAAGGGATGAACAATGTAACGCGTAATAAACATCCATGTTATACACCGAAGTTATCTACGCGACCATTTGCTCAACCAAAAGTGCAATGTGATTATGTACTGTAGACATACTATAAATGAGCTTAATCCTAGCGTGAATGTATGATCGTGACATATAAGTATGTATGCAAATACCCTAAACATGCAAAAATTTCTACATGAGTGCAAAGTGATAGTGTAAAGTGCAACAACCATCTCCTACCATCCAATGTAACAACCACGATGTATGTAACGACCCGATATTTTCAACCATTCGCATCCATTATAAGTGTATAGGTAGACACTCATGCCGGAGTTGAATTGCTCAAAATACCGCGTTGTAAATAAAATTTGGCAAATCTCAGAATATACAGTAAATAAATATAATCACAGATCACAGACACAGAGTAAAATAATGCAGCGGAAGTAAAAGAAATAGTAGTTCATGAAGCTACTATATAAATATATCAGAGTTACATAAGATACAACAGAAGAAATAGAGTACAACAAAAGTCTCAATAAAATAACCAAGTACAAGCTGAGTAGAACAACGGAACTGGAATAGATAGGACATGACAAGCAGATAATCTCCAGCGATTCAAATCTCCAAGAGAGTGGAAATCCAAATCTGTGAATAACTCAGGCTGACCCGAGCGTAAAGCAAAACACAAAACACTCGAGTCAGGACAATATATACTTATATAATGTAAACCAACTCAAGCGAACTGTAATAAGGGTACAAGTAACTTAGAAGATGCTTGGGACCGCCCATCCTCTAAGGATCCGTTAAACTATCTACTATGTAGTAATATACGCTATATATAGTAGTGTCTAATCAGTAAAGTATAATCATATAGAAAATAGCGTTAAGGGGATGGAGAACCTTAACGCGGTCGGATCTTAAAATCATAATCGTAGTAAAGCTCGATATGGTAGGTGACACGGCACAACTAGGCAATGCCAGGGTAGATATACCAATTACGCATCCGGACTGGTGGTGACGCATAGCAGCCACTACCGCCCACCTCGAACAACACTCCCAAATCAAGGGTGCGCACCAAATCAATCACAAGTAATAGAATGGTATCGAAGAAGTGTGTCCGATCAGAGGTGCTACCTCATTGGTCCGTCAATCGCTCCTGTTTTAGCCACCTTATGCCAACTCACAGGAGTTGGGTCCACGTATATACCTTAGGATCGTCGCCACCATCCTACTTCATTCTGGAATCTCCACCGCGTACACGGTTGCCAAAGTGGTTTTCGGTAAGACAGAGAGTATGTCCATATCCGATCCCGGTCTCTTTAACAACCCAACGTTATTATAACCCGTGGTTATAACTTTTAAAACAATACTTTACTTCAAAATAAAATATCATTTCAAACCATATCTTTATCAAAAATAAAGATTAAATCAATTCCAAACCATTTCCATATATTTAAATTTTCATATAATTTCAAAACTTCATTTCAAATCATTTTAATATAATAAAATATCTTATCCTTACAAAACTTCATTTCAAATCATTTTAATAAAATAAAATATCCTATCAGTTCAAATCCAATATTCAACTTTAAATACCTTTTAAATTCAAAGATATCGTTCATTTACTATCATTTCAAGTCACCTTTAAATAGTTTATATTCCAATCAAAATAATTCATTTAAACCTTTTAAAAGTGTAATTATTATATTTTCAAATCAAGTATTCAATTTCCAAAGTTTCAAACCATTCTGAGTTCGTTTACTAAGTCAAAAACCCTAATTATTAAAATTTCAGCATTTCACAGCATTTAAAAACAACTGCTATAAGTTATATTTGAAAACATTTTTAATTCAGCAAAGACAGCACTTAAAACTGCTGTTAAAACTCAGTTTTAGTTGAATTATAGTTCAAAACAGAAAAGACAGCAATTCAGAAGTGCTGCGGTAGTTCAGATTTCAAAACAAGGGTTAAATTTGGTTTCAGCAAAGACTGCAGACCATTATAGCATTTCCAGAGAATGCTATAATAGACCTGGGTTCAATATTAGCCTATAAGTTCAACTGCAGCAACTGCAGCATTTCAGAAATGCTGTAGTAGCCCTTTTATTCAAATTTTAGTGTAATTCAGAACCATAGCATTTCTGAATGCTATTAAAAGTGATTTCCAGCTTTTTAGTGTATTTCCAGCAATTAAATAACTTCATCTTAAACTCTTTAAACATTTTAAAAATCATAATTTAACATTTAAAATGTTTATTTACATATCATTTAACATGTATCTTTTTCACAATAAATTTCTTATAATTAAATCCAATTTTCAACAATTTACTTAATAAATTTAAGTGTAAAAGTTTCCAATTCTTCACATTTCAACAAATAACTTAACACTTCAAATTTAAATTACCATTTCACAAATTTAACTAAATTTCCAATTTTATTTAATTAACTAAAACCTTTAATTAAAACCAAATTTCACATTTCCAAGTCAAGTTATATTTTAAAAGATCACTTTTAAACATTCATTTATTTAACCACTTAAATTCATAGAAAAAAAAAAAATCAATAATACTTTAATAAATCACTTAAATTCACATTTAATCAAATTATCATATTTACCATTTCCAAATAAAATTTAATATCCATTTTATTTATATAACTTAAATATCATTTTTAACCAAATTCCAAATTTCCAACTTAAGTTATATTTCAAAAATCCAGTTAAACCATTCATTAATTACATTTTTAACACATAGAAAAATCATAATTTCTTTATTTTAAACATTTCAAAATCTATTTAAATCAAATTTCATAAATTTATATTTTTAAAATACTTAAAAATATTCAAAACACTTTATAAAATAACCACGGGCCTGTATATAATTTTCTAACCTAGGTCAAGTGATACGGATATGTATCATTTCAATCCGCAGTTAAAAAAGAAAAATCCGGGTTCTATCATTTCAAACCCGCAATCCCAAGTTAAAATAATTTAAATAAAAATCATTCAGGCCTATCATTTCAGCCCATAACGATTTTTCCCTATTCTAAAGTCCGTTCGGGTATGTATCATTTCAACCCATAGTGATTCTAATCTACAGGGAACTTGCAATGGTGATAACAGATATAAATAACAGAATAACATTAAATAATAGTGACATATGATATAATAAGTGTAATAACAGGTGTGAACATCATATGATAATAATATAAACATATATAACATGATGATATACATTACAGATTCAAATGGTGTCGGTTTATCAGTTATATAGGTACATATTGTCTGGTGAGAATAACTCACCTGTTCAGAGCTGGAGATATCCACCAAACACACAACACAAACAAAATGAAGGCATGATGACATGGATATGACTTGAGAGTGGAGAGCCAAAGCAATTGGACTTGTTCAAATATTTACACAAAACAATACAAGCATATGTAAGTTTCAACTCGAATTAAACATCAAATAACATTAGAATTCAAAGCCCAAAACAATGCCAATTTCTTTGCACTTGTTCTCAACCTCATATGCTTCAGTTAGACATGTGTTAAGCTCAGCCAAGGCAGGTGATTGGGTCTGGTTTGGGTCACAAAAGGGTCGGCCATCATGGGTTATCAAGGTGAATAGGTATAGGTGCAACACTTTACAAAACAAGGCAAATATCATCACATCTTGGCTCTTATTGGGCTCGGCCTCAAGCTCTATGTTCATGGCCTGATGTCCAGATGGTGGTGGCTGATGTGGCAGAGGTTGGAGGTTAGGTCAGAGGTGGTGGTGGTGGAGGAAGTGGTGGCTAGAGGTTGATTGAAGGTGGTGGAGCAAAACTAGGTCATCTAGTGTACATAGGAATGGTTTTGGTGCAATTTTGTGATGATCTCATGCCATGGTGTGGTCGACCTGGTGGGGTGATGGTCTGGAGGTGGTGATGGTCAGCATACGTGGTGGTGGAGGTCGGCCAAGGGCTGGTGTAGGAGGAGCTGATCAAAATAGTGGAGAACAAATGCAAAGATCAAGTAGAAATATAGGAAAAACAAAGAAAAAGAGAAGAGATTACCTAACTTTTGATCAAACAAATGATGATAGCCGTATATTTTTGTTTGAGGAATGATAAGTTCACGTGAAAGAGAAAAGAAAATAAGGAGGTACGGCTGAAAATGAGAAACAAAGGCACGGCTAAGCAATTAAGAAAGGAGTTTGGAAAGGGAAAGGTCGGAAATGCAAAGAGACTTTGGAATTTCAAAAGTTTAAAACTCTTCGAATTTCTTCTATTCTCTTTTTATAAGTTTAAATATCTAAATATAATTAAAAATTCAGTTTCAATTCGAAAATGTAACAAAAATAAAAAAATATAAATAAATAAATATTAATAATATATGATAAAATAAGAAATTAGCACAAAAATGAAAACTAGTCTAGAAAATTTGAAAATAAACAGAATAAAATTTGGAAAATTCATATGGACTTGTAAAACATTTATAAACAAAGATAATAACATAAAATAAAAATGCATTCACAAAATGAATAAATAAATTTTAATTAAATATAATTTAATTGAACAAAATAGCAGAAAAATAGAAACTAGCCTTTAAAAATAGAAAATAAATTCAATACGCTTTGGAAAAATTATATAATCACTTTAAATTATTTAAAAGACAAAATTATACATAAAATAAAATATTAACATATATTAGAACAAAATATGACAAATAAAATATAATTTATATGTTTTTAAAATAAATAATATTGCAAAATAAACAGTTTATACACAAAATTGAAAATTACATAACTTCTACAATATAAGTCCGTTTTCAACGAAACGAAAAGCAGTATTCATGGAATTAAATCTATTTTCATAATAAAAGATAAAATTTAAGAATTTTAAATATTTAAATTTAAAGTTTAAAAGTCAAAGTTTGACCAGTTTGAACAGAAATTCACTTTACAGTAAAATATCCAATTTTTACCAGTTTGAAATTATAATTTACATAACAATCAAAATATATATTTAGAAATGAAATATTTGAAACAAAACAAGTTTAAAATAATTTCAAATTAAAATAAAGTTTTTCAATCAGGAAATTCAATTTAACAGAAATAAAATATAAAATAAAATAAGCCTAAAATGTAGGGTTGTTACACTCTCCCCCACTCAAAACTTTTCGTCCCCGAAAAGGAATGAGGTACAGGAAAGCACAGAAAAAGAAAAAAAATGAAATAGAATTAAGACAAGATGATAAGAAGATTGGAATTACACCTGATAACTATTGTTATAGGTAAGTTTGACAAGATGGAGGTGATCAAATCAAGAATATAAGCACGAAAAAGATCCTCTAGAGTCTGAATCTCCCTTTTCACTTGACTGACGGTCTATGAATGGAAAAACAGTATTCAGATCCAGATGAGTAACAAAGATTATCAAAGATTACAGAAAGATTTCTAAATAGACTGGTATAAGCAATAGCCTTCCCATTCTGTAACAAGATAAGAGAAATAAGGACAACCAAAAGATAGTTTGGAAAAACAAAACAAGATAATAAATTTAAAACCATAATGCTTTGAAATCATAACAATTTAGGGATGTTTATCATTTGGAAATCACACTACTAAAATCATAATACTTTGGAAAAGTTATTCTTTTAAAAAACCTAATACTTAGAAAATCATAACACCCTAAAAAAATCTTCATTTAAACCATTTTAATTCAAGGTCAAATAATATTCATTTTAAAGTTGTAACATTTCTAAGTTCATTCAATTATAAAATTTCCAAAACATTGTATTTTCAAAACAGCAGCACTTATAAAATGCTACAGTAGATATATTAATATTTCAAATCAGTTTAATTTCAGAAATATTCATTTGGATATCATTTAACTTATGACTTATTAAAACAAACCTTTATGAATGGAATATCCAAATTAAACTATACTTCGTTTATTAAGTTAAAAGTTCACTATTTTAGTTAGCTCTTAATTTAACACATAACCTAACACTTTATTTAAAATACCCATTTCATAAATAAATATTCCTTTAATAAGTTACACTTAAAATTCCATTTGAAAACCAAATTTTCAATTATCAAATTTTAGTGATGTTAAAATACATTTTAACTATTTAAATCATAATTATTCAATTTCCAAGACATATCTATTTCATAAATAAACATTTATATAGCAAATATAACAATCAAATTTCTTTACACATTTATTCATTTAGACATCAATTAAGCTATGAATTCAAGTTAAATAAACTTTATTACCAAAAGTCCAATTCAAATGTATTTTATTTTATCTATTCAAAGATACATTATTTATTATACAACATATTCATTTCAGGAAATAACCTTTATTAAAATTCCTAGGTTAGACTTAAGGTTCCATATTAAATCAATTTGATTATTAAGTTATTTAAATAAAATCTCTTTAAATTCCTTTTTCACTATTTACCTCTGTTAATCTTTTATAACTAATATTTAAGTGTATAAAAATCCTTTTTATATTGTATATTATCCAATTACATTGTTAACTTCAAAAAAAAAATTTAAGGTAAGTTATATTTGAATGCAATTGTAATATACAAATAAAACTATCCAATTCAATTATCTCAAGTTTGAATCATTTATCCAAAATTTTGATTTTTCTTTTTATAATTGAAATTATTCTTTAAGAAAAATTTAAGAATTTGAATCTTCGAACATCTTCAAACCATTTGGAGATAAGTAATTATATATACATAATATGTTAAATCAAATTTAAATCATATATCTTTATATATATTATAATCCAGTCATATTTTAGAAATTCAAATCAATCAGATTTTCCAAAACAAAGCTGTAGCAAGACTACAGAATGGTTTCTTCACTTCGAAACTCGAAAATGAACGTCGATGATGCTGCAGTCATCACCGAAATTATTTTCCAGCGACAAAGAGAAGAGCACTAAATTTTTAAACTTTAAAATTCTTTAGAGACAAATTTTTATTCAAAATACTTTAAATAATATCCTTTTAAAAATTTTAAACACAAGGTTTGAAACCATCGGAAATTAAATTCTTTAACTTTCTTGTTTTAAATTCATTTCAGTTCCCAGATAAATTTATAAACAACTATTTATAAATTCATTTGTAGAACAATAAATGATAAATCAAGTATTATCATTTCAAATTATCAATTTAAATCAATTTATTAAGTTCCATAAAATTATATATCCAAATTTATTTCATAAACCAAATTTTAAAATAATATTGTGTCAGTTTGTTCTGTCAAAGTGTTTTAGAAATCCTATCGATAGCGTTGATCAGACGAATCGATCGGAAACCCAAATCAACATTAACAACTCAAACAACACAATATAAAACAAAACATTAATTTACAAGTACAGTTCAAAATGTTTGGAAGATAGATTGGAACAAAAGACAAGATGATTAAACAGAGTAGAGAGATGGGTAAGCTTAGATAAATCGCGGACAACCTTAACCGGGTCAACCGTGACTCAATGGATAAGATCAAATGTGGATTTTCTGGGGTAAATCTACCTTCAATCTCAAGAGATAGAGTTTGGAATAATAAAAGATATTAGCATCTAAACCAAGGATAAATATAAATCTCTGGTGAATCGATGCTGATTATAAAGAATTTTCACCCTTTTACAAGAAAATTAGAATATTGGCGAGACCGCCAATTCACTATAAAGATCATTGGAAGTGGAGTCATGGGATACTCCAAAATCAAAAGATGATGAATAGTGAGGGACACGAATGAATTTCGGAACCGCAGGGAACGTTCCAAAATTCAAAGGAAAATGAATCAAAGGAAGAGATTCAAACTCGAACGAAAGTGATTCTGTAAATAAATTTACCATACATTCTAAGTTTTGCCTCAAAGCCAAAGCTCTGATACCAACTGTAACGACCCGATATTTTCAACCATTCGCATCCATTATAAGTGTATAGGTAGACACTCATGCCGGAGTTGAATTGCTCAAAATACCGCGTTGTAAATAAAATTTGGCAAATCTCAGAATATACAGTAAATAAATATAATCACAGATCACAGACACAGAGTAAAATAATGCAGCGGAAGTAAAAGAAATAGTAGTTCATGAAGCTACTATATAAATATATCAGAGTTACATAAGATACAACAGAAGAAATAGAGTACAACAAAAGTCTCAATAAAATAACCAAGTACAAGCTGAGTAGAACAACGGAACTGGAATAGATAGGACATGACAAGCAGATAATCTCCAGCGATTCAAATCTCCAAGAGAGTGGAAATCCAAATCTGTGAATAACTCAGGCTGACCCGAGCGTAAAGCAAAACACAAAACACTCGAGTCAGGACAATATATACTTATATAATGTAAACCAACTCAAGCGAACTGTAATAAGGGTACAAGTAACTTAGAAGATGCTTGGGACCGCCCATCCTCTAAGGATCCGTTAAACTATCTACTATGTAGTAATATACGCTATATATAGTAGTGTCTAATCAGTAAAGTATAATCATATAGAAAATAGCGTTAAGGGGATGGAGAACCTTAACGCGGTCGGATCTTAAAATCATAATCGTAGTAAAGCTCGATATGGTAGGTGACACGGCACAACTAGGCAATGCCAGGGTAGATATACCAATTACGCATCCGGACTGGTGGTGACGCATAGCAGCCACTACCGCCCACCTCGAACAACACTCCCAAATCAAGGGTGCGCACCAAATCAATCACAAGTAATAGAATGGTATCGAAGAAGTGTGTCCGATCAGAGGTGCTACCTCATTGGTCCGTCAATCGCTCCTGTTTTAGCCACCTTATGCCAACTCACGGGAGTTGGGTCCACGTATATACCTTAGGATCGTCGCCACCATCCTACTTCATTCTGGAATCTCCACCGCGTACACGGTTGCCAAAGTGGTTTTCGGTAAGACAGAGAGTATGTCCATATCCGATCCCGGTCTCTTTAACAACCCAACGTTATTATAACCCGTGGTTATAACTTTTAAAACAATACTTTACTTCAAAATAAAATATCATTTCAAACCATATCTTTATCAAAAATAAAGATTAAATCAATTCCAAACCATTTCCATATATTTAAATTTTCATATAATTTCAAAACTTCATTTCAAATCATTTTAATATAATAAAATATCTTATCCTTACAAAACTTCATTTCAAATCATTTTAATAAAATAAAATATCCTATCAGTTCAAATCCAATATTCAACTTTAAATACCTTTTAAATTCAAAGATATCGTTCATTTACTATCATTTCAAGTCACCTTTAAATAGTTTATATTCCAATCAAAATAATTCATTTAAACCTTTTAAAAGTGTAATTATTATATTTTCAAATCAAGTATTCAATTTCCAAAGTTTCAAACCATTCTGAGTTCGTTTACTAAGTCAAAAACCCTAATTATTAAAATTTCAGCATTTCACAGCATTTAAAAACAACTGCTATAAGTTATATTTGAAAACATTTTTAATTCAGCAAAGACAGCACTTAAAACTGCTGTTAAAACTCAGTTTTAGTTGAATTATAGTTCAAAACAGAAAAGACAGCAATTCAGAAGTGCTGCGGTAGTTCAGATTTCAAAACAAGGGTTAAATTTGGTTTCAGCAAAGACTGCAGACCATTATAGCATTTCCAGAGAATGCTATAATAGACCTGGGTTCAATATTAGCCTATAAGTTCAACTGCAGCAACTGCAGCATTTCAGAAATGCTGTAGTAGCCCTTTTATTCAAATTTTAGTGTAATTCAGAACCATAGCATTTCTGAATGCTATTAAAAGTGATTTCCAGCTTTTTAGTGTATTTCCAGCAATTAAATAACTTCATCTTAAACTCTTTAAACATTTTAAAAATCATAATTTAACATTTAAAATGTTTATTTACATATCATTTAACATGTATCTTTTTCACAATAAATTTCTTATAATTAAATCCAATTTTCAACAATTTACTTAATAAATTTAAGTGTAAAAGTTTCCAATTCTTCACATTTCAACAAATAACTTAACACTTCAAATTTAAATTACCATTTCACAAATTTAACTAAATTTCCAATTTTATTTAATTAACTAAAACCTTTAATTAAAACCAAATTTCACATTTCCAAGTCAAGTTATATTTTAAAAGATCACTTTTAAACATTCATTTATTTAACCACTTAAATTCATAGAAAAAAAAAAATCAATAATACTTTAATAAATCACTTAAATTCACATTTAATCAAATTATCATATTTACCATTTCCAAATAAAATTTAATATCCATTTTATTTATATAACTTAAATATCATTTTTAACCAAATTCCAAATTTCCAACTTAAGTTATATTTCAAAAATCCAGTTAAACCATTCATTAATTACATTTTTAACACATAGAAAAATCATAATTTCTTTATTTTAAACATTTCAAAATCTATTTAAATCAAATTTCATAAATTTATATTTTTAAAATACTTAAAAATATTCAAAACACTTTATAAAATAACCACGGGCCTGTATATAATTTTCTAACCTAGGTCAAGTGATACGGATATGTATCATTTCAATCCGCAGTTAAAAAAGAAAAATCCGGGTTCTATCATTTCAAACCCGCAATCCCAAGTTAAAATAATTTAAATAAAAATCATTCAGGCCTATCATTTCAGCCCATAACGATTTTTCCCTATTCTAAAGTCCGTTCGGGTATGTATCATTTCAACCCATAGTGATTCTAATCTACAGGGAACTTGCAATGGTGATAACAGATATAAATAACAGAATAACATTAAATAATAGTGACATATGATATAATAAGTGTAATAACAGGTGTGAACATCATATGATAATAATATAAACATATATAACATGATGATATACATTACAGATTCAAATGGTGTCGGTTTATCAGTTATATAGGTACATATTGTCTGGTGAGAATAACTCACCTGTTCAGAGCTGGAGATATCCACCAAACACACAACACAAACAAAATGAAGGCATGATGACATGGATATGACTTGAGAGTGGAGAGCCAAAGCAATTGGACTTGTTCAAATATTTACACAAAACAATACAAGCATATGTAAGTTTCAACTCGAATTAAACATCAAATAACATTAGAATTCAAAGCCCAAAACAATGCCAATTTCTTTGCACTTGTTCTCAACCTCATATGCTTCAGTTAGACATGTGTTAAGCTCAGCCAAGGCAGGTGATTGGGTCTGGTTTGGGTCACAAAAGGGTCGGCCATCATGGGTTATCAAGGTGAATAGGTATAGGTGCAACACTTTACAAAACAAGGCAAATATCATCACATCTTGGCTCTTATTGGGCTCGGCCTCAAGCTCTATGTTCATGGCCTGATGTCCAGATGGTGGTGGCTGATGTGGCAGAGGTTGGAGGTTAGGTCAGAGGTGGTGGTGGTGGAGGAAGTGGTGGCTAGAGGTTGATTGAAGGTGGTGGAGCAAAACTAGGTCATCTAGTGTACATAGGAATGGTTTTGGTGCAATTTTGTGATGATCTCATGCCATGGTGTGGTCGACCTGGTGGGGTGATGGTCTGGAGGTGGTGATGGTCAGCATACGTGGTGGTGGAGGTCGGCCAAGGGCTGGTGTAGGAGGAGCTGATCAAAATAGTGGAGAACAAATGCAAAGATCAAGTAGAAATATAGGAAAAACAAAGAAAAAGAGAAGAGATTACCTAACTTTTGATCAAACAAATGATGATAGCCGTATATTTTTGTTTGAGGAATGATAAGTTCACGTGAAAGAGAAAAGAAAATAAGGAGGTACGGCTGAAAATGAGAAACAAAGGCACGGCTAAGCAATTAAGAAAGGAGTTTGGAAAGGGAAAGGTCGGAAATGCAAAGAGACTTTGGAATTTCAAAAGTTTAAAACTCTTCGAATTTCTTCTATTCTCTTTTTATAAGTTTAAATATCTAAATATAATTAAAAATTCAGTTTCAATTCGAAAATGTAACAAAAATAAAAAAATATAAATAAATAAATATTAATAATATATGATAAAATAAGAAATTAGCACAAAAATGAAAACTAGTCTAGAAAATTTGAAAATAAACAGAATAAAATTTGGAAAATTCATATGGACTTGTAAAACATTTATAAACAAAGATAATAACATAAAATAAAAATGCATTCACAAAATGAATAAATAAATTTTAATTAAATATAATTTAATTGAACAAAATAGCAGAAAAATAGAAACTAGCCTTTAAAAATAGAAAATAAATTCAATACGCTTTGGAAAAATTATATAATCACTTTAAATTATTTAAAAGACAAAATTATACATAAAATAAAATATTAACATATATTAGAACAAAATATGACAAATAAAATATAATTTATATGTTTTTAAAATAAATAATATTGCAAAATAAACAGTTTATACACAAAATTGAAAATTACATAACTTCTACAATATAAGTCCGTTTTCAACGAAACGAAAAGCAGTATTCATGGAATTAAATCTATTTTCATAATAAAAGATAAAATTTAAGAATTTTAAATATTTAAATTTAAAGTTTAAAAGTCAAAGTTTGACCAGTTTGAACAGAAATTCACTTTACAGTAAAATATCCAATTTTTACCAGTTTGAAATTATAATTTACATAACAATCAAAATATATATTTAGAAATGAAATATTTGAAACAAAACAAGTTTAAAATAATTTCAAATTAAAATAAAGTTTTTCAATCAGGAAATTCAATTTAACAGAAATAAAATATAAAATAAAATAAGCCTAAAATGTAGGGTTGTTACAATGTAACTAAAACCTAATTTTAAAGAGGAAAGTTTACCGGAGAAAAACTTAGGACGAGGAATCCTCATGCTTTCCATCGGAATTTTTCCTTATTGTACTCGAACCAACCTAATTCCTTTGTTGCGGAGCTTTCTAGTTCGGTGCTCCACAATGCATGCAGTGGCAGGGATGCTATTGGCTCTATCCCAATATCTCCAATTGATTAGGCTCTACCACAATGGATGTGTTATGAAGGCATTTCCCCAAATGCAAAATGTGAAAAAGCCATAGACTCCTGCCAACTTATCCAGTAGCTCCACACGATACACAAGTTTTTCTATTTTCCCCAAAATTGGGAAAGACCCAATAAATCTCGGTGCCAATATTTCCTACTTTTAAAATCTTACAAACTTCACATGATGCCTAATCAACTCTATCTTTCTGCAGGCTTGCAAACTAAATCTGATCCGAGTAGGATTTTGTCGGTGGTTCCCCACCAACAGTTTGGCGATTTGCATGGCCTCCCATAAAGCACTTTGAAGGGTGTCATACCAATCATCTATTTATGACTATTATACGCAGATTCTACTCAAGTTATGTGATGCTCCTAGTGTCCTCCAAAGTCCATGATGCAAGCTCTTCAACATATCCTTCGAGATCCTATTCTCTCTTCCATGTTTATTTGTCTGCATATGGATGTTTAGCGGTGCTAAGATTCAATGAAACTTCTAAAGTTGTCTGCAATCTCCTCCAAAATTCGTTAGTAATTAATGGGTTTTTATCACTAACAATGCTAACTGAAATTTTATGAAGTTGAACCTCCTTGTTATAAATATACGCTTGAGACGTTGCGGTCTTATTACTCCTAACGAAATTTTTTACTACCTTCTTCTTCATCCTTATCCAATAGAAATTCTCTTCATATTCCTATATGTTCTATCTCTTTCTTGAACGATGACATTCTACAAAAATTTATTTTTTCCAAAATCGTAAAACTTCTGGGATTGGAGCATTCTTTTATTTCTAGTTGCTAACTTAATTCCCTCATTAATTTCCGGCCTTATATACAGTTCATCTCTAGTTAAGTGTTCCTATAAAATTCCTTTATTTATGTGGCTTCCCAATAATCATATACTCATTCGTAAAATTAATACAGTGATAAAGACATGGACATATCTTATATCACATCTTACGCTTTCCTAATAGCTAAGGGAGACAACTAGTAACTAAAACCCAAAACTCTAAAAGTATTTTTTTTGTTGCAAATTGTCATTTACGATCAACTAATATAAATGGTGTCGAGGTCTTAACATCCCTTGCTGAATTAAGATGGACATTCCTAACATGTCATTCCACTATTACCCACTTCCCTTAATTTTCCTTTTTAGTTTTAATAAATGCAGTACCTTCATCAGTTAATATACACATAATAATTGACCATTATTATCAAAATGCACCATTTCTATTCAAACCTCATTTAACTCCTTCAACCTTTTACAAATTTCAAAATTCATTTATTACTCTGATTCAATTCTTTCATAAATGCCATATTAATTTCCTTGATCAATCCCCATTTAATTCCTTTTAACCCTCATTAATTAACAATTTATTGCCCATTAAATTTGTAACAAATGTCCATAAATCTTAATCTATTAATTATGTATATAATTTTAGGTTATGTTATTTATATATTTATTTTTATTTTTAGTCGTTAAGTGCGGTTATGCATTTATATATATATATATATTTCTAACTACTAGTTTCTAAACTAGAACACTTATTTCCATATTTTTAATTTATCAGAGCTATACTTCTAAAAAAGAGTGTCATTAAAAATTTCTATAAATTAATCACAAATGAGATTTTTGTTTTGTTTGAGATTACAAGGGATTGTTTTTTGCTTTTATTGAAATAAAGAGTGTAAACTACAGAAAGAATATCCATATCCTACACATTTCTTTCCCTTTTTTGTACAACCTTTGTTAATTCAAACAACGTGCTTTTATACATATTTTGGAATTGGATAATTTATGAAAATTACACAGAAACTACTCCAAAATC
This sequence comes from Allium fistulosum, assembly GCA_030737815.1. Lineage (NCBI taxonomy): Eukaryota > Viridiplantae > Streptophyta > Magnoliopsida > Asparagales > Amaryllidaceae > Allium > Allium fistulosum. The sequence continues at coordinate 425,781,631 of CM060908.1, forward strand.
AGTATATAGAAATTCACATTCTACGAGCAATCTAATTTATAACCCGATCACAATCTGAAATATCTTAACAACTTTACCACCTTTTACAAATAAAGGTTTGGACTGGTTTTACTATTCTCATTTTATTCATATACTAAAACTTTTAACCTGTCTTATCTAGGTAGTGATCCCTATCACTCCATATCAAAAAATTTGGTTTAGTTCCCACCATTCCTTATGAAATTAAAATTTCACAACTATGAAGTTCCAAATCCAAAATCTTTATCTTTGAAAATATAAACTTAGAAACCTCTGTTAATAATTCAAAATTGCTTAGTTCCAATAAGGAGTAAAATAATTTTCCTTCTCGAATACTTTCTACATCAAAGATTTTTTCATTTAAAAGTTGGACTACTCATTCACAGTATTCAAAAATTACTTGGTTTTCAAAAAAGAATCATGAAAAACTTCCCTTTTAATGACTTCCTATAATAAAACTTACTTCTTTTAAAAGTAGATTTTTTAACCAAAACATTTAAAACTCGATTATCATACCAAATAATCATTCATTTAAAAAAAATTAAAACATCTTGTATGACTTTAAACAATGAAAAGTGGATTAGATAATGAAAATTTCTATTATACCATTTTCCTCTTATATTATTTCTAACTAGATTACTAATCATACTTTATTTAAATCCATATGCCATTACTATCTATTTCAGTTATTATTCTCCAAAATTCCTTATAGGGAAATGTTTCTCTTACTTACCGTATCGAGCATTCTTAACTTTCCATTCTTTTTATCTTATTTCAGTCAAGTGTCGTTTCCATTTATACATCCTTTTAAACGAATTTAAGGAAAAAGAACTTCCAATTTTACAAGGAAGGAAAAATTATCAAGTCTAACCTATGTTCCACTTTACTTTTATTTCAAAAATGAAAAGTTCCTTTATCAAAAATCTTTAGACCAAAAACTTTTTGGCTCAATAAATTTAACTAAGAATTTCAAGAATGCAAAAATCCTTTTTAAGTTAGAACTTCAACTCGACTAGTTTTAAACTAAAAATTTCAAAAATGAAAAACTTTTTTTCAACTCTTCAAATCATCAAATTTATGATTTTCTTTTTATAAAGTTTATCCACCATTTTATTTTTAAAATGTTCAATGCTTTTAAAATTACATCCTCTTTCCAAACTTTTTACAAGACAATTGGTAGTATATTTCCCAACCCGACTAAAATCCCTTTCTTTCAAAAAATCAACTTATGATACATAAGATCTTCGTTTAATAATCCTTTGAAAAGCCTTTTCAAAACATTTAAAGGAATTTTCAAAAAACTTTTTGTCAAATTCTTTCTCATGGGTTTCGGCTTTAGAAATTGACTTTAATTTTTCCTTCTTTTGGACTTTCCTACTCAGCCTTTAAAGATCTAGTTATCTTCTTATGGTAATTAATGCATATCTTTTTATGGAAGCTTTTTTCACTCATTCTTCACATCTTTCTTCTGGATGTTAACAAATATGTTACCTTATAATATTTAATTACTACCTAACATGAGATTTGCTACTTCTATAAATGTCAACTATTCATAATAAATTGCTATAATTCTAACGGACAATTCTTAAAGACATTTATCTATTCATTCAAATTTTACCTATTATGCCTTCATTATCTCTCCATGATTAGTCCATTTATATCTCCATTAAATCTTGTAACTCCCTATTTATTCCACATTTATTGCCTCATTAATCTTAAAGTTACAACCTTTCCCATTTACATTTTATATCCCTACTATTTATTCGGTGATTTATGCAAATGTTCTAATTACATATTATGTGAACATTGATGGGTATTATGCTTATAGAGTTCACAATTATAAGGAAGTCTAGGTCAATAAAGGAGTCAAGTACCATTCAGCTTCTGGGATGCTTCCATATACCATGCTCATGCTCTTCTTAGTCCACTCCTTACGATACAACCTCCGCCCCGTGGGTAATCAGAGCAGGAGTATACATTCAACTCAACTTATTTTTTTCCAACTCATAGTTGCTTCGTCCATCCTTTCGGAATATGGTCGCAACTACCTCTATAGTGTGGATTTATAGAGTTAGATGTATCTTCAAAATAATTATATATATTTATATATAGTAGGGTTTTCGAAAAATAATTTACAAAGGCACCACTCATGCGTATACTTTTCCCCGTTGATTGGGCAACCTAAGTTTTAATACTAAATGTAACACCCCCCCTCAAAACATGCCTAAATTCTAACCCAGAAACGTCCATCAAAACTTAGGTACATTCCAAAGTTGGTTGGTAAAAAGAACAGTACATATTACTTATTTATTCATTCCGAACTCACCGCGGAAGGATAAAATATAATAGCATAAACAATACCCATTTTATTTTAAATTCCAAATGTCACAAAATGAAACTATAATATAATGTCAACAATAACCGTTACATCATCTTGTTTAAAAATAGATTTTTAAACTTCAAATGGGCACATCGGAAAATGGCATAAATAGATAAATAGATTACCGCCACAAGCTCCTCTCATCGTCACCTCCACCTTGATCATCGTCTCCTTCCCTAACCTGTGTTATAATGAGGAGGAAGTCAGAACAAAAATATATGATGAATATAAAATCTTGAGCCTTCTTATATCAATACTTGGGCAGTATAATTTAAATAAGGATGTGCCTTTCGCATTTTAAACCATATTCAAAACCATGTAATACTTCATATAAGCGAAGGAGGCGGGCCCTCAAACAACCACTTAATACCCTTGATCCCCGAAGCAAGTTTTCCTATAACCAATAACCCATAACCATCGTTATTAATGTCTATCAATGCGAGAGATAGAACCCAAGCCGCTTAATACCTTTTAATGGAAAATAGGCAAAATCCGACATAAGACCTCAATTGAGGTAGGCCCCATTATTTAATATATATTACCAAGGCGTAGTCCACAAAGGTCTCTGTCTAACTGACATTGCACGAAAATCTCTTCGGACACTTAATACTTCTTATTGAAGCGGACATTTCCAAGATATCCTCTATTGTGCCTAAACACAATACTGACCGTTTAATACTTTATATAAGGAAAATAGGTGGGCCCTCAAACAACCACTTAATACCTTCAATTTCTCGAAGTGGGCCCTTCGTATTATGACACATACCCCACAGAGACGTTTCACATTAGTCCGACTATTTATAGGAACCGGTAGCTAGATTAGCTAGGTAGATTTACCCTGCAAAATTGGGACCAATCTTGCATTATCCATAGTTACTTAATATAGACGATGTCTCACATCAGCCTCAAAGTCACATTACTTGTAGCCGGATTAGTTGGGCAGTCTTCTGTATGCTTTTGACTGACCTCACATCCCTATAACTTAGTCATATTTCATAATACTCTCTAAGTATATTATCACACATCTCACCGTATTAACTATTTATACCTTATAAGAAATCCTTCTTATTTTTTTTAATTAATTACTTTTATAAGGGGGATTTAAATGATAATTATTAACCTAATTGACTATGCAATTAATACATTACAATTGTACGTTATTTACGCTAATTTATATACATATAAGTGTTAGGAAATCAAATCCATGGTTTTAATGAGAACAACTATACAATGAAAATCAAATATACATATATATGTATATATACAGGAACTTGCTAGAACAACATCACTAGAAAGACAAGAATGAGGCTCAAAGGACACTACAAGAGACTACAAGTCGATAGGTACAAAGAAGCAACATAAAAGATGCACAAAACAGACATGCACAAGTTTCAGACGTCTGGGTGCACAAGCCAGATGTTTGAAAAAGTCCTATGGAACAACAAAACAGACAGAACCAGACGTCTGGTAGATGCACTCAGACGTCTGAAAACCTACTCTATACAAAAATATATAGTATCAGATGTCTGATACAAATACCAGACGTCTGATTTCAAACTCGAGATTTAAATTTAAACTTCAACTATCAGATTTGAATAGACATCTTCGCTTCTCTTCGCTGCAACTCTTCATCATCAACAGAAGCAACTGTAGAGCGCTTCTTAATGGATGTAACTACTCAAGAAACCTCTCTACAACTATATATATCATCAAGAATCAAGAGAAAGAACACACCTGACAACCTTACTAAATTACGCTCTCTAACTCTATCATATTCTTGATTTCTGCACTCTAGCAATCTATACTTATATTTCACTCTTCCATATATTCAGTTCTTCACAGACAATATTCAATAGATATATAGTGGAAGCATTTGTACTTATTAGTCAATATCCATGTTATAGAACACATATTTGACAAGAACAAGCTATTGTAACCAAGCCTATTCCTTCGGGCGAAGTGAGGGTGTTTGATAGTCGAATTCCAAAGAGGAGCTTCGGGACTGGACGTAGGACGGGAGGTCCAAACCAGTATAAAATCCTGGTGTGCTTATTCTATAGTTACCTAGATTATTATTGTTTTAGTTGCATCATATATTTTTTCACAAATACTTGCATATACACTACACGATCCACCCCGTAGAACTTTCAATAAGAACACATTTATTAGGTGTGCGGAGATTACGCCCTATACTAATGTTCAAATGTCAAATCTTCCAATGCCAAGTCTCATTTCCATAATAGCATTAATAGCATTTTAACCAGAATTTTCAAAATCAAATCAATAGACTTGTACTTAGAATCCAATTCCAATATATTTTATATTAAAACAATTGAATAAAACAATAATATGGAAACTTACAATTAAATAATTTTTATGCTCTATTCAACTCCTTTTTATATAAAATTAGACATAAGAATTTTTATTCGGTTCGTAGAAATAGGTAGTGTAAACTACAAGTAAGAATTTGTATCTTACACGCCATTTCTAAATCAAATCTCTTAATCAAATCCAAAAAAAGGATAAGAAGTGGAATAGAAAGTAAAACACTTGTATTGCAAAATCCACAAAAAATCCATTATCAAAACAATTAAGATTTCAACCTAGGAATTGACATTCCGCTTTGGGGGAATTTTGAGGATTTTTATTGTGATAATTTCATAATCAAAGCTTCCCAATGTATATAAAATCCAAACTACAGTATTCAATTACTAAAATAAAAAACTAAGATTTACACTCACAGAGGTCCTTAGCTTTGTCTTCACTTGGATTTGACACGTCTTCAATGAACCATTTTAGATATCTTCTTTTGAGATGTATCGTAAGAGATTTGTATAAAAGTTAGATTCAGAAAATTAGAAGTTTGGAGGAGAAGAAATTGAGAAAATAAACAGTAAACAAAGATAGATATATATGATTTCTTATCTGAAGTCCTAATAGAGGTTTCTGAATCTATGAAGAGGTGAACTGACAAAGCTTTGCTAATGTTCCCAAAATATTTTGTGAATAAAAGTGAGAGGACTGGGCTCTAATTTACAGTGGTTGGAACGCACTAGAACCATCAGATTTAAGTCGGTTTATAACTATAATATCTGAAACGTTCATTGTTGAAAACCCTAGCCGCTGTCCAACGGTCGACTTCCTCTACCACCGGTCGACTGGTCATGGGTCAGGGGTCGATCGGGGCTATTTTGAGTACATTGATTTATTTGTTGCAGTTGTCTAATTTATTTCCTTCCTTAATTGCAATTTAACGTTATTGTTAATTTTAATGTTTACTTAACCCCTAATTATAATTAACGTTAAATTTTGAATTTCAAATTTGGAAATTAATTATTTATTTGAATTTGAATTCTATTTAAATTATTTTAAACCCGAAAGCTTCAAACGTCCATAACTTCTTCGTTCGAGCTCCATTTTTGGCATATTAGGTATGAAAATCGATCTGAATTTCACTACGGACGTAGCGGCATAACTTTCATGGTCAAATTCCAAATTTTATAAAATTTCCATTTTTACCCCTATCTTATTTAAATTAATATATTTATTTATGGTTTATTTTACGGGGTGTTACACTCAATATCCATCCCTAAAAGTGCCACTTCCATTTCCTCTCTCTCTCTTCGATAAGATTCAAGTTCTTTGGTGATCGGTTCTTGTTGTAGAGGAGAAAGCTTGCTAAAATCGCAAGTGATAGGTTTAATCCTATTCTTCTCCCTGATCATTGCTTCCTTTCATGCTTGGGCATGTTGCTTCAACTCACGATCTTACGTAAGCATTTGCTGAAACTCAGTACTTGATTGCATATGTTGTTTTGTAATGGTTTACATGCTCTATCTTACTTCACCAATAAATTTTTCTTGAGCGTCTAAGAATCTCACAACTTCTGCATTTCGTTGCTTTAATTGAATTTATTTTTTCTTCCAAGTGGAAAACCATCCGTGTTTCCAAATAATAATGATCTTTCTTGAGAACGGGGGTCGCTCCCTGGACTAGAATTCTATTGTTCATTCTTCTTGCCTTGTGCATACATGATGTTATTTGGGTTCTTCCATTTCATTAGAGAGGAAAGAAGTTCAAAGCACCTTGAAATTTGAATGGAATAGCCGTACTGATCTTGGTGAGCCTTGCGCGCTTCTTCTATCTATTTAACAAAATAAAAAATGTATGAATAAACTATACAGTATAAAAACTATATATGAAAGTTAAAACCAAATTTACAACATCATAAGGAGCAACACCGCTTGGTTGCCTAGTTTCAAGTCCATTTAGTATTTCCAAGTTTTTAGCATGTTGGTTTCATTACCCGATAACTTTCTCTCAATGAAGCCCAAGTCCTCTTTACTGGCTCAAGCGTATTGTATAAGTAGGTAACTTTCTGCCGAAACTTATCAGCTTTCATTTTGTTTCCCATGATGCCATCATTTGAAATTCTAACCCAAGATTTAGCATGCGATGCATACTGTTATGGAGTAAATTTTACTTGCTTCTTTCTTGAATCATTTACTTTTTGTATCATCTTCACTAGTTTCAATTTCAATGTCTTTAATTCTAGCTAAAGTCGATCCCGTATGAAGTCCTCCAAACATCCGCTGTCTGTATTATTCGTCAACCTTGGAATCGAACCATGAAAAGTAATGGTTACTTGCTAATGGTCCAGTTTAAGAGCTAAAATGAGCATTCAATGGGTAAAAGACACAAGATGTAGAGTGGTTCGATAGAGCTTCCTACGTCCACTATGAATTCCTCTTATTATACAACTCTCTTATAATTACAGGGAATTGCAAGATATACAACAAGATATAAATGGCAACTTAAGACTAATGCTACTGCTAATCTTGAGGGCTTGCTGAGCTTGGAACTATAGATGATGAGCTGTTGTGAGAATCCACTGCTTAATGCCAAGCCGAGGATCCGAGATCGTAAGCGACCGATAGATCCTTCAGATAAATCGACCCTAGGCGCAGGCGACCAACAACCGAATGGTCGACTCTGGCAAGTGGCGATGAACAACCGAATGGTCGACCCTAGTGGGTAGCGACCAACAACCCCTTTGAAGTTGTCATGCATGTAGTATCTATAATTGTTGAAACTGATGTTGGGACGGCTGAGATGATACCATAAAATGGGTTGGAAAGGTGTCATGTCATAGATATGATTAATGATGGACAATTGTCGGAGCAAAGGGAATCAACGATGGAGGTCGACATCAACATGGAAAACCATGCCCTACCCTTACTATTTAAGTAATGTTCATGCACGGTGGCAAGATGTTGCACAACATGCTCTGTGTCAGAAGTGGACACACATAGTTGTACTTTTTGTGGGCCTTGTCCATATGCTGATGTGGCAAGGTGGACCAGGTGTCAGCCTTTTCCTAAGGATATGAAAAGAGGTAGAAATCGCTAGAATTTGTGCTAAAAGAATAGGCCGAGCCGGACAGGTTTGACTGGCTGCTCAAAATGATACGGAGGACTAGCTATAAGGTTGCTTGCAGGGGCTTTATCGGAGCTGGGTTGGCAGGCCATGCTCAAGGAAATCTAGGGACCCGTTGATCGAAAAACAGTCCGAGGGAGGTGCTTGAGTAGATGGGCTACTTGGGGCCAACTGGTCATAAGAGGGAGGCTGGACTATGGGGACCAAGCCGAGTAATACATATGCCTTGCTTTGCTTGTTAAGATGACTATTGGTTATTGCCTCGGGGTGCACTTGTTGGGGGTCGGACCTAAAGTGCCATGGAGATGACGAGCTGATAGGGATCCAATTTTGGATGGCAGTTAAGGAAGACTTACTGGCTTACTTCTAACTCTCGAGTAGCTTGTGGTAGGCTGTCTGGGCCCAGGCCCGCCCGGACATAAGCAAATCAAGCTAAGAAACCTTGATTAGTCTATCTTTTTATTTACAAAAAATTGAGTAACATTTTTCCCTAAGTCCCCCTAAGCTAAGAAGACTTCCGTCGATTGGTGGTTTTGCTACGCAATTAATGAACTATCCATACAGTGTTGCATCATTAGCCATGACGGTTGTGCTTCTCGAGATACGGCAAAAAGGTGTCTCCTCTCCTACGTGCATGGTGTAACATAACACTTATCACCTTTGAATGGTTGGGATTTCTTTTACCTTTTTGACTACAGTGGTTGTGATTGAAGGGAGAGGCTTATAAATACCCCCTTCCTTTCACTTCAAACCCATGGAGTTTGGCCATGTAATTTCTTCTGCAAATTTGAACTATGCATGATTTTCTCTTTGTAAAAAATAGATGGCTTCGTCTTACTCTTCTTTCCCCATTGCTCTTGAGCGTTTGACTTTTTTCAAACTTGTTTGGGATTTTTCTCGAATTTAGCGAGGTTTAGGAACAAGGTAGCCATGTTGGGTGCCGAACTATGCTTGCCGATGGCGGTTCGGACCCATGCTCTTGTATTTCGGCTACTTAAGATGGACCTTGCCTTTGGCTGGGACCTGGGTCCCTTGGCTAAAATTTTAACATTGATCGAACATCGGTCTCGAGCTATGGATCCGGGCGGGGTTAGGGCGCTTCCTTGCTTCGATGCTCCTATTTTCTCGATCGTAGGTCGGTCTGGAAGCTTTTGCGCCCCTTTGGAAGGAGTAAGGGCTCGCCTCTAATTCAGATGTCACCGTTGAGGCCTTGGTTTGCTCTTTGACGAAGTTGCCTTGGAGCTCTTCGCGATCTTTTGTGAGAGTCAATGTTAAAAGCATTGGTGGTGGCAGTACACTCCATGGTCTGGATCGATCGAAGCATCTGAAATGCTTCAAAGAAGAAAGCTTGCTCAATATTCTTTAACAAGTTCTTAATCGTTTCCACTGTTGGTCATTTTTTAGGAGGTGATAAGAGTGTGGGCTGGCTGGCCTTGGAAGAACGATGTTGACTTGCTTCTTTTTCCCTTTCTCGTTTTCTTCTTTTTAACTAATTAGCAACTAAAAATTATCGTAAGCCTAGCAGGGGCAGGCATTGTGCCCCTATGCACTATTGAACTGAATAAAACAGATTCTTTGTGTAGGAAATGCGGATTACGGATCTTAAGGCAGAATTAACACCAGAGGGGGGGTGAATAGTGTTTAATTATTTTATGAATCTTTTTGAAATATTTTCAAATTAAACCGAAACAGATGCAATTCACAAACACAGAGACAATCACAGAACCAGACACAGATGCAAATAGTAAATAAAAGCAATAAAGGAAAGAACATACCAGAATTTTATACTGGTTCGGAGTTACCCTACATCTAGTCCCACACAATTTCTTATGCAGATTTCTTTTCAAATATAATGTCGATATTACAACCTCGATTCAAGGCCACGAGATACACCCTCCTGTCTCCGAGTCCAGGGCAAACTCTCTTGATTTAACCAGGCTACAAGATCACCTAATTGATTTACGGGCTACAATCACACCCAATTGATTTATGGGCCACAATCACACCGTTTCCAATCACACTTTGATAGAGAGAGACTCGATACACTTCGATCATTCGATCTTTGATTACAAATGATCCTATCACTCTGAATAGCACTGAGATCTTTGAGAGAGAGTGGCAGAGAGTCAAACTAGGGACGATCGAGTTTGATTCACTTAGGATTTCGACAGAGTTTTCTTAAGAATGTTTGAAAATAAGAATGGAAGAGAAAGAGGAGAGAAAACAAAGAAATCTTAAGTGAAAATTTGTTGAAAACTACTGGTATATATAGGAGAATAGCGGTCATGTCCATGCGTGAAAGGTTATGACAAATAGACACTTCTTTTTGAAAATTTGAATTTTGAAATCTATGGCTACCATGTCGACATGAGGGGTATAAGCATGTCGACATCCCCTAGTATTTTTTGAAAATTGATTTTTGTTTTAAAAGAGATTTTCTTTCTAAAGTTTGTCGAACAATCTTAGAACTTCGTAAACTATTTTGAATATACTTTATGATTATAAAAACCTTTGGAAAGTGACCTTACGAAATATAAAAGTAATAAAAACAAAATATATAAATATTTTGAGATTAAAGCTAAAACATTAAAACCAGGAGATAGTTTAAAAACAAGAAATGATTTTGAAATTAATATGATTAAAAATAGTTTTTGATTTAAGGCTAAAATATTTAAACCAAGAGAGAGATGTCTTTTTTTAAAAAGATAGTTTTGAAAAATCTAAAAATAAGTCATTTTTTAAATTTTGTCGATTTCATTCCACTAGAGAAGGTCGTGGGTTCCATCCCACTAAAGAGGTCGTGGGTTCCATCCCACTATTAAAGCGAGAAGGTGAATTCCATTCCACAATTAAAATCCGAATAAAGATTTTAGTGCTATTATGAAGTTTCACATAACTCCAGACTCTATTACTTATCTTAATATCTTGAACTCTTGATAATCTTGATACCCATGAGTCTTCAGTCTTGATTTCTACAATCTTGAATTCGTCAGCCTTGAACCTCTATACTGTACAGTCTTCATTCTTAGTACCTGCATATATATATATATCCTGCATATACATATATCTAGACAAAGATATTGGTATTTATATTTTATAACAAATCCTAAGGTTGTTGTCATCTAAACCGTCATCTTAGGAACTAACGATCTCCCTTTTTTTGATGATGACGACCTATATTTATAAAATATACTCCACCAAACTTTGATTCTACTCTAACTCCCCCTTATTCCAACAACTCCCCCTTAATCTACTAACTCCCACTTAATCTAAGCCTAACTAACAACCTAACTATCCTATTTTATAATTCTCCCCCTTTGTCATCAATAAAAACTAAGCCTAAACTATATAACTCCCCCTTAAACTAATACCATGGAACTAAATGCTAATAACGAAGTATAATAAGTGAAACATAAATCTAATTTTATAATAATGATGTTACATTACACATATATATGAAACATAGATGCAAATATATACAAGTACAAAATATATAAAAACATTAATATAATAACAATCTAACGAGAGTCCTTGACAATTGGTGACTTGTGAATCGAATAACTAGGGTAATGGAAACAAAAGTTTCCATGTTGTTCGACTAAATTACCATTTTTGTCAAAACAGACTTCTCCAACGCAAACAACATTATCGTCCTCGTCCATTTGCACTTCTTCCTCTTCTTGTTCTTCTTCTTCATCGTCCTCTAATGGATTATGAATACGTATGTTAGAGGAATCATCTACAATCACAATAGGGTCTGCATGATTATCCATTAGAAATTTTTGCAAATTTCTAAGAATCTTGCCTTGCTTCTATTGTTCCTTTGCCATCCTTATTTGCATGACTTGAAATCCAGTCAGCATTTGCAGAGAATCCTTCATAATTTCCTCGATCTTCATTACTCGAGCCAATGTAGTACGTTGGAATGGACCAGAATTAGGAGAAGGGAAGGAAATGGTTGCATTTTGGTTTGATCTAGAAGAGGAGGCCATTACTTTGTATTTTCAGAAGTTTATTACAGAGAAAATGAAGTGAGAAGACAGATGCATTTGAAATATTATGGTTATATTACCACCAAACCGATTTTAGAGGAAAAATCAAAATTTTAAATTTGACCGTTGTATGTCGACATGGGGGGTAGGGGCATGTCGACATCCCTTTGAAAATTTTGACAATTTTGTTTTTCTCTATTTATTTAAATATATATGTTACTATATCTATATTCTATATCTCAGTTATAGAACACATTCCTAGTTCTCTTCTTAATTTAGTAAAGGTTGATTGATTCAAGGGTTTGGTCAGAATATCAGCTATTAGATTCTCAGTGTTGATAAATTCAAGAGAAATAATCTCTTTGCTTATATTATCTCTGAGAAAATGATGTCTGATATCAATATGTTTGGTTCTGGCATGATGAGTGGGATTTTTGGATAAATTTATTGCACTTGTATTGTCACAATAAATTGGTGATTTTGAAATATTTAATCCAAAATCCTTTAGGGTCTATTGCATATAGATATCTTGAGAACAAGCCAAAGCAGCAGAGATATATTCTACTTCAGTTGTTGATAGTAAGACAATATTTTTCTTTTTACTAAAACAGGAAACCAGAGAATGTCCTAAAAAGTGATAAGTTCTACTTGTACTTTTTCGGTCTTATTTACAACCAAAATAGTCAGCATCACAATATGAGATTAAATCAAATGAATCATTTTTAGGGTAAAATAAGCCATAGTATAAAGTGTGTTTAACATATCTTAGGGTACGTTTAACAGCTTTTAAATGAGTTTCTTTGGGTTGAGATTGGTATCTTACACAGAGACACACACTATGCATGATATCAGGCCTACTCGCAGTTATATAGAGCATCGATCCAATCATTCCCCTGTATAATTTTTGATTAACATCTTTTGACATATCTTCTTTATTCAAGGCTACATTGGTTGCCATAGGAATGGGTTTTCCACTCGCAGTGGTCATACTAAACTCACTAACTAGATTCCTAATATACTTTTCTTGACTAATGGAAATACCACTATCTAATTGTTTTATTTGCAATCCTAAAAAGAAAGTAAGTTCACCCATATGACTCATCTCAAACTCTTTTGTCATTATTTTAGAAAACTCTTTGTTCATTTCATTGTTTGTTGATCCAAAAATGATATCATCTACATGAATCTGTACTAATTAGATATCATTTTTGTTTCTTTTAATAAAAAGAGTACTATCTACTCTACCAATTTCAAAATTTGATTGTAATTGGTAACATCTTAGTCTGTCATGCCAGGCTCTAGGAGCTTGTTTTAGACTATATAAAGCTTTCCTTAATTTGTAAACATGATTTGGAAACTTTTCTTCTTCAAAAAGTGGAGGTTGTTCAACATAAACATCCTCTTTAACAAAACCATTTAAAAAGGCACTTTTGACATCCATTTGAAATAATTTGAAATGGTTTGCGAAAGAAAGTAGAATTCTAATGGCTTCTAATCTTGCTACAGGTGCAAAGGTTTCATCAAAGTCTATTCCTTCTTTTTGACAATAACCTTGCGCGACTAACCGAGCTTTATTTCTAACGACCTCACCTTGTTCATTCATTTTATTTTTATAAACCCATTTGGTTCCTATTATAGTTTTGTCCTTATGTCTAGGAACAAGTTCTCATGCATCATTTCCGGTGAATTAATTCAGTTCTTCTTGCATAGCAAGAATCCATGAATCATCAGATGGTGCTTCCTTTAGATTTTTGGGTTCAATAGTTGATATAAAAGCTACATTACTCATCTTGTTTAGTTGATTTCCAGTTCTAACAATAGATTTAATATTTCCTAGTATATTTTCTACAGGATGATCTTTTAAAAGCCCGATCCTTTTATTAGGATGAACATTTTCATAATTTGTTTCATTTGATTCATTATTTAAAGTAAAAAAAATCATCTTCATCATTTATTTGAACAAAATCTTTGAAATTTTCATCAAAAGATACATGCATTGTTTCTTCCATGGTGTTAGTTATTAAATTGAAAACTCTATATGCTTTACTTCTATTAGAATATCTGATAAAGATTCCTTTGTCGGATTTAGGATCAAATTTATCCAATTGTCCTTTGTATTTAGAATAAAGCATTTACTTTCAAAAAATTTAAAATAAGATACCTTTGGTTTCTTATTGAAAAGAAGTTCATATGGTGTTTTATTGGTTAGAGGTTTAATTAAAATCCCATTCAAAATGTAACAAGCTGTAGCGAATGCTTCAGCCCAAAAATTTCTTGGTAATTTACTATCTGAAAGCATAGTTCTTGCACACTCTTGAATCATCCTATTTTTACGCTCTACCACTCCGTTTTGTTGTGGAGTTCTTAGAAAAGAAAAATTATGAGTTATTCCTTTTTTATTACAGAAATTTCCAAAATTTTCATTTTCAAATTCTCCACCATGATCACTACAAATAGTTTTGATTTTTAAAGAAAGTTGATTTTGAATTCTTTTTGCAAAAGTTTTAAATAAATCAAAAGCATCACTTTTATGTTTCAGAAAAATTGTCCATGTAAATCTAGAATAATCATCTACAATTACAAAAACATATTTATTATGATTTATTGACTGAATTTGAGATGGATCAAACAGATCTATATGAAGTAACTCAAGAGGTTTTGAAGTTGAAATCATATCTTTCAATTTGATTGAACTCTTCCTAAGTTGTCCTAATTGACAAGCATCACATATACTATCTACTTTAAAATCCATTGTAGGAAGACCTCTTACTAGATCAAGTTTTGAAAGTCTAGATAAGAGTTTGAAACTCAAATGTCCAAATCTTTTATGCCAAATCCAAAGGTCACTTGTATTAGCCAAAAGACATAGGTTATCATTTGAGATTTTCATACTGAGAATATAAATATTTTTCTTCCTAATCCCTTCAAAGATAATATTTGTTTATCATCTTCGATGTGACACTTATTCTTTTCAAATTTAATTTTGTAGCCCCTGTCACATAGTTGACTTATGCTAAGTAAGTTGTGTTTTAGATTCCTAATTAACAGAACATCAGAAATGGTAGGAGTTTTAGAGTTACCGACATTGCCGATGCCAATCACATATCCTTTTGAATTGTCTCCAAAGTTGACCAGTCCTTCATCTTCATAAATTATGTCATTCAGTATCTTCAAATTACCAATCATGTGCCTTGAACATCCACTATCAAGTACACATCTGTTCCTGCACAACACACCAATTCAGTAGATAACTTGATTTTCTATAATAACAATATGTAGACTTATGAGACAATGATGATTTGGATAGTTTTGAACTAGTGTTAACAAAATCTCTCAAAATTGCCATTTTAAACTTTTCCAGAATTCAGATTATGATAACTTTGAAAACCAATGCTCTGATACCAAATGTAGGAAATGCGGATTACGGATCTTAAGGCGGAATTAACACCAAAGGGGGGGTGAATAGTGTTTAATTATTTTATGAATCTTTTTGAAATATTTTCAAATTAAACTGAAACAGATGCAGTTCACAAACACAGAGACAATCATAGAACCAAACACAGATGCAAATAGTAAATAAAAGCAGTAAAGGAAAGAACATACCAGAATTTTATACTGTTTCGGAGTTACCCTACATCTAGTCCCACACAATTTCTTGGCAGATTTCTTTTCAAATATAATGTCGATATTACAACCTCGATTTCAAGGCCATGAGATACACCCTCCTGTCTTCGAGTCCAGGGCAAATCTCTTGATTTAACCAGGCTACAAGATCACCTAATTGATTTACGGGCTACAATCACACCCAATTGATTTACGGGCCATAATCACACCATTTCCAATCACACTTTGATAGAGAGAGACTCGATACACTTCGATCTTTCGATCTTTGATTACAAATGATCCTATAACTCTGAATAGCACTGAGATCTTTAAGAGAGAGTGGCAGAGAATCAAACTAGGGATGATCGAGGTTGATTCATTTAGGATTTTGGCAGAGTTTTCTTAAGAATGTTTGAAAATAAGAATGGAAGAGAGAGGAGAGAAAATAAAGAAATCTTAAGTGAAAATTCGTTGAAGACTACTGGTATATATAGGAGAATAACGGTCATGTCCATTCGTGAAAGGTTATGACGAATAGACACTTCTTTTGAAAATTTGAATTTTAAAATCTACGGCTACCATGTCGACATGGAGGTATAGGCATGTCGACATCCCCTAGTATTTTTTGAAAATTATTTTTTTAAAAGAGATTTTCTTTCTAAAGTTTGTCGAAATAATCTTAGAACTTTGTAAACTATTTTGAATATACTTTATGATTATAAAACCTTTGGAAAGTGATCCTACGAAATATAAAAGTAATAAAAACTAAATATATAAATATTTTGAGATTAAAGCTAAAACATTAAAACCAGGAGATAGTTTTAAAATAAGAAATGATTTTGAAATTAATACAATTGAAAATAGTTTTTGAATTAAGGCTAAAATATTTAAACCGAGAGAGCGATGTCTTTTTTTTAAAAAGATAGTTTTGAAAAAAATCTAAAAATAAGTCATTTTGAAAATTTCGTAGATTCCATTCCACTGAGAAGGTCGTGGGTTCTATCCCACCAAAGAGGTCATGGGTTGCATCCCACTATTAAAGTGAGAAGGTGGATTCCATTCCACAATTAAAATCTGAATAAAGATTTTAGTGCTATTATGAAGTTTTAACATAAATCTAGACTCTATTACTTATCTTAATATCTTGAACTCTTGATAATCTTGATACTCATGAGTCTTCAGTCTTGATTTCTACAATCTTGAATTCGTCAGTCTTGAATCTCTATACTGTACAGTCTTTATTCTCAACACCCGCATATATATATATACATATATCCTGCATATGCATATATCTAGACAAAGATATTAGTATTTATATTTTATAACAAGTCCTAAGGTTGTCATCATCAAAACCATCATCTCATGTGTTAGTCCCTAAGGAGTTGGTTTTGATGACAACAACCTTACTTAGAATTAGATTATAAAATATATAATACGAACATCATTGTGTAGATATATATAGATATGTTTGCGGGTACTAAAGAATGAAGAACTCAAGGGCGGATCTAGCCATGGGCTCAACTGGGCTGCAGCCCAAGGTAAAAATATACAGAAAGTTCTCTCATATCCTACTATCCCAGCACAGCCCAGCCTAGGAAGAAAAGATAGGAAGGTCTCTGTCAATGTTCTTCCAGTTCTCTGTCCCGTTCTTTCTTCCAATTCTCCCATCACGATTCACATCATCACACAGCAGAAAAAACCCATCTGTCAATGCCGATTAGCTCAATATTAAAAATCAATTCGGCCATTCAGGTTATTTTTTATTTGTCTGCTTTATTTTGTTCGTGAATTAATAGTTAACAGATTAGTAAGTTGAATGAAAAAAACCCTAACTGTTAGGCTTCTCATATCTCAAATCTTAAATTTGGTTGCAATTTGCGCATACATTTTCGTTAGGTTGTAGGCTAATTAATTTATACTCTATTGCTATTTGCTAGTTTAACAAATTATTCATTAACTGTATTACATTTGCAAACATTTTATTTGATTGTTTTCTCTAAATGATAGTTATACCTATTGATTTTTGCTCCAAAATTGAAATGATAGCCTATTTTAAGGTTTTTGTTAAATTAGGCTTCTCTTAAAGTAGTTTTTGTAAATTAGTTTGAAAATAATTGTTGCCTAATTTTAAACTCTTCGAGCATAATTAATCTAAATATTATGTATCGAAAGTGAAATATGAATCTACTTATTATTACAAAGAATTTTTTTCTGATTATAGTTTTGTAGTGGTAATTGAAATTGCATTGTAACTGGAAAAAAAATCAACTTTAAAGGTAGCCCACCCTTGTATTAATTCCTAGGTCCGCCCTTGGAAGAACTGTACAGTATAAAGATCCAAGATCAAAGATTGAAGATATCAGGATTCAAGACCCATGAGTATCAAGAATTTCAAGAGTTCAAGTTTCCAAGATAAGTTATATAGTTAGGAATATTGTTAAAACTCATAGAAAGACACTGACATCTTAAAATCTATTTTATTCGTGGAATGGAATCCACTTCGTGCTCGTTAAAGGGATGGAACCCTAAGTAGGATGGAACCTACGAAAAATCTAGTGGAACATCTTTTTGTATCCACTTACTTTTTTTTCAAAATGATTTTCAAAATATATATAGCTTGTTTTTCAAAATGATTTTAAATATTCCTGTTTAAAAACCAAAATCATCTGTCCTGGTTTTTCAATATATTTTAGCCTAAAAAATATCCTTAGTTTTAAATATCCTTAATTTTAAATTTCTTTGATTTTAAATTATTATCCTAAGTTTTTAAACTACAATTTTGATATTAATATATTTAGCCGTTTTATATATTTATACTTAAGATTTAAATATAAAAGTATAGAAAATTATTATATATTTTAATATTGTTCTCTATAGTTATTTATGTATTATAACTATATATAAGTATATTTTAAAGTTTAAATATAAATATAATATAATATAATATAGAAATTATTTTCAAAGAAAAATAAATCACCAAAAAATACAAGGGCATGTCGACATGGTCACATGTACCCCTGTCGACATGGTGATGGTTAAATTGTTTTTTAAAAGAAGTGTCTATTCACCACATCCCTTCACCAATGGACATGGCTATTGATCTACTATAAATAAAGGGTGTTTTCAACGAATTTTACTTACTTTTTCTCTGATTTAACTTCTCTTCTTCTTCTCCACTTTCTTATATACAAATTACACCATTACTCTGCCGAAATCAATATCGAATCTAACTAGATAATTTCTGGTTTTGATTCTCTCCACTATCTCTACAAGATCCAAGTGCTAATCTGAGTTATAGACTTTTTGTAATCAATTGAGCGAGAGAAGGTGTGATTGTAGCCCTGGAAATCAATTAGGTGAACTTGTTGCCCCGGAAATCAAGTATCTCTACCCAGAGGATTGTGATTCTGGAGGGTGTACCTCATAGCCTTGAAACCGAGGGTTGTATTTGTAAGAATTGTTTTGAAAGGAAATCCATACTTGTGTTGCGGGACTGGATGTAGGGTAACGGGTAACTCCGAACCAGTATAAAATCCGGTGTGTTCTTTCCTTTACTGCTTTTACTTTATATTTGCATCTGTGTTTGATTCTGTGTTCATATCTATGTCTGATTAGTATATACATTGTTAACAAATTAAGATAAATTCAAAAAGATTAACAAATTTCTTAAAACACTATTCACCCCCCCTCTAGTGTTAATTCTAGCCTTAAGATCCTTAATCCGCATATCTCACATTTGGTATCAGAGCTTTGTTTTCAAAAGTTTCATTATCTGAATTTTGAAAAATTTCAAAATGGCTACTAACACTAGTACTGCTATTACCACCAACACTAGTTCATTTGTAGAAGGTCAGTCTACTGCCAGACCACCACTTTTTAATGGCAGTAATTATGCATATTGGGCATGTAGGATGAAAATATATTTACAATCTGTAGGATTAGATACTTGGAATATCACACAAACTGAATATTCTGAACCCACAACTAATTTTGCACAGTGGACCACTGAGCAAAACACTGTTGCACAAAATAATTCTAAAGCAATGAAAATTCTGTTTTGTTCACTTGAAAGAAATGAATTTAATAGAGTGTCAGTTTGTAAGTCTGCATATGAAATCTGGAAAACTTTGCAAGTAACTCACGAAGGAACAAGCAAAGTTAAACAGACCAAAATTTCCATGCTCACAAATCAGTTTTAGTTATTTAAAATAAATACTAATGAGTCTATTTCAGATATGTATAGTCAATTTCAAGATATTGTGCATTCTTTAATATCTATGGGAAAGGAATTTTCGGAAGAAGATCAAGTCAGAAAATTCTTAAATTCTCTCACTCCAGAATGGGATCAAAAGACACTTGCAATTGAAGAGGCAAATGACATCAGTACTTTAAAGATAGAAGAATTGATTGGAAATCTAATGTCGTTTGAAGTTCAAATGATCGGGAGAAGAGAATGCAAAGCATCTGAAAAGAAATCTATGGCATTCAATGCATTAATCGACGGATCAGACTCAAACAGTGATAATGATGAAGAGATAGCATTTATGACCAGGAATTTTCGGAAATTCCTAAAGTACAGAAAATTGAATAGTTCCAAGAGAAACAACTTTAAGAATTCCGGTAATCAGACAACAATACCAAACTTTATCAAATGCTTCAATTGTGATGAACCAGGTCATATCAAAAGAGACTGTCCGCGTCCAGATAAGCAAAATCTTCCTACAAACAATGATTCTGCAAAGAAACGGAAACGTGCATTCACTGCTACTCTAGATGACTCTGACTCATCCTCCAGCGACGATGAACAGAAGAAAGATAATTCAAATCTGTGTTTCATAGCAATTCTCGATTTAGTCGATATCAAAGACACGGACTTTGAAAAAGGTACACGTTTACAATACATTGGCTGAAAATTGCATGCTTGAATTGATTGATTGATTGGTTGTTTTTGAATTGATGTGTCGTTTGAATTTTTAAATTTTTATTATTTTATTATATTTTTTATTATTATTTTTATTTTTAATAATATTATAATATTTTATGAGTCTTAGTAATATTCCAGATATTATATAGACATTAAAATAATATATATATATATATATATATTACATTATATAAATGTATCTAGTCATCAAAATTTACTGATACCTTTCGACATGGGTCCATCCCTACCTGTCGACATGGTACAGAAAATTTGAAATTCAAAATTTGAATTCAAATGCTTGTATTTCCCTCCACTCTTTCACACCATTCGAGACTCTGAAAGGACAGTTTTTGACCAGAGAAATTGTCCATTTAATTTCTATTTATTTACTATCATTTATCTCATATTTTCACTTAACTTTTCAAATTCAAACTCTTTCTTCATAACTCAAGCTCTCTTCTCTCTACATCAATGGACTCCTCAAGTACTCCATCAACTATGAGACTCTCCAAAACCTTAAAAGAACACCTCTTTTATGATTCGGAAGCAATCAAAGCCTATATTGGCTATGCTAATTATGGAAAAGTTCATTCCGGAAAGTTTGCAATTTTCCGCGATTTCGCTTCTTATGAAATCGATTCTCTTTGTGTTAGCAACAACATTTTAAGTCTTGTTGACAATTCTCAAAATGATTTTGTATGCTACCCAAATCTTGTGAAAATGTTTTATGCAAATCTTAATCGTGGCTTTTATCAAGGAAACGATGATGAAATTTGGAGTAGTGTAAAAGGCACTCAAATTGTTTTAAATTGTGATATTTTGGGAGCGATTCTAAATTGTAAGTGTACAGGTATGGATCTTTCTAATTTTAATTTTAATGAAAGTGATCGTGAGACTTTCCACCATATTTTTGAAAGTGACGAAAACTTTGATTTTATAAACCGCAATTTTCGTCCAAAAGCAAAAATTGTGAACCTTCTTTTGCAACACACTTTGACCCCGAGATCGGGAAGTTTTAATAATCCTATTTCAAAAGTTTGTAAAGCTCTTTTCGCTCTTTTTGGAAACTATGATATTAATTGGACTCAAGTTATTTTGGATGAATTTCGGCCTAAGAACTTGGAAATGGGAGAAAAGATTTTATATCATGGAATTTACCTTACTAGAATTTTCAACTATTTTGGAGTGAATTTTAAAGGAGAGGAATTCATTTCTAGAAAAGTTTTCAATCATTCCAATATCTCACTTATGAAAATTCCATACATCTTTCAACCTTATGAATCCCTTATGGAAAAGGAAGAGCGTTTTGCTCACGAAGAAATGGAAGAAGGAGAGGAAGAAGGAGAAGAAGAGGAAGAAGGGGATGAAATAAATATTCAAGAAGAAGAAGAGGAAGGTGAAACATCTCTTGAAAGTATTGATTACACCTCCAAACCAACCAACAAGATGATTATCCAAAACCAAAAGGTAATTGTGAAGAATCAACGGACACTTAAGAGATCCGTTAGTAAAAAGTTGGATAAAATGTCTTCTAAGATGAACAAGTTCTTCTCAAAAGTTAGCAAGAAGTTTAACCTTTCATCATCCTCATCATCCTCCAATTAGATCTATCTTTTCATACCTTGTCGTAGTTGTTTAAGTTTGTTTTAAGTTTGAATGTTATTGTATTTCATGTTGTTTAATCTATGTATCATTCTAAATTGAATTAATGTTGAAGTTCTTTCTGTTATCTAGCTTATTTCATCTCTAGAATAACTGTTAATATGATATATATATATATACATTTATTCAAAATCAAAAACAAGTCTTCAAAACACAGATGACCCTGTCGACAACCCCCAAAGGCACTCTGTCGACATGCTTAAAATCTGAAGTGTCTTTTCATTTTAATTTTTGAATTTTAAATAATTAACTTGTATCTATTCATTTCAAACGAAATTTACACCTATAAATACCTGTTCTCTTCCAGAAATCATTACTCAAAATCATTACTTATCTATTCTATCTATATCTCTTCACTTTTTCACAAAAATGTCCAATCCTATTCACAATTTATCTGAAAATCTTGAAGAAACTCTCAAATCCTTCAAGAATATTCTCTCTATCATTCTCTGTAATCAGCGTCACTTAGAATTGAGTCAAATGCAGATGATCAAGGAGCAAGAAAGGCATTTCGAAGCAATTCGATAGATGATTTCCTCCCTGCACAAGGATGATAATGAAGCACATCCTCCCGTTTCTCTCTCTGTTGATAATGAGAATTGGGATGCCATCAAACAAGACCCTATCTTTGGAGAAGAAGGACGGGTTGATGTTCCTCGTAATATTTGATTAACTTTGTTTAATTTTTTTTTGCTTGCTTAAATTAGGATTTGGTTTGATTTGCTTGAATTTGACTTAGTATGGATTGATATTATGTGTGTAAAATATAACATACATATGATTATTATTAATAATATATGATCTTTCAAGTTATCATGATTATCAATTTAATTATCTATTTTTTTTAAAAAAAACTCCATTATGAATAAATAAATTGTGATCTCTTATTCGTATATTCTCGTATCTTTTGAATATATAGTTTATTAGTTAAGAATAGTAGTTATTAAGAGTTTAGTTTAAATTTAAGTATTGATTATGTATGATAACACTATCATTATAATCACAAGTAATGTAGTCTTAGTTTCGGGGGAGTTATATAGAGTTATATATAGTTATATAGTATTAGGGAGTTATATGGTTTTTGTTGATGACAAAGGGGGAGAAGTATAAAATAGGATAGTTAGGCATAGATTAAGGGGGAGTTATTAGAAGTATTAGGATATAAGTAATATTTTATAAACAAAGGTTGTCATCATCAAAAAGGGGGAGATTGTCAGTCCCTGAGGAGTTGGTTTTGATGACAACAACCTTACTTAGAATTAGATTATAAAATATATAATACCAATATCATTGTGTAGATATATATAGATATGTTTGCAGGTACTAAAGAATGAAGAACTGTACAGTATAAAGATTCAATATCAAAGATTGAAGATATCAGGATTCAAGACTCATGAGTATCAAGAATTTCAAGAGTTCAAGTTTCCAAGATAAGTTATATAGTTAGGAATATTGTTAAAACTCATAGAAAGGCACTGACATCTTAAAATCTATTTTATTCGTGGAATGGAATCCACTTCGTGCTCGTTAAAGGGATGGAACCCTAAGTAGGATGGAACCTACGAAAAATCTAGTGGAACATCTTTTTGTATCCACTTACTTTTTTTTCAAAATGATTTTCAAAATATGTATAGCTTGTTTTTCGAAATGATTTTAAATATTCCTGTTTAAAAACCAAAATCATATGTCCTGGTTTTTCAATATATTTTAGCCTAAAAAATATCCTTAGTTTTAAATATCCTTAATTTTAATTTTCTTTGATTTTAAATTATTATCCTAAGTTTTTAAACTACAATTTTGATATTAATATATTTAGCTGTTTTATATATTTATACTTAAGATTTAAATATAAAAGTATAGAAAATTATTATATATTTTAATATTGTTCTCTATAGTTATTTATGTATTATAACTATATATAAGTATATTTTAAAGTTTAAATATAAATATAATATAATATAATATAGAAATTATTTTCAAAGAAAAATAAATCACCAAAAAATACAAGGGCATGTCGACATGGTCACATGTACCCCTGTCGACATGGTGACGGTTAAATTGTTTTTTAAAAGAAGTGTCTATTCACCACATCCCTTCACCAATGGACATGGCTATTGATCTACTATAAATAAAGGGTGTTTTCAACGAATTTTACTTACTTTTTCTCTGATTTAACTTATCTTCTTCTTCTCCACTTTCTTATATACAAATTACACCATTACTCTGCCGAAATCAATATCGAATCTAACTAGATAATTTCTGGTTTTGATTCTCTCCACTATCTCTACAAGATCCAAGTGCTAATCTGAGTTATAGACTTTTTGTAATCAATTGAGCGAGAGAAGGTGTGATTGTAGCCCTGGAAATCAATTAGGTGAACTTGTTGCCCCGGAAATCAAGTATCTCTACCCAGAGGATTGTGATTCTAGAGGGTGTACCTCGTAGCCTTGAAACCGAGGGTTGTATTTGTAAGAATTGTTTTGAAAGGAAATCTGTACTTATGTTGCGGGACTGGATGTAGGGTAACTCCGAACCAGTATAAAATCCGGTGTGTTCTTTCCTTTACTGCTTTTACTTAATATTTGCATCTGTGTTTGATTCTGTGTTCATATCTGTGTCTGATTAGTATATACATTGTTAACAAATTAAGATAAATTCAAAAAGATTAACAAATTTTTTTAAACACTATTCACCCCCCTATAGTGTTAATTCTAGCCTTAAGGTCCTTAATCTACATATCTCACATCAGGAACTAAACACTTTGTTGCAAACTTGATGTTTGAGAAACTAGCTATAATAGTTTTTTTCGACTTATATGGTAGCATATTTTGAATAGCTTGGAGCCTTTTGCTATAGTTTGACCAAATTTCTCCAGTTTCCCGACGGGGCAGGTTGAGGGACTCGAAAGCGAGTGTTAGCCGTGCTGCCCAAGTGCTTGTTAGGTGTTGAGGCCGATGTACGGCAATTGAGCCTCTTTGTGTTGCACCATCGAAAGGGTGGTCCCAGTTCGAACCTAAGCGCCGAAGGGAGGGGGGTTGGAGGTTCTATTGGGTGACATGCTGCCCGTGGTGTTCCCGTATGAGTTTCAGCAAAAAAACTCTTTAAAATGTACTAAGTAGCAAGATTGTTATACGATGGGCTGAGCCCGGTTGTTCGCTCATAGTAGCCAAGTGCAAGCCAAGCGTCAAGTGGCGGGTGGCACTGACATTGAGTAGGAGCACATGCTTGCCTATGGGCTCTCTTGGATGACAAGTAGTCATGTGCGTAGCGATGGACGGGCCCTTGCTCGAATTGGAGCGCTTGGGACGTATGGTTTCTCCAGGGTGACACATCGCTTGTTGCTTGGAGGACTATACAACCCTGACTCGACCCAAGGTGCATGGTTTGCTCGAGCATTCTTGTATAATGGAGTGATAATGGTGAGACAAGCAGTTGGCGCAATCGTTTGCTAGAACTCAACAGAGAGAAATTATTAAAAGTGAACTTATCTCCACGTTGCTTTATTGGGAGGTTATCCCAGTTTGAACCTAAGCGATGAGCAGCTTAAAAGTTCCCTTGGGTGACATGTTGCAAGCAGAGGCTGACCCGACTTATTTTTACCTGGGCACACTATGAATGTCGAACTTCGACGTCACTCGGGGTAATGCCGTCGGTCTAGATGATAGTAGCCCATCCTATTTGGAGGATGCGCGACATCATGGACGAGGGGTATGGATGATTGTGAATGCGCATCCAACCCTCAATGCGCCCCGATGCATGGGGGAGAGACGTCTCACCCAAACCCCAAGGCGGGAGCAATCCCCAAACAAAGAAATGAATGCATAGCAATTCAACTTTGTTGGATAGCCTTGTAGTCCCCGATAATGAAATGAATTCTCGATTCTTCATCCTCATGGATAGCCTACCGGCCAGGAGGGGAGCAACGGATCATGACGGTTCACAGACAAGGTAATGAGCACATGAAAACTCATCCTCAGTTGATAGCCTGGGGATTCCCCGACAAGGAAATGAATTCTCGGTAATTCATCCTTGTGGATAGCCTGCCGACTAAGAGGGGACCGATGACTTGAGTGGTCTTGGAAGTCGAAGGGTGGTGGTCCCCAAACAAGATAATGAGCATATGAAACATTATCCTCATTCGATAGCATAGGCATTCCTCGATAAGGAAATGAATTCTGGATTATTCATCCTTGTAGATAGCCTATCGTCCAGGAGAGGAGCAATGGCTCGCGCGGTCCTTAGCGGTGAATGGCGACGATCCCCAAACAAGGTAATTAGCACGTGAAAACTCATCCTTGTTGGATGGCCTAGGTATTCCCGACAAGGGAACAAAATCTCGGTAATTCATCCTCGTGGATAGCATACCGTCAGGAGGGGAGCGATGGCTTGCGCGATCCTGGATAGTGAAGGGCGGCGGTCCCCAACAAGGTAATGAACACATGAAAATTCATTCTCATTGGATAGCCTGGCGGCGATGCTGAACAATATGGGCTCTGAAGACTTCAGTGCTCTCTTCATATAAGGCCGTGGGCTCAGGAGTAAACTTGAGAGAGTCATTGGCTATTGATCTTGAATGCCCCAAACATGCAGATGGGAATCTGGTTGCTCTTGGGAACCTTTGAGAGTGAAGTGGAGGAAGAATTCACTCGACAAACCGTAGGCGGGGCTGCCTTAGATATTGATATGAGTGTTGGATCTCAGAGATTTTTCAAGAAAGAGCGAGGCGGGGATCAGGATCACTAACGATGGACATCCTACCCTTGGGTCTAGTCATAAGGCCGATTGACCATGGCATCTCGTAGGAGCATGCTTGGCGAGTGATGGGAGGCTCGTTCCCCGTGCTGAGTTTTTTTTGGTGATCTGAGGTGCGAGCAAGATCACACTTACAATTGCTATATGTCATACAAGATGTGAGATACCAAGTGCGAAAATAGTTTGCACAAGTGGCTACTAATCACAAGACCAGAGGTTCAAGCCCTTCTTCTAGCGCTAGAATGTTAAGTGTATTTTTCGCCAACCTCAGAATTGCACCACGAAAAGCACAGGTTACTTGCTAATCATCCGGCTTAAGAGCTAAAACAAGCATTCAATGGGTAAATAACACAAGATATAGAGTGATTCGATAGAGTTGTTTATGTCTATTGTGAATTCCTCTTATTATATAGCTCCCTTACAATTACAGGAAATTACAAGATATACAACAAGATAAAAGGGGCGGCTCAAGATTGATTCTGCTGCTAATCTCGAGGGCTTGCTGAGCTTAGAATTGTAGATGGTAAGCTGCTGTGAGAATTTGCTGCTTGATGCCAAATCAAGGATGATGCAAGATCATGAGCGATTGATGGATCCTTCAGATAAATTGATCCTAAGCGGGTTGCAACCAACAATCAAATGGTCGACCCTGGGCAGGTGATGACCAATAGCCGAATGGTCGACCTAGCGGATGATGACCAACAACCCTTTGAAGTTGCCATGCATGAGGTATTTATAATGGTTGAAACTAATGTTGGGACGGTTGAGATAATGCCATAAACCAAGCTGGAAATGTGTTACGTCTTAGATTTAATTAATGAGGGACTGCTGGCGAAGTGAAGGGAATGAATGGTGGAGGTCAACAGCAATATGGGAAACCATGCCCTGCCCTTACTGTTCAGGTAATGCTCATTCACAATGGCATCATGTTGCGCAACATGCTCTGTGTTAAAAGTGGACACACTTGGTTGTACTTCTTCGTTGGCCTTGTTTGTATGCTGATGTGGCAAGACGAACCAGACATGGCAGCCTTTTCCCAAGGATATAGAAAGAGGTGGGAAACTGCTAGAGGTTGTATTGATGGAACGAGCCAAGCCGGGCAGGTTTGACTACTATGCTCAAAATGATACGAAGGACTAGCTGTAAGGTTGCTTATGAGAGCTTTTGTCAGAGTCGGGTTAGTGTGCCACACCCAAGGCAATTTAGATACGCGTTGATCGACGGATGGGTCGATGGAGGTACTCGAGTAGACTGGTAGTTTTTGAGCCAACTTGTCATAAGAAGGGGGCCAGACGATGGGGACCGAGCTGAGTAGTGCGGATGCCTTGCTTTACTTATCAAGATAACCGTTGTTTGCTGTCTCGGGGTGCACTGGCCAGGGGAAGGGAGGGGGCGACTTGAAGTGTCATGGACCCAGGCTGTTCGGACAGAAGCATATCAAGGTAAGAGACCTTGATTAAGTTATTTTTTTTATTTAGAAAATTTGAGTAACAATATTGCTCAAAGATTTCCACTTCTTTTCCTTTTTGTTGTATTCCAGGCATTGAGGAAGCTGTATTTCTTCAACACCTTCATCGTTGCCTTCTTCAACATTTTCTGCCTTCGCCTTTTGATTTTCTTGTTCTTTCGAACTGCTTCCAACTTCAACATCAACATTGGCAGGGGTGTTACAAGTGAAAGAAAACTACCTTGCTAGGTTCCGTATAATATATTTATCACGAGTGTCTAGCTGTTGCGCACTAAGATGATGTTATTGCTATTGATCATCTTGCATCATCAACGACATGTAGGATGAATGATCTTCATACACGCCAACTTGATAAGTGGCGGGGCGACGACGACGGTAGGATTGTGGTGCGGTAGAATGATAATAAGACCGTGGATGGTGAGGGATGCTAGGTGGAACGTGGGAAGAGTAAGGTTGAATATAAACATGTTTTGATACGTTGTATAACCATACATGTGTCGCGATAGAAAGATTTGTTATTGGTCGGGATGGACGTTGGAAAAACGAATAGAAGGGTACGATAGATTGAATGGTTGATTTGAGGAGTAATATTGGTTTTTTGATTACTATTTTTTTGCTTGTTCTTTTGGCGGAAGAAGACATGATTGTATAGTAGAGAGAAAGAAAGTGAAGAACTTTGGTATAGGGGATCGAAGAAGAGATGATAGCGTATATACGAGGTTGGGGAAGATGACCATTGGAAACTAACCGTTTGGATTTGAACGTTGGAGGATTAAAACGACGAAGAGATTGCCGTTTTAAATATTAAACGGCAAATTCTTCGCTGTTTTAGTTAAAATGGCGAAGTCTTTACCGTTCTGTATTTAAAACAGTAATCTCTTCGCCGTTTTAACCACTAGTCTCCGTTTAGTTCACTAGCCACGAAACAATAGAAAATTAGCCACAGTCAACTGAACAAGGCATACCTGATTGCATGGTGGCTAGCTTAGTTAACTTTTACACCGAAAAAGCCATTGCTGGTTGTGCTCTAACTTGCTAAAGGAATTTTCGTTAAGAAAAATATGTTTATGGTCACAAGGTTCGAAAAGTAAGAAACGCGAGTAAGGGAAAAAATTAAGGTACCACCTTGAATTGAATCCCACGGTCTATGCGCTTCCCGCATCATCCCCCGTCTATTCCTTTAGACCTGTTAGAAAAAGGTTCCGGTGTTCCAGACCGCAACAGGGATCGGGTCTTATGTGTTATTTTAGTGCCCCGACTTTCAAATAAATCATTTGGTCTATTTATACACCAATACACCAGAAAATATAATACACTGTTATACACCATAAATTACTTTACATAAACCGATTGTTGTATAGAATTACCATTGTTTTCGTCTTCATTAGCTTTCTTCTTTAAAACTCAAAATTCATTTACACGAATCTAGAACCTCTTAGTAATAGATTAAGCTAAAATTCAACAAGATGAACTTTAATTTTTGAACTAACCTTGCAACATCTTTTATTTTTTAATTTTTATTCTAATTTAAGAAGAAAAGTTAAATAGTTTCGATTCCTACCATGCGCTTCCCTATCCTATATAAATTTATTCGAGGGTATGAGGGCTTGGATCAGCGGATGGCTTTACTATACCATTCTCAGGAGTTTAACGGTCCGCCGGGTTCTCCTGGATTTTAAAAAAAAAAAGTTAAATAGTTTGGAATTAAACGGTTAGTTGTGAAAGTTATATATTAACTAATGAATGGGTGTTCTTAACAAAACGACCGTACATCGATCAAAGTATTTTTTGGATGGGAATAGAATTAGCCCCATTCTAAACCCTATAAACGTTCTTTTGTAAAACCCTAAATACCTCTCCTCTCTCCAAACGGGAAAAGAAAACTAAAAAAGCCAGAAAACAAAGAAAAACAAAGGTGATGGATTCAGAATCATTGAATTCAAAACTTCGAGCACTTCTCAAAGAAGTACAGCTTGATGAACAGGCGATTGAGAAAGTAAACCAATGTGCGTCTTCAATCATTGACGCCATAAAGTCAATTCCTAGCCAACAAGTCAGCTCTATAGATGCTTTAAAGTTTGTCAGGGATGTTGGTGCGGAAGATGATAAAGTTGTATTCACCTTTAAAAGCCCTGATTTTGTTTCTGTTGGTGGAAGTTATGCGATTGGTGCAGTTGCAAAGCCTGATGTTAGTGTTGATCTTTTAGTTCGGATGCCAAAGGTATATTTTGTGTGTGTTGTATTTGCATTATTCCGTCATGAGTTTAAATTCTGTTTGAATAGTTCACATATTAGAACATGAAGTGGTAGAACTAGAACAAAGGTTGTCACATTGCCACACATGACAACCTTCTGTCAAGAACAATGAGTTATTAAGAAATCCAAATGTGAATTCTCTAGTTCAGAGGGTGAAATTCACTTGGGCACGAGCTACATTAACTTTTTAGTGATGTCTTTTAGGAATGTTTCTACGAGAAGGACTACTTGAACCACCGGTATCATGCTAAGAGATGTCTTTACCTTCGAGTTATTGAGAAGTGCATGAGCTCGACTTCGTTGATAAAAAAGATTGAATGGTCTACATTCCAAAATGAGGCCAGAAAACCTATTCTAAAAGTGTACCCAGGTGGGGTTTTCCTTTTGTTTTTGATCATAGAAAATCTATCTTGTGTAAAGAAAGGCTAAATATTTCTATTAGCGCTAGATACTTTAATTAATTTGTGCTTGATTTCTGTTGCTGCCTTTCAAATTTTACTTGCTTTGGACACACCCTTAATATACCTTCAAGTTCCTTTAAGTGTTTGATTATCACCCATATTGCTTCATTTTCGAGTGCACTAACAGAAGTATGCTATATGCTGTTATTTTAATTACGTAGATACGGAGAATCCCGAGCTTGCAGGATTATTCTTTAATATAATACCATGTGCAACTTCTTTGTTTAATGTTACAAAGCTGAGTTTAGCAAGAAACAATGTTCGCGCACTTAAACAAGGTACCATATCATATTTCATTATTGAATTTGGTCAAGCAATGCATTGGGAGGGTATATCTCTATTCTTGTTCAAACTGATTAGTTGTAGTTAAAGTAGTTTTTCTAACAGCTTACTATCATTTGAAGATAAAACAACTACGCCTACTCCAAAGTACAACAACAGCATATTGGAAGACATGCACCTGGAAGAGAATGCAGAATTTGTTCGCAAAGCTTTCCATGAATGGAAAAACTTGCAAGAGGCCCTCATCTTGTTAAAAGTAAGCAAACAAGTGATTTTCTTGAACTGTAAAACATTGATATTTCTTGGAAATAAGGAGTTAGTGTCTTTGTGTAACAGGTTTGGGCTCGAAATAGGAGTTCCATTTTTGCGCATGATTGCTTAAATGGTTACTTCCTATCCATTATACTGGCTTATCTTGTCTCCGTCCCTGCAGGACACCATATTACCAAGTCTATGAGTTCAATGCATATATTCCGGTTCACCCTAAAATTCATATGTAAGTTACTCGGTCATTTTGCACTTTAGATTGCATAACAACTTCATCAGTTGGTCTATTAATTGTTCCATATCTTCTAACAAGATCGACAACTTATCTTTTGGCTAACAAGTCATATGTGAATAGTGTTTCTGTATTCACAATTTTGATTGTTTAATTTAAGATAATTTACAAATTAGGGATAGCATAGCGGAACTGAAATTTTTTACCCATTACTTTTTACCTGCATCCCTTCAAATGTAGGACATATATGTCGGTAATTATGAATTTTTGTCATAAAGGTACAAATTGAAATTCTTACTTAAACTGCTCATAATATGGAGTACTCCAAGTGGTGGGTAAATGAATATGGTTTACTACTAGTCAGAGGGAAGTGTTACTTGATCAAAAAATTATCAATTGATTCATGTAATCAAACTATAAATTTACATTAATCACTCAGAGCTTAATCAACTAACTATGATAGACTAATCATTCAAATATGGTGGTTCTAAAATTTGGACATTGATTATTAAAAAAAAACTCCTAACGGTATATGTGAGGTATAAGATCATGCCTGTGACTGCATGCATGGTGTTTGTGTTCTATATAATTATATTACGTGGCAACATGCAGTTTGAGAACCAAAACTATTAATTACGGCTTTTTATGCATTTTAGATAAATAACCAAGTATGTGCTAATTATTGTATGGTTTTGCATAACAGAATCCACCAAAACTCAGCGTCCACATATTTCAATCACTATATGGCGAACACAATTAGATGTTTTTTATTCTATTTTCATTCTTCTTCAGCGTAATTGTATGTTTTATTTTTGGATTTTTCTGCATAGAGTTAGTTTGTATTTTTATTCTATTTTAATTATTTTGTTTGCTTGCCTTTGCCAACCTATTTACTATCTGGCGTGCTGAAACTTTACTAATGTGCGGTGGTTTCATAGTATGATGCTATTTTATGGTTGAAGCATAGAAGCTACATGATTTTATCTTGCATTTTTAATAATCCTTTTCAGTATTATATATCAACACATTATATTTATACATATATAATTAAAATATTTCATATACAAAAAATACAGGCCATATATTTTTCCTTTTTTTTGAAAAATGTAGCTAGTTGCGTATTTTTAGATTCTCAAATGCATTATACCATAATACGCAGTAGAGAACATTTGCATGTGTATTTGTGCTTAAGTCTGCATATCGCTAGTTTCATGTCAGAAGTAAAAAAATAAAAATAAAAATAATAACTAATTGAGTACATACAATAGTCCTATACGCTATCCTTAACGTTTGGAACATCCATAGTTACTAATGGAGCACAACCAAAACGATGCAAAATTTTCCTAGAATCAACGTGCCTTTATTTTATTGCACATACTTAGAAAAAAATATAAAATTGTTATGCATACCAGTTAATTGAAAAAGAACAATATTAATATTTATTTCGCTGAAAACACATCTAAAAAAGATTCTTTTTAATAATTCCGTAAAAATATTATTAAATGTAATGTTGTAAGTCTTTTAAAAGCCAAGATCCAAAAATAATAATACGTATTACTGATAAACTAAAAATCTAAATCTGATTCATGTATATACACAGTAACTTTTATATTACAACTTGCTTTGAGAATATTATGTAAAAAGAATTAGTTTTTCCACGTCAGTTACAACATATTCGTCAGACAAAAAGAATTACAGAAAAACTATCAATTAAAACCTACAAAATAAATAAATAACGGCAAACATAATCATATGATAAGTACTAATATGTATGCATTTTTCATTTGTGAAAATTTAAAAATTGAAAATAAAATAAAAAACAACAAAATATTAAAAATGCGTCTCCTTTTTGCACCATGCGCCATGTGCATTTTTTTGCACATTCGATGCGCTTTTTTATGTGCGTCGCGCTTTAGATTGAAAAGGCACAATTGCCGCACGAAACGCTCCATGGCACATGCCTCAGCGCGTCTTTCGTAACTATGGAAATTTCATCGACCGATTGCTTTTATAGGTCGATTTTTTTTGTGTCTAAAAGAACAAAAATAATGTAAAATAGGCACTTTTAAGCGAAGTTGTATGGGTGGTATATGACATCGTTATAAAAAATCTTACGCTTTAAATCTCGTTTCAGGTTGAATTTATCCCTTTACGATTCGATTTATATTCCAATTCAAACTTAGTTAAAACCACAATTTAGAAAAATGATTCAATCCATACCGGTATATATATATATGTGTGTGTGTGTATAATATACTTATTTGGATCCATAATTCCAATTCTAATGTTTTCTAAATAAAATAGAAGTGGAATATAGAGGAAATTGAGTTTTAATTTTAAATGTAGAAAGTTCAAACCAAGGTTTAAGGTATCATCTGGTACACCGGAATTCTGAATGTACCGGATCGGCACCGTCTTTGATTGGTCCAAGACCGAGCTAATTTGGTTTCGAGACGGGTAACGGAGAATTAAAAAAAAGCAAATCGAGAAGAATCCAAGAAAAGGGGAGAAGAATCAAAGAAAAAAAAAACCTCAAATCAAGAAGCAATACATGCCCTAGCTTTGAAATTAGCTTACGCAGTTGTTCATCTTTATCCTAGCCAGCCTTGAATTCGAGAATATTCTAAAGTCGATTTTTGTTCCGTGTTCTGCTGCGAATTGAAAGAAGTCGACGAAATGAAGGAGCAATTGTTTTTTTTGATTCTGTGTCTATTTTGTTGTAGTCTTGAAATCAAGAAGCAATTATTTTTTTCGGACCGTGTTTTTGTTCAGCCTTAGCTTTGAAAAAAGTAGTAGACAAAAATGGAAAGAATGAAATACGTGGGTTGTTGTGTGGCCTGTTATGTGGGCTGTTTTTTTTTCTTTCCATTTTCTCTTTATTGGTTTTGCAACTAAAGTTGGGTTGGATTTAGTATGTTTCTAATTAATATTTTGTTCAAATTAATTAGGATTCTGTGTAATTTAAATATGATTTGGACCATTTAATTTAGTTAATTATGAATTGTATATTTATTTAATCAAGTTTATTTTAGTCTAATAAAGTTCAAATTTAGTTCATTTCATTAAAAAAAACCACTATCCGAAACCGAAGCCGAAACCGAAGCCGAAACCAAAACCTCCGAAATTGATAGAAACTAAGAAAATTTCAAAAGTCCGACACCGAAACCGAAACCGAGTTCTCAAACCTTTGTTCAAACATCAAAATCAATTCAAAAATATGCCCAAAACTTGTATATTTGGATCTTTTGAATTTATGATTTACAATTTAAATTCCGTTTCGATTTAAAGTTCGAACTTTTCGATTTATGGTTTAAACCCCATTTTAAAAATATTGGTATTTGACACATATCTGTCAAATTATTATTATATTATTTTCATTTTTTGACAGCATTATGCCAAAATCAGTAAATGAAAAATGATGTTGAATTTTAATTTTCAGCACCGAATGTTAGATGCTGAAGCAAAAGACAAGGATGGTCTTACCCACTAGATCGTGGGTATTGTCAATCCTGACCTTATATATAGTGTTTATCTGTGTCAACTCGAGATTAGGGTTCATGAAATTCCTATTCTTATGTCGTACATGATGTCTAGAATTAGATTCAAAAATTTTAAGATTGGTAACCATACGCCAATCAAATCTAGCGTCACGTGCTACAACAACCATCTAACTTTGCAAAGATTACTGCCTCTGGCTGGCATTTAGCATCTTGTTCTACATTCTTTATAAGATTCTTATGCACTGGTATAGGAATTCTGAAAGAGAGGACATGCATCTTTCTAGCTATCAAAAGAAGAGGTGGAGGAAACTCAGGGCACATTTGTAGAGTGAATTTGTTGTTAAAGGCCATCCTCATGTAACAATCGACGGATACACTAAATACATTAATCATAAGAGATAATACAATCAATGTAACATTTGAATGCGTAAACTATATTCACCATCCACCATTAATTATCATATGTTTTCTATTGTTCGTTAGATAGCAAGTCATTACCAACTACGATAACAACACACACACATATCCATACATACATGTACGTATACACACAAAAGCATATCTTGCTCTATACACATGCACATACATACACATATGTATGTGTATTGTGTACACGCACGCGCGTACACACATATATAAAAAGGAGGGTGGGGGGATAGAAAGAGAGAGGGTTTGCAGCCTCCATTATTCAAATCAATCGTATGCTGTAATTATTAACCATCAAATTTCGATAATGTTGTGGATAGAGAGTCACTACCAAAACCGATGGCCTTTGCACACTATTAATCAAATTATCTTGTTACTGTAACGTTTAACCACTGATATTGTAATGTAATGCTATTGTAATTTTTTTATTTTATTTTCTGCAGCCACAACATTGGGTAAGAAGGGCATTTTTCTCAAGTCCGCTGAGCATTGCATATCAAAGGAGGTTTACTGGTTTTCTAACTATTTTCTGTTTTCAACCCTTTCCAATGTTTTATATAGGACTCATCAACAATGCTCATTTGTGATATTCAGAAAATAGATTTTACCTTTATGCGTGTACTTGCAAATTGGTGATATTTTGATTGTTGCTACACACATAACTATAGAAATACCGACACACATTCTTCTTTTAGAAATGAAATTTTACATTTTATGTACTTGTAGTACTAATACAAGTTGCATGTTATCATTATCAATATAATCATCTTAGCCTTGTCCCAATGTATGAAGTTGCTTAATTTACACTTGAATCTATATTATTGAGGTGGAGTGTTGCGTTGAAAATGTCAACATAGTCCAAACAAAGTCTAAATGTAGTTATACCACATTTCAACGTTTAATATTTTGCAACAAATTTCGAAGTGGCAATTGGGCAATCCCGACGCTTGATATTTTGCAATAAATTATTTCATTGTTATATCACTAGTTGTCTAATATTCATATATCTTCACAATCAAAATTATACCCGCTTAATCATCATATTGCATGTGCAATCATTAAAAAGGTGGAATCCAGTGCATGATGCTCCAACACGATAGCAGGCTCTGAGGAGGTCGATAATGTACGCAACTTTTTTCTTGCATTGCGAAGAGACCGTTTCCGTACCCAAACCTAAACGCCTGGATCACCATGCGGGTGAGCTAACCGTTGCATCAAGACTCCACCTCAAAAAAGTGGAACTCAGTGCACGAGGCTCTCGCACGATAGCGGGCTCTGTGAAGATCGATAATGTACGCAGCCTTTCACTTGCGAAGATGCTATTTTCGGACTCAAACATGGACGTCCAGATCACCATACGGACGACTTAACCGTTGCGCCAAGGCTCATGTGCAATCATTGATGCATAAAATAGATAATATAGGGAACATAAATAAACATCCCAAGTCTTTGTTAGTAAATGGAAAGTTTCTAACTAAAATTAAATATTACAACAAAAGACTAAAGTAATGAACATGTCAAACAATAACAAGCGAGCAACACAGATACATACTTCAAAAGATTTTCACACTGACATAATCATCATTATAATTACTCTCATCTTTGCCTGTGGTACCATTAGAGGTGATTGTCTCCTTGAAGATGCATTAGAGGGTTCCTATTGGTTTTTCCAGATATATTTAATAAATTTAATTGAGAATATTTGGAAATCTTTGATTCCTGTATTAGTGGGAGAACTTGAAGCGGTTTCCTTTTCTTGCACAAACAAAAAGGATTATTGAACAAGGGAAAAAGTGCATTTATAAAATGGTAGCATACAGATATGTAAATAAAATAGCAAAAAGGTAATCACTTTTACTTATCCAGGCAAGTAGTAGCCAATGCTTAAAGAAATACTTTCCATCTACACAAGACTCAAAAACACGAGACGAGTTGGTTTACTTACTTACTAAATTGCGCTTAATTGTAGTTGAGAAGTGCTTTTGACGATGCCTTTAACAACATAGCTTGTGATGCATGTAAAATTTAATCAAAATTGGATACCCAAACAATAGTTGTTCAGGTTGAATATATGGTTTTTTTTATACCAAAAATGCCCATTGGTTCTAATGTTCAACTTGATGATATCAATTTTATAGGATTTGGTAAATATTGTACAGTAAATTTGAATCAGAAGATAGATCTATTGAATGCTTGTACTATTGTCATACTTTCTATGCTTACCATGTATCATAATTGGTATCCTTACTACTTGTACTTGATCCTCGTGACTCACAAATATTGTGTGCGTAACTTATCTTTTGTATAAAACAAATACTTTGAGTTGGTGAAGCACATTTACAACTTCCAAAATACCTTTGATGTTATTATTTACGAGGATTAAATTCATGTGTAAAATCTTATATGCGAAACAAATACTTTGAGTTGGTGAAGCATTTTTACAATACCCAAAAATTCTTGGTAGACATTAACTATGAAGATCAAATTCATATTTATTAAACAAAAATATGTTTAGTTCTTATTTTACCATCTTAAATTTCCTTTGTTAAAAGTGTTTTTGGCCTGGCCACAAACCTTAATATTTTTTATCAGTCGATCTTTGGACATATTTAACTAAAGAGATTATATATAATTTCACAAGAGACTGAGGATGAAATAGTGCGTGTGTGTGTAAAATAGAGAAATAAATCAATCAGACCCAAAAAGGAAAAATAGCAGTGTGGTAAGTAAATAAAACCATAGTGATTCAACATAAACCGGTCTACATCCACTTCCTTGCTCGTATTTATCTTCTTATGTAACATAAACTGGTCTATATCCACTTCCTTGCTCGTATTTATCTTCTTATGCACACACACTTTACAAAGATGAAATTTGTATACAAGTTTGAAGAATATAATAGCAGAGTAACGACAGAGCTTTGACGTAGTTGTGTATGGGGAAGAGTTGTTTCTAAGAGTGGTCTCTTTTTCCGTTCTCGAGTATGGTATTTATATTTGTGGATAAGAGCATTTACTGTTAATGCCTTAATTTTCGATAGAAGCTTCCTGAGATATTTTTTTTCGAGCGCTTCTCTCTTGCTTTGCCCCAATTTTCCTTTGATTGGAGCCATCTTTTCCTTTGTTCGGAGCCAACTCCGTGTACTTCAAAGCACGGACCAAACCACTCTAACTTTGAGAAATAGCTAGCTTGCTAGCCAGAGAGCTACCCCGGAGCATGCTCCGGTATTGCTTCGGGCGCTAGCTTGAAGTGCTCAAGTATGAGCACTCTAGCTTGAGCGCTCAAGCTCTGAGTGCTACCTTTGAGCATGCTCCAGGTTTCTTCGAGCGGAGCCCGCTTGAAGCTTCGAGCGCTTAAGTATGAGCACTCTTGCTTTAAGCGGAGCGCTCTCTTGAGCACCACACTAGCTTGAGCGAATCTTAAGCTTGCTCCGGGTCTTGAGTGCTCTTTTCAAAACTCGCTTTGCTTTGGGCGTTCCTTCGAGCGCGTAGCCCAAGTGTTTTCTTTAGGCCCAATCTGCAATTTTCAAAGTGCTTTCCTACCTTGTTCATTCGTTCGATTCAAAAATTACTTCGAGTTATGACCTGAGATTTGCTTCGGATTTTACTTAGCGTGACCCAGGGGTGGCTTTGGGTCTTGTTTCTTGTCGCTTTCCTTTATTGTTTTAACTCAGACTTCAGTGTTGCTGTTTTCTCTTCATTCCCTGTTGACTAAAAATGAGTGTAACATTCAACACCTCGAAATATTTTCTTTATATACAGGACAAGATAAATGGTTTGTTAATCTAATTTGAAATATGTGCACTTCTACATGTACGAGCATTGGACATGCCAACATACTGGTGTACATAGTGGGAGTCTTCAGACCCATGTCTTTTTCTTCCTCTATATTTCTTGTTTTATGCGTTTATATGTTATTTGTTTGTAGTTGCGATGTTCTAACTAGAAAGATTATCTTTGTAAGATTTTAGACGTTTTTGAAATTTTGAACTCCTTCAAAACCGTAAATTAATGTTAAGTTTTCGTTTTTCTTTGTTTCGACTGTCAATTCAAAATGTTGTTTTAATTTGGTTAGAGTGTTCACAATAATTCAAAAATTTGAAGTTGTTTTATATGATTAGAACATAACATTTAAAAGAAATGGTAAATAAATGCCAAAAGATAAGGATGTGGGAGTTTCAGAACAAAATGTATATCTAGGGATTACCAAGAGAATAAGCTTTAGATAGTACCAACTAGTGATCATGAATAAAAATCAAATATACGCTTCCAAATTTTGCATGTCAACTACTATGTTTGAATCGACTTAGTTTGAGACCTGCAGCATGTATAATGTAAAAGCCCTGCTGCATGTAAAACGTAAAAACCTGCATCATGTACATTGTAAAAGCAGCACGAATGTTTGATATTTGAATTGTTGAATAGACTTTGATTTTAACCTTTGTAATATAACTGTATCATGAATCATGATTGCAGCATGAACATGTAAAAATAACCATTTAAGTTGTT
Organism: Allium fistulosum; assembly: GCA_030737815.1. Taxonomy (NCBI): domain Eukaryota; kingdom Viridiplantae; phylum Streptophyta; class Magnoliopsida; order Asparagales; family Amaryllidaceae; genus Allium; species Allium fistulosum. The sequence goes on from CM060908.1 coordinate 425,821,798, forward strand.
ATGTCTTAGTAAGTGTCCAACAGTATATCCACTACGCTATAGAACTATCCGTTTTCTGTTTCATTGCTAAGATCACAATGAGCATTTGATTTGCCATCAATATTAAATATTACAATTGTAGCGTTATCTAACCCTTTCTTTCTATCTCTCATATATATATATATATATATATATATATATATATATGTTACCAGGATGCCACTCATCACCTACAATCCCTTGGAGTTTTGTTATGTGATGCTACAGGGAATTTTAACCTGGCATTTCGTGTGACAAAAGCAGCTTTTTCTGAGGTGTGTGTAGTCTTTCAAATATAAGCAATACTATATTTTACTTTTCTGCAAGCATAATTTTTGCTTTTTTTTTGGGTACATTGTTTTGAATCTCGGGTATTGGTCTCGTCTTGGGAGAGATTTTTTGCAGATGATATCTTGAATTAGATAAGGTTTGGATGATATGAATACAACTTTGGTTGGCATATCCAATTACAATTTAGATATAAAATTCATCATAAACGTTATGATGAACTTATAAAATGGCCAGAGATATCTAACAAAAGTGTCCAATAATTATTTTGGCAATCGATTTATCAAAAAAAAAAAAAAAAGAGGGGAAGGGAGATGAAAGAAAAAATCAAAATGCATCCTGGAATCTCACTTTTCTATATTCTAAACCAATATTGAAAAAGTTGGCCGATATTTGATCAATAATTAAGTGAGATGTGATCGGCTTCTCGGCCGAGATTGTTTGAGTTCTCGGCTAAGGTATGATCGAGAATTAAAAACAAAATTTGAAAATTTCAGTTGAGTTCACTGTTGACAGATTGATGGGAATTTATCATCTAGCTTTTGAAATGGAATCTTGGCCAAGATTCCAACTGAGATCCGAATAATGATTTCTTGCAAACTAGCACTTCCCACAAATTTGAGTTCAATTTAAATGCTATTAATCACATTTGAGTGTGCTTCAATTCAGTTTCAAGAGGAGGCTACTTTGGCTCTAAGTTGTGCTAATAAATGTGAAGATTGTGGATTTGAAGAACTTTTCTTGTCCAAGGTCGACTTTGCTGCTAAATTTGACTCCTGTTTGAGGTACATATATAACAACTCTATATCGTGGAGCATATATGTGACCATAGGATCTGAGCTGATAGTGATGGTCAAATTGCAAGTTACATTTTATCATACCTATATTATTGCATGCATATTTCACACCAGTGTGACAAAGCTGAATGTTGTAGAGTTTGAATAATTTCTCCACATATTCACCTCATCCCAATGCTAAATTTATTTACATCTTACATATCCAAGACGTCTAGATTATAGGGATTATTTTTTATTTAATCAATGGATCCCTACTTTTCATGTTGCTATGATTTTTTCAGGGAGAAATTTTTTCTTCGCTCGATCTATTATGATTGTTGATTTAGACCTGACTAAACTTGGAAAGTTAAAATATCCAACATTTACCTTTAGATATAAACACATCATTTACTTGGTCGTTATTTGTATAGCTAATATTATCTTACGACTTTATGTATTGGCTAAACAGCCCTTGGTATGATTTTAAAAGTACGAAAATACATTTAGAAAACATGAGAAATCATTAGATTCAAATCAAACCACAGTCTCAATTATACTTTTTTTCTTTCTTTTGTTGTTGTGGATACACACATTTTGAATACAAAAGTTCCAATCTGGTGTTATCTGGTTTTTAATTCTAGTAGAGTATATTTGGCAACCAAAAAGCTTTTACTAGAAATATCTTCCTATTTTAAAAAACTAACAAGTCAAAAAAATAATAATTTAATTTGTCAAAATATTCGTTAGTTTTGTTTAAATGTTTTCCTTCAAATGAAATCAAAAAATATGATCAAAGGACATTTACTTTTTCGTATCAAAATTGACTTTAATTTTTTGCTTTAAAAAAGCAAAAAAATCGCCTTTTGAAAGCTATTCAGACATGCCCTGAGGATTCAAGTCAAGTCATAGTTTCAAGGATTTAAGTAAATATTCAGATCATTTTTGAAATGAACAATAAGTTCCTTGTTGTAGGAGTATTAACACAATTGAAAAATAAATTTAGATTCAGCAGAAATTAGACATAGAATGAGAATCGCAATCTGTAGAAGTGGATGTTTTATGAATTGAAAGAGCTGAAACTGGAAGCGACATTGAAAATTACGATTTGGTTCATTTATTGTGCCATTCCATATTTAACTGAAAGAGTTGTTTCATAGCATCATCCAGGATTTTAGGTCGAGTCAGTGTTATGTTTAATAACCCGAAAAAAGAAACATGGGAATAGAAATGTAGTTTTTACATCTATTGGATAAGTAATCGGTCTTGATAATTTTTTTACATGAAAATGTTTCTTTTACACCCGCTTGTGCATACACATACAATATGCATTACATACACATATTGATGTATGTATCTTCTTTGAATCTGTGGATGCATAATTTAGATTTTAGGATTTGCAATTTTCAGTCTGCATCGACAGCCTTGCAAATGGTTATCTCATTATTACTTTGTCAAGAACACTTCGCAATATGCATTACATACACATATTGATGTATGTATCTTCTTTGAATTTGTGGATGCATAATTTAGATTTTAGGATTTGCAATTTTCAGTCTGCATCGATAGCCTTGCAAAGGGTTATCTCATTATTACTTTGTCAAGTACACTTCACAGTATCCATTGTTTGAATTATGATATTTTACGTGGTTTCTTTAATTTTTATTGTTTATGTAACTTTAATTTTGTATTTTTGCAACAATCATTATTTGTATGCTTGTAATTTGAAATGGTTAACATATGATGTGTGTGTGTTCCCTTCTTCTAGATTTCTTAAGGAAAAAATATTACAGAAAGAAAGTTTAGTATAAACATATCTATTAAGTCAAATATACAACAAAATTATGTTTATGTTTTGATGGACCACTCATTTTATGGGAAATACCGGTCCTGATTAATTAGGACAACGTGGACCAATTATTGTGTCAAATGCATGATTTTAAATCTTCTATATCTCGTCCAAGTTTTCTTTTTCACACTTAGACGAGATGAGACATCGAATCTCATTCGTATCTTGTATGACATTCATCTCGTCGAAATATTCAATTCTCATCCAAAATATGGATTAAATTCATTCTAAATCCATGATCTCACCCGAAATTATACGTTTTTCTTCTTTTACATAATATTTTTTTATATTCATATTAAAAAAAACTATTCAATTCAATTACTATTTACCAACTCACAGAACATATATTTTACTTTTTATCTTGACGAGTCACAACAAAGGACTTCACTTCTTTTTTATGTTTTCTTATGAAAGAGTGATCATCTAAGTGAGGAGAGCACTCGTTTCTTTTTTATGTTCAAATAACATTAGCAAATCAATGAAGCTAATCAAGCATCCCTTCTTCAAAACATTCATTTCGATTCGTTTTTCTATGCAAATCAAGTATGTTACAGTTTTTATATTTTGTTTTAAAAGTTATAATTGTTAACATAATCATAAAACATCAATTTTAGACACATAAGTCATTCTTAAATATTCTTAAGAGATATTCTTAAGACCTGATATGTCAGCCCGAGATGCACACTCAAGATACACTTATATCGTCCAAGATCTCCTTCGATACGAGATAGATTGTGTGAAAATTCTGAGATGAAACGTGATCGAAATCTGAGATTTAAAATCTGGGAAAATAGCAAAATACTTAATTGCGATCCATTTTGATTTAGATATAGGCTATTAAGGTAAATTGTCATAATGTAGCGTATTTGCTATTTATATGTTAATTGGATTGTAAAGCTTTATCAGTGAATTGGTTGAAGCGTTGAACAACGTGTGCATCTAAGAAAATATTGTATCTGCAACGTCTTTTTTACTAATTAATTGAGAAAATGTCAATTATGAAAAAATATTCCTAAACCTTACCGAGGAGATCATTTACGAAAGAATATGAATACGTATATACAATTAAAAAATATGTAGATGAATAATATGAATATTATTGGTATCCTTTTACGAATTACACAGGTTGTCTATGTTTAATAAGTGCATGTTTCACCTTAAATTGATCTAATTTGAAACGAATTGGTTATCAATTTGGAAGGAAACAATAAAATCTTTGGATGCGTTGGGTTATCATTTTGAGTTTTTATGCTTTTAAGTTCTTTTTTGATTTCCTTATTCTGAATTCGTTTTTTTTGAATGCGTTGGTTTTCTTCATCCTTTACTTTCCATAAGTCAGTTCTTTTGAATCACGTTTGAAGTTTACGAACATTTTTAATGTTAAGTTTTTTTTGATTAATTTAACAAATTTATAGTTTTGCCCAAAAGACTCAAGACTGAAACAATAAGAAGTTGGTTTGAAATTTGTTCATTAGTCATTTTAAAAGGTAATTGTTTTCGAAAAACAAGGTAGTTAAGGCGCTAAGGTGCAAAAAGGTGTCAAGCTTGCGCTTTGGAATTTTTTGTGCCTTGAGCCTTTTGTGCTTCTTTCATACAATTTTGCACTTTTCCTGTTCTAAAAAAAGGGCACTATAAGTTAAGATTAAAAATGATAATATTAGCATTAACACTTGTTGATAAATAATCTTTTTGCAAATAAGAAAGCAATAGCTACTAGATACGAAGTCGCAAATGATTACTGGGCCAAAACGATGTCAAATTCAAGTCTACAACATCGAAAATATAGAAGTCCAACAAAAACTAAAGAACATAAAAAAAATAAAGACGTTCAAGTTCTAAATGTTCAACAAACACTTCAAATTTAATTCAACTTCTAATCACTAACATCCAAATTTAATTCAACTAAACTTTAAATTCAAACTAAAATTAACTAGAACTAAAATCAACTAAACATTACATAAACTTTAAATTAAAATTAAATTTAACTAATCCTTAAACTAAATTTAAAATTGAAATTACACTAACATTAACTAAACTTTAAATTATAAATAAATTAAAATAAATTAAACTTTAAGTTAAAATTAAAATTAACTAAACTTTAAGTTAAAATTAACTAAAATCAAAATCAAAATTAAATTAACATTAACTAAACTTTAAATTGAAATTGAATTAAAATTAACTAAAACTCTAAATTGAAATGTAAGTTAAAATTTAACTAATTACTTTTAATCACTAAGTTAGATTTAACTTAATTAAAAGTTTAAAATTAACTTAACTTTTATTTAAATTTAATTCAATTTTTAAGCGCTAACCACTTATAAAATACTAACTTAAATTTTACTTGATTTAGTTGAATACGGAAGAAAAAAAAATCAGTATTTGAGTTGAGAAGACAAGGCAAATGGAGCTACAAGCGTGACGGTGGCGTTGGGTAGGAGTTTGTGCTCGATTTGTGATAAAGTGTTTTTTATTGTTGTCGAAGTCGATTTAGGATTGAGAACCAAATCCTAATTGGGGGCGCTTTTTAGACACCTTGGGCATCGTCGTCTTAACAAAAGGCGCGTTTCTTGAATAGCTTGATCGTCTTAGTTTCCAAAAAGGTGTAACTGCCGTGCCTTACGTGCATGCCTTAATAACACCATCGAAAAATAATGTTTTGTTTGGTTTGAAAACGAGTTTCGTGTTCTGCGTTTTCTAAAATGGATGTGAGAGAATGAGGAGTTGAAAAATCCTAGTCATTACAATAACGGATAGAAAATGAAGGGATACCGTAGTTTTTGATATTTTTCAAATAACAGAAAGCAAGGGTAAAACTCCATTTTAATTTTATGTATTAAGATCGCCAAATTGATCATTTTCCACGGTCTTTTAATCTATCGGGCATTTAGAAATACACGTTGAAAACACAAAATATAAAACTCGTTTTCATACCAAATGAGCCTTTAAGTTTTTAGAAATGATAAACCAAACGAATTTTGAAAATTTCCAACTCAATATACTCAAATATGCCAAATGCACCCTTCCCGTCTTTCAAACCATTTTTCGTTATTTAAAAATATATATTCAAAAGCAATAACGCACTTGATAATATTCTTTTGAAATCAAAAATTTATTATGTTTCAGTATGTGTTGAATGTCATTTACATATTTGTAGTATAAAATGGTGGATGATGTTATTTATGTGTTATATATATATATATATAATTCTTCTTGACCCAAAAATTAGTTCATGGGATTAAGCGGATGAATTCCAAACAACGAAACTGTGAGGCTTCTCCCTAATATCCGTCGTTGTATTGTAGAAATCTGTATTGCATATACATGTGTGTTAGTTGTTGGAATAAAGAAATACTTTATTGGTATAACCGTGAAATTTTGAAATTATCCTTATTGTATACAGACGAGGACCACGAGTTCACAAGTTTGAACCTCCAATCATGTCAAAAATTAGATTTGGTTACTATTTGTATAGTTTGAAATGTTATTGAGGTCGTTTGTTCGAATCTCAATGATGACAATCTTTCACATTTATTTTTCTTTTTATTTATCGTTTTTGTAACGTCTTTTCTGTTCTAAGTATTATTGAATCTATATCTATTTTTCATTTATTTCAAAGCTATATCAATGCACTCTTTATTTCGATTTTTATATGATTTATATTTACATTGTAAAAGTATAATTTTTAAATATTAGAAAATAAAAACTATTTCACCCCGTCTTTAATAAAAACATTTTTAAGTAAACATTTTGTATGACGTTCATTTTTTCTTCTTATACTTGACAGAATTTTGGAAAAATTATCGCAACAGACTTTTAAGCTTAGACATACATACATGTAATTTATATTACTTTATTCTAGAATTCAACATTTTAAATTCATTTCTAATTATATGTTTTTATAAATTTTTTTTATCAAATTAAATAACCAAACTTTAGGTAAAAGTTTGATTTTTTCAATCACATGTTATTTTGTTCAATGATATATTTTTTATACCCATGGGCAACCCACGTGCACGTGTCAAAGTTCTCACAATTTAATTAAAAATATTAACATCATTTCAGTCTCATTTATAAGCAATTTTCAATCAAATTAATTTTACTTCTACAATTATCTACAATTAGTAAACAGTGACTAACTATGAGCTAAATCTAATGAAATGAATAATAATAATAATTGTTAAGTCAAATATTCTGATTTGTATTGTAAATTACATCAAAAGAATCTTTAAAAATATTTTCAACTCTTATATAATCTTTTTACTACTGACATCGATGTGTAAGATCACAAAATGAAGAGAAAACAATCGTTAAAACGATATTTAATTTATGTTGAACCACTGTACCGTGCTTATGTTAAACTTCTCTCTACCTACATTGTGCTTATGTTAAACTTCTCTCTACCTACATTGAACTGATGTTATGATGTTAAAAATTAACCTTTAAGCTTTTAATTTTCAAATAGTAATCTTTTATATTTCACGAGTGGAGTTCGAGCCCTTTGTATCATATAATAATGTATTTCAAATGCAGAGCGCTTGTCATGTTTTATTTGCATTTTATGCGTGGATCATCTATCATTTGTATTTATTGGCATTTGTACAAAAATTTCTATTTTTTTCTTTTACGCGAGTTTTATCGATCAGTAATTCTTTTTATCCCAAGTGTTATTTGTAGTTATTTGAGTCTAGTACAAATTTTTTTCTCATTTATTCATATAATTTTTTTTCTATTGGATAAAAAGATTCATAAAACGTTCTTAGTGGAAATTTTTTTGCAAGTGAGAGATCCCACCGAATCGAATTTGATCCATGAATCTAAGAAATAACGAGAATTCTTGATCTCTCTCAATTCGAAAATCCATGACTTAAACATAGTTATCAAGGCGCACGCCTAGGCTCAAAAAAGGCTTAGGCGCACGTTGTGCGCCTTTTTGCAGTTTGAGGGCGCCTTTTTGCAATTTGAGACATCTTTTTGCAAAATTCAAATTTTAGTTTACAACATAGCTAAATAAAAAATTTTAATTGTTAAATGAATTATAAAATATGGTTTAAAATTTAAAATTTAGATAATAAAATATTTAAATAGTTGAATAAATTATAAAATATGCTTTAAAATTTAATTTGCGGTTAGTAAAATAGTACATCAAACTTGTATAAAAGACACGCAAAAAGGCCCAAGGCTCAAAAAAGGCCAAGGCTTGCGCCTTTTTGCGCCTTAACTACTATGGACTTAAATTGATATCGTTTCGTTGATTCCTCCAAAAGATTTTGTCTTTTTTGTGTGAAACGCATGTCATTGGATCTCGTGTATATATACACCCGGGTTCAATGTACCGATCGATACATCAGAATTCTGGTCGTATCGGACCGGTACCCGTGAACACTAGTTTGGACCGGTATCCGTGAACACTAGTTCGAAGCTGGACACAATTTGATTCTGGACTGGTTTATTTATTTAAAAAAAAATTAGATCAATATCTTTTGAAGTTGGCAAGGAGACTGAAAATCGAAAGGAAAAGTAATAAAACCCAAAAAAAATTCGAGTTCTCTATTATATGCTTACCTTGGCTGAAATAGAGACCTTTTGTTGACTCGAGCGGTAAATTGAAATTCTTCTAGACTTAAGTAGTGAAATCAAGTCGATTTTCCACTTTTTCTGCTGGTGCAATCATTGTTTTATTGTTGCCCTAGTTTTTGCACTGGTTGGAAATGAGTAGCTTGATTTGGGATAGACCTATGTGGGCTTAATTAATTACAATGTGATATATTAGGGTATTTTGTAATTAGCAAGCATTTTTGAGTAATTTGACTACGGTTTTGGGCAATTAGTTTGGATTTTGTGGCTTTTAAGTTACTTTTAATTTAGTTTAATTTTAGTTTCTTAAAGTTTACCAACTCATATTCACTAAAAAATACCTAAATTTTTGACCGCATTGAAACCGAAACCGAAATTAGAAGTGATTTTCGAAATAGGTCGAAATAATGACAATTTCAGATGGACGTAACCGAAGCCGAATTCTCTAACCTTGACATATACATTCATCTAAGATTTTGTTTGCTAAGCATCTTAAGGCCCGAGCCTTGTCCGATAACCTTCTTTAGGTTGTTGGGATCTATCCTGATATCTGTGGATTGATGACGTTATTGCCTTGGCCAGATACACTACACGTTGTCCTCTAATGTTGAATTAAATTATATGCAACAATTATGTAGTCACGCTATACATGTAATTTGAAGACCCAACGAAACGAGAAATGCATGCTTAAGCAAATTTCTTTTAAATATAATTAAATTTGGAGATGATGTTTGTGTCTATAACGGGTATATGCGTTTCAATCTCAGGTAGCCTCTCTTACTGAGTTTAGATTTCATTACATTTTTGAACTTCAACTGTAAGTTTGTTTTGAAGACATTATTTATATTAGGTTCCAAGTTCCTCTAACACATCAAAATTTCAGTGATTTTGTCCTTGTTTTGATGATAAACGAAATTTCAGTTCCAGAATCAACAGTTGAAAAGGAAGATAAAAATCATGTTTTTATCCAAGAAGAACCAACAAAAACATCAATGAGTTTGAATATTATGCAATAATTAAACTTTTTGTCATTTTAATATAGAAATAAAATGAGAAGTTGAATCTTTTTTTTCTTTTCAGTTCAGTCAACTCAATTTCAACTTTATCAAAGAAGTATGTGCTCAAATAGTTAAATCAGATGATTGAATCCACTTTGCAATGCTTATAAAAGAAGTAAAATGATTAATAAAGAAGCAAGAAAATAATAAACACGCCACGAGTTATATTATTTTTTGAAAATACTCAATTTTTATTTAGAATTATATCTCAATAAACGTACCTTAAATTATATTAACAAAACATACATCAGAAAAACCTCAGTAACATATCTTAAAATAAAATCACTCAGTTTATCATATTTGTTTCGTTTACACTTTCTATACGAATACAATATACATTTTGTTTGTAATATTTATTTATGAAGTTATAAATAAAAAAAGCATCGAAAAGTACCAAAATCCAAACTAGAATTCGAACTAAACTTTTGGATATTCTGAAGTGGAAACAAAATTTCTGAAAATGTTAGTTTTCCAATGATTGAATGGAACCGGAAACCAGGATTTCAAACCTTGATTTAAACACATTCTTCTATTATATCCTTGGACTCATAACTATTTTGGCAAGACCATGACAATATTCAAACTAAGGCTGACAACTAGAACTGACATCCACAAGCCTGACCCGAACTGATCCGAGAAGAACTGAACCCGATCCGATCCCGATGTGTCTCAGATTGAGTCTAGGAGATGAAAACACCATTTAGACCCAATCAAACCCGACCCGATCCGAAAGGTCCAACCATAAAACTTAGAATATGTGTGTTGTAAGTGTAATTGCCGAACTGAACTCGAACAGGCCTGACCCGAACCGAACCCAGGATTGGGTCGGATTTAGATTTGGAAACATACATTTTAGACCCGACAAAACTCGACCCTACGGGTCTAATTGTCACCCTTAAGTCAAACAGTTTCATTCCAATTTCTCTCTCATGTTTCACCGCAATCACTGTCTGCCATATATTTGCAACCTACGTTTTTGAAATTTGAATGCTATCTCATGACTGATTTTAAATTCACAGATTAAACATGAGGACACTACTTAAATGTAATACAGTGGAGTATTGCTTGGATGATGAGTATTGGAGTAGATGCGAGAATAATGTGTACTCTCGTTTGCAACAAGGGCTTAACGATAGAGCAAGGTTGATTCGTGTGGCATGGAGAAGTGCTCCTCCGAAATGGAACATAATTGATGTAAATCCTACTACCACATTCTTTTTAAGTGAAGCAATCAATAGAAAGACTAAAATCTACGTGTTTTATAGGGTTTCGGTAAATTCGGTCATGAGCCAATGCTTGTTGGTATATTGCTTAGCTCCTACGAGAAGGGTTTTCGAAAATTTGATATTGGGCCAAGTTTTGATGATAAAGAAGAGGTATGGCTTGTTTTTAATTTTTTATCAATTCCTGCCCCTTAATCAACACAGTTCAACCAGAATTCTTAATATATGCTCTCAAACTCCAACTCTAACTAATTGTTTCACATACCGGGCCCTCTGTGACATTCATTTCCCTACATAAACATAAAACACTTCTGTGATATTGAGTTTTAAACTAATAAAGTAGCTGAAAATTTTGGGGACTAAATGATAAACTGTTAGTTGCTTCTTTATTAATATATTGGTTGAGTTATCCAGAATTGATTGTAGGTGTATTGTTTCAGGCTAGAAAATATAGAGAATTTTGGGGAGAAAAAGCTGAGCTTAGACGGTTTGAAGATGGGAAAATTGCCGAAAGCACAGGCATTCATCCTTTTGTTCATATTTGGTAAATTTACCTTATTAATGGAATTATTAAAAGATAATATTCATTTTTGCATGCAGTTTGGGAATGTGAGCCATGGGAGAGGCATCTTATAGTAAAAAGAATTACAGAATACGTTATTATTAAGCATCTTGGTCTATCTAAAGAAGACATAGTGCATGTAGTAGATCAACTTGATTTTTGCCTCCTCCTTTCTGGTAAAGGTAAGGCTTAATCATCATATTATATCTGTGTTGTTTGCAGTTAACCCTTTAATACATCTTTATTTTATGCAGTTGTACTGAATTGCAATTTTTTTTCCTATATCTATCAGACCCTAGCATTTCTTCTGGCTTTTTATTTAAAGCATTCGAAAGTTTGTCGAAGAAGTTGAAAGATCTGAAAGAAATTCCTTTGAAAATATCTAATGTGCAGCCACTAGATCCAGGTTTTGTTCCTTCTTTTATTGCGTCTATCTTCTTTTACTGAGTCATCCATTTCTTTGTGAACTTTCGTAATCTCACAATTTATTATATTTTCTGATATTCTATTGCTTCCAGCCTTCAGACACACATCGGTCTTTCCTCCTGCTCCTCATCTCCTTGCTTTGGAAAATAGTAAGACAAGACTATCAGCGAAAGTCCCAACCTGTATTCAACCAATTGAAGTTATGATTCAGGTATATTTATGATTGTTTTTAGGTTTGCACATTTTGTTGTTTTCATCAGCTGAATTATTATATCTTGAAACCCATATACGGGATTGATCACAAACTTCTCATTCAACTGAAGTTGACCAACTTCCTTACTAAAAAGATCATATTAGTACCACTCTGTAACTGATATATGGATACAAGCGTTAGGGCACGCGCTTCGCGCGTCATAATGGCATGTGCCTCGCGCATGAATTATTTTTCTACAGACTATATATGATTAACACGTTCAAGAAAAAATGGTTTGCACAAATATTTAGCCATGTTTTTACGTTGAAATAATGTGTAGTTAATTTAAACTTTTATTTCTAAGTTGCAACATCTAATTTTTTCGTTAGTTTGAATTTTATTTGTATTATTAATTACTAAACAACGAATTTGTAGTTAATTAAAGAATTTTGTTTTGTTTGTTAGATCCTATTTTTAAGTGTAGATGAACATTCTAAATTTGTAAAGAAGTTTAACTGTTAGATCCTATTTTTAGGGAATATTAAGATTTGTTAACATCGGACAAGTTTAACCGTTAGATCCTATTTTTAAGGAATATTAAGATTTGTTAATATTGTAGAGGGGCATTTTTGGTAGTTCATGCCGACACCAAAAAAGTGTGACACCAAAGGTATTACAACTATTATTAAAGATACCAACTTCTCTGAAAAGGTTGGTGAACTGAAAATAACTGGGTGGAAAACCAAATTATCTCAGCATTCATGAATCATCTTAATTGGCTCAATATATATCTTTTTGAAAGTATATCCATATCGAAGGGATTATGCTTTGACACCCCTTGTTGCGATCAAGTTATATCGAACTTAACAAAAAAAATGCTGCGCAAGTTTTTCTAATGAACTTTTAACTACCCAAGTATTAAAGTCAGAAATGAGCTATAGGATATAAGTTCATATAACTGCTCAATACACTCAAACAATAATGATATTAAATATCCAATAACACCGGTAAATCAATTACAACATCAAAAAGCTATTACACTCAGCTACTGCATTAATTCGAGTTTCGTTTACAATCAAATTAGTTACAAACAATAACAAAACAATATTGAATTACTATCTTAGAGAATAGAGTCTTGACTTCTATGTATTTAACTTCTATTTTTTCTTTAAATACTTCAGTAATCAATATAAATTTAAAGAAACTGACCCACTTGATAACCCTAGTGTCTAACGATGATTATTAAATTACAAGAACCATAAAGATTAGGGTGTACAAAAACCATCAGTATGTCAAATTGGCTTGCTAAAAAAAACCTATGCTTTAATCTATTTTTACTAATGAGGTCATTTTTCAAGAAATAGAAATTATTGTTGTGTCATCAAGTAAGCTCAATGTTAATGCTATCTCTTAAATAAAAAGTTTAAGAGAAAGAAAAATGACTGTTGAGAAACTTGATCAAAGTGTAGGTATGGTTTGTAGAGCTCAAATAGAATTAGTAAGTACTAAATAGAGGGAAGAGGCCTTAAATGATTTTTTTCTCTATGGATGGTAGATACCTTTATTTCGAAAAGTAATGTCATTGTTATAATTGTGGTGCTTTTAAAATTTATTAAAAGAAAGTTATACACGACGATGGTGATACTAGGCATTACCTAAGAACTCTGGTCAAAAATGGTGGTGGGTGCTTCTTGGGATACTTCTCCTTGGTGCAAGCTTAGACCCTCACCTTTTATCATCTTTAATGGTGTACCTCTACTGACACTCCATGTAAATTATTGGCTTAATGGAGAAAGAGTTTTCCTTTAAGAAAGGAGAAGTTGCTGAATACAATTTTGAAGAAAGGTATACATACATTGCTAAAAATATAAATGTTTTTCTTTTCTTCTGAACATCTTAATACAGATGATCACCATCGTTCTCTACAGTGACGATAAGTGATGTGAAATGTTTCCCTAATAATAAGTGTTCATGTATGTCTCTGATTGCCACTGGTTAGCTATCAGTTTGTGATGTTGAATTTGTTAGGTTTTTTAATGCAGGATTATATAATTAACTATAGCCTATGTATAAAATATATACTAAGTAATTTGTACGGTCTTATTTCTCCAATCGATTGGGTCATCATTGTTGCACTTATAAGATTCAACTAGAACTTTTAAAATTAATGATGGGTGGTTGTTCGACGATGAGAAGTGCATGGAGAGGGAAAATTTGTATTAACTGATGGCTCTCGGCTCAATTGTAAAATACGATGTATGGAGGCTAGTCCACATAATCCACATGTATGTGGAGAGGTTTACATCTTGTGTGTGATGATCATGTTCGTGATATGACACTTATATTGATGTTACTCTAGGTATTTATTTTATATTGTGTTGAGCTTATGTCAATTGGTTAACAAACATCAATGTAGAAATCCATCAAGGTCGTTCAAATGTGTTATTACAAATGCTTTTAAAGTTGATTGTTATGGTTAAGAGATGCATCACTTATCGATGGTGATTCCAATTTGTAATCTGATTAGATGTTCTTTTTTTTAGAAAAGGTGGAGGTTAACCTATAAGAATGTCATAGACTTGTGCATTAATTTGTATGTCGATGTCATTTAAGCTTAATCTTTTTTGAAGGTAAGGTATGTAATGTTGAAGATTGAGATCAAGTCTTTTAGTATAACATATCTAGATATAGTACTATAATGGTAGTATAAAGATGAAGTTTTGAACTTTGTGACATTTACGTTGCAAATATGTATAGAATTTGATTTGGTGAAAAACTAAGTTGTCAGGGGTGTCGCCCCTGCCTTCAAAAAGAATTAAACTTTGCAATGCCAATGTCTTGCCTTTTTAACTTTGGCATCTAATTCTACTCTGCATCTGAGATTTTTTTTTGGGTGCTAAATAAGCAATTTTAGCATGATTTTATTTTTTACTTTTGACAAAATCAATTAGTTTCTTTATTGGTTGAAGTTTTTCATCTTCTAATAGTATTTCAGACTTTTATTTTTTCTTTATATATCTCATTACAAATCATATAAGCAATCAATCAAAAAGAAAATTCCTCTTTGTAAATCAAAATAGAGTGAAAGTTTCTTCTTAATTTCTCATTTCCTTCAATTTTGTGTTTAACGATTTCTTCATTTCTCTATCTTTTGTATGTCTAATTTCAAATTTCAGATTTGATTTTTTTTTTTTGGTGTGTGTGTGTGTGAATATAATCTGAAGTAATCTACTATCAGTGAAAATACTTGAATAGTTCACTATCATCAAACTTTTCCTTTTGAAGCTTTCGTGTTTATTTGGTCTACACATATTTAATGCATGGTATATATTTTATTCTGTATAAATTGTGTTACTTTTGCGAGTAAAACATTGTTTAAGCAACTGAATTTCATACAATATATGGTTATCTATTTTATATATATGGCAGACATCTATTCCCGCCCAATGTTTCATGGACTCTGCTTGAACTGTAGGGCTATTCTTGGCACCTATCACTCAGCTTTGCTCCACCTTGGACAACATAGGAGAAAAAAGTGGAAATTGTTGCACAAAAGTCTAGAAACAATACAAATAAAGTGAATTTCAACGACGTGCAATGAAATTATTTGTTTTGCTTGTATTTGTAAGTTTTTAAGTGGAAGTGGGTTATCTTCCGTCAAAAGCATTAGCTAATGCTTTGTTAATATTCCTCATATCGCAATCACTAAGTTTATTCATGGCTTGATGCCCATTTTAGATTTTTGCGATATAATTTTCTAAATCTAGAAATATAAATAAATAATAATAATAATCAAGTTTGAGCTTGTAAACTTTGATGATGTATTGCTAATTTGGCGTATAATCTATGTTAACATGTGCTTATTGAGCACATGCTAATTTGTCTTTAATAAAATAATAATGCAATGTTAATGTGTGACGTGTGCGAACGATAATCATTTTTTCACAATGGAACAATTATTGTTTACTTTTTTTAAATAAAAATGTAATTAGTATCCCATAGATACATTGATATTGTTAAATGTTAGCTATGATCATATTGATTGATATTATATAAAGTAAGCAGTAATTATTTCATTATGAAACAATGGTTACTATTAACATGTACCCAGAGGGCACACGTTAACATTACCTATATAAAAATGTACTCATTTTGTAAGCACACACATATTCTATAGTTTGATTGAATAAAAAATTCCGTAATTATATTAAGCAATATTATGTTGAGGGTATTAAGTAGTAATGTGTATTAACACATGTCCAATGATCATATGACAACATTTTCCTTGGTTTTCTTTACATATGCTTTGTTAAAAAGAAAGTAATATCTTCAAATTATTCCTCAAAATAGCATTTATTAAACTTGTATTTTGTGATCTTATATATGAATTGTGAACCTATATCTAATTGATCTATAATTTCATAATTTACATTAACACTGATCTAAAATGGGAATAAATGTGAAGTTGTATAGTCTGTCAATGCTCATATAAGATTACAAATAGTATCATATTCACATCCATATCCAAAGACATTTTCAGATACCGTACATCCGTACTCGTGAATTTTGGACGGGTGTTAGATTTTTGTCTATCTGCTCACAATTGATTAACATAAAAGCACAAATAGATAATTTTGGTTCAATGCAAATTTGTTTAAGCACCTAATGCTTATGATAATAAAAGAAAAATAATAATATTACGATGAAAATATTTTAAAGCATTATACACATAATGTAAATTATTATCTTGATAAAACATTAAATATCAATCATTTTTTTTCCTAAAGTACGGGTAATATAAACTATTATCTTGATGAAGGCCGGATGAATAATTTTCGAATGAGGATACCGTCATATTTGCTTCCCTATTCGTTTATTGGATTTTTTTTTTCAAATGTAGATGCGGATGAATTTCAATTTTTTCGGCTATCCATTGATAGGCCTAGTGCACATAGAAATCTCGCTTCCATTATAAATAGTAAATAACCATGTTGTAAGTCCATTCAGTTGATTTGGATGAATTTATTTTTTGCGTATATGACATTTTACCATCAATTCATTTCTTGGACATCCGACATCATATGGAGAATCTTTCATCATAGGGAGAATCTCTTAGCATTTTCTCTGCAAATACATGTATTTCTGTGGAATATGAGAACTTACAAAGAAAGAAAGTGTTCTTCTTTTAAAACAACATGCAGATGTTGGATTTGAGAACATTATATAACACATATTTATTTAATCATGGAGACAGTGAAACCGATTGCAAACAACCTGGTTCTCAGTTACCATATCAAATATTTTCCAAGGAAAATGCTTGGTGTGACTAAGCAATACATGTATACAAATTCCAAATTACCACTAAAATGGAACTGGAAGCATCGTCCCATATTTTTGCCACTGGGTGGCCTATTGTCCCATCCTTGCCAAAAAGCTGTTGTTATTTGTTACAACTCTTGGATGTTACGTAAGCTAACAGTACTTGATGTATGCTACTACTGTTTTAATGATACAGTTGGAGGGATCAGGGAACTGGCCTATGGACTATGAAGCTGTTGAGAAGACTAAATTAGCTTTCTTGCTTAAAATAGGGGAGAGGTTGGAAACAAAATATTATTAGAGAATATATGCTTATTTATTGTTTTATTAGTTTAAATTCAATTTTTATTTGTAAAGTTGGTGATTATGGACCATTCTTTCTGACCATCTATTATAAATTTATGCCAGCCTTCAGAATCAATATGGTTTTCTTTGCTTTGCTTCTGAAGACGCAGTTGATATTTGCACAAAAGGATATGCGTTTCGTCTTAAAATTTTGCATGAAAGAAGCCTGAATTTGGTGAGGACCCAAGGTATGGTGGTTTACAATGCGTGGACAGATTTGTTATCATTGTCGTGGTTAAAGGTTTCTTTGTAAATATTATTTTTCAGGTAAGAATGACAGTGTCAAAAATACTGCATTTATTGATAAGGATCTGTTTCTCCGTAGCCAACACGCTAGTATGATTAATGGTCTACAAGGGAGATACCCGTTATTTGGACCAGTTGTAAGGTAATATTTATAATGTCTCATTTGATTACCTGATCTGCAATCACCACAAAAATAACAACCCCAAACATACATATTCATACTCAAATAGCAATTTATGGTTAGTACCCTGTTCTTTTTAGTGTCCCTTTAAACTCATAATTTTTAAAATATGGTAATATTATCTACCTAAATGGTTCAAATTCAAGATCTATCCATGGTGGTAGGTTTTATGAATACATGCTTATACATGGATATTACAATTGCTATTGTTCTGAGTCATTTCAAGAGTAAGATAAGGCGACAAGACCATCACTTACTGACTTTAGGGACAGTTTGTAAGCCTTGAGTATAATAAGATAATACTACATAAACATGCAAATAATCTGCAACTTTTATGATAAAAAACATTAAATAATTAAATGAATTCTTGAAAGCATAATATCATGAATCCATAACATCATACTCCATATTTTAAAGCGTCCTTTCAATAAATTAGTCACAATTTCGTATAGTTATCAAGTTGTTATTAAATCAAAATAAATCTTCTACTTATTTCAATGAAAATTTAAATAAATTTCCTTGTAGACCATTCATCTAGAATTGGACTGCCTATTCATTAATTTGTTCATCATTACTTTATTCTATCTTGAAGTTAAATTATCTTTAGTTATCTTTCTTTCCTTGTATCATATCACCAATATTTATATTTGATCGAAATACAACAAATTTATTACTTAATCTTAATATGCGCTTTACATGGGGCTAGATGTCATTAAATCCCTGTTGACGGATAGTTTGGATTTTTGATGCAAAATTTAAAAAGCAAAGTTTCGAAGAAGTGGTTACTACGAAGGCTAAGCAGACCATTTGTTGTCAAAGATGACCCTGATGTTCAGACGAAGCTCGAACATAATCTGGATATTATCCATGTATCAACTAATAACACTTTAGACTCTTATGCTAATTAAAGTAACTATGTAAATATTAATAACACCCACTATGTAACATATTCAGCAATTTCGTAAACATGTCCAAACACATACACACACGACATATGTTAGCATACATGTCCAACAAAGACTAAAATTGAAGTTGAGCTTCAAAAACATCCACAAATGCCTATTAGATCTCATTTGTGCCTGTTAGCACTGACAAACACCCAGGCGTTGCTAAGTAGTAGTAGTAATTTGATGATCATATCAAGAAACTAAGATATGTCTACAAGTAATTTGCTAACTGTTGCATCATCGGCATTTATGACACCGTAGAATGGGAGCATAAGTGTACTTTAATAACATGGTTATTTTTTCAGCTTTAAGTGGTAGTGGTCATTAATTAAATGCGATTGCTACACCCGTTTCTTAAATTTGAATTTCTCTATGGTTAGCACGTCAGCAGTATGACAATAATTGTTTCATGAACAAGCTGATTTTACTGCCAGTGAAGCAAATTATTTAAACATCTAAATCTTAGAATTTAATAGCTGCTTATATATTCCGAAAACAATAAAACATTTTTGGCCAACTGAAACCCTTATTTTCTTAACTGCCATTGGTTATTACATCAATATTGCCCACCTCCTTTCTGCTTTTGTTTTTCGTAGCACTAATTTCGATTTATTGTAAAAAGGCTTGCAAAGAGATGGGTTTCGTCGCACCTTTTCTCCTCTTATTTGACCGAGGAGGCAGTTGAATTGGTTGTTGCTTGCGTCTTTTTGAACCCTTATCCATTTCAAGTGCCTTGCTCGCGGGTTACAGGATTTTTAAGGTAATGTTATTATGGTATTGCAAATTAACTTTAAATACACATTCTTGTCCCTTTGCCGACTCCTATATGCATGAGCCACCACTGCTGTTGCTAAGTTATCCGCCACAGATGAATTTGTTAAAATGGGAATTACTTTTGAAAGCGCTGGATTTAATTTATTTGCAAGAAGTTCAATGTGGTGTGCAGTCATTTTATTACATCTAGAGAGGTATTGTATAGTTAATAGTAGAAATGACTTAAAATTCTTCTGGCTGAGGAGATGGCATGGAGCTTGAAAGCTATCAAATATTTATCATATTCTATGTGGACGGGCAGACGATTATTCATTTATTAACAATCGTTGCTCTAAAGGTCAAGTCATTTTTATCGAGCATTTATAACATACATCATCTGTCAATGAGCCAAATAATAAACTGTTTTCTTTTTTATAATCATCAATCATCCAGATTTATGAAAATAAAAATACATTTTGTTATCAACCTGAATGGCAGGTTTTTGCGTTTGTTATCTGATTATGATTGGGCTTATTCCTCCTTGGCTGTGGATATAAACGAGGATTTTACAGCTAGTGATAAAAAGGAGATAAGTGTGAGTGAAATTAGTTGTCATTTTTCGCCGTGTTGTGTATTTTTAAAAGTTTACATGTAAGAACCCTTATAGCTATTTTGGAACAGGATAACTTTATTAAAAGCAGAAAATCATACAAGGAAAATTCTGAAGATTTAATGCCAGCAATGTTTTTGGCTACAACCTACGATAAGGCTTCTGAAGCTTGGACCAAACTGACGCCAAACAGATCAGTAAGTTCTGCCAGGCGTTCCAAATTACCCTTTTTAACTGCTCTGAGCTGCAATATTGTTTATATTTATCACTATATCTGTGCCCACTGCTACTGGTTTTTGTTGGGTTATTTTTATATATTTTGCTGCATATCAGGTCCTTAAAAAAATAGCATCTTATGCTCAGAGTAGCGCAAATCTTCTCACCAGTATGATCCTTCAAGGGCCTTCTGGTTTGTTCACTTGGGAGGTTAGTCACATATGCACTACAATTAGTCGTAAATGGGAAATAATTTGAAACCATACACAAAACCACCCACTATCCCATGTCTTCAGTTGGTTACAGTTCCCTCCTCTTTTTTTTTTTTTTTTTTTTTTTTTTGTAATTTATAGGAATCTATAAAAAACCAGTACCCATCCCCTAGAAAAACTCTATACTGTAAGTTGGACAACATGATTGCTTATATAAAAAGTACAACTTACTACAATGTCTTAATTATGCTTGCTTCTTTTTTAAGAGTTTCAAGAAAAGTTGTTTCATGTGTCTCAAAACCCAGAAGGATATTAACAATCTTCTGACATGTAGTACCTTCATCAATCACTTATGTTATTATATGCAGTGTATTTTCCGGACTCCGCTGGACATCTATGATGCTGTAATTCTTCTGCATAGAGATAAACTTTCATTTCCCAAACGACTTCTTTTTCCTGCAGAGGTCCATCATGGTTAGTATTATCTTAGTTCTTATAACTCTCAGTTTCCAATGGCGACAAATTCTGTTCTCCTCTATGTGCGACCATGTTGTTAGTTTGTGTTAATTTCTTTGAAGTTTAAACTTTAAACCTTGTTTGTTGGATATACGTTGTAGTCTTGGAAATTCCTCTCCAAAATATTATATGTTTATTTTAAACTGATAATAATTATTTGTAAAAAAATATTGCTTTATATTTGAATTTCAAAACAAATTGCGAGAGATATCTGATTTCTTAACAGTATGAGATTCTAAAAGTTTGTTGGGCACATTATCAAGAAAGTAACAAATATAATACATGTTTAAGGAAAAAAAATTAATTTTAATGTAGTTCTCATATTATATTTGTTTTGATATGAAGTTCAAAAGAACTGATCAATTTTTTTTAATATATCAATTATTTTTCTTTTTGTCTGAACTTTATTTTGTATATTATTAAATGATTTTGTAAATTTGGAATATTTGAAATGCTTTAAGATTAATTTTGAAATCCTTTCACCATTTTAAATTTGATTTTTATGGACAGTTCATTAGTTTTCTACTTAGAATTTGATCCCTATTTTAAAGTTATTATTTCTACGTGTTTTTCAGTTCAATTTTGCCTTGAAATTTTATGTCGAACAAACCTACTTAAAGTTTTTTTATAAAAAAGGTATATATTTGAGTTATCATTGTTTGGATTCTACCATAATGTTTAGGTATAATCTAACTCCAAATGTGTTTATTTTTACACATAAGTACTTCTTTGTGCCAAAGTAATGTACTTATAATAAAGGTAAAATTTGTCATTTGTAACGGACATATATCTGAAAAGAGCAGTGTTGTACATCGTAGTAGACTAGCATTGTTGCCCCATATGTCAGACAGAATATGGTATCCATTGACTAAATTCTGAAGTAGACAATTCCCGAGTTCTATCTTTGAACAGTCTGAACAATGCTCTCTTTTTTATCCACTATTTGCTTTGAATTATGAATTATATCCTTACAGGAAAGCATGTTATTCAGGGGAAAGCAAGCAAGGATTTTCATCCTTATATGGATCTTAGAGATAGGGGTGCATTCAGAAATCTAGAAGATGCTAGGAATAAGTTACTGGTCGATTTTGACCCAACTAATTTATTTTTGCATGATCTCAAGGTAGACTGAACAAACTCTTGCGGTATCTTTCGAAATAATAATATTAATATCCAGTTCCAGTTATATTTTAGATGACCAAATATTTCTATACCTTGCTATATATTAACTTGAACTCATAAAATGTTTTAAGTAGCACATTATCAAGTGCACTAGGATGTTATGTTGATAGTTGAGTGTAATGTCTCCATATATTTTATATGGGAAAATGTTTATGTTCGTTGAATCTATATGGTGAAATATACTGGGTACACCATTTCGGTTGATTTGAACAATTACGACGACTGGTTTTTGTAAAACAGTTAACATGCAATTTTGTTTATTAATGAGTAAAGAACATGACAGTATTACCTCGTTATTCAGAAGAGGAATTACTTCATTATTAATATTACGACAGTACCATACCTTGAATGTTTCCTTAAAATAATTTCAATATTACGTTGTTAGGCTAGAGAAAAACACACTCCACTTTCAATTATTTTTTCCACAAATAATGCTCTGTTGCGATCTAAAATGTTTGCTTATGTTGAAGGAGTACAGTATCTAAATTGTTAATATGGTTATATCAGGAAGAATACCCAGACAGATTCAAAGCATGGTATGATTCATATGGAGGTGATGCAATAGGTTTGACATGGAAGAAAAAGGTTTCAAAGGTAATTCTAGTGATAATACTAAATATGAAAACAGGACCAAGCTTTATATTTTACAATGCAATGTGAATTCTGATATAAATATTTCTTTTTGCTTAGAAACGCAGTAGAGATGAAGCTGATGAGCCCAGTGAAGATGAGGTGCTTAAGATGCTAAAAGATGTTGGGGAGATTGGTAAAGGTTTTGTGAAGAGTGTTTATTTACTCAAATCTTCGAGGACTTGAGATTAGTTTCACATTTTTGCTCTACAAGAGCAAAAGAGCCAATTTTGTTATCGGAGAGATATTTGGTAGCTGAGGAAGATTCTTTTAATTTACAAATCAAAGTTAGTAGAAATGTATTTAGAATATACTTTATGTTAAGTATTGATTATACTTTTTAGCATCATAGCTTATAAAAGATGCAAACTTATGTAACATTTATTAGTGCGTCCTCGGCGTAATTCATGCAGACTTCACGGTTTTCTACCTGTGGTTTAACTTGGTTTTGATATTCCAATTTATAGCTGTTCCATGTTTTCAAGAAATTTGCTGGAAGAGAGGACTTTTTAGGAGTGATAATTGGATAACAAATAGAAACATTTTAGTCCTTGTAGTTTGTAATTTTCATATAATTCTTGGTTTTCAATTGATTTTTGCCATGATTATTTTACTTTTTGTGTAAATTAAGTATCACTTTTATTATAAACATAACTAAATATCTTTGGTGCTTTTTTAATCGGTTCGTGTTAAAAAGTCGATTTAGTATTTGGTTTAAAAATGAAATTTGTCCTTTGTAAATACCATAAATTATTATCTTACGAATGATTAAGATTTTACCACATTTTCTTCTCTACTATGTCTTCCGATATCGGATATGTATATTGAATAACCAAAATGCAAAAACTTGTTTTTAATTCCTGCGAAACGTATATATTTACAAATCCATAATGCAAGAGAACATAAATTCTACAATTTATATGACATTACGACTACAATGACGCATTCAATTAACTTTATGTAATTTCTTTTTCGAAATTTGTTAAAATTTTGTGGATGTACTTAAATAATGTCATTTTCACAAAAAAGGTCCCAACTTGATATTTATAACAAAGTTGGTATTCTAAACAGGTGGCTAACATAAACGATTTTGGTGACCCATTTTTGGTTTATAATGTTAAACGATTTCACTTCATTTACAAATAGTACTAACAATGTGGATCAGACAGTTATAAATTAGGGTTGCTAGAAGATCCTGGTTATAGGCATGTGATTTTACCCGGAGGTATAAAGGAGCTGCAATGTACAGTAGTTGTTAAATCTGATGGCTCTGGTGATTTCGCACACAGTTTTGTTCATATATTTCAGCCCTTGCAGTAATTTTGTATAAATTACTGTAATATTTGGAATAGTTGATTCAACGGGGATTTATGAAAAACACTTATTATTTTCATAATATATAAAAATCCCTCGTACTTTTCATACTACGAATGAAGCCTTTGAAATTTATCAAAATTCAAAACTACTATTTTTTTCCACTATTTACAGCGCAACAATCAAAAGTTGATGATTGATAAAATTTCGAACATCTAATGTATTCGTATCATTTGATTGGGTAAAATATGTCAATTTTATAAATATGATTCAAGTTAGTTCAAAAGAACATTCAATTAAAGCAATGCAGGTAAATAGGATTGTAAACAATGCAATGAAATTAAGTGGTTCAGGTATGTTGCACGGTAAATAATGCAATATACAATAAAAGCAACTAAATTACATAAAAATACTTTATTATGAACAATCCTACTTAATAACATTTAATTTATTTTCATTTTAGTTTCACAACGCTACAAATTTAATGGAATATAAAACTTAAAAAGTTTCGGTTAATTGCATGTAAACGGTATTTAAAAAACAGAGCCTTGTTTGGAATTTTGATAAGTTTCGAGGGTTTAATCCATAATATGAAAAGGTTGAAGAGTTTTTTTTATTGTTATTGAAAAATAATAAAGGTGAAAACATAATTTTCACTGATTTAAAATATGAAAATGATGTTCTAAGTATACTAAAAAAAAGTTCTACAAATCTCTTTGTGGATTTGTATACAAGGTAGCTGCTCCTTTTTACGTCAGAGCTCTTCCTTCGTTGAGATTTCGTTGGTTCCAGAAAGCCCACATCTGTTTTTTATGTGGTTTATAAAAAAATGGTTAGGTTCAACTCTAGTTTTCGTATCATTCATGTTTTCAAATTTCAAATATAGTAAAATATCTTCTAATTTCAAATTTAAAAAAAACCTTGAAATAAATTATATTTAATAAATATAAATATGTATACTTATGAAAACAATATTTCTTTATATGAAATTATATATATATATATATATAATTAACATTTAGAAATCAAATATAAAATGATGATGTATATTTAAAATGTAAATAAATAAGTATGTATATATTCATACATATACTTTTGACTTTTGAACAGATACTTTCCAACAAAATTGTTATTTTTTAACTAAAACATACAATTTTAAATTTGTTTAATTCTTTTTATTTAAAAAAATCCCGTACGGAAATTGTCAAAAAATATATAGAAAATTCAATTTCACATCATGCATGATTTTGTGTTTAATTATCTTCTTATATATAAAGCAAATACTTGAGAAGTGAAGCCTTTTTTGAATTGTCAAGTCCTTCATCAAATTATTTTTCTTTATATATGAAATAAGGGTATATCAGTCCTTGTCATCCCCACCAAACTCCTAATTCAGTTCACGCCCAACTTTCTCCCCACGTTCCTATTTCATCCTTACGGCCTCATAAAAAGGAAAGTGAATTAGGTCAAAAAGGAAAAAATTGCAGTTGATAGTTCCGATTACTGATAACTTGCTTAATGATAAACACTATTGTCCAAGTGGTTAAGTGATTTGGTTTTGGTGCGAGAGGTCACAAGTTCGAAACTTGCGTAGCGTGATTCGAACGTTTATTGACATGTGATATGTTGTCCCAGTGACATGTTGTATATAAAGTACCATTTAAAAAAAACTCGCTTAATGGTAATCGGAGTACTTTGAGAAAGATAGCTCTTGAGTTGAACAATGGTAGCGGAGGGTCTTCCAAATGTTTTACTCGGCTCTTATACTAGGTAAATTCTAAAACCCTAATTTTCGAATCGTTAATACGTTGATATTCTATATTAGTGTTTTCGAATTTTGATGTATTTGTACTAAATTCGTGAAACTTTTGTTTATTGTGTTTGTGTTTGGTTATTCGACTATTTTGGCTTTTATGCTTGATTGCTTTTATTTTTGATGAATTACTTGATTTAGTTCAGGTATATGAATGCATAATAAAACCTAATTTTGTTCAACTTACTTGGATTATTTTGGTTAAAAAATTTGTTTTTTGTTGTTGTTAATAAATTGATTTGTTTACGCGTATGACATAGCTCTTTTTTGTATTACATATATCATGTTAACAGTTTCAGTGTATTTGAATATATTTTTGTATTTGGAATATACATTTAAATGTACTAAATATCGGTTATTTCTGTTTATTTACATGTGTAATTTCTTTTTTTTACAGGACAACCTAAGCCAAATATTCAAAGGCATAGAAATAAGGAAAGCTCATTGATTCTCCGAGGTTAATTTTCTATAAATTCTTCTGTTTTGGTCTATCTATTTGTGCTTCTAAACGACTCTAATATCTGTGCTGATAATGTTATCCTTTAGTTTCACTGATCTATATACAAAATATTATTATAGGTTTTATCATAAATAAGCGTTATAAGTTAGCAGAGGTACCTATATATTTTCTGCGTATACAGCCCTTCTTTTCTGCATAACTTTAGATTTTATTGTTGCGTACCTATATATATTGAATGGTACGGTGCTGCATCTGTTTCGTTTGTTATTTATATTGTTTTTAGCAATTTTGTACCAAATTTATTTTGGTAAAAAATTCCAATCCTAATATTCTATGCTCTTTATGGTAAGAATCATAATGTGAAAAATCAACGACTAATATGTATGGTTGCATTTTTTCCATAGAAATAATATTTGTCAGTTAGAACCACCTAATATATCAATAATTAAAATTTTATAAATTTATTTGTAATTAATTAAGGAGTAATAAGTTAAAAGCTAAAACAAATGTAAACACCAACAAAATGAATTTTATATTGAAAAAACGTACTTTTATTCATTATGGGCTAATTCAAATTTATTGCAAAAGATGTTTTGTTTTTCCAATCAATTAATAGGCTTTAGTGGTTTTGTCTGAAAAACACACAATGTATGGTAGAGCTATTCCAAATCAATAATTTTATTATACTTTTAACCAAGCAATAAACATTTTCCCTCTAGATGTCCTTAGATGCCAGTTGTATAAATATGGAGTTTATTTCCTGTATAAATCTAACTTGGTTTCAATGTCATATGCTTGAATTGCATATTTATAGTGGATAACATTTACAATTATAATACAGCTAAACACAAAGAAATTTAAATTTATAGCTTTCTGGTGCTACAAAAGTGTTTGTATAGCAATGATTCACCATGATGCTGCTATATAATGATATGAGTTTGTACTTCAAAAGTCCGACATCTTATTTTTAGAGTATATTTTACTTTTATTTTTTACCATCTCATGCTGTTACCAAGATATCTTTAATTATTCAAGTTTAATAATCTCATCCGTTGTGATCTTTGATAGTGCAATAGGATTGTCTGATTGCTTTTTTGGAGCTGAAGGAAAAAGAAATGTAGCTTGATTCATTTGTTATTATTTGGTCATTTATTTCGGGGATGAGACACATCATGAGATCTACTTACAAATCCATGCACGGAGCAAGACGAAGGCATCTACAGCTAGACTTCAATAATATATGTTTGGAACGATGACCACATTGATTAGGATTTATTAGAGTTTATGATCTTATACTGATTAAACTTGATGTCATTTGTTGACGAGTCTGTTTATGGACCGTGCCAACATATTTATAATATTGGTTGTGCACCTTTTTTAAGTATAACATGTGTAATATATAGATTGCTTGATGAATCCTAAATTTTTACATGTCTTTACTCCTTAAATTGTTTTTTTAGATGCACGGTTGATGTTTGATGGAAGTTACATTCAAACAATATTGATGGGAAAAAAGAAAAAATGTTATGAATTCCTCTATGTTAGTATTGTATTAGTTCAGAGAAAAAAGAAGTTTACTCCTATTCTATTTTGTGCACGTTATTACAAAAAGAAAGTTGATAAATTGTTAAAATAACAACATTATGAAAATATTCCTAAACCGATAATAAAAAGTTCATCAACAAAAGCATCTTTATTTTAACAAAAGAACCTGTAACTGTAAATTAGAGGGTTTCTACTCAGGAGATTAATTCCACTTTAGAAAAGTATGCTACTAATAGAACTACACCGCTTCCCAATGTGACGGACCAATGTTAACTGTCCATTTGTCAAGTATGATCTTAACGTGGTGAACAGCATGTGATGAACTGACGTAAACTGGCTATGATGTCTTGCCATTTTGTTTTAGCTGGGCATAACTGAACTAACAGAAACAAATGCATGGGAACCTATGTATCTGTGGAATAAGAAATGCCAGTGGCTTGCTTTCTCAAAGAGCTAGGCTATTGTTTCCTTTTAAGCATAAGGCCCTGTTGGAGAAAAGCAACTTGAATGCAAAATTTTAACATTCATGACCAATGTCATGTACACATATACAAGTATATAACTCACATTGTTTAGTCTACATCACTAAAAAAACATAAAATTAAGTAGAATGGGTTATAGAGATTGTTAATAGATCTCACTATATGTTGATGAATGCTAGGAATTTGGATATGAGGACACTGATGAAGAAATTCTAAAATAGCCACTGCCATGTGAGACGGTCTCATTTTATTGTCCACAAATACATGCATCAATGCCTTTCCATGACAACAAAGCAACACAACATACACCGCCTGAAGATGTGAATGTGCAAACATAGAAACTAGGTCATCTCAAACGCAGCCGAACTAGCCCATGGGCTAGGACAACCCTTTGGGCCGAGGTCAACAATATGAAAAGCATAATCAATAATAGGTGTTCCAAAACAAAAGTTCAGTTTTGGGTGAAACACGGGGAAATTGAATAAGCTTTGTAACCATGGCAAGAGACTCTTCAGTACCGCCTATGCATTCGGTGTACATTTCTTCAAGAGTCTATGCATTACCAAGAAGATATATGACGAACTTAAGCTCAGTTTCAATTCCATTAAATGAATTCACTTCTGCTCTTTTGAAATGATCAAATTTGAAACAAAGTCATGCTCCCCATTCAAATTTAGAAGCTGATATTGAAAAAAATCCAAAATGGTACATATGAAAAGAGAAAGAAGTTTGATAATTTGCAAATAACAACAATAATAAATGGAGTTAAATTATCACCGTACTTGAAAAATATGATCCAAATTTTATACTTACTTCATTGATAATTGATTAAATATTGAGGTTAATTGGGAGCACCTAACTCTAAAATAAATGTATCTTTTTTCATGAATTCTAAGTAGTTTACTGTATTGATAATTGAACCGTGTAAAAATAATTTTCAAAGTACCTCTCTTTGCATTGTAACCATGCACGGACACCTGAAAAATTCCAAGCAACAGCTAACTGTCAAAGGTCAACCATGTGACTAAAAGACTGACTTTTGTGGTAACATGAACTAAAATAATACCCCATATAGCAGTAACAAGGCATCCTCCGCTATTTTTGCTACTACTGTCCAGCCTTGAATTACTTTTGCATTTTCAATTACTACTTCACTACATAGCGAAGCTTAATTTAAAATCATGGAATATGACTAATTGTAAAATGGTACAGTTGATCATCAACTTAGTAAAATTGAAGATATCTAATCGATAATATTGAATTCACATAAAACCATAGTTGGAGATATTTGCCTTCTACATGATATTGATATATACAAAAAAAGGACCGACTTTTCATGATTTGTACATGTACACGTATAAAAATGCAACATTATATACACGTCAAAATCATTTGGTAAAATCCAAAAGCCTTTACAAATAGTATTTTTTAATACTAATTCCTTCCGTGCACGTGCATCGCACGTGCCAAGGTACTTGTGTGTGTGTGTACACACAGCGAAGATCTAGGATCAATAACACCTTTTATTTAGCATCATTTTGTAGCCGTTTATATCAGCCACAAGTTTCTATTTAAATTTTTTTTTCTCTCTCTTGTCATGTGAACCAAATATATAAACATAAAGGACAAATTTTCAAAGTAGGGTACTTTTCGAAATAATTTCGCGATCGGTGTTGGTTTTGAAACTTATTACTAAACATGACTAGTTTCAGCCCAGTCAGCTTTTTTGTAACTGCTAGAAAAATGCGAAACTCTTAGTTGCCCATAGGACATACTAATTTATTTTTTAAGTTGTGCAATTCTTAGATGCGCATGTGCCATGTGCATAATTTTTTTAGTCGACGCAACTGTTAGTTGCGCACCATTTTTTTTAACTGTGCGCAACTAAAAGTTGTGCATAGGCATTGTAATAAACATGCGCAATTTATAGTTGCACCTGCTATAATATGGTGCAGACGCAACTATGAGTTGCGCCTGCATAGGTTGCTGCTGGTAAAACAGAGCCAGCAGTAACCTTTTGCTTCAAACCCTTCAAAACATTTCCCAACCTTCTTCATCTTCTTCATGGCCGAACCCAACATCCCCAAACCCAATTTTTAGCCAATTTGCACCAAATTATCACAAAATTTCCAAATTTCTTCTTCATTCTTCGATTAAACCAAAGCTACAACAATCCCTCCGCCCCACACTCACATTACCATTCATTCATATGGATAATTGGGAGATTCCAGATGAAGTATTGGTGAAATATGTTGAACAGATGGAAGCTGAAAATGATTTTGCTGCTGAAACTCAGTTTGAAACAATTCCTGAAACTCAATTTGAGATAGTTCCTCCAAATAATGGCGTTGCTGTTCAATCTGCTTTGGATAATCAAGTTTGCTTAAGTGAACCGAATCAAAGACCGGGAAACAAATCAGCGGCGAAGGTCGAGTGAGACAACCAAAAAATCCACTTTGTCACTATGGAGATGTTTGTGAGGTAGTTATATGCAAGACTCAAACAAATGCTGGACGTCGGTTTTACGGATGTCTTGGTTACCTTGATCATATAACTAATCCGAAAGGTGTTGAGTGCTGTAATTTCTTCAAATGGTTAGATCGTCCATTGACCCCTAGAGGAGTGGAGTATGCACTAGAGATGCAAGTTGAAGTGAGACGTTTGGAAAAGAAAAACAGTCTGCTTCGACATCAAGTAAACTATTTGCAATCCTTAAATCCAATTTGAAAAGGGGTCTAGTAAACTGAGTAGTGCAACTGTAATGTAATGGATTTGTATCAGACTTGTTTAATGGAGTTATGTATGCTTTAGTTTTAATAAATGTTGTATTACTAGGTTGTTTCTTTACTTGGTTGTTGCAATGGATCTGCAATAGGTGATGTATTACTGTTTGTTTGTTATGTTTATTTAATGGTAGATGTAAAACCATGGAAAATTCGTACAAAAGCTGTGCATAAACTAAATCAAAGTTACAGAACATAACAACTAACTTAAATGTTTGACATAAGATAACCGTTAATAGCAAAGTTGCGTACAGAATAAAAATATAAGTTAACAGTACACGAATGATAGAAGAAGTAGAAACAAGGAAATTATTTATTGCTTTCTCACGTTCTTCTCTTATGACCCAAGTTACCGCATTGTCCACATCTATCCTGTCTTCTGTCCCCCATTTCGTCCACGACTCCCCTTATTCTTGTGGACCTCAGTCTTCCTGTATTCCTACGCGTTGGCGGCAGGAGTATAGTAGGGCCTTCATGTACATTCCAATATCTACTATCGGGCACTGGATGAAAAATCGGAGAATAACTATCTCTATAACTGTCTGCTGTAAAATAGGACGAAATAAGATCATGGTAAGCTCTGTTCGCTCCTCCTCTACATCGTGCGCATGCAGCTAAAACACGGGAACATGAAAAATGGGCAAGAATAGGAATATTGCATGAAAAACTGTAGTTGTCATTAACAATATTTACTGTGTAGTTGCACGCGTTTGTGTCTGTTACTTGCCACTCCGTCAAGCTGAACCTGTTAATGCTCATATTACGTGCTTCTGCTGCATATTTTTCTATCATTTTTTCATAAGTTGGCATGAGCAAAGACGTGTAATACAGTCCATCAGTACGTCTTCTGTAAAAGTAACTATTAAGACGATGAAAGTATGTGCCACTAACGCCTTTACCGGTAACGATCTTGCACCTTTAAGAACTCCATTGAAACTCTCTGAAGCATTGGTAGTCATCATACAAAAACGTTCACCGTTGTCCTTGTAAAGAGCTCACTGTTCATCCTTCTGTCGGAGACTTCTATCAATCCATCTATCAGCAGCCGGACTTACATTTTTTAGTTGCTCTCTGAGTTCTTTGTATGTTAACTCGTCTCTTGCTTCAGCACAAGCATGAAATAAGTTTTGCAAAATCTTACTACCAAAATCATCTTTTTTGAAGTTTGCTTTCAAATGACGAAGGCGGAAGCGATGATGATGTGGTCTTCTCCACTTCTCTTGCAAGACGGTTGTAATTCCTTTCATTCTATCAAAAATGAATGTAATGCACCTTCCATTTAAAGAGGGAATTAAGTTTCCCATGCATGAAAAAAACCAACCCCAAGTCTCCGCCTACTCGGTCCGTACAATAGCAAACGCCAAAGGAAAAAGAGAGTTGTTTGCATCAACTTCTGTAGCCACAAGCAACGTACCTCGATATTTACCATACAGATGTGTTCCGTCAATAGAAAGAACCAGACAACAATGCTTGAAACCTTCAATGCTCGGTCCAAATGCCCAGAAACCCCCCCCCCCAAATTGTACTCCTTCTGTATGGACATAATAAACAGTACCTGGATTGCATTTCTGTATTGCACGAAGAAACCGTGGCAAGTCATTGTACGAAGATTTCCAATCGCCAAATATTTTAAATACGGCTTTGCTAAGTCGTTTCCAAGCTCTCATGTAGCTTATTTGAATTTTGTAAGTGTTTGTCATAAGCTCTTGGACAGATTTTGCAGTGTAACTATGATTTGAACGAACATATGGAAGGACTTTGGTGCTGATGAATTTGGCTGTTGCTTGTTTATGGTTCTAATTGATGATTGGATTTGAGCAAGTGTGATCACCACCGTATTTTTTTATCACCCACCATCCAGCATGATCTCTTTTAGAAACAATCACATGAAGCCGCCATAGACAATTAGCATCAATGTCACATATAGTTGTGAACTCTCTAGCACGAGACTTTATGATTTTAAATGAAACCAAACACTTTATCGACCATTCACTTATATGTTCAATTAAAGATTCCTTCAATTTAAAAATCATACCAACTCGAGGGCCTTTCTCCACACATTCTAGTCCAAACATTTCGTCGGTAAATTGAAATTCTTGCATAACAGATCTTTCCATGATTGTATCATTGCATTAGTTATCTTTTAATGGTTCTTCCATCTCGATATGCTCATCAGTGTCATCAACTTCCTTTGGAATATCATCTAAAGGAGCATCATTGTTAACATTCATAGCATCGATCCATGTTTCATCTTCGCCTAGTGAAGCAGCGATTTCCCTGCTATCCAAATGGGAAATTTCAATATCAACATTTCCACCCTCCATATCCTCAGTGTCAACATCTTCATCTTCAATTTCGTGCAAGTATTCATTTAAATTCGGGGTTGGAATTGACTGTGGAGGATAAGATGGATATGGAAGGAAACCGTACTTGGGTGATTGCGATGGATATGGCATGACACCGTAGCCGGATGACTGTGTATACAACCCGTACACAAACATTTGACTGTTAAGTACAAAAAACATGAATGAAACATACATATAGCACATAAAACCATACCTAACTGTTTGTGCGTAAATGTTTGGTGGCTGGTAGGAGTAGTGTGGGTAATACATTTGACTTTGCTCAGTAGTATTACTAGGTCCAGGTCTTCTTAACATACAACTCGATTACTTTCATCCCCACGCAAAACAGAATCAACATCGTCATCATCGTTCACCTCAATAGCAATTGGACCATCATCCGTTATCCATTTACTAACCAACGAGATGTCGAATTCCGTAGAAGCAATCTTTGTAGCTTTGTAAATTTTCATTTTCAGCTCAAGAAAATTGCATCCCCTCCTCACCTTCGATCCTTTATGTTTTCCGCCAACATAGGTTGGCTTGCTATTTTTATCGATGACTAAATCACCGCCATAGTGACAAATAATTGGCATGGTAGTCATAGATCTATCAAAATTACAACAAACTAAATTTCAACACTAGATTTATAAAAATTAGTGGAGTAGGGTTTCGATGCTTTACCTCAAGTGTAGATGATTGTGAAATCTTTTGTTGATCTTCGTAGAATTAAACGATTTTGAGTGGAATGTTGTGTTGCTGGTAGTGAAAATAATGGCAATGGAGGTTAGGGTTTTTGAAAGAAAATGGGTTTGAGGAGTTGTGTTTATTTGGGGAGGAGTTGTAATGGTTATAAGCTACTGCTGGGGCAGGAATAGCCCATGTATGCAGGCACAACTGTAAGTTGTGCATGTACGTATGAAGGCAAGCGCAACTGTTAGTTGCGCATAGGAAGAATAATATAAAGGCGCAACTCAAAGATGCGCCTTTTGTATTTACATTGATGCGCGACTATAAGTTACGCCAGCAACTTTCCAACTGCAACTAACAGACTCAACAAATGAAGACATTTCACACAACAACAAACAAATTATCATGTTTCATACAACAATTTAGTTCAAATAAGTAAGATATTTCATTCAAAACATCATATTTCATACAACATCATGTTTCATGTCAATATTACAACATCACAACACCTACAAACCATCAAGTTTCATGCCAATACAAATTCAAATAAAAGCAACCAAATGACAAACTAACACAACACCTATCTTCTTAAGTTTATGCGTTTGCGTAGTGTTCTTTGAGTTTGCGTCGGAGGTGGTTGAGATGGTCCAGCTTTAACTATTTCCTACCTCGGCTGGCTACCTTGTGAAGGACCCCCGTGCCTCTCAAACGTCTTCTTTGGTATGTACGACCAAAAGCCTGGGGTGGGCGAGGCACATACGGTGGTAGTCGTTCTAGCTTATGCCTACAAAGAAGCGACTTGATGATTTCTTTGATGTTCAAGCACTTTCTTTTTACTCTGTCCTCATCTGCAGGGTCTGTCAGAACATCGTCAACTTCATTGGAAATCATGTACAACCCTTGAACCTAAAACAAAAGAAGTAATGACGCAAGTAAGTAAAGCAGGTTGAGGGAGTTAAAAGATTAAAACTTATAAACATGTACCGAATCACGTTCCACTGGTCCCCGTGGAGCATATCTGGGCAACCTAGTTGACGATTCTTTAAGAACAAATCGCCGTGTTATATGCCAGTACCAACTATAATATTGTTCGATTGAAATTCTTGGTACGCGTTCAACTTGAACGTGATCCAACCTGTGATCCCACCTTGCTACGTACGAGTTGTACAAGTCCCTGTTCTAACCGTGTGGGAAAATTTGCTCGACTGGATCAAGTTTATGCTGATGAAGGCCAAATTGCCTCATCACTTTATCGGAGTAGTGCATGGCTACACTTTGCAAGCAAATAATCGGGGTTCTTGCATACCAAGTCTGCTCCCCATCCAAGCAAATAGGCGGCAAATCTTGTACAATCTCAGCCGTGTATGGCGTCCAGTCAACAATATGCTCGTCCATAACATTGAGTTCATTGCGATAGAATGTGGGATGACGGGATAGATTATCACTCCAACGTCTATCTCCGGTCCATCTACAGTTAGAAACAAAATAGTGTGTGAATATTGGCCCAAATCATAAAGTTTTCAGTATAAATTTCAAGCTGCTTTTACCTTGCCCCGTACGGTAATCCCGGAGCGACGTTGGCACGAACATTTGGCCGCTCAACAGAAATACGCGTTCATGACCATACCTGCATATTATCAGTGTTAAGAAACGTCTTTCAAAATATTTCATAATATTGGTACACATATAAGTAAAAACTGACATATCTGCAGATGGGTTAGGCAACCTGCTAACCCGGTCGACTTTTTGAGTGCCACATTATCCAACTCCTTGTACAATGCGCATAAAACAGCACTACCCCATGAATAATCAGAAATAGTGGAAAAATCCTCAAGCAAATACAACCATTTAACGCTAACTCTACCCTTCGAATGGTTCGGAAATAAACGAGATGCTATAAGAAGCAATATGACAGCCCGTGTGAACTGTTCTAGCTCCTTAATGGATGAATCGACTTAAATCTCCCTGCCGATTATAAGGTCATTTATCCATTTGACCTTCAACTCTCTTCTATTGACCACCGCTTCTGGTGGTGGAATTTCACCAAGCAAATATTGACAAACCTCATCGGCGTCCACGTTACCACCGTAGTTCAACACGGCGCCTTCAATAGGAAGGCCAAGCAAAATAGAAACATCTTGCAGCGTAACTGTCATTTCTCCAACGGAAAAATGAAAGGTGCAAGTTTCAGGTCTCCATTTATCGCATAATGTTGTGAGTAAAGACCTGTCAAATCTGATATATTTAATCTGCATGAAATACCAGAATCCCGCTTGATGAAGTAATTGTTGAACCCGTTGATCTTTAACCATCTCCATCAAATCTTTGAAACTCTGCGAATGATCGAGACAATCCACCGGTTTTACACTCTGCAAAACAAAGAATTAAAACTTATAGTTAATTCAAAATGATAAAAAGCTTACAAAAATTTACTATATTTACAAAAAAATAATATTACCCTCATTAACTCTTCAAAATTAGTGCAGTGATTATCCTACAAATAAAGCACACTACCGTCTACGGGTCCGCTTTCCGGTTCTTCAAAGTTCATGCCCAAAAAACCAAATTTTACAAATCGTTTACAATCAATTAGTGATTCAACGCTTCAAATTGGATTACTAACATGTACAACAAGCTAATTGAAAATATTTCTAGCAAATACAACCAAATAATAAGCAAATTAGAAATTAATCAAAAAAAAATAAGGTTTAGAAATTACTAAAATCTATTTGTGTTGAAGATCTGCTTCCATTGTTGTAGCTTTGGTTTAATCGAAGAATGAAGAAGAAATTTGAAAATTTTGTGATAATTTGGTGCAAATTGGCTAAAATTTGGGTTTGGAGCTGTTGGGTTCGGCCATGAAGAAGGGTTTGAAGGTTGGGAAATGTTTTTGGGGTAATGAAGGGAAGGGTTGCTACTGCCTCTGTTTTACCAATAGTAACCTGTGCAGGCGCAACTCATAGTTGTGCCTGCACCATATTATAGCAGGTGCAACTTTGAGTTATGCCTACCTATCACAATGCTTATGCACAACTTTTAGTTGCGTACAGTTATAAACAAATGTTGTGCAACTAATAGTTGCGCAAAGTAAAAAAATTATGCACATGGCACTTGCGCATCTAAGAGTTGCGCATCGTAAAAAATAATTTAGCATGTCATATGCGCAACTAAGAGTTGCGCATTTTCCTAGCAATTACAAAAAAGTTGACTGTACTACTGAGTGGGCTGAAACTAGCCATGTTTGGCAATAAGTTTCAAAACCAACACCAATCGTGAAATCGTTTCGAAAATTAGTCTACTTTGAAAATTTATCCGAATATAAACTTGCGGTTATATTAGAGGGCTACAAATGATGCTAAATAGAGAGTGCTATTAATCCTAGCTCATTTTACTATATATATATACACGCGCGCACACAAAAGTTAAATTAATGTATTACATTTCTAAATAAAATCATATACACACACATACAGATTTATAAATTAATACACACACACACTTTTTTATGAAATATTATCATTAATATGATTTAACAAAATTTTATATGTATTATATACTTATATTTATATATTAAAAATCAAATTTTATTTTGAAACCCATTTTTAAAAATTAATTTTTTTCATTCGAATTTTTTTCTAGTTTTATCCTTTAGCCATGAGCATATATAATCATATATATATAATTATTTTAATCATAATATATATATATATATATATATTCATATCTTATGCTAAGAGTGTGTGTGT
Organism: Allium fistulosum; assembly: GCA_030737815.1. NCBI lineage: Eukaryota > Viridiplantae > Streptophyta > Magnoliopsida > Asparagales > Amaryllidaceae > Allium > Allium fistulosum. Next base: position 425,860,094 of record CM060908.1, read on the forward strand.
GTAAAGATTTGTGATATACATCTAACCTAGGCACATAAAAATATAAATAATGACAAATAATTATATGTGTGTGTTTGTGTGTATATATAAAGATTTGTGATATACATCTAACCTTGGCACATAAAAATATAAATAATGACAAATAATTATATGTGTGTGTGTTTGTGTGTGTGTAAATGATAAGGTTACCTTGACTATAGCCTAGTAGTACCATCTTGATTGTTGATTCTGATTAACTCGATTTGAATCCGAATTCAAATCCTTTTAGAAAGAGCTACCCGGTTAAAAGAGCCATACACTGATGCATTGTTTTCATTTAAATTTATGTTTTGATGCTTGAAACAGTGGAGAAGGTTTGGCTAGGTTCGGCTAAAGATGGATGAGGATGGAGTAAAAAGAGAGTAACACAAATGAGAGGTTAAGGGTGTTTAAATGGTAGAGAAAGAGAGGAGCAAAAAGTGGATCTGGATCCACAAATATCTCCACCAATTCAAACTTCTTTTGAATCAAATCCAACCCTTATTTTCACACCTATGACCGGCTATACCTTGCCTCTTTATAGGCCTCCATGCTGCGTCAATCCCAATTAAATAATATACATTTAAATCTAATTTAAATGTACACCGATATCATATATCGATACGTGTGTATACAACTTTTATATACGTACTATTTTCAAAACAAATCAAATAGAACTATAATGACCTACAAATTTATCACTTTGATAAATTATATTTATATTTGAAATATTCAAACACAAGATTTTATAACACAAATTATAATGTTTTGAAACATAAAATTGATGGTAAACTTGTTTTAAAGGTATATTAACAAATATGGATATTCGGGGGTTTTCATCAGAAAAAACGATGGAAATCGGTTATTGGTAAAAATTGATTTTTTCTCAATATTTGCATGCACGGAACATGATAAATACACTTATTTATCCATTTAAACAAGAATATGAAATAAAAATAATTTATTTTATTTTTGAAAATAAAATATATTTATGATACCATCATGGATATCATCACTTTTATATATTTTCTGGAATTTTAAATTTAGTTTAAATAATCAAATAATTGTTTTAATAATGATAATAATTCATTAATTATATAGTGATAATAAATCATTTATAATAATTTTATGAAAATATATACTTGATTTGAAGATATAAGAAAATTGATAACGCTTTGTCGATGCGACAACACTTTTTGTAAACACTTGTTTAATATTGATTTATATGATTTTATAATTCAAATGAGCATGTTTTAATCATTCTAAAATAATAAGAAATATATTTTTAAGATTTTTTTACAAATATATATAGTTTAATAGAGAAGTAAAAATATGATCGGAAATCAGATTCTGGAATTGTAACGGTTTGACAAGAGGAATTTGTGTAATGTTATATATTATATGTGACATACATATGCATATATATATATATGTATACACACATCCATGAACACATAAATACACATAAGAATTACCATTTACATCTCATATTTACTAATGGTAAATCAAACAAAATATCATGATATTTATTTACAAATATCTAGATATTTTCCTAAAGAAGATAAAACAAAAGGAGACAAAGACCCTTAAACCAAGAAGTGATTTAAGGAAGTATGGTGTGTAAGAGGTATGGTGTGCTTGTTCTCATGCATGGAAGAAGAGGGGTTTTTGCAAACTTTTCCACTAAATTCCTAAGGCTATAAATAAGAGGGCAAGGCCTCTTCATTTCATCACCAATTCTCAAACTTAAATCCATGTCTTCACTTTCTTATCTTCTCTCTAACTTTTTAGAAAACTATGCAAATCATATCCAATCTGCACCAAACTTTTCCAAGTTCTTATGTCATCTAGGAAACATTCTTTAGCTTCTAAAAAGTCAAAGAATGATGGAGTTATGAGGAGAACCTCCCTTGGGCCGTTAGCTATGGTAGAGGGGAGGCTAGGCCGTAAGCAAGGAGAAGGGAGGAGGTGATGGTCGTGTGTAAAGGAAGTGATAGTGGGAGTGTTTGATTAATTGAATGTTGGTAGGAAGTATGGTTTGAATAATGGTAAGAAACTCTACTATTAAATTTATAAATTATATGATGATATGATATGTTTGATATGGATGTTTTCTATGTTTGATCATCATGTTTTGAATGTTGATGATATGTTTGTTTGATGTGGAAATGATTCACGGTATAATACATGTCGAATTTACACCAAGGAATCATTTTCCTTTATAAAATGAAATGGTATATATGACATTGTTAAACCTCTTTAAAATAGTTTAAAATGATTTATAAATGGTTTATAAATATTAAAACTCATTTTGGCAAAGCGTGAAAAAGTTTGGAAAATGAAGAAAAAATAAGCCGTCACGTTTCGGCAGTTCGCCATCTGAAAAGTTAAACGGATGTTTAGAATAGAATATGAGTCGGAATTCTTTGCAACAAGAATTTTTCGGACCATAATGAATATAGTTTTCAAACAAAAGAAGAAAATCAAGATTTCAATCAGTAAAGTTTGAGATATGTCCAAATCAAGTTTTCAAAAACGTCGCGTTTTGGCAGTTCGAAAATCAAAGTGGTAAAACCTTGAAAAAGATATTTTTAAGTCTTTAAAAATATGAAATAAATTCCATAAATATATTAAAATGTTTTAAAAGGGATTCGAGTTATAAAAATGGATATATGTGGAATGAAATTAATACTTTGATCAAAGAAGCTTTTAAAAACGCTATTTGCAGCACTTTTTGCAGCAGTTTTTGTTAACTTTTGAAATTAAGATTTAAACTTGAGATTTTCTTTCCAAATCTTTTTAGCAATCTTTTCAAATGAATAATTAAGTATTTTGAAGATGATTTGGAAGTTTTATAATTATTTTAAAAGGTTTTTAAATAAATGGTTAAAGGAAAATTGTTTTAAATAATATTTAAAATTGTGCTAAGTAAATGAAAATCATCTCTAAAAGATCATACAAAAGTGTTTAGAGTTGATCAAATAACTTAACCACGTTATGAGGGACAAAGAGAAAGTCTCTAGATCCAAGCTTGGACAACTAATGTTTGAGTTCCGCTCTAGCTATCCGGACTGGCCCGATGGAGGGGATAGTAAATTTGATTTATTCGGACCACATCATCCTAAGATAAAAGGAGATTTGGAGCTTTTCAAAAGTTAAACAAGATTTAAAATAGGATTTTGGTGGTGTAGAGAACATTATACTTAAACTCTATATTAAATTCCGAGGAGGGAACTCATACTTTTTATGTGAATTTAAAAGGTGATTTCACCGTTATTCGACAAATAGTTAAGTTGAATACAGAAATTGATATTGAGTATAATTAGTCTAATTTCTATGGATCCTTTTTTACTCAATACTAATTGGTTTGGGTTTACAATAAACGATGTCTTAAATAACATTGTTTTTGACATATTAAAGATATGTTTTGAAAATGCGAAATCTTCATTAAGATTTGAATTATACATTTTCTAAGTAATTAAAGATGAAATGTTTTGTTATTTCCAAAGTTAAAAAAGGGTTTTAATTAACCAAAGGATTTGATAAAAGAGGTTTAATGATACCATATATGATGAAACAAAATATGATTTAAAGATGTATATCTCTAAAGAGATATTTTACTTAGATAAAAGATATTAATTAATTGAATAATAATCACTATATACTTGACATCTTTTATCGATAATTGGTTCAGAGAAATCGGGTCGGATTTGGGTGACTCCTATTCGAAAACCACTTCGAACCAATATACGTGTTCGAAAGTTGGAGACAATGATTTTGAAGATGAAGATCTTCATAATATAGGGCTACTTGCCACTGACCCTTGGGGGAAATTCCTATATCATATATATGGTGGAAGTAGTATCTTCATTTGGAATCTTCGATGCAAGGACTGCTTGCTATTGATCCTAGGGCTGATTTTCGACAGGATGTAGTAGAAGAGTGCCTTCGGTTTATCCTGTTTCTAGACAACTTGTATGGACGAGTGTCTGATATTTCTTTCCTAAGATACAAGTACATTGATTTTTCAAACGTACATCTGTTGGTGGTGTAGGAGGTAACCCCTCTTACACTAACACCCTTCTTCGAGACATAAGAGCTCAGAGGTTGTACTTTTGTGAGAATCAATTGTGTCTTATTAGAAATGGAAATGTGGCATTCAAAGTGGAATATGTTTTGTGAAAGGTAACGTTACCTCAAGACATACACACGTAAATGGATTAAACATGGTATGCCATAAGGCTACGTGGTTCGCAACCATTAGGGTATGAGCATCATCTTTCTAGATTATCTTTATATGTTGGGTTTGTTGTGTATGCTACGAGACATCTCGGATAGGTCGAATGACCGGGGTGGTGTCATATTCGATACTATCCAGGTTATAGTGTTGACCAAAAAGGGGTAGGCTGGTCTTGTCAGCTGTAGAGGATCGTAGTGTTGATCCTCTGTACATTTCTCTATAAATGTACTGTACGGAAGGTAGTCCCTTACCTGTCATTGTATGGAATCCATTCTTCAATAAGTGCCTTCAGACTTGATTATAAAACCTAGTATGCTGGAATTTAATAAATGCAACAATTTCGGCTATTATACCATTTGCGGGCTACATCCCTTAGGTGGAAAGAACAGGTGGGTATCCACTCATTTTCATGGGTATTGTGATATTGGAAAAGATGCTCCACTTGACTGATCCATTCCACAACCTCGCCGTCACCATTATAGTTAGGGAAGTTTAATTTAATGACAGTGTTTTGGAGTAGGCTGGGAATTAAAGAGGATGCCTGCAGAATTTCTTGATACATCGTTAGGGGGTGATGATTGTTTCTTGAAGAAGTAGCTTGGTTGTGGTAGTGGTTTTCAAACATGAAAGATTCTTAATGATGTTTTAAAGTATTTATGTGTGCAAGTGGAATATAAGGTGTTCGAGGCTAAGTTTGATTTTTGAGTTCCTTCAATTTTTTTGCCATACCACCGATTACTTCACTTATGCTATCCATCTTATCATTGAGATCTTGAGTGGATTCTTGTAAATTCTGAGTAGTTACTTGCAAGTGTTGATTAGATTCTTGAAGTTCCCTTATGGTTAATGTAGTTTTGAGATTAATCTGCTCCTGTCTGGTTCCTTCAGTGCTCCGTCTATGTCGGTCTCTCCAGTTTTTTCAATATTTTCATCATCAGAGATCTCTGGTTGATTATCTGAAGAGTTTGGCTCTAATACCGATGAATTATGCCCGGGCTTTGTACTTCGGGTTCTAGTCATCATGAAGGCAGCTCAGGCTTTGATGGTGGTTTGAGAGTGAAGATTAAGGTGTGAACAAGAAGATTGGCTGTAATAGAGAGGGTGCAGAAGTGAACACAATAATGTAAAGTTGTCTAAAATTGTAAGAAAGAAGATGTAAGAGAATTTGTTGAGAGAATGTAACAGACTTTCAAAGATAAGAAGAAAAATTCTTATTCATTATCTCAACCCACATTATTATAATTTGATTATCACTATTATTTATACACATCGTATGTAATGGTCATAATTTATTTCATAAGCTAAACAGACCTAAAATTGACTCAAAAACCCAAATTAAAACTGCCTTTGAAATAGGGTTTTGGCCCCTTCATGCATACACGTGCACTTGTGCACGTGCACACAAGACTTAGCGGGAACTGGGTGCTGCCGACTTGATGACTGGACTCAACTGGTCAAGCAGTGTCCTATGGTGCAACTGGTTGGTCAACTCCGTTACTAGATCATCGTCGGTGGTCGTGGTATTGGTTTGAACTGAAGTGTTTGATGAAATGCCACTTCCTTCTATTGTTTGCCAATGATTGGACGCTTTGCCTCTTCCTTCCTACTTCTTCTCCCATGTGTTTGACAACTTGATCAAAGACATAACAGAGGGAGAAAACAAGGAGAGTCGAACAAGGGAGGGATTATAAAGCGAGAATGATTTCCCTTGGCCAACGTAGAGATAAAGCCCTTCTTCATCGCGGCTCCAATCTGGATGTAGGCAAAGTGTGTATTTAATTCACAAATTGTAGAGGACTAGCAGAGAGAGAAGAGGAGGGATGCAGAGAAGAGGAGGGAAGCAACGAAGGAAGGGTCGCGGTGAGGAATAGGGATGCGAAGACAAGGCAGTTAGGGTTGGGAACATTGATCCCCATTAAAGTGCATTATTTATTGACTTGAAGAACTATAACGTCAAAATCTATGAAAATGAACTATTAGGTGGGAAGAATCAATTTTCTATACAAGCTAACTTTACATAATATCATCATATAACGTCTTAGGATGCAAATTTAGATAGTCATGGTTGTTTCTGCTGAGCAATTTTAGTTTTGAATTTGATATAATGATATGTAAAATGATCGTATGTAGTTGAATATTACCTTTAAAATCTACATAGCACTATATACTAATAATTTTAAATAGCATTTCAAGAATTAACTTTTCTATAGTTAAGACCTGCTACTCAAGTGATGACCAAGATAATGCTTTAGATCGAAGTCATAGAGTTCATGGATTCGAACAACATCAAAATTAGTGTTTTGTTTTATTCTAAAATAAGAATTGTTTTTTCTAATAAGCAAATATTACATATCATTCCACCTAGATGTTAAACGTGGATTAAGATTGTTATTGACATTGCTGTTTGGTAAATGTTTTAGATTTAATGTAATTGATTAATGTAAGTATTTAATGTGTTGACTATTATGCAATAATTTCTAACATTATGTTTGAAGTTGATAGTTTATAAAGTTATTTTACAAAACAATTTCAAGAACCATCTTTTTACATAAATTTTTTTACGTAACATTTCAAGAATTAGTTTTCTTTCTTCCTATTTCTCTTTTATAAAGTTATTTAACACAAAATTACAATAATTAACCTTTAAAAAAAATTGGTTTAGTATAGCATTTTGAGAATTAATTGCTGATTCCGCATCACTTAGCTTTGGGTATTTAAAACAGTAACTCAAGCTTAATAGTAAAAGATTCTAACTGTAAATATTAAAGTCAAACTACAAGGGACAGCATAAATCCATGCGATTAAGGCTATTCTTAGTTGAGATTTTTTGTATCAAGTGGAAATTATGTTGAAGGTATTTTTGGTTCAAAAGTAATAAATTTCCTACACAATACTTTTAAAATAATTAGTTTTAAGGATAAAAAGATAAAACAAATTATCATCTTACACAATCTTTTTCCTATCAATGGAAATGATGCTTTCTTTTATCTTGTCTTTACTAGATAATGATACCCACCTCCTTTATTTTTATGACATAAAACTAAATATTTTGAAATGTTGTCCTAAAAAGTTATTATAGTCCCCTTTATTGAAAATGGTTGAAAATGGAGGACATGACTTATAGAAGAATAAATATAGATTTTTTTTTTCATTTTAGCCTATTTTTGTAAAGTAATTACACAAATAGCCCAGTTTTAAAACTAATATCAAATATAGTCATGTTTTGACCAGTTCAGCGCTGAACTGGCCACTGACGACATTTCAAACGTCGTTGGTGTAATTTTTTTTAAGAAAAAAACACTGGCGTATTTCAAAAGTCGCCAGTGTTTTTTCTTAATTTTTATTTATTGTAGTTGGCTCCTTTTGAAAATGCGGCAAATAATTTGAAAAATAATAATAAAACTGACGACATTTAAAATGTTGCCAGTACACTCTGACCAGCTCCGAGCTGGTTAAAACATGGTTATATTTAATATTAGTTTTAAAATGAGGCCATTTGCGTAATAAGTTTCAAAAAGGGGGCTAAAAGGCAAAAAAATCCATAAATATAATATAAGAGCATATGATTTCTATTGACACAACAAGCAACCATCTATATCATAATCTATCAATAGAAGAGTACTTCAAAGGCATGAACAAAATTTGACCACATGACGTAGACTGTCATTGAAACATTTTAAAAAAGTGCTCCTGCAGAAACTAGATATTTAGTTGCAATACAAACGAAATTACTTCAGAAATTGACAGTTGAACAGGTAGAGTTGCCATAAGTAATATAACTCTGCTTCATAATCAGCATCTAATATAAACTAAATAAAAACTGAAACATCCTAATTATATATAATAATCTGAATAAAAGATTCATATTTAAGATGCTAAATATAAAAACTTTATAACGTGGCACGATGTATATAAGAAAAGAATTAGCCAGGTAAATCTATAACAGAGTTCAAGTTGAAATGAAAACGTATCAAAATTTGATGATTGCAATTAGCAATTCAATATGCATACAAACGAAATACTTTTGAGAAATATTCCTTATCAAGATAGGAGGCTTCTTCAACCTTTATGCCATTTTACACTAAAAATTATATACCCTACGATGGTCTCCACTGCATCTCAATCTGAATTCTTCCATTTTTGGAGTCTATTAGATGATACTTCTCATTGATGCGTTTGTTTGTAACAACATCTGCAAGACTAACGACCACATAGCCCAGATTTTCCTGCATTTACAATGTGAACAATTAAGACAATATATAATAAAAGTTGAGGCAATTAACTCTATGCCATTTGTATAAATATGATATATTAGCCTCTATAATTAATATGGTAATTCTAAGGGGGTTTCATTTGTGAAATAGACCCGTTGGAAAAACTTATTTCGCAAATAGACATGAGGTCGAACATATTGCAAAAATAAACTTATTATTGAGCCAATACATGCACATTTTGGAAATGTGCATATACATTTTCTAAAGGTGTCACATTTTCAAAATGTGCATGTACAAATTTAGAAAATTTACATGCATGTTTTTACAATGAGGATGTGTCTAACTGAAAAGAAGCATATTTCTGTAATGAGTTTGAGCTGAGACTCATTTGTGAAATAGTTTTTTAAGGGAGTTGTAATTAACTCTAATTATAAAGAACTTATGTAGCTGAAAAAAAGGTAAGTTTAGCAAATGATAACGCGAAGAGCGAACAAGCTTACTTAGAAAATAATACTTGTTTGAGATTAATACATGCTCTTTAGTGGACCAAGCATGTGTATTTTCTAAATTTGTACATGTGCATTTCACAAATACACATGTACACTTATTAGTTTATGTTTGTCTATCCATAACTGCGCATGTATCTCATGTAATGAAAATGAAGAAGACTGGTTTTGCAATAAATTTCAAGCGAGATTTATTTAACGCAATAAGATTTTTCGCGAAACCCGTTTACAAAATGAGTCCATATCGAAAAAGAAAAGAAAACATAGTTAAAATAAACTCTGCAACAGTGAATATGATGATGCGCATTCCACCACTAGTGTCTCAAAACCTTTATAAATGCATTTATTTTGTTTCATATCCCGTGAACATCCTTCATGACTTGGCATGATATCATAAACTCTGTTCTTACCATACTGGGTAATTGCATTGTGTCACTATTAGTCAAACAATTTGTGTACTATGGATTGATTCATGGTGTTTTGCTATACATATACATGATACGGAAGACACGTTAGAGTATACAAACATCTTGAAAGGTAATTTATTTCATGGTTTTTCTCTAATATTCTAGCTGCTATCACATATTTCATACTAGTACCAACTCCACAATGAAATTTTGAGATTTAAGCCAGAAGTAAATACACTGGGTTTAGCCCTTTTGCCAGTTCTTATTTTTGAAGGATCTTTTGACACAACCTCCAATGATAATTGAAACAATAATTACACTTGGTATCTTAAATCTTAATGTCCATTTTATTAAAATCACCCACTTGTCATGACTACATCTATTAACACTCCTTAATCCTCCTTTCACACCCCAATATTTGATAAATAAGAATTACACCCCATCATTTCCTTTTCCCACCCCATTTTTTACCATTTTTATCCCTTCCTTCTATTGTTTTCTTTCTTTGTTTTTCTTGCATTTAATTTCCCATTTCTTCTTTCTCACGTTCTTCAATCCATACCTTCTTCGGTTCATGATAGTTAGACAAAAGATTTATCATAATTTTTTATCGTCTTCGAAAAATTGAATTATTAGAAGAAAATATTTTTTCCTCTTTTTCTTAGGTTGGAGTTTATAAATGTGTGTGTTTTTTAAAAAATGATTCTAATTTTCGAATTTTGTGGAATTGAATCAAAATTTTCTTCATATTGGATTCATTGAATAAAATTAGATATAAAAATGGAAGTTTATACAATATTTTCAATGAGGCATTGAATAATGAAGAATGAAATAAATGTTTTAGCATATTATTTGAAATATATGAGGGCAAACTGGGTACTTTTGCTTTTATAGTTGCAGCTGAGGTGGAAAAGGCAAATAAAGGGGGGCTAATAGATTTGCCCATTGAATATAGCATGGGAAGATTGGATGGGGAGTTGTCAAATAATCCCTTCTCAAAGAGATATAATAACAAAGAAAGAGAGCATTATGGCATTGCTCCAGATGCATACCTTAGAGTGTATGCCAATGCTAGGTGCCTTACTAAGAACCTCAACATGCATTTTATCACTAATAGGTGGTTCCTCACACACAAACTGAAACTCTTCATCCCAGCGAGGGTCCCTATTTTTCTTCATGTGCTGTATTATCCGATAAAATCAGCAATAAAGTTAAACATAAAATATAAAACTAGTCAATAAAATTATTATTTTTCCTTTACATACCTTAGTTTTCTTGTGCTCCCCTCTAAAAAGTATCTTCACATATGGATTCGTGTGGTGTTTCCCTTCAAGATCTTGAGCTTCATGAATATTAACTATGAGCAAACCACCACCTGTGGGCACACCTTCAGGAGCTTTTTCTACGTTATTAATTACAGCTTCATCCTCACTGATGTCAGCAGAAGTTTCCTCTTCCTTGAAGGGCTTATACGTCAATTCCACAACAATTTGACCACGTGATTTTTCATTTTGACTATCATTAGGATCCATATTTTTAAGCAAGTCGAGGGTCACCGTTCTTGGCTCGTCGGGGTATAGATCTCTAAGTGGAACTACGTTCATTCCCATTTTATCATGTTTTCCAACCTAAAAAAAAATTAAAACATACGGTTGTTATAATGCAAAATACCAAGAAAATTGAGGTGAAGATAGCACACACTATAATTAGATGTATTGAAGGGTGTCGTAAGACATCAAGATATAATTAGATGTGTTGTTTTCAGCTCTAAGTTTTTTGTTCCTTTTACTTTTAGTTATTGATTAGATTAGATTGGGATTTAAATGGTAGAATATACACAAATATAAACACATATATGCATATAGAGGTAGGATATGTAGATCACTCTTTATTTAGCCTCTTGCAGAATACACACACAAACACACACATATACATACACTGATACACATATAGGGGTAGGATACATGGGCCCCTCCTTATGTAGCATTTCGTCCTCTCCTTCCGTCTATTGTGTCAAAAAATTTGAAAATGAAGCAATTTTTTAGATAAAATGTCTTTGCTATCGAAATCACCTACCCAAGAAATTGGACTATTTTGAGATGGTTCATATTGATTATGATTCCGAAGAAGTTAAGTTTCAAAACAGTCCAAATTTTATTACATCTAATCTTGATAGCTAATATATTTTATGTACAAAAATTCATTTCATTTCGAAATCTTTTGGCACAAAAAAGGTAGGGAGCTAAATGGGCTACAGATCCCACCTCAACACACACACGACACATACCCCCTCCCTCCACAACACACATATGTATCTTTAATAATAGTTGTAATACCCCTGGTGTCACATTTTTTGGTATCAGCGCAAACTATCAAAAACGCCCATCTATCTTAACACCAATTAAAAGTGGATCTAACTTCTTTTATAAATTTAAAATTCTCCTCTACAAATATTACTAAATCTTAATACCACTTAAATATATGATCTAACAAATAAACCTCTACAAATATTACCAAATCTTAGTGTCGCTTAAATATAGGATCTAATACACAAACTTTCTATACAAATTCAAAACGTCCCTCTACAAATATTACCAAATCTTAACATCACTAAAAATTAAGATCTACATGTAAACTTCTTTTACAAATTAATAGAATCAAAAATTCAAACTAACAAAAAATTAGATGTTGCAACTAAGAAATAAAAATCAAACTAAATACACATGATTTCGACGCAAAAATATGGCTTAATTTTTGTGCAAATCATTTCTTTTAAATATGTTAAACATATTCAATTTAAAGAAAAATAATTCACGCGCAAAATACGTGCTATAATTATGCACGAAGCACGTGCCGTAACGCTCGTGTATGTGTGTGTATACATCACTGTTGTAAAAATTCTTCTAGGCCTCCGACTATACCCCGCCTAGGTGTTAGGCAAGGCTCATCTCCCAGCGATTTGCCTAGGCCCGTCTAGACAAGGTTTATTGTCTTGTGTAAGAATCTAAACATGTATTTAGGCACCGGTTAAGCATTATTTAAGACTTAGTGCAACATACAAGCATCAGTGTGCTAGTTTTAAACGGTCTTGTCTCCTTGGCTACTTCGAAGCACATCCAAAATCCTAAATTTTCAATTTATATCAAACAACACTAAATAAAACACTAAAATTTTATCTAAAATACACGAGCTATCAAAAACGCCTAGCTTCGATTAATCCCCGCCTAACCGATTACTTGCTAATCCATACTTACTGTCTATCGTCATCCACCTAACGATTTTTACAACCATGATGTATATTAGTGATAGAGTGTGTGGGGTATGAATGTTTAAGAGGGTCACATAAATAAAAAATATAATATACAAATATTGCATAAAATTGTTTCCAACTTAATTGCTACTGTAAAATCAACTCTTATGCTTGTAACAAATATGAATTTTTAAAAGAGAACAGTACTTAAGGGGGATTACATCAAGAGATGCAGGACTACAAATATAAAGTCAGGTCAATAGTAATGGATACCTGCTCCCAATCATAAACATCAAGTTCCAGAGCTTGAGATTGTGGATCTTTAACAACTAACTTAAATTCCTCATTCCATTCTGGGTTAAGATTGCCTTTTTTAACTGAAGTTTTCTTGGATGGAAGATTATCTTCTGTAAGTCTAAGCTTCACATATGGGTCAGATTTACCCATCAAATCTTTCTTTTTCAGTTTATGTGCACGTAGAACTTTTACAAGCAGAATTCCAACAGGTTTCTTGAGTGCCCTATGAAAACAAAAGGCAATGATCGTCAATTTGTACGTATAAATTTGGACTAAAAAAAATATCGAATCAGGGGACTATACTTGGAAGGATCCATAATTTGCACTTCCAGCGTTTTAGGCCAAAGGTACATACTTGCAACCTGCTTTTTAATTGTCTCCTGCAATAAACATATCTTATGATAAATTTTTGTTCTTAAACACCAGAGTAGTATAAAATACAGCAATGGAAGACTCAAAATATATCATATCTGGACTCCAGTAGAGTAAATACAAGGAAATGACTCAAATAAAACTGCAGATCTCAAACAGTTAAAAGAATCTTCATCAGGTGAGTTGGGTGTTAGTACGTGTATGTTTGTCCATGTTGCAAAGAACCAATATAGTCTACAATTTACACTAAAGCAAAAGTTCAATCTGAAAAGCAGTATATTGTAGTACAGGGAAATTCTGTAGCAATACCTGAACAAATTTGTATAGGCCTGGTATAGACATCAGATCTGCACCCAATAGTTTTAGTCCAAAGTCTACATGTGGCTGCAAAAATTATTTTTTGATTAGAATATTATAAACCTAAGAGACATACAAACCAAAATATTTATCAAGAAATCAACAAGTATAATATTGTACACCTTTTCCATGAGTGACACAAATATATTTGCAAAACAAGGAAAACTAGGAACCAAAGGCTTCAAAGTGATACGTGGTGCACCAAACACTTGCATATCAACCACCTAGAGTAATTGCACATTAAGAAACAACACTCGGCTAATCAAGACATAAATAATATTTGATTTGTGAAGAAATTGGATTTACTTGAGCTGTAGCTTTTAATCCAAATGCTTTTACTTCTACAGTAATATTCGGATTACCAGCCCATTTAAGGGAAATCTCCATAATTACTTCTTTTTCCTCTGTTGTGTAGACTTTCAATCCTACAAAGATCATAATTCAGATGAGGAAATATGAAACCTGAATTTACATTAATTTGATCCATAATGCAGATCAAGATTTACGATGAAACCCCAAAACCATGTAGTTATTTTAAAACTCATGCCCATCCTAATAAGGAGAGTACCAATGCAGTTAACTTTATTGGGATGAATGAGGTGTTAGTGGAATTTGACCTGAAAACTCAGGAACTTGTTATCCCATCCACTTGGAGGAGCAAAATCCATCCTTCAGGTTTATAGTTTTTGCCAATGTAGTCAGAAAAATCAATTACAAAATTGGATATAAATTACTTACGACAAATCTTGACATATGGCAATTCACTGCGACTTGAAGCAGGAATTTTCCTGCTCAAAGCAGTCAAAAGTATTTCCTATGCATAACCTCTAATGTTTTGCATCCGTGAAAAATAGCATCAATCACAATATAAGCCAACATTTTAAAATTTCTAAGATGCAGTAATATATTTTCAAAATTAAGATCATTGAAAAGGGGTTGTTCGCCACCAATTCTAGCATTGGTTTTGGGACATTCAGTTTTTTGAAAAGTCTATGCCTGACGCAAAGCTACATTCAGCTATACATTATGTTATGTTAGATGCTAAACGAGGCAAGATGATACAATTGTTGCTCGTCTAACGATGCTCAAGTCGCTTAATTCTTACAGGCAAAAACTTTCACTTAAAATGTTCTTTTTAAGGAAGTATAACATCATAACCAATTCATTCTTAACTAAATCAAAATATGAGATTTAGGGGGTGTTTGCAGCCTTATTTAAGCCCTGTCACGACATAAAAAATCAGGGCTGACGTCGCTGCAACGCCGTTGATACCATTGTGATGTCTGATGCTACAACAAAGCTGAAGTTTGCTTGTTGGAGCATTGAAAATATTAACATTGGCATCTATTATCAGTGCATGATACTACAGCCTCATGCACTAATAGTTATACTTTTCTAATTTCTAAATGTTAGAAACTATGCGATAACGCCAAATAATGGACTGTCATTGATAAGCTTTGAATCCTCATCAAATACTAAGGCAATTTTTGGCTTGAAAATAAGTTTTGTGTTTTGCATTTTCAATATGTATATCAAATGACGTGGGAGAGAGGAGAAGTTGGAACAACTTAACCATTCCAATAAAGAGGAGAATGGGATGGAAGAAGATAGTTTTTTCTATTTCCTAAAAGGTGGAAAACAAGAAAAAACATTTTGCAATTTTATATGTAAAACCATTTTTCAAATCGATCTTTATTTCACTCCCTTCTCATCTTTTGTGCATTTTAAAGTACACATTAGAAACGCAAAACACAAAATACACAACTCATTTTTCAACTACTTGATCCACAACCATCTCAACTAAGATAACTATGACAGGAGCATCATAAATTTCATAGTATGATAATTTCCACTACCAGAGAGAAATCAAGATCCCCTCATCTAGTGTTTTTACTAGATAAAAGATTCACTCATAAAATCTGGACACTATTTACAAATCCATTGTTTTGGATTAAATAGGTCAACAGTAGAATTGATTATGAAAACAGTAAATGCTATTCCAACCCATCAAAACTAGCAATTCAAAAGCAAGATTTAATAGGATATTCTCTTCTCTTGTAAAATAACAGAGAAGGCGATATTATTTCATTTTGTTGACACCAGCACTAACAAAACACTAGTTTTGATTGGTTGAATGGTAGGAACCACATGTAAAAGTGTATATATTATAGTACATATTAACCGATCAGAACAAGTGTTTTGTTTGGAGTTACATAAAATACTACTCTTACGTCCGTACAGGTGAGATTAATTTGTAAGAGATATAAGCACGTAGAATCAACATACACGTTTCTGTTTTGTAAGTAAGGATTTCTGAGAAGTTTGTAAAAGCATCTCCAAGAGGACGGCGAATTTTAGGAGGAGGAGGAAAAAAAACGTGAATTTTTCCTACTCTTTCAGCCGCGAGTGTGAGGAATTGTCCCCTTTTTTACATATAAAAAACGGTGTTTATAAAACCGTTTATAGAGGTATATGAGTTTCAAAAACCCTATTATTATTTTTAAACAGTTTTCTGACAACCGTTTAGAGCATAAACGGTTTTTAGAAAACTATTTAAAAATTCACGCTCAAAAAATAAAATGGGAGAAATTCTCACTTTTCCTTCTTTCTCACGCTCAAATCAACGATGCTGGAGCGTGAGGAATCCAAAAAAGAAAAAAAGAAGGGAGTTTCCCCCCCTTTTCACCAAATTGATCCTGCTGGAGATGCTCTAGCATTATATATTATCTAGAAGAAAGCATCTGATATTTGATACTTAGTATTTAATGATTGGAAATGAGGTGTATCTTCCACATTATACTTCATTTCTAGGCGATCGTTGATATATCATCATTGTTATTTTTGAGTATCATAAGCAACAAATTGAATGTTTATGGAAAAACTAATTATACATGAGAAATAAAGTTTCATGAATAAATAACTGGATATAAACCTTGGTCTTTTCAAATATCAAGATTATGTGCTTTCTGACAAGTATAAAGTAATAGATGACAGATATAACCTTGAAATGTTGGTGGCAGGGAGCCTAAGGTAAATGTTTCGAATTCAACAGCTTCTAGTTTGAACTTTGTGACATTTTCAGCAATGATCGGCTTAACAATTTCCTTCACAGTTTTGCATATTGCCTGCAGGCGTACAAAAAAGTTGAGTATTATAAAGCTAAAACGTAACCATAACAAAGAACACATATGCATTAAGAATTAGTTAAAAGGTGTTAGATACTGAATATTTTGAATATAACTTTGATGAATCTCAAATTCACACCTTATCCAAATATGGCCACATCAATTCCATAAACCTGTTTAGCCAATCAACCTTCATGAAGAAATGAAAAAAGAATTAGAGATTAACATTTGCAAGTAAATACATTTTTCAATATATGTAACTGAATCAAGACATACTCGATCATAATCTGGATTTTTCACCCACAAAGGTATTTCAGGAAGCATGTTATCCAGAGAATCTGAGTCGCGTTCGACGAGCGGAATCAAGGTAGGATCCTGAGCACTCTGAACTCTTAGTATACTATAACTAAGTTCAAATGCATGGCAAATAATAGAAATGCTAACAACTTTAACTTTTAAGTGATGAATGTAAGTGTGTTTTGTCAATTGAACTTCCAAAATTCTCATGGGACATGAAAAGCAGATTGTGGGGTCAAACAGAAGTACAGAACTGCCATTAAATTAACCTACAAAGCAAAATTTATCTACCTGCCTCAAATTTACGAATTCAACATATCCAAAGTCCAAACAATCGACAAAAACTAATAATGTGGCATAAAAATCACGATTATTACGTACCCAAAACAAAAAATAATCTGTCGTTGCACTAAAAAAAACAATACTTGCCTTTACATCGCTGGGTTGAAAGTAGATAAACAGAAAGTATCCAATAACAAGACCTGCTGTCAACCCGAATCCGAATCCAAACAAACCGAATATGGTACTAAAAAAACCCATCTAACCGCGAAATATGTTACTTTGATCAAATCTTCTCACACATCTGTTGACAAAAGGGAATCCAAATTGGCATTCAGCTAAAAGGGTTAGAAAAAGAAGATGAACGGACGGAGAATGTTATGATCGGTACAATGATAAGGGGTAATTATTAAACAGTCATCTTACAATAAATGTGAATGCGGAGAGATCCTGAAATTAAAAATTGGAACGAAGTAACAAAATTTTGTTGTCGATCTGAATTCCTCGTTTCTGCAAACTCCGGGCACCGATAACTCCGCATTTAATTTTGAATTATTATTTCTTTTTTGCATTTTGAACCTTGCTCAACATTTTTGTTTAATAACCATCAACGAGGATCTTGTTAGAGCATGGTGGTTACTTGGCACGATCCATTGCGACCTTTTTCTTAGAATGATGACATGTGTCTTTTTGGAAAAAATTAGAATGGTACTTGATAAAATGAAAGAAAATAGAGAAGACAATGTTCAAGAGAACATGAATGAAACAACTGCAAATTAAATCATTTTATTAAGCTTTAAATCTTGATAGTAGGTATTACTAGTTCGACAAATAATATAGATAGTAATCCTGGGGATGTGCACGTGTACAGGATACAGATACATGGTGTATATGCACAAAATGCAAATGTTAACTTGTTAGTTGTTTATTCTTGAATTGGCTGCGTTAAGCAGTGAGGAAGAAAAGACAAATTTCACCAAATAAAAAAATTTCATTTGCTTTTAACTTTGCACAACGTCGTATTTTATGTTATTGCGAGTTACATTGTTTCGTATTGCTACAGATATGGATGCACAACAACCCACAAGCAGTAATGATAAGACCGTAGAGAACATAATAATTCCCTACAAGCATCTAGACCAGTCTAGGTATATTCCAGATGCAACTAGAATGGTTTGATCATGATTAGATAAGTAATTAGGTACAACTTTTGTCTTTAGTGTTTAGATTAAAATTGTTATAAATGTATAAGTGCATGAATGCAAATGATAGGCAAATGTTGAATAAAATCTCGTTTCTCCTCTATATTCTTTCCTTTTCGTCTGAAGTTCTCCCTTCTCATCTTTATTCTCTTCATAAAATGTGCATCTCATCATTCGGTAATTTCACTTTCACTTGTTCTCACCTCTCTCAACGCTGCCCTCATACCTTTAATTTCTACAATAAACCGATCCTCAGGCCCAATGAGCATCCAAACCCAAATGGATTGTAACGAACTGGAATTTCACCACATTAATTTTTGAATATTTAATTAATTTTAAATATTCAAATACTGGGTTTTATAATTAAAATAAAAACTCTTTTAAATAATAAATATTAAAAATAAAATAGTTTTCAAAATTAGTTTACAAAAATATTTAGTTCGAAGAAAAATCGAAAATGTGACCGGAAACTATTTTCCGAATTTTTGGAATTTTAAATATCTAGATATTTTGGAATTTTAAATAAATATATTTCCTTCATTTCACATCGGCCCCCAATACTTACACTCAGCCCACCCTATTCTTCATCTAGCCCCTTTCAAGCCACCCTATCATGTACGAGCTATACCTTCTTCACGTATAAATCGTGTTCCTACCAGAGAAATTCGTTCCTTTTCGAAAGCTATACCCCTCTAAATCCAACGGCCATGATCTCATCACGACCACCCAAGGCGTTTTCAGCCTTCATCATCAACTGGAGACTTGTAGGCGATGTCAAGGCAAAGCTAATGAACGGTGGAGATCGATAATGGTGGCACGTTATGGCAGCTAGATGGGGATGAACGTTGCAGCAGTTTTGGGTCTTTTTCCGACGAACGATGCTAGGGAGGTCGAGGCAGTGGCGGGAAGCGCGTCTAAGGCGGGGCAACGTTCGATGAAGTTGCGGCAGGCTGGATTTGGCCCTAGCGGCGGGGATGGTCGGAAAATTGAGAATGGAGGGAGTCGACTTTGATGGGTTGCTGGAGGAGCTTGACGACGTTTTAGGCAATGCGGGTTGGAGCCGAGGGTGGTTGGGAGTCAGGCGAACCTAGGGGAGGAGGTGCGGTGGTTGGAATCGCAGTGTGGTGCCGGAAAGATGCGGTCAAAGGGGCGACATCATGGTTAACTCGTGAGAGGGAGAGAGATTAGAGGGAGGGGAAAGAGCGGTTATTAATTTTTGAAAGGGTAATTATAAACTAATGATAGGATTAAGGAAATTATTTATTATTAAATTTAATAAGCTTGTAAAATTAATATCTTGTTCGTTTTAGGTCAAAATCAAACGCGATCAGTTACGTTGCATTTGTATCATCGAGATGTACGATTTGGAACTAGTTTGGATAGATTTGGAACTTGTTAGAATTTTGGGTTAAAAATTGAATGCCGGTTCAATTTTAATTCAAAAACGAAACTTTTTGGCGAATTAAAAATCAATGTTAGTAAATCTCACTCATCTTGGATAATTGGTTTTATTTTAATAGTTAAAATTATTTATTGATTGATTGGATGGATTGATAAATTATTATCAGTTGGATGTTATATATATTAGTATATATATTAGTAGTTGGAATATTCCCGTCGATTGGAGCGGATGAGACACTACGCGCTCCGCTTAATAGCGGATGACCCTTTTTATTGCGATATCCCGCCTCGAACCGGTGATTATATAACATCTGTGGTTGCAGGGAGATAGGTTGGAGGGATCCTACTGGATTCCTTAAAAATATTGATTTTAATTTCATATATTGTGATATATGATGTGGTTGTATAATCTGTGATAGATTATGATATGGTTTGATTTATTGGATGATATAGTAGCACTGGCCTTAATTTTAGTATTTTATAAAAATATTATTTTAGAATTTGAAAGGAAATTTAAAGGCGATTTGGGAGTAAAATATTTATATTAAGTTTTGGATTATTTAAAGAGGAATTGATTTGGATAAAATAATTAATTTGATTTTAAATTTGTACTTAACTATTTCGAGTAATATTTTAAATAGAGATTTTGAAATAATGTTTATAAAGGATTTTTGAAACAATAAATCTTAAGTGATATTTGTTTAAATGTAAAAAGGTTCTAGAAACCGATATTTCAATAGATTGGAAGAATAAGTGAAATTTATAAAGGACTATATTTATAAGTGGAGTTGTTTAATATGAATCCGTTATTAACAGAGAAAAACTGGAAATGAGTTTATGAAATTTATAAACAATGTGTATAAATAAAGAGGAATGATTATCATTTGATAAATTGGAAATATAAATTCACAGTGAGAATTTATAATGAGATATGGAAATCGATTTAGAAGGAATAGTAGATTCTAGTTTGGAATTTGGAAAAAGGGTTATGAAATTGGAAACGTAAATCCATTTGTGATAAATCGAGAGAGATTTATAAATATAAAATTAGTTATATTGGAATTTAAAAAAATATTTTTATCAAGAAGTTAGGTTTGATTTAGAAAAGGATTTTTATTTATTAAACTATGTAGTTTTAAAAACTATTAATTGGATTAAAATATTTCAGGAAGCTAGTTATTCAAATATTTAAATTTGTTTAAATGAATGCTATGTTTTATAAACAAGTTTCGTAAATCGACTAGAAGTTTTATAAATGAAATGGAATTAGTTATTGACGTTTATTTTAAAAGTGCTTTGATATTTTAAATAATTATTTAATTATGTTTTGAATTTATTTATTTTAAATATATATAGTTTAAAAGTAAGTGATTGCAATTTATTTATAAATGCTCTCGAGATTTGTGAACCGGGTTTTATTTAATGGATGTGATTTTATAAGAGGAAATCTTATAATGGATTTCGTAAACTTAAGAAATTTGAGAAAAGAAATTTCCAAACTGTTTAGATACGGGAACTTCGAAAATGAATCTAGATTCATAAAAGGAGTTATAAATTGTTAGTTGATTATAAATAAGTATAATCGGTAATTTTTGGAAATTGTAAAGGGAATTAATAAAAATTCCGGAGATTTATGAGATAAGTATGGAATATTTCCTAAGTATGGATATTAGAAATGATTTTGGGAAATAGACTTACAATATTTTCCCAAGTATTGGAATTAAAGGTTTAGAGATATTTTAGCGACGAAATGATTATTATGGAAATATTTTTCTAAGTAATGAATTATAAGTTGGATTTGGAAATATTTCTAAGTGTTGATATGATTCGAGAATATCCTATTATGGATTGAAGTATTTGAAATCATTTTCAAATATTGAAATATCGGAAGAGATTTGAATATATAGGTTTGTAAAGATATTTTGAAATAAATGTTTTGGAAAGATTTATAATATGGCCTAGTGATTGCTTATGTGTGTAATTTGATAGTTAAATAACCAACTATCAAATCTGGCCAAAATTCGTTAATCGTTTCGAAGAGACTGGGATCAGATTTAATTATCCGAAAACCACTTCGATCCGATTTGAGCGTTGAGAATTGTGATATCGTGAAGATAATAAAGACAGTGATTTTGGAGGTTCAGTTTGTTCAAACCCAGAATAACATGTATGGATGAATGCTATCAGCACATTGTCATTGGAGGGCAAGGAGCATTCTATGAGTAAATTTCTTGAATGGTAATCGTAGCATCAAACCTCATCAACCAGGAATGACTGAAAATCAGGGAAGATGCAGCAAGGCTAAGTGGGTCGCACCCATTAGGGTATGTTGTCACCTTTCTAGATACCCTACAACTATATATTTATGGATTGGTTATGCATGAAATCTCAAAAGGGTTGCAAAGCAACCGGTGTGATGACATATTCTGTACTATCCAGGTCTGGGGTAGGCCGGTCTTGTGTTGGTAGGGGATCCAAGCAAGGTCATCGGTACATTTTCTAGACGTGTACCGTAATAGGTGGTACCCCAGTGCCTAGTCATTGTATGGAATCCATTCTCCAGTAAGCGCCGTACGGTTTTAGTTGTATACCAAATATGCTGAAACGTGAGATGCAACCATTTCAGCTATTTTATAGTTTATTTTCTATAGACACTATTACAATATCATATGATTTTGATATAAAAGGTTTTGGTTATCATAAGGTAAAAACCCGTCGTGTTTATGTGTGACGTGGTCTTATGAGATACCCTTTGATTTCAAAGATTTTCTTATAACTTTAAATCCAGTTGGGTGTGTTTTCTCACGCTGGTTTTCCAGACTGACTCGGGTGTTATTTTATTATAATGCTCGAGTCAGGCCGAGTATTGCAGATTCAGGTTAGGATGCTTTGGAGCACAGGAGACGTGCTGGAGGATTCTTAGGCGTATTCCACATACTTGATTATATTCCGCTGTATGTGTAGGCTGTATATTCAGCACTTGTGAGGACTAGTTATTATAACTGTCCAGATTGATTTGTTGGTTTTTGTACTCTTATGATGGTATGTATAATAACAATTATAGTTCTTTTTGTATAAAGATATGTTATTATCTATCATATATTGTTCCGCTGCGATTGTGAGATTCTATGTTATGACTTAGTTTTCTTCTTATCTTCTTTCTTCTTCTTTCCCTTAACAATCGAGTTTTTCGGCATTCGATTTCTTGGCTTATAATAAAGTGGACGTATTAGTGTCGATTTTCGAGGGTCGAAAATCCCGGTCGCTGCAAAAGAAAATATTTCTTTTCGCCCAAAATGTAAGTTTAGAACTTTCTATACCTCTCTCTATATTTGCTCAAAATGTAAGTTTGATTTCGCTCAAACAATGTGGCATGCATGTTATTCTGACTTAAACCAAAATTTGTTTTTCCCTAAGTTTGTACAAAGTCAAAATAAAGGTGGAAGATTTTCAGGTGAATTGGGCACTCATTGCAAGGAAGCTAAAAATGTTTGCGACGAAAATTTTAAATCGATATTAAACATCGCTGGAGTATTAATGTAAGTAGACATGGTACTCCCTACCTCTTGTTTTTGTTGTAATTTTATCTAACATTGTATCTTTTTTTTCTTTTGGCTCAGTATTATGATTTTAGAAAAAAATGTATAGGGAAATTATTTTACAATCTCTCAAACATGGAAAGGTTTTGAAACAAGAGTCAGTGAGAGATGCATTAGGAGTTGGAGATATAAAATTCAACACCTGTAGTAGTGTAGTATATGACACAATGCATGATGATTGGATGAGAAATTTGGAAGTTGGAATTCCAGCATTACTGGAAGATGGTATGAAGATGCTCATATATGTAGGGGAATATGATTTATTTTGCAATTGGCTAGGTTAGCCTTTTTTACTTCATTCTGCTTTAGCTTCTGAGAAGGCTGAATAAGTTGTGACTTGTAGTATGTAACCTTTTAATTTTATATAACATGCATGCAATTTATAACACAGTCTAGATGGGTAGAAGCTATGGAATGGTTTGGTCAGCAAGACTTTGTAGCAGCTCCCAATGTGGATTTTGTTGTAGATTGTGTTAAAGCTAGAGAACTTAAAAAACATGGGTAACTCAGTTTCTTGAAGGTGCTTATTTCATAGACTGATTTTAGTGTCTTTGTTTGGATTTTTCGGTGTCTATAGTTCACTTAAACCAATTTTTTCTACAAATTCTACAACTAAATATTTAAGTGATGCATATATATATATAAAAGTTTTGTCTATAATTACCATGAGTTTTACCTTATTACCATGAATTTCCCTAATTAGTTTATTTTCCCTTCATTGTCATAAATTCCAATGGTAAAAAGTATTTCACTTGCTAACATTTCAGTATGCATATATTCTTTTTTAATTGTTTGTGTATTCCAATGGATTGAAAATTCATGATTTGTATGAATAGGTTGTTGCTGAAAGAGTTGATGCGGGGGTTCAAGCTGCCAAAGTTCAAGAGCCAAGGCATGCATAGTTAGATGAATCATATATTCATTATATTTCCATTGTTTTGGTATATATATATATATATATATATATATATTTCTTCTATAGGATCTGCATTATAAAAGACTAAGAATACAAGAATCATTTTGGCATTTAGAAATATAAATCCTTTTTGTTGTTATTAAAAGATATGAATGAGTATGTTTGTTATTGGTACAATATTTTGGTTTCAATGTCAAACTAATTTTAAATTTATAAGTGTAATGTAATAGTATTTACATATTTTTTCTTATTTGAATTTTTTTTAACAACGGGCAAAAACAATTGTAAAAGACCCTATTGTAATGGGCAAAAACAGTTGTAAATGATGCTATTGCAATAGGCAAAAACAATTGTAAATGATGTTATTGCAATGGCTACGGACCGTTGTAAAAAAGGTTTACTACAATGGGCTTTTACAACGGTTTCAAACCGTTGTAAAATCTTCTGGATCTATTACAACATCGCCTAATAAGACGGGCACTGGCCCGTTGCGAAACCCTATTACAACGGGTATTGCCCGTTGTAAAAGGGTATTTTTGTTGTAGTGAAATTTTAAATCATTTATAAACTCCATTATAAATTTCTAAAACCATTTATAACTATTTTATAAATCTCTGGAACCATTTATATAACTCTTTTATTCATTCCTAAAATCATTTACGACCTCTTTATAAGTCCATAAAACCATTCATAAAACTACTTTTACAACTCTATAAACCCATTTCTAAAATTCTTTCATAAATATCTAAAACCATTTATAAAACCCTTTTTATCCTTTAACTAATCTTCCTTAAAGTTTCCAAACCATGTTATAAAACTTCTCTATAAAGCTCAAGTCTATAGATAAAACTCTATTTATAAATCTCTAAAACATTTATAAATAAATTCTAATCATTTACTTTAACACTTTTATATAATAATTATTAACATTATAACTAAATAATTATCATTAACTCCAACATCTTAAAAATAATAATTAATAATTTTAAAACATTATTAATAAACGCTAAAAATAAATTTTCAACCTTATTATAAATAATAATTAATTCTAAATAGTATTAATAAATCATTATTATTAATTTCAAAAATATTAATTATTTAATTAGTTAATCTTCAAAATATTAACATATTGATAAATAACCTTAAAACAATATTAATTATAAATAAGTAACTTTAAAACAATATTAAATATAAATAAATAACTTTAAAACAATCTTAAATATAAATAAATAATATAAAATAAAAGTAATCTTTAAAACAATATTAAATATAAATAAATAACTTAGAAAAAGATAGATAAAAAGGTTGGAATAAAATAGAAATTAAATCTTTTAAAACAAAATATTTCCGAAACCCAAAATCGGATTTAAAATCATTTCGTGTCTTAAAAATCAATTCCAATTCAAATGGCAATTTATAGTATTTTTAAAATATTAATTTGAGGCCAATAGCTACCCAACGCTCAACCAATATTTATATTGATTTCCTATCACTACTGGGTTTCTGTTTTTTTGACATAAACAATGTCGTAACCAATAGTGTTCATAAATCAGATTTCATATCCAATAATTCATATAACATGAATTTTATTGAAAATAAATAAAAAATATCGAGGAATCCCATTGGATCTGTCCAACCTATCCCCCTACATCACAAATAGTATATAATTATCTAATATGGGTCATCCGCTACTAGGCGGGTATATATAAAAGGCCATCCGCTCAAGGGCGGGAATAAATCCAAACCAACTGATAAAACAATAAATCATCCAAACATCCAATCAACAATTTTTATCAACTATATAACATTACTGGTTAACCAAAAAGGTGAGTTTAACTCATAATTATTCTAGTTTCCGCCAAGGTGTTTTGGATTCCATCTAAATACGAACAGCGTTTGAATTTAGTTTAAAATTCTACAAGCACAAATCTAAACCAATCCAATTCCATTTCGTACATATCGCTGATACGAGTGCAACGCGACTGACCGCGTTCGTTTTGGACCTAATATGAATTAGTTATTGAATTAATACGAATCTAGAATTAAATAATATTTTTTTCCTTAATTACAATTAGTTTACACTTAACCTTATTTAAATCATTAACCCGCCTCCTTAATCCTCCCTTTTCTTCTCGCGTTTAAACCTAAATCAAGTGCCACTCTTCGCCTTATTGTCATCGCCTCTGGCCACTACCCACCACCGCGATCTCAACTATGCAAGCCCCTACCACGAGCTACCCCCAGCCATCATCCTCGTCGCCTGGATCTCCTCCACCATCGAGAAAACCAAAATGAACGAACAACATTCAATTCAATATTTCAGCCACCCTAGTTCATCAGAGTCCACCAAACTTCGGCTACACATAGCTCTCATCCCCACGAACATTTCATCTTGAGAGACCATCGCCCCTAGGTCCACTGAAATGCCGGAATTGGCACAAACCTAAAACACGATCATCTCGATTTCGCTGCTGTCACGCCCCCAAATCACCAAGATTCGACGGTACACTAAACTTGACGTCCTCTACAACTTCAAAGTTGGAACCTCAGCCTGAAATTGGTCTCAGTGGCACTGATCAATACAGATCGTTGGATGAGGTGTTTAAATTTGAAAAGGAAATAACCAACCTAATCTCTGGTTTTTGGATGCGTATAAATAAAGGAGAAAGAGTATGGTATGAATGGGGAAGATGTAGGGAAGGCTATGGTGTGGTGATGGAGTGAATACTGTAGGGTATGGGTGGGGTATTGCCTTAATATATATTATTTTATTTAAAATATCAAGCTTTAAACGTTCGAAATTTTCGAACTCCTATCGAGACATGCCGCTTAGCATTTTATATGTAATACCCTTATTCTGAACATGATAAAACTAGTCTTGAGGCCTAATTCGACCATAAACAGAAGATAGCTTTTCAAACCCATTATATTATATAAATTCTAAAATTAATTTCTAAGCATTCCGAGCTTGCACGACCAAACGATACGTTCAATCGCCACGAAATTCGACGACATATAATAACTCACTATTACGGATCCAATGAAACTGGTTTCGTCGAAATCCGAGACAATGTCCCGGAAGGCTATATTTTACACGTTATTTAAGACAACTTATTATTGAAACCAACTAAATCAGTTTAGAATCTAATTTTAAAAGTTTAGTATCTCATCCTTATTTATGCGAAATTCAAATCAGATTTCCAAATCATTTTAGTTCATATTAAACAAAGGTTCGGTTATTTTAAATATTCCATTTATTTAAATTCACTATCCAAATAAATGTCTATATTTGAAATTTTTAGCTATTTGACTAATAAAAATAATCATTTAATATTTAAAATCACTTAAATATTTCAAAATCAAATGACTAAAATCCTGGGTCATTACATTCTCCCCCCTTAAAAGAATTTCGTCCTCGAAATTACCAAGGTAAGAAAAATGCCACAATCTTATTTACTTTTCAAAACCAATTAGTTGAAATGGATTACCAAATTCATTTAAGCCCCTAATTTTTCAAAATCAATTTGTTGAACTTTGTTATCACACCTTTTCTAAATCTTTAAATTCCTTCACAGATTTAACTAATACCATTCCAAGTTATAACATAAACATCAAATTTTAGTTATCAAAAATTTCTTTTCAAAATTCTCAAAAGTTTCTAACACCTTAAATTTATGGAAATTTTTTCCAGCGTCTCCTTTGCACGGCTAGATCGGAAAAATTTACAATATTTATATAATCACAAATATACATCTCATCTTCAAGGATAAGGCATCCCGTTGGAAAAAATATAAAAATACAATATGTAATCCGAGATTTGTACCTTTTATTTATATTAGCAAGCGTATACAATCAATATAATGCGAAAGCAAGCTCCAAATGTGAAGCATATGCTATCCGCACCTACTAATCACTTAACAACCCATGAGAACAAGTATAGGGAAAGTAATATCAATATATAACATGTACTAATATAATAACCGCATGCAAATGTAACAAATGTAACAAAAGAAACCATCAAACAAATAATATCCATCCAATTAATTCATAACCATATCAATTTACATTTTCCAATGTCAAATTTTAATTTATCTAAGCCCGTACGATGTACATGTACCATCCGTATGCAAAACCATACCTAATCGCTCGCTCGATCCTACAATTTCACTTCTGAACTAGTATTATCCAGACAACCACTCTAGTGTGGACTCAAATCCAGTTCCTTGATCAGAAACCGTCATTCTCCTTGCATAACCATATACTATAATAGAGAATCCCAGAATCAATCAAAAATCCATATCCAGTGTTCGCCATCGAGAATCGAGTGAAAAATCCTAACTCGGACCGATGTAATCATCTCGAAATTATGCACTCAAATCTGTATCAAACAGTTATGTGAATAAAATAATATACGTACAACCTACGTATTTATTTCAGTTGGTTTCTCATTACTCAGATTCTTTTATTATACATTCATTTATTCATAATCATTATTCACATTGCTTTATTCACTTTCATCTTTTTCTTAGTATATTTCTTTCAATACTAACATCACTTAAAAACCATTCCATCAAATTTAACTTAAGTTTATTATAACACTTTATACAATACTTCTCATGTTTACTATCACTTCACAACTTAAGTCCATATCCATTTTAAATCAAATTCAATCTCATTTAACCCGATTCATTATTCAATTTCAATATTGTTTTCAAATCATGGTCAATTTCATTTCCAAAAATATTTTCATTTAACTTAAGTTAAATCTTCATTTCAAATTTCTTTTCTCGACATTCATATTCAAAAATCTTAAAACTTTGTTTTACTTACTAATTCTCAAAATTTATAAGTTCTAAAACTTATTTTCTCATATTTTCATAAAACACTAAATGGAAATTTTCAGAGTTTAAACACCCTGTTCTTATTTCAAACTATTTTGAATCAATGCTATTAGTAGTGTCTTTCCATTTCAAATCATAATTTTGAATTTTAAAATCAAAACTAGCTTTACCAAAACAAAACTCCAATGGTAGCAATTCCTCTCTTGGAAACCCGAAAATAAACGTCGATGATGATGTAGTCATCATCGAAATTATTTTCCAATGACCGAAGTAAGTTCAGTGCTTCTATTTCTTTTAAATTCCATTTTAAAATATTTCTAGTCAAAACCTTTTCTAAATAATATCATTATTATTTGTTCAAAACTTTTAAACAGTTTCCAAAATCATGGATTTTTAAATTATCAAATTCTCAGTTTTTAAATCCTTTTTATTTACAAATCATATTTATACATTTCCCTTATATATAAAATTTTACCTTAGTTATATAAAACCATTTCTTAATTGTTCATCTTCGTTTTGCATTATAATAACAACAACTTTCATTAGAACACAAACCACAAACAACAAATGATAATAATCAAATATTATCATTCACTAACAACCAAACACTCCATAAATACTATAATAATTTTTCTAAAAATTATTCCTTTATATATACAATATAATCAAGATAAAATTATTTCATTGACCTAATTCCAAAACAATACAAAGTCGAATTGCTCTGTTTAAGTGTTTAGAGACCCTTATCAATAGCGTTAGTTACTCATATTGACCAGAATCCATAAGTCACTCAACAGATCAATCAACACAATATAAAACATTTTTATATCACTAACAAATACGTGCTCATATATATACACACTCTGACTCATTCTAGAGTGCTACCGACCCTATCTAAATTGAGTACCCCACCAGAGCCAAGGTTCTTGCTTAACCTTCAGCTCTGATACCACGATGTAACGACCCACTTTTTTGAATAGTTTAAGTGGATAATCAACCACACACAATCCACTCAAATTGAACGGGAAAGCAGATAGTTAAGGAAAAAGAAAGAAGATAAGAAGATACGAAGAAAACTAAAGAACACAGAATCTCACAGCGGGACGAATAATCTATAATATACAATAAATCTTTACACAAAGAAGAAATGTAATATACATAAATCAATCAGAGTATACTAACCTATTTCAGCCCGGACCGTTATAACAACCTGTCCTCACAATTGCTGATAAATACAATAATGAATGCAGCATAAAATAACCATATACGCAATTACGTCTCTGGCCTCCAGCTTGTCTCCTGAAACTCCAACGCATCCAAACTAAATCTGTAATGTGCTCGGTCTGACCCGTGCATTATAATAAATAACACCCGAGTCAGTCTGGTAACCAGCGTGAGAAAAACACCCCCAGAAGGAATTTAATATTTATCAAAAAACTTTCAAATAGAAGTATCTCGTAAGACCACGCCACACAAAAACACGAACGGGTTTTCACCTTAGGATAACCAAAACTTTTTCTATAAAAAATCCATTTATATTATAATAATGTCTAGGGGTCAAAGTAAAATATGAATATAGCTAAAATGCTTGCATCTCATGTTTTAGTATAGCTGGGCACACTTAGTCCGTACGACATTTATTGGATAATGGATTCCATACAATGATTGGGCTACTAGGGTACCGTCCATTACAATGCATCTCTAGATAAAATAACATCGAGGACCTTGCCTGGATCCCCTGCCAACACAGGACCGTCCTGCCACTTGACTAGTAGTACCAAATATGATCACCCCTCCGTTAATATGCCCCGAAGCATAAAAATGAGAGGTAATATCGACTCTAGATAGGGATGATCATACCCTACTTGGGAGCGACCCACTTAGCCCTGTCGTATCTCCCCTATTTCAGTCATTCCCGGTTGATGAGGCATGAGGCTACGTTTTACCTTTCATATAGCACTTCCCACTTGGAATGCTAACACTGCCCTCCAAACAATAATGCAATGCCAGCATTCATCTATACAAGTTTGTTCTGGGACTGAACATAACGCTGAAAGCTCCGTCTTCAAATTCCATCATCTTCAAGATGTCTTCACTTCGGAACGCTTGAGTTGGATTGAAGTGGTTATCGGATAACATATCCGATCCCGGTCTCTTCGAAACAACATTTGATAATTTCCGGTAAGTAAACCCAGTTCTTTAGGGAATAAATAATCAGAGATAAGAGCAGAGATCACCTCCTAACCGTTAGTGGACGGATTTCCTTATCATTTATCCTAGGAGAACGAAATGATATTTATACATATAGTACAACATCATCGAAGATGACTGTGCCATATAAATCACGTGCTTCTCCTAGATATTTCCAAAGTTACTTTTGGGTCTGTGTTTGATAGTCGGTTATTTTAACTATCATTAAACTCACATTCAAATCAGGGATTTAATTCAAAAAGGGAAAACCAACATTGGTGAAGCACATAAACAATCACTAGCCTCTTAAATTAATCCTTTCATTAATTAAAATCACTTTGTACTAATTGTATCAAGATACCTTTTACAAAGATATATTCACAAATCCTTATATTTCAATACTTGGAAAATATCCATATACTTATCACAATGGTGTAAGTAAATTCACGAAAACTCTAAGAAAGATTTCCTTTTTATACAATTCTAAATCATTTATAAACTCCATTATAAATTTCTAAAACCATTTATAACTATTTTATAAATCTCTCGAACCATTTATAAAACTCTTTTATTCATTCCTAAAATCATTTATGACCTCTTTATAAGTCCATAAAACCATTCATAAAACTACTTTTATAACTCTATAAACCCATTTCTAAAATTCTTTCATAAATATCTATAACCATTTATAAAACCCTTTTTATCCTTTAACCAATCTTCCTTTAAGTTTCCAAACCATGTTATAAAACTCCTCTTATGAAAACCTCAAGTCTGTTGATAAAACTCTATTTATAAATCTCTAAAACATTTATAATTAAATTCTAATCATTTACTTTAACACTATTATATAATAATATTTATTAACAATAAACATTATAAATAAATAATTATCATTAACTCCAAGATATTAAAAATAATAATTAATAATTTCAAAACATTATCAATAAAACATTAAAAATAAATTTTCAACCTTATTTTAAATAATAATAATTAATTCTAAAACAATATTAATAAATTATTAATATTAATTTCAAAACATATTATTATTATTTAGTTAATCTTCAAAATATTAACATATTGATAAATAACCTTAAAAACAATATTAATTATAAATAAATAACTTTTAAACAATATTAAATATAATTAAATAACTTTAAAACAATATTAAATAAAAATAAATAATATTAAATAAAAATAATCTTTAAAATAATATTAAATATAAATAAATAACTTAGAAAAAGATAGATAAAAAGGTTGGAATAAAATAGAAATTAAATCTTTTAAAACAAAATATTTCTGAAACCCAACTTTGGATTTAAAATCATTTCCTATCTCAAAAACCAATTCCAATTCAAATGGCAATTTATAGTATTTTTAAAACACTAATTTGAGGCCAACAACTACCCAATGCTCAACAAATATTAATATTGATTTCTTATCACTACCGGGTTTCAGTTTTTTTAACATAAACAATATCATAACCAATAGTGTTCATAAATCAGATTTTATATCCAATATTTCATATAACAGGAATATTATTGGAAATAAATCAACAATATCGAGGAATCCCGTTGGATCCGTCCAACTTGTCCCCCTACATCATAAATAGTATATAATTGTATAAATTGGGTCATCCGCTATTAGGCGGGTATGTATAATAGGTCATCCGCTCCAGCCGGGAATAAATCCAAACCAACTAATAAAATAGTAAATCATCCAAACATACAATCAATAATTTTTATCAACTATATAACATTGTTAGTTAACCAAAAATGTAAGTTTAACTCACAATTATTCCAGTTGCAGCCGTTCTGGATTCCGTCTAAATACGAGCAACATTCGAATTTAGCTTAAAATTCTACAGGCACAAATCTAAACCAATCCAATTCCATTTCTTACATCTTGCCGATACAAGTGCAACGTGACTGACCGCGTTCAATACGAATCTAATATGAATTAGTTATTGAATTAATACGATTCCAAAATTAAATAATATTTTTTCCCTTAATTACAATTAGTTTACACTTAACATTATTTAAATCGTTAATTCGCCCCCTTAATCCTCCCTCTTCTTCTCGCATTCGAACCCAAATCAGGTGCCACTCTTCGCCTTATCACCGTTTCCTCTGGCCACTACCCACCACCGTGATCTCAGCTAAGCAAGCCCCTGCCACGAGCTACCCCCAGCCACCATCCTTGTCACCAGGATCGCTCCACCACTGAGAATCCAAAATGAACGAACAACGTTCAATTCAAGATATCGACTACCCTAGTTCATCGGAGTCCACCAAACATCGGCCGCACATAGCTCTCATCCCCACGAACATTTCATCTTCATAAACCATCGCCTGTAGGTCCACCAAAACGCCGGAATCAGCCCAAACCCAAAACCCAACCATCTCGATTTTGCCGCTGCCAAGCCCCAAACCACCAAGATCCGACCGTACACTATACTCAACTCGACATCCTCTACAACTTCATAGTTGGAACCTTGGATTGATATTGCTCCTAGTGGCGCTGATCAATACAGATTGTTGGATGAGGTGTTTGAATTTGAAAAGAAAATAACCAACCTAATATCTGATTTTTGGACGCATATAAATAGAGGAGAAAGACTATGGTATTAATAAGGAAGACATGGGAAAGGGTATGGTGTGGTGATGGAGTAAATAGTGTAGGGTATGGGTGGGGTATAGCCTTAATATATATTATTTTATTTAAAATATCAAGCTTTAAATGTCTAAAATTTTCGAACTCCTATCAAGACGTTCCACCTGGTATTCTATATGTAATACCCCTATTCCGAAAACGATGGAACTAGTCTCGCGGTCTAATTCGATCATAAACAGAAGATAGCTTTTCAAACCCATTATATTATATAAATTCTGAAATTAATTTCTAAGCGTTTCGAGCTCGCACGACCAACTGATACATTCAATCGCCCTAAAATTTGATGGCATACAATAACTCACTATTATGAATCTTGTGAAACTGGTTTCATCAAAATCCAAGATAGTTCCCCGAAACCAATTAAATCACTTTAGAATCTAATTTTAAAAGTTTAGTATCCCATCCTTATTTATACTGAATTCAAATAAGATTTCCAAATCATTTTAGTTCATATTAATCAAAGATTCAGTTATTTTAAATATTCCATTTATTTAAATTCACTATCCAGATAAATCTCTATATTTGAAATTTTTAGCTATTTGACTTATAAAAATAATCATTCAATAGTTAAAATCACTTAAATATTTCAAAATCAAACGACTAAAATCCTGGATCGTTATAGTTTGTCTTATTTTCGACCTCACTCTTATACTCTATAAATTTCACACAAACATCAGATTTGTTCTTCATAAGAAACACATATCCTCTTCTTGAGAAATAATCAGGAAAGGTTAAAAAAGTAAGAAGAATTATCTTTGGTGGCTATAGGAGCTGGGCCACATATATTAGTAAGCTGGAGATTAAGAGTTCATTAAATCTTTCGTTGCTTCCGCAAAAGGGGTGCTTGGTCATTTTTCCTTTGATTCACGACTTAATCAAATTATTCAGAATCAATGATGATAGAAAACCTTCGGTTTTCAATTTATCTAGTCATTTCTCACTTACATAACCTAGCCTAAAATTTCTTAGATAATATTATTAATGTCAACATTAGAAGAATTATTCACAACACAGACATAATTAGTACTAATAACATAAATGTCATTATCTAAAGCACCATTGCAAATTTTATTTCCATTCAACATAATGTTCATAACATTATCAACATAATGAAAAATATATCCAGTATCAAACAATCTAGATACTAGAAATTATTCTACAAATAACGCATTTCACATAATAGTGATTATTTAAAATTAAAACTAATCCACATGCATAGCTAAATGATAGTCTCCAGCTGCAGTTGCATCTATTAGGGATCCATCAGCAACTTGAAGTCTCATCTCTCCCTTTGCTGCATGACTCATATTCCCCAGTTCCTATAAGTCTGTAACATATTACGGATATTAGTACCAGATCTAATAACTAAAATTTAAGACAATTTATTGATTGCAAAATAATTTTGAATCATAAATATACCTGTAATAATTTTGAATTTGCAAACTATTCTATTTCTTCTCTTTGACAATCTTTAGGTACTCCAAACAGTTCCATTTCCACCGTCCATTCTTGTGATAGCAATGACACTCACCCTTATCAACTAAAGCGGTCTTCTTATTCGTCTTATTTACCCGTTTCCTCTTCCTTAAACCATTCGAAGATAATGCTTTACCTTTAACCGCGAGCACTACTCTTTGATCCTTGGATGAAGACTCGGTTGATCTTAACATATTGAGTAACTCCACGAGGCTTACATTCAACTAGTTCATATTATAATTTAATACGAATGGCTCAAACTGGAGTAAGAGACTCTAAGGTCAAGTCCACTTGCTGCTCGTTGCATATCGTCACATCTAATTGAGCAAGTCTATCAATATAGCCTTTTATCATTAAGACGTAATCGTCCACTTTTATGCCCTTTGACATCTTCGTGTCAAACAATTTATTCATAAGCTCATCCTTATAGAATGATATTGCTTCCCAAACAAAGCTTTAAGGCTATCAAAGATTTGATGGACATTCATGTTTTCATGTTGTCTCTGCAACGGTTTGTCTAACGTAGAAATCACGTGATTTGGGCAATTTCTAGGTCTGCAACTTATTTGTTATAAGATAATATTAGTTTGTGATCTACATTTTTAGTGGGTCTAACCCTTGGAGGTTCAGTTATCGACGACCATAAGCGTTTGTATGTGAGTGCTATGTTAATCGCTCTTAGCCATTCTATGTAGTTAGGTTGGGTGACTTTTTCGTTTTTAGGAAACCACTTTGGTGTGAACATTTTCTGCAAATTTATTTTAGTAGATCAGGACGTTTAACTCATAGTAGATGTTCTTATAATATTAGTAAGGTTAAACATTACATTTCATTTTACTAATAAGCTCCCACATGATATTTATATTTCTCAAAACCCTAAGAAGAAACATAGAAATATTTTGACTTCTCTAGAGGGTATTAGGACTCATTTGTCTTGGGATTCTAACCATGAGCTTGCTCAACAAATCAAAGACATACAAACAATGGATAACATTTTATTAGTTGTATCATATACAACTGCTAACTAGTGGTCTTTGTCCTAATCAAATTTCGACCTAGAGTTTACTCAACAAATCTAAAGATATTATTCACTCGAACCTACTATTTTGCGGTGGCCTAAGTATAATACGCATACCTTGAGTTTACTCAACAAATATTTATAGTTATCTTACATCATCTAGTCTATATATTAATAATACTACAAGTAAGTTCTCTAGTTTGATTATGCTCAACAACTAGAGTGTATGCAAGTAATTTATTAATATATATAAATGGTAGAGGATAACATCCATATTAAAAATTTATAATCATTAATATATTTAATTGAGTGATATCGACTTATAAAATAATGCATTTCTTTATGAAATACCCTCGTGATTCAAGTGTCAGAAAAATTTGAAATCACGGTATACGTACTACATGCATATATTTATTCCTTAAATGTAATTAGGATTTCATATTGTTTCACTTTTTATTATACATTCATATTATATAAGTTTACATAATGTACAACATTTTATAATTTAATTAACTTATATAAGAATCTTATGTATAATCCTACACTAATTTTATTAATTAAATCTTAATAATTAATTAATTACCATTTTAGCTAATTTCATTTTATTCATTTTAAACCTTTTAAATTGAATATGTACACTATAACATTTATAGTTATGCAGATATATCTTATATATTGTTTAATCAATATTTAATAAAAACTATTTTAATTAATTATAATTAATTTCGAAAATTATACGTGTGTGTGTATATATTAAGATAATGTTACATATGTCTTATATATTATTTAATTTTATTGAACTAATTAAATTTTAATTAATTAATTAATTATTTAAACTAATTAATTATTAATAATTTTCAAAATTAATTATTTTATTTTTAGAATATTTTATGAAAATATTTTATAACATTTATATAAATTTCTTATATATTTCAAAATTTAACCTTCTAAATTTAAAATATTTATAATTTTAAAATAGATTTCAAAAATTAGCCTAAGCCCCAAATCAATTTTTATACTAGGGATAACTTTTGGCTTATTCATCTTTCAGGCTAGACTAGTAACCATGTAGGGCAGAGTACTTGATTACCCAAATCCAATCTTAGACACTCTTTTCTAGACACCCTATTAAATGAGTAGGCTTTAATAAGTTACCATAATATTGCTAATTTAGACTACATAGGCTATTAGGCTCTGATACCATTGTTGGAACTAGGCTAACACATAGCGAGTTAAATGGACGAATCTCAATTTTTTTTTACCATTTTAGATCTTACTGGGCCTATAAAGTCAAAATTTATTTCAATCCAACCTAAATAAGTTTAAATAAAATCTTTATTTTATTTAGTTACTTACTATAAAGATTTGATTTGTATATATTTGTGATATATAAAGTGTATATGTGTATCAAATACGCATATGCATGTAAGTGCATGCGTAACATATAAATGTGTACATGGTTAAATGTTCCTGATATAAGTGTTGGAATTCACACTGTAAAGACACATTGGCCCCTTTATATATGACTTTGGTGTCAATTACTATTTTAATATTAATATAATATAAAGTGTACTTATATATGTAACAATTACGTATAAATTTAAATTTTAAAATTATATGAACCAATTCAAAATTTTATATTTGATATTTGAAATAGCTTAGGATAAATTCAAATTTGAAAACAAATCTAGATCCAAAATATTATCTTATTTAAGATCTAAAATTAAATTTGAAAATAAATCAAGATCCAAAATAATATGTTATTTAAAATTAAAATTCAAATTTAAACATTATTACATTTAATATACATACACGTTTAAATTTTTTATTCGAAAATACATAAAACTATATATATTTATATTTTAAAATACTTCAAATTCTAATTTTTATATGAATAATATTATATATTTAAACGTAAAAATAAAAAAAATTCGATCAAAATTCATTTGAATAATTTTTTTTAATCGGTGTAGTTTAAAAAACAATTTTTTTAAAATTATCGTACAGATTTCTAGTTAAATTTTTTAAAACTATAAATTTCGAATATAATTTATTTAGAAAATAAAAAATGTATTTATAAAAATATATTAATACATGATAACTAAAACTTTTAATATACATATTTTTTCTTATTATATATATAAACATACAAAATTAATTTTCTTTAAAAAGATGTACTTTCGAAAATATATGTGTATAAAAGTTAATATATATAGTATGTATATGACAATAATTCAAAATTTAATTTAAAAAATTTTAAAAAATAATTTTACTTTTGAATTTTTTATTTTTATTTTGAATGGTCGAAAATAAAAAAAATTGTATATAATTTTTTATTTGTATGAATACATACATATGTAGTTTTGACAAATAAATAAATATATAAATTCATGATAATATATAATTCTAATATATACGGATACAATGACATATATGAGCATATA
Source organism: Allium fistulosum (assembly GCA_030737815.1). Classification (NCBI taxonomy): domain Eukaryota; kingdom Viridiplantae; phylum Streptophyta; class Magnoliopsida; order Asparagales; family Amaryllidaceae; genus Allium; species Allium fistulosum. The sequence continues at coordinate 425,899,213 of CM060908.1, forward strand.
AATAATTAATTTTTATCTGATGTTACCTATATTATGATCTTGATATTGCATATTGAATCAAAAAATTCCTCAAATTAGATTCATTCTCTTCTAGAAAAGCTACTAACCGAAGCGTTCCCCACATCTTTGTTTTTCATTTGATTTGATTTTAGACTGGAAATGAAGAGGGGAAGGGGACTTTGACATTTGGCCAAGAGGGTAGGAGGTAGGAGGAAAATTGTTAAAAACAAATGAAGGGGTTGGTGATTTTTAAAGAAGAAAAGAAATGAGGGAAATAGGGATTTAGATCTACTTTTTACCTTTTCTTTCTGCTGATTCAAACTCATATTTTGAAAAAAATATCACACCTCCTCCCCTCCACATCATGGTCGGTCATACCCATGGGTTTTTGGACCCAAATACAGTTCCAATTTTAATCAGTATTAATATATTTTAAATCCAATTTAAATGTTTATCGATATCATATATCGATACATACAAATATAACTATTATATACACATCATTAAATACTATGTAAGTAAATCAAATATAATTTTATAATTAATATTTCATAAATATTAATTAATTTATAATAATTATGATTTAATTAAATCGTATGGTATTTCAGAGTGTTCAACATTATAGTTATGTGACTTATAGGTGTAAATTCGGTCAGTAATTAATATTGAACAATTCGAATATTAATGTTCACACATCACCTTAGCTAGTAGTATGACAGTTGGCTGAATTATCACTTACACAATTTTGGTAAATCCAATTTTGTTATTTTAAGCAGCCCCCAGTAGCAACAACTAATTATGCCAATTCTCTTCGTCAAAACTATATCACATTAGAACTTACGAAATTTGGTTACAGTATCGTCCATATTCAACTTGTATAATCCAAACACAAAGTCCTTGTTCAATAATGACTATTATTATTAACCGAACTACTCTGGCCAAAAACTTTGACTATAAGTTGACTATAGTTGACCATGATACTAACCGATATAATTGACGAGATGGATTCTCTATTGAATAGTGTTTCACTTTCAATGCTTCAACTCATACCCAACCATAATTGTTTGATGGACGCCCTACCCCAATTTAACTATAATCAAATTGGAGTTTTCTCATTGAAGTTTAACGGTATTCTCAAGTCCAGGGTACTGTGTAATATTATCACTTGATATTCTCTATTTGACTTAGTTATATTAACCAATACAAAAATATCAAGTAAGTGATTCCATAATTATCTGATAATTAATAATACATAATCCCTTAGTGCCCACAACTGCAATGAGTAATACACCGTCCAACGGTTGGAGAGCTTTTATGTAACAACCTGCATTTTTAATAACTGGATATTAAAATAATTAATTTAAACATTGAATCGTCAATCAATTGAAGGTCCAAAATCTGTTTTTTCGCATACCATCGAAATAGGATTCGATACCACTTCGGTTGAGCCAGGATCGATGTGGAAAATTAATATGAGTATATATATCACTATATTTGAAGTCGTGGTTTTTTACGATTTACTGTTATACATACTTTGTAAAAATACATATGTAGTCGAGTCCAATGGGATCTCGACTGGCGGTTTATGTTTCTGGATTAAGGGCTTCATTATGAGACGCACAGTAGAAGGAATTTTGGAATCGGGTGATCGAATGGCCAAAATAACCTAGAAATACGTGAAATTATAATCCCAGAACATCGTCTCGGATGGCGATGAAATTTATCTTATCGGGATTGGAAAAAAGAGGAGATATGCGTCAATGAGTTTCATGGCAATCTGATGTGCCTTGTGATCGTACTAACTCAAAGCGTGTGGCGATTTATTTGAAAAATCAAATAAATTATATATTTTTTATTATAAATATATAAACTCCCCTCATATAGATATTTTATTTCCCTCTCTCACTTTATTTCACTCTCCTCCTTTTGTGGTAAAGGTAAAAACTTCTCCTCCTCCCTCAATTAAATCGAGAGCTGCGAGTGACGAGGGCGGCCAATGTTAGATTCATTGAGATTGTGGTGAGGAGAGCTTCAAATCAATACAAGGTATGGCGGGATCAGTGATTCTTAGCCGAGCCTCCTTTGTTGTCGTGACTTTGATGATATGTTAGTGGAGCTATAGGCCACGGTTGGGGAAACAAAAGGCGCTGTTGTGAAATTGGCTCGAAAGGGTGGAAATTGGCATGGTCGGTGGAGCTCCGGTCGAGCATAGGTCATCACGACCTAACATAGGGCTTGGAATGTCACGATCTGCTAGGGTAGTTCATATGTAAAGGCGAGGGGTGCATTGCGAGAGTGCTTATAGTGGAGCACATTGGAGCAGATCGTTCGTCGATTCGTGGAACGTAAAGCCGTAAATTGATGAGGGTAGGTATGCATAAATGGGTTCCTTATGCATAGATACTTGCAAGGGGTAAGGGAAAGGAGTTGGATTAGGGAATAATGAAGGTAATTAGTTTATTAATTAATTTTAATTAATAAATTGATTATTCAATTTGTATTTAATTCATATCTCTTGCATACGAGGTCCAATCGAGATCGCCGTTGCATCCGTGGTGAGACTATCTACGACATGGTATGGGCTTAGACTGGATTTGGACACTTGGGAATATAAGTTTCCGGTGAGCGAAATTATAACTTTGAATTTATATTGCAGTATAAATCCTTGTAATTACATATATTAAAACTATTACCTAGTAAAGGTAAAATAATAATATAAGTAATTATATTCCCATTTGATTGGATTGGTTTGAGTAGATATTTGGGATGATTGATTAAGATCCCATGTATGTGTGTATGTGTGTATTATGTGTTCTATTCATATTGAATAGAGTTAGAAGGAGTTGATATTAATTTATAACATGCTTATAAATTAATTAAACCCTAATTTGTAGTTATTAGTTATAGGAATATTATTGTATATTTTATTACTAATTGGAAGTTAGAAGTATGACCTTCAAAATAAGATGTAAGGCTAAAATAACAATTTAGGTAGGTTAACCTTATAATAAAATGGTTTTGAAGTTTATTTGGCCTTGACATTGGTTTACTATGGTGTAATTCAATAATTAACTTACTGGTGAAATTTTATAAAGATGATTTGAAAAGTTAAAAATTACAAATGAAGTTTTGTCTTATTTAATAGGTCTCGTTAAGGTTATAAAATACCAAATATTGTTATAACATGATTTATTAACTTTAGACCCTGAGAAATGGTTAGAGATATACGTGTGTACATATAAATAGAGAAATTATATACATGAGCTATACAATATTTTGAGGCCTTATTAATAGCTAAACTTAATTTAAATAGAAGAATTGAGTGAAAATAAGCTATAGTATGATTGAGAGGCAAATGCATTATTTATAAAATAAGTGCGAGACTTCAATAAAATAATACAAAGAAGATATAATTGTTAGATTGGTGACTTAAATAAGATGTATTTTTGTCGAATTGTTCATATGATTGTATGTGTGAATTATTATTTATATTGAGATAATAGATTTGTTACTTTGTTGTGTATTGCCTTTGTGTATGTAAATGTGCACGATATGTGTTTATTAGTTCCTTATAGTTGGACTGGTTATATGTATGTATGTATGTGTGTGTGTGTAAACCTACATACAATTTATGTGATTTATATATGTCTATATGTATAAATATAGCTCTAGTATGTCCAACTTGGGGGTGCTAGGAGATGCATGGAATATCTTATATATATTTATTGATCTGCAGTTTAAAGCATTTGTCTATAGTTTCGGTATGTCCAACTTGGGGCTACCGACTGGTGTATGGAATCCATTTTACCATTGAGGCACACGACCTGTAGACGTGGTCTCGGAGCACGGATTGAAAGAGACTGATATGCTATACTAGAGTAGATCATATACTATCCCGTAATACTCTTGGGTACTGCGACAGTTACTACATGCCAACTTTTTTTGAGGTGCTGATTTTCAGAGGAGTCCACAATATAGTTGTGGCTCTTGATAGGTCTCTTTGGTAGCTAATGGCCATTTGATGTGATTTATCGATACTCAATTTAAGCGTATGTATATTTCGGTATTCTCGACTTGGAGTTACCGAATGGTGACTAGAGTACATTTACAGATGTATAAATATGTGGTTCAAGTTTTATATATATATATATATATGTATTTATGTATGTATATATAAATGCATGGTTTGGGTGATTTATATATATTGATTTGGTATGCCTGACTTGTAGCAACTGGGTAGTGTAAGGCACTTTGAGAACGGATCACGATCCACATGGGGGTGACAATACTTCGATGCTGTGTACCCATATGGAAAGAATGTATGCAAGGATTTAGCCTTTACATATGGTTCCAGTATGTCGATAGAGACAACCGAAAGGGAAGAACGCTAGTAAGGGAATAAATTATTCCATTGAGGTGCATGACCTACAGACGTGGTCCTAGAGCAGGGGCGAGAGAGATTGGAACGCCAGTATAGAGTAGGTCATATATTGTTCCGTAGTACTCTTAGGTGCTGCGACAAGACCTACATGCCAAATTCTTTTGAGGTGTTGGTTTTTATGCGAGTCCACAATATAGTTATGGCTCTCGATAGGTCTTTTTTGTAGCTAATGGCAATCGGGACGGATATCAATTATCGATATCCATATTTTGGTTTTGGGTATGGAGATACTATGTTGGTAGCATTATTATATCACTATATGTATTTTAGATGCTTTGATAGGGATCATTGAATCGATTAATATCTATAGCACAGTCCATCCATTAGTAATGATGGGTATCAACTTATTCTCTGTATATCTCTTATCATTATGATTGTGCATGTTATATTGGTTGGTTGATTATTGTTTAACATTATGTATTAGACTTCTATTGTGATGTTTATATTACTTTTGCATTATTAATTGGGTTACCTCTATCATATATGTTGTTATGTTTTAGCCATTATATTAGTTGCACTAACTCATTGATTATAGAATAATAGTAGGTTATGGTATGATTCCCTACCTTTGAGTTGGGTTTACTTTACTTGTTTATGGGCAGTCCGAATTATCTTTAAGTCATGTTTGTGGAAAGGACCTACTGTACTTCAATAATTTCCTGTTTATTTATATACAGTTTTGATGTACGGTATTTTGAGATAGTTCTCCTCATATCAGGCTTTATGTCTAACCCAAATTTTGTCTTTGTCTGTTTATGTCATGAAAACCTCGGGTACTCGATTGAGTAGTTTGAAAGCCAGGTGCTTTTAAGGATATGCTTTCAGGACAGTTAAAGGGCATTGGAGGCGAAGTTGTTACTTTGGATATACTTGATATTATAGTAATACATGGTAGTGATGTTATTTATATATGAGACTTTTTGTATTAGATATTGTATTCTGACTTTCTATATTGAAATTTATTTTTAGTTACTTCCATCCGTACAGTCTCTTATATATTGATGATCATGCTATATTCATGTATATTCAGTATATTATATATTATCATTCTGCTGTAAGATTTTATTACTGCACCTTGATTTGGTGTTTTATTTTTTATTTTACCCTGACAAGTTGTCTTCTGTGGTCTTCAAGAGTCAGACGTTGTGATTCGGCATTGATTTAGGGTATTACGAAGGGTGGGTCATCATAATTGGTATCTGAGCTTAAGCTCAACACCAAGGACCCAATGGACTAGTTTGAGTTAAGCAACCTGATAGATGGAGATATGTTAAGAGTGCTTACTTGTATTTTTATACTATATAATAATGCATACACCACTTGTCTTTTGAAATTCGAATTATTTTTCTGCTAGTTGCTAAAGTATTACTGTTGAGGCTTTCTTTACGAGTTAACAGGGTGCACGAGCAACTGTAGATAGGCAGTTTGAGAAGTCTGATTGGTTCAGAGACTATTTGAATACCGCAAGGGATGTTTCACCATCCATGAACATTCTGATAGCTGTAGTAGGTGTTAGAGGTGGTGTAGCCCTTGTGGCATTGTAGTAAAAGAGGTTGGCGAGCAAGCCATGGCTTGGATTGATTCTAGATGTCGCTTTGAGTCTTGGTATATTTTTAAGATCAAAAGGGACGTGCAGCTTGACCATTTCATCCAAGAAGGGTAGCTTGTCAGTGAAGGAATATCTTAGTCAATTTAACCCTTTTGCTAAATTTCGAGTAGAGTAGGGCTGTTCGGTAAGGTGTAACTTGGATTCTGCATCCAAGTAGGATTCGGTGGTTGACCGTAAATAAGCAAGGACCAAGTGGACGAATTTTATGTTTTGCATTGAGTAATTCATGTTAAAAGTGTTTAATTTTGTGTTAGAACACCTTAGATGATGGGATTAATCCCATATGTTGCAATAATGTTTTCTAGGGATCAGTCCATTCACTTACCAGTTCTTAATCCCTAGTTTGAGCATGAGGTTTCTAGGTGATTTGCACTGGTTAGACAAGGGTTTTTCGCTTCATTCTTAAAGGCAAACACTTGAGTCAGATTCTTGGGGTGACTTAGGAATTTTTGAAGGTGACTATGGCCGTGCAAGGAAATTTCGATGGTTGAACCAAGGAACCAAATTAGAATTCGCATAAGAGGAATCTAGTAGCCAGCACTAGTTTAACAAAGGAACCTTGCAAGCGATCAAAGGATTAGACAACTTATATTATTTTGGCTGGTCTATATTCATTGTAAAATTATTTAAAGTACGGTGTAGTTAAGATCTCTTGAGATAGTTTGGGTCAGGACTTCACGACTAGTTTTGTGACGATTGGAATAATCTTTTAAGTAACGATATGGTACTTGCCTGGGTGAGTATCATAGTGCACTTAGTATATGATCCTTATTACCATTATGCGGTTGAGGTGAGTTTGAACCCGAGCAAGCCCAAACATTTGTATATTGTCATTTAATTAGTAAAGTTTTTCTCCTTTGGAGAATGGGTTCTGTTTGGAAGAAAAGGAAAGTGAGACTTAGATTGTTGGATTTATACGAGAGTTTTAGGGATCAATGATCCAACATTTCATATAAGTTTTCCTTTTCAAGGCGGTAGGTATGATAGTCTTTCATGTATCGTACTTGAAAGGAGTCACCTCTTAGGTAATAGGGTCATCTTAGGTGTCAAATAGACTCAAGGGAGTTTACAACTTTGCTTGCATGCTATGACTATTATGGGTTACCGTGCATGTTGTTATAGACTCCTTTTAAATGATTGGATGTTTGTATGGTAACCGGTGTTGATTGCCTGCTATTGCTTGATAGTGATTGATTTTTTATGCTTATTGATTGATTGTTATTGCTTATTAATTGCTTGATTTTCGATTGATTGTTTATTTTTGTTGATTGATTATTATTGATTTTCTTGCTTATCGATTGCTTAATGTTGCTTGATTTTTAATTGATTGTTTATTTTTGTTGATTGATTATTAATTGATCGTTTATTTTTATTGGTTGATTGTTGATTTCTTTTTGTTGTTGGTTAATTTCTCATCGTTAGTTTTATTGCTTATTGTTCCTTATTGATTGCTCATTGTTGATTGTTATTGCCAGCGTATTGTGTGAATTCTATCTGTATAAGTGTGTAATTCTAGTGATATCATCGTGATGAGTCGACTAGAAAAAGTGGAAGTGAACCAAATGTGACTTTAGATTTTGAGGGCCTATTCATTTTTGGATAGGGCTATATGGCTTTAGACCGATGAGGGTTAAGCTTCTCCCTGTTTGTTAGAGCTTTGTATTGATATGTCTTTTTTCCCTTTTGTTTTGTTAAAATATAAGAAAGCATAGTGTAGAGATTTCTTTGTTGTTGCTTGTATTTTACAAGGGTGCTTATTATGATGGTAACATGTTTGCCAGAGATGCCTATTACACTAAAAGTTATTGTTGCATTAGGGATGCCTGTTGCACAGTTTGTTATAGCATGTTTATTTGAGATGTTTGTCGCATTGCAGATGCTTGTTGCATTAGATGTATTTGTTGCACAGTTAGTTGTAACATATTTATTTGAGATGCTTGTTGCATGATTTAATATAGGATATTTATTTGAGATAATTGTTATATATGATTTAGCATAGTTTTTTCAATGTTTAATGTTGCAATTGTGTTTGATCCTCTTTGTTGAGTACATGATTAGGTACATGGAAGTAGTTATGCGCTATTGGGATGCTTATTCGCATTCAAATGGCATGCGCTTGTTGTGAAAAAGGTATGTAAGATATGTATTGTAGATGGTATGGATATATACGCTTGTATGTCCTAAAAAATGAGATGCCTTAGATATGGGATGCCTCAGATATGAAATGTGTATGTGTGTGTGTGTTGTTTTGAGATTTTTCGGAGCTAGCCGCGCAAAGGAAGTGCCGTTGAATTTTTCCAAAATGAAAGGGGCTTTTGAATCCTATTGGTTAGGAGTTGTATTCCATGCTTGGAATTTTGGTCAGTTGGGTTGCACGATCATACTTACAGAAATTTCAAGGCGAAATTATTTTAAAAAGGGGACAATGTAACAACCCGCATTTATAACGATTGAATATTTAAATAAATAATTTAAATATTGAATCGTTAATCAATTGAAGGTCCAAAATCTGATTTTTTGCAAATGGTCGAATTAGCACTCGGTACCACTTCGGTTGAGTCCGGATCAACGTTGTGAATTAATAAGAGTATAAATATCGCTATATTTGGAGTCATGGTATTTTTATGATTTACGTATTATTATATGTATTTCGTAAAAATATATGCGCGGTCGAGTCCGGTGGGATCTCGACTGATGGTTTATGTCTCTAGGATAAGGGGTTCATTATGTGACATACGGTAGAAGGATATTTGGAAGCAAATGATCCAATGGACAAAATGGCCTCAAAATACATGAAATTATCATCCCAAAGCATCATCTCGAATGGTGACGATATACAATAGAGACCGAAAAAATGAGGCGATATTTTTGCGGTGATCCGAAGTGTTATGTGATTATATGAGCTCAAAACGTGGGGCAATTTATTTTAGAAATCAAATAAATTATATATAAACTCCCATTACATATATATTTTCTTTCATTCTCTCACTTTATTTCACTCTCCTTCTTATGCAGTAAAGATAAAAATTGATCCTTCTCCCTCAATTAAATTAAGAGCTATGAGTGACGAGGGAGGCCGATGTCAGATTCGTTGAGATCGTGATGAGGAGAGCCTCAAACCTATATAGGCTTTGGCGGGTTCGGTGATTCTTGGTCGAGCCTCTTTCTTCATTGCCATGACTTGGGTGATATGTTGGTTGAGCTAGAGTCACGATTGGGGAAATAGAGGGCGTCGTTGTGAGATTGGCACAAAGCATAGGTTGGTGGAGCTCCGATCGAGCATAGGTCATCATGACCTGACATGACCAAACTAGGGCTTGAAATGTCGCGATCTGCTATGGGAGTTCGGACGAGAAGGTATGGGGTGCATTGTAGACATCGCTCATAGTTGAGTGCATTGAAGTAGATCATTCATCGATTCATGGAATTTAGAGTCGCAAATTGATGAGGGAAGGTGTGCATGAATGGGTTTTCTTGTGCACGATTATGTGCAAGGGATAAGGGGAAGGAGATGGATTAGGGAATAATGAAGGTAATTAGTTTATTAATTAATTTTAATAAATAAATTGATTATTCGATTCATATTTAATTCATATCTCTTGCATACGAGGTCCAATCGAGACGCGGTCTTCGCCGTTGCACCTGTAGTGAGATTATCTAGGATATGGTATAAGCTTGGACTGGATTTGGACACTTAGGAATTTAAGGCTTAGGCGAGCGGAATTATAGCTTTGAATTTATATTGTAGTATAAATCCCCGTAATTATATATATTGAAATTAGTACCTAGTAGAGGTAAATAATATATATAAGTAATTATTTACCCATTTGATTAGATTGGTTTGAGTGAATATTCAAGATGATTGTTTAAGATCCCACATATATATATTGTGTGATCTGTTCATACCAAATAGATTTAGAAGGAGTTGATATTAATTTATAACATGCTTATAAATTAATTAAACTCTAATTTGTAATTATTAGTGATAGAAATATTATTATATATTTTATTACTAATCAGAAGTTAGAAATATGACTTTAAAATAAGTTGCAAGGTTAAAATAATGATTTAGGTAGGTTAAACTTATATTAAAATGGTTTTGCAGTTTATTGGCCTTGACATTAGTTTATTATGGTGTAATTCAATAATTAACTTACTGGTGAATTTTATAAAGATGATTTGAAAAGTTAGAAATTACAAATGAAGTTTTGTCTTATTTAATAGGGTTTGATTAGGTTTATAGAATCCCAAATATTGTTATAACCTGATTTATTAACTTTAGACCCTAAGAATTATTTGAGATATATGTGTGTAGATATATATAGAAATTATATACAATAACTATGTTGTATTTTAAGGCCTTATTGATAGCTAAACTTAGTTTAAATAGAAGAATTAAGTGGAAATAAGCTATATTATGATTGAGAGGCAAAGGCATTATTTTATAAAATAAGTGTGAGGATTTTTTAAAGTAATACAAAGAAGATCTATTTGTTAGATTAGTCACTTAAATAACATGTATTTTTGTTGAATTGTATACCTGATTGTATGATTGAATTGTTATTTATATTAAGATGATAGATTTGTTACTTTGGTTACGTATTGCCTTTGTGTATATAAATGTGTACAGTATGTATTTTATTAGTTCCATATAGTCAGACTGGTTATATATGCATGCATGCATGCATATATATATGAATACACACTCACATATATATAATTTATGTGATTTATATTTGTCGATATGTATAAATACATCTCTAGTATGTCCGACTTGGGGCGATTGGGAGATCAACGGGATATCTTATATATATTTATTGATATGCAGTTTAAGCATTTGTCTATAGTTTCGGTATGTCTAACTTAGGGCTACCGACCGATGCATGGAATCCACTGTACTATTGATGCGTATGGCTTGCAGACGTGGTCTCAGAGCAGAGGCGAAGACTGGGATCCAGTCTAGTGTAGGTCACATACTATTCCATAGTACTCTCGGATGCTACGATAGGACCTATATGCCTATTTCTTTTGAGGTATTGGTTTTCAAGGGAGTCTACAGTATAATTGTGGCTCTCGATAGGTCTCTTTGGTAGTTAATGGTAATTCGATGTGATTTATCGATACTCAATTTAAGCATATGTATATTCTGTAAGGCCGACTTAGGGTTATTGAATAGTGGGTGGAGTATGTTTACAAATGTATAAATATGTGGTTCAAGTGATATATATATATATATAATTATAGATACACAGTTTGGGCAATTTATACATATTGGTTTGGTCTAAGTTGTGGCAACCGGGTAATGAGGCACTTTAAAGAAGAATCACGACCCACACGGGGATGATTATACTTTGGTGTTGTGTACCCATGTTGGAAGAGTGTATGTGGCATTTAGCGTTTACATGCGGTTCCGTTATGTTGGTGTAGACAACTGAAAGGGAAGGATGCTAGTGAGAGAATCCATTGTACCATTGAGGCACACAACCTGTAGACGTGGTCCTAGAGCAGGGGCAGAGAGAGATAATAACGCCAGTCTAGAGTAGGTTATATATTGTTCTATAGTACTCTTGGGTGTTGCGATAGGACTACATGCTAACTTCTTTTGATGTGTTAGTTTTTGGGGGAGTCTACAATATATTTGTGGCTCTCAATAGGTCTTTTTTGGTAGCTAATGGCAATTCGAAATAGGTATCAGTTATATATATATATATATATTTGTATTTTGGTTTTAGGTATGGAGATGCTATGTTGATAGCATTGTTATATCTTGTATTTGTTTTGCATTTCAGATGCTTCGATAGGGATCATTGAATCGATTAGTGTCTATAGTGGACTCTACCATCAGCAATGATGGGTATCCACTTATTCTCTATGTCTCTCTTAACATTATAATTATGAATCTTACATTGGTTGGTTAATTATTATTATTGAACATTATGTGTTAGAGTTGTGATGTTTATATTATTCTTGCATTGGTACATTGAGTTACCTCTATCATAGTATGTTATTACATTTCAGCCATTATATTAGTTGTGCTAACTCGTTGATTACAAGGGAAGAGCAGGTTACGGTATGATTCCCTACTTTTGAGTTGGGTTTACTTTACTTATTTATGGGCAGTCTGGGTTATCCCTAAGCCACGTTTGTGGATAAGACCAATTGTACTTCAATAGTTTCCTGTTTATTTGTATACGGTTTTAATATATGGTATTTTGAGATAGTTCCTCTCATACTAGGCTCTATGTCTGACCTGTTTTTTCTTTGTCTATTTATGTCATGACAACTCTCGGATACTCGATCGAGTAGTTTGGGAGCCAGGTGCTTTTAGGGATACGCTTTCAGGACAGTTGGAGCACTTTGGAGGCGAAGTCGTTACTTCAGATATACTTGATATTGTGGTAGTACATGGCAGTGATGCTATTTATATATGAGACTTTTTGTATCAAATATTCTATACTAACTTTCTGTAGTGATATTTATTTATCAGTTACTCTCATCAGTACAGTCTCTTATATATTGTTGATTATGTTATGTTCATGTATATTTAGTATATTATATATTACTATTCTTCTGTGAGATTCTATCGTTGCACCATGGTTTGTTGTTTTTTTAATTTTACCCTGATATGTTGTCTTTTGTGGTATTTAGGAATAAGACGTTGTCATTCGACGTTGATTCAGGGTATTACGAAGGGCAGGTCATCACAGTTAAGTACTCTAGTCTCAATGGATGTACTGAAATCCAGTCTCGATACATCTAACTAGGAATATTTAAAACGATATATTTATTTTCATTATATTAAATTTCTCATGATCACAACACTTTGTAACTACTATCACAAAACGTGTCATTTATGGATTTTCTATTAAGTATATTTAAGTTAAATAAGTAGTTAATATAACACTTTATAACAAGTATATAGTAGAAAGAAAAAAACATTTTATTTCAAATAAGATTTTACTATAGAGTTAATAATTTACAACAAATTGTAGAATTGGCCGTAGAGCATACCCCTAACTCTATTAAATACTTCAAAGATTTTATCTTGTTTTTTTTACATCCTTTAATGTCATAATGTCTTTGAGTAGATTCCAGTAAACTTGGAACTATTTTTTAAACTCATTGATCAATGTTTTCCATAAGTTGATGGACTTGGCTTGTAATTGTCCAAACCATTTGGTAACTATCCCAGTTAGTAACATTGATTTTTTTTTGACATTTGACAGTATTTGGTTCTCAGATGACATCCATATGAGTATTATAGCTAAGTAGATGACTAATAGGCTTGGTAGTTTGATTATATGGCTCTGTTTGTGGCATTTTGAATTCAGTAGAAGATTGTTCTTCCATTATATTGAGTGATAATGGGTTTTGGACTCTTTATCTAAATTAGAAGAATCATCTCATTTCCTTCGAGCATGTGCGCTATCTCTATATCTTAAGTTTTGTTATCACTCCTTATATTTATCTCTGGATTGTCTTAGTTTGTAATGTCTAGTAGTTCTTTGATCAACTATATCTTGTTTTCCTTTCCTTTTAATACTTCTTCGACTTCGAGGGAAGGGGCGATCAATTTCATGTTCGTTTGGATCGTCCTAATAGATTGGGGGTTGAGTTTCATGGGGTCAAGTAGAAGTATATTGACTAACTTTATGGGTTTCCATATCATCAACTTGACTCGAGGGTTAAGTTTGGATTTCGACCAGTGGATTGAAATGGACCCATATCAACAGGGGGTGATTTAACGAGCATGAGGGAAAATTCATTTGCATAAATATTTTCTTTAGTAATATTGACTTCTTAACCACTTTTGGGACAAGTTTAGTCAAATTGTTCTAAGTTTCGATCGACATCCCATAGGGTCGAAGTTCATTATCCCAAATCTCTTGATTGCTTGAATTTCGAGTAGTATTGCCATCTTAACTAATATTTTCTTCAATCAAGTTTTGATTATCACTTCTATTTTTCAACTTTCGTCCTTTCTAGTTTTGCACTTTCGGCTCTGTAGTTCCAAATGTTTGCATTTAATATATCTTGTAAAGCTTGCAATATTGCTCGTTCTATAATTTTCTATTTAGTCGTTATTTCTAACATATTTCTTATACTTTCACACTTATTATTCTCTATTTCTCTAAGTAGAATGCCGATGGGGTTTGGTCTCTCTCTCCCTCCCTCTTTCAGCGTCTCTTTGGTTCATCATAAAAATTTTAGGCTTGTTGAAACTTAGCCGTTAGTTTGACTAAAATAATATTTTTCTTTTAGAAAATCGAAAGAAAAGTGGATTTGATCCTTCTTAGTGAAAGAACCAAATGTTTGCATCATTATTAGTAGAGCAAACATGAGCAGATCACGTAAATCTTTCGCTTTGAAATGATAACCAAAAATATTATTTATAAAAGGATTTTATTAAATCTACTTAGATGATTCAAGTGCAATAATAGAGAGAAATAAAATATTCAGATCATAGTAGTAATAGATGGTAAAATAAACGAAAAAGGTAAAAGTATGCAAATATATTTTATTGTGATTGGACCTAAGTTTGGTGCATACATCCAGTTCATTTTTTATTGACTTATTTCATTTTATATACTTATCTAAAATGTGTTGTAAAGAGATTATAATGCTTTTGTTGGATCAGGTGCATTGGTAGCAAAGTTTAAAATGGTGAATTTATAAAAAATCATTTTATTAATTTGCACATGATCTTTATTCTATATTTGTGTAAATAAATATTTGTTTATGTTAAATCAAATTTAGTATATTAATTAAAAAAGTGGTTTGTAATATTTTAATTTAATTTTATTGATTAAAACATTTATATATTATTAATGTTAAAATTAATTTATATTTAATATGTTATGATATTTTTATTCACAATGTGGATACCAAAACACAACACACACATATATAAATCTAAACTATGAGTTCATGGGGAAAATTGATCGCTTTGTCATAATATGACTATGTGTGATATATATATATATATATATATATATATATATATAATCTTAGGTGTACATAAAGTATAAAATAATTTTTTTATTTAACATTATTAAATCAACCATTTAGATATTTAATAATATAAATGTATATATAAATATAATTATCGTTAAAATCCAAGTTGACTCCAATTTGAATCAACATTTAATCAATTAATTCCTAGCTCTTAAATCGATCAAACCATTGTATAATTTTATACATCGCACTGTTTGATTTTAAGCTTGAAATAAAAAATAAAAGTAGCCATACATTAATACAGTATTAATATTAATATTAATTTATAATATTTATAAATTAATTTTATCTCGAAGTCAGGAATAACTAACAATGTGGTTGTATTGACTTTATGGTGTGAACTCGCTCCATGGTTAATTTTTAAACAATTTGGTTATCGAAGTCTGTATGGATTTTTGCTAAAGTACAATATAAGGGCCAGTTCAATGCTTGAAGACCATTTAGGAGAAATCATATTTACGATCTAATATAAGTTAACATAGTAATGATGGTTTCTATATGTATTCTTTTTATCATCACTCTATCACTTTGATATTTATAATTTGGTCTAAGGTAAAAAAACTCTATTAATATCGTTATTAATTATGTATGTCATTTTAAAGTCTTTAATTCAATCCAATGACATTTATCGATTAACGATTTACTTTGGCTAAAGGCCTTGACTTTTATTTGACTTTCCAAAGACGATGATACTGGCATTTATATCTAAGAAGACAGATTCTTTCTTGAGTAGTATTTCACTTTGAGTATTTTAACGTGCACCTAACTATGGTCATAACACGGTCGCTATGCCTAATGGTTTACCGTAGTCACAGTACGGTCTACGTACAGAAGATTGATTGAACTCTCAAGTTATAAGACTATCGTACGTCATTACCTTGAGATTTTCTATTTTGACTAAGTTATGTAATCCATTGAAGACTCTAGTTGAGACGTTCTGTGGTTATCCCAAACAACCACAAGTATGTAACCCCTTTTGTGCCCCCCAGTGGTCATCGGTAAATGACCGTCCATCGTATGGAGAGCATCACATACACTAATCTCAACAGATGTATCGATAATCTTTTCTCGACACTTATTATCTAGGAACATTTAAGGAGTTATGTTTTGTTTGTATCGATTCAATTTGCATGGTTATGAATATTTCATGACTGCAAACGATAAAACACCGCTCCTAAGGATTTTTTTGTTAATATATGTTTCATATTACTACCTCATTACTTATATCACAATATAAAAAACACATATAATATAAAAAACCAAAAACATATTTTATTTGGAACAAGATCATTTACAGAATTAAGATTATGTAACAATTACATAACCGCCCTTAGGGCACACCCTTAATTCTATCAATCTCCCACTTACACTTTGAGCCACTTATAGAGCTTTATCCCATGCCTTCAATCGATCATCCTAAAACAGACCGAGATAGCGCCTTGGTGAATGGATCTACAATTTTATTTGTTATATCTACCTGCTTGATCACGATCTCTCTGGCATTGATAAACTGCCTTATCATGAGGAATTTATGAAGGATGTGTCTTGACCTCTTTTGAGCTCACGGTTCTTGTGCAATACGAATTGCCGAATTGTTATCACAATACATGAGCATCAGACCTTCAATGCTTGGGATTGCACCTGGCTCCAAGTGAATTTGCGGATCCACGCTGCCTCATTTATGGCATCAATTGAGCCGTTGTACTTAGCCTCCATTGTAAAATCTATCGCATCTTCCTATTTGGATCCCTTTCAACTAGTGACCCCTTCATTGAGAGTAAAGAAAAACTACAAGACTATTGTACCGTCATCAACATCACTTTTAAAGCTCGAGTCATACCCCATCATAAGGAGTTCACAGCCTTCGTAAATCATAACAAAAAATCCTTAATATTTCTTAAAAACTTAGGCATGATTTTGATAGCCATCCACCAATTTTCTCCCAAATTTGATTTATATTGACTTACTCTACCTAGTGCAAAAGTGGCATATCACCTAGTGCATAACGTGGCATACATGATCATCCTATTGCCCAAGCATAAGGAATTTGACTCATACATTGCCTTTTCTAATCTATAGATGGGGAGTCCTTCTTAGAAAGTACTATTCTATATTGCATTGGAACATTACTTGTAACGACCTAGAATTTTAATCATTTAAATTAGGAATATTTAATTGATTTTTAAATATTGGAAAGTTAAGTTTATAAGTTAAACAACTTATATTTCAAATTCAAAGATTTATTTGATAATTGGATTATTTAATTGAATATTTGGAATTGGTTAAAATTATTAAATCTTGAATTTGATGTGAATAAAAATGATTTTGAAAGTTGATTTAAATTCTATTTAAATAAGAATGAAGATGATAAACTTTTAAATTAGATTTAAAAGTGATTAATTTCGTTTTTATAATAATTCGTTTTAATTAATGTGTAAAATAGCCTTCTGGGCCCTCGTCTAGGATTTCGACGAAACTAGTGTCATTGATTCATAATAGTATATTACAGTATGCCGTTGTGACGATTGGGCGTATTGTTTGGGCATGCGCGATCGAAACGCGTAGAAGTTAATTTCAGAAATTATTATAATAGAATTGGGTTTTAAAAGCTATCTTCTGCATATGATCGAATTAGGCCTTGAGACTAGTTCTATTTTGTTCGGAATATAGGTATTACATATAGAATGCCAAGCAACACATCTTGATTGGACTTCGAGATTTTCGGGTACGTCAAGCTTGATAATTTTAAATAAAATAAATAATAGGCCATACCCTACCCATACTCTACAGAATTCATGCCCATGCTTCACTATGCAACCCATAACCCCTCGGCAATTTTAAATACGCACCCCAATCAAAGTAAGGTTTAAAATTTTCAAATTAAAATTTCACTCAATCCAACGGCTCGCATCGATAGAGCCATTTCGTGTCGTTTCAGGGTTCAACTCCAACTAGACAAAATGTTGCCGACGTCGAGCTCAACCTTTGGACGGTTGGATTGAGCTACGATGATCCCTAGGCAGCGCAGCAGCGAGATGAACGGAATTCGTTCATATGCGAATTCTGATGCCTACGTTCGTCTATAGGCGATGGGCTCTAAAGGGAAGTTGTAGAGAATGGCCAGGGCAACGTTGTGGTGAAGTTTTATGGTCAACGATGGACTTGGTGGTCAGAATTAAGCATGAATGTCGATGTAGTTTTTGGGTTTGGTTGATTATCGCCGGCGAGGTTTAGGGGTCGACATTGGTGGCTGGAGGTAGCTCGTGGAGGGGGCGACTCGCGGTAGTGCAGCGAGCGACACCACGTGGTAGCGATAACGACGAAGCCAAGTTCGCGGCCTAGGTTGGTTTCATTCACGAACGAGGAAGAAGGAGTTAAGGCGGGTTTAATTATTTAAGAGGTTAGTTATTTTTTAACTAATTGTAATTAAGGATTAAGAATATATTTTTATTCTGGAATCGTATTAATTCAATAACTAATTCATATTAGGTCCAAATCGAACATGGTGAACCGTGTTGCGCTCATATCAGCGAGATGTACGAATTGGATTGGTTTTGATTTGTGCTTGCAAAATTTTAAGCTAAATTAGAACGTTGTTCGTATTTAGACGGAACCATAACGCCTCGACGACAATTGAAATAATGGCGAGTTAAACTCACCTTTTTGGTTAACCAGAAATGCTATTAGTTGATAAAGTTTGTTGATTGGATGTTTGGATAATTTACTATTTTATCATTTGGTTTGGATTTATTCCCGCCCTTGGAGCGGATGACCCTTTATACATATACCTGCCTAGTAGCAGATGACCCGTGATATATATATTTATATATTGTTTGTGATGTAGAGGAACATGTTGGAGGGATCCAACGGGATTCATTGCCATTGTTTATTTTAATTTCAATAATATTCATGTTATATGAATCATTGAATATCAACTTGATTGTTTGACACTGTTATATGTTCAAAACTTAAGCCCTATTGTGGTAGAAATCAATATCGATATTGGTTAAGCGTTTGATAGCTATTGGCCTTAAATTAGTATTTTAAAACACTATAAATTGCCATTTGAATTGGAATTGATTTTTGAGATAGGAAAAGATTTTAAAATCCGAATTTGGGTTTCAGAAATATTTAAAAAGAATTAAATTTCTATTTTGCTCCAACCCTTTTATCTGTCCTTTCTGTTTTATTAGAAATGATTTTAATGTCCAACTATTGTTTTAAAAGTTAGTTATAAATTGTTTAAAAATGTTTAAAAGTTATTTATTTATATTTAATATTGTTTTAAAAGTTATTTATTCATATTTAATATTGTTTAAGGTTACTTATTTATAATTAATATTATTTTTAGGTTATTTATCAATATTTTAAATTTTTGAATGGTTAATTATTTAAATAATTAATATGGTTTGAAATTAATAATAATAATCTATTAATAATGTTTTGGAAATGTATTATTACTACTTATAATGATGGTAAAGGTTGATTGTTATTGTTTATTTAATACTGTGGTAAAATTATTTATTATTATTAAGATGTTTTGAAGTTAATAATTATCATTTATTTCAAATGTTATTATTATTAACTATTATTATATAATAGTGGTTTTGAAGTAAATGATCATTATTTATTTAGAAATGTTTCGAGATATATAAATAGAGTTTTATTAACAGACTTGGGTTTATAAGAAGAGTTTTATAAAATGGTTTGGAGGCTTAAGGGAAGAATATTTACAATGTATAGAAAGAAGTTTATAAATGGTTTTAGAATTTGGTAAAAAGGAAATCAAAATGTTTTAGAGACTTAAAGAGAAATTGTTTACAATGTATAAAGAGAGTTCTGTAAATGATTAGATATTTATAAACGAATTTTATAAATGGGTTTATAGATTTATAAGAAAAGCTTTATAAATAGTTGCATGGACTTATAAAGGGTTTATAAATGACTTAAGAAATAATTTAGAAATATTTATAAATGGTTTTAAAGATTATAAATAGTTTATAAATGAGTTTAGAGGTTCATAAAGGAATTATAAATGGTTTTAGAAGTGCATAAAAAGGGAAATCATCCTTCGTTTTGTGAATATACTTATACCATTGAGATAAGTATATGGATATTCTCTAAGTATTGAAAATATAGGAATTTGTGGGTATATCTTTGTGAAGGTGTTTTTACACAATTATTACAAAGTGATATTAATTAATGAAAAGATTAATCAAGGAGGCTAGTGGTTACTTACGTGCTTAACCAATGGTGGTTTTCCCTTTTGAAATAAATCCCTGATTTGGATGTGTGTTTATTGATAGTTAAATAACCAACTATCAAATATGGACCCAAACGTAACTTTTGAAATATCTAGGAGAAACATGTGAGTTATATGGCACAGTCATCTCCGATGATGCTGTACTATGCGGATAAATCTCGTTTCGTTCTCCTAGGACAAATGATAAGGAAATCTGCCCACTAACGGTTAGGAGGTGATCTCCGCTCTTATCTTTGACTTTTATTTCCTAAAGAATCGGGCTTGAGATTACCAGAAACTATAGAAAGTTGGTTTGAAGAGACCGAGATCAGATAAGTTATCCGAAAACCACTTCGATCCAACTTAAGCATTTCGTAGTAAAGACATCTTGAAGATGATGGAATTGAAGATGGAGCTCTCAAGCGTTTCGTTCAATCCCAGAATGAACTTGTATGGATGAATGTTGGCATTGCACTGTTTCCTGGAGGGCAATGTTAGCATTCCAAGTGGGAAGTGCTATATGAAAGGTAAATGTAGCCTCAAGCCTCATTAACCGGGAATGACTAAAACATGGGAGATGCAGTAAGGCTAAGTGGGTCGCTTCCAAGTAAGGTGTGATCGTTATCTAGAGTCGATATTATCTCTCATTTGTATGCTTCGAGGCCCATTAATAGAGGGGTGATCATATTCGGTACTATCTAGTAAATGGTAGGTCGATTCTGTGTTGGCAGGGGTCGATAGGTTCGACCTCGGTGTTATTTTATTTAAAGATGCACCGTGATGGACGGTACCCTAATAGCCCAGTCATTGTATGGAATCTATTCGCCAATAAGCACCGTACGGACTTAGTTGTGCCCAACTATGCTAAAACGCGAGATGCAAGCATTTTGGCTATATTCATATTTTACTTTGACCTCTAGACATTATTATAATATAAATGGATTTTCTATAGAAAATATTTTGGTTACCATAAGGTAAAAACTCATCCATGTTTATATGCGGTGTGGTCTTACGAGATACTTTTTTTTGAAAGGTTTTGTTAACTTTGAAAATCCAGTTGGGTGTGTTTTCTCATGCTGGTTTTCCAGACTGACTCAGTTATTTTTTTATTATAATGCTCAGGTTAGACCGAGCATATTACAGATTTAGTTTGGATGCTTTGGAGCTTCAGGAAATGAGCTGGATGCCTAAGATGTATATGTATTTCATTATGTTCCGTTGTGCTGTGTATTGGTTGTATTCATCGGCAATTGTGAGGATAGATTGTTATAACTGTCCGGGTTAAAAATGGTTAGTGTACTCTGATTGATGTATGTATATTACATTTCTTCTTTGTGTAAGATTTATTGTATATTACATTTCTTCTTTGATGTATGTATCTGTTGTTTGTTTTCTTTCTCTCTTCTTTCTTCTTCTTCCTTCTTTCTTCTTCTTTTTCCCTAACTATCCACCTTCCGTTCAATTTAAGTAAGTCATATGTGGTTTATTGTCCGCTTAAACTGTACGAAAAAGTGGGTTGTTACATTACTGCTCTTGGAATTCTCCATACTAAATTATTATAGTACGGTACCTATGAACATGGATCGGGACAATCCCAATATCACTTTCGATCCATCTTTATAGATCTTAATACCTAGTATGTAAGATGACATACCTAAATCCTTCATCTAGAAGTTATTAGAGAGCCACATTGTCACTTATTGTAACATTTTTACATCATTACCAATCATTAGTAAATCATTGACGTATAGAACAATGAATGCTACAACGCTATTTTGCTATTTCTTGTATAAGCATGCTTCCTATGCATTTTAGCTAAAACCAAATAGTTTGATTACCTTATCAATACATTTGTTCCAACTTCAAGATGCTTGATTAAGACTGTAAATCGATCTTAAGAGTCTAAAACCCTTATCGCCGCTCCCACTAATCTCGAAACCCTCTGGCTACGACATATAAGATGTCTCTTATGAACCATTTAGAAAAGTCATTTTAACACCCATCTACCAAATTTTTTAGTCATAGTATATGGCGACTGCAAGCAGGATCCGAATGTATTTAAGCATGGCGACTGGCCAAAACGTTTTTTCACAATCAACTCTTTGAATTTGATGAAGCCCTGTCGCAACCGATCTCGCTTTATAGGTTTCAACATTTCCATCTGTAACGATCTTTTTCTTAAAGATCATTAACATCTAATGGGTTTTATACCTTCGACTACATTTTCCAAAGTCCAAACTTTGTTCTTGTACATGGAATCCATTTCAGAATTCATAACATCAAGCCATAAGACAGAGTCTTTACTCTCTACCGCATGTCGGTATGTGAGGGGATCGTTGTTATGAATGATACGATCTGTGTTCTCTCCATTAACAAGAACCCGTACTATCTCTGTAGTGCATGAGATTCCCTGTTAGATCTTCTAATATGTTGTGTATTTTCTATAGTACTTAAAGTACCATCTATGTATTCGGTCTTTATGGAAGTTTTTTGGATCTCATCCAAGTCTAGCGTATTGCCACTAATTTCTATTGAGATAAATTCCTTTTCTAAACAGGTGGCATGTCAAGAAATAAAATCCTTTTGCTTCTCGGTATGATGGAGTATGTATCCATGAGAATTTCTTGGATACCCTATAAACATATAGAAGATTGATCTTGCCTCTAACTTACTAGGTTTACATTCTCAATATGATAGAGTATTAATGAATTCAATTGCATGTGATCACCATATATTAATGATGTAACTCATTTAATAGACTTTTGTCTCACCCACTCCTTTCCTTTCTTTTTTCCCCACTATAGGTGGATAGGGCAGCAGATGATATACCTATAAATTAGTATGTAGAGAGGCGAGCTTGGCATTGGAGTTGCTTTTTGTTTCCATTACTCTCCATGTAACTATTTTTGTACTTAGTATTTATCAGAATATATGCTATATTTCTGTATACTCTAGATTATGATTACATATTGTTCTAAGACTGTTTTTTGAGATATTTTCTAAGATGGATATTTTTTGTATTTATATTTTGTTGCCATTAATGTGAGATCTGAAAGTGTATAATGCCTTAGATTTTATATGTATATTATTAGTCTCTGTAATGTTTAAAAACTCGATAGCTCGTACTTCTTGGCACCAACGCAAGTCTGAAAGTCACCCTAAGCTTTGGATCGATGTGTTAGAAGGTGTGGGTTGTCACAGGGGCCGGCTAAAAGATGGAAGAGAGAGTGAGCTCAATACCTATATATTAATATTGTGTGGAGGTAGGTTATTTAAAGCCATTAGTTAACACCTTTCTCTCCTCATTTTCCCGTAGATCTAAAGATTAAGTTTGGTCTTCCTATAGCCTCCTTTGTGGTCGATCTTGCTATGATCTATTATGGTCAAAATCCCAGTTGACTCTAATTTAAATCAACGATTTAATTAATTGATTCTTAGACTATAAATCGATTGAACCATCGTATAACTTTTGTACATCATTCTTCTTGGTTTTAAGCTTAGAATAATAATTAAAAATAACCACATATTAATGAAAATTTTAATTAATTTTATACTTTGGTCGAATTCAAAAATAACCGACAACGCTGTTGTATCGACTCTCAAGTGTGAATTCGATCTATAGTCAATATTTAAATAATTTAAATATCGAAGTCTGTATAAGCTATGATGAAATACAATATAGGGTCAAGTTTAATGCTTATAGATCGTTTAGGAGAAATTGTATTTCTGATCTAATATAAACTCATGCAGTAACAATAGTTTGTACAAGTATTCGTTTTGACATCATTATATCACTAAGTTATCTAGAGTTTGGTCTAAGATCATAAACTTTTCTAATATCCTTATTAATTGCATATGTCAATTTTAAAGTCCTTGGTTTAATCCAATAATGATTATCAATTAACTGATTTGCTCTGGCCAGAGACTAACTTTAACTTTAATTAAAATTACAATGATACCAGCCTTCTATAACAAAGGAGACAAATATTTTCTTGAGTAGTATTTCACTTCAAGTATTTCCACATGTATCCAACTACGGACGTACACTGTTGTTATGCCTTGTGGTTGGCCATAATCAAAGTACAGTCTATGTACTCTAGATTGATAGTACTCTCAAGTCAGATGACTACTGTATGTCGACAGTTAGAAGTTCTATTGTGACTAAGTTATATAACCTATAATAGACACTCATTGAGTCAGTTCTATGATTATTCCACAAGTATGTAATTGTTTTGTGCCTCCACGGTCATGAGTAAATCACTGTCCATCACATGATACAATAGTCTTAACAGACATATCGATATCATTTTCTTGATACTTCTCAACCAACAACATTTAAGGAGTTGCATTTTTGTTTATATCGATTAAATACTCATGGTCATGAACATTTTGTAACTATAGTTGATAAAATACTACTTCTAAGGATTTTCTATCAATGTCTGTTTAATGTTATTAACTCATTACTTATACCCCAATATAACTAACACACATAATAGAAGACAAAAAAACATGTTTTTTGGAGCAAGGTCATTTATAGGATTATGATTATATAAAAATTACATAATTGCCCCTAGGGACCGTCTTAATTTATCAGCTTTGTCTCAATAAAATGTAAGAATTTGGAGCAAAATAATGGAGTCGATATCCAAAAGCCATCCAAAATTGTCTACTGGCAAAGTCTAGAGGGTCTCAGTTGAAGCCCTTTTATCTAGAGCCGGAATCTTCTATTTATAGGTTCCAATATCAAAAAATATACCCATGGATTAAGGACATATAAAATGAATAAGCACTGAGAAATATCTAAAGCAAAAATGGAACTGCTTGACTTGGTTTTGTTCTGGTATGGGTTGAAATTTGATGGAGGAAGGGGGTCGAACTCGAGACCATCGATCTGGCATACCTACAGTTCCGAACTATGTGCTCTGGATTGTGCTTCAAATTATGCATCTTGTGTCCTCGTGTTGAGCTCGACCACCTTATTCATTTTAGCACTATAAAAGAGGGCAAAACTCAAACATTATGAAACCTATTTTTGAAAGTTTCCTTTATTATTTATGAATGTTGTTTTGAGCTATTTCTCAAGAGTGATATCTTTAATCTTGTGATCAAATTACACTTGCATTTGAATTCTACTTGCTATCAAATTATACACTAGTAGTTCATGGAAATAATAAGAATGCGATCTTTGTTATCTCTGACTCGCTTTTTAATGGATTTTATATGTAGTAATGATCAAAGTGGTGCTACATTTGGGGAAAGATTGCCTTCGATTTTGATGGAGGACATCCTTAAAAATATTCATTTTCCACTACAAAGAACATCGATGAAAGATTAATTGAAAAAATAATGCTATATATCCCAAATCAATAACCTTAAATAATCCCTAGTCCATGCAAGCTGGGCAACATTTGGTATGCTTACATTTTTGGAAATGGGTAAATTTCTAATTGAAAATGTACACCAATTAGCATGAATTGGCAGATATAAAAATATTACAAGCTAATAAAAGCACGAGAATGCAAAATTATCATTTTAAGGATAATTGCAATAAATGCTCCACCTTTCTTCACATTTCATCACTATTTCCTCGTATTTGATTCCTTTCCTAATTTTAGGTCCCACAATTCTAGCACTTTAGTATTATCTTCTATTATTTGCATACTCTTCTTTGCCTTACTCAAGAAAATCTTCATATCTTCCACTATTAATTTTCAAATTTAGAATTTATTTCTTTTCACATTATTGAACTTTTTTCCCCACCTTTCATAAAATATATATGGAAATGAAAAAGAAAGCCCGCACTAAGTATCTGGTCTGATCCTTTTTCTTAAATGTAGAACAGAGGAACTCAAACCCTTCATCATGCCTTTCCCAATTTAGTCCTTTGTAAAGACCAGATTTATTTGGAAAAGTGACAACTTAAGAATAAATGATCCCTTTCCTCCACTCATTGATCACATAAAGAGCATGCATACTAATTTGGAACCTAATTTAATTAGCCTACCATTTGTTTATAATCTGTTTTTAATAGCTTTGTATGCAATCAATGGCATGCTTTTGTATCTCATACTAATTTTGACCACTGAACTTCTCAAAATTGAGCTCGTACTGCTTTCCAAACCGATTTTAGAGTGAACTCCATATTATAGAGGTTCCATGCCCATTTGTCTTCATCACCTTGTCTATTAGTTTTAATAACGTTAATGATAGAAATGCCCTAAGTAAATAATAATAGTTCACATTTATATTCTTCATTTCTAATGATTGCATCAACATTTAAATTCCTTTCACTATACAATTCAAAAACATCCCAACCTAGAATTTCTCCTAAGCATTCATTATTAATGCAAGGGCAAACAATTTACCACCATTTCCTTTTTTATCATCAGTTTCTTCATTTCTGTAGACCTCAATAAATATTTCCAATAAATGGAAGCGTCAATCCCTATATTCACTGTCCAAAAATGGCCTTTCTCATATCTATTATTCATTCACTTTACTCATTGTTATCCAGGATTTTTCACAGGAAACAAGTTGGTGATGTTGAACTTCAAAATGGTGAAGGAACGGATGCTAGACTTAAATATGACCGAGACAACATAAGAAAAATAGAGGAACTCGGCTAACTCCATGGATCAGTACTGAATGATAAAATTCCTTATTCCATCACCATTCTCAATGAACATGGTATAATACTCGAAATAGAAACATTAAGAGAAGATCAACACGAGAAGAAGAAAACACATGTTAAACAAAAGCAAGCAAGGTTTTATGTGTCAACACTGATCCATAATTTAGTCTTTTTAAAACTATTCTTCTTCTTATTCTCTCAGGTCTTGATCTATGATGAATTTTGACAGATTAACAATGTAATTTTAATACTTTAAGGCCCAATAATAGCCAATTACAACTATAGATATGGATCTACATGCAAAAGAAAACGAAAATTGGCAAACTGTTATTACATATCTAAAGAGAAGTGCTACCACCGCTATTTTTTGATTGAATTTCGAGATTGTAATTACTATTCCTTCTGAATCTAGTGTGCAACTAGTAATAAAGAAGCATTAAAGTGGACGTAAGCATAGCTGAACCATTATAATTCTCTTATGTCTTACTTTTCCTCTTTCTTCTTCATACCTTCACATTTTATACCATTGATTTGCAGTTATTTGATCTGATATGACAATTTTCAATCATCATATTCAAGAAATCAATCAATTGGGGGTATTAAACCAATTTTTTGGTGCTTTCATTGAGAAATTGAAGTTCATGCTAAATCTCAGTTGTTACTAGGATTTAGATAAAATATACAAGGAGATCAAATCAAATGGGACCTATGAAGAACTTAGAAAAGCAAGTTATAGGAGCATTTGATGGTGGAAGGTTGCTTTCAAGATGAACTTACTCAAAGCGGCAACTTTCCATTCAAGCTCTGCATTTCCTTCCTAGTCTTTGGGGCAGTAACTTATTTCAGTGCTCTATTCCCCAAAGCATAAAATGAATCCTTAATATTTCCCCATGCAACTCCAAAAGAATAATTTAGTGGATTTAGCTTCATCAATGCTTTTGAAGCACAGTAAACATTTTTGATAGGTGCTCAACATGATTCGTTCATCTTCTTGACTTTATTAGCATATCTTCCGCATACAGTTTCATTGTCTGTCTGATTTGTTACGAAAACATCTTATTAACCAAATGTTGGTAAGTAGCTCTGAAGTTTTTCAAACCGAATAGCATAGCATTTACCAATAAAGTCCCAGATCTATGGTTAAACTCATATGCTCTTGATCTGGAAGGTGCATTCCAATTTGACAGTAGCCGGAATAAGCATCCATAAATGATAGTAGTTCTTGTTTTGGAATTCCATTCATGAGTTATCCTATCCATGAAGCAGAAAGTAGTTCTTGGGGCATTCTTTATTCAAGTCTGAACAATCAATGCATGTCCGCTACTTTACATTTGGCTTCCTAATCATCAAAGGATTTGCTACTCAATCGAGGTAGAGCAATTCATGGATAAAGTTGTTCACCAACAACTTATCCACTTCTTCTTCCAATGTAGTGGATCTATTCGGTTCTATACTATGCCTTTTCACTTTCACAGGAGGAAAGGTTAGGTTGTTTATTAATTTGTGGTCTAAATCTTCAGGATAAATTAAGTCCATGCAAAAACATCACTGTATGCCCTTAAAAAACCCATCAATTCTTCCTTCATCCTTAAGTTGAGATTAGAAACAATCTTGATTGCCTTCGTTAGATCATCTTTACCAATCTAAATTTCATCCATTGGATCCACCGATCACTCCCTTGCCTTGTCTAGCACTTTCCGTGGATCCATAGATTTACGCTTGTCGCTATTGGACTCGAGCCGAGGCTCAAATAGTAGTTGCTATGCATTCCATGTTTTAATGTAAAGGGCCTTCTTTGCATCCTTTCCTTTCTCTTTATGCCTCACTTTCGACAACTTCACGATGTAGCACTCTCATCTTGTACCTTAATTCCCTTGAATCACCCAAACTTCACAATCCTTACGAAACTTCATGGTCAAGAACCATAGAGCTAGAGGAATTCTAAAATCAGCGAGGGTCGGTTAGTCCAAAAATGCATTGTGTGTCGAATATCCATTAACTATAACAAAGTTTTCTACCCACACTGCCCTAGAGGTCTATCTCCCAACTGAACAATCAACTTATACATCCGATTGGGGATGTTTCATCTTTAGCAAAACTAGGCAAGAAAGATTTACAAAGCAAAAAATCCTTTAATTCAGTATTATCTCATCAATAGCTTTGTTAAATAGAATTTTCACAAAGCTTCCGCTGTCAACCAACACTTAATGAATAGTAATTAACCCAATCTTAACCGTTATTACCATCGGATCAAACATTGATGCTTCGATCCTATTCACATCCCTATTTCTAAATACTATGTCATCTCTATTGAAACAACTTACCATCTATAACACCCCGATTCACACATAAAATGTTGCAGACATCACAAACTTCATAGGCGACGTATCGTTTTGAGGTAAAAATATAAAAAAATTTACCGAGCTATCTATAATACTCTACACTTTATGAAACACACAGTGGAAGAAATACAATGTAATAGTAATCAATAATAAAGTCCGAACAAGCAAAACAATACAATATCAAATAAATCTAACCACAACATCACTTTACTGGTAACCGACATAGTATAATATCTGGGAATAAATGAAATAAATGATAGATAACTAATGAATAAATACGCATCTCCGTCATACCATCGCCTTCAAGTCACCACCAGTCCTCTCTATCGACCTATCAGAGTATAAATAAAAAGAAGAAGAAAATGACAGAGAGGGTCAATGCAACAACCCGCACCTTAATGGGCTTGAATTTCGACTAAATTGAAACCCAAGTCCATTAGGGCATGAATTGTTGGTTTTGGTAACCTGTAATAAACTCAAGTATATCAGAGTGCAATCAGTATAAACTTACAATAGAAAAGAAAAATATAATAGAATATATATGCTTACCAAGGCTACCATCTTGGAATCAATATTGTTCCTTTAGTAGCTGACTTCTTGCCAACGCCAAGCATGCATGAGAAGATTTCACCATCTACAGTTCCCATCTTGCACCAGTAGCATGTCCCTCTAAATCTATCCCATGGGTTGCAATGAGGAGGGAGTCAAAACAACATTCTGGTGACTGGAAAATTACACACTTTATCCAAAACTCTAATTTATGCCGATTGATTCCTATTTAAGTGTTATGTATATTATTTATGGCTAATCCGTACAATCCTTTGTACATGTACGATATGCCTAACCACCACCAAGGTATAACTATATATATGTATGTGTGTATGTATGTATATGTGCTTATATACATACAAACATAAATACATACAAACATACATACATACATACATACGTATATGTATCAAAACTTATACTACCCAAAAACCTTGGCCATTTAATAATTCTTATATAAGAAGGAGGCAGACCCAACAATCATTTAATACTTCAATCCCCGAAGCAGGCCCTCCGCGACGTAAATGCTAGTCAATCGGTCCTAATACATGGACCGATGACCCCTATATATGGCTTTATAATTTATAATTTAATTATCGTACTACTAACGCATCTCAAAGACTCATATAAGGGTTAACCAACCAACCTTCGACAAACAAACAACTACTAACTAAACTTTAAGGTCTATGCATATCCCATACGGATTCTACATTGATGGAAAGAGAAATCCACCAGGGCATAACCCGAGTCTTTGCTACCGACCGCTAGGGACCGTTGGTGGTCATAGCATATATGCCAGCCTTACTACTAAATACTGGTCCAATAACAGTACTAAATAGCCCGCCGACCTTCCGCAGCTGAAATCTTGTTTAGACTAACCTGATTCAAGTCAAGAAAAATGCCCCTTTTAGTTACTTAATACTTCTTATTAGAAATGAAGCAGACCCCATTTTCTTAAATGTACTGGGCCATTTAATACTTCAAATCCGAGGCGAACCCTTGGTATATTTTCCTTTACCTATATGCAAATGCACATCTCTTCCGCTCGGGTCCTATGGTTGGAGATGTTCCGCATTAGTAGTAAGTATACACAATCGCCGGTAGCTTATAAGTGAAGGGCAAACTTCTGTTGTGTAACTCTACCGACCTTGCATTCCAACCCACTAAACCAAACCAATCATCCTAGACTTAAATATTAGGCTAGGCTCTATAATTCATGCTCGTCCTAAATGCAGTATTAAAGCAGTATAATTTCCTACTATGAATATTACACTACCTCCTAGCATTTAATTCCTAACTTATACGCTTATTTACTATATTCTATAAATGTCAATTTTCTGTAATAAATAGACATTATTATTCTAATTGGACAGTTTCTAATAACATCTATCTATTCATTCTAATTCAACCTATTATGCCTGTTCATTTCTCTATAAATGCCATAATAATTTCTTTAACTAATCCAATTAACATATTTATGTCCCTATTTAATCCCTGTAACTCCCTATTAACTACACATTTATTGCCCTTTAATTTATTTTTGAGTTATTATCTCTTTTCCATCTATACCTTCTAATCCTATAATTTACTATGCTATTTATAACTAGGCGTCCTAATTATATGTAATGCGAATATCAATGTATATTATGCTATAAATATATTTTTATTTTTAATTGGTAAGCACGGTTATACATGTGTATGTGTATGTATATTCATTCCTATACCTAACACATCAATTCCCATACTTAGGAATTCTAGAATATTAATTTCCACATTTTAATTATTAGAGCTATCCTTTCCCAAAAGGATTACCGTTTCACAAATTACCCAAAAATGAGATTTTTGCTCCATTTGAAATTACAAGAAATTATCTCTTTTCCTTTATTGAAATAGACAGTGCAAATTATAAAGAAGAATGTCCATACTTTACACATCTCTTTCCTTTTTGATATATTTCTTGTTAATTCAGACAATGCACTTTTTATGCATATTTCTAGAATTGGATAATTTATGAAAATTACATGAAAATAGATACAATTAAATTATACCCCGCTCCCAATAAATTAAAACATAGAAATTCAAGGGAAATTTAAACTAATATTAATATTTTACAACCTAACTATAAATCTGGAATAAACTCTACAACTTTATCGAAATTCAACTTTATCAACATTCAACTTTAACAAATTGAGGGTCTAGTTTCTAAAATTTCAAATTATGGTGTAAATAACATTTTTATTCTAATTACCTATTTTACAGAATATGTTAGAAATATTCTTATATGTTCGTTTAAACCTATAACCCATTAGATCTTATATAGGTGTAATAGTAAAATAAAATTCAATGATATAAATTTCAGTGTTATAAATAAATTATATAATTTCCTAATTCAAGCTTTCCAAGTCTTCCAAATTTGAATTCATCCCTTTACTTGACTCATTTTCCTTTTCAATCCAAAAAATATGTACAAAAAGGTAATACATACTATTGGAATTACATATTTGAGAAGAGATTTGAGGTTAAAGGGAATATAGATTTATAACAATGAAATTTACCTTTTTCCACAGTATTGATTGGCTCCTTTTCCTCTTCTCTTTTATTTTTTGCACTTCCCCGATTATATATACATATAAATTAATATTTTATAATTAATAGAAATAGCAGAGAAGAGAAAATGGCAGAGCTTCGTTGCTTAGATCAAAAAATATGAGAAGTGAAGTTAGGGGTTAGGCTTATATTTATAGACGCTAGAATCATTCATATCCATTAGATTAGAATAATTAAAACTGGGCCGTTCGGCCATGGTTTAACCTAGCCGCCACCTCCTTGATTGGTTGACCATCCCTATAAGCGGTCGATCGCTAGCGTCTACCAGCCCAAGTAAGAGGTCGACCGGTGGGGTCCCGCATTTATTATTATTTATTTTCCTTTTCTCATTTTTAGTTATTTTCATTTTGGAAACGTCAAGTGCTGATAAGTTCATCGTTTGAGCTCCAATCGTGAAAATGAAAATATGAAAGTTGCTTAGAAAATTGGCACAAACATAGTGGTGCATGTTTCATAGCCAAATTCCGATGTTTGCCCGATTCCATTATTGAACCTTAATATTATTTATTTATTATCATTAATTTTTATGGGTGTTACAGTCAAACATACATCTGATGAGTGAAATGCATCATATAAGTGTATAATACTAATAAGCTAATAAAACAACACTTATGCTCCAAAACCATACCTTAATATGTGTTACCTGCACCCAACAAGTCAGCCAAACATGATATAAAACTTTATCGACATCATATTCTAACGCCTCACTAAATCTCTATTGGGTTTAATTATATTCCAAAACAACTATGACATGATCGAGCCCAAATTTACAGCTCGTATGCTGAAAACGTATGCACATGACCGAGCCCTAAGTCCCAACTCATACATCAAAAATGTACATGACTATTAAGGTCAACTTCATGCTAGACATTTGCCTAACATTCCGCGACACTGTTGGGATCAAGCCAAAACTCATCATCGTCGCACCATTTATGAAGCTTCTAGATCAAGACCTAACGCGTCGTTGTCAAATGTCACTAGTACAACCGATGACTAATTTCCCCATATGTGCACCGAAATATCCTAGTAGATCCCACATATAATGAAACCACTAATATAAAACACCTTTCTAAAGTAGTTTAAAACATGAAAAATAACAAGCTAAAATATTCCACGTCTTGCCACAATCTCGATGCCATGAACTCCATGTGAAACGGAGGTTGTATGCAAGAGTTATAAGCGTTTAAAGTTCAGAGGCAGTTTTCAAAATTTATTAAATAATTTAATTAAATGGTATTAATTTATATCATTGAAAGAACACCAATGGATTATTATCATTAAGAAATACAATTTTGATACATAATATGTCTAATTTGGAGTACCTTTTGTTTAAACTTATTAATTAGAAAGAAATCAAACTTTGTTTATTTATAATTACAAAATCACATTTTTAATTATCTAGCTAAGGCATACTACATCCTAATCACGTATATATAAAAGACAACTTTTTTATATTAAGTTTCTTTATTTATAATTCGATTTAAGACCATAAGGGTGAACTACTATGTCTTATATACATAAATAGGATGAATCCCACTCACTGAAACACTCGAATAAAGAAGAACTTAACCTTTTCTCCACTGTCCTATGCCTTTTGCACCTAAAAACCTAATAAAGTTGCCAGTATTTCTTTACCAAATTGTATTACTCATCTCCACGATCATTTCAGTGGGTAGATCATTAAAATCCATTAAGAACTGAGAAAGATATGTCGTTTTGATGTTTGAAAGAGAAGGTTGAAAATTGTGTACAAATTTCATCATTCTTCTTCGCTGTCCAGGTCTGCCACACCTTTGATCTTACAAATTCCACCTACGAATTGTTATGAGATCATAGTATTATTTCCATCCTTTGATTTTCCGCTAGTTTCGTCGAAATTCGTTGAGAAATGGAGAAGTTATGAATTTTCAAATTTTGGTAGAGAAGAGGAAAGAGGAAGAAGAGATGAAATGGTTAAAAAAATGAGATTTTTATTTTGAAATTGCTCAGAATTTGATGGAGATTAGTGGTAAGGTATTTAGGCTCAAGTAGGATTAGAGAATAGGATTTATATTTCTATTTATAGGCTGAAATAACATGTTTAGCCTAAAATCTCAAAATTAATATATTACGAAAATGACATTGGCTTTGACTACTTCTAATTTTTAGCTCTTTAAACAACAATCCGAATGCAATGGAATCGGTCTCGAGACCTAATTCCAACTCTTGTAAAAATTTACTATTTTTCTCTTTATGTGAAATACGATTTTACCCTTTTTAATTTAATTATTAGATTATGTATGATTATAAAGTGTTACATTCTCTCCCTCCTCCTTAAAAATAATTTTGACCACAAAATTCCACAAGGTGGACGGTGCAGCTCACTTTAGGTCATATAAATATATAAAACGGACATAGATACATTCATTTAGCTTCCATTAAACAACATAAGCAAAGACATAACCAAGATCTTATAATACATATGCGATAAAGTAGGATGATATGATATGAGATGAGTGTAAATGCAACTAAATTGGCCTCATATATAAATGCACATATGTGCAACCAATATTATACAAACTACCTAATATATGCAAGTGTGTGTGTATGAATATATATACACACACACACATACACACACGTATATCTATATATGTATATATACATATTCATACATATATGTATGTATATATATGCGTTCATACATCCATATGCAACATTTAATCAAAGTGCAAGTAAACATCCACATCCATAAAAACAATCAGTAAACTCGTATATAAAGAAACAATAATAACATATATAAAATTATCTAGCATAAATTAAAATACCTAACTATAGGTATCTATCCTAGGTTGGAATATATATACATACAAGCCAACACGATATATATTAAACTGGTATAACTCAAATAAAGCAACCATAACAACCAACACACATCATAAAAATGTGCATACAACCAATCTTAGCATCCATACATCCATGCCTATGCCAACTAGCTAGGTAAAGCAACCATGAAAACAAACAATAACTTAACGAGCAAACTAGCATACAAACTAACAAAAAGAGGAACTTAATGGAAGAGAGCTCGTGATGGGAAGCTCAGATTCTCTCGTTGAGCTCCATCATACTCCCATCCAAACCTTTTCGTGACCATTCTTGGACCAACTTCCTTATTTTTATGTCGTATCACATCAAGTCCTAAGATGTGGTACACCTATGGAGTATTCTAGACTTCGTTCCAACATTCACCATATCAAACCACCAAGCTTTACTATAACAGCCAGATCATCAATGTATGTTTGCAATGGGAAAACTAGATTATATGTGAATACCTGCTAACTTTTCTAGAAGCCCACTCAAATGTGTTGACTTCCCTACTCTCTATACAATCGAGAAAGGCCTAACAAAAAAAGGCGCTAGCTTTCCCACAAAACAATCAAAATAGTGAGTCCTTAAGCCATATCACGCCACCAATTGCAAACTCTCTATGAATGCCTACCCATGCAGTTTACATTCCTTTGCGCATCACTTCAACTTTCACTAAGGTGTCTCTAATCTTATACTATCCATTTATGACTTTAATTTAAATACACTTCATTGTTGCGTATCTCCATTATCAAATACCTTTCAACATACTCTGCCATTTACATCTTCATCCTCGGCCAATGGAAAACCCTCTTCGTATCATTTAACATACCTCACTAAACTCCTTCTTTAAGTCCATAGGCATAACACATGATGTTCCCCTCCTGAGTGGACTGACAATTAGGATACTTAGGCGCACCACATACTCAATCACTGTTTAATGTATAGATAACACAAATCGATGATGCCTAATTTAATTTTTTATAAACACAATATTATTTTAATGAATTCATAAAATTGGTTTTGCATTTTTCTCTTGTTTTTCACCTGCATTAGGCATTGAAATAAGTTATGCACAAAAGGTCACTACTTCATAAAATTGACTTAATAAGATAGTTCTTTCAATCCAATTGATGACCGAAAATAACTAACCTTACATTTTAGTCGATTACTTATGAATCGTCAAATCTCGCCTTTCTTAAACTCGCCATCTTATGTGCAATTCAAAACATTTACTTCATGTCTTGAAATTATACAACACTAGGTACTGAAAATAATATTAACTCCACACGTTTGTTAAATCTTATAAGCCAACATATGGCTAGAATATCTTATGTACATTTTTGTACTCCAAAAACACTTTACAAAGACTAGTATAGTCATCCTCTTTCGACGACTGTCTTATACAACCAATCTTCTATTATTTAACCTTTTAGAAAGCTTTTCACTTAACTGTGCTCTTATGCTTCTCATGTCCCATATAAGCATACCATGACCTTTAATTAAACATATATGTTAATTTCAAACAATATTTAATCACATATGTCACAAAACATTCATGTAAAATTACTTCCTAATAAATTTCCACATTTGAAGGTTAAAATAAGGGGTTATTATTTCAATATATTGAACATCTATATTTTCCAAAATCTCAAATATTGCTATTTTCAGCTTTTTAGGAAAAACATTTTAAACAATTTAAATAGTTTAATTGGAGTAGATCATAGCTTATACAAGCCCAGCTATGCTATTAGATGAATAGTGCTTCTATTACGCCTTATCAACATCACATTTATATTTTTTGGACTCAAGGGTACTACACTTGTACTTGTTCATTCTTAGTCCCATAATTTATTTTACTGCTTGGCACATGAACCCTCTTTTAGCAATTGTCTATGAAATAAATTACGACAAGTGTGATGGATTTGTCTTCCACCCCAGGTATTTAAATCTCAAAATTTATTTAACTCGTAGTTGTTTACTTCTATAAGGGATAAGCCAACAATTACCTCTACGAGTCAAAATATAAGGGGTGCAGCATAAAAATAATATATATTTATTTATATATAATGTAAATAAAAATAATATACATTTAATTATATATAATGTAAATAATAATAATTACAAATACACTCTCTATACGCCCTAGTTTAGCAGGAATCACCTAACCTAAGCTCTAGTACCAAATGGAACAATCCGCCATCTACGACGCCCTGATTCATGCATAAAGTAATAAGGACATCGCAGACCTTGTAGACGGTGGATTATTTTAAGGTAAAATAAAAAATAATTTCACAGAGCTATCCACAATACCCTACACTTTATTAAACTCATAGTGGAAGGAATAAAATATAATAGTAATCAATAATAAAATTCTAAACAAACAAAACAATACAATATCAAATAAATCCAACTACAACATCTTTCCACTGGTAAAAGACATAGTATAATGTCTAGGAATAAATGGAATACAATAGTAGATAGCTAATAATTAAATGTGCGTTTCCTTCATACCATTGCCTCTAAGCCACCACTAGTCCTCTCTATTGAATTATCAGATTATAACTAAAAAGAAGAAAAAAAGGATAGAGGGGGTCAGAGATACGTCTAGTGAGTGAGATGCATTATATAGGTGTATAATACTAATAAGCTAGTAAAACAACACTTATGCTGGAAAACCATATCTTAATCCATGTCACCTGTACCTAACAAGTTGGTTGAACACAATATAAAACTATAGTGTCATCATATGCCAAGGTCTCTCTAAATCTCCACTGGATCTAATCATATGCCGAAACAACTATGACACGATTGAGTCCAAAGTCCCAACGCACCATCGTCTCAACGTATGTACATGACTAAGCCCAAAGTCCCAACTTGTTTGCCGAAAACATATGCACATGACCGAGCTCAAAGTCCTTGCTCGTTTGCCGAAAATGCATGCACACGATCGAGCCAAAAGTCCCAGCTTGTATGCCAAAAACGTACGTACACAACCAAGCCCAAAGTCCCAGCTCCTATGCTGAAACGTATGCACATGACTGAGCCCAAAATCCCAGCTCGTATGCCAAAAAGTATGCACAAAACTAAGCCCAAAGTCCCAGCTCATATGCCGAAAACGTATGCACATGACCGAGCCCAAAGTGCCAGCTTGTATGCTGAAAATGTAAATGGCTATTGAGGTCAAGTATATGTTAAACATTCGCCTAATGGTCTGCAACACTATTAGGATCAACCCCAAAACTCATCATCACCCCACCATTTATGAAGCTATTGGATCAAGCCCCAACTCCTCTTCGTCAAATGTCACTTGTACAACCGCGGACTAATTTCCTCATACGTGTATCAAAAAAGACCTAGTAGAACCTATATATAATGAATCTACTAAAATAAGACACCTTTTTAAAGTAGATCAAAAATAGAAAACAACATACTAAAGTGTTCATCGTCTCATCACAATCCTAATGCAACAAACCCTGTAAGAAATAGAGGTCGTATGCTAGAGTTATAAGCGTTTAAAGTTCAGGGGAATTTGCATAATTTATTTAATAATTTAATTAAAAATATTACTTTATATCGTCGAACAAACCCTAATGGATTCTTTTCATTGGGAAATACAATTTTGATATATAATATACCTAGTTTGGAGTACTTCTGTGTTTTACACATTTTAGTTAGGAAGAGATCAAACTTTGTCTATTTACTATTAAAAAATAATTTTTTTAATTATCTAGTCATGACATACTACATCCTAATTATGTATGTACACAAAATTGCTTTTTATATTCAATTTCATTATTCAAAATTGATTTAAGACAATTACTATGTCTTATCAATATATACACAATAGGATGAATCACACTCATTGAAACTCTTGAATAAAGAAGAACCGAACACTGCCTCGATTATTCAGTGCCTCTTGTGCCTAGAAATCCCATAAATTTGCCAATATTCCTTCACTAAATTGTAGTACTTCTCTATATAGTCATTTCAGTGGGTAGATCACCAAAATTCGTTAAGAATTGAGAGAGATACTCCATTTTGAAGTTTGATAGAGAAGGATGAAAATGGTGTATGAGATTTCATTATTGTTCTTCCTTGTCCAGGTCTGCTATGCCTCTGATCTTAAAAATTCCACCTACACATCGATATGAGATCATAGTATTCATTGCATAATTTGATTTGCCATTGGTTCATCAAAATCCATTGAGAATGGAGAAGTTATGAAATTTCAAAATTTGCTGGAGAAGAGGGAAGAGGAAGAAGAGATTAAATAGTTAAAAAAATAATGAGATTTTGGGTTTAAAATTGTTTAAAATTTAATGGAGATTAGTCGTAAGGTGTTTAAGCGAAAGTAGGATTAGAGAATAGGATTTATATTTCTATTTATAAGCCAAAATAACACATGTTTAGCTTAAAATCTTGAAATTAAATATTAAGAAAATGCCACTGGGCTTGACTTCTTATAATTTCTAGCTTTTTAAACCAAATTCAAAAATCTATATATGTTTTCTAACTATAAACAGTATTCCAGATGCAATGGAATAGGTCTTGATAACTAATTCCAACTCATGCAAAAATTTATTATTTTGCCATTTATATGAAGTTACGAATTTACCCTTTTTATTTAATTATTTTTAATTAGTAAAATTATAAGGTGTTACATCCACCCTTTTTAATTGCTTTGAAAGAGTTCCATTCTCAATTACATTGCGTGTACCTTATAGGACATGCTTTAAGGAACCCCATATGGCTCCATCTCATTCCAACTCCTTCGAGAGGTGTGGTCCACTAAACATTATATTTATAGCCAGATCTCCTTGGTAAGAATGGTTACCACCCCCGCTCACATGTTCTCCATCGCCTCAAGGCGCTACCTCGAGGGTTGATTATTTCTTTGCCCACCATCCCCTAGGTTCTTTATATACTGAATTAACTGTTTCTTCCATGTCAGCTCTTTAATCATGTCTTTTAAATACCTACATTCATTTTTATTGTGCTTATGCCTCTTATGGAAGCAACAATAGTTCCTTCCTTGGTTGGTTCCTTCGTAGTCGGCTTCCTATATCTAATTGTGATTTGGGTCGTAAGGTAAATATTTTCCATTTGTCATTCAACTGTGTATATGTCCCATTCCCCACGAATCGTAAACTTTTTGTAAGGTCCTCTTTCCATTCCTATTTTGATTACTCTTCCTTTGTTATTGATATTATCATTTCCATTGTTACCATCCTTCTTCGTAGCCTTATTTCTTTTAACTAAATTGCTTGGTGCCGCTATTCCTACAGTTTTATTCTCCTTTCCATTTATGGCTCTTCCAAGTGCATAAACTGATTTTCCTTCTTATAATGGTCCTTTATGTGGTTGGTTTCTTCATAGTCATCCAC
This sequence comes from Allium fistulosum, assembly GCA_030737815.1. Classification (NCBI taxonomy): domain Eukaryota; kingdom Viridiplantae; phylum Streptophyta; class Magnoliopsida; order Asparagales; family Amaryllidaceae; genus Allium; species Allium fistulosum. The sequence goes on from CM060908.1 coordinate 425,939,880, forward strand.
TTTCTACACTCTAAATCTTTGTAAACTCCACCAACCAGAGTCGTTAGGACAAGGCTATCTACTAGATTCCTCACTCTAGTAACATTATCATTAAACCTCTTCAGATAGTTCTTTAATGATTCCACTACCCTCCATTTCACATTAGCCAATGGAATCACAACTTATGGTTGTATACATGGTTTTAAATCTCCTATATATCGTCCGAGATCTCCTCCGAGATCTCCTTTTCACACTTAAACGAGACGAGATATCAAATCTCCTCCATATCTCCCTCAACACTCATCTCGTCCGAGATATTCAAATCTCACCCGAAATATGGATCAAAATCTCAATCCGAAATCTCACCTGAAATTATACTTTTTTTATTTTGCATAATATTTTTTGATTTTCATATTGATTCAAAAGAAACTACTCAATCCAATTATAATTTACCAACTTCTTGAACATATTCTTTACTTTTTATCTTAGTGAGTCATAGCGTAAGGTTTCACTTCTTTATCATGTTCAAATAAAAAAATATAATTCAATCATTATCAAATCAATTAAGCTAATCGAGCTACTACTCTTCTAAAAATATTCTTTTTCCATGTAAATCAAGTATGTTATCATTTTTATTTTTACTAAGAAAGTTATAACCGTTAAATAAATTTTTGACACATCAATTTTAGACACATAAGTACATCCGAGATATTCCCGAGATGCATTATAAGACCCGAGATGTCAATCCGAGATGTACATCCGATATGTACTCATCTCGTCCGAGATCTCCCCCGATACGAGATAACTTGTGTAAAAATTCCGAGACTAAACGTGACCGAAATCCGATATTTAAAACCTTGGTTGTATAGAGTGTACACTAAATTGTCTAAAAAACATATTTTCCTATTGATAATAAGGCTTGATGGATCCCAGCTCAAGCCTACAGAACCATATAGTCGCCAACCCTTCCAAAAACAAAGGGAATCACCTACACTTCACAAAATCACTCTCTCTTACTCCATCCATGTGCCGGTCATACCTAAGAAAATATTACATAGGGTTAGTCAGTCCATTGTACATCATCACGGATGGCATTTCAAACTTTTGTAGATATTGCACCACTTTAATCTTTATAGAAAACAAATTTCAACTAGAAGCAGTCTCCTAGCCATCTTCCTGATTCACATTCTACCAATAGTCTTGTAGCATCATTTATTACTTCATATGCCCCTTCCATTTTCCCTCAGCAGCGATCATCAATCACATCACTATGTACTCAGATTCATAAATGACTATGATAGTCGTTGCCCGAGCATTCATGTCTAGCAGCCAACGCCTAGGTCTCCCTAACTTTAGGGGGTCCATTTATCTTGGCCTCTCTGCACTATCATGTTGTCTTTCATGACTACACCCTCTAGATCATTCTCTTCCATAACCATTTCCTTCAGCATTCCTTCCACACCTTCCATCAATAGGCTTACCTTATGATCCATGTCTATGCTAGTGTCACGACATTGCTCACCAACATGTTTATATCGAGTGGTATCGATCGGTCTACCTAGAGCATCAACTTAAGTAAATCATTCCTTTAGCACTCTCCTTGTCGACCTTACATTCCCCAATTCATTTGATTTAATATGCCTTCTTGTAGAACTCATCTGATCTAGTTGGAGAATTCTCACTACATCATGATCTCTGGTACGAGATCCTTCTCCTTGAGGGGCTTACCTCACCCTTTCAAACTACCTTACCAACTCTTCCATTAGAATTCATTGCGTTACATAAATCTGTTAGTTAATGGAAGCCATTGTACCCTCTAAATATTTTCTATTTATTAAATCTAGTGGAGCTTGCAAAGTTCCTTCACTTCCACTATGACTTCCATGCTTCCTACATCAGATGCTCCTCTAGCATGATTTACTAGGTTCTTTTTTTATCCTATTTGATCTGATATCCTTGTATATTTTTTTCAAATCCAATAGCAACATAGATCTAGTTGGACTTCAAGCTCTTATTGAAAGCACTAAAAAATGCTAACAAAAAAGGTCTAACACCCTTAGTTGGCAGATTTGTTAGTACGCCGATTGCAAATCGTAGCATAAAATAAAATAATAATAAATTAAGAGAAATAAATTTAGAAGTATGAAGAATATGCAGAAGAAAGAGGAAAGACAAGACATAAGAGATTTATAGTGGTTCGGTTACACCAATATCCCATATACTGATAATTTATTGTTGATTACATACTAGATTCAGAAAAAGTATCAACTACAATTTCAAAGTTGAATTAGAAATTACAGTGGTAACACTTTCCCCTAAGATGTGTAAGCCAAGATCCTTTTTCTATTGCATTTGGAAATATATATGTGTAGTTGTAATAGGTTATTATTAGGCCTAAGATTCATTGGATTGCATTGCCGTACCATTAGAATTCATTATAGATTAGGGTCTAAGAAAACTGCAAGAAGAACAACTTAAATATCATTAGGTTGATGGATCAATGCCGACCTATAGAAAATTTGCTCTTCATCTACTTTCCTTAAGATATTTTTCTTTGTTCATGCATTGCTCCTTGCTTGATGCTTCTTGGCTTAATGTTGTATATATTCACGAGAATGGTGGGAAAAATGAGAAAGATGATGGATTGGATATGATCCTTTAGTGGATTGGTACTGGCCATAAACTTAGTCAATTTTCCTCACTTTCCTCTAGTTGTGCTTCGTGCTTGATCGCCTTTGATTTCAACATCCATTCCTTCACTATTTTGAGGTCCCATATCATTAGAATATCGCTTGTGAAATTTTTTGGATAGTGGTAATAACAGAAAGTCAGACAGTCTGTTATGCACTAAAGCTTGAGTTTCATGTTGTGGAGTCAAAGCACTTAGCGGTTCTATAGCGGTGGAGGGGCAAAATGTAATATCGAGGATAAATCAGAGATATAGCGAAAAATAGCAAAGGTTCAAAATGCTTCATTAGACATAAAACAAAATATTTAAAGTTATTTTATTCTCATCTCATATCATTTGTGGAGGAAAAAGAACTAATGTTTAATCTTATATAACAAAAACGAAGAATATCATGATTTATGCAACCTAGATTTGGTGACTACAATAAATTTCTAACTTTTATTGACTATAAGCCTTTACCTTAACTTTGTTGATTTGGTTTAAAAGAGAATTAGTCAAACCAACATTTTTATGTTAAAGTTGCTAAAGTGGGTGCTAAATGGCTAAAAGCTTTGATTTAGCGGGGTAGCGGAAAACATCGGGGTTTAAAGCGGATCTACTGTTTAATAGCGCTAAATTGAAAAGACATAGCGGTCGAAGAGCACTACGCGCTATAGCGGAGATTTTGAAAGGTTTTAGTGGGGCTATAACTGCACAAGTTTCATGCTGTGAAAAATGAAACAAAATAAGAAGAGTTGATTATGGGATCCACAATAGCGAAGGAGTTGGAAGTATGGTCATTGCAAATATTCGGTGACTCCTAACCAATGGTTTGCCAAGTAAAACGATAATTTCATGTTAAGGGTGCATGACTTGCCTCTTACATGTCAGAGATGTTGGAACTATTGGATGAGATCATGCACTACACAATTATGCACATCAATAAAGAGAAAATCATGAACGTGGATTATTAGCCAAACTGACTAGTTTAGGAGATGTTCATTTATTAGGAATAATTCATTTTGAAGTGTTGGAAACTCCGAGTATGGAAAATGTGGATTACATCATGGAAATATAGGAGAAGGAGTCATGATGACTTCGTTCAAGGAGTGTTTACAGAAAGGGGTTTTTTGAAAAGTAGAAATGAAATATGGGAACTCTTATGCAAGGTATCATGCTATATTATGCGAGATGAAGTATTATTTCAAAGGGAATTCTAATCCCTTTACTAAGGTGTTGTGATAAGGATGAAGAAAAATCCTATAAGGATATTAATTAAAGAAGCCATGGAGATCATGCTAGGGAAAAATTAGGAAGCTGCTTCTTTATAGGTATTTCTGGACAAAAGTCAATCGGGATGCGATGTAATTTTCTTAGAAATCTAATAGGTGGCAGAATTTTGTGAAGACACCAAGAGCGACATCCAACAAGCTTACGTAGATGGTTAGCCCATAGCTATTTGTAGTTTAGGAAAATGATATTATTGGTGTGCAATCGATGGCAGAAGGAGGAGCGAAATATGCAATCATTATAATGGAGTATTTCACAAATTAGATTGAGATGGAGCCCCTCACCATAATTACTTTAGCAAAAGTGATCATCTTTGTAGGTAAACACACTTGGTATAGGTTTGGAGTATCTCAAAAGATCATCGCTTATAACATAACTCAATTTGAGAGTGCGTAAATACTAAGAGCTTCCATGCTAAGTGTCGAATTTAAAAGAATTTCTCAATGGAAGCACGTCCACTGACGAACAAGTAGGTGGAGGAAGTAAATAAGATCATCAAATCCATTATTAAGATATGATTGAACCAGGTAGATGGACCCCGAGTTGATGAATTACCGTTGGAATATTGGGCTTACTGGACGATGCAAAAATTTGCAACTAGACATACCGTTCACATTGGCATAGATGATTGTAGTAGTGATTCCAATGAAGGCAGAAGTCCCTTCTTATCAGCACATGCACTATGACCTCAAGATCAATGAGGAGTTATTTCTAATGTCCCATGATTTGGTGGAATAACAACGAGAAGGGTCAAATTTGAGGGTAGTTGCTCACCAACAAAGAGTAGGGCGTATTCCAACACTAATGTCTAGAACCATACGTTCAAGATTGCAAACCTTGTTTTGAAACGATTCTTTTCGAACAAGAGGGCACTTGATCCGAATAGGGAAGGACCTTACACAATAAGGATGGAGATAACACTTTTAAGCTATCAGTTGTAGATGAGGACCCAATTCCACAGACAGGGACTGGCAAGCATTTGCACTGTTATTTCAATTACTTTATTTCCTTAGGCATTTTTCATTTGGTAATTCATTGGATTGAATCAAAGTGACATCCATTTTAGAGATTTTAATAAAGATGTCATTTTGAATCAATAGAACCATGTTGCTAAGTTAAACTTTGTTATATGGGACTAATATTACAAACAACATGTGCTTGAAAATTAGATAACTGATGTACCTAAAGATAGGTACCGACGGAACCCTCCAAATCATTATCCAATTTTTAGAGTATAACCTAACCAGGGGTAGATTGGAAAATCCACCTCTATACATTAAATTCTTGACTAACACCTAAAGATAGGAAACATTAGCAATGGATGCCAAAAGATAGGCATCTACTTATATTAATACTCGGAGATAAGCATTAATCTATAATCAAAATTGAAAATGTATACTTAAACAGAAGTCATAACGATGCTCGAACGAACGCAAGTAGAAAGCTTAAAAAATTAACAAGTCATCACAATTTTATTTATGGTTAAACAAAATAAGTTTAACTCGTAGTACAAAAAGTAAGTAAAAAAGCAACATAGTGAAGTAGCAAAAGTTCATTTATATGTACATAATTATAGTAAATAAATGCATTACATAGATTTATACATACACGTGGTATAGTACAGCAAAATCATTAGAAGCATATATATATATATATTTGTGTGTTTGTCTGAATATGGATATTTGCAAGCATGGTAAATAAAATAAAGTAAAGTAAAGTACGCAATTGAACAAAATGGAATTTTATTATTTACTTTCTTCTGTACACAAAAAGAGAGTTGTCCATACAAATACAGTGGAATAAGTACAAAAATGACCAAAAAGGACTACTGGACACATCACTTTTTCAGTTTACGCTTGATGATAAGCTTCTTTAGGTGCTTTTAAGAGGTGCCTACATTTAGAGGAGTCTCCACTTCGGGAAGGGAAGGTTCATCAATAGGAATAACATGCTTCTTTCTCTTCCTCTTATCTCTCCCCAGAGGACGGAGGGTAGTGTTGGTTCTTTGGAAGCAAAGGGAGGAGCGATCTATTACTGGGCGTGGACTTTATCCAGCTTATCTTTCTTCACTTCTTTTATCTTGAAACTTCTAGGTGGAAAGAATCTTGGAAAGGATAGGCTCTGTTTGGAAGTATAAGTAATAGAAATCTTTCTTCTTCCAAATCAGCATTGGAATCAACCCCCTCAAATAAAGCTCTGATCCTCTCGGCATCAGGCCTACGTCCAAATAAGGTAGAGGTGGTGGCTTCAATTGTGCTCCGATAGAAGGGGTAGCATGTAAATAGATGACCAGGGATCTTCAGAAGGCCCTGAAACATGAAATGCAAACTAGTACAATTTAAAAGCTTCAAATGAAGACAAAAGGCAATGGAGAATGTATTGGTATAATAGGAGAATGAGTTGGTATTACTCATTCTAAAGGCAGATTGGTACTCGTGGGAGTAGCAATTTTGAGGGCTAGAACTTCATATTTTATTGTTTTCTCCTCCTTAATGATAAGTGGTAGCCGGACCTAGGAGGAGAAGAAGAAAGAACAATAAGAATGTATGGTTCGACTATAGGAGTGGAGGAAACCTCAAATGATTGAGGAGGTGGCAAAGAAACATCAACGACCACAAAGTTGGTGGTCGAAATAATGGATTCGGCTCGGGTGGAATCGACATGGATTTCTTCAATTGTATCTTTAATTGACTCCTTAAAATGGAGGTCAATAGGGATTGCCTCTGCTAACAGACTCACCTCCTCATAGCCTTCTTCTTATGGTCTTGCTCCATGACTTGTAGGTCTTCAAAGTTAAAGAATTCGACGATGATGACTAATTCGATAAAGGGATAACCTTTTTTCACAGTCCTCTACCATTTATCCTTCATTACATAATTATGGATGTAGGGGTAGTCTTCTCCAAGCCACCGAAGGTTCTTAGTCTTGAATACCGGGTCATAGTAATGGAAGATTGTGGATTCAACATCTTTAGTGATGACTGCCCTAACTACTTGGGCCTGGGCCTATTCGACTTGAAGATCAGAAACTATAGACTTAAGGTTACCAATGTCACATGCCATCCCATGCACCTTTTTAGGACCCGCCTTAGATAAATCAAGTTCAACCTTCAATTAGGCTGATCCTTTCTTTAGCTCGGCAAGCTCAGTACTAGATTTTTGTGGCGTTAGCTTTAATTGTGTTATTTCTTTGACTAGATCACTATTTCGAGCATGTGCCTGCTCGATCTGTTCTTGCATTATTTCAATTATGACATTATGCTCTTGAACCTTCATCCCAAAAGCCTCCTTCTTTCCATCCTAACCTTTCTCATTCTTTTAACCTTTCTATTTTAGCTCTTTATTTCAACATCCAGTGTAGCTGTTAGTTTTTCAGCTTTTTTAAGCTAACCCTTTTTTGTCAAGAAGAGTGTGTTTTATTGTGTTTATATGGATTATATGCTTTGTCACTTTATTGAATGATTCATACTAGTTCTTAAGTAAATCTAAAGCTTTGTGTACATTCTTAACCATATCCATTGGAACCTCATTTAATTTTTAAAATTATTTGAAGCCGATGAGGTCTAAGTCGGGGTACTTGGAAGACCCAAGAGAAGCATCAGAGTAGAAGAAATTGGATCAGCGGAAGCAGGAGCATCTAAAGTAACCCCTTGCTATAGCGCTTGGGGCACTTGAAGGAAGTGATGGTGAGGGAGGAGAGGGCTATAGCAGTTAGGGCTATAGCAGTAGTTAACTGAGGTGGCGGTGTCATAAGTCTACAATTCTCTTTTCCCCTATGACTAGGGACTATTGATGAAGGTTAATTAGGAGTGGAGCTTGGTGATAGGCTAATGGAGGTAAGCTTGGGGTGCACATGGAAGAGCCTTGAGGGAGAGCAACTCCTCTCAAAGTAGAAGTCATGCGGAAGACAGTGGAGACAGATGCTTGGAGTAGTATGAGCTTAGGCCATGAGGGGAGCATGGGGGTTGTTATTAGTCATAACCATATACCTCTATCATCTCTATCCTTTCGGGACTCGCCCTGATCTTCTTGCATGCGATTTGCAACATGGTAGCAAGAGATGCAAATTGGTGCCTATCCAAGTTCTTGTTGATGCAAGAGTTAGTAATATGCCGATTGGATAATTATGTAATTGTTATATAGATCTAACTTTGTAGTCAATCTTATTTGTGATAACGATGTTTGATTTCTTTTACATTGTTATATTGTGATATAATTAATTAAGTAATTAATTTAAAGTATATTAATAAGAAAATTATTGAATAAAATATTATGTGATTGTAGTTGCAAATAGTTGCAATCATGAGTAATTAATCAAAAAATAAAATAACATTTTATTTTCAATATTCTTGGTCAAGATGTTTCAAGAAATGATATGATACATCCGTTGAGACTAAAGCACGTAACGCTCTCCAAATGTTAGGCAATGTATTATTTATGGCTGCTAGGGGTTCCAAGTGGTTACGCCTCATAGTTATTAGATAACCATGGAATGACTCGTTCGAGAGTTTCATGTTGGTTGATAACAACAAGATCAAATAGAAAATCTAAGTGTGATGATGTTACACAATTCCCTCGATTTGAGAATAATATGGAAATTCAATGTGAACTCTCCACTTAAATTATAGTTAAATCATGCCATGATAATCCATCGAGCGACTATAGTTGGTCTGAGTTGAACCATTGGAAGTGAAGCACTATTCAATAGGCAATTCATCTCCTCAATTGTACAAGGTTAGTATCACGGTCAACCATAGTCTACTCAAAGTCAAAGAACTTAGTAGAACGGTTAATAACAAATGTTATTATTGAACCAAGGACTTAGATTATGGACTGACCAAGTTGAATGTGGATAATATTGGAGTTTTGACTAATATGACTCTATACATCCGAACGTGATATGGTGCTGACGAAGAGAATGTGTGTAAATTACTGTCACCATCGGTACCGTTTAGATAATATAAAATATGATTTTTACCGAAAAGATCCATAAGCGATGAATTCAGCCAAACTATTACAGCACTAGCAAAGGTGGATCTGAGCTTTAATATTTCAGTTGTTTAATATTAATCGCTTACTGAATTCACTCATTTGAGTCTCACAACCGTATTTGTGAATTATCCAAAAAACTACACAATTTCATTAGTTTATAAAGTGTTATAAATTAACTAAATTAATTAATATTTAAGAAATATTATCATTAATGTATTTAATGTTTGGGGCTTTTTTGTATCTGGGGTAGCACTTGGAAATGTTTTGGGAGCTATTAGTGATTATTTGGATGTGTATATAAAAGTTATATATACACGTATCAATATACGATATCGATGTATGTTTAAACAAGATTTAAATATGTTTAATTGCTTAAATATGCCTTTGAATATTTTGGTCCACATAGGACAAAATCATGGTCGGCCATAAGAAAGAAAGATATTTTCTAAATATTGATGTAGAATAAATTAGGGATTAAAGAGGAAGGATTTAAATGAGAGAATGGGAAAGGTTTTCATTTCTCTCCATAAAACAAACCTTCCTCATTAATTCGCTCACTTAATCTTTCCTCCTTCTTCCTCTTTCATGGACACCACTTTTTCTCCTTTTCTCCCATGGCTGAAAGTTTTTTCACCTTAAATAAAGTTAAAAAAATAAAATAAAAAGAAGTTCATTCAATTCTAGCAAGATCAGGTGGTGACTAAAGCAATCTTAGAGTCGATTTACAAATCAAGTCGTCACAAAGGGCTGGATTTATGAAGGTAAATCTATATATGGTTTATATACTTATATACATTCACACTTGACCTAAAGTAATGTATGCAATATATATTTAAGTTACCATTGTATTACAATTGTTGTTTATAAATAACACTCAAAAGGAAAAACAACATTGAAACCTGATCTGTTTATTTTGATCTTATGTATTTGTGAATCGTCTCTTTTAGTTATTTTATGCGATATTAAATGATTATATATGTATATATATTTACAATGATAATTAAGGAACCAAACATGTGTAATGATGTGAATGTAAAATTAATTCTTGAATTTTGTTTTTGAATCATGATATTTTGTTGTCCACTTTGTCAAAGAAATAAAATTGAAAATTATTTTTGTTAATGATTTTGATTATATTATAAGATTAATTTATAATTATATAAGAGTTTATTTATAACACGTACATATGTGTAAACGTTATTTATACATAAAATCAAAATTAAACATATATTTATATGTGTATGTATGAGTGTGTACACACATACATAATTGTATGTGGATATATTATCTTCTTATATACGTATTTATTAATCATTTTGTGCGAGCTACAATTTATGTGATATCATATATTATATTACCTTTTCAGGATACGAATAATTATGGGATTTACAAGATACTATATATGATTTGGATCTAAATTTATTTAGGATTTTATAAGAGATGAAGGTGGAAAGACTTTCAATTTTTCATAGATTCCAATTAGATATTTCCTTAATCAAAGATTTAAACTTTAAATTTATTTCATTAGTTGTTCTTAGATTACTATTGTAGCATCCCCCACTTCGAGACCTAAACATGAATGCTGATGATTTTGTAGGCATCACTAGAAGTATTTTCAAGCGATAAAATAAGGTCGGTGTATTTTTCACTCCATTAAGTAAATGGAGCAGCTAATTAATTTCATTACATCAATTTTTTTACAAAATTCATCACATCATCTCTAACCCACTTCATTCTCACGTAGGGATAAATACAATAAAATATAAATAGAGTGCCATGTCCGACATATGAGGATGTCAACATGGACACTTAACCTGTTATAAATCATGGTTTTCACAGCGAAATTTTGAAATAGCTGCAAAATAAACCTCCTACTTCGCCTTTGGATTCTTTATTCATATATTCCAAAGTTACCCGTCTGAGCCCATAAAGCCTACTATGAGTAATGGGGAATGATAAAAACACCGATTAGACATAAAGCCTAGTATGAATAATACTTTACCCCAAACAACCAATCATATAGTGAGACCATGCCGCTAAAACATGGAACGAGTTTCCATTGCTTTTCCAATCATCATCAATTACATCATCCTATGTCATAACATCATGTCATGTTCAAACATGGATCATTAATTCATTAATAATGCGAGATTTCCTTCACATAATTGCAACTAGTTTCTACAGTCAATTCATTTTAAATTGCCACTCCGCCTTACACTTACCAGTTCAATAATGGTACTTGACACTTAAGGTTTTCACTTAGGTGTTTTATCTTACTTTCTTAATTATATCATGAACAAATAATTAGGTCACCACTAAGGCCTTACAACTCCCTTCATCAAATATAATGTCGTGTTTAGACAAATGATTACCGCAGGCATTACCCCACTAATCCTAAAATATAAAGTTGCGAATAGGCATTTGGATTCTACAAAAGCTCTATACCATCATTCTCATATGTTGTCATGAATAGGCAATTGGATACTACAAAAGCCTTACTCAATCAATCTTGTATGTAGTCATAAATAGAAAATTGGATGTTATGAAAGCCTTACTCCATCATTCTCGTATTTATCATGAATAGACAATTGGATGCTATGAAAGCCTTACTCTACCGTTCTTATATATTGTCGTCAATAGACAATTGGATGCTATGAAAGTCTTACTCGAAAACTTTACTCCACCACTCTCGCATATTGTCGTGAATAGATACACGTTCGCTTCTATGGTATACCGTCAATGTTATCAAATATAATGTAGTTTTTAGACAACCATTGCCACTAAGGCCTTATATTTACATTTCTACTATTTGTAATAATTCAACTTATCGTCACATAACTTATTAAAGCTAAATCTCAATTTTCATTGTTTAAGTAAGTTATTCCTTATTATTCTTTATGGCAATTTCACCTCAATGAAATTCTCAAAAATCACTAAGGAAGATGGCCTCCCAAGTACAACAAAAAGTTAATCATTTGCTTAGGTTTTTTGGCTTCAATAGCTACCTCACATTTACATTTCCTAGCCATCACATATTGACCCTAGGTTATCGCACATTGAGGATAAGTTAGCCAATGCAAGTTAATCTTATAGGCTGTCGCAAATTGACATCCCATAGTTATCGCTTAGCAACACTCTGGCACTATCATATATTGAAACCCTATAAGCAATCGCAAGTTGGTATTACCATAACAACTACATGTTGGCACTTTAACCAGCTACTGTAGGTTGACTTTCTATTAGCTCTCGCATGTTGATCCCTCATTAGATGATGCAAGTTGACACAAACCTAGCTATCACAAGTTAATCCCTTATTAGCTATTGAAAAGTTGATCTCTACTTAGTTATCATAAGCAGGTGCACTCTAAGGCTATTGCATATTGATACACTCCTGAACTATCGCAAGTTGAGACACTCTAGGCTATTGCAAGTTAAGCTTTGATTTGCTATCGCATGTTGATGGTTTCTAGAGCCACTACAAGTTGATATTGAGTAATACTATATTAAGTTAACATATATAGTGTTATCCCGCCTTTTGGTCAAGGCTGAGATACCAACAAATTAGCTGGAAATGATGGATGTCAGGATCAAAGATCGATTGAAAACAAGGCTATGATCGATGTCGTCAAAATTTGACCGGGCTCTAATCAAGATGGGATCGATTGGGAATGATGACCAAGGCTGGGAGAGGCTACATTTAAAATTTTAGGTCAATCGGAGTTTGTATGCTCAAGATATGATCGATGCAATTCAAGCAACCAATTATTCGTATCCATCAATCCTCAACTGTTCGTATCCATTAATCCTCTACTGTTCGTATCCATCAATCCTCTACCGTTCGTATCCATCAATCCTCTACTGTTCGTATCCATCATTCTTCTGTTGTTCGTATCCATCAAGTGCAATAACGATCGAGTACGAACAATGCAACCGCGATCGATACGAACAGTGCAACAGTGATCGATGCGAATAGTGCAACAGCAATCAGGTACGAACAGTCTAACATCGATCGATACGAACAGTGCATCAGCAATCGAGTACGAATAGTGCAACATCGATCGAGTACGAATAGTGCAACAGCGATCGAGTACGAACAGTGCAACAGCGATCGATACGAAGGAGACAGCCTTCGAAAAACACAAACTTTCATCGATCATATCTCACAATTTACAAGTCCAAATGCTACGAAATTTTCACTGGAGCTTACGTACAACCTAAAGAATGTTCATGCTCGATTTCGACTCGATTGGGCAAAATCTTGATCGATATGAAATTCGTTCGTATCGATCACGGATCGAGTGCAAACCAAATGGGATCGATTGCGTGGGCCCACCCACGTGCCAAAAGAGGTCTCCCGAGATCTGAGCGAGATATTTGCATCCTACGCCTATAAATAGCATCCCAGAGCCTACAGAAAGGGGATCTTTTGGCTCTTCTACGTCCAGACTCTGCCGGATTCATCATTGTACTTGTATTTTGCTGTTGTAATCAGTTGTAACTCGTTGTAATCAGCAAGCAAACTTCAATAAAATTATCAACTTCAAAGTGGACGTAGGCCGGATTGCCGAACCACTATAAACCCTGTGTTCTTTACTGCTTTCATCTAAATTTTCTGAGTGTTCTTCATTTTTAATTCTCTACATACTTGTTATCTGTGATTGTGAACTGGTGCTTTCATTGGCAATTGGGTGTTTGTGACCAATTTTAGCGCAAACATTTTGGTGCTTTCACTGAGAACGCTATCACTCAGGAATTTTGCAACTTGGACTTTGGATCTGAAAGCTTGAAGATTTGGATCTGGAAAGCCATGGAAAGGCAATCAACAAGAAGACAAAGAGCTGAAAGGAGTCGACATGAAGGGAGTCAGGAGGCTTCGTCTGGAGCAAATCAGACCTCAATTTTCATCACTCGGGACAAGATGGAGATGATGATGGAAGCTATGCAGAAGGGAATGCTGAAAAGACAGGAAGAGATGATGCAGAACTTACTCCAACAAGCTGGACAAACCAGAATGCAGAATCAGGGGAACTGTACTGCAAGAGATGCTGGAAATAGAGATCAGGAGCCTGGAGCAACCAGATTCCAAAATAGAGCAGGACCGTCAGGAGCAACACCAGAACTTGGGGGCACTCATCCGGAGGACGTTGATCCAACCTCAGGAAGGATACCAGATGGAGCTGTTCAACATGGCTTTGGTAGAGGAATGGATGCCCGTCCAGGAGACCAGATTCCAGGATTCCCTCACGAACTCAGGGGGCAGGTCGGAGGCAACATACAAGGGCTAAAGCTTGACGACAGTGACAGATTAGCGGAGAGACGATCCATGAGAGAAGGACTAGTGAATAGAGATCTGGAAGATGTGAATAGGAGTCCTTTTGCTCCTACGATCAGGCAACTTGGAATCCACCAGAATTCAAGCTACCAACATTAGAGATGTATGATGGAAGGACAGATCCTGCTGTTCATTTGACGAGATACATGAGGCATATGGAAGTACTGGAGGCATCGGAGGAGGTCATGGCGCGATGATTCCCTTTGTATTTGACAGATATAGCAGCATTATGGTTTAGACAGCTGGAGAGTGGCTCTATCGGCACATGGATGGAGCTGATTGAAAGGTTTATGAGACAGTTTCAGGTCCACATAGCCAGACCAAAGAATGTGATGACTTTAACATCAATGAAACAATGGAAAGGAGAATCGCTTAGAGATTTCTTGACCAGATTCAATGCGGCAGTGGCTTCGGTGGATCGACCTGATCCGTCGATGGTTTTGATGGTAGCGGTTCAGGAATTGCAGATAATTCAGATTTCAAGATATCATTGGAACGGGACCCACCAAGGGATCTTGGGGAGTTCTATCATGAGGCGGAAAGATTTCTAAGGCAGGAAGATGCGCAGACTGAGAGAGAAGGGAGAGAGGCTGAAGCTTATGCGGTAAGGGATGGAGGTCCACCTAGAGAAAACCCAAACAAAGACGACAAAGGCAAAAGGAAAATGAATGACAACAGTAGCACTTCAAAAAGGCCATGGAGGGAGTCAAAGTTTTCTTCTTACACGGATTTGACAGAAACTCTAGAAAGGATTTATTTGGACACTCAAGAGCGCCTCCAGTATCGAAGGCCAACAAGAAGGGAACCTTCTGATTATGAACGGGCATCAGGAAGGCATTGCCTATTCCATGAGCTGGATGGGCACAAAACGAACGACTGTAGGAATTTGAGGGATATCATTGAGGAGCATGTAAGGAATGGTCATCTACAACAGTATGTAAGGAATCGAGCTGTGGCAGTGGAATAGGAACGACCACCGCCCACCTCAAACGAAGATGGCACTGGACCTAGGCAACGTCAACTTGTTATTAACTAAATAGATTTATGGCTTGGAATAAGTAATTGAACTCGAAGTAATGCGACTAAATCACTTACACATGTATGGGATCGAGGACGGTCCCTAGGCATGCTTTGAGACGATGATAAACCGTGTTGCTCGAGTCTGTGAAATCCTGTTTTTCTTTTTCGTTTTCCTTAAAACTTTGGTTTCTTCCTTGGATGTACAGACACTTATTTAGTTTTCCTTGGCTATAAAAACTCTTACTTTGGATAATTGGATTTGGATTAATGTAATAAATTATGCAGGTCTTGCGATTACGATCTCGACCGGAGAGACGGGGCAGTAATCGCAAATTACAAGTCCCTTAGCCGGAGAGCGATGGAATGGACTCAAAGCACAATATAAAAGTCCTTGGTCGGAGAGCCAAGGCCGGTGAATATCAAAGTTCTTGGCCGGAGAGTCGAGGCCGGAGAATATTGAAGTCCTTGGCCGGAGATTCGAGGCCGGAGAATATTGAAGTCCTTGGCCGGAGAGTTGAGGCCGGAGAATATCAAAGTCCTTGGCCGGAGAGCCGAGGCCGGAGAATATCGAAGTCCTTGGCCGGAGAGCCGAGGCCGGAGAATATCGAAGTCCTTGATCAGAGAGCCGAGGCCGGTGAATATAAAAGTCCTCGGCCAGAGAGTCAAGGCCGGTGAATATCAAAGACCTCGGCCGGAGAGCCGAGGCCAGAGAATATCGAAGTCCTTGGCCGGAGAGCCGAGGCCGGTGAATATAAAAGTCCTCGGCTGGAGAGTCGAGGCCGGTGAATATCAAAGTCCTCGGCCGGAGAGTCGAGGCCGGTGAATATCAAAGTCCTCGGCCGGAGAGCTGAGGCCGGAGAATATCGAAGTCCTTGGCCGGAGAGCCGAGGCCGGTGAATATAAAAGTCCTCAGCCGGAGAGCCGAGGCCGGTGAATATCAAAGTTTTTGGCCGGAGAGCCGAGGCCGGAGAATATCGAAGTCCTCGGCCGGAGAGCCGAGGCCGGTGAATATCAAAGTCCTCGGCCGGAGAGTCGAGGCTGGAGAATATTGAAGTCCTTGGCCGGAGAGCCGAGGCCGGAGAATATTGAAGTCCTTGGCCAGAGAGCTAAGGCCGGAGAGCATAAAAGCCCTTGACCGGAGAGTCGGGGTCAGAGCAGGATAACGCGACCCAGCGAGGTCTATGGATTTAAAGTCAAACCCGGAGAGGTCTTGGATTCAGAATTGGACATCGACTCGGAGCAGTCGTGGATTTGGATCAAGTTATGGCCGTGGCACTCGGATAGAATGGCTTGGTAGTGGATTGGATTGCGAACTGGATGATATGGCTATGGATGAAAGATGCACTTCAGATGTCGGATTTGAAGCTTTTCAAAACACATCTTCTTACCACAAGGCATGTTTTGGGGGGCAAATGTTATCCCGCCTTTTGGTCAAGGCCGGGATATCAACAAATTAGCTGGAAAGGATGGATGTCAGGATCAGAGATCGATTGAAAGCAAGGCTATGATCGATGTCGTCAAAATTTGACCGGGTTCCAATTAAGACGGGATCGATTGGGAATGATGAACAAGGCTGGGAGAGACTACGTTTCAAATTTTAGGTCAATCGGAGTTCATATGCTCAAGATATGATCGATGCAATTCAAGCAACCAACTGTTCGTATCCATCAATCCCCAACTGTTCGTATCCATCAATCCTCTACCGTTCGTATCCATCAATCCTCTACTGTTCGTATCCATCATTCTTCTGTTGTTCGTATCCATCAAGTGCAACGACGATCGATACGAAGAGTGCAACATCGATCGATACGAACAGTGCAACAGCGATCGAGTACGAACAGTGCAACAGCGATCGATACGAATAGTGCATCAGCGATCGAGTACGAACAGTGTAACATCGATCGAGTACGAACAGTGCAACAACGATCGATACGAAGGAGACAGCCTTCGAAAAACACAAACTTGCATCGATCATATCTCACAATCTACAAGTCCAAATGCTACAAAATTTTCACTGGAGCTTACGTACAACCTAAAGAATGTTCATGCTCGATTTCGACTCGATTGGGCAAAATCTTGATCGATATGAAATTTGTTCGTATCGATCACGGATCGAGTGCAAACCACATGGGATCGATCACGTGGGCCCACCCACGTGCCAGAAGAGGTCTCCCGAGATCTGAGCGAGATATTTGCATCCTACGCTTATAAATAGCATCCCAGAGCCTACAGAAAGGGGATCTTTTGGCTCTTCTACGTCCAGACTCTGCCGGATTCATCATTATACTCGGATTTTGCTGTTGTAATCAGTTGTAACTCGTTGTAATCAGCAAGCAAACTTCAATAAAATTATCAACTTCAAAGTGGACGTAGGCCGGATTGCCGAACCACTATAAACCCTGTGTTCTTTACTGCTTTCATCTAAATTTTCTGAGTGTTCTTCATTTTTAATTCTCTACATACTTGTTATCTGTGATTGTGAACTGGTGCTTTCATTGACAATTGGGTGTTTGTGACCAATTTTGGCGCAAACATATAGCATATCGCCGGTTGATAGTGGAAGTTTATTAATTAACTTGAAAACCGTTTACTTACTACTAAAAGAAATTATTTTTCACCAAATATGTTTACATGTCGAATTACCGTTGGTGTTCCTAGGCCTTTGCAATTATTTTTAGAAGATTGTTAATTCCCCTTTTATTTAACTCATTAATTATCCTCTAATAAATAATTTTTTTCCTTGTTAAATAATTCTTATAAACTCAAAAATGCACGGAAAAATCTTAATAATTCACCAAAAATATAAATTATCATATTTTTCCTTACTAAAAATTATTATTTTTATTATTTTAACTAATTAATTTCCAAAATTAAGCGCTTCTCCCTCATAGGAAATTCATGTCAATTCCAAATAATTCCAAAAAATTATGAAATTAAAAATTCATCTTCAAATTACTATTCCATACATCATATAAAAAGTTCAAGTGATTTGGACAAGGTTTGATTTACTTTTTTGTCCTAACACTTAATCATCATCTTTAAATCCCCAAACATGAACAAATTTATCTAACATTCATATATTTGTTCTTCATCATTAAAACATCAGACATATCTATAATCCTAACTCATATAGTTTTTGAAGGTTTTAGAGAAAGAATTACTCACTTTGGTTTGATTAAACTTGATTAGAGCATTAGTTTGTCTGACAAGTGAATGCTCCTTCTTTTTCCCTTAGATTTTTCTCTTTTCTTCACTTGAAAATATTGCGAACCTATACTCTTAGTTTTTTTTTCTTTTTAGTTTGTGAAAAAATAAGAGAATGAACAGAGAGTGGGAAGATTATGGGGTTAATAATTTTGGCTTTGGGCTAAAACCTCATTCTTGCATATTCTTATTAATTCCCCCAACTTCTCATCCTATATGCATATCCATTCGATAACTTGTCTTTATTTTTGGCTCATAAATTAATTTGATTAACCATTTATTTAATTAATTTCCCTCATATTATGTACTTCAAACATGGAGTGTTATATCTCCTATCCTTATAAGAATTTCATCGTCGAAATTCAGACAAGGCAGGATAAACACCATCGTCATCAAATCAATGTACACATAGTACAACAATTACACTAGTTCCTCATTAATGTAAATCATCAATCATAATGTATTAGTGTCACAACCAGCATTTACAAATATCATTCCATACAATTATATTAGTGTCACTACTAGTCTATACAACAAAGCGCATATGGCTAATCATATATGTCAAAACAAATCGGGATAGATATTCCTAATCTTATCCTCTACCTCTTAGGTACAATCATCAACATCATCACTCCACTGGATGTGAACAAGTTTAATAACTTTGTTCGTTAAATATTTCGTATCATGACCTACTATTTCCTTCGGTCGTCAACATAAGTCAGATCTGGTTCTACAGATAAATCTTCTACTGCCCTCGGTTCCACCATTGAATTTGGGTCATGAACACATTTCCTCAAATACGATATATGAAAAACATTATGCACACCTGCTAAACTACTTGATAACTCGAATTGATATGCGAGTTTATCAATCCTCTCAATCATTGGAAAAGGTCCTATATATCTAGAAGCCAGTTTCCTAGCCTCCCCAAAGCGCATAATTCCTCGTATTAGAGAAACCTTCACAAATCATAATCGCCATCGTGAACTCAAGATCTTTTCTCCTCTTGTCGATGTAACTCTTATGCCTTGATTGTGCTGCCCTCATTCTAGCACGTATCAATTCTACCTTCTTAGCAGCATCTCTTACAAAATCAAGTCCCAATATCCCCCATGTCTAACCAACCAATATGTGACTTACAAGGTCTACCATGAAGTGCCTCAAATGTGGCCATCCCAATACTCGACTGGTAACTATTTTATATGCAAACTCCACTAGATGCAAATGATCTTCCCCAGATACTTCGAAATCTAAAACATAAGCTCTTAACAAATCATTGAGCATACGGTTCACCCTCTCCGTTTGACCATCAGTCTGTAGGTGGTAAGCTATGCTCATTTTTAATTCTGTACCCAATACATTCCACAAACTTCTTTAAAACTCACTGGTGAACAGAGGGTCTCTATCACTTAAAGGTACTCAGAATTCCATGGAATCTCACCACATTCTTCATGTATAACTTTGCTAAGAAAGCTTCCGTTCTTGTTGACTTCACTGGGATAAAATGGGCACTCTTAGTCAAACTATCGACTATAATACAAATGCTATCATTTCCTATCCTCGACCTTGGCAACCTATTAATAAAATTCATGGACATTGAATCTCATTTCCAAGCCAGTACTTTCAAAGGTTGAAGTAATCTGCTCAGCTTCTAATGTTTAGCCTTTTCCTATTGATAGGTGAAACATCTCTTCACACATTCACCGACATCCCTCTTCATCCCTTCCCTAAAGAATAGTCTCTCCATGTCACGATATATCTTTGTGCCCTCAGGATAAATGGTAAACTTAAATCGATGACCTTATTCCAAGACCTCCTTTTGATGATTTTCAATATTCGGAACACACAACCTTTCTTTCTTTTTAAGCCATCCCTTCGAGTCTATCTCGAATCCTTTTAGATCCTCAACATCCATTCCCACCTCTAACCGCCTAATCCTTTTGGCTATCAATGGGTCCTCCTTTTGGCTTATGGTAATTCTATCCACAGGTGTTGAACTTACCTCCAAACTGGCTAACATGCCCGGATCTTTACTCGATTAAGTATTATGCCTATAGTGCACTTCACAAGGCTAACATCTCTAATGTCTTAAATTCTTCGATCATGGTTAACACTAAATTTTGTTGCCTCCTACTTAAAGCATTTGCAACCTTATTTCCCTTCATTGGCATAAACTCTATACCGAAGTCGTATGTCGCCAAGAGTTCTAGACATCTCTGTTGCCTCATATTCAACTCTTTTTGAGAGAATAAAATCTTAAGGAACATGTGGTCTATGTACAACTCGAACTGCTCTCCCAAAAGATAATGTCTCTAAATTTTCAATTTAGATACTACCGTTTCCAACTCTAAGTCATAAGTTTGATACCTAACCTCATACAACCTTAATTGCCTTGATGCATAAGCTATTACTCGCCCTCTTTGCATCAGCACTGCTACTAAACCTATTCCACGAGCGTTGGCGTACACTACCTACTCCTAATTTCCTTCAGGTACGATCAAGATAGGAGCGTTCACCAATAACTTCTTCAACTCTCAAAATGACCCTTCACACTTATCAGTCCATACGGATTTCTCGTTCTTTTTGGTCAACTTAGTCAATAGTGGTGCTATACACGATAAATCATTAATGAATCTACAATAGTAGCCAGCCAAACTCAAGAAACTTTGCATCTCCATGACCACTCCGGCCTCTTCCAACCATTACTAGCTTTTATCTTTGATGGTTCCATAGATAATCCATATTATGAAACAACATCACTAAGAAACTTAACCTCCCTTTTCCAAAAATGATATTTTGAAAACTTTTCCTTCAACTTATATTGTCTCAACATCTCCAATATCAATCTAAGATGGACTTCATGGTCTCTCCCAACCCTAGAATACACTAAAATTTCATCAATGAAGACCAACTTGAATCTATCCAACTAATCGCGAAAGATCCGGTTCCTAAGATCAACGATGAATGCAGGAGAAATTATCAGTCCAAATGGCATCACTAACCACTCACATGAGAAGTATCTTATGCTACCCTCAGTTGATGGAATCTCGTTGCCAAATCTAGCTGTGGGAATACTTGAGCCCCACTCAACTGATCAAACAAGTCTTCTATTTTAGGCAACGGATAATGATTCTTTATTTTCAACTCTTTTATCTTTCGCTAATTAATACATACCAATAAAGATCCATTAAATTCTTTGCGAATACTGCGGATGCTCCCCATTATGAACTACTCAGCCTAATAAAACTTTTATCCTTGAGTTCCACTAGCCACTTCTTCAATTCTTCCATCTCCTTCAGCAGCATTCTACTAGGTGGTCTACTATAGGCTATGCCCTTGGCATAAGTCTATCCAAAATTCAGTTGCTCTTCTCAGAGGTAATCCTATTACTGGTTCAAAAACATTCGTAAACTCCCGGATTGCTTGAACTCTGCTCATATCATCCTCATCTTCTTCCATCGCACATAATGTTAATCCTAACTTTTCATCAGTAGAATCTAACACCACCATGATCCTTTCCCTATCCCTAGGACTCCGTAAAGTGATAACTCAATCAACACAAAAGATCCTAGCGTCATTATGCACTAACCAGTCTGTACCCAAAATTACCTCATATCCCATAAAGTCAGACGCATATGGGTTGCAAATAAACAAATAACTACACAAGTCAAACACAAGGTCAGAGCAGCTTAATTCGAGGGTAGCATACCCACCAATTAGATAAACCACACATAAATACCTAACTAAATAGGTGATTTCTAACTCCAACCTATCTCCACATCTTTCAAAATGAAAGAATGGGTATCACCAATATAAAAAAAACTCGAACTGAAGTACTAGCGATCGACATCATACCTCCTAGCACAACTTTCTTTCCTTTCTCTTCAACTGTTGGCCTAGCTGACGGCCCATCCAAAGTGTAAACCTTTAGTTGCTTTATGTCGGGACAATCTTTCTTCTAGTGCCTAGATTTTTCATAGATAAAGCACTTGACCTCCGCTACTTCAACCAGCTTCAGACCCTTGTTAGCATAGTGCCCTTTCTGTCCATAATTATAGCAGGTTATCTTTGCCACATCTTTCCGTTCTCCACTACCCCGAGCCTTTACCTTCTGCCATTGGCCTTTCTTGCCTTTCTGATAAGGAGTAAACTTCTTCTTATTATTAGCCCGAGCTTGTTGCCCCACACCTTGCCTTTCAGTATACATCAGCTCATACCTCCTTGCAATATCTACCACTTCATTGAATGAAAGTGCTAGATGAGTCATTCCGGTCTCTTAATCTCAGCCTCTATCTCAAGACAAAATTATCCACCTCCTTTCTTGGAGTCCTAATTAGATTAACTACATACTTAGATAATACATTAAACCTCTACACATATTCTGACACCATCAAACTCCCTTATTGTAACTCCACAAACTCTCGGAACGTTGCCGATAACTCTAAGCCAATATGTATTGCTCCTTAAACATCTCCCTGAGCCTTTCCCAGGTAAAAACTCTCAGAACATTGTCGATAACTCTAAGCCATGTATGTATTTCTCCTTAAACATCTCCCTGAGCCTTTCCTAAGTAATTTCTTGCTCGAGAATCTCTACCCATACAGTACCCAACCAGACACTCGCCAGTCCCTTTAACTGTCTTGATATAAGCTTCACCTTTTGGGAATTCGTAAGCAAGGTTTCAAATCTCGGATTTTGGCCAATATCTCGGGCAAATATCTTGGCTGTCTCGGGCGATATTTAAAAGACTTATAACTAACCAAGCTGCCAAATCTCGGATTTTGGCTAATATCTCGGATTTTCATCTCGGCTGATCTCGGGGAGATTTAAAACCTTGTTCGTAAGTTCCAAGTCTTCACAAATTATCTCACACAACCCCGACCAATCACTAGCCTCTAATTCTTTTTTCATCCTGTTAAACATTTCTCCTCCCAGACTAGGGAAATCTGTATTCAGTTTTGCAAAATTTTCCTGACTGGCTGCTCTTGGCTTCTTAGTACATTTAGGCCTGCAGCAGCGCTAGCTATTGCGCCAAATTCACCAAAAACTACTAAAAGAGAGCATTTATATCTAGGTTTCCTATAGCCGAGACTGGCATTTCTGTGTCGGCTTCAGCATGAACTTCCGGGGCTGCCTCCCTTCCTTGGCCATTAGTTTGTGTACCATCAGCTCCTCTACTGGAATTTTCCCTTGTACTTTGTAAAGTCAAACATCTATTACGTAGGTCCATTCTTCTTTTCAGCATCAGCAAGGATTCATAAGAAATAGAAGTAAGGAAAGTGAAAGCAATAATAGAGGGGCAGATATATCCTACTATATATCTATATCAAAATACAAGTACATTACATATAGCGTATACCCTTCCCTTAACCTTTTCTCAAGAAGTTATTTCCCTACAATTACAAATTAGTTCCTACTTACTATGTTTTACTTAAGTGTACCTACCTAAGTTCTGATGCCAAGTTGTAACATCCCCCACTTTAAGACTCGAAAATGAACACCTATGATTCTATAGTAATCACCAGAATAATTTTCAGGTGACAAAGTGAGATTGGTATATTTTTCACAACATTAAGTAAATAGAGTAGTTAACTAATTTCATTACCTTAAAATATTTTACATAAGTCATTACATCATCTTTAACCCATTTCTTTCCTATCCAGGGGTAAATAAAATATAAATAGAGTGACATGCCTACCATATGAAAATACCGATATGAACATTTAACTAGTTGTAAATCGTGGCCTTACGTGGTGGAATTTCAAAATAGATTTTATTTGAAAAATAAGCCTCCTACTTCATCTTCGAAATCTTTATTCGTCTATTCCAAAAGCTAACTGTCTAAGCCTATAAACTTAGCCTACTTGAATGAGTATCCATGAATTTATGAGATATAGTAAAAACACGGATCGGACATAAAGTCTAGTATGAGTGACACTTTGCCCTAAATAACCAATCATACAGTAAGACCACATCGCTAAAGCACATTACAGGTTTTCCCCTCACTTTTTCAATCATCGTCAATTTCATCATCCTATGTAATAACATCATGTCATGGTCAAACATAGATCATAAATTCATCAATAGTGTGAGATTTCCTTCACATAATTGCAATATTAGTTTCTATACTCAGTTCATTTTAAACTACTAGTCAGGCCTCACTCTTACCAGATTGATAATGGTACTTAACACTTAAGGTTTTCACTTAGGTTTTTTATCTTACTTTCTCTCAATTTTATCATGAACGCATAATTAGGTTGCCACTAGAGCTTTACACCTCCCTTCATCAAATATAAGTCATGTTTAGACAAACGGTTGCCACATAGGCGTTACCCCACTAATCATCAAATATTAAGTACCATTATTCTCGTATATTGTCGTGAGTAGACTATTGGATGCTACGACAACCTTACTTCATCAATCTCGTATATTGTCGTGAATAGACAATCAGATGATTTGAAAGCCTCACTCCATCATTCTTGTAATATTGTCATGTATAGATAATTGGATGTTACATAAGCCTTACTATGTCATTCTCATTAATAGACATACATTTGCTTCTAAGTCATACCATCAATATTACCATATATAAGGTAGTTTTTAGACATATTATTGCCACTAAGGTCTCACTTTTACATTTCCACTATTTCTAATGATTCAATTTATCATCGCATAGCTTACTTAAGCTAAATCTCAATTTTTCATTCTTTAAATAAGTTATTCCTCTTCAACTTGTTATTTTTTTGGTCATTTCACCTCTATGAAATTCTCAACCATCGGTAGGGAAGATGGCTTCCTGAGTACATAAAAAAATTAATCATTTACTTGAGTTTTCATGGCTTCAATAGCAACCTCACACTTACATTTCCTAACCATTGCATTTTGACCCTAGGCTATCGCACATTGAAAATTCATTAGCCAATGCAAGTTAATCTGATAGGCTGTCGCATGTTAACATTCCCTAGCCATCACTTATCAACGCTCAGGTGCTATCACATGTTGACCCTCTATAAGCAATCATAGGTTGGAATTACCATAGCCACCATAAGTTGGCACTTTAACAAGTTATTACAAGTTGATTTTCGATTAGCTATCGCATAATGATCCCTTTTTGGCTGTCACAAGTTGATACCAACCTATCTATTGCAAGTTGGTCCCTACTTAGCATTGTAAGTTGGTGCACTCCAAAGCTATTGCATATTGATACACTCTTGAACTATCGCAGGTTAACTCACCCTGGGCTATCGAAACTTGAGCTTTGATTTGCTATCGCATGTTGATGGTTTCAAGACCAACCGAAAGTTGATATTGGTTCATACTATCTCAAGTTAACATATATAGGCTTTCGTAGGTTGCGTTTTTATGAGCTATCGCAGGTTGATAGTGGCAGTTTAGCAATTAACTTGAAAATTGCTTACTTACTGCTGAAAGAAATTGCTTTTCACCAAATTTAGTTGCTTATCGAATTATTATTGGTGCTTCTAGGCCTTTGCAATTTTCTTTTCAAAAGATTGTTAATTCCATGTTTATTTAACTTGTTAATTATCCTATAATAATTATATTATTCCCTTGTTAAATAATTCGTATAAACTCGAAAATGCATAGGAAAATCCTAATAATTCACCAAAAATCTGAATTATCATATTTTGCCTTATAGAAAATTCCCAAACCAAAAACATTATTGTTAATATTTTTAATTATTAAATTTCTGAAATTAAGCCCTATTCCCTCTTAAGAAATTCATATTAATTCCAAATAATTTCAGAAGAGTATGAAATTATAAATCCACCTTCAAATTACTATTCCATGCATTATATAAAATTTTCAAGTTGGACAAGGTTTGATTCATATTTGTCTTAACACTTCAAAAAGCATTATCTTTAAATCCCCGAACATGAACAAGTATCATTTAACATTCATAAATTTGTTCTTCATCATTAAAAACATCAAACATGTATATAATCCTACCTCACATAAGTTTGGAAGATTTTAGAGAAAAAATTACTTGCCTTTGGTTTGATTAAACTTGTTTAAAGTCTTGGTTTGCTTAAGAAATAAATGCTCCTTTTCTTTTCCCTTAGATTTTCCTCTTTTCTTCCATTGAAAATATGGTCGGCATATGCTCTTAGTTTTCTTTCTTTTAATTTATAGAAAGATGAGAGAATGAATGGGGAGTGGGAAGATTAAGGGATTGGTAATTTAGGCTTTGGGATAAAACTCATTCCAACCTATTCTTAGTAATTCCCCTAACTTCTCATCCTATATGCATTTCCATTAGATAATTTGTCTTTATTTTTATCTCATAAATTAGTTTGACTAATGATTTATTTAATTGATTTCCCCTATATTTTGGCACTCCAAAATATGTGGTGTAATAACTATTTATATAAACTTAATTTTATGACAAATACATACATATATATATGTAACATGCACACACACACACACACATATATATATATATGCCTAAACTATATATAGTACTATTAATATATGTATAGAACCATATACATATATTATGTATATTCAAACATATGTATATACTTGGCATTCATATTCCCGATTGCATATGGAATTGTCATATGTATTATATGAATATAATCTATATGTGCATACAATGAATATAAATTCAATATCTATATGTACATATATAGTTGTACACATGTTTATATATCATTATGTATCTATGTCATGGTATGAATATATGTATGATATATTCAAATAAACATTGAACTAAATTAATTAATATGACTAATTAGTTAAAATAAAATATTATAAAGTAAAATATGATTTTATTTCAAATATATTGATTAGATCTAATGCTAATTAATAAAACACATAGGCCCATTAAGATCCAAATAGATATCTTTTTTGAAATTTACCCAGTTCACCCGTTGCTTAGACAGACTGGACCGAATAATGATATCAAAGCCTGCATGGGCTATGCAGTTTAATTAGACAACATTACAGGCCAACTAATAAACTTTTCTATACTAGTAGATACTTAATATAGAATAAGAAATCTAATTTATATTCCAAGTGTATTATTGTAGAAAACTGTTTTCACTAAGAGTTATTTCTTTAAGTTCATGATATTTAATCTGAAACCCTTGACTGTAAATTAGTTACAGTAGATGAAATAAATAGCTCATAATAGGAGGTTGAATGGAGCTTTGTATTATTTCATGTGTTATTGTTAGCATCAAAAATGACCGCCAATACCCAAACAACGTGAAAGCACCACAAATCCAATAACCAAATCCAAATAGAGTGAAGTAGAGAATAAAATATGAAGAATAGAAAATTAAAACGGTTATAAATGAACACAAGAGGTTTTATAATGGTTCGATTGAATGTTAGCATCAAAAATGGCTGCCAACACCCAAACAATGTGAAAGCACCACAAATCCAATAACTAATTCCAAACAGAGTGAAGTAGAGAATAAAATATGAAGAACATAAAATTAAAATAGTAAGAAATGAAACAAGAGGTTTTATAGCGGTTTGACTGACTCCGGCCTACGTCCACTCCAAAGATTTTTCTTTTATTTATACAGCTGACTACAGTTACAATGATTTGAATTAAAAAAAAGGCAGAGTGTAGCCAAGAGAGAAAAAGAAGATCCATAAATGACTGCTATAATTATAGGGGAAGACAGACAAATATCCAGTTGAAAGTCCACACGCAGAACCTCTAGACCTGGCCAACCCCGCTCCATAAAAATAGGCCTCATTGGGTCCATTTTGGGGGATTGATGTCGATCACCTAAGGTGGGGGAGCGGGGCCCGACGATCAGTTATGGGGGTCCACCATAATGTCCTCTTCCTGTTTCTTGAGTTGTTTACCTAGTTCCCTAAGTATTTTCTGGAGTAACCGATCGATCTTTGATGAGTTGATCTGTTGAGTTGAGTGTCCATATCCACTGTGATCCGATGCGATCCCCTACCTATGGGAAATACTCTAATCTGATCCCTCGCCTAGGGGAAGTTCCAGTTCATACTTAACCAATTCTGATATGCCATTCATTCGAATCCACTTAACTATCATCCACAGCCTTGTTTATAACCAATTTCTAAACCCGATAATCATCCCTCCAGGCTTCTTACCTTAATGATCACCAAATCCGTGGCATACTACCTTGTCAAAAGATGGGATAACATTTGCCTCCTAAAATATGCCTTGCCATAGGAAGGTGTGTTTTGAATTGCCATAAGTCCCAAATCCAAAATCTACCGATAACCAAATATTCCAATCCAGGATCCATTCTTTTACCAAACCGAATTGCCATGAGCTATCCCGTGTTCTCCCTTGAGTTAGTATTTATATGCTAAATCCTCAATCTCTCTGGATTGTTAATGAAATTCGTGACTGTTCCGAGTCGGTAGTCAATTCGAATCCATTCCAAGTCCTTAGCCGAATCCATATCCATTCCAAGCCGATAATCGACTCCACGATCTCACCGGATCGTTGTCTTAAATCCTTGATCTATCTGGATCGCTATCCAAATCCGTGACCTCTTTAGGCCAATATCTAAATCCATAACCATTTGAATTCCTGGAAGTCATTAAGCCAATTTGTGATCTCTCTGAATCGTCATCCAAGTTCATGGTCTTTTCGGACTGATCGATAGTCTCTTCGGGCCCTTGCCATGTCTAATCCAACTTAACGACGAGTAGGCCGATCCTATTGCTCTCCGGTGAAATGACCTACCCCTTGCACTGTAACCCTTTTGGGGGCATATAGCGATGTCTTGATCCTTCTAAACCGATAATAGCCTCTCTGAGCTCTTGTTGAACCCCATCGTGTCACTCTTCGGTGAAGGGGGAACAACGACAAGTAAGCCGATCCTGTCGCTCTCCGACAAAGCAGCATTACTTCTTGCACTCTGGTTTAGTTTCCCTGAATATAATGTAATGTCTTGGCCTTCCTAGGCCAATCATGGTCTCTCTAGACCCTTGCTGGACCCCATCAATCACTCTCTGATGAAAAGGGGAATGATGATAAGTAAGTCGATCATGTCGCTCTCTGGTGAAGCAACTCACTTTTTGCACTCCGATTCTCAACTCTCCGATCAGGGACATAACGCGATCAATTCTGTACTAACTTCCTTGCTCCGGGCTTGACTCTCCAGTCGAGGGCTTAATCTATGATGTATGAATCCATTCTATCGTTCTCCGATAAAGTGACTCGCACCTTGCGGTTATCGCCCCATCTCCCAGTCGGGACAACTGCGACATGTTTTGTTCATCGCATTAATGCAGATTTAGATTAAATTATTAAATTTAAGTTCTTATTGCCATAAAAAACCAAAAAACAAGGAAAACCAAACATTGCCTCTTCGAGCATGACGGTTCATCATCATCACAGAGTATGCCTAGGGACTGACCTCGATCCCGTACATGTGTAAGTGATTTAGCCATTTTATATGGAGTTTATAATTTATTTAGTTCATGCCACCTCGATCAAGAGATGTCGATTTGTGACCTCGATCCGAGGCTATTTCCATTTGATGTGGACGGTGGCCGCTCCCGTTCCACCGCCGCTACCTGAGTTCTCGCATATTATAGCAGCTTGCCATCCCTGACATGTTCCTCAACCATATCCCATAGGTTCCCACATTCATCCATGGTATGCCCATCCAGTTTGTGGAATAGGAAATACTTTCCAAACCTACATTCCCACTCCATAGGATCCCTCCTTTGCGATTTCCAATAAGGGAGTTGCCCCCTTGTATCCAGATAAATCCGTTTCAAGCTTTCCGTCAAATCTGAATAAGTGGAGAACTTCGGTTCCTGTTCTTTCTTTTGCCTTTTTGATTCATCATAACCATCGTCTAACTTCCATTTTCCCTTATCCTTCTTGGACCCTTCTCTAGATGAACCTTCACCTTGCACAGTATTTACTTCTTGTTTGTTAATTGGTGCATCCTCCTACTGTAGGTACCTCTCAGCTTCGTAGAAAAATTCCCCAAGATCCATTGGTGGATTCCGCTCCAATGAAATCTTAAAATCCATATCATCAACAATCCTAGATACCGCCGCCATTAAGACTATCGATGGATCTGGTCGATCCACCGAAGGAACTGCCACATTTAACCATGTCAAGAAACTCCTCAGGGACTCTCATGTCCTTCTTTAGCGTTGCCAATGTTATTACGCTCTTGGGTATCGAAATGTGGACCCTATACTGCCTCATAAATCAATCTACCAACTCGTTCCGTGTTTTGGTTGAACCATTCTCCAGCTGCCTAAACTAGAGCGTAGTTAACTCCGTCAAATAAAGTGGAAAACACCTTGCAATGAATTCCTTTGATGCTCCCAGCGCTTCCATATGCCAGATATATCTCATCAAGTGCACTGTAGGGTCAGACTGTCCATTGTACACCTCTAGTGTCGGTAATTTCAACTCCGTGGGTTCCTAGCTTGCTTGATATTCGGAGTGAACGGACTCCGATTGACATCTTCCAAATTCCTATTGGGCAATCTGCCTCTCATTATCCATTATATCAGCTCAGCCATCCTTTCGTTCTCATCCATAGTTGATCTCCAATCCATATTACTAGACTGCTACTGACTCCATGAGGGTATTCTAAAACATACTCCTTAGGACGTGCATCCGCATTCTAATCTGCATCAAACTGCACAGCATCGACCACTGGCCTACTGACATCCCATCCAGCCTGACCTGAGGGTGTGTCCCTCAAGCCTAGGGGATCGGTGCTGATCCCTTTTGCCCGGGGTTCACCACCGATTGCTCCATTCCATTCTCCTGCATGTTAGCTCCATTTCCATGCTCCTGATTCTGATTTTCTACAGCTTCTGCTACTCCAACTCCTTGATCCAAATTGCTAGTAGCTCTTGCTCCAGCCTATCCAATTTGCCTTAGGAAATTCTGCATCATCACCTCTTGTTCCTTCATCATCCGCTCCTATATCGCCTCTATTATAGTCTCAATCTCGTTCCTAGTGATGTAGAAGGAGGGTTGATTAGCTCAAACTCTTGAGGATGCCTCTTGACTCCCTCCATAGTGACTCCTATCTGCCAATGGTTTCCTTATTGATTGCCTAACCATTGCTTTCTAAATCCAAGTATCCAAGCTTCCAAATACAAGATCCTAAATTCCAAATCTACGAGTGCAAGTCTTCTCAGTAAAAGCACCAAAATGTTAGCGTTAAAAATGGCCGCTAACACCCAAACAATGTGAAAGCACCACAAATCCAATAACCAATTCCAAACAGAGTGAAATAGAGAATAAAATATGAAGAACAGAAAATTAAAACGGTAAGGAATGAACACAAGAGTTTTTATAATGGTTCGGCTAACTCCGGCCTACGTCCAGTTCAAAGATTTTCCTTTTATTTATGCTACTAATTATAGTTATAATGATTTGGATCCGAGTAATAAAAATGGCAGAGTGTAGCCAAGAGAGAATAAGAAGATCCAGAAATGAATGTCATGCCCGCTGTGTTTATAAGGGAAGACAAACACATATCCAGCTGAAAATCTGCACGCAGAACCTCCTAACCCGGCCTCATTGGGCCCACTTTGGGGGATGGTGCTGATCCCCTAAGGTGGGGGAGTGGGGCTCGACGATCGGTCATGAGTGTCCGCCATGATGTCCTTTTCCTATTTCCTGAGTTGTTTGCGTAGTTCCCTAAGTGTTTTGTAGAGTAACCGATCGATCTTTGATGAGTTGATCTGCTGATTTGAGTGTCCATATCCACAATGATCCAATTTGATCTGATCCCTTGTCTAAGGGAAGTGCCAATCTATACTTAACCAATTCTGAGATACCATTCGTCTGAATCCACTTGATTATCATCCATGGCTTTGTTTATAACTGATTTGCAAACTTGACAATCATCCCTCCGGGCTTCCTACTTTGATGATTATGAAACCCGTTTAGCCAAATCCGTGGCATACTGCCTTGTCAAAAGGCGAGATAACATTATTATAATGGTGGAAATAATAGAAACATACCATATGACACTTATTAGTTGATGCATCAGATTACGAAAGATCTTTTTCATATACATACCAAAATTTATTTATGACATAATAACTATTTTATGTTCTAACTGAAAATATATAGTTTTACTTTAATATGAATATTGTGAATATTCATTATAAAATAAATTTGTTATAATAACAGTATATATTTGTTTCCATAACAATAGTGAAGCATTAACTACAAATTATAGAAGTATCTAAAAATTTCTACAATTATTTTGGAATATGGACTAAGCCATATTTTTGAGAAATAATTCTTCAACCATATGATTATAAAGCATATAGTACTCATGAATTGTAACTAAAGCGATTAAGGGCAAGCACAAATTCAATGGGAGAGACAAAAGAGTTAATGGACTCTTTGGATTAATATATAGATGTATGCAGTACAAAGTCTAATGTACCAAAAAGGATCCATTAGTTCATTAAATTCTTTAATAAATTATCACAAACATGAATATGTGTATTTGATACACATGTAGTATGTCTATGATAATTTAATAGAATATAAACTAAAGTAGAAAACATTACATGCAAAGGAAATAAATAATTCGATTTGATCGAACATGTGAGTATATTGGAAAGAGTTCCAAATGTACCTAAAACAAATAAGAGTCAATCTCAAACTCTCCTCTATATAATACATAATGATGTAAGGAGTAACTGGACTTCATTAGACAAAGTACGATTGATGATGAGTGAAGTTGAGTTAACTTCTTTCTATGAGGATATATACTTAAGAGTAAGTACATATGTTAAATTTAATTTCATCCAAAACATAGTTTACGAGATCGTATTCATATGAGATAGGAATTAATAAAAATCTTGGTCTTTAATAGTTTAGAATACATAGTTATCTAATTGATGTTATGAACGTAAGTTCTGTTAACTCAAGTTGAATCAATTTTATGTAAGTATAAAGGAAGTTCATATAATGTTTTTGAATGTCTATTCCGTTGTAGCAAGAAATAGTTATTATTTCAAGAGATGCCACCTTCATGATGAAAGAATTTCTTTTAAAAATTAATGGTAATACAATTGACTTAGATACAATCCAAATACTTAAACATAGAAATTGATTACATTAGATGAAACAAAATCAACTAAGCCAAAAATGGACGCAACTCATTAGATTGTCCATAAGAATTCTCGCACATTAAAGAGAAATTATGAGTTTCTTACAAATGTCAAGAAAATGAATTATTAGCAATAACAATTTCCTCAATTGTCAATAGGCCATATAGAGTATAGACTCTACCAATGACAGGAGGTTTAAATCCGGAAGGCATTCCAAGTACATTATTGAAATATGATAGTTGTATTCAAAGGGATATAATCCATCGGCCACATGTATGTCTTCAAAATGATGACCGATGTAGTTGGAATATAGTAAGAAACATTTATGAAGAATAACCTCATAAATTTCAATTGTTAAATTAGCATAATAGAATCGTTAGTCAACGTGCTTAATTTAGTTCGGATTCTACTTGCAAAATTATAACATACTATGACTTTGAATTTTGGTACATTTCCGTTGGAATGAAAATTCTTAATAATGATTTAGAATAGACCGTTTGCACATGATAACCAAAATTACACGACATGGATAGGAGATATAACTGAGTTTGTAACCGTTGGATAAGATCCAAGAACTGATACGATAGTATTATTCGATGAGCACCATAATTATTTTGATAGAGAAATCAAATAGTTTGATTGGCAATCAAAATGTAGAGGAATCGAATGCTTATAGGAAATAATATAAAGTGGTACTAAAATATTTTGACTACTATAAGCAATGATGTTGGGATTGTCCCAAATGAGACACACACACTATACTAAATGTTTAAATCAGAGAACATAGGATGGATTCCATATGCATCGCAATAGGAATTACAAATATGCTATGTTGTTTACTATATTGCTATTCGCTTAACTAACTGATACATAAAATCCGATTTAAGATCACAAAATGTTAGTTATTATAATTCTTGAGTACTTTTGAAATGTTAGAGAATTGTTTATAGACAACAAACTCCAAATGAAGGAGTATTCGGATTCGAGCTTCATAAGTGATATAGAATAAGGTTGTCAATACTACATTCATATTCAACCTTAGCTAAGGAGCTTTAAGTTGTAAATGTTCCAAACAAGAGGTGGTAGGTGATTCAGCCATAGGCCAAGTACATTTCCTTGAGTAGCACTGCAATAAAATCAGTATACATAAATGCAAAAATTTATAATAAATCTAGGCGGATTAGACATATTTTGTGAAAACAACGTCGCAATGCAGTTTGCAAAAGAACCTAGGGCTCATAATATCTAGATACATGATTCGAAAGTTCAACATGATAAAGATAGTTTATCAACAACAGAAAGTTGTTGGCTCACATAGTAGATAGCAAAATAGTATAGCCAATCTATTCACTAAGGGACTAGCTCAATCAATTTTGAATTGATCGGAGGAACACGATTAAGATTCCATAATTAACCCCAATTACAAGTGGGAGATTGAAAGAGTTAGTAGTGTTCCCTAGAGCCAATTATGTGACTACTACATATATCTAAGTCTATAGCTAATCTTGTTTGTAATAAAGGTGTTTAATTTATTTTATATACTTTGTTATATCATTATAT
Source organism: Allium fistulosum (assembly GCA_030737815.1). Lineage (NCBI taxonomy): Eukaryota > Viridiplantae > Streptophyta > Magnoliopsida > Asparagales > Amaryllidaceae > Allium > Allium fistulosum. The sequence continues at coordinate 425,975,011 of CM060908.1, forward strand.
ATATAATTAATTAAGTAATTAATTTAAAGTATATTACTAAGAAAATCTTTAAATAAAATGCTATGTGATTGTAGTTGCAAATATTTATGATCATGAGTAATTAATCGCAAAATAAAATATCATTTTGTATTAAATATTCCTGGTCAAGATGTTTCGAGAAAGGATATCGATACATTCATTGAGACCAAAGTACGTAACGTTGTCCAAATGCTGGGCATCGTATTACTCATGGCTACTAGGAAACCCAAGGGGTCATTGTCATAGTTATTGGATAACTACGAAATGACTTGTCCAAGAGTTTCGTGTTAGTTAATAATAACTAGGTCAAACAGGAATCTCGATGTGATGGTCTTACACGGTTCCTTCGACTTGAGAATATCGTGGAACTTCAATATGAGTACTCAATTTTGATTATAGTTAAATTATGGCAAGGCAACCCATCTAGCGACTATAGTTGGGTCATAATTAAAGCATTGGAAGTGAAGCAATGTTCAATAAATTCATGTTAGGTCAGTGTCACAGTCAACTATAGTCAACTTAAAGTCAAAATCTCTGATCAGAGCAGAACAGTTAATAATAAATGTTACTATTGAACCCAAAAACTTTGTTTATGGACCGATTAAGTTGAATGTGGATAGTATTGGAATTTTTACCAATACTTGACTCATACATTCTAATATGATATAGTGTTGGCGAAGTGAACGTGTGTAAATTATTATCACTATTGGTACCGCTTAAGATAATACAAAATATGATTTTCACCTAAAAGATCTGTAAGCAACGAATTCGACCAAACTGTTACATTATTAACAAAGGTAATGCATGAGACATTAATATTTGAATTTTCAATATTAATCACTGACTGAATTCACACCTCTGGGACTCATAACCTTATTTGTGAATTCTCTAAAAAACCACATTATAAAGTATGATAAATTAATTAAATTAATCAATATTAAAAGATATTAATTATTAATGTATTTGATATTTGGGGTGTTATTAATAAGTGGGTTGATCCTAGAAATGTTTTGGGAATATTAATAATTATTTGGATGTGCATATAAAAGCTATATATATCTATATTGATATATGATATATGTATGTATGTATGTATATTTAAACAAGCTTTAAATATATTCGATTACTTGAATAGGCTTTGGGATATTTTTGTCCACATGGGACAAAATCATGGTTAGCCATAGGAAAGAATGAAATGGTCTAAATATTCATTAAGATTTAATCAAAGAATTAAAGAGGAAGGTTATAATAGAGAGAATGGAAAAGGTTATCATTCTCTCCATAAGATAAATCTTCCTCTTTAATTCATTCATTTAATCTTTCCTCCTTCCTCTTCCGCTTTTATGGATGCCACTTTTTCTTCATTTTCTACCATGGTCAAAATTTTTTTTCATCCCAAATAATATCAAAAAAAATTAAAATAAAGGAAGGGAATGGGTCAGATCACAACGGGTTAATTGGGTGAATTTAAAATAAAATCCATTTTGGATTGATGATGGGCATACGAAGTCTAATTGATTTTTGATCCGACCAAAAATTGTTTTAAACAAAATCTTATTTTATTTCATTATTTTAGTTTGCTTAAAAAGGCGTTTTAATTAATTTAAATTAAGTATATTATTCTGAACATACCAAATACACTCGTACGTGTATAGTGCACGTGCAACATGTCAATATGTACATGGTTAATCTGACATTTATGAGTACGATGATTTACACCACAACTGACACATATTCGCCCCTCATGTATGCATTTGTTATCCATAGATATTATTAAAAACTATATATATTTAAATAATTCTGCAATAATAACGACGATTATATATATATATATACATATTTCTTAATTATAATTATTTTGACTAATTAAATATATTTTGAACTTAAAATTAGTATCTTAAAATCTAGTTTTGACTTAGAAAATTCAAAATCTAATCTATAGATTAAAAAAAATCTATTTATAGATTTTAAGTAAAAGTATATACAATACTTATATATTTATGAAAATTATTTTATATTTGAAATTATGTCTATGTACTTATATTTAATTTTTATAAAAATATATTTATTAATAAATTTGATAATATAATTTTTAGTAATACATAAATAAATATATTTTTAAATATATATATATATATGTATGTATGTATATATCGGGCCTTAGGTTTAATTTTTTAAATTCCATATGGATGTTTCCTTTTAAAATAACATGTATGTATGTGTGTGTAAATGATTTTAAAATTACTCATTAATTATTTATTTACGGAATAAGTTATGAAATATAAAAAAACGAAAGCTTGTATGTTAAATAAATAATTTTAAACAAATTAATATATGTAGTTTACATATATTTATGTATTTTAATATTTTATAAAAACATTTTAGCTAATTCAAAATAGTTTAAAAATTCAAAAAATTATATTGTTTAATTTAAAATCCTGGCCAAAAATAATTTTCATTACAATGTTGTTTTTGATTTATGTTTTTAAACCATCAATTTCTAAAAAATAATTATCATGCAATAAATTAGACAACAAAGACATGTATAAATTTGTTGTATAAGATAAGGGACCTAAACTATACTATAGAGATGTAATATATCATCAAAATTGGGATTAGGTAATTAATTGAAGAAGTGGCCTAAGATGCACGCCTTGAATGAGTGAATGACACTAAGATTGGATTGTATTAGCTCATGAATTTTGCTATGATCTAGAGACCAACACCCACTTTTATTTCTTTGATTTTTTTATAGTTTTTTCTTTGGTATTTTCGATTATATCACCATGAAACACATGGACATGAATAATAAAATGAAAGAGCAAAAATTAGGGAGGTAGTGAGTGGTATAAGTGACATAAAGGAGAGGTAAAAGTGGAGTAAAATCTCCTTCTATTACTCATTCTTTATTTACCTTTAAAAAAAAAATTTGAACTTTCAAACCCACTCCCCTCCATATAAGGCTGGCTATATCTTAGGCCTAGATGACCCTTCTAAAAAAATCCCAAACCCATTTAGTAAATAATTGATTTAAGTGATAGTAATTACAATATGATGTAATCATGAGAAATTTATCACATTAAAATAACATATTATTTTAAATATCCTTAGTCGAGATGTTTTGAAACATGATATCGATTCATCTTTTGAGACTAGAGTACGTAATGCTCTTCAAATGTTGTGCAATGTATTACTCAAGGCTGTTGGGGACACCAAGGGGTTACATATTGATGGTTATTGGATAACTATGAAATCACTAACTTGAGAGTTTTTTGTTGGTTAATATAACTAAGGTCAAATAGAGAATCCCAAAGTGACGATGTTTCACAGGTCTCTCAACTTCAGAATACTATTGAACTTCAATTTGAACACTCCACTTTGATTATAGTTATATCAAGGTATGACATCCATCGAACGACTATAGTTGGGTCTGAGTTGAAGCACTTAAAGATGAACACTATTCAATAGAAAATTCGTCTCCTCGGTTATACGGGATTAATATTATGGACGACTATAGTCAACTTAAAGTCAAAATATCTGTACAGGGTGGTATGGTTAATAATAAATGTTATTATTGAAGCAAAGACTTTATTTATGGACTAACCAACTTGAATGTAGGTGATATTGGAATATTGACCAAAACCAAATTTCATAAGTCCAAATGTGATATAGTGATGATGAAGAGAATTTGTGTAAATACTTGTTACTACCGAGTACCACTTATTATAAGTAAAATTAGATTTTATCGAAAATGTGTGAATGATAAATTAAGCTATAATGTTACACCAGTAGCTATGACGACATGCACACGTTAATATTTGAATTGTTGGATATTAACCGTTGACCGAATTTACATCTTTGAGTCGCATAATCAAAATGAATAATACTCTTACTAACTACATGGTTTAATTAATTTATAAACGTTTTAAATTAATCTATATTTTTGACATATCAATTAGTAAATTTTATTTGATGTTTGAATACCATTAGAATTTAATAAAATGTGTATATAACAAAAAAATGTGCATATGCAAATTGATATATGATATTGGTAGAACATTTAATTTGGATTTAAATAGAATAAATACTAATTGGGTGTTAGAATTATTTAAGACCTATTCTCTTCATGCTGTGATCGACCAAAGAAAGAAGGAGCGGAGGAGTTTTGTAACAACCCATATTTTATACACTAGAATAATTAAATAATTGATTTAATTAAATATTCATTTGCTAATTTAATCGATCGGCTGAAAACTCAACTTTCACAAATAGGAGAATTAGGACTTGGGACTACTTCCATTGAGTCTGAATCATCCGAACGGTGAAGAATGAGTATAAGTATCGATATATTTTGACCGATGAATTTTTTAGCTAGTAGCATGCGTTCGATTCGTAGATCGATCCAAAAGGCTAACTTTTTTATACGATGGAATTAGGTCACGAAACATTTTTCATTGAGTTTGAAATATGGGTATTTAGTTATAAACAACAATATGCATGCTTCTTTAGGAGTTGCATATCTCTGGATAGATATTTTGGCTCAATACGCGTGAAATTATCATTCTGGGAAACTATCTCGGATTTTGACGAAACTAATGCCATCGGAACCGGATTAATGAGGTGATGTGCACTGACGAGTTGCATGTTGATCAGATGTACTGTGTGATCGTTCAATCTCGAAACACGTTATGATTTTTAGTTGGGAAATTAAATATATAATAAAGTATTATATTATAAATATCCATTTAGATATTTCTAAGCTAAGGACTTTCCCTTTTTTTACTTCCAGTAAACATTCCAAATCGGGTCCGAAAGTGGGTTTCAGGTTTGCATAGATTTATGGAGCTATGGACCGCGGTAAGCTTCGAGGTTGAATTCGTTGAACTCGGGGAGAGGGGGGCTTCGATTATAGGTGTTGTTAGGGTGTACAACTGCATGGGGCGGGGGTCGATCTATTCACGTCGTCGACTAGGGTTCGGCATGGGCGATAAATAAGGGGGATTTGAACACATCGATGACCACCGTTGGATTTATCTTCTTGAGGTGTACCACCCTGTGCCCGTGGCAGCGTCTCTGATGGACCTGAGTGAAATGCGACTTTCGGTACAGTAGTGGGGGAGCATTATTGCGATTTAGTCGAGGTGGCCGAGGGTGCTGTCGAGTGGTCCGTTGCGACAGTTGCGCATAGTGGAGAATGCCAATGAAGTCCATTTGATGATTCATTGAGTGTGCGGTGAGTATTTGAAGAGAGAAGGTGTGCAATGGAGTGGGTGTGAACATTTTGTTTTGTGCAGGGTATCATTTAGAGAAGATGAGATTAAGCAGGGTATTTTTGATGAAGTAATCAAGTTAATTAAGTTTGTTAATTAATCTCGTTTTGTATTTAATTCGTATCTCTTACATACGAGGTCCAATCAAGACGCGGTCTTCGCCATTGCATTCATAGTGAGATTATCTATGACATGGCATGGTGTATAAATTCCTATATTTACACAATTGAACCGTATGACCCAAAATATGGTAAAACAACATATTTTGATATGTTGTGATCACCTAAAATGATTTTTAGCTAAAAGATATCATTTTATAAAAATGATTAAATGATTTTTGTAGAATAGATAAATGGATTTACACTTAATTTAATTCAATAAATTAAATTTTATAATTACTTAAGTTGTTTTGAGTAAATAGAATATTTAATAAAATGCTTATATGATTTTATAAAATAGTGTGACTAAAATATACTTGGTTTAATTTGATAAATTAATTGTATTATTGCCTAAATTGATTTTTAAGTGAATATGATATTTTATTAAATGATTTATGGACTTATAAAATATTATGAGGTGAAATGTATTAATTAAATTGGTTTTTAAGTATATAATGATATTTTATAAAATGGTTATGATCTTATATAAAATAGTAAATTTAATTATAACTGTATAACTAAATAAACATTATGCTTTTAAATGGTTTATAAACTTATAATGTTTTATAAATAATATATTATGTTTAAAGATAATATTTTAGTAGATGGATCATCTTATACATTACCAAATTGTATAACGAGTTGGATATTAATTAAATAGTATATTTTTATATCATTGTTTTAACTAGTTGAATTACTGGAATTGGTTGGATTGATTGTAGATTAGAATTGAATGATAGATAAATAGATTATTTGTTTTGTTATTAGTATGATATGTTGTTATTGATATTGAGATGGTAGATTTATTACTTTAGTTGTGTATTGTCTTCGTGTACGTAAATGGATACGATATGTGTTTATTAATTCCATATAGTTGGACTGGTTGTATATATTTACCCGCATATAGTTTATGTGGGCTATATGTGTATATAGTTCTGGTATGTCCGACATGGGACTACTGGGAGAGGCAGGGAATATTTTGTATATACTCATTAATAGGCGGTTTAAGGCATACACACACACACACATAGTTCTGGTATGTCCGACTTGGGGCTACTGGAAGGGGCACATAATATTTTATTTATATTCATTGATACGCGCTTTAAAGCATGTATATATAATTTCGGTATGCTCGACTTAGGACCACTAATTGGTGTAAAGGAATCCATTATACCTTGGGGCGCATGACCTGCATACGTGGTTCCAGAGCAGGGGCGGAGAGGGACTGGGACGCCAGTCTAGAGTAGGTCATATACTATTGCGTAGTACCCTTGGATGCTACGACGGGACCTACATGCCAACTTCTTTTGAAGTGTTGGTTTTCAAGGGAGTCCATAATATAGTTGTGGCTCTTGATAGGCCTCATTGATAGCTTATGGCAATTCATGATGATTTATTGATCCACATGAAAACAACAATACTTCGGCATTGTGTACCCATATGGGAATGACGTAGGCAAGGTTTAGCGTTTACATACATTTCCGGTATGTCGATATAGATAACTAGAGGTAAAGGATGCTAGCACGGGAATCCATTGTACCCTTGAGATGACACAACCTACAGATGTGATCCCAGAGCGGGGGCAAAGAGAGACTGGAATGCTGGTCTAGATTAGGTCATATATTGTTCCGTAGTACTCTGGGTGCTGCGATGAGACCTACATGCAAACTCCTTTTAAGGTGTTGGTTTTCGGGGGAGTCAACAAGTTAATTATGGCTCTCGATAGGTCTCATTGGTAACTAATGGCAGTTCAAAACGGGCATCAATTATGGATATCTGTATTTCGATTTTGGATACGGAGATGCTATGTAGGTAGCATTGTTATATAAGCGTATTCATTTTGCATTTCAGATGCTTCGATGGAGATTGTTGAATCGATTGGTGTCTGTAGCAGACCCCACCTACCAACAATGATGGGTACCAACTTATTCTCTAGGCGTCTCTTATGATTATGATTGAGCATATTATATTGGTTGGTTGATTATTATTATTGAACATCGTGTGTTAGGCTTATATAGAGATGTTTATATTATTCCTTCACTGTTACATTAGGTTATCTTTATGATGGTACATTGTTACGTTTTAATCACATTGTTAGTTATGCTGACTCGTTGGTTGTAGGAGAAGAGCAGGTTATGGTATGATCCCATACTTTTGAGTTGGGTTTGATTTACTTGTTTAAAGGCACTCCAGGTTATCCCCGAGCCATGTTTATGGAGAGGACTGGCTGTATTTCAATAATCCTCTATGTATTTGTATATGGATCTGATATACAATACTTTGAGATTGTTCCCCTCACACCAGGCTTTCTGTCTGATCCGCATTTTATCTTTGTCTGCTTATATCATGGTAACTCTCGCGTACTCAATTGAGTAGTTGGAGATTCGGGTGTTTTTGGGGATACAATTTCAGGATAGTTGGAGCATTTTGGAGGTGAAGATGGTACTTGGATACATACTTGATGTTGTAGTAGTATGTGACAACTAGGCTAATTTTATACGAGACTTGTTGTATCAGATTCCGACATTCTATATTAATATCCATTTTTCAGTTACTTCCATTAGTGTAATCTCATATATATTGTTTATCCTATTGCTCACGTATATTCAGTATATTATATATTATCATTCCGCTATGATATTCTACCGTTGTGCCTTGCCGATGTTTAGTTTTATTTTATTTTTACCCCGATGGACTATCTCTTGTGGTATTCTAGAGTTAAGTGTTGTCACTCAATATTGATTCTGGATATTACATAGGGTGGGTCGTTACAAGTTTTAAATTTGAAATGAAAGGGCTAAGACATAATTAAAGAAAGACGAATCATCCTATCTTTTATTGCCTCCTTTATGTGATTCATTCATTCAGTTATTTTCTTTTTCGCCTTTTTCAAATCATAGCCGAAATAAAAATAGTCTCTAAGGCATATAAATTCCAAAATCAAACAAAATCAAAACTAAAGGTGGTTCTTATCTCTTGATTCCTGCAAGATCCGAAAATCGATTCAACTGAATCTAGGGGTATCGATTCAATATTTAAGGTATGACTTTTTGGCAACATCCTAAGGTATTTTTGATTTAGTTTATCTATGTGTTACTCAGGTTCATACACTTGAATTATATATTATGTATCTTTTTTTAATATTTCATCCTAGAAGATCTAATAGAAATCCCCTTTTGCCCATCTAAATTAAACGTATGTTTATTATGGTTTTTTGATTCAAATTCACCTTTGTGTTTTATCTCCGTTTATTGTATGTCCATTATGATTCATATAATTTAGATCCACTTTCTCCTATGATACTTTATAGTTGCTTTCTGTATTATTTTGATGTGAATATTCTTATCATGAATTTATGTGCACCCAAGTTGTCCAAATTCTTATTGTTTTCCCTTTTTATTGTTTTGAGGAAAAATACTACTTTTAGTTAGAAACTACCTTTATTATTTTATAGGATATATGTCAATCATTTATATTTTCCTTAAAAACCATTTTCTGTTACACTATTGATGTTATGAATGCAGTTGTTTTCAATATTGTTTTCATAAGAATTTTTTTTCCAATTCATGCATAGACTTTTTGTAAAATCCGATAATTTTATTTCCTTTCTAATTAAGTACTCTATCAAATTCTATATCTTTTATTTCCATTCTAAATTAAATGTTTGTTTCAAAATGATTACGTTTAAGTCCTACCAAATCTACACATATATTATAAATTATATGTTTACATATATAAGTTGTTTTAAGATCTAAAACATTACATGCTACTCATACATACATAGATATATGTATGTATATATGCATGCATGCATGCATGCATGTATGTATGGAAATATATATGCGTTGCCTCCATTCAAGCCTCCACTCAAATTTATTAGATGGTTTCTATATAATAATGATGGAACTAGGTCGGATCATAGCGGGTTAAGTGGGTGAATTTAAAAAAAAATCCATTTTGGATCAATGTTAGGCCTATGAAGTCTAATTGATTTTATATCCAATCAAAATTTGTTTTAAATAGAATCTTATTTTATTTCATTATTTTATTTTGCTTAAAGAGGAGATTTATTTTAAATTAAGTATATTATGTTGAGTGTATTAAATACACTCGTATGTGTATAGTGCACGTGCAACATATAAATGATGTACATGGTTAATTTGTACGTTTATATACATTGGGATTTACATTGCAACAGACACATATTTTCCCTTTATATATGCATTTTGTTACCTATAAATATTATTTAAAATTATACATATAACTATAAATATTTTCAAAATAATAATGATAATTATATATATACATATTTCTTAATTATAATAATTCATATATTTTGCACTTAAAAATTAATGTCCTTAAATCTATTTTTTACTTAAAAAATTCAAAACCAAATCTACAAATTTAAAAATAAATATATTTATAAATTTTAAATAAAGTATTTATTATACATATATATATTCATGGAAATTTATTTTATTTGAAATTATATATATGTACTTATATTCAATTTTTTTAAAATAGATTTGTTAATCAATTTGATAATACAATTTTTAGTAATACATAGATAAATTAATTAATTAAAATATTTTTAAATATGTACATCAGCCTTAAGTTTAATTTTTTTTAGTTCCGTAGGGGGAATTTCCTATTTAAAAAACATGCATGTATGTGTGTGTGTAAATGATTTTAAAATTATTTGTTAATTATTTATTCACAGAATAAGTTATAAAATATAAAAAAACAAAAACATGTATGTTAATAAAATAATTAAAAAAAATTAATACATGTAGTTTACATATATTTATGTATTTTAATATTTTGCAAATTCATTTTTGCTAATTCAAAATATTTTAAAAATCCAAAGATTTATATTGTTTAATTTAAAATCATGGTAGAAAATAATTTTCATTATAATGTTGTTTTGGATTTATTATTTTAAACCATCAATTTATAAAAACAATTAGCATGCAATAAATTAGACAACACAGATATATATAAATTTGTTGTATAAGGTAAGGGATCTAAACTATACTATCGGGATGTAATATATAATCAAAATTGGAATTAGGTAATTACCTAAAGAAGTGGCCTAAGATTCTCATCTTGAATGAGTGAATGACACCGAGATTGGATTGAATCAACCCCTGGATTTTGCTACGATCTAGAGACCAACACCTACTTTTATTTCTTTGATTTTTTTGTAGTTTTTCTCTAATATTTTTGACTATATCACCGTGAAACACATGGACAAAAATAACATAAAAAATGACCAAAAATTATGAAGGTAGTGAGTGGTATAAGTGCTATAAAGGAGAGGTAAAAGTGGAGTATAATCTCCTTCTTTTACTCATTCTTTATTTACCTTTCAAAACAACTTTTGAACTTTCAAACCCACTCCCCTCCCACTACGGATGACCGTGTCTTGGTCCTAGATGGGCCTTTAAGAAAATCCCAAGCCTATTTAACAAAATAATTATTTAAATACTCATCGATGACATATATGATACATACATATATAAATTTTATATACACACTTAATTAAATACTAATGACATTCAGAAATCAAATGAAATTTAATAATTAATATTTCATTAATATTAATAAATTTAAAACAATTATAAATTAATTAAATCATGTGGTATTTTGAAGTATTCATTGGTGCAATTGTGCGGCTCATAAGTGTTAATTGGGCCAGCAATTAATATCGAATAATTCAGATGTTAATTGTTCACACGTCACCTTAGCTAGTCGTGTGACGGGTTGACCAAATTCTTCTATTACATATCTTTTTGGTAAAAATCCAATTTAACTATTTTAACCAATACCCAATAGTAAAGATTATTTACTCCGATTCTCTTCGTTAAAACTATATCACTTTAGGACTTATGGAATTTGGTTTTGGTCTAAATTCCAATATCATCCACATTTAAGTTGATTAGTCCAAACACAAAGTCCTTGGTTCAATAATAATAATTATTATTAACCATGCTACTCTGGTCAGAGACTTTGACTTTGAGTTGCCTACAATTAACCATGATACTAACTTTATATATTCTAGGAGATGAATTCTCTATTGAATAATGCTTCACTTCCAATGCTTCAGCTCGGACCTAACTATAGCCGCTCGATGGTCGCATGCTATGATTTAACTATAATCAAATTGGAGTTCTTTCACTGATGCTTAATAGTATTCTTTGACAGATTTAGGGATATGCCCTAGGGGCAATTCTGGAATTTATTGTAAATTATTAACTCTCTAATAAAATCTCATTCGAAATAAAAGGTGCTTACCTTTCTATTATATACTTATCATATTATGATATGTTAATTAATTGTGCAATTTAATATATTAAGTAGAAAATCCTTAAATGATATGTTAAGTGATAGTAATAATGTGCTGTAATCATGAGAAATTTATCACATCAAAATACCATATTATTTAAAATATCTCTAGTCAAGATGTTTTGAAAAAGTATATTGAGATTAGAGTACGTAATGCTCTCCAAATTTGGGCAGTGTATCTCTCAAGGCTACTAAGGACACCAAGAGGTTACATATTGATAGTTATTGGATAATGAAATTACGTATTCGATAGTTTTCTATTGGTTAATATAACTAAGGTCAAATAGGGAATCTCAAAGTGACGATATTACACAGTTCTTTCGACCTCATAATACAATTGACTTTATTGTGGACACTTCACTTTGATTATAGTTAAATTGAGGCATGACTTCCATCAAACGACTATAGTTGGGTCTAAGTTGAAGCATTGGAAGTTAAATACTATTCAATAGAGAATTCGTCTCCTCGGTTATATGAGATTAGTATCATGGTCAACTATAGTTAACTCAAAGATAAAATATCTGGCTAGAGTAGCATAGTCGATAATAAATGTTATTATTGAACCAAATACTTTGTTTATGGAATAATCAAGTTGAATGTGGATAATATTGGAATTTTGACCAAAACCAAATTCCATATGTCCTAATGTGATATAGTGTTGACAAAGAGAATTGGTATAAATACTTGTTCCTACAAGGTACCGCTTATAATAAGTAAAATTGGATTTTACCAAAAATTATGTAAGTGATAAATTCAGCCAAAATATTACACTACTAGCTAATGCGACATATGCATGTTAATATTTGAATAATTCGATATTAACCATTGACTAAATTTACACCTTTGAGTCGCATAACCGAAATAACGAATACTCCGAATAAACCACATGATTTAATCTATATATAATCATTTTAAATTAATTAAATTAATTAATATTTTTGAAATATTGGTTATTAAATTTTATTTGATGTTTGAATGCCATTAATATTTAACAAAATGCATGGATAACAAAAATTTGTGCATACGCGTATCGATATAAGATATCGGTAGAACATATAAATTAGATTTATATGGAATAAATACTATTTGGGTTTTGGAATTATATAAAGCCCATTCCCTTCATGTTGTGGTCCATCAAAGAAAGAGGGAGAGGTGGAGTTTTGAATTTGGAATGAAAGCGCTATGACATAATTAAAGGAAGGTGAATCACCTTATCTTTTATTGCCTCCTTTATGTGGTTCATTCATTCAGTATTTTCTTTTCCTCATTTTTCAAGTCATAGCCAAAATAACAATGGCCTCTAGGACATAAAAATTCCAAAATCAAATAACATCAAAACAAATGGTGGTTCTTATCTCTTGATTCCTGCAAGATCCAACGATTCAGTTGAATCTAGGGGCATAGATTTAATATTCAAGGTGTGAATTTTTGGCCACATCCTAAGGTATTTTTGATTTAATTTATCTACATGTTTCTTGGGTTCATACACTTGAATTCTATATTATGTATCTTGCCTTTTATTGTTTTTCTTAGAACATTTAATTAAAATCCCCATTTTCCCATCTAAATTAAACATATGTTTATGATGGTTTTTTGATTCAAAACCACCTTTGTTTTTATATCTATTTATTGTATGTCCATTATGATTCATATAATTTAGATCCTTTATCTTCTATGATATTTTAGTTTTTCTACATATTATTTTGATGTGAATTTCTTATCATGAATTTACATGTGCCCTAGTTGTCAAATTTCTTATTGTTTTCCTTTTTGTTGTTTTGAAAAAAAACTATTTTAGTTGGAAACTATCTTTATATTTCATAATACATATATTAATCATTTATATTTTTCTTGAAAATAAATTTTTTGTTACATTATTAATGTTGTGAATATAGTTGTTTTCAATAAAAAAAAATTCAATTCAGGTGTAGACTTTTGTGTAAAATCCAACAATTTTATTTCCTTTCTAAATTTAAAGTACTTTGTAAAATTCTATATCTTTTATTTCCCTTCTAAATTAAATATTTATTTCAAACTATTACCATTAAGTTCTAACAAATCTACACATATAGTATAAGTTATATGTTCACATATATAAGATGTTTTAAGATTTAAAACACTATATGATGCTCATAGATACATACGTACGTACGTACATACATACATATGTGTGTATGTATGTATGGAAACATATTTGTGTTGCTTAATTCAAGCCTCAATTCAAATTCATAAGATGTGTTTTATGAAATAATGTAATTCTTGATTTCATACCTTTCTCTAATTGAAAGTAAATTCATTTATATTAATTGTAGACTTCAAATCATATAAGTCTATGTGCGTGCGTGCGTGCATACTATTGTACATCTTTTATTATGTATGTATTTTCAATTCAAAACCTTGAACAACAAAGACATATATGTAAAGAGAAAATGGGTCCATTGTAGTGTAAATCCCAACATCTACATACAGTCACATTAATTATGTACACTTCTTATTTATTGTACACGCACTTCACTCAAACAAGTGTATTTGATATACTTATTTTAAAAAAATAAAAAAAATAAAGTATTAAATAAAATGAATACTTTATTCATAATATTTAGATTAGATCTAAATTTCATTTAGGCTTCATCGGCTCAACAAAGATCAAAATGGCAAAACTAGAAATTCATCCATTTAACTCACTTCTAACTGGCCTGGTTCCTTCAGCGGTATCGGAGCCCAAAAGTCCATCGGTCTAAATCGGTAATATTAGGGCTAACTGATTAAATCATGCCCATTTAGTAGGGTAACTAAAAAGGTATCATCGAAGGATTGGGTTTGGGTAATCAAGTATTCTACCCTACCTGCTACTAGCTTAGCCCGAAGGATGAAGTGAGCCTAAAGGTTATCCCCAATATAATGGTCTAAATTGATTTTGGGCCTTAGGCTAGTTTTTCAAAATATGCTTTGAAAATTAAAAAAAATATTTAAAATTTAAAAGTTAAGTTTAATATATAACAAGTTATAAATGTTATTAATTTTTCTAAATTAGTTTTGAAAGTTAATGAATTAAATTCAAAATTTTATCTTATCGTTTAATTAATTTGATTAATTAAACAAATAATTAATTAATTAAAATTTAATTAATTTAATTAATATATATAATGATATGTGTATGTTTATCTTAAAATGTTTAAGGTAAATGATGATAAAATTTGAATTTAATAATTTAATCAAAATATCATTTTAATAATAAATTAATTAAAATTAAATTAATAAATTATATACATGTATAATGACATATGTATATTATTAATATAAATGTTATATTCTATCTTTATCCTTAAATTGTTAAAGATGAATAATTTAAAATTCAATATTTGAAACTAAATTGAATTAATTAAAATGTTAATTACTTAATTAATTAGATTAGCTCAGTAGGATTTAATTAATAAAATAAAATTAAATATGATTTAAGTTAAATAGGGTGGAACTGTAAAAAACCCAAATTAAAATGTATAGTACGTATACCGTTATTTTAGATGTGTCTCACACTTGAATCATAATGGAATTTCTAAATAAATACATTATTCCCTAAATCGATGTCACTCAATAAGATATATGTTATTCGATATTTGAACCGAGTGGCTCTTAAGTGAATTTGGACATTGATATAGAGACAATATTGCTCACAAGCTTCGGGACTAGCTCGAAATAATCATGGGATGGACCTTTGGAAGTTTGAAGTCCGAATGTAGGAAGCAAAGGAATTCATTACCAAGATGAAGTGCTCGGTACCAAGATGTTTCGCCTATGGAATTTTTTGGTACTTATGCCATGATCAAGGAGTAGAGTGCTACGGTGAATGCTAGAGTCTATTTCTAGAGAACTAGGTGAGCAGCTCCAAAGCTATGCAAAAAAGGACAAGTCCCATATGAAGCTACTCATGTTGATGCCGACATTGTCACATACCGAAATTTTCGACTTTCAATAATTCGACATCGATACTCACTTTATCGACTGCCGAGCAATCGAGTGCCGGAAACTCCAATAGTGAGGGTTTTAAGAAAAAGAAAAAGTAGAAGAAGAAGAAGATAGAAGAAAAAGAGAAGAAAGAAAGAAGAAGAACAACAATAGAAACAGAAACAAAACAATATCAGAATCTCACATTCGCAGCGGAACAATATATAATAGATAAATGAATAATCTTTAAAACAAAGAACTATATCATTTTATACATACATCAATCATCAGAGTCAATATACAACAATAGACAGTTATATAAACTTGTCCTCATACAGAATACACGGCGGAATAAATACTATCAGATACAAATACTACGTCTCGCCATCCAGCTTATCTCCAAGCTCCAGAATATCCAGAATATCCTGATAATATAACTCTAGGCTGCCCGTGTGGAAATTGGTGGGCACCCAGAGTTTAGAAGGGAAACAATAAACTCCGAGTCAGTCATGGTGACTGGTGTGAAATCGTAAAACAGTTATTTATCTTTAAAATAAATAGCAGAGAATTTTAAAGTCAATTCGCAATGCTTTTGGAAAATGAAACTACCATAAGACCTCCCACCACACACACAATGCAAACGCAGACTTGGAGGAGATTTCTTCTTATGATAGTCAAAGATGCTTACTACGCAAAATCAAATCGTTTTTGATATTATTATTAGTGCATAGTGAAAAAAAACATTTCGAAAGTATAATATTAATCTTAGCCAACATACGACCAGTAACGTATGCCTACTATAGCTACCATCTAAACAGTGGTGACCACCGTACGTAAATGGCAAGTTCTACAACTAATACCGTACAAAGTTCGTATTGGAGTTTGGATTTCCAACAAATGGTCAGGCTAAGGAACTTCCTTTTCCACGATGGGTACGTCCTTAGAATAGACGACCCGAGAACCTAACCGGATCTCTGCCAACACAAGGCCGGGTTACCTCTGCAAAAATAGGTAACTACTGACACGCGTATGCCATCTCCCGATCGTCACCGATCTTCCCGAGGATCCCCGATTCGTAACAACCACAAAGAAATAAATTTTGCAGCAACCACAGAGGTTAAGTATCTGGGCTCCATACCATGATACCACCTTTATCCAGAAGGAATGACATACACTAAGGGGCGCTACTCCCTAGAACCTTGCCGCATCCTTCCTGTTTCGACCATTTCCGGGGTGTGAGGCTCGACGAAGTCTCGTCCACAAAGCTACGCTTTCTCAAAAAGCCCTGCTTCGGGTCAAACAAAATGATCAACCTATGATCACAAAGATATAAGATCAAACAAATGATCATATCACAAATGATCAAACACTGATCATTTCACAGCAACACTCAGTATGCCACGTTACCAAATTGGGATATATCGCTGATAAATTTCAACTACATAACCTCTGAGCTCGTACGTCTCAGAGAAGGGTGTTAAGCTAAGAGAATAAATTCTCCGCCACCAACAGAAATGTATTTGAAAGAAATCAGCTTTATATCTCAAATTGTAACGTCAGACACACAATCCATACAAGTCTGTTCCGGGATCGAACAGAACCGAAGGCACTTCTCACGAAGCCCTTGCAATTCCGGATAATTTTCAATCACGTCAGGACTTCCCGTCACTAAGGGTGATAAACCTCTAAATCGGAGATCAGCCGATGTAGAGTAACTCGACGGTAATCCTTCCGTTTTCAAAAATATCCGGTCTTCAACACCGGTCTTCGAATGCAATTCATAACGACGTATCACATATTCGGAATGGGTTATACGACCCCATGGTCTTTTCCCGGCTAACCCGAATAGTGAGCGCTTATTCAAAAATAGGTGTGGTATTCAAATTCATCCAATTCACAACAAATACCTATCTAAAGGTAATTATTGATAGTCGATTATTTAACTATCAATAAAGATGCGCAACATCATCAGATTCCAAATAATTTTCCCAAATTATTTCATCTTCAAAAATATCTTTACTAGATATTAAAATTTCCACACTTAACCATTTGAAAACAATTTCAAATCAATTTCCACACTTCAAAAATAAATCAATATTTATTTTTTTAACATCTTCGCTTTCTTTTATAAATTCCGTATCGAATTTATACTTTCGAATATCTACTGATATTTGATTTTCAAATCGTTTTCAGTATTCAATTTCAATTTATCTTTACAAGGATAAATTCTCAAACGTTTCATTTCATTTTGGAAAAGCATTTCCGTACTTAATAATAAGTATTTCACGAGTCTATTTATTTTCAACGTTTGAAAATACTCAATATACTTAAATCAAAAATTAAGTATATATTCATTCTTTAAGGAAATCATAAATTTTAACATCTATTTGAGTCAAAAACGAATGTTGCGTAAAACATCGTTACGACGACTCAAAATCACTAGTATAGGGATTTGAAATTAAAATAGATATATATAAATCCCAATACTACATAAAAATATTTCCTTTCGGAAATCATTTACTATAACAACAGTGTTATAGTCTACCATTTCCTTATTTTTCTCGAAAACGTCTATTTCAACAATGAATGTTGAAATCTATGTATTCGATACTTAACACGTTTTAAAACATCTTTTAAAACAGTTACTTCATTTTTATAATATCGCTTTCCCAAAACCATATCCATTTTACTTCAAAAATATATTCACTGTCCAAAATCGTGAATATACTTCACTTAACCAAATTTCAAACTTTACTACACATTTATTTCAAATAAAAATTCGCTATCCAAAAACGCGAATATATCTTCTTTAAATAATCTTCTATATTTAATTTATCAATTTCAATTGATTTCGAATTTATAAAACAATGTTTATAAATTCTATTTCTCTCTTATAACAACTTGCTCTATAAACTCTCTTAGATAACCTTCCATAATTCATTTATCAAAATTGAGTGATTTTAGATTTATAAAACAATTTTTATAAATTTCTTTTACGCTTTATAACAATTTCAGCTTCAAAAATCATTTTATCAGCAAGTTCTATTTATATTCCATCTAAGGGCAAAAAATCAAATTTATAAGTAGATTTTCTTATAAATCTTTTATTCCACAATTTCATTCACATTTTATAACTTCATAATTTATCAATCTATAAATTTCATATCTTCACATTTTATAATTATAAAATTTCATATCTTCACATTTTATAATTATAAATTTTTAGGCGTTTATTTATTTGAAAATAAATCAACTCACAAATTAAATAAAACGTCTATTCCAACAAATCACTTTAAAAACCCTTTTAAAGTAAAAGATGTTATTTTTAAACTTCAAAACTGAATCCGATGATGCAACGCATCAATTAGTCCATCACAACATCAAACATCATATATCATCATATGATGACAGAATATATATATCAACATCTGTAAATAAATAAATACAGTTGAGGAATCCAGTTGGATCCCTCCAACCTGTTTCCCTGCATCCAAAGATGTTAGCACAATACCAATTCTGCTCCAGTATGGAATTATCGCGGTATATAGGTTTTTATAAATCCGCTTACTAACGGCGCAATAGGGTCTCATCCGCTATACGAGGCGGGAAATCATCAATCCAATATATACATATGCCAATATGTATATATTGCTATATATAGATATATCCTATCATATCTAATAGCACATCCAATAACAATCATCAATCAATAATAACTGTAAATTCAAATTTCCTTCGAGTGAGAAAAATCTCACCTTAGCTTTTTAATTTGCCATCCAATTTTTGTTCCAGCTTGTTTTCTCCAAAATTTGACCTTGTATAAATAATTTTATACAATTTATTAATATTCGAAATAATCGAATAACAAATTTTCATTTTGATAGTTTTAATCATTCAATGATTTTTATTTTAAACAGTTTCTTTTTAACAAAATATTTTCTGAATATACTTCTTCTAAAAGAACAGTAGGCTAGATATATAAATTTATATTTAACTTAAATCCTTATATCCTCCTATTTGATAAATAAATTTAACTAACTATTTTATTCAAATCAGTTTAGTTTAACACACTAACCACATTAATCACTAATTACCTTATTAAAATAAACCGGTAGATTTCTATTTTTCTAACTGTAAAAAGAAAATGCCACTTCAGTCTAATTTCAACTGAAACAGAAATTTTAATTTCTAACTTTATTGTTTATATTTTTTTTTCCTTTTTCTTGATTTTCAGCATATAAAAATTGTATAAACAAATTTTCAAAAGAAAATACCTCACAATCGAATTTAAGATCAACCAAAACCCACTGATAACTCGACTGCACCCAAAGACAACTCGCCCTAACCCCACGTCTTCGCCTGACCTCCTCCCGCGTTCGGCCACGCTCGAGCCACCATCAAGGCTCAGATTCGCGACCACCCAGTAATGCTCGAACTCGAGCCATTGAACTGCCGTGCCCTAGCTCGCGTACGCCTGCGCCACCAGACCTCAACAGCCCACGGCATTGGCCCACGTCGCGCAGCAACCCCACATTCACCCTCTATCTCAAGCGACGCCACGAACGAACTCGGCCGCGATTCCCAATTCGTCCTCCCCTTTCTCTGAACGCGATTAGCAAAATGGGGAGAGGAGAAAGTTTGAAGTTTTCGATCGACCTAGGCTTGTATTATAACGATGGATCTGCTTTAAGATTGTTCAAATCGATTTTGTTTTGGGGTATAGGAGGAGACTCGACCGCCATAAGTCAGAGGAAGAAGAGGAAGAACGTAATGTGTTGAGACGAAAGGGGATCGAATGCCATTTTGATTTTGAAGGGAACGACTTCGTCCCGTTATTTTCCTCGGCCATTTTTGTATATATTTTTCTTTGAACGAGATTTTTATTTAGAACTGAGGAGGGAACGTATTTTATCAGAGAGAAGAGTCGTGCAAGCACGTCCTTGTATCGTGATTTTAGGCGTAAGATAAGGGATGTTGTTCCTTGTTTAAATCTTTAAAATTTAAATTTAAATTCAATTTGTTTCGGTACAATTTTTAACGCGTTTATGTGTCGTATTCTCACCCAACAACTCCGAACGATACGAAATTTAAAACCCGGCAATAATTCAATATTCCGGACCCAATGGAACTGGTTTCGTCCAATTCCGAGACTGCGCCTCGGACGGCTATTTTTAAATATCGATTCGAACAATAAAATTTCAAACTGAACAATTCACTTCCAAATTCGATCCTGAAGTTTTAATTATCTTCAGTATTATCAATACAAATTTTACAAGCTTTCGAAATATTTTTCTTCAGCTCAGAATTAAAGATTCAAATTTTTATTCAATTCAATAGATTAAATTTTATAATTTAATCGCCAGTTTCAAAGTTATATTCGGGAATTCAAATTAAATTACCGTTCAAATATTTAAAATTAATTAAATATTTTCAATTTAATTTGTTCAAAATTCCGGGTCGTTACAGACTTCCCCCCTTAAAAGAATTTCGTCCTCGAAATTACAAGTTAGGAAAAAGGACCTTAACTCGTCTACTATCTTTCACAATTCAATAGTTTTATCAATTCATCGAAACAAATCATTCTACTAAAGTTTCATTATCAATTCAACCAACTTTCTAAACATTCTCAAAATCTTCAAACAACATTGTTTTTTTAACAATTCAAATTTGAGTTTAAATTCAAATTTAAACTTTCAAAAATTTCTCAAAAATTTTCTAACACTCTAAATTTCCGAAAAATTTTGCCAGCGTCTCCTTTGCGCGGCTAATACGACACTACTACAAAACGTCCCTACGGACTCTCAGATTTCAAAAAGAAAAAGAAAAAGCCAAGCGGCTAGAGAGAAATCATCAAAAACTCATATTAAAACTCAAATACATACCTTTTTCTTGCAATTCAAATTTATCTTCGAAATCAAATTCCAATTCCTTTATACCTGTATATCCTACTAGCCATAATATCTAGTTACAGCATTCAAACCAATTTGCAAATTCGATTACAAATTTTTCAATATAACTGCTTATATCATCATTACTTCACTATTGAATTTACACCTATTCAACTTTGTTCAATCTTTACATTTCAATTTCATTTGAATTTAATTCACAATTTCAATTCTATTTGAATTCAATTCAGTCTCATTTAATTTAATTTGGATTCAGTTTATCTTCTGAATATTGAATTTATCAATTATCTTTAGTTCACTTCATTTACAATTTATTCCATTCAATCTAATTCGCATTTCATATTTTCATTCGGTTTATTTTATTAACCAAACAACTTTCATTCATAACTGCTCTTTTTAGATTAGTTTCAATTACCAATTCATTACAAATTCCAATTTACTTACAAATTCAAATTTGTTTTCAACATTCAGTTTTAATTCCAGTTATTTGTTACTACTCCAAATTTATTTTCAACTTAATAAATTTTCTTTAAGTAATCTTTTCACTTTATTTAATTGATTCACTTATACTTACTTTGAGTTAACTTCATTCTTTAAGTTAAATTTATTTTATCAAAATTCAAATTGTATAAGCTATCAACTTAATAATATTTCATAAACATTTTCATATAGCATTCCAGAGTTTTTTTCAACCTTTTCAAAACCATTTTTGAAAACAATTCAAATTTATCTTTTGAATTTTCTAAAACAAAATCCAAATTTTCCAAACACTTCCATTTAAAACAATTTGGCAGCAATTCCTCTTTTGGAAACCCGAAAATGAACACCGGTGATGCTGCAGTCATTACCGAAGTTATTTTCCAGCGACCGAAAAGAGTTTAGAGCTTTCATCTCTCCAAAATACTTTTCAAAACCTTTGTAATTCATTTTCAAATCAAAAAGAAATTAAACTTTCCAAATCTCCAAAATTTTCAAATTCTTTTTAAAACATTTCCAAATACTTCTCTAGAATTCCGTTTCAAAATACAAATCACATTTATAATTTACATTCTTAAATTTCATTTGTATGTGAATTTATTTCTTAACTTTGGAGTTATGATTTCAATTTCTTATAATAATGATAATAATTCAACATTATCACTTTCCTAACATCCATGCAACCATATACTATGATAATTCATAGAAAACCATTTCTTTTATATACAAAAATAGTTTTGGGCAAAATTATTTCATTTACCCTATTTAAAACAATACTGTGTCGGTTTATCCTGTTTAGAGTTTAGAAACCCCTATCGATTACAGTTAGCTAGACTGCACCGACCAGAATCTATAAACAATCAACCGATAAGTCAACACAATACAAAACAATGTTATATTCAAATAACAAATACGCGCTCATATCTATTATTACACTCAAACTCATTCTAGAGTACTGCTGACTCTATCTCTAATGAGTAACACCCAACAGAGCAGGGTTGTCGCTTAACCATATGCTCTGATACCACTTTGTCACATACCGAAATTTTCGACTTTCAATAATTCGACATCGATACTCACTTTATCGACTGCCGAGCAATCGAGTGCCGGAAACTCCAATAGTGAGGGTTTTAAGAAAAAGAAAAAGTAGAAGAAGAAGAAGATAGAAGAAAAAGAGAAGAAAGAAAGAAGAAGAACAACAATAGAAACAGAAACAAAACAATATCAGAATCTCACATTCGCAGCGGAACAATATATAATAGATAAATGAATAATCTTTAAAACAAAGAACTATATCATTTTATACATGCATCAATCATCAGAGTCAATATACAACAATAGACAGTTATATAAACTTGTACTCATACAGAATACACGGCGGAATAAATACTATCAGATACAAATACTACGTCTCGCCATCCAGCTTATCTCCAAGCTCCAGAATATCCAGAATATCCTGATAATATAACTCTAGGCTGCCCGTGTGGAAATTGGTGGGCACCCAGAGTTTAGAAGGGAAACAATAAACTCCGAGTCAGTCATGGTGACTGGTGTGAGATCGTAAAACAGTTATTTATCTTTAAAATAAATAGCAGAGAATTTTAAAGTCAATTCGCAATGCTTTTGGAAAATGAAACTACCATAAGACCTCCCACCACACACACAATGCAAACGCAGACTTGGAGGAGATTTCTTCTTATGATAGTCAAAGATGCTTACTACGCAAAATCAAATCGTTTTTGATATTATTATTAGTGCATAGTGAAAAAAAACATTTCGAAAGTATAATATTAATCTTAGCCAACATACGACCAGTATCGTATGCCTACTATAGCTACCATCTAAACAGTGGTGACCACCGTACGTAAATGGCAGGTTCTACAACTAATACCGTACAAAGTTCGTATTGGAGTTTGGATTTCCAACAAATGGTCAGGCTAAGGAACTTCCTTTTCCACGATGGGTACGTCCCTGGAATAGACGACCCGAGAACCTAACCGGATCTCTGCCAACACAAGGCCGGGTTACCTCTGCAAAAATAGGTAACTACTAACACGCGTATGCCATCCCCCGATCATCACCGATCTTCCCGAGGATCCCCGATTCGTAACAACCACAAAGAAATAAATTTTGCAGCAACCACAGAGGTTAAGTATCTGGGCTCCATACCATGATACCACCTTTATCCAGAAGGAATGACATACACTAAGGGGCGCTACTCCCTAGAACCTTGCCGCATCCTTCCTGTTTCGACCATTTCCGGGGTGTGAGGCTCGACGAAGTCTCGTCCACAAAGCTACGCTTTCTCAAAAAGCCCTGCTTCGGGTCAAACAAAATGATCAACCTATGATCACAAAGATATAAGATCAAACAAATGATCATATCACAAATGATCAAACACTGATCATTTCACAGCAACACTCAGTATGCCACGTTACCAAATTGGGATATATCGCTGATAAATTTCAACTACATAACCTCTGAGCTCGTACGTCTTAGAGAAGGGTGTTAAGCTAAGAGAATAAATTCTCCGCCACCAACAGAAATGTATTTGAAAGAAATCGGCTTTATATCTCAAATTGTAACGTCAGACACACAATCCATACAAGTCTGTTCCGGGATCGAACAGAACCGAAGGCACTTCTCACGAAGCCCTTGCAATTCCGGATAATTTTCAATCACGTCAGGACTTCCCGTCACTAAGGGTGATAAACCTCTAAATCGGAGATCAGCCGATGTAGAGTAACTCGACGGTAATCCTTCCGTTTTCAAAAATATCCGGTCTTCAACACCGGTCTTCGAATGCAATTCATAACGACGTATCACATATTCGGAATGGGTTATACGACCCCATGGTCTTTTCCCGGCTAACCCGAATAGTGAGCGCTTAGTCAAAAATAGGTGTGGTATTCAAATTCATCCAATTCACAACAAATACCTATCTAAAGGTAATTATTGATAGTTGGTTATTTAACTATCAATAAAGATGCGCAACATCATCAGATTCCAAATAATTTTCCCAAATTATTTCATCTTCAAAAATATCTTTACTAGATATTAAAATTTCCACACTTAACCATTTGAAAACAATTTCAAATCAATTTCCACACTTCAAAAATAAATCAATATTTATTTTTTTAACATCTTCGCTTTCTTTTATAAATTCCGTATCAAATTTATACTTTCGAATATCTACTGATATTTGATTTTCAAATCGTTTTCAATATTCAATTTCAATTTATCTTTACAAGGATAAATTCTCAAACGTTTCATTTCATTTTGGAAAAGCATTTCCGTACTTAATAATAAGTATTTCACGAGTCTATTTATTTTCAACGTTTGAAAATACTCAATATACTTAAATCAAAAATTAAGTATATATTCATTCTTTAAGGAAATCATAAATTTTAACATCTATTTGAGTCAAAAACGAATGTTGCGTAAAACATCGTTACGACGACTCAAAATCACTAGTATAGGGATTTGAAATTAAAATAGATATATATAAATCCCAATACTACATAAAAATATTTCCTTTCGGAAATCATTTACTATAACAACAGTGTTATAGTCTACCATTTCCTTATTTTTCTCGAAAACGTCTATTTCAACAATGAATGTTGAAATCTATGTATTCGATACTTAACACGTTTTAAAACATCTTTTAAAACAGTTACTTCATTTTTATAATATCGCTTTCCCAAAACCATATCCATTTTACTTCAAAAATATATTCACTGTCCAAAATCGTGAATATACTTCACTTAACCAAATTTCAAACTTTACTACACATTTATTTCAAATAAAAATTCGCTATCCAAAAACGCGAATATATCTTCTTTAAATAATCTTCTATATTTAATTTATCAATTTCAATTGATTTCGAATTTATAAAACAATGTTTATAAATTCTATTTCTCTCTTATAACAACTTGCTCTATAAACTCTCTTAGATAACCTTCCATAATTCATTTATCAAAATTGAGTGATTTTAGATTTATAAAACAATTTTTATAAATTTCTTTTACGCTTTATAACAATTTCAGCTTCAAAAATCATTTTATCAGCAAGTTCTATTTATATTCCATCTAAGGGCAAAAAATCAAATTTATAAGTAGATTTTCTTATAAATCTTTTATTCCACAATTTCATTCACATTTTATAACTTCATAATTTATCAATCTATAAATTTCATATCTTCACATTTTATAATTATAAAATTTCATATCTTCACATTTTATAATTATAAATTTTTAGGCGTTTATTTATTTGAAAATAAATCAACTCACAAATTAAATAAAACGTCTATTCCAACAAATCACTTTAAAAACCCTTTTAAAGTAAAAGATGTTATTTTTAAACTTCAAAACTGAATCCGATGATGCAACGCATCAATTAGTCCATCACAACATCAAACATCATATATCATCATATGATGACAGAATATATATATCAACATCTGTAAATAAATAAATACAGTTGAGGAATCCAGTTGGATCCCTCCAACCTGTTTCCCTGCATCCAAAGATGTTAGCACAATACCAATTCTGCTCCAGTACGGAATTATCGCGGTATATAGGTTTTTATAAATCCGCTTACTAACGGCGCAATAGGGTCTCATCCGCTATACGAGGCGGGAAATCATCAATCCAATATATACATATGCCAATATGTATATATTGCTATATATAGATATATCCTATCATATCTAATAGCACATCCAATAACAATCATCAATCAATAATAACTGTAAATTCAAATTTCCTTCGAGTGAGAAAAATCTCACCTTAGCTTTTTAATTTGCCATCCAATTTTTGTTCCAGCTTGTTTTCTCCAAAATTTGACCTTGTATAAATAATTTTATACAATTTATTAATATTCGAAATAATCGAATA
This sequence comes from Allium fistulosum, assembly GCA_030737815.1. NCBI lineage: Eukaryota > Viridiplantae > Streptophyta > Magnoliopsida > Asparagales > Amaryllidaceae > Allium > Allium fistulosum. The sequence goes on from CM060908.1 coordinate 426,002,025, forward strand.
ACAAATTTTCATTTTGATAGTTTTAATCATTCAATGATTTTTATTTTAAACAGTTTCTTTTTAACAAAATATTTTCTGAATATACTTCTTCTAAAAGAATAGTAGGCTAGATATATAAATTTATATTTAACTTAAATCCTTATATCCTCCTATTTGATAAATAAATTTAACTAACTATTTTATTCAAATCAGTTTAGTTTAACACACTAACCACATTAATCACTAATTACCTTATTAAAATAAACCGGTAGATTTCTATTTTTCTAACTGTAAAAAGAAAATGCCACTTCAGTCTATATTTCAACTGAAACAGAAATTTTAATTTCTAACTTTATTGTTTATATTTTTTTTCCTTTTTCTTGATTTTCAGCATATAAAAATTGTATAAACAAATTTTCAAAAGAAAATACCTCACAATCGAATTTAAGATCAACCAAAACCCACTGATAACTCGACTGCACCCAAAGACAACTCGCCCTAACCCCACGTCTTCGCCTGACCTCCTCCCGCGTTCGGCCACGCTCGAGCCACCATCAAGGCTCAGATTTGCGACCACCCAGTAATGCTCGAACTCGAGCCATTGAACTGCCGTGCCCTAGCTCGCGTACGCCTGCGCCACCAGACCTCAACAGCCCACGGCATTGGCCCACGTCGCGCAGCAACCCCACATTCACCCTCTATCTCAAGCGACGCCACGAACGAACTCGGCCGCGATTCCCAATTCGTCCTCCCCTTTCTCTGAACGCGATTAGCAAAATGGGGAGAGGAGAAAGTTTGAAGTTTTCGATCGACCTAGGCTTGTATTATAACGATGGATCTGCTTTAAGATTGTTCAAATCGATTTTGTTTTGGGGTATAGGAGGAGACTCGACCGCCATAAGTCAGAGGAAGAAGAGGAAGAACGTAATGTGTTGAGACGAAAGGGGATCGAATGCCATTTTGATTTTGAAGGGAACGACTTCGTCCCGTTATTTTCCTCGGCCATTTTTGTATATATTTTTCTTTGAACGAGATTTTTATTTAGAACTGAGGAGGGAACGTATTTTATCAGAGAGAAGAGTCGTGCAAGCACGTCCTTGTATCGTGATTTTAGGCGTAAGATAAGGGATGTTGTTCCTTGTTTAAATCTTTAAAATTTAAATTTAAATTCAATTTGTTTCGGTACAATTTTTAACGCGTTTATGTGTCGTATTCTCACCCAACAACTCCGAACGATACGAAATTTAAAACCCGGCAATAATTCAATATTCCGGACCCAATGGAACTGGTTTCGTCCAATTCCGAGACTGCGCCTCGGACGGCTATTTTTAAATATCGATTCGAACAATAAAATTTCAAACTGAACAATTCACTTCCAAATTCGATCCTGAAGTTTTAATTATCTTCAGTATTATCAATACAAATTTTACAAGCTTTCGAAATATTTTTCTTCAGCTCAGAATTCAAGATTCAAATTTTTATTCAATTCAATAGATTAAATTTTATAATTTAATCGCCAGTTTCAAAGTTATATTCGGGAATTCAAATTAAATTACCGTTCAAATATTTAAAATTAATTAAATATTTTCAATTTAATTTGTTCAAAATTCCGGGTCGTTACAGACATGATCTAACATGCAAGATTGTGTCCAAAATTCAAGGATTCAAAGATGCAAACTAGTGTAAAAGAAAGCCCATAAGTCATAAGAGCCAAATCATCTCGGTACCAACATGAATTTGTATCGTTATCGACATGATTTCTTCTCTAGGAAGACCCGCTTTTCCCTTCTACTTTCTCAAATTTGGAACCTACCTTGTCTTTCTTGATCTGGCGACTCTGCTGGACGATTCTACTATAAATAGAAGAATGGTGGCTATTGGAAAAGGACTTTACTTTACACACTTTTTGGCCTCCATCTTCTTCATTCTACTCTCCACACAGCTTTGTCACTTTTGAGCTTACTTTTGATGTTTTAGATCTAAATGAATTGCAAAGCTCTTGTACTTGTGACAATCAAGCTTTAACAAGATTAAAGTGGACGTAAGCCATAGATTTTGCTGAACCATAATAAAGTCCTTTGTATTTTTACTGTTTCTTGCCGTTTAAATTAGGTCTATTTTGTTTCTAATAGATTTAAGGTGTTGTGCCAACTTTTGGTATAACATTTTTGGTGCGTTCATTAAGAACTCAACTCAAGAGTAGATCTAGCTTTATACTATGGATTAGAGTGTCCATAAGTTCAATCCAAATTTTTTTCATTACAAATCTAAAGTAATGGCCCTTAGGAGATCTGTTAGATCTAAAACTATTGTAGGTGGAGAAAATGAAGCTTCTCACCCACAATGAAGATGATTTATAGGACACTGGCAACAACATTGGGAAGAACATTGGAACGCAAAACGCTCTTGCTCAAATGACCACCGTAGAACTAGCCAGGCATCATTGAAGATCCAAAGGAGTGGCACTCCCAAAGATAGGATAGCCTAGACGTCATCAAGTGAATAGAGACCGTTTGCGAAGTGAAACACTCGGGGTTGCTCCTGATAGTCATTTTTCAAATCACCGGGTCAACAAGGAGTATATTGTTGATATGGTAAAGCGATTATGAGTAAAAACAAATGAAGAAAGAATGGAGAGCGGGGTTCTGCACCTAGTAGAACTCCATTCATAAAAGATATTTTATGGGAGGAGTATCCCAGGAAGTTTGTAATGCCTATGATACCATCGTGTAATGGGACAATTGATCCAAGGCTGCATCTATTAAAGTAGGAGTATCACATGATGGTGCCAGAGCAACTGATTCAGTAAGATGTAGGTCTTTACCATCTTTTTGGATGGAGTAGCTTCAATGTGGTTTACTCGGATCGCATCGAGATCCATATCAACATTTGATGAGCTATTGAAGAAGTTTATTTAGTAGTTTAGGCTCCACACTGCTCGACCAAAGGATGTAATGTCCTTGTTGATTATCAATCAATATCACAGAGAGACTCTAAAGTGATTTTTATGTAAATACAATTTATTATGATGGAAGTGAATAACTCGAAAGAGGATATCGTGCTCATGGCGTTGGGTTAAGGGATACACCCGTACATCGTCTTTGGTAAATAGTTGAAAATGAAACAACCATCTACCATAGAGGAGTTCTATCAAAAAACCAACTAATATCCATGCTTGGAAGAGCCAGAAATGGTTGTTGGGAAGGTTGGTAATAAACCGTTAAAAGAGGTTATGCAACGTAACGTGGCTATTAAGCAAACTGGTGAGAGCGCTGGTAATGTTGCAATAAATGTGGGAAATAATAATAATGGTTAGAAGAAGAGAAATCAGGGTGTAGATGGTATAAGAAATGATGCTAAAAAATTCCTGAGACATTTGAGGCTAGAGAAGTACACTCCTCTGAATGATACTATGGAGAATATAAACATTGCCATGTAAGGAATGGAACGGTATAAAAGACGCCTCAGAAGGGGCAACATAAGCTGAACGAATCCCATTGTAGTATTGTTGCTTCCATGACACTCATGGACATAATACTAACGAATGTCGTTACTTGAGAGACATAATTTAAGAATTAGTACAAAAAACAAGTTACAATAATATGTAAGAGATCTAGCATGATGGACCTTAGGGGCGAAGTGCTCATAGGGATTGACCTGGGTCCAATGGAGAAGGGCCTAGTCGATCGAATAGTATAATCGCGATTAATATGATAGCTGGAGGACCTCATCCAGCGGTAAAGAGATGGAGCGGTATGGAACTTCATTAAAGCACATGCTGCAGGAGAGTTGTTTTTCCATCGAAGATGGAGATTTGGCAAAATAATTAAGGATAGCGAAGGATGGTATTGAGTTTCATGATACAGATTCTGATAGGATCGAAGTCTCTGATGCTTGATCCCATGGTAACGATGGTCGTTGTTTGGCCGGCTATTGTACATTGAGTATTGATTGATATGGAAGCTGGTTAATATTCTTTTCAAAAAAAACATTTAACCAAAAAAAATTAGCATGAAGGAAATCAAGCCGAGTAAATCTAAGATTCTAGGATTTAATGGAGAAGTGAAGGAGCCTATCAGAATGATTGTCCTGTTTGTGGAATTAGGTGTGGGAGACCGCAAAATTGTATGGGTGCAAACATCTGTCATTGTTGATGAGTTTTCTGGTTACAACGTCTTTTTGGGCCGACCGACCCTTGCTAGCTTCAGAATAGCACTAGCTCCTTGATGCTTGATAATGAAGCTTACAATAGAGAATGGAATTGGCATTATATAAGGCAACCAAGGTGCATGTCATGAATGGTATGTTGCTGAGCTCAGAGAGGAAAAGTGATGAGACAAAGGAAAAGGTGCAGAGAAAGCTCTCAACATCAAGACTACGGATGCATTACAATCACTGCCTAAGCCCTGTCTCAAGCACCATAACAAATTCTTCAAGTCCATGGATACCCGGAAGAAGCCAGAGGATATGGGATAAGCGTTGGTTGAGATAACAATCGAAATCACGATTGATATGGGTGATCCAATTCGGGTCCTTAAGATCGAATCTTAGATAAGTGCCAAAATGAGAAAGGAGTTGGTTGGTTTTCTCCAGGAAAACCTAGATATGTTTGATTGGACACATTCAGACATGTATGGAATATCGCCAGAGATAGCGTGCCACACATTGAATGTGGACCTGACATATCCTCCTGTAAAGCAGAAGAGACGAATTCTAGGTCTGGAGCAATCCACTCCATTAAAAGAAGAAGCGGATAAGCTAATGGCAAGTGGCTTTATCCGCGATGCCTTATATCCTGAATGGGTATCAAAACCTATGCTGGTCAAGAAACCAAATGGAAAATGGTGGACATTCATTGATTATTCAGATTTGAATAAAGCATGCCAAAAGGACGGCTTCCTACTACCAATGATCGACCTGCTTGTGGACTCAACAGCCAGACACGAACTATTATCCTTTATGGATGCTTCTTCTGGCTATAATTAAATAGCATGCACATCCCAGATTAGGAGCATATAAATTTCATCACTAATTTGGGATTGTACTGCTATTGAGGTATGTCGTTCTGTTTGAAGATCGTGGAGGCTACCACTAGCGATTAGTAAATATGGTGTTTGACAATCAAATCGGCCAGACTATGGAAGTGTATAGGGATGATATGCTCGAGAAGTCACAACCATCGATGAACCACATAGCCGATCTCTTTGAAATGCTATGAAGGTATGAAATGAAGCTGAATCCATTGAAATGTTCCTTTAGAGTCGCATTGGGGAAATTCTTGGGTTTTACTGTTAATTCAAGGGGCGTTAAGGCTAATCCAAAGCAGATCAATGCCTTAAAGAATGTAACTGCCTCAAGGACAAGGAGGAAAATGCAGAGCTTAAATGGGAAAGTTGCTGCACTGAGTCGATTCATCTCAAAAGCGATGGATAAGTGTATACCATTCTTCGATGCCTTCAAAAAGGAATGGGAGAGTTTGTCTAGATAAAGGAATGCTAAGATACTTTCCAGGAATTGTAGAAGCACATGGAGAGACCACCAATCCTATCGAAGCCTTTGGAAGATGAATATATATTTAACAGTATCTGCTCAAGAACTGAGCGCAGCCTTGGAACATAAGGAGATGAAGATCCAAAGGCCCTTTATACTATATCAGTAAGTGGTTCACTAAAGCAATAAAAACTACCCAAATTCGAAAAAGCTGGCATATTGCTTATTCTTTGCTTCAAGGAAACTACGACTATATTTCCAAGCTCACCTAGTAAAGCTGCTAATATATCAATCCTTAAAGCAAGTATTGCATCGACCCAAGACCTTAGAAAGATTGTTGAAGTATAATATCGAGCTGAGCCAATACAATGTAACTTTCTATCCTCGAAGGGCAATAAGAGGATAGACATCGGTTGATTTCATTACTGAGTTTACCATCCGGGATGGAGAAAAGGAAGATTATATGATCCAACCTATTCAATTGAAATTATATGTAGGTGGAGCTTCCAACAAAAGTCCTTCCAAGGTAGGAGTGGTTCTTGTAACAACAGAAGGATCAATGATATGTTATGCACTAAACCTAGAGTACTCACGTTGATAGCCAAACTCAAGATAACGATGGAATTGGGAGTCGGGACATTGCATGTATACAGCGACTCTTAGTTGGTGGTCTACCAAGTAAAAATGGAATTTCAAGCTAAGGGAGTGAAACATTTCCAGAGAGGAAAACATGAAAGCCAATTCACTGGCAAAGCTAACTAGCTCCAGGGAGGCATAGCTGATGGGATTGGTTCCAAACGAAGTTTAATCGGCTTCGAGCATCGATCAGATATATATGACTGGATTTTGGAGATCGAAGAGGAAAGGAGTCATGGATGATGTAACGACCCGTAATTTTACCACTTTGAAAATATAAATATTTAATAAATTTTAAATATGCAAATATAGAATTATCAAACTCAAATATTCATGTTTTATAAGATCTACAAGAACAATGAACTTACTTTTAGAATTGGTTTACAAAAATAAAGATTTTCGTTGTAAAAGTAACAAAAGATGGTTTTTGATAAAGTTAAGTGTATGTTCAAATAATCGTTTTAAAATTCTTTTCGATGAATAATCCATTTATAAATTAATTTGATAATGATAAGTAATTTGATTTATAATGGTTTTATAAATATACAGACTTGTTTTTATAAAGATGTACAAACTTTGTCACATTTTGGCAGATCGACGTCATATTTTTATAATTAGGTTTTAATATTATTTGATATGGTTTTATAGCTTAAACAAACTTGTTTTAATTTTTTCTAGATGATAGAAAACCAATTTTTAAGATTTGTTTACATAAATAAGTAGTTTGATTTAAACTATAAACATGATCGAAAATCCGATTTTAGATTTACAACCGATGACCAAACGAAAGTTTAATCGACAATTTTGCAACATGATTTCTTTAAACATGCATACTTACACATTTTCACATTTTGGTAAACATTTACAATTAGCACAAAAAGACAAAGAAAGTTTACTTTGCAAATTAATAAAGTAAGAAAAGTCTTTAATGATTTGTGATTTAAGAAAGATCCTTTAATAAACATTATCATTACTAAGTACTAATGCAACATCTTATCTCATTAAATGTTAGTACTTAAGGGTCTAATCTTGCATTGGAAAGGAGGAGCTAATATGTGGTTAAAAATGAATTTTGGGTTAAGGGTAGTAAGGTCTTTTGTTTTAAACTTCAACTATAAATAGCACCACTTTCTCTTCACATTTTCACATCTTCTTTCTTCCCTTCTTCTTCACCTTCTTCATCACCTCCATGGCCACACAACTTCTTTAAAGTTTCCATCATTAAACCCTTCTTTCTATATAAAAAATAATAAATAAAAAAATAAATACAAACTCCACTTCAAAACTAGCATCAAACCCCGCCTCCTCCTTAGCAACTTCGGCCATACCCCACCACCACCACCATCCGTACGTCCCCACCTCCCCACACTCCAAGGCCGAGCCCATCCCACCATAGGCCAAGCCCATCTCACCCAAGCCGAGCCATTTTTCACCCTAGTCGAAGCACTCCACCTCTTTAGCAAGCTACATATCCATTTAGTCCATGACGTTGTGTGTCGATAGTGCAAGGAAAAAAATACCATAGTCCACAGAGAAGGAGTTAGAAAATCTCGGGAGCGAGAAAAAAAAAGAAAGTGCCGATGAGATACTGCTGGATTCAATTCAATAAAGTTAAATGAAATGGAAATGAAGGTGAGTGCCAATTTAAAAAATTAATTATGAATTAATTTTAAAATGATGTTAACTAAGTTAACGTGACTATTGATGATGATTTGGATGTTTAGTTGGTTAACTAATGATGTTTGATGGTTGCTTAAGAAGTAAGAAGTAATATACATAGTTAAACATGTAAATGAAAGTGAGCACTTATCTTTTAAAATCCTATTTTTGTTGTGCTATGATATTCATGTTCATACCCTTATGATAAATTGACACCATTTAGTTGTAATATGGATGTTTGAATGAATTTAGTTGTATAGATGAATGCATGGTTGTTAATGTTGATTTTATCAACATCGTAGTTAAAGATGGTTATGACTACTTTATTAGTCATAGTTAGTCCGTAGTTGATTTGAAACAACACTTCTTTTAAATCCTATTTGGTATACAAGTATAGTTAAGTCTCTTTTTAGATTAACTATAAAAAAATAATTCATTTTAAAAAAAAGTTTAAAAGAAATGGAAGTTTAATAATATAATATGGAATATTTTGGAAATAAAGTGAAAATGGGTTTTTAATAAATAAATTAGTAAAATATTGATTTAAAATGGTTTATAAATGTTTTATAAATAATTAAACTCAATTTGAAGAAGTTTTGGAAAATAGTGAAAACCAAGTCAAAATAAGGCGCATCCGTAATAGCAGTTCGCGATTTCACGCCGAAAAAACTAAATGAATGTACATGATAGAAACGAAGTTGGTATTCTTCGAAATAAGAACTTTCTGGACCTTTATAATCATAGTTTTCAAATGGAAAAGAAAAGCCAAGATTTCATCTTATAGATTTTAAGATATGACCAAATCAAATTTTTAGGAAAATCGCGCTTTTGCAATTAAGAGACCAAAGTGTAAATTTTTTAAAATGAATATTTTTAAATGTTTAAAAATATGAAATAAATTAGATAAATAGTTAAAATGATTTAAAAGAGATTTGATTTATAAATATGGATTTCTAAATGATAGAAAAGTTGTTTTAATCAAATAAGCTTGTAAAACACTATCCACAACACTTTCTACCGCAATTTTAAATAAAAGTTAAATAAATGGTTAAGGGAAATTATTTGTAACACTTAAACAATATAATTGAAATCATGTCCTTGAATGTAATAACAAACTGAGTATGCGGAAACGTCTAGTACATTTGTCCCGCCTGTGAGATCTAGAAAGGTAAAACAAGGTATGTAGCTAAGGTTAGGAATGGAGCAACCAGTGCCTTGAATTTACCTGGCCTCTATTTTCCCTTTCTCGGCGAATGGTGAAACAGATCAAAAGGAAAGCCTAGATGCTCTAAATGAAAAGATCATATTTAGGATTTTCAAACAAAAAAAGAGTTAAATAAGTTTTTAGCAATATAAAGAATGTTTCGGTCAAACTCTGTATTAAGTTCCGAGGAAAGAATTTGTATTATCCGCATGAATTTAAAAGGTGATTTCACCGTTATTCCATGAACAGTATGAATTGAATACGGAAATTAATCTGGGTATGATTAGTCTAAGCATTTACTCAATATAACTGGTTTGGGTTTATAGTAAATTATGTCTTAAATAATACTGTTTTTGACCCAGTCAAGACATGTCTCAAAAGATGAAATTTTTTATTCGATTAGGAATATCTGACTAAATCCAGGTATTGTGGGCATTCCCTCATTTCCATTCCGAAGCATCTTAATCTTAAGTTTCCTATTTTTTTTATTGGAAAAATTCAATTATTGATTCACTATTCCTAAGTAAATGACTTGAAGATTTCCAAAGTTAAAAGATTTTTGATTAACCAGTAAAAAGTTAATGAAAAGAGGTGTAACAAATTTTGTATACACATATTTACATTTTTATCGATGATTGAATTTCGAAGAGACCGGGATCGGATTTGAGTAATTCCTATCTGAAAACCACTTCGAACCAATTTATGTTTTCGAAGTAAAACATGTTGAAGACAAAGATCAGTGAAGACTGCTTCATGATGTAGGGCTACTTGCCACTAGACCCTCGGTGAAATTTACAGTATCATATATACTGGTGGCAGTAGTGCTCTGCTATTAAAATCTTTGATTTGCAAGGGCTAATTGCTACTGATCCTAGGGGCAATTTCCAAAACAAGATGTGGTAGGAGAAGTGCCTTCAGTTTGTCCAGTTCCTAGATGACTTGTATGAACGGATGTTTGACATTGCATTTTAAATCACATTGATTGATCTCTATAAAACGTACCATCTGTTTGGTGGCGGAGAATGCAACTTCTCTTAGCTTAACATCCTTTTCTAAGACGTACGAGCTAAGGAGTTATCGTTTGTTGAAATCAATTATGTCATTGTGGAGTGACAGTGTGGCATTCAAAGTGGAAATTTGATGTCCTATGTGAAGGGTAATCATTACCTCAGGCCTCACACCTAGAAATGGCTAAAACAGGTAGATGCGGCAAGGCAATGTGGTTTGCAACCATCAGGGATGATCATCCCCATTTAGATATATTTCTACCTGCTATAATATTTAGGTTTATATTATTATGGTGTATGCTAAGAGACGTCTCGGATAGGTCTGTAACGACCGGGGTGATGACATATTCGGTACTATCTAGTTAGAGGTAGACCGATCTTATGTTGGTAGAGGACCATCAGTTGGACCTCGGTACATTTCTCTAGAGATGTACTACTATAAGGTAGTCCCTTACCTGGTCATTTGTTGGAAAACCATTCTCTAATATGAGTTTGCGATTTAATTATAGAGCCTAGTATGCTGGAATTTAATAATGGTAACAATTTTGGCTATTTGAATATTTTTACTTGAAAAGTGTTTTCAAAGAATATCATTAAAAATAATATCAAATGATTTGATAAAAATGTTTTAGTTATCATAAGGTAAAAACCCATCTACGTTTATGTGCGGCTTGGTCTTATAAGATACTCTTTCTTTTCAAAAGGTTTTTTTTCACCAACCTCTAATCTATGACACTATCATTTAAGATTCATGTTTCTCACGCTGGTTTGCCAGACTGAGCTGGTTATTTTTATACTCAGGTCAGATCCGAGTAGTTTCAGCATTATCTAAAGACGCTTGGTGTTCCCATAGGAGAGTTGGAGATCTTCATCAACGTATGGTCATATTCTATTTTCCACTGCATTGTGTGTTTTTATTTTTCAGCAAATGTAAGGACATGTGTATTATCTGTCCAAGCTGAATCTAGGTTAGACTCTGATATATGTTTTAAAGTATTTTCCGCTGTAAAAATTTTATATTGAAATAATATATGTTATTCCATTCAAGTAAGATTATGTTCTGTCTATTTTTCTTTCTTACCTTTAAAGAACCGCCTCTTTAGCACTTGGATGGCACGCGAATACCGAGGATGTATTAGTGTCGATTTTCGAAGGTCGAAGAAATGGATCTTTACATTTGGTATCAAAGCTTAGGTTGAATGAACACCCAAGCCTGATAGGGGTAAAGACTCATCAGAGATAGGGTTAGTAATGCCCTAGGGTGTGTAACTCATTAGAGATAGGGTAAGTGACACCCTAGAATGAGTTGAGAGTATTATGTATATGAGTGCGTATTTGCTAATGTTATATATAAAGAATAAAAAATGGTTTTTGTTTTGAAAAATATTGGTAGAAGAAATAATTTTACCTAGAATTATATTTTGGATATAAAAGATATTTTCAAAATAATATATAGTCAGATATGTTAAAACTTGAAGGACTAGTAAAACTTATATGAACATCTTATGATTAGAGTTTCACAGTTTGACTATATGATGTTTCATAAAGATAATTTATAAGTACGAATTAGTTGAAATCTGATATTTGATAAGATAAATAAAAAAACTTAATATCTGCTCCTAAATATTTGGTTGTTTGGGATAATAATACTCGGTTATTATCACTAATTGATTGATTATTTGATATAAAGGTTTAAATATGAACACCCTATGAATTAAGTTTCACGATTTGATCATAAGGTGTTTGATAATAATATAGGAGTTAGAAAAGAGATTTATTTAAAATTTTAAAAGGAATTTTGGAAGTTTAAATTTCTAATGAATCTTGGAAAAAAATGATTTCAAGGAAATTCTTCTAATATATAATATTTTCCAAGAAATATATATATATATAGCATTTGGAAATTTAACATGGATTAAAACCTAAACGTTTTGGAAAAGCTAAGTTAAAAAAACAATTCAGTTAGATAAATAAATACAGTATGTAGTAGGTAACATGGATCAGATGATTAATTTGGTAAGCAGAAACGTACATTTAGCAAAGTTTTCTCCTTATAAATATGCAAATGAGAAGTGGATAAGCTTAAGTTACATAAGTTGTAAATGAGTCATTAAGACATTTAGAAATCAGAATAAAATAATGAGAGAAAGTTTAAGTAAGATAAGACCTTATAATTTGGTTAAGGATGAGAATTTAAAAAGGCCTAGTATCTAATTCTATGTTTTCTACCATTAATAGAAATTAACTAAAGTAGAGCATTTAGAGATAAGGGAAAGGTTTAGGAGAGCATTATCGAAGTATGGGGATTTAAAGGTATTGGATACTCCTATTACTAGTGAAGAGGAAAAGGATGTTCAGATTGCGGAGCCATCTGGAGTGGTCCTGGGAATAGCTCATGATCCAGTGGTTATATTGGAAGATAAGGGTGAGGATATGATTATGATTCCTGATATAGAGGCAGATGTAGGAGCGAAGGAGGATGTAGAGACAGACGATTTAGATCTTTGGATTACAAACCTTTTGAGTGAGGAGGATCAGGAGAATGAGCCCATAAAGGACGAGCTCATCAAAAAGGAGCCATTCATAGATGAGCTCATTGATGAGGAGCCCACAGGAGAGGATTCAGGGATGTACGATACTTGGTTGTATGATAGCCCCTTGGATATTAACGAGGATATTATATGGGAAATGGGCACTCCTATTTCGAAGGTGGGATCGCCAATTCCATAGCAGATAGAGGATCTTGGCTTGGAGGAGCTGGGAGAGAATTTAGATGAGTAGGTTCCAGCAGGGCATGGTCATATCCCATGGGTTCCAGCAGGGCAACCATGGTAGCCACCAGGTTGGGACATGGGATAGGAAGATGAGATGAGAATGGGGAGCCTGAAGAGGGAGAGGGAGAGGAGGATATGCCAGATATGTTGGATTTGGGAAGACTATCGGACGAGGAGTCCGACGAATAGGAGTGTTTAGTATGGGTGATATTTTGGGGAGTTCTCTAGTATGGTTAAGATGATTCATTTTGGGGAGTATTATCTATATAGCTGATGTATATTTTGTGACTATGTATATTACCGTAAGTGTGTAGTACGCGCTAAGGCTAGGGATGTGAATTTATGTGGTTTTATGTGTATATCCAGTGACATCATTATGTGGTATCAGTATTTAGCAGATCTCTCTCTCTCTCTCTCTTTGTTACCTTATTTTGAAAATAGACTAAAATAGAATTTTTATTAAGACTCGGTTGCAGGGTAGGTTTCCTTATAACTCTAAATTTTAATTTCGAGGATGAAATTCTTTTAAGGAGGGGAGAATGCAACAACCCATAATTTTACCACTTTGAAAATAGAAATATATAATAAAATTTAAATATTAAAATATAGAATTATCAAACTCAAATAATCATGTTTTATAAAATCTACAAGAACAATGAACTTACTTTTAGAATTGGTTTACAAGAATAAAGATTTTTGTCGTAAAAGTAACAAAAGACGGTTTCCAATAAAGTTAAGTATATGTTCAAATAATCGTTTTCTAATTTTTTTATGAATAATACATTTATAAATTAAATTGATAATGATAAGTAATTTGATTTATAATGGTTAATAAATATATAGACTTGTTTTATAAAGATGTACAAACTTCATCGTATTTTGGCAGATTGACGTCGTATTTTAATAATTAGGTTTTAATATTATTAATATGGTTTTATAACTTAAAAGCTTGTTTTAATTTTTTTAGATGGTAGAAAACCAATTTTCAAGATTTGTTTACATAAGTAAGTAGTTTGATTTAAAACTATAAACATGATCGGAAATCCAATTTCAGATTTACGACCGATGACCAAACGAAACTTGTTTCGACATTTTGCAACATGAGTTCTTTAAACATGCATACATACATATTTAAACATTTTGGTAAACATTTACAATTAGCACAAAAAGACAAATAAAGTTTACTTTTTCAAATTAATAAAGTAAGAAAAATCTTTGATTTGATTTGTGATTTAAGAAAGATCCTTTAATAACATTATCATTACTAAGTACTAATGCAACATTTCATCTCATTAAATGTTAGTACTTAAGGGTCAAATCTTGCATTGGAAAGGAGGAGCTAATATGTGGTTAAAAATGAATTTTGGGTTAAGGATAGTAAGGTCTTTTTTTGTAAACTTCAACTATAAATAGCACCACCTTCTCTTCACTTTTTCACATCTTCATTCTTCACTTCTTCTTCACCTTCTTCATCACCTCCATAGCCACACAACTTCTTTAAAGTTAGCATCATCAAACCCTTCTTTCCATAACTAAAAAAATTAATACAAACTCCACTTCCATACTAGCATTAAATCCCCTCCTCCTCCTTAGCAATTTCGGCCATACCCTACCACCACCACTCTCGGCCATACCACCGCCGCCTCCCCTCATAATCCATACGTCCTCACCTCCCCACACTCCAAGGTTGAGCCCATCCCACCATAGGCCAAGCCCATCTCACCCAAGCCAAGCCATTTTTCCCCACAGTCCAAGCACTCCACCTCTTTAGCAAGCTACATCTCCATTTTGTCTGTGACATTGTGTGTCGATAGTGCAAGGAAAGAAATACCACAGTTTATAGAGAAGGAGTTTGAAAGCTCTGGAGCGAGAAAAAGAAAGGAAGTGTTAACGAAATACTGCCGGATTCAATTTAATAAAGTTAGATGGAATGGAAATGAAGGTGAGTGTCGATTTAAGACATAAATTATGAATTAATTTTAAAATGATGATAAATAAATTAACGTGACTATTGATAATGATTTGGATGTTTAGGTTGTTGATTAATTATGTTTGATGGTTGCTTAAGAAGTAAGAAGTAATATATATAGTTAAACATATTAAATGAAAGTGAGCTCTTATCTTTTAAAATCCTATTTTTGTTGTGCTATGATATTCATGTTCATACCCTTATGATAAATTGACACCATTTAGTTGTAATATGGATGCTTGAATGAATTTGGTTGTATGGATGAATGCATGGTTGTTAATGTTGATTTTATCAACATCGTAGTTAAAGATGGTTATGACTACTTTATTAGTCATAGTTAGTCTGTAGTTGATTTGAAACAACACTTCTTTTAAATCCTATATGGTATACAAGTATAGTTAAGTCTCTTTTTAGATTAACTATAGAAAAATAATTCATTTTAAAAAAAGTTTAAAAGAAATGGAAGTTTGAATATTAAAATAATATAATATGGAATATTTTGGAAATAAAGTGAAAATGGTCTTTTAATAAATAAATTAGTAAAATATTAATTTAAAATGGTTTATAAATGTTTTATAAATAAAAAACTCAATTTAAAGAAGTTTTGGAAAATAGTGAAAAACAAGTCAAAATAAGTCGCGTCCGTAACGGTAGTTCGCGATTTCATGCCGGAAAAGCTAAATGAACGTACAGGATAGAAAAGGAGTCGGAATTCTTCATGAATTTTCCAGATCCTTATAACCATAGTTTTCAAATGGGAATGAAGGCAAGATTTCATCTTATAGATTTTAAGATATGACCAAATTAAATTTTCAGGAAAATCGCGCTTTTGCAGTTAAGTGATCGAAGTGTAAAATTCTTTAAAATGAATATTTTTAAATGTTTAAAAATATGAAATAGATTTGATGAATATTTTAAAATGTTTTAAAAGAGATTTGAGTTATAAATATGGATTTCCAAATGATAGAAAAGTTGTTTTAATCAAATAAGCTTGTAAAACACTATTCGCAACACTTTTCTACAGCAGTTTTAAATAAAAGTTATATAAATCGTTAAAAGAAATTATTTATAACACTTAAACAATATAATTGAAATCATGTCCTTGAATTTAATAGCAAACTAAGTATGTGGAAACGACTAGTACATTTGTCCCGCCTGTGAGATCTAGAAAGTTAAAACAAGGTGTGTAACTAAGGATCGGAATGGAGCAACCAGTGTTTTGAACTTACCTGGCCTCTGTTTTCTCTTTCTAGGCAAGGGGTGGAACAGATCGAAAGGAAAGCTCAGATGCTCTAAATGAAAAGATTATATTTAAGATTTTCAAAAAAAAAAGAGTTAAACAAGTTTTTAGTAATATAAAGAATGTTATAGTCAAACTCTGTATTAAGTTCCGATGAGGGAATTTGTACTATCCACATGAATTTAAAAGATGATTTAACCATTATTCCCTGAATAGTACGAGTTGAATATGGAAATTAATCTCGGTATGATTAGTCTAATCTTTTACTCAATTTAACTAGTTTGGGTTTACAGTAAACGGTGTCTTAAATAACATTGTTTTTGACCCAATTAAGACATGTTTCAAAAGATGATTTTTTTTATTAGATTAGGAATTAAATTTTCCTAAGTTAATGACTTGAAGATTTCCAAAGTTAAAAGGGTTTTGATTAACTGGTAAAAAGTTAAAATGAAAAGAGGCATAACAAATCATGTATACATATATTCACACTTTTATCGACGATTGAATTTCGATGAGACCGGGATCAGATTTAGGTAATTCCTATCCGAAAACCACTTTGAACCAATTTACGTTTTCAAAGTAAAACATGTTGAAGAAAAAGATCATTGAAGATGAAGATTTTCATGATGTAGGGCTACTTGCCACTAGACCCTCGGTGAAATTTACCATATCATATATTATGGTGGCAGTAGTGCTCTGCTATGCAAATCTTTGATTTGTAAGAACTAATCGCTATTGATCCTAGGCGCAATTCCCAATATAGGATGTGGTAAGAGAAGTGCCTTCGGTTTGTCCTGTTCTTGGATGACTTGCATGGACGAATGTCTGACATTGCATTTTAAATCACATTGATTGATCTTTATAAAACGTATCACCTGTTTGGTGACAGAGAAGGCAACTTCTCTTAGCTTAACACCCTTTTCTGAGACGTACGAGCTAAAGAGTTATATGTTTGTAGAAATCAGTTGTGTGATTATAGAATGGCAATGTGACATTCAAAGTGAAAAGTTGATATTCTATGTGAAAGGTAATCGTTACCTCAGGCCTCACACCCAGAAATGGCCAAAACAGGGTAGATGCGGTAAGGCTACGTGGTTCACAACCATTAGGGATGATCATCCCTTTCCAGATATATTTATACCCGCTATAACGTTTGGGTTTAAATTATCGTGGTGTATGCTAAGAGATGTCTCGGATAGGTCGGTAATGATCAGGGTGATGACATATTCGGTACTATTTAGTTAGAGGTAGGTCGATCTTGTGTTGAAAGAGGACCATCAGTTGGGCCTCGGTACATTCCTCTAGAGAAGTACTGCCAGAAGGTAGTCCCTTACCTAGTCATTTGTTGGAAAACCAATCTCCAATACGAGTTTGCGATTTTAGTTATAGAGCCTAGTATGCCGGAATTTAATAATGGTAACAATTTCAACTATTTGAATATGTTTACTTGAAAAATGTTTTCAAAATATGTCATTAAAAATAATATCAAATAATTTGATAAAAATGTTTTAGTTATCATAAGGGAAAAACTCGTCCGTTTTTATGTGCGGCGTGGTCTTATGAGATATTCTTCCTTTTCAAAAGGTTTTTTTCACCAACCTCTGATCTATGACACTATCATTTAAGATTCGTGTTTCTCACGGTGGTTTGCCAGATGATCTAGGTATTTTTATATTTGGGTCAGATCTGAGTAGTTTCAAGATTAGCTGAAGATGCTTGGAGTTCCCAGAGGAGAGCTGGAGATCTTCATCAATGTATGGACGTATTCTATTTTCCGCTATATTGTGTGTTGTTTGTTTTTCAACAAATGTAAGGACAACTGTATTGTAACTGTTCAAGCTGAATTTAGGGTAGACATTGATATTTATTTTAAAAGTTTTTCCGTTGTAAAGATTTTATACTGAAATAATATATGTTATTCCATTCGAGTAAGCTTCTGTTATATCTATTTTTCTTTCTTACCTTTAAAAAACTACCTCTTCGACACTTGGATTTATGGCACGTGAATACCGAGGATGTATTAGTGTCAATTTATGAAGGTCGAAGAAACGAGTCTTTACAGACGACTCCAATAAAAGACCATTTTCTAAAGGCTACTCTCCCAATTAGATGAAATGAACAACAAAAACTCCATCATAAAATGTCGCGATTTATAATGCAAGAAGGAGTGAAGTATAGAAGAGGATTCTCTACTCCTTTGCCGTGGTATGTTACTGAGGATGAGGCTAAGAAGATTCTTATGAAAGTACATGAAGAAAGCCATGGTGATCACACCGGGGGTAGACATTAATAAAGCAAATTATTCGCTATGGATACTTCTGGCCGACGATTAATCGAAATGTCGCTGATTACGACATATGGTGTGACAGGTGCCAGTGGTTTGCGAAGATTCCAAGATGCCCATCTATCGAGCTTGCAAATTGTTAGCCCATGGCCATTTATGATTTAGGAATTGATATAATCGATGTGCTATCGATGTCAAAAGGCATTGCAAAGTGCACTATTGTAGTTATGGACTACTTCACAAAGTGGGCTAAAGAGGAACTGCTAGTGACGATCGCTATGAAGAAAGTGATCGACATTGTGGTGAAAAACATCATATGCAGATTTGGGGTTCCATAAAAAATTATAACTGACAATGGAACTCAATTCGAGAGTAATGAGTTTGACTTCTGTAACTTGTACAAAATTGAGAAGAGCTTCTCGGTAGTAGCACACTCACAAGTTAATTGACAAGTGCAGACGGTGAATAAGATCATTAAATCCATCCTAAAGAATTGATTGATAGAAACACCCCACCTCTATACCCATACTGTCCAAAAGTATCACTAAGTAATACTATTAGATAATACAGAGAATGAGGCGATATAGGGTACACACGTGAATATTTCTTTGGGCTAACACTGGTACGCATTTAACCATCAAATAAATAGCTCACCTATACGTACACAGTATCATCATAAAACAATAAACATGTGTGCCTCCAGCATAGAACAATACACAATATATAGTAAATAACAGAGATCACAAAGTCAATTACAGTGTCAACATATAATACAAATATACAAGGTATGTCTAATATACAACGCAAGAATACACATACATGAAAACATATAATTTTCAAACTAAATACAACAATACAATATACTAGTCTCCTCTATGTCCCGAAAACACATGAGCTGGTCTCATCTTCCACGTACCTAAAATGTCTCGAACTGACCCGAGTATTACGTAAATAACACACGGGGTAGACTATATCTAATTATAGAGGTCAACACATATACAGATATAGAAAATGCATAGTATAATAGTGACGACATAAAAAAAGGATAACAAAATAGCAACAATCACAAAACCAAACACAAAAATGTCACCATCCTTATAAAATCACATCAAATATTATCTAATCGAAACAATCAAATGTGTGAATAATCCATATCTAGAATCATCATCAAAGTCCAGAGATCACCAAATATAAGACGTCATCAAGTATAATTAGGCTAATAAACAACAATGCCCATGTATAACTCCCAATCTTGTCAAATAGAATACAATTATCAATATAAATATAGGCCGCCTATCAAAGTAATCATATATAATAAAATATATAAGGATCCACATTACTTCTGAACACCTATCCAGATATAATCTCGTCTCCTCATATATGAATAAATCAGTATAAATCATGATGGGAAATGACTATACGATAGACATGAAGTCCCAAGTAGAGTCATATATGCGTTAATATGTAGGTCACCTAACTCTGGGTCACTTAACCCATATCTATATTCAAGTGAGGTGTATCAATAGTATATGCTAATATACCATTCTATTAGAACTAGAAGGAGACTGATAGACGTCTGCTTGCTCCAAGAGCCTAAGGTCAACTAATCAGATCTGCTCCTACAGTCTTCAGTTACCTTGACGGACATCATGACTCCTATCCACCAGTGGCTCGTCAGCGCATAGCCTCGATCACGATCCTGCTTTTTCCCTATAGGCAATAAACTGCTGGCTTATCCGACAAAAAAGGAGCTATAGGGCACCTACCTTATAGGTCACATAACCCAAATCTTATGATATAGGACACCTACCCTATGGGTCACCTAACCCAAATCCTATGATGCACGTCAAATAAAATATCCAACAAAGGTGTCGTGGATTTAGGGTACGACCCCAAGATCAGCCCACTAGGGTGGATTCTAGCCATCTAGTCCTCTCCAATGCTAATAAAGAAGTACATCATGATAGTGGCACACGATATCAGTAAATATAAGGGCATCAACCCTAATCACACCTATGAGCATCATTTCACATAAGTACAATCTCAAATACAATTCCCATCAAGTGGGTGTCATCTACTTACAGTGAGTAACCGAATAATTATCACAATAGTGTCCCATACCACTGAGTGATACTCAATCGTTCATTCACTGCTTATAAACTACACTCGAACTCCATAACTACCTAGACTGGTAGTAGTACTTTTTTTGTAACTCTGATAACTCAATGTTGGGAGCAACCTTATGTACAATCTTATTTTATGTTATATATTTAACCATTCCATTATGAGATTATTGTTTTGTCCTTATATTTTTACCCCATGACAACTCGTCTTTCAGATACTTAGGCAACGGCACATGAATACCATGGATGTATTAAGTATCATTCTCAAGGGTCAGAAAAGTGGGTCGTCACAGTTGGTATCAGAGCTTTGGTCGAGCGAACACCTTAGCCTGATTGGGGTACAACTCATTAGAGATAGGGCAAGTGATGCCCTAGAATGAGTTAATCTTGAGAGAGCGTATTTGTAATTTTTATAATAATAATATTTATCCTCTAAAGTCTCGTTTTAGATCCTTTGGTGTTATTTCCTTAAACCATTTTAATCCTATTTTTGTATTCTAAAGATACCTATTATTTGTTCAGATAATAGAAAATGAATACAAGAAGAGGAGGAAGAAGAGGATCTGGAACTAGCACGGCTACCAATGGCAGGGTACCTAGAAATGCTACTTGTCAGTTGTAGATCTGGTAGAGGAAATGGTAGTGCAAGTTCAGACCCCTATGAACTTTGCGGCTTTGTGTAAGAATTTTACCACTTTGGGCGGGAAACCATTCTATGGGACTAAAGATATTCTTGGAGTGCAGATGTGGCTTCGAACTTGTGAAAGAATATTTGGAGATCTTTGGTTGGAGGATGCGGAGAAACGGCTGTTGGCATTGAGATAACTTCAAAAGTCGACGATGGATTGGTGGGATTCAGAAACAGCTAGTACCCCGAAGGAGGAGTTTTCTTGGGCCCAATTCAAGGAAGTTTTTGAAGCATTTATTCCAGAAGCCAGAAGAACTCAGTTATTTAGAAGTTTCATTGACTTAAAGTAGGGTGATATGACTGTGTCACAGTATGAGCATAAGTTCAATGCTTTGTCCCGTTTTGGACTTGGATTAATACACACACCTATCAAGAAAAATGAAATATTTGTGAATGGAATGCGACCAGAGTTCCATCATGAAATGACCAATCATCTTATGGGTACGTTCACTAACATTATTAGCATGGCTTTGAGGTTTGAGGCTCTTGATATTAAGGAAGGAGTCTAGAAGGGTGTAGTACAAGCACTAAGTGCCAAGCCTTTATTAGTTATACTAGTTGAACGAAAGCCAAACTTCAAGCGTAAGTTTAAGGAAAAGAAGCAGGGTGCATGGAAGAAACTCGAAGATGGCGCTCCAGCATAGAAGAAGCAGACCACCTTGGCCAATATTCTTTGTTTCAAGTGCAATAAGATGGGCCACTTTACAAATCATCGCCCAATTGCCACATGTTTTAATTGCGGCCAGCCAAGACATATGAAGAATGAGTGCCCTTTTCCTAAAAAGGGATCTCAAGGACATACTTTTACCATTGAAGAGATACCATCCGCTTCTTCAGATCAAAAAGGGAAGCAAGTGTTGCAAGGTACATTATCCATCTATGATATTCCTGTAAGAGTGTTATTTGATATAGGAGCTTCTCATAGTTTTATTTCTTATGATCTAATGGACAAACTAAATCTTAAATATGTTATCATAAGTAATCCTCTTTGTATGTCAAACCCAATTGGAGGTCCGACAAATCTTGACACTGTGTGTCAAAATATACCTATTTCTTATCGAAATCATCTCTTTCCTTTTGACTTCTTTGTTCTTGGGTTTATGGGTTTTGGAGTGTTACTAGGAATGGATTGGTTATCTAAGTTTAAAGCTATCTTGGATTGTGGTAGAAGGCTCATCAAAGTTAGTGATGCTGGAGATGTTGGTGTTGATATTAGTTGTAAAGAGCCTAAGAAGTTAATGAGTAGTTTTCTCCATTCACTCAAAGTGGCTAAAGCCGAGCTAGGAGATGTGCCGGTTGTTCGAGATTTCATAGATATTTTTGATGAGGTGCAAGGTTTACCTCCTCACCATGAAGTCGAGTTCCGTATTGATTTGGTTCCGAGAACCAGACCTATTGTATAACCCTTAAGAAGGATGGCTCCAAAAGAGAAGAGGGAGTTAGAAAGGCAGACTTATGATTTGTTGCAGAAGGGCTTGATCCAACGTAGTACCTAGAGTTGGGGATCATCGGTCATCTTTGTTACAAAGGTGGACAGTTCTCTAAGGTTATGCGTAGACTATCGGGAGTTGTACAAAAGGCCTATCATGAATAAATATCCTTTGCCAAGGATCGATGATATGTTTGACCGACTCCACGGTAATTAGATCTTGCCACCGGTTTCCACCAATTAAGAGTGATTGAGGAGAGTGTTCCCTTAACATCTTTTCAGACTCTAAAAAATTTCTAATAGTGGTTAGTTATGCCGTTTGGATTGACTAACGCACCCACTTATTTTGTGGACTTAATGAATCAAGTATTTCGAGATATTCTCAATAAATTTGTTCTTGTCTTTATTAATGAAATTCTTATCTATTCAAAGACAGAGGAGGAACACAAATATCATATCTGTGTCATACTCGATACCTTAAGGAGCCATGTATTGATGGATAAATTTTCCAAGTGCCATTTCTGGAAATTCGAAGTTAGATTTCTAGGGCATGTTATTTCGGGAGAAGGCATATCGGTGAACCCGGCTAAAGTTGTTGCGGTTTAAGAAAAAAGTTAGAAGTTTCGTGGGATTGGCTGGTTTTTACCGTAGGTTTATCAAGGAATTCTCGAAGATTGCTTCTCATCTGACAAAGTTAACAAAGAAAGATGTTAAGTTCGTTTGGACTTCTAAGTGTGATCAAGCGTTCAATGAATTTAAAGAGAAGTTGACTAGCGCACCTATTTTAACCATTCTAGATGGGAGCGAAGGTTTAATCGTGTATACAGATACTTGTGGAACTAGATTGGGAGCAGTTTTGATGCAGCATGGGAAACTTATTGCCTATGCGAGTCGACAGCTAAAGCCGCATGAGAAAAATTATGCTACGCACGATTTGGAGCTTTTGGCTGTTGTCTTCACACTAAAGATGTAGAGGAATTATCTTTTGGGTAAAAGGTTCAAGTTATACATGGACCACAAATCCTTAAAATACCTTTTTACCCAGAAAGATTTGAATTTAAGGCAGGAAAGATGGCTGGAGTTTCTTGCTTCTTATGATCTAGAGGTTCTTTATACCCCTGGGAAAGCAAATGTCATTGCTGATGCACTGAGTAGGAATGTAGAAATGGTTGTAAACCTAGAAGTTAAGCCGATATTGTTAGAGAGAATTGCATCCAGTCAAGAGGCAGATCCTATTTTGGCTCGACTTAAGAAGGATGTTGAAGAAGGTGTTGTTTCTAGCTTTGAGATTGATCTCCGGGGCATATTGAAAATAAATGGGGGTATTTGTGTTCCAGACTTTGATGGACTTAGGCAAGAAGTGTTAGCCGAATGCCACCATTCAAAGTTATCTTTTCATCCAGGAGTGACCAAGATGTTCAAAGTTATGAAGAGGGTATTCTGGTGGAAGGGGATGAAGCGAGATTTTCAATCTTTGTGAGTCGTTGTGCAAACTACCAGCAGATTAAGAGTTACCAGCAGAAGACAACTGGATTGCTTCAACCACTTGAGATCTCAAAGTGGAAGTGGGAGCGGATCTCTATGGACTTTATTGATGGGCTTCCTAGGTCAAGAAGAGGTAACAATGGCATTTGGGTTATAGTCGATCGACCGACTGACCAAGAGTGCCCATTTCATTCCTGTTAAGCTAACTAGGAGTGCTACGAGTCTGGCGAGTTTGTATGTGAAGGAGATTGTGAGACTCCATGGGATTCCTCGTAGTATTGTAAGTGACCGAGACCCGATATTCATTATTAGGTTCTGGGAGGGACTGCAGTCTGCTTTAGGGACTGAGCTAAGACTAAGTACAGCTTACCATCCCTAAACAGATGGGCAGACGGAGAGCGTGAACCGGATCTTGGAAGATTTATTGCGAGTATGCATTCTAGACTTTGGGGGTTCTTAGGAAGATCATTTACCCTTAGTCGAATTCACTTACAACAACAGCTATCAAGCAAGCATTGGTATGGCCCCTCTCGAAGCTCTTTATGGTCGTCCATGTCGTTCTCCTTCATGATGGGTTGAATATGGAGATAGACTTGTTCTTAGACCCGACATAATCTTAGAAGCCAATAAGAAGGTAGCCAATATTAGAAGAAAGATGAAGGAAGCACAAGATCGGCAAAAGTGTTATGTAGATCAAAGGCGTAAGGATCTAGAGTTCTTAGTTGGGGACTTGGTATTTGTAAAATTCTCTCCTCTGAGAAGTGTCGTGAGGTTTGGGAAGATAGGGAAGTTAGCCCCTCGATATATTGGCCCTTTTCCCATACTGAACCGGGTTGGTAAACTTGCATATAAAGTGGAGTTACTAGATCAACTATCAGATGTGCACAACGTATTTCACGTATCTCATTTACGTAAGTATGTACACGACCCTTCGATGATAGTAGAACCGAGACAACAAGTTGATTTGGAGGTTCAGCCTAACCTAACCATTCTTAGGCGGCCTATTCGTATTGTTGCTCATGATTTTAAGTGATTAAGGAAGAAGGTTGTGAATCTTGTTAAGGTTCAGTGGAGTGGAGATGTTAGAGATTGTACTTGGGAAATTGATGAATATATTAGGGATTCTTATCCCGAGTTGATATAGTTGTTGTTTGTATTTTTTTGTTTCTTTTTAGTGTACTCACCAGTTGTGTTGAGGTCACTTTCCTTGTATCTTGGTGTGGTATATATGATATTATTTGGGTTTCTTTGATATCATGAGTTTATTTGATTAATTTCTAGGACAAAATTTCCTTTAAGGAGGGGAGGATGTAACGACCCATAATTTAATCACTTTGAACTTGATTAGTTAATATGTTTTTAAATGATTACATAATGGATTTTATATCTAAAATAAAATTTTGGATAAAACGTCTCGAATAGATTTTTTAAATTGATGTAAAATGTTAGTTTAAAGACGGTTCGAGTTATAAGGCGGTTAGGGGTACCGATTTATTTTAGAATAAGTTTGTCTAATAAACTAAATGAGAATGATTACTTAAGAAAAGAATTTGCATGATAAAACAGAATAGTATAATTACTTGCCTAGTAAAACAAGAAAGAATTATTAACCTTGCCTAATAAAACATAATAGTATAATTACTTTCCTAATAAAACAAAATAGCATAATGATTACTATATTCCACACAGATGGTTGCCATTGGACCAAAATCTGGTCGAATCAGGTTATTCCATGCGGATGGTTGCCATTGGACCAAAATTTGGTCGAATCAGGTTAGGCCATAGTTGATAAGGAGGATTCCTATTGGACCAAAATGTGGTCGGATCAAATTAAGCCATAAGGATGTTTTCTATTTGACCAAAATGCGGTCGAATCAAATTAAGCCATAAGGCTGGTTTCTATTGGACCAAAATCTAGTCGAATCAGGTTAGGCTATAGGAAATTACTAAAGTGCCCTTCTCTTCACCTATAAATAGCTAAGTCCATATCTCATTTTAATTCATTCACAAACTAAAGAAAAGAATTAAATTTCATTATCAAAGGCGAAGTATTCCAAGTCTCCAGCAAAGCAAATAAGATGTGAGTATATTCCTTGTTTTCATAGTTTAGTGGGTATAACTTATTCTATGAGTATAATTTAATTATTTTGCAGTGAGTGTAATCTTAATCTCTTTCCTTTGACTTATTCACATTTTAATAAATGTTGTGTTAACTATTAATTGTAAATTGTTAATAATAATGGGTCTGTTATTATTCTTGTTTGGTTGTTTGATTTGTGCTCGACCAGTTTATGAGCAATAACCTTAACGTTTAGTTAAAGGGTACTTACACCACCTTTTAACTTAGGATTGACATTTAGTGACTTTTTGGTTAAAAGGAAATAACACCCCTTTTAGCTATCTCATTTGATTAAGAGGGAGCTTCACCCCTCTTGGTCGTATTCTCCTTTAAAGATGATGGGTTTAAGTTATGATTTGAATGGAAGTTTTAAATCTTGGTTAAAAGTTTTTCAAAGGAGCTTCGAAATTATATAATGATTTAAATGGGTTATTTATGGAAAGTAAGTAGTCCTATACTTGGCACTAAAAGCCGATGAGTAGACTGATCCTCTATTTGTGAGATCTAGAACCGAAGTGTCTAGGCAAGGCTAGGAGCAACCAGTGCCCTAACTTACCTAGCTTTGTTTCTGGGCGAGGGATGGAGTAAGTCGAGAATATCGGAAAAGTGACAAGTGTAGTAGATTTGATTTCCATAAATGATCTTTGTAATTATGATGGTATGGAAAACATTCGCCTTTCTTATAGACAATTGTTTTTGACCCATTTAAGTATGCATTTGAAATACGAAATCCTCCCAAATGTTTTGTGAATATACTTATACTGATGAGATAAGTATATGGATATTTTCCAAGCATTGAAAGAGTATAAGATTTAATTTCCATATACAATCATTTTGTTATCCTCGATAATTGATATCTTAACTATTAATTTCGATACCCTTCTTCCTTTTGTTTTTGTTTCGTCAATTTAAGACGATTTTTTGCTCATTTAGAGCATTGATATCCTTTATCGGAAATGATTAAATAAAGGGCGAGTGGGGGCCAAGCTATGTGGGGTTGCTCCCATTAGGGTATTGTCACATCTATTCTAGATTGGTTTCGGTTGTATGCATATAGAGATGTGAAATATTTGGATACTCGGTAAGGTTGGCGGGGGTCCGACTTGGAGGTTTCCGAGAAGCATCGTAGCTCTCAAGTATATTTTCTAGAGGTATACTTTCGATAAGGGGGGCGCACCCTCCTAGTCATTGTTGGAAAAATTCCTTTTCCTTATTTTTGATTCAAATCTTTGGATTGATTTTTCTTAATTGCATCGGGAAGCGTCTTGTGCTCTTCGCGATGTTTAATTATTTATGTCCATTCTTTTATGCTTGGATGTTGTCCTTGTAAGGGGAAACCCGTTCTGTGTTTTTGCGACGTGGTCTCACGGGTTATTTTATGCGTCCTATTTTTTATTTGGAGTTTACTCATACCAGACTTATTGTCTGACCCGAATTGTTTGTTTTCCCTAAACTCTCGGGTACTCATTTATATTTGAGTAGTCCAAAAATGACAGGTTTTATTGGGCTCTTTTGAAGATGGTGGACGAGCAGGAGGCTCCTTATCTATCTAGCTATTTATTTCCGTTGTTATGAGATGTTGGCTCTATGTATGTATATTTAAAGGCAGGTTGTTATAACTACCTAGACTGATAGTAGTACTTTTTTTGTAACTATGATAACTCCATGTTGGGAGTAACCTTATGTACTGTCTTATTTTATGTTATATATTTAACCATTCCGTTATGAGATTATTGTTTTGTTCTTATATTTTTACCCCATGACAACTCGTCTTTCAAATACTTAGGCAACGACACATGAGTACCATGGATGTATTAAGCGTCGTTCTCGGGGGTCAGAAAGGTGGGTCGTCACACTTTTCTAATTCATAAATAATGATATAAATGATAAAGTACACTTTAAAATACTTAAAATATTAATTAAAAATTTATTATTTAAAACCAATTACAAATTTCTTTTCAATAAATTAATAAATTTAGGTAAAACTTCTTATATCAGTTTTATATTCTGAGATCAATAAAAATCTTTAAATGATATTATATATTCAATAGTATTTTAACTTTATTTATATAATTCCAAAATAAAGGTTTAAATACCAAAATTCATTTCCAAATCTTTACTTATATATTTTAAAACATACAAGATCATTTTACAAATCAAATATCCTTTATAGAAATCTTTCCACAATTTTCTATAATTAGTTACTATTATATATATATATATAAACTTCAAAATAAATTACATTTATTTCAAACCATAGAATATAATTCAATATTTCACTTTATACACAAACTAATTAGAAATAAAACATTTACTTTTAAATCATACCATATTTAAAATTATCATATTATTGAAAGTGATTTTTATTTATTCAAAACATACCCAATTTTTGTTTTGAAAAAGGATTCAAATTTCCTTTATAAAGAAAAATATGTCTATGTACAAGACCAACGCCCACATAAGTGCAAACTGAAATAGGACATAAAGTTCAAACAAGATCAAGGCTCAAAATAATAACAAATTACAATCAGGCCCAGACAATAAACTATATTTAAATGGGATAAAAACTAATCTGGTTTTGGGATTATTTGAGACTCATTCCCTTTATGTTGTGGTCGGCTAAAGAAAGAGGGAGAGGAGGAGTTTTTAATTTGAAATGAATGCGCTAGGGAGCTAAATCACCCTTATCTTTACTTATCTTTTATTGCCTCCTTTATGTGATTCATTCATTCGGTTATTTTCTCTTCATCCTTTTCAAGACATAGCCGAAATAATAATGGTCTCTAAGGCATAAAAATTCCAAAATCAAAAATAAAATAAAATCAAAACAAAAGGTGCTTCTTATCCCTTGATTCCTATAGGGTCTGGAGATTGATTCATTATTCAAGATGTGACTTTTTAGCAACATCCTAAGGTATTTTTTATTTAATTTATCTATGTGTTTGTCATGCTTATACGCTTGAATTTTATGTTATTCATCTTGCCCTTTTATTTTTCATCTTACGACATCTAATTTAAATCCCCATTTGCCCATCTAATTAAAAGTAGTTTATTGTGTTGTTTTTGACTCAGATCCAGCTTTGTTCGCATCTTTATTTATTGTATGTCTATTATAAATCATATAATTTAGATCCTCTATCTCCTATGATATTTTGTAGTTATTCTCTATGTTATTTTGATGTGAATATCACGAATGTACATATGCCCAAGTTGTCCAATTTCTTATAGTTTTTCCTTTTTGTTGTCTTAAAAAAATTACTTTTGATTGAAAACTATATTTAATATTTTATACTATATATGTTAATCATTTAAATTTTTGCCTTAAAAACCAATTTGTTTTGTTACATTGTTGATGTTTAGAATATAGTCTTTTTGAGTATTGTTTTCATAAGGGAAAAAAATTAATTCTTTTGTGGATTTTTGCATAAAATCCAACAGTTTTATTTCCTTTCTAAATTTGAAGTACTATGTAAAACTCTGTATCTTTTTTCCCTTCTATATTAAATGTTTGTTTCAAAATCGTTACCTTTAAGTTTAATCAAAAAAATCTATACATATATTATAAATTTTATTTTGTATATATAAGTTGTTTTAAGATCTAAACCTTACATGCTGCATATGTGTGTGTGTGTGCGTGTGTGTGTGTGTTTTGCCTCAATTCAAGCCTCAGTGTAACAACCCTGGTTTAGATTACCTGAAATTTAAATTAGGAGAATAATTTAATCAAGTGATAATTAAATAGTTAAGAGATTTGGAAATTTTTAGTGTTAATTAAATTGGAGTTTGGAGAATCTATTTATACAGAGTTCAAGTAAATGAATTTTGTACTAAAAATGGGTAATTGAGAAATTTTAGTAATAATGGAAATAACTTCAACATATGAAATATGATTTTTTCCATAAACATATTATTTTGGTAAAACTATGAAGAATAATTTTTATTCCAAAAGTTGTATTAAATTTTGGACACAAACGGTGTATTTTTACAACGTTAATAATAACGGTATATTTTATTATGGAAAATATGGTTTAATTAAATTTAAACATGTTGTAATAATGAAATGAAGATTTTATCTTATACAGCTTGTTAAAGTTGAGTGGTTGAATTTATAAAAAATATATAAGTTTGTTTAAATATAAAGCAAAGTGTTTTATAATTCAAAGTTGTAATTAGCAACACCTTGTGATAAGAGAATTCAGCAACACTTCAAATGGATACTAATACCAATACCCTAAAGCCCATTAGAACTTGAGAAATATGAGATTACGTTTATTCTCATCTTCACTTTTCACAAACTAGAAAACATATTCCATCTTCCTCTTCTCAAACAAAACCATAGCCTCTTCCCTTCCAAAAATCAAAACAAATCAAATAAAATTACAAAAAATTCTCAAATTTGATTATGTTACTGCTAACATATTCCAGAACGTCTGCTTCAAATTTCATGGCATTTGGTTTAGTTTTGAGGGGTCAAAGACGATCTTTTCTCAAGTGGTTTTAGGGTTAAATTTGGACAAAAATCGAAGGTCGGTAGAAAATTCATAACTAATTATAGAAAAATCATAAAAATCTGAAATTTGGTTATGTTATTTTCAACTCATAAACACACTTTCTTTCAAAATTTTGTAGGAAATTACTCAGTTTTACTATGCTGAATCCTTGCTGCACTGAGGACAAATATGGAGAAAATTCTAAGTTTTGGCATTGTGTTGATTGCCTGCAATTTTGGGAATTTTGGAATGATAAGGTGAGTAACCCTCGCACTTCTAGTCTAGATTCATTTGCATGTGGTTGAATGGTGAAAATACTAATTTTATTGATTTTTGTTTGGTGATTACTGTCGGTGTTTTCTAAATCTATTCCCTTTTTGCTCACTGTCAGTTTACTGCTTTCTAAGTGTTGAAATTAGACTTTGCACTATCCTTTTAGTTGCGCTATCCGGTATTGTTAGGTGCATGCAATAATTTCAATAAAATGGTAAAGTAGTAAACAATATTTGATTTAACAAAAATCAGGTGAACCAGCGATCAAGGGGGACTCAGACCGGTTGATTAGTCTTGCTGCCTGGATCTTGCTCCAGGCAGTTGTCCGTCCCCTGGTTGCCTTCCTTTTTATCGCTTGTTCGCCGATTGTTTTAAGTTGCATTGCTCCAATTTTTAATGTTGTTTTTCGATGATTTTATGATAAGAATTTTGATTTTTGAATCAATGGAAAATAATTGCATTTTGATGCTTTTGTATTCTGTGGAAGAAATTCCATTTTTGATGTATTCAATTACTGCTGAATTTCAGTGGTTTAGTTCGCATTTTGATGATATGAATATTTGTGAATATTTTTGATAAGTTGGTTTTCAAATAAATAGCAATTTTGATTGAAAAATAAATATATAGATTTTAAGTGATTTATAAAGTGATTTTGGAGTAATTCAATTATATTGCATAAAGGTTTCTAACTCCTATTTTTATTAAAACACTTTGATACTAATTATAAACATTTGAAAAATCTCATTTTATAGATTTTCAACTCTTTTTCCAAACAAATAATTTAGAAAAGAATTTCCAAACCTATTAATAGTAAATAAAACTCTTTCTTTATTCAGATGAGAAATTCAATTAAATGACTTAGTAAAACAAGTGGTATGAAACGCTTGCATTTACTTCGTTGATTAATTCCTAGACTTATTCGATTGAAAATATATTTTCTCTTGAGTGGTGTTTACTAACTTATAGTAAATATTCAAATAAATAAGTGTGGTACGGGACGTACGGATGTTATTTGATTAGTTACTATTTGAAGGTAAACAACACTTACAAAGATAAGTTTAACAACTTGTCTTTTATGTTGATTCGTGATAAGTGGATTTATGGAGCGTCGGCTCATTTATGGAACTTTGGCTCTCTAGAGTTATGGATTCACTATCCATTTATTGGTCCCTTGACCATCTATGATAACACGTGTTCGGTTAGTTTTATGCTCCCATTTATGATAAGCCTCCCCCTTTAGGTTTCTGGATTTCTAATGACTGATTTCTGTATTTTGTGAAATTTGTGTTTCACCAAATATATTATGAGATTTTCTTTTATAAGTTAATAATGGTTTTGTGATTTGTTGAAATAAATTTAAGAAGGATAGTATTCCTCTTTGTTTAACTCTATGTGAGTTTCATGTTAACTATGTGAATTTTTATGTTCCTATTATGGCTTGTAATCTATCATCACTTTTATCTCACATTGATTTGAATTAGACTAGACTGATCCGTTTATTATCTTTATGTATTACTCGGGTCAGACCAAGATATTTCAGGTTCTTCAGCATGATGATCTTAGAGTTGAATTAGTTTGAGGCTTCTTCATATGAGTTATGTCGTAGTCCTTGTATGTCGAAATAGAGATTCATTTTGATGTATATTCATTTATGTCATCTTAGATATCTCATATGTATATCGTGGATCTTTTATGACCACTTTTTGTAGTTCACGTCATGTATCATATACATGTTCACATCTTCTTTATGAGAAATGTTTATATTTCTTTGTCGCATTCTACGATTCTATGTTTTGTTATATTTTATATTGTTTTGAATTATATTAAGCCACTGTGCTGTTGTTTTATTCCTGATAGGATATGTTGAACTCTTTTATAAAAGAAAAATATTTTCACTCAATTCGACATATCAATACTCGCCCAAAGTAATAATATAGATGGTCGCTCCTAATAAGCCTAATTCTCCACATTAACAGACGATATTACATTGTAATGTTCTTTGTTAATAAGGGCATAAAGTTGGGGAGTCACAATTTGGTAATAGAGCCGAGTTTGGAATAATATACGATATTAAAGATGAGAATCTTTTCCTAGATCTGTCTTCGAGACCATCCCTTAGAGATCTTTGGGTCGTTACTAGGAATTCTTCCTTTAGAGATGATCGTATCTTAGAAAATCTTAGGATGCATCGTGCCTATTTTCTATACACACTAATTCATATCTTAAAGTAATTCTTCCTTCGAACAAATATTTGGCTTCAACTTTAGCAGACTTCAAATTGAATTGTGTGCCTTTGTCCTTAGCAATCAGAGTTGCGCAGTGGAGGCGGATGAACCACTTTCCACTGAGCACCTCAATTTTAAGCGTCTTTATAATTTGTTGTCAATAATAAGTGATTGCTTGTTTAAAAATAAAACTTAGTAACCATTAAAGATTAACATTGAGTAGAATTTACCATTTGAGAATTTAAAAGACCTACTCGATATTAATTGGACCTTGTGGTGTATAGATTTGACGTCACTACCGCAAAGAATAATTGAATTTGGTTTAATAATTAATTTATCCTATGGATAATTAAATTAAAAACTAAGATGAATTTTAAAATGGATAATTGATTAAAGTAAGCATGGATAAAAGGAAATATCATTAAATTGATTTTATTGAAGTATCATTTATAAAGTATGTAAAGGCATGGAAAGAAATTTAATAAAAAGAAATCTTCGGAAAATCTATTTTGTGTGACAAGTTGTCCGTTAGATGCTTTAAGAATTTTGGTCGAAGCGTTTGGCCAACGTTTTTCGATAGAGGTTCCTAAAAATTTGGCTGAGGCAGTGAGACACAGAAATTTGAGTTCAAATGTTTTAAAATTTTAAATGTTTAAAAGATTTTAAATAATATTTAGATGATGAAATAAAACTTTTTGGAAGTTGAAATATTATTTGGAATTGAATGATTTTTTGAGAAAAGATGTATATATACAATTGTAATGTTTTGAAAATGAAAAAAAATTCAATTGTTAAAACATTTGCTATAAATAAATCTCATATGAAGTTTTTTTTAGAGGTTCGTCTTGAGCGTGGTTTTCATTAGAAAATATCACTCAAGTTCGTGTCTCATACGAGTTTAGGTGATTGAAACCTAACGATATCTTTAGTTGCGAAATTACCGTGAGAAAATACTCTCACAATTATTGTTTTAGTTTGATCATATTTTATTTTTTTATATAGATTTATAGTAAAAATAGACGTTCGCAAAGCTGAATTGATAACCTAGAATAAAAGTATAGTTTGTGTCACAAACACACTTTAATCACTATATCTTTGTATGTATAAGTTAGTAAATTGACCATATCTTTTCCATTTCTTATTGGATTTTGATAATTTTTGATGTTCAAGAAAGCTAACTTCATGGGTGGCAACTTTTATGTTGAACACCTTTACAAATTTTGAACTTAGATGCTTCGAAAACCTGTCCCAAAATAGAGTCATTCGCTATCCCGAATTTGAACTAAGTTAAAGCTCTAATCTTTGTTTCTTTGTTGTTTTTGCTTGAACTTTCTTTCACTTACTTTCTTACTTAGTTGCTGCATTTTAAATCATATGTTAGATTTTTTTTAAATTACTCTTAGCTAATAATAATGCATTTGATGATAAGTGTTTATTTAATTTGATGTTTAATTCTATTCAAAATTGTGCAATCTTAAGATAATTAATTAATATGGATTATAGTATAATTCCTTACAAGTTATTGTTAATTTTATTGACTTATGTACTGTGTTGAAATATTAATGTTTATGGGCTATCAGTAATTTTTAACACAATACTGAACTTATTATTTCGATTTTTATCAAAATAACTATGATATTATTAAAAAAAGAATTTTGGGACGAATGATTAACTTCAACCGGATGAGCTAGTATCCATTCCACTAGCTGACTAATCTATCAGAATCATGGCAACAAGCCCTTGCCGTAACAGTCAAAGATCAGCCGCATGGCTAGTGTTAATTAATATTAACACAAATGATAGTTATATCTATCACTAATAATTTCTTTTATCATTGTTTGAGGCTGTGTAAATACGTCTTTCGTAAGCACAGTATTAGATTTTGTGGGTTTGGATGTGTATTCATCATAATGGGTGGAAATACCGCGAGATCTATTTTTTTGGGCGGTAGATAGTCGTGTGGAGATATCCACTTTGGTTGTCATAATTATACGTCATGGTAATGACTTTTGACATAAGACAAATGTCGTCGACACAACGTTATAAAATCACATGATCCTGATTATTTCATGGTTACTTTTCGTACTCTAAAAAGTTTAAGTAATTTCATTTACTAAAGAAATGGTTGAAATAATGAGATTAATTACTATATTTTATAAGTTTCATGTTTTGATTTTTGTAAAATTCTGAGGTTTAACTGGTTTAAGTTGCACATCTTTGTCGCTGTTATGAGATTGGTCAACAACGATATTGAATTTTGAACTTGCACTTGTTTTAATCATAACTTTTGAACCATTGATCCGATTTCAATAAACTTATGCTTTCTTAAAAGCTATGATAGTGAGGAAAAACTTTTGTTTTACAAGTTCTATCAAATTATGCTTTCTATTATTTGCTAAACACCTATCTGTTTAAAAGATAGTTTGATAAGAAGTTATATTTGTTGTTTATAAAATTTTGAATAAATATGCGTTGTTAGTAGTTTGAAAATTTTACATATCCATTGGCTTTAGTGCATATTAAATGAATTTTTTGTAGTTGTTTGGAAATGATGTAAATTTTAATATAGTTGAAATGAAGATAGAAATTATTATTCGAATAGAGTATGAAGTGTAAAAAGTTAGTAAAAGTGAGTTTATTAGATGATTTAATTTTAAAAGTTGGTTGAATAGGATAAAATCCAAAATTTTAAAGTCTTAAACTTTTTGAAAGATAGATCATGTAATGAATGATATAGTGTAAAGATTTATTTGCATAATATAGGGTTTTGGATTTTGAAATGGTTTGAAAGAAATAATTTTAAAATGGCCTTAGTATTGAAATTTTGATTAAACATGCGTTGTACTAAAACATCGATATCTTGAGAATTGTAGCTCCAAATGAAATCAATCTTTTTATGAAAGAAAGTACTTACAGTAAGCTAAAAGTATTCTTTTTACCATTTTTAAACATTTTGAAATTTGTTTAGTCTAAAATGAGTTTGAAAATTAATGGGCAGGTCTGTCATATTAGTAATTTTTAAGACTAAAGGCTGAAAGTATTTTGGACATAACTTTTAAATCGTAAATCTGATTTTGATGGTCTATATCTTTCCGGAAATCTTAGACTAAGTAGAACAACTTTCATTTTAATAGTTTTGGAAAATTTTGAGTTTGTCTGGGTGAAAATTTGGATTTTATACAGCAGCCTAAAAATTATAAATGGAAATTTTATGAACTTAGAGTTTGAACAATTTGAGTTTTAAACTTTTGGCATAAATTATATGTTAACCTATGATAAGATATGAGAATAGGTACCATTAGAGTATATTTGAATTAATTATCGAATTTGGTTCGCTTTTGCTCCCAATAAGCCAAATAGCTTGCTTATAATGCAAAAATAAGGTACACTTATGGATTAAAATATTGAAATGCTAAAATTTTGATATATAAATTATTTTTGACCATGTTTTGGTCGATGTATATCTAAATTATTATATTGTTATTGTTCAGAAGGCTCACGATACAAAGAAGACTGCTGAAATTTCCAAATTTACGACATTTCAAATATTTCATTAAATTTTGTACGTTTTAAAAATAAAGTGAATAGTGTTTTGAATTGGTGATCTAATTAAGAGAATTTGATTTCTCAAGACTTTAATTGTAGAATATAAATTGGTTTAAATCTTTTATTGTTAAATAAAAGAGGACTTTAGAAAAAAAAAATTTGAAATGTTACATTAAAAAAACCTAAAAAGGGGGGAAAGTAATTTTAGTGATTGTAAACTGCAAAGTTTAAAGACATAAGTTGAAATACTTATAAATTATGTGAATTTTTGGGTAGGAAACTTAGTTTTCATTCATGTTCTTCTTTCTAAGGGTTTTATACGTTACAATTATTGAATGCATCATCCCAATTGCTTATCGAGTCACTTTTCCAGCTAAATTTGTCGCTATCCTTGATGTCTTCTTTGTATCTCGTTTTTGGAAATGTCTAAGAGATTCTGATTTGTGTTCTTAAGCCTAGAGCTCTTCAAGATTTTTAGATCTCATTCGATTTGACTTAGGAGTATAATCCTAGTCATGTTGTTGCTTCAAAGGTTGAACGCATTCTGTATTATCTTTTATTGCTCAGTAGTGATTTTTCCTTCGTTTAAAGATCCTTTATCGATTGCTTATTTATCTTTCGAAATATGTATTCATTTGAGAATTGTTATTGACTTTTCTCTATAGAGAATTACGGGGATGCAATTTTCGTAAAGGGGAAGTATGTAACAACCTTGGTTTAGATTACCTGAAATTAAATTAGGAGAATAATTTAGTTTAGTGATAGCTAAATAATCAAGAGATTTGGGAATGTTTAGTGTTAATTAAATTGGAGTATGGAGAATCTGTTTGTACGGAGTTCATGTAAATGAATTTTGTACTAAAAATAGGTATTTAAGGAATTTTAGTAATAATGGAAATAATTTCAACATTTGAAATATGATTTTTTTCATAAATATATTATTTTGATAAAAATATGAAGAATAATTTTTATTCTAAAAAGTTATATTAAATTTTGGACATAAAGATGTATTTTTACAATGTTAACAATAACAATATATTTTATTATGGAAAATATGCATGTTGTAATTTAAAAAATGAAGATTTTATCTTATATAGCTTGTTAAAAGTTGAGTGGTTGAATTTATAAAAAATATACAAGTTTGTTTAAGTATAAAGTAAAGTGCTTTATAATTCAAAGTTGTAATTAGCAACACCTTGTGATAAGAGAATTTAGTAACACTTCAAATGGAAATTAAACCCAATATCCTAAAGCCCATTAGAACTTGAGAAATACGAGAATACGTTTATTCTCATCTTCACTTTCCATAAACCAGAAAATGTATTCCATCTTCCTCTTCTCAAAAAAACCCTAACCTCTTTCCTTCCAAAAATCAAATAAATCAAATAAAATCTCAAAATTCTCAAATTTGGATATGTTATTGCTAACATGTTCCAGCACATTTGCTCCAAATTTTATGGCATTTGGTTTAGTTTTGATGGGTCAAAGGCGATCTTTTCTCAAGTGGTTTTCAGGTTAAATCTGGACAGAAAACGAAGGTTGGTAGAAAATTCATAACTAATTATAGAAAAATCATAAAAAACTAAAATTTGGATATGTTGTTCTCAACTCATAAACACACCTTCTATAAACATTTAGTAGGAAATTAATTAGTTTTGCTATGCCAAATCCTTGCTGCACTGAGAACAAAAATGCAGAAAATTCTAAGTTTTGGCCTTGTGTTGATTGCTTGCAATTTTGGGTATTTTGAGATGCTAAGGTGAGTAACCCTCACACTTCTAGTATAGATTCATTTGTATGTGGTTGAAAGCTGAAATTACTAGTTTTATTGATCTTTTTTGGTGATTACTGTCAATGTTTTCTAAATCTACTCCTTGTTTGCTCACTGTCGGTTTACTACTTTCTAAATGTTGAAATTAAACCTTGCTCTATCCTTTTAATTGTGCTATCTAGTATTGTTAGGTGCATGCAATAGTTTCAATAGAATGATAAAGTAGTAAACAATATTTGATTTAACAAAAATCATGTGAACCAGCGGTCAAGGGGGACTTAGACCAGTCGACTGGTCATGCTGCCTAGAGCTTGCTCCAAGCAGTTGTCTGTCCCCCGGTTGCCTTCATCATTGTCGCATATTCGCCGATCGTTTTAAGTTGCATTGCTTTAATTTTTAATGTTGTTTTCCGATGATTCTCTGATATGAATTTTGAGTTTTGAATTAGTGGAAAATAATTGCATTTTGATGCTTTTGTGTTCTATGGAAGAAATTTCATTTTTGATGCCTTTGTGTTCTATGGAAGAAATCCCATTTTTTATGTATTCAATTACTGCTGAATTTCAATGGTTTAATTCGTATTTTGATGATATGAATATTTGTAAAAAATTTTGATAAGTTGGTTTTCATATAAATAGCAATTTTGATTGAAAAATAAATATATAGATTTCAAGTGATTTATAAAGTGATTTTGGAGTAATTCAATTATATTGCATAAAGATTTCTAACTCCTATTTTTATAAAACACTTTGATATTATTTATAAACATTTAAAAATCTCATTTTATAGATTTTCAATTCTTTTTCTAAAACAAATAATGTGACGACCCACCTTTTTGGACAGTTTAAATCGACAATAAACCACACATGTCTAACTCAAATAATTCAAAAGGGAGGATTGTCAATGGGGTAAATAAGAAAATAAGAGAAAAGAAGAAAAAACAAAACATAGAATCTTGCAGCGGAATGATAAAATATAATAATCAAATAAACAGTTCATGAAGCTGTTAATAATATACATT
Source organism: Allium fistulosum (assembly GCA_030737815.1). NCBI lineage: Eukaryota > Viridiplantae > Streptophyta > Magnoliopsida > Asparagales > Amaryllidaceae > Allium > Allium fistulosum. Next base: position 426,041,437 of record CM060908.1, read on the forward strand.
TGATTACACAATTTTTTTACAACAATTAGAGTACAAACAACGACATACCAATAATGATGCAACGGAATAATACTAATAATATAATATACCAAACTCTGCCTTCGTCCTCCAGAAATAATGTCTTCAAACACTGAAAAGCTCAGGCTGACCCTAGCGTAATGAAAGACAAAACACTCTAGTCAGAACTAAAATCTCTTATGTAAGTTAAATCAACAACAAGTAAATATGAGTGTAATAGCTTCAGAGATGTTTTACGGGATTTTACACCTCCTATCAAGTGTACAACGTGAGTGCAATAACTTAAGAGATGTTACAGGATTTTCCATCTCCTAAGGATCTGTTAAACTATCTATATGTAGTAATTAAGATACGTTATATATGTAGTGTCTATGAGCAAAGTAAAGTATTAAAATAGTGTTAAGGCTTTACATTAATCCCCCTTAACACATTTTTAAGCAGGTAGTCCACGCAGGTCCTGTAAAACAACCAATAACGTCGGTAGCCAGTGAGTCCCCTATAGGTACCATGCTAAAACAAAATCGTAGTGGGCGCGAATAAGGATAAAAGTATGACAAGGCACGTGAGGCAATGCCCAAGGTAGGATATTACCAGTTCGAGTCGCATGACTGGTGGTAACGCATCGTAGCTACGACCGCCCACCACGTCCAACACCCCAAAAAATCAAATCAAGGCAACATCAATATAGTAATACAAAGAGGTGTGTGCGCTAGGGGTAGCTATCCCACTTGGCCCTGACAAGCCGTCCTATTTTAGTCAATTCAAATTAGCACAAGTGCTGGGGTCATACATCATCATTCTCTTTCTTCAAATCCAGCAAACGTTCACCAAATCCAACCACTTCATTTTGGATCATCCACCACGTACAAAGTTGTTAAAGTGGTTCCAATATTGACAGAGAGTATGCCAATAAGAGGCCCCGGTCTCTTTAACAACCAAACGTCATTTTTCCCATCGGTTAGTTTTTTTACATTTCGAAGCTGATTCATAATTGATATCAAAATATCATATTCACTTCAAAATATAAAAATCATCATATTTACTCAAAATATGTCATTTTCACTTGAAAATATAATTTCAAATTCCAACTTAGGTTATAACCTCATTTAACCACATTCGCATTTAAATCAACGATTTAAATATAAACATCTCAACCTTGCACAGTTTGAAATTTTAGAAGTTTGAATAGTTTAAATATTTTAAATAGTTTAACTAGTTTGATATAAAAATGGTTTGAGTATTGAAAATGGTTTATGTAGTAAAATAGTTGGGAAAATCTAAATAATTTGAATATTAATAAAAATAGATTTTAAACAGTTTATATTAAAATAATTTATTTTGAAAGTAATATCAAATCAAACTGTTTCTTTCCATTTCAACAAATCTGACCCATGTCCAAATTTCAAATCAACAAAACTCAATTTCCAATCTTTCAAGTCAATCGACTCAATTTTAATTTAGCTTCAAATCAACTTGATTTCAATTTCAATTCAAATTAAATTCAATTTCTGAGACATTCATTTTAACTTCAAATTCGATTCAACAATTCAATTCAATGATTTAAAATTCCAATTCAATTCTAATTTTAAACCATTTCAATTTATATCAGTTTCAAGTCCAATTTCAATTTACCGATTTAAATCACTTAAATCAAATTAAACCTCATTGTCAAATTTTAAGGTACAAATCTTAAAATAATTAAATTTCCAAAATTAAAGTCATACCTCGATTATAACTTCACATTTCCAATTTAATTCTTTCAAACAATTTCCTTTAATCAATTTAAATTTCAACATTTGAAAGCATAAATTATAAATAATTCATTTCATCTAAATCCACAATTTATTTCCTTTAAAACAATATTATTTAATCAACATCCAAAAATCAATATTTTGAAATCATTTAATTTAAACAATCCGGTGTCCGTATATAATTTTCTACCCTATGGCCAAGTGATCAGTTATTTCAATTTTAATTATAGGGATGGATATATATCATTTCAATCTAAATCAAAGTGTCATGGATATATATCATTTCAACCTATTTCTTAATTTATTTCTAATGGTTCAAATGATAATATAAATGATGTCAATAAATAAACAGGTAATAACAGGAACAAGTCAAATAAATAAACAACCATATATCCATCATCAATCAATAGGCATACAATAACAAATTAACATCCAAATCAACCAATATATCACAACAGTTACTGATTATCAATTGTCGGTGTTTGACTAGCAATTTAATTTCAATATTAATTTAAATGTCAATTTAATTCAATATAAAATTTAAATTAATTTAAATATCAAATTAAACTACCAAACAACAACCAATAAAATTCTTATCACTTCATAAATTTAATTCAACTAACAAAAGAAGATTTAGTATTGCGTGAGTGAGTTAAATCACTCACCTTTGATTTATAGCCAATTTAAAATCCAATAAAAGCCCAAAATTTGAATAGTCTCCAAATTCAACCAAACTAGTTCCATGTTGTCCAGAATTTCGATACGATCCCAACAGAAGAAACCACATGTGAATCTGAGTTTGTATGCAAAAGTTATGCTAGTTAGAAGGTTGAAATTTAAATTTTGAATTAAAAATAGCGTAAGGGAAAATTGGTAAAACGCACCTTCCTCTAAACCCTAACGCATGCGCAAACATTGATCACCAGAACCGAACTCCAATAGCCGCCGCCTTTCATGCTCGAATCGTCGACGATCTAGGCCGCTACACCGAGATCAGAGATCACCATCTCGAAGCTCGTCTCCTACAGCACCCCCTGCCACCGTGCCATCACCTCCGGCCGCACGACCTGACTCCTCTGCCACTGTCGTTGATTGCCAATTTGTGGCAAATTGGTGGCGATCCAAGGTGATCGACCACCATGGAATGAACCCTCTTGTCGCCCTCTATGCTGCAGCAACTTTCAATCGTCCCATCGATGAAGATCCACCGTTAAACGAAACATCGACGATGAACAGCCGAGAATAAATCGTTGATTTCTGGACAAATAGGGCCTCCAATCAAAAAAATGAATTGCAGATGCAGATTACATTCATCAAGAGCTTCGCGGTGATATATAATATGATAGGGTTCGAGCAGTTTGGATTTTTCGATTTGATTTGGAATTGAAATTAGGGTTTGAAATGTCTGCCATTGAGAAGGAACAGATAATGGAACAGATAAGAACATAAATTGTACGTACAGAAAATAGAATAGAAAGTTGCTAGGGTTTATAACAGCCTATATATAGACAAAGCTGAAACAAGAATAAATGGCACAGATCAATTTGGGTCGAAGCGATAACAAAGACCCGAAAAGCCTGTTTCGTTCCCGAAACGAAAATAGGTCATCCCATATATCAAAATATAGGTTTTCAATATTTTTAAACTCAATGAAACTAGTTTCAAACCTTAATTCAATTGTATATAGAAGTTAGCTTTTTAAAATCAAATTATTTTAATTAAATTCCTTTAATTGATTTCTATGCGTTTCGAGCTCGCATGACCAAACGATAAATCCGATCGCTACAAAACTTGAAATCCTATAATAATTCACTACTACAGATCCAATGAAACTGGTTTCATCAAAATCCGAGATAGTGGACAAAAAGACTAATTTTACATGTTAATTAAAATAATCTATTTTAAAAATCAATTTATTCACTTTTAAATTCTAAATTAAAAGTTAACAATCATCATTCCTGATTACACAGAAATTAATAATATTTTTAAAATTAAATTTGCCATGTTAAATCCAATATTTAAATATTACATTAATTTCAACATTAAATTACAATACAAGTAAACCTAGTTTATTATAATTTAAATTTCAACAAATTCTTTTATTTTGATTTACAATCTTATTATTACATCAACAATCCCCTTATGAAGTTTATTAACATAAGTTTCATTTTATTACACTCATTACTCCACTATTAACGTCTTTTCTTCTATTAACTGCAATATTTAATTATATTAAATTCCATTGATTTCTAATTAATTTCAAACGGATTAAATAATAAGATGTAATTAAAACAATTGTTATACATTAATAATTCATATTCTATTAACTTATTGTTTACAACCAAGGATTATAAATTACTTACCAAAAACTGATTTCATATTCTATATTAACCAATTTCAATTAAATAACATATTATTTCTATTTTTAATACAACATTTATTTTATTCCTCATTAACTTTCATTATTATCATTAATTGGAATTACACTAAACAGTTGTCGGTTTCATTCAATCAACATTATTAAATTATATTCTAATAATTTTTTCCATTAATAAATCATAAATTTTAATTTCTCAAGATATTAAATTCCAAAAATCTTATTAAATTTAATATTTTTAGTTATCAAAAATACGGATCGTTACAAATAATTTCCAAACCTATTAATAGTATATAAAACTCTTTCTTCATTCAGATGAGAAATTTAATTAAACAACTTAGTAAAACAAGTGGTATGGAACGCTTGTGTTTACTTTGTCGGTTAATTCTCAAACTTTTTCGATTGAAACCATATTTTCTGTTGAGTGGTGTTTACTAACTTATAGTAAATATTCAATTAAACAAGTGCGATATGGGACGTACGGGTGTTATTTAATTAGTTACTATTTGAAGGTAAATAACACTTACGAAGATAAGTTTAACGACTTGTTTTTTTGTTGATCCGTGATAAGTGGATTTATGAAGCTTCGTCTCATTTATGGAGCTTCGGCTCAATATAGTTATGGATTCACTATCCATTTATGGGTCCCTTGACCATTTATGATAACACGTGTTCGGTGAGTTTTATGCTCCCATTTATGATATGCTTCCCCCTTCAGGTTTCTGGATTTCTAATGATTGATTTCAGGATTTTATGAAATTTTTGTTTCGCCGAATATTTTGTGAGATTTGCTTTTATAAGCTAATAATGGTTTTATGATTTGGTGAACAATTTTAAGAAGGATAATATTCCTCTTTGTTTAACTCTATGTGAGTTTCATATTACCTTTATGTGAGTTTTTATGTTCCTATTATGGCTTGTAAACTATCATCACTTTTATCTCACATTGATTCGAATTAGACTAGACTGATTTGTTTATTATCTTTATGCAATACTCCGGTCAGACTGAGATATTTCAAGTTCTTCATATCTTAGAGTTGGACTAGTTTGAGGCTTCTTTGTATGCTTTAGTAGACTTGTAGTCTAGTTATGTTGTAGTCCTTCTTGTATGCGAAATAGAGTTTCATTTTGATGTATATTCATCTATGCCGTCTTAGATATCTCATATGTATATCATGGATCTTTTAGACCACCTTTTTTAGTTCACATCATGTATCATATATATGTTCACATCCGCTTTATGAGAAATTTTTATATTTCTTTGTCGCATTCTATGATTCTATGTTCTGTTATACTTTATATTGTTCTGAATTATATTAAGCTATTGTGTTGTTGTTTTGTTCCTAGATCGGATACGTTGAACCATCTTATAAAAGAAAAATATTTTCACTCAATTCGACGTATCGATACTCACCCAAAGTAATGATACAAATGGTCGCTCCTAACAAGTCTTATTCTCCACATTAACAGACGATATTACATTGTAATGTTCTTTATTAATGAGGGCGTAAAGGTGGGGTGTCACACTCAATTCAAATTCATAAGATGGATTTATGCAATAACGTAATTCATGATTTCAAACTTTTCCTTAACTGAAAGTAAATTCATTTTTTTAATTTTAGATTTCAAAATGTATAAGCTTGAATTGTTCATCTATTATTATGCATGTATTTTCAATTCAAAACCATGGACAAAAAAGGTATATGTAAAGGGGAAATGGGTCCTTTGCAGTGAAATCTTGGCATCTACATACGGTCACATTAAGTATGTACACTTCTAATTTGTAGTATGTGCACTTCACACAAACAAGAGTATTCGATATACTTGTAATAAAAAATATAAACATATTAAATAAAATGTATATTTTATTCAAAATATTTAGATTAAAAACCCATTTAGGCTTTATAGGCTCAACAATGATCAAAATGGTTTTTTTTTAAATTCACCCATTAAACCCACTTTCCACTGGCCTGGTTTCTTCGTTCTCAAGTCCAAAGAAGTGTGTAATATTATCACTTCAACATTCTCTATCTGACCTTAGTTATATTAACAGAAAACTCTCGAGTGAGTCATTCTATAGTTATCAAATAACTATTAGTATGTAATCCCTTGGTGCCCCCATCAGCCATGAGTAATGCACTACCCAATATTTGGAAAGTGTTACGTACTATAGTCTCAATGGGTATATCGATATCATGTCTCGAAACATCTCGAGTAGGAATATTTACAATAATATGTTATTTCTAATGTGATAATTTCTCATGATACAACACATTGTAATTACCATCACATAACATATCGCTTAAGGATTTCCTATGTACTATACTTAAATTAAATAATTAATTAACATATCATAATATGACAAGTATATAATAGAAAGAAAAATACATTTTATTTCAAACGATATTTTATTACCGAGTTAACAATTTATAATTAATTATAGAATCACCCTTAGGGCATAAACCCTAACTATATCAATAAAAGCCATTAATTCGATTCTAGAACGATTAGATGGTGATTCAAGGAATCTAGGAGTTGATTTACAACTCCAGGTGTCACAAAGGACTGAATCTACAAAGGTGAATCTATATTTGTTTTATATACCTATACATATTCACAATTGATCCAAATTAATGTATGTAACATATATTTAAATTATGTTTGTATACTATTGAACTTTGATTTGTTACATGTGTTGTTTATACATATATAATGATCGTTTGTTTTGGATATAGTCAAACATATGCATTCATGTGAATCTAAAATTTATGTATAGATTTTTTTTAAATCATGATGTTTTGTTGTTCTCTTAGTCTAAGATATAAATTTGAAATTATTTTGTTAATTATGTTTATTATATATATATAAACTTAATTTATAATTATATAGAAGTTTGTTTATATCACATACATATACATAAATGTTGTTTTATACATAAAATCAAAATTAAACATATATGTATACAATGGTATGTTGATCTATTTATCTTTCTGTATACGTATTTGTTGATCATTTTATGCAAGTTGCAATTTATGTAATGTCATATATTCTATTACCTTTTTAGGTTATGAATAATTATGGAATTTAAAAGTTACTACATATGATTTGGATCTAAATTTAATTAGGATTTTACGAGAGAGGAAGGTGGAAAGACTTCTATTTTCTAGGATGCCAATTAGATATTTCCTTAATCAATGATTTAAACTTGAAATTTGTTTCATTAATTATTTTTGGATTATTATTTACATAAACTTAATTTTATGGCAATTTACATACACACACAGATATATATATATATATGTGTGTGTGTGTGTGTGTGTGTGTGTGTGTGTGTATTGCATACATACATACATACATATATATATATATATATATCTAAACTACATATATGGTATTATTAATATGTGTACATAAACCATATACATATATTATAGTATATACAAACATATGTATATACTTAGGCATTATATTCCTTATATGCATATGAGCCTGTCATATGTATATGTAAGTATTCTCTATATGTATATATAATAGAACAATCCCAATGTATATATGTGTGTGTATGCATGTTTACATATCATTTTTTACCATGTCGTGTTATGTATGTGTGCTTGTGTATTTATATATTCAAATAAACATTGAATTAGTCAATTAATATGATTAATTAATTAAAATAGAATATTACAAAATGAAATATGATTTTATTTTAAATAGATAGATTGGATCTAATGTAAGTTAATAGATTATGCAATCCCATTAAGATCCAAACAGTGAATTTTTTGAAATTGACTCATTTGACTTGCTGCCAATACAGGTCGGACCCAATAGTGTAGTCTACCAAAGTGTTTCTGTTAGCCTATTTCACCTAAAATTAGAAAAGAAATACATTAAAATTTATTTAGGAAATATAAAGAGAGGTGCAGCATGCATGAATGTAGTCGTAGATGAGGTATGTGTTGTGTTGTCCTATATAATCTATGGACTAGGTACATCGAGTTGTGTGGACGGAATTGGCTCACCACCCACGGAGATAAGTTCAATGGAACCCCTTCCCATTAAGAGATTATCATGCCCCATTATGCTAGTAAAGTAGAAGTTTAGGTTGGCTATGTCATCATGGGTGGGATAGAAGGACCGACTGCATTATAAGTGTAGCAAACCGCAAGGGTTGTAGTCTCGGTCCTGCTAGACGACAGACTTGAGGTAACTTTAGGAATGCCTCTTCTTGGATATTTAAACAAGGAGTCAGGATTGTAGTAGTTCAAAAATTGACGTTCTTCCCAGACAACTCTTCATTAGAGTCTTCATCTCCCTCTTCTTCTTCCTCTTCTGCATAATCATCTTCAATACTCTCTTCTTCTTATGTCCTTTCTTCTTCCTCTTCTTCACCGACAACTCTCCTTTGAGTGGGAGCTTATCTAGGTTAGTTAATGTAGGTCGGTTCACTTTTTGGCGGTTGGGCGCCAGCTCTTCATGTCCGAAGTATGGAATGCGAGTAGAAAATCAAACGTCGGTTGTATCAAAGTCAGAGGTAATGAAGCCTCGTATTGGTAAAGAGGGAAGAAGTAAATACTTTGACTCTAGGATGGCTTTAAGGTCAGCAACCATGCATAGGAATGCATCGCTAGTAAATCCATTTGGCATTTCTGTGAGGGAATGAAGATGGATGAGAAACTCAGATAAAATAGAAGTAAGTGATAGGAAATTTTGAATTCAAGATGTAGGACTTACATTTAGAGAGCCACCTCTGAAAGAAGCATGTGGAGCACATTGGATGAAGTACCTGTCTTTGAACTCATGTCATCTATAATGAAGATCAACAACCACCCGCTTGGAGCGAATTTCCTTAAGGAATATATAAGTGACGTTGGGAGATCACCGTTCAAAGTTATATTAGTATTAAATGCAACTGGAATGAAATAATATGAAGTGACTAGATAACCTGATGCAAGAATGGGTTGAATGAAGGTATCACACCGAATAAAAACATAAACCTATTACAGATAGTGTAAACAGTGGGTGAATTATCAGCTCGCTCAAATAGCTATGGAAGCCTCACTTCATCTTCAGGGATTCCATGCCTATTGCAAATGCAGTGAAGATCCCCAATGGTAAGGTGGGAAGGTGAAGAATCAAGCAGGTTGTCGAGCATATTGCCTTCATTCATGGCGACATATGGAGCAATTTCATTACGTGATTGTTCGGTTATCGTTAAGGGAACCACAACAGGCACTCAATGAATAGTAAATGGTCTTATGGCTGCCATAAAGGACGAAGTCGATTTGGAATTTGAAGTTATGGCCGATGAGGTAGAACTAGAAGGTTCTAGTAGTATAAAGTCTGGAAGAATGTCGAGTAGCCGTATCTAAACTGGAAACATGATTCAGGTGGCGAGAATAAATTCTATAATCTGTCGGTTGCAACAAATTTATGAAGAAAATGAAATCAATAGAAGGAGGTATTCAGACTTAAGTATTTAGGTGATATCGATCATAGTAAGTCAATCTCAGGGTTTATGTTTTCTCTCAAAGGAGGGGTCGTTAATTGGAAGAGTTCCAAACAAGAAGTTATGGCTTACTCTACCATGGAGGCAAAGTACATCGTTTTGGAAGATGCTGTAAAAGAAGTAGTGTGGATGCACAAATTCATTAAGGATCTAGGAGTTCTACTAGGCATTAAAGGCCGAATGATATTGTATTGCGACAATAATGCAGCAACGTGGAATATCAAGGAATCGTGAGATCACAGGAAGTCGAAACACACCCTGATAAAGTTAAAGGTATGCCATAGGGGAAAGTATATTATTTGTCACATATATCTAACTTGATAACCAATCTTGTTCAAAATAAAAGGTGTTTTCTTTCTATTGTATACTTGATATAATATGTTATATTAATTATTTATTTGATTAAAACTATATTTAATATAGAAAATCCATAAATTGTATGTTTTACGATAGTAATTACAATGTGTTGTAATCATAAGTGAATTATCATAATAAAAAAACATACCATTTTAAATATTCCCAGTCAAGATGTATCGAGATAGAATATCGATACATCCATTGAGTTAAGAGTACGTAATGCTCTCCAAATATTAGGAAGTGCGTTACTCATGATTGCTGGGGGTATCAAGGGGTTATGTATTGATACTAATTGGATAACTATGGAATGACTCACTCGATAGTTTTTTGTTTGTTAATATAACTAAGGTCAAACAGAGAATATCGATGTGATAATTTTACACTTCCCTCGACTTCAGAATACCGTCGAGCTTTAATGTGAAAACTTCACTTTGATTATAGTTAAATCGTGGCATAACGTCCATCAAATGACTATAGTTGGGTCGAGTGGAAGCATTGGAAGTGAAACATTATTCAAGGAAGAATTCATCTCCTTAGTTATACATGGTTAGTATCATGGGGTCAACTTAAGTGAACTCAAAGTCAAAGTCTTCGGCCAAAACAGTATGGTTAATAATAATTGTTATTATTAAACCATGGATTTTGTGTTTGCATTTACAAAGTTAAATGTGGAAAACGTTGGAATTTTAACCAAAACCAACTTCCATAATTCCTGATGTGATATGGTTTTGACGAAGAAAATTGGTTAAATAATCGTCACTACTTGGTATCACTTATAATAAGTAAAATTAGATTTTACCAAAAGATGTGTAAGCCATAAATTTAGCCAAAATTTCACATCACTAGCTAAGGTGATACGTGAACGTTAATATATGGATTGTTCGGTATTAATCGTTGACTGAATTTACATCCTTGAGTCACACAATCGAAATGATGAATACTACGAATGAACCACATGGTTTAATTAATTTAAAATCATTGTCAATTAATTAAATTAATTAATATTTATGAAATATTATCAAATTTAATTTATTAGAATACTATTAGTGTTTAATATTGTACGTATATAAAGTTATAAACGTACATATCGCTATATAATGTCGATAGAGTATTTAAACAGTATATAAATAGAATAAACATTAAGTGTATTTTTAAACTGATTGAATTAATTAATATTTATGAAATATTAATTATTATTTAAAAATTATGTTTGAGTGCCATTGGTATTCTACTTGGATATTGTCATGAATTTATACGTGCCTATGTTGTCCAATTCTTTCATATAAAAATTGTTGTTTGAATAAAATTTTGAAATAATTTTTTTTAACAAAATTTAGTTTCATATTATAAGATTGAAAATTGAAGGTTCTCTTTCACATTTTTTTGAAACAATTTTATTTGTTGTTTACATAAAATTTTAAGTGGAATTTTCTACAAAAAGTCATATCCCTTTTCATCCTTTTTGGTTAAGGTTGAATTTTATTTTATTAACCTTTATATATATATATATATATCTGTGTTTGTGTTTTTTATCTTAAAGTTTATAAAATAGATACTTCTATGAAATCTTTGATTTAATTTCAAACTCCTGTTAAATTAGATCTTATTTTAAGTTTTAATTTCAAAGTGTATAGAATAATCAACCTTAATTTTATAATATATATAAAACCATATATATAATTATTATAGATATACATATATGTATTTTATTAGTCAAAAACTTGGACAACAAAGGCATATGTAAATTTAGGTATAAATTCCATTTTATATGTCAATTAATCTAATTAAAGAGAGAGGATTGAAAGATTTCTCTCTCTATATTTATAACCTCATCTTCCATCAATTAATTAATATGTTAAGAGAAAGAAACAAAAGGTTTCCTTCTCTAAAGTTTTATGTTCGGTTGTACATATATACACTGCTTATATGTTGCACTTGCACTCCGAATGTATTTGATACATTCATTATAATACATACAAATTTAAATTTAAACTCCCATTTAGCCAAATTAAATAAAATATGATTTTATTTAAAGCTTCATTAGATTGGTTTAAATAATTTTTTAGACTTCATAGGCATAATAGATCCAAAATGAGATTTTTTTTAAATCTACCTATTTTACTCGCTTTCGACTGGCCTAGTTCCAATATCAGTATCATAGCCAAATAGTCTATGCAGTTTAAATTAGTCATGTTAGGGCTAGCCAATTTACTAGGGTGTCTAGAAAAGTAGTGTCTAGGCTTGAATTTGGGTAATCAGGTACCCTGCTCTCCCTTGCTACCAACCCGACCAAAAAAATGAAGTAAGCCCAAATGATGCCCCTAATAGAAAAGGCCCAATTTGAATTGGGCCTTGGGCTAATTTTCAAAATTGCTTTGCAAATTAAAATGAAAGTTTAAATTTAAAAGTTATATTTAAAATAAGAAATAAATTATAAATGTTATAATGTGATTTAAAAATTGTTTTGAAATTATAATAAGACTTTAAATTTAAAATAAGAACTACATTATAAATGTTATAATATGATTTTCAAAGCCGGCTTTGAAGACAATGTATATTATAAATGTTATAATATAGTTTTCAAAAGTGCTTTGAAAATATAATAAACATATTTTGAAATTTTTATATTTATTAATAAGATTAATAAATTAATTAAATAGTTTATTGATTGAATTATATGCATATTAAATATATATATATAGCTATATGCTACATTATCTTGAATTGTTTAAGACGATGTAAGTATATATGTATGTACATAAGAATTCTTGAAATTAATATTAAATTATCTAATAATAAGTTAATTAAAATTTAATTGATAAATAATAAAATACATACATACATACATACGTACACACACATAGACACACACACACACATATATATATCTGTGTGTGTAACCATAAAAGTTATGATATACATATCCAATTAAAATGTTTAATTGAATAACATAAAATTAATGAAAAATGTTAATTAATTAAATTAAATTAATAAGATTTAACTAGTGATGTACATAAAACTATTATATAAGTTAATTAAATTATAAGAGTTATATCATAATTAAACTTACATAATATGAATGTATAAAATCAAGTGGAACGGAAAAAACCCAAATAGACTTAAGGGATAAATATAAGCATATATTACATATATCATGATTTCTTATGTGTCCGACCCTTGAATCATAAAGGTAATTCCATAAGAAATACATTATTCTATAAGTCGATATCACTCAATATAATATATTAACGATTATGAATTTTTAATATAAAGTTGTCATCCACCATTTATATATTAATAAATTGCTTACATACTCTTTAGCTATTGATATTCCTTAAGCTAGAGATGTTATATGTAGAATTATTAGTATATTGACTAGACGAAGTAAGATACATGCATGTATTTGTTGATATTCCTCAAGGTATGTGCATTATAGTTAGACTTTCGCAAAATGGTGGGTATGAGTGAATAATCTCTTTCGATTTGCTGATATTCCTCAAGGTCGAGATGAGGTTAGGACAAAGACCATGGGTTAGGAGTTGTATTTGATACAAACGATAAAGTGTTATCCATTGCTTGTGGGCCTATGATTTATTGATATTTTGCAACGTTAGAATCCCAAGGCAACTGAGTCCTAACACCCACTAAAGACTTCAAATGCTTTCTATGTTTATCTTAGGGTTTTAATAAACATAAAAAATTTAGTGGGAGCCTTATTAGAAAAATTAAATAGTAACATTAAACCTTTCTAGTATTGTAAGAACATTTGATATGTAAAGGTATAATTCTACATTGATAAATTTGTGCAATTGATATAATTGACAAAATGTTTATAAATTAGATATACAAATGAGCTGACTTAAAGATCGAAAAAAGAAATATAAAATATACTTACTAATAAATATTTTTTGCATGTTATTGTTTCAATAACCATTCAAGCGCATAATTTTATAACTACTGTACACATTTGTAATCGATCACTTACTTGTTTAATTTGATTGAGACTATGTGTTGTCCTTTATGAGTTTTTAACTCTAAAAGCAATACTTGAATATGGATATTTGATCCATATACGATCATATATTAATGTTATGTGGTGAACGGTCGCATTTTGTAATGTGAAAAACCCCAATGAAATTGATTTATTCGAATAAGCAAGTGAAACGTAGTGTGAGATTGAATATTCAATATCATTGATTACAATAATGACCTTGTCGTGTTAAATGTAACACTACCGAAAGCTACAAGATAGGTATAAGAACATGATCGTTGAAATGTCACTTTAATCAATATATTTGATATCCTTAAATATTAGGGATGATCAAAAGAACTTTTGTAAAAGGTTCATTATGATATTGTAGTAAGGGTTTTTCTTTTGAATGGTTCGACTATATAGAAAGGAAAATGAATGTATGAGGATAAATACAACTTAAGGTACAGTTGGGATGAAGAGAGAGTAAATGGTCACTTCTACTTCATAAAGAAACATTGAAAAGGAGAATTTTAAAATAATAATTAGGGCTTAACATTGGAATGAGAAATATGATTTCTATTTCAAAATGTATTTTTTTATATAGAAAATTATTTTCTATGGAATTTATTCCTTTGGGTTTTGGATATTTGATCTGAAAACTCTCGACTGTAAAATGGTTATAGTAGATGGAATAAATAGCCTATATTAAGTGGTTGAATGGACCTCCATATTTTTTACACTATTATGGTAATGGCAAGAATTTTGGGAGAACACCATATAGCACTTACTGGTCGCATCAAGTTATGAAAATTGTTTTTGTAAATCCCAAAACATTATTTATGAAATAATAATTGTTTTTCATTGTTGATTGAAAAAAATACATAGATTTATTTCAATATGAATATTTATTACAAAATAAAACTATAGTAGTGATATTTGTTTTCATAACAAAAGAGATGCATTGGAAAAGACATAAGTATCTCAAATTATTTGCAATTATTTTGGAATTATAGACTAAACTATAGTTCTGAGGAATAATTTCTTTGATTATATGATTATGAATCATACAGTGCTAGTGAATTATTTCTCAGACAATCAAGGGCGAAGCACCCACTCAATGGGAGCATCATAAGAGCTGATGAACTCTTGGGGTTTAATACATATAGATGTATGTAATCGAAAGTCTATTAATACAAAAACAGTTTCACGTAATTCGTTGTATTCACTGATGAGTTATCACAAACATGAAAATGTGTTATGATACACATGTAGTATGTCTATGATAAGTTCATATAATATAAAACAGAAGTAAATTAAATTACATGAAGTAGAAATGATTTGATTTGATCGAATAAGTGAGTATATTAGAAAGAGTTCCGAATGTACCTAAAAATTGAACAAAGATTCAATCTCAAAAGTCACTCCTCCCTATGATACATAATGATGTTTTAATAAGGATTAATCGAACTTTATTGGACAAAGTAAAATTAATGATGAGTGAATTTGAGCTAACTTCTTTCTATAAGATCATGTACTTAAGAGTAGTACGTAAGGTTAAAATTAATTTCATGTAACGACCTGGAATTTTGGACACTTGGTATTTAAATAAATATTTGAATCTTTGATTAAATGCTATTAAAATGATTTAATAAGCTTTTTAACCCCCTTTTACATCATAAGTAACGATGGCAAACTTGTTTTGGAAAAATGTTTACAAAAATAAATGCTTTGAAAAAATATCGATAATGTGACCAAAAATCGTTTTATCGATAAACAGCTTTATAACCGTTATAAGTTGTTCAGATTTTTTTACATATACTTATTTGCTTAGGAAATCAATTTAATGAAATAAAAATAATTTTCCATTTATGGAAATAAACTTTATGGATGATGTCATGCATGAGCTAAGGGGAGATGTTTAGGAAATGAGCAAATATTGAAATGTTTAGTGTTAAGCACATTATAAAGGAGAAGTGATGTGTGTAGTTAATGCTAGCAGGGTTTTAAGGGTTTTTTTTGTCTTTTCCTGTCATATTCCTAAGGCTATATAAGGAGGGGTACACCCTTAGGAATAAATCATAAATAATTACAAAGCTTGGGTTCTAAAATCAATGGCTTCTCTTCTTCTTCCTCTCTTATGTTCTAAAAAGAAAGAGTTGCAAATAAACTCCAATCACTTCAAACTTCGCCACAAGGCTGAGTACAATATTAGAAACTCTTCCACTAAGCCAAAACATGAAGAAGTGAAGCCATGCCCTCCCTATCTTGAATGGCTGTGAGCAACTTGTGAAGGAGGAAGGCAAAAGGCAAGGCAGAAAGCAATGGAAAGATGAAGGAAGGGGGTGGTTGCAAGTGGGGTTAGGCTTAGGTTCTTGGGCTTGGTTTTTTTAGTGGTTAAAGGTGATTTAATACCTCACTTTGAATGGAAAATATAACACATATATGTTGAGTTTGATTGTGGTTATGTTGTATGAATTGTTAATAACTTATGTTAAAAACAATGGTCGTAAATTCTTACTTTAAAAGTAAATGACATATGTGATCCATGTACATGGACTTGAACAAAATTGGAATGGACTTATATGACATATAACTAGGCCTTGAACAAAGCACATAGGTTGTAATTGAACATAGGTTGGAAGTTGACTCGGATTTAGAAGTGCACTTATAGCGATAGTCGCTATAGAAGTAGTTTGGAATTGCCTTGTTTTTGGAAATTGTTATCGAATTTTGTAGAGAGATCCATAGGGATTTCTCATCATATTTATATTCGTATATATGTATGTTTGTTGTTATTAAAAGATTGAATGGTAAAAAGTTAAGTAACATCTCGAAAACGACCAAAACGTCACTAGTGCAAAACTGCTCTGTTAAACCTTGATTTTGGACTTCAAATGTTTCAAAAAGGACTTTAAGTTTAAGTGCTTTGTTTCATTCATTTTAAAAGTATTTCTTATCTTATTATAGTATTTTAAAAGTATTTTGAGATTTATATGAATTTTTAAGAATTAGTTGTGAATTTTCAAAGAAGAGATATTTTGTTAAAATATGTCATTTTCAAGTTTCTACTGATTTTTCAAACTTGTTATTTTCAAGTGATGTTTTAAAGGAATGTTATAAAGCATGTTATAAGTATTTTGGAGTATAAATATCTTATATAAATATCATAGGAAATATCTTATATAAATATCTTGGAAAATATCTTATATAAATATCTTATGCAAATATCTTACCTTTTAAATTGTTTTAGATTATAAAACAAAAAGTTTAGAAAGGGGGTAATTTCTTAATGGCCAAATGGTTAAATTGTTTAATTACTTATTAGAAAAGTAATTAACTATGCTTAAGACTAGTAAGCCGACGAAGTAATCTTATTATTTATGAGAGTTAAGATTGATGTCGAGTAGGGATGGATCAATAGAGCTCTAACCTACCGGTTTCTCTCTTACCCGAGGAAGAGGTAAGTGCAGAATGTCAGAAATGTGTTAATCAAGTTGATTTCTTATTATTTATGGAAATCATTAATACTATACTTAACACTAAAAGCCGACGAGGTTGACTTGTCAATTTGTGAGATTCAAGAATGAAGTGTCTACGTAAGTCTTGGAGAAACTAGTGCCTAAACTTATCTGGCTTCACTCTTGGGTGAGGAATAGTTGAGTTAGAATGTCGGAAACAAGTTAAGCATATGAATCATGATTTGTATAAGAAATCGTCTTTTGAACTTGATAGTTAACTATTCCATACTAAACTTGACTGAATATGAACTTAGATCTTTAAAACAGACATTTGCAAAGATAGTGACCAGTAGGGAAATGGTTTGGGTTTGTTGTGACAATGTGTTAATAGCATTCTTTAACCCTTTTCGCTTATACTCAGGAATGTAAATAGATCTTTAGGAAGATTGATTTAAAGATAAGCAAAAGCGAATTGGTTTTGGGTTTGTAGTGACAATGTTTGAGTAACATTCGTCTTAAACCTTTTAAATGGATTTGCAAAAGTACTTAGATCCTTAAAATGGATATTTTAAAGGAAATAATAAGTGATGGAATCATTTAGAAAATGGTAGAAAACGTATAAGTTTATTAGAAAATTGAAGTTTACTAATAAAGGAGTTTTAATTAATAAAAGGATTAATTGAATGGAAGGGATTAGGAGTTGCTTAAGTAACTAAATCATACTTTATGTGGATTGATTGTGTTTTGGATAATAGTGTTTTATGTGTTTATTAGTTTATGTAAAGTAACCTAAACTTGGTTTCCATTTACAAACATCTATCTTGTACCAGATAGCCAATTAGTTGACTATCAAATTTGACCAAAATATGGCTTAAGAAGTTATCGAAAGACTTCGTGATTTCATACCAATAAGAAACCCTGAAGGGAGTATTGGTATGGAATATCTCTAGCTTTCGCTTACATCGGAGAGAACCGGGATTGAGCTAAACGGAAAAATCGATTGGTTTTGAAGAGACCGAGATCAGTAAGCATTCTACTTATCGAATACCACTTCAAAACTAGTATGTGATCTATGTTCTAAAAGCGATTGTGAAGAAGAATGTTATAGAGTTGAACTATCTATCCTAAGGTTAATTCTAGGGTAAAGGTCAACATTAACATTTCGAACGATGCTAACGTGTGGGACTGTCTATCTTGAGAGGTACTCCAAGGGAGAGGACAGCGTTAGCATTCGTCAGAAGACTTATTTTGAGGAACCTATATGGAGGTTTGAGATCTGTTCAAGATGCTCGAATCCATGTAGTGATTCGTGATCTGTTCGAGATATGGGAATTCATGATCTGTTCGAGATGATGGAATCCATTTGGGGATTCATATTCAGTTCAAGTGATGAAGACTTGTATAAAAGATGCCGAACGTAACCTCGACATTGAAAATGGCTAAAGACAGAGTAGGATGCACGACCTAAGTTTTTGTGACCCATGTTAGGATGTTATTAACTCCATTTCTAAGGATACTTACCGATTGTTTGCCGGTAGGAGTTGATGATATTTGGTTCACGTTGTTCATGTTTATGTTCGGAAGCTAGGCCTCTTGTGTTTACCTTATAGTATATTTTATCTAGAGATATACGATGCTCGGAAGGTATTTTCTGATCCTTATGCATGGAATTTGGATATGTCTTCCCCGAAGAGCTCCGTGAAAAATCCATTATGTGAACATTCCTTATCGGTTTTGGTTGTACCCTCTAATATGTTGTTGAAAGTAACCAATGTAACCATTCTAGCTATGTTATGATATTTATATTCTTCACCCTAGACATTAGTATAGTATCACTATATTTATAATGAAAATGGTTTGGTTATCGTAAGGTGAAAATCCGTCTATGTTTAATGGCGCGGTCTTACGAGATACCCTTCTTTTGAAGGGTTTTATAAATATAGCAACCCATATGTTCTTGTGTTACTCACGCTGGTTTACCAGACTGATTCGGATGTTATTTTCTTAATGCTCGGGTCAGCCCCATGTATGTTTCCAGATTTAGCTTTGGATGCTTTGAAGATTCTTGAGAAGAGTTGGAGTTCTACCTATCATAGTATTTATCTCTGCTGCATTAATTAGTGTGTATCATTGGCATTTGTTAGGACAGGTTGTTATAACTGTCAGGGCTGATTACTGTTACTCTGAAAAACTTTGTATTTAGGATGACAATTTAAACTGTCTTTTGATATTATATATGATCGTTTCGTTGTAAGATTTTGATATTGTGTTCCTTTTTCCTTATTTTATTTCCTTTTCTTTTTATTTTACCATAACAATTCATCTTTTCGGCACTTGGTTGCTAGGCACATGAATACCGTGGATGTATTAGTATCGACATTTAGGGGTCAAAAAGGTGAGTTGTTACATTCATCTAAAGAATTGTTTGCAAAGTCATATAAGATAAGGGTTTATGTGAAACCCCAACATATCCTAAGCTAAGGAGTTGTCAAGTTGTGCGAGTCGAAATGTACATGTAATAATTATATGTGAGGGTTCTTGTATGAATCGTCCATTGAGAACGATAGTCATTGAATGACCAATTTATGTTTTGAATATAATTATCATAAACTAAAATCAAGTCGGTTTCATGTAACACAATTCATAATTTTTTTATGAATACTTATTTGATTACACTAAGTGGCAATTGTTGTTTCAAGAAATATCAGCCTCATATTGAAGGGATTTTTTCTAAAAAGTATTGGAAGTAAAATGAATTTGGATATGATCCAAAGGTGAAACTGATTACGAGGGATGAAATAAAATTAACCAAACCTAAATAGACATATCACGTTAGAATGTCTAATGATAAATCTCACATATTAAAGAGGATTATGAATTTTATTAACGTTGAGAAAAGAGCTTTCTCGGTCTTAAGTAAGCCGTTAAGAGTATTGACTCTACCATATGACACGATGCAAAAATCTGGAATGGATTCCAAGCACGTTATCAAAATATGATTTTGATATTAGTACCTGAAAAGACATGATCCATCGACTGCAAAACTGTCTTCAGGAAGAAGATCAATGTAGTTGAATATAAGCCGCGTTGACAAGTATAACATCATAAATTTCAGCTGTTGAAACTAACGTAATAGATTCGTCATTCAACGTGTTGTAGTTAATTCTGATTTTATTCACAAAATTTATCACTCAGTATGGCTTTGAATTTTGGAACATATATGTTGAAACAAAAAATTATGAATTATGATTAAGAATAGACTATTGCACATAATAACCAAAATGTCTCGAACTCAATGGGAGCAATGACTGAGCTTGTGAGTATTGGATATGATCCAAGAAATGATACTAAAGTGTTATTCGATAAGCATCAGAGTTAAGTAAGTATTTGACCGAGCAATCAAATAATTTGAATTTAAGTCAAAATATAGAAGAAGTATATGTCTGTAAGAAAGAATATTACTAAGTACAAAATACCAATAAAACCATAAGTAAATAACAAACTTATGATTGTTGACGGTGCACTTGAGTTAAAATCATGTTAGTTTGGTTTTTTAATACTCGACATTGGATTTGAAAATGACATCTTTTATAATCAGTATAAAGGAAGTTAGGAATATCCTAAAACGATGAACATGTGCACTATATTGATTTGTTTAATGTTGAGCATATAAGATGGATTTCTTATACATTGGTAATGAGAATTATCATACATGCCATATTGTCTAGAATATCACACTTTGCTTATATATTTGATACATAAAACAAGCATCGAATCTGAATTAAGATTACTTTATATTTTGGGTGTTCTCAAGTATTTATGAAATACTAGAGAATTATTTATAGAAACAACAAACTTCTTATGAAGGAGTGCGCGGATTCGAACTTCATTCGTGGTATCAAGTATAGTATGTCAATCCCAATTTATGTTCAAACTTAAGTTAAGAACTTTAAATTGGAATTGTTCCAAACAATTAGTACTTTATTCAACCAAAGGCTACTATAATATAAGGAGTATAAATAAATGCACAAATTCATAACTAAGATAAGGGTGATTCCAAATGTTGAGAACCCCATGATATTGTTATATGATAACTATGTTGCGATACAGTTCGTAAAAGAACCTAGAGGTCATACCTCGAATAGTTCCATGTGATAAAGGCAATGTATCAATATCAGAGAGAGTTGATTGACAGAGTAGATTGATAAAGGCAGTTTATTAGTAACTGAGGGACTGACCTGATTGTTTTTGAGAAAACATATCGATGAAGTTGGAATAAGATTCCATAATTGACCCTAAGTGCAAGTGGGATTTTGATAGAGTTTGGGGTATGCCCTAGGGGCAATTATGTAATTTATTACATATACCTAACTCGATAACCAATCTTATTCAAAGTAAAAAGTGTTTTCTTTCTGTTATATTCTTGATATAATGTGTTATATTAATTATTTATTTAATTAAAAGTATATTTAATATACAAAATCCATAAATGGTATGTTTTGTGATAGTAGTTACAATGTGTTGTGATAATGAGTGAGCTATTAAAATAATATAGACATACCATTTAAATAAGTGAATATTAGGCTCAGGTCCCTAATAAGTTTTAAAATACACAAAAACCCCAGTAAAAAAAGTATGTAAATTAGGTCCCTAGAATTAAGTTACTAAGTAATTGCATATAGTTATGCAATTATTCACTGAATAATTGCAGACATTTATGCAATTATATCCAAAAGTTGCTAAATTCATTCAATTTTTTCGGTGAATAATTGTGGAAATTTCCGCAATTTTTTCAAAAAAATGTGGAAATTTCAGCAATTTTTCAGTGAATAATTGTGGAAATGTCTTCAATTTTTTGATATAATTGCATAATTGTCTGCAATTATTCACTGAATAATTGCACAAGTTTATGCCATTATTTGGTAACTTAATTCTAGGGACCTAATTTACAAACTTTTTTTTACTGGAGTTTTTATGTATTTTGAAACTTATTAGGGACCTATGCCAAACTGTCCCTTTAAATAATCCTAGTCAAGATGTATCAAGACTGGATATCGATACATTCATTGAGTTAAGAGTACAAAACGCTCTCCAAATGTTGGGTAGCGTATTACTTATGACGGCTGGAGGCATCAAAGGGTTATGTACTGATAATTATCGGATAACTATGAAATGACTCACTCGATAGTTTTTTGTTGGTTAATATAACCACGGTCAAACAGAGAATATCGATGTGATAATTTTACACAATTCCTTCAACTTCAGAATACTGTCAAGCTTCAATGTGGAAACTTCCTTTGATTATAGTTAAATCATGGCACAACGTCCATCAAACGACTATAGTTCGGTCGAGTGGAAGCATTGGAAGTGAAACACTTTCAAGAAAGAATTCTTCTCTTCAGTTATATAGGGTAGTATCATGGGGTCAACTTAAATCAACTAAAAGTCAAAGTCTCCGGCCAGAGCAGTACGTTTAATAATTGTTATTATTAAACCATGGATTTTGTGTTTGCATTTACAAAGTTGAATGTCAACAATGTTGGAATTTTGACCAAAACTAAATTCCATAAGTCCTGATGTGATATAGTTTTGACGAAGAGGCTTGACGTAAATTATCGTCACTACCAGGTACCACTTATAATAAGTAAAATTATATTTTACCAAAAGATGTGTAAGCGATAAATTCAGCCAAAATGTCACATCACTAGCCAAGGTGACATGTGAACGTTAATATTTGAATCGTTCGATTTAATCGCAACTGAATTTACACCTTTGAGTCACACATCCGAAATGATGAATACTACATATGAACCACATTATTCAATTAATTTATAATCATTTTAAATTAATTAAATTAGTTAATATTTATGAAATATTAATTATTAAATTTCATTTAATCTGTTTAAGTGCAATTATTGTTTAATATTGTGCGTATATAAAGTAATAAATGTATGTATCGATATATAATGTCGGTAGAGCATTTAAATTGGATTTAAATAGAATAAACATTAACAGTTTTTTAAATTGATTAAATTAATTAATATTTGTGAAATATTAATTATTATAAAAAAATTATGTTTAAATGCTATTGGTAATAAATAAAATGCATATATAAAAGGTATAAATGCACGTAGTGATATACGATATCGGTAGAACATTTTGATTGGATTTAAATGGAATTAATGCTAATGGGGTTTCAAAATTTTGAGGGACCATTTAGACCATTTATGGCCAACTGCAAATGTAAAGAGAAAGAGAGAGAGGATTTAATGATATTTAATTAACAACTAAATAAAGAAAGTTTTAAAGGAAAGAATTCAAAAGGTTTCAATGTTTTCTTTAAAATAGATTACCCTTTATTCATTTCAATTAACACTTTGACGTTTTATTTCCTTTTGCCCTCCTCCTCTTTATTTTAGACGAAATTTTCATGGCTTCTTAGCCACAAAATTCCTAA
Organism: Allium fistulosum; assembly: GCA_030737815.1. Taxonomy (NCBI): domain Eukaryota; kingdom Viridiplantae; phylum Streptophyta; class Magnoliopsida; order Asparagales; family Amaryllidaceae; genus Allium; species Allium fistulosum. The sequence goes on from CM060908.1 coordinate 426,065,334, forward strand.
AAATAGATTCAAACAAAAACAAATATATTTAAGGTGGTTCTTGTCTTTAGATCCTTACAAAATTCAGAGGTTGATTCAAGCGAATCAGGGTTTTATTCATCATTCAAGGTGAAAATCATTGGCTTCATTTTTAGGTAAATCTAATTTTATTTAAATTGGGTTCTCATTATGTTTAGTTAGTATAGATTCTATATTTTTACATATACTTTCATTATGTTTATATGTTTTTATTCTTTATCTATTCTATTTATTCATTTGTACGTATTTGGATGATGTTTTGGATATTAAATTTATTCCATTGAACCAGTTTTATCCTCATTATGTTAATGTGATTAAAATCACCTTGTTTATATTCTTTGTTATACACATTTCACCTCTCTACATTTATAGTATATTCTTCCCTTAATTGGTTATATATGTAAGAGAAAGAAACAAAGGGTTTCCTTCTCTAAAATTATATGTTTGGTTACACATATATACACTTCTTATATGTTGCACTTACACTTAACACATATGAATGTATTTGATACATTCTAAAACATACAAATTAAAATTAAAATTTAAACTTCCTTTTAACCAAACTAAGTAAAATATGATTTTATTTAAAGCTTCATTGGATTGGATCTAATAATCGTTAGACTTCATAGGCTCAATATATCCAAAATGAACTTTTTTTCTTCGAAATATAGTTATTTCACATGCTTCCAACTAGCCAGGTTCCAACACATCCTCCGTAAATGCGAAATGATAAGGCAATTTATCAGTAAAGGAGAAATCATGATCGAGAGAGTAGATATAAGAGATAACATTGTAGATCCATTCACTAAGGCATTTTCTCATTCTATTTTAGGAAGACAAATCGAAGGCTTGGGAATGAGGCTCCATAATTGGCTTCAAGTGCAAGTAGGATATTGATGGAATTAAGGGTGTGCTTAGGGGCAATTTTGTAATTTTGTTATATAAACTTAACTTTGTAAACAATCTTGTTTGAAATACAGTATGCTTTTGGTTTTTGGTTTCTATTATATGTATTGTTATATTATGATAAATAATGAATTAATTACATTAAACATATATAAGTAGAAAATTCTTATGAGTAGCGTTTAATCGATTGCAGTTACGAATGTGTTCGTAACTATGAGTATTGAATCAATATAAGCAAAACACTAACTCCTTAAATGATCATAGTTGAGATGTATCAAGAAAAGGATATTGATACGTTTGTTGAGCCTAGTGTTTGTAACGTTCTCCATACGATGGACGTGGTTTACTCATAACTATTGGGGGCATCAAGGGATTACATACTTATGATTGTTTGGAACAATCGTAGATGGACTCAAAAAGTGTCTTCTATATGTTAATATAACTAAATCGAAATAGAATATTTTAAAGTAATGACATATAGTAGTCTTTAGACTTGGGTGTATTATAAATCTTGAGTACCTAGGCTATACTTTGATTATGGTTAAATACTTGGCATAACGATCTTGTTAGGCCCATAGTTGGGTATATGTTGGACTACATGAAGTGAAACGTTATTTGAGAGAGGATTCGTCTCCTTCGTTATAGAATGTCAGTATCATCATAATTGATATTCAACTTAAAGTCAAAATCTCTGGCCATAGTAGACCAGTTAATCGATAACGTTATCGGATTGAACCAAGGAGTTTAAATTGGTCTATAGAATTTTATATATAAGTTAATATAGTTTTATTTTGACCAAACTCTAGAGATATATGTGATAATATGATGATGAAAAGAATACGTACACAAACTGTTGTTATTATATGATCTTATTTTAGATTATAAATACCTCATCCAAATGGTCTGTAAGCATTGACTTGGCCAAATAATATGCTTTCACAAAGTTCATACATGCTTCCGAGTTCACAGCAAAGAATCAACACAAGTTTGTTGTTAATTTTTTTCGAGTTTGACTAATGGTAAAATTAATATATGAATGTTATAAAATAGTAATAAATTAATATAAATGTTATATTAATATTCATGGTTAATTTTAATGATTTATTTATAGCTTAAAATCAAATAGAATAATTTATAAAATTTATACGACAGTTCGATCGGTTTAGGAGCTATTAATTAACTAATTAAATAATGATTAAAATAGGAGTCAAAGGAGTGTTTGACCTTGCTTGGTCAACCTTTAGGCCACTTACAATAGGAGGCAAAGGAAGACTATACCAAATCTTCAAGGACAAGAGGAAATTGTAGAGAAAAGGCTGTAAACATTGGCTATAAAGAGCCTAGCATTAACATAATTTCTTTATACTTTTTCAGGTGCTCTCTTTTTGCCTTACTCGCCTATAGCTATCGATTAGTGAAGCCATCTTTCAAGCTTTACAAACTGAAGAAGCGGAGAAGACTGTGTGTGACGACCCTCCTCCTCGATCCTCGGAAATTGACACTAATACATCCTCGGTATTCACGTGCCGCAAATCCAAGTGCTGGAGAGGCGGATTATCATGGGTAAGAAAGAAAATAAAAACAGAATAGAATCTCACACAAATGGAATAACATATATTATTTCAACATATAACCTTTATAACGGAAATTTTAAATATATTTATCAAGGTAAAAGATGGACAGTTATAAATATTTGTCCTTACAAATGCAGAATATAATGATACACAAGTGTGGTGGAAATAGATAACAATCATTAGAAGAATCTTCTAACTCTATACTCCGAGCTTCATCTAGATTTCTTCAAACTAAACCTGACAACTAGGCTGCTCGAGAAAATTAGGGCACCTAGAGTTTAAGGGAAAAGGGAAATAAACTCTGGGTCAGTCATGAGACTGGTGTGAGAAACTCAAAATACATGGTTTGAAAAAGAAAAGGTATTTCATAAGACCACGCCGCACATAAACACGAAACTGGTTTTTACCTTATGATAACCAAAACATTTGTTAAGCAAAATATGGGGATATTATTTTTAATGACATTCTTTGAAAACATTTGCAAGTAAACTTATTAATCTTAGCCGAAATTGTTACCATTATTAAATTCCAGATACGTTAGGCTCTACAAACAAAACTCTTACAAGGCTCATTCGGGGAATGGATTTCCATACAATGGCAGGTAAGGAACTACCTTCCATGCGGTACATCTCTAGAGGAATGTACCGAGTATACACAAACATTCCTCCGCATCTGGAAAGACCGGCCTATCCCTATTTGGCACTCATACATGGCCTGGATAGAACCGAATATGACATCACCCCGGTCGTAACCGACCTATCCGGGGCCCCATAGCATACACCACATACTCGATATATAGAGAGTAATCTAGAAAGGTGATGACCATACCGTAATGGTTGCGAACCACATAGCCTTGCGGCGTACCCTGTTTAAGCCATTACCGGGTGATGAGGTCTGAGGTAGCGATTACCTTTCAAATAGCACATTCCACTTTGAATGCCACACTGCCATTCCATAGACACACAACTGATTTCTACAAACGTATAACTCTTGAGCTCGTACATCTCAGGAAAGGGTGTTAAGCTAAGAGAAGTTGCCTTCTCTGCCACCAAACAGATGATACGTTCATAGAGACCAATTTATGTAACTAGAAATGCAATGTTAAACATTCATCCATACAAGTTGCCCAGGAACAGGACAAACCGAAGGCACTCTCCTACCACATCCTATCGGGAGTTAACCCTAGGATTAGTAGCGAGAAGTCCTTGCATCGAAGATCTTAAATGAAGAACTACTGTCACATAATATGATATGGGGAATTTCCCCCGAGGGTCAGTGACAAGCAGCCCTACATTCCATCATCCAAATCATATCCATATCTTTACTTCGAATACCTAAATTTATTCGAAGTGGTCTTCGGATAGGAATTACCCAAATCCGACCTGGGTTCCTTCGAACCAATCATCGATAAAAGAGGTAAGTAATAAGTGAACAGTATTTGATTAATTCATTCTTTTTATCAAAAATATCTTTTAGAGATATATAACTTTAAAACGCTTCTTTCCATTATATACGGAATCATTAAATCTCTCTTATCATATCCTTTGATTACTTAAAACCTTTTTAAACTTGGAACAATTCGACATCGTTTCGTTTTTCACTTAGGAAAATATTTCCAAATCATTTCATTTAAATCTTAACATAGATTTCTTAATTCAAAACCCAAAAATTTTGTTGAGTTAAAACCATGTTATCTAGGATGTTAATCCAAAACCAGTAAATATTAAGTGAGAAGAATCTATAGAAATTATCTAATTATACTCAATATCAATTCCTGTATTCAACAAGTACTATGGGCAGAATAATGGTGAAATAACCTTTTAAATTCCACGAATAGTACGAGTTCCCTCTTCGGGCTTTAACACCGAGTACAAGAAGATTGTCTCCATAAAATCCAAGTTATTTATATTTGGGAAAATCATATCTTTTCTATTTTGGAAAATTTTGATCCGAGTATACAAAATTTATTATCCCATCTGTCGGGTCAGTCCAGATAGCCAGAAAGAGCAGAAAATTGGTTTTCCAAACTCAAGCCTAGACATTATCTCTCTGATGGCTATAAGGCGGTCAAGTTATTTGATCGACTCTAAATCATTTAACATATAACCATTCCATAAATCTTTCAAATCATCTTTAAAATAGTTTATAAATCATTTGAAAACATTTATAAAAGATTTGGAAAAGAATGGTTGCGTTTAAAAATATATATTTCAAAAGTTATAGAAAAGTGTTGCAAAAAAGTGCTACGGAAAGTGCATTTTAAGCTATATTGATCAAAACGACTTTTTTATTATTTGGAAATTCATTTTTAGAACTCAAATCACTTTTAAAACATTTTAAAAGATTTTTAGAATTTATTTCATATTTTTGAACAATTTTAAATTATCATTTTGAAAGAAATCCTGTTATGGATTACGAACTGCAAAACCGCGATCTTTTCAGAAGCTTGTTTTACTCATATTTCAAAATCTATTAATCGAAATCTGGATTTTCTTTCTTTTTTTGAAAACTATGGATATAGTAGTTCAAAAAATTCTTATCTCGAAGAATTCCGAGCTATATTCCATTCTATATACTTGTTTGACTTTTATGACGCGAAACCGCGAACTGCCGTTTCGCGACGCGCCTAATTTTGAATAAATTTTCAATTATCTTTCAAACTTCACCAAAACACTTTTAAATGGTTATAAAACATTTCAAACTCATTTTTAAACCTTTTTAAAAGAGGTTTAACATCTCATATACACCAATTCATTAAATAAAGGAAAGTGATTTCCTTTGTACTTATCGACGTATATTTCCGTGACTTGCATATATATTCAACATTCATATTAAACAACCAAACTTGATGATCAAAGCATATTAAAAATCCATTGCAAACATCATATCATCATCCAAAAATATAATAATAATAGTTTAGGAGTTCTCACATTGATTTTCTATCGAAAAAAGGCTATAGCTTCACAAACTCGCTATCCAAGCTCACGAACCCCAACACCTTGCCTCCTAGTGTGCTCGGCCATTCCATGCAAAAAGTGGAGCTCGTCTAAGCATGAGGAATGAGGTGTAGAACTTTGGATTATTATTTAATTTACCAAAAACTAGACCTAAAAATAGGTCACTTTCTCTCAGGTTTTTGGACATCCTACTCTTTGAATTTAGAATTTTCAACATGAAAGTTGTAGTATTCTCTATGATTTTAGAAAAAGAATCATTCTATTTGGTTTCGTTTTGAATGAGATGTGGTCAAATGAAGAAGAGGCATTCTCGGATTTACAAAAATCACACCCAAAAGTGGGTCGACTTCTAGCTAATTTTTGGACATGTTACTTAAAGAATTATGAAAAGTGGTACTTAAAAGGAAAGTTCTTGAAAATTCTTTTATCTCTAATTTGAAAAAAAGTAAATACTCGATTTTGATTAGTTATAAGGAAGATATGATGTAACGCCCCACCTCTATGCCCACGCTAGCCAAGAACACTACGGTATAATGTTGTCAACTAGCACGGAGAATAAGGCTGTTGAGGAGCGACCATCCATGTAATTGCTTTGTGCGAGCACCGATATGTCAGATAGTAAAACATGCATTTCATTTTTAGAGGAAATCCGACATACCGATACAAACTCAAAGCTATTACACAGTGGCTATAATAGTTTAGGACAATAAATATAAAAATAACACAGATAATCTAAATAAATGCGGAACACAGATTAAACAGAAAAGTCTCATATATATAATAACTGATGTCAGTTACAATACATTTGACACGGTACATATGATACAACTACAACTGTCAACACAGGAAGTTATATATACAAGTACATTATCGACTAATATACATGAATACATATCCACCTATACTATGACACGACATCTCCCAAAAATATGAAAAGTCTTCACAGCTCAAACAGCAACCCAAAGCGAGATATCAACAGCCTGAAATAACTCGGGTCTGACCCGAGTATTAGATTCAAAAGAAAATAATACATGGGTCGGTCTAATTCAAACTCAGTTATTAATGCACAGAAGCAATAATAATCAAATATCAAATAGACGACAGTCACAGAAATCTCGTATATCCAATTCTTTAATAAGAAATTAGATAACGATAATATAACACGTATCTGTGTTAAATAACAAATCAGCAGATTCAAAAATATCAACGAAGATGAATGTAACGATTATCCGTAAGGATAATTTAGAAAACATCAGAATTGCCAAAAACGGCGATTAACAACAAAATCATCTGGTTAAACCAAATCAAAAATCCAATTCAAAATATTGAATTGACAACACAAAACAAATCCAGCAGTTGAAAACATCAATTGAACATCAATCTAGTAGGGCTGCAGTACACGCACACGTGTACTGCCTCGCCGCAAAAAAATGTTAAAACTATGTGGCTGCAGTACATGCACGCGTGTACTGCCTCGCCACAATGGTATATAAATTCATCACAACACCAAATGTAAATCAACAAAACGAAACTACAAAGGTCAAGTCACTGCTATGACTCAACACAACTGCAAGTAAGGCAAGACTATAAATTATCTCTGCGACAATAAATCCAGCATGCCAACAAGTCACATGGGCAAGCTAAGGATGCTTGTACAAGATTCAAAACTATACAACCCAAAAATCAAATTACACTGAATCAGGTAGGAACTGCACAACAGGAAATGGCAGTCACGACCATGACAGCAAAATACACATGAAGACCTATATATCAGTGTATATATATATAGGCATAAGCACTGAAAATGTACACATGTACACAAATGCAAAGGTCACAACAATGAAGACTACAACAATGTATACAACAGAGACCAAGAACAAGCCATACATGAAAGTGAGATGACAAATCAGTTCAGTTCAAGTCTGAACCATTACACATGAATGCACCAAGCAAGTACATGAGCCAGCAAAGACTATACAAAAGATGCAGACCAATCATACAAACACAGAGATGCAAATAGATACAAGCAACAATGACTGTTCAAGTACATCAGCTACAAAATCAAAATCTAAAACATAATGCAACAGGAAATTCAAGGTTGCAGGCATATGAAATGCAGATACATGAATAATGAAGCAGTGCAGACTACCATGATCAAAGTGCAACAGAGAAACATACGATGTATGTATACAAATGGTCAAGTGAATGGAAGAAAATTGAACAACAGTATTAACGACAAATACATCAGGGTAAACAACATCAAAGTGCAACCAGACAGTGTCAATGACTAGTGCAGTAGCTACAAATAAGTACAAAATGATGCATGATAAGCAATGGCAAAAAGATGGCCAGAGACGAAGCTCACAGGGGCCAGAAAATCAGAGACCATAGTTCCACAGTGAAGTCGAAGTAAGATTTGTCGGCAAAAACATATCAGGAGACCAGTTCAAAGTCAAAGAAGATGATAAACAGGTCGAAAAAATATCAATGCAGACTTACTAAATCAAGTGCGTATCGGAAATAGTCAAAGCAGATTAAAAGAGGAAAGCTCGTTGCCGTGGGACTCAAGACGAAATCAATTTCAAAAATCAAGCGCGTATCTTTATTGTTGGAAAAGTCAAAAATCGAAAAAGAGGAAAGTTTTGTTGCCGTGAGAATCAAGTGAAATCGAACGTTTGAAAAAACAAAGCCGTGAGTTGGAAGAAATTCCCAAAATATCGGAGCTTAAAAATCGAAAAGAATCAACAACGTGATTAACACATAAATCAAATCAGACGTGTATATAAACTCCCAATAACATCATCGAATTTGTGGTGAAGAGTAGAAAAAGAAAAACCCAATCATCACCGACAATAGGTCGAAACCAACCAGAGAAATTCACGAAATCAGAAATAGTCCAAGCAATGAAGTCAATACTCAAAGAAAATACATAATCGAATGACCGACAAACAAGGGACGAATTCAACAATCAAATACGAACGAAAATTGTAGAATTCTAACACTAATACACTCGAGGTAGGAATTAGATGTGAGTGAAACACTCACCTTGTTTACGAATTTGACCAAATAGGAGCGGCCGTGGGTGCAACTCGAAAAGACGAACGATCGATGGAGCAGCAACCTCATCCGATCGATCTTCTTGTGGTCGGCGCCTTCGATTTTGAGAAGCCCTAAGCTTCAGAGGGGAACAAACGAAAGAACGAGATGGAGCCGCCATTGTTTTTGATTTTCTTTTGATTAGGGTTGAATGAGTGAAATTCAAAAGAGGATCGGGTGGAATATTTTTATAAAAAGGGAACGGCCATTTAAAATAAAAGAGATATTTATTTAAAGCCCATATAATTTCTCAACCATTTTCAAAAGAATTTTTAACCCGATAAAATTCCAATAAAAATTTACGAACGATTTAATCACCTAGTGGCGATAATTAATTGCTATGAATTTGCGGGTTGTTACAGACTTCCCTCCTTATAGAAATTGCGTCCCTGCAATTTTCATAATTAAAGTCGTCTATAACGACTATTTTTCTGACATGAACTGGTTAAGCTAGAAAATAAAGGTAGAGAATTCAAACATCAAAGAAATCTTTTAATTTCATAAAAGAAATTCACAATTCTCAACAAAATCTAACTATCAAATAGATAATCAGAAAACAATAAAACTGAATGAACGGAATTATCAGCAATATTCAATTAGACAATTAGAATTCAGAAATCACAAAACAACAATATCTAGTTATCCAACAGATATAATAAAAAACACGAACTTCAAAATCAACAAAATTAGCAATTATCTAATTATCAAAAACGATAATCAGGAATCACAAATATTCGATTATCAAAAACGATAATCAGAAACCACAAACATCCGATTATCAAAAACGATAATCAAAAACACAAACATCCGATTATTAAAACGATAATCAGAAACACAAATATCTGATTATCAAAAACGATAATCAGAAATCACAAATATCCGATTATCAAAAACGATAATCAGAAATCATAAATATCCGATTATCAAAAACGATAATCAGATCTCAAATATCTAATCATCTCAAGCGATAAACAGAAACACAAATATTTAATTATCACAATTGATAATCAAATTTCACAAATATCTGATTATCAAAAACGATAACCAGAAACACAAATATTTAATTATCACAAAAGATAATCAAATCTCACAAATATCTGATTATCAAAAACGATAATCAGAAACACAAACATCTGATTATCAAAACCGATAATCAGAAGTCATAAATATTCAATTAACGAGTCCGGAATTAACCGAAGTAGTAAAATTATGGTTCCATACTCCATACTTTTGCTAAATCGTTTAAATCTCTTTATCGTTTCCTTGAAAGTGCAAAATTGTGTGTTTTAAAAATAACATTTCACATTCTCAAACGGACAAGTCCGGAATTAAGCGAATCAGTAAAAGAAAGGGGTCATAGTCCTCGATTTTGCTGAAACGTTTAAATCGCTTCCTCGTTCTTTTGAAAATGTAAACTGTAAAAAATTTGAAAACAAATTTTTTTTTTGAAACAACTTTTAAAAATAAAGAATTTTGAAAACACGTGATTAAATTAGCAATATCAGTAGTAACTTTGATAAAGAAGTCGCACTTCTCAAAATACCGTAAAAACGGACAACAAAATCAGCATTGCGGGGGAACCGCATGTAAATCCATTTCAAAATTGACGGTTAATGAAGTTAACACGTCAAAATCTCATCAAAATAACTGGCATCAAAATATAATACCAATGAATTTTCATTCATAAAAAATGTTACAAGAATCTTCTCAAAGATAGAAAGGGATACCATACCCTAAACTTGTATTCATAACAAGTCAATGACACACGAAGTCACCAATGCACAAAAATTGATAAAACTTATCAATAAAAATCACGAAAATTGGTGAAGCACAAATTCTAGAAATCATCCCAAGAAATCCAGAAAACACAAATTCTAGAATCGACACACGAAATCCAGAAATCACAAAAAAAAAGGGGGAAAGGCCTATCATAAAATGGGAGTATGAAAACTCCAAAACACCGGTATCACAAGAACGAGAAGCTATCTCATGGTGGCTAACCATTAAATTTTCACACAGGAATGGCCCGAAGACCGTGCAACAAAGAAATATGTGTGAGATGAAATCACACAAATGGTGTCTAGACAATCCTCAAAGCCCAAGAGATATGTGTGAGACGAAATCACACCGATGAGGTCTAGTCTAACCGTGCAATATGTGTGAGACGAAATCACACAAATGGTGTCTAGACAATCCTCAAAGCCCAAGAGATATGTGTGAGACGAAATCACACCGATGAGGCCTAGTCTAACCGTGCAGAGAAAGAGATATGTGTGAGACGAAATCACACAAATGGTGTCTAGACAATCCTCAAAGCCGAAGAGATATGTGTGAGACGAAATCACACCGATGAGGTCTAGTCTAACCGTGCAATATGTGTGAGACGAAATCACACAAATGGTGTCTAGACAATCCTCAAAGCCCAAGAGATATGTGTGAGACGAAATCACACCGATGAGGCCTAGTCTAACCGTGCAGAGAAAGAGATATGTGTGAGACGAAATCACACAAATGGTGTCTAGACAATCCTCAAAGCCGAAGAGATATGTGTGAGACGAAATCACACCGATGAGGTCTAGTCTAACCGTGCAATATGTGTGAGACGAAATCACACAAATTGTGTCTAGACAATCCTCAAAGCCCAAGAGATATGCGTGAGACGAAATCACACCGATGAGGCCTAGTCTAACCGTGCAGAGAAAGAGATATGTGTGAGACGAAATCACACAAATGGTGTCTAGACAATCCTCAAAGCCCAAGAGATATGTGTGAGACGAAATCACACCGATGAGGTCTAGTCTAACCGTGCAATATGTGTGAGACGAAATCACACAAATGGTGTCTAGACAATCCTCAAAGCCCAAGAGATATGTGTGAGACGAAATCACACCGATGAGGCCTAGTCTAACCGTGCAGAGAAAGAGATATGTGTGAGACGAAATCACACAAATGGTGTCTAGACAATCCTCAAAGCCCAAGAGATATGTGTGAGACGAAATCACACCGATGAGGTCTAGTCTAACCGTGCAATATGTGTGAGACGAAATCACACAAATGGTGTCTAGACAATCCTCAAAGCCCAAGAGATATGTGTGAGACGAAATCACACCGATGAGGCCTAGTCTAACCGTGCAGAGAAAGGGACATCCCACATTTTCTAGTCTAAATCACAAAAATGATCGTCATGATCATTAAGAAGTGTCAATTACATTAAGTTAGTGAATATAAGAGTTTAGCTTCATGTCCCATAACCACTAGCTTAACTCAAATATTTACGAACAAACTGTAAATCTTCACTAGAAAATTGTCACAAAAGGTTCAATCGAACAAGTCCAGGAGTTAACCGACGAAGTAAACGCAAGCGTTTCATACCACTTGTTTTACTAAGCCGTTTAATTCAATTTCTCATACGAGTGAAATAAAGGTTTGTATATACTAATAGATTGGAAAATGGTTTAGGAAAAAATCTTTGTAGTAAAATAGTTTTGAAATCGTTTGGAGAAAAAGATTTTAATATTTACTACTAATATAGAAAACCTTTATATTTTCAAAGTGACAAATCACAAAAATGATTGTAGAAACAATCAATCACAAGAATTCACATACAAAGGTGTGAATAGAATCCAAAGAGATCGATACTGATTCCATCAAAACGTATGTTCACAAAAATCCCGAAGAAAATGTCATTAAAGTTGCTAATAAATGATAGCAACCAATCGGGGGAAATGATCACGAATCGATTAAATTTGGAAACCAAGTCAATTCACTAAAATTTCACATTCGAAGACGTGAATAAAATCCAAAGAATTCGATTCCAAATTCATTAAAGTAGAAATACCCAAAAATTCCGAAAGTAGAAGTTATCAAAGTCGACAAAAGTGATAACAACTAATTGGAAAAGAAGAATCGATTATCAATTGGAAAAACAAAGCAAAACGAGCAGAAATGCATAAATGACTTCAACAAAAGTAAGAATCAAGTCAATGCCGAAGTCAACAATTAATGGTCACTGTCAAGTACAAAATGAGTCAACATCATCATCAAAGAATCCAACGGCAAACAACGTCAAAGTCTTGGAAATCAAGAAATTAGCAATTTCACAAAAACAAAGTGACCGAAGTCGAATGGAAATCAAGCCGAGGAAAACACAAAATAACAAGTTCAAAATCGCAGAGATTCGAACTAGATATGAGTGAAAATCAAAATCACTCAATGCAACTGGTTGAGCTATTTTTCATCATAGTGTAACAGGTACACAATGACACCCATAGCATAGCACAAAAGTGGAACAAAGTCCAGAGGTCAAAATAGCTTTAATTGACCAAATTCGAACAAAATCAACATCGGCTAAATCAATTCAAAGCCGAAAACACAAGAACAAAATCCTCATCATCAAAAACCCAACTTGAGTTCGCAAAGCAAACGGAGGCAGAAGCCAAAAATACTTTCACGAAATCAAAATCAAACATAGGCAAAGATGAGAGATAAAACATCGACAAATAGTTGTAACATATGCTCCATCTAAGTTATGTTTTATAATTGTCCTAAACCCCAGGCTCTGATACCAAGCAGTAACGCCCCACCTCTATGCCACGCTAGCCAAGAACACTACGGTGTAATGTTGTCAATTAGCACGGAGAATAAGGCTGTTGAGGAGCGACCATCCATGTAATTGCTTTGTGCGAGCACCGATATGTCAGATAGTAAAACATGCATTTCATTTTTAGAGGAAATCCGACATACCGATACAAACTCAAAGCTATTACACAGTGGCTATAATAGTTTAGGACAATAAATATAAAAATAACACAGATAATCTAAATAAATGCGGAACACAGATTAAACAGAAAAGTCTCATATATATAATAACTGATGTCAGTTACAATACATTTGACACGGTACATATGATACAACTACAACTGTCAACACAGGAAGTTATATATACAAGTACATTATCGACTAATATACATGAATACATATCCACCTATACTATGACACGACATCTCCCAAAAATATGAAAAGTCTTCACAGCTCAAACAGCAACCCAAAGCGAGATATCAACAGCCTGAAATAACTCGGGTCTGACCCGAGTATTAGATTCAAAAGAAAATAATACACGGGTCATTCTAATTCAAACTCAGTTATTAATGCACAGAAGCAATAATAATCAAATATCAAATAGACGACAGTCATAGAAATCTCGTATATCCAATTCTTTAATAAGAAATTAGATAACGATAATATAACACGTATCTGTGTTAAATAACAAATCAGCAGATTCAAAAATATCAACGAAGATGAATGTAACGATTATCCGTAAGGATAATTTAGAAAACATCAGAATTGCCAAAAACGACGATTTAACAACAAAATCATCTGGTTAAACCAAATCAAAAATCCAATTCAAAATATTGAATTGACAACACAAAACAAATCCAGCAGTTGAAAACATCAATTGAACATCAATCTGGTAGGGCTGCATTACACGCACGCGTGTACTGCCTCGCCGCAAAAAAATGTTAAAACTGTGTGGCTGCAGTACACGCACGCGTGTACTGCCTCGCCACAATGGTATATAAATTCATCACAACACCAAATGTAAATCAGCAAAACGAAACTACAGAGGTCAAGTCACTGTTATGACTCAACACAACTGCAAGTAAGGCAAGACTATAAATTATCTCTGCGGTAATAAATCCAGCACGCCAACAAGTCACATGGGCAAGCTAAGGATGCTTGTACAAGATTCAAAACTGTACAACCCAAAAATCAAATTACACTGAATCAGGTAGGAACTACACAACAGGAAATGGCAGTCACGGCCATGACAGCAAAATACACATGAAGACCTATATATCAGTGTGTATATATATATAGGCATAAGCACTGAAAATGTACACATGTACACAAATGCAAAAGCCACAACAATGAAGACTACAACAATGTATACAACAGAGACCAAGAACAAGCCATACATGAAAGTGAGATGACAAATCAGTTCAGTTCAAGTCTGAACCATTACACATGAATGCACCAAGCAAGTACATGAGCCAGCAAAGACTATACAAAAGATGCAGACCAATCATACAAACACAGAGATGCAAACAGATACAAGCAACAATGACTGTTCAAGTACATCAGCTACAAAATCAAAAGCTAAAACATAATGCAACAGGAAATTCAAGGTTGCAGGCATATGAAATGCAGATACATGAATAATGAAGCAGTGCAGACTACCATGATCAAAGTGCAATAGAGAAACATACGATGTATGTATACAAATGGTCAAGTGAATGGAAGAAAATTGAACAACAGTATTAACGACAAATACATCAGGGTAAACAACATCAAAGTGCAACAAGACAGTGTCAATGACTAGTGCAGTAGCTACAAATAAGTACAAAATGATGCATGATAAGCAATGGCAAAAAGATGGCCAGAGACGAAGCTCACAGGGGCCAGAAAATCAGAGACCATAGTTTCACAGTGAAGTCGAAGTAAGATTTGTCGGCAAAAACATATCAGGAGACCAGTTCAAAGTCAAAGAAAATGATAAACAGGTCGAAAAAATATCAATGCAGACTTACTAAATCAAGTGCGTATCGGAAATAGTCAAAGCAGATTAAAAGAGGAAAGCTCGTTGTCGTGGGACTCAAGACGAAATCAATTTCAAAAATCAAGCGTGTATCTTTATTGTTGAAAAAGTCAAAAATCGAAAAAGAGGAAAGTTTTGTTGCCGTGAGAATCAAGTGAAATCGAACGTTTGAAAAACAAAGCCGTGAGTTGGAAGAAATTCCCAAAATATCGGAGCTTAAAAATCGGAAAGAATCAACAACGTGATTAACACGTAAATCAAATCAGACGTGTATATAAACTCCCAATAACATCATCGAATTCGTGGTGAAGAGCAGAAAAAGAAAAACCCAATCATCACCGACAATAGGTCAAAACCAACCAGAGAAATTCACGAAATCAGAAATAGTCCAAGCAATAAAGTCAATACTCAAAGAAAATACATAATCGAATGACCGACAAACAAGGGACGAATTCAACAATCAAATACGAACGAAAATTGTAGAATTCGAACACTAATACACTCGAGGTAGGAATTAGATGTGAGTGAAACACTCACCTTGTTTACGAATTTGACCAAATAGGAGGGGCCGTGGGTGCAACTTGAAAAGACGAACGATCGATGGAGCAGCAACCTCATCCGATTGATCTTCTTGTGGTCGGCGCCTTCGATTCTGAGAAGCCCTAAGCTTCAGAGGGGAACGAACGAAAGAACGAGATGGAGCCGCCATTGTTTTTGATTTTCTTTTGATTAGGGTTGAATGAGAGAAATTCAAAAGAGGATCGGGTGGAATATTTTTATAAAAAGGGAACGGCCATTTAAAATAAAAGCGATATTTATTTAAAGCACATATAATTTCTCAACCATTTTCAAAAGAATTTTTAACCCGATAAAATTCCAATAAAAATTTACGAACGATTTAATCACCTAGTGGCGACAATTAATTGCTACGAATTTGCGGGTTGTTACATATGATTAAAATAAGAGAGAACATTCTCGGAATTAAAATTCTGGGCCCGAAAATGCAAAGGAAAGAATGGAATTTGTAGTATTGCTAAGCTTAGAATACGAAGATGTGGTCAACTAGAAAGTTGTAGCCACTGAAATTTTAATGGTTCAATAAAAAGAATTGCATAATTTGGTTAGGTTCTAAAGGAGATATGGTCAAAAGAATAAGGTGCATTCTCGGGTTCCAAAAATCTAGGCTGAGAATGAGTATGAAAGAATCGAAATTTTGACATAGCTACTCTCTATTTTGGAAGAATTGATGTGAAGAAAAATTATACCCAATTGAATTCTCTACAATTTAAAAAAAAGAATTTTATGATTTGGAGTAGTAAAGAGAAAGTTATGGTTGGTTGAAGTGGATGGAAAAGAGTGGAGGTATTTATAGCCTTAAGTTTATACAAAATATCCCACATCATATCCTACCATCTCCATCACCCATGTGCCCCATTTCCATCCATCATTTCGGCTATCAACCTCCACCATCATCACCCCCAATGTGTGTGTGCATGTGCATGTCCTTGCACATTGACTTATGCATGCTAAAGTGAGAATGAAAAGGGAAATATCATGATATTTTCTTATTTTTTACCATATATAAATTCAAATTCAAAGGGTAACTTTTATTATGTGTATATGACATGTTTATACATGTATATATATGGTTAAGTATGTGTATGTGCAAGTGGTATAAGTGTTCAAGTCATATAAATAACGTTACACAACTTATATATGTCAAACCATTGAAAATCGGGAAATAGATTATCGGTCACATTTTTACTTATATTTTAATTTATATATAAATGTAAAAAAAATTGAAAACTATTTTCTTATCATTTTAAATGAATTAAAATGTTCATATTTTAAAAAAACCATATAAATTAATATTAATAATTATTTACAATAATTGCTATTATACCGATAAAGCGATATCGATTTTTTCTTATATTTTTAAATCAAATATATATCTTTATAAAACTATTATAAATGATTTTTTATCACTTTATAACTATTTAAAATGAATTATTATCATTTAAAACTTATTTGAATAATTATAATAATTATTATATCATTAAATCTCAATTTAATTTAATAAATCAATTATTATATTTAAGGGCATTACTAATAATGTCATAAATACATTTAATTTTCATAAATACATTTATTGATTTGATTTCATATTCTTGTTTAGTTCTAAAAATAAGTGTTTTTATCTAGCTCCGTGCACGACGTTTTACAATTATAGAGCTGTTTATCGATAAAACGGTTTTCGGCCATTTTATCGATATATTTCCAAAGGAAATATTTTTGTGAAAATTTCCCCAAAATAAGTTCATTGTTATTATTCATAAATTAAAACTTGATTATTTATGATAATAATCCATATTTTATTATTTAAAATAATTTAAACATCTTTAATTAAAGTCATCAAATTAGGGGTCGTTACACTGTGAAGCTCCAAGTAGAAGCAATCAACATACAATGTGCTAGACCCTCGACGAGACTTTTTTGGTGAATGGTATAAATTCCAATCCTTATATATATATATATAGACACACACATACATGTATGTTATTATAATCATCATCACACCCTTTTTTTGCTCGGCCATAATTTAAATTGAAAAGTATTCAAAAATTATTTATTATCTAAAGACCTTTTAAACATGGATATAATTTCAAATGTGCATACACACACGCGCTTATATATATATATATCATTGAAGTCTGTATTTTTAAACACTATAATTTTATGCAGGATTTTAAACAAAATTATACTTAAAAATATGTTTTCTAATTTTTAGATTAGGGCTGTAATCAATTGAATATAGTATATATGTATATTTATAATTATTTTAGTAAGTCAAAATATATAAATTAGAATTTAAATCATTCAAACATATTTATTTCTGCCAAATCAAATTTAAAATAAAATAATGCTTGCGGATGTAGTAGTTATAAATTTTTTTGTTTAAATAAGTAAAAATGTTTAAATTTGAATATTAATACTAATTTTTTTAATAATTGAAAAAAATCTAATAATTATATATATATATATATATGTATGTATGTATGTATTATTTCTTACAGCAGATTAAATTATCTTATAATTATTATACACACACACACATCAAATTATATATTTTTTAATATATATGTATATATTACATACATGTTTTAAATATAAATGTTATTTATAAAATATTAATGGCCAAAAAACATTTCATTTTGTATACGTATAAATATAATATTACACGATTTATTTCTGATATTAAGTCGACATATTTCATCATCACTTGACATCTTATTGACCATAGGACATGATGGTCGGTTTTCCATAAAAACTGACTCTAACATAGTTATATGTTCATGTTGTTATGATATTCATACTTGTTTTAATATTATATTTTAGTATTTTATATTATTTTAAATATAAACAATGAATAAATATTTTAATTTAATCATAATATTAACTCGTTTTATTAATTAAATACTAAATTAGATTTTATATGAACAAAATATTATTTGCACAAACACAAAATAAGATCTTATGCAATTTAATAAAAGGTAAAATTTGTGAAATTCACCCTTTTACTTCGGTGATAGTGCACCTGATCCAACAACTCCAATGGTAGAATGTTTGAAAGAACGTCAAGTGGTCGTATATAAACTGGAGAAAATACATGTCGAACATGGTCAAGTAAGTATTATAATATTTTATATACTTGTTTAGTTAGTGTATCCTGCTGTGGCATGGTCGATGCACACCATCTAACTAATGTTGATGTGTGTTGACCATCAAATTCTATACATCGACCAGGGGTAGTGTGTGCATGTGTGCCTTATGCAAGGTATGCAGAAGTGAACTTTATGAAATGAGCTCTCTCATGCTTGCAAACAAGTCCTTACACGTGATGAAATTGTGTTTCAAATTGAAAATATTAACGTACTAACTACGTTAATAGTCTCATATTGATCAAATGCAGACCGAAACTCTGACACTCAATCGATTACCCCCTAAAGAGGTAGTGTGATTTTCTGGTAGTTATGGATTGTGGAATTATAGAAGGTAAACGTTAATGGAACATGTGTTCCTAGATATTTCAATGATAGAGCTGAACAAAATCTTCAAATGAATGGTCTACTACCTAAATTGATCGACATCGATTGATGTTGGGTTTGTGTTGTCATTTATTGATAGGACACAAATTGATGACTTTGTGAAGTCGAAGTTTTTTGAAAAAAACGCCCCATTGAAACTGTCCGAGTAACAAAAATGTCTATTCTAGATAGGATTTGGTCGCTTGTTTTTATTCAAAGCATGCTTTGTATACACAAAAGTTTACTTTGGGATCAAATGTTATTCGGAATTTCCAAAATTGACAATTCAATGATGTTAGGCATTAAAACGGTGAAGTAATAGAAGCTAGATCAAGTATGGAGTATAACATAGGAAGAAGTGGAGATTTTGGCTAACTCCATGGACCAATACCGATCCATGGATGATTTGTACTGATCCATCAAATTCCTTGTGCATCACCATTTCTAGTGTACATGGTATAAAAATCAACATAGAAGCATTGATGAAGATTAACACTAGAAGAAACAAACGCATTTTGAAGAAAAGAGAGGAAGGGCGATTTTCTTATGGATTGATACTGATCCATTAATTTAGTCTTTTTGAATCTATTAGTCCTCCTATTCTCTTGGATCTTGATTTATGATGAGTTCTAAAAGACCAACAACGCAATTTGACAACTTTAAGGACCAATAATAGGCAATTACAACTATAAATACGAGTCTACATGCAATAGAAAATGGAGCACCTAAAATGCTGCTACATTTCTTAGGGGAAGTGTGCCACTACAATTTCTTATTAAATTTTGAGATTGTAATATTTATTTCTTATGGATCTAGTGTGTAATAAGTGATAAAGAAGAAATAAAATGGACGTAGACATAGCCGAACTGTTGTCTCTCTTTTCTTTCTTTTCCTTTTTTCAACTTCATATTTTCACATTTTTCTATTGACTTAAATGTTATTTGATATTATATAATGAGTTATAGTAGTTATATTAATGAAATCAATCAATTGAACGTGCTAAGACTATTTTTTGGTTAACACTCACAAACCTTCCCTTTTGAGGTAATTCCATTGGTACTTAATGCAAACTGCCTTTGTAGCCTGAAATAAATTTCTAAGTCTTATATTATCCTTATCATTCAGTAAACACAAAGTTTTCTAAGCAATTTTATGCTCCCCCTTCCCTCAATAACAAATTTTACAAACCAAACTAATTTTTTCAATTGTTTCAGTAGGAATATTAAACGGTTGAGTCCAATATAATATCATAGAAGAAATGATATAATATATAGTTTCATCTATCATAATCATGCTTAATTAAACTAAATCACAAAATTCATCTTTAATTATTTTAACGAGAGAACTACAATCAGTAGTATTAAGTGAACACAAAGATGGACGAACATCTAAAAAGGTAATTAATGTGGCACCTTCTTAAGATCCAATAACGTCTCTAACCCCGTTTTAATATTACACTCTTTAGCAAAAGAGTTATTGGATAATAAACTGTTAACATAGACTCGCCACCTTTTTCAATAGTGAGAAGGGATTTTTTTTAAGATCCTTTGTTGTATCAATACTTCCCTTACAAAAAATCATTAAATCATCCATGTACAATATATAGTATTTAATGTTTAAATTTAAAAATAGGCTTAATTCTTCCATATTTTTCTCACCCATAGATAAAAATGAACAATTATCCATTATTACATTAAAGAAATAAAGAGATAAAAGATTATATTGACTGGTTCCTTGAATAAGAACAGGGTATGTAGGTGTGCTAGTGCTTTCATAAATCAAATCAATTAAACATTTAGGGAAGCCCATTTTCTCCAGTATAAGGAAAATAAATTCTCTACTTATTATACAATATGTTTTCTGATGGTCAAACTTTAGCTACATGTTTCGGCCATTCTTTCTACCATAGTCCCTTATCATTTCATGAGTAAGCATGAAGCTTTAATGAATTTTCCACCCGGGAAGAAAATTTAACTAGTTATTAAAAATAAGATACGATAAATATGGATTGATTCTCTTACATGTAAACTTAGAAAATATTTATAGAAAACTTTATAGCATATGATACGTTTGTAATCTACAATGGAAGTTGATTTCTTAACTTTAGGAGTTAAGACTAAAAATGTGGGACTAAGTTCCTAAATCATTATTTTAGTGCTAAATTTTGTAATAGCAGCATCAAAACCCACTTTTAAACCTTTTCCCAATGAACCTTTAAAAAATTACAGTAAAAGCATTAAGCCCCAGGCTTCTATTATCCTCAGTGCCAAAAATTGCTTTTCTAACTTCTTCCATAGTAAGGGTACTAAATAGGAAAGAATAACATACTTCATCAATAGTCATCTTACATTGCAAGACTTGTATATCAAACACCACTAAATTCTCTTCGTTTGCATTATATAATGCGGTGAAGTAACCAATAGCTTCCTTTTAATCTTTGCATTATCTAAAACAAGTTCACCATTACTGTCAAGAAGAGCCAGGAGATTATTTTTATTTCCTCTCATAACTATCTTGGCATGAAAAATTGTGTTATCATCTCCTATAGTAAATCATTCCACTTTCGTCTTCTGTCTCATTTCTCAAACTATAATGATGCATTTCCAATAATGCTTTGTACTTAATTATTCTATGCTACAACCCTTTAATAAAAGAGTTCTTTGTTACTTGGATCTTCATCTACAACCAATAAAATACCTTTCATTTTTTTCACTACCACTCCTAAACATGTGTTTACTTATAAATTTATATCTTTAAAATATTTAAATTTTCTATACGTTTATATGTTTTTAGGTAAATCGTTAAATAATATGTTTAAGAACACTCATGTTCCATAAAATGGTGTGAAACCTCATCTTTATCCCCACATGCACTGTTACGAATTGCTAAGTCAACATTAAAAATGAAATTCATTAACTACAAAGATGGTAAAAAGTAAAAAGCAACAAGTAAAAAAGCAAAGCTTGAAACCTGGACCCATATCAAGCCCAAGCGAACCTCAAGCAAGTGTTAATATGTCCATTGTTGTTAATCCCTTAAAACGATCATAATGTTAAACTAGTAGGGATTGAAGCTACTAAGAAGAAGAAAACTTCCAAGTTTAGAGTGGATACTTTGACCGATGAGATTATAAAAAGATATAATCAGACTATGGTAGAAAGGCATGTGATTCTTGATAAAAAAAGAGATGACAAGGAATTTACTTGACATTAAAATTCAAAGAAACACATACCAAATCATGTTCATGGATATAAGAGTTATTGATAAAGAACAGCCATATTGTTGATGTGATGACCCACCTTTTCGATCATTAAATGTCGATACTAATACATCCACGGTATTTACATGTCGAGCACCCAAGTGTTGGAAAGACATATTTTTGTGGTGAAATAAAAAGAAAAAGGAATAGAACAAGAGAAAAGGAACACAATATCTGAATCTCACAACGAAACGATAACATATAATATCAAAAAACAATACAAACTGTTAGTCTAAGATACATAGCATTTCAGAGTTACAATCCTAAGCACTATCATCAGCCTGGATAGTTATAACCGTATGTCCTCACTAATGTTGATATGTACAATATAGTAATGCAGTAGATATAAGAATACTACGGTAGGTGAAATATCCAGCTCGTCTCCTCGAACTCTAATGAACATCAATGAAAACCTGCCTTTCTCGGACAACTCGAAAGAGCACATGAGAAATTTAGGAAAAACAAAAACCACGCATCAGGCATAAGTTTGGTATGAGAAACTCAAGAAATATGTAGCTAGCATATAACAGTACTTTTGAGATAGTTCGAAAATGGTTATCCCCTCAAAAGGACCACCATCTAATAAGTACACAAGATGATATAATAGATAATGTCTAGGGCTAAGAATATAAACATATAACATAGCCGGAATGGTTACATCGGTTACATTTGAAAGTCTATGTGGATCGTATGTGTGTATATATATATAGTATATGACAAGTACATGTATGATAGTACGAATCACACAGAATAATAATGCAGGTAAAATTAAAAGTAATCACACAGAATTTTTATACTGGTTCGGACCTCCCGTCCTACGTCCAGTCCCGAAGCTCCCCTTCGGAAATACATTAACCAATTTCCCTCGCTTCGCCCGAAGGAATAGGCTTTTATACAAGAGTATTTCTTTGACAAGTGCATGTTCTAGGTAACACTGATTTTGACTACAAGTACAGTTTCTTCCTATAATCTCCTTTGAGTAGTATGTAATTTTAAGTTTTGATATAAGGAAGAGATAAAAGTATGCTTTTGAGTACTTTTAGAAATCAGAGAGATCTTATGAATATTAGAAAATAAAGAGAGAAGAGTTCAGAATATCAAGTGTGTTTTACTTTTCAAATTCATGCTTATTTATAGATGTTGAAGAGTTTGTTTGAGAAGTAATGACCTTTGGTTCATTCTATTTCAGTCCAAGAGTTGTAATGTTTGAGGAGGAAGAGTTATGACCAGAGATAGAGGATGCAACTCTTCGGTTGAAGAAGATGTCTATTGAGAAGTGCCGGTTGTTACCCAAGTCAGACGGCTGGACGTTTAGGTCCGACGTCTAGCCTTTATTAAAAAAAATTAAACAGAAAACATTGCCAAACGTCTGAGTAAACAAGCTAGATGTCTGACACATGTACAGCTTGTTAATTTCCCTTCTTAAGAATGTAAAAAACCTTTTTAATAATTTGTATATGCATATGCTTGTAAAAATTACTCAAGGAGATTGTACATATCATCTATTTAAGATATTAACAGAATATACTAATATTTCTTGATATAATGATCCTTGTGTCTGTCTTTAAGTCTTGGTCGCAAAAGTCTACTTGCATATGGATGATGCTAGTGATTGTATAGTTGTTGTCACCAAAATCATATAGTAGAGGTTCTAACATTCTCCCCCTTTGATGATGACAACTATATAATTCATTTCTAAGAAGCTCCCCCTGTCTTTTGTAATTTCTCCCCTATCTATAGGTAGTATAAACTCTCTCCCCCTTTGTCATTATCAAAAAAAGAGTATACGAAACAATATGAGGAGACATCACAATGAAATAATATGAGGAAACATCATAACAGCATAATGTTACTAATCACAATGTCAAAGTACTAAATTAAAATACCATAGTCAAACAAGTAGGAATTTGGAATAAAATAACTTATTGGTAGGAAAAATAACCCCATAGATTAGAAGCATTGTCATCATAGTCGTTATGTTGCCATTGTAACTGATCATGATACTCTTCATCTTCTCGAATAGAAAGTCCCTGAAAATATTGATAGTGGTCGTAATGTTGGGCTTCCTGTGGAGGCCATGAAATGTCTTCACTTTCCTCAGTGTCCACATTGATTGGAGCTTTTCCAGAAGCATGGGTGTAATGGCCCGTTTTTCCGTACCCTTTGAATCGACAAAAAACCATACATGTCCAACTCAAATTGCACGAATAAGCGGATCATTAAGGGTAGAAAGAAAATAAAGCAGAATCTCACACGAATGGAATAACATATATTATTTCAATAATAATCTTTACAGCGGAAAATTTTAAAATACAATATCAGAGTCTAACCTAGATTCAGCTTGGACAGTTATAACACCTGCCCTTACAAATGCTGACAAACAACAAAACAAATGAAATAGATGCAGCGGATAATAGAATACGTCCATACGATGATGTAGATCTCCAACTCTCCTCTGGAAACTCCAACTGTCAACTCAACCTTAAACTACTCGGATCTGACCCGAGTATTGAAAATACCCGGATCAGGCTTGATAAACCAGCGTGAGATACTCGAAATTTAAAATGACTAAATTATCAAAACCTTTGAAAAGAAGGGTATCTCATAAGACCACGCCCACACATAAACACGGACGGGATAACCAAAACACTTTTATACCAAAATTCACTTGGTATTATTTTTAATGACATTCTTTTGAAAACACTTTTCAAATAAACTTATTCAAATAAGGTATCAATACCAGGACTAAGTCTAAGGTAATATCCCGGACTAGGTCAACGGAATATCCCAACGGAATATATGATACTAAAAAGGGGGTAGCTGAAATGTTTGCAAGTCATTACAGCTATTTTGGGAATACAATCAAAACTTTAAATCTCGTATTGGGATTGGATTTCCAACATGATAGGGCACTAGTGGCCTTTTCTCCGATCCATGCATAACAAACATAGTTCCCACAGTGCCTTAATCGCTTTTCTCAAACTAGTAACTTGGAAACTATACTTGCTACACTACAACTGATAACCGGTAGTTCCCTGCTTTTCTCAAGTTAACCACTTTATCCAAATGAGGCAATAAATGCCTTGAGGGACGTATCTCCCAAAGGGCCAAACGTATTTGACACCACCATACACACTCACTTATTCCGAATTTGCATCTATTAGACCATATAGTATCCCATCATAACCGGGGTGTGAGGCTCGCGAAGCTACGCTCAATTTCTTCAAAGCCACGCTTTTCATGCAAAACCACGCTTTGATCGTAATAAGTTCCACTTTGAATGCCACATTGTCATTCCACGTCACACGACTGATTTCTAGAAAAGTATAACTTCCTGAGCTCATATGTCTCGGGAAAGGGTGTTAAGCTAAATGAAGTTGCCTTCTCCGCCACCAACTGATATACATTTATAAAAACCACTCAAATGTGATTTAGAATACAATGTCAGACAAACATCCATACAAGTTCGTTCTGGGACTAGACGAAACTGAAGGCACTTTCCTCGGCCATTACTAGGCGAGAAGCCCTTGCAATCCGAAAAAATCTCCACAACGAGGAGACCACTGCTATAAATAACTCTATAATGGGAGCGACCTCGAGCAGGTCAACAAGCAGTCCTTACGCTATAAAGATCCACGGTCTTCAATAATCATCATCTTCAACATGTCTTCACTTTCGAACGTATACATTGGTTCAAAGTGGTTTTCGGATAGGAATCAACCAAATTTTACTCCGGTTCCTTCGAAGCCAATTATCGATTTAAAAGATGTTTAGTTCATTTGTGGATATCAATCATCAATCAATTACCTCATCTTTTATAAAATATCTTTCTTAGATATATTCTTTCTAATTTATTCTATTTTCTTTTCAAGAGTATATGGAATCATTAAGCCTCATTTATCAAATCATTTGATTTATTTAAACCTTTCTTAAATCTTGGAATAATTCCAAATCATTTTCTCTTTTACTTAGGAAAACCTTTCCAAATCATTCTTTAAATCTTAGTCAAAGATTTCATATATTCAAGCTATAACTTTTAACTTAGGGAAAATATTCCCAAATAATTTATTAAACCTTAATCAAAGATTTCTTATATTCAAGATATAACTTTTAACTTAGAGAAAATATTCCCAAATCATTCATTAAATCATAATGAAAGATTTCTTTTTTTAACTTCAAATCATATGCTTGTAAATCGAAGATTTTCATAACAGAGCACTACTGCCACTTTAAATATGGTAAATTTCACCTCCAGGGGCTAATGGCAAGTTTCACCTCCAGGGACTAATGGCAAGTTTCACCTCCAGGGACTAATGGCAAGTAATCCTACATCATGAATATCTTTGTCTTTAATGATATTTGTCTTCAATATGTTTTATTTCAAAAATTAGTTTGATGGGGTTTTCGGATAGGAATCACCCAAATCCGATCCCAGTTTTTCGAACAGGAATCACCTAAATCCGATCCCGGTTCCTTCGTGCTAATCATCGATAAAAAGATGTTAAGTGGTTAAATAACATTCAAAGAATCTGTTTCTTTTCTTTTACCTTGGAGAAACTTAAATATGATCTTTTAGAGCATCCGGGCTTTCCTTTCGATCTATTCCACCCCTCGCCTAAGAAAAGAAAACATAGGCCAGGTAAATTCAGGGCACTGGTTGCTCCATCCCTAACCTTAGTTAAACACCTTGTTTTATCTTCCCAGATCTCACAGGCGGGACAAATGTACTAGTCGTTTCTGCATACTCAGTTTTTAATCTTTATTTTAGAAATGATTTATTAAACTACCAAATCATCTTTACATTACTTAATTATTCCTTTAAAAATCATTCACAAAATATTTAGGAAAGAATTGTTAAGTTTAAAACTGCATTTCAAAAGGTTATAGAATTCGCAGCATAAAAGTGCTGCGGAAAGTGCTATATAAGCTTATTTGATTTAAACAACTTTTAATAATTGAAAATTCATATTTTCTGTTCCAAATCTCTTTTAAACCATTTTAATAGATTTATCAAATTTGTTTCATATTTTTTTTATTTAAAAATATCATTTACAAACAAATCCCCTTTTGGATTCCGAACTGCAGAACCGCGATGCTTTCAGAAAATTGTTTTGGACATATTTCAAAATCTACTCGATGAAATCTTGATTTTCTTTCTTCATTAGAAAGCTATTACCATTGTGGACCAAAGAATTTTTATTTCGAAGAAATCCGACTTAAAAATCATTCTCTACGTTAATTTGAAGTTACGGGTCGAAATTTACGAACTACCGCTACGCGACGAGCTCGATTTTGACCAATTTTGTAAATTGCTTCGGAACTTGTCCAAAACACTTCAAATTTGTTTTAAACCATATTTAAACTATTTTAACTTATTTAAAATCATTAAGAGGCTAAATAACTTCCATACACACATTTATATGGATTTAATTCTCATTTAATTAACTATGCTTACTAACCATTTCTCTTATCATTTATCAAACCAAGTTATCATTCATATCACAAACATATAATCAACCAATTTTGCATCCAAGTTATCAAACATTTAATCATCCAACATATACTAAACTTTCAAATCATTATACTTGAAATAATTTATAGATTTATTAGTAAATATGAGTACTCACCTTTAACCAAATTGATTAACTTCCTACCAACATTCATATCATCCAACACTTCACTTAAACTTCAACTAATCAACTTCTACTCCATTCCTTTTGCTTAATCTATTGACCTCTTCTTTCAAACTCCCAAAAATCCGGCAGAGCTTCCGCAGCACCTTGAATTTGCTCCTAGCTCCTTGGAATGAAATATGCAGCACTTCCTTCTCTTTTTCTCGCTCCGGAGCTTCACAACTTGCTTTCCTCCTTCCATAAGTTCGGCCTCCTCCTAATCTTCCTCTTCCTCCATCATTTTTTCACTTCTTAGATGCTAAACCATGTTCTAATGGTATTCTAAGGTCTTTGGCAAAGTTTGGTTGTGTTTGGAGTTGATTTGATATGATTTTGAAAAAGTTAGTAAGGATTTGGAAGAGAAGAAGAAGCCATTAAAGAGACCTTCAAGGAGGAAGAAGAAGGTAGAAAATTGTGTGAAAAAAATGAGAAAGTGGTTTGTATTTATAGAAAAAGTTTTGGATTAAAATAATATTTTGTAAAAAGACCAAAATACCCTTACTTACTTATAAAGTAATCTTATTTTTTTCAACACTTAACATCACATTTCAAATCATTACTTTATGTCATTTTCACTTAAGTATTAAGTAAAGAAAATAATAATTATGTTTCTTTAATTTGATGTTTTACTTTTTACTTTGAAATGACATTTTTGTCTTTTGTGCTTACTTTTTCTTAATTATATTCTAGAATTTTCTAAGTATGTTTAGTAAAAGTAAACTTGATTAGTGGATTAATTAATACTTACACTATTTGAATATATGTTCCTATATAATAAAATAAAGGTGTGACGACGTTGCGACAACTTTTAATCGACAAAATGTTGTTTTTCGACAAAATGTTTCACGGTCATATTTTGACGTTTTAGTTAAACTATTTATTTATGTAAACCAAATTTAAAAATGAATTTTTTACTTCTTAAAATAAATTAAAACGTGTCTCTTTATATTTTAAAATCCTATTTAAATAATATCAAAATCTCTAATTTTACAGTGTATGTAAAACTGACAAAATGCGACAAAATTTGGTTATTTTTGTAAATCGACTATTAACATACTTTTAAATATTTTAATATACTTTTATTATCTTTATTAAATGTTTTCAATAAGATTTGTCTTTTTAAATAAATATTTAAATCTATTTATCTAAGCATTTATTTATTTTTACAAAACTTAACTTTTGTTGATTTGTTCTAAAATCCAAATTTATACTTTTTAAATTATCATCTACAAGAATAAATAATTTCTCTATTATTATCTATTATATATAACTTATTTATTTAAGTTTTTTTAACCTTTATAAATTTAAAACAAACGAAATATCTCATTTTCGAAGTAGCGAAATTACGGGTTGTTACAATGGGTCTGTAAAGGCTCTTCGACTGTTCGAGGTCTTGATGGATGTGCATGAGGTGCTGGATGTGGTGTAGGAGATGGAGATGATGAAGATCGTGAAGAAGATCGTCCGCGAACCTTTCTCATAACCTTTCCCAGAGTAGAGACGACCTTTTCTAAAGTCTTTTCTACCTTTGTCATTCGTGTAGAAAAAGATTGTTCGAGATGGGAAACTTTCTTATCCAAGACTTTTTGATTCAGAGATAGGATACGCTGGTTGTGAAGTGTTACATCTCTAATACTTTCTCCTTGTCCTGCTGCAATTCGAGCCTCTTGAATTTCGGAATCAGAGTGATAACCTGTTGATTAAGAAGGCCTTAATGTAGAGGTAGGTCGTATAGGAGTAGACTGTTGGTGTTGTGTTTGTTGGTGTTATTGGTGTTGGTACTCGGAAAAGGGTGTAGTACTTGGTGGATTTTCAGGAAAATGCATCAAAGATAGGAAACGAATTCCACTTTCCTTAACAGGAAGTTCTTCATATTGCGATAAGAATGAAGGCATGTTATGCGCTCGAAGAATTCTCATAATATATAGTGCATAGATTATTGTTTGAAGAACTGGGGTCCAAAAGCTTTTAATTTGGTCAAAAATATATTGAGCCCAATTTACTTTTGTATGGCCGAAAATAGCATATAAAGCTTTAAGGTCATAGTCATATACTTTCTCATGACTACCTATTCAAGGGAGTATGGTTTTGACAAGCATTCGGTTAAGTAGTTTAGCTTTTGGATGAAAATTGAATGGTGATAATTTTCTCATGTCATCTTCCCAAATGAGATGTGTAATGGCATTTCTTGGCATGTGTCTCATATCAGGAATATCTTGCAATCTAATTCCTATATATGAGCACTGTAATATTTGCCCAAGCATTTCAACATTGAATTTTATTACTTCCCCGTAAACACTTGTCCAAATCCAATATTCCGGATCAGATGGATTCCAAATATGAATTGAACATAAATTTATGAAGAATAAAAATACCGCTAGTTGATCAATTTTCCTGGAGTTAGAATCATAATTTATGAGATGGTGAATCTCAGCATCACTCACCAAGTCATTGATTTCGTAATTAAAGAATCTTCATAGTGGATAAAATGGACCACAATGTATCCTTTTCTTTTCCAATTCCTGAAGTCTTTGTCTTCCATCTTGTTCTACCATCCAATCATTAATGATTTCGTCCGTGACAAATTACTGAGAAGGTGGTTGAGAGCTGGAGCCTTGGCCTGTCTTCTTGCGCTTGGGAAAGGGTTTCTTGGATTTGGGTGCCATTGATTTGAAGTTTTGAAAGAAAGAAAGCAAATTGATTCGGGGTTTAGGGTTTTGTTGTAGGGTTAGGTAAAAGCTGTAAAAGAATGTAAAAGTTGATTTATAGGGGAGGCTGAAATGGTGAATTCGGAGTACGGTCAGTCGTCTATAGTTTTAATCAGACATCTGGTTGTATAGGTAATTTTAAGTCAGAGACTTGATGCAGACGTCTGAGAATAAAATCAGACGTCTGAGCTGAGTTAGTTAATTTTTCCAAAGACTTGATCCAGACGCCTGGACGAACTAACAAACGTCTGAGCTGAAACGTAAAAGTTTTTTAGAATTATAAGCAGACGTCTGTTCGAAATACCAGATGTTTACGAAGGCACTCTTAACATCCATTTGAAATAATTTAAAGTTGTGATGACACGCAAAAGAAAGTAGAGTACGAATTGCTTCGAGACGAGCTACGGGAGCAAACGTCTCTTCGTAATCAATTCCCTCTTCTTGGTTGTAGCCTTGAGCCACTAATCTTGCTTTGTTACGAATAATATTTCTATTTTCATCTGCTTTATTTTTGAAAACCCATTTTGTTCCTATTACAGATTTATCTGATGGTCTAGGAAAGAGTTCTCATACATTATTACGTCCAAATTGATTTAATTTTTCTTGCATTGCTAAGATCCCAGAATCATCTTTAGATGCTTCTTTATAATTTTTAGGTTCTGTATTTGAGATAAAAGCAACGTGACTCATTTGATTTAAGTTATTTCTAGTGACTCGAGAATTTAAGTCTCCAATTATATTATCTAAAGGGTGATTTTTTTAATATTCGTGTAGGTGATCTTAAAATATTTTCATTATTATCGGAGGATGAATTATTCATATTATTTGCATTTTCAGTTTGATTTTTAGTTAAGATTTCATCTTCATCTTCTTTAATAGTTTGTTGGAAATTCTCATCAAAAGACACATGTAAGCTTTCTTCTATAATATTTGTTCGTTTATTATAAATTCTATAAGCTTTACTACGTTCTGAATAACCAATGAAAATTCCTTCGTCGGCTTTGGGATCAAATTTTCCAAGATTACCTTTAGTATTTAAAATAAAACATTTTGACCCAAAAGTTCTTAAATACGAAACTTTTGGTTTCCTTCCATAAAATATTTCATAACATGTATTTTTAGTCATAGGTCGAAGTGTGACACGATTTAATACATAACAAGCAGTGGCAATGGCTTCAGCCCAGAAATGTTTAGGTAGATTACTACTATTTAGTAGTGTTCATGCACATTCCTGTAAAGTTCTGTTTTTCCTTTCAACTACACCATTTTGTTGTGGTGTTTGTGGAACCAAAAAATTATGACTAATTCCTTTTACAAAAATTAGTGAAAAATTCATTTTCGAATTCTCCTCCATGATCACTGCGTATATTTTTTATTTTTAGATCCATTAAGTTAGTAATCCGTTTTGCAAAGATTTTAAACATTCCAAAAGTGTCACTTTTATGTTTTAAAAATAATGTCCAAGTATATCTTGAAAAATCATCTACAATTACGAACACATATTTGCTATGATTTATACTACGTACTTGTGTTGGTCCAAATAAATCTAAATGAAGTAATTCTAATGGTTGCTTAGTAGATATTTTATTTTTAGATTTGAAAGAACTTTTCTTTAACTTGCCCATTTGACAAGCGTCACATAAATTTTTTATTTTATAATTAATTTTAGGTAGACCTCTAACTAGATCATGTTTTGCTAGTTTGTTAATATATTTAAAATTTATATGACAAAAACATTTGTGCCAAATCCAAGGATCATTATGATTTGGGGCTAGACATAAATCTGAATTATTTTTAATGTTCATATTTAGGATATATATATTATGATTTCTAAATCCTTCAAAGAGTAAATTTTTGCTTTGATCGAGAATTTTACATTTATCTTTTTCAAATTTAATTTCAAACCCTTTATCACACAACTGACTTATACTAAGAAGATTATGTTTTAGGCTTTCTACTAATAAAACATTAGAAATAATAAGAGAGTTAGAGATATTGATATTGATGACTTCTCCAATGCCAATGACGAACCCTTTTGAATTACCGCCAAAAGTTACAGTGCCACAATCAATGTACTTTATATTTGACAGCATGTGAGCATTTCCCGTCATGTGCTTGGAGCATCCACTATATAATATCCATTTTTCTTTATTTTTGTATTTGGATACTTACAAAAAAAATGGGTACCCTTTTTACCTTTTTGGGTCCTAAGTGTTAATAGATGAGGGTAACAATACCCATGATGGTCTGGTTCCTTTTGAAATATAATTATTATTGTGAATCACTTCTTTCATATAATTACCTATATATTTCTGTTTAATTAGGTTGTTATTTGTTTTAGGAACCGAAATTTTAATCATTTTTGAACTTGTGATTAATTTCTTATTTCTGGAAGAAGGTTTTTATTTTATTTTAGTATAAATCTTACTATACTTTATAATTTTGTTGTATTCTTAAACCCTATTCCATTTCGATTTTTGAATGGCTTGGAAATTTTAATTAAATTATCCAAATCTTGTTTTCCTTTGTTAAATTTTGTAACATTATTTGTAATTTTATCCAATTTGTTTTTAAGATTAGTAATTTCGGATTTTGAAGTTTCTAGATTATCTTTTAAGATAATGTGCTTATTACTAGTTTCATTATTTTCTAGTTTAACTTTTCCTAATTCACAAGATAAAGCATCATTTTTAATAGAACGATTCTTACACTTTTCTTGAGCATTTTCTAATTCTTCTCCTAAAATAGATTTTTCATCTTTTAGTAACCCTATTTCAAGTTCTAATCGATTTATCTTAGCAACATATTTCTTATTTAATTTCTTAGTTTCTCTATATTTGTCATCAAGTTCCATACTTACTTCTAAAATTTCATCATAAGTATGATTGGGACATACCTCATTAGTGTGTGCCATGAAACATACATTTGCTTGCTCCGTATCACTTTCACTGTCACTATCGAATGAAGAGGAAGAGTCAGAGTCATCCCATGTGACTTGGAATGCCTCTCTCTTTTTCTTAAATTTCTCAAACTTATTTTTCTTTTTCTCATTGTTGAGTTTTGGGCAATCATTCTTCATATGTCCGAACTGATCACATTTAAAGCACTTGATTGAAGTTTGATTTGATGAATTTAATTTTCCGCTATTTTGGAATCTTTTCATTTACTTGAATTTCTTAAATTTGTTGTAGTTTTTGGCAATAAATACAATTTCATCTTCATCCAATTCAGAATCTTCATTGCTTGCTTGAAATGCTATGTTCTTCTTTTCATGGTTTTGTTCCTTTCTAGCCTGCAAATTAGCTTCATACGACATTAAATTTCCAATCAACTCTTCAACTTTGAGTACAGAAAGATCATTAGCTTCTTCGATAGCCAATACTTTTCTTTCCCACTCAATTGTTAAAAAGTTGAGAATTTGAGATACTAAATCAAAATCAGTAAATTTAACTCCTAGAGCCATAAAATCGTGTTGTATAGTTTGAAATCTTATGTAACGACCCGTAATTTCGCTACTTCGAAAATGAGAGATTTCGTTTGTTTTAAATTTAAAAAGGTTTAAAACTTAAATAAATAAGTTATATAATTGATAATACTAGAGAAGTTATTTATTCTTATAGTTAATAATTTAAAAAAATATAAATTTGGATTTTAGAACAAATCAACAAAAGTTAAGTTTTGTTAAAAATAAATAAATGCTTAAATAAATATGTTTAAATATTTATTTAAAAAATAAATCTTATTGAAAACATTTAATAAAGATAATAAAAGTATATTAAAATATTTAAAAGTATGTTAATAATCGATTTACAAAAAATAACCAAATTTTGTTGCATTTTGTCAGTTTTACATACACTGTAAAATTAGAGATTTTGATATTATTTAAATATGATTTTTAAATATAAAGAGACATGTTTTAATTTATTTAAAGAAGTAAAAAGTTCATTTTTAAATTTGGTTTACATAAATAAATAGTCTAACTAAAACGTCAAAATGTGACCGTAAAACATTTTGTCGAAAAACAATATTTTATCGATTAAAAGTTGTCGCAACGTCGTCGCACCTTTATTTTCTTATCTAGAAACATATATTCAAATAGTATAAGTATTAATTAATTCTCCAATCAAGTTTACTTTTACTAAACAAGATTAGAAACTTCTAGAAAACAATTAAGCGAAAGTAAGCACAAAAAGACAAAAATGGTTTGCTTTTGTAAAATAAAGTTAGAAATGCTTTGATTTGGTGTGTAATTAAGTAAGATTTGATTTGACAAATAAAAGATTTAAAATTAAAATTATATTTGCTTAAACATCTAATCACCATTAAGGAATGTCACATCCATGCTTACTTTAAAATTATTACATAAACTTCACATCACATTTATACATTTCCTTTTTATATCAAATCTACATTTAATATATATGTTTAGTCATGCATTGGAAAGAGTGTTTTAGTGTACTTAAAGGAGACAAAAATTGATTTGAAATGGAGGGTATTTTGGTCTTTTTTGGTTAAGGGTAATAAAGTAATTTGTGTAGCAAACTTCAACTATAAATAAACCACCATCCTTCCACCTTCTTTTACACATTTCTACATCTTCTTCTTCCTTTCTCAAGCTTTCTAAAAGCTTCTCTAATAGTTTCCATGCCTTAGGAAAATAAAATAAAAATATTAGAAAAATAAAAAAGTAAAAGAGAAAATAAAGTATTCCACTTCAAAACCCTTATCTTCCTCCTTCCTACCCACGACCACCCCCTTCCACCTCAAAACCCGAGCCAATCACCTCCTCCTAG
Source organism: Allium fistulosum (assembly GCA_030737815.1). Classification (NCBI taxonomy): domain Eukaryota; kingdom Viridiplantae; phylum Streptophyta; class Magnoliopsida; order Asparagales; family Amaryllidaceae; genus Allium; species Allium fistulosum. The sequence goes on from CM060908.1 coordinate 426,100,997, forward strand.
CCTAGGCCGTGTGCAATATAGCCTCCCCCAAGGTCAAGGCCGAGCACATCAAGAAGGAGGAGCAAGTTCAAGAAGCTCTGGAGCGAGAAAAAGAGAAAGAAGTGCTGCCCGTTTCATTCCAAGGAAACAGAAGAAAGTTTGAAGTACTGCGGAAGCTCTGCCGAATTTTCATAACTTGGTTGAAGTTGAAAAAAAATAGTGAAGTGTTGGATTAAAAAGAATGTTGGTAGGTAGTTAATCTTTTGGTAAAAGGTGAGTATTTATATTTTAAAGTTACTAATTTCTAAAAGTATTTCAAGTTAATTATATAAAAAGTTTTTTATATGTTGGATGATTTAATGGATGATAACTTGGTTGATATTATGTTTGATTATATGTTTGTGATATGGATGATAACTTGGATTGATAAATGATAAGAGAAATGGTTAGTAAGCATAGTTAATTAAATGAAATTATATCCATATAAATGTGTGTATGGAAATTATTTAGCCTCTTAATGATTTTGAATGAGTTAAAATAGTTTAAATATGGTTTAAAACAAATTTGAAGGGTTTCGGACAAGTTCCGAAGCAATTCACAAAATTGGTCAAAACCGAGCTCGTCGCGTAGCGGCAGTTCGTAAATTTCGATCCGTAACTTCAAATTAACGTAGATAATGATTTTTAAGTCGGATTTCTTCGACATAAAAATTCTTTGGTCCACAATGATAATAGTTTTTCAACGAAGAAAGAAAATCAAGATTTCATCAAGTAGTTTTTGAAATATGTCCAAAACAATTTTCTAAAAACATCGCGGTTTTGCAGTTCGGAATCCAAAAAGGGATTTCTTTAAAAATGATATTTTTAATGTTTTAAAAATATGAAATAATTTTGATAAATCTATCAAAATGGTTTAAAAGATATTTGGAATGGAAAATATGAATTTTTAAATATTAAAAAGTTGTTTAAATCAAATAAGCTTATATAGCACTTTCCGCGGCACTTTTATGCTACGAATTCTATAACTTTTTGAAATGCAGTTTTAAACTTAACAATTCTTTCCTAAATATTTTGTGAATGATTTTAAAGGAATAATTAAGTAATGTAAAGATGATTTGGAAGTTTAATAAATCATTTCTAAAATAAAGATTAAAACCTGAGTATGCAGAAACGACTAGTACATTTGTCCCGCCTGTGAGATCTGGGAAGATAAAACAAGGTGTTTAACTAAGGTTAGGGATGGAGCAACCAGTGCCCTGAACTTACCTGGCCTATGTTTTCTCTTTTTAGGCGAGTGTTGGAATAGATCGAAAGGAAAGCCCGGATGCTCTAAAAGATCATGTTTAAGTTTTTCCAAGATAAAGAAAGAAAATAAATTATTAGAATGTTAATTAACCACTTAACATCTTTTTATCGATGATTAGCACGAAGGAACCAGGATCGGATTTGGGTGATTCCTACCTAAAGAACCGGGATCGAATTTGGGTGATTCCTATCCGAAAACCCCTTCAAACTAATTTTCGAAATAAAACATACTGAAGACAAAGATCGTTAAAAACAAAGATATTCATGATGTAGGATTACTTGCTATTAGTCCCTAGAGGTGAAATTTACCATATTTATGATGGCAGTAGTGCTCTGTTATGAAAATCTTCGATTTGCAAGAATATAATTTTAAGTTAAGAAAGAAATCTTTGACTAACATTTAATAAATAATTTGGGAATATTTTCCCTAAGTTAAAAGTTATAGCTTGAATATAAGAAATCTTTGACTAAGATTTAAAAGAATGATTTGGAAAGGTTTTCCTAAGTAAAACAGAAGATGATTTGGAATTATTCCAATATTTAAGAAAGGTTTAAATAAACCAAATGATTTGATAAATGAGGCTTAATGATTCCATATACATTTGAAAAGAAAATTGAATAAATTGAAAAGAATATATCTAAGAAAGATATTTGATTTAAATAAAAGATGAAGTAATTGATTGATGATTGATATCCACTTATGAACTTAACATCTTTTTATCGATAATTGGTTTCGAAGGAACCGGAGTCGGATTTGGTTGATTCCTATCCGAAAACCACTTCGAACCAATATATACGTTCGAAAGTGAAGACATGTTGAAGATGACGATTGAAGACCGTGGATCTCTTTAGCGTGAAGACTGCTTGTTGACATGCTCTGGGTCGCTCCCATTATAGAGTTATTTATAGCAGTGGTCTCCTCGTTGTGGAGATTTTTTCGGATTGCAAGGGCTTCTCGCCTAGTAATGGCCGAGGAAAGTGCCTTCGGTTTCGTTCAGTCCCAGAACGAACTTGTATGGAAGAATGTCCGACATTGCATTTCTAAGACACAACGTTTTACTTTTACAAATGTACATCTGCTTGGTGGCGGAGAAGGAAACTTCTCTTAACTTAACACCCTTCTCTGAGACATACGTGCTCAGAGGTTGTATGCTTGTGGGAGTCAAATAGTGTTCAAAGGAATGGCAGTGTGGCATTCAAAGTGGAAACTATTATGATCAAAGCGTGGTTTTGTATGAAAAGCGTAGCTTTGAAGAAATTAAGCGTAGCCTCGCGAGTCTCACACCCCGGTTATGATGGGATACTATGTGACAGACGCAAATTCAGAATAAGTGAGTATGTATGGTGGTGTCAAATATGTTTGGCCCATTGGGGGATACATCCCTCAAGGCATTTATTGCCCCATTTGGATAAAGCGGTTAGCTTGAGAAAAGTAGGGAACTACCGGTTATCATTTGTAGTATAGCAAGTATAGTTCCAAGTGACTAGTTTGAGAAAAGCGATTAAGGCGCCGTGGAAACTATGTTTGTTATGCGTGGATCAGAGAAAATGTCACAAGTTTCCTATCATGTTGGAAATCCAATCCCAATACGAGATTTACGGTTTTGATTGTATTCCCAAAATAACTGTAATGACTTGCAAACATTTCAGCTACCCCCTTATTAGTATCGTATATTATGTTCGGTATATTCTGTTGACCCAGTCCGGGATATTACCTTAGACTTAGTCCGGGTATTGATACCTTATTTGAATAAGTTTATTTAAAAAGTGTTTTCAAAAGAATGTCATTAAAGATAATATCAAGTGAATTTTGGTATAAAAGTGTTTTGGTTATCATAAGGTAAAAACCCGTCCGTGTTTATGTGTGGGCGTGGTCTTATGAGATACCCTTCTTTTCAAAGGTTTTGATAATTTAGTCATTTTAAATTTAGAGTATCTCACGCTAGTTTATCAAGCCCGATCCGGGTATTTTTAATACTCGGGTCAGATTCGAGTAGTTTCAGGTTGAGTTGAAGACGGTTAGAGTTTCCAGAGGAGAGCTAGAGATCTTCATCATCGTATGGACGTATTCTATTATCCGATGTATATATTATATTTGTTTTGTTGTTTGTTAGCATTTGTAAGGGCAGGTGTTATAACTATCCAGGCTGAATTTAGGTTAGACTCTGATATTGTATTTTAAAATTTTCCGCTGTAAAGATTATTATTGAAATAATAAATGTTATTCCATTCGTGTGAGATTCTGTTCTGTCTTTATTTTCTTTCTACCCTTAATGATCCGCTTATTCGTGCAATTTGAGTTGGACATGTGTGGTTTATTGTTGACTCAAAGGGTACGGAAAAACGGTTCATTACATTTGGTATCAGAGCTGAAGGTTAAGCAAGAACCTTGGCTTTGGTGGGGTAAAGACTCATCAAAGATTGGGTTAGTAATACCCTAGGATGAGTAACTCTTTAAAGATAGGGTTATTAACACCCTAGAATGAGTTTGAGTGTATTATGTATGAGTGCGTATTTGTTAGTGACTAATAAATTGTTTTGTGTTGATTTATCGGTTGAGCGGTTTATAAATTCTGGTCGATATGGGAAGTACAACTGTATCGATAGATATTTCTAAACTCTTAACAAGGCATATCGACACACTGTTTTGAAAAGATTATATTTTACACATAAAGGAATGTCTTTCAAAAGATATAAATATTTTATGAAAATTTATAAGATACTTTCCCTTAAGGAAGTCCCATGGATAAGGTCTTGATCTGTCTAGTGATGATTAAAATAATCTTCTAAGTATCAATCATATGTTGGCTTGGGCTAACGGTATTGAACACTTGGTAAATTATTCTTCTTATCATTGAAGGATGAAGGCAAGTTCAAATCCAAACAAGTTGAATTAAGTATTTGGATAGAAGATGTTTGAATAAAATGAAATGGAAATGGTATAAACAATTCTAATCTTGGAATATCACTTAGGGGAAAAATGGCTTATTATATGACGAGTGATGAATTTTGGATTACTCCAAAGCAAGCTCGTAGAGCAAGTGCACAAAAAGAAGCAGAAGAAAAAGCAAAACTAGGACCCTTTGCTGACATCGACTGTTACTATTGTGGTAAGAAAGGGCATTATGCAGTTATGTATGAAATAAAGTGAAGTAAGAAGCAGAAGAGGGAAAACAAAAGTTCTGATCGGGATGATATAGTATGTTTCAAGTGTAAAGAGAAGGGACATTTTTTACATAAATGTCCTAAAACCAAGAAGAAACCAAGAATTAAAAAGAAGAAAATGGGCTGCTACCAATGCAAGAACCTAAGACATGAGGTCAAAGATTGTCCCCAACGAACTTGTATTTGGTGCTTTCAAGGGAAACACTTAATGAAGGACTGTCCAAGAATGAAAGTGGTTAACTTAGGCCCCTAAGATAAAACACCTTCTACCTTAAAAGGAATTTAAGAATGGTAGGGTGTGATAGGCTGTATTCCCTAGGGAAGTTATCTCTAAAATTTTGTAATACCGGTTAGGGATAGAAATGGATGTATGAATATGATGTTAATTAATAAACTTTCTTTTGATTATCCTCTCAATGCACTTCTTCAATCTTATATCTGATCCAATCTAATAAGATATTGAGAAATAAAAAGATCAAAGGAATATTATAAAGAAATAGCTTTATAAAAAAAGTGTTTAAAATTTGGAAAATTATTTAAGAATATATCTTGTAAGAATATATTGTATAGAATAAAGAAAAGGATAAAACTATGGAAATTTTATCACAGTCTTTTGAAAAAGTTTAAAGAAATAAAGGAAAGCTAGTTAAACTTAAGATAATTTTGGAAATAAAATCTATAATAAGATGTATTAGCAAAGAAAAATTAAAATATATATATAGAGCTTTGAAATAAAATTTTAATGATGTATTCCAAATAAAAGATAATTGATTTCTTTGGAAAAGAAGATATAACTATTTTGCATAAATATTTCGAAAAAAAAGAAATAGTTATATTGAAAGATGGTTTTGAAAAAAAAATGGAATGAAATGTTCCCTTTTAAAGGAATAAAAATATTTGGAAATAAATAATTGATGGGATTATATAAGAAGCACCTTTATAAAATGTTAAACTTAAGATAAAAATTTATGAAAGTTTTTGAAAGTTAATAAATACATATGTTATATGTAGATCATCTCATCACACAATTTTGATCTAATATCCGAGTACAGAACTTTGAGGTGTTTACACCGGTCCGAAAAAGGATTTATCACTCGATTCTTGACGATGGACATTGATGAGGGTTTGTGGTTAGATACTTTAGTTTTCTATCATAGTTGAGAGCTATGCAAGGAAAGCAAAGGTTTCTGAACAAAAAGCCTGATTAAAGTCCGCACTAGAGGATTGGGGGATCAATACTAGTTCGAAAATAAAGTTGTGTATTTGAATAGGAGATCGAATAAGATATTTCATACGGATGATCTCTGTATATTATATTAAATTAAGTTTGAAGAAAAATGTTTTGGGCAAACTTTTGTTTGGGTAATTTCGAGGACGAAATTCCTTTAAGTAGGGGAGAATGTAACGACCCGTAATTTTGCTACTTCGAAAATAAGAGATTTCGTTTGTTTTAAATTTAAAAAGGTTTAAAACTTAAATAAATAAGTTATATAATTGATAATACTAGAGAAGTTATTTATTCTTATAGTTAATAATTTAAAAAAATATAAATTTGGATTTTAGAACAAATCAACAAAATTTAAGTTTTGTTAAAAATAAATAAATGCTTAAATAAATATGTTTAAATATTTATTTAAAAAATAAATCTTATTGAAAATATTTAATAAAGATAATAAAAGTATATTAAAATATTTAAAAGTATGTTAATAATCGATTTACAAAAAATAACCAAATTTTGTCGCATTTTGTTAGTTTTACATACACTGTAAAATTAGAGATTTTGATATTATTTAAATATGATTTTTAAATATAAAGAGACATGTTTTAATTTATTTAAAGAAGTAAAAAGTTCATTTTTAAATTTGGTTTACATAAATAAATAGTCTAACTAAAACGTCAAAATGTGACCGTAAAACATTTTGTCGAAAAACAACGCTTTATCGATTAAAAGTTGTCGCAACGTCGTCGCACATTTATTTTCTTATATAGAAACATATATTCAAATAGTATAAGTATTAATTAATTCTCTAATCAAGTTTACTTTTACTAAACAAGGTTAGAAACTTCTAGACAACAATTAAGGAAAAGTAAGCACAAAAAGACAAAAATGGTTTACTTTTGTAAAATAAAGTTAGAAATGCTTTGATTTGATGTGTAATTAAGTAAGATTTGATTTGACTAATAAAAGATTTAAACTTAAAATTATATTTGCTTAACATCTAATCACCATTAAGGAATGTCACATCCATGCTTACTTTAAACATAATTATTACATAAACTTCACATCACATTTATACACTTCCTTTTTATATCAAATCTACATTTAATATATGTTTAGTCATGCATTGGAAAGAGTGTTTTAGTGTACTTAAAGGAGACAAAAATTGATTTGATATGGAGGGTATTTTGGTCTTTTTTGGTTAAGGGTAATAAGGTAATTTGTGTAGCAAACTTCAACTATAAATAAACCAACATCCTTCCACCTTCTTTTACACATTTCTACATCTTCTTCTTCCTTTCTCAAGCTTTCTAAAAGCTTCTCTAATGGCTTCCATGCCTTAGGAAAATAAAATAAAAATATTAGAAAAATAAAAAAGTAAAGAGAAAATAAAGTATTCCACTTCAAACCCCTTCTCTTCCTCCTTCCTACCCACGACCACCCCCTTCCACCTCAAAACCCGAGCCAATCACCTCCTCCTATCCTAGGCCGTGTGCAATATAGCCTCCCTCAAGGTCAAGGCCGAGCACATCAAGAAGGAGGAGCCAGTTCAAGATGCTCTGGAGTGAGAAAACGAGAAAGAAGTGCCGCCCGTTTCATTCCAAGGAAACAGAAGAAAGTTTGAAATACTGCGGAAGCTCTACCGAATTTTCATAACTTGGTTGAAGTTGAAAAAAATAGTGAAGTGTAGGATTAAAAAGAATGTTGGTAGGAAGTTAATCTTTTGGTAAAAGGTGAGTACTCATATTTTAAAGTTACTAATTTCTAAAAATATTTCAAGTTAATTATATAAAAAGTTTGTTATATGTTGGATGATTTAATGGATGATAACTTGGTTTTATGTTTGATTATATGTTTGTAATATGGATGATAACTTGGATTGATAAATGATAAGAGAAATGGTTAGTAAGCATAGTTAATTAAATGAAATTAAATCCATATAAATGTGTGTATGGAAATTATTTAACCTCTTAATGATTTTAAATGAGTTAAAATAGTTTAAATATGGTTTAAAACAAATTTGAAGTGTTTTGGACAAGTTCCGAAGCAATTCACAAAATTGGTCAAAACCGAGCTCGTCGCGTAGCGGCAGTTCGTAAATTTCGACCCGTAACTTCAAATTAACGTAGAGAATGATTTAAGTCGGATTTCTTCAACATAAAAATTCTTTGGTCCACAATGATAATAGTTTTCCAACGAAGAAAGAAAATCAAGATTTCATCAAGTAGATTTTGAAATATGTCCAATACAATTTTCTAAAAACATCGCGGTTTTGCAGTTCGGAATCCAAAAAGGGATTTCTTTAAAAATGATATTTTTAATGTTTTAAAAATATGAAATAAATTTGATAAATCTATTAAAATGGTTTAAAAGATATTTGGAATGGGAAATACGAATTTTTAAATATTAAAAAGTTGTTTAAATCAAATAAGCTTATATAGCACTTTCCGTAGCACTTTTATGCTGCGAATTCTATAACCTTTTGAAATGCAGTTTTAAACTTAACAATTCTTTCCTAAATATTTTGTGAATGATTTTTAAAGGAATAATTAAGTAATGTAAAGATGATTTGGAAGTTTAGTAAATCAGTTCTAAAATGAAGATTAAAAACTGAGTATGCGGAAACGACTAGTACATTTGTCTCGCATGTGAGATCTGAGAAGATAAAATAAGGTGTTTAACTAAGGTAAGGGATGGAGCAACCAGTGCCCTAAACTTACCTGGCCTATGTTTTCTCTTTTTAGGCGAGTGTTGGAATAGATCGAAAGGAAAGCCCGGATGCACTAAAAGATCAAGTTTAAGTTTTTCCAAGATAAAGAAAAGAAATAAATTATTAGAATGTTAATTAACCACTTAACATCTTTTTATCGATGATTAGCATGAAGGAACCGGGATCGGATTTGGGCGATTCCTACCTAAAGAACCGGGATCAGATTTGGGTGATTCCTATCCGAAAATCCCTTCAAACTAATTTTCAAAATAAAACATACTGAAGACAAAGATTGTTAAAAACAAAGATATTCATGATGTAGGATTACTTGCCATTAGTCCCTGGAGGTGAAACTTGCCATTAGTCCCTGGAGGTGAAATTTACCATATTTAAGATAGCAGTAGTGCTCTGTTATGAAAATCTTCGATTTGCAAGAATATAATTTGAAGTTAAGAAAGAAATCTTTGACTAACATTTAATAAATAATTTGGGAATATTTTCCCTAAGTTAAAAGTTATAGCTTGAATATAAGAAATCTTTGACTAAGATTTAAAAGAACGATTTGGAAAGGTTTTCCTAAGTAAAAGAGAAGATGATTTGGAATTATTCCAATATTTAAGAAAGGTTTAAATAAACCAAATGATTTGATAAATGAGGCTTAATGATTCCATATACATTTGAAAAGAAAATTGAATAAATTGAAAAGAATATATCTAAGAAAGATATTTGATTTAAATAAAAGATGAAGTAATTGATTGATGATTGATATCCACTTATGAACTTAACATCTTTTTATCGATAATTGGTTTCGAAGGAAATGGAGTCGGATTTGGTTGATTCCTATCCAAAAACCACTTCGAACCAATATATACGTTCGAAAGTGAAGACATGTTGAAGATGACGATTGAAGACCGTGGATCTCTTTAGCGTGAAGACTGCTTGTTGACATGCTCTGGGTCGCTCCCATTATAGAGTTATTTATAGCAGTGGTCTCCTCGTTGTGGAGATTTTTTCGGATTGCAAGGGCTTCTCGCCTAGTAATGGCCGAGGAAAGTGCCTTCGGTTTCGTTCAGTCCCAGGACGAACTTGTATGGACGAATGTCCGACATTGCATTTCTAAGACACAACGTTTTACTTTTACAAATGTACATCTGCTTGGTGGCAGAGAAGGCAACTTCTCTTAGCTTAACACCCTTCTCTAAGATATACGTGCTCAGAGGTTGTATGCTTGTGGGAGTCAAATAGTGTTCAAAGGAATGGCGGTGTGGAATTCAAAGTGGAACCTGTTATGATCAAAGTGTGGTTTTGTATGAAAAGTGTGGCTTTGAAGAAATTAAGCGTAGCCTCGTGAGCCTCACTCCCCGGTTATGATAGGATACTATGTGGTCCGACAGATGCAAATTCAGAATAAGTGAGTATGTATGGTGGTGTCAAATACGTTTAGCCCTTTGGGGGATACATCCCTCAAGGCATTTATTGCCCCATTTGGATAAAGTGCTTAGCTTGAGAAAAGCATGGAACTACCGGTTATCATTTGTAGTGTAGCAAGTATAGTTCCAAGTGACTAGTTTGAGAAAAGCGATTAAGGCACCGTGGAAACTATGTTTGTTATGCGTGGATCTTAGAAAAGGTCACTAGTTTACTATCATGTTGGAAATCCAATCCCAATACGAGATATACGGTTTTGATTGTCTTCCCAAAATAGCTGTAATGACTTGCAAACATTTCAGCTACCCCCTTATTGGTATCGTCTATTCTGTTCGGTATATTCCATTGACCCAGTCCGAGATATTACCTTAGACTTAGTCCGGGTATTGATACCTTATTTGAATAAGTTTATTTGAATGTGTTTTCAAAAGAATGTCATTAAAGATAATATCAAGTGAATTTTGGTATAAAAGTGTTTTGGTTATCATAAGGTGAAAACCCGTCCATGTTTATGTGTGGGCGTGGTCTTATGAGTACCTTTCTTTTCAAAGGTTTTGATAATTTAGTCATTTTAAATTTCGAGTATCTCATGCTGGTTTATCAAGCCTGATCTGGGTATTTTTAATACTCGGGTCAGATCCGAGTAGTTTCAGGTTGAGTTGAAGACGGTTGGAGTTTCCAGAGGAGTGCTGGAGATCTTCATCATCGTATGGACGTATTCTATTATCCGCTGCATATGTTGTATTTGTTTTGTTGTTTGTTAGCATTTGTAAGGGCAGGTGTTATAACTGTCCAGGCTGAATTTAGGTTAGACTCTGATATTGTATTTTAAAATTTTCCGCTATAAAGATTATTATTGAAATAATATATGTTATTCCATTCGTGTGAGATTCTGTTCTGTCTTTATTTTCTTTCTACCCTTAATGATCCGCTTATTCGTGCAATTTGTGTTGGACATGTGTGGTTTATTGTCGACTCAAAGGATACAGAAAAACGGGCCATTACATCTTAAGTACATGTCAACAATTGACTCATTTTGTTTCATTTTGAAAGATGAAAATTGATTTTGTAAAATTGATATTTTTGTTTGTTTGACCTTAGTTGTACCTTCGTGTGTAACTTGTAAAGTACGCCATATATCGTAAGCAGTGGTATATAACATAACACGTGAAAATTCATTTTTATCAAGAGAGCAAAACAGTACATTCATAGCTTTAGCATTATTAGAAGCAGCGGTTTTTTGTGCATCTGTCCACGTGCTAATATTTGTTTCAAGTGCTACATACTTAATTTGAGTTGCTGACCATATTTCTAAACCATTTGCTTCCATAAAAATTCTCATACGGGTTGACCAATATGCATAATTAGATCCGGTGAATAGAGGAGGACGTGCAGTTGATTGACCTTCTTGAAAGATACTTGCCATATCAACAAGTTTCAAATACGTGTTACTGTGATTTGAACTAACCTCGCTCTGATACCAATTGAAAGTCTATGTGGATCGTATATATATATAGTATATGACAAGTACGTGTATGATAGTATGAATCACACAGAATAATAATGCAGGTAAAATTAAAAGTAATCACACCAGAATTTTTATACTGGTTCGGACCTCCCGTCCTACGTCCAGTCTCGAAGCTCTCCTTCGGAAATACACTAACCAATTGCCCTCGCTTCGCCCGGAGGAATAGGCTTTTATACAAGAGTATTTCTTTGACAAGTGTGTGTTCTAGATAACACTGATTTTGACTACAAGTACAGTTTCTTCCTATAATCTCCTTTGAGTAGTATGTAATTTTATGCTTTGATATAAGGAAGAGATAAAAGTATGCTTTTGAGTACTTTTAGAAATTAGAGAGATCACATGAATATTAGAAAATAAAGAGAGAAGAGTTCAGAATATCAAGTGTGTTTTACTTTTCAAATTCATGCTTATTTATAGATGTTGAAGAGTTTGTTTGAGAAGTAACGACCTTTGGTTCATTCTATTTCATTCCAAGAGTTGCAATGTTTGAGGAGGAAGAGTTATGACCAGAGATAGAGAATGCAACTCTTCGATTGAAGAAGATGTCTGTTGAGAAGTGCTGGCCGTTACCCAGGTCAGACGTCTGGATGTTTAGGTCAGACGTTTGGCCTGTATTAAAAAATTTAAACAGAAAACATTGCCAGACGTCTGAGTAAACAAGCCAGACATCTGACACATGTACAGCTTGTTAATTTCCTTTCTTAAGCATGTAAGAAACCTTTTTAATAATTTGTATATGCATATGCTTCTAAAGATTACTCAAGGAGATTGTACATATCATTTATTTAAGATATTAACAAAATATACTAATATTTCTTGATATAATGATCCTTGTGTTTGTCTTCAAGTCTTGGTCGCAAAAGTCTACCTGCATATGGATGATGCTAGTGATTGTATAGTTATTGTCATCAAAATCATAGAGTAGAGGTTCTAACAACATTCAATAGCATATTAGAGGGTACAATCAAAATTAATAAAGTACATTCACATAATGGATTTTCCATGAAGATCTCTTTGGTGAAGTTGGATCTGAATTCCATGCACATGGATCGAAAGTTACCTTCCGAGTGCCGTATATCTCTAGATAAAATATACCATAACGAAAACACAACTGGCCTAAACCCCAAACATGTAGAACCAAGAACCATCAACTCCCGTATGAAACATCGATAAGCATACTCTAGATATGGAGTTTGTACACACTGTCACGAGTTAGCTAAACCTCGGGTTGTGTTGCATACTCTGTCTTTAGCCATTTTCGATGTCGAGGTTACGTTCGACATCTCTCACATGAGTCTTCATCACTTGAAAAGAACATAAATCCCAAAATGGATTCCCACATCTCGAACAGTCCTCAAAACCACACATGGTTTCCAGCATCTCGAACAGATCCACTTCCAAGAGATAGAACAAGTATCTCAGTCTTGAAGTGGTTTTCGATAAGTAAAACACTTACCGATCCCGGTCTCTTCAAGGCCGAATCGACGAATTTTATAATATTCAACAATAATGAGAACGATTATATATGGAAACTAAGTCTCGTACACTTACCACGTTTCCGACCTTTTCGTCTCACACCATCCCTTGGTCAAGGGTGAAGCCCGTAGGTTGGAGCACTATTACTTTTGTCCCTACTCGAACATCAGTCTTAACTCTCACAAATATACAAGCCTACTTCATCAACTATTGGTGCTAAGTATACGACTAAATACTTTCCATAAACGAATAAACACACAAAGCACGACCAAGTCACACAAAGCACGATTAAGTCATATAAGCGACTTCTAATCCCCTTTTTATTTAATTAATACTTTTATTAATTAAAATCTCTTTTATTAGTAAAAATTATTTTCTAATAAAAGTTCATTTATGAATTTCTACTATTCATTTGTGTACTCTTTCAATACTTCAAAAAGTATTCATATACTTATCTCAAATGCTATAAGTATGTTCACAAATCATTAACAAGGTTTCTTACTTTAAACCTTTACTTTCTCTATCTTTTTCCAAAAGATGCCATATTATAATTTCCTTCAAAATATCAATTTTAAAGATCTAAGTACTTTCAAAAATCCATTCAAAAAGGTTTAAGACTAATGTTACTTAAACATTGTCACTACAAACCTAAAACCATTTCACTTATACTTATCTTTTAAACATTCTTTTAAAAATCTATTTACATTCATAAGTATCTTTTAAACATTCTTTTAAAAATCTATTTATATTCATAAGTATAACCAAAAATGGTTAAATAAGAATGTTATAAAACACTGTCACAACAAGCTCAAAGCCATTCCATACTCATATTATATTTAAAACATTCTTTTAAAGGTCTAAGTTAATATTTGGTTAAGTTCGATAGTCGACTAATCGACTATCTAGTTAAAAAACGATCGCATATAGAAATCACGGTTCGTATAATTAATTATTTTTTGACTTTCCGACTTATACTATCCTTCATTCAAGAGTGCAGCTAGATAAGTTAGAGCATTGATTGCATATCAAAGCCTTGTCTAGACACTTCATTCTTGAATCCCATAGATAGTAAGTCTACCTCGTTGGCTTTTAGTGTGAAGTATAGTATTAATGACTTTCATAAACAAGTAAGAAATCAACAAGATTAACACATTTTCGACATTCCTGACTTAACTATTCCTTAGTCAAGAGGGAAGCCGGTAGGATAGAACACTATTGCCTCCGTACCTACTCGAACATCAATCTTAATTCTCACAAATAGATAAGCCTACTTCACCGACTTTTAGTGTTAAGTATAGTTAATTTTCTTTTTCAAAACTTAAATATATACATTTTAAAAATACTTATAAGTAGGTTTTAAATACCTATGTAAAATATTACTTGAAAATAAATAATTTATAATTTGATGAAAATAAATTAAAAAACATGTTTTATATTAAAAACCTCTTTACTTCCAAAATTCATAAATAAATATTAAAAGTATATTTAAACTTCAAACCAATTTTAAAATACTACAAAATGCGTTATAAAATATACCTAAAAATAATAATGAAAAATACCAAATTTAAGTGTCATTTCTAACCACTTAAAATCATAAGCAACTTAATACAACATTTATAAATGCTGTTAAAAGTCCTTGTTAAAGAACAACGTTTAAAAGCACAATCTTTGTGACCATTTTTCATAGCCTTAACAAGTAATTTAAGACTTGAAATTTTCATAGTAAGTACTACCCTTAGGTTAATTAGAAATAATGGAAAGAAATTCTCAAGAATATTTTCCAAATTAATTAGAAAAAATCCCAAAACAAGACATTTTAAAGTTCTCATATAGCGACCTTCTTCTCGCTATAACATTTTGAAACTTTGTTTCCCAAGTTAGATTTAAACTTCCATATTTTTCTATTAATAAGTAAACTTATAGTACTTATTAAAAATTCTAAGAGGTGCCTAGAATATCTCTCAGAGTTAACTTTGAAAATCATCGAACACAAGGCATTTTCAAAGTGCATCCATAGCGACTTTTTTACTTCTAACTTTCACAACTTTGGTTCATGATTTCTAAAACTTTTCAAACCACTTCTTTATTATCCTATACACTAAAATATGTGTAGAGAGAAAATAAAATAAAATTATCCTAAGTTAATCATAAACCCACCATTTGTACAAGTTAAAGTTAAGAGATATCGAAGTGCACTTACAGTGACTATTCTTGCTTCAAACACTTTCAAACATACTTCAATTCAACACACAAGCCAACCAGCCATTCAAACATTAGTCAAAGCTATGCCACATGTTTGAAAGGGTAACAGATGTGATGTTATATAATATAAAGTTGTCATTTGCTTTCAAAAACAAGAGGGGTCCAAAGTTTATAACTTTAATTAGTTAATGTCACTTTAACTTTATATTTCAACCACACAACATAAATACACAATATATACATATACGATAGCGAGATAACTCACTTAGATCCAAGCCAAACAGAAGCACAAATCCTCACAAAGCAAAGAGCACTTCCTACCATCACCAAACTTCAAAAGACACCATCTTTAGCTCCAAAATCACAAAGCAACACCCCTCTTCATCCTTTGCTCACAGCCTATCATGGAACCCCCCATTTCCTCTCATCTTTTCCCACCTTAATATTCATTCTTCTTATGATGATTTAGGTCTATAGACAAAGTTTTGTGAAGTTTGAACTTGATTTACTTTGATTAGAAAAATATTAGTGGAGATAGAAGTGGATTAGTGCTATTCACTTCTACCATTTTCTTAATTTCATAAAAAGTGATTAATGAAACCCTTAAGGGTGTATTTATAGGATTAAACAAGAGGTCATTACTACTTTATACCTTCCATGAAAGGTCACAAAGGAGCCTCCCTCTCATATGCTACCTTTACACCTCATTTTGTTTACTCAACGCCATATCTTCTCTGACATCACCCATGACATCATCAAAAACTTTGTTTTCCATAAATGGAAAAATATTTTGTTTCATTTTAATGTTCACTTAAGCAATAAATGTATGTAAAAAACAATCTGAACAACTTTTGACGGTTATAAAGTTGTTTATCGATAAAACAATTTTTGATCACATTATCGATATTTCTTCAAAATAACTATTTTTGTAAATATTTCTCCAAAAAAATTTACCATCGTTAGTAATGATTAAAAAGGGGGTTAAAAAGGCTATTAAATCACTTCAATAACATTTAATCCAAGATTCAAATACTTGAATAATTCAGATATTTAAATAAGAAGTGTTTGAAATTCTGGATCATTACAGTTGAGGTTCAGAAAGTACCAAGTCATGAATAATATGCACAAAGAGTAGTACAAAATTTCTTTATCTTTATTTGTTAAGGATTGATATATATGTTTGAAGCTAAGAATGTTGTATTATTGTTTTCAACTGAGTAATGTCGTATCCATACTTAAAGTTAAAAAAATATTTTGACTATATATTCTAAAACTTCAACTTTAAGTCTATAAGTACATTAAACAGATAAAACAAGCTTAAACTCAAATACCAAAACTTTGTTAACAAGCGCCTAGAAATAAAGCACATGTTTAATAGATGCTTAGCAATTAGATGCATATTAAACATGTGTCTATAAAATAAACTTTCTATACATATGTTTATTGAAGGAGAAATCTCCTGATTGTGGGGCAACGTTACTTTTTTACAATTCTAAATTACTAAGTTTCTGTAAAAGGTCTTACCGATATAATTTTCATTTTGCACGTCGAATTCATAAAGAATAAATCATTAAATCTATAAATCTCAATAGTCCATAAATCATATCTTGGTACATAATTGTGTATTATACAAATAGACCTATACAATTGATTTTTTTTACAAAAAGAAAAGAAAATATCAAGATATGACTGATGTGGCTCACCGGAATAGAGAACTTAAGGACCACGTACGTGATTTAAGTTTGTCAATGGATACCCAAAAAATCCAAAATCCGTCTGTATTCGTATCTGAAAATAGATAATATAATCATTATTTGGATAAACGGATATGAATACGAATGCATCCACATCTGAAAATTGTCCATTTGGTTTTGGAAAATATTTATATCATGTGTATTTGGTACAATGAATGGTATGTTATTTTTTATTAAGTTAATAATCTATATTTCACGCATTTTGTACATATTATCTACTCAAAACTATTTATTCACATCATATTTGTTTATTTTTCATATTTTTATATTCAATGGGATTGAAAAAATTATGTTAACGTAATTTTTTTTATACATATTTCTTGATTTATCAATCATCAGAAGATATGATATATATTCGGTATCGTTCTGTATCCACAGATGCAAATATTTGATATCCAAAATGATTTAGATGCAAATGTAGATACAGATATGACACTATTCGCATCTGAAAGATTCTATGACAGGTCTAACGTGAATTGCTTTCCAATGTATAGATGTTCCAACCCCATCTGAAACTAGATAAATGATTTAAGTATCCCTGAATAAAAGAATTGTCTACGCTGCTTTTATTTACACCAGTAAACAAATTTATACCTAAAAAGGAGTGAATCATATGGTCTCAATTATCTCTATCTCAGTATACACTATAGGTAAAATGTGAAAACACATGGTCATACTATTGGAATTTGTTTTAAATAAAAATGCAAAATTTCATAAATATTGATATGTGCATTAAGAGGCTCTTTAGTCCTCCCCCATGCATACATACACACACAGACATACATACATACATACATATGGGTTCCTAAGCCCTATATTGGGCCCTTTAGACCACCATGTAGGCGCCTGTCATCCGTTCGTCCAACATACCGATTTGACTTGACTAGATCTAAACTGGACCAAGATGGGCTTCGCTTGTGTGGTGTAGCACATTATAATTGGTATAAAAATGTAAATAGTATTTTTCATAAAATGTTTTGTTTCTAACAATAAAACTCATATTCGATTTTTTATCTAGGATTTTTCACACGATCCGACTATCTCTCCTACAACGTAGAAACATGTTCTGTTTTCCTGTTGGGAAATATCTCATCTATTTTCCTTATTAAATAGATGGGATAATAACAAAACACAATGTCTCTTATATCTTCAAATCTTCCTCCTCTTTTGAACTTCCATTAAAATCTAAAACTCAAGTAACTAAAAATTTTACAAATAAATTTAGAGAGCAAAGATCGAATTTATTCCATGCAGAAGAAATTGAATTACAATTGAACGAGCTGTTTTATCCCAGGGATGTCTAGGTCGATAGTCTACCTTGTACCAGGTTGGTCGAGTCGTGAAATGTTTTAAGACAATGACCTAGCCCGCGACTCAGCTAGATCAATTCAAACTATGTGCAACAACAATTTCAAGATATTTCTGAAACCATTACTATGATTATCGACAACTTCTCCAACTCTACTAGCTTTGATGCAAAACAAACCTTTCAGATTTGATGGCCGTTATTTCATATGATGGAGGCAGAAGATGAAGTTTTTTATAATAGTGAAAAGGTGGCTCGTATTCGGACAACCGAGAAGTTCTGCCCGAACAACTAACATACATCAGACCTAGTCATTAAATTAGAAGGGTGGTGTCCCAGGTCATTCTCGCATCTCTTATGCTCGTAATTTTCCAAAACATATACTATTGTTGATAATAGAAAGTGTTGTTGGAAGACTCTCATAATGCTTCTGCAGCAACAAGTAACGTGGAGTTAAAGTTTACCTCCGAAAAGACCTTATCGCTGAAAGATGTAATGCATGTGTAATGGCCCGTAATTTAATCACTTTAAATACGAATATTTGATATATTTTTAAATTATAAATTAATGGAATTTATAACTCAAATAGGCCTCTTTAAATTAATAACTAATGATGGAAAAGTTGTTTTAAAATTTGGTTTACAAAAATAGTTAGTTCAAAGAAAAATCGAAAATATGACCAAAAATCGTTTTTCGGATTTTTGACTTTTCACGTCTAAAAGTCGTCGGAACATGTTGTATACAATAGAACACACACATACATATATAAAACATATGATTTGGTTAAGGAAGTGATTAGAGTTAAATAAATTTAAAATATTTACTTAAGTTAATAAAGTTGATTAACTTTTCTTTTATAATTTAAAAAGAAGTAGCACTAAAAAATAAGGCACTAAGTACATGCAAATAGAAATGAAGTGATGGTGATTAGAGAAGAGGGTGGGTTGCGTGTGGAGTGAGGGTGGAGATGATGAGGTGTCACCATTTTGGTGAAGAGTAGTGTATATTTTATTAGTAAGGGTATTTTAGTAATTTCTCTTATTTATTTTATATAAAAGTAATTCAGCTTTTCCATTTCTAACTTTACTTCACTTTTCTATAATTTTCTAATTCTTACTTCTTCTTTTCCATGCTTAAATCCACTTCATCAATGTCTTCTCTAAAGTTTCCAAAATAAAAATCTCCTCTTTTTCACTTTTTAAACCATAAACTTAGTTAAAAACACTTCCTTTCTTCTCTACATCTCCTATCTTCCAAAACAAGACCCAAAATTCCACTTTTTACCAAAGCCATTCCCTCCTCAATTCATGGTCGAGCCCTCCACCACCTAGGCCAAGCCCATCCCTACTCCTTTGGGTCCTTAAAGCAATTTTTAAAAAAGAAAAGCTAGGTCCGTGTGTCGGTGCAAAACTTGTAATAGTTTGGTTTGAATCCGTGTTGATTTTTGGTGAGTAAAGCTCCTTTAAAAACCAATATTTAAACTTTACTATTTGTGATAATAGTATTAATTAGTTGCTTATGTTTATAAGTGTTTGAAAGTGATGTTGTTAGGTTTGGTTTCTACTTGAAGGGGATGACATATGTGATAATTTATTGATGACCTGAAATGTTGTCAAAGTGCTAAAGTAATTATTTACAGTGATAATGTTTCCTTACTTTATGGATGTCATTTACAATTGTGTGTGTATATATATGTGCTTATGTATATAAATGATTAAATGTTGATTGGAAAGTTAGCACACTTGAATTGGTTTATATGTTGACATCGAGATCCCGCGTTCTTTTAAAACTAGTTTACTTTCTTGTTTTCTATAAAGTTTTTCAAAAAGGTTTTCCAAGCTTTACTTTTTTTTAAACCCTTTTAAAAATTTATTTAAGTAATTTAAGTATAGAAGGAAAGGATTTAAAGCTATTTTGATTTAGAAAATGTAACGAATGGTCAACAGCCTTGGGAATCAATTACGTACAGTACTATAGACGATGGTCGGGCAGATTTAAACCGAGACCCAATCGAGGTGCAGTTAACTTGGAGTAACTAGTATGGCCCTGTGAAGTTATATTTCAAATTTGGAGTTGATTAGAGTTTGTATGCTCAAGTTACGGATGAAGCGAGGATTTGTATGGATCGACCAAGAACGATCTATGAAACAGTTCAAGTTATAGGAGAACATTCAATATCTCGAAATCCATAAGGCCAATTCATTTAAAACTTTTATAGCATCAATAAAATGAAGAGGGGAGCCTACCAAAACGATCGCATATCACAAAGTGAAGGTTTGAGGATGGCAGATCATTATTGACCGATCGTTCTTGCTGATCCATCATAACGATCGCATATCACAAAGTGATGGTTTGAGGATGGTCGATCGTTATTAACCGATCATTCTTACTGATCCATCATAACAATCGCATATCAAAAAATGAAGGTTTAAGAATGGCCGATCGTTATTTACCGATCATTCTCGCCGATCCATCATAACGATCGGTATAGTTCGGTGCATAATTCAACTTCAACCAAGATCGATCCATATCTCTCGATTTACAAGTCAGAATGATTCCATCTTTTAGAAGCAGTATCAAGAGGCATGTGGGACACTACAAAAACGATTGCACCATGATTGAAGCCAAGAGAAAGGATCAGCTAACATTAGGCCGATTGTTCTCAATCATCAAGTTAGCATCGCCGATCGATATTGTGGGCCCTTATGGACCTAGAGAGCCTTCTGCCGAAGTCTTAGCGAAATATCTCGTTGTCTCTCCCTATATATACAGGCCCTGTGGGTCATTCTGGGGATCCTTTACACTGCCGGTTACTTGAGTCTACATCGTAATCAAGTTCTTCCTTATTTTTTGTTGCTGTAATTAAACTCTTTGTGAATTAATAAAGAGAATCTTCAAAGTGGACGTAGGCATACAACGCTGAACCACTATACATCTGTGTGTTCTTGATTATTGCTTGGATTTGCTTGTTAGTTATTCTATTTCTCAGTTTAATTTTACTTTCTTCATTTACTTCTCTACACAAATCTATTCTTGGGTGTTTGTGACCAATTTGGTTGCAAACATTTTGGTGCTTTCACTGAGAACTTGATTCTCAGCCTGTTAGAATCCCCTTTGTTGCTACTGGATTGGGCAAATCCCCTGAAGGAGATCCATAGTTATCTTCATAAATTTGCTTACACTACTTAGATTTGCAAAAATCTAGACAAAAAGATTGAAAATGGTAAGACATACTAGATCCACTTCTTAGAATGTTGATGGAAATGAGATTGCTAGTATTCAACAAGGAGGCCCAAGAAACCAACCTGCAAATTTGAATGTCGATAGAACCCTGCTGATTCTATAACCCGAGATGAATTTCATAATTTGATGAGAGAGTTGATGGAAAGCAGTCGACAACTAAATGAGCAGATTCAGACCAATATTAGCCTGATGAACTAGATTACCCAACAATAGCGTGGGAAGGCCAGGAGGGATCCCACTCCCTATTCGGCATCAGAAAGTTCAAGCTCATCGGATGAATACCGAAGGCTTAGGTATCGCAGGCTTGAAGGAGATCATGCTGAAACATCGGAGCGCCGCTTGGCAAACCAATATGGTCCGCCAAGACAGGTCGGTGCCGATCCCTCCCTAGGAATCGGTATCGATCCCTCCTTCAGAGGAGGGATTCCCTCACTACACTTAGGGAATCGCACTGGGGTTCTTCCCGGAAGCTTGGATGCTGGAGCTCGGTCGAATGCTGACCAGGTACCCCACTGGAATGACAATGCGATAAATGTTCAAGGTGCGCATCAAGAGGATGGTGAACCAAGAAGGCGTGAAACGATCCATAGACATTGACCAGACCGTTCACGTGAGGTGGAGCGTGACCACCGCTTGGCACCGGCCATCTAGTCGCACCCATTAGGGTATGGCCATCACCCGATCTAGATCGATATTTTCAAATTATGTATGCTAAAGGTGCTGGTACGGTTGTTGATCGCAACCGAGGTGACGAAATATTCGGTACTATTCACTAAGGTGTAGGCTGGTTCTAATTTGCAGGGGGTCCTGGTGAGGCCCTCGGTATATTTTTCTAGAGGTGTATTACGGCAGGCGGTATCCTAGTAACCTTGTCATTGTATGGAATCCATTCTCCAATAAGTGCCGTATGGACTTAATTGTGCCTAAATATGTTGGAATGTGAGATGCAAGCATTTCAGCTATGTTATATATTTATTTTAAACCCTAGACATTATTATAATATCACTGGATTTTTTTATTGAAATGTTTCGGTTATCGTAAGGTAAAAACCCGTCTGTGTTTATATGTGGCGTGGTCTTGCAAGATACCTTTATTTTGAAAGGTTTTATAAGTATCACAATTCAGTTATTTTTTAGTTTACTCACACCAGACCCATGCCTGACTCGGAGTTTTTTTCTTTTCCTTAAAGTCTTGGTACCCAAATTTGTATGAGTAGCTAAGTAGTCCAGGTTGTTACGGATGCATTTTGGACAAGCATGGAGTAAGAGGCTTCGCCGTTAAGTATTTATTTTATTTCCGTTGTGTGTATATGTTGTGTATCATCATTGTGAGGATAGACAGTTATAACTGTCCCTATCTGAAGATTAGTTCTATTATAACTTTGATGTTTCATTTTGGTAGTGACTATATGCATTATCTTAAGTTCTATTATACATGATTTCCTTACGTTGTGAGATTCTTTGTTTCTTTCTTCTTGTCCTTTCTCTTCGTTTACCCCAACGGCTTGTCTTTCAGACACCTAGATGATTGGCATGTGAATACCGTGGATATATTAAGTGTCATCTTTAGGGGTAAGAAAGGCAGATCGTCACAACATGTTTCAGAGATAAGAAAGAATTTAATGTCTGGTTTGTTAAATAAAGTTGGTTTTACTAGAACTATCGGATCTTGTTTGTACATCATCACTAATGAATGGTGTTTTTGTTAGAAAAGACTATATTGCAAATAGAATGTTTAGGTTGAACCTTGATCCTAATAATTGATAATTCTTCTTATATGTTGTATGATTTTAATATTTGACATGCTCAATTATTTCACATTAATAAGTGAATAATTCATAACACGAGTAATTTTGGATTAGTCCCTAAAGTATATATAAATAACTCTAAAAAATGTGAATTTTGTAGATAAGGTAAAATAACTAAAGAAACCCCCCCACACACACACATATATATATATTCAGAGATTAGAGCTTTTAGATTTAATCCATTCTAATATTTGTAAACTTGATGGTATATAACTAGGGATGGTAAACACAACTTTATTACATTTGTTAATTATTGTTCTGATTTCACTTATGTATATCTCATAAAAAATAAAAGCGATATACTAGATATGTTTAAATTAATTTTCGTTGAGACTGAAAATCGGTTCAAAATGAAAAATGAGGGATTTCATAGTGTTAGAGGAACGAAATATGAATCTAGCTTGTTTATTTAATTTTATAATTCACATGACATAATTCATGAAAGATATTTAGTCACCTAAAATGAATGGTAAAAATGATAGAAACAACATAACATTTACCGAATTAGTAGTGGCTATTCTATTGAATTTTGGTGTCGCATCATATTGGGGGGAGGGACTTGTTAACACTTTGTTATGTATTAAACAGAGTTCCTAAACCTAAGAGACAAATTACGCCTTTTAAGATTTATAAAACCATAAACCTAGCCTATCTTATTTTAGAACATGAGGTTGTTTGGCACATGTTTGTATTTCTGATCCTAAGATAATTAAATTAGCAAGTCAAGTATATGAATGTGTTTTGCTGGATATGCAATTAACAGCAAATCATACATGGTTTATGATTTGAATGCTTGTGTTATGATCAAACTAAACAATGCTTATTTCTTTTAACGTAAATTTCCATTTAAATTTAGAAATGGTAGGGATGCATATACTGCTAGTATTCCAATAACTAGGATCGACAGACTTACCAAGGAGATAGAAATTTAACCTAAAAGAAATAAAAGAGCTGGAATAACTAAAGATTACGATCCAAAATTTTATGTTTATGCACTAGAAGAGGATCCTGCCAACCTTAAAGAAGTATTTTCTTCTTTAGATTCAAATCTTTAGCAAGAAGTTATTAATGATGAAATAGAATCTCTTGAGTCTAATAAAACATGACACTTAGTTGATTTAAGATGTAAACCCATAGGCTTTAAGTGGATACTTAAAAAGAAATTAAAATCTAATAGTATTTTTGAGAAATATAAGGTTGGTCATCTAACTAAGGGATGTAGGTAAAGAGAAAATGACTTTTTGATACTTTTTCACCAATTGCTAGGATAGCATTCATTCTAGCATTAAATTTTCTTACCGCAGTTTATGATTTATTATTAATTCACTAAATGGGTATTAAAACTGTTTTTTTTGAATGGCGAATTAGAAGAACAAATTTACATGGACCAACCTGAAGGTTTTGTTATCCGTAGTTAGGAACATAAAGTTTGCAAATTAGATAAATCTCATTATGTTCTTGAATATATACCTAAATAGTGACATGCAAAATTTGATAATTTAGTTATATCACATGGTTTTAAAGTAAATGAAAGTGACAAATGTATTTATTATTAACTTGAAAATAACATTTGCACCATTACACTACAAACAAATCCTTGTTTTGCGGACGTCAATAGGGCATCAGTACAGCGTTGGTTAAATCCATACTATGTGCTAACTTTGATGTGAAAGATCTTGGAGAAGCAAGTGTAATCTTTAGTGTTAAAGTTACTAGGTCTTAAAAGGGAATTTCTTTCGATCATCAATATATTGAAGATATTAAAGAAATACAGTTGCTTTGATTGTAAACCTGTCAGTACATCATATGATCTTAGTATAAAACTATTTGATAACACCGATGAAGGTGTAAGACAGTCTAACCATGCGAGCATCATTGTCAACCTTCGGTGTGCCATTGATTGTACTAAACCCGACATAGCCTATGCCGTAGGATTATTATGCAGGTTTACTAGTAGACCTAGTATTGAGAATTGACATATTATTGAAAGGGTCATGAGATACCTTAAAAGAACCATGCATCTTGAATTACATCATCAGAAGTTTTCAGCTGTCCTTGAAGGATATAGCGATGCAGACCATAACACTTTATCTAATAACCCTAAAGAACAAGTTGTTATATTTTTAGTACAGCATGTGGTGCCATTTCTTGGAAATATAAGAAACATGGTGTTTTGGCTCAATCACCATGGAGTCTGAGATGATAACACTAGCCATAGCTAGTGAAGAAGTAATTTACTTGAGAAACATACTAGTTGAGATCTCATTATGGGAAAAATCGATACCAGCTGTGTCGATCCACTACAATTGTACCATGACTATTGCAAAAGTTGAGAAGTGTTATTATAATGGTAAGAGACAAAAAATACGACGTTAACATAATACTGCGAAAGGGTATCTCTCTTCAGGAGCTGTAAGAGTGGATCATGTACTCAATGATGAGAATTTGACCAATCCTTTGACGAAAGGATTGATCAAAGAGAAAATCCTTATAACATTAAAAAGAATGGGACCATTAGCTTTAAAATGACAAGTCACTCATAGTGATAACCCAACCTAATGACCGGAGTTTCCAAAAACTATACTCAATGGGTAATAACAAGTTAGGAAGTGATACAAGTTGAACAAGTTTTTTTTTTAAATGGAAGCATATACCCCTAAAGCGATATAAGGATGAATTACTAGCAACTCCCAATGAATTTAAACTCTATGTAGAGTGAAGTACCTAGCTATAAGAGCACTTTTGATAGATTCACCTATGTGAATGTGGAAATGTGATCGTTTCCTATGAATTTTATGGCAATATATTTTTATTACGTTCACTGTACTAGGATATGCGTGCGCGACCTTTAACGCATGGGCTATTGACAGTAGCACTCTAGAAAGGTTGTGTGGTTTGTTGTTAGAGATGAAGTTTAAGACTATGTGTCACTATAGAATAATCTGAATCTTACTCGCCAAGCAAAGTTTCAAATCGAAAGATGCATTTGTTTATGCACAATCATTCAAGTTTGTTAATTACCCGAGAAAATAGTTTTAAAAATTAAAGTGGGAGATTGTTGGAATTTGTTTTAAATAAAAATGTAAAAAATATATTAGTATGTAAATTGAAAGGCTTTTTAGTCTCACATCTTGGGAAATTTAAAAAGAAAGATATGTATTTGTGTGTGTGTATTTCTTAGCCTCTATATTGTACACTTTGGACAATCAATGTTTTTCATTTGGGTTGGAAAAAAGGAGTCGTGGATGAGCACCATGTGTGCGCGAGTCGTTCATCTGTTTGACTAATCAACTCGACCTGACCAGAATCGAATTGGTCCAGATCGGATTGGGCTGGACGGGTTATGTGGTGTAGCTTGTTATATCTTTGGTATAAAAATGTGAACGGTTTTTTTAGAAAATGTTTTGTTTTAAACGATAAAACTTAGATCCAGTTTTTTCTTTTAGGTTTTTTACATGATCCGACTTTCTCTTCCATAACATAGAAACGTGATATGTTTTCCCATTGGAAAATATCTCGTCTATTTTTGTCAATAAATAGACGAGATCCTAACTAAACACAACATCTCTTATATCTATGAATCTTCTTTCTCCTTCGAACTTCCATTAAAATTCTGAAACTTAAACAATAACAATTTTCACAAAACAAAATAAGAGTGCAGCGATCGAACTTCTATGGTGGAGAAGAAGTCGAATTACAATCAAACAGACAGTTTTATCCTAGAAATAATTACTATCGATAATTAATTACTATCGAATTAAGTATTCGATGGTAATTATTTAATATTAATTATAATTATTTAATATTAATTATTCAATAGTAATTATTATTAAATTTTTAATTTTTAATTATTTTTATTAATTATTAAATGTAATTAATATATATTAATTATAATTTACTAATTATTAAGCATTAATTATAATAATTTTTGAATATAGAAAATAATTATTGATTATAAATAATAATTAGTAATTATAAATTATTTATTAATAAAAACTAGTTATAAATTACAAATAATTACCCATCTAAATTTCCGTTTATAAGTTATTAATTATAAACTACCATTTATAAATTATTTAAGTAAGTATTAAATATTATTAGTAATAAATTATTAGTTATTATGATATTTCAAGCAATACCAAAAATATTTAAAATTTTTGATGTAAACCTATGAGTAAAACTACTTTTTTTTAAAAGTTATTATTAATAAATATTAATTATTAATAGTAATTATTTCATATTTAAAATAAATTATTAATTATTATTATTCAATAGTAATTTTTATTCATTATTAATTTTTTTACATATATATCTATTATAACTAGCAAAAAAAAGAGTTGTGAAAATTGACTTCTATTACAACGAGCATAAGAAAATGGTTGTAATAGACATCTATTACAACGGGCAAACAGAAAAGAGATACTGATGAAAATTGGTATATATTACAACAAACAAAAACAGTTGTAATAGACATCAATTATAATGGACAAATGAAAAACGTTGTAATATGTACCTATTACAATGAGCAAAGGAAATGAGTTAACAAAAGTGTCATTTATTACAAGAGGCAAGATAAAATCGTTATAATATGTTTCTATTACAGCAGGATTTTTTTGACTGTTGTAAAAATGTCGTTGTAATAGGGTATTTTTATTGTAGTGATTTTTATAGCGTTCGTTATACTGGGATATGCGTGAATGACCTTTAACGTACAGGCTGTTGATTGCACTCTAGAAGGGTTGTGTGATTTGTTGTTAGAGATAGAGTTCAAGACCACGTGTCACTCTAGTATAATCTGAATCTTACTCACCATGCAAAGTTTCAAATCGAAAGATACATTTGTTTATGCACAAGCATTCAAGTTCGTTAATTACTCGAGAAAACAGTTCAAATTGTTTGTTCATGTACTTTGTGTGTGTGTTTCTTAGCCTTTATATTGGACACTTTGAACAGTCAAAGTGTTTTTTATTTAGGTTGAAAAAAGGAGACATGTATGACCACCACATGTACGAGCATCGTCCGTCCGTCTGACCAACTCAACTCGACCCGACCGGAATTTGTGGTGTAGCTCATTATATTTGTGGTATAAAAATGTGAATGGTTGTTTTAGAAAATGAATTGTTTTAAACGGTAAAACTTAGATACAATCTTTTATTTTAGGCTTTTTACACGATCCAACTTTCTATCCCACAACACAGAAGCATTATATGTTTTCCATTTGAAAATGTCTTGTCTATTTTTTTAATAAATAGATGGGATCGTACCAGAACACAACACCTCTTATATCTACGAATCTTCTTTCTCCTTCGAGCTTCCATTAAAATTATGAAACTCGAAAAATAACAATTTTCACAAACAAAGAGTGTGAGACCGAACTTCTTCTATACCGTAGAAGTTGAATTGCAATCAAACGGCCAGTTTTAAGTTTTTAACTTAGAGACGTCGTAGTTGATACTTTACCTTGTACTAGTCTGCTAAAACCGAGATTGTCTCAAAAAGAGCGATCGATTTTGCGACTCGGTCAGATCATTTCAAACCGAGTTGAAACAACACACTCCCCAAAAGAAGAAAATAAATTTCTACCACGGAAATGAATGGATATTTTTTATAAAATGTACCAGCTTCATTTGCAAGACACAAGGATCATTGAGACTGGACCATTTGGACTACAAAGAAACTGCAAGCATGCATGTCCTCTTCCACACAACATTTCATAAATGCAACACCTACCAACCAGAAAACTCATCCAATACTCAGTCTAATAAATGGCCGCCCGGGTTGGTTCATAATACTTAAATACTACAACCCCTTCCCATTCATTATTATGCCAGCCTCTATTTAATTGTAATTAAAAAAAACCGTCCTCTACTTCTATATCTCTCTCACTCTCTCTTTATCCCAACACACACTATATAGTTGAACTCTTGCATTAATTAAGGAAGGGAAAAAAAGAAAGATAAATGGAGGTTTATAGTGTAAAAGTCGAAGAGTTCAGGCCGGCATCGGACGGCAGGCCATCAGCCGGTCCTGTTTACCGAAGCGTTTATGCCAAAGATGGCCTTTTGGAACCACCTTCTGGGATTGACTGTCCCTGGGACTTTTTTAGGTGCATCCCTTCATATTCTTCTTCCACTGTTTATTCATCATAATGTATGTGTATATATTTTCTTAATATTTTTGCCATTCTGCTGTTACCTGTAAATTTATGCATGAAACACTGTAAACTTGTTCCTTCCCCTCTCAACTTTTACTATCACTGTTCTGCTAGAATGTGGAACTGCAACACTAGATCCAAAATTGGCAGAATAGAATGTGTAAATTGTGAGAAGTTGATTTTAAGTTGATTAAAAGCTTCCTTCTATGAATAGATGTTCGACATGCATAACTTACAAAAATTAGCTTCACTGTTTGCTATTTTATGAAGTCCCAGGCTATTTGCACCATGATATTTTCCTTTCACACCATTAAAAAACTTCTAAATTCCTAAGTCCCTTGTTTCCCTTTCACATCCGTCATTTTATTGTTTTACCCAGTTTTTCCTTGCTGTTTATTTATTTATTTTTTCCACCACGCTGGACGTTACCGTGGATCGTAACAGCACCCACGTCCGAACAGGACATAGGTATCAGATAATACAATATCGACTATAGGCATGAGTTCAATTAGCACCCTCACTTGAGCCTTTATTTTTCAAAAAATAACTTCCTTGTCAGCGACAAGCAGTGTTGTTGTCACTCACGCTCGCTACGAACGCGGGTATCGTTATCATCCACGTCCAACAAAGGCATTGTTATCATGAATGTCCGCTACAGACGGAGGTGGCATTACCATGCACGATGGGTGAGGGCGACTGATGCAGTTTTTTTTCAGTTTCCGTAATTTAATTTGATTAATTTCAACATTGTCCCTCGAGCGGCAAAATAGCTATAAAAATTTGATTTTTTTCAAAGAAAATAGCAAGGTGTAGACAGCAAAACTCTTAGTGTAGATAGAATTGGCCTTCTGTCAGTTTGTAAAATCAATTAACATGTAAAATTAAAAACATTTGTTTGCCTTCAGGTAACATATCATTAGCTAACTTTTTCCCTCCTTTTCTCTCTTTTGTTATAATGCTTATAGCTTGATAATTCCTTCTATTTCACACCCTTTTTCTTTTTTATTATAATGCTTATAGCTTAACAATTTCTTCTATTTCACGCCCTTTTATAATATACGAATTGGAAATGCAAAACATGGAACTCGAATTGTAAGCTAAACAGGTTCTCAATGTTTAAAATGGTGATTATTAGTCCAGTAATATTTGTGCAATTTTACAGTGGATCCGTGAAGCGCTGTCCTGAAAATTCAATGCTTGGTCATCGTGAGATCATTGACGGGAAGGTAAACATTCATAGCATGCACGTTTCTCGTGTAGATTAGAGATGTTAATGAATTTATCTTCCAATTAATCTACGAAGAACAAAGTGATTATAAAAATGAAGTGTGCTTCTCTTCTCCTGGCTATTAATAATCCGCTTCAACCTATTCCTCTAATCCAAGCCATTCATTTCATCAACGGCTATTAATCATCTCAGATTTGTTTTAGATCATGGGCTGTTATATTAGGCCCAATACAATTGTATATAAATACTGCTCTCTGTTTTAACATTGTAATATATACAATATAATTCTTGTATTTGATCAATTCTGCTTTTATCAAAACAACAACATTCTCTTAACAAAGCTTAATATGGTATCAGAGCAAATTGCTTAACAGCACTAGATCAAAGAAAGATTCAAAAGAAAAACTATTCCATCAGTGATTCATCATTTGGAAAATTCTTACCCATCAGATTGTATAAATCATCATTTGGGTAAGAACAAGATTATCTTCTCAAATCTAAATGCCTTGCCAAGCCATACACTGGCTGCATTCAGATTATCATTAAAGATATCTTGTTTCAAGAAAGCAGCAGAAATCAAATTCAAGAAAAAGATCATCTCAGCAAATCAGAAAAACAAGATCAATGCCACGCCAAGATCCATCAGATAATCATCATCTGGATCTGGCTGCATCATACCTGTTTCACTAACTTCTTGAGGATTTTCTTCTTCAAGAACCTCATCTAAAGCCTTCCTTCCCTGTTATCTGATATTGATACTTCATCATGACTGATGATCAATCTGCTACCTCTGACAATGTCCATTCTGAGCAGCAAACTGAGTCTACAGCAAAGCTAATCAAATCTGTCACCAACCCACAGAGCCAACTCATTACTGTTCGTCTTGATGAAAACAATTATCTATTGTGGAAACTGCAGATTGAAACTGCAATCCAGGGTTATGGCCTTGAAGATTTTCTCCTCGGCACAACACCAACTCCACCAAAATGCATTACTGAGGGAGAAAACAGAATTATTAGCAATGAAGATTATGTCAAACATCACAGACAGGATAGATTAATATGTTCATGGCTACTATCATCAATAAACACAAATCTCTTGTCACATGTTATAGGATGTAAATCTGCAAGTGAAATATGGTCTACAATAGAAAAAGTGTTCAACACTCAATCAGCAGCCAAAGTCATGTATCATAAGAGACAGCTACAAAGCATAAGAAAAGACAACTGCTCAATGAGAGAGTATCTATACAAGATCAAGACCATCTGTGATCTTCTTGAAGCAGGAGGACACAAAGTATCTGATTCTGAGCAAATCTTAACCATTCTAAATGGCTTAAGTGACGATTACGAAGCAGTGGTCGCTGTTATTTCATCTAACAAAGTTTTACCCTCAATTGATGATGTTCATTCTATCTTACAGGCTCATGAGGCTAGACTTGATAACAAGAAACCTCAAGATTCAGATTTTGCAATCAATTATACAGTCAATGCCAAAAACAAGAATCAAAGTAACAACAAGGGTGAGACATCATCACAAAGAGGAAACCACTCTAACAGATCCAGAGGAAGAGGCAGATGGAATAACAACAGTAACAGACCAAAATGTCAGATCTGCGAGAAAATTGGCCATACTGCAGTAAAGTGTTATTTCAGATATGCTAATCAAGGCAACAATAATCAAAACAATGGCAATCAAAGAAACAACAACTACAGTGCAAATGTAGCTCAATCTAGCAATCATACTGACAACAAGGACAACAATTCAAGTGAAAACACTCAACAAGATCACGTACAAGATGACTGCTGGTATCCAGACTCAGGAGCTACAAACCACATAACCAATAATCTAGACAATCTGAATCTTGGCAACAGGGAGTATAGAGGTAAACAATCAATTTGCATGGGGAATGGTAAGTGCATCAAAATCTCTCATGTTGGTAATGCTCTTATCAAAGGAAAGAAACAATTATTTTTGCATAACTTGTTAAGAGTTCCAAAGATCAAGAAAAACCTCATAAGTGTGTCTCAATTTGCTAATGATAACAAAGTTTACTTCGAATTTTATCCTAAATACTGCCTTGTTAGAGACATACTAACTAAGGATATTTTATTACAGGGTGATGCTGCAAATGGACTTTATAGGTTTAAATCTGTCAGCTATACAAATCCCACAAAAAGGGAAAGTTGTTGTAATCAATGTGAAAAGACAAACTGCAATAGAGTATTTGATCTTTGGCATTGCAAACTTGGTCATCCAAGTGTTAAAGTTGTTAGACAAGTTCTTACTGAAAATTGCATATCTTATGATGATATTTCTATTCCTTATGTTTGCACACACTGTCAAATGGGTAAAAGTCATAAACTACCATTCAATGACTCCTTAACCAAGTATTCTAAACCCCTTGAACTTATTGCCACTGATCTTTGGGGACCAGCACCAATATGTACTGATTATGGATATAAATACTATATATCATTTGTTGATGCAAACACAAGATACACTTGGATATACTTCTTAAAAAATAAATCTGAAACACATAGTGTTGTGATCAGATTTATTACTATGGTTGAAAAACAACTAAATTCTCATGTTAAAATCATTCAATCTGATGGTGGAAGTGAATATAAAACCCTCAAAGACTACTTTGAAAAAAGGGGAATAATTCATAGGACTACCTGTCCCTACACATCTGAACAAAATGGTCTAAGTGAAAGAAAACACAGACACATAGTTGATTCAGGGCTCAGTCTATTAGCTCATGCTAACTTACCCCTAAAGTTCTGGCCTGAAGCTTTTAACACTGCAGTCTATCTTATAAATAGATTGCCAACTAAAACCTTAGAAAATATCAGTCCTATTGAAAAATTACAAGGTGTCAAACCAGATTACTATAGCTTAAAAACTTTTGGATGTCTATGTTTTCCATACTTAAGACCATACAATAGTAACAAACTAAACTTTAGATCTAAACCATGTACTTTTCTTGGATATACTACTAATCAAAAAGGATATAAATGTCTTGATGATAGTGGAAGACTATTTATCAGTAGACATGTTGTTTTCAATGAAAGTATCTTTCCATTTAAAGATTCTAAAGTGAAAACCACAAGCAAAGTCTACAATCCTCATATTTTTATACCTGAGTTACCTATATATCATGGGAATGAGACTTCAGCAGAGATAAGGAGGACTACTGATAATCATCCAAATCCTTCAGTGTCAGCCCAACAGGATAATGAATGGACAGATGATCTCAGTCACGCCAGTCACTTACCTGCACAGTCATCCAACACTATAAGTGAAAATGATCAACAGCAAGACAATTCAAGAGCAACAGAAAACTTACCTCATACTGAAGTCCCTGTCAGACCAAGTCATCCTATGATAACAAGAGCCAAAAGCGGCATCTTCAAACCAAAAGCTTATATGGCCAACTCAAATACAGATGAGCCAACATCCTATGAGCAAGCTGCAAGAAACAGCAACTGGAAAGCAGCAATGAATGAAGAGTAT
The DNA here is from genome assembly GCA_030737815.1 of Allium fistulosum. Taxonomy (NCBI): domain Eukaryota; kingdom Viridiplantae; phylum Streptophyta; class Magnoliopsida; order Asparagales; family Amaryllidaceae; genus Allium; species Allium fistulosum. Next base: position 426,135,016 of record CM060908.1, read on the forward strand.
AATGCTCTTATAAAAAACAAAACATGGGATCTTGTATGCCCACCTGCAAACAAAAACATTGTAGGTTGCAGATGGACATACAGGATAAAGAGAAATCCAGATGGCACCATAAACAAGTATAAAGCCAGACTAGTGGCTAAAGGGTATACCCAACAGTATGGATTTGATTTTACAGAAACATTCTCTCCAGTTGTTAAGCATACAACTATAAGGCTCATTCTATCTATTGCCTTATATAAAGGTTGGAATATAAGGCAGTTGGATGTCAACAATGCATTCCTAAACGGTGTTTTGGAAGAAGAAATTTACATGAAACAACCACCTGGTTATGAGCAGAATAAAAACCTCGTGTGCAAGTTGAATAAGGCAATTTATGGCCTTAAACAAGCACCAAGGGTATGGTTTGATAGACTGAAATCAACCTTAATGGCAATAGGATATCAGTCTACCAAATCAGATACTTCCTTGTTTATAAAACTTACACAATCATCAACCATTTACATACTAATATACGTTGATGATCTAATTATTACAGGTGACAATCAGAAGGAAATAGACAAAATCATTTGCTATCTAAACAAACAGTTCTCAATTAAAGACCTTGGAGAGCTCAGTTACTTTCTGGGAATTGAAGTGAGCAAAATATCAAAATCAGAAATAATACTGAGTCAAAGAAAATACATATCTGAACTGCTTGCCAAAACAAATATGGATGGAGCTAATGCTATGTCTACTCCAATGATAAGCAATCAAAACTTATCTAAAAACAGGGGAGAAATCATAGATAATATTAAACAATATAGAAGTGTTATAGGAGCATTACAATATGCTACTATAACACGACCTGATATTGCATTCAGTGTTAACAAACTCTCTCAATTTATGCAGAATCCACTAGACGAGCACTGGAAGGCAACCAAGAGGATTCTCAGATACTTAAAAGGGACAATAAATCATGGATTATCAATCAAAGCCAGCAACAATCTCAACCTAACAGGATATGCAGATGCTGACTGGGCTACAGATCCAGATGACAGGAAATCTGTCACTGGATACTGTATATTCATTGGAGAAAACTTAATATCTTGGAGTTCAAAAAAACAACCAACCATTTCAAGGTCAAGTACTGAAGCAGAATATAGAAGTGTAGCAAGTGCCGTGGCCGAAATAATGTGGTTACAATCACTATTAAAGGAACTTCATCTCGACTCAAATATCAAAACAACACTTTGGTGTGACAATCAAAGCACAGTTTACATGGCAGCGAATCCTATATTACACTCAAGGACCAAGCACATCGAAATTGACTTACATTTCGTTAGAGATCAAGTGCTAAAAGGAAAACTGCAAATTAATCACATACCTGCTGCCTATCAGAAGGCAGACACACTTACCAAATCTCTGTCAAAGAAGAACTTCGTAAAGTTCAGATCTGAGCTAGGAATCAAGGAAAATACAGCCACTTCTCAAATCGGAGTTCTCGACCCTTCACAAAGCACCAATCTGAAGGAAAGTCAGCCTCAAAGCTTCGACCTTGCAATCGAATCTGTTACTCGAGATAACTCAACTACTCGGAACAACTCAAATCTTCTAGAAATAGAGCAGCATAGCTCAAATCAAATGAAGAGAGGAATATCAGATGAAGAGAGGAAAGCAAACCGAGTATCACTCGAGAAGTTTCGCAAACCCTAACCCTAAAAGATATCGGGATAGGGTTCGAGAGGGGGAAAAATGAAGTGTGCTTCTCTTCTCCTGGCTATTAATAATCCGCTTCAACCTATTCCTCTAATCCAAGCCATTCATTTCATCAACGGCTATTAATCATCTCAGATTTGTTTTAGATCATGGGCTGTTATATTAGGCCCAATACAATTGTATATAAATACTGCTCTCTGTTTTAACATTGTAATATATACAATATAATTCTTGTATTTGATCAATTCTGCTTTTATCAAAACAACAACATTCTCTTAACAAAGCTTAATAATTATACAAAAAAAAAGTAAACACTGATTAATTCTTGCGCAATTACAAAGTGCCCGATCATTAATTTGTAGAAGAATAAACAAGAAAATCCGTGGAGGACAAAATTTCTTTCAGTATTTTAACACCAATGATATCTTTTTTTAGGTATCAGTTTTTGGTTATTAATAGCAGTTTTTATTTTGGTATCAGTTTTGAAAGAATGTTTGTCCTTACGAACAATTTTGAAAGAATGTTTGTCCTTATGAATAATTTTTAGAAGAATGTTTGTCCTTGTGGTTAAAATATTGAGGTCATGTCTTTGAGGCTAAAAATATATAAATTTTTGTTCTTTAAATTAGTTCCACTTAAATTAAAGTGAACATGCACACTTTTAAAATTAATGCATTTGTTTGATTTTTTAAAAATATCTGCAATTTTTTGTGGAAAAGTTAGTTTTGTACAATTCAAAATTAATTAGGTACCGCTCGTATATACGATTGAGGAATATGTTTTATTAGGTCTCACTAGGTAGAAAAAAATGTAGGTGAAAACAAGAAAAGAGTGGATATACATATAGCATCTCCTATGTTCTTTTCAAAATTTCAAAATAAAAATAAATATTAATTTTGGATGCTACTGTATACACAATTTTTCTTTTCATTCTCTTAACAAATGGTTTATTTTCATCCATTGATATTTTGTAAAATATTTTTTTCACCCTTGTAAACTTTCTTAATTTTTGTAAGATCATAAGCAGCTTGTAAACTTTCTTAATTTTTGTAAGATCATAAGCATTCACTATTTCATTTTTTTTGAAATACAACGCAAATAATAACCATGAACTCAAATCTCAACAACTTTCATCGTTTTACTATAATTCCTACCAATTCGAAATTTAAGTAGAAAATTTTAGTCAATTTGATAATTTTCGATTCTAGATATATCACGATATTAGATGATTCCATTTGAGATCTTTTTTCAAACTATAAAATTTGAAGAACCTGTAAAAAAATCAATTATTTAAGTTGATATATAAATTTGGAATGAGTTAATTTATAAAGTTAGTAAAAATCTAAATTTTTTATGCTAACCATAATGGTGTATGTTTAAAGAGATTTTTTCAATTCATTTGTTAGTTATTTAAGTTTACATTAAGGGGTATGCAGTGGATTTACAACATCATCTGAATTTTTTGTATAAGCGAGGTTGGCTAGGTTCCAACCCTTTTTCTTGCCAAAGCAAGCAACCCGAGAATGTTAAAAGAGGAAATTAGGTTGAAGGACTTCTATTTGCAGGGTAATAAGTTTTAAGGACAGCACGTCTGAATAATTAGTTTTAAGGACAATTTACAGCATAATGATAAATTCATTTATCCTTTTAAGTTATATAGAAAAATGATAAATCATTTTATCATTATTTCTGTATAACTGAAAATGATAATTTTTTTTATCTTTGTCCTTTAAAATGTCCTTAGAACTGATAGTTTAGAAGTAGTGTCCTTAACCCTTGTTATCTGCCAAATAGTGAAAATCCACCGCTAAACTGTATAAAATCAACATCTTTCTTCAGAAGAACGTCTTCCTCTTACACAGCTTCTTCTCAGTCGACAATATTCAAACCCATACTCCACGTAAAACAAAAAATGATCTTCAAATTACTTCATTCATTATTGTTCATCTTTCCCTTGCTGTGAAGCATGATTGAACCGCGGAAAAAATGTCAGGCGAGGGGGAACAACTGCCCGCTCTGCCCCCAACATAGATCCGCCTACCGTTCATGAAAGTATAATCGAAACAAAATAAGTATTGAATCCTGAAAAATTAGGGCGAAACTTCACGCTATTCCATTTGAATTTCACAGGCTAGTCCGTACATTTGGACGACTTACGCATCCGCTTATGAGACAGCAACAAAGATTGGATCTGCAATAGCAAAGCATGGTGTTAACCAAGTAAGATCATTACAAATGCTTCTAGCAATATATCCGAACAGTTTCTCATATACACCCAGTTACATTTTGAGGTTCTAATATTGATAGGGGGATCGTTGTGGAATATATGGATCTAATTGTCCGGAGTGGGTTATTACAATGCTGGTATTTTTGGGATAAACGTTTTAAAATTATCATTATATTGGGGAATTACTAATTGGTTCCACTATGTTTTACAAATTTCTGTTATTTTCTATTCCAGGCTTGTAACAGTCGTGGAATCTGTTATGTCCCGTTGTATGACAGTCTAGGTAGCTATGTTTTCTTTTTCCAGTCCATATTCAATTTTTGGTAGATGTTTTCACTTTACAAGTGCTGCAAATTTTGAATTAAAACAGGCCCAAATGCAGTAGAGTTCATTGTTGACCATGCCGAAATTTCTATAGCTTTCGTGCAAGAAAGTAAAATAAATGCAGTAAGCTGAACTTGCTTTAGTCCTTTGATTTAGTTCATGTATATATAGGGTTGTAGATGGCTTTCCATTGCAAAAAATGATTAGACATTCAAATCAAAGGTTTAAAATAAGTTTCTTATAAGCTGCTTAATCTGTACAGATGTTAACTTGCCTTGCCAAATGTTCTACCTATTTGAAGAGTATGTCACACATCTTTTCTTCATTTTTACTATCTACACACAATTACAACTAAGTTTTTTAATGCATGCATATATCCATCTTTAATTTTTCAGTCTTATCCTTTCAGCAATTGTAAGCTTTGGCGGTGTCACTGACGAACAGAAGAACGAAGCAGGAAAGAATGGAGTGTCTTGCTATTCTTGGGGAGAATTTTGTTCTTCTAGTGTGAGCCAAATGTTACTCTAACAATTAATAATACTCACATAAATCTTGTTTCTGTAAACATTTTTTCATATTGTAGTTTCACTAATCATATAGGAAGCAAGTGAGAACCAGAAGCTTCCAACAAAGCAGAAAGAAGACATTTGTACTATAATGTACACCAGTGGAACAACAGGGGAACCTAAAGGAGTGATTCTTAAAAACAAAGCTCTAGTGGCTGAGGTTATGACTACAGAACATCTTCTTTTCGAGACTGATGAAGTGGTACATCTCTACTCTTTTTAAGGATGAAATTTGGAATGTGCATTATCAGTGTTATCAGTTTTCCTCAAGTAGAAGCTGTTTTGCTCTATTAGTCATACAATGTGCAAGAAGAGTAATATTGTACCTAACACATTATTTTGTGCTTGCAGATAAATGAACATGACATTCACTTCTCATTCCTTCCATTGGCACACATTTTTGATCAAGTCATGGAAAACTACTGTATTTACAAGGGAGCTTCCATAGGATTCTGGAGAGGAGTACTTAACTAACTTCTCTTATATTCTTTGCTTAATGATCTACATAATTCAGCAATGATTACATTTTATTTTAAAAGGATGTTCGATATTTGATGGAAGACATTCAAGAACTAAAGCCAACACTATTTTGTGCTGTCCCACGTGTTTTTGAGCGCATATATACAGGCATTCAGCAGAAAATTGCTTATGGTGGAGCGATATCAAAGAGACTGTTTCAGTTTGCCTATGACTAGTACGTATTAATTTTTTTCCATTATAGAGTTGCCATGACTGAAGCTGAGTATGAATTTTCTGGTTTTCTTCCATTAGCAAACTGAAGAATTTGAACATCGGGCTCAAACAAGACAAAGCATCCCCTTTGTTCGACAGATTAGTTTTCAGCAAAGTCAGTATTGATCGCATGCTTCTCTCTTTGAACTTGACAATTGTAAGCTAATATTACATGTCTTTATAATTCTTGCATATTAATTGCATTTCTATTGTTTATAGATCAAACAAGGACTTGGTGGTCAGGTGAGGTTAATGCTGTCGGGAGCTGCACCACTCCCCAAACATATTGAAGAGTTTTTAAGAGTGACATGCTGCAGCGTTCTAATCCAAGGATATGGTAATTATTAATTCAAAAAAAATCACATTAATAGACAGAAAGAGGCAATGAATGGGCTTTTTAATATATGTGCACACACACATACATACATAGTTGTTTGTATGTATGTATATGTTTATGTGTATCTATGTATATGTTTATCTTTATATATCTAAGGATATCTTTTGTTACACTCCATTCTATACCCTACTGTTTTTTTAGTTACACAACTCAAAATCAAATAAATTTTCAGGATGTTCAATCTATACTATGGACATCATGTCTAAAAAAGGGTTTATTTTTTCAGACTTTTAACATGTTTAAAATGTTAAGTCAATATCAAGCAAAACATTTTAAAAAATATTATTTTGAATATGTTAGAATTATCCAAATCATCCAAATTTTTTGTGAGGATGTTCTTGAGTTTTGTAAGTACATGTCTACAAACTTTAGTTTAATTTCAAAATGTGTAGTTCTACAAATCAAATGGATGTGGATGAGATGCAGCGGAGATGAGTATAGCGGACCCTTTCCTTTACATTCGCATGTGCGCGCGCATATGTACACAGGCACATAGATGTATGTACACATACATATGTATACATGTATACACACGTGTATATACATGTATATGTATATACGTACACAAACGTGCATGCACACACATACACACGCGCACACGCATAATAGTACATGTTCATTAACTATTTTTGTGCAGGTCTAACGGAAAGTTGTGCTGGATGTATTACATCGATAGCAAATATTTTCCCAATGATGGGAACAGTGGGAGTTCCAGTTACAACAATAGAAGCAAGACTAGAATCCATACCAGACATGGGATACGATTCCCTTGCTTCTACACCACGTGGTGAAATTTGCTTGAGGGGTCATACTTTATTTTCAGGCTACCACAAGCGCCCAGACTTAACCGATGAAGTTTTCGCAGATGGCTGGTTTCACACAGGTAATAATAATATTAATCGATTGTACACTTGCAATATACATGAACTGTTCTTCCGCTGTAGGTGATGTTGGAGAATGGCTACCAAATGGCACCATGAAGATTATCGATCGAAAGAAGAACATATTCAAATTGTCGCAAGGGGAATATGTTGCTGTAGAGAACCTTGAAAGTGCATATGCTCAATGCTCTCTCGTTACATCTGTATGTAAATTCACATGCATTCATATTGTTTTGGCAAATTCTAGTTGAACACAGGGATTTGCTGAGTAGTCCCCCATACATTTTATAAAATTTAATTGGACAAAAATGCTCTTGGTTGAATTTCTATTATATATATTTTTAATATTTTCAATACCACGTAGAGCGCCTACGAGAATTTTGTTCCGGTTCGCAGAGTAGGTACGTGGATTCATACCAAGGTTCGAGAATTCGGTTTCGGTTTCGGTCATTTGATATTTTCTTGGTTTCGGTCAATTTCGGAAATTTCGGATGTTTCGATTTTTGTTTCAGTTTCGTTCTGCATTTGTAATTAAAAAGTAATAATAAACATTGTGCAAATAAAATACAAAATACAATGCATAAAGAGATAATAATACAACATATAGTATTATTACATCCAAAAACCATTCCTTAAAGTTGAATTGTTTAGTAAAGCTTTAGTAGTTAAAGGCAAATCATTGAAATTCGCATGACAAATTCGCATGACAGTAATATAATTGCATAACAATAACTAAAAATTGTTTCCCAATCTCTCTAAAACAATAAAATAAAAGCCCAGCCCATATTCATACCCAAGCTCATACTAACCCAAACCCACCTAAACTACTATTCACTTCCTAACCCTAAATTATCTACGCATCATCAAAAAGAAAAACTAGACGACTACAGTAAACTCATCGCGATGCCTGCTGCGATGAAAATCGACAGCAATACTTCTCGATTTTCTCATCGCGATGCCTGCTGCGATGAAAATCGACAACAAGACTTCCCGATTTTCTCATCTCGATGCTTGATTTGTGCTGCGCTTGAATTTGCTTCTCGAATTTTGAATTTTTGATGCTCGATTGGTAATTTTGCTTTACAGTTCGTAAATTTATGTACAGTTTGTTTCGATTTGCTGGTTTTTTTATTATTATTTTTTTGATTTTTTGTACTGAAGGTTGGCGAGACGAGAGTTTAACCTAATCTCGTCCCGCCTCCGGCCGGAACCGAACCGAGGTGGCTGGAATCTCGGGGTTCCGGCCGGAACCTTAAACCATGATTCATACATAATCACGTAAAGCGGGTGCGTGGTTTATGCACCTACCACGTACTGTACCTACAAGGTTTGCAGGCATACCTCGTAGTTGCCATACGGGATAAGCCTTTATACCACGTACGCTCTTTACGTGGTGGATGAAACCGTTTAAAAAAATAATAACATGAGGTGTATTGAACTAAGGGTATGTTTGTCTAATTAAATTTTATAAAATTTACGTGGGGCTATTCCGCGCATCTCTGTGTTCAAATAGAATTTGTCTATTGTTCTAAAAGTGTCCTAAACACAGATAGTATAGACCAAAATACCTTTATCTACAAGAACAGTAAATAATTTCCCCTGCAAAGACATTCGTAGAAAAAAAAATAACGACCTCGTGGTGACACTCTTAAGTTTGTATTTTAACTATGCAGATGTTCCACGAGAATTTTTACCTTGTGTGGCCTATGCATAGTAGGTTCTCTCACCTCGCTCTTATTCTACACGGAATCTCGACTTTCTAATAAATGTTTATACGAAGGATAAATTTGGAAATTGTGCAGAATTTGAGTGTACTTAAAACAAAATAGGGCGTATGAATAGAATCAAATTTTCTTTGGTTCTTTACCTAATGAAATGTGAATATAGGTCTGGGTGTATGGAAACAGCTTTGAGTCCTTCCTTGTAGGGGTGGTTGTTCCTGAAAGAAAGCCACTTGAGGATTGGGCTACTGAAAATCATATTACTGCCAGTTTCAGTGATCTTTGCAAAAATTCGAAAGCAAGAAAGTACATTCTTGACGAGATCAATGCAACGGGGCGAGCACAACAAGTATGTTGAATTTTACACCTTTGCATGTATATTTGCCTCTGTATTTGAAATTTTATATTGAAAAGGTTTAAATTATATTTGATGGCAGTTGAGAGGCTTTGAAATGCTGAAAGCAGTTCATCTGGAACCTGTACCATTTGATATGGAGAGAGATTTAATAACACCAACTTTTAAGTTGAAGAGGCCTCAGTTGTTCAAATATTACAAGGCATGATTTCTGTCTTCTTCTTTTTTCTTCTATTTTTTTATTTTATTTTATACAATTATCATTTGTTTAATTACCGAATTTATTAGTTGGGTCGGATGATGATTTTAATCAGAGATAACATGAATGCAGGAACATATTGATAAACTGTACCAGGATGTGCATAATGCTAAGGGTGCAGCAGCATGAGTGGATAATTAGACCTGTAAAAACATGTCTGGAGTGAAAATTGTTATATATTTCATTTGGTGAATTTGGTTGAATGTTGAAGTTATTATAGTTTTATTAAACAATAGAACATTAAATTCCAACCGTTAGGGAAGCTTGTTACACTTGCAAAACCAAGCAGGATGAAATTAAAATAACAAGGAACGAGCCAACATGGTTGGTCCAGTTGGTTAGTAGTTCAGACTATGAAATTAAAGGTCATTGATTCGATCTTTGAGATTGAAACTTGTTGGTGCTAATGAACCATGTCCAAAAACAATAAAAACAAGTAACATGTCTTCTTAAATCTCTTTTATACTTTGTTTTTTTACAAATGTTTTCTTACATATATTTAATTTTAATTGTTTCTAAATATTATATTTGTTTAACTAAAATTAATTAAAAAATACATTAATTTTTTATTTTTCAAATTATGTAATCGAACGGTTGGTCGGTTGTACTGGTTATTTAAAAGTAGAATGTTTAATAAATTAATAAATTATCAATTATTTGTTGCTTGAGCTATCAGAAATCGAAGCATGCTTGGCTGTTTGATATGAATTTAGCACAGGAAGACTGTTTGAAAAAACAAGTTTAAACATTCAATCTAAATTAGGTTCACTCTTAAATCACAAAGTGTATACTATTTTCAACCTAATTATATGAAAATGTTTCAAAGCAATTTTTTATCCTACAAATATCTTCAAAAATATTAACAACGTGAAACTTAATTTTTAAATATTTGCAGTTTGCATGCAAATTACAAAACATCATCCAAATATGTAACATATGAATCTTATTAAAGAAAATTATGTTATTATGGTAAAAACGACATCTCAATATTTTTTGTAAAAAGATATTTAAGTTTTTGCATGTTTGAAAGTGGTGATGTTTTACAACGTGAAACATAAAAGATAGGAACATTTATAAATTGTGGATATGTGGGACCGAGTCTTATTTTTATTGCTTTAGGGACTAAAAATAATCTTTAAAATTAATCGTGTTGTGCTATATTTATAATCAAGACCAAATAAGTTAGAACTATAGATTCGGATGCATATAGTGTCATATCCGCGTTCGCATTCTAAATTATTTTCGGATATCGAATATCTGCGGATACAAACAGATATCGGATAATTATCCTATCCGCTAACGACCGTAAAATTAAAAAATATGTTATCCCGCCTTTTGGCAAGGCCGTGACACCAAGGGCTTAGCTAGAAACCGGTGACAGATCGTCTCGAAGACCAGCTACGCGCAAGGATCGTTATGGATATCAATGAAATTTGTCCGAGTCCGGATCCGGCTACAATTGATAAGGCACGTCAAGCAAAGCCGTGGGAACTAACGATCCAAGTTTCAAGTCAATCCGAGGTCGTATGCTCAAGATATCATCGACAAAAGATGGAGTAGACCGGTCTTAGTTCGAATCCATCAGGCGTATACTACTTCGAATCCAGGAAATCCAACCTCGGTTCGAATCCATAGAGAGAAAGTGCCTCGAGTCCAGGGAACATAACCTTGCTTCGAATCCAGGAGAAGTAGCTTAGCTTCGACCTCATCAAGCGTGCCCTCTGTTCGAATCCATAAAGGTAGAAGACCTTCGAATCCATACATTTAAGGGTTGCTCCGACTCCATTGCCTTCGAATCCCCATGATAAAACAACTTCGAATCAATCTACAGTAGCGCGTCTAGATCGATTCGAACAAGTACCGTCTCCATCGATTCGAAGAGAGTGAGTCTTCGAGTCCAACATCTCGAGTCCACCAGATAAACGCGGCTAAAACCAAGGGATTTGAACCAGTCAACCCAGAGTGAAAAGCGGATCGATGCGAGGAGCATGCGTGCCACGTCACAGCAAGCATCGATTCGACCCAATCGAGTCGAAGGATCGATTCGAAGTGTCCAAATTCACTAGAAATGCAATCTTGGATCGATCATAACTCGAGTTCTACAAGTCCAAATGCCATGAAATTTTCACAGAAGCTTAAGCACATGATGAAGAATGTTCATACCAAATTTCAGCTCGATTGGATGATTTCTTGATCGATTCGAACCAAGGGTCGAATCGATCCCAAAGTGGGCCCGGATCTTCAGATTTCGGCCATGTGGGCCCCCTGACGTACCAGAACTGGTCTCCCCTCATTTTAGGCGAAATATCAGCCTCCTACACCTATAAATAGAGCCCCTAGTCATTCAGAAAAGGGGTCGGATAATTCTAAGTACTGAAGAGCGCCCAGATTCTGCCAGATTTACTCCAGAACGCCGCCGCTGCTTTAGATTGAGACTTAGCATATAAATTCAGTTGTATTACAGTATAAATAATTGTAATCTTCAAGTATCGAGCAATAAAATCATCAAACTTCATAGTGGACGTAGGCAAAACGCCGAACCACTCTAAATCGCTTGTCTTTGCAATTTACTTTCTGTTATTTGGAGTTTTTGTTAGATAATCCACAGTTTTAATTTTCATTCTTCACTTTTATCTCTTCAAAAACTTCCGAAGAGTGTTGTGCCCATTTTTGGTACAAACACTTTGGTGCTTTCACTGAGAAAAAACCAGCTTTTTTCTCCCGCTCCTTGGATCTACCGTCGATACCGGATTGCATAAATCCAAGAGGAAGATCCAGATCTCTAATTCATCGTCCTTCCATTCTATTCAGATTTGCATAAAGTCTAGGAAAAGGATTCATCATTAAAAATGGTTAGCACAAGAACCACTTCTACAGCTGCTGGACAGGAAGGTAGGGATGGACAGAATCCTGCTCAACAGCAGCCATCCAACCAAGACAATGTCGCTCATTCAGAACCGTCTGGACCAGTCACCAGGCAGGAGCTCCATACGTTGCTCCAAGAGCTAACTCAAAGTCGGCAACAATTGGCCGAACAGTTGCGTGCTAATATTGAATTAACAAACCAACTGAACCGCCAAGGCCGTAGAAGGTCCAAACGAGATGATATCTCCCGATCGTCTACTGAAAGTTCCGCCTCATCGGACTACTATCACAGATCTACCCGTCCTCGATTAGACGGGAGTCGTGCACGAACGGCCAGATATCAACCCGCTTTGACTGTTGGACAGTTGAGGGCAGGACCGTCGACCAGCTTTCAGGCCGGGCCCTCGACACAAGGAGGCCCTACTACACAGCATACCGCGGACAATCATGCCACAACTGCCACAATAGAAACAAGGGTTGATACCCCGAAATCTTTCAGAGCCAAATAATCAGCAACGTGGGCATACTCCTGAACCATACGCCCCAGGAAACGCTGAACCAAGGAGGCGAAATTTGGACCGTCGACAGCGCCCGGTCCGAACTCGCGCTGTGGAACCCGACCACACCTTAGCTCAGCAAGCTCAAAATGTAGCAATGCCTGACATTTCGACTATGATACGTCAGATGATCCGCGAAAGCCAAGGTCTTACCAACGACGATTGGGGGATTTCTCGAAGTCATACTCCTTTCACGGACGAGATACTGTACGCTGAACCTCCTCGGCGATTTAGAATGCAAACTCTCCCTATGTACGAAGGAAATTCTGATCCCAATCAACACATTTGAAAATATGAATGGTCAATGAGCGCCGCAAGGGCCGACGATGCAGTGAAATGCCGAAGTTTCCCCATCTCACTAGGAGGAATTGCAACAATGTGGTTTACGAGATTACCTCCTAGATCTATCTCATCATTTGATCAGTTGGCTAAGAAATTTGTTGAACAATTTCGCATGCATGTCGCTAGACCTAAAGATGTTAACACCCTGTCCAACGTTACCCAAGCTCGTGGGGAAACGTTAAGGCGTTACTTGGAGAGATTCCATGCGGCATGTGTGGAGATTAGAAATCCCAACGATAAATCAATTTTAATGGCATTGACAAAGGGAATTGATCCCGATTCTGAATTTGGAAACTGGTTAGCCGGAAAACCACCCGCATCGTTGGACCGTTTCTACTCCAAAGCCGCTTAATTCTTACGGCAAGAGGACGCGAAACAGTCTAGAAAGCAGGACGATGCGAAGCCCGGAAGTGAAGGAATACAAAGCAATGTAGCAGTTAAACAGTCCGGTGAAAATTCCGGAAAAGTTCAATTAAATATCCAGAATAAACAAACTCAGCCAAGAGGCAACAGTGGTCAAGATAAGAGAAGAGACTCAAATCGAGGTCCACGGCGTGAGGCTCCAATGTTCGATAATTACACACCATTGAATACATCGTTGGAAAATGTGTACCTACAGACTTGCAATACAAGAAGCCGGCTCCGAAGCAATCGTCGGAGAGGCAGATTCAAACGGGGAAGTTCTGTAGATTCCACGAAAGTTATGGCACAATACCAACGAATGTCGACACTTGCAGGACCTCATCGAGAAGTTGATCAGGGAGAGGAAGTTAGACCAGTTTGTGCGGGCACCGCAGTTTGAGGGAGCGGGCCCCTCAAATCAAAATCATGTACAGAATCCAGAAAGACAGGAAGAACCAGGTCGTGTAGGAGGAAGACTGGTAATTAATGTTGTGAGTGATAATCCTCGTCCAGCGAAGCGAAGCTGGGAAGAAATGAAATCATATAACAACTTAGCTAGACGAACAGACTTTGAGTATGATGATAACTTGGACAATAAACTTTCGACCAAACGAAAGAGAGCGATAGTTAACGACATCACTTTCCGAGACAACGATATTGATTATGTCGGAAGCCCGACTACTGACCCACTCGTGATATCGGCACAAGTAGGTCCAGCTTGGATGAAGAGGATACTGATTGACTGCGGGAGCTCTGTGAATATCCTTTTTATACACGCTTATAATCAAATGAGGATGAAAGCCAGGGATTTGGAACCTTGCCAAACTCACCTCCATGGATTCAACGGTAGCGCTACCATACCTATTGGGATGGTGAAGTTACCAGTTATGTTGGGATCCAAGGAACATAGGAGAGTTCGGACATTACAGTTCGCTGTGTTGAACATAGTCTCGCCATACAACGCTTTCTTAGGATGACCTGCCCTTGCTGAATTCAGAGCCGTAATTGACCCGTGGTGCTTAACTTTAAAGTTCCCTACTGTCAACGGAGTCGGAGTCGTCCAGGGCGACCAGGTTGACTTAAGGACAATCATTCGCCAAAATCGAGTCGCCCGATTACGCAATGCCGAGGACCGACTTAAAACTTTTGAACGCAATGAGATTGTCATTAAAAAAGAATATCCGGCACTCCTACATGCAAGACCAACATGGAGAGGGTCACACGAAATTAAGCAAGAACTCGGGGATGATACATTTAAGATTAGCAGCCGTTGACGGTTTAACCTTACCAAGGGCCTAAAATAGCGAAAGTCTTCATCGCTACTCCAAATAACAGGCTATGTTTATTTATTTAGTTTAAATTCTATTTTAAATTTTGTTTCTGCATTTCGAAATTAGAATTTGTAATAAGGCAACTGACTTTGCCATGTTTTCTTATTTCAGCAATAAAATGCCATCTCTTCGAGCCAGAGCTGTGATTCATTAAATACAATGTACAACATCACGATGCACGAAGAGCTAAATTCCATCACACAATGGGATTTATTCAAGTAGGGAGTGGCTATGAAGCAATCAACCACTCACTAAATGAAACCCGAGCTCGGGGACAAGCCATCACATCAGGCCAGAAATGGGTTGATACACGACAACCCTTCACTTAACTCCGTACTCCCAGAGTGCGAGGCGGAGTATAAACATTTTCCTAAATCCCAGAGTACTCCGAGAGCGCGAGCTGGGTATAAACATTTTACTTAACTCCGTACTCCCAGAGTGCGAGGCGGAGTATAAACATTTTCCTAAATCCCAGAGTACTCCGAGAGCGCGAGCTGGGTATAAACATTTTACTTAACTCCGTACTCCCAGAGTGCGAGGCGGAGTATAAACATTTTCCTAAATCCCAGAGTACTCCGAGAGCGCGAGCTGGGTATAAACATTTTACTTAACTTCGTACTCCCAGAGTGCGAGGCGGAGTATAAACATTTTCCTAAATCCCAGAGTACTCCGAGAGCGCGAGCTGGGTACAAACTTTTTACTTAACTCCGTACTCCCAGAGTGCGAGGCGGAGTATAAACATTTTCCTAAATCCCAGAGTACTCCGAGAGCGCGAGCTGGGTACAAACTTTTTACTTAACTCCGTACTCCCAGAGTGCGAGGCGGAGTGTAAACATTTTCCTAAATCCCAGAGTACTCCGAGAGCGCGAGCTGGGTACAAACTTTTTACTTAACTCCGTACTCCCAGAGTGCGAGGCGGAGTATAAACATTCCTTAACTCCGAACTCCCAGAGTGCGAGACGGAGTATAAACATTCACAAAACCCCAGAGTACTCCGAGAGCGCGAGCTGGGTATAAATATCAACAAACTCCAGACTCCGAGAGCGCGAGCTGGAGTATAAACATTGCTCAACCCCGTACTCCCAGGGCGCGAGGCGGAGCATAAACATACGTCAACTCCACACTTATCCCCAATACTGGGGGCAGAACCATAACGCATAACAAGTTGAAGACAGAAAGGGAATAAATTTTCATTTCCACTATCAACAAAAAGAATCTGATTACAAAGTGTTTCAAAAAATTCTGCTAGTGGGAGCCGAATCCACATCTATACACGGCTATAGAAAAATCAACAAAATACTACCCTTCACAACAGAAAGTTAAAGAAAGAGTTCAATCTTTCTTCTTCCGTATTTTCTTCTTCGGGGTAGCTCCACTAGATCCGCTGCCTGATTTTCCCCTCGACCGCTTGCTCTTTTCAGGCTTGTCCTCCGGCGGTGACATAATATCAACGTCTTCCTCGAAGCTTGAGACGATGGAAATTCTTCTCGAAGGACGAGTTGAAGGCATGGGAGCAGTAGCAGGAAGTGGGACAGGAGCGGCTTCGATCATTACAGTACCGCCCGGTGAGATCACCATTAATGGGGCAGGCCCTGACGGATTCATACCAGCAGTCCCTGCTGCCATCTCGGCATCAATCTCAGCAAGAACTTCGTCCTCGCGGGATGCTTGAGCCACATCGGATGTACCAGTAGCTGGCATAGATGAACTAACGGCTAGAGCAGCCCCACTCGTAGCATCGGACGGGTTGACGGAGGGATTGATGGGTTCATTAAGAAGCTCCTCAATCATTTGAGCGCTAAAAGAAAACATGTTTGCATCTCCCTCTTCGCCAACTAAGGTAGAAGTCGTGATGGCTTCATTAAAAACAACCCCTTGCGTTTGATATGGAACTAATAGTGCAAGAGGCGCAGAAACAACAACTTCAGTCACTGAAATGCGACAAAACGAAGATTGTTAGTCACGTGTGTTGCTTAAAGTTCTTCACACTAGAATGCGGGAAGCGTTCAAATACCTTCCTTAGTCTGGACCGGGACATGGACAGAAGCATCGGCGGAAGATAATAGCGGCTGGTTGGGGTTATATGCAGGAACGGACTAGGGATCTACCGCACCAGTGGTTTCGGGCAGTGTTGGAATTACAGCTTCAACGCTTGCCTCGTGATGCGCGATCCCCGAGCCTTCACCTGTCTCTAAAGAATGAACACCAAGCTTTTCTTTCGCCACCGAGATCACCGCCTCATGAAGGACTTTCCTCTCCTCCTTGGTAAGCAGACGCATCTCCAGCTCAAAGTCATCAAGCGATTCATCTGGATGCGCTGCCCTCTTCTCGTCCACCAGCCGGGTCCAGGCGTTATATAGAATCATGGAGTCATCTCCCAGCCATGCTAAATTTCTGTGCTCCAGCACATTTGCGTTGTACGTGACCAAGAGATCGTCAAACTCAGCGTCCAGCCTGGACCTCTCCTCCAAAATCTTTTCCTGGATTTCTGCTTCCGCAGACTTAGACTTGACCGCCACCGCAGCAAGTTCGGCCCTGAGAGATACTACTTGATCGCAAGCTTCTTGTGCAGTGGCGTTTGCATCGTCCTTCTCTTTTACCATTTCAGCAAATTTGGCCTTGAGCTCGTTTAGCTCTTTGACGGCTAAGTCTCGCTCAGCTGCAATGGTGGTGTTGCGGTGGCCCATCTCCTCTACCGTGGCGCAATGTTCTTGTTGCATCCTAGCCATTTTGGCCACGGCGTCCTCGTGCTTCTAGAGAGCTTGAAGTTCAGAATTCCGGGACGTCTCCATTTCAGATTGAAGAACTTCAATGATGCGCTTCTGTTTAGCAATTTCAGCATCACGTTCAGCGATAATCTTCGCCCGGTCAAAAGCTACTCTAGAAGCCTTCACGGCTGCCTTGTACCACTCCTTATACTGAGCGTAGAAGTCGCGGATATAACTATGAGCCGTGGTATCAGCGTCCGAAGGAATTCTTTTAAAGTTAGGAGGGAAGACATAGCCATCCATGCAAATTTCAGGGTAGTCATTTTTCATTTGGGCGAGTTTAGCAGCTCCCTCACTTGTCAACTCAGCCGGAGCTTGTTCTATTATAGCGGCTGCTGTCGGTTCCATTCTTGGCCGCTGAGCATCAGGCCGAGAAGATTGAGAAGGCGGCTGCTGCTGATGAGAAGGCCCTGGAAGGTCTACTAGGGCCCTAGGAGGCGGAGGAGAGCGAGATCGAGATCGGTGCTGGTATCCCCGATCCCTGTCAGAATAATCATGGCCAGAGCGGCCACGCAAGTAATCTCTATCCCTATCATAGCGGTCTTGACTTGAATAGCCTCGCCCGCGATCTCTATCTGACTCTCTCCTGCGGGAATCATAAAATGGAGAAGATTGGCGCACATTTCGAAGCCTATCCAGAGTAGAGCCACGTCCTGACATCTCACCTGCGATAAGAAAGAATTACGGATTAAGATCCCATAAAGCAATGTTTACTATGCAAAAGTCATGAAGTACTGTGGAAGTGTGTGTAAATGTGTAAACCCCTAAACCGACCGGAAGTGTTGACCGCACTTAAAGGAAAGGGCTCGTTCATGTTTAGGACATCTTGAAATTCCTCCAACCCAGGATTATGAGAAATCGATATATAATCTGGGATGGGAATATCGTCAAGCCCTTTGAAAATGTCTCTCGAATGAGAAGGGGCGGCCTCAGAAATCATAACTCTGGAAATGGGAGGAGACACATCCATAGATTTCCACCCCTTAGACTTAAGTTTTTTGGAAACGGCGGCCTTGCCTTTCCGTCTTTCTCCCGACTCCTCCAAGTTTCCCGAGAGGTCAGCCATCGGCTCCGAATCCGTGTGGTTTCTTTCTTCGTCACTCGCCTCGATTGTTCTGATCCCGAGTGACTTCTTCACCTTTCTCTTCTTGGTTTTCTTCTTATCTTCCTTCTTGGAGGCAGGCTTTGCCAATCCCTCGACGACTATACTTTGATTGATGTCGATCAAACCAAGAATTCTTAAGTTATAATCGTTCAGCACCGAGTCAATATGTCTCAACTCGCTTGGAACTTCTTGAAGACTTCGGACGATACCCTTGAAACGCCCTCCATCGGGTCTGGAGATAATGGCTGTAAAGGGAATGAAATGTCAATTTTAACATCAAAGAGCTATTGGTCAAGAAAACAGGTTAAGGCGCTCACGTCTAGACAACCATCGCCTAGCGAAACCTGGAGGGCACCGAACATAGAACCACTCGTTCTTGAAATAACTCAGTCGGGTCCAAGCTCCAACTACAACTTGGCAATTCCTAACTGCCTCCAGAAATGTAAAAGACGGGCTATCACTCCTACTCTTGAAGTTAAATATGTGTCTGATCTCGGTGGGCCTCGGCGGGCAAAAGAGACATTCCATAAATATGACAAAGGCACTGTTCAGCAATGCGTGCCCGTTGGGATGAAGTTGCGAAGGAGCAATTCCTAGGTAGGATAGCATCCCTCTGATATATTGATTGAAAGGAGGGAGAGTTCCGGCCGCGCAAGCATGGCGATCGAATGCTGTATATCCTTCAGGCGGATTGTGCGGTCTATCAGCGGCACTGGGCAATAATACGTCACCTAGAGATATGTTATGTCTCAAGCAAATTCAGCCCAATAGGGATTCAGAAATGTTAGATTGGACAGAATCAGCGGGGTCCTCAATAAATATAGCATCCGGCAATTCATCTGGAGCTGGATCGATTACATCGGCAGGGATATCGGGAATCTCAAGCACCGGAGGAGTCGAGCTCTGTACCTCTTTTTGTTGGGAGCTCGAAGATTCCATAATTAACTAACTCATCGGAAAGCAACGTTAAGTTCATCAACAGCCCGTGCATGCCCCAGTGTAGTGTGTATGAACGTGTCGTGCAGTGCAAGTGTTGTGCGTCACTTAAGCAGATTCTACAGATCAAAGCAAAATGTCCGTACGACAAAAACTTGGGGGTTTGAGAACGAAGATGACCGTCATCGCTGACCGTCACTTCCACACCATCCAGACGCTACTGACCACTTCGAGTATAAATCAGTTGTATTATTGGTTAAGTCATAGTTCCATCGACGAGCCTCAAGGGAAATTCAAGTATAATCTTTCAGTCAAGTTCCATTATGCATGGCCGAAGCTCGTCGGAGTCAAGTGTGCTAAAGTTCATTATGTTCGTCAGAGTACAAACTTGAAGATTGGTCGTAGTTTAGATAATGAAACAACTCAAAACAGCAATGGTATCGGGGGACGAAGACGTTCGAATCCATCGACTTCGAATCGGTAAGGGTCGAATCGATGGAGTTCGATTCCGGGTACTTCGAATCCATATGATTCAACTCGATGTAACTTTATGATAGAGGAGCGCTTTGAATCCATGGGCTCCACATTACTTCGAATCGATCTAGATAACATCACTTCGAATCGATCAGATCGATACCCTTTCCCTCCAAGTCATCGATTCGAAACCTTGCTCTCGAGATCGATTCGAACCGGTCATTCCTAGATCGATGCAAAGCAACGGGAGATGAAACTCTAATCGCTGTAACATGAATGGCATCACTCCTCAACTCCATCGAGTCGACCCATTTCATTCAGATCTCGTCACTTCTCAGAATTTTCTAAAGGCGAAGATAGTTCTATTTTCCTCATCTCGAATCGATTCCTTGAGTACCTGATTTGATTGCGAGTGGAAGCGGGGACGTGTTCGATCGATTCGTGGTAAGCACATCAGTTATAGCTCTGGGAAGTCGATTCGAAGAAACAGCTGAAGCAATGGTAAAAAGTAAAAAGTGAGAAGTGAATAGGACCCCGGTATATATAGGGGAAATATGGCGATTCGCCTCCCGGTATACCTGACCGGCTTCTACAGGTGAAGAAATCGAATCGATTCATTGCGGCAAGTACGAATCCATTGTGAGCCACTGCTTCGAATCCATCACAACACAAAGTCGTTCCACCAGTTCGAATCCATCCCTTAGTTCGAATCCATCCGGTTTCGAACCCTTTACAACGTCGAATCCATTCATGCCAGTATCAATTCGATGCATTATCGATTCGAAGGAGTAACCGAACAAAGGCTGGATTGAAAGTCATATCGATTCGAAGCACGAGGTCCCTCAAACCCTCGATTTGAAGGCCATCGATTCGAAGAAGCATGGCTTCGAATCCATCAAATACCACCGATCAAACGGACGAATCGTTTCAATATGAAAAATTGATCATCAACTCTCTATGGCGATTCAGGAGAGGATCGATACAAGGGGATGATCATAAGACAATCATAAAAGCGATGTTTTAACTCGAGTCTCAAATCGGTTCAGGAGAGGACCGATGCAGATTTCGATAGCAAGCCGAACTGACAACGACTTGCGATCACGCAACATTAACCAAAGTCAAGATAATACACGTATGCACGTATTTCTGACTAATGTTTTGGTCTTTATCATCTACAGGAATCAAATGTTCATCTCGTCATGACTCAAAAACCTAACAGCCAGTCACAATTATACGACGGTCGATTACTGCGATACATAATGCAACTTTCGGTAAAGCATGTCATAGCCGTCCAGTAAGAGACTGCAGCTTGTCAAAGCACGTCATGTTTACACAAGACGTACTTTGGGGGGCAAATGTTATCCCGCCTTTTGGCAAGGCCGTGACACCAAGGGCTTAGCTAGAAACCGGTGACAGATCATCTCGAAGACCAGCTACGCGCAAGGATCGCTATGGATATCGATGAAATTTGTCCGAGTCCGGATCGGGCTACAATTGATAAGGCACGTCAAGCAAAGCCGTGGGAACCAACGATCCAAGTTTCAAGTCAATCAGAGGTCGTATGCTCAAGATATCATCGACAAAAGATGGAGTAGACCGGTCTTAGTTCGAATCCATCAGGCGTATACTACTTCGAATCCAGGAAATCCAACCTCGGTTCGAATCCATAGAGAGAAAGTGCCTCGAGTCCAGGGAACATAACCTTGCTTCGAATCCAGGAGAAGTAGCTTAGCTTCGACCTCATCAAGCGTGCCCTCTGTTCGAATCCATAAAGGTAGAAGACCTTCGAATCCATACATTTAAGGGTTGCTCCGACTCCATTGCCTTCGAATCCCCGTGATAAAACAACTTCGAATCAATCTACAGTAGCGCGTCTAGATCGATTCGAACAAGTACCGTCTCCATCGATTCGAAGAGAGTGAGTCTTCGAGTCCAACATCTCGAGTCCAACATCTCGAGTCCACCAGATAAACGCGGCTAAAACCAAGGGATTCGAACCAGTCAACCCGGAGTGAAAAGCGGATCAATGCGAGGAGCACGCGCGCCACGTCACAGCAAGCATCGATTCGACCCAATCGAGTCGAAGGATCGATTCGAAGTGTCCAAATTCACTAGAAATGCAATCTTGGATCGATCATAACTCGAGTTCTACAAGTCCAAATGCCATAAAATTTTCACAGAAGCTTAAGCACATGATGAAGAATGTTCATACCAAATTTCAGCTCGATTGGATGATTTCTTGATCGATTCGAACCAAGGGTCGAATCGATCCCAAAGTGGGCCCGGATCTTCAGATTTCGGCCATGTGGGCCCCCTGACGTACCAGAACTGGTCTCCCCTCATTTTAGGCGAAATATCAGCCTCCTACACCTATAAATAGAGCCCCTAGTCATTCAGAAAAGGGGTCGGATAATTCTAAGTACTGAAGAGCGCCCAGATTCTGCCAGATTTACTCCAGAACGCCGCCGCTGCTTTAGATTGAGACTTAGCATATAAATTCAGTTGTATTACAGTATAAATAATTGTAATCTTCAAGTATCGAGCAATAAAATCATCAAACTTCATAGTGGACGTAGGCAAAACGCCGAACCACTCTAAATCGCTTGTCTTTGCAATTTACTTTCTGTTATTTGGAGTTTTTGTTAGATAATCCACAGTTTTAATTTTCATTCTTCACTTTTATCTCTTCAAAATCTTTCGAAGAGTGTTGTGCCCATTTTTGGTACAAACAAAATATAAATAGAAAATTTTAATGATGCGGTACTCAGCCTACACCTGAAATAACAGCCCCTTGAAGAATCCCTACTTCCTGCAAATTATCAAGACTAAGACAATATTAATATTTTAGAAATAGCATCCTATGTTTTAGTATTAATAACATATCTTTTATTAACAGATTTCTGTTATCAGTACGTGGTCTAAAAGCATGACAGCCTGTATTGGTCATTAGGCAGCCACGTTGGCAAAGTTTGTTAGGATGTACTGCTATATATATGTACCTCTGCTGGTAGAAAGGATATAGAAAAGTTAATGCAAATTCTCTCTTAGCTTGCTTCTTCCCCATTTCCCTTATATCTTCTTCTTCCTCTACCTATAGCCGTATCAATTTGGTGCTTTCACCGATGTTCTCTCCTCCTCTATCTTAATTCTCTCCTTCAGATCTTCTCCTTTATCTCAGTTCTCCTCTCTGCTCCTTCCTTAGTTCTGATTTCTTCACTTTCTGATCTGTTTCTCCTTAAAAAAACCGAAGCCATATAGCTCAGATCCGATTTCAAACCAAGTATGTTCGCCGTGAGTTCTGGAATTTCTGGTAACATACTTAATTTTGATGCTGCTCGATTTATTACCAATGAGTCTAGTCAATTTCTATTAGTTGTAGTCTATAATGTTATCTATCCGATTACTGAGTGCGTACTTCATCAAGTGTTTGATCCGTATGGTTATGTGGAAAAGATTGATATATTGCAATTAAGTGAACCGCTACAAGCACTTATTCAATTTGATTCATGTCAAAATGCTGTTTCGGCAAAGAATCAATTACAAGGAAGGTACATATATGAGAGTTGTTGTCAACTTGATATTCACTTTTATACAAAAAACAATACTGCGAATCAAACTGGAAATATAGTGATGAAGCATGAATTGGCATCAGCTTTGGATTTCATGAAAAATAAACTTCATGAAATGATGGTTATTATAGAAAGAATGCAAGATAGAATAAGAGCAAGGAACTCTTCAAGTTTGTACACTGCCACAGTTGCAGCTAAATCTACAATCACCACTTTACCTTGCACCAGATCAGAAATCATCTCCCAACCCTCAAATTTGGAATCCACAGAGACGTTCGATTTTGAGGCTGCTACAGTATTTGTAGATTCAGAATCTACTCAAGTGTATGATGAAGTATGTGCAAAAGAGCGTTTGCAAACTATCGGGCCAGTTGCCATAGATCAACATGAAATATTATTCTTCTATTCTCAGAAGGCTGTTGCTAAAATGGGTTTTAAAACTCTCCAAAGTCCATTAGAAATGTCTATTAATCAGCTGGGAAAAAGTAGCAATGGTGCACCACTAGTTTCTGCTGTAGGTGATGGAATCAAGAAGCATTTCAACTGTCAAACCTCCTCTGCCACGACTGAACAGTATGGCCATATAATGTTTGATGTTATGCTTGAAAGGGATGCCAAGAAGATTTTTGAAAGGACAATATTAATATTTGATCCGGGTGTGTTTGCTGATGCATCCACTGTGTTTGCTGAAATGAACAAATTCAGAGGTAACAGCAAAATTTTCATCTTCGATCCCGGTGGAACCTTAGCGGTTGAGCGAGTTTCCGACCTTGAGGACAAGGTCGATCTTGAAGGGGTGGGTAATGATGCGGTACTCAGCCTACACCTGAAATAACAGCCCCTTGAAGAATCCCTACTTCCTGCAAATTATCAAGACTAAGACAATATTAATATTTTAGAAATAGCATCCTATGTTTTAGTATTAATAACATATCTTTTATTAACAGATTTCTGTTATCAGTACGTGGTCTAAAAGCATGACAGCCTGTATTGGTCATTAGGCAGCCACGTTGGCAAAGTTTGTTAGGATGTACTGCTATATATATGTACCTCTGCTGGTAGAAAGGATATAGAAAAGTTAATGAAAATTCTCTCTTAGCTTGCTTCTTCCCCATTTCCCTTATATCTTCTTCTTCCTCTACCTATAGCCGTATCAGTTAGTAGTTCAGACTATGAAATTAAAGGTCATTGATTCGATCTTTGAGATTGAAACTTGTTGGTGCTAATGAACCATGCCCAAAAACAATAAAAACAAGTAACATGTCTTCTTAAATCTATTTTATACTTTGTTTTTTTACAAATGTTTTCTTACATATATTTAATTTTAATTGTTTCTAAATATTATATTTGTTTAACTAAAATTAATTAAAAAATACATTAATTTTTTATTTTTCAAATTATGTAATCGAACGGTTGGTCGGTTGTACTGGTTATTTAAAAGTAGAATGTTTAATAAATTAATAAATTCTCAATTATTTGTTGCTTGAGCTATCAGAAATCGAAGCATGCTTGGCTGTTTGATATGAATTTAGCATAGGAAGACTGTTTGAAAAAACAAGTTTAAACATTCAATCTAAATTAGGTTCACTCTTAAATCACAAAGTGTATACTATTTTCAACCTAATTATATGAAAATGTTTCAAAGCAATTTTTTATCCTACAAATATCTTCAAAAATATTAACAACGTGAAACTTAATTTTTAAATATTTGCAGTTTGCATGCAAATTACAAAACATCATCCAAATATGTAACATATGAATCTTATTAAAGAAAATTATGTTATTATGGTAAAAACGACATCTCAATATTTTTTGTAAAAAGATATTTAAGTTTTTGCATGTTTGAAAGTGGTGATGTTTTACAACGTGAAACATAAAAGATAGGAACATTTATAAATTGTGGATATGTGGGACCGAGTCTTATTTTTATTGCTTTAGGGACTAAAAATAATCTTTAAAATTAATCGTGTTGTGCTACATTTATAATCAAGACCAAATAAGTTAGAACTATAGATTCGGATGCATATAGTGTCATATCCGCATTCGCATTCTAAATTATTTTCGGATATCGAATATCTGCGGATACAAACAGATATCGGATAATTATCCTATCCGCTAACGACCATAAAATTAAAAAATATAAATAGAAAATTTTAATTTAACATAATTTTTTTCCAATAGCAATGATTATAAAAGTGTTAAAAATAAATAAATATGATGGTAATAAATAATTTTGAGCAGTTAATATACATTAAGTGCATATAATATGAACTACCAACTTAATAAAACAATAAAATCGAATGGATAATTTTTGAATGCTGATATCTTCGCACTGCATTTACATCTACATTCGTTTTTTCGGATATCGAATATTTATCCGCTTTTCGGATACGGATGTGAATGAATTTCATATTTTTCGAGTATTCATTAACAGCCCTAATGTAGCGACCCATAATTTTAGTCATTTGAGATTGGAATACCTACTTAATTGATTTCAAATATTGAAAAGTTAATTTTCTAAGTCAAATAACTTGAATTTCAAATATAGCGATTTATTTGATAATTAAATTGTTGAATTTAATATTTGGAATTGATTAAATAATTAAATCCTGAATTTGAATAAAAATGATTCCGAAAGCTGATTTAAATTCTATTTAAATCAGGATGGAGAAAGTAAACTTAAATTTATAATATTAAGTCATTTGAATTGTTTTAATAATACGTTTAAATTAACGTGTAAAAATAGTCTTCCGGAGCAGTGTCACGAATTTCGACGAAACCATTTTCATTGGATACGCAATATTGAGTTATTGTATGCCGACGATTTTCGTGGCGGATTGCACGTATCGTTTGGTTGTGCGAGTTCGAAACGCGTAGAACTTAATTTCAGAAATTAATATAATAATTTGGTTTGAAAAGCTATCTTTTGTATATGATCGAATTAGGTCTCGAGAGTGGTTCCATTGTATTCGAAATAAGGGTATTACATATAGAACGCCAAGCGACACACATTGTTTAGAGTTCGAGATTTTTGAGCGTTTAAAACGGGATATTATAATATGATATATATATATATATACATATGTTATATATACATATACATATAACATATATATATATATACATATAACATATAACACACACACACACAGATATATATATATATATATTATATAACACACACACATATAAATATATATGTTATATATATATATATATGTTATCCATACTCAACCCATACCCCATACAGTTCATCCATTGCCTTCTCCACGTTCGACCTATACATTTCCCTCCTTATATAAGTCGCATTAGATCAGAGAAGAGAATCCTCGTTTTTTTTAAAATAGAAAATTGTAAATCAAAATCAACATATGCTTAATCCAATGATTCTCATCATCTTGGACCACTTCGGTCATTTATGTGCCTCAACTCTAACTAGAGAATTATCGGTGACATCGAGTGGAGTGTATTCAACGGTCGGATCTCATTGGATCGTGACGAGGTGGCCGCAGTTCATCATAAATGGCAACATGATTTTTGGAGCTCGGCAGCGAACTCCGGTCATCTAGGGATGGAGGCCTCTGAAGGGAAAACGTAGAGGAGGGTCGTGGCTAGGTGAGGGCAGGGTTTGGTGGTCATCGATGGTCCACGATGGTCAGATTTTGGAGATGAACGACGAATCTACTTCGGGTTCGTGGTCGAGCTACAATGCATGTAAGGCGATGGGACTGGCGGCGTAAGGTGCGTGGTGGTCGGGGAATCCTCCGGTGGTGGTCGCGAGTGAAGGCAAGGCAGCATGGTGGCGCGATGAGCAAGTAATGGCACCTGGAAATTTATTTCGAACGTGAGCGTGAGTGAGAGGGAAGAAGAAGTTTAAAGTGTAATTAGTTTATAATTAAAGGTAATTAGTGAATTAAAATTTTATTCAATAATTGAAAACTTATATATTTAATAACTTTTGCATACGAGGTTGGAATCGAGCAGGGGAAGTTGTGTTGCGTTCGTATCTGCGAATACTACGATATGGAGTTGATTTGGCAACGAATGGAGTTTGTTGAATTTTACGCTGTGTTCGAACGTCGTTTGAATTCGAACGGAATCTGGAGCGCCTTGGCAGTAACTGAAATAAATATGAGTTAAACTCGCTCTTTTTGATCAATCAGTATGTTTTATAGTAGATGAAATTATTTATGTCTACTTGGATTGTTGAATTTGCTGGTTGTTGAATCTAATCTAGGGTCACGATATAGCATCTTGAAATGTTATTAGATTGTTTTGAATCTGATCTTGGATCACGATATAGCATCTTGAAATGCTATTAGATATTGTTTGAGTTTTGATTTGTATTCAAATCTTGTTTGAAGTAATGGATCATATATGAGGTGATAAATTGTTATTGATTTTGATTAATATAATTACGTTGTTTAAAATTTTAACATAATTAATTTGAGCATACTGCTTGGGTGTTATCTATTTGGCCAAATAAACACCGTCTAATAATAAATGGAAGAGTTTATTTTGAATGGCATTTGAATAGCAGAATAAATCCTCATTCTGCTATTGTATTTATTTAGATATTCATTTTAAGTGTCAGTTGATTGATACTGGATATGTGATGTGTTAACAATTGATTGTTAATTATGGATTTGTTTTACATATATGTCTGCTTATGTAAATACTTGTAATTTAGCTTGGAAAGTTAAATTGAATTTACTGGTAGTTTGTTTAAGTAGCATTGGGATCGTTGAGCCTCTTCTAGATTTGGAAAGCTATGAATTTGATTAACTTCAAATTTTATAATTTGAAGTAAAATGTTTTTGTTAATTATTATATATACAAAGTGTTTTGTTAAAAAATTATTTTACAAAATGTTTTGTAAAATTATACTCTTAGTAGAGTTAATTATTATATTGTGATGTTTTAAAATTTTTTTTTATTAATGTTGTTTAAATGATAATTTATTACTTATTAAGGTTGTTTAAAGAAAATAAATTATTTTTATTATTGTTTATTTAAAACTAGATAATTATTTTGTTAGTAATATTATTTGGAAGTTAATTAGTTATATTTCAAAGGTTGTTTAAAGTTATTTTCATATATTAAATTATTTAAAATATTTAAACTAAATTATTATATTATTTAAAATGTTTTAAAGATTATTATTATATTATTTTTATATGTTTAAAATTTATCTTTATGTCGGTAAATTTTTTATTTGTTACAATTAAATAATAAATTTTTTAAAAAGGGATTTCTTTATAAAAAGAATTTATGTAAAGGAGTTATATTGGAAGAGGTTTGAAACGGGAAAATAAGTCAGGCTTTGAATGATTTTAGAAAAGAGGTTTATAAATGGTTTAGTGATTTGTAAAGGAAAGTTTTATAAATGGTTTGATGTAATGACCCTCCCGCGATGCTCAGTTTAGCAAAGAATATTACAAGTAACGTCGTCTGCTAATTCAGAGACTATGGCTTGTTAAGTGCAATCGAATGTGAATATATCTTTGTACTAACACGGACACGTCATGTATACCTTTATATTGGTACAAAACAAGACCATGCTTTAAAAAAACCAAGATATACAGGTTATTATTACAATATACATAAACAAGACTAGGCTATAGAACACATACAAAAGTATGGACTGAATACTTACAAAATTTCAAAACTTGAGCTTATAGATTTGTGTATATATGAATTAGAGCATGAAATTTTCAAAACTTATATATAATCTAACTCTATAAAAATAGTACATACGAGTTTTAAAAATAGTTAAGTTGACACCATTTTGTTTTGAAAAGAGTAGCCTTTGTAATTTCAATAGTTTTGTAAAATATAAGTCAAGCAATTCATGTATAGGGAATAGGCTATAATAATCAGTAGCAAGTTATATTCTAGGAGCATGCAAGTTTCAATGTACACATGTGCCTTTTTATGTAGTGTTTATCTATAGTATATACATGTACATATGTAATTCTTTTATAACATGATTAAAATGTAAAAGATTTTATAAAAGAAGTTTAGTATAAAATATAAAATTCAAACGTAATTATGGTTTTACGAAGTAAATGGATTTATGAAAAATTATAATAATTGTTTCTAAACAATAAATTCAAAGAGAAAAATGTTTTGAGAACCTTAGTTTTATAATATGGGGAGTGCTAATAATCAACTTAGTATTATCGATTGGTTTAAATGCTTTCATATAATGCTTCGTCGAATATGGCATAAACTCATTGAATAGAACGTTTGAGTGGAATTTACTAACCATAAATGAATATGTGAATTTCACCGTGTAGTATGGGATACTTTGGTTAAATTCATGTGATCACCATAGGGAAGTAATTAACACTTTAGAGTTGTGTTCTCTTCGGGTGTGCGACAAGTGGTTGCGAGATGCGAAAGAGAATATAATTCAGGTTTTCCGATGATATCCGTAATTAAGTGATATTTAATAGCTTTTAGTAAATACTTAGATTTCACCATATGGTATGGGACGTATTGGTTAAACTCTAGTGATTACTGAAGGTGGTAGTATTTGACACTTTAGAGTTTACTTTCTCTTGGTGTGCGGCAAGTGGCTACTAGATCCTTAGGAAGTTTACTCCTTGATTTCTTTTTAAGTGTAATAATCTAAAATAAATTTGAAAGATTCTGTCATGGCTACTATCCTTGAGATCATTTTGTGATCCTGTGATTCCCGTCCTGTGTATGATCCTCGATATCGGATCGGTTCGTGTGATACCAAATTGTTTTTTTGTTTGCTACGGGGCTTGAGTACGATCATTGTGATCGTTTTGAGTAAGATTTCTTGGATTCTAGAAATTGGATTCTTTAACTATTCCGTGTTCGTGAAATATATATATATATTCATGTGACTTATGTTCGTGAAATAAATATATCTATTCTTATGTCTTGTGTTCAAGAAATAAATATACATATTCTTGTGCCTTGTGTTCGTGAAATAAATATATATCCTTGCGTCTTGTGTTCGTGAAATAAATATATATTCTTATGTCTTGCGTATGTGAAATAAATATATATTCTTTCGTATTGTGATGGTTGCTAAATTAAGTTAATTCGGTTATTCTGTGTTTAGCGACTAGTTCGTGTTTGTGACTTAAATTTTTAACCCTGTTCTTAGTTAAATTAATTTTCTGACTCGTTATATCCTGGACATCTGTATTTACTTATATGTTGTATATTCTTGTGTTCTATTCTGTTCTCACCCTATTGGATATTTAGATATAGTATGACCGGAGTTTTATTTTGCTCGGGTCAGACCCAGACTTTCAGGTTACAGGACGAGTAGACTTATGGATGGTTGGGCTAGCAGAAGTTGGACCTTTGATATTTAGTTATATCACTTAGGAATTTTTCTTGAAATTGAGATGTATAATTCAGATTAGAAAACCATAACTTGCATATTAATTAATTTATAATTTCATTTTGTAAACTCAAAATTTGTATATGTATAAGTCGAGATTTTATTCCGCTATAATCTATGACTGTTATTTATATTATATACTATTTTAATTGTGAGAAATCGGTGTGTCTATTACTTTGTATTAATACTGCACACGTCAAATTCAGTTCAAATATTAAGTGTAAAAGATATAAATGACGTGTCAATGTTAACATAATGATATTTTCACATTTGATCACCCTTAGCAAGCCGTATTCTTCGAATTAGCAGATGACATTATTTATAATGTTCTTTGCTAAACTGGGTATTGCGGTGGGGTCGTTACATTTAAGATTTATAAAAAATGTTTTTCTGAATTAAACTTGGAAATTATAAAAAAGCTTTATAAATAGATTTTATGATATTTATGAATAAAGAGATTTTAGAAAGAAATGCTTGATTTTCGAGGGGCGGGGATTGCCTACATTTTACTATGAATTTGTTGGGATAACGACGTAACCATTGAGTAAACTGCGATCCATGATTGATACGGAACGGTGCTTTCCATATCTATTTTTAAAACATTTTCAAGTATTTTTGAAAGAAATGGTTTGTGAATATACTTATACAGGTGAGATAAGTATATGAGTATTTTAATAAATATTTGAAAGATGATTTTAAGTTAATGGAAGATATGTCTAAGTGGCTTAGTGATTTCCATGGAAAATGAAATCTTTGTTTGAATGCTTGTTTATTTGATAGTTAAATAACCGACAATAAAATCATAGCCTAAATACGTAATCTTTTTTTATTTTGGTGGTATGGAAATATTCCATACTTAACACCGAAGGATTTTAACTCTGGAAATATCTAGGGGAAACACGAGGATTATATGGTACAGTTACCGTTAGTGGTGCTATACTGTACGTATAAACTCGTATTGTTCTTCTAGGACAAATATGAGGAGATCTATCCTCTTAAACGGTTAGGGGGTGATCCCCGTTCTTATGTATTGTCTTATTATGTCCTAAAGAACTAGTATTGAGCATTTTGGAAAATCGACGATTGGTTTTTGGGGCGCCAGGGAAGCGGAAGAGTGTACTCGTAAGAGATGGCTTGAAAAACTGTAACCACTCTGAAACCATATATGGTTCTATGGAGGAGTTTCGTAATATATTGAGATGTTGGAATTCATGTGTGGTTCCGAGATCCGTTAGGCATGGGAATCCATGTGGGATTCCATGATCTATTTGATGGCGGTGCATGAGCTAAAATGCCAGACGTAACCTCATCAACGGTAATGAATAAAACCAGAGATAGGAGGCTTGGCCGGTAGGGTTGGCAAACCAATAGGGTGCAGTCGGCTCCACCTAGACGTTACTTACAGTTATTATGCATACATGGAGCAATGCACTCGATCTTAGCGAGACCATACATCACTAGGGATGTATGCTGCTTTAGAAGGATATCTTTGATCCTTATGTAGGAGGACTGTAATACCCCAAAATTTTGTGAAAAATCATTTTTGTAAAATGATTTAATTTTTGAAATATTTAGATTTAAATATGGTGAAATTTTTGGAATAAATAGTGTGCAAGTATATGTGTGCACGTGCACACTGAAATGGCACAAGGAAGAACTCCAGATTTCTTGGATTTAAAACAAGAATTAAATGGCAATACAAACATGATTTTGCAACATGGATATTTGATTTCTGGAATTATATGGATCATCTTAGAAAATAAGAAAAGTAAGTTTTACTTTAAATCAGTAAACAGATTTTATTTAAAACCCAGAAAAGAAAATTATACATATATATGTTATAAGGATTTGTAAACCTGTATACATATAGGTGCATATGTTTCTGAAAATTAAAGAGGAATTAAATAAGCCTAGATAAGATATGTATACAAATATACATTTTTAAGTACTGAAAGGTATATATATATAAGCAAGTGAAACTATAACATTAAAATGACATGAAATGTGATACAAGTCAATATGCTTGTGTAGGCAAAAATAGCAAAGGGGATTCTCAGGAATAATTAAAATATAAAATAGGATAGTCACACTTTTAACATGACTAGGTGAGTGGCCATTTTCTGAAAAGTAAAAGAAAGAAAATGCAGCCTTTAAATTGGTTAATATGGCCGGGGTATTAAGGAGGAAAATGAATGAAAAAATGCATGAAGATGGTTAGGTCAGAAATGGAATTTTGTTTTAACAAAACCCTAGTGGAAAAATGCATATAAATAGGCAGTTTCAGCCAGTAAAATTATCTTTACCCCGAGCTGCACAAAAATAAGAAAGGAAGAAAAAAATATTGGAAGGAAGGAGAAAACACTCATACAAGGATTTTCTGGATTAATAAGAAGAAATATTTAGGTGAGTAACCTCACTGAGTTCATGGCATTAAGACCTGAGATGAGGCAGCCACTTTTTATATTGCCATTTATATATTGCTGGTTTTGATGTATATGATTTCATCAATGCTTTTTGGATGTCTTATTTTAAATCTGATATGATTTAATATGGATGATTTTGGTGATCTTTGATTTGCTGAGACATTTGTCTTTGGATGTGTATCATACTGTTTTATTTTTACTCAAAAATGTTAAAATCCAGAATCTTAAAATTATATAGAGAATACTCTCAACTGTTATAGATCTATGGCATGGAAACTTTAAAAAAAAATGTTGGGAGCTGCATTATACTTGGTATAAGTGCTGAGGCTTGAGAAGAGAAATGTTAAGGGTGCAATAGAAATTTTCTAAGTGCTGAGCCCTTAATCAAATCAAAAAAAAGAAGAAACTCACAAGCTAAAATTATGATTGAACCAGATCCTGAATCTGAATCAATCATAAAGGCTTGTAGATCAATATAATAAGAACATGCCATGCCTCTTTTATAGTTGAAAATATTCTTATATCTTACTGAGATCAAGACATATTGACCCCATTTAGGAAATAACTGTCTGCTTATTTCTGAGGAGAATTATGCTAGGAAAGATTATGGATGTTTCCATGTTTGCAGTGACATGTTCACTTAGCATATTTGATGATAGGATTTAAGACAATACACTAGTAAATAAACTAGGGAAGGGAAGGCCAAGAAGGCTGCTGGAATGCTTGTCATATTTGAAGTATGCAAGTTGGCACATGGTTTGTTTAAGCCCTGAGATCTTTGTGCAATGATGTGAATTAGTTCATTGCAATGTGTCCCTGTGATTCCTTAATAGCAGATGAGGCAGGAATTTAGATTGAATTATACAACCTGTAAATGAAGAAATAGGAATATGGATATTTCTTAGGTTGAATGGTATGGAACCATGATGGTTCCAATGAATGCAAATGTTGCAAATAGATAATTATGTTTGCATGGTTATGTATGCAAGTGCAAGAATGATAGATGAATATATCATACCAGAATCAACTTATTTATACCATGTTAAAGTAATTGGATGCAGAAATTTGCTTAAATAACTAGTTGGTACTCTTACATTCTTTGTTGCTTAATATCATGAATGTATTGATGTTACTCATACCAGATCTTAGATCTGACCCTTGTTTGCTCATGGCATATGGGGTGTCTCATTTTAAAATGAGGCAGCCACTTATGCTCTTTCAGGGAACGCAGGCACTAAGTAAAAATGAAGTTATGGCTATTATGGAGGAGTGAATGAACATGCTAGCTAGTTTCAATAAGAGCTTAAATTGATTATATCTGCATGTATTCAGGAAAATTTTTATGTTTCTAAGATTTCCAGTCATGTAATGAATATTTTATGGTTAGTGATCAAGTTGCTCTTATGTTCTGTAAAGTGATAGATTAAATTAGTTGCTCTGTCAAAATCATTGTGTGTTAAGGTTTGATTTGTTTTTGAAGTAGTGTCTGGGATATAAACAAGAAAGATATGCTCAAGCATTAGCTATAAAAATCTGGTAAGAAATATACAATTATGTGAGCAATTTCCTTGCAATTATATTATGTATTGGACAATCTTAAGTATTTTAAAAACACTGAGTTTTGGAGTAAATTTAGAATTTACCTTGAAAAATACCTTTAAGTATCTAATTGTTTTTCCTCTGAATTATGTCTACAAATGGTTCAAGTCTACTTTTAAATTGTTTTGAGAGAGGTAATTGTATGGGAAGGCTTCAGGTATGATGCAAATGACTGGCATTTCAATTGCCATGATCAGATATCTGGCATGACATTAGGCACATGAGTTAACCAGCTTCAAATAAGTGAAGTTTAGGTAGATTCTGGTTTGTAAAATGCAAATAAAAGAATGGTCAGATTAACCATATGGTTAGACCATAGGTCAGGCAAATTGTTCACTTCAAATCAATGAAGCAAGGAACCATTTGAACCCAGTTTTCTGGAAAATGAGCAAAGATATTGACATGTACATGTATATCTGTGTACATGTTGATATTTGAGCAAAAATATAAACATAAATTCCTAGAACAGTTGTAGGAATGGGTTTCGAAAATAATAAAGCAAGAAATATTGTTTTGTATGTTAGATTATAGGCAAAAATTAAGTATATATGTGCAGATATAGGTAGATATCAGATTTCAAACCATACAGGAGATAAAAATAAAAGAAAAAAAAAATTGGGTTTGAACCGACCAGCATAGCACTCGAACTCGTGACCTCTCATGTGTAAGTTAGGCGCGTTTCCATTACGCCTAGATGTTGCTTGTGTTCACTTATGATCCACTTTCTTTTAGCCTGAGTCTGATACTATACAGACTTTAACACAATCATCCATATTAAAAGCTTGCTTTCCACTGATTATTACTTGATCATTTCTTAATTAGAATAACAGACTAAAGTACATGTTTCCAGTGGATTCTATGGTCAAAAATCAGGATACAATAATTAATCTTTTATCAGGGAATTATCACATTTTAATAGATTTAAAAGGAATTCTACTTACATATTATCATGCTCTGATTCTAGTAGAATATAACATAGATATCTTCATATATGTATGTTAGGAATGATTTAGATTTAAAACAATATTTTTATATTGTGAAAGATCCTGGATATATTTTGTTTATTGGAAGAAAGAAAATGACCCTGGGAAATATATTTGTAATGAATGATATATCTATATATCATCTCTTAACAAAAAAAAAATCCTTATGAAATTAGGGTGGAAATAGGAGGGTCATTTCAGTTGGTATCAGAGCACTTGGTTGCATTGATTGTTGAGTATTATAGAAATGTATTATGTCTGTTTGTTTTGGATGAAATAATTTAGATAAGAAAACAGAAATTACAGAAGTACTCATAATATACTAATACCATTTGCCCAGAATTTAGTTAGCAGACCATGGTAGGAAGAGGATCTCATCACAATGCAGGACCCAGTGCACCTCAAATGCTTGATATGCAAGAATTTGTGAGGGTTTTAAGAGATGGAATTGGGCATAGGCCTGAGAACCCACATGAAGAGCTTTCAAAACTACTGAAGACTTATTCCAATTTGGGAGGCAGGAGTTTTGAAGGAACTGAGAGTGTGATGGAAATTCAAGCATGGTTGAGAACACTTGATAGGATTTTCAATGACATGCAGTTGGATGACCAAAGGAAGAGGCAAGTAGCTTCTAGACAACTGAAAGGGGTAGCTTTAAGCTGGTGGGAGGTGATCATAGCTGGAAGAAATGAAAATGAAATCACTTGGAATCAGTTCAAGGAGATGTTGGAGGCAAGATTTGTACCAGCATCAGCCAAGACCACTTTGCTTGAAGAATTTATCAAACTTAGGCAGGGAACTTTGAATGTCACTGAATACACTCAAAAGTTTGAGGGGCTATCCAATTATGGAGCAATGCTAGTGGCAGATGAAGCATCCAAAAATGATAGGTATATAAAAGGACTGAACCCAGGACTTAGCAGAGCTATGCTACCATATGCAGATAGAACATTTGATCAAGTAATTGATCTGGCCTTGAAACTGGAACAACATGACAAAGAAAGAGAGAAATATAGGAATTTTAAGAGCAACAACAAGAAGGATAAGGGAAGATATCACCCTTATGATAAAAAGAAGGAGGAGGCAGACAACAGGAAGAGTAAAGATACAAAAGCCAATGATACTAAGAAGAAATTGGTTTGCCATCATTGTGGAAAAGAAGGACACATCAAACCAAGGTGCCCAGAGTTAAAAGGAGGAGCCTTCAAATGCTACCTATGTGGGAAAGAGGGGCATATGAAGAGGAACTGTCCTGAGAATAAACAGCAAGGGAAATTGGCAACTTTGGAAGGTAAAGGCAAATCTGCAGTGAAAATTGATGCTGAAAATCATGGCCAAGTGGAAGGTACATTACTCATTTGTGCCATACCCATACCAGTAGTATATGATACTGGAGCAACACACTCTTTGATTTCCTATGAATTAGTTAAAGTGTTAAAATTAAACTGCATATTGGTTGAAACCCCATTGCTTGTACAAAGTCCCCTAGGGAGTTCTAGTGTTTTGAACATGAATTGTGTGGATGTGGAGTTAAACATAGGAGGAAATATTTTTATTTCCAATTTATATGTTTTAAATTACCCAAATATAGGAGTTATATTGGGGGTAGATTGGTTAAGGCAATTTAAAGCCATAATTAATTTAGACTCATCCACCATATCATTGCAAAATTCTAGAGGCCAGAGGATCACAGTTCTATGTGAAGTAGCTAGGGAAGGGAAATTGTATCATTTAGTTGACTTAGAAAAAGATCTGAGTGAACTAACCATTGAAGAAATTCCCATAGTTAATGAATACTTGGATGTGTTTGGGAAAGTTAAGGGTGTTCCACACCACAGACCAGTTGAGTTCCAAATTAATCTCATTCCAGGAGCAAGTCCAATAATCAAGAAACCTTATAGAATGGGGCCAAGTGAACTGAAAGAATTGAAAAATCAGTTGGAAGAATTAGAAGGCAAGGGATTTATAAGGCCAAGCAATTCCTGCTGGGGTTCTCCAGTAGTGTTTGTAAGAAAACATGATGGTACCCTGAGAATGTGCATAGATTACAGGGAACTAAATAAAGTAACCATCAAGAATAAATACCCATTGCCTAGAATAGATGATCTCTTTGACCAACTCAGTGAAGCTAAAATATTTTCTAGGCTAGACTTAGCATCAGGATTCCATCAAATGAAGGTTGAAGACTCAAGTGTTAAGTATACTGCATTTAACACAAGATATGGCTTATATGAATTTTTGGTTATGCCATTTGGTTTGACAAATGCTCCTTCATATTTTGTTGATTTAATGAATAGAATATTTAGAGATTATTTAGACAAGTTTGTACTGATTTTTATTGATGACATTTTGATTTATTCTAAGACAGTGGAAGAGCATAAAAATCATTTGCATTTAGTTTTGTCAAGACTAAGGGAAAATGATTTAAAGGCAAAATTTTCAAAATGTGCATTTTGGAAAGAAGAAGTACATTTTCTTGGGCATGTTATCTCTGCCAAAGGAATATCAGTAAACCCTAATAAGGTAGTGGCAATCCAAGCATGGAAAAGGCCTAGCACCATCAGTGAGATTAGATCATTTATGGGGATGGCAGGATATTATAGGAGATTTTCAAAAGATTTCTCAAAAATATCATCACCACTTACCAATTTAACTAGAAAGAACCAAGCCTTTGTATGGACAGAAAAACGTGAGCAAGCTTTTATCAAAATAAAGGAAGCTCTGATTAATGCACCAGTATTGAGAGTGCCAGAAGGAAATGAAAATTTGGTTGTGTACACTGATGCAAGTGGCTCTGGGTTAGGGGCTGTGTTGATGCAGCAAGACCAGGTGGTAGCCTATGCATCTAGGCAATTAAAGCCACATGAAACAAGATATGCAACCCATGATCTTGAACTAGCAGCAGTTGTGTATGCTTTGAAACTTTGGAGACATTATTTGTTAGGTGCCAAATTCATTTTGTACACTGATCATAAGGCACTGAAATATTTATTCTCACAAAAAGATTTGAACATGAGGCAACATAGATGGGTAGAGTTCCTAGCTGCCTATGATCTAGATATACTGTATACACCAGGCAAGGCAAATAAAGTAGCAGATGCCCTGAGTAGACAACATGCCAAGGTAGCCATGTTGATGATGGAAGAGTTTAGGGATTTGTCTATACTTACTGATTTGGAAATTGAGGAAAACAGTGAGGTACAAATGATGCCCATTGAAGAAGATAAAGGTAAAGGAAAATTAAGTATGATATCTCTGCAATCAGATTTACTTCTTAAGATTGGGAAAATGCAGGAACAAGACCTAAACATGGTGGAAAAGAAAATGCTCATATCAAAAGGGGAGGAAGTAATAAATTATCAAGTTGATAAAAATGGTTATTTAAGGAATAAAAATAGGATATGTGTTCCAGAAAATATAGAATTGAAGGAGGAAATATTAAATGAGTACCATAGGAGTAAGTACTCCATACACCCAGGTAGCACCAAGATGTATCAAAATTTGAAAAGAAATCTTTGGTGGAAGGGGATGAAGTCAGATGTGGCCAGATATGTTGCAAGGTGCATGACTTGCCAACAAGTCAAGGCAGAGACACAAAGGCCATCAGGACTATTGCAACCCCTTAGTATACCACAGTGGAAGTGGGAGGATATATCTATGGATTTCATAGATGGTCTTCCTAGATCTAGAAAGGGAAACACAAGTATATGGGTAATAGTGGATAGGCTAACTAAGGTAGCACATTTTATCCCAGTTAAAACAGAAAGAAATGCTCCAAAATTGGCTCAAATATTCATGAAAGAGGTAGTAAGGTTGCATGGCATACCCAAAACCATTGTGAGTGATAGGGATACCATCTTCACCTCAAGGTTTTGGAAAAGTTTTCAAGAGGCCATGGGGAGTGAATTGTGCTTAAGCACTGCCTACCATCCACAATCAGATGGTCAAACTGAGGTGGTAAACAAAGTCTTAGAGGATTTGTTGAGAGCATGTACACTGGACTTTGGAGGCAACTGGGAAGACCACCTCCATCTAGCTGAATTCACATACAATAACAGTTACCAAAGCACCATAGGGATGGCACCATTTGAAGCCTTATATGGCAAGCCATGTTTATCACCTATATGCTGGGTAGAGACTGGAGAAAGGGCTGTTCTAGGACCTGAATATGTTAAAGAAACTACAGAGAAAATTGGGTTAATAAGAAAAAGAATAGCAACAGCTCAAGATAGGCAAAAGAAATTTGCAGATAGGAAGAGAAAGCAAGTGGAATATGAAGTGGGAGACTTTGTTTTCATCAAGATTTCACCTATGAAGAAAGCCTTGAGATTTGGCAAGCAAGGTAAGCTCACACCAAGGTATATAGGACCCTATAAAATTCTGGAAAGAATTGGTTCATTGGCTTACAAATTAGAACTACCAGAGGAAATGAAAGCAATGCATAATGTTTTTCATGTGTCCCAACTTAGAAGATGGGTACATGATAAAGAAGACATTTTGGAAGAGCCTACCAAAATTCAAATAAATCCTGACTTGGTTTATGAAAAAGAACCAGTGGGGATTATAGCCAAGGAAGAAAAGAAATTAAGGAGCAAAACCTTGAAACTAGTTAAGATCCAGTGGAGTAGTGATCCTAATGACTGCACATGGGAGTTAGAGGATAAGATTAGAATGGATTATCCTAAGCTTTTTGCAAATTAAAAGGTAATTTTTTTTTCTGGAAATTTTTTTTTTGTTATGCATGGTTGATATGGTTGAATTTGTTTGCTTATGCATATGTTTGATAAGTTTTCAGAAAAGAAAATGATGCTTGTTATAAATGTTAGAAAAATTGTGAGGACACAATTCCTAAAAGGAGGGATGAATGTAATACCCCAAAATTTTGTGAAAAATCATTTTTGTAAAATGATTTAATTTTTGAAATATTTAGATTTAAATATGGTGAAATTTTTGGAATAAATAGTGTGCAAGTATATGTGTGCACGTGCACACTGAAATGGCACAAGGAAGAACTCCAGATTTCTTGGATTTAAAACAAGAATTAGATGGCAATACAAACATGATTTTGCAACATGGATATTTGATTTCTAGAATTATATGGATCATCTTAGAAAATAAGAAAAGTAAGTTTTACTTTAAATCAGTAAACAGATTTTATTTAAAACCCAGAAAAGAAAATTATACATATATATGTTATAAGGATTTGTAAACCTGTATACATATAGGTGCATATGTTTCTGAAAATTAAAGAGGAATTAAATAAGCCTAGATAAGATATGTATACAAATATACATTTTTAAGTACTGAAAGGTATATATATATATAAGCAAGTGAAACTATAACATTAAAATGACATGAAATGTGATACAAGTCAATATGCTTGTGTAGGCAAAAATAGCAAAGGGGATTCTCAGGAATAATTAAAATATAAAATAGGATAGTCACACTTTTAACATGACTAGGTGAGTGGCCATTTTCTGAAAAGTAAAAGAAAGAAAATGCAGCCTTTAAATTGGTTAATATGGCCGGGGTATTAAGGAGGAAAATGAATGAAAAAATGCATGAAGATGGTTAGGTCAGAAATGGAATTTTGTTTTAACAAAACCCTAGTGGAAAAATGCATATAAATAGGCAGTTTCAGCCAGTAAAATTATCTTTACCCCGAGCTGCACAAAAATAAGAAAGGAAGAAAAAAATATTGGAAGGAAGGAGAAAACACTCATACAAGGATTTTCTGGATTAATAAGGAGAAATATTTAGGTGAGTAACCTCACTGAGTTCATGGCAT
The DNA here is from genome assembly GCA_030737815.1 of Allium fistulosum. Classification (NCBI taxonomy): domain Eukaryota; kingdom Viridiplantae; phylum Streptophyta; class Magnoliopsida; order Asparagales; family Amaryllidaceae; genus Allium; species Allium fistulosum. The sequence goes on from CM060908.1 coordinate 426,176,702, forward strand.
TAAGACCTGAGATGAGGCAGCCACTTTTTATATTGCCATTTATATATTGCTGGTTTTGATGTATATGATTTCATCAATGCTTTTTGGATGTCTTATTTTAAATCTGATATGATTTAATATGGATGATTTTGGTGATCTTTGATTTGCTGAGACATTTGTCTTTGGATGTGTATCATACTGTTTTATTTTTACTCAAAAATGTTAAAATCCAGAATCTTAAAATTATATAGAGAATACTCTCAACTGTTATAGATCTATGGCATGGAAACTTTAAAAAAAATGTTGGGAGCTGCATTATACTTAGTATAAGTGCTGAGGCTTGAGAAGAGAAATGTTAAGGGTGCAATAGAAATTTTCTAAGTGCTGAGCCCTTAATCAAATCAAAAAAAAGAAGAAGAAACTCACAAGCTAAAATTATGATTGAACCAGATCCTGAATCTGAATCAATCATAAAGGCTTGCAGATCAATATAATAAGAACATGCCATGCCTCTTTTACAGTTGAAAATATTCTTATATCTTACTGAGATCAAGACATATTGACCCCATTTAGGAAATAACTGTCTGCTTATTTCTGAGGAGAATTATGCTAGGAAAGATTATGGATGTTTCCATGTTTGCAGTGACATGTTCACTTAGCATATTTGATGATAGGATTTAAGACAATACACTAGTAAATAAACTAGGGAAGGGAAGGCCAAGAAGGCTGCTGGAATGCTTGTCATATTTGAAGTATGCAAGTTGGCACATGGTTTGTTTAAGCCCTGAGATCTTTGTGCAATGATGTGAATTAGTTCATTGCAATGTGTCCCTGTGATTCCTTAATAGCAGATGAGGCAGGAATTTAGATTGAATTATACAACCTGTAAATGAAGAAATAGGAATATGGATATTTCTTAGGTTGAATGGTATGGAACCATGATGGTTCCAGTGAATGCAAATGTTGCAAATAGATAATTATGTTTGCATGGTTATGTATGCAAGTGCAAGAATGATAGATGAATATATCATACCAAAATCAACTTATTTATACCATGTTAAAGTAATTGGATGCAGAAATTTGCTTAAATAACTAGTTGGTACTCTTACATTCTTTGTTGCTTAATATCATGAATGTATTGATGTTACTCATACCAGATCTTAGATCTGACCCTTGTTTGCTCATGGCATATGGGGTGTCTCATTTTAAAATGAGGCAGCCACTTATGCTCTTTCAGGGAACGCAGGCACTAAGTAAAAATGAAGTTATGGCTATTATGGAGGAGTGAATGAACATGCTAGCTAGTTTCAATAAGAGCTTAAATTGATTATATCTGCATGTATTCAGGAAAAATTTTATGTTTCTAAGATTTCCATTCATGTAATGAATATTTTATGGTTAGTGATCAAGTTGCTCTTATGTTCTGTAAAGTGATAGATTAAATTAGTTGCTCTGTCAAAATCATTGTGTGTTAAGGTTTGATTTGTTTTTGAAGTAGTGTCTGGGATATAAACAAGAAAGATATGCTCAAGCATTAGCTATAAAAATCTGGTAAGAAATATACAATTATGTGAGCAATTTCCTTGCAATTATATTATGTATTGGACAATCTTAAGTATTTTAAAAACACTGAGTTTTGGAGTAAATTTAGAATTTACCTTGAAAAATACCTTTAAGTATCTAATTGTTTTTCCTCTGAATTATGTCTACAAATGGTTCAAGTCTACTTTTAAATTGTTTTGAGAGAGGTAATTGTATGGGAAGGCTTCAGGTATGATGCAAATGACTGGCATTTCAATTGCCATGATCAGATATCTGGCATGACATTAGGCACATGAGTTAACCAGCTTCAAATAAGTGAAGTTTAGGTAGATTCTGGTTTGTAAAATGCAAATAAAAGAATGGTCAGATTAACCATATGGTTAGACCATAGGTCAGGCAAATTGTTCACTTCAAATCAATGAAGCAAGGAACCATTTGAACCCAGTTTTCTGGAAAATGAGCAAAGATATTGACATGTACATGTATATCTGTGTACATGTTGATATTTGAGCAAAAATATAAACATAAATTCCTAGAACAGTTGTAGGAATGGGTTTCGAAAATAATAAAGCAAGAAATATTGTTTTGTATGTTAGATTATAGGAAAAAATTAAGTATATATGTGCAGATATAGGTAGATATCAGATTTCAAACCATACAGGAGAAAAAAATAAACGAAAAAAAAACAAAAATTGGGTTTGAACCGACCAGCATAGCACTCGAACTCGTGACCTCTCATGTGTAAGTTAGGCGCGTTTCCATTACGCCTAGATGTTGCTTGTGTTCACTTATGATCCACTTTCTTTTAGCCCGAGTCTGATACTATACAGACTTTAACACAATCATCCATATTAAAAGCTTGCTTTCCACTGATTATTACTTGATCATTTCTTAATTAGAATAACAGACTAAAGTACATGTTTCCAGTGGATTCTATGGTCAAAAATCAAGATACAATAATTAATCTTTTATCAGGGAATTATCACATTTTAATAGATTTAAAAGGAATTCTACTTACATATTATCATGCTCTGATTCTAGTAGAATATAACATAGATATCTTCATATATGTATGTTAGGAATGATTTAGATTTAAAACAATATTTTTATATTGTGAAAGATCCTGGATATATTTTGTTTATTGGAAGAAAGAAAATGACCCTGGGAAATATATTTGTAATGAATGATATATCTATATATCATCTCTTAACAACAAAAAATCCTTATGAAATTAGGGTGGAAATAGGAGGGTCATTTCAAGGACCGTTCTCGAAGTACCGAGGGCACCTCCATGGAATCCTATACAATTAGCGAACGTGCCTTATCGGTTTTGATTGTATACATAGTATTGTTGTGATGTACACTCACAAGCATCACAGCTACTTGATTGTTATTATTTTCACCTAAGACATTATTATAATACAAATGGTTATTTATAGAAAACGTATTGGTTATCGTAAGGAAAAAACTGGTCCGTGTTTATGTGCCGCGTAGTCTTACGAAATACTTTTGATTTGAAAAGTTTCTATAACTTCAAAAATCCAGTTGGGTGTGTTTTCTCACACTATTTTTCCAAACTAACTCGGGTGTTGTTTTATTATAATGCTCGGATCAGACCGAGCATATTACAGATTTAGATTGGATGCTTGGAGCTTTAGGAGATGAGCTGGAGGCCAGAGACGTATTCGCGTATATGGTTGTTTTTTGTGAGGACATGTTGTTATAACTATTCGAGCTGAAATAGGTTAGTATACTTTGATTGATGTTTGTATATATACATATTATAGTTTTGCTTTTGTGTAAAGATTTGTTGTATATTATAGATTATTCGTTTCGCTATGAGGTTCTGTGTTGTTTGTTTTCTTTCTCTCCTCTTTCTTCTTCCTTTTCCCTAACTATCCGCCTTTGCGTTCAATTTGAGTGGATCATGTGTGATTGATTTCCCACTTAAAATGTTCGGAAAAGTGGGTCGTTACAACATGGTATCAGAGTTGAAGGTTAAGCGTGAACCTTGGCTTTGGTGGGGATTACTCATTAGAGATAGGGTCAGTAGCACCCTAGAATGAGTTTGAGTGTATATATATGAGCGCATAGTTGTTAGTGATATAAAAATGTTTTGTATTGTGTTGATTAATTTGTTGAGTGACTTATGGATTCTGGTCAATACTAGTAATTAATGTAATTGATAGGGATCTCTAAACACTTGAACAGAGCAATTCGACATGGTGTTGTTTTGAAATTGGGTAAATGAAATAATTTTACCTTGGTTATATTTTATATATATAAGGAAAATTGATAAATATGGTTTATAAAAGCAGGTTATAAAGTAAAAGGATTTAAAAGCTGAGAATTTGAGAATATAAATCCCATTGATTTTGAAAATTGTTTTTCAATGTTTTGGAAAATAATAATATTATTTGGAAAATACTTTTGACTATAAATATTTTAAAATGGAATTTAAAAGAGATAGAAAGTACTGAACTCACTTCGATCGCTGGAAAATAATTTCAATGATGACTACAGCATCATCGATGTTCATTTTCGGGTTCCCAAAAGAGGAATTGCTACCATTGGGGTTTTGTTTTGGTAAAACTAGTCTTGATTTTGAAATTCAAAAGTATGATTTGAAATACAAAGGAAATAATTATAGCATTGTTTCAAAAGAATTTGGAATAAGAACAAGGTGTTTAAACTTTGAAAATTTTCATTTAAGTGTTTTATGGAAATAGGAGAATTATAACTTATATTTTTTGGGAATGAGTAGGTTAAAGCAAATTTTTAGACTTGCTGAATATAAATTTTTAAGAAAAGAAAAATTGAAATGAAATTTAACTTAAGTTAAATAAAATGAATGTTTGAAAAGAAATTTATCCTAAGTTATGTTAAATGAAATAATTTTTGAAATGAAATTGATTGGATTTGAAATGAATTAATGAATGAACTAATTAAATAAAATTAGTAAATTGAATATGGTTTAGAATGTGTTGATAAGATTGAATAATGAAGTGAATTAACAAAATGAGTCAAATGGAATTGACTTTGATTTAAATGACTATGGACTTAAGTTGTTAAGGGATAATAAACATGAGAAGTGTTGTATAAAATGTTTATAAACTTAAGTAAAATTTTATGAAATGATTCATAAATGAATTTAGTATGGAGTGAGATGTTGTTAAACATAAAATTTGATGGAATGGTCCTTAAGCGATATTAGTATTGAAAGTATATACTAAGAAATAAGTGAATGTGAATAAAGTAATGTGAATAATGATTAAGAATAAATGAATGAAAATAAAAGAATGGGATACAAGGAGAAACCAATTGAAATAAATACGTATGTTGTACGCATATTATTAATTCGCATAACTATTTGATCCAGATTCGAATACATGATTTCAAAATGATTTACATTGGTCCAAACAAGGATTTTTCACTCGATTCTCGACGGTGAACACTGGATATGGATTTTTGATTGATTCTAGAATTCTCTATCATAGTATATGGCTATGCAAGAAGAATGGTGGTTTATAATCAAGGAACCGGATCTAAGCCGCACTAGAGAGCTCGTGTGAACAATACTAGTTCGGAAGTGAAATTATGTGATCAAGCAAGCGATCGGGTATGGTTTTGTGTATGGATGGTATATGTACATCGTACGGGCTTTAGTAAATTCAATGTAATAATTGAAAGTACAAAATAAAATGATTTTGAACTATATGATTGGATATCATTGGTAAATAAGATGCAGGTAGATAGAAGCAAAAGCTAGTTTGATGCCTTTGGTTTCACAAGTAGAATTTGGTTGCTGACAAATATGTACATGTTTATATTGTTGTTTGGTTTGATGGTTTTATGATTGAGCCACTTGGCTTTTGTTTTCTTCTGTTGGTTTGGGCCCATAGTGGCGATTTGTAATTGTTACGATCTAGCCGTGCAAAGGAGACGCTGACAAAATTTTCCGTAAATTTAAGGCATTAGAAATTTTTTGAAATTTTTGGAAAACCTTTGATAACTAAGATTTGATGTTTATGTTATAACTTGGAATGATATTAGTTGGAATCTATGAAAGAATTTAAATACTTAAGAAAAGGTAATAGCAAAGTTTCGATAAATTGATTTTAGAAAGCTAAGGGCTTAAAAGAATTTTGTAATCTATTTCAACTACTTGGTTTTGAAAAATTAATGGGTTTGGGATTTTCTTACTTGCTAATTTCGAGGACGAAATTATTTTAAGGCGGGAAGAATGTAACGACCAAGAATTTTAGTCATTTTAAATTAGAATATTTAATTGATTTTAAATATTGAAAAGTTAATTTTATAAGTTAAATAACTTGAATTTCAAATATAGCAATTTATTTGATAATTAAATTGTTGAATTTAATATTTGGAATTGATTAAATAATTAAATCCTGAATTTAATGTGCATAAAAATGATTCTGAAAGTTGATTTAAATTCTACTTAAATTAGGATGAAGAGAGTAAACTTAAATTTATAATATTAAGTGATTTGAATTGTTTTAATAATAATTCGTTTAAATTAACGTGTAAAAATAACCTTCCGGGGCACAATCTCGGATTTCGACTGTAATGACCCGGTATTTTCAACCATTCGCATCCACACATGCCGGACTTGAATGGCTCAAAATATCAGATTGTTAATTTATATTTGGCAAAACTCAGCATATACAGTAAATAAAATAATCACGGAATCACAGACACAGAGTATTATAACAGAATGCAGCGGAATAGATTAATAATTAGTAGTTCATGAAGCTACTATATAAACAACAGAGTTTGAAATAAAATACACCAAAATATCTCAAATACAGACTGATGACATCTCTGAACAAATCAACTGGAAAAGCTGAAAGCTGAATCGATAGTTGGATCTCCAAGCGAAGCTCCAAACTTCAAAGGTGAGTCTCAAATGCTGTATCACCCAGTCTGACCCGAGCGTAAAGCAAAACACAAAACACTCGAGTCGGGATTAACATTCTTATATCAATAAATCCAACTCAAGTGAAATATCAACTGAAATACAAGTAACTTAAAGGATCTTTGGGATAACCATCCTCTAAGGATCCGTGGAACTATCTATAATGTAGAAATATACGCTATTAACAACCAAACGTCATTATAACACCATGGTTATTTCAAATTAATTTATACTTCGAAACCAAAATATCATTTCCATTTCAAATATATATATTTCCAAATTATAACACTTTCAAAACTAAATTGAAAATTTCATATATATATTATTTTAACTTCATTATTATTTAGTTTTGAAATATTCACTTAATAAATCCATTATCATTTAAATAACCTTAAATTTATATTAAACTAAATATTCCCTCGATTTATTTAAAACTTGAAATATCCATTTAATCACTTTAAATCGAAACCAAGTTATAAAATCATATCTTAAAACCCTCAAATTCAATAAGTTTCAAATCAATTTAATTAAACAAAATTCTTAATTAAATACAATTTCGAATATATTCAAATTTATCTTTCCAACCTTAACTTATAGAATCATTATAAAATCTATTTAAAATAAAAAAAATTAAATAAATACTTAAACATATTGTATTTTACTTAAATCAAACTTGACTAAATTTAAAGCTTATTATTAAATCTATTTTGTATTAGAACTTATACATATACATAATATTTTCAAATTTAAATAAAACCATATATATTTCCTTTCAAACCATAGAAATCATTTTCAAAATATTTATATATAGACCAACGGTGTCTGTATATAGTTTTCTATCCTATGGTCAAGTGATACGGATAACTATCATTTCAATCCGTAGTTTAAATATCTACGAGTATATATCATTTCAACCCGCAATCCCAAATTCAATTTAATGAAAATCGCTTGGGTTTATCATTTCAACCCATAACGATTTTCCCCTATTCTACAGATCGTTCAGGTATGTATCATTTCAACCCATAGTGAATTATATACTACAGGGAACTTGCAGAGTGATAACCGATATGATAATAATATAGCATGCATATATCATCAATAACAATATAATATAAACAACAGGATATGGTGTCAATTAAATATAGATGCATAACATATATAACAATTTAAATAATTAACAGTTCAATTTAGCAGTATATTTCAACTCTCGTTTCAATTGAAATCAAATTTAATAAATATAAGAACGTTAATCGTGAGTGGTTGCTCACCTTTCAAGGCTAGAGACGAACGGGAATGAGATGAGTTACGAATCCAAGCACGAATTCCAAATCAAAGCAGGATTGGCACGAATCAAATGGATAAAGCTGATGACAAGGGATCGATGAAATAATTAGAATCCGATTGATATAGACCGAAACAAAATATAAAATATATTATTTTTTTTTTCTTAAAACCAAAATCAATCTAAAATACATACACACACACACATATATATTTTAAATACCTATATATGTATTTTAAAACAAATGGACCAAATAAAACCATTGTATCTATATTCAAATCAGTATTTTAACTTTCATACCCATAAATAAAAATCAATATATATAAATAAACAACCTATAATATATATACACAGCTTCTATTAATGTATATAACATATATAAATTATACTTTAAATGTATATATCAAAGAAGCCAGCACAGATCTTGTAATCAAACAAAAAGAGAAAAAGAAACTACGCACCCTTAAACGTATATAACTAACACATATTAATATTTAAAACAAAATCCATAAAGGTAAGCTAGTTTACAAATAAAGCATAACTATATATTTACAGTAAGTAAGAACAAATAAAACTATATAGATCTATATATAAATTTTATGCAAACCTTTAAGAATGAAAACACAAACAAAATCATAGTTATATAACACAGCAAATATATATACACAAACCTATGTGAATATATTTTGAAGAAAAGAAAATAAGCATATATATATAAACCCATATACATAATAGTCTTACCGAGAACATAATAAAACACATATAAATTCTCAGATCCAAAAATATATATACCAACAGATCAAAGAAGACTTATACAAATATAAGAACACATATGCAATAATTCATATAACATATATATAATATGTGACGACCCGAAATTCCGTGCTCAGAAAATCGCATCATCAAAAAGAAAGAAAGGGGTGAGAAAGTAGAAAAGATAGAGAAGAAGAAGAAACAACCACAGAATCTCAACAGCGGAACGAATAAAATATAATATATCACATACTAGATTACATAATATCATATACATCAGAGTTACACAGATAATACAACACATACTAGACAGTTATAAACACCTGTCTAGTTAATACAACTCGATACATCTCAAAACAACACAGAAATATAACACAGCGGAAATACAGATAAACACTAACACAGCGGAACCAATATATATCTACACGCTGAAGCCTCCTGCTCCATTGCTCCTCCACAATTCGTCAAAGCTAACCTGAATCCCTTGGCTACCCGTAAAAATTTGGGTACCCGAGAGTTTATGAAAAACAGAAATAAACTTCGGGTCAGACATGGGTCTGGTATGAGTAAACGGTTAAAGTTGCTTAACTTTTAAAATTATTTGAAAACAAAGGTATCACGTAAGACTTCCCACGAATAAATATGGAAAAGTTTTTACCTTACGCTAACCAAACATTTTATAAGAAATCCAGTGATATTATAATAGTGTCTAGGGTTTTCAAGTAAATAGAAAATAGCTGAAATGCTTGCATCTCACATTTCAACATAGTTGGGCACAATCAAAACGTACGGCGCTTATTGGAGATTGGATTCCATACAATGGCTGGGCTACTGGGGTACCGCCCGTCACAGTACGTGTCCTAGATCACCGTACCGAGGAGTACGCCCGCTCCCCTGCAACACAAAGCCGGACCCGTTCCTTACTGAACAGTTCCAAATAGAATAACCCCGCAGATGGCTGCAGACCAACTGCCACTACCGAATAAAAAGGAACCTCTAGACAGGGGTATATCCTACTCTCAAGTGGGTGCTACCCATGAAGCTTTGCTGCACCTCCCCTGTTTTAGCCATTCCCGGTTGATGAGGCTTGAGGTCACGATTACCTTTATAGAACTCATCACTTAGAATGCTCATCGTCCACCTGACGATGTGCTGAAAGCATTCGATCCATACAAGTTCGTTCCGGGTTCGAACGAAACCGAAGGCATTATCTCGTCACACTCATTTTGGAATCACCCTCAGAGTCAACGACAATAACCCTTGCATTCTGAATCACCATCTCGAATCTATAAGTACTATCACCGTCAAACTCATTACGGAATCACCCACAGAGTTATACTGACATATAGTTCTTATACCTCGAGTCTTCACTTGCTCCATTTGAATTTCACGACCTAACGTTATTTTGGATCGATGTGGTATTCGGGTCTCCAGACCTAGAATCCCGGTATACGGAAACCCGATCCCGGTCTCATCGAAATCCAAACCGTGTCTTTTAAGGCCAAGTTGTTTTAAAGTTAAAACAATTTAATTCAATTACCTATATACTCACAGATAGATAAATCACAATATAACAATAGATATAACATCATCATCATAAACAGATAATCCATATTATCTACTCAAACAGATAGTCAATATCATCATACTTAACCAAGCATCCATAACACAATAGATCTATATCTGAGATCACAATCAATCATGGAAATCAATATCATCCATCATATATAAACAAAGATTAATAATCACCTCATTTATAATTAATTTAAAATGAATTAAATTAATTACAAATCTCTAATTAATTTAAAGTAAATTAAATTAATTACTTTATCAATATTAATCTTGCTTTCATAACCATTAATTAATTACATTTGTGTAATTATCCTTTAATTATTTTACAAATTAATTACTTTATACCAATTATAGAAAGTAACCTTTTAAATTACTAAAATTAATTCCATTTCTTCTTAATTAATTACTCTAATGAATTGCTTCATTTATTAATTATTCCCAAATAAATCCATTTTAACTTGCATCATTAATTACAATAATTAATGATCTCTAATTACATTTATTTCATTTAGTAATTTATCTCCAATTAAACAAAATGTTAATCACCTTGATTAACTCCATTCAGTAATTAACTGCCCTTAATTACTTCAATTAATAATTTAATTACTCCATAATTAATTATTCTCTAATTAATCCCTTGATTAATTTATACAAAGTAATTATACTCAAATTACTTTCATTTTTAAATCATCCAAAATTAATTACTTCCTTAAGTAATTATACTTATCATATCAACAAATGGTTATTTAAATTAATTAAACTTAATTAATTAACTTAAACAATTCATATTAAACTTGATTTATTAAAATGAGAAATTAATTTCTTAATTACTTCCCTAAGTAAATTATACTTATATAATTCACCATTTATTATCTTAAATTAATAAACCTAATAAATTATCAAATGATCATATTAATCCATTATTTTATAATACTAGTTAATAGCCTTCATTAATCATTAACACTTCTTAAATTTACTTAAAGTAATTAAATTAAGATTTATTATCTATTTACAATTACATTTCATCTTTAATAACTCATTAATAAATCCTTAATTATTTAATTACTTAAGTATTCAATATCACTTAATTAATTCTTGCTTACTTTATTAATTAATAATCATAGATTAAAATTCAACTCTTATTTAATTAATGATTCTTAAATATCTATTTATTACCAATTAATTATATCAAACCTTAATTAACTAATTTAACTTTTAATTACTAAATTAATTAATTCCATCATTAATTAATCAAATTAGTTAATATGTATTTTAATAGTCTCAACTCCTACATTTTCATTTATTTAAGAATAAAACATTTCCTTATCTAAAATCAAATTATCACTTACAAGTGTATTTGAACCATTTTACTTTTGCATTTACTTTTACATCCCTTTTTAAATTTAGATTCAAATAAATACAAATTTATCTTAGCAAGATTTAAATCACTCTTTAAAATATTCTTTAAACAATTTAAAGTTATTAAAACATTTTATTTTATAAAACTTATTTTTATTTTAAAACTATGGAGACAAAACTTAATTTGAATCCACATTTAAATTTTTGGTTTTAACTCTGTTAAAACCCTGCTTCCAAATTCAAAACTTAAAGCCTTACAGGCTTTAAAACTGGCAACACAAATATACCCGAGCCTACCCTATTTTACTTCGAGTCAAACAAATAAAAACTTCGGGCCTTTCTTCCATTTACTCGAGAAACTCGAGTATCATTTCCCTGCTACCAGAATTCCACATGCACCAGAAATCACGTGTACGTGCACACGAGTTTTGATCGATTCCGGTCGAACTCGACGACGTTCCCTCGTCGACAACCATGCCCAAACACCATCGTCATCACCAGATTCTCCCATCTCAACTCGAATACGAAATTCGATTTCAAACTGAAGCCTGGAAACCCAACATCTCGAACACGCCAAACCTGGCAACGCCACTGCTCGCCGCTCCGATCATCGGCAGCTCAACCCCTCCGGCCTCGACTCCCTCTATGCGTCAACTTCCATTCCCCAGAGCCCGGTTAAGCTCGATCAACGATAGTGACCACGGTGGTCCATTTTCCTAGCTTAGCAAAAACTAGGGTTCTAAACTTCTGATGGCAATCACCACCTCCCCACTAACCCGTACCATCACCTGACAATTTTGTCGAAGTCCCCTATCACCCCTCCACCTCCAGAAAGAACCGCCACCTCCCAGATTAACTATATCACCAGAGAAACCCAATAACTCGAAATACAGACATCACCCCAGAACACATTCAATACTACACTAAAAATTGTAAACTTGATTTTAAAAATCCTATCTTTCAGTTACAATTTCAGATATGTAATTATATCAACAAAATTTAAGATTTGATTTTTGACATTTTTCAAGTGGCTCTGTGTTTCATTGTTTCCAGACATGGTTTCTACCTATGAATTCTTGCAACTATTTTAAATGCTTAGTTAAGTTTAAACCAACATCTTTGTTTTAAATACTTAAGTCCAAAAGAAATTTGAGTGAGAAGGATTTTAAGGTTGAACAAGTTTAAATCTCTGTAGTTTTTAAATAGAGATGAACACTGCAAAAGCTAGACATTCTCACATATTTTCAGAGTTTAAAACCATCATACAAACATACTTTCAAACTTACATCACCAGTTCATTTTAACTATAAGTCATTTGCATCAAACAAAGAGATGTCACATGTAATAGTTTCAAGGAAAGGGGTTGAACTACAACCTGAGCTGTTTAAAACTATATACACAAAAACTTACAGATATACATGCATATAAACAATCATAAACACAGACTTCTATAAGTTATTTAAGGTTTGGTTTTAAAAGTTTACTCACCAGGCTATTAAAACAGAGAACTTGATTTTTGTTTGAAAGCAGGAAGCTTGAAACTGGAATTTGAACTTGCATATTTTTGTTGTTGATTCCAGAAAACTTGAAATAGCTTGAAACATAAAAACTGAAATGTTTGAACTGGAAACTTGTTGTAGTTGAGAGGCTTTCATTTGTATATTTCCTCTATTCTTTCTTTTACTTGGTTGTATTTGTTTTAAGACTTTTAGAAACTGGGTGCTTGGCTTTTGTATACGAAATGGAATGAGGCAATTGATAAATAAAACAAGTATGCTCACTTGTTTATTGTCCAAGTACCCAAAAATTCAGGGATTTTTCTAAAAGGAAACTGAAATGAAGCATTTCGTGTACTTGCAGTGATGGCATTCAATGTCTTGCTCTTATTAAAGTCTACAACAGCCCATATTCTATGCTTGTATGTACAACCTACAAACATATGTTTATTATTTAACTTAAACTTAGCATACTTACCCTATCTTCATTCGTATGCATAGAGATGTTTTCTTGCCTGCAAATGTATTTGCTAAAGTGTACATAATATTTTACTTAAGCTTTACTTTGTAATTGATAAGGTTATGGTTATGGTATTATATTAGTTTGCATATTTGTTTCTATCTCTACATAAGTGTATTTATTTCTAATTTCTAACATGAAGGTATTTATATTTTAAAAGATAAACTATCAATATATAATTACCCATTACATTCTATTTTATACTTACCTTAAATATTTATAAGGTATATTTTATTTTCTATAATTATTATATTTATTTTAGAGATTTACATAAATTTTAAAACCATAATTCCTTTTCAAAATATATAACAATTTTCATTTATAATAAAAATCTACTTATATAGACATTATATTATAAATAAAGCTCATTATCAAATTAAAATAATTTATAAAAGAATTCATCACTTAATTACTAATTTTATCAAGCTATACTTTAAAAAGAACAAAAAACCTTTTATTTAATTTAAATCTAAGCTAAAATCATTTAGACAATTTTAACTTTTAATCTTGAGTATATTTTAAAGCCAAATGGTTATTTATTAAATATTGAATTTAAATCAAATCTAAAACAGACATTGACTATTTACAATATATACAATATATATATATATATATATATATATATATATATATAAATAGAAAACAATTTATTAGCCTTTAAAAGATAATTTATCAGTTAAATATACATTTAAAAGAAAATTATTAAATCAATTCATATCTTATTAACAAAGATATACCAAATCAATTTAATATTTAATATAGATTATTAAATTGATATTGTTCAAAATTCTGGGATATCACATTCCTCCCCTCTTAAAAGAATTTCGTCCCCGAAATTTAAAACAAAGGTAATTTAATAATCTCATTAAAGATTTAATTTTAAAAACACAAGCATATATCATCAATATATACTAACAACCATAGCAATCAATCATCCAATCAAACAAATCAAACTATCTAGATAAAATACTTGATAGAACTTCCTCGAGTTTCCCCGAGTATAAATACCGAGTTACTCGCTCTATAGAATCCAAACAATCAATACTAGAAAACTACACACAACTAGATCTACAAAACAAGATAGGAAATCAGACTATAGACAAGTCTGACTCAACATCCAAAACTCCCTGAACTGCTGGTTCTACAACCAGAGATAACTCATACACGTACTCCCTCCGAGATACGTGAAACACAACGAATCTCAGTTATCCAAACTGACAATTCACTCCTGCAGATCAAACACTTATCCAAAATCAAATCTCCGATAATTCAAATTACTTCGGACGATCCTGGGACGCCTACATCCTTACTGATCAGCTTATCCTTCGCTGATGCCCTCGAAACATCCTGAACCAAAACAATCAACAAAATGATCTTTCCAAGATCAACCAAAACTCAGAACTCCACTCTACTCCAAAATCAAAAGACAGATCTCACTGCACACATCTGGAAGAGATAAAACAGATGCTCTCCAAACTGCTTCCGCTGCACAACTCTGATCCGAGCAGATGAAAATGCTGATGACGAACACAAGCAAAGACTGGAAAACACCTTCCAAAAATATGGTTCAACAGATCCAAAAATAAAACTCAGAAGTTCCTCCAAAATCCTGAGCTGCTTCACTAAAATCTTCCTTAAAAAAAACATCCTACTACTAAGCGGAACCATCAGTACCACTCCTGGAATCAAGTCGATACCAAACTCAATCTCCAGATGCTAACAAAACTCTGACTCCCTGAAGACATCCAGAAAAATCTCTAACATCCCAAGAGAACACTCAGACTATCACAAGTCACTTTTGCGATCAACCCAAACTAATATCCAAAGAAAAACTATTCTCTCTTTACCAATCAGAACAGCTGATGCTAAACCAACCAACCCATCAAAAAAACGGAACCACTCTGTTGCTCCTGAATTCACTGCTAAGCTAAAAAGCTTCCTTGCCAACACACAGAACACTCCGAGCTACACTGCTGATACAAATGCCCAAAGACTTCAAATCCAGAAGCTCCTCGAGAAACTCGAACCACAAGCCAAACACAAACGCCTTGCTGAACTCAGCCACATCACCGAAGTAGACACACTTCTTTAAGACTTGTTCCAAAGAAACACCTTTCGGTAACATCCATAGTCACTGTGTCTCATCACACAGCTACTAATCCCTGAGATATCAAGATATCATCACTAGCTTCTGTCCAACCGACAGATCCAAATCTACTTAAAGATGGACTCCGAACCTTTACAGGTTTCCTTCAGAGATAGATGAAATCCTTACATCAACAAAGCTCACTCGAGAAAGACTGTAGACCCAATACCGTCTCGGTAGATACACTTCCAATCTCAACAACTCCAACCATCGGTAGTCGTGTGACACACCACTACCCTATCTCCCTTTATAACTTATATTGGGAAACCCGAACAGGTAACCCAACAGACAGGTAGAAATAGATATATATATATATAATTAAAAATTACAAGTACGCTCTCTCAGGATAGACACCACTCCAGAGCCTAGGTATTCGCTCAACCTAATGCTCTGATACCACCTGTGACGACCCGAAATTCCGTGCTCAGAAAATCGCATCATCGAAAAGAAAGAAAGGGGTGAGAAAGTAGAAAAGATAGAGAAGAAGAAGAAACAACCACAGAATCTCAACAGCGGAACGAATAAAATATAATATATCACATACTAGATTACATAATATCATATACATCAGAGTTACACAGATAATACAACACATACTAGACAGTTATAAACACCTTTCTAGTTAATACAACTCGATACATCTCAAAACAACACAGAAATATAACACAGCGGAAATACAGATAAACACTAACACAGCGGAACCAATATATATCTACACGCTGAAGCCTCCTGCTCCATTGCTCCTCCACAATTCGTCAAAGCTAACCTGAATCCCTTGGCTACCCGTAAAAATTTGGGTACCCGAGAGTTTATGAAAAACAGAAATAAACTTCGGGTCAGACATGGGTCTGGTATGAGTAAACGGTTAAAGTTGCTTAACTTTTAAAATTATTTGAAAACAAAGGTATCACGTAAGACTTCCCACGAATAAATATGGAAAAGTTTTTACCTTACGCTAACCAAACATTTTATAAAAAATCCAGTGATATTATAATAGTGTCTAGGGTTTTCAAGTAAATAGAAAATAGCTGAAATGCTTGCATCTCACATTTCAACATAGTTGGGCACAATCAAAACGTACGGCGCTTATTGGAGATTGGATTCCATACAATGGCTGGGCTACTGGGGTACCGCCCGTCACAGTACGTGGCCTAGATCACCGTACCGAGGAGTACGCCCGCTCCCCTGCAACACAAAGCCGGACCCGTTCCTTACTGAACAGTTCCAAATAGAATAACCCTGCAGATGGCTGCAGACCAACTGCCACTACCGAATAAAAAGGAACCTCTAGACAGGGGTATATCCTACTCTCAAGTGGGTGCTACCCACGAAGCTTTGCTGCACCTCCCCTGTTTTAGCCATTCCCGGTTGATGAGGCTTGAGGTCACGATTACCTTTATAGAACTCATCACTTAGAATGCTCATCGTCCACCTGACGATGTGCTGAAAGCATTCGATCCATACAAGTTCGTTCCGGGTTCGAACGAAACCGAAGGCATTATCTCGTCACACTCATTTTGGAATCACCCTCAGAGTCAACGACAATAACCCTTGCATTCTGAATCACCATCTCGAATCTATAAGTACTATCACCGTCAAACTCATTACGGAATCACCCACAGAGTTATACTGACATATAGTTCTTATACCTCGAGTCTTCACTTGCTCCATTTGAATTTCACGACCTAACGTTATTTTGGATCGATGTGGTATTCGGGTCTCCAGACCTAGAATCCCGGTATACGGAAACCCGATCCCGGTCTCATCGAAATCCAAACCGTGTCTTTTAAGGCCAAGTTGTTTTAAAGTTAAAACAATTTAATTCAATTACCTATATACTCACAGATAGATAAATCACAATATAACAATAGATATAACATCATCATCATAAACAGATAATCCATATTATCTACTCAAACAGATAGTCAATATCATCATACTTAACCAAGCATCCATAACACAATAGATCTATATCTGAGATCACAATCAATCATGGAAATCAATATCATCCATCATATATAAACAAAGATTAATAATCACCTCATTTATAATTAATTTAAAATGAATTAAATTAATTACAAATCTCTAATTAATTTAAAGTAAATTAAATTAATTACTTTATCAATATTAATCTTGCTTTCATAACCATTAATTAATTACATTTGTGTAATTATCCTTTAATTATTTTACAAATTAATTACTTTATACCAATTATAGAAAGTAACCTTTTAAATTACTAAAATTAATTCCATTTCTTCTTAATTAATTACTCTAATGAATTGCTTCATTTATTAATTATTCCCAAATAAATCCATTTTAACTTGCATCATTAATTACAATAATTAATGATCTCTAATTACATTTATTTCATTTAGTAATTTATCTCCAATTAAACAAAATGTTAATCACCTTGATTAACTCCATTCAGTAATTAACTGCCCTTAATTACTTCAATTAATAATTTAATTACTCCATAATTAATTATTCTCTAATTAATCCCTTGATTAATTTATACAAAGTAATTATACTCAAATTACTTTCATTTTTAAATCATCCAAAATTAATTACTTCCTTAAGTAATTATACTTATCATATCAACAAATGGTTATTTAAATTAATTAAACTTAATTAATTAACTTAAACAATTCATATTAAACTTGATTTATTAAAATGAGAAATTAATTTCTTAATTACTTCCCTAAGTAAATTATACTTATATAATTCACCATTTATTATCTTAAATTAATAAACCTAATAAATTATCAAATGATCATATTAATCCATTATTTTATAATACTAGTTAATAGCCTTCATTAATCATTAACACTTCTTAAATTTACTTAAAGTAATTAAATTAAGATTTATTATCTATTTACAATTACATTTCATCTTTAATAACTCATTAATAAATCCTTAATTATTTAATTAATTAAGTATTCAATATCACTTAATTAATTCTTGCTTACTTTATTAATTAATAATCATAGATTAAAATTCAACTCTTATTTAATTAATGATTCTTAAATATCTATTTATTACCAATTAATTATATCAAACCTTAATTAACTAATTTAACTTTTAATTACTAAATTAATTAATTCCATCATTAATTAATCAAATTAGTTAATATGTATTTTATTAGTCTCAACTCCTACATTTTCATTTATTTAAGAATAAAACATTTCCTTATCTAAAATCAAATTATCACTTACAAGTGTATTTGAACCATTTTACTTTTGCATTTACTTTTACATCCCTTTTTAAATTTAGATTCAAATAAATACAAATTTATCTTAGCAAGATTTATATCACTCTTTAAAATATTCTTTAAACAATTTAAATTTATTAAAACATTTTATTTTATAAAACTTATTTTTATTTTAAAACTATGGAGACAAAACTTAATTTGAATCCACATTTAAATTTTTGGTTTTAACTTTGTTAAAACCCTGCTTCCAAATTCAAAACTTAAAGCCTTACAGGCTTTAAAACTGGCAACACAAATATACCCGAGCCTACCCTATTTTACTTCGAGTCAAACAAATAAAAACTTCGGGCCTTTCTTCCATTTACTCGAGAAACTCGAGTATCATTTCCCTGCTACCGGAATTCCACATGCACCAGAAATCACGTGTACGTGCACACGAGTTTTGATCGATTCCGGTCGAACTCGACGACGTTCCCTCGTCGACAACCATGCCCAAACACCATCGTCATCACCAGATTCTCCCATCTCAACTCGAATACGAAATTCGATTTCAAACTGAAGCCTGGAAACCCAACATCTCGAACACGCCAAACCTGGCAACGCCACTGCTCGCCGCTCCGATCATCGGCAGCTCAACCCCTCCGGCCTCGACTCCCTCTATGCGTCAACTTCCATTCCCCAGAGCCCGGTTAAGCTCGATCAACGATAGTGACCACGGTGGTCCATTTTCCTAGCTTAGCAAAAACTAGGGTTCTAAACTTCTGATGGCAATCACCACCTCCCCACTAACCCGTACCATCACCTGACAATTTTGTCGAAGTCCCCTATCACCCCTCCACCTCCAGAAAGAACCGCCACCTCCCAGATTAACTATATCACCAGAGAAACCCAATAACTCGAAATACAGACATCACCCCAGAACACATTCAATACTACACTAAAAATTGTAAACTTGATTTTAAAAATCCTATCTTTCAGTTAAAATTTCAGATATGTAATTATATCAACAAAATTTAAGATTTGATTTTTGACATTTTTCAAGTGGCTCTGTGTTTCATTGTTTCCAGACATGGTTTCTACCTATGAATTCTTGCAACTATTTTAAATGCTTAGTTAAGTTTAAACCAACATCTTTGTTTTAAATACTTAAGTCCAAAAGAAATTTGAGTGAGAAGGATTTTAAGGTTGAACAAGTTTAAATCTCTGTAGTTTTTAAACAGAGATGAACACTGCAAAAGCTAGACATTCTCACATATTTTCAGAGTTTAAAACCATCATACAAACATACTTTCAAACTTACATCACCAGTTCATTTTAACTATAAGTCATTTGCATCAAACAAAGAGATGTCACATGTAACAGTTTCAAGGAAAGGGGTTGAACTACAACCTGAGCTGTTTAAAACTATATACACAAAAACTTACAGATATACATGCATATAAACAATCATAAACACAGACTTCTATAAGTTATTTAAGGTTTGGTTTTAAAAGTTTACTCACCAGGCTATTAAAACAGAGAACTTGATTTTTGTTTGAAAGCAGGAAGCTTGAAACTGGAATTTGAACTTGCATATTTTTGTTGTTGATTCCAGAAAACTTGAAATAGCTTGAAACATAAAAACTGAAATGTTTGAACTGGAAACTTATTGTAGTTGAGAGGCTTTCATTTGTATATTTCCTCTATTCTTTCTTTTACTTGGTTGTATTTGTTTTAAGACTTTTAGAAACTGGGTGCTTGGCTTTTGTATACGAAATGGAATGAGGCAATTGATAAATAAAACAAGTATGCTCACTTGTTTATTGTCCAAGTACCCAAAAATTCAGGGATTTTTCTAAAAGGAAACTGAAATGAAGCATTTCGTGTACTTGCAGTGATGGCATTCAATGTCTTGCTCTTATTAAAGTCTACAACAGCCCATATTCTATGCTTGTATGTACAACCTACAAACATATGTTTATTATTTAACTTAAACTTAGCATACTTACCCTATCTTCATTCGTATGCATAGAGATGTTTTCTTGCCTGCAAATGTATTTGCTAAAGTGTACATAATATTTTACTTAAGCTTTACTTTGTAATTGATAAGGTTATGGTTATGGTATTATATTAGTTTGCATATTTGTTTCTATCTCTACATAAGTGTATTTATTTCTAATTTCTAACATGAAGGTATTTATATTTTAAAAGATAAACTATCAATATATAATTACCCATTACATTCTATTTTATACTTACCTTAAATATTTATAAGGTATATTTTATTTTCTATAATTATTATATTTATTTTAGAGATTTACATAAATTTTAAAACCATAATTCCTTTTCAAAATATATAACAATTTTCATTTATAATAAAAATCTACTTATATAGACATTATATTATAAATAAAGCTCATTATCAAATTAAAATAATTTATAAAAGAATTCATCACTTAATTACTAATTTTATCAAGCTATACTTTAAAAAGAACAACAAACCTTTTATTTAATTTAAATCTAAGCTAAAATCATTTAGACAATTTTAACTTTTAATCTTGAGTATATTTTAAAGCCAAATGGTTATTTATTAAATATTGAATTTAAATCAAATCTAAAACAGACATTGACTATTTACAATATATACAAATATATATATATATATATATATATATATAAATAGAAAACAATTTATTAGCCTTTAAAAGATAATTTATCAGTTAAATATACATTTAAAAGAAAATTATTAAATCAATTCATATCTTATTAACAAAGATATACCAAATCAATTTAATATTTAATATAGATTATTAAATTGATATTGTTCAAAATTCCGGGATATCACATTCCTCCCCTCTTAAAAGAATTTCGTCCCTGAAATTTAAAACAAAGGTAATTTAATAATCTCATTAAAGATTTAATTTTAAAAACACAAGCATATATCATCAATATATACTAACAACCATAGCAATCAATCATCCAATCAAACAAATCAAACTATCCAGATAAAATACTTGATAGAACTTCCTCGAGTTTCCCCGAGTATAAATACCGAGTTACTCGCTCTATAGAATCCAAACAATCAATACTAGAAAACTACACACAACTAGATCTACAAAACAAGATAGGAAATCAGACTATAGACAAGTCTGACTCAACATCCAAAACTCCCTGAACTGCTGGTTCTACAACCAGAGATAACTCATACACGTACTCCCTCCGAGATACGTGAAACACAACGAATCTCAGTTATCCAAACTGACAATTCACTCCTGCAGATCAAACACTTATCCAAAATCAAATCTCCGATAATTCAAATTACTTCGGACGATCCTGGGACGCCTACATCCTTACTGATCAGCTTATCCTTCGCTGATGCCCTCGAAACATCCTGAACCAAAACAATCAACAAAATGATCTTTCCAAGATCAACCAAAACTCAGAACTCCACTCTACTCCAAAATCAAAAGACAGATCTCACTGCACACATCTGGAAGAGATAAAACAGATGCTCTCCAAACTGCTTCCGCTGCACAACTCTGATCCGAGCAGATGAAAATGCTGATGACGAACACAAGCAAAGACTGGAAAACACCTTCCAAAAATATGGTTCAACAGATCCAAAAATAAAACTCAGAAGTTCCTCCAAAATCCTGAGCTGCTTCACTAAAATCTTCCTTAAAAAAACATCCTACTACTAAGCGGAACCATCAGTACCACTCCTGGAATCAAGTCGATACCAAACTCAATCTCCAAATGCTAACAAAACTCTGACTCCCTGAAGACATCCAGAAAAATCTCTAACATCCCAAGAGAACACTCAGACTATCACAAGTCACTTTTGCGATCAACCCAAACTAATATCCAAAGAAAAACTATTCTCTCTTTACCAATCAGAACAGCTGATGCTAAACCAACCAACCCATCAAAAAAACGGAACCACTCTGTTGCTCCTGAATTCACTGCTAAGCTAAAAAGCTTCCTTGCCAACACACAGAACACTCCGAGCTACACTGCTGATACAAATGCCCAAAGACTTCAAATCCAGAAGCTCCTCGAGAAACTCGAACCACAAGCCAAACACAAACGCCTTGCTGAACTCAGCCACATCACCGAAGTAGACACACTTCTTTAAGACTTGTTCCAAAGAAACACCTTTCGGTAACATCCATAGTCACTGTGTCTCATCACACAGCTACTAATCCCTGAGATATCAAGATATCATCACTAGCTTCTGTCCAACCGACAGATCCAAATCTACTTAAAGATGGACTCCGAACCTTTACAGGTTTCCTTCAGAGATAGATGAAATCCTTACATCAACAAAGCTCACTCGAGAAAGACTGTAGACCCAATACCATCTCGGTAGATACACTTCCAATCTCAACAACTCCAACCATCGGTAGTCGTGTGACACACCACTACCCTATCTCCCTTTATAACTTATATTGGGAAACCCGAACAGGTAACCCAACAGACAGGTAGAAATAGATATATATATATATATATAATTAAAAATTACAAGTACGCTCTCTCAGGATAGACACCACTCCAGAGCCTAGGTATTCGCTCAACCTAATGCTCTGATACCACCTGTGACGACCCGAAATTCCGTGCTCAGAAAATCGCATCATCGAAAAGAAAGAAAGGGGTGAGAAAGTAGAAAAGATAGAGAAGAAGAAGAAACAACCACAGAATCTCAACAGCGGAACGAATAAAATATAATATATCACATACTAGATTACATAATATCATATACATCAGAGTTACACAGATAATACAACACATACTAGACAGTTATAAACACCTTTCTAGTTAATACAACTCGATACATCTCAAAACAACACAGAAATATAACACAGCGGAAATACAGATAAACACTAACACAGCGGAACCAATATATATCTACACGCTGAAGCCTCCTGCTCCATTGCTCCTCCACAATTCGTCAAAGCTAACCTGAATCCCTTGGCTACCCGTAAAAATTTGGGTACCCGAGAGTTTATGAAAAACAGAAATAAACTTCGGGTCAGACATGGGTCTGGTATGAGTAAACGGTTAAAGTTGCTTAACTTTTAAAATTATTTGAAAACAAAGGTATCACGTAAGACTTCCCACGAATAAATATGGAAAAGTTTTTACCTTACGCTAACCAAACATTTTATAAGAAATCCAGTGATATTATAATAGTGTCTAGGGTTTTCAAGTAAATAGAAAATAGCTGAAATGCTTGCATCTCACATTTCAACATAGTTGGGCACAATCAAAACGTACGGCGCTTATTGGAGATTGGATTCCATACAATGGCTGGGCTACTGGGGTACCGCCCGTCACAGTACGTGGCCTAGATCATCGTACCGAGGAGTACGCCCGCTCCCCTGCAACACAAAGCCGGACCCGTTCCTTACTGAACAGTTCCAAATAGAATAACCCCGCAGATGGCTGCAGACCAACTGCCACTACCGAATAAAAAGGAACCTCTAGACAGGGGTATATCCTACTCTCAAGTGGGTGCTACCCACGAAGCTTTGCTGCACCTCCCCTGTTTTAGCCATTCCCGGTTGATGAGGCTTGAGGTCACGATTACCTTTATAGAACTCATCACTTAGAATGCTCATCGTCCACCTGACGATGTGCTGAAAGCATTCGATCCATACAAGTTCGTTCCGGGTTCGAACGAAACCGAAGGCATTATCTCGTCACACTCATTTTGGAATCACCCTCAGAGTCAACGACAATAACCCTTGCATTCTGAATCACCATCTCGAATCTATAAGTACTATCACCGTCAAACTCATTACGGAATCACCCACAGAGTTATACTGACATATAGTTCTTATACCTCGAGTCTTCACTTGCTCCATTTGAATTTCATGACCTAACGTTATTTTGGATCGATGTGGTATTCGGGTCTCCAGACCTAGAATCCCGGTATACGGAAACCCGATCCCGGTCTCATCGAAATCCAAACCGTGTCTTTTAAGGCCAAGTTGTTTTAAAGTTAAAACAATTTAATTCAATTACCTATATACTCACAGATAGATAAATCACAATATAACAATAGATATAACATCATCATCATAAACAGATAATCCATATTATCTACTCAAACAGATAGTCAATATCATCATACTTAACCAAGCATCCATAACACAATAGATCTATATCTGAGATCACAATCAATCATGGAAATCAATATCATCCATCATATATAAACAAAGATTAATAATCACCTCATTTATAATTAATTTAAAATGAATTAAATTAATTACAAATCTCTAATTAATTTAAAGTAAATTAAATTAATTACTTTATCAATATTAATCTTGCTTTCATAACCATTAATTAATTACATTTGTGTAATTATCCTTTAATTATTTTACAAATTAATTACTTTATACCAATTATAGAAAGTAACCTTTTAAATTACTAAAATTAATTCCATTTCTTCTTAATTAATTACTCTAATGAATTGCTTCATTTATTAATTATTCCCAAATAAATCCATTTTAACTTGCATCATTAATTACAATAATTAATGATCTCTAATTACATTTATTTCATTTAGTAATTTATCTCCAATTAAACAAAATGTTAATCACCTTGATTAACTCCATTCAGTAATTAACTGCCCTTAATTACTTCAATTAATAATTTAATTACTCCATAATTAATTATTCTCTAATTAATCCCTTGATTAATTTATACAAAGTAATTATACTCAAATTACTTTCATTTTTAAATCATCCAAAATTAATTACTTCCTTAAGTAATTATACTTATCATATCAACAAATGGTTATTTAAATTAATTAAACTTAATTAATTAACTTAAACAATTCATATTAAACTTGATTTATTAAAATGAGAAATTAATTTCTTAATTACTTCCCTAAGTAAATTATACTTATATAATTCACCATTTATTATCTTAAATTAATAAACCTAATAAATTATCAAATGATCATATTAATCCATTATTTTATAATACTAGTTAATAGCCTTCATTAATCATTAACACTTCTTAAATTTACTTAAAGTAATTAAATTAAGATTTATTATCTATTTACAATTACATTTCATCTTTAATAACTCATTAATAAATCCTTAATTATTTAATTAATTAAGTATTCAATATCACTTAATTAATTCTTGCTTACTTTATTAATTAATAATCATAGATTAAAATTCAACTCTTATTTAATTAATGATTCTTAAATATCTATTTATTACCAATTAATTATATCAAACCTTAATTAACTAATTTAACTTTTAATTACTAAATTAATTAATTCCATCATTAATTAATCAAATTAGTTAATATGTATTTTATTAGACTCAACTCCTACATTTTCATTTATTTAAGAATAAAACATTTCCTTATCTAAAATCAAATTATCACTTACAAGTGTATTTGAACCATTTTACTTTTGCATTTACTTTTACATCCCTTTTTAAATTTAGATTCAAATAAATACAAATTTATCTTAGCAAGATTTATATCACTCTTTAAAATATTCTTTAAACAATTTAAATTTATTAAAACATTTTATTTTATAAAACTTATTTTTATTTTAAAACTATGGAGACAAAACTTAATTTGAATCCACATTTAAATTTTTGGTTTTAACTTTGTTAAAACCCTGCTTCCAAATTCAAAACTTAAAGCCTTACAGGCTTTAAAACTGGCAACACAAATATACCCGAGCCTACCCTATTTTACTTCGAGTCAAACAAATAAAAACTTCGGGCCTTTCTTCCATTTACTCGAGAAACTCGAGTATCATTTCCCTGCTACCGGAATTCCACATGCACCAGAAATCACGTGTACGTGCACACGAGTTTTGATCGATTCCGGTCGAACTCGACGACGTTCCCTCGTCGACAACCATGCCCAAACACCATCGTCATCACCAGATTCTCCCATCTCAACTCGAATACGAAATTCGATTTCAAACTGAAGCCTGGAAACCCAACATCTCGAACACGCCAAACCTGGCAACGCCACTGCTCGCCGCTCCGATCATCGGCAGCTCAACCCCTCCGGCCTCGACTCCCTCTATGCGTCAACTTCCATTCCCCAGAGCCCGGTTAAGCTCGATCAACGATAGTGACCACGGTGGTCCATTTTCCTAGCTTAGCAAAAACTAGGGTTCTAAACTTCTGATGGCAATCACCACCTCCCCACTAACCCGTACCATCACCTGACAATTTTGTCGAAGTCCCCTATCACCCCTCCACCTCCAGAAAGAACCGCCACCTCCCAGATTAACTATATCACCAGAGAAACCCAATAACTCGAAATACAGACATCACCCCAGAACACATTCAATACTACACTAAAAATTGTAAACTTGATTTTAAAAATCCTATCTTTCAGTTAAAATTTCAGATATGTAATTATATCAACAAAATTTAAGATTTGATTTTTGACATTTTTCAAGTGGCTCTGTGTTTCATTGTTTCCAGACATGGTTTCTACCTATGAATTCTTGCAACTATTTTAAATGCTTAGTTAAGTTTAAACCAACATCTTTGTTTTAAATACTTAAGTCCAAAAGAAATTTGAGTGAGAAGGATTTTAAGGTTGAACAAGTTTAAATCTCTGTAGTTTTTAAACAGAGATGAACACTGCAAAAGCTAGACATTCTCACATATTTTCAGAGTTTAAAACCATCATACAAACATACTTTCAAACTTACATCACCAGTTCATTTTAACTATAAGTCATTTGCATCAAACAAAGAGATGTCACATGTAACAGTTTCAAGGAAAGGGGTTGAACTACAACCTGAGCTGTTTAAAACTATATACACAAAAACTTACAGATATACATGCATATAAACAATCATAAACACAGACTTCTATAAGTTATTTAAGGTTTGGTTTTAAAAGTTTACTCACCAGGCTATTAAAACAGAGAACTTGATTTTTGTTTGAAAGCAGGAAGCTTGAAACTGGAATTTGAACTTGCATATTTTTGTTGTTGATTCCAGAAAACTTGAAATAGCTTGAAACATAAAAACTGAAATGTTTGAACTGGAAACTTATTGTAGTTGAGAGGCTTTCATTTGTATATTTCCTCTATTCTTTCTTTTACTTGGTTGTATTTGTTTTAAGACTTTTAGAAACTGGGTGCTTGGCTTTTGTATACGAAATGGAATGAGGCAATTGATAAATAAAACAAGTATGCTCACTTGTTTATTGTCCAAGTACCCAAAAATTCAGGGATTTTTCTAAAAGGAAACTGAAATGAAGCATTTCGTGTACTTGCAGTGATGGCATTCAATGTCTTGCTCTTATTAAAGTCTACAACAGCCCATATTCTATGCTTGTATGTACAACCTACAAACATATGTTTATTATTTAACTTAAACTTAGCATACTTACCCTATCTTCATTCGTATGCATAGAGATGTTTTCTTGCCTGCAAATGTATTTGCTAAAGTGTACATAATATTTTACTTAAGCTTTACTTTGTAATTGATAAGGTTATGGTTATGGTATTATATTAGTTTGCATATTTGTTTCTATCTCTACATAAGTGTATTTATTTCTAATTTCTAACATGAAGGTATTTATATTTTAAAAGATAAACTATCAATATATAATTACCCATTACATTCTATTTTATACTTACCTTAAATATTTATAAGGTATATTTTATTTTCTATAATTATTATATTTATTTTAGAGATTTACATAAATTTTAAAACCATAATTCCTTTTCAAAATATATAACAATTTTCATTTATAATAAAAATCTACTTATATAGACATTATATTATAAATAAAGCTCATTATCAAATTAAAATAATTTATAAAAGAATTCATCACTTAATTACTAATTTTATCAAGCTATACTTTAAAAAGAACAACAAACCTTTTATTTAATTTAAATCTAAGCTAAAATCATTTAGACAATTTTAACTTTTAATCTTGAGTATATTTTAAAGCCAAATGGTTATTTATTAAATATTGAATTTAAATCAAATCTAAAACAGACATTGACTATTTACAATATATACAAATATATATATATATATATATATATAAATAGAAAACAATTTATTAGCCTTTAAAAGATAATTTATCAGTTAAATATACATTTAAAAGAAAATTATTAAATCAATTCATATCTTATTAACAAAGATATACCAAATCAATTTAATATTTAATATAGATTATTAAATTGATATTGTTCAAAATTCTGGGATATCACATTCCTCCCCTCTTAAAAGAATTTCGTCCCCGAAATTTAAAACAAAGGTAATTTAATAATCTCATTAAAGATTTAATTTTAAAAACACAAGCATATATCATCAATATATACTAACAACCATAGCAATCAATCATCCAATCAAACAAATCAAACTATCTAGATAAAATACTTGATAGAACTTCCTCGAGTTTCCCCGAGTATAAATACCGAGTTACTCGCTCTATAGAATCCAAACAATCAATACTAGAAAACTACACACAACTAGATCTACAAAACAAGATAGGAAATCAGACTATAGACAAGTCTGACTCAACATCCAAAACTCCCTGAACTGCTGGTTCTACAACCAGAGATAACTCATACACGTACTCCCTCCGAGATACGTGAAACACAACGAATCTCAGTTATCCAAACTGACAATTCACTCCTGCAGATCAAACACTTATCCAAAATCAAATCTCCGATAATTCAAATTACTTCGGACGATCCTGGGACGCCTACATCCTTACTGATCAGCTTATCCTTCGCTGATGCCCTCGAAACATCCTGAACCAAAACAATCAACAAAATGATCTTTCCAAGATCAACCAAAACTCAGAACTCCACTCTACTCCAAAATCAAAAGACAGATCTCACTGCACACATCTGGAAGAGATAAAACAGATGCTCTCCAAACTGCTTCCGCTGCACAACTCTGATCCGAGCAGATGAAAATGCTGATGACGAACACAAGCAAAGACTGGAAAACACCTTCCAAAAATATGGTTCAACAGATCCAAAAATAAAACTCAGAAGTTCCTCCAAAATCCTGAGCTGCTTCACTAAAATCTTCCTTAAAAAAAACATCCTACTACTAAGCGGAACCATCAGTACCACTCCTGGAATCAAGTCGATACCAAACTCAATCTCCAGATGCTAACAAAACTCTGACTCCCTGAAGACATCCAGAAAAATCTCTAACATCCCAAGAGAACACTCAGACTATCACAAGTCACTTTTGCGATCAACCCAAACTAATATCCAAAGAAAAACTATTCTCTCTTTACCAATCAGAACAGCTGATGCTAAACCAACCAACCCATCAAAAAAACGGAACCACTCTGTTGCTCCTGAATTCACTGCTAAGCTAAAAAGCTTCCTTGCCAACACACAGAACACTCCGAGCTACACTGCTGATACAAATGCCCAAAGACTTCAAATCCAGAAGCTCCTCGAGAAACTCGAACCACAAGCCAAACACAAACGCCTTGCTGAACTCAGCCACATCACCGAAGTAGACACACTTCTTTAAGACTTGTTCCAAAGAAACACCTTTCGGTAACATCCATAGTCACTGTGTCTCATCACACAGCTACTAATCCCTGAGATATCAAGATATCATCACTAGCTTCTGTCCAACCGACAGATCCAAATCTACTTAAAGATGGACTCCGAACCTTTACAGGTTTCCTTCAGAGATAGATGAAATCCTTACATCAACAAAGCTCACTCGAGAAAGACTGTAGACCCAATACCGTCTCGGTAGATACACTTCCAATCTCAACAACTCCAACCATCGGTAGTCGTGTGACACACCACTACCCTATCTCCCTTTATAACTTATATTGGGAAACCCGAACAGGTAACCCAACAGACAGGTAGAAATAGATATATATATATATATATAATTAAAAATTACAAGTACGCTCTCTCAGGATAGACACCACTCCAGAGCCTAGGTATTCGCTCAACCTAATGCTCTGATACCACCTGTGACGACCCGAAATTCCGTGCTCAGAAAATCGCATCATCGAAAAGAAAGAAAGGGGTGAGAAAGTAGAAAAGATAGAGAAGAAGAAGAAACAACCACAGAATCTCAACAGCGGAACGAATAAAATATAATATATCACATACTAGATTACATAATATCATATACATCAGAGTTACACAGATAATACAACACATACTAGACAGTTATAAACACCTTTCTAGTTAATACAACTCGATACATCTCAAAACAACACAGAAATATAACACAGCGGAAATACAGATAAACACTAACACAGCGGAACCAATATATATCTACACGCTGAAGCCTCCTGCTCCATTGCTCCTCCACAATTCGTCAAAGCTAACCTGAATCCCTTGGCTACCCGTAAAAATTTGGGTACCCGAGAGTTTATGAAAAACAGAAATAAACTTCGGGTCAGACATGGGTCTGGTATGAGTAAACGGTTAAAGTTGCTTAACTTTTAAAATTATTTGAAAACAAAGGTATCACGTAAGACTTCCCACGAATAAATATGGAAAAGTTTTTACCTTACGCTAACCAAACATTTTATAAAAAATCCAGTGATATTATAATAGTGTCTAGGGTTTTCAAGTAAATAGAAAATAGCTGAAATGCTTGCATCTCACATTTCAACATAGTTGGGCACAATCAAAACGTACGGCGCTTATTGGAGATTGGATTCCATACAATGGCTGGGCTACTGGGGTACCGCCCGTCACAGTACGTGGCCTAGATCACCGTACCGAGGAGTACGCCCGCTCCCCTGCAACACAAAGCCGGACCCGTTCCTTACTGAACAGTTCCAAATAGAATAACCCCGCAGATGGCTGCAGACCAACTGCCACTACCGAATAAAAAGGAACCTCTAGACAGGGGTATATCCTACTCTCAAGTGGGTGCTACCCACGAAGCTTTGCTGCACCTCCCCTGTTTTAGCCATTCCCGGTTGATGAGGCTTGAGGTCACGATTACCTTTATAGAACTCATCACTTAGAATGCTCATCGTCCACCTGACGATGTGCTGAAAGCATTCGATCCATACAAGTTCGTTCCGGGTTCGAACGAAACCGAAGGCATTATCTCGTCACACTCATTTTGGAATCACCCTCAGAGTCAACGACAATAACCCTTGCATTCTGAATCACCATCTCGAATCTATAAGTACTATCACCGTCAAACTCATTACGGAATCACCCACAGAGTTATACTGACATATAGTTCTTATACCTCGAGTCTTCACTTGCTCCATTTGAATTTCACGACCTAACGTTATTTTGGATCGATGTGGTATTCGGGTCTCCAGACCTAGAATCCCGGTATACGGAAACCCGATCCCGGTCTCATCGAAATCCAAACCGTGTCTTTTAAGGCCAAGTTGTTTTAAAGTTAAAACAATTTAATTCAATTACCTATATACTCACAGATAGATAAATCACAATATAACAATAGATATAACATCATCATCATAAACAGATAATCCATATTATCTACTCAAACAGATAGTCAATATCATCATACTTAACCAAGCATCCATAACACAATAGATCTATATCTGAGATCACAATCAATCATGGAAATCAATATCATCCATCATATATAAACAAAGATTAATAATCACCTCATTTATAATTAATTTAAAATGAATTAAATTAATTACAAATCTCTAATTAATTTAAAGTAAATTAAATTAATTACTTTATCAATATTAATCTTGCTTTCATAACCATTAATTAATTACATTTGTGTAATTATCCTTTAATTATTTTACAAATTAATTACTTTATACCAATTATAGAAAGTAACCTTTTAAATTACTAAAATTAATTCCATTTCTTCTTAATTAATTACTCTAATGAATTGCTTCATTTATTAATTATTCCCAAATAAATCCATTTTAACTTGCATCATTAATTACAATAATTAATGATCTCTAATTACATTTATTTCATTTAGTAATTTATCTCCAATTAAACAAAATGTTAATCACCTTGATTAACTCCATTCAGTAATTAACTGCCCTTAATTACTTCAATTAATAATTTAATTACTCCATAATTAATTATTCTCTAATTAATCCCTTGATTAATTTATACAAAGTAATTATACTCAAATTACTTTCATTTTTAAATCATCCAAAATTAATTACTTCCTTAAGTAATTATACTTATCATATCAACAAATGGTTATTTAAATTAATTAAACTTAATTAATTAACTTAAACAATTCATATTAAACTTGATTTATTAAAATGAGAAATTAATTTCTTAATTACTTCCCTAAGTAAATTATACTTATATAATTCACCATTTATTATCTTAAATTAATAAACCTAATAAATTATCAAATGATCATATTAATCCATTATTTTATAATACTAGTTAATAGCCTTCATTAATCATTAACACTTCTTAAATTTACTTAAAGTAATTAAATTAAGATTTATTATCTATTTACAATTACATTTCATCTTTAATAACTCATTAATAAATCCTTAATTATTTAATTAATTAAGTATTCAATATCACTTAATTAATTCTTGCTTACTTTATTAATTAATAATCATAGATTAAAATTCAACTCTTATTTAATTAATGATTCTTAAATATCTATTTATTACCAATTAATTATATCAAACCTTAATTAACTAATTTAACTTTTAATTACTAAATTAATTAATTCCATCATTAATTAATCAAATTAGTTAATATGTATTTTATTAGTCTCAACTCCTACATTTTCATTTATTTAAGAATAAAACATTTCCTTATCTAAAATCAAATTATCACTTACAAGTGTATTTGAACCATTTTACTTTTGCATTTACTTTTACATCCCTTTTTAAATTTAGATTCAAATAAATACAAATTTATCTTAGCAAGATTTAAATCACTCTTTAAAATATTCTTTAAACAATTTAAATTTATTAAAACATTTTATTTTATAAAACTTATTTTTATTTTAAAACTATGGAGACAAAACTTAATTTGAATCCACATTTAAATTTTTGGTTTTAACTTTGTTAAAACCCTGCTTCCAAATTCAAAACTTAAAGCCTTACAGGCTTTAAAACTGGCAACACAAATATACCCGAGCCTACCCTATTTTACTTCGAGTCAAACAAATAAAAACTTCGGGCCTTTCTTCCATTTACTCGAGAAACTCGAGTATCATTTCCCTGCTACCAGAATTCCACATGCACCAGAAATCACGTGTACGTGCACACGAGTTTTGATCGATTCCGGTCGAACTCGACGACGTTCCCTCATCGACAACCATGCCCAAACACCATCGTCATCACCAGATTCTCCCATCTCAACTCGAATACGAAATTCGATTTCAAACTGAAGCCTGGAAACCCAACATCTCGAACACGCCAAACCTGGCAACGCCACTGCTCGCCGCTCCGATCATCGGCAGCTCAACCCCTCCGGCCTCGACTCCCTCTATGCGTCAACTTCCATTCCCCAGAGCCCGGTTAAGCTCGATCAACGATAGTGACCACGGTGGTCCATTTTCCTAGCTTAGCAAAAACTAGGGTTCTAAACTTCTGATGGCAATCACCACCTCCCCACTAACCCGTACCATCACCTGACAATTTTGTCGAAGTCCCCTATCACCCCTCCACCTCCAGAAAGAACCGCCACCTCCCAGATTAACTATATCACCAGAGAAACCCAATAACTCGAAATACAGACCTCACCCCAGAACACATTCAATACTACACTAAAAATTGTAAACTTGATTTTAAAAATCCTATCTTTCAGTTAAAATTTCAGATATGTAATTATATCAACAAAATTTAAGATTTGATTTTTGACATTTTTCAAGTGGCTCTGTGTTTCATTGTTTCCAGACATGGTTTCTACCTATGAATTCTTGCAACTATTTTAAATGCTTAGTTAAGTTTAAACCAACATCTTTGTTTTAAATACTTAAGTCCAAAAGAAATTTGAGTGAGAAGGATTTTAAGGTTGAACAAGTTTAAATCTCTGTAGTTTTTAAACAGAGATGAACACTGCAAAAGCTAGACATTCTCACATATTTTCAGAGTTTAAAACCATCATACAAACATACTTTCAAACTTACATCACCAGTTCATTTTAACTATAAGTCATTTGCATCAAACAAAGAGATGTCACATGTAACAGTTTCAAGGAAAGGGGTTGAACTACAACCTGAGCTGTTTAAAACTATATACACAAAAACTTACAGATATACATGCATATAAACAATCATAAACACAGACTTCTATAAGTTATTTAAGGTTTGGTTTTAAAAGTTTACTCACCAGGCTATTAAAACAGAGAACTTGATTTTTGTTTGAAAGCAGGAAGCTTGAAACTGGAATTTGAACTTGCATATTTTTGTTGTTGATTCCAGAAAACTTGAAATAGCTTGAAACATAAAAACTGAAATGTTTGAACTGGAAACTTGTTGTAGTTGAGAGGCTTTCATTTGTATATTTCCTCTATTCTTTCTTTTACTTGGTTGTATTTGTTTTAAGACTTTTAGAAACTGGGTGCTTGGCTTTTGTATACGAAATGGAATGAGGCAATTGATAAATAAAACAAGTATGCTCACTTGTTTATTGTCCAAGTACCCAAAAATTCAGGGATTTTTCTAAAAGGAAACTGAAATGAAGCATTTCGTGTACTTGCAGTGATGGCATTCAATGTCTTGCTCTTATTAAAGTCTACAACAGCCCATATTCTATGCTTGTATGTACAACCTACAAACATATGTTTATTATTTAACTTAAACTTAGCATACTTACCCTATCTTCATTCGTATGCATAGAGATGTTTTCTTGCCTGCAAATGTATTTGCTAAAGTGTACATAATATTTTACTTAAGCTTTACTTTGTAATTGATAAGGTTATGGTTATGGTATTATATTAGTTTGCATATTTGTTTCTATCTCTACATAAGTGTATTTATTTCTAATTTCTAACATGAAGGTATTTATATTTTAAAAGATAAACTATCAATATATAATTACCCATTACATTCTATTTTATACTTACCTTAAATATTTATAAGGTATATTTTATTTTCTATAATTATTATATTTATTTTAGAGATTTACATAAATTTTAAAACCATAATTCCTTTTCAAAATATATAACAATTTTCATTTATAATAAAAATCTACTTATATAGACATTATATTATAAATAAAGCTCATTATCAAATTAAAATAATTTATAAAAGAATTCATCACTTAATTACTAATTTTATCAAGCTATACTTTAAAAAGAACAACAAACCTTTTATTTAATTTAAATCTAAGCTAAAATCATTTAGACAATTTTAACTTTTAATCTTGAGTATATTTTAAAGCCAAATGGTTATTTATTAAATATTGAATTTAAATCAAATCTAAAACAGACATTGACTATTTACAATATATACAAATATATATATATATATATATAAATAAATAGAAAACAATTTATTAGCCTTTAAAAGATAATTTATCAGTTAAATATACATTTAAAAGAAAATTATTAAATCAATTCATATCTTATTAACAAAGATATACCAAATCAATTTAATATTTAATATAGATTATTAAATTGATATTGTTCAAAATTCCGGGATATCACATAATATAACACTATATATTAAAACTAACTATACTTAAAATATAACAAAATTCTTATATATATTTACTTAAACATATTAACTAATGTATAAATATAAACGGTGACCAATGTATAATGTAAACCATGTTTATAATATTAGGCTGAGGTTATAAACAAAACTGAAATATATATTTGTACTTAAAATATAAACTAACAGTACATATATGTATAATATATATCAGCCAATATATAACATACCCATACAAACAAAATGAAGCGCCGAAGACGCCGAGGCTGAGAAGGAGCGGAGGAAGAACGACGAACGACTGTTGGGAGGAGATGCTCGTGGGTCGGGGAAGTTGGATGTGTAGGCCGATGGAGATGCTGACTCGGCGATAGTGGAGGTGATTGCGTGTGAAGGAGGAAAGATATGGTGGCCGGCTGGCTGTGATGTGGCGAGCAAGAGGCAGGTGTGGAGGAGCGTTGGCATGTGGTGAGGCAGAGCAGGTAGTTGCTTGGGGCTCGGGTTTTAGGGTTTTGCGTGTGGTGATGTTGTGGTGGAAGCTTCAGGTGGAAGAGATGAAGAGCATGGTTCGGCAAGGAATATGAGATGAAAGGTTACAGAAATATGAACTTATATATATGAAAACAATATTATACAAACAAAAATTTCCCAAATGGAACGTCAGAACCGAGTAAGGATAATGAAGAGGCTCAAAAGAAAATAGCAAACCAACATAACAATTTTAACGTTGGGAATAGAGGAATCCAAAACACTGAATTCAAGGCTGATAATAAACTGATGACCATTGATTTTTTTAACGGTAGGAAAATTTGAATAGTCACGGAACACAAATAGACTCGAATGGGTACCGATACGATTGGCCGTTTCACGGTTTCCGCAGCGTACCGGACTCCGAACACAGATATGAATATACTAAGAAGATCAGCATGACGAGATGATCAAAACGGTATACAGATATCAGTGGTACGATCATCCGATCAAAAGCCGATATGAGTACGAAAATGCTGCTATTTCGTCGAAAATAAGATCGACGGGGCAATAACAGTCCAAATTTTAAGAAACGAAGTTTGTCGCCTTGCTCAGAAGATGGTTTACAAATTTTCTATGTAAAAATATTCAGGTTTGGAAAATATTTTGTTACCATCAATTTTTAACTGATTGAAATTTAAATAGAATTACACAATAAAATTTACTTGCATGATTTTCGATGAAAATTTACCATTTGCTATATTAAAATAGACGTATTCCAAATATCAAATTTTCATTTAATTACGTTATAGATTTATTAAAATTTCCGGGTTGTTACACTGACATCGATATACGTTGCTATCCCATACGAAAAAATCCAAACGGAGCTAGAAACATCCGAATTTCGTGAAACAGATTACGCAGTCCTATTCAGAGTGTTCTAAATAAATTTTCTCATGTTGACATATTTAGGTTTTGGAACACTTTTAAATTCAACTGTTATTAACTGATTTAAACTGAATTTCTAGCGACGGATAGAACATCTATATTCTTCAACGAAAATTTGCCATTTGTTTTGTCTAGATGGACGCATAGCAAATATCAAATTTCCATCATAAAATTCTATTGTTTGTTTTAAATGTTAGATTCCAGTTTATTATATTCAATAAAATTCACCTTTATTTAATTTCAAAATAAACCATATTTCAAATTAATATAATTGAATATTCATTAGTTTATAATTTCTAGTTCCTTAATTAAAATGCTAATATTAACTAATGCAGTATTAAATTCTCAATTTTCTCAATTTCTGAATCGTTTAACTAATTAAGTCTTATTAAATTAAAATTTATATTTCTTTCCTTTTATGTAAAATCCATTTATACTAAATTTTATTAACAAATTAATTTCAATAGGTTGATATGTAAGATGATCAAAAACCAAGACTAAAATTTAAATAAGTTTGAATACATAATTATACATTTATTGTTTACAAATAGATTAGAGGTTAATTTACAATTAAAACCCAATTCCCGTTAATCATAAATTTATTTCATGCTTTACACAATATTAAATCTATCCAATTAAACTTTTATTAAACCATACATTTGAAATCACATAAAATAGTTGTCACTTTATTAAACCAAAATCAGATGTTATAATTCAAAGTAAATTTTATTTAAAATCATAAATTTTTAATTTCTTATTGTATTAAATTCTAAAATTTGAATTTTCTTCTTTTTGTTTCGAAATAAATACGGATCGTTACACTCTCCCCACTCAAAACTTTTCGTCCTCGAAAAGGAACAAAGACAGGAGAAAAAAGGGTAAAGCAGAATAGATAAAGCTGAGCAGATAAGGTAGATTCAAAAGAATAGTATCAGGCACGCACGATTAATTTAAAACCACAAAATTTCAATTTCAAATGTTAATACAAAATTTCTTTGTTGAAAATACTTTTATAATAAAATACCTTTATATCGAAACAAATTTTCCTTTCGAAAATACTTTTATAACTCGATGTCTCAATAGGTTTATCCTCGTTCTTGCAGACTCTAGTCATGCATTGATCAGGCGCAAAGCTAGAATTCTCCAAGTACTTAGTAGACCTGTTTCAACACCCAATGAAAATACTCGAAAAACCTTCAAAACCGATATGGAAAGTACAATCCAAACAAATCAACCGAATCGAATCATGGATCGCAGATACACAATGGTTACGCCTGGATCCCCCAGGAAACATCTGTACCTTTTAAGCAATCACTACCTTGCGAATTACGCTACTAAAACGACCATAGATCGCAGATACACAATGGTTAAGCCTGGATCTCACAGGAAACATCCGTATCCATAAGCCGTCACGGCCCTGCGAATTATGCTATGCAGTCGAGTTTGTAAGACCATGGGCAACGCCATGGAATTCGAAGGACACTCGAGTATCATATCCAGAAAACCTAAATCAGAGAGAATAATATCGATAGAAGGAATCCAAAATGTGGCCACAAAGAGGATATCAAGCAGAAGGCACTTTCCATATCTTTACTTCGAAAATATGTATCATATAGTACCCCTTTCAAATCAATTTCAAATATCATACTTATATAAATTCCATTATATATAAGATTTCATTTTCAAATTGAATACTTTCCAAAATCAATAGTATATCAAATCACACTCATATAAACTTCGATTATATAAGATTTTGCCTTTCAAATTGAGTACCTTTCCAAATCAATAGTTTCGAATCAACTTCATACTTATACAAATCAGTTTTATATAAGTTCGATCACTCCCAAATCAAGTATAAGGTTCTCAATTTCAATTTGTTTCAATATCAGTTCAGTTTCAACAAATCATATACGATTTCACCAAATTATTTCTTTCAAATTAAATATCTTCAGTTTCAAAGTTTCCAAAATAATAGGTTTAGAAAATAATCCAAGTTCCCAAATCAACATAATTTAGGTCAAACAAATTCATTTCTAAATCATCATATAAATACTGGGTTTTAAATTCCAATCTATTTTTTTTGAAACCAAATATTTTCTCAAAATTAATTTATACCCAAAAATGATTACCACGTTTATTACCATCCCTTTAAAACCTTTAAACTATTTATTTCTATTTGAAAGATCCAATTTACCTTTTGAAATTTAATATTATATATATATAGTTTTATAGAAGATGTTACTAAGTTAAAAACATTTAAAACTAAATTTTATTTAAAACATTTCAAAACTAAATTTCATATTAGTATAATTCAAAATAGTCTTATTCATTTACTTAACAAAACAGTTTCAAATTATTTAAATCATATTACTTCATACTTTAAACATACAAAACTAAACTTATATACCTTATCAAATAATTTATACTTTCAAAATTACTTAGCTTTGAAAATTAAACCTCGATTTGGAAGTGTTCTAACATTCAAATTAGTCGGAGAAATCAAATTTCCAATCTAAGAGTTGGAAATCAGCAACAAATCAATAAATCAATTTCAGTAGATATGGTTATACCAAATCAAATCCAAAACTCGAGGACTGAACACCGGGCTCACTTCAAATCGTTTCAAATATATATACATATATCTTTTGAATATCAAATCATACTTCGGAATTTGGAATCAAAATTGGTTTCACAAAATCAATCGCATAGCAAAGCTACTAAAGTGGCCTCTCCCCCACTCTGAAACTCGAAAATCAATGTCAATGATGCGTGCACTCATCATCGAAATTATTCTCCAGCGACATAAGTGAGTTCTGGACTTCTATTTTCTTGAAAACTTCTTCGAAAATTTCTTCGAAATCATTGGAACTCATTTGAAGTCATTTGAAACATTTCTTATTCGGAAAATACTTTTAAATCGTATTATTGCATATTTTCAAAATCTTAAAACCAATTTTCAAAATACCGGAGTTCAATTTCTCAAATTTCAAATTCAAAACCCCTCAGTTATAAATCATTTTTATATAAATCAATTTCTTATATAATTTTCAGAATTTCAAATCCTTTTGAAACTTCAAATTCTTGTTTTAAAAAGGTATAGAATCCTTATCGAAAACATTTTCACTTTTATATATAGAATGTAATCATTCTTATCAAAATAATAATTTCGATATATAAAATAATTTCTAAAGTACAACCAAACACGATTTTTCAAAGGATGATTCAAGAATGGATTTCAAAACAAAGATAGAGATTCAAATTAGAGGGACTCTAATCAAGTAGAATTTCTAATTCGAAGGTAGGCTCGAACGAAGATGAGATAATTAAATTATAGAATAGAAGATGGGTATACTTATATAAATCACGGGCGACCTTAACCGGGTCAACCATGACTTCAGGAATATGATTGATGCAGAATTCTAAGGCAAATCGACATTCGATCGCCAGAGATAGAATTTAGCATAGAAAAAGATAGCAGCATCTAAACCGAGGGTATAGAAATCTCCGGTGAATCAATGCCAATTGTAAAGGAGTTTCACCCCTTTACAAAGCATTTAAAGATTAGCGGGATCGCCGATTTTTATAGAGATCATTCGAAGTGGAGTTATGGGATGCTCCAGAATCAAAAGAATACAAATAGGGGGAAGACAAGAATGGATTTCAGAACAAGTGGGAGCGTTCCAAAATTCAAAGGAAACCGAATCAAAAAGGAAGAGATTCAAGCATGAACGAAAGTAATTCTGTAATTAAATCTACTACATATGCTAAGTTTGCCTAAAACTAGAGCTCTGATACCAACTGTAATGACCCGGTATTTTCAACCATTCGCATCCACACATGCCGGACTTAAATGGCTCAAGATATCATATTGTTAATTTATATTTGGCAAAACTCAGCATATACTGTAAATAAAATAATAACAGAATCACAGACACAGAGTATTATAACAGAATGCAGCGGAATAGATTAATCATTAGTAGTTCATGAAGCTACTATATAAACAACAGAGTTTGAAATAAAATACAATAGAATATCTCAAATACAGACTGATGACATCTCTGAACAAATCAACTGGAAAAGCTGAAAGCTGAATTGATAGTTGGATCTCCAAGCGAAGCTCCAAACTTCAAAGGTGAGTCTCAAATGCCGTATCACCCAGTCTGACTCGAGCGTAAAGCAAAACATAAAACACTCGAGTCAGGATTAACATTCTTATATCAATAAATCCAACTTAAGTGAAATACCAACTGAAATACAAGTAACTTAAAGGATGTTTGGGATAACCATCCTCTAAGGATCCGTGGAACTATCTATAATGTAGAAATATACGCTATCAACAACCAAACGTCATAATAACACCGTGGTCATTTCAAATTAATTTATACTTCGAAACCAAAATATCATTTCCATTTCAAATATACATATTTCCAATTTATAGCACTTTCAAAACTAAATTGAAAATTTCATATATATATTATTTTAACTTCATTATTATTTAGTTTTGAAATATTCACTTAATAAATCCATTATCATTTAAATAACCTTAAATTTATATTAAACTAAATATTCCCTCGATTTATTTAAAACTTGAAATATCCATTTAATCACTTTAAATCGAAACCAAGTTATACAATCATATCTTAAAATCCTCAAATTAAATAAGTTTCAAATCAATTTAATTAAACATAATTCTTAATTAAATACAATTTCGAATATATTCAAATTTATCTTTCCAGCCTTAACTTATAGAATCATTATAAAATCTATTTAAAATAAAAAATTTTAAATAAATACTTAAACTATTGTATTTTACTTAAATCAAACTTGACTAAATTTAAAGCTTATTATTAAATCTATTTTGTATTAAAACTTATTCATATACATAATATTTTCAAATTTAAATAAAACCATATATATTTCCTTTCAAACCCATAGAAATCATTTTCAAAATATTTATATATAGACCGACGGTGTATGTATATAATTTTCTATCCTATGGTCAAGTGATACAGGTATTTATCATTTCAATCCGTAGTTTAAATATCTACGAGTATATATCATTTCAACCCGTGATCCCAAATTCAATTTAATGAAAATCGCTTGGGTTTATCATTTCAACCCATAACGATTTCCCCTATTCTACAGATCGTTCGGGTATGTATCATTTCAACCCATAGTGAATTCTATACTAACAGGGAACTTGCAGAGTGATAACAGATATGATAATAATATAACAGGCATATATCATCAATAACAATATAATATAAACAACATGATATGGTGTCAATTACATATAGATGCATAACATATATAACAATTTAAATAATTAACAGTTCAATTTAGCAGTATATTTCAATTATCGTTTAAATTGAAATCAAATTTAATAAATATAAGAACGTTAATCGTGAGTGATTGCTCACCTTTCGACGCTAGAGACGAATGAGAATGAGATGAGTTACGAATCCAAGCACGAATTCCAAATCAAAGCAGGATTGGCACGAATTAGCAGATGACAAGGGATCGATGAAATAATTAGAATTCGATTGATATAGACTGGAACAAAATATAAAATATATTATTATTATTTTTTTCTTAAAACCAAAATCAATCTAAAATACATACATACATAC
This sequence comes from Allium fistulosum, assembly GCA_030737815.1. Lineage (NCBI taxonomy): Eukaryota > Viridiplantae > Streptophyta > Magnoliopsida > Asparagales > Amaryllidaceae > Allium > Allium fistulosum. The sequence goes on from CM060908.1 coordinate 426,220,122, forward strand.
ATACATACATATATATATATATATATTAAATACCTATATATGTATTTTAAAACAAATGGTCCAAATAAAACCATTGTATCTATATTCAAATCGGTATTTTAACTCTCATACCCATAAATAAAAATCAATATATATACATAAACAACCTATAATATATATATATATATACAGCATATATAAATTATACTTTAAATGTATATATCAAAGAAGCCAGCACAGATCTTGTAATCAAACAAAAAGAGAAAAAGAAACTACACACCCTTAAACTTATATAACTAACACATATTAAAATTTAAAAAAAAACCCATAAAGGTAAGCTAGTTTACAAATAAAGCATAACTATATATTTACAGTAAGTAAGAACAAATAAAACTATATAGATCTATATATAAATTTTATGCAAACCTTTAAGAATGAAAACATAAACAAAATCATAGTTATATAACACAGCAAGTATATATACACAAACCTATGTGAATATATTTTGAAGAAAAGAAAATAAGCATATATATATATATAAACCCATATACATAATAGCCTTACCGAGAACATAATAAAACACATAAATTCTCAGATCCAAATATATATACCAACAGATCAAAGAAGACTTATACAAATATAAGAAAACCTATGCAATATAATTCATATAACATATATAATATAACACTATATATTATAACTAACTATACTTAAAATATAACAAAACTGTTATATATATTTACTTAAACATATTAACTAATGTATAAATATAAACTGTGACCAATGTATAATGTAAACCATGTTTATAATATTAGGCTAAGGTTATAAACAAAACTGAAATATATATTTGTACTTAAAATATAAACTAACAGTACATATATGTATAATATATATATCAGCCAATATATAACATACCCATACAAACAAAATGAAGCGCGGAAGACGCCGAGGCTGAGAAGGAGCGGAGGAAGAACGACGAACGACTGTTGGAAGGAGATGCTCGTGGGTCGGGGAAGTTGGATGTGGAGGCCGATGGAGATGCTGACTCAACGATAGCGGAGGTGATTGCGTGTAAAGGGGGAAAGCTATGGTGGCCGGCTGGTTGTGACGTGGCAAGCAAGTGGCGGGTGTGGAGGAGCGTCGGCATGTGGTGAGGAAGAGCAGGCAGTTGCTTGGGGCTCGGGTTTCAGGGTTTTGCATGTGGTGATGTTGTGGTGGAAGCTTCAGGTGGAAGAGATGAAGAGCATGGTTCGGCAAGGAATAGGAGATGAAAGGTTACAGAAATATGAACTTATATATATGAAAACAATATTATATAAACAAAAATTTCCCAAATGGAACGTCAGAACCGAGTAAGGATAATGAAGAGGCTCAAAAGAAAATAGCAAACCAACATAATAATTTTAACGTTGGGAATAGAGGAATCCAAAACACTGGAATTCAAGGTCGATAATAAACTGATGACCGTTGATTTTTTTAACGGTAGGAAAATTTGAATAGTCACGGAACACAAATAGACTCGAACCGGTACCGATACGATTGGCCGTTTCACGGTTTCCGCAACGTACCGGACTACGAACACAGATATTAATATACTAAAGAGATCAACACGACGAGACGATCAAAACGGTATACAGATATCAGTGGTACGATCATCCGATCAAAAGTCAATATCGGCACAAAAATGCTGTTATTTCATCGAAAATAAGATCGACGGGGCAACAACAGTCCAAATTTTGAGAAACGAAGTATGACGTCTTGCTCAGAAGATGATTTAAAAATTTTCTATGTAAAAATATTCAGGTTTGAAAAATATTTGTTACCATCAATTTTAACCGATTGAAATTGAAATAGAATTACATAATAAAATTTACTTGCATAATTTCCGATGAAAATTTACCATTTTCTATATTAAAATAGACGTATTCCAAATATCAAATTTTCATTTAATTATGTTATAAATTTATTAAAATTTCCGGGTTGTTACACTGACACTGATATACGTTGCTATCCCGTACGGAAAAATCCAAACAGAGCTAGAAACGTTCAAATTTCGTGAAACGGATTACGAAGTCCTATTCAAAGTGTTCTAAATAAATTTTCTCATGTTGACATATTTAGGTTTCGGAACACTTTTAAATTCAACTGTTATTAACTGATTTAAACTGAATTTCTAGCGACGGATAGAACATCTATATTCTTCGACGAAAATTTGCCATTTGCTATGTCTAGATGGACGCATAGAAAATATCAAATTTCCATCATAAAATTCTATTGTTTGTTTTAAATGTTAGATTCCAGTTTATTATATTCAATAAAATTCACCTTTATTTAATTTCAAAATAAACCATATTTTAAATTAATATAATTGAATATTCATTGGTTTATAATTTCTAGTTCCTTAATTAAAATGCTAATATTAACTAATGCAGTGTTAAATTCTCAATTTTCTCAATTTCTGAATCGTTTAACTAATTAAGTCTTATTAAATTAAAATTTATATTTCTTTCCTTTATGTAAAATCCAATTATACTAAATTTTATTAACAAATTAATTTCAATAGGTTGATATGTAAGATGAGCAAAAACCAAGACTAAAATTTAAATAAGTTTGAATACATAATTATACATTTATTGTTTACAAATAGATTAGAGGTTAATTTACAATTAAAACACAATTCCCGTTAATCATAAATTTATTTCATGCTTTACACAATATTAAATCTATCCAATTAAACTTTTATTAAACCATACGTTTGAAATAACATAAAATAGTTGTCACTTTATTAAATCAAAATCAGATATTATAATTCAAAGTAAATTTTATTTAAAATCATAAATTTTTAATTTCTTACTGTATTAAATTTTGAATTTTGAATTTTCTTCTCTTTTTTTTGAAAAAAATGCGGGTCGTTACATCGACGAAACCAGTTTCATTGGATTCGCAATAGTGAGTTATTGTATGTCGATGATTTTCGTGGCGATTGGATGTACCGTTTGGTCGTGCGGGTTCGAAACGTGTAAAAATTAATTTCAGAAATTAATATAATAATTGGGTTTGAAAAGATATCTTCTACATATGATCGAATTAAGTCTCGAGACTAGTTCCATTGTGTTTGAAATAGGGGTATTACATATAGAACGCTAGATGGCACACCTTGTTTAGAGTTCGAGATTTTTGAGCGCTTAAAAAGGGATATTAATATATATATATATATATATGTTAATGTTATCCATACTGAACCCATACCCCATACAGCCATGCCTTCTCCACGTTCAGCCTATACATTTCCCCCCTTATATAAGTCACGTTATATCAGAGAAGAGAATTCTCGTTTTTAAAAAAAAAATTGTAAACTGAAATCAACGTTTGCCTAGTCCAATGACTCTCATCATCTTGGACCACTTCGTGCGTTTTTGTGCATCGACCTTAACCAAAGAATTATCGATGACATTGAGTGGAATGTATTTAACGGTTGGATCTCACTGGATTGTGATGAGGTGGCCGAAGTTCATCATGAACGACGACGTGATTTTTGGAGCTCTGCAGTGAACTCTGGTCATCTAGGGGTGGAGGGCTGTGAAGAGAAAATGTAGAGTAGGGTTGTGGCTAGGTGAGGGCGGAGTTTGGTGGTCATCGGTGGTCCATGGTGGTCGGACTTTAGAGATGAATAACGAATCTACTTTGGGTTCGTGGTCGAGCTACAGGGCATATAAGGCGATGGGACTGGCGGCATAAGGTGCGTGGCGGTCGGGGCGTCCTCCGGTGGTGGTTGCGAGTGAAGGCAAGGCTTGGTGGTGCAGCGAGCAAGTAATGGCGCCTAGAAATTTATTTCGAATGTGAGCGTGAGTGAGAGGTAAGAGGAAGTTTAAAGTGCAATTAGTTTATAATTAAAAGTAAGTAGTGAATTAAAACTTTATTTAATAATTGAAAACTTATATATTTAATAACTTTTGCATACGAGGTCGGAATCGAGTAGGAGAAGTTGCATTGCATTTGTATGTGCGAATACTATGATATGGATTTGGTTTGGCAATGAATGGAGCTTGTCAAATTTTACGTTGAATTCGAACGTCGTTCTAGTTCGAACGAAATCCGGAGTGCCTCGACGTCAACTGAAATAAATGTGAGTTAAACTCACTCTTTTTGGTCAATCAGTATGTTTTATAGTAGATAAAATTATTTATGTCTACTGGATAATCTAATCTAGGATCACAATATAGCATCTTGAAATGTTATTAGATTGTTTTGAATCCGATCTAGGATTGAAATATAGCATCTTGAAATGCTATTAGATATTGTTTGAGTTTAGATTTGTACTCGAATCTTGTTTTAAGTAATGGATCGTGTATGAGGTGATAAATTGTTATTGATTTTGACTAATAGAATTACGTTGTTTAAAATTTTAACGTAATTTATTTAAGTATACTGCTTAGGTGTTATCTATTTGGCCAAATAAACACCGTCTAATAATAAATGGAAGAGTTTATTTTGAATGACATTTGGGTAGTAGAATAAGTCCCCATTATGCTATTGTATTTATTTGGATATACATTTAAGTGCTAGTTGATTGATACTGGATATGTGATATGTTAACAATTGATTATTAATTATGGATTTGGTATACATATATGTCTGCTTATGCAAATGCCTGCAATTTAGCTTGGAGAGTTAAATTGAATTTACTGGTAGTTATTTTAAGTACCATTAGGATCGCTGAACCTCTTCTAGATTTGAAAAGTTATGAATTTGGTTAACTTCAAATTTTATAATTTGAAGTAAAATGTTTTAGTTGATTAATATATATACAAAGTGTTTTGTTTAATAATTATTTTACAAAATGTTTTGTAAAATTATATTCCTGGTAAAGTTAATTATTATATTTGTGATGTTTTAAAATTAATTTTTTATTAATGTTGTTTAAAGGGTAATTTATTACTTATTAAGGTTGTTTAAAGAAAATAATTTTTTTATTATTGTTTATTTAAACCTAGATAATTATTTTGTCAGTAATATTATTTGGAAGTTAATTAATTATATTTTAAAGGTTGTTTAATGTTATTTTATTATATTAAATTATTTAAAATATTTAAACTTAATTATTACATTATTTAAAATGTTCTAAAGATTATTATTATATTATTTTAAACGTTTAAAATTTATCTTTATGTCGGTAAAGTTTTTATCTATTACAATTAAATAATAATTTTTTTAAAAAGGGATTTTTCTTTATGAAAAGGATTTATGTAAAGGAATTATAAATTGGAAGAGGTTTTAAATTGGAAAACAAGTTGCGTTTTGAATGATTTTAGAAAAAGAGGTTTACAAATGGTTTAGTGATTTCAAAAGGAAAGTTTTATAAATGGTTTGAGATTTATAAAAATTGTTTTTCTTTATTAAACTTGGAAATTATAAAGAAGCATTATAAATAGATTTTGAGATATTTATAAATAAAGAGATATTGGAAAGAAATGCTTGATTTTCATGGTGTAATTCGAGGGATAGGGATTGCCTACATTTTACTATGGATTCGCTGGGATAACGATGTAACCATTAAGTAAACTACGATCCATGATTGATATGGAACAGTGCTTTCCATATCTATTTATAAAATGTTTTCAGGTATTTTTGAAAGAAATGGTTTGTGAATATGCTTATATAGGTGAGATAAGTATATGAATATTTTAATAAATATTTGAAAGTTGATTTCAAGTTAATGGTAGATTTATCTAAGTGGCTTAGTGATTTCCATGGGAAATGAAATCTTTGTTTGAATTTTTATTTATTTGATAGTTAAATAACCGACTACAAATTCTTGGCCTAAATATGTAATCCTTCTTAATTTTGGTTGTACGGAAATATTCTCTACTTAACACTGAAGGATTTTAACTCTGGAAATATCTAGGGGAAACATGAGAAATATATGGCACAGTTACCGTCGATGGTGCTCTACTGTACGTATAAATTCGTTTTGTTCTTCTAGAACAAATGATGAGGAGATTGGTCTACTTAAACGGTTAGGAGGTGATCCCCGTTCTTATGTATTGTCCGAATATTTCCTAAAGAACATGCATTGAGCATTCTGGAAAATCAACGATTGGTCTTTGGGGCGCTAAGGAAGCAGAAGAGTTTACTCGTAAGAGATGACTCGAAAAACAGTAACCACTCCGAAACCATATACGGCTCTATGGAGGAGTTTCGTGACATATTGAGATGTTGGAATTCATGTGTGGTTCCAAGACTTGTTAGGTATGGGAATCCATGTGGGATTCTGTGATCTATTTGATGGCGGTGCGTGATCTATAGGTGGCATGGCCAATAGGATTGGCAAACCCATAGGGTGCAGTCGGATCCATCGAGATGTTACTTACAGTTGTTATGCATGCATGGGGCGATGCACTCGGTCTTAGCGAGGCCGGCTATGTTTTTGCTATCGTACATCACTAGGGATGTATGTTGCTTCAGAAGGATATCTCTGATTCTTATGCAGAAGGACCGTTCTCGATGTACTGAGAGCGCCTCCATGGAATCCTACACAATTAGCGAACGTGCCTTATTGGTTTTGATTGTATACCTAATATTATTGTGATGTACACTCACAAGCATCATAGCTACTTGATTATTATTATTTTCACCCTTAGACATTTTTATAATAAAATGGTCTTTTTTATAGAAAATGTTTTGGTTATCGTAAGGTAAAAACCCGTCCGTGTTTATATGCGGCATGGTCTTACGAGATACTTTTGACTTCAAAGGTTTCTATAACTTTAAAAATCCAGTTGGGTGTGTTTTCTCATGCTGGGTTTCCAGACAGACTCGAGTGTTGTTTTATTATCATACTCGGGTCAGACCGAGCATATTATAGATTTAGATTAGATGCTTGGTGCTTCAGGAGACGAGCTAGAGGTCAGAGACGTATTTTGTGACGCCCCACTCCGAGAGCCTCATTAACAAAGAGTATTATATGGATAATACCGTCTGCTAATGCGGACAATAGAGTATAATGGAAGCGACCATGTGTAGTCTTACTTTAACTATCTACTGAACACGCCGAAAAGTGGTTTTTATCATCTCATGTGGTTCGACAAGTTCAATAAATACTTAAAGCAAAACTACAATGGCTATAGGATCTATCAGAACAAAATGTAACAACTCAATGTAATATACATCATAGAACAGCGGATCATCATAAACACATTTACTGATACAAAGCAGAGTTTACAAAATTATACATGTCAAGTGGTATAGCAAACCACAATACACAGACGAGTTCACAGAATACATATCAGAGTTACAACAGATAAGGACTAAACAAAAAGCTAAGACAAAAAGGAGCTAGCGGAATAATCCATGCGGAAGCAAAAGAGGCTAAGTCCAAAAGCACCTAACCTGAAACATCTCGGTCTGACCCGAGTATAGAATACACGGGTCAGTCTAGCTAAACAAATCAGTTAGATAAACTGAACGATAATAAACCTGCAAGATCATATAGTATAACAATTATCTCTAATGGAGATAACTCAATCATCTAACATAAGATGAATCATAACAAAACAAGCCTCATATCATCGACATCTCAACAAGCAAAGGATATCATATCCCAAATCAAGCCAAAAGGCAAATAACAAATACCAATGAAGGTACACAAGTTCCACTAGATGATCGCTACATATCATGCGGCTCAAAAAGACCAACAACGAAAGGCGATGCACTAGGGAATATACATATCAATCAAAACAACAAAAGATTGCTCGAGCTTAGTACTGTATAAACAAGGATCCATAAGCCCGAAGGCTCCAAGCCCAATATCACCCATGCGGCTCAAAAAGACCAACATCGGAAGCGATACTATAGGGCAACAACAATCCCAAATATCTCTTGAGCCAGGGCAAAGGACCAACTCCAAAGCGATATTAAAGGCAACACGCCAGAAGGAGACAGTCCGAAGACACTATCCCAAAGGCAACAAACCGTAGTGGTGAAGGTCCGGAGGCCCAGTACTGGACACCACTAACTGGCGGAATGTGTCACAACTCTTGAAAAGGAACCCGAAAAGTGTTAACGCGAGTCCCATAACCACTCGTTCGCACTAAACGGTTTACTATCCATTAGCCAATTTCACACTCAAAGCATTACAATGTTTACCTCATCTCATCGGTAAACTAGACACAAAGGTCAAAACGATCAATCGAATAGGTCGGGGATTAATCGGAAAGGTGAATGCGTGGATTCATGGTCCATGTTTTACCTAACCATTTAATCTCCTTTCCATTTTGTTCGAAGTGCAAAATTGTGTGTGTTTAAATAGAAATTTATAAAGCGGAGAAGGGAACTTTTAATATGATTTAGAGGGATTATTTATAAAAACCGTGAATGAAGTCAAAGGTAAGTTATCAAAAGCCAAAGATGCAATAACAAACACAAAGAACCAACTTGAATCGATAAAATTTGGAAAATCAAACAAAACGAACAAAAATAGGCAAAACAGGGAAAACAGGAGCAGGTCGGTCGGCCGTTATCAGAGCTCGGTCGACCGGACACTGTTCTGAAAAATTCTCGGGAAGCAGGTCGGTTGACCGGACTTCCTGGTCGATCAGCCGGAGCCAAAATTCCTACACTCCCAAAACAGAGGCAAGGAAGTGCTCAAGTACCAGGTCGGTCGACCGGACCCTGCATTCGGTCGGCCGGAGCCTGATTTCCAGCACTTCTTGCCCTATCAATGAATACCAATTCTTTCTAAATCAAAAGCAATAGCACATGAATACTTGTTAGGAATTCATACCCAACATCAATGATATCAAGAGAGGTAGATGTGAGTTCAAAACTCACCTTTTTACACACATGCAAAGAAGAAGAAGCTCAATTGCAAAGAAACAACCAATCACACTCCACTTCAATTCTACAAGCTTCAATCTAAGATCAAAACAAGTATTTCCTAAATTTAGGTTTAGGAATTTCTGAGATTGAAGAGAGAAATAGATAGAGAAGATGAAGAGGAGGCTTACCAATAGTTTCTATTTGAATTTGGAGCAAGGATTCGAGTTTGCAAGGAGAAACTAGGGCTTGGAATATCTAATTCCTCTTCCTTTCCACCATTTTCAGCTTTAGCTTGAGGAATGAAGAAATGGAGATGAATGGATGAAGAGTTAAGGAGATGGGGGGTTAAGTGGGGTTAAGGGCTGAACCCAAACCCAAGTCCAAAGTGAAAAGGGGTCAAAACTCCACAAACTCCAAACATATCGAAGCTTATACTCAAAAAGATCGCAAACGACATTTTGAACTCAATGGAAGTGGTTTCGAGCTCCAATTCGGCCGTTTGCAAAAAGTAGCTTTTCGGACTATAATCCAACAAACGACATTATATTTAAATAAAATATTTAAATATACAACCAATAAATATGCGGGTTGTTACATATTTGGATATAAGGTTGTTTTTCTACTATATTCATTATTGTATTTATCAGCAATTATGAGGACGGGTTGTTATAACTATCCGAGCTGAAATAGGTTAGTATACTCTGATTGATGACTGTATATATACATATTACAGTTTTGCTTTCGTGTAAAGATTTGTTGTATATTATAGATTTTTCGTTCCGTTGTGAGATTTTATGTTGTTTGTTTTCTTTCTCTCTTCTTTCTTCTTCCTTTTCCCTAATTATCTGCCTTTGCTTTCAATTTGAATGGATCATGTGTGATTGATTGTCCGCTTAAACTATTTGGAAAAGTGGGTCGTTACACCTAAATAAAGTGATTAAAACATGGGATAAAGTAATAAAAGAAAAAACATAGGGTTGTATGCATCATGCAGCATTGTAATTTGTAAATATCCAAAAGTCAAACTAGAAATATTGGCAATTTTTATGAATAAGTGGCTATGGATTTCAAATTATATAAGCCTTAATATATTCTCTTGAATCTTCCATGTAGTAATTTTCGAATCCAGGTTTTTATTAGTTTGGAAATCAAACCAATCACTTTCCCTTAATCATCAGTGATTGAATCCGTGATGGAATCGTATTGTTGAAACCTTTATGGGTTATGTATTTAATCTTAGGGATTATTCAATAACCATATTTATAATGATATTTAGGTCAAATCTATTACCATCCCACTGATTTTCTTTCTTACCCTGTAATCTTTTGTTAAAATTTTGTATTACTTATTTTTCCATTAGCACCCTGTTTATACCAAATAAAACTTTCAATTATCTAATCGATGATAATTATCATGGACTGATCTAACTTTAACTTCTAAACGTTGGACCTAAGTGTTGGTAGATATTGTGCCTCGTGAGGCTCAAATGTGGTTTTCATGCATTTCGAGTGCGTTTTAAACTAGGTTTTTATAGTGCACTGTACTATGTTTTAAATGATTCATAGTATGCAACACACTAAGTTTCCAACCATTTCTGTCAAGAACATCTAGCTCAAGTAGTTAGAGATACGACGCTTTAAACAAAGATTCTAAAGGTCATGGGTTCGAGCCTCTAAAACATCATAATGGATTCTCTGCTTGAATGAAGTGTTACTATTGTTATATAAAAGTTTCCAACCATTTTTAGCTTGCTATACAAAGTATGTCAACAAGTACCCGAAAAATCCGAAATCTGTTTATATTTGCATCCGAAATATGAAAAATTATTGGATATTACAAAAATGGATATAGATGCGGATATGGCAACATCTGCATCCAATAATATCCATTCAGTTTTTATCAAGATTACAGTTATTTTCTTGTATTTTAGTGTATAAAATGATTGTCATTTACTATTTTATCTAGGTGAAATGTTTTAATGTGTATAAAGTTATATATTTGTCGCTTAAAATTATTTTTCTTTGCATATTTATTATTTTTTATATTTTTAGTATGTAAATGGATTTATAATGAATCAAAATTTTCTATTTATTTGTTTAGATTTATTCATTATCAACTGGTTGAAGAATATCTAATAAACATCTAATATGCATTCGCATTTGCAAATATAGATATTTGATATCCGGAAATTAATTCAGGATATGGATATGACACAATTCAAATTTGTATATGACCATTTACAGACCTACCTACACACTAGGTTTCTAACTATTCCTAGCTTGTTACACAGTATATTTTTATCCCTTCCTAACTTTTTAGTAATAGGTATTGCTCATCTCCATGTAAAGGAACCACTAGAGTTGGATGAAATCACAGGACCATGATTGTAGTACATGAAATTTATATTTTTTTATGATTATATATGCATGTCCAGATGGGCATGCATCTAACCATAAAGTGGATTAATTCAATAACGCATTTGGGTAGCATTACGCCATACTATATAAAGTACGACACAATATAACATCAACTAATAACAAAACAATTAGCATAGACAAATTAAAATTCTGAAATAGACATAAAAGGAAGAAAAAAAAGAAAACTTCTGCTGATTTTACTAATAACAAATACAAAACAAAAAACTAAATTACCTATTCCATGAAGTACCATTATCATCTCCTATTCTACAGATGCATTGACTTTGGCAATGAGTTTATTAAAAAAGTAAAACATTGCATATTATTTTATTTAGCTTCTCCATTGTTCTAATACTTCGTAAACTAACCATTGAAAATAAAAAAGATAACATAATAGAAAATTATATTATTAGTAGGATACTCAAAGTTTGACTAATTAAATCTTGTGACCCATCAACACTACAGGAACAAATTAATATATTTAAAGACTTGCTTATAAAAGAGTAATATTATCTACAATTGGATTCTTGGAATTAATTTCCTAGGCATTTAACTTGCAAGATAATGGACTCCTAATATAAATCTCATGTCTAGCACCTTCTACAGAATAATACAATACAATTGTAGAATAGGACCATCTAACAAAGTTGCTCAACAAACTTGAACAATTTACAAAGCATTAGACAATAAGATGGAATATCTGCAAAAAATAATACATGAATCGAAAAACATATATTTATGCATGGAGCAAATAATAAGTACGACATGCATTATAGATAGACTAAATGACTAAACAAAAACACATGATGAATCAATAGGTGTTAACTCCTATTTTTGAGCAACCTAAAACTCCGCGACTTATAACTTCACGACCTAACGACCTAAGGGACTTAGCGACCTAAGGGACCTAACGACCTAAGGGACTTAGCGACCTAAGGGACCTAACGACCTAAGGGACTTGACGACCTAAGGGACTTAGCGACCTAAGGGACCTAACGACCTAAAGAACTTCACGACCTAACCACTGAAAGGCTTCGCGACCTAACAACCTAGAAGCTAACGACCTAAAACACTCACGACCTAAGAAGTTAACAACCTAAAGCTTCGCGACCTAACGTCACAAAGCAGCACAACGATCTAAAACTTCTGCAACTACTCCTTAGGTCGCTTACGACCTACCACTTGCCACCTTGTTCAGATAAGACCGAGTGCAACTCCATCAGGCTACCCTTCCTAAGTCGCAAATGGACCACGACCTATCTTAGGTCACCCGCGACCTACGACCTAACTTAGGTCGTACACGACCTAAGACTTGGAGGGGGATTTTTGCCTAGAATCTTCCTATAAATACGGCCTTAACTCCAACTAGGAGGGGACCTTTTCCGATGATTCTCTCGAGCACCGTTACTCTGCCGAATTCTTAACTCATCCATCACTTGAAGAACTCCAACATCAAAGACACTACAACAAGCTTTGAAAGGGATTCTGCACATCCAATATGGACTCAACAAATCTCATCATCAAAGTTTGAATTACTAGTCTGAAGTGTTTATGTGATCGAAGTGAATTGTATTCGAAGTTCATTGTATCAAATTGTAACCAAATCAGCAATAAAAGAATATAAAGTGGACGTAGGCTTCATTACGGGCCGAACCACTATAAATCGCTGTCTTTTACTGTTTTCTGCTATTTTACTACTTATTTCTTATTCACATATTACGGGTGGTGCTTTCACAACATTACTACACACACCGGGGTGTTAGCGTTCAATTTTCAGCGTTAACATTTTGATGCTTTCACTGAGAAACCCAACTCAGGGATATTGACATCATTGCTTCACGAGAGTTTGTGAAAAAAGTTTCTCTAAAAACCAGAAGTTTATCTGAGATCATGGATCCTGGAAGAAAGGGTAGATCTACCAGATCCAGAGATGCTCATGAGGGAACCTCCGCTTCCCCAACAGCGGATCAAGCAACTCCTACCGTTGGAGTCACAAGAGATGAATTAGACGACGTAGTGTCGGGACTATACCAACAAATTGAAACTCAAAATGCTTTAATGATGGACAGATTAAATGCTCTACTTGGGGCAAATCAACGGCCAGAAAACAATGAAACAACCTTTGCCGAAGATGCTCACAATCCCCAAGAGAGAGGTATTCCTCAAAGAGCAACTGGCACCGCTGAAGCGCCACCTTTCCAAACTGAAGGTACAAGGCCGCAACCAACTTTTCACGAACATTTGCCCAGGCAAACTTCCGAAAAGAGAACTGACGTCTGCCCGGCAATGTCTCTGAACAATGAGGAATATCTATCAGGAATGGTTCGCCAGATTATGAAAGAAAGTATGCAAAGGAATGAAGACGAAAAAGACTGGGGATTTGCTCCAAGCAGAACTCCATTTACTGAAAGGATCCTGAAAGCAGAGTTTCCAAGAAAATTTGTACCTCCTACTATCCCGGCTTATAGAGGGACGAGTGACCCTAATCATTTCCTATACAAGTACGATTGGCATATGACCGGCGCAAGGGCATCGGATGAGATTAAATGCCGATACTTTCCAGTGTACTTGGAAGGAGTGGCTCTACTTTGGTTCACAAAGCTACCAATTTGGTCCGTAGATCAATTTTCTGATTTAACTCGAAAGTTCAAGGATCAGTTCAGGTTGTATGCTTCAAAAGCTAAAGATATAATGTCACTTTCCAACCTTGAACAAGTGCCCGGAGAATCTATCAGATCTTTCTTGAACCGTTTCAATATAGCCCTAGCCGAAGTGGATAATGCAGAACCCCGTATGATCCTGACTTACCTGATGTGAGCCATCAACAAATCAAGTGAATTCGGAAGATGGTTAAAAATGAAGGAGCCAAACTCACTTGAGAAGTTTTATAAAAAAATCGACGAATTCATGCGCTTAGAAAGCCTTTCTGCGCCAGCGAAAGTACTGGTCGTCGAAATCCAGAATAACAGTGTTGCTTCTAATAAAAGAGAATTTGGAGGACAGAAGAGGGGAAATGATGACGAGAAGAAGCAGGGAAATGCGAAGAAAACTCGCCACTTCAAATCTTCGAATTTCACTCCCTTGACTGATACTCCAGAGAATATTTTCTTTGCAACTAAGGATGCTGTCGAATGTCCTAAACCACATAAGTTGAGACTTGGGAAAAATGCCACGGAGAGTGGAAGATTCTGTAAGTTCCACAATCAGCCTCGCCATGACACTAATGAGTGCCGCCACTTGAAGGATTTGATTGAAGAGCTGTTGAAAGAAAATAAACTTCAACAATATGTCAAGAAGAACAGGAATGACCCATCCTCATCCACTCAGGGGCAACAACTTCCCGACCATCAATATGGCTCAGTCAACAAAATTGTAGAGCAGGAATCAGAGAGGCTTATCATTAATGTTGTCACAGGGGGTCCTCACACAGCGTCTGACCACACTCCATTCTGATTGGCATTTGGATCAGAAACAATGATTCCAACAGAAATGGAGATTCATTCCCGGGATTCTAGAACAACAACCACTTGCATCCAACTTTTTACTTAACAGCATTGCTTAAATTTGTAAAATGATGATGGATGTATAACTCTTGTATTGTAAACAATTGAGAAATCAGTGCGAATTAATAATAAAGAACATTAAATCTTGTGTTCTACTGTTGTATAATGCCTGTTTCATTTCGATATGCAAATATCTTAAATATATTGCTAAAATGTCGATTTAATATTGCAGGCTATCAAAGCAAAGCTTACTTATTCAACACATCACAAGACTCAGCGATTCCCATAAATCACTCAACAACAAAGTACATTTCTCTGGCAGAAAGCAAGCAACTTGCAAAAGAATGGGGAATGTACTTGAAGCGATAACAAGGAATCGCTAAGGAGTAGATGATGAAAGAACACAAGAAACAATTGCTACTCTTCGGAGTCCAAAAAGACCTCTTCGAGGGCACATTTCACCGGAGATGAAGTGTAAAAATCTCTCTTCGGAGGCCCACTTCACCAGAGCTGAAATGCCAAAAAGACCTCTACGGGGGCACATTTCACCGGAGTTGAAGTGTAAAAATCTCTCTTCGGAGGCCCACTTCACCAGAGCTGAAATGCCAAAAAGACCTCTACGGGGGCACATTTCACCGGAGTTGAAGTGTAAAAATCTCTCTTCGGAGGCCCACTTCACCAGAGCTGAAATGCCAAAAAGACCTCTTCGGGGGCACATTTCACCAGAGTTGAAGTGTAAAAATCTCTCTTCGGAGGCCCACTTCACCAGAGCTGAAATGCCAAAAAGACCTCTTCGGGGGCACATTTCACCAGAGTTGAAGTGTAAAAATCTCTCTTCGGAGGCCCACTTCACCAGAGCTGAAATGCCAAAAAGACCACTTCGGGGGCACATTTCACCGGAGTTGAAGTGTAAAAATCTCTCTTCGGAGGCCCACTTCACCAGAGCTGAAATGCCAAAAAGCCCTCTTCGAAGGCACAAGCCCTCTTCGGAGGCACAACTCTTCGGAGGAGCCCTCTCCCGAGGCATAACCAAAAAGCCCTTCCCAAAGGCATATCAAACAAGCCCTCTTCAGGGGCACACTTTTACTATTAATAGCGAAATGCTAAACAAAGCCCTTTAACAAGGCACATCCAAAAACGTCGTTGCTGGAACCACTAAAGGGACACCTTCAGCTGAACACTTATGATTATTTGTACAAACAAGTATCCGGTAAAACAGCTGACGTCTGTCCCGTGGATCTATTCAACGATGAAATATAACTCTCTTTAAGAAGATCAAAACATTCTTCAGAAGCTCGCTTCACTGCGTAGGGGAATCCAATTTTCAACAAATAAAAGTGATCATCCCCGAAAGTAGAAGTGTTCTTTCAAAAGAAAACTTATCTGATGCAAAGCGTACTCTATTAAAGCAGAATAATATTTCCTCAAAACGGAAGAATTATTCTCTAAAAATAAGAGTACAAGTCTTTCCAGAATATTGCAATGAGCCATGGTATGGGGGCATAATATCGCCATGTTAATAAAAACAACGCTCGAACATCATACCACGAGCTCATTACAATACCATACAAAGAAACTTGTGAAAAAACAAGGAATAAAAGCATTCACACATATACTGACAAGAAATTGTACAAGTAAAAAGAATTGTTTTATTCCATACTATGAAATTTTTGTACATCTGCAGGTTTCGATAAGCGGAGGCTGGTATCCGCACAAACTCCGGTCAATAAATGCAAAAAGCAAAAAGCAAAACAAGAAGCCTAGAGTCCAGCTTGTCATTCCTTCTTCCTGCCACCCTTAGAGCTCTTTCCCGGCTTGATAACTAGTTTTGGAAGCCGTTGTGGATGGGTCGGGGAGGAAGGAGAAAGAGGAGCAGCTGGATCTTCTTCAACATTTTCTTCATCAGCCAAAGTGCTCTTCTTCATTGCGCACTTCCCTTTCCTCTTTGAAGAAGACTCACTTCCCGGAGTAAAAAACTCAAACTCAGAAAGCTTTGTGTCGTCATCATAAGTTTGCTCCGGGGTCTTTTCGCCTTCTTCAAGTTCCCCAGTCTTTTGCTCTTGCGAAACAACCGGATCATCCAAGTCTTTGAGGGCTTCTATTTTCTCTTCTTGTGATCCTGGTTGAGAAGCAGAAAGAGGAGTGACTTGAGAAGGAGGAGGAACAACAGCCGGAGAAGGAGAAGTTAGCGCAGCTTTCGCTACCTCCGCTATAGAAGAAAAGAAGTTAAAATCAGTACTCTCCGAAAAAAAGGAAGATATTGGTTCATCGAGACTTAAGTAACAATCGAGAAATTCATCAAACTCGGTTGAAGCAAACGAGTAGTCAACTTGGGCTAGATCAGACTTGGAGTTACCTGGAGAAGTTGGTTTTATCACATTGATCTCAAATTGTTCAGCTTCAGCGTCATCCTGGGACGTCTCCTCAACTTGAACAGCAGGAGGCTCAGTAGTCGCGATTTTGACTTCGGTTTGTGGAAGAGGTGAAGAATAGGAACTAGAGCCAATGTTATCATGGTCGACCGAAGCTGGAGGATGAGCGGGGGCAGTTACAATCGCTTTCTCTAAGCACTTTCCTCCTGATGCTTCGGCTCGCTCCTTAGCGAGCTGCTCTTTCCCCTGGCAAGGGCGGTACGCGCTTCATCATCCAGATAGGTCGCCTCGAGATCCGCTTCTGCATAGCCAGCGCCTCCGAACATGTCAATAATCGCTGCCCACACTTCAGCCAAAGTAGTTTCATATGTCGGTCCCAGAAATGAAAGGCTTCCGTGCCCCAAAACGCTATGAATATAAAAGTCAAATAAAATAGCACTACGCCATAATCATCTATTAGAAACGGTTTATAACCGTTGCTTACACTATTACCAACGGTTAAAAACCGTTTCTAATAACGGAGTGGTAAACTTTAGCAACGGTAATTAACCGTTGTTTTTTGATCATAAGCAACGGTTTTAAACCGTTGCTTAATGGCCATAAAGCAACGGTTATTGCCCGTTGTTTATTTACAAATAGCAACGGTAATTAACCGTTTCTTTTAGATCATAAGCAACGGTTTTAAACCGTTTCTTAGTGTCTATAAAGCAACGGGTATTGCCCGTTGTGTTATTGTAAATAGCAACGGGTTTTAGCCGTTCCATTTGAGCCATAATTCCATGGCCTTTACTCATAACGAAACGGGCAGAAACCGTTGTTATGTACTAAATTACAACGGTTCTTACCCGTTGTAATTCTGTCCGTTTGAAAAAAAAATATAGGCATTAAAAGCATTAGTCATGACACAGTATTATCATACATTTACAAACAGCTACCAGACATACAATTACAAACAGCTACCCGACATACAAATACAGTGCTACCAGACATACAACTACAAACAGCTACATAAGTCATGACACAGTATTATCATAGTGTTATTACATAACATATAATAATAGCATCCATCGTCCTAAGTTTGAAGATAACAGTATTTTCACCATACATATGATAACAACACTTAACTTGAGCAGTCTAAGATAATTCACACAAGCATACGTTCTTAATACAGCGTTCATTTACATGCTCAAACAGCTTTCCTCGTAACCAGGCCTTCCATGCAGCTGCAAAATGAATAAACATGAGTTAGCATTAAACTAACCTATACATATAAATGTTAAAACCTAATGCATTCTGGTTACTGAATCATATATAACATGAAATACAAGAGAACATAAAATGGTATTAATAGTTTAAAGGTTATAAATTAAGAGATTTTACTAGACTGCACATAAGAAGACATGTTTCCTATGATGTCCAAGGATCAATCAGTTTCAGGTTATGATTAAATTAAGACTGATATGAAACAACAAAGTGCATACTAAAATTGAAACAACAAAGCCCCAAACTTCCAGTCCACTTTCAAATTAAGACTGAATTCTTAAAAGTCTGATACTCATGCTCCAAAAATATTTCAGTTTGTAATAACTGGCCATACATCAGCATGCTACATATCAGACAATGGTTTTAGGTGCTTCAAACACTTCAACTCATTGGTACAACTACAACAGAACATTGCTCGTGCAGTCTATCTAGTCTTAATAGTCCAACTCACCTGATCAACCCTATTGCCACAACTCCTGATTCTATCAATTTACTACTGACCAGTCATGTGTTTCAGCAACTATGATGTGTGCTTTCATCAGAAATCACTCCTACATGACGTTTGTTCATTGTTGTTTTAGCTACAATTTTCAGTATGGTATACTATTTAAAATCCTGTACACATGGAAATATGGAACCTAGATTGTACCAGTAAACAATTTAATCATAACGTTCTTGTTACATGGGTAATTTTAAGCCAAGTAATTCTAATTAAGATATCATTTGCTTTACATAAAACGAATATAAATAACTAATCTAAATATCTGTTACTACTTGCATTCGAGAAAGCAGACATAGAACAAAAATGACGCAACGAAGCCATTACGTGGTTTGAATCCAAATCAGGTTTACATATAAATTATTTCATGTTTACATATATGAAATGAACCAAGATTGGCTACATCCACAAATTTTGGTCAATGTACAGGCAATCGAAGTGAACCTAAATAGTTTAATCAACATAAGCATACTACTCATTTTGATCAAATTAGTCATAATTTCTGATTTAAAAGGTACAAAGTAGGCTAATTCAAATTGACTGAAATTCACAACAAAATGTGTGCACTTCATTTCAAAACAACAGAATATAACGTGAATGTTCATCTGCATAGTTATCACGAATTCACTATAAACCAAAGAGCGATCGCTAACATTGAAGATCCGATGCTAATGTATTGTTATAATAACGTAAAAATACAAATTACCATGGAAAGAAAGCTGTATATTGCTAAACAAATATAAAACAAAAGACATACCTCCGACTAAAGATATCGTATCAAACCCTTTTGATGGCACACATAACCTCCGACTCCAATGTCCCTAAAGGTCTCGGCCATATGTCGATTCATTTTGGCAGTTCGCTCATCCTCCAACAAAATTTTGTCTAACAAAACTTTTTCATATGCGAGTGGTACTGGTTTTCCATGACATATTGATTGTGTGGAATCTCGACATATAGTACCTGTTATATCATTGGTATATGTATAATATGGATTTAATAATATCATACAGATTTAATAAGCATTCCAGGAGTAAATATATGTCGAATTATATACACTGATATATAAAATAGTACCTGTTGCAATTACTTCATCCTCGAAGTTCAGGATTTCACATCTTTGGTCGATTGACGGATTGGTCGGAATGAGATTCTGAGAAGTACCGGTGCTACTGCCTACTTGACCACCTTCGGCTAGCTTGAGAATACGCTCCAGTTTATCATCCATGCTATCCACCTTCAACAGTTTTTGCTCCACAGCTTGCAGCCGCTGCTCATATTCTCCTTTGGCCTCTTTGAGTCGTTTGCATGGAATGGCAGCACCCTTAACTTGACTAGGAGATATATTGGTCCCAATACATCGGCTCCTGCCCTTTACATCATTACCAAACACTTTTATAAAAACTTCTTCATCACCACCACTCGCCGTTTCCTTTTCTTTTCCAATTTTGTCCTGAAATGTAAATACATATATATATATATAATGAATAATGAAAAATTAATTTAAAGGCGTTATTATTTGTTTAACTTACAAAGAACGAAGATGACGCATCAGACACGCTGCCATCTTTTTTCTTATGTGTTTTCTCCCATACTTGAAGACGTGATACTTCTGCTCCCGAACTTGTATCGACCTGCATACAAGAAATCAAATGCAGATAAAAACAAATATATATATATATAAGTATGGTATTTAAGCAGCTGTACTTTGCATGTGCTATGCAAACATGGGAAAAGAACATACAAATTTCAAATCTTAAAAACTACCAGCATTTTCATCCATTGTGCATTTTCAAAGTATGTATAGACTGGGTTATTCCCAAAGTTTATTTAGTCAAAAAGCCTGGAATAGTGTAAAACGAGCGATGCGTTGCTATATCAATTCAACTTGCATACTTTGCTGTCATGTTATAAATCTAAACAAGGGAACATGCTGCCATTTGAGTTTAAGCAATAAAACATGTATAAGAAGTTTTTTTTTCTGCACACATTCACTGTCGTTTTTTGCTCCAAGATCAATTTCTTTGAAGTTTGAATGGGTTTGAAATAGAGTGAGCATACTCCCTTGTTTGAAGTTTTTTGCTCACTCTACAGTATAATATGCAACTACTATAACATGATTAAACTACAAAACTTAAATGCAAATTCTTCTTTTAATGCAAATTAACAAAGAAAATAAAATTCACTAAAACCTGATAATACATTGAAAGTACAAAAATCTCTGGTCAAGCAACGATATACCGGTTATGCATTTGT
Organism: Allium fistulosum; assembly: GCA_030737815.1. Classification (NCBI taxonomy): domain Eukaryota; kingdom Viridiplantae; phylum Streptophyta; class Magnoliopsida; order Asparagales; family Amaryllidaceae; genus Allium; species Allium fistulosum. The sequence goes on from CM060908.1 coordinate 426,241,228, forward strand.
AGTGCCAAAAATCAGGCATAGTGTTCGTTTCTGCAAGTCTAAAACAGTAGCATACACATAGTACAGTCACGGGAATAGCAGTACATAAAACTTCTCCCTAAATTTGATGTTGATATTGCATGTGAATTCCTGTTATCTTTTAGATAAACCACTGTCACATTGTGCACTAATCCCAGTATTATACTTTAAATCCTAGACCTTGCAGCTAACAAAATACAAAGCACCAAATTTGAAAAAGCAATGGGAACTGGAGCACTTATATCCACGCTCTTACCACACTTATCCCCTGTACTACATCCACTACATGACAAGACATTCTTAAAAGAAAAACTACAGTATATTCACTGACCATGACAACCCTCAAAACAGCATGATCATACACACAAAGGTAGATCAGAAATACCCCAAGACATCTCAAAACATTCGAAAACAGTATCACAACTTGAATAATACTGCACCACTTCACCTGACACCCATTCATGCATATATAGTATAACAAATTTGACCTAGGTCGTATAGGAGTCTTTTTAATCCTATCTGAATAATCAATCTTAATACACAAAAAACAACCCTTCAATAAAAAAAATTGAATTACATACCTATTTTATTTTGTACAAAACTGACTATGAGTAATATCTTACTCAATTTATATTTCTGATTATGTTATCTTTATATGCATAGCTCAATTTCTTGAATCGGTATGTAAGGAAAACATAGTAAAAACACGTACCATTTCTTGAGTAATCCTAGCGTGACTCTTACGTCCCGAATGATGACAATATTCGAGCTTTGATCTATTTTGTTTGCCTTTCTTCCTTTTTTCTTTTGCCTCGGGTGTTGATTCGTATCTTATGAACTCCTCCCAATTGTTTTTATCAATTTTCGGCGGACAATTTTTCATTCTTTCTTCGTCAGTGTTGAAAATATCATAATAATTCTTGCGCAAATCACTCTTGTGTCCCCTAAAAATCTCGGACATCTTTTTGAACATAAGGTCCTTTGATAGAGGATCGAGCTCAAAATATTTCTGTATAACAAACCAAGATAAAGGGATTAATTCACATACAATATAACAAATGATATAGGCTACAACCATGCATGTCTAATGGAGTATGACTGTGTTCTAATATACATGTTTTACACTTGAATTAATTATAGATGTTTTACAGATGTTTTACACTTGAATTAATTATAGATGTTTTACACTTGAAATTAATCAAATTAGCATAAGCCTATACTTCTCATACAATGCACTGAATCAAATCTCCAGTGTATGATGTGTGACCGTATCATATGATACTCCAAATGAAAATAGCATGACATATTAGCAGCTTTATGCTCTTTCCTTATTATTTATTTGGAACAATTCAAGTCTCCACTTGACTAGAAAGAAACAATTCAACTGAAAATAATCGGATATTTATCCGTTTTTCAGATGCGGGTGGATTTTGAATTTTTCGGGTGTCCATTGACAGCCCTAAGGTTTGTGAATAGTCGTCCAATCTATACTCTTCTCGATTTCTTAACTAAGTTTAAACCATATTCTGCATGAATCAGATACAACCTGTCAACACCCTCATTATTGTTATTAATCTTGAAAGCTACTGCTTAGCTATTGTGGCCGAAAGTTAAAACGATATTTTATTCAACATTACAAGTGCAAGATTAATTCTCTATTATGGTACAGAGATGGCTAGATGTAATAGGCACTTAGAAAGAAAGTTTGACTTGATATCTTCTCAATAAGCACAAAGTATTACTGGAAAACAGATTTTGAATTGAAAACTACAATTTTCAATTTATTTTCAATTGAAAAAACAATACCTCCAATTGATTCCACACGTCTTCCTTGTAATTTGACGGAACTTTTTTCCAACTTGGATAGGAGATTGGCACATGATTTCTTACTAGTTTACCCATCTTCGAGGCGACCTTTGAAGCATTTTTTCCGACTGGAGAACCGTAGTTGTCTATATCAATTTTCTCCCGGTTTAAAGTGGATGATTGTGACGATTGTGACATTATTTCCTGCAAAATGCAAACTTGATTTCATTAATATGCAAACTTGATTATTATTATCTAAAATACTGGCATCGCACAAAATCTTTTAATACAGAAAAAAAGGAACATGACTCAAACAATATAAAAATATAACTTCCAAAATCAAATAGAAAACATACCTTAAAATCATAATTTGAGTGTCTCTTTCGCGTAGGCCTATCCAAAATAGTTAAAGGAACTGCGTCTTCGTCATCATCTATGAATACATAAGCATTAGTATTGACAAAAAAGAAAAAAATGATTGTGATTTCAGTGGAAGAACCTATTAATAGAAAAAGGAGTTTACCATCGAGGACAACATAAACGGATTGACCGCGAGTGTAATCGAAGAGCGGTCCAATTTATCTCTCGTTTATATTGCAAGGAGATAAATTGGACCACTTTTCGATCACACTCGCAGTCAACCCGTTTATGTTGTCCTCGATGGTAAACTCATTTTTCTATTAATAGGCGCTTCCTTTGGAATCACAGTCACTTTTTCTTTTTTGTCAATACTAATGCTTATGTATTCATAGATGATGACATTGACGCAGCTCCTTTAACTATATTCTCTAAAATGAACTCTTCCAATATATTCTCTAAAATTTTTCATGAAAACAATATCAGGATATTATAATGGCACTAATAAAAAATATAATGCATCTATTACTATCATATAACACACCATTTTATATTTTACACCATTTTAAATAAATATTTTGTTAAGGTACAATAACATAACTGAAATACAAAGTTAACATATGCATTTGATAAGATCTTCTAATTTTTCATTGTCTTCAAAAGCTGATTGATAAACGGTGGGAAACTCAGTGTCATCCACATTTATGGTCAACCGTTTTGGTGTATGCAAAACCACAAACCATCCATCATTTTTTAAATCTTTTGAGTAGAACACTTGACTCGCTTCCGATGCAAGATTAAATGGCTCATCATTCACGCTGTCTTTACTCTTCAATTTTCCCAAGTTAACTGTGATCAAGTTTGAAACAGGATCTATTTTACAACCATTGATCTTATCTTCGACCTTTACCCAATCACAATAAAAAACTGTTTGTTTGAAGTCAATGTAATCCAACTCAATTATTTGTTGAATAACTCCGTAATACGTTGTTTCTGCTTCCTTAAAATTTTTATCCTTCCCACTCGCTCTAAATTGTGTAATTGCTCTCATGCATACACCACTATCCTGTGTTAGCTTTCGCTCTTCATAACTTTTCGGAGAAAATAAAAACCCATTCACTTGGTACTTCATATAACTACGGGCATCAAACATCGGCCCGTTAACTAGCCGCCAAAGAGTTGAGTCAACATCGACGGTCTTCAACAACTACAACAAACACAATAAGTAAAAAAAACATTGTCAAGGAGGTGTATGACCAACTTAAAAATACGTTAAATATCTAATATGTATACCTCCTCACGTAACCAAAAAGTGAAATTCTTAATAGCTTCCCCAGATGTACCCCCGCCTCGAGTTCGAGATTTGGTGCTTTGAACATAGGAGTTATACCTCCTACGAAAAACACACAATAATTACTATATATATGAATTGATGAATTGATTTACAATAATAAAAATTCAGAACAAATTTATGAACTTACTTCTTCCACTCATCCAATCCGTCATATTTATCAAGGACCCATTTACGCACTTGTTCAAATTGCACTTGAGTTAACGTTATATCTTTACCATTATCTAGTGCTATTTCATCAGCAAACTCATCATCCTCATCTAAAAACGCTTCACGGGTATGTTTATGAGTGCCATCACCTCCCTTTGGCATATACTCCATGCAGTAAAGACTAGCTTCTTGTACAATATATCCTTCTGCAATACACCCTTCAATATATCTTTTGTTGCGCACATATCCTTTATATGTTTTCATCAACCTATGAAGATGAACAGTTGTAAATTGTAGACATCAATAGCTATTTAAATCGAATAATGATGTACATAATTGAAATTAGTAATTTACCGTTCAAATGGGTACATCCACCTATATCTAACAGGACCAGAAATCAATGCTTCATCGGCTAAATGAATCATAAGGTGAATACTGATATCAAAAAATGCAGGCGGAAAATGTTTTTCAAGAACACACATTGCTTCTACCAAACTAGCCTTTGCTTTTTGAAGATGTTCCCTATTGATCACCTTTGAACATAAAATGTTATAAAAGAGACTTATGCGGTGAATAGCATTCCGTAGATCCTTATGTTGCGGAAAACAATGCTGAAGCAATACCGGAAGTAAATGTTGCATTATGACGTGGTAATCATGCGACTTCATATTTCTTAGTTCAGGAGGGTTGATGCTCACATTGTTACGGAAGTTAGAAGAGAATTTGCTCGGCACTTTCAAATTTTTCAAAATGGTGCAAAACCTTATCTTTTCTTCTTTGCTCAAAGTGAAAGTCGCAATTGGTATGGTTAGTTTACTTGTTTCAGGATCTTCTATCACCCACAACTTTTGTTTTATACCCATGATTTTCAAATCCTTCCGTGCATTGAAGCCATCTTTTGACATGTCTTTATGGTCCATAATTGTGTTAATCAAATGTTTCATGACATTCATCTCTGTATGCATAACATCAATATTATGTCGGGTCAAATTTGCTTTCCAATATGGTAAATCAAAGAATTTCGACCTCCTATACCATGCAGGAACTTCTTCATCGATTATCTTTTTTCGTTTTCGACCAATTTCTCGTTTTTCTTTACCAACTTTCATTTTTATATTCGCTACCTTTTTTTCAACTTGATAACCAGTCAGTGGCTTTGGAGGACGCTTAAGTTCTTGCTCGTTGTTGAAATTTGTCTTATCGTATCGAAACTTGTGTCCGGACGGAAGAAATCTACGATGTCCCATGTAACAAATTTTCTTACTTTCAGGGAGATAATAAGAATCAGTTTCTTCCCCACAAATAGGACATGCAAAGTAGCCGTGAGTTGTACATCCCGATAAAGTCCCAAGAGCGGGATGATCATGGATTGCCCACAACACTCTAGCTCTCATTATGAACTCAGAATTCGTAAATGAATCAAATGTAACGACTCCTTCCCATAACTGCTTTAACTCGTCTATCAAAGGTTCTAAATAAACATCAATATCCTTCCCTGGTTGTTTTGGCCCAGAAATCAACAGTGTTAACATTGAGAACTCTCTTTTCATGCACAAAGACGGAGGAAGGTTATATGGTACTACAATCACTGGCCAACAGCTATAAGGATTTGTTAAAGAAGCATTCGGACAAAAACCATCTGTTGCTATTCCAAGCGTGATATTTCGTGGTTCGGCAGCAAACGAAGAATCTAAAGTTTTCCATTGAGAAGTGTCACGCGGATGACGCATTACGGTTGTACCGGACTTGGCACGACCATGCCAGGTCATCGCTTCTGCTATCCATGGTACAGTATACAGCCTCCTCAATCTAGAAATTAAAGGAAAATGTCTTACCGTCTTTTGAGGTACTTTGGTAGCTTTTCTCTCTTCGTCGAGCGTTGTCTTATATCTTGGTTCGGGGCAATTTGGACAACAAACTTTGTTTGCATTATCTTTCCAGTACAAGATGCAGTCATTAATGCATGCATCATAAGTTATGTAATCCATCCCAAGTTGCCTAATGATCTTCTTCACGTCGGGATACTTTGACGGTAGCGTGTTACCTTCGGGGAGTAACTCCTTTATGAATTCGAGTAGTGCAGTCACACCATTGTCTGAAAAGCCGTATTGGGTCTTCAAGCTATTCAGTTTAACAATGGCATACAACTTTGTAATCCCTTTTGGACATGAAGGATACAATGGCTCTGTTGCAGTTGCACTACCGAAAAATGATTTATCCGTAGACTGCTCTCCAATACTAGCATTATCATGCAACTGACTTGTAGGTTGAAAATGATGGAATCTATCCGCATCATTGACCAAATCTTCCATCCTAATTTTTGTAGACTCATCGGTATTAGTGGCATGACTAACCGGTTGTTGTTTTGGCTTCTCCGGTATTCTTTCCCCGTGAAAATACCACACAGTGTATGATTGATCAATACCATATCTAAGCAAATGATAATGAATTTCCTTTAATTCAAATGTATCTTCGTTTTTGCACCGCGTGCAAGGGCACGAAAACTTTTCCTTATTGCCACCATTTTCAGTAACAAATTTAATGAAATTTATCACTCCTTGCACATATTCTTCATTTCTTCGATTAGATTCATTCATCCATTGTTTGTCTATATTAAAAGACATACTGAAAGAAAATAATGAGCTACTAAGTACGTGAATAATTTCATGTTTAAATGCAAAGGCTTCGAGGATTAAAATGCATAATAATTCTAAAATAATTATCATAATTAAATAAATTAACTAAGTTAACAAAATTTTATCATAATTAAATAAATTAACTAAGTTTATTATTTTAGTATCAAACTATTTCCAAAAAAATTTGACATTACAACGATTAACTAAGTTTATTATTTTACTATGTTTTATAAAAATTAACTAAGTTAACAAAATTATATCATAATTAACTAAATTAACTATGTTTTATAAAAATTAACTAAGTTAACAAAAAAGTTATTCTTATTTTTAACATTAGCACCAAACTGTTTCCAAAAAAATTTGACATTACAACGACATGAATTTTAGCACCGGCATAACGTCTATGCGCTACTCCTCTTTTACGCAACACATGGCTCGCGTCATTTACAAAATTTAATTTACCCAATAATAGTTATCTACAATTACTACTAAACAATTATTTATCATCGATTAATAATCAACTACCAATCGAATAATATCACTAGTTGATATTATCCTACAACAATCAACTCAATCAACTACCAATCAAATAATATCCCTACTGGTTATTATTTTTCACAATCAATCTTATTTTTAACACTAGCACTAAACTAGTGAATGTGACAACTAGTGAATGATTCAACCCAACATATATATCAAAATAAAAGGACTGATAATTAAGGAATCCACATACTACAAATCAATCTTTTGCTTCTTCTGATATAAAACCAAATGAAGCCAAATAAAACCAAAATCGAATACTGTAAATAAATAAAACATGTAACACATAATCTAGCATGCATGTACAACATATAAATAAATAGTAATCATGCATGCATGTACAACATATAAATAAATTAGACAAATGATATAAAACTTTTATTTAAGGGAATTAAATGGTAAACTAAACTTTTATCTAAGAAACCACTAAAATAAACAAAAACAACAGAACCACGGGAAGAACAGAAACTGAGGGTGGAGAAACTAATGATGAAAACAGATTTTGTCATATTAAAATCTTTGACTTGGTGAATTCTTGAATGTATCATGTATGGGATTAAGTTCATGTTAGGTTTGCTTTTACATCATGATTCTGAAAACAGATTCTGGGTTACTAATTTGTACTTACAAATTAATTATGGCGATTATGAATTTCTTTTTTTTTGTACATCTGAATACTTGTAATCCTTTGGATTGACAGTGGCAATTAATCACCAAATGAGACGTATTCAGATACGAAAATTTATCACCAAATTGCATAATTAATAATTTAGAAGCAGTTTACAATTGGTACCAATACGTATTCAATGTACGTGATCAATCCAGTTAGATGTACCTAATTAACTAATACCTGATACCAATACGTATTCAGATGTACCAAATTAACTAATAGAATTCACTTTGATAACTTTAGAAGCTGAAATCAATTTAAGTGCAATAGTTTAGAATGATATTAAGTACATCTGAATATGTGTAGACGTTTAATGCATCATCAAAATATAAAATACACATAATTTAGTAATTGATTTGAGTAGCAAACTTAATAAATAAAAAAGCAGAAAATCAAATTTGGGTACTAATTAATGATAATTAAATAATTCATGCATACAAATTCTGTAAGCAAATTAAAACTGCTAATAAAATCATTCAATCCTAACAATTTAAGTAACCTAAATTTTGACCTAGCCATTCAACTCGTCCTAATACTCAAGCCCTAATCAGTCCCACTGCAATTTCACAATTTCAGTAAGCGAAACGACTTACTCGCCGCGATTGGTGGCACGCTCCTTCCTTGATTGGCACGCCGCGATTGATTGGCACGCTCCTTCCTTGATTGGCACGCTCGGCAGCAACCTGCTCCTCGAAGTGGTCTTAGCTCTGGCTCTTTCGGAAGAGACGGAGGTGGTGGAGATATTTTGGGGCGAAATCGATTAGGTTTAATTTAGGTCGAATGGGGAAATAATTTGGGACGAGAAATGTTTCGTGGTTTGTTGTAAACATTATGGCGCAAAGGTACTAAATTATACCGCCAGAAATTCGCACAATATAAACGACGGTTAAATCCCGTCGCTAAAAGAAAAGAAACGGGCAAAACGTATGGCGCCAAAGGTGAAATTTCCCTCCAAGTTGCTAAATACATAACAACGGTTAAAACCCGTTGTATTTTAACAACGGGAAATAACCGTTGCTAATTAGGCGGAAGGCTTGTTGTAAAATTCAGCTTTTGGTGTAGTGTAGAGCTGACTTTGGCCTTCGTCGCCTCGTGCGACTGCTCAGCCGCTTCTTTTTCAGCCATGGCTGCAGCTTGGCCGGCAACTGCCTCATCTCGCTCTTTTTCAACTTTGAGAAGTCGAGCTTTTAATGCAGCAATCTCCAAATCTTGCGAGCTAAATCTTTCCCGCAGTTGAGCGGTATCTTTGCGATATTTTTCAGTAACATGCTGCTCTGCCTCAAGTTTCATTTCAGCATCCCGTTGAGCAGCATGTGCGTCTCGCACTTGTTTTTGAAAAACTTCTTCTTTCTGAGAGTGCGAAGCGGAAGAAGTGGCGAGATCTTCTTTGAGTTTTTTAACTTCGGACTCAAGTCTCGCATTGTTGTCAGCGATGCTCGCCATCTCTGCACCATGCTGCTTGCAAATTTTATCCCATTCTGTCTTGTCATTCTCCATTGTCAACATGGCTTCAAGATTCATATGGTTAACTCTTTGAAGCTCATCAACAAGTTTCTACCATCCGGATATCCTCTCGATATCAAGCTTAACAGCATCAAGATTCCTAAGCATGGTCTGCTTATCAATGGGAACCAAGTCTAAGTCAAAGCGAACTCCTTTTAAGCACCAATTTGGGAATCGGCTTTGAAGTGTAGGAGGACCGTCCCCGACTTTATACTGAGGCCTGTTGATAATTGTTTGAATGTCAGACTTCTTGAGAGCAGGAGAACCGGAGGAGATGTCAAGAGGGTTAGGAGCATCGGTCTTCTCAGAAATTGCAAACGCTGATTGATCGCTAAGTTTAACACGTTTGCTCGGATCGTCAGTAATGTGGCCCTTCCCCTTATCATCATGGGATTTCCTCTTATGAAAATCATCCCCTTTGTGAGAAGAGTCGTGTCGATCATCCCTTCTTCTTTGCTGCTCCTCATAAGTTCGCCTTTCATGAGCTTTTCTAGCAGCTCTTTCTTCATCCGTTTCCCTCGGGGCAGTGAGATAGCGCCTAAAATCACAAGTTTCGCGGCTTCCATGGCGCTGGAATTTGTCGTAGTACGAACCAGATCGCCCCATCGAAGAATCTGAAAGTGAAAAAAGACAAGTCATGAAAATCTTCGAAGTGAAAAGCTAAGTGCGTATAAGTGCCGAAAAATTCTAAATGTGTATGGCGTGTAAACTATGCGCGTCGAGCTACAAACCACTCTTCGGTTTGGGGGTAACGTCAACTTTTGCAGCTGGCATTAGTTCTTGGGTTGATGGAGTTTGCTGCAAGACGAATGTTGCCTCAATTGCGAAGAAATAACTTTGGTAGTAATAAGGTCATCCTTAAAGAGTTCTTGTGAAGTTATCATTAAGTCGCTTAGATCATCAAAATTATCTCCACCGTCGTGCTCAGCGGAGTCTTCTCTTTCAACTCCTTCTTCGATCACCGGGGAAAGCGAGAATTTACCAGATGAACCCGCAACATCGGCAGGGGTGGAGCACTTCACAAGTGTAGCATCTACAGTAGGTTCCTTCGGAGCAATCCCTTTTGCAGAAACTGGGGCATCCAATATCTCTGCTTGAGAATCAGAAACTTCATGAATCTGAGTAGAACGGGAAGAGTGAAGAAGTCCGAACTGATGCAAAAACTCATCTTTCAGCAAAAATTTGGTGCTTCTTTTTTCAGCAGCCACAGCGTTTAAAGTTTCAAAGATTGACTTGAGGCTGGGATTTCTAAGTAGGGGAGGAAGTGCTGCAAAAGGTAGAAAATGAAGTTAAGCATTTGACAATTTGGATTTCGAAAGGCTCATAAGATGAACAGAGAAAGGCAATCTTACTTCCAACTCTCCAGATGGCATAGAATCCTGGAGGACAGCGAACGAAGAAGAATTGACTTAAGAACCCATGTGCACTGTTGGGCAAGTCTAGAATCAATTTGTGGTTTCTCGCACCCCTTACAAGTATAATTGAAGGGTGGTCTTTGTTCTTCGCAAAGGTGCATAAATAGCAAATCTCATCAAAGCTTGGAAGACGGTTGAGCGTCCTCCTAAACAGAACACACAACCCCATCAAGACGGCATAGCCATTGAGGTGTAGCTGGAAGGGAGAGATAGCTAATCGAAGAAAAAGTTCTCGGAGAAAATCATTAAAGGGAGGGATAGCTTCGCTTAAGCACATCTGACGATTAACTGCGACAAAACCAAGATGTGGCATGTCTGCAGTATCGTTTGCTCCAGGAAATAAAGCATCTGTTTTGGAAATGCCGAACTGGATACACAATTGTTTGAAAACTTTATGACTCAAAGTGGCCGAACTGGATCAATCAATGGGTTAGCAATCGGAAAAGCTTCTCCAACTGGTCCTGTATCTTCTTGTTGAGATGCCATTCTACACAAGGAACTGGATGTTCAAATATGAAGGTGCACATTTCCTAAAAAGGTGTGAAGTGTTGTGCAGAACTAATTAAAGTAGAAAGCAAACATAACTGGAATTAAACTAATTGATAATTGGTCGATTGCTAGATTTCAGGACTTGTTAATCTAAAACTCAAGTGCAGTGTTAATGCAAACAAATCAGCTTCAGTTAACTATTATAGTTTTGCTTTAATACTTCACTTGAATTGGTTAGTTTACAGCATTTCATTCACACAGTTCATTTAAGTTGATTTTTCTTTATCGACTAATCTGTCATTTGATGTGGGCAGTCAATGGCAGTATATTCGTCCCAATTTTCTGCAAATATTGTGTTTAACAGGTTATTAGCATTAGAGATAATCTGTAAAGAAGTTTAGGCAATTCAAAGTTTAGGCAGTTCAGTTCAAGCAGCTCAATCAAATTCTGCTCAGATTTTACAAGTGTTAGGTCGTCCAGCGACCTAGCATAGGTCAGAGTTTTCTTAGAACGTACTGTGCAAGTCAAAGAGTTCAAGGCAATGCAAATTTGTCAAGTCCAAACGGGTCAAGTCTTAGGTCGCTCACGACCTAGCATAGGTCGGAGATGTTCGGCTTTATTTAGGTCGCAGGAATTCTTAGGTCGCAGGAAATATTCTAAGTGTTAGCTCGGCCGCGAGTCATAAAAGGGTTAAGTCGCAGAAGGTTGTTCAACTTTATTTAGGTCACAGGAATTCTTAGGTCGGCCAGGATTTTTGGGTCGTAAGACTTAGGTCGCAAAAATCCCAACACGACCTAATTTTTGGTCGCTTAGATCTGATAGGTCGCTGACTTCCTCTCCACGCAATCACTTACTAAACCCGATAACCCGATATCGCTATTACAAAGAAATCTATCATCCTCTTCGTGAATTTCATTCATCTCCATAAACCGCCAAACCACCCAAAAAATCGATTCCAAATCCCTCCGATCCATTATAAATATTACCGTGCTTTCATGAATCACAACAACATATCAAACGACGATCAAAAATCGATTGTAATGACCATTCAAAATGAAGCACGACACATGAAATTGGACTTGGGTCGGAAAACATGGATTCATGATTGAGCGGCGATTATGGTGGAATAGAGATCGAATTCACTTATGTAGTATGTTGGTAGAGATGAATCGATGACTAAATGGATTGAATTCGCCTTTGGAAGTTCGGAGATTCGTCAATGGCAGTGGGAGATCGGAGCAGTAAGGTAGGGAGGAAGGAGCGACCTAACAGTTTATATAGGGAAAGAAGGAGACGAATGGGCGCGCGAGTTAACATGAGTTTTTAGGTCGCTCACGACCTAGCAAAGTTAAGTCGAAGCACACGACCTACGACATAGGCCTGTACTTCGAGGGACAAGTGCTAACTCCTATTTTTGAGCAACCTAAAACTCCGCGACTTATAACTTCACGACCTAACGACCTAAGGGACTTAGCGACCTAAGGGACCTAACGACCTAAGGGACTTAGCGACCTAAGGGACCTAGCGACCTAAGGGACTTAGCGACCTAAGGGACCTAACGACCTAAGGGACCTAACGACCTAAGGGACTTAACGACCTAAGGGACTTAACGACCTAAGGGACCTAACGACCTAAAGAACTTCACGACCTAACCACTGAAAGGCTTCACGACCTAACAACCCAGAAGCTAATGACCTAAAACACTCACGGCCTAAGAAGTTAACAACCTAAAGCTTCGCGACCTAACGTCACAAAGCAGCTCAACGATCTAAAACTTCTACAACTACTCCTTAGGTCGCTTATGACCTACCACTTGCCGCCTTGTTCAGATAAGACCGAGTGCAACTCCATCAGACTACCCTTCCTAAGTCGCAAATGGACCACGACCTATCTTAGGTCGCCCGCGACCTACGACCTAACTTAGGTCGTACACGACCTAAGACTTGGAGGGGGATTTTTGCCTAGAATCTTCCTATAAATACGGCCTTAACTCCAACTAGGAGGGGACCTTTTCCGATGATTCTCTCGAGCACCGTTACTCTGCTGAATTCTTAACTCATCCATCACTTGAAGAACTCCAACATCAAAGACACTACAACAAGCTTTGAAAGGGATTCTGCACATCCAATATGGACTCAACAAATCTCATCATCAAAGTTTGAATTACTAGTCTGAAGTGTTTGTGTGATCGAAGTGAATTGTATTCGAAGTGCATTGTATCAAATTGTAACCAAATCAGCAATAAAAGAATATAAAGTGGACGTAGGCTTCATTACGGGCCGAACCACTATAAATCGCTGTCTTTTACTGTTTTCTGCTATTTTACTGCTTATTTCTTGTTCCCGTATTACGGGTGGTGCTTTCACAACATTACTACACACACCGGGGAGTTAGCATTCAATTTTTAGCGTTAACAATAGGTATTACGGACCAAAACAAAAAAACGACCATTGAAATTTACAAAGCCTCCCACTTTATACAAAAATTCTTTTTCTCTATGAAAAATATGGATATATCTTTTCCTAGCAGTAGGACTTTTCTTCTGATATTTAACTGTATAAGATAGAGTTGAGACTATCAAAGCGCAACTTTAGTATCTTCAGACGCAAAAGTATCCACATCTCTAGGCTTGGGTATAGCTCTATACCTAAAATAGTACGAATCAAACAGTTATATATTATAAACATAAAAAAAATCAACATATAGCTGAAGCATGCAGCAAAATTAGTACCAAGTCTCTATATCCTTAATATCACTATATTTCGGTAATTCCATATAAACTTTATTGTCATCAACGAATAGAAAAATACATGAAAGCATCGACTTTAAACAGGAGAAAACAAATAAGTTCAAATGTAATTTCTATTTCAAATACTTACATCATTTTTCTGACTTAAAATTAATTTCAAGAATCATGAAAAGAAAAAGAAAAAAATCAAGATATATTTCATTATAGCATTGGAGTTGATAAACCATATTACTGTTTCATGGTTAGCAATTCAACGTTCGTAGAATAGTGTAACGACCCGAAAATTTTGATGGTTTTAATAATATATTTAATTGAAATTTAGTAAATTTTAAACAATAAAATTTGAAACTAAAAATTTATTATTTGGAATACGTTTATTTTAATATAGCAAATGGTAAATTTTCATCAGAAAATATGAAAGTAAATTTTATTGTGTAATTCTATTTCAATTTCAATCAGTTAAAAATTGATGGTAACAAAATATTTTCCAAACTTGAATATTTTTATACAGTAAATTTCTAAATCTTCTTCTGAGTGAGATGTCATCTTTCGTTTTTCCAAATTTGGACTTCTACTGCTCCGTTATCTTAATTCTGGCAAAATAGCAGCATTTTCGGTACCGATTATCGACTTTTGATCGGATGATCGTGCCACTAATATCTGTGTACCGTTTTGATCGTCTCGTCATACTGATCTCCACGGTATATTCAACTCTGTATTTTGAGATCCGGTACATGCCGAAAAGAATAAACTGTTCATTGTAACGGTACCTTTAATTGTGACCGTTAATTCTCCTTTGATTTTAAAATTTGAAGCGTACTGTCCTATCAGGCAACAAATTGCTTTAATTATCTGCCCGTCAATCAAGTGTCCTGCTGTTACTTTTGAAATGAATTGCACCTTTCTTTACAGCCTGGAACCTGCTCCAACCTTTATTATTCCAAACGTTCAAATTTATTTTATTGTACTTCTTTCATTCCGTATATATCTCCTCATCTCTTCGTCTACTTCATTCCTCTGCCATTTGCTATCCACGCGAACAACATCCCATGGCCTTCGCCCACACTTCAGCCCCCGCAAATTCTTCCAACCAACCCGACCACCTTCGATCTCTTCTCCGCTCCACTAAGCTTCCAGCCTTCGCTTGCTTCCTCCCCGCCCCTCTTGCATGAAGCTCCGCCTCGCCCGCTGTCTTCAACCACCACCTCCACAACCCAAGCCACGCAGCGCGCAACCTGGCCCACCTTACGCAGCCTTCCGCGTGCCGCCCTTCCTCCCTGTCAACACCGAACCTCCCCTGACATCCTAGTTCACCTCCCACGCGCGACCTCTGCTCATTCCGCCTCCTTCAAAACCTCCGGCCACAGCTCCTCCCAGATGCGATCCACCTCCACTTGTCAAGCCCAGCCCCAGCGCAGCCCACGTAGGCCGAGAACAATCTGCTGCCTCCCTTCTTTGAGCATCTCTATAGGTGCATATATTTATATTCATATATATCTATATTTATAAAGTTATTTATATATTATACTACTAAACTTGATAAGCCTGCATATATAATTTATGTGAGTCTGCATGCATACTTCTTTATTCTAATTCTTTTATGAATATATATATTTAGTATTTTATATAAGACATATTACACTATTAGTTTGGTATATATAATGTTACGGCGTGTGAAGACTTTTTTTTGGGTGAAATTTTAATATGTTATATACTACGCATTTAATTATTTGTTTATAATATATATAAATATATAAAGTTGCTTAGGATAAAAGTTATTTAACATATTAGTTTGTATATATATATATATAAAAGTTTATAAGGTTATATAGTATAGATTATACATGCTATTTTATAAAGTTTATGTTTGTGCTGTTGGATTCATATGTTATATCTATTCAAGTCTGCACATATTGTTATATTGTCTGCATCTTTTTTTGTTGTATGGTCTACACATAGGTTGGTGATATATATAGCATAGACTTTTACAGCCTGCTCTATAAGCCACATATAAAAGTTATCTGAGTTGTATAGTAGTTGTTTGCACAAAAAATGGAAAAACACCACAAAGTCGTACGATTTAATTGATTTTATGTTGTTCTCAATGATTTGGGTGAATTATGCAAATATATGGAAAGCAGGGACTAAACTGTAAAAGACACGCAGATTTATAGTGGTTCAGCCAGAATGTGCCTACATCCACTTTACATATTATTTCTCCTTTCTAGTTCAGATTACAAGTGCAAAGCTTCGATACCAGTAAAAGAAAGTTGTTTGAAAGTTCTCTCCGTGCTTGAGCTCTCAAACTTGTCCCCATTGTTGTACCCTTGCCCTTCTATTTATAGAGTGAGGCTGAGGGCAGGGGTCTTGGATGTACATAGCTGCTGGTGGGCCTGGGCTGATGTAATCTGGCCTGGTAGCGTTGGTTCGGCATTGCTTTGGCTCGGCAGTAGGTGGTAGTACCTTGGTCTGGTTTGGAGTTGGTCCGGCAGTGCATGGGGAGGTGCTGGTCCGGTAGAGTGTTTGAGGGTGGCATGGGTAGTAGCTTGTAGGAACTTGGTTCGGTAGTAGCTCTGAGAAGCCGGTTCGGTAGTGGCTCTGAGAAGCCGGTTCGGTAGTAGCTCTGAGAAGCCGGTTCGGTAGTAGCTCTGAGAAGCCGGTTCGGTAGTGGCTCTGAGAAGCCGGTTCGGTAGTAGCTCTGAGAAGCCGGTTCGGTAGGAGCTCTGAGAAGCTGGTTCGGTAGTGGGTTCTGAGAAGCCGGTTTGGTAGTAGCTCTGAGAAGCCGGTTCGGTAGGAGCTCTGAGAAGCTGGTTCGGTAGTGGGTTCTGAGAAGCTGGTTCAGCAGTAGGTTGGTTCGGCTGAAACTCTCCCAACACCCCCACAAAGCATGGCATGTGCACGCACATGGCATACTTTGTTTTTCGTTCGGCCATTCCTATCTGGTTCGGTGTACCGAACCATTTGGTCCGGTTGTTTATATCTTGCCTATAAGTAGGGATCTGATGCCATCGTTATCCCTCACTAGCCGAGCCAAACCTTTGTCTTCGTCGAACCCAAGCGTGTTAGCCGAATCGAGCTTTCAACTTTTGCCGAACCAGGTGAGATCCCCTTCTGCCGAGCGTGTTATTGCCGGATGGGCTTAGGAACATGACTTACCGAATGGGCAAGAGGGGAATGAGTACCGAATGACCCTTCGGTTATGACCGAATGAACATGGTGTCGAACGAACCTTCGGTTTTAAACGACCGAATGATTCTGGTGATGTTGGTTACCGAATGAACCTCATGTTGGAAATGCCGAATGACTTTGTAACTGTTGAATGTCTTTACGTGTTTATAAGTGGAACTCTAGACAATATACACTTGTTCGTTTGACCCTCTATATCCCTTGTTCTAACAATGTGCTTTTTCGTGCCGCAGATAATGTCTCACAAAGTGGAAACCCGATCAGAAAAGAAGAGATCTACGGACAGAAGAGAATCTCCCGTTGTGCCCCCGGTTCAGCCGAATCTAGAACGACATGGGCCTACCCCGAGATCGCTAGTGGACGGGTATGGTTCTCAGGAACTTCTGAACTCGCCTCCTGATTGCTTCCCTAGCTCACTCAAGGGCGAGCAACTTGATGTTATATCTCGCTCTTTCAGGATCGACCGAGCGCGCATGCTATTGCCGGATGCGGGAGTGATGACGTATGATCCTCCCGAAGGATATTTTGCCTACAGCAGATACCATTGCATGTGTGGTGCCATCCCGCCTCTCAATGCTTGGGTAGTCGGCTTTCTCACATATCTAAAGGTTGCTCCATTCCAGCTTCAGCCCAACTCCTATGCCATTCTGGTGAGTCTCTTTGTCATCTTCCAGAGGAGATATGGGCGTCCTCCTTCCAACCGGGAGATCCGGTATTTGTACAACTTGAGAGGCTATAAGAAGGGGTCTCCCTACATCAGCTTGGAATCGACCGTATCCTTTAAGCCGGTCCTGGATCTATACTCCAAGTACAGCATGTTTAAGAAGGAATGGTTTTTTTGTCAGGGATGATTCCGTTTCTATTCGGCGCTTCACCTCCAGATGTAATTCAAAGCTTTATTTTTAATTCCCGTTCTGGTTGCAATGCTCCTCCTTATGTGTTTTTATTTTTTGCTAGCGACAGGTGGTTTTGCGGTCATGGAGAATGATCGCCTGGTTCAGACGGCAGCAGAAATAGAAGCTATTACTGAAAGAGATAGGTCGGCTGCTTACCTGATCAGGAATGCTACACTTTTGGAGCATAACTTGATCCTTCCACAGCAGTCCGTGGTCAAGCAGAGGGACACGGCCGACGAGAAGGCTGCCCAAGCTAATGAAGGGGCCGAGTCGAAGAGCAGCAAAAGGAGGCCCTTTTCGAAACATCCGGTTGCTGGGGGGAAGAAACTCAAAAAGTCTGACGGTCCCTCTCCCAACACATGTCCAGATATCCCGGAGGAGGGAGATGGGGAGGAGGAGCAAGGCGGAGATGGAGGAGAAGGCGCTGGAGGTGGCGACGGTGTTTGGGCTTTATCTTCTGGGCAAGTAGGCGAGATGCAAGAGTGGACGGATGACGCTTTCCGCCAAGCCTTCGAAGGTTTGGAGGGAACAGAGAAGTCCAGGAAAGCTGAGAAAGTTGGGATCGGCGTCGATTTATCTTCCGGGAGTGCTTCTACTGAGGTAACCTCTGCGGTTCAAGGTGAATTTCCCTCTGTTCTTTTTAATTCTCGAATGATGGCTCAATGCATATTGGTGACACTCGATTTTTACTCCAGGAGTGGGCAAAACGGCCAAGACCTCAGATCTTCGGCACAGGCTTGAACAATACAAACTCCTCAAAGCTTCCGCCAAGCCGAAGCCTTCTACTAATCGCCCGGGAGACATAGTCGGCTATCGTCCTCTTCTCGGAGTTATTGAAGAAGATATACAGAAGAGGAAGAGGAGTCGATCTTCGTCTGAACCTCTTCTTGAACCCCCGGCCCCACTCCAGCCTATTCACGACATTACAGAGGAGGATACCAAGCTTATGCCCTCCCCCCATCCGTCTGAGAATCCAACCGTCATCCCAATAGATCATCCTGGCTTAGTACGCAATCCGTTTGCGGGTCATCCGGACCTGGACCCGGCATCTCATGACATTTCTTTTGATGAGGTTGCTGGTGAGCACCTCCTCCCTCGTAATCCTATGGTACAGGTGCTTGACGAAGCTAAGTCCCTGGACCTTGATCCGCTTACTACCCGGGTCATAACTCTGGGAGATGAGGCTAAGGCAAATATTGATCGGGTTGCTGAGGAGACCAAGAAATTGATGGGGCACCACGCCCGACTGGTCAAGGCCGGGGAAGAGATAGGAAGCGCCAACATTCGGCTGCGGTTGATGGTTTCCGACCAGGCTAAACAACTTGCTGACCAAGCCATCCAAATCTCCCAACATGAGGCCGCATCCCGACAATTGAGGAAGACTATTGAAGAGGTCAGTAGGGCGGAGTTGCGGAGGATGGAGGCCGTTTGTAAGGAGCGGATTGGCGTGGCCATCGCCACGGTGGATGAGGTTCGGCAAGCGGACCTCGAGCGGGTAGAGGAACTATCGGGGAGACTTGAGGCTGCGGAGCTTGCTCAGGCCAGGTCGAAGGAGGAGATGGAGGCGATGAGGAGGTACCTTTTGGCCGACCGTTTACGGTATCGATCGGAGAGGGATGCTGTTGTTGCAAAGCTGCGGGCTTCTGAGGTCTGGATGAGGGAGTTTGAAGAGAACGAGGGGATGATGGATGGGATGCTCCAGGATATGTACTTCCGTACTTGGAGGCAGGGTAACTTGTCCTGGATGGATGATTACCCCTGGGTTATGGCTAGGATCTATCTCAGGGCTCTAGAGGAGGCCAAGGCTGAGGCGGATAAGGAGGGTGGTGTGGCCTTCGGGATGGATGTGGTTACCGCCCAGTTCACCAAGGAGGAGAAGGTGGCGGTGAAGGAGGGTATGCGGTTGCTTGCAGCTGAGGAGGCAGGTGTGCAAGTAGAGGATGATGATCAAGATGATCAAGGAGCAGATGCTGGTAAGTCTTCCTTTCTAGTCTTTCCGTTAACTTGGTTGCTTATCACTAATGAATTCTTTCTCTAACCGGACAGGTGGGCAACAGGACATGGATAAGACTCCAACGCAGCCGGCTCCTTGATTGGACCTGGATATCTTTTTGTGGACTTGACATTGTTGTATATGTTAGTCTCAAAACAATAATATAACTCTTAGGTTGTAATTATGCTACTTGTAATAAACAACACTATTCTTGACGTGTGATTTCTTAACTTAAGCTGATTCTGTTGTCTTTTGAATGTTTTTGCTATTTTGACATGTTGTATGAGAAATATAGCTATGCATATTCTTGTAATTAAATTGTGTTTGACGTCAAGTTCTTGTTTAAAACATAATTTCATGACTTGCAATGTTAGCGTGAGGTGTGAATAAATTGTAGTCACGTGTTTACTTATGAAAGAAGGAAATACCGCCCTTTATATTTTGCTTGTAGATGACAGCTTTGAATGTCTTGTGTGACCGAGTATGGAATGCGGTCCAGTATCTTGCTATGAGTATCCGCTTCCATTAGCGAAAGTCTTTTGTTCTGTGTCCCGTACTTCAGGGATTGTTACAGAGGATAGGAGAAAATTTTCTTAAATAAAATATGTGAAATAGTAAAACTTCCAATCACGGAAGGCCTTCGATGTGCTTAAGTTCGTGGCAAACGGGCTTTGTAGTCACTTTCCCTAGCTGTGGGTCTTGGAGACATTTGTCACCCATCTTACGCCTCCGCGGGGAGTTAATTCTTTTTTACCACAGCCGCACTTAAGACACATCGGAGCCGAGATCGCGCACAGTAACTACCCGGGCCATTATGGCCCGTAATCGTGGATATTATTCGATTTACTGTAGCCGGCTAGCGTGGGTGCCGATCGTCAACCGTGAACTGCCCCTGGCTGGCCACACCTTATGTTGGGGCTTATAGTCGGTTCACAGTTGCCGGCGAGCCGAACGCTGTAATGAGCTGCCTCGGCTATAGTCTGCCTTCTCGGTGGCTTATAATCGGCTCATTACAGTTGGCTTTAAGGGCCGTCGCGAGCAATGAGTTAACCCGCAGCAGAGGGATGCCGGAGCAAAAGTGTCTCATTGGCGAGGGCATAGATTCGCATAGTACCTGTTAGGTCTTGTCCAGGTGAAGTAGCGCTGTGGAGTGCTTTGAATGGAAATGCTATACGCATAGGGTTTTGTTCAACGGAAAAGGATAAAGTTAACAAGCAGCCAAGATATAAAGGAACAAGTTAAAAAAGAGACAAGGTTTTTTAAAGTGGTTCGGCACGAAAATGCCTACGTCCACTGATTCTCTTTGTTAATTCACTTCATATGGGCAGTACAAGTTAAGAAAAGTATCGACGGAGGTGTTGGATGTTCCATGCCCTCTGGAACACCTCTCCGTCCACTGTTGACAAAATATAAGCTCCATTGTGGAGATCTTTATGAATTACATATGGTCCATCCCAGATTGGATATAGTGCTCCGGGGCGAGGGAAGATTCGCTTGAGGACAAGATCCCCTTCTTGTAAGGTACGATGCTTGACTTTGGAATTGTATTGTGCTGCCACTTTTTGCTTGTGGGCTGCTGCTTTGAGGACTGCATCATTTCTTCTCTCCTCAATTAGATCCAAAGACATGTGAAGGAGTTCTTCGTTCTCTTCTGGGTTATAGTGGATCCTACGGTGGGAAGGCACGATGGTTTCAACTGGGAGCATAGCCTCCGATCCGTATGCCAAAGAGAAAGGAGTATGCCCTGTTGATGTTCTGAAAGATGTGCGATAGGCCCACAGTGCCGTAGGGAGTTCATCCACCCAAGCGCCCTTTGACTTTTCGAGTTTCTTTTTGATTAGGGTTTTCAGAATTTTGTTGACGGCTTCGACTTGTCCGTTTGCCTGGGGATACGCTACGGATGAGAAGCTTTTGTGAATTCCGTGCTCTCGGCACAAGTTGGCGAATTCCTCGCTGTCAAACTGAAGTCCATTGTCTGATATGATTTTGAATGGGACTCCGTACCTGCACAGAACATTTTTGATCAAGAAGTTAATAACTTTTGCTGAAGATACTTTATTCAGAGGTTCTGCTTCCACCCATTTGGTGAAATAGTCGACTGCCACTATAGCATATTTGGCCCCGCCTCGGCCCATTGGTAGTTCGCCGATTAAGTCAATTCCCCATACTGCAAAGGGCCAAGGGCTGGTCATTTGAGTTATCTCAGTTATTGGTAGCCGCGGAATCTTAGCAAACTTCTGGCATCTGTCACATTTTTTGACGAAATCTAAGGCGTCCTTGCTTAAGGTGGGCTAGAAATATCCATATCGGAGTATCTTTTTTGCTAAAGTTTGCCCTCCAGTGTGATCTCCGCAGCTTCCTTGATTAATGTTGGATAAGATTTCCTTGGCTTCCCTTCCAGCGACACACCTTAATAAGGGGTTAGAGAATCCGCGCCGATAGAGGATGTTCTCTTGTATTGTGTAGCGGGAAGCTTTCCTCAAGATTTTCTTGACTTCGTTACGCCCGTTGGGTAGTGTGCCGCTTTGAAAGTAGTCTCGGATGGGGGTCATCCAAGTTGCTTCTTCGGTTGCAGCTATCAGATTCACTTGCTCGAAACTTGGGGTTAGTTGCTTTGAGATGGCTACTGCTCCGGAAATAGCGTCGTCTCTCACGCTTGCTTGCTTCGCCAATTCGTCGGCCTCTCGGTTCTCTTCCCGAGGGATGTGTTTGACTAAGTAGTGGTCCAATCGATTGAGAAGTAACTTCGTCTTCTTTAAATATGCTATGAGTCGTTCTTCTCGAGCCTGGAATTCTCCTAGTATTTGATTAACAATAAGTTGAGAATCGCTATGAAGACACAAAGAATTTGGCTCCGATTTCTAAGGCAAGTTCTAATTCAGCTATCACTGCTTCATACTCTGCATCGTTGTTGGTGGCAGCGAACTCCAACCTTATAGCATAGTGCAGCTTATTTCCCCTAGGAGTGATTATTACCACACCTGCCCCCGAGCCTTGTTCATTTGACGCACCATCCACGAAGAGATTCCACTTGATGTCTTCTGCTATTTCCGATTGCTCCTTACCTTCGTTGGTAGTGAATTCTGCAATGAAATCGGCCATGGCTTGTCCCTTGATGGCGGTGCGAGGGTGATAGGTGATATCATACTGACTTAGTTCAATGCACCATTTAAGTAGTCGCCCAGAAGTGTCGGGACGATGGAGTACCTGCCTCAGTGGTTGGTCGGTCAGAACTTTGATGGAATGGGACTGGAAGTAGTGACGCAGTTTCCGTGATGTGATTAGTAAACAGTATGCTAGCTTCTCAAGTTTAGGATATCTAACTTCTGCCCCCGTAAACCTCTTACTTACAAAGTATACTGGCCTCTGCGTGCGGTTGTCTTCTCTTACCAACGCAGCGCTCAGAGCGTGAGATGACACAGCAAGGTATAGGTATAATTCTTTGCCTTCGCTTGGAGACGAGAGTATCGGCGGTTTCTGGAGGTGTTCGATCAAGTTAAGGAAAGCGGTTAATCATTCGTCAGTCCATTCGAACTTTCCTTTGTCTTTCTTTAGAGCTTCGAAGAAGGGGACGCACTTGTCCGTTGCTTTGGAGATGAATCGGCTTAGGGCGGACACTTTCCCATTCAGGCTTTGCATTTCCTTTCGAGTGGAAGGTATTTTAATATCTTTTAGAGCTCGTACTTGTTCAGGGTTTTCTTCAATCCCTCTGGCATGGACGATGAATCCCAAGAACTTTCCTGATGATACTCCGAAGGAGCATTTTAGAGGATTAAGTTTCATTCCATACTGGCGAAGTACTTGAAACATCTCGCCTAGGTGGTTTATCTGATTGTCGGATTTCCTTGACTTTACCAGCATGTCATCCACATACACTTCCATAGTCTGTCCTATTAGCCCTGCAAACATCTTGTTGACGAGGCGCTGGTAGGTGGCTCCTGCGTTTTTAAGTCCGAAAGGCATTACCTTATAGAAGTACAAACCCCGATCAGTGATGAAACTAGTGTGGTCTTGATCGGGACTCGGGAGTATGCATAGGAATTTGGTTATATCCTGAGTATGCGTCCATAAAGGATAAGAGTTCGTGTCCGGCTGTGCTGTCTACAAGTTGATCGATTCGGGGAAGTGGGAAGCAATCCTTCGGGCAGGCGTCATTTAAGTTGGAGAAGTCGATGCATGTCCGCCACTTCCCATTAGCCTTCTTTACCAGCACCGGGTTGGCGATCCACTCTGGGTAGATGGCTTCCCGTATAAAGTCATTGGCAAGTAGATTCTTTACTTCTTCATCGAGGGCTGCTGATCGTTCTGCCCCCATACTTCTCTTTCTTTGTTTACGGGCGCCTTGGTAGGATCAATGTTTAGTACGTGGCATGCTATGTCGGGGGAGATTCCGGTCATGTCAGCGTGTGACCATGCGAATACATCCAAGTTGTGGCGGAGAAAGTCGATGAGTTGCTCCTTCAACTCTGCTTTTAGTCGGGACTCGATTTTCAATAGTCTACTCGAGTCATGCTTGTCTACAGATACAAACTCCATAGCCTCTGCAAGCTCGGCGGTGGCCTCCTCCTCTTTGTCCCTGGGGTCTAATTCATTGAAAGGGTCGTTGGTATATTGAAGAGGAGGGGCTTTCTTTAGTTGCTACGCTTCTAGACTTTTTGTGCAGAGGGCAACCTCTACACTTTTCCCTTTATCCTTCCTATGGTTGTTGCAAAGTTCAGTCACATAGCAGTCTCGAGCAATGTCCTGGTCTCCTTCTACTTCCCCTACTCCATTGTCCATTGGAAATTTCATCTTTAGGCACCATGGGGCTAGGAAAATTTGGAAGTCAGACAAGGCTGGCCTTCCTAAGAAGGCGTTGTAGGCCGAGTGGTTTTCTATTAGCACAAACGTCTGTTTCCGTACAACGGAGCGGGGATGGCTTCCGATTTCAACAAAGAAGTCCAGTTGCCCAAGGGGCATCTTCGCATCTCCAGTGAAACCGTGTAGTGGTTTATTGCAGGGAGATACATCCTTCATTGATAGTTTCATTTTGTCGAATGCATGTTTGAATAGGATATTTACTGAGCTTCCAGTGTCTACTAGAATTCGGAAAACTTCGGCTGGACCGAGCCGGGCAGAGATAACCATGGGATCCATGTGAGGGTATTGCCTTCCTTCTAGGTAACGCCTACCGAATGTGATGTCATGATTCTCTTTCCGCTTCGGGTGGCGCTCTTCTATAACAGAATTAACACAGTCTTCATTGTTTCTAAGTGACTTTCCATATCTTTCCATCTCTGCCCAGCTTCTGTCGGCGATGTGCGGTCCTCCCGAGATGGTATGGACCACTATCTTCTCTTGCTAGGGCTGCTAGTGTTGTGATTTCCTCTGCCGATCTCTGGTGAGGGTAGCCTTGGGTTCTCATTGGCAGGAGCTGGAGTCCTGTCCTGACCTTTTACATAGCATTCCAGTTTCTTCCTTCTAATGTGTTCTTCAATCAAGTCCCAAAGATGATGGCACTCATTGGTATCATGCCCATGAGATTCGTGGAAGCGGCAGAACTTTCCAGTCTTCTGTGCATTATCTGATTCCTTCTTGTATGGTGGGCGTTTGTATCTAACCTCGCCTTGGGTGGCAAGGAAGATGTTTTCGACGATCTCGTTCAAAGGAGTGTAAGTGTCGAATCTCGGTCCTGGCCGATATAGGCGCTTTTCTCCCTTCTTGCCCCCAGCATTGTCTCTGGAATCATTTTTTCGAACGTCCCTTGCCACAGCAGGCGCGTTGCTGTGAATTGCCTTATTTTGTTGTCCTGACTGCCCCTCAACGACAGCATCCTCAAGCCTCATATATTTCCCGGCTTCATGGAAGAAATCGGGTAAAGTAGCTGGTTTTTCTTTTGTCAACCTTCTAGCAAATTTAGTATCCGGATGCACACCACTACAGAGGGCCATTAGGATAAGCTTCTCATCGGCATCTTGGACTGCGGCCGCTGCGGCATTGAATCGGGTTAGGTATTGCTGCAGTTTCTCTCCAGGTTTCTGTTTGATGCTGGATAAGGAATAAGCGTCCTTGGGTTGTTCCACATGAATGCGGAACTGACTGATAAACTTTTCTTTCAACATTTCCCACGAGCTGATGGATCCCTGGGGTAAATGACAGAACCAGGAGGTAGCGAGATCTGCTAAGAATAGTGGAAAGCATTTGCACAGTACTCCCTCTGTTGCTCCACTCATGAGCATATGCTGTGTGTATCTCTGTAAGTGTACAATGGGGTCGGAGGTTCCGTTGTAAGGTTCCATTGTTGGCATCTTCCATTCTCGGGGGGTGATAGCAATTTCGATATTGCGGGCGAAAGGGCTGGTTACCCTAGCGCCTATCCCTCGATCTCTTTGCTCCCGTTGGACGCACTCTCTGAATAAGCGTGCCATCCTTTCATCAGAATTTGGAGCAGATAGAAACGAGTTCGGTTCTGTTTTGTGGAATTTATTCCGTCCAGATGACCTGTAGGGATGGTATCGTCTATCATTCCTCATATTTTCCAATGGCTGCCTTTGGTCTTCTGGGAGCATGCTAGGGTCAGCTAGAGTTGGCCCTTGCCTTGATCTTCCCCTGCTGGGTTCTGATCTAAGCACTTCCTCTGGTCCAACTTTGGGCTGGACTCTAGCTCGGCCCCTTTCGTTGGCGTTTCCGTGGTTAGGCAGTACAACCGGCTCAGCTACAGTTGACCTCCGCCCGGTACCTCCCCCGTTGGGTTCGGTTCCAAGCGTTTCCTCAGGCCTAACTTTGTGCTGTGCTCGATCTTGGCTCCTACCATGGCTGCTTCTGCCGTTAGCTCCTTCGAAGAAGGAAGATCTTTGTTGTCTCTGAGATCCTCCAGATTGGGACTCACCCCATGATGCAGTGTTGCGGTTGGACTCTTCAGCATCCCTTAAGCGTGACATGAGATGGTCCACCAAGGCTTCCTACTAGGACGTGAAGCGGTTAGTTACTTCAACCACAACCCTGTCTAGATCTTCCCTGGTAATTGCTACAGGCTGTTCTGCGGCAGGAGTGGTCGGATTAGCCTGTCCTTCATTTGGTACTGCTGCTGGAGGAGGACGATTTACTTGATCCGTGACCGCTGGATCTGGAAGACTGCTGGTTGCGATGTTTTTTCCTTTGTTAACATCTTTTTTCTGCTTGGGAGGCATGTTTTCCAAGCGATGAACGATGTGTCAGGAAAAAGGTTAAGTGGAAGAAGATGAAGCTTCGAGCTTATAGTTCTCAGTGAAAGCACCAAAAATGTTTGCACAAAAAATGGACAAACACCTCAAAGTCATACGATTTAATTGATTTTATGTTGTTCTCAATGATTTGGGTGAATTATGCAAATATATGGAAAGTAGGGACTAAACTGTAAAAGACACGCAGATTTATAGTGGTTCAGCCAGAATGTGCCTACGTCCACTTTATATATTATTTCTCCTTTCTAGTTCAGATTACAAGTACAAAGCTTCGATACCAGTAAAAGAAAGTTGTTTGAAAGTTTTCTCCGTGCTTGAGCTCTCAAACTTGTCCCTATTGTTGTACCCCTGCCCCTCTATTTATAGAGTGAGGCTGAGGGCAGGGGTCTTGGATGTACATAGCTGCTGGTGGGCCTGGGCTGATGTAATCTGGCCTGGTAGCGTTGGTTCGGCATTGCTTTGGCTCGGCAGTAGGTGGTAGTACCTTGGTCTGGTTTGGAGTTGGTCCGGCAGTGCATGGGGAGGTGCTGGTCCGGTAGAGTGTTTGAGGGTGGCATGGGTAGTAGCTTGTAGGAGCTTGGTTCGGTAGTAGCTCTGAGAAGCCGGTTTGGTAGTGGCTCTGAGAAGCCGGTTCGGTAGTAGCTCTGAGAAGCCGGTTCGGTAGTAGCTCTGAGAAGCCAGTTCGGTAGTGGCTCTGAGAAGCCGGTTCGGTAGTAGCTCTGAGAAGCCGGTTCGGTAGGAGCTCTGAGAAGCTGGTTCGGTAGTGGGTTCTGAGAAGCCGGTTCGGTAGTAGCTCTGAGAAGCCGGTTCGGTAGGAGCTCTGAGAAGCTGGTTCGGTAGTGGGTTCTGAGAAGCTGGTTCGGCAGTGGGTTGGTTCGACTGAAACTCTCCCAACAGTAGTCTATATATATTATTTATGTAGGTGTCAGTTGTCTATATAAAGCATATGCTTTATAATCTACATTTCATATGAGATTGGCAGTACTAATTTTATGGTGATGTTTACATATATATGTGTTTCGGCTGCATTTGTTAAGGCACATGTGGTATGGGTTTGTATATATAGATTTGTTAGTATATAATACGGTTGTGGGTAATATGTATATTATTTGTTAATACTTATATAAGCTTGTCTGCATATTGTTATATGTTACATCAACATTCTATTCTTACAGTAAAGTGTATATGTTGGTTTTATAACGTGATATGTTTTGATAAATGTAATACATAATAACGTGACGTGTTTAAGTGCTTTATGCATGTTATATTAATTATATTATGTGGTGTCTGCATTTGTAGATTAGTTTTAAGTATGGTTTTACAAAGAGAATACATGAATTTTAAATGGTTTGAACTGAAGTGATTTTTGTTATTATAAGTATGTATTTTATTTATTTATTTTATTTTATATTTTATTTTTAATTAATTTTTTTTGTCTTAGATCAATATATTTATTTTAATGAAATAACAAATATTTCTGTATATATGTATATATCTCAAACTGATTCTGATTCAGTTCTTCATTTCTTGATTATCAGCTTCGTTCGTCGATTCGAGTTCAATCTTGCCTTGTTTTGAAATTCATGCTTGGATTCGTAACTTATCTCATTGCCTATTCTATCTAGCCTCGGAAGGTGAGCAATCACTCACGATTAACGTTCTTTTATTTATTAAATTTGATTTGAATTGAAACGACAATTGAAATATGCTGCTGTAGTTATTTAAATTCTTATATATGCTATTATCTGTAACTGTTCACCTGCAGGATATGACACCATATCCTGTTGTTTATATTATATTATTATTGATGATATATGCCTGTTGTTGTATTTTATATTATTTGTTATCACTCTGCAAGTTCCCTATTAGTATAGAATTCACTATGGGTTGAAATGATACATACCCGAACGGACTTTAGAATAGGAGAAAATCGTTATGGGTTGAAATGATAAACCCAAGCGATTTTCATTTGAATTGAAATTGGGATTACGGCTTGAAATGATATCTACCCCTATATATTTAAATTACGGATTGAAATGATAAATATCCGTATCACTTAACCATATGATAGAATTATATACAAACACCGTTGGTCCATATATTTAAATATTTTGAAAATAAATTCTATGGAGTTGGGAAGAAATATATGGTTTAATAAATGTTGATTCTTAAATTATTATATGTAAATGGTAATGATATATATAGATTTAATAACAATATTTAATTTAATTAAGATGAATTTGATACATATAATATGTTTAAGTATAAAAATTTATATTTCAAATAGATTTTGGTAATAATTTGAACAAATTAAGGTTGGGAAGATAATTTGAATTTAGTTGAAATTGTATTCATTAAAGAATTTATTTAATTAAACCGATTTGAAATTTATTGAAATTGAGATTTAAGATATGATTTATAACTTGGGTTTGATTTAAATAATTTGATGACTATTTCTTATTTAAATAAATTTAATGAAGTATTTAGTAAAATTGAAATTTAGGGCTAGTTAAATGATATTGAATCTATTAAGTGAATATTCCTTGATTAAATAATAATGAAGTTAAATCAAGAGCTATATGAAACTGTTAAATTTAACTTTGAAAATGTTGAATATTAAATCTTTGAAATATATTGAAAATTTAAATGATCTATTTAGAACTATATTGAATTAATGAATTGAGCTTTGAATAAATTGGAATTGGAATTTGAGTTGATTTGAATCGATTTGTGAGACTTGAGGAAATTATAAATACTTTACTTTATAAATTATTTAACCTATATATACTATTTTGGAAATAGATATTTTGAAATGAAATGATATTTGGGTTTGAAGTATAAATAAAATTGAAATGACCACGGTGTTATAGTGTATATTTCTACCTTGTAGATAGTTCCACGGATCCTTAGAGGATGGTTATCCCAAACATCCTTTAAGTTACTTGTATTTCGGTTGATATTTCACTTGAGTTGGATTTATTGATATAAGAATGTTAATCCTGACTCGAGTGTCTTGTGTTTTACTTTACGCTCGGGTCAGACCGAGTGATACAGCATTTGAGACTCACCTTTAGAGTTTGGAGCTTCGGTTGGAGATCCAACTATCGACCCAGCTTTCAGCTTTTCTAGTTGATTCGTTCAGAGAGGTCATCTGTTGTACTGAAGACTTCACTGCATTTGAGGTATTCTGTTGTATTCTATTTCTAATTCTGATGTTTATATAGTAGCTTCATGAACTACTTTTTATTTATTCCGCTGCGTATTATTGTATTACTCTGTGTCTGTGATTCTGTGATTGATTTATTTATTGTATATGCTGAGTTTTGCCAAATTTTAAATTAACAATCTGATATTTTGAACTATTCAAGTCAGACATGTGTGGATTATTGTCGATTTGAATGGTCCAAAATAGCGGGTCGTTACAGTTGGTATCAGAGCTTTGGCTCTAGGCAAAACTTAGCATATATAGTAAATTTATTTACCAAATCACTTTCGTTCGAGTTGAATCTCTTCCTTTTGACTCAATTTTCTTTGAACTTTGGAACGTTCCCTACGGTTCCAAAATTCATTCGTGTCCCTCACTATTTGTATTCTTTTGATTCTGGAGTACTCCATAACTCCACTTCGAATTATCTCTATAAGAATAAGCGATCCCGCCAATCTTTGAATGATTTGTAAAGGGGTGGAACTCCTTTACATTTGGCATTATTTCACCGGAGATTTATATATCCCTCGGTTTAGATGCTGCTATCTCTGGTTATGCCGAATATTATCTCTGGCAATCGAATGTCGATTTGCCTTGGAATTCTGCATTGATCTTGTTCCTGAAGTCATGGTTGACCTGGTTAAGGTCGCCCGCGACTTGTATAAGTATATCCATCTTCTATTTTGTAAGTTAATAATCTCATCTTCGTTCAAGCCTATCTTCGAATCAGAATTTTATTTGATTAAAGTCCTTTTAAATTGAATCTCTATCTTTGTTTCGAAATCCATCCATGAATTATCCTTTGAAAATCGGGTTTGTTTGTATTTTTGAAATTGTTTTCTAAATCGAAAATTATTATTTTGATAAGTATGATTATATTCTATATATAAAAGTGAAATGTTTTCGATAAAGATTATATACCCTTTTTAAAATGAGAATTTGAGGTTTCGAAAGGATTTGTAATTTTGAAAAAAATTATATAAGAAATTGATCTATCTAAAAATGATTTATAACTGAAGGATTTGAAATTTGAAATTCGAGAATTAAACCCCGATATTTTGAAATTGATTTTAAGATTTTGAAATATATAATAATAATATGATTTAAAAGTATTTTCCGAATAAGAAATGTTTCAAATGATTTTAATAAGTTTCGAATGATTTCGAAGAAATTTCAAAAGAAGTTTGAGAAAATAAAAGTCCAGAACTCACTTATGTCGCTGGAAATAATTTCGGTGATGAGTGCACGCATCATCAACATTGATTTTTGAGTTTTAGAGTAGGGGATAGGCCACTTTATTAGCATTGCTACGCGAGTGATTTTGCGAAACCAATTTTGATTTCAAATTCCGAAGTAAGATTTGATGTTCAAAAGATATATGTATATATATATTTGTAATGATTTGAAGTAAGCCGGTGTTCTATCCTTGAGTTTCGGATTTGATATAACCCTATCTATTAAAATTGATTTACTAATTTGTTGCTGATCTCCAACTCTTGAATTTGAAAATGATTTCTTCAACTATTTTGAAGGTTCGAGCACTTCCAAATCAAGGTTAACTTTTCAAAAGCTAAGAATTTTGAAAAGTATAAAGTATATAAGTTTGGTATGAATGTTAAAGTATGTAGTAATATGATTTAAATAAGTTGAAACTGTTTGTTAAGAAAATGAATAAGGCAATTTTAAAATTTTCTAATATGAAATTTAGATTTGAAATGTTTTGAAAATAATTTGGTCTTCAAAATATTTTGAATAAAATTTAGTCTAAATGTTTTAACTTAGTAATATCTTTATGAAACTATATATTTAACAAGTTGGAATAAATATATAAGTTGTACGTATGCTGTTTTATTCGCATAAATAATTTGATCCAGGTGAGTACACAAGTTCGAGGTGAACTACACCATTTCGTGTTAGGATTTTTCATTCGATTCTTGATGGCGAATATTTGATATGGATTTTGGGCTTGATTCTAGAATTCTCTATCATAGTATATGGCTATGCAAGGAGACTGATGGCTTCTAGTCGAGAAACCATATCGAAATCCGCATTAGGGAAGTCGAATGGACAATACTAGTTCGAAAGCGAACTTGTGTGATCGAGCGAGCGATCAAATGTGATTTTTGCGAAATGATGGCGTATGTACATCTTATATTCTAATATCAGTGATATATTTTAACGCTGAAGTTGAAAGCTGTCGGGTTAGAATATCTTTGCTTACTAAAAGAAAATTTCCAATTTAAAATTACAAAGATATATAACCCATAAAAGCAAAGATATTCAATCCCATATGGCTCTTCATACAGCAAAAATTTATTTTGTAAAATTTGATCCTTATATAAGGTGGACCTTATGTAAGTATAAGATTGATTTTGAAAACCATTGATTTCGGAAATGAATTGGTTGACTTAAATGATATTGATTTAGAAATTTGGATTTATTTTCTAAATTTATTATTTTGGAAACTTTGGAACGGAAGATATTTAATTTGAGAAGAAATAATTTTGGTGAAATTGTATATGATTTTGAAATTGAACTGATATTGAAACAAATTGAAATTTGAGAACCTTGTGTTACTAAATACTTGATTTGGGAGTTGTCGAACTTATATAAAATTGATTTGTATGAGTATGAAATTGATTCGAAAACTATGGATTTGAAAAAGGGTACTCAATTTGAAAAGTGAAATCTTATATAATTAAAGTCTATATAAGTGTGATTTGATATACTTTTGATTTTGGAAAAGTATTTGATTTGAAAATTAAATCTTATATATAATGGATTTTATATAAGTACGATATTTGAAAGTGATTTGAAAAGGTACTATATGATACATATTTTCGAAGTAAAGATATGGAAAGTGCCATCTGCTTGATATCCGATTTGTGGCCACATCTTGGATTCATTCTATCGATATTATTCTCTCTGATTTTTGGTTTTCCGAATATGATACTCGAGTGTCCTTCGAATTCCATGGCGTTACCCATGGTCTTACGAACTCGACTGCATAGCGTAATTCGCAAGGCAGTGATTGCTTAAAAGGTACGGATGTTTCCTGGGGGATCTAGGCGTAACCATTGTGTATTTGCGATCTATGGTCGTGTTAGTGGCGTAATCCGCAAGGCAGAGATTGCTTAAAGGGTATGGATATTTCCTGGGGGATCCAGGCGTAACCATTATTATGTATCCTGCGGTCCACAGTTTTGTTATCATGGCGAAATTCGCAAGGCAGTGAATGCTTAAAAGGTACGGATGTTTCCTGGGGGACCCAGGCATAACCATTGTGTATCTGCGATCCATGATTTGTTTGTTTTTTTGTTTGGATTGTACTTTCCATATTTGTTTTTAAAAGTTTTCTAGTATTTTCACTGGGTGTTGAAACAGGTCTACTAAGTACCTGAAGAATTCTAGTTTTGCACCCGATCAACGCACTACCAGAGTCTACAGGAACAAGGATAAACTTGTTGAAACATCGAGTTATAAAAGTATTTTATTATAAAGGTATTTTCAACAAAGGAATTCTGTATTAATATTTGAAATTGAAATTCTTATTGTTTGAATTAACTATTCGTGCCCGATACTATTCTTTGAATCTACCTTATCCGTTCAGCTTTATTTATTCACCTTTATCCTATTTCTGAATCCACCTCCTTTCCTTGTTGACTATATCCTTTTTAAATATTGTTTATTTATATACTATATGGTTTAATAGAAAAAAATTTAGTGTTATAAATATTTTAGAAGCTATTAATTAAATAAAACATATTTAAAGTAAATGATTATTGATTTATTAATAATATTTGAAAAGTATCTTGAGATAAAAAAAATTAATAAATTTATGAATTATGGATTTAATGTTTTCAAATAGCTTCTTTGTAAATATAAGTAATGATGTAAATAATTGTTTTCAAACGTTTTTCATATATTTATAAAGGTGTTATTTAAACATATAAATGGTATTTATAGAGGAAGCAAGAAATTTTACAAATGGGTTTTTGGAAGGTATTAAAGTATTAAAGATAATTGAATTGCAAATGAAGTTTCAAATGAATATTTCAAGTAAAATTTATATAGTTTTAAATTAATTGTTTATCCTTGTCTTTCAATCAACTTTTCTTTCTGGTTGTTTCTACTCTCCTACCTCCTTCCTTTTCGGGGACGAAAAGTTTTGAGTGGAGTGGGGGAGAGTGTAACGACCCGAAAATTTTGATGGTTTTAATAATATATTTAATTGAAATTTAGTAAATTTTAAACAATAAAATTTGAAATTAAAAATTTATTATTTAGAATACGTTTATTTTAATATAGCAAATGGTAAATTTTCATCAGAAAATATGAAAGTAAATTTTATTGTGTAATTCTATTTCAATTTCAATCAGTTAAAAATTAATGGTAACAAAATATTTTCCAAACTTGAATATTTTTATACAGTAAATTTCTAAATCTTCTACTGAGTGAGATGTCATCTTTCGTTTTTCCAAATTTGGACTTCTACTGCTCCGTTATCTTAATTCTGGCAAAATAGCAGCATTTTCGGTACCGATTATCGACTTTTGATCGGATGATCGTGCCACTAATATCTGTGTACCGTTTTGATCGTCTCGTCATACTGATCTCCACGGTATATTCAACTCTGTATTTTGAGATCCGGTACACGCCGAAAAGAATAAACTGTTCATTGTAACGGTACCTTTAATTGTGACCGTTAATTCTCCTTTGATTTCAAAATTTGAAGCGTACTGTCCTATCAGGCAACAAATTGCTTTAATTATCTGCCCGTCAATCAAGTGTCCTACTGTTACTTTTGAAATGAATTGCACCTTTCTTTACAGCCTGGAACCTGCTCCAACCTTTATTATTCCAAACGTTCAAATTTATTTTATTGTACTTCTTTCATTCCGTATATATCTCCTCATCTCTTCGTCTACTTCATTTCTCTGCCATTTGCTATCCACGCGAACAACATCCCATGGCCTTCGCCCACACTTCAGCCCCCGCAAATTCTTCCAACCAACTCGACCACCTTCGATCTCTTCTCCGCTCCACTAAGCTTCCAGCCTTCGCTTGCTTCCTCCCCGCCCCTCTTGCGTGAAGCTCTGCCTCGCCCGCTGTCTTCAACCACCACCTCCACAACCCAAGCCACACAGCGCGCAACCTGGCCCACCTCACGCAGCCTTCCGCATGCCGCCCTTCCTCCCTATCAACACCGAACCTCCCCTGACATCCTAGTTCACCTCCCACGCGCGGCCTCTGCTCATTCTGCCTCCTTCAAAACCTCCGGCCACAGCTCCTCCCAGATGCGATCCACCTTCACTTGTCAAGCCCAGCCCCAGCGCAGCCCACGTAGGCCGAGAACAATCTGCTGCCTCCCTTCTTTGAGCATCTCTATAGGTGCATATATTTATATTCATATATATCTATATTTATAAAGTTATTTATATATTATACTACTAAACTTGATAAGCCTGCATATATAATTTATGTGAGTCTGCATGCATACTTCTTTATTCTAATTCTTTTATGAATATATATATTTAGTATTTTATATAAGACATATTACACTATTAGTTTGGTATATATAATGTTACGGCGTGTGAAGACTTTTTTTTGTGAAATTTTAATATGTTATATACTACGCGTTTAATTATTTGTTTATAATATATATAAATATACAAAGTTGCTTAGGATATAAGTTATTTAACAGATTAGTTTGTATATATATATAAAGTTTATAAGGTTATATAGTATAGATTATACATGCTATTTTATAAAGTTTATGTTTGTACTGTTGGATTCATATGTTATATCTATTCAAGTCTGCACATATTGTTATATTGTCTGCATCTTTTTTTGTTGTATGGTCTACACATAGGTTGGTGATATATATAGCATAGACTTTTACAACCTGCTCTATAAGCCACATATAAAAGTTATCTGAGTTGTATAGTAGTCTATATATATTATTTATGTAGGTGTCAGTTGTCTATATAAAGCATATGTTTTATAATCTACATTTCATATGAGATTGGCAGTACTAATTTTATGGTGATGTTTACATATATATATGTTTCGGCTGCATTTGTTAAGGCACATGTGGTATGGGTTTGTATATATAGATTTGTTAGTATATAATACTGTTTTGGGTAATATGTATACTATTTGTTAATACTTATATAAGCTTGTCTGCATATTGTTATATGTTACATCAACATTCTATTCTTACAGTAAAGTGTATATGTTAGTTTTATAACGTGATATGTTTTGATAAATATAATACATAATAACGTGACGTGTTTAAGTGCTTTATGCATGTTATATTAATTATATTATATGGTGTCTGCATTTGTAGATCAGTTTTAAGTATGGTTTTACAAAGAGAATACATGAATTTTAAATGGTTTGAACTGAAGTGATTTTTGTTATTATAAGTATGTATTTTATTTATTTATTTTATTTTATATTTTATTTTTAATTTTTTTTTGTCTTAGATCAAAATATTTATTTTAATGAAATAACAAATATTTCTGTATATATGTGTATATCTCAAACTGATTCTGATTCAGTTCTTCATTTCTTGATTATCAGCTTCGTTCGTCGATTCGAGTTCAATCTTGCCTTGTTTTGAAATTCGTGCTTGGATTCGTAACTTATCTCATTGCCTATTCTATCTAGCCTCGGAAGGTGAGCAATCACTCACGATTAACGTTCTTTTATTTATTAAATTTGATTTGAATTGAAATGAAAATTGAAATATGCTGCTGTAGTTATTTAAATTGTTATATATGCTATTATCTGTAACTGTTCACCTGCAGGATATGACACCATATCCTGTTGTTTATATTATATTATTATTGATGATATATGCCTGTTTTTGTATTTTACATTATCTGTTATCACTCTGCAAGTTCCCTGTTAGTATAGAATTCACTATGGGTTGAAATGATACATACCCGAACGGACTTTAGAATAGGAGAAAATCGTTATGGGTTGAAATGATAAACCCAAGCGATTTTCATTGAATTTAAATTGGGATTACGGGTTGAAATGATATCTAGCCGTATATATTTAAATTACGGATTGAAATGATAAATATCCGTATCACTTAACCATATGATAGAATTATATACAAACACCGTTGGTCCATATATTTAAATATTTTGAAAATAAATTCTATGGAGTTGGGAATAAATATATGGTTTAATAAATGTTGATTCTTAAATTATCATATGTAAATGGTAATGATATATATAGATTTAATAACAATATTTAATTTAATTAAGATGAATTTGATACATATAATATGTTTAAGTATAAAAAATTATATTTCAAATAGATTTTGGTAATAATTTGAACAAATTAAGGTTGGGAAGATAATTTGAATTTAGTTGAAATTGTATTCATTAAAGAATTTTATTTAATTAAACCGACTTGAAATTTATTGAAATTGAGATTTAAGATATGATTTATAACTTGGGTTTGATTTAAATAATTTGATGAATATTTCTTGTTTAAATAAATTTAAGGAAGTATTTAGTAAAATTGAAATTTAGGGCTAGTTAAATGATATTGAATCTATTAAGTGAATATTCCCTTATTAAATAATAATGAAGTTAAATCAAGAGCTATATGAAACTGTTAAATTTAACTTTGAAAATGTTGAATATTAAAGCTTTGAAATATATTGAAAATTTAAATGATCTATTTAGAACTGAATTGAATTAATGAATTGAGCTTTGAATAAACTGGAATTGGAATTTGAGTTGATTTGAATCGATTTGTGAGACTTGAGGAAATTATAAATACTTTACTTTATAAATTATTTAACCTATATATACTATTTTGGAAATAGATATTTTGAAATGAAATGATATTTGGGTTTGAAGTATAAATAAAATTAAAATGACCACAGTGTTATAGTGTATATTTCTACCTTGTAGATAGTTCCACGGATCCTTAGAGGATGGTTATCCCAAACATCCTTTAAGTTACTTGTATTTCGGTTGATATTTCACTTGAGTTGGATTTATTGATATAAGAATGTTAATCCTGACTCGAGTGTCTTGTGTTTTACTTTACGCTCGGGTCAGACCGAGTGATACAGCATTTGAGACTCACCTTTAGAGTTTGGAGCTTCGGTTGGAGATCCAACTATCGACCCAGCTTTCAGCTTTTCTAGTTGATTCGTTCAGAGAGGTCATCTGTTGTACTGAAGACTTCACTGCATTTGAGGTATTCTGTTGTATTCTATTTCTAATTCTGATGTTTATATAGTAGCTTCATGAACTACTATTTATTTATTCCGCTGCGTATTATTGTATTACTCTGTGTCTGTGATTCTGTGATTGATTTATTTATTGTATATGCTGAGTTTTGCCAAATTTTAAATTAACAATATGATATTTTGAACTATTCAAGTCAGACATGTGTGGATTATTGTCGATTTGAATGGTCCAAAATAGCGGGTCGTTACTAATAATGCACCAACTATAACATAAACATGCCTGAAGCCTTTAAGAATGCCAATTCTGAAATATTTCAGGTTTGGAATTGCACTCCTTGCACTCTTCCCTGTAAGTAGTTACAACTTCTTTGTGTGTTATATTTTGTACATGTACTATGCTTAACTAAAATTATGTCAAATATTATATACATAAATGTACCATTAATCAACACTCTGTTATGCTTCCAATCAGGAAAGAACCCGGCCAAAATTCCTATTCTGGATTGAATTTTGGTTTTTTCATTCAAATGATTATAAGAGTAGTATATGATACATCACTAAATGTAAAAGCTTTAGCAACATAATACTTTTGTTACTTCTAATCTATTCTTGGTAAAAATACGTAAAAAATTACCAAGAAATTAAGAATTTAATCGACCTTTTAAAGTGCGGTATATATTTTAGAGATACGTGAAAAATAGTTAAGATAATAGTAACGTCGGAGAGAAAAGAGCCAAAACCATAGATGGAAATGTAACCGTCTAAGGACAATAAAGCATTGAAATCCGACTCACCATTGAGCTCCATTCCCAGGTTTCCTTTGCTTGTACTGATACCAGTCATGTTTGTATTGAATGAGATGAAAGCGAATTGTTAAGAAAAAAATTGATATAAAGGAGTAACAACTAAGATTTGTTTATATATTGAAATCATATGACATTGAATCCCTTTTAGTTTATTTGGAAACCAAACTGTTATTTGTCAATGACTTTATGCACACCTTTGACAATTCAACTATGATGGTTTCTTCTCTACTTATTAGTGGCCATTTCGCATTTTTCTTTGCTTTTCGATTTGCTGGCAACATGTGATCATTTGCTACTAAATCATTGCCCATATATATTTTCAATTGAATTGATATTTTAAAGTGCGGTATATATTTTTGAGCAAAAAATGTATTACACATACAAATAGCGCTTTTATTTTTGAAAATGTAACTTCTTATATAATTTTTTTTAGTCGGATGAACAATATAAATGATAACCATACTATTGTTTATCACTTATGTGTGTATGTTTATCACGATTGTTATATAATAATGATTTCTACGGTATTATTTTAGGCGATACTAAAAAGGAGGGAACATTCTGTATATGTTTGCTTCAAAACAAATTTCATTTTACAAATCGCAAATCAGGTGGAAAATTATCTTCTATGTTGTAGCTCAATAAATCAGATCGAACAAAATCTAGAATAATGAGGTAAAATGTCAGAAGTACATTATTTGAGTCATAAATCAAATCGGAGAAATCAAATTACTGAGAGAGAAAAAACAATGAGTCTATAAATTGCTGAGAGCAAAAAACCTTGAGACCTTGTGGAGAAAATAGAGGCAAGGAAAAGGGCCTGCCGCCTGAGGTGTTAGATCGGTGAGAAGTATGCCATCGAAGGCATGTTGCTGGTGAGGTCAAGTTTAGGGTTGAATGGAATCGGGGATGAATATAGAGGACGGTGAAGAACCGAGACTGAATTTGGTGGTTTGCATGTTAAGGAGATCGATGCTGAGAGTGGTTGTCGTGAAAGTTACGTGACTAGTGAGATTGAATTTGGGGATGAATAGAAGCGGGAATTTTGTGGTCAAATTTGGGGAGGAAGAGAATTAGGATTTAGGAGGGGAGAAAGGGAATGAGACAAATGGATGTGGTATGAAGTAGGTATATACGAATGGATATGGTGGGAAGTAAGCGAATGAGTAAAGGGAAATTCGGGTATTTCAAAAATACATGGTTGAAATCAGCTCATGGAATTCTCATTATTAGTAGTAAAGATGTTGTATGAAACTATGTTCAAATTAACTTGTACTCAATTCACCGATTCTATATGATTTTCGATTTACATCAATTAATTACTTCATTAGAATTGTAGTTTACTTGCTAGTTTTTCATAATTACTTCATGTTGTATTTTGTGTTAAGTTTTCTTCATCGTTTTCCAATGAAAGAAAACGGTGACCTAAAGACACTTTATCATTATGTATTAACAAGCGCAAAATAGTAAGTAAATATTTTCTTAGCTTTTGTTGGGGTGTGTAAGGAAAAAGATAAGGGGCTAGCAGAATTAGCCTCATTCTAATAAGTGGTGTAACGACCCGACTTTTCGACCCTCGAATATCGCACTAAATACATCCAGGGTATTCGTGTGCCGAACACCCAAGTGCCAGAAAGACAGAAAGTTAGGGTAAAAAATAGAACAATAAAGAGAGAACACAACATTAGAATCTCACCAACAGAATGATATATAATATCAAAAGAACAGTACAAAAGGTTATTCTGAATATAGATATACCAAAATTACAAAACCTAAGTACCGTCATCAACCTGGACAGTTATAACAACCTATCCTCGCATATGTTGATATATACAATATAGTGATGCAGTGGAAATAAGAATACTACGGTAGATAATCATCCTTCTCTTCTCCATAAGCTCTAAAGCGTCCAAGGCTAAATTTGGAAATATACATGAAGTTGACCCGAGCATTATAAGAAAATAACATCCAAATCAGTCTGGGAAAACATCACAAGAAACTCAAGAAATATGTAACATGAAACTCTAACTACTGAGACCGTATGGATTTCCATAACGGTTTTCCCCTCAAAGAAACCGACCATTCATCTAGTTTAATATAGTGATATGATAGATAATGTCTAGGGTATAGAATATAAATACATAACGTAGCCAGAATGGTTACATTCATTACATTCAACAACATATTAGATGGTACAATCAAAACCGCTAAGGTACGTTCGCATAATGGATTTTCCATGGAGAAACTTCCAGTAAACTGAAGTGGATCTCCATGATAAGGATCAAAAACTACCTTCCAAGCGCCATATATCTTTAGATAAAATATACCATAAGGTAAGCACAACTGGCCCATCATTAGAACATAGTATGAACTGCATGGAACCAAGTACCAACAACTCGGGTTAGCATCATCTATAAGCATCTCTAGATAATGGAGTTTATATACACTCAAAGGTTAGCTAAACCCAAGATTGCACATCTTACTCTATGTTTATTCGTTCCCGATGTTGAAGTCACATTTGACATCTCTCACATGAGTCTTCATCACTCGAACAGAACATAAATCCTCAAATGGATTCCATCATCTCGAACAGATCACAAATCACTACATGGATTTGAGCATCTTGAATAGATCTCGAATCTCCACATAGGTTCCTGCATAGGTCCTTTGACGAATGCTAATGCTATCATCTCTCTTGGAATACTCCTCAAGATAGACAGTCCCACAATATAGCATCGTTTGAAATATTAATGCTGATCTCTCCCTTAGACTTAACATCAAGATAGACAGTTCAAATTTATAACATTTCACTTCACAACCACTCCCAAAACTTAGAACTCGTATACTAGTTTTGAAGTGGTATTCGATAAGTAAAACACTTACCGATCTTGATCTCTTCAAAACCAATCCGATGAATTTTCAGTTAACTTAATTTTGGTTATCTCAGAAGTAAGAAAAGGATAGACGTATCGTACCAATGCTCCTCCCCGGAGGTTCTCATTGGTATGGAATCGTGAGGTCTTACAATAATTCTTAAGTCATATTTGGTCAAGTTCGATAGTCGACTAATCAACTATCCAGTTAAAATTGATTACTTATAGAAATCATGATTCATATGCTGTAACGACCGGTATTTTACATATCGAAGGATCATAAATATTTCTATTTTATTTGTATGAGGTCATATGATTCTATAATTTTGTGTTATGAGTCTTAAACACATTTTACACACTTGTGATTTTTTTCGAATTTCTATATGATCATTTTGACCCTGAAAATCTTATTTGGGTTATAACTTTTGACTGGAGTCAAATTAAAGTCTCGAACGAGTTCCATTGCTTCAAGATGATGGTTTCCCTTTTCGTAGAGTGGTCATAATAGAATTACGGAGTTTCTGTTAGAAAGTTATGCCTATTTTAAGTTTTAAAAGCTATTGGTCAGAATTAGTGTGTAATTAATTAAGCTCATTAGTAAGTGCATTAGTCTAATTGGAGAACCACAATAAATAGAGGGCTAGAAAGTCAAATTAAAACTTCTCTCTCTTATTCCAAATCAGGTCCAAACCATAAATAGCCTTAAATCCATCCTAATTCATCCAAATTTCTCTCTAAATCAAACTAGATTATTGATTAGTGAATAGATCGTCAATTAGAAGATAAAGATCATCAATTTGCTTGATTTGGAGTGCTTTTCTTCATTGTTCAAATTAGATCTACACACAAATTGATTGAATTTGGTAACTGATGAGTGGTTTATGCCTTCTCACTGTACTATGCATGTTTATATTGTAGAATTATAGGATTTAACATGTTTTAAATTGATTTTTGGCCATAAAACCTATTCCAACTCTAAATTACATATTAATCCATGCATATGCCATAGGATGATTAGAAATCACCTTTGTTTATGTTCATATATCCATGTTATATGTTCATTTATATTAGAGATTGACTTGTTTATGTTATTTCTATGGAGCATGTTTGAATGGAT
Source organism: Allium fistulosum (assembly GCA_030737815.1). NCBI lineage: Eukaryota > Viridiplantae > Streptophyta > Magnoliopsida > Asparagales > Amaryllidaceae > Allium > Allium fistulosum. The sequence continues at coordinate 426,284,411 of CM060908.1, forward strand.
GAAATAGCTTATTGTTCTATGTTTTTATGATGTGATTCGACGTTTTTTGTTAGTATTTTGGATGTTTAGAAAGACAGGTTGGAGAATTTGGAAAATCGGAAGCAAAGATGATCAGAATTGAACGAAACTTGAAAGGGAGGCTTTGGAGTATAGAGAGAGTCGGTGGTTCAAGTCGCATCTTCAAATTTTTTAAGTTGACATGTTGGCATCGACATGTTCATGTCGGCACCGATATGTTTAGATCGGTCCTATGGGTTGGCGACTTTGGTGAGGCCAATAGAAAGCTAGTAGAGGTTGCCCAAGGTGATGGATTGGTGATTGGCTAAGTGTTGGAGGCTAATTGGTCCTATGGGTTGACCGACCTTCGTTGGGACGGTTTTAGAGGTCCACGCACAGTCTGATTGGCTTAAGTAAAGATTGACCGGTCATAACATAGAGTCGGTGCTAAACATTGACATTCGAAAAGCTTTTTGGTAAGGTGGCTTGAATTTTTTTCACATTTCCACTTCATTTTTTGCTTAACTTGTTTATTTTTGCATGCGGGGTCTTGTACTCGTCAAATCCGCCAAGTCATGGTGGCATTGAAGAAGCATAGGGTGGAGGAAGCCATGACGTGATGCCTAGATCAGGAGAGACTAGCATTGAGAGGCAAAGACGGTAAGGGTTGCCACAGAGGAAGCTAGGGATACAGTCGTGATGGACTGGGCTGATGAGGTGGCCCATAGGGAAAGGGTTGAGCCGGAGCTGGGTCAGTTGAGGACCAAAGTAGAGGGTAGGGAAAAGGAGGTGGGGGACCTGACGACATCGGTTCTTCAGCATCATCGTTGAATAACCTTCGAGTACCATGAAGAGGAGAAGACCAAACAGGAGAGTGAGTGGAATGAGCAGATGATTAAGATGCTCAAGTTCATCTTCAAAGCCAACTATTGTTTACCCTTATTTGTCCACTTCCTCAATCCTACCTAGTATGCTGAAGTTAAAAGATTGGCGGTAGAGGAGATGGAAGCCGTGGTTCAAGCCCCTCTCTATCCTATTGTAGGAGCATTTGCCTCTCTCACGGGCCCTTCAACAACCCACCTCCCGCCTCCCGCCTCCCGCCATCATCCCCGAGGTTGAGAAGCCGATGGTTTTCAAGGACGACCGCCACATCATCAAGTGATGAGTGTAGGATATTTTATGTACTTTTCGCAATGGTTCCCTTTCGTAAGGTAGGCTGGACTCCCTATTTTGTAATGAGTATGATATTTCTATTACATGTAGTCTGAATAAATTTTTTCTACTTCCATGTACCGTGTTTGTTTTTTTACCTTTTTGCTAATATTTTACATGCATGCCCATCTATCGTGTTTGACTTTGAGTTATTTGCTTATGGTTAGGATTATTTTTGTTTTGTGTCAAGCAGCTCAGGTGGCCTTTGACTTTGTTACGCAAAATGTACACTTAAGAGCTTACACCAAAATATAGCGAATAAGTAAAATGAGGAACAAGACTAAGAAAAAAAAGGACATACTTATCTTTTTTGTTGAGACGACTTGTCCCAAATTAGCATGTACATGCATACATAAGTTTGTAGCGAGGAATCCTTTGTTGGATATTGGTACCTCATGTTGTCGATCCACTTATTAAGTGGTTGTTGATAGGCCCTTGATGGCCAAGCTTTGCTACGATGAGGCTGCCTCGGTTGTTTGAAGCGGATGGCATTATGGATCCCAGAATCATGATTACATCATGGGCAATTACACATGTCTTGGCATTGGTGCCATGTCCCATCGTTGGGGGATGAGCAAACAAATAGACCACGATGTGGGTGGTCGCACCATCTGTTCGTCGATGCCTTTAACATGAAAAGGAGCATTGTTTGGCTTGTGTATCCTCATATAGTAGTGTACTACAGAGGCATTAATTGGATCCCTACACGAGTGGTCGCACGATCAATGTGCTTGTGCCCTCTAGGACAATAAGGTGCATTGTTTGGCTCGCATTTTCTTTGTGGGGAAATACACCACATATGCATGAATCAGGATCAATACATGGGTGGTTTCACCATCATTGTGTCGGTGTCCCTGGCATGAAAGGGAGTATTGTTTGGCTCACGAATCCTCATAGAGTAGAACACTACAGATGCATGAATTAGGACCACTTCATGGGTAGTCGCGCCATCAATGTGTCGATGTCCCCGACATAGAAGTGAGTATTATTTCTCTCATGCTTCCTCATGAGGCAATACACCATGGACGTGTGAATCGGGACCACTGCGTGGGTTGTCATGCCATCAATGCATTGGTTCCCCTGGTATGGAAGGGAGCGTTGTTTGGTTCATGCATCCTCATAGAGTGATCTTAATGGCTTTTCCTAGCAAGGAAAGCAATGATGTTTGGCTTGCACATCCTTATAAGGTGGCCTTAATTGTCTTGGCATTCACCGAAATGGAAGGGAGCATTGTGCGGCTCGCACATCCTCATGGGTTAGCCTTAGTTGTTTATGTTAGTTGGTTCACTTGATGGAAATTGAAAGAATGAGATGCCCTGTTTATGTTATACATAAATAGGACATTACAAAAGGTTTACTGCCTTATAAAATGGCGTATATATTTCACCTTGCCTTATAATTGTAGCTTACGAAATTTCTTTAATTGTGATAGGCCTGGAGATGCTTAGGGTTCTAGGTGTGCGGCACGTGGTTACTGCCCAGGTGTGCAAGGCGATATGCCCTGCTAGCTAGAACAATGTTGATAACATACGAGCATTCCCAATTTTGTCCCAACACTCCTTCGGTCCGGTTCTTTGTGTTCGCAAAAACATGAGGCAGAACTAAGTCAACAACGATGAATTGGCATAACTTTGTTCTTGCATTATAGTGCTTTTCCGCTTTACGTTTGTGAGCCTTCATGGAGAGTTCGGGCTCTGCTCTTCTTTTTTCGAAAGCAGCGAGCCCAAATTTTAGGAGTTCTTTATTTTTCTCGAAGTTGTTGGTGAGGTACCGTAGAGATAGAACATTTACTCCTACGGGCATCATGGTTGCATACCCATAGGCCAACGAGAAAGAGGAGTGTCCCGTTGATGTTTGGCTCGAGGTCACGTACGACCAAAGCATGAGCATTAGGTCTTCAGCCTAGTTTCCTTTGGCCTTAGTAAGGCGATTCTTTAGTGTCAACTTAATGATTTTGTTTATTGCTTATACCTACCCATTTTCTTGAGGTTGGGCGATAGACGAGAAGAACTTCTCAATCTTGTTTCTCTTATAGAAACCCTAGAATACTTTACTTCTGAAGAGGGTTCCTTTGTTGGATATTATCTTCTTGGAGAGTTCAAAACAACATACTATGATATTGATTACAAAATAAAAAATATTGGGCATGGTGTCCCCAATTAAGGGCTTCGCATCAACCCACTTTGTGAAATAGTCAATAGCAATGATGGCATGGTTGTACCCTTCCTCCATATTGAGGAGTTTTCCAATCAAATCAATCCCCTATATGTCGAATAGTCAAGGGGATGTCATTGCAGTCAGTAAGTTTGGGGAGGTTCTTTGGAACTTTGCGAACTACCGACATCATTCGCACTTTTAGACATAATTCATTGAATCCTTCATCGTTGTTGACCAATAATATCCTTGCTTGGTAGCCTTATTGCTAAGCTTTACACCCAATGTGATCTCCATAGAATCCTTTGTGCAATTCCTTAAGTTCTTGGTCGGCTTCTTCATTGGTTAGATAGTGATGGAGGGGTGGAATAACCCATTTGATATAGCTTGTCTTCCATGAGTGTATAATGAGGGGCCCAGTTAAGAACTTTTCGGGCCTCTTTCCATTCTATAGGAATCTCCTCACTTACCCAGTACTTCAAGATTGGGTCATCCAAAATTTGGTTCATCGTCCTCAATTTCCATAGTGATTGACCTTGGTTCATAACATGGGGTAGAGCATACTTTTAATGGTACCCACAGGTTGCTTTCCTCTGGGTTACTCATATCTTTGGCCAGTTAATCAACCTTAGCATTCTTCTCTCATAATATCTGTTCCATCTTGAAATCGGTGAAGGTGCTTAAGTTTCTTTGCCTCTACAACATACATGGCCAATGTTTTTCCCATCACCTGAAATCGCTTGTCGATCTGGTTTGCAACCAATGAGAAGCAACTAAACACGTGGATTGATTCAACTTTCAATTCTTTTTCCATCTTGAGGCCAGCATGGATCACTTTTTACTCAGCTTCATTATTCGTTGCTTTAAATCTCAGTTAAATAACAAAGCATAGTCTTTCCCATTAAGAGCGATAAGGACCATACCAGCCTTGCCCCTTTCTCATTGGATGCTCTATCAACATACGCTGCCATGAACGCAGATTGATGATTGCTCCCTTTTCACCCATGTTTAGACTAAAGCATCCTATAATGAAATTGGTCACTAATTGGTCATTAATGGAAGTGCAGGGGTAAAAGGTGATATGATGCTACCCAAGCTCAATTGTCCATTTTAAAAATAGGCCCCCTATATTAGGCTAACATAGAATTTGCTCTAGATATTTGTTTGCAAGGATCTTCACGAGGTCTGCTTGGAAGTAAGGGCTGAATTTTTGATCTGCAATCAGTAGCAATATGCTAGCTTTTCCAATCTCGAGTATTATGTTTTTGGGTCCAATAGCCTTTTGCTGATATAGTAAATCAGCCATTGGACATTATCTTCATCTCGTAATAAGGCATCATTGATCGCGTAGTCCGTGACTAGAAGGTAAAGGCAAAAATCCTCCCCATCTACGAGCTTTAAAAGAAAATTGGTGTGGCTAGATGTTGTTTTAATCCTTTGAATTCCTTGGAGTAGTTGTTGGTCCATGTGAACAACTTTCCCTTTTTGATTAGGTTGAAGAAGGGGATGCAACTATCCATTGCTCGGGACACGAATTTTTTAAGGGTAGCAACCATCCCATTCAAAGTTTACACTGCTTGACTGTGCGGAGTATCTGCATGTCTTGGATCGCTTGGATTTTGTCAGTATTGGCTTTAATCCCCTTCGCATCGACCAATATCCAAGAAATTTTCTAAAGATGTCGATGAAGGAACATTTCTTTGGGTTAAGCTTCGTATTATATTGCCAGAGAATGTCAAAAGTCTCGACCATGTTTTGTGCATTCCCCTTAGCTTTCTCCGATCTCACTAACAAATCATCCATGCACTTTCACTTATTTATCGATCTATTCTGCAAACATCATATTGATGAGCTATTCATATGTTGCAGCCACGTTATGAATCCTAAACAGTATTGTTTAATAGTAGTAGAACCCAATATTGGTGATAAATGATGAGTGTTCTTGATTCGAACCATGCATGACAATTTGGTTATACCCGGAGCAAGCATCCATGAATGTAATTATGAAGCTAGTGTCCAATGGTTGCATTTAAACGTTGATCAATGCATGGAAAAAGAGCATTGTCCTTTGGGCATGATTTGTTTAGGTTAAAAAAATCAATTCATGTTCTCCAAGCCCCACTTGGTTCCAGCACTAACATGGGGTTGGCAACCCAAACTGGTTACTCAGACTCTTGGATGTAGCGATTGATGAGGAGCTTTTCTACTTCTTTTTTTAATACATTATATCTCTTCGGGTTGATGGATCTTCTCTTTTGATGGATGGGGTGATCTTTTGAGTTGACGTTGATGGCATGAAAAATTATGAAGGGGTCTGTGTTAGTCATGTCAGCATGCCCCAAGGCAAGCATGTCCTTGCTTTGTTTTAAAAATTGTATCAGATCATCCCGAGCCAACGGATCCAACTTTGTGCTCACCACAATGATCTTGTTGGGGTCTTCATTGTCTATCACAATGGTTTCAAGAGAAGTGGTAAGACCGCTATCCAGATTTATATCTCCTATGCAAGGATCGAGTGGGTCTCATCATTATCTTACATTTTGTTTCCAAATCATATAGTTCTAATGTATGATCATGCACTTAATAAGGTCCTCGGCCAGGACATACGTTTTTGCATGGACTGGAAGCCTTAGCTATCACAGGCTCTCACAGGTGAGTCCTTTAGAATTGCAAAGGATGAAGTTGTTATGTTGACTACCTCCACTTGCTAATGACATCGAACATGATCATTCCATGTTGCTATAATCACTCTTGTCTTTTTGGGTTTGACTAGGGAAAAATAGTCCCCACTACCCTCGCCCTCGGCACGAACAGGAGCATTGCTTATCATTTGCATTCTCTCGAGGCAAGGGGTGATGTGATTATTTCTTCTACTACTTCTATGCTGCGGCCAACCCCGACACCACTGCATCCAGGACTGCTAGTGTCGGTCTACCTATTAAGATGTTGTAAGTGACGGGAAATTTACTGCAACAAAGTTTACCTAAATCTTTGCGGAGTGGGGTTCCTTATCGAAGGTGATTATGAGCGAAGTCGAGTCTAGACCAATGATTTTGACACGTTCAAATCCATAGATGGGAAAGGCATAAGGTGTGAGGATGGATGATGGAAGTTTCATCCAATTAAAGATAATCTTAAACATTACATTGATGGAGCTGCCTCAATCTATGGAGACCCAATGTACATTGGCACTTGCGATGTTCATTGATATGACCATGGAGTTATGGTGGGGGCAGATGACTCCCTCTTACCCTTGGCTATGAAAGTGATATCAATCTCATCTTCTATGGCCCCTATGAGCTTTTGAGAGCCTGGAGCTCGACTGAATATATTTGATGGTACGATGCGACCTTTCTCCTATATTGGGCATGTCCCCCCACCACTTCCGACCATGTGATGGTCACTAGAAATTTTCAATATTTCCATGTCGATCACGACTACTTTGTTGTCATTTACCTATGGAAGTAAGGCAGGAGAATTTTGCTAGACAATTCTTTGTCAATATGTTGTCTCACATATTGCACAAGCACACCTTTATGGATCAACCACTCTATCTCATCTTTGAGGTGACGACACTTATTTGTGGAGTGGCCATTAAATTGGTGAAACTCACAACACTTCCTATTACCTTGGGGCTCCTCCTTTGTCCTAGATTAGGTGGGGGTAGGCTTTTGTTAAGATGCGTGATCCCTTGTAGCGAGACAAATGGTATCCATATTACAAGTTAATGAGGCGTAATTGTTGTACCTAGTTTTGAATTGAAAACCATCCTCAAAGTGCTTCTTGCTATTCTCTTATCGATCATATTTTCTACAAAGACTCTCCTTTCGCGAGCTATTCTTATTTCCCTTCCAGCTCTCTTTGTCACTATCGGACAAGTCTGCCTCTTCTACTCGCATGATGCCATTAGCTCTTTAGAAGAAGTCGGTAAAGGATGAAGTGGACTGCTTTTGTTATTCCTTCCACATCTTGGACTGGTGCCTCATGTCAGAACACTAGGTGACCACTAAGTTGTTCTTATCCGTTCCCCTTACATGGTTTGATTCTTTATTGAAGAGGTTGACATAAGAACAGAGTGACTCATTGCCTTATGGCATATGTTAAAACAGCTTGTTCGCCATCATAATTCTAGTTGTGAGGCGAAGAAGCAAGTCTTGATATTTTTACACAGTTGGGTCTAGGAGTGAATAATTCCCACTTGAAGATGAAAAAATCAATGTGGTACCATTACAGTCAAGTTGGAGGGAAAAAGGAGGCACATTGCATAACCGAAGAGGTAACCGGCTTGGATGATGGAGTTGAAAGCCATGATGTGGCCGGATGGGTCGACACTTCTATCGTATATTTCAATGTGAGGTAAGAAGTACCTATAGTTGATGTAGGTTTCCAAAATTTCTACAAAAATGTGTTCCACGTTTTCATCATTGCACACACCCTCGTGTCATTGTTCCTGGTTTGGATCCTTAACATCCTATGTCGTAAGGATTCCATTTCTTTACAGAGGCCCCTATCACATGATAAGGGCGGCTTTGATCTCTTACCAGGAAGGGCTCCTTTGTTGTTTGGCCATTGGTGGGGATCGGCAATGTTGATATGGCAATGGAGAGCAAGGATGATGGACTGGGGTAGCGACCTCCCGTTTTCAATGATATAAGGCAATTAGTAATACTGGGCCTGCCTTTTATAGGATATGGGTCTAAATACCCTCCTTTAAGACTGGGAGTGAACTAAGAGTTCTTTGTGCTCGTGATTTCTAGCCTTTATGTCGTATCTCAAGCAATCAAAACACAAGTCGTGCTCTCATCTGCTGCCCAAGGCAATTGAATGTAGAATATCTTTTAGTGGAGGTGGAGCGGCAAGTAGCCTGCAATTCTTGATGTAGTGCAGATTTGGGTACTTAAACATTATTGGAATAACCTTGCTCATGCATGTCATGCTCGTTTTTATTGTAGGCGAGATCAGCCCAAATAGGGGTTTCTAGCATGACCCTCTCACGTGTATCATACATAATGTTGTAGTTGTCGGGGATGGTGGGTTGGGTAGGGTCCAGTTAGTTATTGTGGGGACCATTAGACTATAATTCACTATTTCTTGGGCTTCCACCCTATCCCCAAGTTAATAAAAGTCACATGACATTTAGTTAATGATAGTCAGACTGTTGACCAAGCTGAGCCACATGTCATTGATTAAGCCCAGAATAGGACATATGGCGCTTGCTCCACTAGTGTTGTTGATGTTGTGGTTATTTGAGTTATTAACCTCATTGTCACTGTTGTTTGGCATGGTATGATCTTTTGAGTAGAGTAGTTTGAAGAGAAGAAAAGTGATGAAAGTTGAGAGCTTTTTAGGGAAGGCTCTCATTTTAGCTCCAAATGTTGACTAAAAATTCGACCAACCTCGAAACTGCAATTCGAAATTAAAATTATCAATGGTTACTTACTAATACTGTAATTAAAATGAAAAATGTAGGAAATACGAACATTAAGAAAAGTAAAACAACACAAGTTTAGATTTATTCGATCAAGGATGATCTACATCCACTAGTAGTTTTTACTGCCTTGATCTTCAGTTACAATTGCTTGCTTCCAAGAGATAATGTGACAACCATTGTAACATCTCTATTCGAATTTAAAATAAAATAAATATATTAAAATGAATTTTGAGAATTTAGTTGGATATTAGAATTAGAAGTTCAAATATTTGAATATAAAATTTGGAATTAAGATTTAAACTGAGTTTAAATGTTGAGTGAGTGTCGTATATGGATAAACATAACTAAAATGGTATTTAGGATATCTTATTGAATTTCTGGATTTATTCGATAATAAAAGGAGAATATTAATTTAAAATTCGATTTTGAAATTTAAATTGTGTTTTGAAAGTTCAAAAGTGGTCTAATTTTATTTTGATAAAATAAATGATAATTGCGAATTTTGAAATTTATTCTAAAAAATGAAACAATTATTTTGAAATCACTTAAAATCGTAAGGCAGTATTTTAGTAAAAGTAAAATCATTAAAAAAATGAAACAAAAATTTGATAAAATGCCTTTGAGTTGGATTTAAAAAAATTGTATAACGTTGATTTAAAGGCAATTAGATCTAAAGGCGGTTAGGGGTGTCCTTTTAATTAAAACGAAAATAAATTACCTTTTATTTTATCAAACCACACTCTACCATCCTTATCTTTTATCTAAACCGCCCCTCTCCCTCATAAAAGTTGTTCCATTTTCCAGTCTATTTCATTATTCTCTCTTCTTGCCTTAATTTTTAACCCAAATTAAAATAAAAAAGAAATGTCACACAACCGACGACATCAAGAAGGTGACCAAAGGATGGCGGTTTTAGGAGGAGGGCGACACTGAGTTGCACGATAGAGGAAAGGACATCTACAACTGAGGCGTCATTGATCTAGGCATGTATGCACAAAAGAAGGGGTGAAGTCATTGTTGATGGCGGTAGTGCTTAGCGATGCAAGTAGGGTGACGCAAGTGCGACGGTGGTTGTTGAGGTGTTTTTGGCTGGCGGTTGGTGGCGAATCTAGAGATGCAATTACTAACTGTACACACTAGATGAACTCTTCTTTACAATTTGGTTTGATTTTATATTGAATGATGATAATGGCTTGGTAACCTAATAAGCTCTATTACTGTTAGTAGACGTTTGATGTTGATTATTTGATCGGTGAGTGTAGCTTCCATTAAATTATTTACCAATTATGATGGATAATATACTATGATCAAAGCAATGCAAGATACATATATCCTTGTGTAAAAATATTTAAATTCATATTAAAAATATGAAAGTTATTTTAAAATCCTTGCTTTAAAGTATTTGAATCAAATTATAAAGAAGAGAATCGAGATTGTTCGATTATGAACTAAATGAAACAGTGAGTGAACTACATTTTTTATACACACACACATGGTTGAATTGATATGAATTATTTTGGTTGAAGTGAATAATTTTTGTGTGGATTAGATAGTAAATATTATTGTTATGGATTGAGCATTATATGTTTAGTAAATATTGGACAATTAAATCTTATTGAGCTGGTACATATATGTGTGCACACACATGCACATACACATACACATACATATACAGACACATACATACTTATACACACACACGACGATATGTGGTTGATGAAATTATATTTTTGAGTTTTTATTGGAAAAATTACACAATGTATAAATATATTGTGATAATTGATTTGAAGAAATGTAAAAGGGATATGAATATTTAAAGATAGCATGGTGTTTTAAAGTGTTTTATTTTGAAATATATTTGAATTTATTTATGGAAGAAGTTGAAACTAATTTATTAAAAATGAAGAAATTTTGCAAATGGTTTGTAGTGTGTTTTTAATGCATATGGAATGGAATTAATTGGAAAGAATTTATAATTACATTTCACAAGAAGTCGGAGTGTTAAAAGTGAATTTCAAATTTAAATTATATGGGGAAAAAAATGAAATGATGTTGATCTACATTATTTTTTTGGAATTATTTTAAATATGAATGATATTTATAAATTTACTTTGAATTATAAAGGAATTTTAATTGTTTTATATAGATAAAAAATGTGTGTGTGTGTATCGATTTCGAAAGTAAAAAGAAGTGCAAATATATTTGAAACAATGTCTTACGGATAAAAAATTATAGTAAACATATTAGAATAAACTGAAAATAATGGATTTTGAATTAAATTTTAATTTAAATCCTATGTGGTGGATAATTTTAAAAATGTATGTACATAGATGAATTTGATATGTTGTGATGAATATGGTTGAAAATTTGTATTGCATATGAAATAAATATGATGTTGTGGTAATATGTGAATGAATGCAAATAACCTCTTTACTGTCAAATATGAAATTAATTTGATTTAAAAAAATTTAATTATTTGAATTCTGTTGTTTATTTTAAAAATTCCCTACATGATGCTATGGAATGTATTTTATACAAGTTGTATTTATAAATGTTATTTTATAGAGTAATGAAGTATTGACATGCAATGCACGAACACGACATCTGTATGTATATATAGAAAATGGGACATGAAGCCATTTTGAGAATAAATGGTATTTGGGAGACTAAATATGAATATTTTGAATAAATTTATCCTATAAAGCAAACGACACGAGAGGAGACAGCTATACAGTAGAATCCATCTTAGTGGACAGATTCGAGGTCGCAAGCTGAATCGTGATGAACTGGTCCAACATCACTTTATTGTCTAAATGATCTGTTTCATTGAAACAATCACAAGCCAGGCATAGTGCAAACAAGAGCAATGATGGTAATCACATTGATGGATACAAGATGAGTTGGGCTGATAATCACAACACAATGAGGGAAAGTGCCAACGAGGATAAGAGAAGATCATGCAACTAATAGATCATATGGGGGCATCAACAACTTCTTGTCGAGGAATATATGGATGAAAAAGGCCATGATATTAGCTCAAGGCAGAGTCTAGTAAGAGTGAATATGAGTAAGATTCACTAGTGATTACAGACTTCGTAAATGAACAAATTGAATAATGTACTTATGGATAATAATTTCAACTTATAAATGTGGTTAGGACGTGATATCCTAGTTGATTAGAGTTATAGCTGTGAGTCATTTTAAATTGTGTCGTGACATGTGTGTTTACACTAATATTATTTGATTTGATGGGATATGGGCGGGTTCAGATTATGAAGCGTGTGACATATTTATTGCTTAATATATCACATGTATAACCTTACACCGCACGATTATACTCATATTGTACAGTTACACTCAGAACTGGTTCCTAGGATGAATTGGGGTTTGTTAGGTATTTAAAAAAATTGGGTCATATAGAGGTTGTTTTAAAGATTAATATTATGATTGCATGTTCTTTGTGGGCTACGATATAGAGATGCAACTGATGACGATGGTGAATATTTATTTATCTTGTATTGTCCATCTCATAAGACATGATAGTATGATGTATTAGGTTGTTTAACCTTGTATTCTATATGAGATGTAGATGTATAAAATATTGTTTCAGACATTAGTTATGATATATATATATATATACACACACACACATTTGTAACTTTTATTCATCTTTGATTCCGATTAAATTGGGTTTATTCTCCTATGTGTCTCTAATACTGTATTATTCAGTCTAGTCAACTCGTATATGTTGCTTTGTGTCAAGACTATATACATATTATTTCAGTTGTGTTTAGGTACTGTAATGTATCCGTGTTGACCCAAAGTAGTTTGTAAGGGAGATCTTTCCTTCCATGCCCATTGATTCGAGCTAACGGGCAGTAAACTCCCTCTGATAATTTGGTCACTAGAGCTAGAGTGTTACAACCGACCTACACCTATGGTACCCAGTATATCTATATAGTGCGCTGCAACGATATCCAACCGACGTAGAGTGGTAGTCAAGGGGTAAAGTAGTAAGCTCCAAAACAAAATTTATCATATATCTCACAACGCATAGGATAACGTATAATAATCACATAGATATGAAATAGACAAGACAATAATATAAATGAAATAAACCATAGAATCGACATGGTAGGTTCATCAAAATTATATACAATAGAGTAAAGTTTATGCATCAAATAATAAACACAAATGATAATGTCTCTAAATAATGATAGCATAACACCGATAAATCTCCATAGTACTGCATAATGGAAATAAAGCGAATAAGCTCCAAAAGTAGATATATAAAAAGTGTAGCCTTATGCTCGTCCTCTGAACATGCGCTATCTTGTACCTACTATTTAGTCTACTCATTTAAGAGTACCCAAGATAATAAGAAGCAAAGCATAATACCTCGAGTCAGACAATAGCCTAGCACGAGTATTTACAATCTCAAAATACTGTAAAAGTTGATATAATTAAATAGGAATAAGGCATGGAGAATTATAACTGGTCTGTCCCTACATTTAAAGAGTTAGCACATAACTGTAACAACCTGATGTTAAGAGGCAATTAATCAAAATTAATAATGAAGTTTAAAATAATTAAATGGGTTTCAAATAGTAAAATATGGATAGTTTGTGATTAAACTAAAATATTCGAGATTTATGACGATTTGGAAATATTGAAATATGTTTGGGATTTGAATGAAGAAGTATATTTTTAAAGTTGGAAACTCGAATAGTAAAATATTTTGTTAAGATTTAAGGAAGGATAAATTTGTTTGGAGACTTTAATTATAGAAATTAAGTAATAAAAATAGTTATTAAATGAATTATCTTGATATTAAATATTTTTGAAGCAATGAATTGTTAATAATGGCGATATTGAGTATTTTTGAAGTAATATTGATATTTATTAGCACTAATTTTTATTTAAAATTTAAAGTGGTTTAATAATTTTATAAAGTTAAGTAATAGTAAGTAAAGGAGTTTTGGAATTCATTAGAATGAAGAATGAATTTTTATTTAACTAGTAACTAATTTTATGAATGGGCTTAATAATGTAATTATGAGACAACTACTTTCTAATGAGAAAATAGTAAAACAATTTTTATAAAAATATATAATAAGGCTCAGCTTTAAAAGAAAGTGATTCATTTTAATTGAGGTTTGGAATTACTTTAGTTAAGTTGAAAATTCTTTAACAAAAGAAAGTAAGTGAATAAAATAGGAAAAGAATTACTTTTGAGGCCCAAGAGCCCAAAATCATATATCATTTGTCATCACTTCTCTTGAACTATAGAGTCTTCTTTTCTTTTCCTCAAAAACATATCACGTTGCTTATTTTGGGTATTTTTCCATCTTCGGTAATCAAGCTTAGCCCTAATTCTCTTCATCAAAATTCCAAAATATATGAAATCCCTAAATTGGTGAAATTAAAATATATGCTTCTCAACATGATACTACACCAACAGGAGCTAGCAAGGTAGAGTTTTGATCATCTTTGAGTCGAGTTCAGCAATTTAAAATGAGAGTGGAAGAAGATGAAGAAATAAGCTAAGGAGTTTAGTGAAGATTGTTTATTGCTACTTTTACATGAGTAATTTATTACTTACGAATCTATGTTTTGAATGTGTGAATGCGTTGTTGAATTATTTGGTCATGATTTTAATTACTATGTATTTTGATATGTTAACCGAACCTATTTTCAATAAACACTAAATCACCACAATGGCAATAATATTTTATTTTTTGATCCTCTTTATGAAGTGTTTGTGTGCTAGAATTTTGCCAAAATAGGTTGTAGTGAATAAAGTAGGTTCAGGTATGCATCGAGGGGGAAATGAGATGAAGTGCTAGATTTTAATGCTCTAGACTTCAGTAATCGGTCGACCCCCATAATCACGGCCGGTCGACATGTTGTGAATGACGGTCAACCAGTCACCCGAGGCTGGAGCAATAAGCTCCAAGCACTTGCGTTTGATGCTTAGTTTTTAAAAAATGACTTTTCAAAAATAAAATAATAGCTTGATTTGAAAGATAATGTTTTACGTTTCCCAATGCGAAATTATTTCGGGAGAGTTTAAATTAAATAGAAGTTGATTTTGTGCTTTAGATGACTATTTAAAAATCCTATTTAATTCTATAAAATTATGGAATAATTTCTAATGAATATTATTGATTTTAAAGGATTTTTTCTTTGATTTTTTAACATAATGAAGAGATTTTAAAATATTTTCTATAGTTTACAATTAATGGAAGTTGATTCAGGGGATTTGAAAATATATTATATATTTTAAAAATCGTATTAAATTACAGAAAATTATATGATAAGTTTTTTAAACACTAGTTGATTTTCAAATGAATTTTCTATGATTTTTATATATGGAAAAGAGATTTGGAAGTTAATAATAAGGTTTAAAATTTCTATTTCTATTTATGTATTTTAAAATTGTGATTTGGCTTTTAAATAATATAAAAGATTTTAAAATAAATAAATATATTTTTTATAAATAAAATCTCTTTTCTAAGTGAATTCCGTGCTTTGTTGGCTATATTTTTTATACGATGAGAATATTGAATAAACAGAGTTATAATATCGTCTAATATGAGACATTTGGTAAAATTTCTTCAGTATTATATGTACTTGTTGCATAGAATATTATTGTGTGGGGCGAGTACAGTTTACGAGCATTGAATAAACGAGGATTAACACTAGGTGGTATGAGACAATTGAGCTGATATTATTTGGTTACTTTTTGTAAGTAGATGTCTCCTCATACAGGGATGAGTTATATGGGGTATTCACATATAATGTGTTGTGAGCTGCGAGCCATAGGTGTGTCTATATGATGAGGGAGTGCTCCTATTATTTTAGTGAGGAGTAAACCTACAGATTAGGCTAGCATCCAATCTAACACCCTTATCGCATGGTCGTGCCCCAGATTGATGACACATTTTGTTGTATATGGTTGAGAACCACTGCCCCGTGTCATCTATGCAACAGTCTATTACCATCTGTGGCACTTTCAGGGTCGTTATAATTGCATTGCATAGTCATGTAGCATATTGGTGCAAAATGGATACTAGGTCACGATGGTTGTTGATGTAACTTAAGACTGTAGGGGTAGTGGTTAAAGCGTGTGAGTAAGGCCTTGGAGTAGAGTAAAGAGCTTATCAATCTCCCATTTGGTTATTTATGAGTTAAAATGGACTACACCCATTCACCTTTATGAGATCATTGAGTGTGCTCGTGCAAGTCGATATCGTTATTTGTGAGGCTAAGAGCCATTAGGTAGTCAACCCCATATAAATGTGTATTATACTATTATATGCGAGATAATCTACGACATTGCCACGAGTGTGTCATATTGAGGAGTTTGACTCCATACCGATTTATCTATTGCAGTTAGTTGAGAGCTAATCGTGGCATAGCTGAGAGCATGCCATATCTATGTTTGACATTTATTTGCCATGGGTGCTTGTTGTTATTCAGCTTATATGTTGAGTATGACTTGCCCCAGGTATGCTTACTTTATGATTATTTGGGAGATAACCTTTGGCACAGCTGTGTGTGCCATATGGTGCGTAATGATCCTCATGTTTTGGTAATGATTAGATGAGTAGATGTTTCACCCATTTTGATATTATACCATCCAACATGTTGCTTGACTATTTAATGTTTGGGTGGTTATATGTGCACAGTTTGAGATATATTGATTCATCTAAGATGTTCATATGCCACTTTGAGTTACAATTGTTTTACAATGCCAGTTGTTATAAATTTACATCTACATTCTAGACATAGTCTGACCTAGGTATTATTTATATAATACTAAGATCACTCCGAGACATTTCAGGATCAAGGACGAAGAGACCAGCTTGGTTGTTGGATATAGGATTGGAGGCTAGACTATTAGTAGTATGGTATACCATATATGTATTTAGGTAGCCTCTATGTATATGTAAACGAAATGTTGGGTCGTATGTTTTTGTAATAGTGGGTATTTAACTTTTTTTAAGCCCACTTGAACTTGTGTATATTTTCTATTATATAATTTCTCCGCATTGATGACTATATGTTCTCTGCTATATGTTTTATATTATGTACTATTCTATTTTGAAAACATACATGTTTATTATTTTTGTGCCGATACCGAGTACGTAGAGGTGAGTTATATGAGAATTTGAAATATGTACTAGTATTAGCCCAAGAGAATATTCATATGTGATAGCCTAATATCACCTCACTCTCCGTATTACTAGACATTATTACTTAATAATTCTCTTTCGTAGTATGGATATAGAGGTATGTTGTTACAGTTAGTATCAGAGTAGATTCAGAACCATACAGAGGATAAGAGACACGAGTCTTTGTCTTAGATGACATTTAGAGTCTTTGACTCCTTGGGTGTGTTGGGTGGTTACCCTATGAAAAGGGATAGTAGGTGTATTCAATGATTACCAGGGCAATCATCTGGGATATATATATTTTTTTATTACATATAATATCTTTGCTCTACCCCTTATGAGTGTAAGACTCTATGTAAGATTAGGGCTGTCAACGGATACTTTCAGATACAGGTAGTACCATATCTGTATCCGTATCCGAAATCATTTCGGATATCGGATATCCGTATCGGCTAATTTTCGGATATTGGATAT
Source organism: Allium fistulosum (assembly GCA_030737815.1). NCBI lineage: Eukaryota > Viridiplantae > Streptophyta > Magnoliopsida > Asparagales > Amaryllidaceae > Allium > Allium fistulosum. The sequence goes on from CM060908.1 coordinate 426,301,856, forward strand.
CCTTATCCGCTTAATTTTCGGATACGGACGGATATCAGATATTTATCCGCTCCGCCCATAATCAATAAATTTAAAAGAATAAATGAAAAGGCTTGGATCAACATAAAACAGTTTTAGCACTAATGTTCATAAATATACCAAGGAATAAAAAATGTGATGATAAAACATTGTTTTATATTAATATCCGTATGCGTATCCAAAAATATTCAAAAATTAAACACTAAAACTGTCTGTTTTCACTAAAAATGAGCAAAAAACCATAATGTAGTAATATCCAATGGTTAGGAAATAGTTGAAAATTTATGTATTAATTAAATATAATTTTAATTAAGTATATATATGCATCAGTTAATCGAACGGATATTTTTTGGATACGGATACCACAATAACCATATCCGTATCCGAAAAGCTTTTCGGATATCGGATAACGGATATTTTCCATATTTTCGGATACAGATTCGGACGGATATCGGATTTTTCGGGTACCGATTGACTACCCTATTTAAGATAGAGTAGTTAATGGGAGTGGTGAGGATAGAAGCAGTTAGTCCGACTAGTAGTGTTAGCATTGATGATGAATGCGAGGCCTTCATGTGAATTTGGATGGAGTAGGTAGTTATTTGTTTAAGGAAGCTTTAAAGGACCCTAATATAGTCTTGCACCTAGAATTTATGGCAGTGATAAGTTATGATGATGCGAACAAGAGTAGCCTGATCCAGTGGTGGTTGAAGTTGCACAGTGGAAGCCGATATATTGCTTTTTGCTGAACACAATTATTGTTTTGGTTTTGTGGATGTTTGATTGGTGTTTATTCTTCTATATGCGACTTCTTTGTTGTATTGGTAGTTGGAAAGAATTGCCTGGATCAGGCTTGAGTGTGTGTTATCACTCAAAGTTAGAAACCCACTCAAGACCCGATGTAACCTAATATTAGAAACTTATGGTATCCTTCAGTTCTGAAATTGCTATAATAAATTAAGAAAAGCGTTCTTCTTAATAAATAATATAATATTTAATTAATCAAAACTATTGATATGGAATTAAAGTGGATGCTAGCTTGATGTGTGCATAAGTAATGATGGGTGATGTTTGTATAGTTGTAGGAAAATTTATTACTTGAATGTATTCTGAAAGATCATTTGTAAATGTTTTTAATACAAGCAAGCATATATTTTAACTAAAATATCTATGGTTAAAGAGAGAGAGATAGAGATAGAGAGAGAGAGAGAGTGTGTGTGTGTATGGTATTAGAAAAGGCTTTAAAACAAGCAAGTAATTGTTTTATAAAAGTGAATTTATTAACGTGTATATCTGTAAAAATTTAAAGAAAATTTTGAAGTTGATATAACGTTAATTTGTACGTTGAGTGCTTTAAGAATTTTGCTCGATGCGCCTAGCTAACGTACCGATGGGGATTCCTAAACAGTATGATGAGACATTTTGACACCATGTTTTGGAATATGAATACAATGTTTTAGAAGGAGAAAATATTTCGAGTAATGTTAAACTCAATGCTTTCAAAATAATATTTTGGGAAGGTGAATGTTTTGAGAAACATTTTTAAATAAGTATAATGTTTTGGAAAATATAGAACTACCATTTTGGAAATGTTATTTGGGTTTTTAACCCAGCAGGATCCAAGAGAAGACGGAACAATTTGATGGAGTCAAAATAGCTCATAAGTCAACCAAAAGAGTTAGAGTAACAAGCTAAAAGAGAGCCAAGATAAAAGAATGAAAAATCTACTAAGGACATGGATCGCTAGCGATCCATGGGGGTAGTTCAGTGTTCAACCGAATCTCTTGCGCTGTGATCCAATCCATATTACTGAAGTTGTGACTGAGTTTGACGAGGTTCCAAGTTAGCTAAACCAAGAGACAAGCATATGTCCAGTCCAATCAGCAGCTAAATACAACTAGCAAGTAAATCATCATCAATATAAGGCAATGTGCAGCGAGACTACACGAACAACGTCGACACAAGACAATGAAGAAAGTTCAAAAGCCAAAGTCCAAAAATATGCTAAGTATATGGATCGCCAGCGATCCATACTCTATTGATCGCCAGCGATCCATATGTGATCATGGAATAAGTGCGACCCAAACAGATTGAAGCAGAGGAAAAGGTTAAGTAATTAGCTCGCACTCGAGCTAATGCTATGGATCGCTAGCGATCCATAGACCATGGATCACTAGCGATCCATGCTTTTGGCTTGGGTCGCGAGCTAAGCTCCACTGTGTCTTCCTGTGTCCATCTGCAAGCAACTGGTGAACATGCTTGACCCAATAACTCTCCAATCTCTATAAATACCATCCTATCTGCAACATAAAGGAGGGTCGGTGGACTGGTTGCTGAAACTCTGCCAGAAGCTTTCTTCACTCTTCACCTCCCTCACAACAATCTCCAAAGGGGTTCACTGTGATTCTATAGTGGATTCCAACCTGGAGATTTAATCTAGCTAAAGATAATCAATAGCTTTGTAATCAAACACTGCTTGTAAAAACAATCAGTCTATAATAAAAACTATAAAGTGGATGTAGACTTCGTTAATAGTCGAACCGCTATAAAAATCTTCTTGTCTTCTTTCTCTTACTGCTTTTTTCTATATGTGTTATCTACATTATTGCTCTGTGAGAACAAGACTGGTGCTTTCACGCTCATACCAGGCTGTTGATCCATTTTTTGGGTTTAACATTTGGTGGTTTCATTGAAAGGCCAACTCAAGGTTTAGATCTAGCTATTTACTTTAGATCAGACAGGTCCAGAAGTTAGATCCTCACTCTTTGCTCGAAGAATCTACCGCTTGGAATCAATGGCTCCTGGAAGAAGGAGAATTGCCTCTGGAAGGTCCATAGGGACAGTGATAGCTAGAGAAGATGTTAATCCTTAACAAACCGAAGTAAATGGTGCTAACTTTGGAAATCAGGCACCAACATCCTCTAGTCAACACGAGGTCGTTACTAGGGATGAGTTGAATAAGTTGGTTGATGAAATCAACCAAAAATGGAAAGTAGCCAGAAGGCTCTGATGGATAAGCTTAACGCTCTTTTAACCTTACAGTCAAATCCTGCTCCAAGAACTATGCCTAAACCCACGGTTGTTATAGAACAAGAAAATTCTTCCGTTTCCAGACTAAACGGAAGAAACAGAAAACAACTGCATAAAAGGGCGACAACAGGAACCATATGACTCAACGTGGAAGGAAATACAAGTACCCCGCTCGCCGCAAGGCAACCAATTCTGAACTTGAATCAAGGGGCGAAGACCCCACAAGAAGATATAACTATGGACCTCTCTAACTCAGAAGATGGAGAGCAAGATAACCACTTGAAAGAGAATGTCAATGCATTCAATGATGCTAGGAACGTCTAAGCTTCCCCAATCAGGCCAACTGCAAGCCAACGGGATCCCATGGGAGTGGAAGACAGGAGAGCCTAGGCTTCTACCCACTCGCCAAGACCGTTTGCAAAGCTAAACACTTGGTGTAGTGACCGGCTGCCGCCTCCATGATTACCAGACATCAGAGGCATACATAGCGGATATGGTCAAATGATTAATGGACGAGAGTAAAAATAGGAGAGATGATGAATGGGGATCTACACCAAGTCGAACTCGCTTTACTGATGAAACCTTGAATGAGAAGTATCCAGAAAAATTCACAATGCGAACTATTCCGTCCTACGATGGGACAAAGGACCCAAAACCCTATTTGTACAAGTACAGTTGGTACATGGATGGAGCTAATGCCTCTAAAGTTGTTTGGTGCAGGTGTTTTCCTATCTTTCTGGAAGGAATTGCATCTATGTGGTTCACTAGGCTTCCGCCGAGATCTATCTTTGCTTTTGACCAATTAGCAACAAGATTCCTCGATCAGTTCAGGCTCCATACAGCGCAACCAAAAGATGTCGTGTCCCTATCCGGATTGTTCCAGGGATGCAACAAACCGTTGAAATCTTTCATGAACCGGTTCACTACCGCAGTGAAGGAAGTAAGCAACCCTAACGAGGACATGGTTTTTATGGCGTTAGTCCGTTCCATTCACCCGGAGACTGAATTCGGATAGTGGATTAAGATGAAGCAACCTACCACAAGGAAAGGCTTCAATCGTAAGGCAAGTCAATACTTAAGGTTGGAGGAAGCGCAGGAGCTGGAGGGAAAGTCTACTAGTGTGCAACCGATGAACATCGGACAGAGTGACATAGCAATGAATCTAAACACGCACGCTTCTGGACTTGCTGAAGGAATCATAGGGAAAGATGGAAATCAAAAGAGGAAAAATCAAAACTCCAGTAAAAGAAATGGTAATGGCAACAATAAAAGGCTTAAAGGGTATAGGCCCGAAGACCACACCCCTCTAAACGACACTTTAAAAAATATTTATCTCGCAACACAGGGGACGAAGGAATAAAAAAACCCCTAAGAAGGAAGCAACTGAGCAACAAAAGCACTCAAGAATGTTCTGCCGCTTCCACGAGACCCACGGTCACAATACAAACGAATGCCGCCATCTAAAGAATCTCATCGAAGAGTTGATTCGAAAAACAAGCTTTAGCGGTACCTAAGAAAATCCTAGAATCCTAATCAACCCGCGGCTCCTCAGGCTCCTAGAGATCGAAGGAACCAGGCCGAAACTAGTGAAGAGGGGTCAAAACGAACTTATAAAAATCTTATTATTGGAACAATATATGGGGGACCACACCCCGCGCAAAGATGTTGGGGAGAGATAGAGCGGTATGCAAGTTCGTTAAAGCACGCTCCAAAGGAATCATGTCTCGCAATAGAAGATGAAACTCCAGCCAAGCTGTAGAACGTTTTGAGTGACGATATAGTGTTTCGAAATCAGGACATCGAAGGGATCGAAGCTCCGACTCTCGATCCAATGGTGGTAACAGTGGGAATCAGTTCTGCTGTTGTTCGATGAATGTTGGTCAATAGTGGCAGCTCTGTTAATACACTTTTCAAACGTACTTTTGATCAAATGAAGATCGGCATGAAAAGCGTGTCTGCATACCAAATAAAAATCCAAAGGTTCACTGGTGAACCCAACAACTTGTAGGGACGATCGACCTGCCAGTGGAACTTGGAGAGGGCGATCGAAGAGTCACCCTCATTTAGACTTTCGTTATCGTGGATGAAATGTCCGCATATAATGCCTACTTAGGACAACCAGCACTAGCAGATTTCATAATAGCTCTGGCCCAATGGTGCCTAACCTTGAAGTTTCCTACCGCAAATGGAATCAGAGTGGTGAAAGGAGATCAGTGCGCCGCCAGGGAGCGCTACATTATAGAATTGCATGAATCAAAAAGAAAGGAAAAGGGGAAGGATATGGGGAGAACTCTCCACATTCATGAACCCGCTGAATAGCAACTACAAAGCCGCTCCTCGCTTGGGGACCATAGCCGATTCGACAAGGCTTTGGACCTTAGAAAGAAGAGTTCAAGGGAGGAACGGGCATCACCGGCAAAATTGACGGTGTCCGTCCCTGTCGATATGGACGACCCAACTAAAGTCTTGAAAATTGGATCGCACCTTGGAAATAAGATGCGATTGGAACTTACTAAATTTCTTCGCGCCAACTTGGATGTGTTCGCATGGACGCATTCCGATATGTGTGGGATGTCATCAGAAATCGCATGCCACACGCTCAACATTGACCCCAAGTTCATGCTAGTAAACCAAAAAGGCGCAGCCTGAGTCTTGAACTGTCAAAGTCGTTAAGAGAAGAGGTGGACAAATTAATGGCTAACGGTTTTATCAGTGATGCAACTTATCCTGAATGGGTATATAACCCGGTCTTAGGTAAAAAGTCCAATGGGAAATGACGAACTTGTATTGACTATTCAGGCTTAAACAAAGCTTGCTCGAAAGATAGCTTCCCTTGCCCAGGATCGATCAGCTTGTGGATGGGATAGCGGGACACGGATTGCTGTCATTCATGGATGCATACTTGGGCTACAACCAGATCATGATGCATGAGCCTGATCAAGAGAACACCAGCTTCATCACCGATCTGGGACTGTACTGCTACAGGGTAATGCCCTTCGGTTTAAAGAATGCTGGTGCAACGTACCAAAGATTAGTGAATACCATGTTCAAACACCAAATCGAAAAGACTATGGAAGTTTACGTAGATGACATGTTGGTCAAATCGTGAGTAGCTGCCATCATCTAGAAAACCTCACTGAAATGTTTGAAATACTTCGAAAGTATGGAATGAAACTCAACCCACTCAAATGTCACTTCGGAGTAGCCTCTGGGAAATTATTAGGGTTCACAGTAAGTGCATGAGGCATCGAAGCAAATCCAGAACAAATAATGCACTACGAGAAGTCCAAGCTCCAAAGAATAAGAAGGAACTGCAAAGCCTGAATGGAAAGGTCGCAGCATTAAGTCGATTTATCTCGAAAGCTACCGACAAGTGTATACCATTCTTCGATGCACTGAAGAAAGGAAAGAAAAACTTCGAATGGAGTGAAGCTTATCAAACAGCATTCAAAGAATTGCTGTGGCATATGGAAGCTCCGCCAATCCTATCAAAACCTACGAATGGAGAAGACCTATTCATTTACTTAGCAATCTCGCCTCATGCATTGAGCGCCACCCTTGGGCGTGAAGAAGCGAAAATCCAATGACCCGTGTATTACATTAGCAAGTGGTTTACCGGTGCCGAGAAAAACTACTTAAAGCTAGAAAAGCTAGCGTATTGCCCCTTGATCGCGTCCAGGAAGTTACGACCATACTTTCAGGCATATCCAATCAAAGTATTGACCGATCAGCCCCTGAAGCAAGTGTTGTATTGAACTGAAACTTCCGGATGACTTCTCAAGTGGAACATCAAACTGAGTCAATATGATATCACATACCATCCAAGGAAAGCCATTAATGGGTAAGCACTAGCAGATTTCATCGGTGAATTTACCATATGGGACGACGAGGAAGAAACACCGCTGGAAGTGGAAACGCAATGGAGACTCTTTGTTGATGGCGCATCTAATAACTCTGTTCGGGGGCAGGAGTAGTGCTTGAAACCCCCGAAGGACGAGCCATTTGCTACACTTTATGCTTGGGATTCCCTGCTACAAATAACAAAGCGGAATACGAAGCGTTGATAGCAGGACTAAAAGTTGTGAAAGAGCTCAAGATAAAATCTGTTCACATCTACAGCGACTCCCAACTAGTCGTCTGCCAAGTAAAAGGAGAATACCAAGATCGAAGGGGAAACCTTGCACCGTATCTATCTAAAGTGCAAGGTTGCTAAGCGACATCGAACATCACACCATAACCCACATTCCACGTGAGCAAAACACCAAGGCAAACTATTTGGCAAAACTAGCAAGCTCCAAAGAAGCCCAATCATTGGGACTAGTCCTAGTTGAAACTCTAACCACCCCGAGTATAGAAAAAATGGATGTCGACTGGATCCTCGAGATAACCATCGAACCAGAGACGTGGATGACACCGATAAGGGACTATTTACTTGCAGGGACCCTTCCGACTGACCGAAATCAACGGAAAAAGCTTCTCCGAAAGGCGCCATGATTCATGATACAAGATGGAATACTCTATCAAAGGGGATTCTCAACCCTCCATAGATGTGTGTCCGATGATGAAGCCTGACGAATCATAAAGAAAGTGCATGAAGGCGAATGCGGAGACCATACTAGGGGGAAGACCCTTGTGAAAAAAGTCCTTTGATACGGATACTTCTGGCCAACGGTTAACCGCGACGCTGCAGAATACGCTAGAAGATGTGATCGTTGCCAAGATTCAGTAAAATTAAAAGAACTCCTTCAAGAGAGCTAATGCAGATAGTCAACCTGTGGCTATTTGCAATATGGGAAATCGACTTGATTGGCGTCCTGCCAATAGCAAATGGAGGGGCCAATATGATATAGTTGCCGTTGATTATTTCACGAAATGGGCCGAAGCGGAACCACTGGCCACCATAACCACAAAGAAATTCATTAATTTTGTTACTAAAAACATTATTTGAAGGTTTGGTGTGCCACAAAAAATCATCACTGACAATGTAACTCAATTCGAAAGCACTGAGTTCAATGACTTCTGCAAACGCTTCGGAATTGAGAAGAGCTTTTCCGCGGTAGCTCATCCGCAAGAAAATGGGCAGGTGGAAACAATAAACAAAAGCATCAAGTCCACTATCAAAAAGCGACTAACTAAACCAAGAGGAAACTGGGTTGATGAACTTCCACTCGCACTATGGGCTTACAGAACTACCCATAAAGCGATAACCGGCCACACTCCGTTCGCCCTGGCATATGGCTCAGAAGCAATGATTCCCATTGAATTAGAAGTCTCCTCCTACCAAAGGCAAAATTTTAATCAAAAACAAAACGAGCAGCTCCCACTTGAATCACTAGATATGATTGATGAAAGAAGGTAAGAAGCCGAGTTGAAAACCGCCGCCCACCAAAAAAGGGTTGTGCGATACTTCAACTCCAAAGTTCACAACCAAACCTTCAAAGTGGGAGATCTTGTACTCAAGCGAGTCTACCCCGTCCCAGGGGCCTTCGGACCGAACTGGGAAGGGCCACATATCATTAATCAAAAGCTAAGGGATGGAACTTTCAAGCTAAAAACTATCGACGGAATCCAAATTCCCAGGGCATGGAATAGCGAATTGCTCCACCGTTACTTCGTTTGAAAACTACCTTATGTACTCTCTATTTTTCAGCAAATAAGCCATCCCGGGATGCCGGGGGCATTGTAATTAGGCAAAAACCAGCCATGCTTTCCTTAATAAAATTGATTCTCTTTTTGAACCAACAAAACTGTGTTCATAGTAACTACCTGCCGAGTCGACGAAAGCAAATCGACTCAAACCGTTGGATCGTCGGAACCCGATCTCCGCCTTCTAAGAACCAGTGTTGACTCCTCACGTTGCTCGAAGATAGGCAACACCAAGAAGTACGAAAAGCCGCACATCCCATAAGCCGCGCACTAACTTTTAAAACATACACTCCTCGTGTTGCCTGAAGACGGGCAACACCGTGAAGTACGAAAAGCCGTGCATCCCATAAGTCGCGCACTAACTTTTAAAACATACACTCCACGCATTGCCTGAAGATAGGCAACACCGAGAAGTATCAAAACCGATCCAGATCGACGGGCCATATCGATCCTAAAAGCCATGCATACTTTCGAAAAACCGCACATCTCATAAACCACGCACACTTTTAAGTACCAAAATTGCCCCGACAGTGTCATGAAACTTACCCGCCATAGGAATAATAAGAATCGACCCACTTCCATTATTGGAAGTAATGGGCACAACTCCAACAAAAGCGGAGTGCTATAAACCAGCGGGAAACTTCAACTGCTGACACTTAATGACTAACTATAACATTTAACGTTGATATTGTGTAACTGCCTATAGTTAACTTATACAATGTGCACATTTCAAACATGCATATGTTGCATACTTACCAAAATATCGCAAAAAACTTGGACCACACAATACAGTTACAAAACTTCTGAAAGAAGAAAAATCAAGTTGTGACTTGGTCAAATTTCAAGTTTCAATGTGCAAACTATTTAAACCATAAGTTACCGGTCATTTATCAATTGTTTGAAGTAAACAGCCCTATGAACTGGGGGCATACACCAGTACTTAAATAAAAATACTCAAAAACAATGATTTCACAAGTTTTGTTACTTCAAACAAAGAATTTTGGCAGTAATCACAGGACTAGATAAAGTGAAGTGAAAGTATATAGAGCAAATGTAAGTGCACAGAACACACATACGCAAATAAGTGTAAACAAAACGAGCATAAGTGCACATAACACATATGAACATATAAGTAAGAGTACAGTCAAAATATCAACAATTATTACTTATAACTTTCTTTTATACAAGGTCAAAACGTGGGGGCCATACCCACATAATGCCGGCCAACAAAAGAAAATTACAGACACCACAATAAAAACACTAAGTGCAGACTCTGCACTTGAACAAAACAACTCAAAATGAATCAAAAGCTACATAGCTACTATCCAAATCCTTTAACGTCTCTTTCCCCCACTCCCTTTCCCACCGTGTGTACGAAGTTTTTGCTTCGCCTCGGGAGTGGTATCGCTGCCAGTAATGTCAACTATTTCCTCAGTGCTGACATCTTCCTCCTGCTTCGCGACCTTCTCAAAGGACTCGCCTTTTGTTTTATGCTTCTGAGACCTCCAGGAGCTCTTTGAGGCCTTGATCGCTTCAACTTTTTCTTTCTTGATAGCGACCAATTCTTGTTGAATCTTACATGGCTGCTCAGTTTGAACTTCTTGCTCCCAAACTTCAGCTGTCGTTATGTCACCTTCCAAAGATACGAAAGGGTCATCCAAGCCATGAAGTGTGGCGATCTTCTCGGACTCCGGCCCTGAGTGCGAGCCAGACACGGACACGGTGATCAGAGCAGGTATGGAAAAGAGCATGGAAGCGGTGGAGATAGCAGCAGATCCAGGCACCGAAGAAGTAGGCAGATCGACAAACAAGGAGGATGGACCTATAAGATCAAAATGAAAGCATTAAATTCTTCCTGCTCTTGCGGCATAAGCTGAAAGCTCCCAAACTTGGGAGAAACAAGAAGATTACCTACACCAAAAGAATGACTAAGAATGTCAACTTCGTACTCATCGCCTTCGCCCTCCTTCGACGGCTCTATAATCCGAGGGGAAGCCTTAAGTCCAGAACTTGTTAACGGATCGCGGGGCTGCCCCGATGGTTCTTTGGCACCAGAAATGAAAGGCTTCATAAGCGCTTCGGTAGCCGCAGTCATGGTGGCATCGGCAGCTTCTTTCTCTCTCTTGATCCGTAAAATACCTTGACCCTCTAGCAGCGCCTTCTTTGATTCTTCATTGAGGTAGATGTTCTCTAGCTCTCGCTTGGTATAAACGTCACCGTTGTCACAGAAGCGGGTCAAGATTTCCTCCCAAACCACAATAAGAGTGCGCGGGAATTTAGGGCCTAAGTAGCCGAGGCTTCCCTGATGCAGCAGAGAGTTGATATAAAAATTCAAGATGGTCTCATCCATCTTCTCCATCTTCCTTTCAAAAGCGTTCTGAAGCTCCAGATAATCCACCGTAACGGCGGCCTTTTCAACTTTGACGCGAGACTTATTGGCGCTAAGCTGCACAACTTGATCCTATAGCCTGGCGATTGTCTCAGCCTGGTCGAAGATGGTCTTATTATGCCCCTCGATGATAAGGTCGTGATCAGAAATGGTTTTCCTTTGGGCCTCGCCAGCATATTTACTCAGAGAATCCCAACGTCGTCCAATTTCTGGTGCACCGTCTTTACCACTCGTGTCTGGAGGAGGTGAGCTCGAAATAACGGGACTCATCCCCGGAGTCTCATCACATGATTCAGAATCCCCATCATCGGATTCTACATAGAAATCACCACTAGAAGTGTACTCATCGCTACTACTCCCGATCTCCCCCTCCTCCTTTTCTATGTCCATCACGGCTTTGCCTTCCCTCTGATTAAACTCCTCTTCTTCTAGAATCGGAGGCATTTTGACTTGGCAACTGACTCCCATCGCGGCAGCATCCTTTTCCTCATGAGTCTCCTCAGCCAACACGCCGGATGGGCCTTCCTGTTCTTGAAAAGTGCCCTCATCGAAACCGTAAGATAAGGAGGTAGATCATGTGCATACCATGGATCGAGAAGGAGATGAGATCTCAACTGGAACTGCAGACCTCACCGGATGCAACAGTCCGTATCGAAGCAAGTTTTTGTCAGTCAGCAAGACTTTAATAGATCTCTTCTCAGCATCAATAGCCTTCAGGGCTCGGAAAGTTCCATCGACAGACAAGTCCCTGTTCGGCCTTGGAATAACTATAAGAATTATTTGACTTGTTAGAAACTCCGTAGTAATACGTCGGTGACCAATGAGTGAAAAGGGAACTTACCCCTGTTGTCCAAAGATGGTTGAACCTCTCAGGACATCTGACAAAGAAGTATCGGGTCTTGAATTAGGAAAAGTTGCTCAACGATGGCAACACAATTTTGCGATTCCTTTGGGCCTCGATTACGACCAAGGAAGAACACTCATCTCTTCTTTTGAATGAAAGTAAGTATCTCAACTCATCGAAGGTTGGAGCACGGTTGAATGTTCGCATGAAAAGGATGTGCATGCAAGTTAAGATGGCATAGCCATTGGGGTGAATCTGAAATGGAGCAATTCCTAAGTTTGAGAGGGTCTCTCTTAAGAAATCATTAAAAGGGGTCACAGCTCCATTCAAGCACATATACCGATGATAAGCGGTATATCCCGGGGGCGGCATATGGGCGAACTATTCCTTCTCTGGGAGGCGCACATCTTCCTCCTGGATGCCATGTTGCAGGCAGATGTTGTGCAAGACTTTGGCAGAGACTATGGAAGATGCTCTCTCCGGTGGATTTAGAAGGACTCTGAAATTAAGAGGAGTCCAGTCCATGAGCAGACCAACCGGAAATTGTTGTCCATACTCAACCTGTGAAGCAGAAGGAGGAGGGGTAACGGACGACGACTCGGCCTCCGAAAGCGTAGGACTTCCTTCGCCAGATTTGCGACGAGAGGACGGGTACTTCATTCTAAACTAAAGAGCTTACATCTAAAACGGTCAGGTAATTCAACCCTAAAATAAGAACTCCTTGTACCATACTTGAATTCCGAAAGAATATCAGCTCGCACTGATGTGTCGGGCTTCAAGTATGTACCAGGGCAAGTGTGTGTGTTATCTATCGGTGGTGGGCTTGGTGTCCCAAACACTACAAACACTCTACCCCGTGTAGATAGTACGTTCGCAGTCGATAGGTAAAAGGACTTCCCATATAATTTTCTTTCTGAAGTTACTTCTCCTACACTTACCCGTTATCGATCAACGATCGACAACGGATCCGTTGTCCGAAACGATGCGGAAAGTCCCTTCCAGTATAGGTACACCGTGCACGCAAAAGAAAGCAAAATCAATTCGAATCCTCCGGAAGGACGGGACCAATTCACAATGTGTCATGTAATATCAGCTATAGGACTTGGCACATGTCAATTCTGGTTCAATGGACGAAGACAACAAAACATGTCAAGCACCGGTGCAAGGCGCGAACGTCGTTCTGGGAGGAACTCAAGACTCGATTTACTATCTTCCTCCATTAAATCGCAACCGACTCGGACTCCTCACGACAAACATCACGAATGCAAATCTGCCGCCAAGTTAATAAACGAACATTGTGATCAGCGAACCAACCTCGGATTAACAACTTAAACGCAAAGTTGGTTGAAGCTTTAGGATCAGCGAACTACAATAGGTCGGTGGTGTTCTAGGGATGAATCAACGACTATCTATAGTGTTAAGCGAGCTAGGGTTTCAACTGAAGGCGGAGTAGAAAAGCGAAGGCGAGGATCTGGAGTTGGCAGCGTAGAAGGGATCACGGTGGAGATGGAATGGTGAAGGCAATGAATCAAGACAATCGAGGCACGAAGCTGGATCGTTGGAAATGATAGATGCTTGGGTCGAATCGGTGCAAAGAGCTAGGATCGCAGAAGGAAGATAAGGCTTGGGTCATGTGGTAGTGATGAGGAGGGTCGGCTCGATTGCTTAAATAGGAAATGAAAATGAACAAAAAAATCCTAAGTACTCGGGTCGCCAGCGATCCATCAGCTATGGATCGCTAGCGACTAATAAGGCTAAAACGCCTTCGACCTCAAATTTGCACAGCGATATCTATCCATCATTTTAGGACATATCGAGAAGCTATAGAGGAAAATTTGACCTGTTATGACAAGCAATGGTGGTCAAGATCAAAACTAAGCAAGCAACAGAATAGCCTAGTTCACACTCGCGAAACTCTAACATGATTATTTGAAATTCAACAAGTGGAGACTAATAGCGATAACTTACAAAGCACTCCTTGTTTTCAACGAAGACATACTATGGAGGGCAAATATTATCCAGGTTTGTAATCCAGCAGGATCAAAGAGAAGATGGAACAACTTGATGGAGTCAGAGTAGCTCAGAAGTAAACCAAAAGCGTTAGATTAATAAGCTAAAAGAGAGCCAAGATAAAAGAATGAAAAATCTACTAAGGACATGGATCGCCAGCGATCCAAGGCCTATGGATCGTTAGCAATCCATGGGGATAGTTCAGTGTTCAACCGAATCTCTTGCGTCGTGATCCAATCCATATTGCTGAAGTGGTGACTGAGTTTGACGAGGTTCCGAGTTAGCTAAACTAAAAGACAAGCATCCGTCCAGTCTAATCAGCAGCTAAATACAGCTAGCAAGTAAATAGTCATCAAAATAAGGCGATGTGCAACGAGACTACACAAACAACGTCGACATAAGACAACGAAGAAAGTTCAAAAGCCAAAGTCCAAAAGTATGCTAAGTATATGGATCGCTATCGATCCATACTCTATGGATCACCAGCGATCCATACGTGATCATGGAATAAGTACGACCCAAATAGGTTGAAGCAGAGGCTAAGTAATTAGCTCGTACTCGAGCTAATGCTATGGATTGCTAGCGATCCATAGACCATGGATCGATAGCGATCCATGCTTTTGCTGGGTCATGAGCTATGCTCCATTGCATCTTTCTCTGTCCATTTGCAAGCAACTGGCGAACAGGCTTGGCCTAATAACTCTCCAATCTCTATAAATACCGTCCTATCTACAATATAAGGGGGGCGGCAGACTGGTTGTTGAAACTCTGCTGGAAGCTTTCTTCACTCTTTACCTCCCTCACAACAATCTCCAAAGGAGTTCACTGTGATTCTCCAGTGGATTCCAACCTTGGAGATTCAATCTAGCCAAAGATAATCAAGAGCTTTGTAATCAAACACTCCTTGTAATAGCAATTAGTCTATAATAAAAACTATAAAGTTAACGTAGGCTTCATTAACAACCGAACCACTATAAAATTCTTCTTGTCTTCTTTCTCTTACTGTTTTTTTTTCTATATTTGTTATCTACATTATTGCTCTATGAAAACAAGGCCAGTGCATTCACGCTCAAACCAGGGTGTTGATCCATTTTTTGGGTTTAACAAGAAAGAAGTATAGCATTTTAGAAAGTGTTATAAACATGAAAAGGAAATATTGTTTTGAGAATAGTTAAATAATATTTGAAATAATTAAATAGTTTGACCAAAGTAATAGATAATATTTTTGAGGAAAAACGTTTGAAAAGAAAACAATATTTTTGGAATGTTATAAACTACATTTTGAAAGGAGTATAATTGTTTAATGGCAAATTTTCTATCGAATTAGAAAATCACCGAAATTTTTTGAAATAAAAATTACCGCAAGAGCATGGCGTACAATTTTAGTACATGGCGAGTACGGGCCGATCCGCAGGGAATTGTTTTAGATTTTAAAAATCAATTCAATCAAGTTAGACCAAGTGAGAGGAAATTGTTAACTACAAGCAAAATGAAGCTAAAACTAGAATTAAAACGAGCTTTAAAACTATGAGATTAGAGAACAATTTAAAGGCAAATCCACACTCATATTTTTGTAAATCAACAAACAAATAATTTTTGATCTCTAGTTATGACATTAAGTGAAATAATTGTTGCATTTATCATAAGTATGGTTTATTTATGTTATTAATTAACATAACTCAAACCATCAAACCATAATACAATAATTACACCACTTATAAATTCTCATGAAAATGAAGCCAAAGCAAAAGCTATTTTAAGTATGATCTATTTACTATTGTAATTAGTAAGATAGATCATCAAATTTTGTTTTTACTTTCATTTCAATATCAAAAATTAATTAGCAAATGATGATGTAAATTGTGTTTATGTTGAATAAGAATAGCTCATTTGCAAAAGCAACATAAGCTATCAAACCCACTTGTATAAATTTACATCAAAATTTACTTTCATGAATCACAAACAAAAGAGATCATAAATCATAAAAATGTTGAAATTACATAAAGTTAGAGAGCTTCATTACCCCTAAATTGAAGGGGTTTAGCTACTCATTTATGTTATCAAATCAACACTTGTAAATTTCAACATTAAAAAGTAAGGAAATGGAAACCAAGCAAAGGAAGAAAGAGAGATTAACTACTAACTACTTGCATAAAAAAACAAAGCTACATTACTTGCATGAATGTAAATCTAAGCTATAAACATGAAATAAAAGAGAGAATAGAAATCAACATAAAAGTAAATAAAAGAAAGTAGAAAAGAGAAGAGAAAGAGGCTTGGAAGCCATTTTTATTTCACTTTGATTTGTGTTTACAACTTGCTAATTTCCTAAGTAAAATAAGAGAGAATAGAAGATCCTTTACATGTACATAAGAGGGCTATTTATACGTGCATAAAACCCTAATTCAATTTTTAGGGTGCTATCTAAAATGCCCTTTAGGAAGTGTGGCCACCAAGTAACCATTAGCTACTAATTAATCCATCATTTAATGTGCATGAAGCTTTAACCTCCACTTAGTTGTCTATTAGCTTCTAATTGTATATTTAGGTAAGTGGGTAGGGTCCCCCATGATCATGAACTTGAATTATTTCCTCTTTATTCCTTTGTATTCCCTTGTGCATGCATATATCTTCATGAAACCCTCTTCCATATGCATCAAAATTTCCTATAAAAATCATAAAAAATGTCCAAGTAAAAATTCCCAAATTGAAACATGCACAAAAATGATCATTTTGCCCCTGAATGAAGATGAATATATGATGATTTGAAAATAATGAATTTTGGTTTTAAACATGTTAAAATGCCCAAATATGACATTTATTCAAATAAAAATAGATAAAATATGGATGTAAATATATGCACATTAACGTGCACATCAATACTATAACACTTTGGGAAATGTTTCGATATGAAAGTATATATATTAATTTGTGAAGTAAAGTATTGTTTTGAGAATGATAAAGTTATTTCCATAAGTTTGGAAATTTAATACGATGGTTGTAGCCATCGATCATTAGTGGACAGTTGAGATCGATGGCGAGGCGATGTTGATTACACGATCAACACTGCTGTCAACTGACAAAGGGAGAAGCTGATATTCCCTGGCAAGGCAACGTTGTTATATACTTTTAAAATACTAATGAATTTGAAAGTATATTGCAAGAGATGTTGTGAATTGTGCATATATGGCATGATGTATGTTTTTGTTGTGCTTTGAATAAATGTTATAACTATATTTGTAATAAAATGCATTGAATTATAAAGATGAACGTATGAATTTCAACCCAAAGTAATTTCTGAATAAAATATGATATTCATATGTTTAAACTTAAAGTAATTTCTGAATAAAATATGATATTCCTATCTGTTGGGTAAAGTAATGATTTTTGAAAAGTTATTTATGTGAGTAATAGATATTTTGTGAAGGAAAATTTTAAAAAAAAATATATTAATGGTGATTGAGATATTAAAGTATCTCAAAAAAACAAAACAATAGGAAGTAATTTTTGAATTAGAAATTATGAGATTGAAAAAATTCAAAGAAATTTTGTATTAAAATATTTGTATGCATTAATAAGGATTTTTCATTAAAGGGATGAATAGATGTGATTTTTGGTGAAATGAGCTTTTGGAATATATAAATATATTGTGAAGTAAATATAATACTTTATCATTGAAAAGGTGTATAAATTTGTTTTGTAGGAAAATTTTAAGTTTTTGAATTAAGAGAATATTTTGGGTATTTTAGAAAATTGATCTTTAAAATGAGAATTATTTAAGATGAAATGTTTTGAATTGGAGAATGAAAAAACTCGTTTCTATTTTTTATACACCAGATTTTACTAAAAGGTTGGATCTTTGTAACTCTTTTATATTTTTTGGAAAGTGGGTTTGAAAGTGAATAACTTTGGTGTAAGGTTATTTTATCCAATTACGTGAGAAGAGTACAGAGCGTGGCGAGTGAACACACGAGTGTGAACACATGGCTCTAGGTGTTAAAAATATATACATATATACGAATGTTTTTTTGACTTATATATATTTTTTGTGTTTTTTTAGAAAGAGAGAGTTTTGCAAAATCATCTTAGCACCATTTAACTTAGAAGATAAAAATGTTATATCCTTTACTTTAAATTTACCACTTTTTAAAACAAAGATTTTCAATTAGAATATACTTCATAATTAACACATATGAACCTTCCTATATACTAGTTAAACCATTGTTATTTGTAATCAAACTTCATTTTTTATTTTTGTTAAGACAAATAAATTTTCAAAAATTCCAATTTATTAACCAAAACTTATACTTATCCTATGGCGTTTCTTCAAAAATAAATCAAAATGCTAAAAGAAAATGTTTTTGAGATTTAGAAATTTTGAGATATTTTTATTAAGTTAAAAAGAAAATGAAAATTGAAAAATGCCATGAAACTGAAAAAAATGAAAATGAGACCTCCCCCACACACTTAATTTTGACTGTGTCCCCACAGTCAATGCATGATATAATGAGTGTAACGGGGAAAACTGTGTACATATTTACAAAAGAGGGTTAACATTCTTACTAGACGTAGCTTGGCTCATGAAAGATCATGAGCTCCTCCTCTTGGTTACTGGGCAATTCCAAGAAAGGTTTCAAACGATGACCGTTGACTTTGAAATCGATCCATCCCTAGGTTTTCTATTTCTACGGCACCATGTGGAAAAACAGTTCGTACCACAAATGGTCTGGTCCATCTCGATTTAAGTTTCCCAGGGAATAAATGAAGCCTTGAGTCATATAAAGAACTTTCTGGTTAGGCGAAAACATTTTCCTTAGGATTGACTTGTCATGAAAAACTTTTGTTCTTCCTTAGGATTGAGTTGTATTTTTCGGTTTTCAGTTTTCGCCAGCTTTCTCAAGATCAAAGTTTAAGTTCTTTATTGCCTACAACGCTTTGTGTTCGATTTCAACGAGTGAATGGCAAGATTTACCGTAAACTAAACGAAATGGGGGACATCTCAAGGTTAGTTTTAAAAGCAGTACGGTAAGCCCAAAGCGCGTCAGTCAATTTCTGAGACCAATCTTTTTTATTTTTGTTAACAGTTTTCTCCAAGATTTGTTGTATTTGTCGATTTGAAACTTCAACTTGGCCACAAGTCCGAGGATGATAAGGAGTGGATAACTTGTGGGTTATCGAGTATTTTTTCATTAAAGTTTCAAAACAACGGTTGCAAAATTGGGTTCTGTTATCACTAATTATTGTGCGAGGTGTGCTGAACCTCGAAAAGATGTTTTCTTTGAGAAATTTCACAACAATTCTATGGTCGTTGGTTTTGCAAGGAACGGCTTCGACCCATTTTGAGACGTAATCAACAGCGAGAAGGATATACAAGTTTCCAAAAGAATTGGGAAAAGGTCCCATATAGTCGATACCCCAAACATCAAATATTTCGATCGTAAGAATGGGGTTTAAAGGCATCATATTTCATCGAGAAATTCGTCCAAGCATTTGATATCGATCGCAAGTTTTACAGAATTCAAATGAGCCTTTGAAAAGAGAAGGCCAATTGAAACCACACTGAAGCACCTTTTTTGCAGTTTTTCGAGGACCAAAATGTCCACCGCACGCATGATTGTGGATAAATGAAAGAACACTCCTGATCTCATTATCCGAAATGCAACTTCGGATGATTTGGTCAGGACAATATTTGAACAAGTATGGATCGTCCCAATAGAAATATTTCACTTGGGACATGAATTTGCATTTGTCTTGTTTGGACCAAGATGAGGGAGTTTCTTTAGTGACTAAGTAGTTCACTATATCAATGTACCATGGATCGATAGAAATTGAAAGAAGCTATTCATCGGGGAAGTTTTCATTGATTGGCAAAGAAGATGGTGCGTTCGGAAGATGAGACAAGTGATCGGCTATGATGTTATCGGATCCTTTTTTTTCTTTGATTGTAAGGTCGAATTCTTGAAGTAAAAGGATCCAACGAAGCAAATGGGATTTAGCAAAGAGATATCGAAGCGCGGAGTGGTCTGTGTACACAGTAATGTGTGAACCTATCAAGTAAGGTCGAAACTTTTCGAGCACAAAAACAACAGCTAGAAGCTCTTTTTCGGTTGTTGTGTAGTTAAGTTGAGCGTCGTTTAGAGTCATGCTAGCGTAGTAGATAAAGTGAAGGATCTTGTTGATGCGTTGTCCTAAGACAGCACCAACTGCAAAGTTTGAGGCGTCACACATTATTTCAAATGGGAAATCCCAATTGGGCACACAAATGATTGGAGCAAAAATGAGTTCGTTCTTAAGACGTTCGAAAGAAGAGATACAATCAAAGTTAAAATCGAAAGGAACAGCTTTTCCAAGAAGAGTCATCAAAGGACGAGCGATTTTGCTAAAGTATTTCACAAAGCATCGGTAAAAGCCATCGTGTCCTAGAAATGATCAAATATCCTTAACAGATTTGGGAATGGGTAGATTTGCAATGACATCGATTTTTTCTTTATCTACCTCAATGCCTTTATTTGAGATGATATGTCCAAGGACTATGCCTTGTTTGACCATAAAGTGGCATTTTTACAAATTCAAAGTCAAATGTTTTTCTTTGCATCGATTTAGAACCAACTCGAGATGATGTAAACATTGGGAAAAATAATCGCCAAAGATAGAGAAATCGTCCATAAAAACATCTAGAAAGCGTTTAATCATGTCGGAAAAAATGCCAACCATGCATCGTTGGAAAGTAGCAGGAGCGTTACAAAGTCCGAATGGCATACATCGATAAGCAAAGGTACCGAATGGACACGTGAAATTCATTTTCTTTTGATCTTCGGGAGCGATTGGAATTTGGTTATAGCCAGAATAACCATCAAGGAAGCAGTAGAATTCGTGGCCGGCTAAATGTTCGAGCATTTGGTCAATGAAGGGAAGAGGGAAGTGATCCTTACGTGTTGCGGCATTTATTTTTTGATAGTCAATGCAAACACGCCAACTTGTTTGAGTATGAGTTGGAATAAGTTCGTTTGAATCGTTCTTGACAACAGTTAGACCAGACTTTTTCAGTACAACATGAATTGGGCTAACCCATGAACTATCAAAGATTGGGTAAATGATTCCGTTGTTGAGAAGTTTAAGAATTTCACCACACATCGCATCTTTCATTTTTGGATTAAGCCTTCATTGCGCATCACGAACAGGCTTGGCATCGTCGATTAAATGGATGCAATGTTGAACAAGAACGGGACTAATTCCCTTTATATCGGAGATCGACCATCCCATCGCTTCCTTGTTTTTGGACAGGATTGAAAGTAAAGAAGTTTCTTGATTGAGAGAGAGAGAGTCGTAGAAATTATGACAGGAAATGTTTCGTTATCACCTAAGTATGCGTACTTAAGATGATCGGGAAGTGGTTTGAGGTCCAACTTTGGGAGTTGCTCGATTAAAGAATTAGGTTGAGATTCGGACTTAATTGGAAGCGATTCAAAGGGAAGAGTGTATTCAATTTCGTTGGGAATTTCATGAAACAATTTTTCGTACTCGACTTCGCATTCGTCGTTAAGGTCAAGTGTCTCATTTTCAAAATTTTCGTGAATGGCACTAACTTCCAATGTTTGGTCGCGAGGTTCATTTGATTGGTTTTCAAGGTTGAAAATGTTGAAATCCAAAGTCATGTTTGAAAAAAGAGATTTTCATCGAACCGTTGCGACAATTGATTAAGGCATTTGAGGTGGCTAAGAATGGTCAGCCTAAGATCAATGGAATTTGACTTGCGGGATTTGTCACGGGTTGTGTTTCGAGAACGATAAAGTCAACGGGGAGTATGAATTACCCTACTCGAATGAGCACGTCCTCGATTTCTCCCACGGGCTTCTTAATGGAACGATCAGCAAATTGAAGCGTGAACTTTGTGGGTTTGAGCTCACCTAAGCCTAATTATTCATACACGGAGTATGGAATCAAGTTGACACTCGCGCCTAAGTCAATCAAACATTTGTTAATCGTCTTGTCTCTAATTGTACACGAAATCGTAGGGCAACCAGGATCTTTGTATTTAACGGGCATGGATTGGGACAAGACTTCACTCAAACTGGTGGCTAAGAAGACTTTTTTGGGCACTTGAGTGTGTGGCTTTTGGGTACATAAGTCCTTAAGAAATTTTGCGTACGTGGGGACTTGCTGAACGATGTCAAGAAGCAGAATGTTAACTTTGACTTGTTTAAAAATTTCCAACATCTTTTCCATTTGGTCCGAGTGTTTCTTTGGTCGAAGACGATGTGGAAATGGAACATGATACTCGGTAGGTGGGTCTACTCGAGTAGAAGAAGAATTTTGATTGGCATTCGATTCAACGTTTGGCTCCACATTCTGTTCAGATTCGTTCGTTGTTTTAGAAGTGTCGAGAGAGGTTTCCGGTAAATCATTTAGGTTAACGACTTGATTATCGATTTGTTTACCGGAACGTAAAGTTGTGATAGCATTCAATTGGGTAACGTTGCTATCTTGAACAACATGGGCTTGATTTGAATTTGCGTTTTGATTTCTGGGATTTGGAAGGGGTTGGCTTGGGAATGTTCCTCGTTCGCGTTCAGTTACAGACGTGGCTAATTGACTCATTTGCATTTCAAGTTTTGCAATCGATTGGTTTGTGTTTTGCATATATGAGGTCAATAAATTTTGAAAATTGTTGTTTGATTGAAGGCTTTGAGTAGTTGCTTTAGCCAACGTTTCAAGAGTTTTCTCAAGTGAACTTAAACGTTTATCGTCTTGGGGAGGATGAGCAGAATTTGGTTGAAAATTTGATTGTTGCGGTTGATTATGAGACGGACCCGCAAAGTTTGGTTGAAAATTGTTGGGCTGAAAGGGAGGATTCGAAGCATTATTCGGGAATGCTTGAAAATTAGGACGAACCGTATTCGTGTTGGTATTGTTTTGGTTCCAAGCAAAATTTGGGTGATTTCCCAACCAGGGTTGTACGTTGGAGAAAATGGGTCATTTTTGGCTTTATTGAAAGCATTGATTTGTTCGACATAATTGGGACACTGATCGGCTATATGATTGGGATCGTTGCATTTATAACACATCGGTTGGGAAGCTTGGCTCATTTGATTTGATGAGAAAACGTTATTGAAATTTTAACCATTGTGTCGATCTTAGCTTCCAAAGTAAAAGAAGATCCTATCGAGTGTGCCCTCGATCGTGAGTAAATTGATTTTTCGTTCGAACGTTAACATTGGGACGACTATTCAGCGAGGTTTTCAAGAAATTGCCAAGCATCATCGTGATGTTGGGCAAGAAAGTTGCCTTGGTACATTGATTCGAGCATGGTTCGTGAGCTGTTTTCGAGTCCATCGTATAAGATTTGGCAAATCGTCCATTTTTCGAAGTTATGGTGTAGGCATTTTATCAAAAGCTCTTTGAATCTTTCAAAATATTTTTCGAATGGTTCTCCCTTGAATTGATGAAATTTACAATTTCGTTTCGGATTCTACTTGTTTTTTCCAAGGGGTAGAACTTTTTTAAGAAAGCGTTTACGAATTCTTCCCAAGTTTTAATCGAGTTCGATGGTAAGCTGTACAACCATTTTTCAACGTAATCTGTAAGAGCGAATGGGATTAATCGAAGTTTGATTCCGTCATCAGAAAGTTGTTGGAGTTTAATGGTTGCACAAACTTGTTCGAATTTAGTCAAGAAAATGTATGGGTCATCGTGTTCGAAATTGCCAAATTTCGGAAGCGTGACAATATGATTCGAGTGAATTTCAAAATGGTTACCTGTAGGGGTGGGTAACGTGATGCAAGATGGAATAGAAACTCTATTGGGAAAGATTTTATCCATAAGAGTTCGAGGGCGTTCTCATTTGCCATTTCGGGAGGATCGTCTGTTCGAGTTAAACGATTAGTTGTTGAGTCGCAAGTCCAACGATTTGTTGTTGTGTCACGAGTCCAAGTACTCATGCACAAGTGAAAGTTGAGAAGAGAAATGTGACGCCCCACATCTATACTCACGCTAGCCAAGGACACTACGGGGTAATGCCATCGACTAGCATGAAGAATAAGGCTGTTGTGGAGCGACCATCTGTGTAATTGCTTTGTGCGAGTACCGATATGTCAGATAATATAACATACATTTCAATTCAAGAGGAAATCCGACATACTGATTCAAACTCAAAGCTACCACACAGTGGCTAAGGGAACCTTGGAAACAAATATAGAAATAAGCATAACACAAATCAGTCATAGATATTCATATCACAAAGGCGGAAACAGATATGAATATAACACATAAAAGTGTACATCAAAATAGTGGTCAAACTAGACCCACTACATCACAAAAGAATAGGTACAAGTACTAGACAAAAGAATAAGTATACAACAAGGAGTCTCTATCACAAATGTATACTAACAAAAACTACTATACTAAAGTAGTTAGCCAAAAGTCAGGTGACGGACCCTAATAAGAAGTCAAGCAGGAGCACCTGAAATACCTCGGTCTGACCCGGGTATTATTTAGGAAGAAAATAATAAACGGATCAGTCTAGCTATAAATATCATATAAAGTGAGATAGGATAAGAGATATGACAAAGACGTATGATAACAATAATGCCATACTGCGACAAGTATACATCAAATAACACAAAAATCATACAATATCTCAAATATTCTCAAACACCAAAAGAATGTCATATTCTTTAAATTATTCACCAAACACAAATATTGATAAAGCTTATCAATGCAAATCCACGAAAATTGGTGAAACACAAATTCTAGAAATCATCAATTAGAAATCCAAAAATCACAAAGGGGGGAGGCCTATCACAAACGGGAGCATGAAAACTCACCAACATGTGTGTCACAAACGGAACATTATTCCATGGTCGCTAACCATCAATTTTGAGCTGAAGCTCCACAAACGGCCCGAAGACCATGGGTCGCTACCCCACCAAATTGAACCGAAGTTCCACAAACGAGGTTTTTAGTCCCCACAACATCGCTAGTCTAAATCACAAAATGATCATCATCGATCAATAAAAAGTGTGAATCACACTAAGCTAGTAAATATAAGAGTTTAGCTTCATGTCCCATAACCACTGGCTTAACTTAAATATTTACGAACAAATTGTAGAATTCCACTTGGAAATTGTCACAAGATTTCAATCGAACAAGTCTAAGAATTAACCGACAAAGTAAACGCAAGCGTTTCATACCACTTGTTTTGCTAAGTCGTTTAATTGGATTTCTCGTACGAATGTGTTAAAGGTTTGTATATACTAATAGATTGGAAAACAGTTTTATAAACGAGATTAGTATTAAAAATAGAGTTGGAATCATCTTTGTGAAAGAGTTTGAATATTTACTACTAGTATAGAAACCTTTGTATTTTTAAAGTGACAAATCACAGAAATGATTGTAGAAACAATCAATCACCAAAAATTCACATACGAAGACGTGAATCAAATCCATATAAATCGATACCGAATCCATCAAAACGGATATTTCCGAAAATCCCGAAAAAGGAGTCATCAAAGTCGATATAAATGATAACAACGAATCAGATCATCGCGAATCGATTAAAAATTGGAAATCCACACCAAGGTTTCAAATCTCGGATTTTGGCCAATATCTCGGGCAAATATCTCGGCTGTCTCGGGCGATATTTAAAAGACTTATAACTAACCAAGCTGCCAAATCTCGGATTTTGGCTAATATCTCGGATTTTCATCTCGGTTGATCTCGGGGAGATTTAAAACCTTGATCCACACAAAAATTGGCTAAATTAGGCAAAAATGCAATCTCCTAGATTCAGTCGACTGGACTCAGAGTTCAGTCGACTGATTCAATGCCTGGAAACTCTCTGTTTCCAGGTTCAGTCGACTGAACTCAGAGTTCAGTCGACTGACACATGCCTGGAAACACTCGGTTTCCAGGCTCAGTCGACTGAACTCAGAGTTCAGTCGACTGACACAGGGACCAGGAATTTTCTGGTTCCAGGTTCAGTCGACTGAACTCAGAAGTCAGTCGACTGAATCTGCAAACTTCAGTCTTCTCAGCCTAGCCCTACCAAGGGCAAAATCCAAACAAATTACGATCGGACGAGCGATGGGCGTTAGGAGATTATGCCAATCGGAAACCCAGCCCTATAGGCTCTTCGATACACCACCAAAAACATGTTCAAACATCAAAACTAGGATTTATAAAGATTTTGACTTCAAAACACCAAAAATTGAAATATTCACCAAATCAATTCAAATCAAAAGCAAATGAACATGAATAGATGTTAGGAATTTATACCTAACAACAATGATAGATATAGACGTAGATGTGAGTTCAAAAACTCACCTTTTCAACCCAAACACAAATGAGATGCTTTGAAATCAAAAGAAAGATCAACCACACTTCAACTTCAACTCTACAAGCTCCAATCTAAGATTACAACAAATATTTCCTAAGTTAGGTCATAGGAAATTACTGATATTGGAGAGAGATTGAGATGGAGAAGAAGAAGAGGATGCTTACCTAAGCTTCTCTTTGATTTTGTAGCTAGAACTTGAATTTACAAAGGAAACTAGGGCTTAGGATTTTAGTTTCCAATCTCTTCCCCCATTTTTATTAAAGCTTGAAGTGTTAGGAAAATAATAGAGTGAATGAAGAGGAGAGGGGGTGGAGTTAGGATATAAGATGAGTTGGGTTAGTAGGCTGAAACCCAAACCCAAGCCCAAAGCCCTAAGTGAAAATGTCGAAATTCTACTCAACTCCAAACATATCGATGTTTATACTCAAAAAGGTCGCAAACGCCATTTTGGACTCAATGGAAGTGGTCTCGAGTTCCAATTCGACTGCTTGCAAAAAGTGACATTTCGGACTTGAATCCGACTAACGATGCTATATTTAAATAAAACATTTAAATATACAATCGTAAAATATGCAGGTTGCTACAGACTCCCCTCTTTAAAGAAATTACGTCCTCGCAATCTTTAAGAAATAAATAAGAAGTAACAACTATAAAAGCATATCAACATAAAAATAAGAAATTTGAAATAAGAAGTTCACCTTAAGGAGCACGAGAGAGCAAGTCCGGATGTGTTTGCTCGATGAATTCTCTGGATTCCCAAGAGCAATCCTTAGGACTTGAGGACCATTGAACTTTCACAAGAGGAACATCTTTATTTCGAAGGCGTTTAACCTCCCAAGCAATGATACGAATAGGATGTTGCTCATAAGTCAAATTAGGCGAAACTTCAATTTCTTCAATAACACCGGGCTTAAGAATAGAATCAGAATCTCAAAGGCATTTCCGTAGTTGAGAGACGTGGAATATGTCATGAATAGCAAAAAATTGAGCTGGTAATAAAAGGCGATAAGCCACGGAACCAATGCGTTCAGTGATGGGAAATGGACCAACATATCGAGGTGCTAATTTTCCCGATCGACTGAAACGCACAACACCCTTCATAGGTGAAACACTAATAAACACGGAATCTCCCACAGAAAATTCTAATTTCCTTCTACGATTATCGGCATAGGATTTTTGTCTACTTTGAGCTTCTTTCATCCTATGACGAATAAGGTCAATCTTTTCTATGAAATCACGAATAAAATCTAGACCTAAAACCAGCTTCTCACCGGCTTCAAGCCAACACGAAGGAGGTCGGCATGGCCTTCCGTATAGTGCCTCGAAAGGTGCCATACCAATACTAGATTGGAAGCTATTATAATAGAAAAACTCAACAAGAGAAATATGATCTTCCCAACTTCCACCAAAATCAAGAACACATGCATGAAGAAGATCTCAAGAGTTTGATTCACACGCTCGGTTTGTCCATCGGACTGAGGATGATAAGCGGTGCTAAAATTAAGCTTCGTTCCCAAAGCTTTTTGAAGACCTTTCCAAAATTCACTAGTAAACAATGGATCATGATCACTAACAATAGAAGTAGGAACTCCATGCAATCTAACAATTTTCTTGACAAAGAGTTTAGCCAAAATAGGTACGGTCCGATTGGACCGAACGGGAATAAAATGGGCGGACTTTGTAAGTCTATCAACTATCACCCATAGGCTATCATGACCCGAATGAGAACCGGGAAGACCGTCAATAAAGTCCATTGAAATTTGATCCCACTTCCATATTGGAATTTCCAAAGGTTGCAATAACCCATCGGGCCTTTGATGCTCGGTCTTCACAAGTTGGCAAGTAATGCAACGCTTAATAAAGTTAGCAATATCAGATTTCATTCCATCCCAATAATAAAGTCGCTTCATGTCAACGTACATTCTACTACTACCGGGATGAATAGTAAATCTAAAATGATGAGAATCTTCTAATATGTCTTTACAAAGATCAATAATATTTGGCACAATAAGTCTACCAAATTTTCAAATACCGCCACGAGCATCAATATCAAAGTCTTTCAAACCTTCAATATCAATTTTATCCCTACAACTTTGGCTAAGAAGAACCAATTCGGGATCATGCTTTTGAGCTTCAAGAATGCGGTCTAAAAGAGAAGGATGAGCCTCAAGGCTACACAAAATGAGAGATGAACATGAATTGGATTCACGATCTTGAATCTCACAAGTGGATAAAGTCGCGAGATCATTCCATTCGGATATCATCATGGAAACAACCGCTTGTTGATTACGACTAAGGGCATCGGCAACAAGATTCCCCTTTCCGGGAGTATAGAGAATATCAAGATAATAAGATGAAAGGAACTCGAGCCAACGTTGTTGATGCAAATTAAGTTCCTTTTGAGAAAATAAATACTTCAAAGATTTATGATCGGTGTAGAGAACAAACTTCTCTCCCAAAAGATAATGACGCCAAATTCTAAGGGCGAAAACAATAGCCGCGAGCTCTAAATCATGAGTGGCATATCTAGTCTCGGTAGGCTTTAAGCATAAGCGATAACACGTTCCTTTTGCATGAGAATGGCTTCCAAACCAACACGACTAGCGTCGGTATAAACAATAAAATCTTGGTTCCCATCGGGAATCACAAGAATAGGAGCATTGGAAAGGAGTTCCTTTAGTTTCTGAAAAGCAGTTTCACATTTGTCTGACCAAATGTATTTAACTCCCTTCTTTGTCAAACTAGTGAGAGGTACGGAAATTTTAGAAAAGTCTTTTATGAACCGACGGTAATAGCCCGCCAATTCGAGAAAGCTACGAATTTCTGTCACACTCTCCGGTCTCTTCCAATTTTGAATCGCTTCAATCTTCGAAGGATCCACGGAAATTCCGGATTCAGAAATAATATGCCCCAAAAATTTCACACGAGATTTCCAAAAGTGGCATTTAGAAAATTTTGCTTTCAATTGGTTGCTCCTAAGAGTTTCCAACACAATCTGAAGATGATTTTCATGCTCTTCCTCGGTTTTAGAATAAATAAGAATATCATCTATAAAGATGAGAACAAATCGATCGAGAAATTCTTTGAAAACTCGATTCATAAGGTCGACAAAATAAGCTGGAGCATTCGTCAAACCAAATGGCATAACAAGCCATTCATAAGATCCATAACGAGTCCGGAACGATGTCAAAGGAATGTTATCCTCTGCAATACAGAGCTGATTAAAACCGGTCGCTAAGTCTAACTGTGAAAAGACTTTAGCTCCACTGAGTTGATCGAATAGATCATCAGTCCAAGGTAAGGGATATTTATTCTTAATGGTGAGATCATTAAGCTTGCGGTGGTCAACACAAAGCCTAAGTGTACCATCAGATTTCTTCACAAAATAGCCGAAGCTCCCCATGGAGAGGAACTAGAACGAATAAACTGTTTTCCTTCCAATTCGGATAGTTGTTTATGCATCTCCTCATTTTCCTTATTTGACATACGATAAGGAGGACGAGTAATAGGTAGAGCTCCAGGGATTAGATTAATTCTGAACTCAATTGCTCACTTAGGTGGTAATCCTAATACGGGCTCAAATATGTCGGGAAATTCACAAACAATGTGAATGAGGGAAATGACATCTTCCTCATCATCATTATCGTCATCATGAGGATTTAGAGAATACAAGGATGCTTTCGAATTGGAATCTGAATCTTTCAGAACAAGAGAAATCTGGTTAACAGATTGAGGATGTCGAAGATATATAGTCCGCTCAGGACATAGGATATGGGCTTCATAACGGTTAAGCCAATCCATTCCCAAAATCATTCTGAAGCCTAAGTAACGCATAACATGCAAATCGGCATGGAAAGAGTAATCACATAAAATAATTTTGACATCTTTACACAGTAAACTGAGTGTTGCGGATCCACCAACCGGATTCGCAATCCTCAATGAAGTCATCAAGCCAATAACATTCAAAGACAAAGCATTAACAAGTTCTTTTGATATAAAAGAGTGAGATGCACCCGTATCAAAAAGAACTTGAATAGGAAGATCACGAAATATAATAATGCCATCAAGGATAGAATGAGAAATACCTTGACCACGAGAAGTGTTGGTAGGGGCTTGTACAACATTTAGCTTGCCTTCTTTCTTGTTTTGAAGTTTGGGACATGAAGATATAGTATGACCCGAACTTAGCGACAAGTAAGAGACTTCGGACACTTGTTCGCATAATGGTCCTTAGAACCACAATTGTAACATTCTCCACGACTAGAGGTAGGAGTCTTTGCTACCGAAGTTGCTTGCTTCCCTTTCTTGTTGGGATTATACTTGAATTTAAAAGGCCTCTTCTTGTTGATGTTTTGTTTGACTTCAACATCACTTTCTTTATCGGCCTCTTCGAGTCGAAGAGCGATATCAACAAACTGATCAAAAGAAACTTCTAATTTCAGAAGTAATGGCTTTTTGAGGTTCTTATTCAACCAATAGACAAATCTCTGATTTTTCTTCAATGGGGTATTAATACACTCGACCCCATATTTAGATAGAGATTCGAAAGATGCGATGTAATCCGTCACAGAAGATTCACCTTGAACATGGTCGATAAAGCGTCGAGCTAAAGATACTTTTTCAGCTTATAGCACAAATTTTAATTCGAACCTTTCCCGGAATTGCTCCCAAGTAAGATCCGCTTCAATAATTTCGGAGATCAGAAGCTCATACCAATCTAATGCTCTTTCTTGGAGCATGCTAGAAGCCACTTGGACTCGATGTAGATCAATAAGATTCATGCGGGAAAAGATGCGATCACATGTTCTAAGCCAAGCTTGGACTTCTATAACACTCTCGGAACCTTCGAAAGGCCTTCCACTCAAGTTGGTGTAATCACTGCACAAGCGTGCAGACCCAGATTTAGGATGAGTAGGCTCTGGAATGGGTCCGATAGCTTGAGCATTTTTCACAAAATCTAGAAGTTGCTGAGCAGACATAAATACTCCGTCCTGAGGAGTAGCACTGGATTGACCGGCGCTGGGACGGCCTGGTCTAACCATTTCTCTTCTTTAAGAAAGAAAAATGAGGAAAAAGGTTATTCACAGAATAAATATCAAACAAACTTGATTGATAAAACAAGGCATCATAAAAAGAAATAGGATAGAACGGTACGAAGACTCGAATTAAATACCATGGCATGATTCCTAAGGAAGACTCGGGACAATGATCCTTGCTAGATTATTCTACATTGTTCCGAAGTTTGGCTCTGATACCAAGCTGTGACGCCCCACCTCTATACTCACGCTAGCCAAGAACACTACGGGGTAATGCCGTCGTAGCACGAAGAATAAGGCTATTGAGGAGCGACCATCTGTGTAATTGCTTTGTGCGAGTACCGATATGTCAGATAATATAACATACATTTCAATTCAAGAGGAAATCCGACATACCGATTCAAACTCAAAGCTACCACACAGTGGCTAAGTGGACCTCGGAAACAAATATAGAAATAAGCATAACACAAATCAGTCACAGATATTCATATCACAAAGGCGGAAACAGATATGAATATAACACATAAAAGTGTACATCAAAATAGTGGTCAAACTAGACCCACTACATCACAAAAGAATAGATACAAGTACTAGACAAAAGATTAAGTATACAACAAGGAGTCTCTATCACAAATGTATACTAACAAAAACTACTATACCAAAGTAGTTAGCCAAAAGTCAGGTGACGGACCCTGATAAGAAGTCAAGCAGGAGCACCTGAAATACCTTGGTTTGACCCGAGTATTATTTAGGAAGAAAATAATAAACGAATCAGTCTAGCTATAAATATCAGATAAAGTGAGATAGGATAAGAGATATGACAAAGACGTATGATAACAATAATGCCATACTGCGACAAGTATACATCAAATAACACAAAAATCATACAATATCTCCAATATTCTCAAACACCAAAAGAATATCATATTCTTTAAATTATTCACCAAAAACAAATATTGATAAAGCTTATCAATGCAAATCCACGAAAATTGGTGAAACACAAATTCTAGAAATCATCAATTAGAAATCCAAAAATCACAAAGGGGGAGACCTATCACAAACGGGAGCATGAAAACTCACTAACACGTGTGTCACAAACGGAACGCTATTCCATGGTCGCTAACCATCAATTTTGAGCCGAAGCTCCACAAACGGCCCGAAGACCATGGGTCGCTACCCTACCAAATTGAACCAAAGTTCCACAAACGGGGTTTTTAGTCCCCACACAAACAAATAGACATCGCACATCGCTAGTATAAATCACAAAATAATCATCATCGATCAATAAAAAGTGTGAATCACACTAAGCTAGTAAATATAAGAGTTTAGCTTCATGTCCCATAACCACTGGCTTAACTTAAATATTTACGAACAAATTGTAGACTTCCACTCGGAAATTGTCACAAGATTTCAATCGAACAAGTCTAAGAATTAACCGACAAAGTAAACGCAAGCGTTTCATACCACTTGTTTTGCTAAGTCGTTTAATTGGATTTCTCGTACGAATGTGGTAAAGGTTTGTATATACTAATAGATTG
The DNA here is from genome assembly GCA_030737815.1 of Allium fistulosum. Taxonomy (NCBI): domain Eukaryota; kingdom Viridiplantae; phylum Streptophyta; class Magnoliopsida; order Asparagales; family Amaryllidaceae; genus Allium; species Allium fistulosum. The sequence continues at coordinate 426,334,701 of CM060908.1, forward strand.
GAAAACAGTTTTATAAACGAGATTAGTATTAAAAATAGAGTTGGAATCATCTTTGTGAAAGAGTTTGAATATTTACTACTAGTATAGAAACCTTTGTATTTTTAAAGTGACAAATCACAGAAATGATTGTAGAAACAATCAATCACCAAAAATTCACATACGAAGACGTGAATCAAATCCATATAAATCGATACCGAATCCATCAAAATGGATATTTCCGAAAATCCCGAAAAAGGAGTCATCAAAGTCGATATAAATGATAACAAAGAATCGGATCATCACGAATCGATTAAAAATTGGAAATCCACACAAAAATTGGCTAAATTAGGCAAAAATGCAATCTCCCAGATTCAGTCGACTGGACTCAGAGTTCAGTCGACTGATTTAATGCCTGGAAACTCTCTGTTTCCAGGTTCAGTCGACTAAACTCAGAGTTCAGTCGATTGGCACGTGCCTGGAAACACTCGGTTTCCAAGCTCAGTCGACTGAACTCAGAGTTCAGTCGACTGACACAGGGACCAGGAATTTTCTAGTTCCAAGTTTAGTCGACTGAACTCAGAAGTCAGTCGACTGAATCTGCAAACTTTAGTCTTCTCAGCCTAGCCCTACCAAGGGCAAAATCCAAATAAATTGCGATTGAACGAGCGATGGGCGCTAGGAGATTATGCCAATCGGCAACCCAGCCCTATAGGCTCTTCGATACACCACCAAAAACATGTTCAAACGTCAAAACTAGGATTTTTTAAAGATTTTGACTTCAAAACACCAAAAATTGAAATATTCACCAAATCAATTCAAATCAAAAGCAAATGAACATGAATAGATGTTAGGAATTTATACCTAACAAAAATGATAGCTATAGACGTAGATGTGAGTTCAAAAACTCACCTTTTCAACCCAAACACAAATGAGAAGCTTTGAAATCAAAAGAAAGATCAACCACACTTCAACTTCAACTCTACAAGCTCCAATCTAAGATTACAACTAATATTTCCTAAGTTAGGTCATAGGAAATTACTGAAGTTGGAGAGAGATTGAGATGGAGAAGAAGAAGAGGATGCTTACCTAAGCTTCTCTCTGATTTTGGAGCTAGAACTTGAATTTGCAAAGGAAACCAGGGCTTAGGATTTTAGTTTCCAATCTCTTCCCCCATTTTTACTAAAGGTTGAAGTGTTAGGAAAATAACAGAGTGAATGAAGAGGAGAGGGGGTGGAGTTAGGATATAAGATGAGTTGGGTTAGTGGGCTGAAACCAAACCCAAGCCCAAAGCCCTAAGTGTAAATATCAAAATTCTACTCAACTCCAAACATATCGATGTTTATACTCAAAAAGGTCGCAAACGCCATTTTGGACTCAATGGAAGTGGTCTCGAGTCCCAATTCGACTTTTTGCAAAAAGTGACATTTCGGACTAGAATCCGACTAACGATGCTATATTTAAATAAAAAATTTAAATATACAATCATAAAATATGCGGGTTGTTACAAGAAAGAAGTTAGAAACGAGTTTAGAGAATGAAAGAAGATTTGAAAAATGAAGTTAAAATTTGTTTGTTTTTGTTTTTGTTTTTTTAAGGAAGAAAATTATTTACCAAGTGAAATTTATTTTCAAAAGAAAAGTTTGATTTTTTTTCTTTGGCTTTTCAAAATTTTATATGTTTTTTGTTTTTAAATTTTCAAATTTTCAAATATTTACCAAAATGATTTTTGTTTTTAGAAAATGGAGATTTGATTTTTGTTTTTGTTTTTGAATTTTCAATTTTTTTTTGTTTTTGAAAACATTTTATATATATTTTTGTTTTTGATTGAAAATTTTCAAAGGAAAAGATTTTAAAGGATGTTTTATTGGATTAAAAACTAAGTTAAGTAAAATTTACACTCTTTTTTTTGGATTTTTGATTTTTGATTTTTTTAGTTTTTTTGTTTTTTCAAATATGCATGAACTAATGCAACTAAATGAATGCAAAGGACTTAATTACAATTTTCTGCCCTTAGTAGCTACTAACCCAAAATTTTATAATCACACTTTGTCTTAAATCAATAAAAATATTTCTCAGCCAGGTAACGGGTAAGGGTTATCGGTGCACCACAAATCACCGTAGCAATGCAGCCGAAGGTTTAAGTACCTTCAGAGGAACAACCACTATAATATTTACGAATCACCATAATTTTTATAACTGGTTATTACTCTGCCATAGCCTAGACACCAAGAAATAAAATTGTTCAAAGAAAACAATTGTGAAGATACAATTAAGCCCTAGATGAGCTCGCGACACCCTTAAGTCGAATGTCTAACCTTTATTATTAGTCAATTCTATGATGAAATGCGATTTGTGGGCTAAGGAATGGGTGATGAAATCCCTCACCTTATGTGAATTGGGGTATTGCCCTTAGAAAAGAAAATAAGATGAGATGAATGCAAAACAAAAATTAAACGTGAATTTACAATGCAACTAAAATGAATTTTGTTTTTATTTTTGGATTTTGAATTTTTTTTATATATAAATGCAAGCAACCAACAATGCAATTTAAATAAAAACAAGGGATGAAAGCACAATACTAGAGCGTGCAGATTATTTAGCAAATTTTTTTTAAGCGGTAAATTTTTTAGCAAGCAAAGCAAAGCAATTATTAGCAAGCACTTCTTCTTTTTATCTGCTTTGGCCACCTGAAAATTTCGAACAATATATATACAAATTTTTTGTTTTATATATCAAAGGAAGACCAAATAAAAAAAGTAAAACAAAACAAATGAAAAATAAAACAAAAGCTAAAGGAATTTACACTAAGACAAAAGCTAAACGAATTTACACTAAGACAAACCAAAACAAACAAAAGGCAACAGAAAATCAAGGGAAACAAAATCTTTTTTTTGAAAAAATGGAACTTAAAAGGATTAAAAATAAATAAACAATTCAAAATGAAAAAATAAAAATAAAAAACAAAAGCCCGGCCCACCTTAATACATGATGTTAACCCGAGATTAACCCAAGATAATCAAAACAGACGAAACAAAATAAAACCAAACTATTGACTTTATCGTTTGTTCCCAAACATTAAGTTCCCCAAATTAAAATTGATTTCTTACGTGCTTTGGGCAGCTGTTTGCTGTGAGATGGAGTCCAATTGTTCGAATTGTTACCTGGTGATGTTCATGGGGGATGGCGGAGTTGTTCGAATTGAAGGATTGTGAATTCGAGGAAGTTGAGTTTGTAGAATTTATAGTGGCGGAGGTGGTTGGCTTGCAGTGGGATTTCGGTGATTGGGTTGTTCGACTTGGAGGGAGTGGGTGAAGTCGTGGTTCGCGAGTTCGAGGTGAGGTGGCGGTGTTTAAGAGGGGTTGCGGTTGATGGCGATGGATTTGGAGGAGACATGTGGTGGTTGAACAGAGCGGTGAAGTTGGGTTTTTGGGTTGTGCAATTAGTGGTGGTCGCTTTGTGACTTGGAAGAGATACTGATGTAGGTGATAGTTGATACTGCTGTAGGCTAGAAGTGGCGATGTTTGTGGGTGGTGACAGAGGTGAAGTTCAGATGGTTAACTGATGAAGTTTAGTTGTGAATGTTTGTGAGTGGCTCGGTTGATGTGTACAACAGTGAGACAACGATAAAGAGAAGTGGAGTGGTTTTGAGGAGTGAATTGAAGGCTAGTGGTGGCTGGAGAGTATGGAAGTGATTGACTGGTGGTACTACAGCAAGGTGGAGATGAAATGGTTGAATTTGCGGTAGTGTTATGAAGATACACTATATTGTAGGGGGGTCTGACGATGACAGAAGAGGGTGGAAGCTCTGTGAAGGCACTGGTTGGTGGTTTTGAATGTTGTGGTTGTATAGAGGAATTTCTGGTGATGGTCGAAGCAGTGGTTAGAGATGGGCAACTAGTGATGACAACAGCTGGTATGTGGATGACAGTTTCTGATGTTTGCAGTTTTTTTTATCTTTTTGATGGCAGGAGTGTTGATGTTTGCAGTTGAACTTGATTAAGGGGGAGAATTGATGGTGGTGGCAACACTATGCAGGGGAGGGTAGTGGTGATGGAAAGTTTTGATGTTGTATGTTGCAACAGAGGGAAGCATGGACGATGGTGAAGGCAGTAAGCAGTTGATGGAGTTAGAAGTCGGTGTGTGATTAGTATTGTGTGCAGGTTGATGAAGTGGTAAGGTTTGATATGGAAGTATGGTGATGGGGTCAGAGGTGCCTTGTGACTGTTGTGATGTGATGAATTGGTGTAGTAGATGAAGTGTGCACTGTTTACTGCACAGAAGTGTGATGTTGGTCAGGTAGTGTAGATGTTGTAGTGGCTGTTGAAGCAATGGCAGTGTTGAGTGATGTAGGAGTTGTTGTTGTATAGGTGGTAGATTGCAGGTGGAAGGTGCAGGGGAGGGGTTTGATGTTAGATGGTGAAGCTGCAGGAAGATGGTAGAAGTTGTAGAAGGTTGGTGAAGTTTTGATGTTGGATGGCAATGCACTACTGGGTGAATCGCAAGTGATTTGCACAGCAATGAGGGGAGCTAGGAGTTGGGGCAATGTTTGATGAAGTCAAGAATGACTTATATGTGTGAAGCTTGGTGACAGAAAGATCAGGTAAGGGAAGGTGGAAGGTGTAATGTAATGTAGTAACTGTGAAGTAAAAAATGTGATTGATGTAACAGAGAAATGTGAATGTTTTGCAAATGAAATGTAGAAAATGTATCTGAAATGGAAATTCTTGTTTTCAACTGTAATTTGTGTATAATTTTTCTATTTTTCTTTTTTTTATAAAAAATTGCAAATGCAAAATAGAAACCAACAAATGCAAACAAATACAAGCAACAATAACACAAACACAACTATTTTTTTTTGAATACAAGTTAACACACAAAAATCAAACAAAATAATTCGAAGAATAGAAATAAAAATCAAACAAATTCCTCGACAACAGCGCCAAAAACTTGTTTAATGGTGAATTTTCTATCGAATTAGAAAATCACCGAAAATTTTTGAAATAAAAATTACCGCAAGCGCATGGCGTACAATTTTAGTACGTGGCGAGCAAGGATCGATTCGTAGGGAATTGTTTTAGATTTTAAAAATCAATTCAATCAAATTAGACCAAGTGAGAGGAAATTGTTAACTACAAGCAAAATGAAGCTAAAACTAAAATTAAAATGAGCTTTAAAACTATGAGATTAGAGAACAATTTAGAGGCAAATCCACTCTCATATTTTTGTAAATCAACAAACAAATAATTTATGATCTCTAGTTATGACATTAAGTGAAATAATTGTTGCATTTATCATAAGTATGGTTTATTTATGTTATTAATTAACATAACTCAAACCATCAAACTATAATACAACAACTATACCACTTATAAATTCTCATTAAAATGAAGCCAAAGCAAAAGCTATTTTAAGTATGATCTATTTACTATTGTAATTAGTAAGATAGATCATCAAATTTTGTTTTTACTTTCATTTCAATATCAAAAATTAATTAGTAAATGATGATGTAAATTGTGTTTATGTTGAATAAGAATAGCTCATTTGCAAAAGCAACATAAGCTATCAAACCCACTTTTATAAACTTACATCAAAATTTACTTTCATGAAGCACAAACAAAAGAGATCATAAATCATAAAAATGTTGAAATTACATAAAGTTAGAGAGCTTCATTACGCCTAAATTGAAGGGGTTTAGCTACTCATTTGTGTTATCAAATCAACACTTGTAAATTTCAACATTAAAAAGCAAGGAAATGGAAACTAAGCAAAGGAAGAAAGAGATATTAACTACTAACTACTTGCATAAAAAAAAATAAGCTACAGTACTTGCATGAATGTAAATCTAAGCTATAAACATGAAATAAAAGAGAGCATAGAAATCAACATAAAAGTAAATAAAAGAAAGTAGAAAAGAGAAGAGAAAGAGGCTTGGAAGCCATTTTTATTTCACTTTGATTTGTGTTTACAACTTGCTAATTTCCTAAGTAAAATAAGAGAGAATAGAAGATCCATTACATGTACATAAGTGGGCTATTTAAGATAAATGAAAAGTCGATTTGGTTGAGGTTAAAAATTTTAGGCAGAATTTTGAAAGTTTTGAATTTTCAAGCATTGTGTTAAACCAACCATAACTTTTGATTCTATGTTCAGAATTTGGTAATCTTTATTTGATTTGAAATGTAATTCTATGAAGAACAACTTTTGTGTTGAATATTGTTGCAAAATTTTATCGCAAGTAAAAGATTAGCCAACTAACACATTTTATCCTAGGATGGCTCAAGCCGACCCGCAAAGCAACAACTAGCGAACATCAACCCAAACTCGGCTAAAGCTCGACCACTTTCCTATGGCAACTGACATAACTCAAAATAGCATTAACAACCAACTCATTGGACTAGACAAGGCTCAAAAGCGACCAGCCTATGGCCCGGCTTCTTCTTAGCCCGTCTACGGCCGACCCCCCATATCCCGTCTCCTTACAACATGCACAACTTGACTTGTCCTATTTAACCTTGGTTTTACTCAACGAGCTTTAGCCATAAACAGCCAATCATCAATATGAAAGAATATTATCTTCGGTTTTATTTTCTAGAAAAACATACTACACGACGTCGTTCCTCCAAGAAAAGTTCCATTGTGTATACCAACTACCTATCCACTATGGCAAAAGCACTCATCTTGTGCCATGCCTCTTGCTCTGCACAAAGCACGCCCTTGGTATGAAAAGATAACTGACATGCATCTTAACCGTATGATCATACCACCTTTTCAGTTATCCTCCATAAACATAGACAACCGAATCAACGGCCCAGAGCAATTCTCGCCCTTCATCTATTCAATCTCAACCATTCAATAATCTACTTTAGCTATTTTAAATACCCCTTGCCATGCAACTTCATAAAGGTTCAGAATCATATTTTTAGCATAGAATAAACACAAGAGCTCATAAATAATTAGCATCATGGTAAACTTGAGTGTTCTTCATTTCTTATTATTCTCCTATAAATCCTTATAATTTAAGAGATCAACATTGTAAGAGATTGTCAAAGTGGACATAGACAAACTTAGCTGAACTACTATGCATCTTATGTCATTTTACTTTAGTTGTTTTTAAAGCTTAGAATTAGCAAGTAATCTTTGTTAATACAAATGCATTAAATATAATTCCGGGGTTGGATAAATTTCTACTCAACATTTTAATGTTAGAAGGAGGGCCTTCCCTAAAAGCTCTCATTTTTCTTCACCTTTTTCTCTACTAAAAGATTTGTTCTAGTTATTGCCATGAATCCTAACGATGATAACGAAGGTAAAATATCTAATGACCATAACACCAATGGTAAAAATGTCGCTAGTGTTGTTTGTTACATCCCTATGCTTAGCAATGACATGTGACGAAGTGTGCTTCAGGGATAACAAACATGGGAACTCTCGCCCGCAAAGTGAACGAGTTGAGGATAATGTTAGATACTCATACGACTGTAAATTTTGTCCCCCCAGCCCTTTTGGCTGCTAATCTAACTCCCTCCCTGCCTACTGTCCCTAGCATTTATGATCTTTTCAATACAGCTTAGGAGAGGGTGGCGCTTGAAACCCCGACGAGGGTAGCCCCCGTAATAACCCACTCCAGAACGGGCTTAATTTTTGACCCAGTAAAAGCCAATTGATCCTTAAGTCCATTCCAAAGCTGGTAGTTGGTTGGTAAAATTGACTAAACAGATAATAAGATATATATTTATCTATGCTTGTGGAATCTCACAGCGGAAGGGGCAAATATGGTAACAAAATAAGTACCCATTTCACATATTCAAAATCTCAAAAATACAACATTCCAAATATTTATAACACAATGTATTAAAATATAACATCATCAAGTCTAGAATCTGGGTACGTTAGAATAAATAAAAACATAGATAAATAACTAAACTGCCACAAGTCATCATCGCCTCCTTTACAATCTTCATCAGCATTATTCCACATAACCTGTGGGTTGTAATGAGGAGGGAGTCAGAACAACATATGTCTGGTAAATGAAAATCTCAAGTCTTACTATATTAGTATTTGGGCAGTATCATTTAGATGAATGTTATAACTTATGCATCCTATACTATGTCCTACAGAGTATACCTCTAATTGTAACCCAAAGGCTTTTCCAGTCTAACTCCATAACCTATCTCTAACTGTATGCTAATGGCTCTATCTAGTCTGACTTCATAACTACAACGTGGGTGCAAAGCAACTATGGAATATACTTGGACCAACGACCCATCTCTTTCAACCATGTCCTAACGATGCTAGAGAAAGCACCTGAGCCACTTAATACCTCTTTAACGAGAAATAAGCAGACTCTGACTATTTAATACATATTTCTTTGGCAGATCCTCGTCATTTAATACATAGATCCAAGGTCGACCCCTCCCCGGTACTTCTTAGCTGGCATTGTAAGAAATCCCATAAGGCCACTTAATACTTCTTTAATGGGGAAGAGGCTGACCCTCCAATAGCCATTCAATACCTTAACCCCGAAGCGGACCCTCTTTAGAGATTTCCAACTACCACACCTAAAGATAATCCTGACCATTTAATACTTCTTGAATAGGAAGGAGGCAGACCCTACAATAGCCATTTAATACCTCCAATATCGAAGCAAGCCCGTACTAGGATATCTATTCTATGATCCATGACCCAAACCATGATGTCTCATATTAATCTGACCATTCGTAGGCGTTTTTAGCCAAACTAACTAGGCGAACTTATCCTATAAAATTTGGACTAACCTCATGTCCACCGTGGGTATTTATTATAGGCGATGTCTCACATCAGTTCCAAAGTCACACTGTTGGTAGCCTGATTAGCTGGGCAGACTTCTGTGTACTTTTAAGTGATCTCGCATTCATGTAACTTAGTCATATTTCCACTCTCTGACATTACAAAATATACAAATATATGTAGCGATTCGACTTTTCGACCCTCAAATGTCAACACCAATACATCCACGGTATTCACGTGTGGAGCAACCAAGTGCTAGAAAGACAAATTATAAGTGCAAAATAAAATGAAAAAGAAAAAGAACAAGAAAGAAGAGAAAACAACATCAGAATCTCCATGAAATGGTAACATATAATATAAAAAGACAATACAAACTATCACTTTAAGATACATAGCATTTTAGATTTACAAACCTTATGTATTATCATCATCCTAGACAGTTATAATAGCCTGTCCTCACAATGCTGATAAATACATAATAGTAATGCAGCGGAAACAAGAATACTATGATAGGTGAAAGCATCTAGCTCATCCCCTCGAGCTCTAAAGAATATCAACGAAAACCTACCTTCCTCAAACTACTCGAAAGAGCACCCATGAAAATAAGGGAAATATAAAACCACGAGTCAGATATAAGTTTGGTGTGAGAAACTCAAGAAATATGCGATAAACATATAAAAATACTTTTGAGATCGTTCAAACCATCATAACGGTTATCCCTTCAAAAGAACCACTCATCTAATAAGTACATGAGGTGATATAATAGATAATGCCCAAGGTGTAAAATATAAATTAGAAAATACCTGTGATGCTTATATTGATCACAACACAACAATATTGTGGGTACAATCAACACCGCTAAGGTATGCACGCATAATGGATTTCTATGGGGGTCTCCTTGGTCAATTCGAATCCGACCTCCTGCAAAAGAACCAGAAGTCACTTTTCAAGCATCATATATCTCTTGATAAAATATATCATAAGGAAAAACAACTGGCCCATGCCCAAACACGTAAAAAAAAGTATCATCAACTCTCGCGGGCAACATCGATAAGCATACTCTAGATATAAAGTTGATATACCCCATCGTGGGTTAGCTAAACCTCAGGTTGTCTAGCTTACGCTATCTTTAGCCATTTTCGAAGGTGAGTTCATTTACGACATCTCTCACATTTATTTACATAACTCGACATATCTTAAATCTATCTATGGATTTTAGCTTCTCGAACCATCATCACTCGAACAGTTCCCGGATCTCGCCTAAGATTCGAGCACAAGACATCTGACAAATACTAACACTGACCTCTTCCTTGGATTAACCTTAGGAGATACAATTCAACTCAATAGGATTAGTTTTAAATAATAATGCTAACCTCTCCCTTGAACTTAACCTCATGATAGACAGTTCAACTCTATAACATTCCACTTTCACAACCGCTTCCAAAACAGAGAACTCGTATATCGGTTTTGAAGCGGTTTTCGGTAAGTAATACACTTATCCAATCTTAGTCTCTTCAAAACTAAATCGATGAATTTTCGATAAACTAAATTCTTGTTCATTGAGAAGTTAACGAACGATATAAAAGAGTCCTCCACTAGGGATCTTGTATATATACATTCTTAAAGCAAGAGATGATTCATACAAATGATTCCTCCTCGAGGGATCTCAAACCATATCAATACATGATGCTTACATATACTTCCAAAGTTAATTTGGTCGATTTCGATAGTTGACTAATCGACTATCGAATACAAAATAGACGATCATATATGGAAACCAAGTCTCGTATACTTATCACGTTTCTAAATTTCTCAATTTACGCCATCCCTCAATCAAGAGTGAAGCCAATAGGTTAGAGCACTATTGCATCTAAACCCTACTCGAACATTAATATTAACTCTTATAGATAGATTAATCTACCTTGTCAGCTTTTGGTGCTAAGTGCATGATTAAATACTTTCCATAAACAAGTAAACACACAAAGCACGATTAGGTCACACAAAGCACGGTTAAACTATTTAAGCAACTCTTAATCCATTTTTTATTTAAGTAATCCTTTTATTAATTAAATACTATTTGTAAATATTTTTATATATATTTAAAATACCTTTACAAAAGATATATACATGCATACTATTAATTCACCATTCATTTATACTCTTTTTAATACTTCAATAAGTATTCATATACTTATCTCAAATGGTATAAATATATTCATAAATCATTAACAAGCTGCCTTACTTTAAAATATAATCAAAGAGGTTAAAAATAAATGTTACTAAAACATTGTTACTATAAACCCCTTTTCTTTTATTAATTAAATCTTTATTGTATACAAGCTTTTTCTAAATTATTCCATACTTGTTATTATCTTTAAAATATACATATAAATATGTTCACAAGGGTTAAAGACAATTATTACTTAAACATTCGTCACTACAAACCCAAAACCATTTCACTTATAATTATCTTTAAAATATTTTTTAAAGATCTAATTATATTACTGAGTATAATCAAATAGGGTTAAAAACAAATTTTGCTTAAACATTGTTTACTATAAACCCAAACCATTTCACTTATAATTATCTTTAAAACATTCTTTTAAAGATCTAATAATATTACTAAGTATAATAAAAAAGGGTTAAAAACAAATGTTGCTTAAAAATTGTTTATTATAAACCCAAAACCATTTCACTTATAATTATGTTTAAAACATTCCTTTAAAGTTCTAATTATATTACTATGTTTAATCAAAAAGGGTTAAAAACCAATGTTGCTTAAACATTGTTTACTATAAACCCAAAACCATTTCATTGACAATTATCTTTAAAAAATATCATTTTAATGACCTAAGTATATCTACACTTAGTAAATAAGGTAATACACTTTTAATTAACTTTATAAAACCATTTATTATAATGTAAGTGTTATAATCGAAAACTACCTTTTGTTCCTTTGTAAAGGACTTAACTTACATTTTTCAAACTTATATATTTACCAAAAACCTTTAAAAATAATATATATATACACTAATTTTTTTAAGATAATATATTTAATAAAATTCTAAAAATGATTTAAAAGATATTATATTACATAAGCTTTTTAATACTTAATATATGATTTAACGAATTTTTAAAAAATTGTTTATACTTAAAAATACTTATAGTATGGTTTAAACAATTATATGAAATATTGCTTAAAAATACTTACTTTATAATTTATTTAAAAGCTCTAAAAGGCATGTTCTCTTTTATTTAAAATAAACCTTCTACTTTAATAATTCATAATTAATTATTAAAAATATATTTAAATTCCAAAACCACTTCTATAATATTCTGATATAAGTTATAAAACATCCCTAAAAAGATTGAAGAAAAATACTTAAGTTAAAGTCATTTTACACAATTTAAAGTCTCAAACAGAAACTACAACACATAATGTTGTTAAAAAGGTCCAGTTACTACAACGTTTTAAAACTTTTACGGATGACTGTTTTAAAAGACAGTAACCTGAGCAGTTTTACATACTCAAAAGTTTTGCCATTTTTGGTATGTTAACAATTCTTTTAGCATCCAATCTTTTTTACAGTAACACATATACACACTATACCTCACAACCATTATGAGAAACCTCTAGGGATCTCTCTACAAATTATTATAAAAAATACCGAACACAAAGCATTTTCTAAGTGCTTCTATAGCGACTAGTTGCTATAAAACCATTTAAATTCAAGTCCGATCCAAACCAAAGTTCGATCAAACCCTGTGTGCTTCATGACAAGGCTATGAAACAAGTCATAGAAAGTTATACAAGTCCAAATACATCAATTACATATGCCATTTGCTTTCCAAAGCAACAATCATAATAGATAAAGCAATAATATATAGTCAATCATATACTATAATAAACACAAGCATGTGTACACTTCGTATACTTTTCAAATGGTGAGTTAGCTCACCCATCTACAAGCACATAACTATGCTCAGGCCTCCACTTTCTACTTCAACATTTCAAGCACCCAAACTTCCTACCCTATCCTCCTTTGGCTCTCGGTCGAGGCTTGAAAAGCCTTAAATAGCTCTCGGCCCTTGATGTTTTAGGGTGTTGTCCTCCAAATCTCCAAGCTTTGCATTGATGAAAGTAGTTGCTACGATGTTGTAAGAATTATACTCGAGTTTGGGTTGGTTTTGAGTTGTTTTGAATAACTTTGTTCTTAGGAAATTATGAAGAGAGAGCTAGTATTTTTGCACTAAAATTTTAAAAGTGATTTCAAGAGGAGTGTGCACACTTATATAGGCAACAAGGGGTTAGCTTACCCTCCCCTCACCTCCTATTTCTGGTCAAGAAGGATCACCCCACATATGCCTCCATGTGCAACTTTACACCACTTTACTTTAACCCAAGGTCTTTCCAAACTAACCCTCTCCCAAAGTATTTACCCATGACATCATTATTAATTTATTCATAAAGATGGAAAATATTTTTATTAGCTAATTAATTACACATTAATATATTAGGAAAGCATAATAAGTTCGAATAACTTTTGCTGAGAAAAAAGTTGTTTATCGATAGAACGATTTTCGGTCACATTTTCGATATTCCTTCAAAATATTTATTTTTGTAAATATTTTTAAAATACAAGTTTCCTATCATTAGTTATTAATAAAAAGAGGAACAAGGTTATTAAATCAATTAATCACATTAAACCAAGATTCAAATATTTAAATAATTCAAATATTTAAATACGAAGTGTTCAAAATTCTATGTTCTCCTCCACTTAAAGCATTTCGTCCTCGAAATTCAACCATGACCAACACATAAAAAAGGACAAGCCTAAATCAATATGTAATGGTATTAAAAATCACTATCAAACATAGCTCATGGTTTTCCCAGGTTTAAAAACTTTCTCATCGCATAAGGACGATAAACAATCTACTAAGCGTACCTTACGCTTAACAGCCTTAGGTTATTACTTAGACGATTATTCATGCTACCTCTAAACATATAGAAGAGTTATTCCCTAAACTCTCCATAAGTCAAAAAAACATAGTGTGCATATACTTAAGCCCGTAAGGATGTGCGTGGATCATCTGTATGCAATATCTGATCAGGTCGCTTCTTCTATTACATAAATTTCACTTCCAAACTAGTATAGATCACTTGATCTCTCTAGTGCGGACTTCGATCGGGTTACTTCATTAGAACTTCTATTTTCCTTACATAGTTATATACTATGATAGAAAACTTTAGGATCATATCAAGAATCTATATCAACTGTTCACCATCGAAGATCGAGTGAAGAATGCTTGTTCGAACCGGTGTAAATCACCTTTAAACCATTTACTTGAATCTTGGATCAAGAACAATCATGCGGATAAAACGATCTATGTACAACTTATGTTCTTATCCTATTGGTTTCTTAACTTATACAGATTACTTTTTAATCATATTTATTTATCCAAAATATATTTCATTCAATACTAAAATTATTTATGGAGCATTTCATAAAAACATAACTTCAAGTTTATAAACATTTTATAAGACATCAATTATAAAACATTTCATAAAAACTTACTTCAAGTTATTGCTTGTACAATACTCTACTACATCCTAAGAGTATATACAAAACACCAAATTCATTTTACTTTTTAAAATTTAGAAGAAGGCCCAAAATAAATCTGGGTCTTATAGCCAAGTCAACCTTTTGACTTCTTTAACCATCGAGTTAGGCAAGTAGCTAGGAATAGTAAGACTCTGGTATCCAAACCCAAGAGTGGAGTCTACATTTCTTTGATAACCCTACGGTAAAGTTGTTTATTAGCTGGCCCAATAGCATGGAATGATTACTTAACATAGATGTTCAAACCAATTTAAAACATGTTCTAAATTACTACCTTCTTAATTAAAGTGTTACCTAAACTCAACTTTATATTTTCAAAAACACTAAACTCCAAGTTATATAATGATTCAGAAGTTTTCGACTATCCAAAATCGCTGAAAATTCAGTTTCATTTTAAAAATGAAAACTACCAAGCAATCATATAATAACAAGATGAATATACCACACTTCCTAATGAAGACGATACATGCGTTAATAAAACAACTTATCAAAGTTACACTTATTAATTAGCATATTTATCTACAAAGAGAAAATAGAAAAGAATTTTTTAATTATTTGGGTTATTCCATTACCAATTGGGTACCCTATATAGCATACAAACAAAACTAAGAAAGTTCATACCAAAGTTTGTACTACCTAAAACAAATCTTTATTAAACTACTCTATATTTTATATCAAATTATTTAAAGAAAACTTTTAGAAATAAACACTGTGTTTTTATCTCAAATCGTTTGATATAATATTGTATACATATATCCTTTTGTATATCAAATCATACTTTCGGGATTTTAAATTAAAAAAATCATTTTCAAAGCGGTATCGAATATTTCGTAAATATTACTAAGTGCCATGATCCAAATTTACAAACAAATTTTTTCCAAATATTTTCTTAAAATCCATCAAAAATATAGATATAGATCAAGTAACAAAAATGATACCATGGAAACAGGTCCTACCAAGTCGTACCATATATTCCCTTACTTAGAAGGGTAATGCTCATGAGAAGCGCTTACCAACCGAACACACCTCTTGCCTATTTTTAATTATTTTCGAGCCACTTGAACTAGATATCGTAAAAATACTTTGTTCCCGAATCGATTCTTCAATTGCAAGAGCAATCTCGAACTCTCTAAAAACTCTTTTCAAAATATTAGTATTCAAAAATACTTTTAAAAATACTACTATTATTTTCCTAAATCCTAAAAAACATTTTCAAGGACACCGGGATTTAAGTTCTTGAAATATCAGTTTAAATCCTCTTCATTTCTAAACCATATTTATATAAAGTTGCTTTCTTAAATAAAATCTTTTCACAAGTGTTTATTTACAAAGTGTCTTATCTTCCTTTAAATCATAATAAACAACTATTTGAAAGTTAACTTCTAACCCAACATTGTCGTCGGATGTCTTATAGTCAAACTATGAAACTCAATTCACAAAGTGCTCATTTTCAAAGCACCTACGAATACCGTCTACCTAACCCATATAGTAAAAAGGTGTAATTTCTCATAAACTGATCGAGCATAAATCAACCATCAACAAACAATAGTCAATGCTCGTAAAACTGGCCGAGCATGACTAAGCTAATCAATGAGGGGAAATAGATGAACATCATTAATCCCTACATAAATTAGACTACACTATCAACTTATACTTATATATTACTAATATATAACAATTACGCATGCAAGCTCATATGTATAACACATTCAACTCATTATAGGGTGTCTCTTACCCATCTCTAATTAGTTATGCCCAACCAAAGCTAGGGTTCTTGCTTAACCTTCGACTCCGATACCAAATGTAATGATTCGAATTTTCAACCCTCGAATGTCAACACTAATAAATCCACGGTATTCATGTACCGAGCACCCAAGTGCTAAAAAAAATTTTTTTAGGGTAAAATAAAAAGATGAAGAAAAGGAACAGGAAAGAAGAGAACATAACATCAGAATCTCACCACGAAATGGTAACATATAATATCAAATCATAGTATAAACTATCATACTAAGATACATAACATTTTAAAGTTACAAATCTTATCTACTATTATCAGCCTGGACAGTTATAATAACCTATCCTCACAAATTCTGATAAATACATAATAGTAATGCAGCAGAAACAAGTTACTACGGTAGGTGAAAGCATCCAGCTTGTCCCCTCGAGATAGAAAGAATATCAATGAAAACCTGCCTTCATCAGACTACTCGAAAGAGCACCCATGGAAATAAAGGAAATATTAAACCATGAGTTAGGCATAAGTTTGGTGTGACAAACTCAAGAAATAAGCAGTCAGCATATAACAGTACTTCTGAGACTGTTTGAATCACTATAACGGTTATATATCCCCTTAAAAGAACCACCCATTTGATGAGTACATAAGGTGATATAATACATAATGTCTAGGGTGTGGAATATAAATCAGAAAATAGCTGTGATGCTTACGTTGATCACACCATAATAATATTGAGGGTAGAATCAAAACCGCTAAGGTACATATGCATAATGGATCTCTGTGGAGGTCTCCTCAATCAAGACGAATCCAACCTCTTGCACAAGGATTAGAAGTCAACTTCCAGTGTCGTATGTCTCTAGATAAAATATACTATAAGGAAAACACAACTGGACAATGCCCAAACATGTAGAACCAAGTATCATCAACTCCCACGCTCAACATCGATAAGCATACTCTAGATTTATAGTTGATATACCCTGTTGCGGGTTAGCTAAATCCTGGGTTGTGTAGCCTACTATATCTTAGCCATTTTCGGTGTTGAGGTCAAGTACAACATCTCTCACACGAGTCTTCATCACTCAAACAGATCTCGAATCTCTCTCTGGATTCCAACATCTCAAACCATCATCACTCGAACAGTTCCTAAATCTCTCCGAAGATTCCAATGCAAGACATCCGATAAAAGCTAATGCTGACCTCTCCCTTGGACTAAACCTTAGGATAGAAAGTTCAACTCTATAGCATTAGCATGAAATGTTAACGTTTACATCTCCTTTAGACTTAACCTCAGGACTGATAGTTTAGATCTATAACATTCCACTTTACAACTGCTTCCAAAATAGAGAACTCGTATATCAGTTTTGAAGTGGTTTTCGGTAAGTAATACACATATCCGATCCCGGTCTCTTCAAAACTAAATCGATGAATTTTCTATAAACTCGGTTTCAGTTCTTTAATAAGTAAAAGAATGATAAAATGGAGTGCTCCCCAAGGGATCTCGTATATATACATTCTTAAAGTAAGAAACAATTCATATGAATGAGTCCTCCCTGGAGGATCTCAAACCATATCAATACGTGATGCTTACATATAATTTCAAAGTTAATTAGGTCAATTTCGATAGTCGACTAATCGACTATCAAGTATAAAATAGATAATTATATATGGAAGCCAAGTCTTGTGTACTTATCACGTTTACTACTTTCTCAATTTATACCATCCCTCGGTCAAGCGTGAAGCCGTTAGGTTGGAGAACTATTGCTTCTAAACCCTACTCGAACATCAGTCTTAACTCTTATAGATAGAATAAATATACCTTGTTGGGATTTAGTGCTAAGTGCACGACTGAATACTTTCCTTAAACAAGAAAACACAGAAAGCACGATTAAGTCACACAAAGCATGATTAAGTCACACAAATCATGTTTAAGCTAATTAAATAACTCCTAATCCCCTTTCATTTAATGAATCCTTTTATTAATTAAATCCTCTTTGTAAATACTTGTGTATATATTTAAAATACCTTTACAAAGATATATACATGTATATTACTAATTCACTATTCATTTTTACATTTTTCGATAATTTAAAAAGTATTCATATGGTATAAGTATATTCATAAATCATTAGCGAGATTCCTTACTTTAAAATATAATCAAAGAGGTTAAAAACAAATGTTACTAAAACATTGTTACTATAAACCCTTTTTTTATAAGTTTAATCTTTACTATATATAACCTTTTTCCAAATTATTCCATACTTGTCATTATCTTTAAAATATCCATTTATAAAGATATAAATATATTCACAAGGGTTAAAGACAATTGTTACTTAAACATTCGTCACTACGAACCCAAAACTATTTCACTTTTAGTTATCTTTGAAACGTTCTTCTAAATATCTAATTATATTACTAAGTATAATCAAAAGGGTAAAAAACAATGTTGCTTAAACTTTGTTTACTATAAACCCAAACCATTTCACTTATAATTATCTTTAAACCATTCTTTTAAAGATCTAATTATATTACTAAGTATAATAAAAAAGGGTTAAAAACAAATGTTTCTTAAACATTGCTTACTATAAACCCAAAACCATTTCACTTATAATTATCTTTAAAAAACATCATCTTTAAAAACTAAGTATATCTACACTTAGTAAACAAGGTAATACACTTTTAATTAACTTTACAAAACCATTTATTATAACATAAGTGCTATAATCCAAAACTACCCTTTTAAAATGATATATATATATATAGACACACGCACGCACGCACACTCTAATTTATTTAAGCTAGTATATTTAATAAAATTCTAAAAACAATTTAAAAGATATTATATTACATAAGCTTTTTAGTACTTAATATATGATTTAACTAATTTTCTAAAAACTATATATACTCAAAAATACTTTAAAATACCCATAGTATGGTTAAAACAATAATATAAAATATTGCTTAAAAATACTTATATTTTACAATTTATTTCAAAACTACAAAAGCATGCTTTCCTTTATTTAAAATAAACCTTCTACTTTAATAATTCATAATTAATTATTAAAAATATATTTAAATTCCAAACCACTTTTATAATATTCTAATAGAAGTTATAAGACATCCTTAAAAAGATTGAAGAAAAATACTTAAGTTAAATGACATTTTTACACAATTTAAATTCTCAAACAGAAACTACGGCATTTACAGAATGCTGTTAGAAAAGGTCCAAAGATACTACAATGTTTTAAAACTACTACAAATGACTGTTATAAAAGACAGTAACACATATTCATAATATACATCACAACCGTAGTGAGAAATCTCTAAGGATCTTTATACAATTTATTATAGAAAATACCAAACACAAAGCATTTTCTAAGTGATTCTATAAGGACTAATCGCTTTCAATTCAAGTCCAATTCAAATCAAAGTCCAACAAAACCTTATGTGCTTCAAGACAAGGCTATGAAATAAGTAATAGAAAGTCATACAAGTCCAAATACATCAATTACATATGTTATTTTCTTTCCAAAGCTACAATCACAAGAGATAAAGCAATAATATATAGTCAATCATATACTATAGTAAACACAAGCATATATATACACTTCATATACTTTTTAAATGGTGACTTAGCTCACCAATCAACAAGTATATAACCATGCTCAAGCCATCACTTCCTACCTCAACTTTGCAAGCACCCAAACTTCCTACTCTCTCCTTCTTTTGCTCTCGGCCAAGGCTATAAAAGCCTTAAATAGCTCACAACCCTTGATGTTTTGGGGGTGTTTTCCTCCAAATCTTCGAGCTTTGCATTGATGAAAGTAGTTGTTATGATGTTGTAAGAGTTATACTTGAGTTTGGGTTGGTTTTAAGTTGTTTGAATTACTTTGTTCTTAGGTAATTAGGAAAAGAGAAGGAGTGAAGAGCTAGTGTTTTTGCACTAGAATTGTAAAAGTTATTTCAAGAGGAGTGTGTGTACTTATACAGGCAACAAGGGGTTAGCTTAAAGCAACGACTAATATTCTATGTATTGGAGGATAATAAAGTATTTTTCTTTTATTTATATGAGGTCGTGTGACTCTAGAATTTGGAAAATGACTCTTAGGGACATTTTCCACATCTATGATTTTTACCAAATTTCTATGTGACCATTTTAACCTTGAAAATCTTTTTTGGACTATGACTTTTGATAAATACCGAATTAGGGTTTCAAACCATTTCCATTGCTTTAGGATGATAGTATTCCATTCCGCAGAGTGGTCATAATAGAAAAAAGGACTTACCATTTGAAAGTTATAGCCGTTTTAAGTTTTTCCTGCTACTGGTCTGCATTGGTGAGTAATTAACCAAGCTCATACTTAGGCCCACTAATGAATTTTGAAGATTGTGATAAGATGAGGTTGTAGGGGCAAATCTAAGTCATTTCTATCTTCCCCAAAATAATTTCAAGCCTCCATTAACCCTAATTTCATCAAAAAGCCTACATTTTTTTACTAATCTTAGCCTAAATCATCATTAGAGGGACAATTAACATAAAGGAATTAGAAATTATAAGTTTGGCTAATTTGTATTCATCCTCATTGTTGTCTGTTAACAAGAAAACTTGACAGCAGTCCCAATGCTTTGATAAGATAATCTTACTTGGACATAACTACGTAGATGAGATAAACCTCACTTCTAAAAGTGTATCTTTGAACAAATTGCTTTAATCAAATTAATCTGGGAGAAAAGAATGATGAGTTGTCATACTTTTCGACCTTGTCGAAAGATTAACGAAGCTATAATAACCCTTCAACTAGGTTGAAAATATATTAGATTTTTGAACCTTTCGACCTTGTCGAAAGGTTATAGGCATGACCTTCCCAACCTTCCATCTAAGTTGGGGTGGAAGGAAAAGTCCAACCTTTCAATCTTGTCGAAAGGTTATTTACAGGACCTCTCCAACCTTTCGATTAGGTTGGATTATATGTAAGTTGTCAGACCTTTCGACTTTGTCGGAAGGTATGACAAGACTTCTCTAACCTTTCGATTAGGTCGAAGTAGCTCTTAATCCTTTAGCTTTCAGAAATCAGTAATTTGATGAATTCCATCTCCATTCAGAGTCGAAAGCAGTTATGGTTGATGTCATCACTTCCTTCTTAATCATGTCGAAAGGTTAATGAATGAAACCTCTCGACACTGTTGCAAGGAGATGCATATCTAATTGCCAACCTTAACAGCTTTTAGCTCCATTGATGTCCATTTTCCTTCTATGGAACCAATTCAAAGGATTTATCTATACTTAAAAAAAGTAGATTCCCTTTAAATTAAATTCATCATGAGCGGTTTTAAGATATATAACCCAGGACTTCATTAGAAAGTAAACCTTTCGACTTAGTCGAAAGATTTTTCCTCCTTTCGAAGTAGCCTCAGTTTATATCTAAACCCCTTGTGCTTTCCTATATAAGACCAATTTAGTTATCCCCGTAACCATACACTTAGCATGTGTTGCATGTCATCATTACTTTATGTTAAGAATGGATTTCAATGATGACATGCTTAGATGGGGAATATCAAAGTTGATCATATATATATATATAGCACAGATCAAAAGAGATTATGAGAAAAAGGTTGAAATCATGTGCAATTGATCATTAGTCTAGCTAATAATCTTAATGATTCTCCTCATTGCAAATATCCATCATGAATGAGCCATTTCCATTTTATTCATATTCAAATGAATTACAAGAAATTGAGCTCTCTCCATAATTCGATTTAGGGTTTTTTCGAGTACAATTATCACTATGAAAGTAGAGAAAAGAAGGTGAATTTAATGTCCAGAATTCTCTCCTCAAAACTGGACCACTTGGGTCTTATTTATAGATGCAGGAGGCCCACCTTCTGGCTTCATGCTTTCGACTGAGTCGAAAGGTCCCCCTTTTATATGCTGTCTTAAACCCTTCGACTGTGACGAAAGGCCAGGAGTCTCTTGTGCTTCTTGGCATATCTCTTTTTCTTCCTTGTTTTCCACCTCATCAAATGGTCTCCTCTTTGTATTCTGTTGTGAACCTTTCGATCTTGTCGAAAGGTTTGTCTTCCATATGCTGTCATGAACTCTCTAAACCTCATCGAAAGGTTTGGTTCCGACATTGTCGAAAGGTTTGTCTACAACATGCTATTTTAAACCTTTCGACATTGTCAAGAGGTTTGTCTTCAATATGCCTTTGTGGACCTTTCGACTTTGTGCAAAGGTTTGTCGCTCCTATGCTTTCATTAACCTTTCGACTTCATCAAAAGGTTTGCCTTTTACATCTTTTGTGAACTTTTCGACCTTGTTGAAAGATTTGTCTTTACTTGAACGTTGCCGAGAGCTGCTTTTCATTCTTTGCTGACCTTTGAGTGTTTCTATCTTCATAGCACCTTTCGACGCTGTCGAAAGGTATCCTGAAAGTGTCTCAACCGTTTAGAAAGGCTTACTAGGCTTTCGAAAAGGTTACTTTGGAGCAAAACCTTTAACTTCGAAAGGTTTGGTGCATAGTTGAAAGGAACGCTATTGATTGCTTTCGAAAGGAACTTTGAAGTCATCCTTACTTTCTCATCTGTGTTGAAAGGTTGACTGTGGTGGTAGGCTCTGTTTGTTTTCATATGAGTCGAAGGCTTTACACTGTATGAGTAACTAGACTTTTTGAATATCCTTTTTAAGTCTTTCATAATGACTTGGATTATCTCTTCATCAAAACTCCAATTTGATTATTCTTCTTTCATACTTCTGCCTTCGAGGAGATTTTATAGTTAACATTTTGCCCCCTCTCTGTATGAAAGAAGCTTTTGTTCTTTAGGACAAATTTTTTCATAGCTTTCCTTCTCTTCATAATTTTGACTTTCCTGCAAAATTCAAAATTAAAAGTTCCATTTTCACTATCATTCTTACCTGTACATTCAATAGTTGACCAGCATATTAATGCTCTTATCCGCTCGATAATCATCATTTAAGTCCAGAGAATCCCACTTTTAATTTTTGGCACTAGGAAGACCAGTTTGGGATTTTTAGTTGCTTGCAATAGACTCAATTATATCATCCTTGAAATCTAAACCAGATGAGGGCATTAACTTGTGAAGTTTAAAGATTGATAATGTGATATTCCGAATCTAGATAGCAATATCCTCAGAGTAATTTTATATATAGCATTTCTAAGCCTAGATTCGGGTTTTTATGGCCAATAAGAATTAGTGGATGATCCCATATTAAACTTTGAGTCCAAATCGGGACATATTTAAGTCAATTCTCTTTACAAAAAAAAAGAATCTTCGGCCTAAGGGCACATGTTTGTGTAAGCAGATAGTTGTTAGAATAGAAATCTCTTACCCGTATTGGGGGACATTTTGAATAACCAGAAATTCATGAAGTTTGTCTTCATAATAGATGTTACGTACCCAGATTAGGGCATTTAGGAGAAATTTTATAATAATTCCGAAACTTTAAGTTTGAGTACTAAGAACTGTAGTAATCAGCAATATACCCTGATTTGGGCTTAGTAAAGATGGCAATCGATAAATTTTCGAAACCCAGATTCGGGTATTAGATGTTGAAATTCATATATGAGAATTCTGAAGCTCAGGTTCGAGCATTTGAGATGGATAGTAATCCTAAGATCTTATATCCAGATTCAGGTATAATAGGTTAGTGATTGATAGTGACCCGAAACCTAGATTCAGGTATTAGATGATGAAATCTCGATATGAAAGACCCGAAACCCAGGTTCGGGTTTTAATAGTTGATGTTTAGAAGTAAGAATCCTGAAACCCAGATTCGGGTATTTAAAGAGTGGAGTCCTGTTTTACTCCTTTGCTTTCATCTTCTTTGACATCCATGGACCCTCCAGGTTTTGAATAGAAATAATTTGATTGGCTGCCTCTTGAGCTAGGACGTCTAAGTCCATGATTGAATATGCTTCTTCTTGAGCTTGAACATCTTAGTTCATTGATGAATGTGCCTCTTTCAGGCCTGGGCGTCTTAGTCCAGTATTGATAAAGCCTCATTTGGGCTTGGACATCTTAGTCCTTTATTAATTGGGCCTCTTCATGGGCCTGGACGTCTTAGTCCATTATTGAATGAGCCTCACTTGGGCTTGGACATCTTAGTCCTTTTTTTGGATTGGGCCTCTTCTCGGGCCTTTTTGAAGATCTTTCTTCCTATTACTTTACAATAACTTCATTTATAGGAATCTTTTGGGGGCGTTGACCATAAATTTGGTTAACATTTTTGGCGCTAGAAGGAGGGCTCGAGCCTTCAACTTGATTGATTTCCTGACACTACAATTCTCTTATTCTCGTCGAACCGGTTCCGTATCGAATTCACCCATTACTGATTAGATCATGGCTAGAAGATTCAAGAGGTCTGAGCAAGGGTCTTCCGAACCACATCTCATAAGGCTTTCTTATGTAAATATCAAAGACTCTAATCAAGATGAGGAACAAAGGTTAAGGCTTGAAGCTTTGAAGATTATAAACAAAAAGAAGGCAGAATCTTATGACCCTGAAAAATGGAGCTTGAACCTCTTTCATGTGGGACCGACCCTGATATTTGCATTTGGAAAAAGAATAAATGGAAGTGACAACATTTTTAATCGAATGAGGAGAACTATCCAGTCATATTCCAAGGGAACTATCTTTGAAAAAGAGATAACAAAGGATTATGATTATTTCACGAACAAATGGAGTAAGATCATAAGCGAGGCCTGCCACCCAAGAGAAAACTATTAGCATTTGGGAAAATCTGCGACTGAAAAAATAAGAAAGATAAAAGAACTCCCCGGCGGAAGTATAAGAATTACCAAGGAGTTTCCAACCGAAACCTTGAGACTGAAAGGAAAGCCTTCGGAAGAGAACCAATGAGCAATGAAAAGGAAACCCTTTCCTTAGGAAGAAGTATTCGAACCAGGCTACAAAAGTGTTAGACGCCTGTCAAAGATGGCTCAAAAATCAATACTTCTTGGAGAATATAATCTCACAACGTCAATCGAAGACATTTATATTTGAACCAAAGAGGAACTGAACTATTGGCCCTCTCAAAAGAAAAAGCCAGGGTTTGAGAGAAGGTCTAAAGGAGTATATTGCAACTTTCATCTCATTAACAAACATGATACTGACCAATGTAAAGTACTTAGAAAAATGGTCCTACACTTTCTAAAACATGGAAAGCTGAAACAATTTGTAAGGGATTGATCAAGTCATGAAATAAAAGATCTATTCTCAAAATAAGAAAATTCTACATGATCGGGAGAAGAATTCTCCTTAAACTTAGACTACCTAAATAGGTAGGCTACCAATAATGGTAGAAAGCCCTTGGTCATGCCAAGATGGCCAGGTCAAGGCACCTCTTGGAGGGAGAGCGTAAGCCTTTATCCGAGCCAAAACCAGAAATGGCCAGGTTAAAGCAGCACAAGCCCTTATATGCGTCACGCTATGGCCAGGATAAGGCACCTTCTGGAGGGAGGACGGGTAATCCCTTGGTCCTGCCACGCTATGGCCTGGCCAAGGTACTGAACAAGCCCTTAACCGCGTTAAGCTATGGCCAGGTTAAAGCGCCTCCTGGAGGAAGGTCAGATAAGTCCTCGGGCCCTGCTTCAGAATAAGCTAGCCGAGCGCACCGGAAACCCGGACGAAATGTTCGGCGGACTAAGAAAAGTCCATGCAAGAAATAGGCACCGCAAGAAATCGGCATAGCTTAAATATCAACCACCAAGAAGGTCGGTAATGTCAAAGATGACAAACAGCCTGAAATAGGCTCTGCTTAAATAAGCACAAAAAAGGACAAAAGAGTCCCCACCTGAAATAGGGCAAAACAAATGACAAATGAACAAAGAAAACTCGAGCCCGAGAAAGTAAAATCATTCAAGGCAGCCTCAAAGCCAGAAGATGGTATGTTTAATGGATAAAATCAGAAAGAATTCTCGAATTTCTACTACATGGATATTCTAATCCTCTATTCTTAATTGTCAGAAATGGTATTCTGGTCTTCTATTATTAATTACCAGAAATGAAATTCTGGTCTTCTATTATCGATTTCCAAGAATGGGATTCAAGACTTCTACCATTAAATATCTAAAATGATGTTCTGGACTTCTACCATCAAATATCAGAAAAGGATATTCTGATCATCTATTATTTATTACCAGAAGCGGTTTTTTGGATTTCCACTATCAGCGCTGAATTAGATTGTTGGCCTTCTGTTACTTATTATTAAGATGTACACTCCCGTTCTTTTAACACTTATTATCAGAGATGACATTCTGGTCATTTATTACTTGTTATCGAAAATGATATTCTGGCCTTCCATTATTAACGGCACCTTGGACTTCTATTATCAAAAACGAAATTCTGGAAGTGGCATTCTAGTCTTCTATCACCTATTACCGAGAATGGTAGTTCGGTATTTTATTGCTCATCGCCAGGCTAAGTCCCTAACCCTTCATTATCAGCTGTTAAATATTGTATTCTAAACTTCTATTACCCAATTTCCAAGATGGGTTTTCTGGTCTTCTGATACTAAATACCAGGGTGAATCCTTGATCTTCTCCTAATTATCAAGTGCATCATTGGGTATTCCGAACCTCTATTATCTAATTACCATATACGGTCTTCCTGACTTTTACTATTAATTCCAGATTAGAGATCCCGGTATCTTATAAGCAAATATGAATTTCTATCCTTATAACGACCATCATTAGAAATGATACGGCAGGGTTCTATTGCTTATAATCAAGGAAAGGCCTTTCAGCCTTCTAACATTCCATCGCCTATTATCAGAATATACCGAAAAGCAACTACCAAATTATCTCAATATTTTCTAATACCCAAATATGGGTCCGGTGATATCTTGTAAAACTTCATCATTAATGATGCTAAGAATACTGGTTATTGAAAGCCCCAATATGAGTACACAATCTTTGGGTTCTTATTTATCTCAAGTAATTTGACCCAAGTCAAGGGATATTATCGGAAGAAGATTACTACCAAAAGAGTCTACTAATGGAAACTTCCAACCTTCTTTATTCTCAGATTCCCTGGATAATGAAAAATGAATTCAAAAACTACCTTATTAAGATCTCGGTCATAAATGTCCCATTAAGGTCTTCATTGGGTAAATGTTAAATTTCAATGATTGTATACAACCTAACATTAACTATTCTCAGGAATGTCGAACAGGTGAAAGAAGCTAAATCCGCATTCGCCCTTTATTATGAATAAAGATGAAACCTTGATATTTTTATTAAGTCACTTTTCGTACAATTGCCATAATGATTTGCTAATCTAGGCAACTGTTGTTTTCCATATAAGATTGGTAATTTTATGCTAATAATTAAAGAATACTATGCGCTACATGTTTTGCAGGAAAGGTAGGATGACAAAGAATCTAGATTCGCTTAATCAGAAAAGGAGTCAAGGATTGGGATGAAAAGCTGGGAGACACATCAATCTCCAAGAGGCATATCTGAATCAAAGATAAACAAGGTGTAAACAAAGATAACGAGACATGTAGCATGTATAACATTATAAGTATTACATTATATGCCGCATAGCATTACAAGGTATGGAAAACACATCTTATGTATAAATTGAGATACTCGTGACTTTATCAATCATACTAGCAAAACGCATGGATATTATAGTATTGACACTTGAAACTGAGATACCAAATAAGGATTCTAAATATTTGCATAGAACCCGACTATCTTTAGATTTTATTTCCAAGCTATTTATCTTTTCATGAAGCTTAGTCATTTCAAGTCAAGATTTATACAAGTAACTCCACCAATGAAATGATTTAAAACTTCAATATTCCAGCCTCCCTCTTTCCTGAAGATTTAATTTCAAAATCTCAATTTCCGTAAAGAATTTTTGAATAGTGCAACATTGGAGTAGAAATTAAAGAATTTTTTAACTTTTTTTGAGCTCCATTCTTAACTTATCCAAAATCATTGTGAACTCCAAAGAAGGATGTTTGGAAGGAAAAACTAGTCTTTTTCAAGTCTTCCATATCAACAAGCAAAACAAGACCCCTTTATTTCAACAATAAGGACACATATTAGAGTATGTTTATTGTCGAAACTTATTATTGATAAGAAGATAAAATAGCCCCATCTAGAATGATAACTAGTGTGTATTTGCTAATTTCATCTCTTGATTAGAAAGGTATTGTAATGTAACTATCAATCAATATCGAATAAAATATCCCAATTCTCTTTAAAAGGAATTATCCCTCTACCTTCAAAGAAAGCCGGGTGAGAAGTGAGGGTGTTCCACGTACAAAAACCATTTACCCTAGGGCAACCAATATTAGGTCATTTTGGAGGGAGGACTTCATCTATATAACATGTTAACTAGGTTGGCTTATTAAGGAGACATGATTTAAGGAACAGGTAATCTGGGATAACATTGTACAGACAAGCGAAATATAAAATATGTATCAAGAAATATATATTCATGAAATGAATGCTTGACACCTATTTGTAATCGCTCCCCCAATTCATGTGAAATGGACTTAGAAAGAAATTCAGGAATAAGCTTGTAACTTATAACACCTAAACCATTTAAGGAAAAATTTGACAAATGATCTGATCCAAAGCAAGTTACAACGTGTACCAGGATTTAGGCCAAGTCCTACTTTACATGAAGAAATACTAAAGTGAACCCCTAATGAAGTTTACCCAAACATTAAAATTTCAGGGCTGAATGTTAAAAGTGTACTTTACATAGAAACAACAAAAGTGTTTCTATCTACTTGTCATCCAACGGAAGGTTAAAAGTTCACTGCTCTTTTCCAAAAAAAAGCGCCAAATCAGAGCCGTCGTCTACAGAATTTCATCAAATAAGGCTTAACCAACAATTGTTTTCAAATTAAAAGATAAAACTGTAATCATACAAAAAGACAAAAACCATTAATGAAGATCTCTAGAGAGAAAAAGAATGTCTTATTTTTTGCACCAGAATCGCTGACACGATCCATTCATCTTCCTTCCTCTCTCTCTTCTAATTTTTATTATATAGGCATTTATTTCTAAAAAAACAACAACAAAACAAAGAAAATAGCATCAATGGCCGCTTGCAATCTCCATCAAATTCATCCAGACTTTATCAATGCGGAAGCACCACACTATTGTTGTTGCTTCGCATTAGACTTATTAGACCCATCGCATGAGGCGGAAGAGGTCACTAGCACAAAATCTAGCAATATGGACCACCTGCAACCTAATTTCCCTAATCCACACGTAAAGGCAACATACTCCTTACTTTTCGATCTGGCTACAAACACATTCTGGATGGATTTGGCCATCTGGGATGTTTCTGAAGAAAACCCTATGTTAATTACCTACTCTCCTTATCAACCCATATGGATTGAACCCATCGTCATCGACCCTGTCGATTTAGTTCCGAACCTTCTAACTTTTCCAAATGGACTGTAGGAAAAGGGGGAAAGAAATCATCTTACTGCTTTGGACGCCTTCGATCATCAATTCTAGGATACTAGTGTAATTTTGAATATGTACATATTAACATATAATTTTGAAAAGTTTAATGTGAAGTAATATCTATATATATGAATATCTAGATGTTTTAGTTGAATTTCTTAAGTTATATCATACAGCTGAAAATGTGCTTATGTATTTGTTACTTGGTTATATGGTGTTCTGACGAACAGAAAGGAATCAGAAGGTTTAGAACTTCTAAATTCCAATGAAGGCTTGTTGTCGGAAGGACTAAACATTAAGCTATCTAGACCTTCTGCCAGTAAGAGAATATTGAAGTTGGAATACCTTCCGGTCCCTTCGAATGGTTTAGTGACGCAACTTTAATTCCTTTCAAAAAAAAAATCACTCAAGGTTACCAAAATGACTTTTAAATATATCTCGGATAGTACTATTAATTTGATACTAAGTGCAGTTTAAACCTTACAAGAATAAATGATGATGAATGAATAAGTAGGAAAGATAGCCTGAAAGTTTTAAATCAGGTTTAAGAAATGACCTCCTTGTTTTGAGGAAGGTCAGATTGTTTGAAAAGGACACTTTTACTTGTACTTGAAATTTACATTTACAGGAAAATGAGGCTTAGAGAGGATGACTTGAAAAGTCAAGAGCATCCCTTCGCATGAGGGGGAGGGGCAAATGTTACTCGATAAATTCGCCTTCCGCCTAAGCCAGAGAGTCTTAAACAAAAAATGGTAGAGAAAGAATTCAGAGCAGACCTTCCGAAGAGATTGAAGGGATGCAGCTAGCAAAATGAGACGACTCAAGGTCTTTTGAGAAGAAAAGGGTATTATCCTACAATGTCTAAGAAGTTCTTACCCTCCGAAGGAGGCAAACAAGCGGAAGCAAGGGCAAACGACCCTACGACAACCTTTTCGAAAGCACAATAAGCCTTTCGGGCCGGATAATGCACCTGTAGGACACCTTTCGATGGTACCGAAAGGTTTGGGTAAAAGCAACATCCATAAGTCAACATAAAACAACCTTCAACCATCATCCAGGAAAAATGCAACTCTCGGCAGTAATCAAGTAGGAAAAGCAACCTTCCGACAAAGCCAAAGGGTTCACAAAAGCTAGAAACCCTCTAGTACCTTCAGAAGGTTCATATGTCGTACATACGACAAATCTTCCGGCAAGGGCAACGGGTTCCTAAAAACAAATGAAGGAAAAGACCCTTCGGCAGCATTCAGCAGTCCATGATGATGCACAATAAACAAACCTTCCGTCAATAACGAGAGGCCTACAACCATGTACAAGAAGCAATCTTTCGGCAAGACCAAAAGGTTTGCAACTGCATATAAGAGGAGACATTCCATTCCCAACAAAGGCATAAAGCCGGAGGGAGTGCCGCCTGCATCTATAAATAAGACCCAAGGGGTCCTGTTTTGGGGGCGGATTTTTCCTCATTCTCACCTTGTAATCTCTTAATTACAGCTCTATAACCCTAATTGAGTACTGATTTGGGAAATCTATTAAAAATAGAAGTTTATTCGAGGACCTAAGAGAAGTCTTCAGTCTTTTTAATTTACTCTGTAGTTTACCTTAATTTCTGTTGGTTAAAATCTATTTTACAAGAATGGCCTCTCCGAAAGATCCTTGTCAACATGGATAATGATTTTACCTCTTAAATAATCTGTGTAACCATTCAGAGACCTCAAATCATCTTCTCAAACCCTTGGCCACAAGGGAAGTTTTCTTGAATCATATTCCATAAAACCTTCCGGAATCATAAAATCTGTAGGTTGAACCTTTCGACGAGAGTTATAATCCATCACATCTGAGAACCTTAGCAACCTTCCGGACCCTGAAAAATTACCTTCCAAATCTTTCGGTGGAAATCTAGATCAACTGCCTATAAAAGCCCAAACAAGAAAATTTTATGTTGGTCTAGAAAGTAGTTCCCAGGAGAAGTCTTATAAAGGTTAAATCGAATCAAGGATCAATTCATACAAATTCGGTAAGGACGAAAGGTCTCTTTGAAATTAGTACCTAAGCCACCATGACGTCCTCGGAAAGTCGGATTTAAAGTTTAGTCCCAAGTAGAGATATATTAGCAATTTTATTGGATATCAACCTTTCGGAATAGCCCGGCCTACCCTCATCACTTGAGATACACACTGAATTTTCAATCGCACATTTAAAGGCCTTTTTGAAGATCTTGCTTCCTATCACTTTACAATAACTTCATTTACAGGAATCTTTTAGGGGTGTTGACCATAAATTTGGTTAACATAGATTTTCTCTTAAAAAGAAGTTCTTTATTAATCCATCTTTGGAAAATATGGCCTTAAATGTTTGGCATTCCATGTCCTAGGCACCATATTACCATCTAGGCGACATAATTTGTAAGTTCCTGGTGGGATTACTTTGCATATGATCAATGGCCCCTCCCAGTTTGGTCCTAGGGGTCCATCTGCAAGATTCTTAGTGTTCGCCATTACTCTGTGAAGTACCAAGTCTCCCTCTTTAAATGACCGAGCTCTTACTCTTGAGTTGTAATATTTAGAGATTCTCCTCTGATATTCGGTGGTTCTTACCGCTGCCTCTTCTCTTAGCTCATGTATCAAATCTAGTGATTCTTTCTTCAATTCTTGATTCTTGTCAAATGCATAGGAAATCCTTCAGTGTTAAGGTATTTCAATCTCAATTGGTAACATTGCTTCACACCCATATGTCAAAGAATATGGGGTATGTCCTGTTGCTGTCTTATCAGACGTTCGGTAGGCCCATAACACTAATGGTAGTTCTTCTACCCAATTTCCTTTTGCTTTATTCAGTTGCTTCTTTAGAATGGTTTTTATGGTTTTATTTGCAGCCTCAACTGCTCCATTAGCTTTTGGATGTGCAACAGATGAAAAACTTTTAATAATTCCATTTTTGTGGCAGAATCAAGAGAATTCTTCACTTTCAAATGGTGTCCCATTGTCAGAGATTATCTTATAGGGGATCCCAAATCGAGTGACGATGTTCTTTATCACAAATCTTAATACTTTCCGGAGGTAATCTTGAGTAATGGTTCTGCTTCCACCCATTTGGTAAAGTAATCAATTGCCACTACGACATGTTTTGATCCGCCTTTGGAAATTGGAAGTGGGCCAATCAAATCAATTCTCCAAACATCAAATGGCCATGGACTTACTATCGAAGTTAATCGGCTTGACGATAAACGAGGAATCTTTGAATACCTTTGACACTTTTCGCATGCCTTCTCATGCTTGATTGCTTGATTGGTCATTTGAGACCAATAAAAATCTTGCCTTGCCACTTTCTTAGCTAATTTTATTCCATTAGAATGGTCTCCGCAGAATCCCTCATGTGCTTCTTTATGTAACTTCAATCCACCTTTTATATTTACACATCTCAGGTAAGGGAGTGCATATCCCTTTATTGTAAAGAATGCCATTCACTATGGTGAAGGTGGACACTTGCCGCTTGACCTTTCTGGCTTTTGTCTTATCATGTGGTAATGTTCCACTAGCAATATATTCCATTATCGGTATCATCCAATTATTCTTATAATAGTCGTCTGATTGTGTACATGCAGATTCTCCTTGCAAAAATTCTTCTTCAATCTCTCTTCTTTCTTCTTCTTGTGCCGCTACTTGTAACCTAATCATTATTAGTAATTCATTTTCTTTGCTCTAGGGTTTTCTTTTCAATACTGTGAGTTGGATTCCTTCTTCTTCTTTGGTCAATGCTGGGCTATTTTCATATTCCGAGACTGCCATTTATAGGAGTAGGATTCCTCCTTATGATCTTTCAACTTTTTGAAAAGCCCTTTTGCATTCTTATCCTCACTTGACGTCCCTCTTTCCCTTAATTATTCCAAGAAGTTCGATACATCTTTTCAATTACTTTCAAGATAAATCTACTCAAAGATGCAATTCTTTTGTTCGAACTTATTTCATCCTTGCTTCATTTTGGCTTGACCATACGCTAGTTGGTTTGGTCAAGTTAACCTTTATTCCTCTGATACCAACGATGCAATCTTTGTTCTTTAGATGATTCCTAACCGATTTTCAATAGATGGTACTTATCCTTTATCTTGGTAAATCCCTTTTTCGTGAAACCTCAAAATTCAAGTTTTCCTTTCAATATGGATGGGACTCTTTTAAGCTCGTATCGAAGCCCTAAGAACAAACATGAAAATTAAATGCAATCTACAAATTTCAAAATCTAGTAAAAACACATTATTGTCCCATACGCAAGAGCATTAGCGTTAAACAATATATGGTTTAATTTCTCAATAAGCCATTTAATCGCTACCTGCACGATGAATAGCATTTAACAAAATACTAATGAGGAAAGCACATTTTTTGTTCCCAAAACAACATTCCAGAATTAACATTTAACGGCAATTTAAACATCGGGAAACTTTAGCTTATACACAACATGTATTATACCCCTCAAAATTTAACCCCACGGAACTACTGTTAATAACTTGTTAACATATACACACCCAAAAAGATATCACTATTCCCAAAATTAAGCATCACCAATAATTATCAAAAGATAACATAACCCACTGATCATAACCCGTTTGGAAACGATGGTAGATCTAGGGCCAAATCGATAAAGTCAGCCATAATAGGTTCAACCCATATAGGTTGATAAGGTGAATAAACCACCAGAGAGGGATTTTCACCAAAAATGTCCCAGATGGCTAAGTCCACCCAGAATGTGGTAGTGGTCAGATCATAAAACATAGACCACATGGAGACAAGATTATGATTGGAGAAATATGGTCGCCGATGAACTCCACTACTGGATTGGGCATTGTGAACGTCCTCCGCCATTGGCTGCTAATTTTGCAAGGTCATGGCACGACAACAGCAGCAATATGGCATTTCATCATTGATAAAGTCAGGATGGATCGGATGAAGATTACAAGCCTCCATTAATTCGATCTTCATTTTACAGGGAATATGAATAGTTTTTCTTTTTCAGTGAGAAAAAGAAAGAGATTCGTGTTTCTTTGTGAAATGAAATGTTTATATTGTAACGTAATGATGTTATTTGTCTTTTTAGTGCAATGACAATTTTCATTTTATTTTAAAATAAAATATGTAATGGAAAACTTATCTGGCGAGTTTTTGTATGAAAAAGACTTTCAATAGGAACAAAGTCGAAGGCATTCATTCCCTTTGAAAGCATTCAAGCATCATGGAGGCTCCCACGGGCAATTGAAATGAAAGTTCCCCTTCGAAGGACGCTAAATGCCATGTCGAAGGCTACAACCCATTCCATCGGAGGTAAAAACACGCTATGTCGAGGATGAGTTTTGTTTTCACTTGTTAAGACACTCGAGTTTCATATTAATACATAATCAAATCCAAACACAAGTCAAATTAGAATTTGCAAGTAAAGTAAATGCGTGGAGAGTAAATATCTTAGAGCTCCACAGCTTGATTTGAATTTGGCTCTGCTACCATTAAGTTGCTTTTGTAAGGCATGGAATTCCTCTGTTTTATGGCCATGTACTTTGTGGAAATTGCAATAGTTCCTTTCTTGGGCTGGAGTTTGACGTGGTGTTGGGAAACCTTTGTTATTTCGTCTTTCAACAATAATATGAGAATGCGGTAGGTTCTGATTTACACTGTTTGATGCAGTAGTTTCTCTGCATCTTTTTCTTCTGTTTGTAGACTTTTCATTCTTATAATACGAATTAGATCCTAATTTTGCACTCTTTGTTGAAGCCTTCTCTTTTCTTGATTCGACTTGTCTAAACGAATAAATTTCTCAGCCCGAGAATACAAGTCAAACAGATCTATGCATCCATTAATATAAAGATCCTTCCAAAAAGGAGTCAGCTTGTTCAATCCTGAGCGAATTATCATTAACTTTTCCTTATCTGTTATTTTCCCTACCTTTAAGGCCTCCAGGTTGACTCTCTTCAAATATTCATCAAGTGGTTCCTCAGATTCTTGTCTAATAGTTGTTAAGAGACTAAAATCCATAGTTATATTTTTGAACACATAAAATTACACAACAAATTCATAAGAAAACTGTTTCCATAAACGGATTGTTTTCTCTTCATAGTTCTTGTACCACTTAATTGGTGCAACTTGAAAAGTTGCAGGGAAAAGTTTGCAACGAATGGCCCCAGAAGCATTGTAGAGATCCATTTGTATTCCAAAAGCCACTAGATGATCCTCTGGGTCCGTTGTTCCATCATATTTTAATGAAGGGATCCTAATGTGTGGGGGGATTGTGATTGTTGTAATTTCCACTGAGAAAGGAACTTTTGGCAGGACATATACTTCTTCATTTTAGGGAATGCTTCTTTTTTGTGTCTTTGATAACATCGTAGGAGGTATCATTTTCCGGTATTGGATCATTGAGTTGTCCAAGAATCTTCACATCTTCGCTTTCTTCGCTTTTAGCCTTTCCTTTATACTTTATTTGGTTTTGAGCTTGTGCCTTATTTTCACCTTCCATGAATTCCTTTATCATTAGGGTCCCTAGAGGATGTACTCTTTCTAAAAGTCTTTGCATGGTTATAACCTCTTATGTTGAAAGATGGAGTAACATTTTCTTCAAGGTTGGTGGTGTGAACGGCCTCTTCATCAAGCCTGCTGAGCCTTTTGGATTTCATTTTCCTATAACAAAATTTCTATAATTAGTTCATGTGGAAAGAACAAGATCGGAGGTTCATGCCCTCCTTCTAGAGCCAAAAATGTTAACAAGAAAACTTATCAACATCCCATTTGCTTTGATAAGATAATCTTACTTGGATATAACTATGTAGATGAGATAAACCTCACTTCTGAAAGTGTATCTTTGAACAAATTTCTTAAATCAAATTAATCTGGGAGAAAAGAATGACGAGTTGTCATACTTTTCAACCTTGTCGAAAGGTTAACGAAGCTATAGTAACCCTTCGACTAGGTTGAAAATATATTGGATTGTTGAACCTTTCGCCCTTGTTGAAAGGTTATAGGCATGACCTTCCTAACCTTCCATTTAAGTTGGGGTAGAAGGAATTAGTCTAACCTTTCAATCTTGTCGAAAGGTTGTTTATAAGACCTCTCCAACCTTTCGATTAGGTTGGAATATATGCAAGTTGTTAGACCTTTCGACTTTGTCGGAAGGTATGACAAGAGTTCTCCAACCTTTCGACTAGGTTGAAGTAGCTCTTAATCCTTTAGCTTTAAGAAATCAGCAATTTGATGAATTCCGTCTCCATTTAGAGTCGAAAGCAGTTATGGTTGATGTCTATCACTTCCTTCTTAATCATGTCAAAAGGTTAATGAATGAAACCTCTCGACATTGTTGCAAGGAGATGCATATCTAATTGCCAACCTTAACTGCTTTTAGCTCCATTGATGTCCATTTTCCTTCTATGGAACCAATTCGAAGGATTTATCTATACTTAAAGAAGTAGATTCCCTTTGAATTAAATCCATCATGAGCAGTTTTAAGATATATAACCTAGGACTTCATTAGAAAGTAACCTTTCGACTTAGTCGAAAGGTTTTCCTCCTTTCGAAGCAGTCTCGGTTTATATCTAAACCCCTTTTGCTTTCCTATATAAGACCAATTTAGTTGTCCCCATAACCATACACTTATCATATGTTGCATGTCATCATTACTTTATGTTAAGAATGGATTTCAATGATGGCGTGCTTCGATGGGGAATATCTAAGTTGATCATATATATATATAAAGCATAGATCAAAATAGATTATGAGAAAAAGGTTGAAATCATGTGCAATTGATCATTAGTCTAGCTAATAATCTTAATGATTCTCCTCATTCTCAATATCCATCATGAATGAGCCATTTCCATTTTATTCATATTCAAATGAATTACAAGAAATTAAGCTCTCTCCACAATTCGATTTAGGGTTTTTCCAAGTACAATTATCACTATGAAAGTAGAGAAAAGAAGGTGAATTCAATGTCTAGAATTACCTCCTTAAAACTGGACCACTTGGGTCTTATTTATAGATGCAGGAGGCCCACCTTCTGCCTTCATGCTTTTGACTGAGTCGAAAGGTCCCCCTTTTATATGCTGCCTTATACCCTTCGACTGTGACGAAAGGTTAGGAGTCTCTTACGCTTCTTGGCCTATCTCTTTTTCTTCCTTGTTTTCCACCTCATCAAAAGGTCTCCTCTTTGTATTCTGTTGTGAACCTTTCGATCTTGTCGAAAGGTTTGTCTTCCATATGCTGCCATGAACTCTCTAACCTCATCGAAAGGTTTGGTTCTGACATTGTCGAAAGGTTTGTCTACAACATGCTGTTCTGAACATTTCGACATTGTCAAGAGGTTTGTCTTCAATATGCCTTTGTGGACCTTTCGACTTTGTGGAAAGGTTTGCCACTCCCTTGCTTTCATTAACCTTTCGACTTCATCGAAAGGTTTGCCTTTTACATCTTTTGTGAACCTTTCGACCTTATTGAAAGGTTTGTCTTTACTTGAACATTGCCGAGAGCTGCTTTTCATTCTTTGCTGACCTCTGAGTGTTCCTATCTTCATAGCACCTTTCGACGCTGTCGAAAGGTATCCTGGAAGTGTCTCAACCGTTTAGAAAGGCTTACTAGGCTTTCGAAAAGGTTACTTTGGAGCGAAACCTTTGACTTCGAAAGGTTTGGTGCA
The DNA here is from genome assembly GCA_030737815.1 of Allium fistulosum. NCBI lineage: Eukaryota > Viridiplantae > Streptophyta > Magnoliopsida > Asparagales > Amaryllidaceae > Allium > Allium fistulosum. The sequence continues at coordinate 426,372,911 of CM060908.1, forward strand.
TAGTTGAAAGGAATGCTATTGATTGCTTTCGAAAGGAGCTTTAAAGTCATCATTACTTTCTCATCTGTGTCGAAAGATTGACTGTGGCAGAAGGCTCTGTTTGTTTTCATCTGAGTCGAAGGCTTTACACTGTATGAGTAACTGGACTTTTTGAACATCCTTTTTAAGTCTTTCATAATGACGTGGATTATCTCTTCATCAAAACTCCAATTTGATTATTATTCTTTCATACTTCTGCCTTCGAGGAGATTTTATAGTTAACATTGTCCACTTCAGATCTAAGGGGAGAAATCAGTATTTTGGTTTTTTGGTGAGTAGTTCTTGACCTCTCACTATACTATGCATGTTTATATGGTTAAAAATAATGTTTTTAACATTATTTTGATCCTAAAGTATTTTCTAATTTTAATCACAGTTTTATAGATGTTTATGGTCAAATTTTAAGAGTTTTTAAATGGTTTTAAAAGGTTTTGCAACCCCTTTTGTTCATATTGATATGCTAGTGCAAAAGTTAGATCTAGGATATGATTTGCTTGATTTTCGTATATTGGTTAATTGCATGTATGAATTATATATATGATATTTCATGTATTTATGTTGTGCTTTGATGTGATTTACTAGTGCTTTAGTTTTTTAGTGCTTTTAGGTAGTTAGGAAAGAGGTGGTCAAGTTGGAAAATTAGAGACAGAAATGGTATTTGATGAAACTTGGAGGAGGGGCTCTGAAGTAGTCAGTATCGAGAGCTTTTGTTTGGTGGAAAACCACTCCATTGGAGATGGTGTTTAGGTTATGGCTAGGAGTGATGAGCAGAAGCCAAATGCCAATGTTTGGTTAAGTGTTGGACTTAGTATAGAGAGCTTTGGAGTGAGTACCGAGAGCTTTTGGACTTGGTACCGAGAGCTTTTTTGAAGAGTGGTTGGGGTCCATGCACTTGGAAGATGGAGTACTGGAGGAGGACTTCAGGAAAGAAAAAGGACAAGAATATTGGCTAAGTGTACCATTCGACACCAAGAGTACTGATCGATACCAAGAGGTTTCTTTTAATGTAATTGAGGTGTAACTTCCAGGAGTTGGAGTGTAGATTCTAAAGGTTGTGGTGAAGGTGTTTGTTCGCTTAGGGTTTGATGGCGATATAGTAGCATGATGATAGCTTCAGGACTTTGGTGATGGCAACTCGATGGTGAATGTATTTAGGTTCCGATGGTGATGGCGTGTTTTTGAAGGGAGTCGTGAGGATGATTATCCACAAAAGGCGAGTTTTAGAAAGAGTTACCTGTGGATAGAATGTTGAATGGTTCCATCGTGGAATGGTTCCATTATGGAATGGTTCCTTGGGAATAACGGAGACTAGATGGAGAAAGGAAAGGCTCGTATACGCATGCTAAGGGATTGTTGATACTCTGAGTATTTTCTGATGTACTCGAAAGTAGATGTATTGTGAGGACGCTTGTGGGTACTTTGTTTGGCTACCCCAGATAGGTTGTTTGGATCTGCATACCCTGGATCAGTGGAATAGGTCTATTATCAGCTTCGGGTTAAAGCGAGTAAACTAAAAACCAGGATTTCTATTAGTTCTTGGCAGAAGAATGGTCATACAAGTTATTATAAATCTGGGGCACATTGAGTGGTAGTGAGGATTGTTTGAGGGATGCTATGTTTGATTTGATTGCTTCTCCCATAGTCGATCACTCTAGAGATGTCACTCGAGATATGTATTAGGGATAGGGATACTTGGACACTCGTCATTGTACTTAGTTCGCAGTATACCCTTCTGATGTTCGTAAAATAACATATTGTGTTCATTATGTGCTAACTCTTTGGTTGTAGGGAAAGGTCATGAATGATTCATATACCCTTGTTCCTTACTATATCGACTTGTATAGTCTTTTGAGATTCACTTACCACTCACACCATACTGTTGTCTAACCTGAGGTTTTATACTTTGCTTCTTATTATCTTGGGTACTCTTAAATAAGTAGAGTAGATAGTAGGTCTAGGTGAGATGCAGTAGCTGTGTAGAGGACGAGTAGGATGGAGTCTTCTTGTATTATATAGGGATTTTTTATCACTATTATTATTATGAGATAGATATCTAAGTTTATTTCTGTTCTGTATAAACTCTATTACAATGTTGTATAACTCTATGGATCTATGCTCTAATATTTGGTTCACTGAGTTATTATTGTCTCTCTTGTTTGATATCTGTGATGTATATTATACTTTATTCCTTGTGCTATGAGATATACGACAGGTTTTGTGGTGTTTTATTTCATTTACAACTCTTGATGATCATCCTACATCGGTGGGGCACGTCAATGGCACACTATATAGTTATATTCGGTGCCTGTGGTATAGGGTGATCGTCACATTTGGTATCAGAGCTAGGTTACATGATTAACCTGAGTTGATACCTTAGTCCAGTAAAGATAGGGAAGGAGTTATTACCCTAGACTAGATCAAGAGTGTGTTGTATATATACATGAGAGGGTGCGAACTATATATTTTGGTTTTCAAAAATATATAGTAGTATATATAGTATATAAGTCGCATGTGCACACGAGTACCATTGATACAGTTTTCATATATGAGAGACTGATCATTCTTATTACAGATCAAGAATGAGCTGGCATACAAGAAACATCGTGAGGAACCCCATCTTTAGAATTAAGAAAGAAGCGGGTTTAGAGGCTGCTAACCTTGACTTGCGGACGATATTCAACGCAATTATGGCAAAGATGCAGCAAAACGCTCAAGCGACCACTCCAAGTGTTGCTGTCGGTGGCATGCTCAGGTGCAGGCGCCAAGGGTTGACTTTGTCAGGCTATTTAAGGATTACTCCACCTTAGGAGGCAAACCATTTCTTGGGACGGAGTCGACCATTGAAGTGAAGGATTGGCTGGACACCTACGAGCGTATCTTTTGTGACATGGAAGTAGATGATTCCATGAAAAGGAAGCTGGCCTCTAGACAGCTTCAAGGGTCGGCCATAAACTGGTGGAAGGCCATTACTATTACTACACCCAAGGATCGGTTCACTTTGGACTAGTTTAAGGCTAGGTTTAAGGAGAAGTTCGTTTCGGCTGCCTATAAGTCGGTGCTATTTAGGAGATTTGCTTATTTAAAGTAGGGAGATATGTCCATCTCCGAGTATGTTGCCATGTTCGATGCTTTGTCGAAGTATGGGATGTCATTCATAGACACTCTGTTGAGGAAGAATGAGAAATTTATTATGGATTTGGATGACTATCTAGGGAAGAAGTTGGTAAGTCATATCAACGAGCCATTTGAGAGACTTATCGAGAGAGCTCTTTGCCATGAGAGTTTATACCCGAAGTCCAAATCAGCTGTTTTCATTAAGGAAGAGCCAAAACTGCAACAATGTGGTGGATGAAAGAAGAAATGGAATGGAAAGAGAAAGCAGTCTTAGGGAAAGAAAACTCAGAAGAAGGCTAAATGGGAACCCATCTGTTATGGCTGTAGAGACAAGGGTCGCCTGATCAGAGACTACAAAGCTGATGGGAAGAAGAAATGTTAAAACTGTGGCAAGTTTGGATACATGTAGAAAAGTTGTATGGAACCAGCATAGCAAAAACAGGTCGTGAAGGCATATGCTTTGGAGTGGTCCCGACTTCGTCGAGTGCTCACTTGGTAAAGGAGAAAGGAAAGTGTGGCGTTATTCAAGGTATGCTTTCGATTTATGTTGTTCCCATACGTGTTTTATTCGATACCGGGGCTTCATATTCCTTCATATCTAGTGGCCTGGTAGATAGATGGGATTGAAACTCGAAATAGTTAAAAAACCCTTCAATTGTGACGAACCCTATTGGAGACTCTACTTATATGGTTTGTTGTGGTTTGTTCTTATCGAGTCATGGATATGTGCTCTTTTGTTTGTGATTGCTTTGTATTGAATTTCATTGGGTTCAGAATTACCTTGGGGATGGACTGGCTAAGGAGTATGCGACAGCGGTGGATTGTGAGAAGTTGTTGGTGACGATTGGGTCTGTGGCGGGGCGGACAGTAGTGAGTAGATGCCTGCCAAAGGATGGGGTTATGGTTAGTTTTCTACATTTGCTCGAGGTTCCATAGGATGGTTGTTATATGTGCATATCGTTAGAGAGTATTCGGACGTGTTTGAGGAGGTGAGTTTCAGATAGACTTAACGAAGGATGCCAAACCGATAGTTATACCTTTGAGGCGTATGGCACCCAGAGAGCAAAAGGAGTTGGAGGTGCAAGTAAATGACCTATTGAAGAGAGGGTTCATTCGTAGGAATATATCTAAGTGGGGTGCACCTATAATATTCGCCACTAAGGCAGATGTCTCTCTGAGGTTGTGTGTAGATAACCGTGAGCTAAGTAAGGTTTATTAAGAAGAAATAGTATCACCTCCCGTGTTTTGATGACTTGTTCGACCAGCTCCACGGTGCGAAGGTGTTCTCTTAATTGGATCATACGATGGGATTTCACCAGTTGAGAGTGGAGAAGGAGAGTGTGTTGATCACCGCATTTTGTACGCTGTCTGGTTTCTATGAGTGGTTGGTTATGCCGTTCGAGTTAACCAATGCCCCGGCGTACATTGTTGATTTCATGAACTACGTCTTCAAGGACCAGCTAAACAAGTTCGCACTTGTGTTCATGGATGACATTTTGATCTATTCTAGGAAAGAGGAGGAACACGAGTTGCATTTGAGGATTGTCCTTAAGGTGTTGAGGAAGCACAAGTTGAAAGTGAAGTTTTTGAAATGTCACTTCTGGAGGAGGGAAGTGAGATTCTTGGGTCATGTTAGCACCAAAATTGGTCACTAACACCCTTGAGAAAGATTGTGTAGAGAGAGTAATGAAGAAAGTAAATCAAAACAGAGAACTGTATGCTAAATTAAGTGCAAAAACAAGAACACCGGATTTATAGTGGTTCAGCGTAATTGCCTACGTCCACTTTAAGTTTTGATCTTTATTGCTTTCTCCAATGATTAAATACAGATACAATCCGTACTATAAAGATTCGAATACAAGTGCTTTGTAAAATAGAATAAGTCTAGAATACAGTAGAGTCTCCCCAGTGTTCTCCCCAAAAAAAAGTCCATTTCACTGTGCCCCTGCCCCTCTATTTATAGACGAAGATGGGTTGGACTTCCCTCATGGGCCTAGGAGTAAGATGCCTCGGCCCGTAGTAAGTGACTTCTGTACACCGAGCCACAATTGCCAAACGGCATGCCGAACCACATATCCGGGCCATACGGCATTCGTATGCCGATCGAGGAAGATACGCCGAACGGTATCTGCATGCCGATCGAGACAGTGTGCTAAGAGAAGAGTTTAGGCCAAACGAGACCTGTGCCGAACGAGACTTGATGCCGGTCGAGGGGAGATGTCGAACGAGGCTCATGCCGAACGACCTTGCTATGCCGAGCGAGGTGAAATGCCGAACGACCTTGCTATGCCGAACGGCCCTTCTGTGCCGAACGAGGCCATATGCCGAACGAGGCCATATGCCGAGTGAGGCTTGGATTTCGAGCGAGGCTATATGCCGAGCGAGGCCATATGCCAAGCGATGCCATATGCTGAGCGAGGCTAGGATGCTGAACGAGGCTAGATGCTGAACGGTGCCCTATGCCGAACGGTGCTCTATGTCGAGCGACCTCTTAATGTCAAACGGTGCTCTAGGCCGAGCGACCTTTTTACGCCGAGCCTCTTGTTACTTGGTCAATCCACCGAGTAACACTTGCCCCCCAAAGTGTACCTTGTGGACGAACATAATACGCTTTGAACCATGAGCACTCCGTACATTTCTTTAAGCTCTTGTTTCATTTCATCAATAGTGATCTCCTGAATGCCGAATGAGACATTGAATGCCGAACGACATATAGATGCCGAATGACATATGGATGTCGAACGACATATGGATGTTGAACGCCATTGAACGTTGAACGACATTGATGCCGAGCGAGGGTGTTGCCTTGACCGGTTCTACCGGTCACTGTCCATTCGTCTTCCCTCGTCCCTATATAATTAAACACTCCTCTTCTTTTCCCTTTTTACTTCCGCTCTACAGAACTTACGAACTCACCTCCCAATAGACTTCAGCGAATTATTTACCCTTCCATTCTCTTCTTAAACTCAATACATTGCCTCACCTCCTTCCCCAATCAACGAATCCGATCAGAATCGCGTTTCCTACTCCAGAATCTCCCCAAGCTTAGAGTCATTTCATAGGTAATGGCCTTCCCTTTAAACACTTCATCCCGACTAGGAAACTTAGCACGAGATTCGAACCCGTGAATCTTCATAAAACTGTGGACAGTAGGAATCGCATGGATGAGGACAACGAATTCGAGATTAGAACATGTTTTAGGGCTAGGCGGAGTGATGGAAGGAAGGAGGTGTCAGAGGTGTTTAGGATATGAGGGAGAAAGGAGAAGAAATGAGGGTTGAGCCTAGATGATGAGCGATGCGGCTTGGTATGATCATGGCTTGGCATGACTCCATCATGCCGAATGGTGAAGAGGAAGTACTGGAGTGAAGTTGGAGTTAGGTTCAGCATGCCGAGCGATGTGGCTCGGTATGACCACAGCTCGGCATGATTCCCTTATGTCGAACGAGGTAGGAAGGAGCGCAAGAGAAAAGTAGGAGTTGGGCAAAATGCCGAGCGATGTGGCTCGGTATGTATTGCCGAACGACCCATCTGTGCCGGGTGGTAGAGAGGGAGCATAGGAATGAGGTTGGAGTTAAGGGCAAAGTGCCGAGCGATGCGGCTCGGCATGATTGTGGTTCGGCATGACCCCCTTATGCCGAACGGTGGAGAGGAAAGGTGGGAGAGTGGTGTACATATGACAATTAAAACCATCTCAACTTGAACACAATGCATTGTTGACTTAACACCTTTTTAGGCTCGAATATATGACAGTGAACAAGGACAGACTTAAACAACTAAGCATATCGGACAATCCAGACTGATAACTTCCGTGTTTAGACAACTGTTAACCTAAACTTAACTTGCTTAAAACAGTTAATAACCTTCTACATACAGTATCGATGCTGAGTCCAAAATAGAGACCATCATACGACAAGCTCTCAGAGACGGTCAGCAATGACGGTCTTCGTAGACGAAAGTTCAAAGCTTAACTTTATCACATCAACTTTACGTCTTGTAATTCTTGGCACTTATACTTGAACGATTGCACTATTTCACACACCACATGGGGGGAGTATTTTTGTTGTTAAGTCTAATGTCGAATGTTTTTCAAGTATAGTTCAAACATGTGCTTCATCAGATTCTACACACATTAGAGATGTCTAGGAAATCTAGTTCTGCCACGATCTTGGACAGATCTGGGCCATCTTCTCAACAAGAAGAAGTTAGAACTTCAAATCCGTCGTCTACTCCTGTACAAGACATGCCGAGCCCCGCGATCGCATTTGTCAACTTGGCTCCCGATGCCTTGGATGCAGCGATCTTTTTAGATGACAATCGATTCTCAAGCCTCGAAGATTAACGAAAACACGCTTCGCCGTATATGCTCAGTACACGGGATTCCTTTCGACGACGTGTTGGTCCCATCGGGACAGGATCGTCCTCACTTGCCCCCAGTAGGATATACAGCCTACAACAGATTCATGTGCTGGGTCGGTAGCGTGCTGCCATTCAACTCCTTTCTTCGGGACCTGTTACAGTATATCGAGATCGCCCCATCGCAATTTCATCCAAACAGCCACGCGTTCATATACGACACTTGCATTCTCTTCATGAGTGTCCTTTTTAGGCTCCCGACTCTTGGCGATATCCGTTACATCTATCGCTTCAAGAGACGGTCAGATAGTCCATCTTTGGTATTCCTTGAGCCGCATAGCAAGTGTCAAATCCTGACTGGGGTATGGAGCAAGTTTGCCCAGTATAAACAGGAGTGGTTCTACGTGCGCTGTCCTCCAGGCTTCGCGAGGAGATGGGTGGAAGGGAGTAAGTCTTTTTTCTGGATCAATACTCGTGTTTGGCAGAAACTGCACCTTTTCTAACTCTTTCTATACTTTTACAGGTATTAACCCATGTCCCGAAGGCTCCGGGTATTCTGAAGCTGTCGAAGCTATCCGTGCTATTCCCACAGAAGACCGGGACATCAGATCTCTCATTTCAAATGAATCGCTCACGAAGTTTGGGTTGTTGGCGGAAGGTCGCCGAATAAGCCTCCCTCAAGGCGTCACTATACCCAGGCCTGCTTCGGGCAAAGGAAAAAAGCAGGTTGAGTCTTCAGCACGTAACGCCCCTGACACACCAGAGGAGGGGGAGATTAGAGAAGCCAAAACGCTCGAAGTACAGGGTGAAAATGTTGGCCCTGCTCGGGACCCGATAGTCGAGGTCCATGATATCGAGAAGACACCTTCCCCTTCGAAGGAAAAGAAGAAATTGACCTACAAATTGAGGAAGAAGATGGTGGGTGGAACCTCTAAGGTCACCCTTACTCCAGTGGAGAGAGAGCCTTCCCCCCAACACTTAGAGAGTTCATTGAGAGGCTTGTCCGACCTCACTATTCCTGACGATTTGCTTAGTTATAGCTTCAATGATCCGGAAGCCCTGAAGCTTTGCTCACCCGCGAAAGGCGATGAAGGCGCTCAAGCCCAAAACCAGGGAGAATAAACTCCTATTAGTAGAGATAAAAAAACTGGTCCGTCGGGGGGAAACACTAGGACACACACAGACACGTGCACTTCACCTTGCACTTAAATTTTTCTTCATCGCTCTACCCTTTGCTAACTTGTCGTTATTTAAATTCTGTGCAGGTGACATGGGACACACTCACGAACTCGATCGCCTTCGTGGGGCATTTATTTTTCATCATTCTGGCCGGGATTCGGGCCCCGGCAAGCGCCGAGACAGAGACGACTCTGGAGACCGAGATTATCGCCCTCGAGAATCAACTTATCGAAGGAAAACATATAGCTAGTCCTCATATTCTCGCGATCATCCTTCTCACTCAGAGCAAGGTAGGGAGAAGTCTGCATAGAAGGGATCCCAATCCGATGTCCCCCGTGATCAACACTCTGGTTCATCCAGCACACGGCATTCTCGGGAACATCACAAGAAGACTGAACTTTCAAAGCCATCTCCCCCTGTTCCCGCAACAGATCCGACGATATCAGAGAGGCTAGCTGAGCTAAGGTTAAGTTCCACAAAATCTGCTTCGATGGCCTGAAGTTCCTCCCGGCAATCCATCACATTCCGGGACATGTCAAATAGAGCGCCATTTCTTGCAACAACGACGTTTATGTTCAACATGACGCATTTGTCCATCTAGCTGAAAATGTTTCGGAAGTCTCTGTTGAGCGTCAACACGAAATCGACCGCCTGAAGCTTGAAGCCATTCATGATAAAAACATTATCAAAGCTCAAGATGAAGAGCTCTCTTCGTAAAAGTCCCAACTCAAAGCTGCCTAACAAAGTGCTAAAGATACTACGGAGGCCATCAATCGTCTGGAGACAACTCATAAGAAAGAAATCGACGAAGCGGTTCAACGTTGCGGGGCCTTAGCTTTAGAGAAAGACTCTGTTCAAAAAGAGAGAGATGCATTTTCTCAGCACGTCAAAGAGTTGGAAGAGCTACTCTCTAAGGAGAAGGAAAAGAAAATAGCTGCTCCGGAGGAGTCCCAACGATATTGCAATGAGATTGTTGCCACTCGACTCCTCAAAGTACAACTAGATGAGGAGGTTTCCAAAGCTGAAGCACTGAAGGAGATAGCCCGCGAGGAAGGTAAAAAGATGGCTCTTTCCGATGTCGATTCGCGCCTTGAGGCAGCTGTCGGGGCTGGTAGAGAGGAAATCAAGTGTTTGTTCGACCCGCTTATAGCAGAATACAACGCTCGCGTCCTCATGCATCGGGATTTGACTTTTCTTGGCAAGGGTTACCTCGAATCTCTAGTCGAGGCATGCGACACTCTTATATAGATAAAGAAAGTTGAATCGGGAACAGAAGAGATTGATGAAGGGGTCTTGGTAAAGGAATTCCTTCGGGGGAATGAGCCTTCAGATTTGTCTGCAGCGAGGGCTCTCTATAGCGAAGGTCCTTCCCCGTCAAGGGGAAAGAAAGACATTGCCGGTCCGTCTGGGACCGGGTCTCCGGTTCCTCCCTCGACTCAATCGACTAGTCGGCCATCACTTGATCCCTTCGAGCAGCACGTCGGTTACAACCCAGAAGACCCTGGCCTTGACATTCATGTTCTTTCTCCCATTCCAGAGGGTGAGACTCCTCGGATGGTGGAGAGTCAGCAAGAAATCGGTATATAACCTTTCCTCTTAAAGTTCAAAGAGTCGTCGATTTCGGTGAGAGGTTATTGTATTCTAATGTTTGTCTCTCGTGTTTTTACATAGGCCGCTCTAATCCTGAGCCAACTCCAAGGAGTGATGACACCAACGAGGAAAGAAATAAGGCGAGTGGGGCTGTCCAAGAGGGAGAGACTCCTGGTCCTGATGCTCAAGTGATTGAGGCGCTCGACGAGGACAAGTCTGACACTTTGTCACCCGTCGAAGAAAGTTGTGAAGTTGAGATTACGGGCGCCTCAGGACACAGTTCGAAAGTGAGCATGAAGGAGCAATTTGCGGAAGAGAAAAAGAAAAAAGTTGAGATCAAGGTCGAGTCCCAAGTGGTTGAACTTGATGACCCACTAAACAGGCCTTTAAAAGTCATCCTTCCCGGTGGGATTAGGCCACATGAAGTTCCTCCTCCTTCTTTGGACACCCCTTCATTAGTGAGCAAAACGTCCAAGAGAAAACGCTTGGGGGAAGAATCATCTGAGATGCCAAAGAAGGAGAAGAAAACGAAGAAGTAGTTATCCTGCTCATTCAGCGAGAATCAGTCTGGATTATGTAATTATTTTTATTTATTTTCATAGCCGTTGTAGATAGACTTTTTGCCCCGAGTTTGGGAGAAGTTGTAGTAGGACTTCATTTTGAATTAATGAATAAAACTTCGTTCTTTGTCTTTCCAATGACTTTTGTTGTTCAGTTCACTATATAACTCGTAGTCGAAATCTGAAACCTTGTGAGCTACATAAGCCCTAGGTCACTTCCATATGACTCGGAGACTTTTCGAGTCGCTTATACTCTGATCCGTACTCGGGGAACTCAGGACATTCCAGTCCACGCTCAAGGGACTTTGGAGATTTCGAAGTTGTTTATACTCTAGCCCGCACTTTGGGACCTCAGAGTACTCTAGTCCACACTCCGGGGACTTAGAGATTTTTCGGTCGTTTATACTCTAGTCCGCACTCTGGGGACTTAGAGATTTTTCAGTCGTTTATACTCTAGTCCGCACTCTGGGGACTCGGAGTACTCTAGTCCGCACTCTAGGGACTTAGAGATTTTTCAGTCGTTTATACTCTAGTCCACACTTTGGGGACTCAGAGTACTCTAGTCCGCACTCTGGGGACTTAGAGATTTATCAGTCGTTTATACTCTAGTCCGCACTCTGGGGACTCGGAGTGCTCTAATCCGCACTCTGGGGAATTAGAGATTTATCAGTCGTTTATACTCTAATCCGCACTCTGGGGACTCAGAGTACTCTAGTCCGCACTGTGGGGACTTAGAGATTTTTCTAGTCTTGAATGCACGTTAATACGCCAGACAGAATAATGCAATTTAAACTTCATCACTGAAATGCACTATATGGAAACAACAATAGTTCATGGAAAAAACGGCTTCAAGCCTTTATTGATCATAACAAATAAAAACAGACTAAATTGTCTTATTACATGCTAACAACTAAAAACAACGAAAGGAACGTAAAATGGAAATAATTACAACTAAAAAGCGAAATAGTCATGCTAAGTGTAATAACGGTGCAGGTGTTCGCCATTCCATGCTCGGGGGAGTGTCGCACCATCTACGGTCGCTAGCTTGAAAGCTCCTTCTCCAAGCTTCCGTTCAATGACATATGGACCTTCCCATGTGGGATTCATATGTGATGGGGCCGAAAAGACTCGCTTCAAAACAAGATCGCCCACATCGAAACTTCTTGGTCGGACTTTTTCATTATGTGCGGCCACTCTCAAATCAGCTTCTTCACGTTTTTCATCAACAAAGTCCAGTGATTCCAATAAGAGATTCTGATTTGTCTTGGGATCATAATAGGTTACCCGATGAGAAGGAACTTCAAGTTCGACGGGTATCACAGCTTCAGCGCCATATGCCAAGGTGAATGGAGTATGGCCAGTCGTGGACTTGTGGGTGGTTCTGTAAGCCCAGAGCGCTGTCGGAAGCTCATCCACCCACTTGCCTCTAGACTTTTCCAAGCGTTTCTTTAATATTGACTTGATTATTTTATTTATGGCTTCCACTTGTCCATTTGTTTTAGGGTGAGCGACCGCTGAAAATCTTTTCTCAATGTGATATTTCTGGCAAAAATTTTTGAACTCCTTACTTTCAAATTGAGTTCCATTGTCCGTAATGATAATTCGTGGGAGACCAAAACGGCATATAATGTTTCGTACGACGAAATTGATGACCTTTTTGGTGGTGATATATGGCTAAAGGCTCGGCTTCCGCCCATTTGGTAAAATAATCAATTGCAACAATTGCATATTTTGCACCACCTTTAGAAAAAGGTAAGGAACCGATTATATCGATCCCCCAAATCGCAAATGGCCAAGGACTAACCATTTGCGTGAGTTCCGTTGGCGGAGCTCTTGGGATTTTTGCAAACTTTTGACATTTGTCGCACTTTCTCGCATAGTCTGCAGCATCCCGATTTACAGTTGGCCAGTAATATCCATAGCGAAGGATCTTTTTTGCGAGTGTTTTCCCCCAGTATGGTCGCTACATTCTCCTTCGTGCACTTCCATCAAAACTCATTTTACCTCATCATGGGCGATGCACCAGAGTAGGGGAACCGAAAACCCCCTCCGATACATTATTCCATCTTGCATTATGTATCTCTAAGCTTTACGAAGGACTTGTCGTCTTTCGTTCTTTTTATCGGGCAAGGTTCCATGTAGTATGTATTGTTTGAATGGGGTCATCCACGACTCCTTTTCAATTTCTGTTTCTAGAACAAAATCTATCTCCATTTCGTCTACACTTGGAAATTGCAAAACTTGGACCGGAACCAAGCCCATTTGCTGTGCATCGCCTGTACTTTCGAACTTTGCCAATGAATCGGCCTCCTTGTTTTGCTCGCGTGGGACATGGGAAATATCGTAGTATTGAAGGTCCGCTAACAGTTCTTGAACTCATGCAAGGTATGGGGCGAGTCTCTGCCCCTTTGCTTGATAGTCTCTACGAACTTGGTACACTACCAATTGTGAGTCGCAAAAGATTTCAATTGATTTTATTTCAAGTTCCCTGCTAAGCTTCAGTCCAGCAATCAACGCTTCATACTCAGCTTCGTTGTTTATGGCTGGGAAATTGAGTTTCAAAGCGTAACAAATTGATCGGTTTTCAGGAGTCACGATAATTATACCAGCCCCAGAACAACGGTTGTTGGATGCTCCATCAGTGTACAGTTTCCATCGAATAGGCGGAATAACATTATAATCGTTTGATTCGTCTGACACGGTGAATTCAGCAATGAAGTCTGCTAGTGCTTGCCCTTGTATGGCCCTTCGCGGCAGGTAGGTAATATCGAACTGACTCAACTCGATATTCCATTTTAACATTCTTCTAGAAGTTTCCGGTCGCTGGAGTACCTGTCGTAAGGGTTGATCGGTATAAACACTGATCGAGTGTGCCTGGAAGTACAGACGTAGCTTGCGTGATGCGATCACCAAGCAGTAGACCAATTTCTCAATTTTGGGATAATTTCTTTCTACCCCCGTTAGACGTTCACTGACGTAGTATACCGTCTTTTTAACTCGGTCCTCCTCGCGGACCAAAGCCGTACTGATAGCATGTTGGGATACAGCTAAGTATACATACAACATTTCATGGTCTATAGGCTTCGACAGCACCGGGGGACTTTCCGAATGCCTTACCAGATCTCGAAATGCGTCTTCACAATCGGGCGTCCATTCAAAATTTCTCTTTCCCTTCTTGATTACATCGAAGAATGGAATACACTTAGCTGTGGCCTTGGATATCGACTCAACGCAGCTACTTTCACATTCAAGCTTTGTATTTGCTTTATAGTTCTGGGTACTTGTATGTCTCAGATAGCTTGAATATTCTCCTGGTTAGCTTCGATTCCTCGTGCATTAACAATGAAACCCAAAAACTTTCCCGATGCAACACCAAAGGAACACTTCAGCGGGTTGATTTTCATTCCATAATTCCTGAGTATATCAAACATATCTACCAAGTCTCGAATGTGGTCGTTTGACTGTCGTGACTTCACGAGCATGTCATCCACATAGACTTCCATTGTTCTACCAATTTGGTCTTAAACATCCGATTCACCAAGAGCTGATAAGTCGCCCCTGCATTTTTTAGCCCAAAAGGCATCACTACATAACAGTACAGTCCAACATCTGTGACGAAACTGGTGTGTTCTTGATCTGGAATGTGCATCGGGATTTGATTGTATCCTGAGTACGCATCCATAAATGATAATAACTCGTGCCCTGCCGTTGAATCGACCAACTGATCAATTCTAGGTAATGGGAAACTATCCTTAGGGCATGCTTTGTTTAAATCCGAGTAATCAACACAAGTTCTCCATTTCCCATTCGCTTTTTTCACTAGTACAGGGTTAGAGACCCATTCTGGGTAGAGGGCGTCGCAGACGAACCTATTGACTTTGAGTTTGTCCACTTCCTCGTTGAGAACCACGGACCTCTCCGGGTCCATGCCTATCCTTTTCTGCTTTACTGGAACGTACTTCGGGTCTATGTTCAACATATGACTCGCAATAGCGGGAGAAATCCTGCACATATCAGAATGTGTCCAAGCGAAAACATCTAGATTCGCTCGAAGGAAATCAATGAGATCCTCGGTCATCGAGGGGCTGAGTTGTGACCCAATCTTAAGTACTCACGACAGATCATCTCGGCTGACTGAAATGTCAATCGTCAGTTCAGCCGGCGCTGCCTTTTCTTCCCTGGGTTCCTCATCATCATCTCTCGGATCTATGTCTTTAAAGATTCGATCATGTTACCCGAGCCAGGGCTCGGGAATTACTCGTCAATTTTCAACAACTCAGTTGCGGACGGAGCTGTCCCCAACCTTTCCTTTCTCTCTCCGCCGGGCCTCTCTCAGCTCAGCCACATAACATGCACGACCGGTCACCTGGTCGCCATGCACAACACCTACTCCTTTGTCTGTTGGAAATTTCAAAGTCAAACACCACGGGGCAAATGCTGCCCTAAACTCAGCCAGGGTCGGTCGACCCAGAAACACATTGTATGGAGAATCTACATCCAAAACTATGAAAGGTAGGATTCGCACCCTCCTACGCTCACCTTGTCCCAGTTCAACTGGCAACTCAACATACCCTACTGCATCAGTCGCCGCGCCATTAAAGCCATGGATACGAGTTTTGGATGGCTTTAAATCCTTCGTCTCCATCTTCATCTGGTCATATGCTTTTTTGAAGATGATATTAACAGAACTTCCACAATCAATCAAAATTCTTTTCACAAATGCCGGCCCGATTGTCGCAGATATGACCATCGGGTCAACGGTAGGAGCCTCCACCTGGTCAGCATCTCTGCTCGTGAATACTATATTGTCTATCATCATGCGCTGCTGTTTAGTGGGGGTCCCATCCTCCACATTTGAACAACACTCAAAATCTGCATGCCTCAAGGAGTTAGCATACTGCTCCATTTCTTGCCAGTTCTTGTCTACAGGGTGAGGTCCACCTACTATCGTGTTTATGACCAGTCTTCCCACGGTCCGAGCAGGCTCCTCAGGGTGACGTGGGGCTGGTGCGTGACCGAGATTGGACGTTCCCTGTCCACCCTCTTGAGGATTCTTTTCAAACTCCTGTAACTTTTTCTGTCTAATCAACTTTTCTATAGCATCATGTAGGTGCCAACACTCCTCAGTATTGTGCCTGTAAGTCTCATGGAAGCGACAATACTTCCCAATCCGCTTTTGCTCTTCAGTAGACTCTTTTGGGCGTGGCTTTTGATATTGGAAAGTATTATAAGTTGACAGGTAAATATTTTCCAGAGATGCATTTAGAGGAGTGTACTCGTTGTAAGTTGGGATCCTTGGTTTCCACTTTCTAGCTTCCTTTTTCTTTCTGGGATTTCCCCCACCGGATCCTTTAGATTGTTCAGGCTTGTTCTGAATATTGACTTGTACCTTTCCAGAGTTGTCACTGGATTATTTTATAGCGATGTTACTCTGCACAGCCTCCTTGCCACGTACCGGTGCATTATCTCGCCTTGTCCACCTAGCTTCCTCTCTTCGTATGAACTGATGAGCTTTTGAATAAAAACGCTCTAGCGTAGTCGGAGGCTTTCCTGTCAACCAGTCTCCAAACTCTGAATCCGGATCCACTCCTCTCATCACGGCCATTAAAATGGCATGGTCATTGGGGTTGCTAACTTCAGTTGCGGCAACATGAAATCTCTGTAAGTACTCTTTCAATGACTCCCTTGGAGTCTGAATCACACTGGACAAGGACATCACATCCTTGGGACGAGTGGCATGAATCCTGAATTGTTCCACAAATTTCGTCGCTAACTCATCAAAGCGGGAGATAGTTCATGGAGAAAGTCGGGTGAACCACATGGTGGCCACTTCGGATAAAGTTATTGGAAAACATCTGCACTTGGTCGCATCGTTCGCTCTAGCCGAGTCCATCATCCATTCATACCTCATCACATGCTGTCGGGGATCAGTCTTTCCTTCATAGACCGGAATAGTCGGCATGTTGAACTTCCTGGGGTACTCGGCCTGTAAGATAACATCTGTAAACAGAGTATGACTCCTGGATACTCACCAATCATCATTTGATAAGCCTTGATTCTCTTTTATCAACCGTTTGACCATAGCTGACAGGTCTGAGGTTTGTATGGAAGATGGCAAGTTGGTGTCTGTCCTGTGTGACCGTTCTGGTCGGTGTCTTCTTCGTTGACGAACTACCAAGTGTGTATCCTGGAGACCAGCAACATTAAGACCTTGGTGTGCCGGCTGTCCGGCTTCCACTCGCACTCTAGATCCTAAGTTTCCCGTTCCAGCCTAAGTGTGATTTTCTTGGTGTAAGTGAGGAGCCATTGCTCCAGGTAGAGAACCCGGACCATCCCTGGTTGATCAATCAGCAGCACCTATCTGTGTTGTTTTTGTTCTACGACGTCTACGCCTAGGAGGTTCATCAGACGAAGTGGAGCTGTCGGATGAGGAATAAGGAGCAGGGCTTCCTCCAACATTCTGATGATGTTGTTGAGTAAGCTGAGTCATAAGGTTGGAGTTGGCTTGGATCTGTTTGTTGAGTTGTCTCCTGCTTTCCATGAATTCTCTCATTAGCTCGTTGAACTCTGTTCTGGTGACAACTTCCATTTGGTTTTGGGTGGTGGTTCCTGCACCTAGATTTTCTTGTTGATTGCTAGGTCCTATTTGTTGTACGCTAGCAGTCTCGTTGACGTCCGCGTTATGAGAGGCTGATCGTGTACGTGGTCTTCCCATAGTAGAGCTTTTGATAAGAACTCTGAGTAGAATCAACAGACATCCTGTGAATTACTTGGATCTCCTTCGGGGGATTTATTCAATCCAGTAGCTACAAAGCAGATCCTAGCAGTCTGAGAATTCGACTCTCAGTGAAAGCACCAAAATTGGTCACTAACACCCTTGAGAAAGATGGTGTAGAGAGAGTAATAAAGAAAGTACATTAAAACAGAGAATTGTATACTAAATTAAGTGCAAAAACAAAAACACCGGATTTATAGTGGTTCAGCGTAATTGCCTACATCCACTTTAAGTTTTGATCTTTATTGCTTTCTCCAATGATACAGACACAATCCGTACTATAAAGACTCGAATACAAGTGCTCAATAAAATAGAATAAGTCTGGAATGCAGAAGAGTCTCCCCAGTGTTCTCACCAAAAAAGGTCCATTTCACTGTGCCCCTGCCCCTCTATTTATAGACGAAGCTGGGTTGGACTTCCCTCATGGGCCTAGGAGTAAGATGGCTCGGCCCGTAGTAAGTGACTTCTGTACGCCGAGCCACAATTACCGAACGGCAGTTGCCAAACCACATATCCGGGCCAAACGACATTCGTATGCCGATTGAGGAAGATATGTCGAACGGTATCTGCATGTCGATTGAGACAGTGTGCTAAGTGAAGAGTGTAGGCCGAACGAGACCTGTGTCGAACGAGACTTGATGCCAGTCGAGGAGAGATGCCGAACGAGGCTCATGCCGAACGACCTTGCTATGCCGAGCGAGGTGAAATGCCGAACGACCTTGCTATGTCGAACGGCCCTTCTATGCCGAGCGAGGCTAGATGCCGAGCGAGGTTTGGATGCCGAGCGAGGCCATATGCCGAGCAAGGCTATATGCCGAGCAAGGCTAGGATGCCGAACGAGGCTAGATGTCGAGCAACCTCTTAATGCCGAACGGTGCTCTATGCCGAGCGACCTCTTAATGCCAAATGGTGCTCTATGCCGAGCGACCTTTTTACGCCGAGCCTCTTGTTACTTGGTCAAGCCACCGGGTAACATGTCATGTCATCTCTGAGTAGGGCATCGCAGTAGATGCTACGAAGGTGACAGTGGTTCAGGTTTGAAACAAGCCCAAGAATGCTATTGATGTTAGGAGTTTCTTAGGACTGGCGGGATATTATAGACGCTTTATCAAAGACTTCTCGAAGGTAGCCGCACCGTTAACCAACTTGATGAAGAAGAATCAGACTTTTGTTTGGGACGCGAAGTGTGAGCATGCATTTGTGAGTCTGAAGGAGAGGTTGACAAGTGCACCAGTATTGACCATTTCGAGCGAGAATGAGGAATTTTCAGTATACACAAACACATGTGGTATTGGATTAGGGGCGCTATTAATGTAGAAGGGAAAAGTTATCTCCTATGCTGGTCGATAGCTGAAGTCGCACAAAAGGAAATATTCGACTCATGATTTGGAGTTGGTTGTGATAGTGTTCACTTTGAAGATTTGGAGGCACTACTTATTAAGAGAAAGGTTCAAGCTATTCACGGACCACAAATCCTTGAAGTACCTTTTCTGCCAGAAGGTTCTCAATCTTCACTAGCAGTGATGGTTATAATTTTTGATCCCTATGACTTTGGCATTTCCTATACGTCTGGTAAGGGAAATATGGTCGTCGATGCATTGAGTAGAAGACATGCCTGTTTGGGAGCGATGTACCTAGAGTGGAAGTAGTTAGAGTATATTGCTGGTTATCACTTCAGACCTCCTTGAGAGTTAGGGGTAGAGATGTTGACAAGTTTAATGATCAAACCTACTTTGATTGAGTGGGTCGGTACTAGGTAGAGGTGAGATGCTAGACTAGCATAGATCATGGCAAAAATAGAAGGAGTAGAGTCTAAAGATATGAAACAATACAGACTCGACCGAGAAGGTTGGCTCCGTAAGGATGGGAGATTGTTTGTCATTGATGTTGATGGATTATGAGACCAGGTGCTATGAGAGTGCCACCATTCTAGGTTGACTATACATCCCGATGATAATAAGATGTACCGTGATACGAAGTAGACCTTTTATTGGAAGGAGATAAAGAAGGATGTTGGGACATTCATCTTGAAATGCATAAACTGCCAGTAGGTGAAGGCACAACAAAAGAAGCCAAGTGGATTACTACAACCGCTTGAAATTCTAGAGTGGAAGTGGGAGTAGACATCGATGGATTGCCAAGGACCATAGGAGGGTATGATAGCATTTGGGCCATAGTTGATAGATTGATGAAAAAGGCCTGGTTCATATCCATTAAATCTACTAGAATGACATCCAAATTAGCCGAGTTGTATATGAAGTGGATAGTACAGTTTCATGGTGTGCCGAAGAGCATTGTGAGTGACTAAGATCCATTGTTCACCAGTGGTTTTGGAAGAGCTTATGTGAGGCGTTGGGGATAAGCTGCATCTTAGTACAGCTATCATCTGCAAACAGATGTGCAGACCGAGAGAGTGAATCGTATATTGGAGGATCTCTTATGAGCTTACATTCTTGATTTCGGAGGCTCGTAGGATGATCAATTACATTTGGTAGAATTCACATACAATAATAGCTATTAGTCTAGTATCGGTATGGCACCAAATGAAGCATTATTTTGCTGACCGTGCAATGCTCCTACATGTTGGTGGAAGCGAAAAATTGATAGTTGGGCCAAACATGATTAGAGAAACCTCAGAGAAGATCAAGATCATTCAATAACGAAAGAAAGCTGCTTAGGATAGATAGAAGAGTTGCGCTGATAGAAGAGATAGAGATATGGAATTTTCTATCGGCAATATCGTATTTCTGAAGATTTCTCCTTTGAATAATGTTATTTAATTCGGTAGTAAGGGAACTTGGCACTGAGATTCGTAGGTTCTTTTCCGATAGTAGAAAGAATCGGGAACCTAGCGTATAGGGTCGATTTACCTCAGAAGATGGCGGGCATGCACAACGTCTTCCACATCTCTTATTTGTGGAAGTTTGGGCATCACTCAAACATGACGATTACACTAGATCATTTTGATGATATCGAGATTGAACCAGAAGCTTCAAGACCTCATAAGCCAGTTCGTATTTTTGGACGTGATACAAAACAACTTATGAGAAAGACGGTGGAGTTAGTGAAGGTTCAATAGAGCGAAAGTGAAGGCGGTTGCACAAGGAAGACCGATGATAGCATAAGAGCTACACATCCAGAGCTCTTTGCATGGTAAGGTTGACTGTTTATCGTATTTAATTTCACTTATGATATCATATAGGATAGTTTAGTATCTCGCATGCTAGGATAGGTTTACCTATATTATTGATTGCATGGCTACTTGTTTGATGGTTACATGTGATTGTTAGGCATGCGAGATAACTATTGCTGACTATTCTTCGATTTGTTTGGGGGATTTTGGGGGCAAAATTTCTAAAGGGGGAGAGTGTAATGATTCATATTTTACTTATCGGAGGATCGTAAAATATTTTTATTTTATTCATATTAGGTCGTATGGCTCTAGAATTTTAGGAAATGACTCTTAAGGACATATCCATATCTATGATTCTTGCTGAATTTCTATGTGAACATTTTGACCTTAAAAATCTTGTTTGGACTATAACTTTTGATAGAAACTGAATTAGGGTCTCAAACCACTTCTATTGCTTCTGGATGAGGGTTTCCCATTTCGTAGAGTCGCCATAATATAAAAATGGACTTACCATTTGAAAGTGATAGTTGTTTTAAGTTTTGGCTGTTGGTGGCCGGCATTAGTGGGTAATTAACTTAGCCCATACATAGGCCCACTAATGAGTTTCAGGGACTGTGCTAAGGTGAGGCTATAGGGATTTATCTAAGTCATTTCCATCATCCCCAGAACAATTCTAAACCTCCATTAACTCTAATTACATTAAAAACCTACCTTTTCCTTACTAATCTTAGACTAAATCATTATTAGAGAGGTAATTAACATAGAGGAATTAGAGATTATCATTTTGGATGATTTGCATTTATCCTCCTTGTTGTTCACTTCAGGTCTGAGGGGAGAAATCGGTATTTTGAGTATTGGTGAGTGGTTCTTGACCTTTCACTATACTATGCATTTTTATATAGTTAAAATTGGTGTTTTTAACATGATTTTGATCCTAAAATGTATTCTAACTCTAGTCATATTGTTATAGATGTTTCTGGCCGAATTTTAGAAGTTTTTAAATGGTTTCAAAAGGTTTTGCAACCCCTTTAGTTCATATTGATATGCTAGTGCAAAAGTTAGATCTAGGATATGATTTGCTCGATTTTCATGTATTGGTTAATTGCGTGTATGAATGGATGTATAAGTATGCTATCTAATGTATCTATGTTGTGCTTTGATGTGGTTTGTTAGTGCTTTTAATTAGTTAGGAAAGAGGTAGTAGAATTGGAAAATTGAAGGCAAAGATGGTCGGAATTTGATGAAACTTAGAGGAGGGGCTCAGGAGGATTGGTGGAGCCCAGGGTTTAAGTACATCAAGTTTGGAGCAAAGTGGAGGAGTCAGCACTGAGAGCTTTTTGATCGGTACCGGGAGCTATTGATTAGTGGAAAACTACTCGGTTGGAGATTGTGTTTAGGTTGGGGCTAGGAGTGATAAGTAGAAGCAGAATGCCAAAGTTTGGTTAAGTGTTGGACTTAGTATAGAGAGCTTTGGAGTTTGTACCGAGAGCTTCTGGACTTGGTACCGAGAGATTTTCTGAAGAGTGGATGGGGTCCAATCACTTGGAAGATGGAGTATTGGAGGAGAAAGACTTCAGGAAAGAAGGACAATTTTTTGACTAAGTGTACCACTCGCCACCGAGAGGTCTTTTCGGTACCGAGAGGTTTTTTTGATGAATCGAGGTGAAACTTCCAGGAGGAAGAGTGTAGACTCTACAGGTCGTGCTGAAGGTGTTTGTTTGTTCGCTTAACGTTTGATGGCGATATAGTAGCACGATGATAGCTTTAGGACTTTGGTTATGGCAACTCAACGGTGAATGGAATTAGGTTCTGATGATGGCGGCTCAATGTTGAAAGCAGTCGTGAGGATGCTTATCCGCAAAGGATGGGTTCTAGGAGGGATGACCTATGGACAGAATGTTGAACGGTTCTATCTTGGAATGAAGGAATGTGGAATGGTTCCTTGAGAATAATGGAGACTAGATGGAGCAAGAAAAGGGATCAAATATAGATGCTAAGGGATCGTTGACACTTGGAGTGTTTTCTGATTTACTAGAAAGAAAGGGTATTGTGAGGTCACTTGTGGGTACTTTGTTTGGCTACCGTGGATCTATTGTTAGGATCCGTGTACCCAGGCCTAGTGGAATGGGTCTAGTATCAGCTTTAGCTAGTACACTGAAAACAAAGGTTTCCATTAGTCCCTGGTAGAAGAAAGGATGTATGAGTTATTATATATATATCTAGGGCACATTGAGTGATCGTGATGATTGTTTGATGGATGCTATGTTTACTTTGATTGGTTCTCCCATAGGTTATCACTCTAAGGATGTCACTCGAGATAGGTATTGGGAATAGGGATATCTGGACACTTGTCATGGTACCTAGTTCGCAGTATACCCTTATGATGTTCGTAGAGTAGCATGTTATGTTCGTTATGTGATAACTCTTTGGTTGCAGGGACTGGTCAGGTATGATTCATATACCCTTGTTCCTTACTATATTAACTTGTATAGTATTTTGAGATTCACTTACCCCTCACACCAGACTATTGTCTGACCCGAGGTTTTATGGTTTGCTTCTTATTAACTCGGGTACTATTAAATGAGCAGACTAGATAGTAGGTCAAGGTGAGATGCAGTAGCTATGTAGAGGACAAGTAGGATGGAGCCTTCTCATATTATATATGGATTCTATTCTTATTCCGCTATGCAACACTGTGGAGCCTTGATAGTGTTTGCTTACTACTACTACTATTATTATAAGACATAAGACATATATACAAGTTTATTTCTGTTCTATATAATCTCTATTACTGAGTTATGTAACTCTTGTGGATCCGTGATCTGATATTTGGTTCACTTGGTTATTATTGTCTCTCCTGTTTTATATATGTGATGTATATTATACTTTATTCCATATGCTATGAGATATACGACAAGTTCTGTGGTGTTTTATTTCATTTACAACCCTTGATGATCATCCTAAATCGGCCGGGCAAGTCTATATAATTATATTGGGTGCCGGTGATGTAGAGCATTCGTCACACTTACCCTCCCCCTCACCTCCTATTTTTGGTCAAGAAGGCTCACCCACATGTGCCTCCATGTGCAACTTTACACCTCTTTACTTTAACCCTAAGTCTTCCCTAATTAACCCTCATCCAAAATATCTACCCATGACTTCATTATTAATTTAGTTAGTCATAAACATGGAAAATATTTTTATCAGCTAATTAAATACACATTAATATATTAGGAAAACACAACAAGTTTGAACAACTTTTATCGAGAAAAAAACTGTTTATCGATAAAACGTTTTTCGATCACATTATCGATATTTCTTCAAAGTATTTATTTTTGTAAACATTTTTCAAAAACAAGTTTATTGTCATTATTATTAATAAAATGAGGGTTAACATGGTTATTTAATCCATTTAATCACATCAAGCCAAGGTTCAAATATTTAAATAATTCAGATATTTAAATACGAAGCGTTTGAATTTCCAGGTCGTTACAATATATATAACATACACACAAACACACATATACAATATACTTCACCCGCATTTACGCACTAAGGCCATATAAGTTCTTAAGATAATTAAAATGTTAAAATTCCCATACCCATACAAGTCTCAGTCCAATACAATAGTTTACATAATAGCTAATATCACAATTTAAATTAGCTAACAAAATAGACTTGTACATATATTCAAAAGAATAGAACTAGAACATCCAACTTATTTTATATTAACATAGTAGAATTAACGTCTCTATTTCAAGGCAACAAAACTTTACAGTTTAAATCCTTTATATTCTATCCGACTTTTAAATATATAAGACTGGAGTAAAAAAGGATTCATATTTACTATAATTATGGAAATAGGTGGTGCAAACTACAGATAGGATAAAAATCTATACTTTGCACACCCTTTCCTAATTCCTTTTATTTTAGAACCTTTTGTCACAACAAACAGAAAAAGCGAAAGTTAAGTAGAACATAAATTATTCATATTGCAAATAATAACATATTAAATTCTACTGTATTAATATAGTACAAATAAGATTCCAACAAATCCAAGAACTAACACTTTATGGGGGAATTTTTGGATTTTAAATTTAAAGCATTCGTATACGAAATTCCCCAAAACATAGAAATAATCCCAATATTAACTGCACAAACTACTAAAGTGGAAAAAAACTAAGATTTCCACTCACTGATAGCTTTTTTCCCAATTCTTTTGGACTTGATTCCATGCCTTCACATATTTCCTTCTCTAATTATCTTCTTTTTAATTTTACAATATATGACAATTTATTTGTATATAGATTAGATTCAAAATTCAGAGATTAGGGAAGAATAGAAATGAAGAAATATACACATACCTAAAATTTATTACATTTTCCTTTTAATCCAATTGATTTCTTCCCTATCTTGAATCTGGAAAGTTTATCAACGAGGAAGAAAATGGCAGAGTTTCATCGACTTGTTTATTTTTTTTGTTAATAAAAGTGAGGGGGCTAGCCTCTTATTTATAGTGGTTAGAATGCATATTGACCATACGATCAAAGCCGGTTTAAAATAATAAAATCCAGACCATTCAGGTCTAGGCAAACCCTAGTCGAGTCTCTTTAACCGATCGACTGACCCAATATAAGCGGTCGACTGGCCTTCATCTCTCGGTCGAAATTTATTACTTAACATTAATTTTAACGTTATATTATTTCTTTCCCTTAATTACCATTTCGTTAACGTTTTTTCAACATTAAGTCTACTACTTAACATTTTAATATTTAATTCCCTTTTATATTTCAAACGTTAATGTTATTAAACTTAAATTTAAATTAGTTTGAATTATTTTAAATTTGAAAATTTCAAATATCAATAACTTCTTCGTTTGAAATCTGATTGCGGAACTTTATATATGAAAGTTGCTTAGAAAATCACCACGAACATAATGATTTAACTTTCATGGCCAAATCCAAACATTTGCAAAATTCTCATTTTTAGCCTTATTATTATTAACTAATTTCGTATTAATTTTTATGGGCTGTTACTTCACAATAGAGGATACAAGCTATACATAAGCCAAGTTATGCTATTGATGTTATGGACACAGAACTAGATGTGCATAGATAAAGGAATCGTTGTTCCCCTTCAATGGAATGACCGTTTTCTTTTGAACGCCTTCGGGCAACTGATGGAGCTCGAAACTTGAGATTCGACCGTCTTAGTGGTGGCATTTATGCCATCAGTAGAGAGCACAAGGCCCCTTCGGCACACTCCCAGTCCTTTCATAGGGCGGTAGCCTGACCCAAATTAAGGGAAAGGAAGACCAGGCAATTATTATTGCCTTCTATGTATAAAGAGAGGTGGTCCCCCTCTCCAATTCATCATAACCATCATCGCTCTCTATCGTATCATTGCCATCGCTCACCCTCTCCTCAAAGACGCTTGTTATGCCCATCACCAATTGGAAGCCCCCTCCATCGTATCGTCTCCATTGATCGCCCTCTCCTTAAGGACGCTGGCTTAGCCCATTGTCGATTAGAGGCCAAACACGTTCACAACATGCTGAAGTTGGCCTCTAAGAGGAGATGTTTAACGACTTGTGTTTTACGTATTAGAGGATCGTAAAATATTTTTATATTATTCATATGAGGTCGCATGACTCTAAGATTTTGGAAAGTGACTCTTAGGAAAATTTCCCACATCTATGATTTTTGTTGAATTTCTATGTGACCATTTTGACCTTAAAAATCTTATTTGGACTATAAATTTTGATAGGATTTGAATTAGGGTCTAAAACTACTTCTATTGCTTCTGGATGATGGTTTCTCATTCCGTAGAGTTGTCATAATAGAAAAATGGACTTGTTGTTTGAAAGTTATTGCAGTTTTAAGTTTCGATTACTGCTAGTCTGTTTTAGTTGGTAATTAACTAAGCTCGTGCTTTGGTCCAGTAACCCACTTTGAAATTTATGCTATAAGACACTGTTGGAACTGACCTAATTCCTTCTCCCCCAAAATAGATCGAAACCTCCATTAGCCCTAATTTCATCAAAAATCACATCTTTTCCTTGCTAATTTTAGCCAAATCATTGATTAGAGAAAGGATTAGCATGTAGAAGCTAGAGATTATCATTTTTTTTTATTGATTTGGGTCTTTCTTCCTTGCTGTTCACTTCATATCTAAGGAAGAAATTTGGTATTTGTTGAGTGGTTCTTGACCTCTCATTCATCTATACTTGTTTATATAGTTAAAATGGTTGTCTCTAACATGATTTTAGTCTAAAAAGGGTTATCTAACTTAATCACTTACTCATATATGCTTAGGACCAAGAATTAAAGATTATGAAATGGTTTTAAAAATGAGTTTTATAATCTATTTACTCATATTCACATGTTAGTGTAATTTCCATCTTTTATATGCATATGCTAATATAAAACTTAGATCTAGAGTAAAACTAGTTTGATTATCACATCCTCATGTATTGGTTGTATGAATGGATGTATATGCATGTTATCAATGACTGTATGTTGTGATTTGATGTTGTTTGCTTGTGTTTTGGATCTTAGATAGATAGGTTGGGAAATTGGGCAAATCAGAGGTAAAACTGGTTGGAATTGGATGAAATTTGGGAGGCAGATTCTAGAACATGGGAAGAGCTCGTGGTCCAGATTGCATCCCCCAATTCACTAAGCACAAAAGTCGGTGCCGACTTCAGAGGTCGATACCGATTTCTCTCGGTTGCTCCATGTCGACAGTGACTTGGGGAAGGGGGAGAGCATGGCTTATAGAGGTTGCTTATGGTTGTAGATTAGAGAATGGCTAAGTGTCGAAGGCTGTGACAACTTGTTTCTAGGATATGAAGTAGGGTGTTTTGAAGGTATGACGACTTGATTTGGAGCAGAGAAGTCAGGGTTCAAGCATCTGGGCATGGATTACTAGAAGCAAGAAGTAGGATGGAAAGAAACTTGGCAATGTTGTGGCCAAGTATAGAGGTCGGTACCGAGCTCTCTAGTTTGGTCCTATGGGGATGGAACTTATAAGGGTTGGTACATGGGTTCGAGAGGTTGTGCTGGAGATTTTAGCTCGTTCTCATGATGGCTGATGGCGATGTAACAACATGATGAAAGTTAGAGTCTTCGGATGGTAACTAGACGTTAAGTGGAGGTATGTTTCAAAGAAGATGGCTCGATGTAGAAAGGAGTCATGGAATGGGGAATGTAGAATGGTTCCTCGAAGGTGACAGGTCGATGTTGAAAGGAGTCGCTGAGTGGGGGGAATGGTCTAGTATCAGCTTCAGGCTAAAGAGAGTACACTGAAAACCAGGATTTCCATTAGTCCCTGGCAGTAGAATTGTCATACGAGTTGTCATATATCCAGAGTACATAGAGTGACAGTGAGGATTGTTTGATGGATGCTATGGTTGCTTTGATTTCTCTCCCCACAATCTATCACTCTAGGGTAGTCATTTGAGATAGGTATTGGAGATAGGGATACCTGGACACCCGTTATCACACTTAGTAGTATTGTACCATTATGACACTTAAAGTAGCATATTATGTTAATATGTGTCACTCTTTGGTTGCAGGAATAGGTCACGTATGATTTGTATACCTTTGTTCCTTACTATATTGACTTGTATAGTATTTTGAGATTCATTTACCGCTCACACCGGACTGTTGTCCGACTTGAGGTTTTATGCTTTGCTTCTTATTATCTCAGGTGCTCTTAAATGAGTAGACTAGATAGCAGGTCTAGCTGCGATGCAGTAGCTGTGCAGAGGACAAGCTGGAGGGAGCTATTGACAACTTCCAAACTGAGAGTTTCTGAACTGGAGTCTGAGATAGAACGACTCAGAAGTGAAGCAAATTAAAACTTGGGTCCAAAAAGATGCACGAAGAGCTCGAAGGCCTCAAGAAAAGGAGATTCAGCCTAATATACTAGGTGGGAATTATTCCTAATAAAAGTGGAGCACCCTCATCACTACTCATTCGAAGCTTACATCTATGCTTAAGGATCACCCAATTAATATACTAGGCCCCAATTAATATACTGGCCTAGGGTTAGGTACTGTTATTTATACAAGCTAGGTTAGACCCTACTTAGTGAGCTTGGAAAAACGTTCATTAGTGGATTGATAGGCAATAGGAGCAAAGATTGATCTCATCTTTCTTATTAATTTCATTTGTATAGGGTCGGGAAGCCCTAGTTCCTACGTTAGCAAAAAGAGTCTCAGGTATTATATACGAATTTGTATGCTTATTCTACTGTGCAACACTATAGAGCCTTGGCAGTGCTTGCTTATTATTATTAGTATGAGACAGTTATATGAGTTTACGTCTATTGTATAAACTCTATTTCATGATGTATAACTTTGTGTATCTGTACTCTAATATTTGGATCACTTAGTTATTACCATCTCTTTTGTTTTATATCTATGATATTATATTATATTCCATATGTGAGGTATACTATAGATTTTGTGATGTTTTGTTTCAGTTTTAAACCTTGATGATTGCTCAACATCGATCAGCACGACAGCAGTGCACTATCTTATGTATATTGGGTGCCAGTGGTGCAGGGCGATCGTCACAAGATGGCCCATCTTTGCCAACAACTCAACATAATGCGAGCCTAGAATGCCAAGGGAGAAGCTCTTTCTAACGTTGAGAATAAGGAACCATTCTCCAAATAAATCCTAAGTACATATATCCACGTGTGGTATGCTTTTCCACCCATCGATAAGTACAATGGGAGTACTGATCCATCATATCATAGCGCTTCCTTTAACTCTATCACATGGCCAACCAGCTTTCCGACCTCGCAAAGTGTCTACTCTTTCCTTCCAGTCTCACAGGACCGACCTTGTGCTGGTACCGACATCTGCAACTGGGTAACATTCATTCTTGGGCCTAACTTTTTGCAGACTTCAAAGCCAGGTTCTTTGTTTCAAAGACCCATGATATGATAGCTAGTGAGCTAGGTCACATCAGATGGGCTGACCAAGAATCTTTGGTTATATGTAAACCGTTTTAACAAGGAATCCACACAGGCTAGGGGAGTCAACAAATCCAATCTGATCGTGGCCCTCTACTTGAGGGTAAGGCACACGTCAAGAATGTGGAAAGAGCGTCAAAAGAACCCGGCCACATCCATAATTGGCTTCTATCAATGAGCGAATGATATCATACAGATGGAAGATGTTGATATCTGAAACAGCGAAGACAAGTGCTAAGGCCCCGACGCTCCCACAAAGCCGACCATTGCAAAAATGCTGACTATCAAAGCAATGGTAGGTTAAACAACAATAAAAGGCATGTAGAAGATGACACCCGATACAAGTTTAAGTATACTATCTATGCCACTTTGAATCGAGATATGGAAACTATATATCTTGCTAGTAGGAACCAGGTACCATTTTGAGGACCATTCACAATTAAAAGCAAGCGAAGAGAGGAACCTTGCAAAAATGAAAAGTATTGCAAGTTCCACCAGATAAATGGTCACTCCAGCAATAAGTGTCATGTACTAATGGATGAGATTGAAAGGATAATCTAGGAAGGAGTGCTTGTAGAGTATGTTCGACACCAGGTCAATCAAGGAACAACTCCAAACAACTAGCTGGCTCAACCCCTGCAACCCAACAACAATGTCATGAAAATTACTGTCATTTTGAAAATATAGCTAGAAGAAGCCAGGGAGAATAGTCCCTATAGCAAAGGGAAGTAGGGTTGGTCGGACAAGTTTATTCGCTCAAGCACCGAGCGTCCAAAGCACCCAGGTTAAAGGTAGATCGGCCCATCATCTTCACCGTCGATGATAGAAGATTTGTGTCTTAGCCCCTATCATGACCTCATGCTCATTATTATTGCAATGGAAAACTCAAATGTGTATAGAGATTTCGTGGATAGGGGAAAATTGTTCAGTGTCATGTTCAGGAAAGTCTTCAATGCACTCAAGCTTCCGACCTCTTGTCTCACCCCCCCTCCCCCCCGTGCCTTACCCATCTATGGATTTGGGGGTGTGGGCATTATACCAATGAGGACTACTTCCCACATGACCACCTTTGGTGAAGAACCCCCTGCTTCAAAGATATAGGTAAATTTTGTAGTAGTTGACTTCTCATTTGCTTTCAACCTTATAATAGGTCAACTAAGGAGCTAGATGAAATCGTCTCATATAATTGCTCGTCATGAAATTCACCATTAGAGATGGGGTCGATTAAATCCAGGGCTATTAAGAAAATGCTAGGGAGTATTATGGGACATCACTCAAGAAAGTAAAGAAGGGCTTCCTAATGCTTCAACAAGAGCTCACAATGCTTCATGGCGAGTCACTTGAGAGAACCTTCAAGTTTTTCAACGCTTTGCTCAAGCCCGAACCATATAAAGTAGTGAAGCAACATCTTGCATGTCACTTGAGAGAACCCTCAAGCTAACAAGTATTTTGGTTCATGCCGGGACCACCTGCCACCATAAAGAATGGGATGGCAAGGACCCATTTCCTTGTTCATGCCCTAAAAAACCGAAGAGCTCATTAAAGCATGGAATGAGTAGGTCACACCCCGCCGACAAGCCGGAACATCCAACACGAGAACTCCTATCCTCTTAACACCAACTGACTCATCCGTGAGTGTCAGGGATATCAATGTCCCTTGATTCAAGCACATACGTTTGTCTAGGCCGAAGGTGTCATAGATTGCATGATTTGCGTGCTAGACTAATCAACTTAGAAACAAACTCTAATCTTGACGACGACCCACTTGACCCTCGCATGGGAGAATCAATTACTAACGGTGGAGCGGCAACTCCACTCGAGTTAAACCTATAGAAAGGGCCGACCCTAGCAAGGTCATGTAGATCAAGACTGAGCTCGGCCCAGAGATTAGAGATGAGATGGTCAAATTCTAGAAACAAAGCAAAGACATCTTCGCTTGGCGGCATGCCGATATGACTGTTATTGATCCAAGAATCATTTGCCATGCATTAAATATTGATCTGAAGGAAACTACCATTCATCAAATGTGTAGACCCCTTAACCTATTAAGTATTGAGCTCTCAAGTAGGAGGTAGAGAAGTTATTAGCTTACGACTTTCTCCAAGAGGCAGAATACCCGATCTGGATACCCAACCTGGTGCTAGTTAGAAAGCCAAATGGGTTTTGGAGAACTTGCATCGACTTTACCGACCTCAACAAAGCTGCCCTATAGATAGATTTCCATTGTCTCGCATCAACTAGGAGGTAGATGCATCTAAAGGATAGAGCTTCTCACTTTCATGGATGCTTATTCCAAGTACGGTTAGATTGCCATGCACGACCGAGACTAAGAACACACTGCCTTCATCACCAATGCTAGCCTGTATTGTTATCGTGTCATGCCATTTGGGCTTTGGAATGCAGGCGCAACCTCTCAATGGCTCGTACACCACATGTTTTCATAACAAATTGGCTAGTCCATGGAAGTATACGTGAATAATATGCCGATAAAATCTGAAAATGCCGGGGGACATATAGAGAACCTGATCGAGACTTTCAATATACTACGCCAGTACAACATGTAGCTAAACAAAATGAAGTGCCCATTCATCATTTGATTTAGAAAATTTCTTAGTTACGTAGTAAGTGCCAAGGTGACCAAGGCCAACCATGATAAGATTCAAGCCATCCTGGACATGTAAATCCTTAGAATCGTAAAGCAAGTACAAAGCTTTAATGGGATGTGTAACATCCTGTACCTCCCGACACACGGATCCAAAGTCTAATGTGACTTTGGACACAAGTCTATCCAAGAAATACATGCCGTTGGGATTTTTAAAATTATGGAGCATAATTATGAGGGTAAGTTGTAAGACATTCTACACTTTCAGATCTCACAGTTGAAAGAAAAAAATGTAAGTACAAAAACATACATTTTAGAAAAATAGTCTCCAAAATACTTGATTTACATATATATTGTTTCCAAAGTATAAAATAAGTTTGAAAAATATTTAATACAATAGGTAACTACATGATGAACCATGAATGATATGATAACTCCAGTGTGAAGCTCTTTTCTCTACTTATATTCCTAGTCAACTGCTAACATGTCATCCTGTGGTGGTGGAAAAAAAAGAAAGGGATGGGTCAGAAAAAAAAGTCTAGTGAATGAGTACAAGTTTAATATGTGATGATCATGTGCAATTAGCTTGAATACTACTCTAAGTGATATAGGGTGTGCTATAAGTGACCATGAACTCCTAAGGTCCAATACCTAAGAGTTCTTATCTAACACAAAGGATTGAACTACAAATCGAACCTCAAACTAATGATTGGCCAACGCCTCTTGAACTATCCTATATGAAAGTACCACCCATGGGCGATTGTGGGAACTGCTTTCCTATAAATACCTATACTATCACTACGCTTGGAGAGGGAGAACTCCGAAATGCAAACTCATTGTGTGACTCATCGTACGCACACGTGTTCATCTCTTGATCGTTGTAGCAAAATGCCTCGTACTGCATCGACGTCCACCTATATCTTGTCGCGTCAAATTCGTGCATACAAGGACTCCCGTTAGTACCAGGCCCCTTTATCTACTGTATAGACTCTTATCGTGCTACTCTGGAATCCACCTGTACCACATCGTGTCAGAATCTGTGCGTAAGGAATCCTGTTAGCATCCGGCTCACTCAACTGGTGTCTCCATCGATGATTCACGTCCATTACGAAACACCCCCTATGAGTAAGCGAAATACATCGCCCTAGTCAACTCCGTGTAAGCGAAATACATCGCCCTAGTCAACTCTTGACTCTTTATTTGGGTATTTCACTGTAACAACCCTGTATTTTGTGATTATTTTAATTATTTATTTTGGTTATTTTAATTGATTTCCTGATTTAAAAACTTTATTTTATTTATTAAAATGAATAAATTTTGTTATTTTAAATATAAATTTTGATTTTGATGTGAATTAGAATTCCAAACATGACTAAAAAGGATATTTTCCAGAAAAGTGAATTTTGGTCAATATGGTCAAACTTTGACTTTTAATTTAGAAATTTTAAAGTTTGAAAATTTGAATTTTATCTTTTATTATGAAAGTAAATAAAATTTTAAGAATAATGCTTTTCGTTTCGTTAAAATCTGATTTATAATGTGAAAGTTATACCCTTTTAAATATTGTGTGTAATTTGTTGTATTTAACAAAATTATTTATTTTAAATTATAAAAATAATAATATTTTATTTGGTCATGTAATATTATAATTTATATTTATATGGTTAAAATAACATGTTATGTATATACTTTGGTTTTAAAACATTTTAAAGATATAATTGGCATTTTCCAGTGTTAGCTGTATTTTGTTTAAAATTCTAATTTCCAGTTTCAATTAATTAAAGTAATTCTTTATTTGTTTTTCTATTTTTTTCTTAAAATCTTATTTTTTTCTCATTCCCACTTTATTTTGTTCCTCATTTATTTTATTTATTTGACCTTTTATTTGTTTAAAGTGAAATAGAAATTTTATAAGGCTAGTGATATTTATTTGTAATTTTCATGTCTTATTTCCAATTTTTAAACATTTTTCTTTAGTTTTTTTTCTATTTTTTCTAAATTAAATTATTTATTTCACTTTGAAAATACTTTAGAAATTATTTTATTTCAAAATTTTTCTTTAGAATATTTTTAAAATGAAGTAGATAATTTTCCAAAGACAATCGTGATTTATTTGTAATTTCTGGACCCTGTTTTTAATTTTTAAGCAATTTCTTATATTCTTTTTCCATTTTCTTTAAAATTAATTATTTATTTCTATTTATAATATTTTGTTTCAGTTGTTAGAGCTTATTTCTGAGTTTATTTTTGTTTTATTGGAATTAAAAAGAAAAAGAAATATGAAGGGTTTAAAATTGCTTAGAAACCGATGTCCTTTCACCTCCTTAAGTCTTTTCAATTGCCATAACCCCTCCTTTATGCTTTGGCCACGACTTTTACTTTTGTTTTCACGTGAAAACTCTCCATTCGACCACTTCAGATCTGAAGCAAAAACTTTTGGTAATGGTTTCATTTTTCTTCTTTTCTCCTTATTTTTCTATGAAAATTGCCTTGTTTTCTCTTGTTTTTGGATAGGCCTCTCCTCCACATCCATGGCCACAAACTCCTACATCTCTTCCCTGCCATCAACACCAGCTACTCCTCTGGTCTTGACCAAGGCCGAGCCACCATGATGCCAAAACTCCACAAAAATTGCAAAACAAGCCATAAAAACATGATTGTTTACCACTATTGCTTCACCACTCCATTTTCCACCACCACCACCACCTTAGGCCGCCTCCACCACCTCTGGCCAGACCACCACACACCTTTCCTTCCACTGACCTGATCCATACCCCTCTGACTTGACCACACAAGCCCATGGCCGAGCCATTTTTGTGAACAAAACCCACTTATTTTGCCTTAAACTCTTCATATTCCTTTGTATAAACTTCCTCCTCATATTCTACTACCTAGGCCATGCATACACATGACCAAACCTGAGCCAAACTTGTTCAAACCAGAGCTAAAACCATCCCTAGGCCATGACAAAAGAATAGAGAAAGCAAGGCAAAAGATTTGGCATTCGTATCTCTTTTTATTTAAAAGTTATTTCATTTCTAGTGTATTGAAATTTATGGTTTGCTTTGATTTTTGTTTGGGTTGTAACACAAGATCTATATCATTGGATTTTCTCTCCACACTCAAATTGTATTAGAGTTGTCGTGCCTTCGTAATCTTTGTGTTGTGAGCTTTGTTGGCAAATCTCCAGCTTAACAGGTGAGTTATTCTCACCAGACAATATGTACATATATAACTAGTGAATTGACCCCTTTTGAATCTGTAAAATGCATTATCATGTTACACTTGCTATGTTATGATTATATGATGTTCACCCATGCTTAAACACCTATTATATCATATGTTACTGTTATATTATGTTGTTCTTTTATTTTTATCAGTTTATCACACTGCAAGTTCCCTTTAGATTAGAATCACTATGGGTTGAAATGATACATACCCGAACGGACTTTAGAATAGGAGAAAATCGTTATGGGCTGAAATGATATGCCTGAATGATTTTCAATTATTTTCATTTACTTGGGATTGCGGGTTTGAAATGATCAAACCCGGGTATCTTTGTAAATTACGGGTTGAAATGATAAATTACCTGTATCACTTTACCTAGGCTAGAAAATGAAATATAGACTCGTTGTTAAAATATGTTTTATATTTTTTTTAATATTTTAGAAATGTAAATATTATAATATTTTGATTTAAACTAAATAAAAATGATTTTTGTAAAGCATTATTGATTTTCTGAAAATTTATAAGTGAAATAAATTAATGTTAAAATTAGAAAATTTGAAATGTAAGTTATTTTGGGAAATTTTAATTTGGTGATAATTGGAATTTAAATTAAATATGAAATGTGATAAATTCATGATAATTTGGATTAAAGTGAATTTAAATGATTTTATAATATATTAATGTTTTTTTTGAATAAAGTTAAAATGTGAAATGAATGAATATTTAAGTTGAAATTTTGAAATATATCTAAAATTGGAAATTTGTGAATTTGGATTAAAAGTGAATTTTTAAGTTAAGTAAATAAAAATGGAATTAAGTTATATTTGAAAATTTAAACTTAAGTGTTAAGTTAATTTAATTTAATGAATTTATAACTTAATATTGGAATTTAATAAGTGAATTATTATTAAATTTTGATTTTTGAATGGAGTTTTAACTTTATAAAATCATGAATATAAGGGTATTTGAATAATTGTTTTAAAAGTGAAATTATATGATTTTATAAGTAAAAAAAATGATTTATATAAAAATATAATTGTTTGTGAAATTATACTGAATATTTGAAGTTAGTTAACTGCATTTCTGAAACGCTATTAAATTCTAATGTAAATGATAATACAACACTTGTAAATGCTGTAGTTGATAATAATGAACCAAATGGCTAAATTTAATTAAAGGCTATTATATCATTTTTGTAAATGTTATAATGGTTGAATTTAACTAAGTTTATTTGAAACTAATGTAACCATATTATAGAATTTTAAATGCTGTCTTTTGTTAAATTGAACTATTTTAAATGTGACTTTCCGTAGCATTTTCTAAATGCTGCGAAAGTTGAAATTTCATTGTTTTAATTAATTTAAGTGAACGAATGAACTTTGAAAAGTTAAATTTTTGGAAATTTAAAATTTTAATTATTAAATATACTAACTTCATTTTTATGATTTAAAATGAAGTAATTTGTTTCGAAATATAAATTATTTTGAAATATGATATTTTGATATTTTGAAATGGATTTTATAAGGATATTGAATTTTGAAATGATATTTGATTTCGAAGTATAAAATACCATTTTGAAATTTTAACCACGGGATGTATTTAATTTATAGTTTAACTGATCCTTAAAGGATGGGCGATCCCAAGCATCCTTTGAGTTATTGTGCATTTCTACTACAGTTCACTTGAGTTGGTTTACATTATATAAGTATATATTGTCCTGACTCGAGTGTTTTGTGTTTTACTTTACGCTCGGGTCAGCCTGAGTATTTACAGCTTAGCTTTGGATTTCTTTCTGGAGCTAGGAATCGCTGGAGATTCTGCTTGTCTAGTTATCTGTTCCTTTCAGTTCAGTTGTTCTATTTCAGTTCTGGTATTCATAAACTTCTATTTATTTGAGATGTCTATTGTATATGTTTTCAAGCAGATATTATGTATTATGTTTTGAGAGTTTTTTATAGTAGCTTCATGAACTACTATGGTTTTTTATATTCCGCTGCGAGTTATTCTGATATGTTCTGTGTCTGTGATTCTGTGTATTTGATTTCATTTGCTCCAAATTTATTTACAATCTGTTATTTTGAATTATTCAAGCCAGACATGTGTGGATTATTGTCGATTTGAATGGTCCAAAATAGTGGGTCGTTACAGTTGGTATCAGAGCCAGGTTTTAGGCAAACCTTAGCCTGCGGAGCAAAAACTCATTAGAGATAGGGTAGAAATACCCTAGAATAAGTGAAATCAATCTCAGAATCATTTCTTTGTGAGAGAACGTATTTTTGAAGTATAAAATGATTTTCAAATGATTTTTAAAGAATTTTCAAAGATTATTTTGATATAAATTTCCTTGCTTTAAAAGTAAAATATTTCTTAAACTTCATTCCTTTCGTATCCACCTTGTTAGTAATTTCTTTGATTAGGATCCTCTAAAATTTTGAACTTCTCTCTTGATTTATCTAGATCCATTGTTGATAGGAATCTATTTTGAGTATGGCAAAATCTGTAGTTTGTTAGGTTGTTTTGAGTAAACTCTGTTGTATCTTTTGCTTAGCTAAAGTTGTCCAACTAAAGATATTTATGCTTCTGTTTTCGTATGTTATGAATTCGAGTCATTCCAAATTTTGAATGGGAATTTTTCTGTATCGATATAGGTTATATATCTCTAATCTTCGTTTGGATTCTTATCGAATAGGATTCCTTTGAATTTTGGAACGCTCCCACTTGTTCTGAAATCCATTCCTGTCTCCCATAATTGTATTCTTTTGATTTTGGAGCATTGCATCACTCCACTTTGTATGACCTTTATAGGGTGGCGATTCCGCCAATCTTTGAATGATTATAATTGGCATTGATTCATCGGATATTTCTGTATCCTCGGTTTACGATGTTTTCTATCTTCTGCTATATTTAGATTCTATCTCTGGCAATCGAAGGTCGATTTTCCTTAGATTTTCGCATCGATTATATTCCTGAAATCACGGTTGACCGGTTAAGGTCGCCCGCGATTCATATAGGCTTATCCATCTTGTATTTGGTAATTTAACTATCTTATCTTCGTTTGAGCCTATCTTTGAATTAGAATTCTATTTGATTAGAGTCCTTCTAAATTTGAATCTCTTTTTTGCTTTGAAATCCATCCTTGAATCGTCCCTTGGAAAGTTTGTGGTTGATTGTCTTTTAAAAATTTTGTATTCATCGTATTTTTATTTTGATAAGGATGACCATTTTTTTATATAAAGATGAAATGTTTTTGATAAGGATTATATACCTTTTAAAAAAATGAGAATTTGAAGTTTTGAAAGGATTTGAAATTGTGAAAATTTTATAAGAAATGGTTTCATATAAAATGATTTATAACTGAAGGTTTTGAATCTGAATTTAAGTGATTGAACTCCGGCATTTTGGAACTGGTTTTAGGATTTTGAAATAATAAATAATATGATTTGAAATTATTTTTCCGAATAAGTAATGTTTCAATGATTTTAATGAGTTTTAATGATTTCGAAGGAATTTCAAAGAAGTTTTCAAAGTAAATGGAAGTCCAGAACTCACTTGTGTCGCTGGAAAATAATTTCGGTGATGAGTGCACGCATCATCGACATTGATTTTCGAGTTTCTGAGTGAGGGAGAGGCCACTTTAATAGCTTTGTTATGCGAGTGATTTTGTGAAACCATTTTTGATTTCAAATTCCGAAGTATGATTTGATATTCGAAAGATATATGTAAATATATTTGAAACGATTTGAAATAAACCGGTGTTCAGTCCTTGAGTTTTGGATTTGATTTGATATAACCCTATTTTTGGAATGGATTTACTAATTTAATTGTGATTTCCAACTCTTGGATTGAAATATGATTTCTTCAACTATTTTAAAGGTTCGAGCACTTCCAAATCAAGGTTAACTTTTCAAAGCTAAGAAATTTTGAAAAGTAATTTGATAAAGTATATAAGTTTGTTTTGAATGTTTAAGTATGAAGTAATATGATTTAAATAAGTTGAAACTGTTTGGTTAAGTAAATGAATAAAGCAATTTTAAAATTTTCTAATATGAAATTTAGGTTTGAAATGTTTTGAAAAGAATTTGGTCTTCAAAATATTTTGAATAAAATTTAGTTTAAATGTTTTAACTTAGTAACATCTTTATGAAACTATATATTTAACAAGTTGAAATAAATATATAAGTTGTACGTATGCTGTTTTATTCGCATAATTAATTTGATCCAAGTTTGAGTACACAAGTTCGAGGTGGATTACACCATTTCGTGTTAGGATTTTTCATTCGATTCTTGATGGCGAATATTTGATATGGATTTTGGGCTTGATTCCAGAATTCTCTATCATAGTATATGGCTATGCAAGGAGACTGATGGCTTCTAGTCGAGAAACCATATCGAAGTCCGCATTAGGGAAATCGAATGGACAATGCTAGTTTGAAAGCGAACTTGTGTGATCGAGCGAGCGATCAAATGTGATTTTGCGAAATGATGACGTGTGTACATCTTATATTCTAATATCAGTGATATATTTTGACGCTGAAATTGAAAGCTGTTGGGTTAGAATATCTTTGCTTACTTTTCCAATTTAAATTACAAAGATATATAACCTATAAAAGCAAAGATATTCAAATCCCATATGGCTCTTCATACAGCGAAATTTATTTTGGAAAATTTGATCCTTATATATGACGGACCTTACGTAAGTATAAGATGATTTTGAAAACATTTGATTTTGGAAATGAATGGTTGACTTAAATTATATTGATTTGGAAATTTGGATTTATTTTCAAAAATCTATTATTTTGGAAACTTTGAAACTAAAGATATTTAATTTGAGAAGAAAATAATTTGGTGAAATTGTATATGATTTTGAAATTGAACTGATATTGAAACAAATTTAAATTTGAGAACCTTATGTTACTAAACACTTGATTTGGGAGTTGTCGAACTTATATAAAATTGATTTGTATGAGTATGAAATTGATTCGAAAACTATAGATTTGAAAAGGTACTCAATTTGAAAGTGAAATCTTATATAATTGAAGTCTATATAAGTATGATTTGATATACTATTGATTTTGGAAAGTATTTGATTTGAAAATTAAATCTTATATATAATGGATTTTATATAAGTACGATATTTGAAAGTGATTTGAAAAGGTACTATATGATACATATTTTCGAAGTAAAGATATGGAAAGTGCCTTCTGCTTGATATCCGATTTGTGGCCACATCTTGGATTCATTCTATCGATATTATTCTCTCTGATTTTTGGTTTTCCGGATATGATACTCGAGTGTCCTTCGAATTCCATGGCGTTACCCATGGTCTTACGATCGTGACTGCATAGCGCAACTGCCTGGCTGAGTCTTGCCTAGGGGTACGGATTGTTTCCTGGGGGATCCAGGCGTAACCATTGTGTATCCTGCATTCTACTAGTCATCATGGCGTAACTCGCAGGGCTGAGAAAGCTTACGGATATGGATTGTTTCCTGGGGGATCCAGGCGTAACCATTGTGTATCTGCGAACCATGGTTAGACAAAGGTTTTGTTTGTTTTTGTTTGGATTGTACTTTCCATATCTGTTTTTAAAAGTTTTTCCAGTATTTTCACTGGGTGTTGAAACAAGTCTACTAAGTACCTGGAGAATTCTAGTTTTGCGCCTGATCAACGCACTACCAGAGTCTACAGGAACAAGGATAAACTTGTTAAGACATCGAGTTATAAAAGTATTTTGATAAAATATTATATAAATGATACTTTGATTAGTTATTTCCTTTTTAAACGATTTTAAAGTGTTTTAAATATTTTACCTCTTCAACCAACAATTTTAAATTAATGGCTTATCCTTGTCTTTCGTCCTATTTTCCCTTCTAGCTATTCCTATTCTCCACCTTATTAAACTTACCCATAACAATAGTTATCAGGTATAATTTTAATCTTCTTGTCATCTTGTCTTAATCCTATTCCATTTTATCTTTTCTGTGTTTTCCGTACCTCATTCCTTTTCGAGGACGAAAAGATTTGAGTGGGGGAGAGTGTAACAACCCTGTATTTTGTGATTATTTTAATTATTTATTTTGGTTATTTTAATTGATTTCCTGATTTAAAAACTTTATTTTATTTATTAAAATGAATAAATTTTGTTATTTTAAATATAAATTTTGATTTTGATGTGAATTAGAATTCCAAACATGACTAAAAAGGGTATTTTCCAGAAAAGTGAATTTTGGTCAATATGGTCAAACTTTGACTTTTAATTTAGAAATTTTAAAGTTTGAAAATTTGAATTTTATCTTTTATTATGAAAGTAAATAAAATTTTAAGAATAATGCTTTTCGTTTCGTTAAAATCTGATTTATAATGTGAAAGTTATACCCTTTTAAATATTGTGTGTAATTTGTTGTATTTAACAAAATTATTTATTTTAAATTATAAAAAAAAAAATATTTTATTTGGTCATGTAATATTATAATTTATATTTATATGGGTAAAATAACATGTTATGTATATACTTTGGTTTTAAAACATTTTAAAGATATAATTGGCATTTTCCAGTGTTAGCTGTATTTTGTTTAAAATTCTAATTTCCAGTTTCAATTAATTAAAGTAATTCTTTATTTGTTTTTCTATTTTTTTTCTTAAAATCTTATTTTTTTTCTCATTCCCACTTTATTTTGTTCCTCATTTATTGTATTTATTTGACCTTTTATTTGTTTAAAGTGAAATAGAAATTTTATAAGGCTAGTGATATTTATTTGTAATTTTCATGTCTTATTTCCAATTTTTAAACATTTTTCTTTAGTTTTTTTCTATTTTTTCTAAATTAAATTATTTATTTCACTTTGAAAATACTTTAGAAATTATTTTATTTCAAAATTTTTCTTTAGAAT
Organism: Allium fistulosum; assembly: GCA_030737815.1. NCBI lineage: Eukaryota > Viridiplantae > Streptophyta > Magnoliopsida > Asparagales > Amaryllidaceae > Allium > Allium fistulosum. The sequence goes on from CM060908.1 coordinate 426,415,360, forward strand.
ATTTTTAAAATGAAGTAGATAATTTTCCAAAGACAATCGTGATTTATTTGTAATTTCTGGACCCTGTTTTCAATTTTTAAGCAATTTCTTATATTCTTTTTCCATTTTCTTTAAAATTAATTATTTATTTCTATTTATAATATTTTGTTTCAGTTGTTAGAGCTTATTTCTGAGTTTATTTTTGTTTTATTGGAATTAAAAAGAAAAAGAAATATGAAGGGTTTAAAATTGCTTAGAAACCGATTTCACCTCCTTAAGTCTTTTCAATTGCCATAACCCCTCCTTTATGCTTTGGCCACGACTTTTACTTTTGTTTTCACGTGAAAACTCTCATTTTTCATTTCACCATTCGACCACTTCAGATCTGAAGCAAAAGCTTTTGGTAATGGTTTCATTTTTCTTCTTTTCTCCTTATTTTTCTATGAAAATTGCCTTGTTTTCTCTTGTTTTTGGATAGGCCTCTCCTCCACATCCATGGCCACAAACTCCTACATCTCTTCCCTGCCATCAACACCAGCTACTCCTCTGGTCTTGACCAAGGCCGAGCCACCATGATGCCAAAACTCCACAAAAATTGCAAAACAAGCCATAAAAACATGATTGTTTACCACTATTGCTTCACCACTCCATTTTCCACCACCACCACCACCTTAGGCCGCCTCCACCACCTCTGGACAGACCACCACACACCTTTCCTTCCACTGACCTGATCCATACCCCTCTGACCTGACCACACAAGCCCATGGCCGAGCCATTTTTGTGAACAAAACCCACTTATTTTGCCTTAAACTCTTCATATTCCTTTGTATAAACTTCCTCCTCATATTCTACTACCTAGGCCATGCATACACATGACCAAACCTGAGCCAAACTTGTTCAAACCAGAGCCAAAACCATCCCTAGGCCATGACAAAAGAATAGAGAAAGCAAGGCAAAAGATTTGGCATTCGTATCTCTTTTTATTTAAAAGTTATTTCATTTCTAGTGTATTGAAATTTATGGTTTGCTTTGATTTTTGTTTGGGTTGTAACACAAGATCTATATCATTGGATTTTCTCTCCACACTCAAATTGTATTAGAGTTGTCGTGCCTTCGTAATCTTTGTGTTGTGAGCTTTGTTGGCAAATCTCCAGCTTAACAGGTGAGTTATTCTCACCAGACAATATGTACATATATAACTAGTGAATTGACCCCTTTTGAATCTGTAAAATGCATTATCATGTTACACTTGCTATGTTATGATTATATGATGTTCACCCATGCTTAAACACCTATTATATCATATGTTACTGTTATATTATGTTGTTCTTTTATTTTTATCAGTTTATCACACTGCAAGTTCCCTTTAGATTAGAATCACTATGGGTTGAAATGATACATACCCGAACGGACTTTAGAATAGGAGAAAATCGTTATGGGCTGAAATGATATGCCTGAATGATTTTCAATTATTTTCATTTACTTGGGATTGCGGGTTTGAAATGATCAAACCCGGGTATCTTTGTAAATTACGGGTTGAAATGATAAATTACCCGTATCACTTTACCTAGGCTAGAAAATGAAATATAGACCCGTTGTTAAAATATGTTTTATATTTTTTTTTTAATATTTTAGAAATGTAAATATTATAATATTTTGATTTAAACTAAATAAAAATGATTTTTGTAAAGCATTATTGATTTTCTGAAAATTTATAAGTGAAATAAATTAATGTTAAAATTAGAAAATTTGAAATGTAAGTTATTTTGGGAAATTTTAATTTGGTGATAATTGGAATTTAAATTAAATATGAAATGTGATAAATTCATGATAATTTGGATTAAAGTGAATTTAAATGATTTTATAATATATTAATGTTTTTTTTTGAATAAAGTTAAAATGTGAAATGAATGAATATTTAAGTTGAAATTTTGAAATATATCTAAAATTGGAAATTTGTGAATTTGGATTAAAAGTGAATTTTTAAGTTAAGTAAATAAAAATGGAATTAAGTTATATTTGAAAATTTAAACTTAAGTGTTAAGTTAATTTAATTTAATGAATTTATAACTTAATATTGGAATTTAATAAGTGAATTATTATTAAATTTTGATTTTTGAATGGAGTTTTAACTTTATAAAATCATGAATATAAGGGTATTTGAATAATTGTTTTAAAAGTGAAATTATATGATTTTATAAGTAAAAAAAATGATTTATATAAAAATATAATTGTTTGTGAAATTATACTGAATATTTGAAGTTAGTTAACTGCATTTCTGAAACGCTATTAAATTCTAATGTAAATGATAATACAACACTTGTAAATGCTGTAGTTGATAATAATGAACCAAATGGCTAAATTTAATTAAAGGCTATTATAGCATTTTTGTAAATGTTATAATGGTTGAATTTAACTAAGTTTATTTGAAACTAATGTAACCATATTACAGAATTTTAAATGCTGTCTTTTGTTAAATTGAACTATTTTAAATGTGACTTTCCGTAGCATTTTCTAAATGCTGCGAAAGTTGAAATTTCATTGTTTTAATTAATTTAAGTGAACGAATGAACTTTGAAAAGTTAAATTTTGGGAAATTTAAAATTTTAATTATTAAATATACTAACTTCATTTTTATGATTTAAAATGAAGTAATTTGTTTCGAAATATAAATTATTTTGAAATATGATATTTTGATATTTTGAAATGGATTTTATAAGGATATTGAATTTTGAAATGATATTTGATTTCGAAGTATAAAATACCATTTTGAAATTTTAACCATGGGATGTATTTAATTTATAGTTTAACTGATCCTTAAAGGATGGGCGATCCCAAGCATCCTTTGAGTTATTGTGCATTTCTACTACAGTTCACTTGAGTTGGTTTACATTATATAAGTATATATTGTCCTGACTCGAGTGTTTTGTGTTTTACTTTACGCTCGGGTCAGCCTGAGTATTTACAGCTTAGCTTTGGATTTCTTTCTGGAGCTAGGAATCGCTGGAGATTCTGCTTGTCTAGTTATCTGTTCCTTTCAGTTCAGTTGTTCTATTTCAGTTCTGGTATTCATAAACTTCTATTTATTTGAGATGTCTATTGTATATGTTTTCAAGCAGATATTATGTATTATGTTTTGAGAGTTTGTTATAGTAGCTTCATGAACTACTATGGTTTTTTATATTCCGCTGCGAGTTATTCTGATATGTTCTGTGTCTGTGATTCTGTGTATTTGATTTCATTTGCTCCAAATTTATTTACAATCTGTTATTTTGAATTATTCAAGCCAGACATGTGTGGATTATTGTCGATTTGAATGGTCCAAAATACCGGGTCGTTACATTCACCATTACCCAAACCGAGATAACCTATGTCCTTTGGTAGGGAATTGACTTCCCTATTCTCTCTAGCATGAACTTTTCCCCAAAATAGGCTCAACAAATAATTTTCCATTTATATAATTTTTCCTAAATTATATAAATTTTATTCTTTAACTTGGGCCTTAGGTCAGGGTTCAACACCTGCAATTTTCATTTCGAATGGTCAACCGTTGTTCCCCTTTGATCGACCTGGGTTCTAGGGTCGACCAATCGCATAGTAAAATTAAGGTTTTCCTACAATTTTCAATTTTCAATTTTCAATTTTGTTCGTCGTTTAATTATATGTTGTCAGCAGTTATTAAACCCTAATTACTAGAGGGCCAGTTCATATTTCAATTTGCAATTCAATATGGGTTTTATTGATTTAGGGTTTGCAAGTTTAACTTATAAAGGGGTTATACATCAATTTCAAGTTTAACTATTTATTGTGATTTCTATTCTGAGATTATAGATTCTAATTTATGGTTTAACATCTTCGATTTGGGTTTCTAACATCCTAAATCAATTAAAATAGTCTAAATCTAACTGTCATAATCATTTGATCAAAGTTGTTCACACTCCCCTCAAGCCTAAGCTCTTCCTATTTTCTTTGCCTGAGAATCGCCCCTCCAAATGCTAGCTTCGCTTGCTCCACCTATAACCAATTGTTGGTGTTCTTCTAGGTTGATTTTATTTTGATTTTTGAAGACACTTAGGGTTAGATAAGAGGTTAGAATTAGGCAGAATTTCATTACAGTAATCTGTTATATTAATTTTAGGGTTAGGCTAGACTAGAATTTACAGGGGATTGAAATTAATTTAGGACGTTGATTTGGGCTTGAGAATATTTTGCTAATATCACACACGCTCATCAAAACTTGGCCAGGAAGGAATCATTAAAGCCCTTTTTGTAAAGCTCCATACTTCTATATATTCACGCTCCATAGTCGACCTTAGAAGGCTCATGGTTGACCTATCCCGGTCAATAGTGACAATCCCAAGGTTGACCTGTGTTTTTTCGTTCCCATATCTTCTAACGTCCGTAACTTTTTCATACTAGCTCCGATTTCAAAGTGTTATATATGAAAATCATCCAGAAAATCGCTATGAATGCAATGTTTCAGGTTTCGAAGCCATATTCAAATGTTTATGAAAATTTTATTTTTGTCCTTGTTTTAATTAAATTTATTTTCTTATTAAATTTATGTTTAAATTTCTATAAAATTTCTGTGGTGTTACATTCTCCCGGCTTAAAAGGATTTCGTTCCCGAAATCTCAAAGGATGGAAAAATGTAACTTATATACACAACAACCAATAGCTACATCCATATACTCATCCATCATCCACGAGCAATCATTGTCCTTAGAAATTTTCTAATGCAAATGTAAATATATATGCAACGTGAAATGCACGTAAACCTATACTAATGCAAAAGAGTAGGCGGTCTACTGATCCAGTTGACCTCCTATCATTCAAATGCTCATGCCATGCATCCAAGTGTAAGTAACATCCTAAATAAATATTCTTGCAGTTCTATATGTATGCACAACCATACAACCCATATGCAATATCCATTTGCATAAGATCCACTAGCACAACCATAAACAAACATCCATATGTATCATATCTAACAAGCTAGGCAATAAATAAGAGATAATGGAAATGTGTGTGTACCACCTAGAGGATATACTATCCTAGACATGTAAGCGAATACAATCCAAACAATACATCCAAATACATTTATTAGCATCCACTATCCATAACATGTCCTACTGACACGTTGCTACCATTCCTACCATCTAATGGTCTCTACCTAAACTATACCTAGATACAAAGGTAATCTATGCTTTCCTAACCAACTTAATTTTCCTAACTGACATGGTTTGACCAAGATAGCTGCACCGCATAGACATTTCCATAAGTACCTAATGACGGCTTCCCAACAATTTGGCCGTATTCTAACTTGCCATGTGGATTTTCTACTTGTGTGCTATCTATCATATATGGACTGTATATGGAGTCAGCTGCACGGACTACCACATGTGGCTCCTGATAGTACTTGCTTTCTTCCTATCTTGTGTAGTCCTTTCCCTTCTATGAATCGATTCCCGACTACTCTTACCAACTTTTACCACTGGCATAAAGTTTCAATTCAATTATATGTGCATCGATAACCTTCCACAATCCTTGCTACTAACTCAAATGATGTCATCTTGCACCATGCAAAATAATTTAAGCATAGGTGTTCACCTACTAACTTTAGCTCCATAAAATCCTCAATGCACAATTTACTGCCCTAACTCTTCCAGTGGTATGCCTAATCACCTCAACTCCTAGATACCAAGTAGGACAACTCAAATGTGGATGGGGTATCTTCATATGGTACTTCCTACTTAGCTATTTGCTATATCTCCATTCTCCTTATGGCTATCCAAAAGGGTGATTTTCCAAATGTAAAAAATAGCATTACTCCTTTCCCGATTCCGCTCAACTTAAGTCATCTCTCTTTACTTCTAAACTGTTTATAAATCTTTCAATAATCATACCTAGATATCATATTTATGGTCTACATGGATCTATCCTAAGTTCTACAAATGAAAGTTCGGTCTATCTTTCCATTCAACCTTCGCAATAAAATTCCTAAAATTAATTGGAGTTATAACCGAGAATCATTCTAGCATTGATGATAATCACCTAAAGGATATTTCATTTGCGTATGATTGTTATACACATGACTATGTATTCTAAGTCAGTCTTCCATCCATTTCCTTAAGAAAATAGTCTTCTTTCAATTCGAAGGATGTTTGAGAAGAATCCTTTTACCCCTTCCTCCAAATTTTACCAAAAATTTTCTAATCCTTTTTCCTATGAAAATCGCTTCTGCATTCTCATTGCGTGCAATTAACCATATCTTTCTCTTGATAGAAATCAACATCCTTGAATTAACCATCCATTGCAAAATATTGACTGCTACTTTATGTAGGATACGTTTTGAAATTTTGAACTTCAAAAATTTCTTCTTCAATTCCTCGATGTCATTCTACATGCATGAGACCCTTTCACCGAACATAATCTCTTATCACTTTATTCCAATTGTTTCATGGTTGTGACAACTCAACATGGAATAATGCCTTGCTATTTTAATCCAATAAGCATAAGGACCAATGCTTTAGTTTATACTTAGGGATTTCTGTATTTTAATGCATTGGAACTACATCTATTCCAAAGGAAACGTCGACGATGTAAATTTCTATGTTTGACCCTAAAAAGAGAATTTGTGTTGCATTTGGAATTAAAAGAAATTATTATTATTTCATAATTATTGAAATAGACAGTAAATACGCTGAAGATCCTTATTTTGTACATTTCTTTCTTTTGGGTACATTCCTTGTTATTTCAAACTATATACTTTTGGACTAAAACTGGATAACTTGTAGAAATTTACATTGCTACATACTTCATCCCAATGAATTAAATGCTACCTAAATCTCATTCCATTTTATAACAACTTCCTATTTGTGTTTACTAATCCATATCAATTATCCAACAATTTACTATGATGACTAATTTCACATTTTTACTCACTTAAGTGATTTGAGTCTACTAATCTAGAGCTATTACATAATCTATAAGTTTCAGAAACTACTATTACCCATTATTTTCCATACTCAAGTATGTGCAACATTCAATCCTACTATTCCAAGATTCACATTTAGGTATCCATGGAACACAACAACTATTATATAAATCCAATAACATGTATAAAATAGATACTTTCCCATTCTTGTTCAACTGGTCTAGCCGTAGCCTTCAGGGAACAACACAATACCTGGACTGCCTGTAGCCTAGGTATCCTATTCTCATCTATATGCTACCAAATAATATCTTGTTTCTACAGTGCCAAGCCTATACCTACCGTTCCATTTAGGATTTCCTAATGTAATCAAGGAAATGACTATTTATTAATTTACACTCCTAATATGGATTGAAGTAGACCTTGACTTACTCTTTCCTTATTCTGAAATAGGTTTACTCAAATCAAATTTTTCAACCTTCCTTACATAAAAGATTCTACAATTCAAACCATACTTGGGTGGAGAAACACAAGATGTTGCTTACCTTTCACCAGTACAAGATGCTCGACCCAGTACTTTGTCCTTCCAATTCAACTGTTGCTTGAAAAAATTACTAAGTTCCCATGTTACTTTTTATCGGTCCTAACCATTCCAACGCTTCCAAATTCCACAATTCTATCCTTGTTTTCTATTTAATCCTATTTATCTAACTCCAACATGTTTGCTATCTTTTTAAGTTTTAAGTGATAATCATAATATTTTCATTTTACCTTTTTAAATCAAAATCTTTGATTTTACCATTACCACTAAACTAGTAATTTTTTAAAACTTTAAAACCCTTCATTCTTTTTTAACAAACATTTTCTTTTATTTGGCTCATAACATTTTCTTTAATTAAATTATCAAAAATGATTAACTTAACTTTAAAAGTGTACATAAAAACACACCTTTCTAAAATCTTCTTTTGTAAATAAGAAATTTTTAGAAAAGCATATTTTATATTATATTTTTTCTCAAAGAAAATGTAGTATTTTTAACTTATTATTTTTATTATTATTTTAGAGTATAACAAAAACATTTATACAACATTTTAGGATACATAACCATTTCTTATTTACAAAAGGAATTCAAAAGTTAGTCCTTACATACTCTTAAATTTTTCCTTTTTTTCAAAAGTTCTATTGTTAAAAGCAAAGTGCACATTGAGGTAAGTATAACAATGTGCCCAAAACAAAGTAAAGCTTTAAAATAGTTATTAAAAATAACTTTTCACCAAATTGTTTAGTTTTTCTTTTTATTTTTTTAATCAAATCCCATAAAGTTAATCTGATTAATTTATATGAAATCATAAACCAACTTTCTCTTTCTAATTAAAATATCAGATATATACTGTTTATAACTTTTTACAAAACATTTTCATTAGTTTATCACTTATGTTATAGTACACAACAACAACCTAATTACCTAAGCCTACTTATTCCTAACGTTGCTTTAAGTGCATAAAGTTTCTGTCCTCCTCGTCAAAGATGGTTAACTCATGTCTATTTTCTAATACAACATCCAACTTAAATATGGAAATAATCTAGCCATACCTTTAAGTAAATATGAGTTCTTGCAACTATTACCAATATGAAAATAGGGTTTCTACTTTAACCGGGGAAATTTTCCTTAAGCTTGTAAAGTCTTCATGTTTTGTTTCCACTTTGTTGGCATCTTACTCTTATTATAAGAGTCTCTTAGTACTAATCTTCTTCGTTCACCCTTAATTCCATAATATGATTGCTACTACTATTTGGTATAGACAACCTCTACTAGCTCTTTTTTATGGTGTAAACCACAATTGTAACGTCCCGAAATTTTTCGACTTTCGAAAATTCAACATCGATACTCACTTTATCGACTGCTGAGCCATCGAATGCCGAAAACCCGAAAAGTTATGGTTTTAAGAAAAAGAAAAAGTAGAAGAAGAAGAAGATAGAAGGAAAAGAGAAGAAAAACAACAAAACAACAACAGATACAGAACAGAGACAGAACAATATCAGAATCTCACATATCGCAGCGGACAATATATAATAGATAAATGAATATCATTTAAAAACAAAAGAATTATATCTGTTATTACATTACATCACATCATATCATCAGAGTCAATATACAACTCAATACAACAATGGACAGTTATATAAACTTGTCCTCATACAGAATACACAGCGGAATAAATACTATCAGATACAAATACTACGTCTCGTCATCCAGCTTGCTTCCAAACTCCAGAATATCCAGAATATCCTGAAAATCTAACTCTAGACTGCCCGTGTGGAAATTTGTGGGCACCCAGAGTTTAGAAGGGAACAATAAACTCCGAGTCAGTCATGGTGACTGGTGTGAGATCGTAAAACAGTTATTTATCTTTAAAATAAACAACAGGAAGTTTTTAAAGTCAATTCGCAATGCTTTTGGAAAATGAAACTACCATAAGACCTCCCACCACACACACAATGCAAACGCAGACTTGGAGGAGATTTCTTCTTATGATAGTCAAAGATGCTTACTACGCAAAATCAAATCATTTTGATATTATTATTAGTGCATAGTGTAGAAAACATTTCGAAAGTATAATATTAATCTTAGCCAACATACGACCAGTATCGTATGCCTACTATAGCTACCATCCAAACAGTGGGGCGCCACCATAAGTGAATGATAGGTTCTACAACTAATACCGTACAAGTCGCGTATTGTTTCTTTGGATTTCCAACAAATGGTCAGGCCAAGGAACTTCCTATCCACGATGGGTACGTCCCTGGAATAGACGACCCGAGAACCTAACCGGATCTCTGCCAACACAAGGCCGGGTTACCTCTGCAAAAATAGGTAACTACTGACACGCGTATGCCATCCCCCGATCGTCACCGATCTTCCCGAGGATCCCCGATTTCCAACAAACCACATAGATAATAATAAATGCAGTAACCACAGAGGTTAAGTATCTGGGCTCCATACCATGATACCACCTTTATCCAGAAGGAATGACATACACTAAGGGGCGCTACTCCCTAGAACCTTGCCGCATTCGTCCTGTTTCGACCATTTCCGGGGTGTGAGGCTCGACGAAGTCTCGTCCACAAAGCTACGCTTTCTATAAAAAGCCCTGCTTCGGGTTAAACAAAATGATCAACCTATGATCACAAAGATATAAGATCAAACAAATGATCATATCACAAATGATCAAACACTGATCATTTCACAGCAACACTCAGTATGCCACGTTACCAAATTGGGATATATCGCTGATGAATTTCAACTACATAACCTCTGAGCTCGTACGTCTCAGAGAAGGGTGTTAAGCTAAAAGAATAAATTCTCCGCCACCAACAGAAATGTATTTGAAAGAAATCAGCTCAATATCTCAAATTGTAACGTCAGACACACAATCCATACAAGTCTGTTCCGGGATCGAACAGAACCGAAGGCACTTCTCACGAAGCCCTTGCATTTCCGGATAATTTTCAATCACGTCAGGATTTCCCGTCACTAAGGGTGATAAAACCTCTAAATCGAAGATCAGTCGATGTAGAGTAACTCGACGGTAATCCTTCCGTTTTCAAAAATATCCGGTCTTCAACACCGGTCTTCAAATGCGATTCATAACGACGTATCACATATTCGGAATGGGTTATACGACCCCATGGTCCTTTCCCGGCTAACCCGAATAGTGAGCGTTTATTTAAAAATAAGTGTGGCATTCAATTTCATCCAATTCACAACAAATACCTATCTAAAGGTAATTATTGATAGTCGGTTATTTAACTATCAATAAAGATGCGCAACATCATCAGATTCCAAATAATTTTCCCAAATTATTTCATCTTCAAAAATATCTTTTCTAGATACATAATTTCCACACTTAACCGTTTTGAAAACAAATTCAAATCAATTTCCACATTTCATTTTATCGTTGAAGATAAATTCCCAAAACAGTTCATTTCATATTGGAAAAACATTTCCATACTTATTTAATAATAAGTATTTCACAAATCTATTTATTTTCAACATTTGAAAAATATTCAATATACTTAAATCAATATTAAGTATACATTTCATTCTTTAAGGAAATCATTCTTTAAACACATTTTATTTGAGTCAAAACGAATGTTACGTAAAACATCGTTACGACGACTCAAAATCACTAGTATAGGGGTTCAGAATTTAGATAGATATATGAATCCCAATACTACATCAAAACATTTCCTTTTGGAAATCATTTACTATAACAACAGTGTTATAGTTCACCATTTCCTTCTACTTCTCGAAACGTCTATTTCAACAAGAACTGTTGAAATCTATGTATTCGATACTTAACACGTTTTAAAACATCTTTTAAAACAATTAACTTCATTTCAAATATCACTTTTCCAAAACCATATCCATTTTACTTAACAATATATTCACTGTCCAAAATCGTGAATATACTTCACTAATTACATTTCACTATTTTCTACACATTTTATTTCAATAATAATTCGCTATCCCAAAATCGCGAATATATCTTCTTTACATTTTAATTTATCAAATCCAATTGATTTCGAATTTATAAAACAACGTTTATAAATTCACCTTTTTATATTCCATAACCCTTTGATTTACAAAATTCTCCTTTTATTAACTTTTAAAATTACTTATCAAAATAAGTGATTTCGGATTTATAAAACAACGTTTACAAATCACTTTTATACTTTATAACAATTTCGACTTATGAAATCGTTTCATTTAGCAATTTCTATTCATATCCCATCTAAGTGCAAAAATCTAATTTATCAGTAAATTTCTTATAAATCTTTTATTCTACAACATCTGTTCACTTTATAACTTCACATTATCAATCTATTTATTTCATTCACTTTTGAAATCCATTTATACTTCTTTTTTAACACTTATAAAATTCGTTTTATAAGTCAAATATTTTGATTTACAAAAACATCAATTTTATAAATCTTTCTATACAAATCGTTTATAGTTATTTAAAAATCTCACTTAAACCATTTTATAAATAAATCGACTTTTATTTCAAAAACGACTCTTCGGTTATACTTCACTAAAAATTATAACTTTAAAATCTTACGTTTATAAATCGATTCAAAAAATTCCATAAAACATATATTTTCCAAAAATCACTTTAAAACCCTTTTAAAGTAAAAGTCGTTATTTTTACATTTCAAAAACTGAATCCGATGATGCAACAGCATCGATTAGTCCATCACAACAGTCAATATCATATATCAATATGATAACAGAATATTCATCAATATCTGTAAATAAATAAATACTGGTGAGGAATCCAGTTGGATCCCTCCAACCTGTTTCCCTGCATCCACAGACGTTAGCACAATACCAATTCCGCTCCAGTACGGAATTATCGCGGTATATAGGTTTTTATAAATCCGCTTACTAACGGCGCAATAGGGTCTCATCCGCTATACGAGGCGGGAAATCAATCAATCCAATATATACATATGCCAATATGTATATATTGCTATATATAGATATATCCTAAAATATCTAATATCAACAATCCAAACAGTAAATCATATCAGTCAAATCAATAACTGTAAAAGATTCCACATTCAAATTTGAGTGAGAAGATCTCACCTTGATTTTAATTCTGATCCAGCGTTTATTTTCGAATAAAATTAAACGCGCGTTTAATTTTACCCGAAATTTTCATTGACCCCGATCGCTTCCAATCCAGTTCCATCGCGAAGTATTCGACAAAACGAAGCCAACGCTTTTCGTTTCGTAATTTTCTGACCTCGCAGCAAAAAGTTATCGTATTTTAAACATCGTACAAATTTAAATACAATTAAATTACAATTTCTATTTTTAATTTTATACCAAACTAATCAGAGCCGTTCGTTTTGAAATCTGCAGATCCATGCCGTGTAGTCTTTCTTCCCTCCCCATTCACGCTTCCAGGTTACGAAAGAACCCAACATCACGTTCAAAAACCTCGACGTCGCCTCCCCCATACTCGACGAGACCTCATCACACCCATACCGTTCGAACGCCACCGGCCCAAGCTATCTCCAGCCTCCGACCGCACGTCCATCTCGCCTCCCTCCTCCTCAAATTCCGTGCGCAATTCGAGACGAACGCGGCTCAATTGCTCCACCTCTGGTCGATCGTAATTCATCACATCCGTATAGATACGAAGCCCTCAAGACGTTCTTCATTTTACTAGTTGACAATTTCTGCTATAAACGCGTGGATTGGGAAAGATTGAGGGGGGAAATTCGAAGCTTTCTGGCCATCGAAAATAAACATGGCGGCTGCTGATAGAAACCCTAGGCTTGATTTGCAAATGAGAAAATGTAGGTGCTTTTATAGAAAATTCCACGATTCACTATTCATCGAAAAATTTCGAACTCGAAATCGAGCGTGCCGGCTGACGTTCGTAAGGTTTACCCCGCGTTCCGAACGCAATGGAACAGGTTTCGGAAGCTAATTCGATCGTCTGTGTGAGATACAGAGAAAAACGATCAATTTAAAGTAAACCGATTTAAATCGATTTCGAGGCGTTTTAATATGTACCGGACAAATGGTAAATCCAAAAATTATGAAATTTGAAATCTTACAAAAATATCACATTACGGATCCGATGAAACTGGTTTCGTCGAAATCCGAGATCGTTTGAAAAATGACTGTTTTAACTCGACGATTTAAAATTAAAACGATATCGATGCGTTTCAAGCTGCCACGGTCAAACGACAACTCCGATTGCTACGAAAATTGAAATCCGATAATAACTAACTATTACGGATCCAATGGAACTGGTCTCGTTCAATTCTGAGACTGTTCGAAAATTTGCTATTTTTCAGTCGATAATTAAATATTAAAATATTCAATTTTCACAATTTAACTCTAAATTCGATTCTGAAAGTTCTATAACCTTTCTATAACTCCAGTATGATTAAATAAAATTTTCCAAATCATTTTCAATCATTTTAACTCGATATTCAATTAGCTCTAGAATTTCACTATTAATTTATCGATTTAATTATCAAATTAAATCCAATATCCTTTAATAAATTATTTCGACTTCTTAATTCCACTTATAAATATTTAAAAAATCAATTAAATATTCGAATTTTAATTATCAAAAATTCTGGGTCGTTACAAACTTCCCCCCTTAAAAGAATTTCGTCCTCGAAATTACAAGTCAGGAAGAAAGGTCCTTAACTCGTCTATTATTTTTCAACATTCAATAGTTTTATCAACTTATCAAAACAAATCTTCCTACTAAAGATTCGTTATCAATTCAACTAAATTTCCAACTTCAATCTTAAGTTTCAAACAACATTGTTTAACTTCTCAATTCAAATTCGAGTTTAAATTCAAATTTTAACTTTCAAAATTTTCTCAAAAATTTTCTAACACTCAAAATTTTCGAAAATTTTTGCCAGCGTCTCCTTTGCGCGGCTAATACGGTACGACTACAAAACGTCCCTACGGACTCTCAGATTTCAAAAAGAAAAGAAAAAGCCAAGCGGCTAGACAAGAAATCATCAAAAACTCATATTATAATTCAAATACTTACCTTTTTCGAGCAATTCGAATTTATCTTCGAAATCAAATCCAATTCATTTACACCTGTATATCCTACTAGCCATAATATCTAGTTACATATATTCAAACCATTTCGTACATTCAATTACAAAATTTTCAATATAACTGCTTATATCATCTCTAATTCACTATTGAAGTTATATATTCAATTTCGTTCAATTTCACATTTCAATTTCATTTGAATTCAATTCCAACATTTAATTGGATTCAGTTCAATTTCTGAATATTGAATTTTATTGATTAGCTTTCATTCATACTGCACCATTTTAAATTAGTTTCAGTTACTAATCCATTTCAATTTCTAATTCACTTATTCAAATTCGGTTTCAACATTCAGTTTTAATCTTATTCACTTCATTTATTCAAATTTATTTACTCATTCACAAATTCTTTCATTTTCAATTTGAATCTCATTTCTATCAAATTCCAAATATTTTATAAGTCTTCGACTTATTTACATTTTGATTTATAAGATCATTGATACATTCACCTTACTAATTTCATTCCATTAGAATTCTATTTTCAATTATAAATTCATATTCACAATTTCATTTCATTATTGAATTTTAAATTTTCAATTACCTTCTTGAATTCTATTCCAAGTTATAAATTCATTTACAATTTGAATTTTATTCCAATCAGATTTCAATATTTTATAAGTTATCAATCTCATAATATTTCATAAATCATTTATACATTCCCATTCACAATTCCCGAGTCTTTTCAACCTTTCAAAATCATTTGAAAACAATTCAAATTATCCTTTGAATTTCCAAAAACTAAATCCAAATTTTCCAAACAACTTCTATTTAAAACAATTTGGCAGCAATTTCTCTTCTGGAAACCCGAAAATGAACACCAACGATGCCGCGGTCATCATCAAAGTTATTTTCCAGCGACCGAAAAGAGTTTAGAGCTTTCATCTCTCTAAAATACTTTTCAAAACCCTTGAAATTCATTTTCAAATCAAAAATGATTTAAACTTTTCAAATCTCCAAAATTTTCAAATTCTTTTCAAAACATTTCCAAAAACTTTTCTGGAATTCCGTTTTAAATTACAATTCACATTTATAATTTACATTCTCAAATTTCATTTGCATGTGAATTTTATTTCTTTAACTTTGGAGTTACGATTTGAATTTCTTATTCAATTTTCAATAGTAATGATAACATTTCAATATCATCACTTTCCTAACAAACAATCATCCATATACTATGATAATTCATAGAAAAACATTTATTTTCTATACAAAAATAGTTTTGGGTAAAATTATTTCATTTACCCTATTTAAAACAATACTGTGCCGAATTGTTCTATTCGAGTGTTTAGAGATCCCTATCGATAGAGTTGTACGGACAATACCGACCAGAATCCATATACCACTCAACAAACCAATCATCACAATATAAAACAATTTTATATTCACTAACAAATACGCACTCGTATCTATTATTACACTCAACTCATTCTAGAGTACTACTGACTCTATCTCTAATGAGTAACACCCAACAGAGCAGGGTTGTCGCTTAACCATATGCTCTGATACCAAATGTAACGTCCCGAAATTTTTCGACTTTCGAAAATTCAACATCGATACTCACTTTATCGACTGCTGAGCCATCGAATGCCGAAAACCCGAAAAGTTATGGTTTTAAGAAAAAGAAAAAGTAGAAGAAGAAGAAGATAGAAGGAAAAGAGAAGAAAAACAACAAAACAACAACAGATACAGAACAGAGACAGAACAATATCAGAATCTCACATATCGCAGCGGACAATATATAATAGATAAATGAATATCATTTAAAAACAAAAGAATTATATCTGTTATTACATTACATCACATCATATCATCAGAGTCAATATACAACTCAATACAACAATGGACAGTTATATAAACTTGTCCTCATACAGAATACACAGCGGAATAAATACTATCAGATACAAATACTACGTCTCGTCATCCAGCTTGCTTCCAAACTCCAGAATATCCAGAATATCCTGAAAATCTAACTCTAGACTGCCCGTGTGGAAATTTGTGGGCACCCAGAGTTTAGAAGGGAACAATAAACTCCGAGTCAGTCATGGTGACTGGTGTGAGATCGTAAAACAGTTATTTATCTTTAAAATAAACAACAGGAAGTTTTTAAAGTCAATTCGCAATGCTTTTGGAAAATGAAACTACCATAAGACCTCCCACCACACACACAATGCAAACGCAGACTTGGAGGAGATTTCTTCTTATGATAGTCAAAGATGCTTACTACGCAAAATCAAATCATTTTGATATTATTATTAGTGCATAGTGTAGAAAACATTTCGAAAGTATAATATTAATCTTAGCCAACATACGACCAGTATCGTATGCCTACTATAGCTACCATCCAAACAGTGGGGCGCCACCATAAGTGAATGATAGGTTCTACAACTAATACCGTACAAGTCGCGTATTGTTTCTTTGGATTTCCAACAAATGGTCAGGCCAAGGAACTTCCTATCCACGATGGGTACGTCCCTGGAATAGACGACCCGAGAACCTAACCGGATCTCTGCCAACACAAGGCCGGGTTACCTCTGCAAAAATAGGTAACTACTGACACGCGTATGCCATCCCCCGATCGTCACCGATCTTCCCGAGGATCCCCGATTTCCAACAAACCACATAGATAATAATAAATGCAGTAACCACAGAGGTTAAGTATCTGGGCTCCATACCATGATACCACCTTTATCCAGAAGGAATGACATACACTAAGGGGCGCTACTCCCTAGAACCTTGCCGCATTCGTCCTGTTTCGACCATTTCCGGGGTGTGAGGCTCGACGAAGTCTCGTCCACAAAGCTACGCTTTCTATAAAAAGCCCTGCTTCGGGTCAAACAAAATGATCAACCTATGATCACAAAGATATAAGATCAAACAAATGATCATATCACAAATGATCAAACACTGATCATTTCACAGCAACACTCAGTATGCCACGTTACCAAATTGGGATATATCGCTGATGAATTTCAACTACATAACCTCTGAGCTCGTACGTCTCAGAGAAGGGTGTTAAGCTAAAAGAATAAATTCTCCGCCACCAACAGAAATGTATTTGAAAGAAATCAGCTCAATATCTCAAATTGTAACGTCAGACACACAATCCATACAAGTCTGTTCCGGGATCGAACAGAACCGAAGGCACTTCTCACGAAGCCCTTGCATTTCCGGATAATTTTCAATCACGTCAGGATTTCCCGTCACTAAGGGTGATAAAACCTCTAAATCGAAGATCAGTCGATGTAGAGTAACTCGACGGTAATCCTTCCGTTTTCAAAAATATCCGGTCTTCAACACCGGTCTTCAAATGCGATTCATAACGACGTATCACATATTCGGAATGGGTTATACGACCCCATGGTCCTTTCCCGGCTAACCCGAATAGTGAGCGTTTATTTAAAAATAAGTGTGGCATTCAATTTCATCCAATTCACAACAAATACCTATCTAAAGGTAATTATTGATAGTCGGTTATTTAACTATCAATAAAGATGCGCAACATCATCAGATTCCAAATAATTTTCCCAAATTATTTCATCTTCAAAAATATCTTTTCTAGATACATAATTTCCACACTTAACCGTTTTGAAAACAAATTCAAATCAATTTCCACATTTCATTTTATCGTTGAAGATAAATTCCCAAAACAGTTCATTTCATATTGGAAAAACATTTCCATACTTATTTAATAATAAGTATTTCACAAATCTATTTATTTTCAACATTTGAAAAATATTCAATATACTTAAATCAATATTAAGTATACATTTCATTCTTTAAGGAAATCATTCTTTAAACACATTTTATTTGAGTCAAAACGAATGTTACGTAAAACATCGTTACGACGACTCAAAATCACTAGTATAGGGGTTCAGAATTTAGATAGATATATGAATCCCAATACTACATCAAAACATTTCCTTTTGGAAATCATTTACTATAACAACAGTGTTATAGTTCACCATTTCCTTCTACTTCTCGAAACGTCTATTTCAACAAGAACTGTTGAAATCTATGTATTCGATACTTAACACGTTTTAAAACATCTTTTAAAACAATTAACTTCATTTCAAATATCACTTTTCCAAAACCATATCCATTTTACTTAACAATATATTCACTGTCCAAAATCGTGAATATACTTCACTAATTACATTTCACTATTTTCTACACATTTTATTTCAATAATAATTCGCTATCCCAAAATCGCGAATATATCTTCTTTACATTTTAATTTATCAAATCCAATTGATTTCGAATTTATAAAACAACGTTTATAAATTCACCTTTTTATATTCCATAACCCTTTGATTTACAAAATTCTCCTTTTATTAACTTTTAAAATTACTTATCAAAATAAGTGATTTCGGATTTATAAAACAACGTTTACAAATCACTTTTATACTTTATAACAATTTCGACTTATGAAATCGTTTCATTTAGCAATTTCTATTCATATCCCATCTAAGTGCAAAAATCTAATTTATCAGTAAATTTCTTATAAATCTTTTATTCTACAACATCTGTTTACTTTATAACTTCACATTATCAATCTATTTATTTCATTCACTTTTGAAATCCATTTATACTTCTTTTTTAACACTTATAAAATTCGTTTTATAAGTCAAATATTTTGATTTACAAAAACATCAATTTTATAAATCTTTCTATACAAATCGTTTATAGTTATTTAAAAATCTCACTTAAACCATTTTATAAATAAATCGACTTTTATTTCAAAAACGACTCTTCGGTTATACTTCACTAAAAATTATAACTTTAAAATCTTACGTTTATAAATCGATTCAAAAAATTCCATAAAACATATATTTTCCAAAAATCACTTTAAAACCCTTTTAAAGTAAAAGTCGTTATTTTTACATTTCAAAAACTGAATCCGATGATGCAACAGCATCGATTAGTCCATCACAACAGTCAATATCATATATCAATATGATAACAGAATATTCATCAATATCTGTAAATAAATAAATACTGGTGAGGAATCCAGTTGGATCCCTCCAACCTGTTTCCCTGCATCCACAGACGTTAGCACAATACCAATTCCGCTCCAGTACGGAATTATCGCGGTATATAGGTTTTTATAAATCCGCTTACTAACGGCGCAATAGGGTCTCATCCGCTATACGAGGCGGGAAATCAATCAATCCAATATATACATATGCCAATATGTATATATTGCTATATATAGATATATCCTAAAATATCTAATATCAACAATCCAAACAGTAAATCATATCAGTCAAATCAATAACTGTAAAAGATTCCACATTCAAATTTGAGTGAGAAGATCTCACCTTGATTTTAATTCTGATCCAGCGTTTATTTTCGAATAAAATTAAACGCGCGTTTAATTTTACCCGAAATTTTCATTGACCCCGATCGCTTCCAATCCAGTTCCATCGCGAAGTATTCGACAAAACGAAGCCAACGCTTTTCGTTTCGTAATTTTCTGACCTCGCAGCAAAAAGTTATCGTATTTTAAACATCGTACAAATTTAAATACAATTAAATTACAATTTCTATTTTTAATTTTATACCAAACTAATCAGAGCCGTTCGTTTTGAAATCTGCAGATCCATGCCGTGTAGTCTTTCTTCCCTCCCCATTCACGCTTCCAGGTTACGAAAGAACCCAACATCACGTTCAAAAACCTCGACGTCGCCTCCCCCATACTCGACGAGACCTCATCACACCCATACCGTTCGAACGCCACCGGCCCAAGCTATCTCCAGCCTCCGACCGCACGTCCATCTCGCCTCCCTCCTCCTCAAATTCCGTGCGCAATTCGAGACGAACGCGGCTCAATTGCTCCACCTCTGGTCGATCGTAATTCATCACATCCGTATAGATACGAAGCCCTCAAGACGTTCTTCATTTTACTAGTTGACAATTTCTGCTATAAACGCGTGGATTGGGAAAGATTGAGGGGGGAAATTCGAAGCTTTCTGGCCATCGAAAATAAACATGGCGGCTGCTGATAGAAACCCTAGGCTTGATTTGCAAATGAGAAAATGTAGGTGCTTTTATAGAAAATTCCACGATTCACTATTCATCGAAAAATTTCGAACTCGAAATCGAGCGTGCCGGCTGACGTTCGTAAGGTTTACCCCGCGTTCCGAACGCAATGGAACAGGTTTCGGAAGCTAATTCGATCGTCTGTGTGAGATACAGAGAAAAACGATCAATTTAAAGTAAACCGATTTAAATCGATTTCGAGGCGTTTTAATTTGTACCGGACAAATGGTAAATCCAAAAATTATGAAATTTGAAATCTTACAAAAATATCACATTACGGATCCGATGAAACTGGTTTCGTCGAAATCCGAGATCGTTTGAAAAATGACTGTTTTAACTCGACGATTTAAAATTAAAACGATATCGATGCGTTTCAAGCTGCCACGGTCAAACGACAACTCCGATTGCTACGAAAATTGAAATCCGATAATAACTAACTATTACGGATCCAATGGAACTGGTCTCGTTCAATTCTGAGACTGTTCGAAAATTTGCTATTTTTCAGTCGATAATTAAATATTAAAATATTCAATTTTCACAATTTAACTCTAAATTCGATTCTGAAAGTTCTATAACCTTTCTATAACTCCAGTATGATTAAATAAAATTTTCCAAATCATTTTCAATCATTTTAACTCGATATTCAATTAGCTCTAGAATTTCACTATTAATTTATCGATTTAATTATCAAATTAAATCCAATATCCTTTAATAAATTATTTCGACTTCTTAATTCCACTTATAAATATTTAAAAAATCAATTAAATATTCGAATTTTAATTATCAAAAATTCTGGGTCGTTACAAATCTTCTACTTTAACCGGGGAAATTTTCCTTAAGCTTGTAAAGTCTTCATGTTTTGTTTCCACTTTGTTGGCATCTTACTCTTATTATAAGAGTCTCTTAGTACTAATCTTCTTCGTTCACCCTTAATTCCATAATATGATTGCTACTACTATTTGGTATAGACAACCTCTACTAGCTCTTTTTTATGGTGTAAACCACAATAAACATGAAAAGTTTATTTTTCCACATCAGCTGTTATAACCTTAATTAACACTTATTTTGACCCATAATTGTCTGCTTCTATAAGGTATAAGCCAACAATTACCTTATGAGTCCAAATTTATAGATTGTTGTGTATTAATACACTTATCATAAAATTATAATTTCATTCCCTTAGTCGTGTTAGGCTAATCTTGTCACCTTGTTTTAGATACTGATGGAACCATATAAGGATGTTCATGTTCGGAATCTTAGCTGCTTTTCTAGAGCCATTCCTCTAAGACTTGTACTCATTCTCATTATTTATGTTTGAAAATTATTTTCAACTTTCCCATATATAGTATAGGCATGAGTAAGAGAAATTTTTATATATAGATAAAATCTTTAAAAATCTTTTTGAAAACTTTTACCTACATATTTACAAAACCCTTTTGTGAAAAAAATTGGAAACATTTTGGAAAACCTTTTGAAAAACCATTCACTTTTTTTAAAAAAAAATTCAAGTACTTCATCCAAAACGTGCCTACGCCCTAGGGAATCCTAAACCTAAGCTCTAATACCAAATGTAACAACCTACACCTCCCAACACACTAATCCAAAGCCTAATGTGACTTTGGACATAAGTTATGCCAAGAAATGCAAGCCGTTGGGATTTTTAAAACATTATGGAGCAAAATTATGAGGACAAGTTCTAAGGCATTCTACACTTTCAGATCTTACAGCAGAAAGAATTAAAATATCAGTACATAAAATAGACATTCCAGAAAAGCAGTCTCCAAAATACTTGATTTACATATATATATATATATATATATTTCCAAAGTACAATATAAGTTTGACAAATATTTTATACAATAGGTAATACATGATGAGCCATAAATGACATGAGAACTCCAACATGAAGCTTATTTATCCACGTATATGTCTAGGCAACTGCTCACCTGTGATCTTGTGGTGGTGGAAAATGAAAAAGGCGGTGGATCAGACAAAAAATCTGGTAAATGAGTAGAAATTTAATATGTGATGAACATATGCATCTAACTGTTACTCTAAGTGATATAGGATGTGCTACAAGTATCCGTGAACTTCTAAGGTCCAATACTTAAGGCTTCTTATAGCAATTTTCATATACAATTTGCGAACTCCTTAGGCTGGGGTAGAACATATGAAATTTTCATTTCAAACGATCGACCATTGTTCCCCTCCAGTCGACCACTACCAGTCAACCGCTAGGGTTCCAGGGTCAACCGGTCGCGTACACTTATCAAAGTCTAGGGTTTAACATATTCAATTTGGGTTTCTAACATCCTAAATCAATTAAAATAGTCTTAATCTAACTGTCATAATCATCTTATCAAAGTTGTTCCCACTCCCCTCAAGCCTAAGCTCTTCCTATTTGCTTTGCTTGAGAATTGGCCCTCTGAATGCTATCTTCGCATGCTCCGTCTAGATATAATTTTTGTTGTTTTCTAGGTTGATTTTATTTTAATTTTTGAAAAATTTTAGGGTTAAAGGAGAGGTTAGAATTAGGTAGAATTTCATTACAGTAACATGTTATATTGATTTTAGGGTTAGGTTAGACTAGGATTTATTGGGGTTTGTAATTAATTTAGGACGTTGATTCGGGCTGGAGAATATTTTGCTAATATCGCAAATGCTCATCAAAACTTGGCCATGAAGGAATGATTGAAGCCGTCCTTATAAAGCTCCAAGTATGGTCGACCCTAAAAGGCCCATGGTCGACCTATTTCGATCAACCGTGGCAATCCTAACGTTGACCAGTGTTTTTTCATTCCTGTATCTTCCAACGTCCGTAACATTTCCATACTAGCTCCGATTTCAAAGTTTATATATGAAAATTGTCCAGAAAATCACTACAAAAGCAATGGTGTAGGTTTTATAGCCAAATTCGAATGTCTATGGAAATTTTATTTTAGTCCTTGTTTAATTAAATTTACATTTCTTATTAAATTTCCGTTTAAATTTTTATTAAATTTTCATCGTGTTACAAGATGGTTGCTACTTTGAGTCGGTTTATCTCCAAGGCACCATCTGATGTCTCCTCTTGATTAACCTAATCAAAATGAAAGTCATTTTCTTGGAATGACGAGTGCACGAAGGTGTGTGAAGAATTAAAGCAGCACTTGGCTATCCCCTTCCCTCGGCACCATCCAAGCCCATCGACGGGGAAGACTTGTATTTATACCTAGCAATGACCGACCAAGCAATCAGCACTGCATTGAAAAAAGAAGACGAGAAGGTTCGAGGGTCAATCTACTATGTCAATGTTATCAGGTCCAAAAACAAGATATACAAGGTTAGAGAAGCTAGCTTTCTGCCTACTTATGGCGGCACCTAAACTACGGTCATCCTTCCAAGCCCATCCAATTAAAGTCCTAACCAACCAGCTATTGAAGCAAGTTCTCAACCATACGGATACGGCTAGTTAGCTCTTGAAGCGGTCCATCGAATTTGGGCAGCATCACATATCTTTCCATCCCCGCGCTTCTATCAAGGGCCAAGTCATGGCCGACTTCATTATCGGGTGCTCAAGACTAGATACAAATAAGGAAACCTTCACTGCCAGCAAGCATGGTGCATGTACATGGATGGGGCATCAAACAAGAAAGATGTAGGGGTCAGCATGGTCCTTGTCACCACCAAAGGGAGAGATCTTTTTTTTGCTGTCCGCCAACACTTTCAAAGCAACCAACAGCGAAGGCAAATACAAGGCTGTCCTAGCTAGTCTCAGGATGGCAAAGGAGTTGCATATGGATTCCATCCATGTGCTTAGCGACTCATTACCACTTAACAATCAAACTAGTGAGCACTTCCAAAATTAAAGGCAAAATACTAGCCTTCTATGTTGTAGAAGCAAAGAAAATATCGGCACTTTCTCGGAATTCAAGTTGGAAAGACACCCAGGAAGAAAACTGCCGAGGTCAACCAACTGGCTAAGATGGCAAGCAACCAAGAAGAAGGGTTCCATTGGAGATACGAAGTGCCCCATGCTACGAGCCAAGGGCAACAACTATGGAAGTTGACATGCCATCCATAGACAATTGGATGCTCCTTTGATTAAGTACTTGGTAAGTGAAGCACTCCCAATCGATCGCAAAAAAGCCCGAAAGGTCCTCTACCAGGCTCATCATTACACAATCATTGATGGGAAGTTATACAAATGAGGGTATTCTACACCACTTCAGTTGTGCATGTCCAAAGATGAAGCCGGTCGAATTCAGGAAGAGCTATATAAAGGATTTTATAGGCATTATGCTGGGGGGTAAAGCTCAGCAGAGAAAGCAGCCCAGAAAGGCTATTACTGGCCTACTATGATCAAGGATTTGATGGACTACATCAATAAGTGCAACCGACGTTAGCGATAAGATTCCAAGAGCCTTACCTACCCTTCTCATCCTAATGACTTTCCCCTGGCCATTCATACTTTGGGAATTGACTTTATAGGAAACTACTAAATGCCAAGGGAGGATACAACACTGACAGTCATTATCGAATACTTCACCAAGTGGGTGGAGGTCGAGCCCCACATAAGGGTCATCGCCATTAAGATACCGAACTTCATCATCAAAAATGTTGTCTACTAGTTCAACCAGCCAAAAAAGATCACCACCGACAATGACACTCAGTTCAGGAATGGCCTTCTTCCAAGAATTTAATGAAAGAAAAAGGATCAAAAAGTGCTTCTCCTCCATTTCCCATCCTTGGGCAAACGGGTAAGTGGAGGCCATCAACAAAACCATTAAATCAACACTTAAGAAATGCCTTGCAATTGCTAAGGGAAACTGGGCCGAGGAGCTGCTGGTCGTCCTTTGGTTCTATCGCACTTCGGATCACACTTTAACCGGCCATACTCCCTTCTCGCTTTCTTATAAGTACAAAATCTATGCTACCCATCGAGGTAGATCTCCCCTCTCCTTGGTGTCTCACCTACGACCCTGAACAAAATGACAAGCTACTAAACTCAGGCTCAGCACCTTAGAAGAGCGAAGAGCTGAAGCCAAACTCCGCACTGAAGTCTATAAGAGGAAGATAGCCAAGCACTACAACTCCAAAGTGAAGCTCTGATAATTCATTATCCATGAACTA
Source organism: Allium fistulosum (assembly GCA_030737815.1). Lineage (NCBI taxonomy): Eukaryota > Viridiplantae > Streptophyta > Magnoliopsida > Asparagales > Amaryllidaceae > Allium > Allium fistulosum. Next base: position 426,441,089 of record CM060908.1, read on the forward strand.
GTCCTATATCCTGTGTTTACAAGTACAAAGAAAATGACCAAAGGAGCGCTCATCCCAAATTTGAAAGGGTCGTATGTCATCGACGGTGTATTGTCAAATGGTGCTTACCGCCTCTCTCACTCGGATGGAACGCACATACCCTGCACTTAGAACATACAACATCTCTGGGCCTATTATCCAGCATTTGAATCGAGTGTCTTCTTGATGAATCTAGGTTTTAAGATGATGAAGGGATGGATCAAGGAGCTCAAAAGGTACCAGGGATGATGAAAAGATGAAGTACAAGAAGTTTGATGAGTTTTTGCATATGTCAAATCTTGTCGGTACCAACATGATCAATCATGTCGGCAACGAGATGATTTTTGGATGGGGTCCACTTTTGAATAGTCTGTGAACTACTCCTATACTTTGTAGAAAAAGACAAGACTCGCATTGGACAAATCATGTCGGTACCGACATGATTTAGAGAAACTAATTTTCAACGAAGCTTGGAAATTTGAAGACGTAAACAAGTATGAAGAAAAAGTAAGGGGCATTTCACCAGAAGGACAAACTTTGCAGTCCAATTAGTTTCTAGGACACACATTCAAAGAAATTACTTTCAAGGCCAAAATCAGCAGAATAATTACTTTCAAGGACAAAGTCAGCAGTCCAATTACTTTCAAGGACATAATTTCATAGGTTTTTAGGCCTTAGAAACTAATTATTTTACGTTTTGTCCTTGGAAAGTAATTATTTCAGTCGTGTGTCTTAGAAACTAATTCCACTTGCTAAAGAGGCCCTTGTGGCTAATTTCCACAAAAAGTAAAGTATCAAAGTACAAAATCATGTCGGCATCGACATGGTATGTTTGAAACTTATATGACTGGCGTTATGAGTTTTACTTGTTCTTCCTTCCAGATTACATGGATTTGAGCTCTTGTCTTATTTTCTGCGAGCTAGCAACTTCAATGAATGAATTTGCCTATAAATAACCACCCTAAAGCAATAAAAGAAGGATATGTATTTCTATTCTCTTCTCTATCTATATTTTTCCACAAAGTGATGCCATACTTGTTTTAACTTTGTTTTCTAGATCTAAAACATTGTAATTTAGCTGCACTTGTGCGAAAATCTAAATCATTAAAGTTAAAGTGGACATAGGCAATGATTTGAGGCCAAACCACTATAAAATTCCATATGTTTAAGGTATTTAATTTCATTTTGATTTTAATTACTCCCATTTTTCAATTCATTGGGGGTGTTGTGTCATTTTTTAGCCCAACATTTTTGGTGCTTTCACCAAGAGGCAAAATTCTCGGTTATAGATCAAGCTAGAACTTTGAATTTGAAGTATCCAAAAGGTAGATCTAAGAGTATTTTTTGTAGATCTGAAGTTATTTAGTTTTTGAAGATGAATCTACTACAGATATGAAAGAAAGAGCCTTTACGAAAGCTCCTTCAAGATCTGGAATTGTTGCTGGGGGTTATGAAGAAGTCTCTCAGCATAATGAAGAAACTATTCAGCCTTTGAATGCTTTGTCAGGACTTCCCCTCGTAGGAGATGGTGACAAAGGTAGAGTTTGAAAAGATGATGGCTGAAATGAATAAAAGGATGTTAGAGAGTTAGAACACTATCCTAGAAAGGATGGAAAAGAATGTCAATGTGATGTCCCTACAACCTCAAAGGCATATTAGAAGGCATAGGGAATCACCATCTTCAGATTCTGAGGAAGAAAGTTCCTCTTCGTTAGATTAGAATCAAAGAGATGGCATAGAAAACGAAGAGTAGGAGTGTTGGAGCATTAAAGATGCAAAGTGCAAGAGATGCTAGTCGGGAAAGCACCGATCAAGTGGATATCGACCATAATGTTGTCAATATCAAGTTGATTCCTAATACTGGAAAGGAAAAGTAAAGGGAGGCATTGAATCTGTTTTGACACCGAAGAGGATTCTGCAAGATGTCGATAATGACGGGGAATAAGATACCGGTATACAGACTATTGGTATTCAAACAAATGCCATAAAACCAATAAGGCGTTAAAGAGGGTCAAAACGAATGGATCTCCTAGAGATAGGGGAGCATAGACTTCATGGACAAATGGAGAGCATTTGTATACTCAAACACTTGAGGAAGTCCCTGATAATCGTTGTCCAGCCACCTACATCCATGGGGAGTATATAGCAGATATGGTAAAGATGTTGCTGAATGAAAATCAGCATAAAAGCAATGATGAGTGGGTTTCATCACCTAGCTAGACCCCATTCACTGATAACATTCTCTAGAAGAGTTGTCCAAAAAAGTTTGTAAGCCAACGACGCCGTCTTATGATGGAACAACTGATCCTATAACGACCCGTATTTTACGTATCGTAAGATTGTAAAATATTATTATTTAATTCATATGAGGTCCTATGACTCTAAAGTTATGGAAAATGACTACTTTCATCTTAAAGAATTTTATCTGATAGTTTGAACGTAGAAATTATTGTAAAGCCTATAACTTTTGATAGGAGTTGAATTAGGGTCTGAAACTAGTTCTATTAGATCGAGATGATGGTTGCTCTTTCCGTTATGTGGTCATAATAAGAAAACGGACTTACCATTTAGGAGATATGACCATTTTAAGTATAGACTATTGTTGGCCAGATTTGTGGGTAACTAGTTAAGCCTAAACCAAAGTCCACTAACCAATTTCGGGATTTGTGCCTAATAGTAGATGGTGGGACATAATTAATCACTTTTCCCATTTCCCAAAGAAAGTCTAAATCTCCATTAACCTAAATTTCATCAAAAACTCCTCTTCATGCTAAAATATCCTAAACCATCATTAGTTAGATAATTAGAAAGGGGTGGATCTTGATTTCATCCCTTGGCTACTTTGAAACATAAATTCTTACTGTCCACTTCAGATTTGGGCAGAGATTTGGTAATTTTGGATATTAGGTGAGTGATTTATGATCTCTCGCTGTCCTAAGCATGTTTATATAGTTAAAGATGATGTTTTTAATATGATATTGATGCCAAAACATTTTTAAACATTAGTCTAACCTTCATACATGTTTATGGCCGGATTTAAAAAGATGAAATGGATTTTAAAATTGTTTTACATCCCTTTATGAATCATATAGTTATTTTTGCATAAAACTAATTCTAGAAAATTATATGTTTGTAAATCATGTTTAGATAAATAGAATATGTTGTTTGGATACGTATGAATGATGTTTGAGCTTACATGTATTGTTTTGATGCATTTGTTTGTGGATTTAGTTTAGTTAGGAAGTGGTCGTCGATTTCGGCAAAATGGTGTCAAAATTTCTTAATAAGTGATGCAACTTAGAGGAGAGGTTTTTGAGGAGTAGGGGAGCCTATAGTTCAGGTCGCAGGTCGATTGGAGTTGATTTCTTAAAATCATGCTGATGGAGATATGAAATTAGGTTGGTGGAAGTTATAGTTTAGATCGATGGAGGAAGTGCTTCCGGACATAGGCTTTGAAACTTCGGGGCAGACTTTGGCTCAAGGCAAGAATGGAGTTTCTGCACTTTACTTCAAATTTTGGTAAAGTTCTAACAACTCGGTACTGACCACTTCCAGTCAATACCGATCTCTTTTACAGTAAAATAATGGACATTGTAGACTTAAGTGCTTAAGGAATGGAAAAGGGGGATCTAGGCAAGCTAAAGAGGAATTGATCGGGATGTGAAGTACTTAGCCAAATATTTGGCTAAGTAATTCATATCGATACAGAGATGAACCCATTCATGTTGGTACCGACATGAATTGATATGACCAAACTTCCAGGGGATGCTGAGCAAGTCCCGTAGGTCATGCTGAAGGTGTTCATTCGTTCGTTCGGCATTTGGTTGCGATGTGGCAGCATGGTGAAGGATAACGACTTTGGGACTTTGACGATGGTAATTCGACGATGATGGAGTTGTGTTCCGCTGATGATGGCTCAATGTTGATGGAGTCGTGATAATGATTATCCACCAAGGCAGGTTCGAGGAAGGAAACTCGTAGATATAACGTTGAAGGGTTCCATGATGAATGGAAACTAGATGGAGCAAGATAGTGCTTGGATACGCATGCTAAGGGATCGTTGATACTCGAAGAGTTTTTTGATGTACTTGTAAGAAGGGGAATTTTGGGGATGCTCATTGGGTAATTGGAGCGGCTACCCCGGAACATTGAAAGGATCCGTATACCCTAAGTCAAGGAAGGGACCTAGTGTCGGATATGGGCTGATGTTTGGGTACACAAAAAACAAGGTTTTTTCCATTTATCCCAAGCAGAGGAATGATCGTATGAGTTATCATATATCTAGGGCAAACTGAGTGATAGTGAGGATTGTTTGATGGATGTTTTCCATGATTATTATAGTGGTTTTTTGTCACTCTAGGGATTTCACTCGACGTAGGAATCCAAAAGATCGATATCTAGACACCCAATAGTATACCATGATGTTTTTATACTTTATGATGATGATAGTAGAGTAACATATTATAGTTGTTATGTGTTAACTCTTTGGATGCAGGTACATGTCAGGTATGATTCTTTTACCCATGTTCCTTCCTATATCGAGTTGGATAGTATTTTGAGATATCATTATCGCTCACACTAGACTATTGTCTAACTCGAGGTTTTATGTTTTTCCTTTTATTATCTTGGGCACTCTTAAATGAGTAAATTAGATAGCAGGTTTGGGTGATACGCGATGTTGTGCAGAGTTTACTATTATTTACTCAGCTATGCGACACTATGGAGCCTAAACAATGTTAGCTATCCTATTAGAAACGGATTATTTTAAGTTTATTTCTAATTGTATAAACTCTACTATTATTTGCATAACTCTGTGAACCTCTCTAATATTTTTGGTTCATAGAGTTTTTACTATTAACCCGCTTTTTAGCAAAGCATATTTCAATTGGACTCAGAAGATTCAATCAAGGATGAAACGACTTGAAATCTAGAAGGTGCACTCAAATGAACTAAGAAAATAGCTCTACAAAATCTCAGCTAAAAATAGTCTAATGGGATAAGTCGGTACCGACCTATGCCTATAACTCGGTACCGAGTTATCCTACTCCATAACTAGCCTCTCAAACTTCACATGAATTATTCTCTAGCCCTTCTATGCATGCCCAAGAGATTTCATAGGGTTCTAAACAACCTATCTTAATAATTGAAGAGTTAACTTTAGTGAATTGCAGAACAAACCAAGTTATACAGGAATGATCATGAAAATAAGTCATTAATCTACGAAAACACAAGGGCACCCCAAAATGTAGTCAGAAGCATGATCCAAAATAAAACAATGAGTTCCCCTTAAGGGGATAACTCGGTACCAAGTTATAGCCTTAACTAGTGTGACCCTCAACTTTTTCAGACTACTTCGGGCTGATATTCCAACCTCTCTGAAAGCAGGCTTCTGCCCAATATGACTACTACCACTATAAATACAAACCATAGAGTAACCAAAGCGGGATCTGGATTCTCTGATGATGGAGACTGTGCTACTTCTTCACCTTTAACACCTCCTCCATTAAAATCACCTAGGAAATAAGTATTTGTTGTTCTAGGACTTAGATCAGCCAATTCTTAGTACTAGTAACTCACAAAAAACATAAAAACTCCATTATAAATCTGCAATCCACTTGACAGTGGTTATATCTTATATAATTAGTTGTAATCCATAGAGAGAACAACTAATAAAAGATTAAAGTGGACGTAGGCCCGAGATTATGCCGAACCACTATAAAAAATCTATCTTCTTTTACTTCTTTTCTATTTATTTAATATGAACTGGTGCTTTCATCTGATTGCTGGGTGTTGATTCATTTTTTGGTTTAACATTTTGGCTCTTTCACTAGAACAAAGCTAGATCTTAAAACTTGAAGCTTGAATTTAAGGTTTGAAGAAGATGAAGAGGACTAATACTAGATCTAAAATTGAAGCAAATCAACCATAGTCTAGGGCTAGCCTGGAGGTGTCCTTAAATTCTTATCAATCCAAGAGAGAATAATGAAGGAGATGCAGGATGCAGTAATAACTAGACAACATAAAATGCTTGAAGGATTCTTCCAAAGGATGGGACAACAAGGAATAGCTAGAGTTGCTGGAATTCAGAACTAAGGACAAGGAGCTAATGCTCGAGCATCTAGAGTTGGAGCAGAACAAATTGGAATGATGCCCCAACCAACTGAGCAGCTCAGAACCATCCTAAATCAACTCGATAACGAGAGAACCGTACTCGGGAAAACACTATTGTGAGCTGGGATGAGCTGGAATGCCAAGAACAAATGATGCTGGAGCTTGAAATGCAAATCAGAACGCAAACACACTATAACTGGAGGAATAATGTTGGAGCTACCATGTAGGAATAGAGAATAGAATGAAACCAGAGGAGTAGGACAAAATGCTAATGTGTAGCCAGTGGAGTACGTGCTAGAGTATTTGCCCGAGTTCCCCTACAGAAGCAGGAGGCATAATATCGCTTTTGGACGAAGACCTTTGTTGGACGGTGAAAATTGAATTGTTGAGTCGGTAAAAAGAATAATTAGAGGTGGACCCCAGATCAGGGTTTGGATGATGTGAACAAGATTCAATTCACTTCTAATATCTGAAATGCAAGCAATCCTCCCGATTTCAAGCTTCCGACGTTTGAAATGTACAACGGAAAGACAGGTCCAACGATTCATCTGATGAGATACATCTGATATATGTAGGTGTTGGGTGCTTCTGAGGAGGTAATGTGATAGTGCTTCCTATTATAATTAACGGACTGTGTGGCATGTGGTTCAGACAACTAGAGGATGGGTCCATTAGCTCATGGACCAACTTATTGAGCAGATTCTTAAGATAGTTCAGAGTTCATGTCTCAGGACTGCATAATGTGATGGCACTATCAAGTCTGAAACAAAGGCCCAAAGAGACCTTGAGAAGCTATTTGACAAGAATTAATGCACCAGCGTCCACAGTCGACAAGTCGGATCCATCGGTCATCTTGATGGAAACAGTATCTAGAGTCGTGAGCAAGACTGACTTCAAAGCTACACTGGAAAGAGATTCACCGATAGATCTTGCAGAACTCTACCATGAAGCTGAGAGATATTTGCATCAAGACGAACCTGAAGCTGAGGACAAAGCCGTGGATGTTGAAATTAATGATGTGGATGATAATGGACTGTCTAGAGTAGGAATTAGAAAAGACAAAGGGAAAAGAAGAATTGATAATGACTTTGGAGAACCGAAATGACAAAGGAGGAAGCCAATATTTTCTTCCTACATTGACTTGACTGAAACCCTAGAAAGGGTATATCTGGACACTAGGGGGCATATCCTCTATCAAAAGCCAGTTGGGAGAGTGCCTACTGATCGGGAGAAAAGATCTGAAAAGTTCTACATCTTCCATGAGCTGGATGGACATGAAACGAACGAGTGCCGACACCTTCGTGATCTAATAAAAGATCTGGTTTGAAGCACCATCTACAACAGTATGTAAGGAACCTTACTGCGACGGTGTGGCCGGAACAATCACCATCTATAGGGAATGCATCACGGAATAACCAGGGATCTGGTCCGAGACTCGAAATCTGATGATCGAGATGAATGTGAGTTGAACCTGATTCCTACGCTCTGCCTTTTCATTTCTTTTCTTGCACTTTACTTTTCGTATTTTGCAATAAAGACAATAATAACCTCAGACCGCTTACATGTGTACAGGATCTCGAATGGCCCCTAGGTACACTCTGAGTCGGATGTCTGAGATGACTATTTAGAATGATAATAACCTCGTACCGCTTACACGTGTACGAGACCTAGATTAGTCTTTAGGCATGCTCTTAGTCGGATGTCTGGGATGAAAACTTAGGATTTCTTGTTGTTTTCTTTGATTTGATTTGAATATTTTGAATTTTTGAAAATACACATCGAATGTGATGACTAATATTGATCGCTTTTAAGTCCCATCTGGAGAGATGGGACCGGAGTGCAGGGTGTAAGTCCCCTCGCCGGAGTGTGAGCGAATGGACTTGTATGATATTGATCACTTTAAAGTCTCGTCTGGAGAGACGAGACCGGAGTGCTGGGTGCAAGCTCCCCTACCGGAGGGCGAGTAGATGGGCTTTTACAAAAAGTAATTCCTCTCCTCAGAGAGTGAGTGGATGGGCTTGCTTGTTCATTAAATTCCTTTGTCGGAGAGTAAACGGACACAGCAAGGATCTAAAGAGATCAAAACCCTAGATTGGACGATAAACGATCCAGAGATCGTCCCCTCAACTTAAACATTAAATGATCCACAGAGATCGCACATTAAACTGGATATAAAACAATCTGGAGAGACCGCGTATTAAACCGAATATAAAATGATCCAGAGAGATCGAACCTTAGAACGAAAACAGATTTGATAAAAGGATTTGAATGCCTAGTAATTAGAATAAAACTGATAAATCCCGAATGAACATGGGATGATTTTGGATATGTGATGTAATAACTCCGAATGATATCGGAATGATTTTAATGTATGTACTACACTTAAGCAGAGACTAAAGTCTTAGGCTCATCAGGTTTGGAATGGCATGTGATTTGCAAAAGAATCCGAAAGAACCGGATGATTCACCAAGATTAAGAATAATGGATAGCTGAAGAGCTCAACTACCGAAGATTAATTTTTGGAACTTGTTCTTGAGAAAAGCACACCTTATATTCGAAAGACATACTTTGGGGGGCAAGTGTAACCCACTTTTTAGCAAAGCAAATTTCAATTAGACTCAGAAGATTCAAACGAGGACGAAACGACTTGAAATCTAGAAGGCGCACTCAAATGAACTAAGGAAATAACTCTGGACAACCTCAGCTAAAAATCGGTTAAGGGGATAAGTCAGTACCGACCTATGCCTGTAACTCGGTACCGAGTTATCCTGATCCATAACTAGCCTCTCAAACTTCACACGAGCCATTCTCTAGCCCTTTTATGCATGCCCATTCATAGAGTTCTAGACGACCTATCTCAATAACTAAAGAGTTAGCTTTAGTGAACCGCAGATAAATGAAGTTATGAATGAACGATCATCAAGGCAAGTCATCGATCTACGAAAACACAAGGGCACCCAAAAATGAAATAAGAAGCATGATCCAAAAGAAAACAATGAGTTTCCCCTTAAGGGGATAACTCGATACCGAATTATAGGGATAACTCGGTACCAAGTTATAACCTTAGCTCGTGTACCCCCCCCCCCCAACTTTTTCAAACTACTTCAGGCTGATATTTGGACCTCTATAGAAGCATGCTTCTGTCCTAATATGACTACTACCCCTATAAATACAAACCATAGAGCAACCAAAATGTGATCTAGATTCTATGACCGTGGAGACTCTTTTACTTCTTCACCTCTAACCTCTCCTCCATTAAAGTCACCTAGGAAACAACTATTTGTTGTTCTAGTACTTAGATCAGCAAATTCTTAGTACTAGTGACTCACAAACAATTTAGATACTCCATTTTAAATATAAGATCCACCTTGACAGTGGTCAGATATGATATAATTAGTTGTAATTCGTAGAGAGAACAAATAATAAAAGATTAAAGTGGACGTAGGAATATGCTGAACCACTATAAAATTTTTGTCTTCTTTTACTACTTTTCTATATTTTATTCTGTACTCGTGCTTTTATTTGATTGCTGGGTGTTGATTCATTTATTGGTATTACTATCTCGCATATTTTATATATGTGATGATTGTTATATTTTATTTGATGCACTATGAGAAAATGGTAGATTATGTAATTGTTTTACCAACTTTTCAACTTTAACAATCATCCTACATCAGTTGGGCACTGTAGCAGCACATTATTCAGGTATTCTAGGTGCCACGGGTTAGAGCAGTCTCATCATTTGGTATCATAGCTTAGGTTATGCAGTTAACCTGATTTGATACCATAATCCAATAAAGATAGGGAAGGAGTATCATCCTAGACTAGATGAGAGTGTACATATATACGAGAGAGAGCATACTTGTTATATATTGTGGTTTTCAAAACTATGTAATAGTATGTAGTATATAAGTTGCATTGCATACATGAGTACCAATGATGCAGCTTTCTTTATGAGAGACTGATCATTCTTGTTATAGATCAAGAATGAGCCGACATACAAGAAACGCTGCAAGAAACTCCATTTCTAGAGCCGAGGAAGGAGTGCGCTTGGGGGCTACAAAGTCATGTTCAATTCATTGATGGAGAACATGCTGCAAAATGCCTAAGTGGTTGCTTCATATGTTGGTGGTAGTTGTAGCATCCCCCACTTGAAGGCCCAAAACTAACGGCTATGAATGCTGCAGTCATCCATAGTTATTAATCCTCGGCGACTAAATATGGTATTGTTAGATACATTGATATAACAAAAACATATGGATATGTAAAAAAATTAAAATCATTAAACGACTTTCACATTCCATTTCAAATTCATTACATAATCCCAGATTAAAGAACCACGTTCAGAGAAAATATAATTATTACAACATACGCCAAGAGCGACATATGAAGATGCCTTCATGAATGATCAGAGTCTAAACATAGGGAATTAAACAACTTCGCCTTTAAAACAAAACACAGCGGAATCAAAATAGAAAAGAACTCCTACTAGCTAGCTTGCCTCCTGCACGTCTCCGAAACCTTATTCATCTAAAGAGGTACCTGAAAACCTTAACTCTCAAACTACTCAAAATCAATTGAGCACCTGAGAGTTTAAGAGGAAAACATAAACTTCAAGTCAGACATAAAGCCTGGAATGAATAATAACCTACCATCTCCAACCATTTAGATATCTAGTGAGACCATGCCGCTTAGTAGAACGGGTTTTCCCCTCACTAGTATCTTATCAAAAACTTATAACAACCATATACCGTGCTATCGCATCCATAATGGTTAAAAACATAGCAATTTAAAATATTACGATGATATGCAAACAAGTAAAATATTCTGGATTTCCCATTCCCATTCATTTGACTATCTGTCTCAGTTATAATTTCTAAGGTCACTATTAACTTATTAGTTTTTATGGGTAGACAAATAACCTATTAATGCTTTTAGACTATCTGTCTAGTTTTATAGTTTTCATGGGATCACTAAGAACCTATTGGCCCCTGCCAATAACTTTATTATTCATGGGTTCTCCTTGAACCTATTGGTATCTCCAATAACTTCTCTCATATCATAGTTTTCATGGGTTGACTATGAAACTATTGACTTCTGTCAATAACTTAATCCAGATATAGTTTTCATGGGTTCACTACAAACCTATTAGCCACTGCCAATAACTCTTTCTAAACATAGTTTTCATGGGTTTACTATGAACTTGTCTATCTGACAACTTCTTTAATCAGTATTTAGGCATCCTATACTCTGGTCTTCTTGACCTCCTGGATGCAATTCGACTCATTTAGGAGTTAACTTAATTTATATTCACTACTAGGTCAACCTAACTAGTTATTCTGCCCTTTCTCCCTAAAATACAGTTATGGGTCCATTTTACAGTGAATATTTATATTAGAAGAAGCAAACATAATATAATTATAACACCAATATCTTTGGTTTAATATCCTTGAAATCATTTTCATATAAAACATGGTTAATCCCTTTAACCTATTACTTTATCAAGGAAAGCCTCTTCAAAAACTCCATACTTAAAAAGCCATTTCAAAACTCATTTATTTTGCCATGGCTTTCCTTTAAAATTGAGATTCGGTTCTTTGTTTTGAAAACTAAGGCTTTCGAAACCTTAAACCTTTACATTCGAAACTGTTGGATAACCTCCTTCGAAAGCATTTAAATCTTCTTTTCAAAACACTAAGCATATGCCTTTCGAAACACTTTAAATCATCTCTTTCAAAACCATCAAAACATACCTTTCGAAAGTATTAAAGCATGACTTAATAACTCTTAGAATCATAGCTTCAAAACCATTTGAAAGTACCCCTTTCGAAACCATTGGGTTTTTCCTTAAACATTTCTTTTGGGTCAAAGTGAATATAAATGAAAGTATCCCTTTCGAAACCATTAACCTTCATATAAATGAGTTTGGGGAAAAACTGATGGCTTCGGAACCATCCTTTCAAAAGCATTGATCAATTAAACAAAACATTTGGAAGAATAGCTTCGAAACCCCTTTCGAAGCCATTGCCTTCGAAACCATTAAACCCTTTCGAAAGATTTAGGATGCGGCTATTATGTTATTAAAACAAAAGCTACCTTTTGAATCAGTTGATAACTTCAATTCATTTGAAAGGCATAAGGTCGACAACATGATTTCGATTGGGTTAAAACTACCCTTTCGAAAGCATTGATTTAAAAACAAGGCAACTCATTCGAAAGATATCTTTTCGAAACAAAAAGGCAGCGACTTTTTTGAAAACTATTGCAAACCCTTTCGAAAGCATTCTTTTGAAAATAAGGCAAGCGTCTTTGGATAGTAAAAAGAAGGCTTTGACCCCTTTGAAAGCTAGATTTCGACTCCATACCTTTCGCCTTTCTCCAATCCATTACGTACCAATGCATTGATACCTTGTCTATTGGCTTCGACTTGGTTAAGGCGGAAGTATAGGGTCGAAAGATAGCGTCTGAAAGAGGCGAAACATAATTTCTGGGTAAAGACCGTTTTAATGCCTTTTTAAGTAATTGCCTTTTAACTAACCTGCCTATTTATATACATTTAATTGGTTCCCATTAAATTTTCAAATTCTTTCCAAAATAAAACTGCCGCATTAATTTCAGATCTAAATAAAATAATTTAGCAAATAAGCCATTCCTTAAGAAAAACAATTAAAACATTTAAGTCCTCCACTTAAAATAATTAAATTTTCCATAGTAAATTGCTTAGGAAAAATCCCTAAAAATCATAGAAATTCACTTTTGATATGTTATCTAACATATATAAATCTTAGACCCAAATTCTTCATAATATAGTCGAAATTAATTACTAAACCCAATTGTTCATATTTTCCTTTGAAAATTTATAATACATTTTCCATAGCTTGGAAATTATAGAATTAATACTCATCTCCAAAATAATTTTTTACATAACATATAAATTCCTCATGGCATTTGAAACATAATATAAACGATTTTAGCATTAAATCGTATATAACATTTATCAAACGAACTTGTTTAAATATAACATATTATGAAATCCAAGCATATCATCATCAAAATCATCTTAATGGATTTAAAGTTAAACCCGAAATCAAATGATCATTAAAAACAAAAATAGAGATGGCTTTGATTATTATTTACCTTGATTAGGATAAGGAACTTGAGATTTGATCCTTGATTAATTCCCCTTATTTGATTGCTTAGCTTTTATTTTATTTTCCCTTTTTCTTCCCTAGGTAATGGCCGGTTTAAGCTCACTTTAGTTTACATTTTTATGTTCTGAAAATGAACGTGCAAAGTAAAGGAAATGAGATTTTAAGGTTAATGGGATTATGGTGCGGCAATTACCCATTAAGCCCTTTTTTGTTCTCTTATTAGTTATCTAATAAACCATTTCCATAAACTCATTTTTTATGTTTAAGCACGACCCCTGAATAAATTTTCAAATCTCAATCCCCTTATCGCACTAATATTTACATTATTCTATTTAATTTATCTAATTAAATCTCCTGAATAATGTAATTAAAAATTAGGGGTGTTAAAGGCTCCCCTCCTTAAAGAATTTCGTCCTCGAAATTCAGTAAGGACTAAAACTAAACATAGCAATTATCTGTAATAGCTCCTAACTACCATACCAGCCTACCTGACTTGCAATAGTCTATATATACTAACATAGAACATACCCTCACAGCAGATCAAGATAAGTATATCTAATCATGTCTTCTGTCTCCCAAGTACAGTCCTTCTCGTTATCGCTCCACTAAACTTTCACCAACTTGACTTTCTTGTTCCTTAACCTCTTCTCATCTCTCTCTATAACCTGAACTGGTAGTCTAACAGAAGTCAAATTCGTCTCTACTATCAACTCTTCCAACTCTGTCGGTGGAATAGTAGTCTCCGGATAATGCACATACTTGCAAAGATGAGACACGTGAAATACATTATGGACACCTACCATACCGCTCGACAACTATACTCTGTATGCGAGCTTCCTGATCCTCTCTATAACTAGGAATAGACCAATATATCTCGGTGTCAGTTTTCCCGACTTATCAAATCACACCATACCCTTCATCAGTGATACCTTAATGAAAACTCTATCTCCAACCGAGAATTCTAGATCTTTACGCCTCTTATCTGCATAACTCTTCTGTCTAGACCGAGCTTCCTTCATCCTTTATCGAACCAACTCAATCTTCTATGTCGCCTCTCTAACCAGATCAGGACCCAGGACTAATCTGTCTCCAGTCTTCAACTAACATGCTGGTGATTTGCATGGTCTTCCATACAAAGCTTCAAAAGGTGCCAATCCTATACTAGTCTGATAACAGTTATTGTAGGAAAACTCCAATAAGTGTAGGTGATCTTCCCAAGATCCACCAAAATCTAGCATACAAGCTCTTAACAAATTTTCGAGTACCTTATTGACTCTCTCAGTCTGCCCATCCATCTGAGGGTGATATGCAGTACTCATCTTGAGCTTAGTACCTAACACATCCTGTAGACTCTTCCAGAATTCACTATTAAACAAAGCATCTCTGTCACTGACTATACTACTAGGAATTCCATGCAGTCTAACTATATTCTTCATGAACAACTTAGCTAAAACAGGTGTCGTCCTGGTTGATTTAACTGGAATGAAATGGGCACTCTTGGTCAACCTATCCACTATGACCCATATACTTTCATTTCCTCTATTTGACCTTGGCAACCCGTCTATAAAATCCATGGATATCGAATCCCATTTCCAAATTGGCACCTCTTAAGGTTGAAGAAACCCACCCGGCTTCTGATGTTCGGCCTTCACTTGTTGACAGTTTACACATTGTCTAACCCACAAGCCAACATCCTTCTTCATACCTTCCCAATAGAAGCTCATCTTCATATCTTGATACATCTTGGTTCCTCCAAGATGAATCGTAAATTTGGATAGATGACATTCCTTAAGAACTTCTTTCTTTAAGTCCTCAATATTCGGAACACACAACCGTCCCTTCTTTCTCAACCATCCTCTCTGGTTAAGACTAAAATCTCTTAGGTCATCGATCTCCGATCCCACCTTAAGCCTTCTAATCCTCTTGGTTAATACTGGATCCTCTTCCTGCTTAGAAGCAATCCTTTCAATCAACACTGATCAAACTTCCAAACAGGACAACATGGCGATGCTCTGACTAGGACTAGCAGTCAATCCTAACTGCACACTACAAGTAGTCAAAGCTTCTAAATCTTTCCATTCTGCCAACATAGCCAACACCATCTTCGTGGCAGAAGTCTTTACTGGTTCTCCAGGGAAATATGTTGGTCTCGCCGAAACAATTAGGGGGTTTCGATTGATTCTTTCTGGGGAATTAGACAGTCTTCCCGAGCAGGTCTTTTATTTACATTCTGATGTCTTCTGCTGAGAGCGTCTGCTACCTTATTTTCTTTCCTAGGTGTATACTTTATACCAAAATCATAAGCGGCTAAAAACTCCAGCCACCTCTATTGTCTCATATTCAACTTCTTTTGAGAGAATAAATACCTTAAGGACTTATGATCTGTGTATAGCTCAAATCTCTCCTCTAACAGATAATTTCTCCAAATCTTCAATGTGAAGATCGCCTTAGCTAACTCCAAATCATGAGTAGGATATCTTACTTCATGCGGTCTAAGCTGTCATGAAGCGTAGGCGATAACTTTATCCTTCTGCATTAACACAACTCCTAATCCAGTCCCACATGCATCAGTATACACCACCAACCCTTGGTTTCCGTCTGGCGCTACTAACACAGGTGCTTTGGTCAACAAATGCTTTAACTTGAGGAATGCTTCATCACATTTGTCGGACTAAACAAACTTCACATCCTTCTTGGTTAACTTAGTCAAAGGTGCTGCTATCCGCGAGAAATCCTTGACGAATCTTCGGTAATAGCCAGCAAGTCCAAGAAAACTTCTAATCTCAGTCACCGTCTCTGGTCCCTTCCAATTATTAACAGCTTCGATCTTATCTGGATCGACTGACAAGCCTTTCTCTGAAACCACGGGACCAAGAAAATTAACATCTTTCTTCCAAAAATGACACTTGGAAAACTTCGCTTTCAGCTGGTGCTACCTCAATGTCTCAAGCACTACTCTAAGATGATCTTCACACTCTCTTTCATCCTTAGAGTATACTAATTTGCCATCTATAAACACCAACACGAACCTATCCAAATACTCTCGGAAAACCCGGTTCATCAGATCCATGAAGAAAGCTGGTGCATTCGTTAACTCGAATGACATTACTAACCACTCATACAAACCATACCAAGTTTGAAACACTGTCAATGGTATACTATCCTCTGCCACTCTTAACTGATGGAAACCTGTCGCCAAATCCAGTTGGGAAAATACTCTGGCTCCACTCAACTAATCAAATAGATCGTCTATTCTCGGCAAAGGATACTTATTCTTAATCTTCTTCTCGTTCAACTTACGATAGTCGATACACATCCTTAACAACCCATCTAGTTTCTTCACAAACACCGCGGCCACTCCTTAAGGCGAACTGCTTGGTCTAATAAAATTCCTCCTTTCTAGATCCACTAGCTGCACCTTCAATTCATTCATCTCGGTCGGTGTCATCCTGCTAGGTAGTCTACTAATAGGTTCAGCTCCTGCACAAGATCTATCCAAAACTCAACAGCTCGTTTCGGTGGTAGTTTTGTAACCGGCTCAAAAACATCAAACTCTCCTGCAACCCGAACCTGACTTAACCCTTCTTCTACTTCCATAGCTCCCAACAAAGCACAGGGCACTTCGGTCAGAATTCTCCACTGAGAATATGATTCGGTTATGACTATTAGGGTATCTCAACGATATTTCCCTGTCCTGGTAAAATATCCTAGCTTCATATTTACCCAACCAATCCGTACCCAAAATGATCCCCTAGTCTACGAAAACAAAAACATACAGACCGCATACAAATTTATGACCTAACAAATCAACTAACTGGTCACATCTCATCCCTAGAGTTGCATACCTTCCTATTGGATCTGCAACCCTTAAGGAAGTAACAAGGTATGTGGGTCCTAAGCATAACCTATCAATGAAACACTGAGATATAAATTAATGTGATGCACATGTATCAAATAGTACCTAACTAGTAAACTCTAAATCAAAAGTGTACCTTCCATCATAGTCTTTCCTTTCTCAGCAGCAGTTGGCCTAGCAGATGATGGTCCAACAGCAAAAACCTTTCCCTTGTCCGCCCTGACTAGTTCTGGACACTGATTCTTATAATGCCCAACTTGGTCGCAGTTAAAGAACTTCACGCTATTATTTTCTGCAACCTTCTTTCCCTTGCCTGTATGGTGTTCATGAGCATAATTACCTTTCTTATCACACTTGAAAAAGACCAAATTAGCCTTTTCCCTCTTGGCAGCCTCTCCCTTCTGGGTTTCATTCTTCTTAAAGAACTTCATCTTCTTCCCTTGAGAACCCTGGGTTTCAACCGGCTTTTCCTTCCCACAAATAGCAATCATTTCTTCATATCGGATTGCCATCTCCACAGCAACATACAAGGATCACGGAGATGTGGCAGTGTCGCCCTAGCAATCTCGAGCCTCAATGCCCAAATAAACTTCTCATTCCTCTTGATGACGGTGTTAATGGTAGCATACCCATATCTAGACAGCTCATCAAACTTAGTAGCATACTCAATTACCGACATTTCTCCCTACACCAAATCCACAAACTTTCTCAGCAATGTCGACTTAGCAACTTCAAACAAAAACCTCTACTCGATTCTCCTTCGAAATTTTGCCCAAGTTAACTCTTCCTCAAGTACTCCGGTAGTAACACTATTCCACCAATGAAGCGCTACTCCCTACAACTGCCTAGAGGCTAGTCTCCTCTTCTGCTCATCATTCAATCCCAAGCCAACAAAGATCCTCTCACAATGCAGCAACAAAATTTCAACTTCTATGGCATCCTCCATTCCTGCAAACAGCTTCCCACCAAGACTAATGTAATCTCTGCTCAACTTAGCATAGTTATTCCCAATTGGGGCTAAGGGATTAGCTCCTCCAACATTCTCAGCAACTCTAGCAGCCACTCCTACTTGTATCAGATCGACGAAGAACTGATACATCATCCCTCTAACTACTGGTGGATTTCCAGCACCTACATTGGCATCTGCATTTTGATTATCATTTGCATGTCGACCCGGGTTCCTCCTGGTGGGTCGAACATTTCCATTTGTTGTGGCGCTTCCTCCACCAAGATTTCCTCTTTCGTTTCCTGCCTCTATATCTTCCTTTCTTGTAAATCTGCATACGAGCCTTAGTAAGATATAAACGAACGGTCTAAGAGAGAGGGGAATACGTACTTATATATACATATATCAAATACAATTATGTTACTATAGCATTAACCCAACCCCGATCTTATTTTCTGATTCATTGGATAATGTTTTGAAAAATCTTTTAGGTTTAAATTTCTTTTAAGTTTTCATAAACCTATGCTTTGATACCAACTTGTAACATCCCCCACTTGGAGGCCCAAAACTAACGACTACGGATGGTATAGTCATCCATAGTTATTAATCCTCGGTGACCAAATACGGTAATGTTAGATACATTGATATAACAAAAACACATGGATATGTAAAAAAATTAAAATCATTAAACAACTTTCACATTCCATTTCAAATCATTTCAAACTCATTACATAATCCCAGATTCGAGAACCACGTTCAGAGAAAATATAACTATTCACTACAAGAAAAATAGTCTTTTATAGCGGCATATAGCCGCTATTAAACATACTATAGCGGTTTGATAAACGCTATATATCGACATGTTATAAAAAAGAACTGCATATTTATAACATAAAAAACCGTTATAAAAGAGCACGATTTCATAGCATAAGTTACCGCTATGTTACACAAAGACGGTAGCTCACTATTACCACTATAAAACATCCATTTACAGCGTATATATGCAGCTATAAAATGTGTAGATACAATAACGCCTATTTGCTGCTATCCTTTGACGGTAACCTTGTACATTGCATTATCTTTTTATAGCACTTATGTTATATAGTTATAACGCTTTTTAGGAGCTATGCTTTATTTTACTATATATTTGATGCACCCCACTATATATTACATTTTAATAATAGCAATCAAAATAAACCTTTAAATAGATAACAATTTGAACAATGTATGAACGAAAAAATATAATAATCAGCAAATGTAACGCATATTCATGATAACAAAATAAAGTATCAACTAACAAAAAATAAGTTCAATACATGAGTTACCAAATTCAATACATATTCCTGATAAGAAAAGACAACATAGTTCATAGTTAACGTCTACAAGTACCAAATGCATCACTAAGAACTTAAACTGCTCAAAGCCTTTCTTCATGCATGTCTTCGTTCATTGTTAGTACTTCTTGAAAATTTAGAACAATTTGAAAATAATTATATAAAACTGTGAAAATAATTATATAAAAAGAAAGTGGCGAATTGATCACAAAGCAATAGAATGTGAAAAGTGCAGTCTATAGGAAGTTAGTATGAAGCAAATATGAGAAATGACCAACATGTGGTAAATGTGGTGAATAAGAATCTCGGTACACGTATGATCACAAACCATAACCCTACAGATTGCTACCTCAGTTTGCTACCTGTACATCACATCGTTACATCTCTTCCCAGCCTTTTTCCTCACTACAAATCCCACCTCTCATTTTCGAAATAAACAAAACACTCCACTGTATTATTATATAAATTTAGTTATTTTTATAGACTTAGTTAATTATTATTATTTTATTATTATTATTTTTAGTATTATAAACTTAGTTAATTTTTATAAACATTAGTTAAATTATTAATGTTATTATCAACTTAGTTAATTTTTATAAGCTTGTTTATATTTTATATAACATAATACACGAAGTTAATTTTTATAATCTCAGTTAATTTATTATTATTATTATATATATAACCAAGCACACACTAGGGCACACACCCAATCACACAAGCGTAGCAGAAGCTTAAGCACTTGCACATCCACATACCCACAATACCTCACACACCGCACAGGAACAACACACACACTAATGCACACATCTATCCACTGAAACACACAGTAGCTCTACACTACACAACCTAGCTAATTAAACATGCATCCCCAAACTAACATACGCATGCGCATAACGACAACCACATGCATGAACGCATATCACCACAGCATAAATGTACACCCACATACACTCTCACTAACACACACACATGCAAAAGAAAAAGGAAAGCACACACACTCTCATAAAAAATCACTACAAAGCAGCTTCTTCAAATACACACACACACACACTTATATTATTTTAGAGGACCAACTTAAACTAATATGTTATCTCCCTCTATATCCCAGTAATTGAGATGTCATTTAAAGGTACCACTCAACATACACACAAAAGTGCATCAATGCACAGCTCGGCCACACAACGAAAATAAACCCTTGATACTAAGCCTTGCATGCAATCATCGTTACATAATATAATTTTAAAGCATCCCAAAAACTACCAAAAATATGCATTGAATCAGAAGCCTATACAAGCTTAATAATTGGATTGTAGACAGTGATATGATTTTACTCACCAATGATAGCAGTCTCACTATATATATATATATATCTGTGTGTGTATCTTATGTAAAATATATAATTGGATATTAGATAGAAATATGATTAGCTATATTACTTTGCATACTTCCTTGATAAATATATAAAAGAAAATCCACTTACAGTTCCCACTATACACATTTATACAACTATTTACTTACCAAATACTCTTGATTTATGACTAAACATTTTCTTACGCTTAATGATATAAAATATGGAAATAGAAGCACAGTGTTCCTTGAATAGGCCAGCAATTTCTATTATATTATTAAATAAGTGTTTTCTTCTTTTATAGTTTTTAGTTATTCAATTCCAATTTTAAACTACTGTACGGTGAAAATATTTTTCTTTGTTCAACATAATATAGTCTAATTGTTTCAGGGAAAATGCTAATAAAAGTACATATATTTCATATGTAAGTATTTAAGTACATATTTAGAATGATAAGAGTAAATTTTATCAGGGAAAATGCTAATAGAAGTGCCATTGCATTTACCTGGCTAAAGCAATTCCCCAAGTAGGCAAGGCATATATTGTTTTTTCCAACTTCCTACGGGTGTTTCAACTTGTTGTTTTCCTTATATCCACCCAAAACACTTGAAATACCTATGTGATCAACATAACTTATAATATTAGTTGCATTTTATTGATATATTTAGAAGAAAGTGTCACTTCATGTTTGCATGTGTGAAGATTTGTTATCTATTTTCCGGCAAATTCATGATCCCACTTCTCTTAATTCCCAGGTAACATAATTCATGTTTTGAGTTATCAAAAATGTGCACTACTTCCTAACATACATATATTAATAATTTAATACATGTACATATATTTCAGTTCTGATCAATTTTCCATAAGATCATTTCGAATAGTTCAAGAACATATTCACAAAATTTGT
Organism: Allium fistulosum; assembly: GCA_030737815.1. Lineage (NCBI taxonomy): Eukaryota > Viridiplantae > Streptophyta > Magnoliopsida > Asparagales > Amaryllidaceae > Allium > Allium fistulosum. The sequence continues at coordinate 426,462,760 of CM060908.1, forward strand.
TTCTTTTAAAGACATAGATTTAATAATACTACAACTAGCTAACATGGCTTAAAAAGCCAAAAGGCTAAATTGTATGACCAAACCCTCCATATAAAGTTAAGTTTGTTTTGCATTAATCAATGGCTAAACTGAGAATAAAAACAATACCTGATGTAACGAGATATGTACCCATGGTCCTGAAGCATGATCATATGCAATAGTCTTGAGCAAATCTTCAAGTCGAGATTGAGCCAGATCATGTTGTTTCATCAATTCCTTCATCTCATTCTCTATCTATTAGCAATATTGAATAACATAAATTTAATAATACTGTAAAATAATCCAACAAAAACAAGAACCATGGTAAAAACTAACATATTGTTAAAATAGCAAACTATCTGGAAAACGATGCTTATATAGGCGCATGCCCTCTATAAATTTCTCTTACATCTATCTCATTTTGTTACTTGCTTGCCAAATTCTCATAGCGGTTCGATTCCTAGTGTAAAAGGAAAAAAGTACTGAAGCAATACTGTCAAAATTGTATAAAAAAAACTTACGGATTTTTTCCTCCAGGCATGGTTTTTCCATTTCACGTCCAGTTGGAGTCAGAAGCCTATCCATGTAATACTGGTAAGCCGAGCATCCATTGTAGATTTAACAGCACAAGAGATCAATAATGTAGACTTTTTGTAAATATGTCAATGTAGACTTTCAGCACAAGAGATCAACTAAAACAAGAAATATTCAATTAATTCCAGCCTAGTTGATTCCTACTAGGATATATTATTTCTAGTTTTGTAAAGTGGTCTAAGTTGAACTAAGAAATTCATAAATTAAAACATGTACTGAAGGAAATACCATTACAACAAAATTATTTCTAAATGGAAGTACCTGAAGCATGCTCTAAAAGTTAACATCGTTACCGGATGTATTAAAGAATTAAATGTCAATTACCTTCTAAAAATTAAATGCATTAAAAGTTAACATCATTTGGAATAGATTTTACGATAAGAAAACTGGTAAGAATGGCAATAGCCTATTAGAAATGGGTAGGATAGAATAGGATAGATTTCCAAATTATTGACATGCTTTACTTGATAGTGTGTGTTGGTGTTTTTACTCATAGATGGTTTATATGTACTAACCTGCTACAGAGTTCAACATCAAATGTGAAAATAGTTTCCATCATCCACAGAGCTGCATTCAACATTATATATTAACATAGGTTTGTTTAAAGTAAAATGAATTATATTTTAAAGTAAAATGAATTATAATATTCACATAGGTTTGCATTCAAATCACTAATCAACTGTATATTTAAAGTAAAATGAATTATATTTTACCGGAGGTGGCAGCGAGGTAGTTGGTAGCCTGGAGTGGTGTGATGATCACTGCGAAATCAACAACTGTTGCACCCTGTCACATGTAAAATAAAAATAAAGTTTACCATAATAGTCACCCGTGTTTAAAAATAGATCAAAACAGTTATATAACCATTCATTCATTCACACACACACACATGTATGCAAACATATTAACATTAAAAAATATGTGGTTTCCGTGTATGCTTTTATTGATATGTATGCAAACTTATTAACATTAAGATAAACTTATGTGCATACATATGCTGAACTCTATAGCTGGCTATCAGGGCCGGTCATAGGAGTTTTGTTACCTAAAGCCAATTACAAAACCAAGGCCCATATACAAAAACTAACGCTACCATCATTAATTAAATCATCAAAATAATTTATGTTGTTTATAAATAATGAGAAGATGATCAAAAAGAAATAATTTTATTTGTAACAATAATTTAAGTTATACAACAAAATTAATTAATTGCTTGTGAACATTTTTATAGCCTTTGACTTGAAAAATTACTAGTAAATTGGCCACATCATGCAATTGTAATAGCGGTAGCTAAAAGCATATACATATAGGCAGCATCTACGAAATAGAAAATGAATGAAGAATGAGCCCCTCGATAGTTGCTCCTTTATATTGTTGCATCATGTGGATGTCATAGAGGTGAGGCAATCTTTGAACATGGTAAAGAGCTATTAATATATTTTAGTATATATCTGGCAAGTCACACAAAAGGCTAATCAATTATAATGTAAGTAAAATATATTAAAACCTGAGACAGGGAAGTTTATGTAAATTAAGACTCGCATTATATTTCATTCATCAACTGACTTCCAGTATAATCTTTCCATTTAAACATTTGAGTTTAATTTGATCACCACTGACTTCCAGTACTTCTCCATCAATCTAAGCCGCTATCAGGATCTTCAACCCAAACACGACTGCCTAATTTGATTCTTGAACCCTTTTAAAATATGCCAATTACCAATTGCCAAACTAAAATTAAGTACCTTTTGGTCCTTTTCAGCAAGCCATCAACAAGTCTAAACTAACTCAATAAATTACTGTCTTACTAAATTAGAAAATTACAATACAATAGCTAAACTAACCCAATAATTAAAATTTTAAAACATACGAAAACAAAAATCCAAATTAAGTAGTATTAATAACTTCACCTGAATTTTAGAATTTGTGTGCTGTTTGTCAGGTTGTGTTATGCCCTAGCTGCCGCGGAGATGGAGCTTGCTCATTGTACCCTAGCTACCGAGATGGAGCCTGCTTCCTGGAGGAGATGGAGAGACTCTCTTGCCTCTTAGATGGAGTCCAATCGCAGTTGTCGTGGGTCGCCGGTTCGTCACGTTCGTGAATCGCGATTCATGATTTAGGTTTTTTAGGTCATGTATCGCGTGAATTTGGTGCCCTACATATTTTGTGGCCCTAAGCGGATGCTTCTACCGCTTTGGTAAAGGGCCGGGCCTGCTGGCTATTTCCTTACTTCCTTCATGTCTGTGTATCAGCATGTCCATGTTTGCATATTCTTTCCATGCATGTTTCACCATATATAGCATGCCTTACTTCCTCCATGTCTCAACATATCCATGTTTGCCTCCAGGTCTCAATATGGCTATTTACAATAGCTTATTGGTTCCATGCTTCATCTCTTTAACACTACCTACATGCTCAGCTCTTTCAACTGAATTTTCAACTTCAGTCTCTCATCTCACTGCTTACCTCATTGCTACTTCAAGCTACCTGTGCAATAGTCAAACATCCAAACAAAGTTTATTAGTAGCTCATTTCATTATATTTATGTACTTTTTTAGTTCCTTTTTGTTTCCATTCATGCATTTTTGTCGATCATCTCTGTGATGATCTTGTATTCTTGATTCATTTTTCTGCATAAAAGCATTAGTACTACCAAATTTATCAAGTGACCACAATCCACTAATGATCTACCTAATTCAAGCATATACACAAAAGGGGATGCCATTTAGATACGATAACTCATCAAATCAAAAGGAAGGATTTTATAACTTCATTCAAAAAGGACAATTATCATATACATAAGGTGGTTATAGCCATTTATTTCTGTAGCAACTACCACAATGTAAAAAATAACCTGAAGCAATGGATTAGAACAAGGGTTAAGGAAGACATTTATCAGAAAAAGGTAGAGTATAATTCTCTCATGCAAGAAATGCAATAATACAAGGGTTAAATCATTTTTCCTATTTATTCAATACAAATTTCTCAATTGATAAGAGCTAGCTCTCTCAATTGCTGCTTCTTGATGAAATCTTATGGTTCATCCTGAGACAGTAATGATATTCAGTACTTGATAAAATTTAAGGCCATTATAGAAGTTGAAAATAAAAGAGAATGTGCATACCATGGGTCTGAGTAGATCTGCAAGTATCTCACAATATTTCATTAAGCAGGCATCTATGTTGTCAATAGAGAGCTCTGCCTCAACCAAAATATGAAGTGACTCATTTAAGTGCTCATATCCTGGTTTCCCTCTCATCACATCGTCTCGCAAATTAATGAAAACAAAAGTTCAAAGTTAGTACTATGACAGTGTATAGAGGGATAAGTTGTAATTCATATATGTGCCTTATTTTATCATATAAAGAAGTCAAGTTTGTACTTATAATTTTAGCATGGAAGCTACTAAATGGCTCAAAGGGCTAAATTATGTATTATTTTTGGTAGTTAAAAAGGAATTTATAAACCTTTAGGAAATAATAATTGATGATAGTTTCATTATCCATATTTTTACATACGGGGAAAATTTCTCTAATTGTCTCTCTGACATGAATCTGCACATTAACAACGGGGATTCCTAGAAGCATGATGGAATCTAGTGGTGTGATATGTGATCTCTAACTCTCAAGATGAAAAATGAAATATATGTTTGATCTTACACTAAGAGCCACTATGCATTAAATAATTGATTTTAACATTTAACATAGTATGTATGCCAACTGAAATGTAATGCGTAATAATATTTACTTCAAATAATAAATTTATTGTAAACTAAAATGGAAATAACATGCCTAACAAATGCCTAAAGTGGATGTCGTATAAGAACCCCTAAATAAAATTGTAGGAAATGTTTACACTTTGATTTTTCAATGTGGTATAAAAGGTTGGGAATACTACGACACTAAAATGTATGTTACTACCATTAGTATTTTCATCAGATTACGTGAATGATTGAACCGAATACTCTAAAAAGGACGATCAAAATTGAAATCTTCTTGCAAAGGACTAATAAAATGCGCAAATTAAAAACATGCCATGTAATAAGGGAGCTGCACAACAATGTGAAACTTAAATGGTAAGGGCAGATAAATACAAACATGTAGTAAAGAGCTACACAACAACCTGCAAACTGAAAACTTGTAGTGAAAAAATTACATTATAGAGCAAATTGAATGCTTGCAATATAATAGTGAATTGAGTCATAACTGAAAACCCTCAGAGAATTGCTTCACAACAAGGCAACTTGCGTAAAAAGCCAAGCTGAAACAAACAATGTAAAAGGCTCACAATGTGAAAGAATTAATCATAAACAATGAAGTGTGCACGAGTAGGTATAACGCAGTATTTATCAAGACAATATAGTTTGTAGGGTCTAGAAAAATATATAAGGTGAACTCAAGTAATAGCACTAGTGCTACTTAACAATATAATATGTTGGGTCCAGGGGAATATAAAAGCCGAAGTCATGAGACATTTATATTTTGACAAACAGGATTAAAAAAAGAAAGAAAATTATCATAACAGATTTAATATGAGCTATAAATAATGAAAATATGTAACTGAAGCAAATGATGACAATAATTATCTTTTATTAAAACTATAAAAGAATAAGCTTATTATAACTTCAAACTTTGTTTTTTCATTTGGAAATTTTATTTATAAAATTAACATAAAAGGAAAAGGATAAAAGATAAACTAAATACAAAAGACAAGTGGCATCACTCATTTATTTTTAAAGCATAAATAATTTAATTGAATGAAATGATAAAATACGGTTATGTTTTATTAAACTATAAAAAAATAAATTATAAATTTAGTTTTTGTTGTTTATATAGAATCAATTTTTTATGAAATTGAATAAACTATAAAAAATAAAAATAAAATATAAAAGAAGTAACGAAACAATCCAAATGTTTTCAAGTCTTAAATTATGCCAAAACTTTGTTGATTTCTATACCATAGTTAAGTCAAGTTATAAAGCAAAGATACAGACAGCCAAAATTTACAACAGAGGATAAGTAGTCGAAAATTTTGTTAAATACCTCATTAATCATTACATTTGGGTTAACGAATTATCTTGGATCATTCACTATTTGATTGGCATTAAAGGTTTGTGAAGTCTATCATCAAAAATAATTTAATTAACACTTATATTAACATAGTTTAAGAAATATTCAAGGAACACACTTAATGTTAACTGAAGAATTAAAAAGCATGACAACTTTAAGTATAGAGTCTTCTACTATTACAAGAATGACTTTGCTATGTCATATCCTACTCATGAAAAACAGTTAATAGACATATGAAATAAAACAAATGAATTATTTTCTAGTAAAACATTATCTTGAAACAGTAAATAAAACAGTTAATAAACATAACCAAATGATAAAATCTTACCCTAACGATAATTTTTTTCTAAAATCATAACCAAATAATAAAATCAAAATAAAACAGTTAATAAACATAACCTATAAATTTCTAACCTAGAAATCCGAGCAGATGATTTAGGGTTCTTGACGCGTTGACTTCGAAACTACTGAAGTGTAATAAGCAAAGATCGAAGATGGCCAGTTGGATCGGAGATCGGAGATGGCGAGCGATGAGCGATTAGGAGAGAAACGTAACTAGAAATCCGAGCAGATGATTTAGGGTTCAGGACTCGTATACTTCAGAATCGCTGAAGCTTGATGAACGGAGTGAGCTGGATCGGAGATTGAGAGGGATGAACAATTAGGAGGGAGATGGACGGAATAAGTGTTATCTCGGTTTTGGAAAGAAGACGAACTGAATAAGCGTTTTGAGAGGGAGACGAAAATTTTAGGAGGGATATTTTCTTTTAAGACAAATCGTTATGTGTTAAGTATGTACAGAAGAGAAGAAATAAAGTGAGAAAAAGTAAATAGCCAAGCGTAAACAATAACGCTATAGAATAATGCGTTATCGAATGGCGTTATTAATAACATACTTTATTGTAGTGATTACAACATACGCCAAGAGAGACATATGAAGATGCCTCCTTGGATGATCAGAGTCTGAACATAAGCAATTAAAAAACTTTGCCTTTACAACAAAATACAGAAGAATCAAAATAGAAAAGAACTCCTCCTAGCTAGATTGCCTCCTGCACGGCTCCGGAAGCTTATTCTTCAAAAGAGGTACCTGAAAACTTTAACTCTCAAACTACTCAAAATTAATTGAGCACCCGAGAGTTTAAGGGGAAAACATAAAATTTGAGTCAGACATAAAACATGGTATGAATAATATCCTACCATCTCCAACCATTTAGATTTCTAGTGAGACCACGCCGCTTAGCAGAACGGGTTTTGAAACTTATAATAACCATATACCATGCTCCTGCATCCACAATGGTTAAAAGCATAGCAATTTGAAATATTACGATGATATGTAAACAAGTAAATTATTCTAGATATCCCATTCCCATTCATTTGACTATCTGTCTCAGTTATAGTTTCTTGGGTCACCATTAAATTATTAGTTTTCATGGGCTGACTAATAACCTATTAATGCTTTTAAACTATTTGTTTGGTTTCATAGTTTTCATAGGATCACTAAGAACCTGTTGGCCTCTGCCAATAACTTTATCATTCATAGGTTCTCCCTGAACCTATTGGTATCTCTAAAACTTCTCTCATATCATAGTTTTCATGGGTTAACTACGAACCTATTTACTTCTGTCAATAACTTAATCCGGATAAAATTTTCATGGGTTCACTATAAACCTATTGGCCCCTACCAATAACTCTTCCTAAACATAGTTTTCATGGGTTTACTATGAACCTGTCTATCTGAACAACTTCTTTAATCAGTATATAGGCATCCTATACTCTGGTCTTCCTGACCTCCTGGATGCAATTCTACTCATTCAGGAGTTAACTTAATTTATATTCACTACTAGGTCAACCTAACCGGTTATTCTCCCCTTTCTCCCTAAAATACAGTTATGGGTCCATTTTACAGTGCATATGTATATTAGAAGAAGCAAACATAACATAATAACACCAACATCTATGGTTTAATATCCTTGAAATTATTTTCATATAAAACATGGTTAATCCCTTTAACATATTACTTTATCAAGGAAAGCCTCTTCAAAAACTCCATACTTAAAAGCCATTTCAAAACTCATTTATTTTTCCATGGTTTTCCTTTAAAAATGAGATTCAGTTCTTTGTTTTGAAAACTAAGGCTTTCTAAACTTAAACCATTATATTCAAAATTGTTGGATAATCTCCTTCGAATGCATTTAAATCTTCTTTTTAAAACACTAAGCATATGCCTTTCGAAACACTTTAAATCATCTCTTTCAAAACAATCAAAACATACCTTTCGAAAGTATTAAAGCATGACTTAATAACTCTTAGAAGCATAGCTTCGAAACCATTTGAAAGTACCCTTTTCGAAACCATTGGGTTTATCCTTAAAAATTTATTTTGGGTCAAAGTGAATATAAATGAAAGTACCCCTTTCGAAACCATTAACCTTCATATAAAAGAGTTTGGGGAAAAACTGATGGCTTCGGAACCATCCTTTTGAAAGCATTGACTAAACAAAACATTTGGAAGGATAGCTTCAAAAGCCCTTTCGAAGCCATTGCCTTCGAAACCATTAAACCATTTCGAAAGCTTTAGGAAGCGGCTATTATGTTTCTAAAAAAAAAGCTACCTTTCGAATCAGTTGATGACTTCAATTTATTCGAAAGGCATAAGGTCGGCAGCATGATTTCGACTGGGTTGAAACTAACCTTTCGAAAGCATTGATTTATAAACAAGGTAACTCATTCGAAGGCTAACTTTTTGAAACAAAAATGCAGCGACTTCTTCAAAAGCTATAGCAAACCCTTTCGAAAGTATTCTTTTGAAAATAAGGCAAGCACATTTCTCTGGATAGTTAAACGAAGGCTTCGACCCCTTCGAAAGCTAGGTTTTGACTCCATACATTCCGCCTTTCTCCAATCCACTACATACCATTGAATTGATACCTTGTGTATTGGTTTCTACTTGGTTGGTTTCGACTTGGTTGAGGAGAAGTATAGAGTCGAAAGGTAGCGTCTGAAAGAGGCGAAACATAATTTCTAGGTAAAGACTGTTTTAATGACTTTTTAAGTAATTGCTTTTTAACTAACCTGTCTATTTTTAAACATTTACTTGGTTGCCATAAACTTTTCAAATTATTTCCAAAATAAAACTGCCGCATTAATTTCAGATCTAAATAAAATAATTTAGAAAATAAGCCCTTCCTTAAGCAAAATAATTAAAACATTTAAGTCCTCCACTTAAAATAATTAAATTTTCCATAGTAAATTACTTAGGAAAAATCCACAAAAATCATAGAAATTCATTTTTATTATGTTATCTAACATATATAAATTTCAGATCCAAATTCTTCATAATATAGTCGAAATTAATTTCTAAACCCAATTTTCATATTTTCCTTTGAAAATTCATAATAAATTTTCCATAACTTGGAAAATTATTAAAATTAAAACCCATCTTCAAAATATTGTTTTACATAATATATAAATTCCTCATGGCATTCGGAAGACAATATAAACGATTTTAGCCTTAAAACCGTATATAACATTTATCAAACAAACTTGTTTAAATATAACATATCATGAAATCCAAGCATATCATCATCAAAATCATCTTATTGGATTTAAACTTAAACCCAAAATCAAATGATTATTAAAAAAATAGAGATGGTTTTGATTATTATTCACCTTGATTAGGACAATGAACTTGAGATTTGATCCTTGATTAATTCCTCTTGCTTGATTACTTAGCTTTTATTTGATTTTCCTCTTTTCTTCCTTAGGTAATGGCCGGCTTGAACTCTCTTTAGTTTACGTTTTTATGTTTTGAAAATGAACGTGCAAAGTAAAGGAAACGAGATTTTAAGGGTAATGGGATTATGGTGTGGCAATTACTCATTAAGCCCTTGTTTTATTCTCTTATGAGTTATCTAATAAACCATTTCCATAAACTCATTCTTTATGTTTATTTAAGCACGATCCTTAAATAAATTTTCAAACCTTAGTCCCCTTATCACACTAATATTTACATTATTCTATTTAATCTATCTAATTAAATCTTCTGGATAATGTTATTAAAATTTAGGGGTGTTACAGTAGTGCTCAATTACAGGCGCCCGGTGTCGATTTTGCTAAGCTGAATAAGGACCTTTCCAGTCTCTGTGGCAAACCATTCCAAGGAATAGAATCGACTATGGAAGTGCAAGAATGGTTGGACACCAACGAAAGGATTTTCAATGACTTATAGTTGGATGATGCAATGAGGAGAAGGTTGGCTTCTTGATAGCTCCAAGGGAGAGCCATGAACTAGTGGAATGAAATTGAGGTTGTCAGTCCCGAGGACCACTTTACTTAGGACTAGTTCAAAACTAGATTTAAGGGGAAGTTTATATTGGCTGCCCAGAAGTCAGTGATGTTCAAGAAGTTTGCTGAGATGAAGCAAAGGGACATATTTGTCTCCGAGTATGTGGAAGAGTTTGATGCTTTATCGAAGTACGGGATGCCTTTCATTGATACTCCATTGAAAAAGAATGAAAAGCTTATTATGTGGTTGGATGACTACTTGGAAGAGAAGCTTATAGGGCATATATATGAACCATTTGAGAAGATAGTTGAGAAAGCCCTCTGACTTGAGAGTTTGTACCCTAAACCCAAGTCCATTTCCATTTATAGGAAGAGCCAAAGCAACAGCAAGTCGGTGAGGCAAGAAGAAATGGAATGGTAAGAGGTAGTAATCCCAGAGGAAGGATGCTCAGAAGAAGGTGAAGTGAAACCCTATTTACTATAGCTATGATGATCAGGGTTATTTGAGTAGAGACTGCAAATTTGAAGGAAAGAAGTGTTATAACAATGGTAAGACTGGACATATGCAAGAGAGTTGCCCGGAATCAGTGAAGCAGGTGGTGAAAGCATATGCTTTGGATGTTGTCCCTACTTCGTCTAGTGCTCCCTCGACGAAGGAGTAGGAAAAGAGTATTACAATTTAAGATATGTTTTCTATTTATGGTGTTTCCATACATGTTTTATTTGATATTAGGGCTTCACATTCCTTTATATCTAGTTGTCTGGTAGATAGATTAGGATTCATACCCGAAATAGTTGATCGGGCTTTAGTAGTGACAAACTCTGTTGAAGGCCCTACTAGTCTTTGTATGGTTTGTCATGGTGTAGTCTTTTCAAGCCATGGATGCTATTTTGTTTGTGATTGCTTTGTTTTGAGTTTCGTTGGGTTTGGTATTATCTTAGTGATGGACTGGCTAAGTAAGTATGCGGTAGTGATAAACTATGAGAAGCCACTAGTGACAATTGGGACTAAGGAGGAGCAGAAGGTAGAGATTTGCTACCCACTAGAGGACGAGGTTATGATTAGCTTTCTTTATTCGCCAAAGGTCTCATAGGATGAGTTGTCATTTGTGCCTATCATTAGAGAATACCGGATGTATTCAAAGAGGCGATTGGATTACCGCTACACCAAGAGATCGAGTTTCGCATAGACTTAGTGAAGGAGGCCAGACCGATAGTTATGATGTTAAGGCATATGGCACCCAGAGAGCAGAAGTAATTAGAGGTGCAAGTGAATAACCTATTGAGGCGAGGGTTCATTCATAGGAGTATATACAAATGAGGTGCATCAGTAGTATTTGCCACAAAGACAAATGGCTCTCTGAGGTTATCAGTTGATTATCGTGAGTTGAATAAGGCGATGAAGAAGAACAAGTATCCACTCCCGCGTATTGATGACTTGTTCGACCAGCTCCACGATGCGAAGGTGTTCTCTTAGTTGGATCTTCCGATAGGGTGTCACCAGTTGAGAGTAGAGAAGGAGAGTGTGTTGGTCACTGAGTTTCGTATGCCGTTTGGTTTCTATGAATGGTTGGTTATGCCGTTTGGGCTAACCAATGCCTCAGCAAACTTTGTTGATCTTATAAACCATGTCTTCAGGGATCAGCTAAATAAGTTCATGCTTATTTTCATGGATGATGTCCTGGTCTATTCAAGGACAGAGGAGGAACATAAGAAACATTTGAGGATTGTGCTTGAGATATTGAATAAGCACGGGTTGAAAGTGAAGTTTTTGAAGTGTTACTTCTGGAGGAGAGAAATGAGATTCAGATCCTATCGTTTTTGAATAAGGTACCGTGGCAATCTTGCAAAGATGGCAGGGGTTAAGATTGAAACTAACCCAAGAACGCTACTGATGTGAGAAGCTTCCTTGGATTGGCGAGATATTATAGACGTTTTATTAAGGACTTCTCGAAGGTAACAGCACCGTTAGACAATTTGACGAAGAAGAATCAGACCTTCGTTAGGGGTGCGAAGTACGAGTATGCGTTCATGAGTCTGAAAGGGAGGTTGACTAGTGCACTAGTGCAGACCATTCAGAGCAGGAATGAGGAGATCACAGTATGCACTGATGCTTTTTGTACCGGATTAGGTGTGGTGTTGTTGCAAGGAGGAAAAATTGTCGCCTACGCTAGTCGACTCTTGAAACCACATAAGAGGAAAAATCTAACCAATAATTTGGAGTTGGCTATGATTGGTTTTTCTTTGAAGATATGGAGGCATTATCTACTTGGAGAAAGCTTAGAGTTATTCACAAACCACAAATCCCTAAAATACCCTTTCTCCTAGAAGGACCTCAACCTTCGTCGACAGTGATGGTTAGAGTTCTTAGCCTCCTACGACTTTGACATTTCTTATATGCCTAGTAAGGGAAATACAGTTGCTGATGCTTTAAGTAAAAGACATACCAGCTTGGGAACGATGTTCCTAGAGTGGAAGAAGTTGGAGTTTATCACTGGCTATTATTTTAGAGCTCATTATAAGCTAGAGCTGGAAATGTTACTTATCTTGATGATTTGACCTACTTTGATTGAGCGGATGGGTATGAATCAAAGGAGATACACTAAACTAGCGGAGATCATGGAGAAGATAGAGAAAGGAGTAGAGTCAGAGAAGATGAAGCAGTACAGGCTCGACCGTAATGGTTGGCTCTGTAAGGATGGGAGATTGTTTATTCTTGACGTCGATGGGTTATAGGATGAGGTGCTATGAGAGTACCATCATTTGATATTGACTATACATCCCGATGGCAATAAAATGTACAGTGTTATAAGGAAGATATTTTATTATGAAGGGATGAAGAAGGTTGTTGGGACATTCATCCCAAAGTGTACAAACTGCTAGTTAATTATGGCAGAGCAGAAGAAGCAAAATGGGTTGATGTAACCACTTGAAGTTCCCAAGTGGAAATGGGAACAAGTTTCAATGGATTTTATCGACGGATTTTCAAGGACCAGAGGGGGGTACGATAACATTTGTCTCATAACCGATAGATTGACGAAGGGTGCCCGATTCATACGTTGAGTTTAGTAGAATGACATCCAAATTAACCGAGTTGTATATGAAATGAGTGGTGCGATTCCATGGTGTGCTGAAGAGCATTGTGAGTGACCGAGACCCTTTATTCACTAGTGGGTTTTGGAAGAGCTTACAAGAGGCATTGGGGAAAGGGCTGCATCTCAGTACAGCTTATCACCCACATACCGATGGGTAGACGAGAGGATGAATCATATATTGGAGGATCTCATGTGTGCTTGCATACTTAATTTTAAAGGCTCATGGGATGACCATTTGCATTTTGTAGAGTTCGCATACAATAATAATTATTAGTCTAGTATCGGTATGACACCATTCGAAGCATTGTATGGAGACCATGTAACTCTTCTTCATGTTGGTGAAAAGCGGGCGAAAAACTGATACTTGGGACAGACGTGATCAGAGAGACCTCGGAGATGATTGAAGTCATTTGGTAAAAAAGAGAGCTAGTCAAGATAGGAAGAAGAGCTAGGCTGATAAGAGGTGCGAAGATTTGGATTTCTCTGTCGGCAATATGATGTTTGTGAAGATTTCTCCGTTGAAGAATGTTGTTAGATTCAAAATTAAGGGGAAGTTGGCACCGAGATTCATAGGTCCTTTTCCGATAGTAGAGAGGATTGAGAACCTAGCAAATAGGGTTAACTTATCTCAGAAGGTGGCGGCATGCACAACGTATTCCACATCTCTCACTTGTAGAAGTTCGTGCATGACTCAAGTATGATGATTGCACCGAATCAACTTGATGATATCGAGATTGAACCAAAAGCAACGAAACCTTATAGGCTGATTCGTATTGTTGGACTTGTTATGAAGCAGCTTAGGAGGAAGACCGTGGAGTTAATGAAAGTTCAATAAGGTGAAAGTGAAGGCGATTACATATGGGAAACCAAGGAGAACACGAGGGTTGCATTTCAAGAGCTCTTTGCATAGTAAGGCCTACAGTTTATCATAATTTACTTTCACTCTTGATATCATACAGGATAGTTTAACATCTCGCACGCTAGAATAGGTGTATCGATATTACTGATTGCATGACTGCCTACTTGATATGTTTGATGGTTTCTTATGATTATTAGGCATGCGGGGTAACTATGGTTGACTATTCTTTGATTTTTTTGAGGATTTTAGAGGCAAAATTCCTAAAGGGGAGAGAGTGTAACGACCCATATTTTACGTATCAAAGTATCATAAAATATTGTTATTTAATTCATATGAGGTCGTATGACTCTAAAATTGTGGGAAATGACAACTAGGGGAATTTCCACCTCTAGATTTTTTATTGGACAACTTGGGCGCAGAAGTTCTTGTAAACCCTATAGCTTTTGATAGGAGTTGAATTGGGGTTTGAAACCACTTCCATTAAATCAGGATGATGGTTTCTCTTTTCGTAAAGTGGTCATTTTGACCTCAAACCTAAGCCCACTAACCCATTTAAGGATTTGCGCCTAATAAGAAACGATGGGATAAGATAATCATTTTTCCCGTTTCCCAAAGCAAGTCTAAACTTCCATTAACCTAAATTCCAATAAAAACTCCTCTTTTTCATACTAAATCTAGCCTTAACCATCATTAGTTAGGTAAGTAGCAAGGGGTGGATCTTGTTCAACCTCCGGTTGCTTTGAAACTCGAATTTTTCTATCCACTTGAGATTTAGGGGGAGAATTGAAAATTTTGGATACTATGTGAGTTATTTACGATCGCTCACTATCCTGGGCATGTTTATATAGTTAAATATGATGTTTTTAATATGATTTTGATGCTAAAATGTTTTTAAACTTTAATCTAACCTTCATACATGTTTATGTTCGAATTTAAAATGATAGAAATGGATTTTAATATGGTTTACATCACTTTATGAATCATATTGTCATTTTTGCATAGAACTAGATCTAGGAAACTGTATGTTTGCAAATCATGTTTGGATGAATTCAATATGTTGTTTAAATATGTATGAATGATGTTTGAGCTAGCATGTATTATTTTGGTGCGTTTGTTAGCAATTTTAGTATAGTTAGGAAGTGGTCATCAATTTGGGAAAAAAGGTGTCAAATTTGCTCAAAATGTAATACAACTTAGAGGAGAGATTTTTGAGGAGTACGGGAGCCTATAATAAAGGTCACAAGTCGGTTGGATTTGATTTGGATGCTTAAAATCATGTCGATGGAGATATGAAACCAGGTCGGTAGAAGTTGTAGTTCAGGTCGATGGAGGAAGTGCTTCGGGACTAAGATTATGAAACTTCGGGGCACACTTCGGGTTAAGGCGAGAATAGAGTTTAGGCACTTCAAATTTTGGTGAAGTTCGACAACTTGGTACCGACCACTTTCGGTCGGTACCGACCTCTTTTCCAGTTGAGTGGTGGATGTTGTGGACTTAGGGACTTAAGGAATGCAAAAGTGGGGCTCCAGGCAAGCAAAAAAGGAAGTGATCGGACTCTAAAGTTCTTAGTCGAATATTTGGCTAAGTAACTCATATCGATATCGAAATAAACCCATTTATGTTGGTATCGACATGAATTGATGTGGCCAACCTAGGCAAAACTTCCAGGGGATGTTGAGTAGGTTATTAAAGTTGTGCTTTAGGTGTTCATTCGTTCGGCGTACGGTTGCAATGTGGCAGTGCGATGAAGGATGATGACTTTGGGACTTCAATGATGGTAACTCGATAATGATGGAGTTGTGTTTCAACGATGATGGTTCGATGTTGATGGAGTCATAGTGATTGTCCACTAGGGCAAGTCCGAGGAAGAGAACTCATGGATAGAACATTGAAGGGTTCTATCATGGAAAGAAGGAACATTGAAGTGTTCCATGATGAATGGAAAACAGATGCAGCATGTAATGGCTTGGATACACATGCTAAGGGATCATTGATACTCGAAGTGGTTTCTGATGTATTCATAAGCATAGGTATTGTAAGGACGCTCATTGAGTACTTGGAATGGCTACCTCAGGTCATCGAAGGGAGCTATATACCCTGGGTCGAGGAAGGGACCTAGTGTAAGCTATGGGCTAGTGTTTAGGTACATAGGAAACCAAGATTTTTCCGTTAATCCCTAGCAAAGGAATGGTCATACAGGTTATCATATATCCATGGCACATTGGATGACAATGAGGATTGTTTGATGGAATGTAATGACCCGTAAATTTTAACTGTTTTAATATTGTGATTTATTGAATATTCGTGAAATTTTAAAAAAGAAAATTTTGAAATAAAAATTTAATATTTGAAATGCGTCTAGTTACACATAGCAACTGGTAAATTTTCATCCAAAAATATGAAAGTTTATTTCGTGTGTAATTTTATTTCAACTTAATCAGTTAGGAATTGATGAAAATAGAATGTTTCGAAACCTGAATATTTTTACATAGAAAAATTCTAAATCATCTTCTGAGCAAGACGTCATTTTTCGTTTTTCCAAATTTGAACTTCTTTAGCTCCGTCGATCTTATTTTTCTGCGTTTTGCTGCATTTTCCACCAGTAGAAAATTCGAATTTTTATAATTCAATCATACCGCTAATATCTGTATACCGTTTTGATCGTCTCATCGTGCTGATCTCTACGATATATTTATTTCTGTATTTTGAGGTCCGGTATGCGACGAAAACGATAAAACAGCTCGTCGTAGCGGTACCACTTTGTGATGTACATTCAAATTTCAAACGGGCTGTAGACATTTATGATTAGCCGTTTTGCTATAACTATTATTTCCTAAATTTATACTTGACTTATGCTATACCGTCGATTCAATATATTTACTATTTCACTTTATTTCTGGTTGATTCCTATTTCTCGGTTTCTCTAATTCTAGCTCTTTCCTTTTCTTTCGCTCAGCCTTCTGTGCCTTATATTTGCTTGTGAGAAAAGGAATATATAGAATATGACAAGTTTCAATTACTTTTAATTGCCTGAACACATGTTAAAACCCATTCTTCATCTCTTCCCTTTTCTTTTGCTCTGTCATTTATTTTTTTTCTTTTGCAACCACTCCAACTTTCCTCCTGTAGCACTTCCCCTCTCATCCTCTATCCATAACAACATCAACCCACCAACCCGATCTCCTCCTTCCTCGGCCTCATCATTCCTCCACCCAGCAAGACGAAGCCGACACCATCACCTCAACACCTTCATCCCCTGACCGAGCCTACACACCATCACCGAAGCTCACCACTCCACGCCCTCCATCTCTCCGCTGTATCACCTTGCTCCGCCCTTCACTCCTCCATGGCCCACATCAGCGATGCGCACCGAACAACCATAAACTCTCGCAGCTCCGCCTGCTTATTTCTTATTCGACTGAAGGCTGCCTCTCTACCACCAAGTATGGCACTGACACATCCCCTCCTCCGCATCCGTGGGCCTTCGCCCCTCCTCGGCGTCAAACCCATAGCTTTTCTCTTCGTTTTGTTTATCCAGAGCAGCCTTGCCGTGAGTCCTTTTCCATCCATTTTATTCACTATATTTGTAAAGAGGTTAGTATATATTTTCCTGATTAGTTGAGCATATAAGTGGTTACAGTAGGATATAAGTGGTATATTGTTGTCTATATAAAGTTTTATGTGTCAGGTTATTTTACATTTGCTATATAATAAGTATAGGTTAGTATGAAATATATTATACTACTGGGTACATATATGGTCTGACGCCTAATGCATATGAGTCTGGTTAGCCGATTATATTGTCGCATATATGTATACAGTCGCATATAGGTTGTCCTGTAGCCAAAATAAATATCTACGTATTTAGTTCGTTACCATGGTAGTGTCTGCATAGATTTTTCTGAAGATTGACATACATTTTTTTTAATTGTATAATATATGTAGTCTGCATAGGTGTTTAGCCTAGTTGCTTGTGAAGTGTAGTTTGCATATTTTATTTTATAGGCTACTCTGCCTTCTCCATTTTATTTTGCGGTCTTATATAAGTTTTCGAACCAGTTAGGTATATTATTGTCTGTGTTCAAATTTATTATAAAATATTGGCTTGCAATCATTATATAATATATAAGTATATATATGTATTTTGTTTCAAATTATATTATACAAATATGTTTGTTTAGTGTGTTTATTTAAAACACTGATTTTGAATTTACATATATATTTAGTTTAATATATGTTGAATTTAGAATTTAATTATATATATATATAGTTAGGTATAGTTATATATATATATATAAGTCCACTTATACTAATTATCTTCATCGACCCCGTTCTGATTTGTTCCATCTATTCTTATTATCAGCTTTGATCGTTGAATTCGTGCCGATGTTTGCTTTCCTTCGATTCGTCATTCAAATTTCAGTGTGCGTATCTGTGTCATCTTCTGCATTCTCTAGCCTCGAAAGGTGAGCAATCACTCACGATTAATGTTCTTTTATTTATTAAATTTGATTTCAATTGAAACGACAATTGAAATATGCTGCTGTTAGTTAATTACACTGTTATATATGCTATTACCTGTATCAGTTTGCTTGTGACATCTGACACCCTTATTTGTTATTTATACAATGATAATCCAGTTTGGTTGATAAATGATTGGTTGTTTGATGTTTGACATTGGATGTTTAATTGTTAATGTTGAAGTGATAGATAATATGTAATTGAATTTGACGTAGGATAGTTAGATTTGATATATGTGTTAAATTTGATTAGGTGACATTTGCAAAATATGACCCCTTTAAATGTTAAATAAACTGACACGTAGAAATAGTGTTAACTACACCTTGAAACATTGAATGTATGTTGTATAAAACTGATGTAGTATAAATTGAATAATGAATATCAAGTGAAGAACCATATAGATAAATGTAATAATCTTTAATCTACATGAAATGATAGTGTAGATTCTAGGAATAATTATATTAATTTGCACAAACAACAAATGTGAATTAATACGATTATTTCAGGATTATTTGAATTAATTATTAGATTGTTGTTATTGATTGTTATTATTGTTTGTTTATTTACTTTGACACCATCCCAGTTATCACACTGCAAGTTCCCTTTGCTATGCTTTGATTTTGAATTGAATTGGAATCGGGTTGAAATGATAAATACCCAAATTGAACTTTGACTTAGGATAGAGAATTAAATAAAAACCGATTGGTCAATAAATTTGATTTAAAAATAAAATGAAGATTTTATTTGAATAAATAATATGGTTTGAAATGAAGTTGGAATTTAAAATTTTATGAAAGGAAAATGTTAATATTTAAATCTAAAACAAAATATTAACAAAGTAATTAATGAAAGAAGGTTGTTTAATTTAAGAAATGATTGAATTAAGTTATGAAATTATTTAATAATTAAGTTGGAATTATTTAATAATTAAGATTGGAATTATTTAATAATAAGGCTTTGGAATTTACTTGATAATTAAAATTTTGAAATTATCAATTAAGTTTTGAATTTATTTAATAATTAAATGAAATTTAATTCTTGATATGTGAAATTGAACTTCGTAATAAGTGAAATTGAACTTCTTTAATAAGTAAAGTTGAGTTATGAAATAATTAAGTTTTGAAATTTGTAACTAAGTAAATAAATAAGTGAAATCGAATTTCTTTAACAAGAAATAAAATGTGATTTATTGAAATTAATGTAAGACTTGTAATGTAAAGAATTGATTTGACAAATCTAATGTAATACAATTTGAAATTTTGATATAATGAAGTTGAACTTAAGTAATTGATTTAACGAATTGGAAATTTAATAGAAATTGTTTTGAATGACAAATTAACTTAACAAATATTGAATGAAATAGATAAATGAATTTAAATTGATTTGAAAGTTAAATTAAATTAATTTAAATGATTTCAGAATGAAACTTATATACTAATTTAAATGAATATTGGAATGGGTTTAAATAAAAATTGAAATTGTATTATAAGATTTTGAAATGGTAATTTGGATGTTTTGAAACGTAAATTTTTGGAAATTGGTTTTGAAAGACAAATGAAATGTTGGTTTACAAATTCTATTTGAAATTTAATTTGATTTGGTTTTGAAATATATTAAACGACCAATCGGTATAATAATTACGAAAGTTATTAAAGAGACCGGAATCGGTTAGGGACATACTCACTATCTAAACCGAAAACCACTTTAATAACTATACGCGGAGTGGGATCCAAAATGAAGTGGTTGGAATGATGTACGTGATGACCGAAGAAAGAGAACGATAATGGATAGCATTGACACTTGTGTCAAATTGGAAATGACTAAAACAGGAGCCGTGCCGGGCCAAATGGGGTCAGCTACCTCTAGCGAACACACTTCTTCGAAAACTACTCATTACTTGTTGTCGATTGGTACACCCTTGATTTGGGAGTGTTGTTTCGCGGTGTTGCGATCACTGCGGCGATGCATTCTCACCAGTCCGGATCAGGCAAACGGTAGTTTCACTACCTTGGGTATTGCCTCATGTGCCTTGTCATACTTGTATCCCTATATACGCGACAACTACGATTTGTTTTGGGTTATACCTATGGAGTACTCCCTTATATCCCACTAGTTTACGGTGGAGTTTACAGTCATGTATAGACTATAACGCTTATAAAAAAATTGTGTTAAGGGGGATAATGGTAACGCCTTAACACTATTTTGATACTTTATATTACTGATAGGAATTATCTACTTATCGTACACTACTACATAGTAGATAGTTTGACGGATCCTTAAAGAATGGTTATTCCAAACATCCTTTGAGTTACTTGTATTTCAGTTGCTATTTCACTTGAGTTGGATTTATTGATATAAGAATGTTAATCCTGACTCGAGTGTTTTGTGTTTTGCTTTACGCTCGGGTCAGAATGAGTGTACCAGTATTCGAGACTCACCTTTGGAGTTGGAGCTTCGCTTGGAGATCCAGCTATCTATCTAGCTTTCAGATCAGTTGATTCCAGTGATGTATTCTGATATTGTATTTGACTGTTGTATTCGAGACTTCTATTGTACCTTATTTTACTCTGATATGTATGTAGTAGCTTCATGAACTACTATCTTTTGTTTTCCGCTGCATTTATTACTCTGTGTCTGTGATCTGTGATTATTTATTTACTGTATATGTTCAGTTTTGCCAAATTTAAATTAACAATTCGGTATTTTGAATTATTCAAGTCCGACATGTGCAGATGCGAATAGTCCAAAATAGCGGGTCGTTACATGGAAGCTATATTTTCCATGATTGTTTGTCACTCTAGGGATGTCATATGATGTAGGTATCCATGAGATTGATATCTAGACACCCGATAGTATACCAGGATGTTTGTATACTTTATGATGATGATAGTAGAGTTACATATTATAGCTGTTATGTGCTAACTCTTTAGATGCAGATACAAGTCGGGTATGATTCTTGTACATACCTTCCTTGCTATATCGACTTGTATAGTATTTTGAGTTTTGCTTATTGCTCACACCAGACTGATGTCTATCTCAAGGATTTATGCTTTGCTTCTTGTTATCTTGGGTGCTCTTAAATGAGTAAACTAGATAGCAGGTTTAGGTGATACGCGGTGTTGTGCAAAGGATGAGCAAGAGACAGAGCTTTCTCATATTATTTTTGGAGTTTGCTATTGCTTACTCCATTGTGTAACACTATGGAGCCTAGACAATGTTAGCTATTCTATTAGAGACGGTTTATTTTGAGTTTATTTCCAATTGTATAAACTGTACTATTGTTTGTATAACTCTGTGAACTTCTTTGATATTTGTGGTTAGTTTAGTTATTACTATCTCACCTATTTTATATATTTGACAATTATTATATTTTATTTGATGCATATTGTGGTATACGGTAGGTTATGTATTTTTTTACCTACGTTTCAACCTTAACAATCATGTTACATCCGTCAGGCACCGTAGTAGCACACTATTTAGGTATTCTGAGTGTCGGAGGTATAGAGCAGTCGTTAGAGATCCATATCATCTTTTGACTAGTCAGCGAAGCAATTTAGGGAGTAATTCAGGCTCCATACTTCTTGACCGAAGGATGTGATGTCCTTATCGAATGTCCATTGGAATTCCAAAGAGACTCTAAAGGACTTCTTGAAGAAATTTAATGCTATAGTGATGGCAATAAGTAATATGAAGGAAGAGATTGTCTTAATAGCTTTGGTTAATGGATTTAACCCAAGAACTGATTTCGTTAAATGGTTGAAGAGAAAACAATCATCCATTATGGAGGAGTTTTATAGAAAGGCATCCCAATTTCTGCACTTGGAAGAGGAAGATTTGGTTGGCGACGTCGGAATGGATCGAGTGTTATTGTGCAAAGAAAAGTTGCTATCAAACAAAGTAGTGATAGAAATGGCAACGTTGCTTTGAACATTGGAAATAATAACACTAAAACAGAAAACCAAGGCACTGATGGGAAGAAGCAGGACACCAAGAAGCGCACGAGGTATACTAGACTATGAGATTACACTCCCTTGGATGATTATATTGAGAACATCTACCTTGCTACGCAAGGTACTGAAAACTAGAAGAATCCACCTCGAAGGGAGGCAACTAAATAGGAAAAACGTTCTGGGAAATATTATCGCTTCCATGAAACTCATGGGAATAATACCAATGAATGCCAACGCTTGAGAGATGCAATCAAGGATTTGATCTCTGCATCAGTACGTGAGAAACCCGCAAGCTGGCAGACAAATGAATGATAGACCCTAAGGGCATATCGACCATAGGTATAAGGCTGGTTCCAACAGAGAGGGACCAAGATAGCCCAAGAGGAGGATTGTGATAAATACCATCTTTGAAGGACCTCATCTGATGGAGAAAGGCTAGAACAAGATGGAAAGATATGGTAGCTCATTGAGGCATGTGCTTCAGGAAACGTGTTTTTCATAGAAGATGGAACTCCATTGTAATAATAGAGAATGACGAATGATTATATCATTTTTAGGAATAGAGTTGCTAACAGGGTAGAAGCACTAATGCTTACCCCATGGTGATTACAGCAGTGGTTGGGCAAGCAATAGTGCATCAGATCCTGATTGATTGTGGAAGCTCGGTTGATATTTTGTAAAGAACTTTTGATCAGATGTGGATTAGTGAGAAAGATCTGAAGCATTGTAAATCTAGTATTTAAGGATTCACGAAAGAGGCTAAGGAGCCTATTGGTTGTATTGATTTATCTTTTAAATTAAGTGAAGGAGATCGCAAGATAGTGCGGGTACAGACATATGTGGTGGTCGATGAATATTCAGCCTATAATGTTTTCTTGGACTGACCAATCCTTGCTTGTTTTGAAATTGTGTTTGCTCTGTGGTGTTTACCGATGAAGTTCCCTACTGAGAACGCAGCAGGAGCAATTCAAGGTGACCAAAAAACTGGTCGAGAATGCTATATTGCATAGCTTGGAGAGGCAAAGCGATGTGAAAAGGTAAAGAATGTAGAGAGTTCCATTTGCATCAAGACTGCTGATGCATAGCAACCAATGCCCAAGCCCTGGCTTGGGTCCCATAGCAAGTTCTACAGACTTATGGACCCATGAAATGAGCTAGAGTATATGAGGGTGGCACCAGCGGAGTTGGCAATCAACATCCCGATCGATAATGATGATCCCACGCAGGTTGTCAATATTAGATCCCAGCTCGACATAAAAATGTGAAAAGAGTTGGTAGGGTTTCTTTAGGAAAACATGGATGTGTTTTCTTGGATGCATTCCGATATGTTTGGAATTTCGCTAGAGATAGTGTGTCATGCATTGAACGTGAATCCAAGATACCCTTATGTGAAGTAGAAAAGACGCAGCTTGGATCCGGAGCGATCCACTACGTTGAAAGAAGAAGTGGATAAGCTAAAGGAAAATGCTTCATCTGCAATGCTTTGTATCGAAAATGGGTGTCAAACCCAATGTTGGTCAACATAGTGAATGGAAAATGTTAGACATGCATTGACTATTCAGACTTGTATATGGCATGCCCAAACGACAGCTTTTCATTACCGAGGATTGGCCAACTTGTAGATGAAGCAGCCTGTAGACATGAATTGTTATCCTTTATGGATGTGTACTCTGGCTACAATTATGTAGCAATGTATATTCCTGATCAGGAGAGTACAAATTTCATCATTGATTTAGGACTGTACTATTATCGAGTGATATCACTCAGTTTAAAGAATGTTCGAGCTACCTACCAGCAACTAGTGAATAAAATGTTCAAAATCAGATCAGACGGACAATGGAGGTCTATATGAAAGTTATGCTTGTGAATTCACAACCGTCGATGATTCAAATATATGATCTCTTGGAAATGTTTGATGGGCTTTGAAAGTATGGAATAAAGCTTAATCTGTATTCATTAAGAGTTGCATCGGGCAAGTTCTTGGGTATCATCATAAACTCAAGGTGCATTAAAGCTAACCCAAAACAGATCAAAGCATTGAAAGAGGTTATCGCCCTAAAGACAAAGAGGGAGATGCAGAGCTTGAATGGGAAAGTCACCACGCTGAGTTGATTTATTTTGAAAGCAACTAACAATTGCATACTGTTCTTCGATGCCCTAGAGAAGAAGAAAGGCAGATTTGTCTAGACGAAGGAATGTTAGGATGCATTCCATAATTTTCTAAAGCATATAGAGAGACCACTGTTTTGACAAAGCCTTGGGAAGGAGAAGATCTATTTGTTTACCTAGAGGTATTTTCTTGTGCACTAAGTGTAGCCTTAGCCCGTGAGGAGTGCAGAATCCAAAGGCTGATGTATTATATCAGCAAATGGTTCACCGAAGCAAAGAAGAACTATCCAAAGCTAGAAAATCTGGCGTACTATTTGTTGATTGTTTTGAGGAAGTTGCAACCATACATCTAGGCTTACCCAATAAAATTGCTTAGCCATTGAGACAAGTGTTGCATTGACCAAAGACATTTGGAAAATTGATAAAATGGATATTGAGCTGAGCCAATACGATATATCATACCATCCTAGGATGGAAATTCAGGGACAAGCATTGGCAGACATTATTTGCCAAGTTCACCTTATGGGATGGAGAAGTGAAAGAGGACTTGGTCCAACTGACTCAATGGAAATTATATGTAGATGGAGCCTCTAACAAACACGATTATGGAGTAGGAGTAATTCTTGTAACCTCGGAAGGGTGGAGGATATGCTACACTTTAAGGCTAGAGTTCCTAGCGATAAACAATGAAGCCAAATATGAAGCGCTGATTGCGGGACTCAAAATAGCAAGAGAATCGAGAGTCAAGACTTTTCATATATTCAACAACTCTTAGTTGGTTGCCTATCGAGTGAAGAAGGAATTGCAGGCTAAGGGAGCAAGACTTTCCCCTTACTCGGCCGAAGTTTTGGAGCTATTAAATGATATTGAGCATTATACGATAATGAACATTCCTAGAGAAAAAAAATATGAAATCCAATTCATTATTTGAACTGGCCAGCTTTGGGGATGCATGGCTTTTGGGACTTGTTCCAGTATAAGTGTTGTCTGCTCCAAGCAATGATGAGATGAATATTCATTAGATCTTGGAGGCCAAAGAGGAAAAAGAGTCATGAATGACTTAAATTAAAGAATATTTCTTAAATAGGACTCTTTGGAATGGAAGAAATGAACAACGAAAACTCCTACGCAAAGTACCTTAATTCATTATGCAAGAAGGAGTACTGTATTGGAGAGGACTCTCGATGCCCTTGCTATGGTGTGTGTCTAAAAACAAAGCTAAGAAAATTCTTGCAGATATGCATGAAGGTGGCTGTGATAATCACACGGGGCCAGACATTAGCAAAGAAGGTTCTTTGGTGTGGATAATTTTGGCCAACGGTCAATCGAGATACGATCGACTATTATAGAAGATGTGACAAGTGTTAAAGATATGCAAAGATACCAAGATCCCAATCTACTGAGCTTACGCGAACGGTAGCCCATGGTCGTTTATGGTGCGGGGAATTGATATTATTGATGTTCTGGCGCTGTTGAGAGGTGGAGCAAATTATGCTACACTGGCTGTGGATTACTTTAAAACATAGGCTAAAGCAGAACCGCTCACATCGATCACTTCAAATAAAAGGTGATCAACTTTATAGTAAAAAAATTTTTTGTGTTGATACGGAGTTCCATAGAAGGTCATCACTGATAATGAAGCTCAATTCGAAAGCGTTGAGTTTAAAGGATTCTATGCTTTGTACTAAATTGAGAAGAGCTTCTCGATTATAGCACACCTATAAGTAGGGCTGGCAATTAGAAGTAGAACCAACAACTACAAATCCAAATCAAACCGACTCGAGAAGACCTGAACCCGAACCGAACCAAATGGGTCTCGGGTCGGGTCTGGGTGTTGAAATATATCATAAAGACCCAATCAAACCCGACTCAAACCGACCTGACTGTAACGACCCAGTATTTCAACCATTCGCATCCATTATAAGTGTATAGGTAGACACTCATGCCGGAGTTGAATTGCTCAAAATACTGCGTTGTAAATAAAATTTGGCAAAAACTCAGTATATACAGTAAATAAATAATTATAGATCACAGACACAGAGTAATATAACAATACTGCAGCGGAAACAAAGGATAGTAGTTCATGAAGCTACTATATATATATAACAGAGTTAAACAAGATACAACAGAGGTCTCGAATACAATAGATGCCTCAATACAATAATCAAATACCAGATCTGAATACATCACTGAATCGACGGAATAACTGAAAGCAGGATCGATAGATAGCTGGATCTCCAAGCGAAGCTCCAACCCCAAAGGTGAGTCTCCAATGATGTATCACTCAGTCTGACCCGAGCGTAAAGCAAAACACAAAACACTCGAGTCAGGATTAACATTCTTATATTAATAAATCCAACTCAAGTGAAATATCAACAAAAATACAAGTAACTTAAAGGATGTTTGGGATAACCATCCCCTAAGGATCCGTTAAACTATTTACTATGTAGTAATATTCGCTATTATAATAGTGTCTAAATAAGTAAAGTATAATCATATCGGAAAATAGCGTTAAGGGGATGGAGAACCTTAACGCGGTCGGATCTTAAAATCATAATCGTAGTAAAGCTCGGTATGGTAGGTGACACGGCACAACTAGGCAATGCCAGGGTAGATATACCAATTACGCACACTGACTGATGGATACGCATAGCAGCCACTACCGTTCCACCTCGAACAACATTCCCAAATCGGAGGATGGCCATCTAGTCAAATCACAAGTAAGAGTATAATATCGAAGAAATGCGTCCGAGAAGAGGTGCTACCTCACTGGTCCGAGATCGCTCCTGTTTTAGCCACCTTATTGCCAACTCACGGGAGTTGGGTCCACGTAACATACCTTAAGAACGTCGCCACCATCCTACTTCATTCTGGAATCTCCACCGCGTACACGGTTGTCAAAGTGGTTTTCGGTATCGACAGAGAGTATGTCCATATCCGATCCCGGTCTCTTTGCCAACCAATCGTTATTATAACACCGTGGTCGTTTCAAAATAGTTATACTTCAAACCAAAATCATTATCATTTCAAAACCCAAATTTAATACGATATCATTTCACTTCAAATATATCCATTTTTAAAATCATATTGCTTTCCAAAATTATATTGTTTTCGAAATCATAACACTTTCCTTTTTAAACAGCCTAGACATTTAATTTTTGTTATAAAATAAATTAGTTCCTTAAATTTCGCAAATCGATTCAAATTAACTCGAATTCCAAAAATTTAATTTAATCAAATCTCAAATCATACATTTCAACTCGATTTAGCTTCTAAATAAACCATTTCAATTTATCGATTTCAAATACATATCTGAACCATAAAATAAGTCATTTCAATTTTTAATATATTTCAAAGCTTTAAATATTCAACATTTCAAAACTAAATTCGATAAATTTATATACATATCAAATTCCCTTTACAATTATTTAGTTTTGAAATATTAACTTAACATTTCCACGACATTTGAATAAAATTTCAAAAGATCTCATTTAAATATTTATACGTTTGAAATATCCATTTAAGTCATCTTTTCAAATTTCAAGTTGTAAATCACTTCTTTAAATTTCAAATTCAGTACATTTCAAATCAAACTTATTTAAGTATAATTCTTAAATAAGCATAATTTCAATCAATTTCAAATCATTATAAATTCTATATTTCAAAAATATAGATGTTAAATAAATACTTAAACATATTATTTATCAACTTTATTAAATCAACTTTAAATAAATCTTAAAAATCAATATTTATCAAAACCATATATTTCTTTTCAAAACCAAAGAAATCATTTCAAAACATTTATATATAGACCAACGGTGTCTGTATATAATTTTCTATCCTATGGTCAAGTGATACGGATATTTATCATTTCAATCCGCAATTTAAAACATATTCGGGTATATATCTTTTCAACCCGAAATCCCAAATTCAATTCAATTGAAAATCGCTTGGGTTTATCATTTCAACCCATAACGATTTTCTCCTATTCTACAAGATCGTTCGGGTATGTATCATTTCAACCCATAGTGATTCTATACTAAAAGGGAACTTGCAGAGTGATAACAGATATGATAATAAAATAACACAGTAACAGGCATATATCATAAGTATAAATAACAGATAATGGTGTCGGATGTCATAGGTGAACATATACTGGTAATGACATATATAACAATGTAAATAACTAACATCAGCATATTTCAATTGATATTTCAATTGAAATCAAATTTAATAAATATAAGAACGTTAATCGTGAGTGATTGCTCACCTTTCGAGGCTGGATAGATTTTGACAAAGAAATGAGCTACGAATTTCAAAGCAACGCTAGATGGACATGATTCGCTGAAGAAAACAAGCACGACGCACAAAGCTGATAAATGGAAAATCGATGAGGACCAGTCAGAATCAGTTTTGTTATAAATTGAAACAAAATTATATATTATTATTATTATTAATATTATTTCCAAACCATTTTGATTTTAACACAGATCTAAGATCACCAAACCCATATATCCTTATATATATAGACTAATATATATCCATATGAAATTTTAGGATAAAAATGATAACACATATATATATATAATTTATTTAAAGTTATCTATAAAATAAAACAAAATTGCAAATCTGTTATAACATATATATATATGAATCAGATATATATAATTACATAATCAATACCCAACTACAACTATATATATAAATATAAAGCTTTTCCAACATTATATATATATATACAAATCGGACAGATATAATCTCTTATATACAACAACAGTTATGCGGTCCTAATATAACTTATGTACTAGGTGTGCTAGTCACAGCTATGATAAGTCACAACAAATATACATACTATATAAACATTCTAAAAATTTCATGTATATAGGTTATAAACCGCTTTATATACAAGCGAACTTCAGATAACATTTCGTATACAACTTTATATAGGCTATATATATGTGTTTGCAATTATCAATACAGAGTAAAATTTATATACCACCTATATCTGTAAACGAACTTTACAATTAAACCTTAATACTGTAAAAATAATAAATGCAGTAACATATATACTTAATATATTATAGAATCAACACAGACTTACCTTATTACATTATATAAATATATCTAAACCGAACATGTACAAAATCTTTGATATAAACAACCAACATTTCATACTAACCAAATGTCAACTGGCCTATTATAACTTATATAGCTCTCTTAGACTAACATATAAATTACCGTAAATATACCACAGTATAACCATATATACAAACACTTAAAGGAATATAATATGCATAAATATATATAATACTAACGTATAAGTACATAATATATATAAAGAACTGTATGAACTATGCCAATAACTTAACTAATAGACTGTATAAACTTATAGTAAACTATCATATACACGCGCAGACTTATATATATATACTTTCACGGAAAAGTACATAAACTTATGTATGAAAGATATGTACTTACGCAAAAAGAAGGAAGAGAGCCTTGCGTGAGTGGATGCTGGGTTCGATCAAGGGGAGGCTGCAAATGGTTTCGTCTGTTGATTTCGGGTTGCAGGGGAGAGGAGGTGAAGGTCGCGATGTGGTGATAAGGCGGCAGAAGGTTGTCACGTGGTCTCGGGTTGGGAAGTGGGGTCATGCAGTTGCGGCAGGGGTGGAGGCGATGGGTGAGAGGTTGAGGGCGAGCGGGTCTGGTGGTTGACGTGGGGTTCTCTGGCGTGGGGTTGGAGGTTCTCACGGTGGTGGAGTGGGGTGGTGGCTGATGGGTAGGCGTGGGTTTTGGTGGTGGTTCTCGGCCTGGGGTTGCCGTGGTGTTGGCATGGGGCGAATGGTCAGGCGAAGGGGTTGGACGTGGAGTTGGTGACGTGGTGGGTGCTGGCGCGTGCTAGGGGCACGGGGAAGTTCAGGAGAAGGAGGTGGGCACTGCTTCGGCAATTGGTAGAGGCGGCTCATGGTGGAAGCGGCTGTACGTGTGGAGGGGAAGGGAGAAGGTTAGGGCGGAGACTTTGAGGGAGGTACGTGAGCTAGAAGAAGAGGGTGATGGAGGGAGACTCGGCTGGTAGGTCTGGCGAAGGCTGGGGTTCGCTCTGGTGACGTGGTGGTGATCGCGAAGGTGTAAACTGCTTCAATTTCAAGGTGAAATGGTACGAAAATTATTTGAGCTTCTGTAAATATGAAAAGTGAAAGGAATAGAATTGGCAGAGGGAAAAAGAAATGAAGGAGAGAACAGTGATTGAACCGTTCAAAAAGGAAAGTAAATAGAATGAAAGAGAGAAAGGGGCAGAAGAAACGTTCCACCGTTATTTAAGATATAAATTCAAAAGCCAAAGGGACGTGTAGTTATCCATTGATTTAGCAAAAGTTTTTAAAGCAATTTATTATATTACTTGGCCTGCACGTTCAAACTTAAAAAGGCAAACGAAAGCTAACGGTCACAATTCAGGGTACCGGTACGACGCACTGTTTTATTGTTTATGTCGCGTACCGGACCTCAAAATAAAGAAATAAATATACCGCTGAGATCAGCACGACGAGACGATCCAAACGGTATACAAATATTGGTGGTACGATCATCCGATCAAAAGTCGATAATCGGTACCGAAAATGCTGCTATTCAGCCAAAATTAAGATAAACGGAGCAACAGAAGTCCAAATTTGAAGAAACGAAAGATGACGTCTCACTCAGAAGATGATGTACAAATTTTCTATGTAAAAATATTCAGGTTTGGAAAACGTTTTATTATCACCTATTTTCAACTGATTAAATTGAAGTAAATTTACGCGCGAAATAAATTTTCATATTTTCGGACGAAAATTTACCAGTTGCTATGTTTAATTAGACGCATTCCAAATATCAAATTTATATTTCAAAATTTTACTGTTAAAAATTTCACACAAATTCAATTAATTAAATAAATAAAACAACTGAAATTTGCGGGTCGTTACACTCTCCCCCACTCAAAACTTTTCGTCCCCGAAAAGGAAGGAGGTAGGAGAGTAGAAGCAACCAACAGAAAGATAGATTAAAAGATAAGATAAGACTATTAATTTAAACCATATAATTTCAAATTAAACTAATTAATATTTAACAATTTGATTTAATCCACTGAGTTCACTTAAGTTAAATCAATTCATCTATTTCTGAATTCATTACCTTATGTCTAGTCATCCTCAATTAACAATTTCTAAGTCATCAAATTTGTATCATCATTTATTATACTCATGTTTTATTCGACAAATTAAATTCTTTTATTCCAAATCATTATTAAGTTTATTTCACTTAATATATATCTAATTACATATATTTAAACCATATAAATTAATCTAAACCATATGAATTTTTGATTTAAATTAATTTATATTCAATAATCGCTTTTAAATTCAAGGTATTTCCATAAGTTAATCAAATTGCAACTTATTAGTTCCTTCAAAACAATTTATTTGTCTCATCTATTATTTAATTAACTTATTATTCTGTTTATCTCTATTAACATCTTTATAATAAAATTTAAGTGTATAACATTTATTATAACCACTCAAATTTTACTTATAAATTTCTTTATATTGTATATTATCCAATTACATTTTTCACTTCTGAAATTTTTAGGTAAGTTATGTTGAGATGTAATTGAGTATTATACACATAAGAATTTCCAATTTAGTTATTCCAAGTTAACTTATTTATCCAAGAAATTTGACTTTAAATTTATAATTGAAATCATCTTTAATCCAAAATTTAAGAATTTAAATCTCCGATTTACTCCAAACAATTTAGAGATATATATATAATAATATTTATATAAAATTAAATTTTAAAATAAGATACTTATATATACATATAAATCAAATTATACTGAAGAAATTTAAATCAAAGTATATTTTTTTTCAAAACAAAACCGTAGCAAAGCTACAGAATGGTTTCTCCTCTTCGAAACTCGAAAATGAATGTCGATGATGCGGCCGTCATCACCGAAATTATTTCCCAGCGACAAAGAGAAGAGCACTGATTTAAACATTTAAAATTCTTTGAAAACCATTTTATTCGAAAATACTTTAAATAATATACATTTTAAGGCTTTAAAACAAAGTTTGAAATCACCAGAAATTTGATTCTTAAATTTCTCAATTTAAATTCATTCCAATTCCAAATAAATTTATAACCAATAGTCATTTTGCAATAGTCAATGACTTACAAAACAATAAAATGATAATCAAATATTATCTTTTTCGACAACCAAATTATTTAACTTTTAATTCCAGAAGATTTTCTTATATATTTAAAATCTAATCATACAAATTACTTCATTTATCAAATTTGAAAATTATATTGTGTCAGTTTGCTCTGTTCAAGTGTTTTGGAAATTCTATCGATAGCGTTGATCAGACGAATCGATCGAAAATCCAAATCAACATCAACAACTCAAACAACACACTATAAACATAAATTAATTACAAATACCCTCCCTCACACGATGATTCTAGAATTGGATTCCAACACATGGATAGAGATCCAAATATAGAAGGGCTCTAATCAAAGAGAATTCTAATCTAAAAATAGATAGGCTCAAAATGAAGGTTAGATGATTGTATTTCAAACAGGAAGATGGATAAAGTTGTATAAATCGCGGACAACCTTAACCGGGTCAGCCGTGACTTCATAGATAAGATCGATGTAGAATTCTGAAGCGAATCGACATTCGATTACCAGAGGTAAAATTCGGGTATAGCTTAAGACAGCAGCATCGTAAACCGAGGATACAGAAATCTCCGGTGAATCAATACCGATTGTAAAGGAGTTTCACCCCAGTACAAATTATTCGAAGATTGGCGGGACCGCCGATTTATTATAGAGATCACTAGAAGTGGAGTTATGGGATACTCCAGAATCAAAAGACACGAATAGAGGAGACACGAATGGACTTTGGAACCGAAGTGAACGTCCCAAAATTCAAAGGAACCGAGTCAAAGAAGAAGGAATTCAAGCCCGAACGAAAGTGATTCTGTAATTGAATTTACTACAGATGCTGAGTTTTGCCTAAAACCTGGCTCTGATACCACATGTAACGACCCAGTATTTCAACCATTCGCATCCATTATAAGTGTATAGGTAGACACTCATGCCGGAGTTGAATTGCTCAAAATACTGCATTGTAAATAAAATTTGGCAAAAACTCAGTATATACAGTAAATAAATAATTACAGATCACAGACACAGAGTAATATAACAATACTGCAGCGGAAACAAAGGATAGTAGTTCATGAAGCTACTATATATATATAACAGAGTTAAACAAGATACAACAGAGGTCTCGAATACAATAGATGCCTCAATACAATAATCAAATACCAGATCTGAATACATCACTGAATCGACGGAATAACTGAAAGCAGGATCGATAGATAGCTGGATCTCCAAGCGAAGCTCCAACCCCAAAGGTGAGTCTCCAATGCTGTATCACTCAGTCTGACCCGAGCGTAAAGCAAAACACAAAACACTCGAGTCAGGATTAACATTCTTATATTAATAAATCCAACTCAAGTGAAATATCAACAAAAATACAAGTAACTTAAAGGATGTTTGGGATAACCATCCCCTAAGGATCCGTTAAACTATTTACTATGTAGTAATATTCGCTATTATAATAGTGTCTAAATAAGTAAAGTATAATCATATCGGAAAATAGCGTTAAGGGGATGGAGAACCTTAACGCGGTCGGATCTTAAAATCATAATCGTAGTAAAGCTCGGTATGGTAGGTGACACGGCACAACTAGGCAATGCCAGGGTAGATATACCAATTACGCACACGGACTGATGGATACGCATAGCAGCCACTACCGTTCCACCTCGAACAACATTCCCAAATCGGAGGATGGCCATCTAGTCAAATCACAAGTAAGAGTATAATATCGAAGAAATGCGTCCGAGAAGAGGTGCTACCTCACTGGTCCGAGATCGCTCCTGTTTTAGCCACCTTATTGCCAACTCACGGGAGTTGGGTCCACGTAACATACCTTAAGAACGTCGCCACCATCCTACTTCATTCTGGAATCTCCACCGCGTACACGGTTGTCAAAGTGGTTTTCGGTATCGACAGAGAGTATGTCCATATCCGATCCCGGTCTCTTTGCCAACCAATCGTTATTATAACACCGTGGTCGTTTCAAAATAGTTATACTTCAAACCAAAATCATTATCATTTCAAAACCCAAATTTAATACGATATCATTTCACTTCAAATATATCCATTTTTAAAATCATATTGCTTTCCAAAATTATATTGTTTTCGAAATCATAACACTTTCCTTTTTAAACAGCCTAGACATTTAATTTTTGTTATAAAATAAATTAGTTCCTTAAATTTCGCAAATCGATTCAAATTAACTCGAATTCCAAAAATTTAATTTAATCAAATCTCAAATCATACATTTCAACTCGATTTAGCTTCTAAATAAACCATTTCAATTTATCGATTTCAAATACATATCTGAACCATAAAATAAGTCATTTCAATTTTTAATATATTTCAAAGCTTTAAATATTCAACATTTCAAAACTAAATTCGATAAATTTATATACATATCAAATTCCCTTTACAATTATTTAGTTTTGAAATATTAACTTAACATTTCCACGACATTTGAATAAAATTTCAAAAGATCTCATTTAAATATTTATACGTTTGAAATATCCATTTAAGTCATCTTTTCAAATTTCAAGTTGTAAATCACTTCTTTAAATTTCAAATTCAGTACATTTCAAATCAAACTTATTTAAGTATAATTCTTAAATAAGCATAATTTCAATCAATTTCAAATCATTATAAATTCTATATTTCAAAAATATAGATGTTAAATAAATACTTAAACATATTATTTATCAACTTTATTAAATCAACTTTAAATAAATCTTAAAAATCAATATTTATCAAAACCATATATTTCTTTTCAAAACCAAAGAAATCATTTCAAAACATTTATATATAGACCAACGGTGTCTGTATATAATTTTCTATCCTATGGTCAAGTGATACAGATATTTATCATTTCAATCCGCAATTTAAAACATATTCGGGTATATATCTTTTCAACCCGAAATCCCAAATTCAATTCAATTGAAAATCGCTTGGGTTTATCATTTCAACCCATAACGATTTTCTCCTATTCTACAAGATCGTTCGGGTATGTATCATTTCAACCCATAGTGATTCTATACTAAAAGGGAACTTGCAGAGTGATAACAGATATGATAATAAAATAACACAGTAACATGCATATATCATAAGTATAAATAACAGATAATGGTGTCGGATGTCATAGGTGAACATATACAGGTAATGACATATATAACAATGTAAATAACTAACATCAGCATATTTCAATTGATATTTCAATTGAAATCAAATTTAATAAATATAAGAACGTTAATCGTGAGTGATTGCTCACCTTTCGAGGCTGGATAGATTTTGACAAAGAAATGAGCTACGAATTTCAAAGCAACGCTAGATGGACATGATTCGCTGAAGAAAACAAGCACGACGCACAAAGCTGATAAATGGAAAATCGATGAGGACCAGTCAGAATCAGTTTTGTTATAAATTGAAACAAAATTATATATTATTATTATTAATATTATTTCCAAACCATTTTGATTTTAACACATAGATCTAAGATCACCAAACCCATATATCCTTATATATATAGACTAATATATATCCATATGAAATTTTAGGATAAAAATGATAACACATATATATATATATAATTTATTTAAAGTTATCTATAAAATAAAACAAAATTGCAAAACTGTTATAACATATATATATGAATCAGATATATATAATTACATAATCAATACCCAACTACAACTATATATATAAATATAAAGCTTTTCCAACATTATATATATATACAAATCGGACAGATATAATCTCTTATATACAACAACAGTTATGCGGTCCTAATATAACTTATGTACTAGGTGTGCTAGTCACAGCTATGATAAGTCACAACAAATATACATACTATATAAACATTCTAAAAATTTCATGTATATAGGTTATAAACCGCTTTATATACAAGCGAACTTCAGATAACATTTCGTATACAACTTTATATAGGCTATATATATGTGTTTGCAATTATCAATACAGAGTAAAATTTATATACCACCTATATCTGTAAACGAACTTTACAATTAAACCTTAATACTGTAAAAATAATAAATGCAGTAACATATATACTTAATATATTATAGAATCAACACAGACTTACCTTATTACATTATATAAATATATCTAAACCGAACATGTACAAAATCTTTGATATAAACAACCAACATTTCATACTAACCAAATGTCAACTGGCCTATTATAACTTATATAGCTCTCTTAGACTAACATATAAATTACCGTAAATATACCACAGTATAACCATATATACAAACACTTAAAGGAATATAATATGCATAAATATATATAATACTAACGTATAAGTACATAATATATATAAAGAACTGTATGAACTATGCCAATAACTTAACTAATAGACTGTATAAACTTATAGTAAACTATCATATACACGCGCAGACTTATATATATATACTTTCACGGAAAAGTACATAAACTTATGTATGAAAGATATGTACTTACGCAAAAAGAAGGAAGAGAGCCTTGCGTGAGTGGATGCTGGGTTCGATCAAGGGGAGGCTGCAAATGGTTTCGTCTGTTGATTTCGGGTTGCAGGGGAGAGGAGGTGAAGGTCGCGATGTGGTGATAAGGCGGCAGAAGGTTGTCACGTGGTCTCGGGTTGGGAAGTGGGGTCATGCAGTTGCGGCAGGGGTGGAGGCGATGGGTGAGAGGTTGAGGGCGAGCGGGTCTGGTGGTTGACGTGGGGTTCTCTGGCGTGGGGTTGGAGGTTCTCACGGTGGTGGAGTGGGGTGGTGGCTGATGGGTAGGCGTGGGTTTTGGTGGTGGTTCTCGGCCTGGGGTTGCCGTGGTGTTGGCATGGGGCGAATGGTCAGGCGAAGGGGTTGGACGTGGAGTTGGTGACGTGGTGGGTGCTGGCGCGTGCTAGGGGCACAGGGAAGTTCAGGAGAAGGAGGTGGGCACTGCTTCGGCAATTGGTAGAGGCGGCTCATGGTGGAAGCGGCTGTACGTGTGGAGGGGAAGGGAGAAGGTTAGGGCGGAGACTTTGAGGGAGGTACGTGAGCTAGAAGAAGAGGGTGATGGAGGGAGACTCGGCTGGTAGGTCTGGCGAAGGCTGGGGTTCGCTCTGGTGACGTGGTGGTGATCGCGAAGGTGTAAACTGCTTCAATTTCAAGGTGAAATGGTACGAAAATTATTTGAGCTTCTGTAAATATGAAAAGTGAAAGGAATAGAATTGGCAGAGGGAAAAAGAAATGAAGGAGAGAACAGTGATTGAACCGTTCAAAAAGGAAAGTAAATAGAATGAAAGAGAGAAAGGGGCAGAAGAAACGTTCCACCGTTATTTAAGATATAAATTCAAAAGCCAAAGGGACGTGTAGTTATCCATTGATTTAGCAAAAGTTTTTAAAGCAATTTATTATATTACTTGGCCTGCACGTTCAAACTTAAAAAGGCAAACGAAAGCTAACGGTCACAATTCAGGGTACCGGTACGACGCACTGTTTTATTGTTTATGTCGCGTACCGGACCTCAAAATAAAGAAATAAATATACCGCTGAGATTAGCACGACGAGACGATCCAAACGGTATACAAATATTGGTGGTACGATCATCCGATCAAAAGTCGATAATCGGTACCGAAAATGCTGCTATTCAGCCAGAATTAAGATAAACGGAGCAACAGAAGTCCAAATTTGACGAAACGAAAGATGACGTCTCACTCAGAAGATGATGTACAAATTTTCTATGTAAAATTATTCAGGTTTGGAAAACGTTTTATTATCACCTATTTTCAACTGATTAAATTGAAGTAAATTTACGCACGAAATAAATTTTCATATTTTCGGACGAAAATTTACCAGTTGCTATGTTTAATTAGACGCATTCCAAATATCAAATTTATATTTCAAAATTTTACTGTTAAAAATTTCACACAAATTCAATTAATTAAATAAATAAAACAACTGAAATTTGCGGGTCGTTACACTGACCCAAAAGGCCCGAACAAATAACATCGAAATATATGCAATTTAGTGTTATTTCCTAACCGAACCCAAACCGACATGACCCGACAAGGATCAAAGCTTGGGTCGGGTCTAGTCTAGTCTAGGGATTAAAATGTATAATTTGGACTTGACAAAACCCAACCCATCTAGAACCAAGACCTGACCCTAGAATCGATACCTATCAGGTCGGGTCCAAATTCATCAAGTCGGGTCTAATTGCCACCCCATTAGTCATGCAAATGGACAGGTTAAGGGGGTGAACAAGATCATCAAATTCATAATAAAGAAGAGGTTGAAGCGAGCCAAGGGAAACTGGGTTGATGAGCTACCATTATCATTGTGGGCTTATAGGACGACCCATAAGTCCACAACTGGCCATACTCCATTTGCAATGATCTATGGTGCCGAGGCTATGATTCTGATCAAATACGAAGTCTATTCTCTCTAATGAATGCACTATGATCCCAAGATGAATGAGGAATTCTTGCTTGAGTCCTTCGAATTAGTCGAAGAAAGACGAGAAGAGGCCGATCTAAGGGTAGCTGCTCACCAGGAAAGAGTAGCGAAATAGTTCAACACCAAGGTCATAAATTGTACCTTTGAGATAGGTAACCTCATTTTGAAATGGGCCTTTCATTATACAAGGGCACTCAGTCCAAATTGGGAAGTCCCTACATGATTTAATAGAAGCTTGGTGATGGAACTTTCAAGTTATTAACTGTTAAAGGGACCCTAATTCTGCATGTGTGGAATAGCAAGTGCTTACGACGCTAATTTCACTTATATTCTTTTTGCAAATAAGACTACCTGTTTGATAAGATGAGATGTAATAAGGCAGAGTTTGTCGTTGTTTCATTTTAAAATAAATTTGGCATTTAGAATTATTGAAACCGTGTCTTTAAAAGTTTGGCTTTATGCTGCGTGATTGGTGAAAAAAATCAGACATTCAATGTTTTGAAAAACCAGATGTCAAGGCATTTGGAGATAGGTTTCAATGAACTCCTTCGATCCATGATCAAGTCATTGGAGTATAACCGTACTAGGGTCGACTAAACGATTTCCCTTACACATCTAACCTTTGACCAGTGCCTGGAGATAGGCAAGGCCGAGGATTGATGCCTGGAGATAGGCATCAAAGACACCGAGTCTCAAAGATAGAAATTGGTGTACAATTATATCTTTTTGCAAGTACGACCTCGGTTACGGCCCAACGAGACATGCTCGGTTGATGATAATTGAAAATTGGTCGACCAAGCATTTTTGACCAATGCCCAAACATAAGCGGGGCCGAAGATGGATGTCCAGAGATAGACATCCAATATGCCGATTCCTAGAGATAGGATTTGGTGTATAATTGAATCTTATGCAGGTAAAACCCTGTTTACTACTCAATGTTATACATTCGACTGATGATAAACGAGGTTGATTAAATGGGTATCTTTGATCGTCACTCAGAGATATGTGAAATCAAGGGTGGATGCCCAAAGACAGGCATTCAAGATGTTGATTCCTGGAGATTGGAGTCGGCATCAAATTAATTCTTTCACAAGTACGATCTCATTTATGGCTGAACAGAATACGTCCAACCAAAGATAAGTGAGGATTTCCACTAAGTTGGCTGAATAAATGCATCTCTGCTTACAGTTGAACAAGAAATATTTAGCCAAAGATAAACAGAGATGGTCGAAGGATTCCAGTTTTGTTTAGTCAAATAAGAAACATATCAGCTTTGATAAATGAAACTAATTAGTGAAACGACAATGAGCAATTGCAAAAAATTATGTATATGTACGAAGTTACAATAAATAATGGCATTGAACAAATCAAAAACACATGCATGAATAAAATATAAGTAACCAAATTACATATGATTATATTTTACATGCAAGTAAGCATATAGGAAACATAAATAAGACATGTAGTAATGTAAATAAGGAAAAGGTTGAGTAGAAAATAATATATTTATTTATATAGATTTTTGTACAAGATTTGTGGGGTCGCTCCCGCGCGATGTTGGCCTATATATTAAGTGAAGCTAATAAAGAAGTAAAATACAAAAAGAGTTGAAGAACTATCTGTTAGGGTGTTTTCCCCTCCTCGCCTTCTTCTTCTTCTTCATGTCCTTCCTGTTGGAAGGTAGCTTTCTCTTTGGAAGGTCAGCATCCTTCGAAAGTGCAAAATGACCCTCAGGGTCTTCCTCCTAATCATATTCACTGTTTGACTTTGTGCGAGACGTTGGAGTGCCAATAAATATGCCAGTGGCCTAGAGAGAGGAGGTTGGAACAACGAGAATGGCCTTCTTGTACATGGCCCATGTTTGATTTTGAGCTTGGAGAAGTCAATTTTTAGCCTCTCTGCTATGGGCATAGTGTTAGGACCATTTACACTAGTTATAGTCACTTCTTCTTTAGGAGATGCGTTAACATCTTCCAGTTCCTACGGTGCCCTTATTTTCTTTTAGTCAGTATCTAGGCTAGTGCTGGAAGGAAAGAAGGAATGGGAGTGAAGATGTGGTAGTGATAGCAATAGATGTAGTCATGATGACGCTTGGACCTGAAGCATGAGTAGCTGCGGTGGAGGAGGCAACGATAGATTACCTATAAGTTTATAGACCGAAATGTAAAGATTAGAGATGTCCTCTAGTGAGAACTGAAGTTTCTTGAAGAGTGGGGAGACCAAAGATATACCTTGAGAGGTCGGTGTGTCCTTTGAAGGATATTTGTGAATTCTAATTATTTTTGAGATTTATGAGGCAAAGGCATATCAGAAGGATCTATAGGAGGAATGAGAGCTAAGGCATCGGGATTACATCCCTCATATGTGCTGGTGTCAGGATCTACAAAAAAATGATTCGGTTACAAAAACCTCTGAAGTGGTCATCGCGAAAATGATGTTGTCTACTGTAGGTTCCTTAGGAGTTGGAGTGGGGTCATTTGCATTATCCAACGAGATGGGACCAGCATGAGCCTCAGTAAGCTTCTACTCTCCAATTGTAGTTTCTGCTGCCAAGATCTTTTTACCCTTTTCTAGGGCAAACCAAATTGTCTTCATCCAAAAACTTTTCTTTAGAAACTCTTCATCGATGTTGTGGCTAATGCTGCTGGCTCTTTACATGATTTCATCCCAAGCATCAGTGATTGTTTTGAGATAGCCATCTTCTAGCCACTTTAGATTCTTAGTCTTTATGACATTGGTGAAAAATTAAAGAAGAGTGGCTTTCGTTTCTTCCTTAGTTTTGTTAGCCTTTGCTTTAAGATCTTCGTTTTCTTTCTTGACGTCGACTAGCTTAACTATTACATTGCTAGATTCACCTAGAGCATGCTGTTTTGATTCTTTTTCAACTGTCAAGTTGGCCTTGAGCTTCTCAACTTCCGACTGAAGTGCTTCTTTTTCTTTGACCTTTTTCTCAAGTTTAGCATTGGTAGCGCGAGTGTTCCTCGGTTGTGAATTAATGACTAGAGTCTCTGTAGTATGAACAGTGGACAACTCAGCTAATCTTTCATAGGAATCCTTGACTGGTTTTGCTTTTTCATCTCTCTCTTTTCGAACTAAACCCAATTCTTGTTTGTAGTCCTCACATAATCTATTATGATCTGTCCTCTCTATGTCAAAACTACAGAAGATAACGTTGTTAGCATGATTGATGTCGGAGAGGCCTTTAGCATGTTTTTCCATTCATAGAGTTGCTCCACGACCTCCTCATGTCTGGCAAGGCTTTTATTGGCATAGCCATGTAGGAAGTCCTTGATGTTATAGTCGAACATAAACCCCTCAAGAAAGTAGCCAAAAAGAGTCATATGCATCATTGTAATTGTGGTAGGTTGGCCTTTTGGGGGTAAAGGAGGAGCAGCATGATGTGAAGAAGGTTCTCTGCCAGCCCTGTGAGATTTCTGAGATTGGGAAGGTCTAATGATTTTGTAGAAGGTCAAGGTGGTAGAGGAAGGTCGTGAAAAGAAGATTGTTGGTGCCTTGAAGGCTGAGTTTGAGAGAGCTATTATTGGTGGGAATCGAAGTCGCGCCCAAAGCGGTCGGGTAATTCCCTTTGCTCCTCGCAATGGCGGTGCCTTTCTTTAGCATCACACTATTATTTTTTCTTCATCCCTTTTCTTTTGGAATCCGACTCTTGATATGAGCCAAAGTGTTGGTAATAAACTTCTGGATTTGAGGAGCGGTGTTGGTATGTACTCGTGATCCTAGAAGTGTATGAAGTGTTGACTCCCTAAGTAACCTACGGACTGTGTTCGAAGGTTTCCAAAGATGGAGTCTCATCACCCTCGGCGGTCTTGAGAATGTTTCCTGATGGAAAGATGAAGTCGTAGGGGCTGGTATTAAAGATGTCTTAGAAATTTAGCCCATCGAAGGGGAAGTCAAAGAGGGTCTCAAGATCACATAAAGAGCCAAAGATGTTTTCAAATGCACCTGCTGGAGGGTTTGACTCTTCAACGGGACTATCCCATGGCTCGAGTGTAATCTGGGAAGACTTGATCACTAATCGCTTTGGCCTAGGAGGTGATAACCCTTGTGCTTTTGGGGGAGATCTCCTTAAATAATTCATCGCCACTACCATTGTTGTCTTCTTCCTCATCTTCTCCCTCCTCTTCTCCTTCATCCATATCTTCCCCCTCGGCTTTTTCTATGTTATCTTATCCTCTTATCCCTTCCTTGCCCTATTTTTCGTATCCTTTTCTTCTTCTTTGAGATTTTCCTTTTGATTCTTTGGCCTTCCTGACTCCTCTATTTGTCATCGTCGGAGTCGCCAACCAGTGCAAAAGGACCAGCGGTAGCTCGAGCTTCTTTGTTATGAACTGGATTAGGGATAATGATTCTTCTATTGTAGAGGAGGTGGTATTATCACAATTGAGCATTTATGAGAAGATATGATGTTTTTCTCAGGCCCTGACTGATCCCCTTCAGGAGTGCCAGTGTGTTCACAAGTTCTTCAGTTGGACTCATTCTAGGAGATCTGATAGAGATATAGAAAGTGCATTAGATGCTCGGGTGAAGAAAGCCCAAGCATAAGGAAGGTATCAGGTAAGAAAACTTACGACTAGATAGTCAGAAACAATTGAAGCCTCGGGATATTGAACGAATAAATATTCTCTCTTGATATAGCTACGCATGCTATAAAGCACCTCGACAACCTTGTAGTGGTTGTAAGCTTTGATTATTAGCAGGAAAGGTGAGTCTTTCCTCTTTTTGAAGCTTAACAAGAAGGTCAGCACTTCAAAAGCAGGTAGATGAGCCATATGCGTCATGAATATGATATAGTGGGAACTCAATAAAGTGTAGTTGTTTGGGTGAACTTGGGTTGGTGCTAACCCAAGCTCTTGAAGGAAGAGTTTAGAAATTCATTAAAAGGGGCATGACTCCCGATAAACACACACACACAGATATATATATATATATATTATGCGGTATAGCCTGTGGAAGGAAGACGGGCTCTTTGTTGGGGCTAGGGAAGGATAACTCGTCCTTAGGAATTCCATTGCTTGAGACAAATTAGCTTTAACTCCTTAGTGGTTAACTTAGAAGGTATTTGGTACGGAGGATTATCCGAGACTATAAAATAGGTTAGTCTCCCTTGAAGGGGCAGGGCCATGAGGTTAAGCTGCTGGAGCACCTTGGAGTTGAAGCTCTTGTGTAATTGAACATCTTGCTCCTAATAGCGTAGAAGTAGATGATTGGGCAGTAGAAGAACCCACTTTTGGAGGAGTGGAAGGGCTGGTTCTGGTTCTAAGACGAGGAGATCGTCTGGTGTCGATTATTTCAAATTGAAAATTTTGATGACAAACGTGGTCAACTATGTTTTATTTTAATTTTCGACTTTGATTAAAACATGTGTAGACAATGTACAGAGTCTAACGTATGGCAACATGTGTTGGCCAAAAGGATTCTACACATTGACCAGGGCAATGCAAAGTATCAATCTTTGTGGCATGTGTCCTGTCCAAAGCACAGTATATGCGAACGCTCTGTGTAGATAGCCTACTCATGCCGATAAATGAGCTTCGTCATGCTATGAACCATGTGTTGGATTTTACCCTTATTGTAGAATATACGATAACAGAACCATCATCCGGAGCAATATGGAGTTATTTTTGTAGGAGCAACATGGAGTGCATTCGATGTGAC
Organism: Allium fistulosum; assembly: GCA_030737815.1. Lineage (NCBI taxonomy): Eukaryota > Viridiplantae > Streptophyta > Magnoliopsida > Asparagales > Amaryllidaceae > Allium > Allium fistulosum. The sequence goes on from CM060908.1 coordinate 426,507,558, forward strand.
CGTTTCTTGAAATCATCTCATTGAAATTGACTTTTCAATCCACATTCGATCAAAATTCGACTAAGGTTGACCACTCCACCTTCACATGTGAAAGCTAGTCACATATGCGTAAGTTAGAGCCGACCTTGAAAGAACTCAGGGTTAGGACCTTGATAACGCAAAGTGAACGCCAATCAAAGGTGAGAATGAAGAACTTGGGAGCAAACCCAGGAAGGCTAGGTGTCAACCTCGAGTAAGAAGAAACTACCCGAGTTCTCATTTGAATTCGACCATGACAAGTAAGTGGAGTATGAATTTGCACTCAATTGTTAACCGATGATGACATCTAAGACACCGGCTATAGCTAGATGATGACAGGGTGAAATGGAGGCACAAATGATGCTAGAACCGAGGCCGAGAATATCTTGATATCGAGATCTGGTGGTGGAAACTTTAAAGTGATCGATGCTGATTTGCTGCGTTTGCTTAGATTGCCGCAGCGTTTAAAGGCAAGGTGGTATGGACCAGGTTGATGGAAGTGGCGATGAAGGCGAAGTGACGATGATGTTTAGAAATCACAAGTGAAACAAGTGTGCTTAAAACTGAAATTGGGATGTGAAAATCTCTAAGCATTATATATTTATATTACATTAAGAAATCATGTTGGTACCGACATGATCATATCGGTACCAACATGTTTTGCTCATAATTTAAAGAAAGAAAATAGAAAAAAAGGGAAAAGAAAAGGGGAAAAAAAGAATACCCAATCAGGCCCTGATGTAGCTTCCGAAACACCAAAGGCTCTAGCTTTGTTGAAAAGAAGTGATATGACGGCTATTTGAAGTGATTAATGAGCACTCTTGGAATAGACATGATATTTCAATATGGATGTTAATCGATCGATGACCCTTCTATGATGAGCATTTGATTAACTACATTGATCCAAAGCATGCTTTATTTTCAAGAAAGCATACTTTGGGAGGCAAGTGTTATCTGGCAGTTTAACCGAGCGTCATTTTGATGAATCTGGGCTTCAGGACGATGAAGGGAAGGATCAAGGAGCTATAAAGATGCCAGGAAAGATGAAAAGAAGAAGTACAAGAAGTTTGATGAGTTTTTGCATATGCCAAATCATGTTGGTACCGACATGATTTTTGGATAAGGTCCACTTTTGAATAGCAGGTGAACTGCTCCTTTCACTTTGCAAAAAAAGACAAGATTTTCTTAGGACAAATCATGTTGATACCGACATGATTTAGAAGAGAAATTTTTCAAAAGCTAGGAAACTTGAAGATGTGAACAAGTATGAAGAAAAGGTGAAGTATTAATCTTGTCGGCACAGACATGATATGGTCGGTACCGACATAATTGGTGTTACAAGTCTTACTCGTTTTTCCTTCATGATTGCATGGATCTGAGCTCTTACCTAGTTTTCCGTGACCCGACGACTTCAATGGATGAATTTTCCCATAAATAACCACCAAAAAGTAATGAAAGAAGGATCTGGATTTCTATTCTCTTCTCTAACCATATTTTTCCACGAAGTGCCAACTTGTTTTTACTTTGTTTTCTAAATCTAAATATTGTAATTCGGTTTTATTTGTGCAAAATCTCAAGCAATAAAATTAAAGTGGATATAGACAGTGATTGGAAGTCAAACCACTATAAAATTCCATGCATTTAAGCTATTTAATTTTGTTTTGATCTTACCTGCTCTCATTTTTTATTCATTGAGGTGTTGTGTCATTTTTGACCCAATTGGGCCTATGAGAGATGATTGTAAGTCAAAACTATAAGGCTGAGATTGTAATAAACTTTTTATGAAGAATACACTGAAGACTTTAGAGTCGATTCCGTCTAACGTGATCACCAAGGCTATCCGTAGGGGATGGGCTCCATCACTCTTCCCTGCTGGGGACTTCTGACTCACTCCATCAAGGGCAATGCAAGTCACTCAATGTGCCCCCTCTTTAGAGGGTTATCTGCCATGGATGATCCTCTCCGTGCTTTCTTCCATTTCGAGGGCTGCCAACATTATAGGATATCTAATGAGGATGAGTTATTATGTGCTCACTTCATTGTTTAGGGATGGTCAATAAATCGACCAAGGATCACGTGATCCGTTCAATGCTCCCCTCTTAGTCCGAAGGCTATCTGATGAGGGTGAATTATCATGCATTAACCTCCTCATTTAGGGACTACTAACCTGCCCCATTGAGTTTAGGTGAGACATCTCTCCCTATCATGTCATGGTGCATCGACGACCATAGGGAACGACTGCCGTAGTCAAGATTCCCACGCCCATGATGCTGCTTGTCCTTCTTATGGGAAATGACACTATTGTCAAGACTAGAGTCATTACCTTAAGTGATGCCGAAGACTGGCATTAGTGCTCCCGCCAATAAATATGTTGGGCACCATATCAATCGGCCGTGCGTCGCCTAGGATAACCCTCAAGTCACTCAGTGCTCTGGTTCATGTCGAGACCGCCCGTTACTCAATCTTACCACGCTTCATTCAGGTGAACCCTCAAGCCACTCAATGCTCTAATTTGTGCTGGGTCTACCTGCCACTCAATCTAACCGCATTTTACCCAAGAGAACCCTTGAGCCACTAAGCGCCCATGTTCATGCCAAGACCTCTCCACACCATACAATAACACGATCAGGCTTGGCAATCATATGCTCGCTTCCCCGTCTTATTACAACCGAGCTCGATAGAGTTATGTAATTATGCTTAGCCCTAATCCTCTTCGTCAAAATTTCAATATAAATTAAATAAAATCGATAAATTGTTTAAATTAAAATAAATGCTTGTCAACGTGACTCATCACAAATAGAAGCTAGTAAGCTAGAGTTATGATCATCTTTGAGCCAAGTTTAGCAATTTACAGTGAGAGTGGAAGAAGATGAAAAAAGAAGCCGAGGTGTTTAGTGAAGATTGTTTAATGCTACTTTCAACTCAGTAATTCATTATTCACGATTCTATATTTGAGTGTATGAGGGCCTTGTTGAACTATTTGGTCATGATTTGAATTTCTCTATGATTCATTGTGCTACCTGAACCCATTTTTTATAAACTGGATCACCACAATGGCCAATTTTTTTTATCTTTGATGCACTTTGTGAAGTGTTTGTATGCTAGAAAGTTGCTAAAACAAGTTGCATTGAATAAAGTAGGTTTGGGCATGCATCAGAGAGGTAAGGAGATGAAGTGCTAGAGCTTTTTGCTTTATACTTCAACAGTCAGTTGACCGATTGTGAACATCAGTCGACCAGTCACCCTAGCCTAGAGTAGTAAGCTCCAGGCAGTTGTGTTTGATGTGTTGTTTAAAAAAAATTGAAAAATAAAAAGTTAATTTTGGAAGAGAAAGTTTAACTTTTTCCTAATGTGAAATTATTCAAAGGGAAATGATTTATTTTCATTAAATATTAATTATTAAAGAATTAGTGGTTTAAATTAAATAGGAATCGGTTTTGGCCTTCAAATAATCATATAAAAATCCTATTTAATTTGAGAAAATTATGGAATAATTTCTAATAAATATTATTGATTTTAAAGGAGTTTTCTATGATTTTTGAATAAAATGAAGAGATTTGAAATTATATTCTATAGTTTACAATAAATAGAAATTAATTTTGAGGACTACAAATTTATTTGAAAATTTTATTAAATTATGGGATAATTTTAATAAAGACTAGTTGATTTTAAAATGAGTTTTCTATGATTTTAAACATAGAAAAGATATTTGGAAGTTAATTATAAGGTTTAAAATCTCTTATTATGGATTTTAAAATTGTATTTTTGATTTAAAATAATATAAAAGCTTTTGAAATAATTCATTTTTCTATAAATAAAATCTCTTTTTAAAGTGAATTGTGAGTTTTGTTGGTTTAATTTTATATATGGTGAGAATATTGAATAAACAAAGTTATAATACCTTCTAGTATGGGACGTTCAGTAATATTTCTCTAGTTATTATGTGGACTTGTTGCGTAGAATATTATCATATTGAGCAAGTGTAATTTACGAGCATTGGGTAAGCAAGTGAGTAACACTAGACATTATGGGACACCTAACCTGATATTTGTTAAGTTGCTTTTTATAAGTAGATGTCCCTCATACGGGGATGAATTATATGGGGTATTCATATATTAAGTGTTGCGAGATCGAGCCACATGATCTAGGCCATAGGTGCGTCTATATGATAAGGGAGTACTATTATTTTGATGAGGAGTAAACCAAATTAGGCTAGCATCAATCCTAGTGGCCGGATCGCAGGGTCGCATCCCGAATCAGTGACACATTTTATTATATATAAATGAGAGCCACTTCCCCATGCCACCTACCCTAGCAATTTGTTAATATTTAGGGCACATGCAGGGTCAAGACCATTTCATTATGTAGTCATGTAGCACGTTGGTGCAAGATGGATATTGGATCACAATGGCCATCGAGTTAACTTAAGACTGTTGCGGTAGCATTGAGAGCGTATGAGGATGGCCTCTAGAGCATAACTAAGAGCTTATATGTCTACCGTTCGGTTATTGATGATATGAAGAGAGTTTTCGTTTGGGAAGGGAGGAGGAGATATATAGGAGAATGTGCGAAGAAGTGCTTCACCTGTCAAGAAGTAAAGGCTGAGTATCAGAAGTCAAATTGTTTACTTCAACCTTTGGAAGTACCGATTTGGTAATAGGATTCAATGTCTATGGATTTTATTGATGGATTTCCTAGGTCGAGGATGGGAAATCATAGCATTTGGGCGATGGTCGATAGATTGACTAAGAGAGCCCACTTTATCATAGTGAAATCGATAAGAACGACGGTTAGCTTAGCGAAGCTATGTATAAAGAATATAGTGAGACTACATGGGATTTCAAGCAGTGTTGTAAGTGATAGAGACCCTTTGTTCAGTAGCAAGTTATGGAAAAGTTTTCAAACTACATTGCGTACCGAATTGAGCATGAGTATGACATACCACCCATGGACGGATGGTCAAACAGAAAGGATGAACTGTGTATCAGAGGATTTGTTGAGGGCATGTGGGTTAAACTTTGGAGGATATTGGAAAGATAATTTGCATCTAGTAGAGTTTGTGTATAACAATAGTTACCAGTCGAGTATCGGGATGGCCCTATTTGAGGCACTTTATGTTAGACTACGCAAGTCGCCTATTTTTTGGTTGGATAAGGAAGATCGGCTCATTTTACGGCCCAATTTGTTAGGAGAGGCTCTAAGAAGGTAGAACTGATTCATGCTAGAGTGAAAGCAACAATTAAGGAAGAAGAGTTATGCCAACAAGAGGAGAAGAGATCCTGAGTTTGCGGTAGATGAGTACGTGTTTGTGAAGATTTCTTTGATGCGAGGAGTCATGCACTTTAGGAAGGCTTGAAAATTAGTTCCTAGATATGTAGGACCATTTCCAGTGATAGAGAGGATTATTAAACTCAAATATTGAATAGAGTTTCCAAGTAGTTTAGCGGGTGTGCATAATGTTTTCAATATATCACATTTGATGAAGTGTGTACACGAACCGAATTTGGTGGTGGAATCGAGTGAAGTTGAAGATTTATCTATAGAACCAGATCTAACTTATGTTAAACGACCAAAGAGGATAGTAAGCCATGACACAAAAGATATAAGGAGCAAAGTTATTAAACTTGTTCACATCTAGTTCAATGACAATGTTGATGATTGAACCTAAGAGGTAGATGATAAGATTAGAAGTAACTATCTTGATTTGTTTTGACATGTACGATTAGGCATGTATGTTTGATGCATAGATTAGTAAAGACACCAGTATAATTATATGATGTGATGTTTGTATGTGTTAGCAATGATACTAATACATAGTGATTAATGAATGATGATGATTTACATTAATGGAGAATTAGTGTAATTGTTGTACTGTGTATAAATTATTTTGATGAAAGTGGTCTTTATCCTGCCTTGTTTAAATTTTGTGGATGAAATTCTTATAATAAGGGAAGTCTGTTATACCCCACATTTTGTAGTACCATAATATGGGGAAATAAGTCAAATAAATGATAAGTTAAATCAATTATGGGACGAAAAAGAAAGTTAACTAATAAAAGGTGAATGAATGTAGGAAGAGGAGTTAGGGATTTATTAAGACTAGGCTAGAATGGGGGTTTTAGCCCAAAGCCCAAATACTAATTCCATACATTCTAACTCCCGGTTCATTCATTCTCTCATTTTTCATAAAAACAAAAGAAAGTAACCAAAGCTTCCTTCATTTTTGCAAAAGAGAAGAGGAAATTAAAAGCTAGAAGATCAAGCCTTCAACTTTAAGGAGGAAGATGATTATAGCAAGTTTTTATAATCAAAGTAAGTACAATTTCCCTAAAACCTATCCTAACCTATTTGGAATCAGATTTGAATTTGTTTGGAATTTTTAGATGATGGAAAACTTGTTTGAATGATTATTGTTTAGTTATCAACATGTGATATCATTAAGGCTACCAACTTGAGACGACTTTGGGAAAGTCATGATGCGATAGCTCTTTTGAGCTCGACCCTCGAAATTTATCAAATTATGATAGCTAACATACTCCGACACACGATGGATCTTCGAGAGTCAACAATAGATGGCACTTGAGGAACCAACACATGATAGCTCTTGTGAAATCAACATGTGATGATAGTTGAGGAGTCAAAATGCGAAAACTCTTAGGGAATCTACACATGATGGCTCTTGGGGAGTCAACACACGATGGCGCTTGAGGAGTCAACACACGATAGCTCTTGGGGAATCAACACACGATGGATCTTGGGGAGTCAACACGCGATGGCACTTTAGGAGTCAAACGCGATGACACTTGAGGAGTCGACACGTGGTGGCTTAGGAAGCTATCAACATGTGACTATATGCAATTCGACACATGATAAGCCGGTGGACTATCAATCCATGATAGCTAATGAAAGCTATCAACATGCGATGGCACTAGTAAGCCAACATGCGAAAGCTATTTGAGTTGGGTTGAAATAATGAACAAAGCTAAGAAAATTCTAAGTAAAATGTGATGACTAATCCAAAAGATGAAATGGCTTTGGGAAATAACAAGTTAAAGAGAAATAACATATTTAAGGAATGAAATTGAAATATAGCTTGATTAAACTACATGATGATGAGTTAATTCATAAGAAATGATGAAATATAAATATAAGGCCTTAATGGCAATAATATGTCTATACACGACATTATATTTCATAACGTCGACGGTAAGCCTTAATGGCAAATATTATCTATTCACGACAAAATACAAGATTGATGAAGTAAGGCTTTTGGAGCATCCAAATTATCTATTCACGATAAAATGCAAGATTGATGGAGCAAGGATTTCATAGAATCCAATTGTCTTTTCACCAAAAAATATGAGATTGATGGAGTAAGGCTTTCATAGCATCCACATTGTCTATTCACGACAATACGAGATTAATGGAGTAAGGCTTCCGTAGCATCCAAATTGTCTGTTCATGGCAACATACGAGATCGATGTCTATTCATGACTCTATATTCAATGAATGAAGATATTAGGCCATAGTAATAACTTTTTTTTTTTTTTTTGAGATCATGGGGAACCTTAAGATCATGGTATTCATTGATACTCACTTAAGTAAACCCCACGCTGTGTGTCTACCCCGCTTTTATTTAGTCGTCGCACACGGATGCTTAACGTTGAAACTCCCACTGATGGTTTGGCGCTGGGATTCGAACCTGCCCGGACACAGTCCTTTGATTCCCATCTCCCAGCTCCCAAACCAACCGAGCTACGAACGGCGGGTGGCCATAGTAATAACTTAATTATCTGTTCATGATAAGTTTAAGAGAAAATGAGATAAAACACCTAAATGTAAATCTAAAGTGTTTAGTGTTATTATCGAACTGGTAAGGGCAAGGCCTGAGTGGCAATTTAAAATGAATTGACTATTGAAACTAGTTGAAATCATGTGAAGGAAATATCACATTTATGATGAATTGGTGGCTTATATTTGTTTATAACATGATAAGATGTGAATTGAAGATGAATTGAATAGTGAGGGAAAACCTATTCCGTGCTTTAGCGGTGTGGTCTCACTATATATTTGTTTTTTTACGGTAAAGTTTTACTTAACCAGACTTAATTTCTGACCCATGGTTTTATTATTTCTCATAAACTCATAGGTACTCATTCAAGTAGACTGAGTTTATGGAATAAACAAATATCTATTGGGAGGATGGATAGAAACACCAACGACAAAGCAGTAGGCTTATCCAGCTAATAAAAGCTATCTAGAAATTCCTCTATGTAAAACTAGGATTATAACTGGTTATGTGTAGGGTAGGCATCTTCATATGTCGGACACAACATTACTCTAATTTTCTTATTGTATTTACCCATGCATAGGAATGAAAAGGATTAAAGATGATGTAATGAATTATGTAATTTAATTTGATGTAATGGAAAAGTTATTTCGCTGCTCTATTTACTTATGTTGTGCAAAATTAATATTGAACTCAATTTATCACTTGAAAATGATTCTGATAATAACTACAGCATCATCGGTATCCATTTTTGGGCCTTGGAGTAAGGGATGTTACACTTGGTATCAAAGACTAAGTTAGAGGAACACTTAAGTTAAACAGAGCTAAGTAGGAACGTATTTGTAGAAAACGAACATCTTGGAGAGAGCACACGCTATATATAACATATTTGTATTTTGATATAGATATATAAAAGAATATATCTACCCCTCGATCGATCTCACTCTCCTTAATTCTGTTTCTTATAAACCCTTACTCATGTAGAATGCAAGAATGGACCTATGTAATCGAAAATTGACCATAAGAAGTGCGAGAGCGAACCTTAGTAGAGGAGATGACCGCACACAAACTAATGACCACGAGGGGAGCATGCCTATAAGTTCATGTTGAATCCGGTAATGAAATGCTCGCCCTACCTGTAGACAATTTGGACATGAATGCACTGTTCCAGCGGTTCTTGGCCAATTTAGCACAACGACTAGTGCCACCGCAGGCCCAAAATATACATGGGGGCCCAGTGCGGCCGGCTAGAGAAGACTTTGCTAAGATGAATAAGGATTTTCGAAGCATGGGAGGAGAGGGTTGATGAAACAAACATACATTTAAGGTAAGTGATTGGTTGGTGTTGTGCGACAGAATTTGTGAGGACTTAGAGGTTACGGATGCTCAAAAGGCGAAGCTTGTATCTTAGCAGTTCAAGGGACTGGCAAGCTTATAGTGGGGAACTATGAGAGATGAGATTCCTGAGCAAGAAGTTACTTGGTAAAAATTCAAGGAGATGTTTGAGAAGCAGTATGTACCTGGCACAGAGTTATCTATAATGTTTCAAGAATTTGTAGAGTTACAACAAGGAAGTTTGATAGTGCCTGAGTATGTGCAGAAGTTGAACATACTGTCCAAGTATGGGGCTAATCTGATTAGAACCCCGAGAAAGAAATTGGAGAAATTTATCTTGGAATTGAGGCCATGGCTGAGCGATAGGACAATGGCTCACATAGCACTTCCATTTAATAAAGCGGTAGATATAACAAGGAGGTATGAGCTAATGTATGTTGAAAGGCAGGGTGTCGGGCCGAAGGTTCAGGGTGAGAAGAAGAAAAAGTATGCCCCATACTAGAATGGCAAGAAGGGCTAGCGAAGAAAGGAAAGGCTCAGAGGGAAGAAGAAAGAAAGGAGGTTTTCGATGTGATTTATTATAATTGTAGGCAGAGGGGGCACTATGCCAATAAGTGTCCAAAGCTGGTAGGAGCGGCGAAAGTTTAGTGCTTCATTTGTGATAAAACTTGGCACATGAAGAAAGATTGTCCCGAATTAAAGCAACCGAAGGCTTTTGCTCTAGAAGGACCATCAGTCAGACCAACGGCTAAGGAGAATGGAAAGAAAGTTGTGCTGGGAGGTAAGATTTCAATCTCTAGTACTTCCATTATATTTCTCTTTGTTATTGGTGCTACCAATTCTTTCATTTCAAAAGAGGTGGTAGATGGATTGAAGTTAGAAATTACCTATTTAATGACATCATTACATATGGATAATATGATTAGTGGGTATGCTACCCTCAGATTAAGGTGCACCGACCTTATGTTTGATTTGTGTGGTCATATGTTTGTTTGTAACTCATATGTGTTTGACTTTGTGGGGTACAAGGTAATTTTGGGTATCGACTGGTTAGTGCTTAGTGATGTTAGGATCTTTTGTGCTAATCAAGTTATCACCTTACAGAATCCAAGTGATGGGGAAAGGATCATGGTAGCGTTAGATGTGATGGATGAATAATTTAGATTAATAGTGTACGATGGAGGAATTGGAGGATAAGATAAGTGGAGTCTTGGTAGTTCGGGAGTCGACAGATGTCTTTGAACTAGCAACGGGATTACCATAGAGAAGAGCAATTGAATTCTGGATAGACTTGATGTCGGGGGCACAACCTATCAGCAGACCACCTACCAAAATGTCGCTCAGGGAAATGGAGGAATTGAAGAAGCAACTAGTGTAACTTGAGCATAAAAGTTTCATTAGGCCGAGTGGTTCACTGTTGGGAGTGTCTGTAGTATTCGTAAAGAAGTCGGATGGAGCTTTATGGATGTGTATCGATTACCAAAAATTGAATGAGTTGACAGTGAAGAATCCTTATTCATTGCCTAGGATAGATGACTTATTTGACCAGTTGAGTGGAGCTAGAATATTCTCATATCTAGTTTTGACAACGGAATTGCATCAACTGAGGGTAGCAGAAGATAGTGTTCCACCGACCGCATATAGAACTCAATACGGTTTATATAAGTAGTTAGTTATGCCTTTTGGACTGACCAATGCCCAGTATTCTTTATAGATCTTATGAACCGAATATTTCACTATCAGTTGGATAAATTTGTGTTGGTCTTCATTGATGATATTTTGGTGTATTCTAAGAACGAGAGAGATCATGACGTCGGTCTTAGATTGGTGTTAGAGACATTGAGAAGAAACAAATTGAAGGCAAAGTTTTCCAAGTGTCGCTTTAGGAAAGGGGAGGTGAAGTTTCTTGTTCATGTGGTATCGAAAAATGGATTAGGAATAGATCCATCAAAGACAGAGACCATCAACTGTTGGAAGAGACCAGAGACAGTCACAAAGATAAGAGGTTTCTTGAGCTTAGCTGGCTATTATCGTAGGTTCGTTAAAGATTTCTTGCATATAGCAGCATCCTTAACTAAGCTGACAAAAAAGGATGAGAATTCAGGTAGGCAGACAGATGTGAAAGATCAATTTAAGAATTAAACTAGCTACTAAAAATTTGTTGCCTTGATCGTACCTGAGGGAAATTAGGAGATGGTAGTGTATACTGATGCTTACGGAATAGGTTTGGGGCGGTGCTGATGCAAAAAGGACGAGTGATAACTTATACCTCAAGGGACTTGAGACCACATGAAGTTAGATATCCGATTCATGATTTGGAGTAGGTATCGGTAGTTTCTGTGCTAAAGATCTAGAGACATTACTTTTTGGGAGAATGGTTCGAGCTATATACGGACCACAAATACCTCAAGTACCTATTCTCTCGGTAGGAGCTGAATATGAGACAGTAGAGATGGCTGGGATTCTTAGCGGCAAATGACTTTGGGATAAAATATACGCCAGGAAAAGGGAATAAGGTTGTAGATGCTTTGAGTGGGAAGCATCAGAATAGAGTGTTAGCCATGATTGAATAATGGAAGACATTAGGGACATTAGCCTCTTGCGGAGTGCGTGATAGGAAGAATACTGAATCGAGTAGAGATCCGGGCATGTAAGCAAGTTTGGAGGTACGCCCATCACTTGTGGATAAAATTGGTACAAGGCAAAGAGAGGACCTACTAATTGCCGAAAGAATTAGGAAATTAGAGATGGGGGAAGATGTTGAGGACTTGAAATGGTTTGAGGTAAACTGAAGGGATAGCCAAGAAAGAAAGGGAGACCGTGTGTCCCAGATGTAGGGTACCTTTGGAAGGAAGTCTTGGAGGGAAGTCATTAGTCAAAATTTACTATTCATCTCAAAGGTTCGAAGATGTATCGTGATATAAAGAGAGGTTTATTGGGATGAAGAGAGATATATGAGAATGTGTGAAGTAGTGCTTCACCTGTTAAAAAGTGAAGGTCGTGTATTGGAAGCCAAATGGTTTACTTTAACCTTTGGAAGTATCGGCTTGGTAGTGGGATTCAATGTCTCTAGATTTTATTGATGGATTGCCTAGGTCGAGAATGTGAAATGATAGCATTTGGATGATGGTCGATAAATTGACTAAGAGTGCCCACTTTATCTTAGTGAAGTCGATAAGAACGACGACTAGCTTAGCGAAGCTATGTATGAAGAATATAGTGAGACCGCATGGGATTTTGAGCACTGTTGTAAGTGATAGAGACCCTTTGTTTAGCAGTGAGTTATGGAAAATTTTGCACTATAATTGGGACCGAATTGAGCATAGTAGGACATACCACCCACAGACGGATGGTCAGACAGAAAGGATGAACCATGAATTAGAGGATTTGCTGAGGGCGTGTGTGTTAGACTTTAGTGGATCTTGGAAAGATCATTTGCATCTGGTAGAGTTTGTGTATAACAACAGTTACCGATCGAGTATTGGGATGGCCCCGTTTGGGGCACTTTGTGGTAGACCATGCAAATCGCCTATTTTTTGGTTGGGCATAGAAGATAGGCTCATGTTACAGCCCAATTTGGCAAGAGAGGCTACTGAGAAGGTAGAACTGATTCACCCTATTATGGAAGCAGCGCAATAAAGGAAGAAGAGTTATGCCGGTAGGAGGAGATGAGATCCCCAATTCATGGTAGGCGACTCTGTGTTTGTGAAGGTTTCTCTGATGCGAGGAGTCATGCGCTTTGGGAAGGCGGGGGAATTGGCACTTAGTTACTTAGGACCGTTTACAGTGATTGAGAGGATTGGTAAAATTTCATACCAAGTAGAGTTAGCAAGTAGTTTAGCGGATGTGCATAATGTTTTCCATATATCACATCCGAGAAAGTGTGTACACGACCCAAATTCGATGGTGGAACCGAGGGAAGTTGGAGATTTATCTGTTGAACCAAATCTGACTTATGTTAAACGACCAAAGAGGATAGTAAGTCGTGATATAAAAGATATAAGGAACAAAGTTATTAAACTTGTCTGCGTCCAGTGGAGTGACGATGTTGATGATTGTACCTCGGAGGTAGAGGATAAGATTAGAAGTAACTATCCCGATTTGTTTTAACATGTACGACTAGGCATGTATGTTTGTTGCATATACTAGTAGAGATACTAGTATGATTATATGATGTAATGTTTGTATGTGTTGGCAATGATACTAATACATAGCGACTAATGAATGATGATTAGTTACATTAGTGGGAAACTAGTGTAACTGTAGTATTGTGTGTACATTGTTTTGATGAAAATGGTCATTATTCTGCATTGTCCAAGTTTCTAGTACGAAATTCTTATAAGGAGGGGAGACTATAACATCCCACATTTTGTAGTTGGGGAAATAATCGAATAAGTAATAAATTTAATTAATTATGGGATGAATAAGAAAAGTTAACTAATGGGGTGAATGAATGTAGAAAGAGGAGGTAGGGATTTATTAAGACTGGGCTAGAATGTGCATTTTAGCCCAAAGCCCAAATTACTAATTCCTTACATTCCAACTTCCCATTCATTCATTCTATCAGTTTCCACAAAAACAAAAGAAACTAAACAAAGCTTCCACTATTTTGCAAAAGAGATGAGGAAATTAAAAGCTAGAAGATCAAGCCTTCAACTTTAAGGAGAAAGAAGATTAAAGCAAGGTTTTATAATCAAAGTGAGTAAAAATTTCCCTAAATCCTATCCTAACCCATTTGGGATCAGATTTGATTTTTTTGGATGTTTATGATGTTGGAAAACTTGTTTGAATAGTTAAAAAATGTTTGATTATGTTTAGAAATTTGAATGAAATAAATTAGGTCATGTTCTAGGGTAAAAAAAGGATTTAAACATGATAAAATGATTTGAATTGAGGTATGATGTTATAATGATGAAATAGAGATGGGATTTTAATTTCATAAATTTTGGAATTAAATTTTTGTTTCAAAATAATTTCTATGTTAAGAAAAGGGTTAATTTTGGGTAAACTAATTATTAAAAATAATAAAAATGATTATTTTGACTTGAAATTCTGATGTAAGGTAAAACATGATAAATTTGATTTTTGGTGAATTTTTGGAATTTTTTCCATTAATTTTTGATTTTATATGAATTATTAGCTAAGGAAAGGAGCAATTAATTAATGGTAATTAGTTAACAAATGAAGGTTGTAATTAGCCAAATCTGAAAGGGAGCTATAAAGAAGTTGTTCAGCCAATATGAATTCAACACAAAATAGGATTTGGTGAAAAGTAACAACTTAATGCGGTAACAAAACAGTTTTCACATTAATTACAAGTATGTCGTCTTAACATGTGATGGCTGCTCATATAATCAACTTACGATAGCTATCTCGGCTAACAACATGCAGTAGCGTTAAGGCTATCAACTTACGATGGTTTTGGGAAAGTCATGATGTGATAGCACTTTTGAGCTTGACCCTCGAAATTTATCAACTTTTGATAGCTTACGCACCCCAACACGCGATGGTTCTTGGGGAATCAACATGGAATGACTCTTGAGGAGTCAACACGCAATGGCACTTGAGGAGTCAGCACACGATAGCTCTTGGGGAATCAACACGCTATGGCTTGGGAAGCTAGCAACATATGACAACTATATGCAATTCACCACACGATAGCTTAGTGGACTATTAACCTGCGATAACTAATGAAAGTCGTCAGCATACGATAGCTTTAGTAGGCCAACAAGCGAAAGCTATGTAAGTTGGGTTAAAATAATGAATAAAGCTAAGAAAATGCTAGGTAAAAAATGAAGACCAACCATAAAGATGAAATGGCTTTGGAAAATAATAAGTTAAAGAGAAATAACTTATTTAAGGAATGAAATTGACACTTAGCTAGATTAAACTACGTGATGATGAATTAAGTCATAAGAAATGATGAAATGTAAATATAAGGCCTTAGTGGCAATAACGTGTCTACACATGACATTATATTCAGCAATTTTGGATAGAAAGCCTTGGTGGCTACCAAACGTCTGTACTAACATTATGTTTAGTAACGCTGATGGTATGTCTTAGTAGCAAATATTGTGTATTCATAATAAAATACGAGATTGATGGAGTAAGGCTTTCATAACATCCAAATTGTCTATTCATGACAAAATACATGATTGATGGAGTAATACTCTCATAACATCCAAATTGATACAAGATTGATGGGTTAAGACTTTTGTAACATCTAAATTGTCTATTCACAGCAACATATGAGATTGATGTCTATTCACGACTCTATATTCGATGAATGAAGATATAAGGCCATCGTAGCAACTTAATTATCTATTCATGATAAATTTAAGAGAAAATGAGATAAAACACCCAAGTTTAAATCTTACGTGTTTAGTGCAGTTATCGAACTGGTAAGTGTAAAGCCTAGTGGCAATTTAAAATGAATTGACTATTGAAACTTGTCGAAATCATATGAAGGAAATCTCACATTTATGATGAATTGATGGTGTATGTTTGTTCATAACATCATATGATGTGAAATGCTAATGATTTGAATAGTGAGGGAAAAACCATTCCGTGCTCTAGCGGTGTAGTCTAACTATATGATTGTTTGTTTAGGGTAAAGATTTACTCATACTACACTTTAAGGCTAACCCATATATTTAATATTTCTCATAAACTCACGGGTACTCATTCGAGTAGGCTGACTTTATGGAATAGACATGTATCTATTGGGAGGACGAATAAAGACACTGAAGATGAAGCAGATGGCTTATCTAGCTATTAAAGGCTATTTAGAAATTCCACTATGTAAAACCTTGGCTATGTGTTGTGTATGCATCTTCATATGTCGGATACAACACTACTCCTATTTTCTCATTATATTTACCCATGCACAGGAACATAAAGGGTAAAAAAATAATGTAATGAATTATGTAATGGAAAAGTTATTTAGCTGCTCTGTTTACTTATGTTGCGCAAAATTAATAATGAACTCACTTTGTCGCTTGAAAATGATTCCGATGATGATTACAGCATCATCGGCAACTTTTTTGGGTCTCAGAGTGAGGGATGTTACATAAGAGACATGAGATAGTCAACCCTGTATACATATGTATATGATTATCTACGAGATAATCTCCAACATTTCTACGAGTGTGTCATATTGAGGAGTTTGACCCCATACTTGTAACGACCCGTAAATTTAATTGGTTTTAATAACGTTATTAATTGAAATTTTGCAAAATTTTAAAACGATAAAATTCTGAAATATAAATTTGATATTTGGAATGCGTCTAGTTAAACATAGCAACTGGTAAATTTTCGTCCGAAAATATGAATGTTTATTTCGTGCGTAAATTTACTTCAATTTAATCAGTTAAAAACGATGAAAATAAAATGTTTTCGGAACCTAAATATTTTTACATAAAAAAATTCTAAACCATCTTTTGAGCAAGACCTCATTTTTCGTTTTTCCAAATTCGGACTTCTTTAGCTCCGTCGATCTTATTTTTCTGAGTTTTTCTTGCATTTTCCGTAGTAGAAAAATTCGCATTTTTATAATTAAATCGTACCACTAATATCCGTATACCATTTTGATCGTTTCGTCGTGCTGATCTCTGCGGTATATTCAGTTCTGTGTTTTGAAATCTGGTACGCAGCGGAATCCGCGGTAACGGTAACCGTATGGGTACCAGTCTTGTGCCCGTTGGTTTTGTGATTTTTATTTATTCACCATACGATTTGAGCCGCTGTGAGCATTTATATTTTCTTAATTCTTGTGCTGACCATTTCTATTCCACTTTTCAAATTCTTAGGATTTAATATCTATCTGACATCCACTATTCCCTGTGTTCAACCAAATATTTGGTTCGTTTCGTGTTCCGTCGGTTCTACACCTTTTCATTGTGAAGGAAATATTTATATAAAGGTTTATACGGAGCATTCTCATATTTCTTTTTCTTTTCTGTAGCATGTATCACTTTGCCTCTGCTTTTCCCATTGTTGTCAGCATCCACTTCTTTTTTCTTTTTCTCTGTGGGAATTTGAACACCCACTCCCCTCAAGCACAGAAACCATCTTTCTTCCCCCTCTCTTTTCTTTCACTAGCGGCCGATCATCACATAGCATCTTCTCATCCTCAAACCAATAGTCGAGCCTTACCTCCACGCCTCTTCCATGCGACGCCGCCACCCCTCCTTCTGCCATGCCAAACCTCCCACACCAGAGCACGCACGTGCAGCCGAACACTCAAACACCTCTGCTTTAAAATGCTCCGCTTGCCTACCTCAGCACAATCCTCCGCCTTCTTCCCCTTGTTCCAACCAGATCCAAAAACCCGATAACCCGAGTCTCCTCCTCTGTTCACATATTTAGATATTCAAGTAAGTGTACTTATGTTTATATAATTATGTAACCTATTTGGTATATGTGCAAGTCTATATATATTTAGACTGTTTATTCGTGTATGTATATAGTGTAGGCTGTTGTTCTATATTATATATGTTAGATTTTATACGCTATATATTGTATATATTGAAGCATATATGTGTTGCTGTAAGAAGAAACTATAATTTGTATACTCAGTTTTCTAAGTTCTAGTCACTGTATAGTTATATAAATAGTTATTTAACAGTTCTGTTTATACTTTTGGTATAATATATTTTCATTTATAACTGTTGTTATTATTTTCGTTTTATACTTTGTTTGATTTTGTTTCCTAATAACTTTATATATAGTTTTCAAAAATGATGCTATGTATGTATGTAAATCTTATATACACTTTGATATGTATACATTCGGGTTTTGATTGCAGTTTTATAATACAAGTAATGTTTGTTATTAAAATTGGACTCTGTTTTGTATTACTAAAAGGAAATCTATGTTATATATCAAAGTTAAGTATCTATATGTAATATGCTTAGACTCGGTTATTTCACAATGAAGTATGGTTTTAGTTGATTGATATATATTCATGTTTCTTTTAGGATGTACAAGTTATATTGGTTTCGGTGTATGTATTCTACTTTGTATTATATAGGCTGCTACACTTTGTTAGTATACATTTTTTTATAACGGTTTCAATTATATTTGTAGTATATTTCACGTTCATAGTGATATAGTATATTTTTATATATAAAGTTATAAGCATTTTGCTCCATGAAAATCGTACTGCTAGCCTTTCTTGATATATGTGCCAGTATAAAGAATATTTGTCTTAGACTACGTTATTTACATTATATGTTGCTTTGCATATACAATTTACAGTCTTATTTCTCATTTGGGAATATAACATGAACTTTATATACTTGGTATTAGCCTATAGCTTTGTTTTCTATTGAGTTTTATAGTTAGAATGGGTTTTGTTTTAAAACTATATATACTAATTTTTTTTTGTAAGACAATATATGCGTAAGTTTATTACAGTACAAGTTCTATTGGAAGTATATGGTGTATTATTGAAGTTGTTTTGGTTATTTACATGCTGTTATAGTGGAGAGTTTTGTCGTCATAGATTTTATACTACAGAGTTTGTTTATAGTATTACATACTTTTAAACGATATACATTTGTTTACAGAGTATTATATACATGTTTTACTTTACAAAAAAATCTTATTGTTGGATTTGTCAAAATTATTGGTTTTATATATATATATACAGTAAATATATATGTTTTATTTTATGTGTGAAAATTTTTGTTTTGTATTAAGTTAAAATGTAAATTATATATCTATATATATTTTCCATTTATATCAAGTTGATTTGATTTCGTCAATTCTTTATTATCAGCTTCGTTCGTCGATTTGAGTTCAATCCTGCTTTGCTTTGGAATTCGTGCTTGGATTTATAGCCATTTCTTTGTCAAAATCTATTTAGCCTCGAAAGGTGAGCAATCACTCACGATTAATGTTCTTTTATTTATTAAATTTGATTTCAATTGAAACGACAATTGAAATATGCTGCTGTTAGATATTTACACTGTTATTACCTGTATCAGTTCACCTATGACATCTGACACCATTATCTGTTATATATGAAATGATAATCCAGTTTGGTTGTTAAATGATTGATTGTTTGATGTTTACAATTGGACGTTAAAATTGTAATGTATAAAATGATAAATAATTTGAATTGAATTTGACGTATAATAGTTAGATTTGATATATGTTAAATTTGATTAGATGACACCTGCATAATATGACCCTTTTAATGCCGAATTAATTGACACGTAGAAATTTAGTAAAATACACCTTGAACCATTTAATTGTTTGTTGCTTAAATTAATGTTGTATGAAATTGATTAATAGATATCAAGTGAAGAACCGTATTAATATTAGTGTAATAATCTTTAATCTACATGAAATGATAGTGTAGATTCTAGAAATAATTTTATTAATTTGCACAAATAACAATGCGAATTAATTCGATTATTTCAAGATTATTTGAATTGATTATTTGATTGTTATTGATTGTTGTTATTGCTTGTTTATTTACTTTGACACCATCCCAGTTATCACACTGCAAGTTCCCTTTGCTATGCTTTGCTTTTGAATTGGAATGAAATCAGGTTGAAATGATAAATACCCAAATTGAACTTTGACCTAGGATAGAGAATTAAATAAAAACCCGATTGGTCAATAATTTGATTTCAAAATAAAATGAAGATTTTATTTGAATAAATAATATGGTTTTGAAACGAAGTTGGAAATTGAATTTTAATGAAATTTAAATGTGAATATTTAATAAACTGAAACCAAATATTTATAAAGAAATTGATGAAAGAATGTTGTTTCATTTAAGAAATGATTGAATTAAGTTTTGAAATTATTTAATAATTTAATGAGAGTGAATTATTTAATAATTAAATAAAATTGAATCCGTTGATAATTAAAATTGAACTTTTTAATTAGTGAAATTTAGTTCTTTATTAATTGAGCTTTGAAATTGTAACTAAGTAAATGAATATGTGAAATTGAATTTCTTTATCAAGGAATGCAAATGTGATTTTTTGAAATTAATGTAAGACTTGTAATTTAAAGGGTTGATTTGTCGAAGTTAATTTAATTAAATTCAAAGTTTTGATACTGAAGTTGAACTTAATTAATTGATTTAATGAATTGGAAATCAAATAGAAATTGTTTTGAATGATAAATTTAACTTAACGAATATTGAATGAAATCGATCAATGAATTTAAATTGATTTAAATGTTAAATTAAATTAATTTAAATGATTTCGGAATGAAACTTATATTCGAACTTGAATCAATATTTGAATTGTTTAAAATAGAAATAGAAAGTGTATTATAAGATTTTGAAATGGTAATTTGAAAGTTTTGAAACGTAAATTATGGAAATTGATTTAGAAAGAGGAATGAAATGTTGATTTACAATTTCTAATTGAAATTGTAATTGATTTGGTTTTTGAAACTTATTAAATGACCAATCGGTGTAATAATTACGAAGGTTATTAAAGAGACCGGAATCGGTTAGGGACATACTCACTGTCTAAACCGAAAACCACTTTAATAACTATACGCGGAGTGTGATCCAGAATGAAGTGGTTGGAATGATGTACGTTGATGACTGAAGAAAGAGAACGATAATGGATAGCCTTGACACTTGTGTCAAATTGGAAATGACTAAAACAGGAGCCGTGCCGGGCCAAATGGGGGGTTAGCTACCTCGAGCAAACACACTTCTTCGTAAACTACTCATTACTTGTTGTCGATTGGTGCACCCTTGATTTTGGGAGTGTTGTTTCGCGGTGTTGCGGTCGCTGCGGCGATGCGTTCTCACCAGTCCGGATCAGGCAAACGGTAGTTTTACTACCTTGGGTATTGCCTCATGTGCCTTGTCATACTTGTATCCCTATTCGCGACCACTACGATTTGTTTTGTGTTATACCTATGGAGTACTCCCTGATAGCCCACTAGTTTACGGTGGAGTTTACAGTGCTGTATAGACTATAACGCTTATATAAAATGTGTTAAGGGGGATAATGGTAACACCTTAACACTATCTTGATATTTTATATTACTGATAGGCATTATCTATTTACCGTACACTACTACATAGTAGATAGTTTAACGGATCCTTAAAGGATGGTTATTCCAAACATCCTTTGAGTTACTTGTATTTCAGTTGCTATTTCACTTGAGTTGGATTTATTAATATAAGAATGTTAATCCTGACTCGAGTGTTTTGTGTTTTGCTTTACGCTCGGGTCAGACTGAGTGTACCAGTATTCGAGACTTACCTTTGGAGTTGGAGCTTCGCTTGGAGATCCAGCTATCTATCCAGCTTTCAGATATTCAGTTGATTCCAGTGATGTATTCTGATATTGTATTTGCCTATTGTATTCGAGACATCTGTTGTACCTTATTTAACTCTGATATGTATATAGTAGCTTCATGAACTACTATCTTTTGTTTCCGCTGCAATTATTACTCTGTGTCTATGATCTGTGATTATTTATTTACTGTATATGCTCAGTTTTGCTAAATTTAAATTTACAATTCGGTATTTTGAATTATTCAAGTTTGACATGTGCGGATGCGAATAGTCCAAAATAGCGGGTCGTTACAGTTGGTATCCGAGCTTTGGTAGCTCTAGGCAAAACTTAGCATATAGGGTAAATGTATTTACAGAATCACTTTCATTCGTGTTTGAATCTCTTTCTTTTGACTCGATTCCTTTGAATTTTGGAACGTTCCCTGCGGTTCCAAATTTCATTCGTGTCCCTCACTATTCGTCTTCTTTCAATTCTGGAGCATCCCATAACTCCACTTTGAATGATCTTTATAATGGATCGGCGGTCTCGCCAATCTTCGAAATTTTGTAAATGGGTGAAACTCCTTTACAGTAGGCATTGATTTACCAGAGATTTCTGTATCCTCGGTTTACAATGCTATCTATCTCCTGCTACACCTGAATTCTATTTCTTGAGATCGAATGTAGATTTGCCTCGAAATTCTGCATCGATCTTATTCTTGAAGTCACAGTTGACCCGGTTAAGGTTGCCCGCGATTTATATAAACTTATCAATCTTCCTACTTTGTTATTTAATCATCATATCTTTGTTTCGAACTTATTTTCGAACCAAAATTCTCTTGATTTGAGTCCATCAAATTTGAAACCCTATCCTTATTTTGGAAATTCATTCCTGTATCGTCGAGCAAAGAAATGTATTTGTAAACTAATATATAAATGTTTTAATATATACTGTGTTGTTTGAGTTGTTGATGTTGATTTGGGTTTCCGATCGATTCGTCTGATCAACGCTATCGATAGGATTTCCAAAACACTTGAACAGAGCAAACTGACACGATAGTATTTTCAAAATTAGTAAATAAAATAATCTTGTATGATTATATTATATATAAGTATAAACTTTCTGAAATTGAATTGTTAACTGAATTGGTTGTCAGAAAGGTAATACTTGATTTTCACTATTTGTTTTGTAAATCATTGATTATTCCAACATAAAAATAAATGGAATTATAAAAGTTGGTTTATACATTTATTTAGAAATTTAAATGAATTTAAAGTAAGAATTTGAGAATTTAATTTCCTAAAATTTCAAGCTTTGGTTTTTAAATTTTTAAAAAAATGTATATTATTGAATGTATTTTCAAATAGAAACCGTTTTCAAAGAATTTTAAAATGTTGAAACTAGTGCTCTTTTCTTTGTCGCTGGAAAATAATTTCGGTGATGTCGGCCGCATCATCGACATTCATTTTCGAGTTTCGAAGTGAAGATACTATTCTGTAGCTTTGCTACAGTTTTGTTTTGAAAAATATTTTGATTTGAATTTCTTCAGTATATTTTGATTTACATATATATAGGTATCTTATTTTAAAATTTAATTTGATTTGATATAAATATATTATATATATCTCTAAATTGTTTAAAGTTAATCGGAAATCTAATTCTTAAATTTTGTTAAAGGATGATTTTAATTATAAATAAAACCAAAATTTGGAATAAATATTTAAACTTGAATAATTGAATTGGGAAAATTTCATTTGTATATTGTTCAACTGCATTCTAATACAACATACCTAAATCATTCAGAAGTTGAATATGTAATTGGATAATATATAATATAAATTGAATTTATAAATAAAATTTGAGTGTTTATAATAAATGTTATACACTAAATTTTGATTATAAAGATGTTAATAGCATTAGATAGGATAATAAGTAAAACTCAGTTAATAATGAAATAAATTTGTTTTGAAAGAATTAATAAATTGAAATTTGATCAACATATGAAAATACCTTGAATTTAAAAGCAATTAGTAGATGTAAATTAATTTAAATCGAAATTTATATGGTTTAAATTAATTTATATGGTTTAAATATATGTAATAAGATATATTAAGTGAAATAAACTTAATAAGAATTTGGAATAAAGAAGAATTTAATTGTTAAAAAATGTGATTATAATAAAAGACTATTCAAATTTATGGTTTTAGAAATTGTAAATTGAAGATAATTGGATAATAAGATAATGAATTTAGAAATAGTTGAGATTGATTTTAGTGAAATCAAATGGATTAAATCAATTATTGAATATCAATTTTTGAATTTATATGGTTTAAATTAATTGTTATTTTGTATTTCAAATCTGTTTTCTTTCTTTTTGTTTCTATTCTCCTACCTCGTTCCTTTTCGGGGACAAAAAGTTTTGAGTGGGGGAGAGTGTAACGACCTGTAAATTTAATTGGTTTTAATAACGTTATTAATTGAAATTTTGCGAAATTTTAAAACGATAAAATTTTGAAATATAAATTTGATATTTGGAATGCGTCTAGTTAAACATAGCAACTGGTAAATTTTCGTCCGAAAATATGAATGTTTATTTCGTGCGTAAATTTACTTCAATTTAATCAGTTAAAAACGATGAAAATAAAATGTTTTCGGAACCTAAATATTTTTACATAGAAAAATTCAAAACCATCTTTTGAGCAAGATCTCATTTTTCGTTTTTCCAAATTCAGAATTCTTTAGTTCCGTCGATCTTATTTTTCTGTGTTTTTCTTGCATTTTCCGTAGTAGAAAAATTCGCATTTTTATAATTAAATCGTACCACTAATATCCATATACCATTTTGATCGTTTCGTCGTGCTGATCTCTGCGGTATATTCAGTTCTGTGTTTTGAAATCTGGTACGCAGCGGAATCCGCGGTAACAGTAACCGTATGGGTACCGGTCTTGTGCCCGTTGGTTTTGTGATTTTTATTTATTCACCGTACGATTCGAGCCGTTGTGAGCATTTATATTTTCTTAATTCTTGTGCTGACCATTTCTATTCCACTTTTCAAATTCTTAGGATTTAATATCTATCTGACATCCACTATTCCCTGTGTTCAACCAAATATTTGGTTCGTTTCGTGTTCCGTCGGTTCTACACCTTTTCATTGTGAAGGAAATATTTATATAAAGGTTTATACGGAGCATTCTCATATTTATTTATTTTTCTCTGTAGCATGTATCACTTTGCCTCTACTTTTCCCATTGTTGTCAGCATCCACTTCTTTTTTCTTTTTCTCGGTGGGAATTTTAACACCCACTCCCCTCAAGCACAGAAACCATCTTTCTTCCCCCTCTCTTTTCTTTCACTAGCGGCCGATCATCACATAGCATCTTCTCATCCTCAAACCAATAGTCGAGCCTTACCTCCATGCCTCTTCCATGCGACGCCGCCACCCCTCCTTCTGTCGTGACAAACCTCCCACACCAGAGCACGCACGTGCAGCCGAACCCTCAAACACCTCTGCTTTAAAATGCTCCGCTTGCCTACCTCAGCACAATCCTCCGCTTTCTTCCCCTTGTTCCAACCAGATCCAAAAACCCGATAACCCGAGTCTCCTCCTCTGTTCACATATTTAGATATTTAAGTAAGTGTACTTATGTTTATATAATTATGTAACCTATTTGATATATGTGCAAGTCTATATATATTTAGACTATTTATTCGTGTATGTATATAGTGTAGGCTGTTGTTCTATATTATATATGTCAGATTTTATACGTTATATATTGTATATATTGAAGAATATATGTGTTGCTCTAAGAAGAAACTATAATTTGTATACTGAGTTTTCTAAGTTCTAGTCACTGTATAGTTATATAAATAGTTATTTAACAGTTCTGTTTATACTTTTGGTATAATATATTTTCATTTATAACTGTTGTTATTATTTTCGTTTTATACTTTGTTTGATTTGTTTCCTAATAACTTTATATATAGTTTTCAAAAATGATGCTATGTATGTATGTAAATCTTATATACACTTTGATATATATACATTCGGGTTTTGATTGCAGTTTTATAATACAAGTAATGTTTGTTATTAAAATTGGAATCTGTTTTGTATTACTAAAAGGAAATCTATGTTATATATCAAAGTTAAGTATCTATATGTAATATGCTTAGACTCGGTTATTTCACAATGAAGTATGGTTTTAGTTGATTGATATATATTCATGTTTCTTTTAGGATGTACAAGTTATATTGGTTTCGGTGTATGTATTCTACTTTGTATTATATAGGCTGCTACACTTTGTTAGTATACATTTTTTATAACGGTTTCAATTATATTTGTAGTATATTTCACGTTCATAGTGATATAGTATATTTTTATATATAAAGTTATAAGCATTTTGCTCCATGAAAATCGTACTGCTAGCCTTTCTTGATATATGTGCCAGTATAAAGTATATTTGTCTTAGACTACGTTATTTACATTATATGTTGCTTTGCATATACAATTTACAGTCTTATTTCTCATTTAGGAATATAAAATGAACTTTATATACTTGGTATTAGCCTATAGCTTTGTTTTCTGTGGAGTTTTATAGTTAGAATGGGTTTTGTTTTAAAACTATATATACTAATTTATTTTTTTTGTAAGACAATATATGCGTAAGTTTATTACAGTACAAGTTCTATTGGAAGTATATGGTGTATTATTGAAGTTGTTTTGGTTATTTACATGCTGTTATAGTGGAGAGTTTTGTCGTCATAGATTTTATACTACAGAGTTTGTTTATAGTATTACATACTTTTAAACGATATACATTTGTTTACAGAGTATTATATACATGTTTTACTTTACAAAAAAATCTTATTGTTGGATTTGTCAAAATTATTGGTTTTATATATATATATACAGTAAATATATATGTTTTATTTTATGTGTGAAAATTGTTGTTTTGTATTAAGTTAAAATGTAAATTATATATCTATATATATTTTCCATTTATATCAAGTTGATTTGATTTCGTCAATTCTTTATTATCAGCTTCGTTCGTCGATTTGAGTTCAATCCTGCTTTACTTTGGAATTCGTGCTTGGATTTATAGCCATTTCTTTGTCAAAATCTATTTAGCCTCGAAAGGTGAGCAATCACTCACGATTAATGTTCTTTTATTTATTAAATTTGATTTCAATTGAAACGACAATTGAAATATGCTGCTGTTAGATATTTACACTGTTATTACCTGTATCAGTTCACCTATGACATCTGACACCATTATCTGTTATATATGAAATGATAATCCAGTTTGGTTGTTAAATGATTGATTGTTTGATGTTTACAATTGGACGTTAAAATTGTAATGTATAAAATGATAAATAATTTGAATTGAATTTGACGTATAATAGTTAGATTTGATATATGTTAAATTTGATTAGATGACACCTGCATAATATGACCCTTTTAATGCCGAATTAATTGACACGTAGAAATTTGGTAAAATACACCTTGAACCATTTAATTGTTTGTTGCTTAAATTGATGTTGTATGAAATTGATTAATAGATATCAAGTGAAGAACCGTATTAATATTAGTGTAATAATCTTTAATCTACATGAAGTGATAGTGTAGATTCTAGAAATAATTTTATTAATTTGCACAAATAACAATGCGAATTAATACGATTATTTCGGGATTATTTGAATTGATTATTTGATTGTTATTGATTGTTGTTATTGCTTGTTTATTTACTTTGACACAATCCCAGTTATCACACTGCAAGTTCCCTTTGCTATGCTTTGCTTTTGAATTGGAATGAAATCAGGTTGAAATGATAAATACCCAAATTGAACTTTGACCTAGGATAGAGAATTAAATAAAAACCCGATTGGTCAATAATTTGATTTCAAAATAAAATGAAGATTTTATTTGAATAAATAATATGGTTTTGAAACGAAGTTGGAAATTGAATTTTAATGAAATTTAAATGTGAATATTTAATAAACTGAAACCAAATATTTATAAAGAAATTGATGAAAGAATGTTGTTTAATTTAAGAAATGATTGAATTAAGTTTTGAAATTATTTAATAATTTAATGAGAGTGAATTATTTAATAATTAAATAAAATTGAATCCTTTGATAATTAAAATTGAACTTTTTAATTAGTGAAATTTAGTTCTTTATTAATTGAGCTTTGAAATTGTAACTAAGTAAATGAATATGTGAAATTGAATTTCTTTATCAAGGAATGCAAATGTGAATTTTTGAAATTAATGTAAGACTTGTAATTTAAAGGGTTGATTTGTCGAAGTTAATTTAATTAAATTCGAAGTTTTGATACTGAAGTTGAACTTAATTAATTGATTTAATGAATTGAAAATCAAATAGAAATTGTTTTGAATGATAAATTTAACTTAACGAATATTGAATGAAATCGATCAATGAATTTAAATTGATTTAAATGTTAAATTAAATTAATTTAAATGATTTCGGAATGAAACTTATATTCGAACTTGAATCAATATTTGAATTGTTTAAAATAGAAATAGAAAGTGTATTATAAGATTTTGAAATGGTAATTTGAAAGTTTTGAAACGTAAATTATGGAAATTGATTTAGAAAGAGGAATGAAATGTTGATTTACAATTTCTAATTGAAATTGTAATTGATTTGGTTTTTGAAACTTATTAACGACCAATCGGTGTAATAATTACGAAGGTTATTAAAGAGACCAGAATCAGTTAGGGACATACTCACTGTCTAAACCGAAAACCACTTTAATAACTATACGCGGAGTGTGATCCAGAATGAAGTGGTTGGAATGATGTACGTTGATGACTGAAGAAAGAGAACGATAATGGATAGCCTTGACACTTGTGTCAAATTGGAAATGACTAAAACAGGAGCCGTGCCGGGCCAAATGGGGGGTTAGCTACCTCGAGCGAACACACTTCTTCGAAAACTACTCATTACTTGTTGTCGATTGGTGCACCCTGGATTTTGGGAGTGTTGTTTTGCGGTGTTGCGGTCGCTGCGGCGATGCGTTCTCACCAGTCCGGATCAGGCAAACGGTAGTTTCGCTACCTTTGGTATTGCCTCATGTGCCTTGTCATACTTGTATCCCTATTCGCGACCACTACGATTTGTTTTGTGTTATACCTATGGAGTACTCCCTGATAGCCCACTAGTTTATGGTGGAGTTTACAGTGCTGTATAGACTATAACGCTTATATAAAATGTGTTAAGGGGGATAATGGTAACGCCTTAACACTATCTTGATATTTTATATTACTGATAGGCATTATCTATTTACCGTACACTACTACATAGTAGATAGTTTAACGGATCCTTAAAGGATGGTTATTCCAAACATCCTTTGAGTTACTTGTATTTCAATTGCTATTTCACTTGAGTTGGATTTATTAATATAAGAATGTTAATCCTGACTCGAGTGTTTTGTTTTTTGCTTTACGCTCGGGTCAGACTGAGTGTACCAGTATTCGAGACTCACCTTTAGAGTTGGAGCTTCGCTTGAAGATCCAACTATCTATCCAGCTTTCAGATATTCAGTTGATTCCAGTGATGTATTCTGATATTGTATTTGCCTATTGTATTCGAGACATCTGTTGTACCTTATTTAACTCTGATATGTATATAGTAGCTTAATGAACTACTATCTTTTGTTTCCGCTGCAATTATTACTCTGTGTCTGTGATCTGTGATTATTTATTTACTGTATATGCTCAGTTTTGCCAAATTTAAATTAACAATTCGGTATTTTGAATTATTCAAGTTCGACATGTGCGGATGCGAATAGTCCAAAATAGCAGGTCGTTACAATACTGGTTTATCCATTGCTGTTAGCTGAGAGCTAATCGTGGCATGGTTAAGAGCATGTCGTATCAGTGTTTGACATTTGTTTGCCAGCTTATTGTTTTTTTACCTTACATGCTAAGTATGACGGACCCTAGGTATGTCTGCATTATGATTATCTAAGAGATAATCTTGAGAACAACTGTGCATATACCATATTGTGCGTAATGATCCTTATGTATTGATGATGGTGGATGAGTAGATGTTTCACCCATTTTGATGTTATACCATTTAATGTGTTACTGGACTCTTTATTGTTTGGTTTATGATATGTGCATGGTTTGAGATATATTGACTCATCTGAGAAGTTTTATATGCCCCTTTGAGTTACACTTTTTATAAAATGCCAGTTGTTGTTATATATTGACATCTACATTCTCGATATAGTCTGACCCATATGTTATTTATATAATACTAAAATCAATTTGAGACAGTTTAGGCTAAAGGACAAAGAGACCAGCTTGGTTGTTGGGCATAGGGTTGGAGGCTAGATTATTAGTAGTATGGTATACCATATATGTATTTAGTAGCCTTTATGCATATGTGGACGAAATGTTGGGTTGTATGTTTTGTAATAATGGGTATTTAACTTATTTTTTAAAACCCACTTGAACTTATGTGTATTTCTATTATATAATTTCACCACGTTGATGACTATGTGTTCTTTGTTATATGAATTATACTATGTATTGTCCTATCCTGGAAACATAAGTGTTTATTGCTTTGTGCCGATACTGAGTACGTAGAGGTGAGTTATACAAGAATTTGAAATAAGTATTGGTGTTAGCCCAAGGGAATATTCACATGTGATAACCTATTATCACATTATTCTCCATATTATTATACAATATTACTTAGTAATTCTCTTTGGTAGTATGGGTATAGAGGCATGTTGTTACAGTTAGTATCAAAGCAGATTTAGAATAATACAGAAGATAAGAGACACGGGTGGTTTAGTTAGATAACATTTAGAGTCCTTGTTTCCTAGGATGTGTTGGGTAGTTACCCTATAATAAGGGGTGTCCAAGTATCTGAGTCAATAATACCTACATCATGTAACATCCCTAGCATAATAAAGCAAACATAACCATCAATCATCCTCACATCACTCACTCAAGTGCATTGGATATATGATAGCTCGTATGATCAAATCAACAACCAGAGACTACTCAATATCTCGGTTTCTCAATGCTTAACTCATGCCACTTCATTGGACATGAAACTAGATTCAACATCAAAAAGTCCAGGGCACATAGATCTACAGTCGAAGATCTGGGATATGATCAAATCCATGGGAAGCATCCTCACATACCCCTTCCTTACTAGCACACATCAAAACATCCGAGTATCAATGATTCCTTTGCACACATCTTCATAGTAGAGCACATCAACATTCCACTTCACAAGTTCACATCAACAAACTTTCCCTCATGGTTCATTATCACAACTTCCATCAACAAATCGTCGAAGTTTGAAACACCGTTGGACATCTGTCAAAGCCCTAGAATCTTTTATCCAAGTCTTGAAGTCTCCTTGCTACTTCCTTGCGTCAAGCCTGAAGTAGAACTTATGAATCCTTAGGTAGATATCATGCCATTTCTTTTATAGTCAGATCGATCATTGGTGGCCATAACTTCTTGTTCCTCCACCCATTCATCCTACGATCGATGTGCCATAACCCCCTAGGTCTCGCCTTCAAGTCCCCCAAAACTTGTATGGTTCGGTACAGACCTATCACAATTTGTACTTGGCCATTTCTTTAGCTAAGTACCCTAACTTCAAATCACCTACTAGTTATTCTCTGAAGCTTCTCACGTGTAAGCTCATCTATAGCCCGAAGTCACCATCCAAAATCTCAAATTCCAAATGGATCAATGTGTATCCATATCATTCGAGGGTAGCGGACCTCCTTGCATTTCTTCTCCTTAGCCTGAGAAAGCCCCATGAAAACTCCTACAAGGCCCAAAGTATCACTCCCAACTACCACTTGGCATGTCACAAACATGGGTCAGTACCAATCCATATAACTTAGGAATTTTTTTTTGCGTAAGTTACATTTTTGACTTCATGCTTTAATCCTTCTCTGTTTTGTTGCATCTTTAAGCATGAAGTCTTCAGATTTTCATCGAAGCTTCTCTTACGGCTATAACACTACTCTATACACTTTATTCCATTAATCGAGGCTCCATCATTCGTGCAATCACCTTGGATGATCCATATCAAGGCCAACCCATATACACTAGACTTTTTCCCTTAAAACATTTTCCTAACTCTAAACCTTCTACAATTGGCATTTCATTAAATATAACCATGGTCCGTATGTACGTACATAAAAACAAATAATACAATACACACATCATATACAACATTTATAATTAAATTTAGATTCAACAAGCAATCAAACTAAATATGGCCTATTTTCTAGAATGTGGTATCCATATGAACATATGCATAGAATTGACCAAAACCCATTTTAAAATTCATTTTCAAAATGTGCTTAGGTTTAGATCTAGTCAAAATCATGTTTTTAGGTTTGAAAACATTTTAAAAACATCATTTTTACTATATAAATATGTATAGTATAATGCGAGATATATACTACTCACTAAAGAATAAAATGCACAAAAACCGAGGTAAATCTAACCCAACCAGCCAAGCATGAATTCCAAGGTGCTAAATTTCAAAATCCTAATACTACTTTGCTAATCCCTATGCAAGTTACTTTCTAATCCCTTGATTTGGTTATTTAAAGGAAGGTTTGAGGTTGCTTTAGCTAAGGAAATGATTAATGAGGGTTTAGAATAGTTCTTGGGAAGTTTGGAAAGGATTAGGAACATTCCCACCAGGTTGGTTAGGCACAAATCCCAAAATGGATTAATCAGCCTAATTTGGGCTATCTAATCACCCACTAATCTATCCGAAAACTATTAACTTCAAGTGGCCATATCTCCTAAACTGTAAGGCCAAAATCTATTGTGCCCACTCTACGAAAAGAGAAAGCATCGTATATTTCATATGGAAGAGGTTTCAGACTGTAGTCCTGCTCCTATCAAAATTTATAGTCTTTATAATTTTTCAAGGTCAAAATTGTCCAATAAAATTCCCAAGGGTCGAAAATGTCAATGCTCAACATTTTCCAAATTTATAGCCTCATACGATCTAACTGGATTTAAAAACAATATTTTATGATCTTTTGATATGTAAATATGAGTCGTTATAAATAATAACGAGATTAATTAATGAAAATTTGATCCTTGTACAGGTGCATTTAATATTGTATTTATAATAGTTGAGGACGGCTCGGGTCGATATGCCAGCTCCTAAGAATACTCTCGACCATTGATAGCATTGAATGGCTCAAATGGGGACCATCTAGGATGCCAGTTAGGTCAAATGGCTCAGATGATAGCCGGTCAACGAAATGTGCCAAAGCATGTTGTCCAAAAGGGCTGCTTGAGGACAAAGGGTTTTTGAACAGTAACACCATTTCCATGTGGACAATGAAGGATGAAGAGTTATTGGACAGTACCACTTTTGTTAGATGAATAGTGTCATATATGTTAATCATTTCAATGGAATAGTGTAGATTCATTGCTTCTTTTTGCAGAGGTGACCAAGCACTTTTGGCAAAGGCTCGCCGAAACAACAAAAGATAATGGAGATAGGGTGGGTCAGTATTCAAATGAGTTGTAGGGCAGTGAAGGTCGAGGGACCCTTATAGGGGCGAAGGAGAGTCCTTCTTGATGCGGGTTAGGCCATTGACTAGCCTGCTTGCTTACTGAGAATGTTGATTGGCAGAGCCACTGTCCGGAGTTGTTAACTGTTGGGGTGTTGTGGTTTTATGCGGGCTAGATAGGCAACGTTGAGGCCATACAAGGCAAGGGAGAGCACTAAGAGTTTAGCTGGCCAGCATGTTTATGCCTTTGTGAGAAAATGGAGCAACACATATGCCAATGTTTCATTAGCAACAACATCCAATA
Source organism: Allium fistulosum (assembly GCA_030737815.1). Lineage (NCBI taxonomy): Eukaryota > Viridiplantae > Streptophyta > Magnoliopsida > Asparagales > Amaryllidaceae > Allium > Allium fistulosum. The sequence continues at coordinate 426,540,810 of CM060908.1, forward strand.
CTTAATTTTCTAAAAAAAAACGAATAGTGCCTGCAGCCTTTTTATACACGGTAGTCCATTTTTCCTCTATTGTGTTGTTTTATCTCCCTCGTTCCTTCTCCAATGGTGCATAAAGATCATTAGGATATAAATAATTTTCCATCCTTAATTTCCATATTTCCCAGTTTCTACCATAATTGTTTTCTCCATTTAAAAAATTTCTCTTCAATTTATGTGGTAAAGCAAATAACAATTTGTTACGGTTATCCCTAAGATCCCTACACAGTTTGATTTTAGAGAAAAAAGAAGTGAAGAGAATATGTAGAATACAAATAAATTTCTCCAAACAAGTTTTATTCAATTCACAAAAAGATTGCAAAGAAACCCTAAATTGTGAACCAATCTAAATATCAAAATCCTAAAACAATAACTCCTGTAGCCTAAATGACACATCTATTTATAACAACCAATTACTTAGTTTTCAAATCATCATCTATATGATAATAAAGAAATTATTGCATCTACTTTATGAGAGTAAAATATTTACTTTTATTATGTTATGCATATCCATATATGCAATTTATTTTAATCAAGTCAAATACGTATTTTCCATTTATTAAATTTATTTCCTCTAAATGTGATATTGTAGCACAAATCACACCACAGACATATTCCCCAAGGTAAGATGTATTTGTTATATATGGATATAATTGATGTTTTAAATACACTAAATACTTAGGAAGGGTATTTAATAGATTGTAGTTATGAATGTGTTCATAACCATGTGTATTGAACCATATAATATAAATACTAGTCCTTCACTGGTCAAGGTGTATCGATAATTGGATATTGATATATTTGTATCAAACTGTTTTACGTAAAGCTTTACATATGATGGACAATGAATTACTCATGACCGTTTGGGGAAATGACAGGTTACATATATGTAATTTTTAGGACAATTATAGAACTATATGAATTGGGCCATTCTACAGTTGGTGAAATAGATAGATTTCAAGAAAATTTCCTATTTGGATCATAGTGGGCCTATGAAGTCTAATGAGTTTCACTAGATCCAATCTAGTTATTAAATAAAATCGTATTTCATTTAACTTTATTTTACATTTGTTAATTAACCATATTTATTAATTCAACTAAATATTTACTTTTTAATGTATCATGTATACATTCAATAACAACATAACATAATATAATATAAACATGTGTATAACTATATATATACATATAGATATTGGGATTTATATATATTGTATATACATATATATTGTACTTAAATATACATGTTATAAATTCAAATGCATGTCGGGAATATAAATGTCTAAGTATACACATATGTTTGAATATACTACAATATATGGTTTGTACGTTGTGTGTGTGTATAGTTTAGACACTCACGCACCACACACACACACACATATATATCTGTATGTATGTGTTTGGGGGGGTATTTTGTTGACATATATATATATATATATATTTAATACACACACACACATTCAACATAAAAATAAAAGCATTGTCATAATTTAATGTATTGCTCCAATGATGCAACAAATTCTAAACGTTACACATATACACATATGTGTATATAGTAAATTAATATTTAGTTTCAAAATATACGTTCAACTAAGCAATGAAATTGAATATATTAATTTTAAACAAATTAACATAATTAAATGTTTAACTTGATGTTGATTTACAATTTTGAAAACATAAAGATGAATCATGCGAATATATATATATATATAGACAAACACACATACACATAATTTATTTAAATATTAAGTCCACGATTGCAAGAATTAAGTTGTAATAATAAAAGTTGTTACTACATATCAAATCTACAAAAATTCACGATCTCAGATCCAACAAACAAGAAAATAATTTTCAGATCAAAAATGAAAGAAAAACAAATTAGTTTTAATTAAATAATTAATTTACTAAATTTGTGATAACAAAATAAATTTTATAGTAAATCAAATCTATATCAACCAATGAATTCATACCTAGCCTGAATAATATCATACTCAAAATAAAACACACATAAGACTGATTTTCAATTTAATTAATAATACAGAAGAGAATTTTAAATTAGTTTCAATAAGTGGCAATGAACATGCATATATGTGAACTAAATTAGATCCAAACACCACGAATGAATTTAAGATGGAAAGTCAGACCTGAAAGCATTCCCCGTTGTAACACTTTGCTTTGTGACTTTTTTGATCTTTGAGATCTACAACCAATTCTTACAACAGATGGATAAACCACTTATGTTTTATTTTATTTGATGTTATTCATTTTATTTAGAGTTGTTTTTGTTTTGGAAGGGGAAACCAAATTTCAACCATGGCATAGAAGGTGGAGAGAAGAAAATTGAATAAAGGAAATAATGAATAAGACTAAAATCAGGGGATTTGTTTTATTTGAAAGAATGAAACATTTCCGTTTCTTTCAATTAAAACTTCCCTAGTCAATCCCTTTGATTTTTCTCTCACTCCACCTCTTGCCATTCTCAATATGTGACTAGCCCTATGATGCCATTTAATGGCACAAAATTTCCACAAACTCCTTTTATGTAATTAACTTTTTTTAAAATCCACTTGAAGTTACACCGATATTGTATATCGATGCACGTAAATATAACTTTTATAGTTGCATTCAAATAATTACAAACTACTCCCAAACATCTAATAAATTAAATAATAATTAATATTTCTTAAATATTAGATAATTTAATAATTTTACAACATTTTATAAATTAATTAAATTGTGTTGTTTTTTGGATAATTCACGAAATGCGGTTGTGTAACTCAGAGGTGTGAATTCAGTTACTAGTTAATATTAAACAATTCAAATATTAACATTCACATGTCACATTATCTAATGGTATAATAGTTTGGCCGAACCATCAATTACGGATTTTTTCAAACAAATTATATTTTAAATTATCTTAAGCGGTGCCAGTTGGAACAATAGTTTATGCACATTCTTTTCGTAAAAACTATATCTTTAGGATGCATGGAATTTGGTAGTGGTCAAAAATCCAATATTATCCACATTTAACTCTGTTAGTCCAAAATCAAAGTCCTTAGTTGAATAATAACATTTATTATTAATCGTACTATTCTAGCCAGAGATTTTGACTTTGAGTTGACTATAGCTGACTGTGATACTAACCTCATATAATCGAGGAGACGAATTATCTATTGAATAGTGTTTCACTCCCAATGCTTTAACTTGTACCCAACCTATCCATTTAAAGCCCCGCAAAATCTACGCTATAACATATAGCGCTCTTCGGCTGCTACATTTTCAATAAATAGTGATATTAATAGTAGATCTGCTTTAAGCCCCGCTATTTTCTACTACATCCACTAAAGGAAGGCTATTTAGCACCCGATTTAGCAACATTAATATAAAAATTTTGATTTGACTAGTTCTCTTTTGAACCGAATCGGTAAAGTTAGGATAAAGACCTAATTTTAAGGCATAGTACTCAAAATAAATTAAAAATCTATTATAGTTACCAAATATTAACTGCATAAATCATGATATTTTTTGGTTTTGTTATATAAGATTAAAAAATATTTCATTTTCTTATACAAATGGGGTGAGAATAAAAATAAATTAACTTAAACATTTGGCTTTATATCTAATGAAGCTTTTTGTACCTTCGTTATTTTCTGCTATATCCCCGCTTTATCCCCACAATAACTTTTTGCACCTCCACTACTATGGAACCGCTAAGGGCCTTACTGCATAATACCCAACTATAGCAGCTTGATGGAACTATAATCAAAATGGATTATTCATGTTAAATTTCTATAATTCTCAAGTAGAGAGAAATGTAACACCGTCATTGAGATTTCTTGTTTGACCTAGTTGTTATTAACCAACATGAAACTCCTGGAGATGTCATTCCTTATTTTCCAATAACTACGAGTACTAACCTCTTCGTGCTCCAGAAGTCATTAGTAACATATTGTCCATCATTTGGAGAGCATTACACACTCTAGTCTCAACGAATGAATCGATATCCTTTTCTCGAAACATCTTGGTTGTGAATATTTAAAACAAAATATTATTTCATATTGTGATTAATTACTCATGGTTGCAACTCTTTGCAGCTACAATCACATAACATTTTATTTAAGGGTTTTCATTTTATATAGTGATTGAGGAGCTTTGAGCAAGGAAGGCTTCACCAATTGAGAATAATAGTTTGAGCCTGGTGGGTGGTAGTTGAGGGAAGGGAGGCTAATGCGCCCGGTTGTAAACAAATAAAAAAACCTTAAACTAAAATGAGCTGGAGATAGGTGCTCCCCAATGGCCCCTTCTTGTCTGGAACCCCTCTTTAAATTAATTAATTATTTATTTATATCATAATATAACAAAGTATATAAAAGAAAACAAACACTATTATTTCATACAAGATTGACTACAAAGTTAGATATATGTAGCAATTACATAATTGCCTCTAGGACATACAACTAACTCTTTCAATCACCCACTTGCAATGGGATCAATCATGAAATCTTAATCCCATTCCTTCGATCTTCTCAAAACTAATTGGGCTAGTCGCTTAATGAATATATCTGCAATATTGTATTACTATCTACTTTGTCAACCAATATCTCACTAACGTTGATAAATTGTCTTTATCACATCGAAATTTTGAAGCATGTATCTAGATGTCCTGTGAGACCTGGTTTCTTTTACGATATGCATCACAACATTGTTTTCACAAAATAATGTCATGATATTCTCAACATTTAAGTATCACCCCTATCCCGGTTATTAATTTGTTTGTTTATATTTATACTGCTTTTATTGTGGCGCTATCTAAGCCGATGTACTTAGCCTTTCGGTTGAATCAACCACTACTACTTGTTTGGAACATTTCTGTGACGACCCACCTTTTTAGACGGTTTAAATCGACAATAAACCACACATGTCTAACTCAAACCATTCAAAAGGGTAGATTATCAATGGGGTTAAATAAGAAAAAAAAAGAAAAAAGGAAAACAAAATACAGAATCTCGCAGCGGAATGACAAAATATAATAATCAAATAAATAGTTCATGAAGCTGTTTTACAATAAACATTTGATTACACAAATTTACAATAAAATCAGAGTACAATCAACAACATACCAAAACGATGCAGCGTAAAAATACTAATAATATTATAAACCAAACTCCGTCTTCGTCCTTCGGAAATAATTTCATCAAACACTAAAATGCTCAGGCTGACCCGAGTGTAATGAAAAGACAAAACACTCGAGTCAGAACTAAAAATTCTTATATAAGTTAAATCAACAACAAATAAATATGAGTGTAATAGCTTCAGAGATGTTTATGGGATTTTACATCTCCTATCCAGTGTATAACATGAGTGCAATAACTTAAGAGATGTTACGAGATTTTCCATCTCCTGAGGATCTGTTAAACTATCTATATGTAGTAAAATATGCTATATATGTAGTGTCTATCGGTAAAGTATAATATTGAAAATAGTGTTAAGGCGTTACTCATATCCCCCTTAACACGTTTTATAGGCATCATAGTCTATATAGTATTGTAAACTCCACCGTAAACTGGTGGGCTATCAGGGAACACTCCATAGGTATGACACAAACTAAAATCGTAGTGGGCTCGATAAGGATAGTATGACAAGGCACGCGAGGCACTGCCCAGAGTAGGTGCAAGTGTGCAACATCCTGAAATTTTCAGCCATTCGCATCCACACAAGACGGAATTGAATTGCTCAAAATATCGGATTGTTAATTTAAATTTGGAAAAACTCAACATATACAGTAAATAAATAATCATAGAATCACAGACATAGAGTAATATAACAATAATGCAGCGGAAACCAAAGAATAGTATATCATGAAGCTACTATATATATAACAAAGTTAAACAGGATACAAATGAAGTCACAAATACATAGATGTCTCAATACAATAGTCAAATACAAGATCTGAACACATCACTGGAATCAACTGAATAACTGCAAGCTAAATAGATATAGCTGGATCTCCAAGCGAAGCTCCAACTCCAAAGGTGAGTCTCGAACACTGAGCCACTCAGTCTGACCAAAGTGTAAAGGAAAAACACAAAACACTCGAGTCAAGATTAACGTTCTTATATCAATAAATCCAACTCAAGTGAAATATCAACTGAAATACAAGTAACTCAAAGGATGTTTGGTATAACCATCCTCTAAGGATCCGTTAAACTATCTACTATGTAGTACAATACGCTATTATAATATGTCCATAGTAAAGTAAACTATCAAAATAGCATTAAGGCTTTACATTTTCCACCTTAACACATTTTATATTCCCATAGTCTATACAGTACCGTAATCTCCCCCGTAATGGGCGTCGTCAGAGGGCACTCCATAGGTATGGTACAAAACAAACTCGTAGTAAAGCACGTTAGGGTAGGTGACACGACACAACAAGGCAATGCCAGGGTAGATATACCAATTACGCATCCGGACTGGTGGTAACGCAGAGCCGCAGCAATCGCTCACCTCGAGCCACACTCCTGAATCAAGGTGCGCACCAAATCAATCACGAAGTAATAGAATGGCATACGATGGAGTGTGCCCGATAAGAGAAGCTACCTCATTGGCCCGGAATCGCTCCTGTTTTAGCCACCTTATGCCAACTCACTGGAATTGGGTCCACGTAAATATACCTTTAGGATCGTCACCACCATCCTACTTCATTCTGGAATCTCCACTGCGTACACAATTGTTAAAGTGGTTTTCGGTATCGACAGGGAGTATGCCCATATCTGATCCCGGTCTCTTTAACAACCAAACGTTATTATAACACCATGGTCATTTCAAAAATAGTTTATACTTCAAAACCAAAATATCATTTTCATTTCAAAACCAAATCAATACGATATCATTTTCATTTCAAATATATCCATTTCCAAAAATCATATCACTTTCCAAAGTTATAACTCTTTCGAAATCATAAGTCTTTTAAAATCAAAACACTTTGGAAATCAAAACCTTGAAATTCATAACACTTTGAAATCATAGCTTTAAAATCATAGCATGTTGGAATCCATAACACTTTCTTCTTAAACAGTTTAGATATTAAAATTTGTATGTATAATAAAATAGTTTATAAAATAAAAATAGTTTATATAAAATAGTTATAAGTTAAAATAGTTTATAATAAAATAATTTATATTGAAAATGATTTATATATAAAAATAGTTTATATTAAAATAATTTAAAAATGCTTTATATAATAAAACAACTTCCTCAAATTTCACAAATCGATTCAAATCAACTCGAATTCCAAAATTCAATTTTTAATTCAATCTCAATTTATAAATTTCAACTCAATTTAGTTTCTCAATAAACCATTTTAAATTATCTCGATTAAAAATATAGATTTGAACCACACAATAATCCATTCAAATTTCAATATATTTCAAAGTCAATATATTCAACATTTTCAAAACTAAATTTGATAATTTCATATATATATCAAATTCACTTTACTATTATTAGTTTTGAAATATTTACTTAATCATTTCATTAACATCTAAATACAACTTCAATTTACAAATTTAAATAAACAAAATATCCCAATTAAATTTATATAAATTTGAAATATTCATTTAAGACACTTTAATCAAATCCAAGTTATAAAATAATATCTTTAAATTTTCAATTTTAATAAATTTCAAATCAAACTTATTTAAGCATAATTCTTAAATAAATAAAATTTCAAACCACTTTCCAACCTGAATTTATTAAAAATCATTATAAACTCTATATTTAAAAATATAAATTTTAAATAAGTACTTAAACAATATTAAATATAAATTCTTAAGATTTATAATTACAAAATTAACTTATAACTATACAATTTTCAAAAAAACATATATTTTAGAAAATCTAAATTTTAAACTTTATAAAATACATTTATATATAATATCCTAAAAATCAATATTTAATAAACCATATACTCCTTTCCTAGACCATATAAATCATTTTCAAAAATATTTATATATATAGACCAACGGTGTCTGTATATAATTCTATATCCTATGGTCAAGTGATACAGATATTTATCATTTCAATCCACAATTTTAATATATATACGGGTATATTTCTTTTCAACCCGCAATCCCAAATTCAATTCAATGAAAATCGCTTGGGTTTATCATTTCAACCCATAACGATTTTCTCCTACTCTACAGATCGTTCGGGTATGTATCATTTCAACCCATAGTGAATTCTATACTAATAGGGAACTTGCAGAGTAATAACAGATATGATAATAATATAACATGCATATATCATCAATATAATTAACAGATAATGGTGTCAGATGTCACAGGTGAACAGATATCATATATATAGAAATGTAAATAACTAACAGCAGCATATTTCAATTGTCGTTCCAATTGAAATCAAATTTAATAAATATAAGAACGTTAATCGTGAGTGATTACTCACCTTTCGAGGTTAGAGAGATTCGACGATAGAATGATTTACGATTCCAAGCACGAATTCCACAGCAAGGTAAGGTTGCAAATTTGACGACAAAGCTGATAGATATGAATCAATTAGAACAATCAGAATCGACTTAATATATATAGAAATATATATATATATTTGTTTCAAAAATAAATTTTAATACATATATATTTAAATCAAAATTTATTTCAAACACATAAAATAAAATTTCCATATATATTTGAAATTGACTCATAAATACTTATATATAGAAAAATATATAAACGTATGTATAAACTTACATACTTATTTTTATATAAACAGCAAACTGACTCCTATAAAAATTCAAACAAACCCAATGCATGAATAAATGCCTTAGCTTATACAGTCAACACATATATTCAAATAACAGAATATGTAACTCAATATATATATATATATACACACACAAAATTTATACACACTTACACAAACGTAAGTCCATAACTTACTTATTTATATAAATAATAGGTTGTATAGTCTACACAGCAAAAAAACATAGATATATACCTGCTTAAGTTAACTAAGTAACAAACAACTTATAAACTTGCATATATTAACATATATATAAGATTTGCAAACTAACTTATATGAATATAATATATATATATATATATATTGGCAAATTCAAAGTTTTCAAATAACAAGCACAACATATATTACACAACCGAGTATATATACAAAACCTTTATATATATAAAACAACATATCTTTTAAAACTTGTGTATACTATATATCCAAAAGACAAATATATATATATATATATATATCTCTATAAATAATTATACTGGCCTTATATAAAGCATATATAACTTGAGATCTGCGAAACTACTTATATAACATATACAATATACTATAAACATATATACTATTTAAAATCGACATACAATACTTATTTAAAATCTAGAATATAATACATATATATACATTGTAAACAATATTATATATATATATAATAACGTTTTTTATAAACACAGTATATAAGAAAATATATGCAGGCAAAAAAACATTATACAAAACATATACACATGCAGACCAATTATGTTTTGAAATCAATGCTCTTAACAAATCAAGTGTTCTTGAAGATATACTGTATATATATATATTTGAATTTGTTCAGGTGGGAAACCGACCGGAGTCGTAAAAACCCCCTAGTGCACCTAGCCTGGTCCGCGAGCACCACATAAGTGGCAGATCTGAGCGTATGCACATGGTAAGCTCTGGTAGTAGGGCAGTTCGGGAATCGAACCTGCGACCTCGTTAACAGGAGGCAGGTGTCTCAACCGCTGGGCTACTGCGGACACATATATATATATATACTTACATACAACAGGCAGGATTGGTGAGAGAGTGAGAAAAAGAACAGCCGATGGATTCTCGGCCTCGGCAAGATTGAAGGCTGCAACTCGATGGAGCATGCGTTTGTGTGGTGAAGGTGAGGTGGAGGCTCGATGCATGGCCGAAGACGAGGCGGGCAGACTCGGAGGCAGGCTGACAAAAGAGGGGAGAGGTTTAGGCAAGGCGTGCATGCGCACGAAGGTGAGGGAGGAAGGAGAGGAGATCATACTTACGGCATGCGATTTTTTTATATATAAAGTCACAGAAAGGGTAGGCAAAGAGGAAGAAAAAGGGAAGAGCAAGTGGTTATCGGTGGAAAGATAAAAGATGGGAAAGAGCCTTTCGTATAAAATTTGTATTTAAACCGTTAGAAATGTTAAAAGTTTTGAAATAAATCTCAGAGAATAATAAATGATAATCGTTGTTCGATTCACACAATTGAAAATGAAAGGACATAACCAAAAGCAAGACCAGATGAGAAATGAAAAGTTACAAGGAACAAATGACACAATTTCGGTACCGATACGGTGACCCATTACACCGATTTGTCGTATATCGGACGTCAAAACACAGAATTGAATATACCGTAGAGATCAGCATGACGAGACGATCAAAATGGTATACAGATATCAGTGGCATGATCATACTATCAAAAGTCAATATTCGGTACCGAAAATGCTGCTATTTTGCCGAAAATAAGATAGACGGAGCAACAACAGTCCAAATTTGATGAAACGGAAGATGACGTCTCACTTAGAAGATAGTTTACAAATTTATTGTATAAAAATATTCAGGTTTTGAAAAACATTTTATTATCATCAAATAATAATTGATTTAAATTGAAATAAAACTACACAAAAAAATAAAATTCAATATTATCAGATGAAAATTTACCAGTTTCTAAAAATAGACATATTCCAAATATTAAATTTTTATTCCTAAATTCAATCATTTAAAATTTCACAAAATTCAATTAATTAATTAAATAAACCACTAAAATTTACGGGTCGTTACACTCTCCCCCACTCAAAACTTTTCGTCCCCGAAAAGGAAGAAGGTAGGAGAATAGAAATAACCAGAAAGAAAATAGATTTGAAACAAAATAAAACAATTAATTTAACCATATAAATTCCAATTTAAATTAATTAATATTTAACAATTTGGTTAAATCCATTTATATTAAATCAATAAATAGTAATTCAATTTAAATTTGTTAGTTCAAACTGTTAATTCTAATCATATAAATTTTGATTTAAATCAATTAATATTCAATAATTGATTTTAATTCAAGGTATTTCATTAAGTTGATTCAATTTCAATTTGTTAATTCTTTCAGAACAAAATTTATTTTATTTATCTCATTCAATTAACTTATTATTCTGTTTATCTTTTTTAGCATTTTTATAATCAAAATTTAAGTGTATAACATTTATTATAAACACTCAAATTTTATTTATAAAACCATTTTATATTGTATATTATCCAATTACATATTCAACTTCTAAATAATTTAGGTAAGTTATATTTGGATGTAATTCAGTATTATACAAATAAAATTTTCCAATTCAATTTATTTCAAATTTAAATATTTATTCAAGAAATTAAGAGTTAAATTTCCAATTTCAATTCAAACCATTTAGATATAAGTATTATATTTTCAAATCAAATTTATAAACATACCTATAATAAATCAAGTCATACTCTAGAATTTAAATCAATTTATTTTCCAAAACAAAAGTGTAGCAAAGCTACGAATTGGTCTCTCCACTTCGAAACTCGAAAATGAATGTCGATGATGCGGTCGCCATCACCGAAATTATTTTCCAGCACTGATTTAAACCAAAAATGTCTTTGGAAATGATTTCTATTCGAAATTACTTTAAATAATATACAGTTTAAAACCAAAGTTTGAAAAAACCGGAAATTAGATCCTCAATTCTTAATATAAATTCATTTAAATTCCAAATCAACTTATAAACCATGTTTATAATTTCAATTATTTATTATGGAACAAAAGTCAATGGTTTACAAAGCCATAAATAAAACAAATATTATCATTTCAAACAACAAAAGTCAATGGTTTACAAATTTATTTCACTTACCAAATTTGAAAATAATATTGTAACGACCTGAAAAATTTAACTGGTTTTATAATGTATTTAACTGGTAATTTTGTGAAATTTTAAACAATAAAATTTTGAAATATAAATTTGATATTTGGAATACGTTTTCTTAAACATAACAACTGGTAAATTTTCATCAAATAATATGGAAGTTTATTTTCTAGTGTAATTTTATTCCAATTTATATCAGTTAAAATTGATGATAATAAAATGTTTTCCAAACCTAAATATTTTTACATAGAAAAATTCTAATTCATCTTCTGACTAAGACATCATTTTTCGTTTTTTCAAATTCGGACTTCTTTAGCTTTGTCGATCTTATTTTCCTGCGTTTTTGCTGCATTGTCCGCTAGTAGAAAATTCGAATTTTTATAATTCAATCATACCACTGATATCTGTATACCGTTTTGATCGTCTCGGCGTGCTGATTTTTGCGGTATATTCAGTTTTGTGTTTTGAAGTCCGGTACGTGGTGGAAACGATAACCAGTTTGACATACCGGTGCCGTAATTGAAATTTGTTCCTTGTCTTTTCAATTACCAACAGAGTAATTCAAACATTACTTGCATTAATCGTTTTACCGGAATTCACTCGTGACCTTTCTTCTCTTATTGGTTATTATATCAGCACCGAGTCTTTTCATTTCTTCTTCTTTTCTGTTGACATTGCTTTTGATATAAAGTTATATAAAACATAACCTGTCATCTTCTTGCCCACTCAAAAGCTTTATATAGCCCATAGATGCTCGGCCTCCAACAAAAATTCATCCCCTCCTCTTCCAAACTCTTGTACGCCTCCACCTTATGGCCACATCACAGCCCACGTAAGCAATGACATCACCTTCCTGACTTCCCTCTCAAACCGAGACCCACCATCATCTTCACCATGGCCGAACATGTGCAGCCAGAACTTGACACACCCATTCCTCCACCTCGCCATCCTGCAAGCCATCAACCATCACCAATCGGCAGCAGCTTGGCCACCGTTGCTTCCCCTTCTTTTATATGTTTATATATAAGTGTCCTTAGTATGACGCATGCAGATATGTATGTATATATATATATATTATAAGCATTTTGAGTTATCTTGTTCGACTTTTGTGAAATATATAGATACATCTATATTATTAAGCTTGTACGTTGGAATATATATGTATATAAAGTTTACAAACCTCATTATCTGTTGATATATATATATATAGGTTTATATCTACTAGAGTTTAAAATGTTTATATATTTGAGAGTTATATATATATTTTGTACAGACCTCATTTTCATTTGCTTTAGTACTAAATTTTGTAGGATAGGTATATTTATTTATGACTGTCTACGTATGTTTATATATATATTTCAAGTCATAAGTTGTTTGAAACTATTATGTTAGTATTTTATATATTTTTGTCAGTTGTATATATAATTTTATTATTAAGTTATATGTTTTATATATATATTAGTTAATATATATTAATCTGTTGGGTATATTTGTTTGTAAGCTTTGTAAGTAGGTACAGGGTATCGGGTTATGGGGTTGTTACCATTTCGGAAATGAATGCATATAAGTATATTATGTTTATGTTGTACTCTTGGATGTGTATGCATATCTATAAAGTGTTTGAAATTTTGGTTCTTAATTGACTTTAAATATAAAAGAGATATAGTATTATCTGATAGTGATATGTTGAGTTATTGTACAATAGCCCATGTAGTTGTACTATAGCTTATACAGTTGATATTGATTTATACTAAATTGGTTTCAAGAAAGTTTTGTATACATGTATATGAATTCTATTTTAATATGTGGGAATAGTTTATACTTATTGAAATAAAGAAAATTTATTTTGATTTCTAAATGCATCTTTATATATATATATATAATATAGTAATAATGTATATATTTTAGTTTATATCAAAATTGATTATCTTGTTCTCATCGATCCTTATCTATCAGCTTTGTCGTCAAATTTGCACCAATCTTACCGTGCTGTGGAATTCGTGCTTGAAATCGTAACTCCTTCTATCGTCGAATCTCTCTAGCCTCAAAAGGTGAGCAATCACTCACGATTAACGTTCTTATATTTATTAAATTTGATTTCAATTGAAACGACAATTGAAATATGCTGTTGCTAGTTATTTACATTTTTATATATATGTCATTATCTGTATCTGTTCACCTGTGACATCTGACATCGTTATCTATTATTTATATTGATGATATATGCCTGTTACTGTTGTTATTTCATTATCATATCTGTTATCACTCTGCAAGTTCCCTGTTAGTATAGAATCACTATGGGTTGAAATGATACATACCCGAACGAACTTTAGAATAGGAGAAAATCGTTATGTGTTGAAATGATAAACCCAAGCGATTTTCATTTGAATTGAATTTGGGATTGCGGGTTGAAATGATATATACCCATATATATATTTAAATTACGGATTGAAATGATAAATATCTGTATCACTTGACCATAGGATAGAGAATTATATACAGACACCGTTGGTCTATATATAAATATTTTGAAAATGATTTCTATGGTTTTGAAAAGAAATATATGGGTTTAAATAAATATTGATTTTTTTTAAAGATTCATTAAAGTTGATTTAATAAAGTTGATAAATAATATGTTTAAGTATTTATTTAATATCTACATTTTTAAATATAGAGTTTTAATGATTTGAAATTGATTTGAAATTTTATTTATTTAAGAATTATACTTAAATAAGTTGATTTGAAATGTATTGAATTTGAAATTTAAAGAAGTGTTTTACAACTTGAAATTTGATTAAAGGTGAATTAAATGGATATTTCAAATTTATATTAATTTAAATGGGATATTTGGTTTATTTAAGTTTGTAAAATTGAAGCTGTATTTAGATATTATTGAAATGTTGAATATTTAAAGCTTTGAAATATATTGAAATTGAAATGACTTATTTTATGGTTCAGATATGTATTTGAAATCGATAATTTGAAATGGTTTATTGAGAAGCTGAATCGAGTTGAAATTTGATGATTTGAGATTTGATTAAATTAAAATTTTGGAATTCGAGTTGATTTGAATCGATTTGTGAAATTTGAGGAAACTATTTATTTTATAAAGTAATTTTAAATTATATTTAAAACTATTGATATTTTACTTTATAAATTATTTTAATATAAACTATTTATTTTATAAAGTAATTTTAAATTATATCTAAAACTATTGATATTTTACTTTATAAATTATTTTAATATAAACTATTTTTAATATAAATTATTTTTAATATAAATTATTTTATTTTAAACTATTTTAACTTATAACTATTTATATAAACTATTTTATTTATAAACTATTTTATTATATATACTAATTTTAATATCTAAACTGTTTAAAAGGAAAGTGTTATGATTCCCAAAATGCTATAATTTCAAAGTGTTATGATTTCCAAAATGTTATGATTTCAAAGCTGTGATTTCCAAAGTGTTTTGACTTTTAAAAGACTATGATTTCGAAAGTATTATAACTTGAAAGTGATATGATTTTTGGAAATGGATATATATATATATATATTTGAAGTGAAAATGATATCGTATTGATTTGTTTTTGAAATGAAAATGATATTTTGGTTTTAAGTATAAACTATTTTGAAATGACCGCGGTGTTATAATAACGATTGGTTGTTAAAGAGACCGGGATCGGATATGGACATACTCTCTATCGATATCGAAAACCACTTTAATAGTGTACGCGGTGGAGATTCCAGAATGAAGTAGGATGGTGGCGACGATCCTAAGGTATATACGTGGATCCAACTCCCATGAGTTGGCATAAAGTGGCTAAAACAAGAGCGATTGACGGGCCAAGGGGGTAGCACCTCTGATCGGACACACTTCTTCGATACCATTCTATTACTTTGTGATTGATTGGGTGCACCCCTTGATTTGGGAGTGTTGTTCGAGGTGGGCGGTAGTGGCTGCTATGCGTCACCACCAGCCCAGATGCGTAATTGGTATATCTACCCTGGCATTGCCTAGTTGTGCCTGTGGAGTATCGAGGATAGCCCCCATTTTGGGAGTATGCTGATACTGGATAGACTACTGGCACTATTACGTGTTAAGGTGGAAAATGTAAAGCCTTAATGCTATTTAAAAGTATGTTTATTTTATATTAGACATTATTATAATAGCGAATATTACTATATAGTAGATAGTTTAACGGATCCTCGGAGGATGGTTATCCCAAACATCCTTTGAGTTACTTGTATTTCAGTTGATATTTCACTTGAGTTGGATTTATTGATATAAGAATGTTAATCCTGACTCGAGTGTTTTGTGTTTTTCTTTACGCTCGGGTCAGACTGAGTGATACAGCATTTGAGACTCACATGTGGAGTTGGAGCTTCGCTTGGAGATCCAGCTATCCATCGATTCTGCTACCAGTTATTCATATTATTCCAGTGATGTATTCAGATCTTGTATTTGATTATTTTATTGAGACATTTATGTATTCGAGACTTCTGTTGTATCCTGTTTAACTCTGTTATATATATAGTAGCTTCATGAACTACTATTCTTTTGTTTCCGCTGCATTTCCATTATATTACTCTGTGTCTGTGATCTGTGATTATTTTATTTACTAAATATGCTGAGTTTTGCCAAATTTTATTTACAATCCATTGTTTTGAATTATTCAAGTCCGGCATGTGTGGATTTATTGTCGATTTGAATGGTCCAAAATACTGGGTCGTTACAAATATTGTGTCAGTTTGCTCGGTTCAAGTGTTTTGGAATTCCTATCGATAGCGTTGATCAGAGGAATCGATCGAAAACCCAAACTAACATCAACAACTCAAACAACACACTATAAAACATTTTAATATTAATACAAATATACTCCCTCAGTCGATGATACAAGAAGGGATTTCAAAACAGGGACAGAGATTCAAATTAGAGGGACCCTAACCAACAGAATTCAAACAAGGAAGATAGGCTCGAGACGAAGGTAAGATAATTAAATAACAAAATATATAAGGTAGATAGACTTATATAAATCGCGGGTGACATTAACCGGTCAACCGAGACTTCAAGAACAAGATCGATGCAGAATCCAGAGGCAACTCGACATCGGGTCGATAGAATTTGGGCATAGCAAGAGATAGCAGCATCTAAACCGACAATACAAAAATCTTCGGTGAATCAATGCTATTGTAAAGGAGTTTCACCCCTTTACAAATCATTCAGTGGAGCAATGGGATGCTCTAGGATCAAAGAAACACGAAAAGGGAGAGAAAAATGGATTTTGGAACCAAGGGGAACGTTCCAAAATTCAAAGGAAACCGAATCGAAGAAGAAGGAATTCAAGCTCGAACGAAAGTGATTCCGTAATTGAATCAACTCCATATGCTGAGTTTTGCCTAAAACCAAAGCTTTGATACCACATGTAACATCCTGAAATTTTCAGTCATTCGCATCCACACAAGACGGAATTGAATTGCTCAAAATATCATATTGTTAAATTGAATTTGGCAAAACTCAACATATATAGTAAATAAATAATCACAGAGTAATATAACAATAATGCAGCGGAAACCAAAGAATAGTAGTTCATGAAGCTACTATATATATATAACAGAGTTAAACAAGATACAACAGAAGTCACAAATACATAGATGTCTCAATACAATAGTCAAATACAAGATCTGAAAACATCACTGGAATCAACTGAATAACTGCAAGCTAAATAGATATAGCTGGATCTCCAAGCGAAGCTCCAACTCCAAAGGAGAGTCTTGAACACTGAGCCACTCAGTCTGACCCGAGCGTAAAGCAAAACACAAAACACTCGAATCAGGATTAACATTCTTATATCAATAAATCCAACTCAAGTGAAATATCAACTGAAATACAAGTAACTCAAAGGATGTTTGGGATAACCATCCTCTAAGGATCCGTTAAACTAACTACTATGTAGTACAATACACTATTATAATATGTCTATAGTAAAGTAAACTTTCAAAATAGTGTTAAGGCTTTACATTTTCCACCTTAACACATTTTATATTCCCATAGTCTATACAGTACCGTAATCTCCCCCGTAATGGGCGTCGTCAGAGGGCACTCCATAGGTATGGTACAAAAAAACTCGTAGTAAAGCACGCTAGGGTAGGTGACACGGCACAACAAAGCAATGCTATGGTAGATATACCAATTACGCATTCGGACTGGTGGTAACATAGAGCCGCAGCAATCGCCCACACTCCCGAATTAAGGTGTGCACCAAATCAATCACAAAGTAATAGAATGGCATACGATGGAGTGTGTCCGATAAGAGGAGCTACCTCATTGGCCCGGAATCGCTCCTATTTTAGCCACCTTATGCCAACTCACAGGAATTGGGTCCACGTAAATATACTTTAGGATCGTCGCCACCATCCTACTTCATTCTGGAATCTCCACCGCGTACACAGTTGTTAAAGTGGTTTTCGGTATCGACAGAGAGTATGCGCATATCCGATCCCAGTCTCTTTAACAACCAAACGTTATTATAACACCGCGGTCATTTCAAAAATAGTTTATACTTCAAAACCAAAATATCATTTTCATTTCAAAACCAAATCAATACGATATCATTTTCACTTCAAACATATCCATTTCCAAAAATCATATCACTTTCCAAAGTTATAACTCTTTCGAAATCATAAGTCTTTTAAAATCAAAACACTTTGGAAATAAAAACCATGAAATTCATAACACTTTGAAATCATAGCTTTGAAATCATAGCATTTTGGAATCCATAACACTTTCTTCTTAAATAGTTTAGATATTAAAATTTGTATATATAATAAAATAGTTTATAAAATAAAAATAGTTTATATAAAATAGTTATAAGTTAAAATAGTTTATAATAAAATAATTTATATTGAAAATGATTTATATATAAAAATAGTTTATATTAAATTAATTTATAATATAAATAGTTTTAGATATAGTTTAAAAATACTTTATATAACAAAATAGCTTCCTCAAATTTCACAAATCGATTCAAATCAACTCGAATTCCAAAATTCAATTTTTAATTCAATCTCAATTTATAAATTTCAACTCAATTCAGTTTCTCAATAAACCATTTTAAATTATATCGATTTCAAATACAGATTTGAACCATACAATAATCCATTCAAATTTCAATATATTTCAAAGTAAATATATTCAACACTTTATAAACTAAATTTGATAATTTCATATATATATCAAATTCACTTTACTATTATTAGTTTTGAAATATTTACTTAATCATTTAAATAACATCTAAATACAACTTCAATTTACAAATTTAAATAAACAAAATATCCCATTTAAATTTATATAAAGTTGAAATATTCATTTAAGTCACTTTAATCAAATCCAAGTTATAAAATCATATCTTTAAAATTTCAATTTTAATAAATTTCAAATCAAACTTATTTAAGCATAATTCTTAAATAAATAAAATTTCAAACCACTTTCCAACCTGAATTAATTAAAAATCATTATAAACTCTATATTTGAAAATATAAATTTTAAATAAGTACTTAAACAATATTAAATATAAATTCTTAAGATTTATAATTACAAAATTAACTTATAACTATACAATTTCCAAAAAACATATATTTGGAGAATCTAAATTTTAAACTTCATAAAATAAATTTATATATAATATCTTAAAATCAATATTTAATAAACCATATACTCCTTTCCAAAACCATAGAAATCATTTTCTAAAATATTTATATATATATATAGACCAACGGTGTCTGTATATAATTCTCTATCTTATGGTCATGTGATACGGATATTTATCATTTCAATCCGCAATTTAAATATATATACGGGTATATATCTTTTCGACCCGCAATCCCAAATTCAATTCAATGAAAATCGCTTGGGTTTATCATTTCAACCCATAACGATTTTCTCCTATTCTGCAGATCGTTCGGGTATGTATCATTTCAACCCATAGTGAATTCTATACTAATAGGGAACTTGGAGAGTGATAACAGAAATGATAATAATATAACAGGCATATATCATCAATATAATTAACAAATAATGGCGTCAGATGTCACAGGTGAACATATAGCATATATATAGCAATGTAAATAACTAACAGCAGCATATTTCAATTGTCATTCCAATTGAAATCAAATTTAATAAATATAAGAACGTTAATCGTGAGTGATTACTCACCTTTCGAGGTTAGAGAGATTCGACGATAGAATGATTTACGATTCCAAGCACGAATTCCACAGCAAGGTAAGATTGGTGCGAATTTGACGACAAAGCTAATAGATATAAATCGATGAGAACAATCAGAATCAACTTGATATATATAGAAATATATATATATATATATTTGTTTTAAAAATAAATTTTAATACATATATATTTAAATCAAAATTAATTTCAAACACATAAAATAAAATTTCCATATATATTTGAAATTGACTCATAAATACTTATATAAAGAAAAATATATAAACGTATGTATAAACTTACATACTTATTTTTATATAAACAGTAAACTGACTCCTATGAAATTTTAAACAAACCCAATGCATGAATAAATGCCTTAGCTTATACAGTCAACACATATATTCAAATAACAGAATATGTAACTCAATATATATATATATACACACAAAATTTATACACACTTACACAAACATAAGTACATAACTTACATATTTATATAAATAATAGGTTGTATAGTCTACACAGCAAAAACAAAACATAGATATATACATGCTTAAGTTAACTAAGTAACAAACAGCTTATAAACTTGCATATATTAACATATATATAAGTTTTGCAAACTAACTTATATGAATAGAATATAAATATACTGGCAAATTCAAAGTTTTCAAATAACAAGCGCAACATATATTACACAACCGAGTATATATACAAAACTTTTATATATATATAAAACAACATATCTTTTAAAACTTGTGTATACTATATATCCAAAAGGCAAATATATATATATATATATATAAAATTATACTGACCTTATCATTCTATTCTTTATTTTAATGAAATTAAACCTCCATCAAAATCATCTTCGCCCTCTTTCTTTTCCTTTAATGGCAGAGCTCTACCTTTCTCCTTCCCTTCCAGCCCAACCTTTGCCTACCCCTGTCCCTCCTGTGCCTGACCCTGATCCCCCTCCCTTACTCTCTGGCCATCCTTTAGCCTCTTCCTCTATAAGCATTCCTAACTCCACTCCTCATATGTATGTTCAGTCTAACCCTCCCATCAGCAACACAAGTCAACAACCATGGACTTCTCTATTCAAGAACAAACCATGCAATGCTGGGAAGTACATGCCTGTTAACTTCATCAATGAATTTGTTGGGGATGCATTGGTGCTTCCTGACTCTGTTCAAGAAGCTGGGCAAAGTATATGGCAAGATTATGTAGTTGGATTTTTCCTAGACGAACCCCTATTATTTACAGCAGTGGTGCAACACCTTAAGAGAGTGTGGAGATTGAAGGGCAGCATTAAGGTTAAATCAGATGGAGTAGTCTTTATGTTCCTATTTTCAAGTGAGGATGATCGGAGAAGAATCATCCAGGCTGATCCGATAACCATGAGGAATAAATTGTTTATTGTAAAACAATGGGGCCCCACAGTAAGCAATATTTACGGCTCGGTCACTTCAGCTCCTATTTGGATACATATCTACAACATACCACTAGCAGCGTGGTCCCCTCTAGGCATCAATTGGCTTGCTGGAAGAATAGGGTGTGTTAAATGTTTGGATGAAAGTACAGAAAGAATGGAAAGGTTGACCTATGCTAAAGCAATGGTGGAAGTGACACCCATCTCCGAATTAGTTGATGGCTTTCAAGTACTATGTAAGGATGGAACAAAACAGACTGTTTTTGTGGAATATCAGTGGAGGCCACAAGCATGTACAACTTGTAAGGTGTTTGGGCATGATATTTCTAGTTGCAAAAATAGTGTAAAGTCAGATGAAGCAATAAGAATGATACAAATACTTTGTCAAAACAAGCTCCAAATAAAGGTTCCCAGGTGAAAGATCAAAATGTCGATATTATGCATAATAAGTCCTCTAGAGTTTGGAAAAAAGTTGAGCATGGGAGCAAAAGAAAGAGTGATTTAATGAAGACTAAGGAAGATGGTGGGAGTGGTAGGGATGGAAGTGACAAAGAAAATGAAACAAGGAAAGTAGGAATTGAAACTTATAATAACAAGGACAATGTTGTGAATTTAGTTGAAGAAGGAGAAGTTGTTGAGGAATTAGAGAATTATACGGGTAATAAATTTCAAGTGCTGCAAAATTTGACTGAGGAAAATAGAGAACTGAGTATTGGAGGTAGTGGAAATAAAATTTATACTGAACAGTTAAATGGTGCAACTGGATTGACCATTGAGGAAGCAATAGTGGCTAAAGAAAGTTTGGGTGAAGATAAGGAGAAGAATTCAGAAGTGCAAATTGATGAAGCAGATCTAGAAGCTAATTCTCAACTTGCTAAAAACTATGGGATGCTAGTTCAGGAATTGGTTGGGGTAAGAAAGGCAAGAGTATGAACTGACAAAAGGAAAACAAAAAGTAGATATGCAAGCTGAAACAAATAAGCATTCAGAAAATAATGGAAGTAAAGACAATTTGGGTGGAAATTGTGTGCATTCCCTATTACCCGGTAAGCTGACTCAAAACTCTATAACCAAAGCATCTCATTCCATCAATATGCTCAATCATCATGAGCAAACTGAAACTTCACATGCACACAATGTCAGTGTGCATGTTTCAGAAGTAACCATAACCCCTAACTATCAATCCATACCTCCTTATTCTCATATATCTCCCCCTCCTGGTTATATACTTCCTCAAGAATACCCACAATCCACACTGTCCAAAACTCCAATCCCTCAACATAAGAATCACAGCAGTATTAAGAGGAAAAAAGAAAGTTACCTGTCAGATTTTGACAAAGGCAAGGATGTTGACTATGTAGAAACATTACCTGAAACGGATACAACCCCAAATTCAGGTCTTAGAAGGTCTATGAGATTACAAACTAATCAACCATTAGTTTAATCCATGTTACAAAAAATAGGGTTTTGGAATATAAGAGGTGCACATTTGGAAATAAAACTTGTGCAAGCAAAACAAATTATCTCTGATAATAATCTTGGAATCTTTGGCATTCTGGAGACCAAACTTAACATTGATCTTACCCTCAAAGCAGCCAATCTTATTAATCCACAATGGAGTGTTCATCATAATCTGATTGAGGCTCCATATGGCAGAATTATGGTTCTTTCTGATCCAACCTTCTACACTCTCACTCCAATTATATCCCACAAACAATTCATTCATTTCCATGCCTTGCATTTACCAACCACAACTTCCTTATATCTGACCTTTATTTATGGGGAAAACCATGTTGCAGCAAGACAAGATATGCTGAACTGTTTACCACATCTTAGGCAGGAAACACATCCTTGGTTTGTGTTAGGAGATTTTAATTGTATGTTAGCTGCTGATGATCGTTGTGGTGGCACTCCCCTTTTTATTTCTGACATTGCTCCTCTCAACCATGCTATCTCTTCCTCTAATTTACATGAAGCTGCCTATGTTGGTCCAAAATACACTTGGAACAACAAAAGTAGATCAGGAGTGAGAACCATGAGTAGACTTGACTTAACCTTTCTCAACACCAAAGCTCTAACTCAATACCCCTAATTCTCTGAATCTTATCCTCCCTCCTCCGCTCTCTGACCATTCACCTGTTTTTTTTAGCCATTGAATGCAATGCCATTAAAAGGAACTCCAGTTTTAAATTTTTTAACTCGTGGATCAAAGATCCAGAATTTATGCCTTTAGTTGTTAATGTATGGAATCATCCTAAATTTGGTAACAAAATGTCTATTTTGCAGCAAAAATTGAAAGCAACCAAGGAAGCTTTAAAGAGATGGGCAAAGAACAAGTATGGTGATGGTAACAAGAACTCCAATAATCTGCAGAATCAACTGTCTACTATTCAATTGAGTATGCTTGAAGATCCAGGTAATAGCAGTCTATCTGAGCAAGAACATGAACTAACACAGCTATTATCAGAAGCAATGGCCTCTGAGCTAAGCATGAAGAAACAAAAATTGAGGAAGGAGTGGGATTTGCATGGTGATAGAAATTCTAAACTGTATCATAGTACCCTAAAAATTAAAAATGCAAAAAGAAACATCCACCAGATACAAGATGAGGAAGGAAGGATTTTAAACAAGCCAGCTGAAATTGACAAAGCTTTCATTGATCATTATATCAATCTTTACTCCCCAAATGAAGCATGGAACCCTAACTCTCATGAGCTCATGTCTACTCCTTTGCCTGTCCTGTCTGAGTTTGATATCCAATTTTTGTCTTCAAGAGTAACTGATGAAGAAATATATAATGCTATGTTTGGTATGAAGAGAATTCTTGTGGTGGTCCTGATGGTTTTAATGCTGTTTTCTTTATTCATTGTTGGGATGTCATTGCTAATGACTTCAAGGCAGCCATGCATAATTTTTTTGAGCACAATAAATTGCCTATTCCCATAAATGCTACCAACTTATGTTTGGTGCCAAAAGGTAAGCATGCTGCTACTCTTAATGCATTTTGTCCTATTGCTTGCTGTAACATAATATACAAATGCATATCTAAAGTTATGGTTGCTAGGCTTAGACATGTGCTTCCTACAGTGATTTCTGAGAACCAAGTTGCATTTTTGAATAATAGAAGTATCCTAGATAATGTGCTGGTTACTCATGAACTACTTAATGGTTATGGTAGAGCTCATGTTTCTCCAAGAGCTATGATGAAGCTTGATATAAGAAGAGCTTATGATACAGTTAGCTGGGAAGCTCTGACTGGTATTATGGGATTAATGGGGTTTCCTTGCCACTTTGTCAGCTGGATATATGCATGTATTTCAACAATGGTGGCACTGTTGGATATTTTAGAAGTCAGAGAGGAATAAGACAGGGAGACCCGATGTCTTCTTATTTGTTCATAATTATGATGGAATTTTTTACTCAGCTTATTAATAATCAAGTCAGGAACAACAATTTCAAGTTGCATCCCAAATGCAGGAATCTTCTCATTACCTCTCTTCTTTTTGCAGATGATGCTATACTTTTTATTAAGCCTATAGTATCTTCAATGGAATGTGTCAAAGGCATCCTTCACACTTTTGAGAAGTGCACTGGTCTACAAGTCAACAGAAGCAAGTCATTCCTAATGGTGGCAGGACTCAATGACAATGACAATCAGAACATACACCATGAAAGTCAACTTCCTAATCTTCCTGAGGGTACCATGCATCTGGGTATCCCTTTTGAAATGACCCTCCTTTTAGTTGGCTTAATTTTTGGTGAATTTTTTTTACATTCCTATAATTAATATTCTCAGAGTCATTTTCTTTTCAAATAATTTGTCCAGGATTTAAAATTCCTTTTAATATAAGTATATTAATTTAATCATGGAAATATACATATACATACGATGATGTATATGTCCCTCTTGTTTAAATCAGAGTATACATATATTTAAATTTGGTAAACAAGAGCATATTTTGTTTGATTTGAATTGAATTTGAATTTCTCATCCCATTATTAATTTTCATGTCTTTGATACTTATAATATATGAATAGATCCTGCTCATATTATTTTTTTATAGTGATACCTTTAATTATTTACCAATAATTTATCTTGACAAGATAATCTCTGAATACTTGAATTTATATTATTATTTTTGTATGGTTCAGATGTTTGATATCTGGTTAAGACCAGAAAATGATATTTACTTATATCATTTTGGCTCAAAATCTTTTTCTTTGAGATTCATCTGTTTTTAACTTATCCCATAAATCAACCCATGTTTTGTTCTCATGCATGTTGGTTTCTAAATTTTTCTAAAAGTGTTTGTAAATGGTGCAATCCCTGGATTTTGGTAAGCCAGGTTTTGATTGCAGAGTGTTCTTTGGTTTGACAATGCAAACCAGTTCCAAAATGCACATATATGTATAGCATTTGAAAGGAAGTTCTGGTTTGAACACTTGTTAAATGGACAAGAGGTTTTGTAATGCATTTCACTACTGAATTGCAGACCAATATGATCAACCAGACAAACATCAACCATGTCTCTTAAAATGTTATTCATATGCAAACTACTTGATGCCTTATTTAAGATATATACATTTCACAAAACAGCTCACAATGGACTTGAATTCTTTTACAAAAATGTTCCAATAAAAAGGTAACAAAATACTTGAAATATTACCCCGAGTTAAACCATATTTTATCCCAAACTTAATGCTTTTTAAATAACACCAGATTGACTAATGCAAAATATAGAATATGTTAGTTAACTGCTCAAATATATATATTTTCTTTCAGATTTTGGTAAATAATACTCTAAACTTGTTCTCTTGTTCATAACTCAAATAATCTTTAAATTCTCAAATCTTAATACATAACAAAATGTAACAGAAAACATCCAGTTCAGACCAATATAGCAAATTCATTACATAACAAGAAGTTTTAAAAACATAAGTTTTCATGAATACATGTAGATAAATCATCCTATGCTCTTATTAAAACTAACAAGCATGCTTTTCCTTTTTTCTCATTAGCCATAATCTTCTTTCCTACTTATGTCTTGCATCCCCTGAAAAAGCATTGGTGGCTGCCTCAGTTTGAATTGAGACACCCCCATATGCCATGAGCAAATAAGGGTCAGATCAATGATCTGGTATGAGCAACATCAATATATTCATGGTATTAAGCAAATAAATGTTACATAAGCATTAACCAGTTGCTTAACCAATTTCTTAAATCAACTATGTTACTATATTTCAGATAAACTGTTATGCAAATGCAATGACTTCATAAATTAACCATTAGCACAAACATGATTATGCAAACATTCACATTAATCTGCAGTAATCAGATGCCTGGAACACTCATGGTTCCAAATCAACAATCCAATAAATACTCATTTTCTTATTTCATAACTTCTGCATAGCCTTTACAAATACCATTTTAATCCTAGCCTCATCTGCTATCAAGGAATCACAGGGACACATTGCAATGAACTAATTCACATTATTGCACAAAGATCTCAGAGCTTAAACAAACCATGTGCCAAACTTGCATACTTCAAATATGACAAGCATTCCAGCAGCCTTCTTGGCTCACAATTCTTAGTTCATTTACTAATTTAATCATGTTATCAGATAGGTAAATGAACATGTCACTGTGTTCATTGAAGCACCCCTTGTAATTCTGCAAGCATATTTTTCCAAACAAATAATTATTTCCAAGGATACTACTGACATATATCTTGTCTCTGAATTAAGTACAAGAATATTTATACTGAGAATAGAAACATGGCATAATGAATTTTTTTTTATCTGCAAATAACTATGATTAAACCAAATTCAAGATCTAGCTGAATCATAATTTTTGTCTTGTAGATTTTTGCTATTTGATCAGGGATTCAGCACATAGAAATTTCTATTGCATCCCTAATATCTTTTCTAAAGCCTCAGCACTTATACAATGTATATTGCAGCTTATTTTTATTTTCTTTGTTGAGATTTACTTGCCATGATTTTATATCAGATATAAGTATTCTTCCCTTGATTCCAAGATCTAATTTCTTAGCTTTTAAAAATAAAACAGTAGCTTGCACATCCATAATAAAACATCTTATCAGATCAAGGCCATCCAAAGAGCATCCATAACAAAACATTACATCATATCAAAATCATTCAAAGAGTATTAATAAAACTGTTTTTAACAAAAACCAAAAAAATATCAATAGAAACATAAAGGTTTGGTTGCCTCTTATCAGGTCTTAATGCCATGAATCTAGTGAGATTACTCACCTAAATTCTTCCTGCCTTTGCTCAAAAATCCCAATATGTTTCTCCCTCTTCTTTTCTTCTTTTTATTTTTATTTTTAAGCAACTCGGGTAAAATGATTTTCTGGTTATAACTACCTATTTATAAGCATTTTCACTAGGGTTTTATCAAGATAAAATTCCATTTCTGTCCTGTCTAGTATCATGCATTTTGTATTCACATTTCCATCCTTAATACACCGGCCATACTTGTTAATTAGGGTCAGTACTTTCTTCCTTTTGCTTTTCCAGAAAATTGCTATTTTTGAATACTTGCTCAAGTCATGTTAAATGTGTGACTTCACTATATTTTATATTTTATTTATTTCTGAAAATCCTCTTTACTATTTTTACCT
Source organism: Allium fistulosum (assembly GCA_030737815.1). Classification (NCBI taxonomy): domain Eukaryota; kingdom Viridiplantae; phylum Streptophyta; class Magnoliopsida; order Asparagales; family Amaryllidaceae; genus Allium; species Allium fistulosum. The sequence continues at coordinate 426,569,102 of CM060908.1, forward strand.
ACACATACTTACTTACTTATTATTATATCTCCTACCATTTTAATGTTGCTTTTCTTGCTCAGTTCCAATATATTCCAGCTTCAAAGAAAATGTATCTGGGTATAAGCATTTGTATACATATATCTATTTAATTCTTCCTTACTTCCTGAAAAAATATTCACATCATATATTTCATATTTTTTTTTAATTTCAATATACTAATATATTTTTAATTTCAGCATGTATGCATATCCAATTTTATAAAGAGTATTTAATTTTAATGTACACAAAAAAATATATTTTAATTGGTTTAATAATTCATATTTCAAAATCATATTTGAAATGCTTCCTTTCTTTGTTTATTTTATTATCATTATTTTTTTTCAGAGATCTTAAATCTTTTCCTTGTGCCATTTCCAGTGTGCACGTGCACACATACTCTTGCACATCATTTCATCAAGAAATCCTTCAGCATTTTATCTAAATATTTTTAGAATTGAATTATTTTATTAAAATAATTTTCCTCAAAATTTTGGGGCATAACATTCACCCCTCCATTTAGGAATTGTGTCCTCACAATTTCTTTAATACTTATAACAAGCATTTACTGATTCTAAGGAATCCATCAAACATATGCATAAGCAAACAAATTAAATCATAACAACCATATATATTAGATTTTTTTAAGAAATTTTAAAATTACCTTTAATTTTCAAAACGCTTAGGATAATCTATCCTAATTTTGTCTTCTAGCTCCCATGTACAATCATTAGGATCAAGACTCCACTGGATCTTTACCAATTTCAAAGTTTTACTTCTTAATTTCTTTTCTTCTTTAGCTAAAATCCCCACTGGTTCTTTCTCATAAACCAAATTAGGATTTATTTGAATATGGGTAGGCTTTTCCATAATTTCTTCTTTATCATGTACCCACCTTCTAAGTTGTGACACATGAAACACATTGTGCATTGCTTCCATTTCCTCTGGCAGTTCTAATTTGTATGCTAAAGAGCCTATTCTCTCCAGAATCTTATAGGGTCCAACATACCTTAGTGTGAGTTTTCCCTGCTTGCCAAACCTTAGAACCTTTTTCATGGGTGAAACTTTTATAAAAACAAAGTCTCCCACTCCATATTCCACTTGCTTTCTCTTCATGTCTGCAAATTTCTTTTGTCTATCTTGATCTGCTGCCATCCTTCTTCTTATTAGCCCAATTTTCTCTGTAGTTTCTTTTACATATTCAGGCCCTAAAATAGCCCTCTCTCCTGTCTCTACCCAACATACAGGTGATAAACATGGCTTGCCATATAAGGCTTCAAATGGAGCCATCCCTATGGTACTTTGATAACTATTGTTGTATGTAAACTCAGCTAGATGGAGATGATCCTCCCAGTTGCCCCCAAAATCCAATGCACATGCTCTCAATAAGTCTTTTAGAACTTTGTTCACCACCTCAGTTTGTCCATCTGATTTTGGATGGTAGGCAGTGCTTAAACATAACTCACTCCTCATGGCCTCTTGAAAACTTTTCCAGAATCTTGAGGTGAAGATGGTATCCCAATCACTCACAATTGTTTTGGGAATGCCATGTAGTCTTACCACCTCTTTCATGAATACCTGGGCCAATTTTGGTGCATTTCTATCTGATTTCACTGGGATAAAATGTGCTACTTTAGTTAGCCTATCCACTATTACCCAAATGATTGTGTTTCCTCTTTTAGATCTAGGCAGGCCATCTATGAAATTCATAGGTATATCCTCCCATTTCCACTGTGGTATGCTTAGAGGTTGCAACAACCCTGATGGTCTTTGTGTTTCTACTTTAACTTGTTTGCAGGTCATACACTTTGCAACATGCTTGGCCACATCTGATTTCATTCCCTTCCACCAAAAATTTCTTTTCAAATTTTGATACATTTTTGTACTGCCTGGGTGTATGGAGTACTTACTCCTATGATATTCATTTAAAATTTCCCCCTTCAATTCTGTGTTTTCTGGAACACATATCCTATTCTTGTTTCTCAAATAACCATTTTTATCAATGTGATAATTTGTCACTTCTTCTCCTTTTGATATGAGAGTTTTCTTCTCAACTATATTAGAGTCTTGGTCTTGCATTTCACTTACCTTCAAATTAATTCAGATTGAAGTGTCATCAAACTCAACTTCCCTCTATTTTCCTGTGCATCATGCACATGCACATCCATGTGCACACAGCTATTCTCCCCAATTTCTAACTCAGTAACCAAAGACAAGTCCTTAAACTCTTCTATCATCATCATAGCTAACTTAGCATGTTGTCTACTTAGAGCATCAGCAACTTTGTTTGCTTTTCCTGGTGTATAGAGTATATCTAAGTCATAGGCAGCTAGGAACTCCACCCACCTAGGTTGCCTCATGTTTAAATCTTTCTGTGAGAATAAATATTTTAGTGCCTTATGATCAGTGTACAAAATAAATTTGGCACCTAATAAATAATGTCTCCAAAGCTTCAAGGCATACACTACTGCTGCTAGTTCAAGATCATGGGTTGCATACCTAGTTTCATGTGGCTTTAATTGCCTAGATGCATAGACTATTACTTGGTCTTGTTGCATCAACACAACCCCTAGCCCAGAGCCACTTGCATCAGTATACACAATTAAGTTTTCATTCCCTTCTAGCACTCTCAGTACTGGTGCATTAACCAAAGCTTCTTTTATTTTGATAAAAGCTTGCTCACATTTTTCAGTCCATATAAACACTTGATTCTTTCTAGTTAAATTTGTAAGTGGTGATGACATTTTAGAAAAATCTTTTATAAACCTCCTATAATATCCTGCCATCCCCATAAATGATCTAATCTCACTCACTGTACTTGGTCTTTTCCAGGCTTGAATTGCTACAACCTTATTGGGGTTCACTGAAATTCCTTTTGCAGAAATAACATGGCCAAGGAAATGTACTTCTTCTTTCCAAAATGCACATTTTGAAAATTTTGCCTTTAAATCTTTTTCTCTCAATCTAGACAAAACTAGATGCAAATGATTTTTATGCTCTTCTACTGTTTTGGAATAAACCAAAATATCATCAATAAAAATTAGCACAAACTTGTCTAAATAATCCCTGAATATTCTATTCATTAAATCTACAAAATATGAAGGAGCATTTTTCAACCCAAATGGCATAACTAGAAACTCATACAAACCATATCTGGTGTTAAATGCAGTGTACTTAACACTTGAGTCCTCAACCTTCATCTGATGGAACCCAGATGCCAAGTCTAACCTAGAAAATATTTTAGCTCCACTGAGTTGATCAAAGAGATCATCAATTCTAGGCAATGGGTATTTATTTTTAATAGTAACTTTATTTATCCATCTGTAATCTATACACATTCTCAAAGTACCATCATGTTTTCTTACAAACACTACTGGAGCACCCCAGCATGAATTACTTGGCCTTATAAATCCTTTGCTTTCTAATTCTTCTAACTGATTTTTCAATTCTTTCAGTTCACTTGGCCCCATTCTACAGGGTTTCTTTATTATTGGGCTTGCTCCGGGAATAAGATTGATCTGAAACTCTACTGGTCTATGGTATGGAACACCCTTAACCTCCCCAAACACATCCAAGTATTCGTTGACTATGGGAATTTCTTCAATAGTAAGTCCACTGGAATCTTTTTCCAAATCAATTAAATGATATAATTTTCTTTCTTTGGCTACTTCACATAAAATTGTGATTCTTTGGCTCCTAAGATTTTGCAATGATATGGTGGATGATTCTAAGTTATTATGGCTTTAAATTGCCTTAACCAGTCTACCCCCAATATAACACCTATATTTGGGTAGTTTAAAACATACAAATTGGAAATGAAAATGTTTCCACCTATGTTTAATTCCACATCCACACAAATCATATCTAGAACACTAGAACTCCCCAGTGGACTTTGTATAAACAATGGAGTTTCAACCAATATGCAATTTAATTTTAGCATTTTAACTAGTTCATAAGAAATCAAAGAGTGAATTGCCCAGTGTCATATACTACTGCTATGGGTATGGTACAAATAAGTAATGTACCTTCCACTTGGCTATGATTCTCAGCATTAATTTCCACTGTAGATTTGCTTTTGCCCTCCAGATTTGCTAACTTCCCTTGCTACTTGTACTCAGGACAGTTCCTCTTCATATGCCCCTCTTTCCCACATAGGTAGCATTTGAAGGCTCCTCCTTTTAACTCTGGGCACCTTGGTTTAATGTGTCCTTCCTTTCCACAATGATGGCAGACCAATTTCTTCTTAGCATCATTAGCCTTGGTGTCATTGGCCTTCTTGTTGTTTGTCTCCTCCTTCTTTTTATCATAAGGGTGATATCTTACCTTATTCTTCTTGTTATTTTGGTTCTTAAAATTTCTGTACTTCTCTCTTTCCTTGTCATGCTGTTCCAATTTCAATGCCAGATCTATTACTTGATCAAAAGTCCTATCTGCATATGGTAGCATGGCTCTGCTAAGTCCTGGGTTCAAACCCCTAATGTACCTATCATTTTTGGATGCTTCATCTGCCACTAGCATTGCTCCATATTTGGATAATCCCTCAAAATTTTGAGTATACTCGGTGACATTCAAAGTTCCTTGCCTGAGTCTAATAAATTCTTCAAGTAATGTGGTCTTAGCTGATGCTGGTACAAATCTTGCCTCCAACATTTCCTTGAATTGATTCCAAGTGATTTCATTTTCATTTCTCCCAGCTATGATCACCTCCCACCAGCCTAAAGCTACTCCTTTCAACTGTCTTGAAGCTACTTGCCTCTTCCTCTGATCATCAAGCTGCATGTCATTGAAAATTCTATCCAGTGTTCTCAACCATGCTTGAATTTCCATCACATTCTCAGTCCCTTCAAAACTTTTACCTCCCAAGTTTGTATAAGCCTTTAATAGTTTTGAAAGTTCCTTATGTGGATTCTCAAGCCTATGCCCAATTCCATCCCTTAAAACCCTTACAAATTCTTGCATATCAAGCATTTGTGGTGCACTTGTTCCTGCATGATGTGATCCCCTTCCTACCATGGTTTGCTAACCATATTATGGGCAAATAGTATTAGTGTACTGTGAGTATTTTCTATGGTTAATATTTTCCTATTTAAATTATTTCATCCAAAACAAACAAATATAATACATTTCTAAGTATTCAACAATCAATGCAACCATGCTCTGATACCAACTGAAATGACCCTCCTTTTAGTTGGCTTAATTTTTGGTGAATTTTTTTTTACATTCCTATAATTAATATTCTCAGAGTCATTTTCTTTTCAAACAATTTGTCCAGGATTTAAAATTCCTTTTAATATAAGTATATTAATTTAATCATGGAAATATACATATACATATGATGATGTATATGTCCCTCTTGTTTAAATCAGAGTATACATATATTTAAATTTTGTAAACAAGCGCATATTCTGTTTGATTTGAATTGAATTTGAATTTCTCATCCCATTATTAATTTTCATGTCTTTGATACTTATAATATATGAGTAGATCCTGCTCATATATTTTTTTTATAGTGATAACTTTAATTATTTACCAATAATTTATCTTGACAAGATAATCTCTGAATACTTGAATTTATATTATTATTTTTGTATGGTTCAGATGTTTAATATCTGGTTAAGACCAGAAAATGATATTTACTTATATCATTTTGGCTCATAATCTTTTTCTTTGAGATTCATCTGTTTTTAACTTATCCCATTAATCAACCCATGTTTTGTTCTCATGCATGTTGGTTTCTAAATTTTTCTGAAAGTGTTTGTAAATGGTGCAATCCTTGGATTTTGGTAAGACAGGTTTTGATTGCAGAGTGTTCTCTGGTTTGACAGTGCAAACCAGTTCCAAAATGCACATATATGTATTGCATTTGAAAGGAAGTTCTGGTTTGAACACTTGTTAAATGGACAAGAGGTTTTGTAATGCATTTCACTACTGAATTGCAGACCAATATGATCAACCAGACAAACATCAACCATGTCTCTTAAAATGTTATTCATATGCAAACTACTTGATGCCTTATTTAAGATATATACATTTCACAAAACAGCTCACAATGGACTTGAATTCTTTTATAAAAAATTTCCAATAAAAAGGTAACAAAATACTTGAAAGATTACCCCGAGTTAAACCATATTTTATCCCAAACTTAATGCTTTTTAAATAACACCAGATTGACTAATGCAAAATATAGAATATGTTAGTTAACTGCTCAAATATATATATATATATTCTTTCAGATTTTGGTAAATAATACTCTAAACTTGTTCTCTTGTTCATAACTCAAATAATCTTTAAATTCTCAAATCTTAATACATAACAAAATGTAACAGAAAACATCTAGTTCAGACCAATATAGCAAATTCATTACATAACAAGAAGTTTTAAAAACATAAGTTTTCATGAATACATGTAAATAAATCATCCTATGCTCTTATTAAAACTAACAAGCATGCTTTTCCATTTTTCTCATTAGCCATAATCTTCTTTCCTACTTATGTCTTGCATCCCCTGAAAAAGCATTATTGGCTGCCTTAGTTTGAATTGAGACACCCCCATATTCCATGAGCAAATAAGGGTCAGATCAATAATCTGGTATGAGCAACATCAATATATTCATGGTATTAAGCAAATAAATGTTACATAAGCATTAACCAGTTGCTTAAACAATTTCTTAAATCAACTATGTTACTATATTTCAGATAAACTGCTTTGCAAATGCAATGACTTCATAAATTAACCATTAGCACAAACATGATTATGGAAACATTCACATTAATCTACAGCAATCAGATGCCCTGGAACACTCATGGTTCCAAATCAACAATCCAAGAAATACTCATTTTCTTATTTCATAACTTCTGCATAGCCTTTACAAATACCATTTTAATCCTAGCCTCATCTGCTATCAAGGAATCACAGGGACACATTGCAATGAACTAATTCACATCATTGCACAAAGATCTCAGGGCTTAAACAAACCATGTGCCAAACTTGCATACTTCAAATATGATAAGCATTCCAGCAGCCTTCTTGGCTCACAATTCTTAGTTCATTTACTAAATTTATACTTATTTAATCCTGTTATCAGATAGGTAAGTGAACATGTCACTGTGTTCATTGAAGCACCCCTTGTAATTCTGCAAGCATATTTTTCCAAACAAATAATTATTTCCAAGGATACTGCTAACATATATCTTGTCTCTGAGTTAAGTACAAGAATATTTATACTGAGAATAGAAACATGGCATAATGAATTTTTTTTGATCTGCAAATAACTATGATTAAACCAGATTCAAGATCTAGCTGAATCATAATTTTTGTCTTGTAGATTTTTGCTATTTGATCAGGGATTCAGCACATAGAAATTTCTATTGCATCCCTAATATCTTTTCTAAAGCCTCAGCACTTATACAATGTATATTGCAGCTTATTTTTATTTTCTTTGTTGAGATTTACTTGCCATGATTTTATATCAGATATAAGTATTCTTCCCTTGATTCCAAGATCTAATGTCTTAGCTTTTAAAAATAAAACAGTAGTTTGCACATCCATAATAAAACATCTTATCAGATCAAGGCCATCCAAAGAGCATCCATAATAAAACATCTTATCAGATCAAGGCCATCCAAAGAGCATCCATAAAAAAACATTACATCATATCAAAATCATTCAAAGAGTATTAATAAAACTGTTTTTAACAAAAACCAGAAAAATATCAATAGCAACATAAAGGTTTGGCTGCCTCTTATCATGTCTTAATGCCATGAATCTAGTGAGATTACTCACCTAAATTCTTCCCGCCTTTGCTCAAAAATCCCAATATGTTTCTCCCTCTTCTTTTCTTCTTTTTATTTTTATTTTTAAGCAACTTGGGTAAAATGATTTTCTGGTTATAATTACCTATTTATAAGAATTTTCACTAGGGTTTTATCTGTAACGACCCGCTATTTTGGACCATTCGCATCTGCACATGTCGGACTTGAATAATTCAAAATATCGCGTTGTTAATTTAAATTTGGCAAAACTGAACATATACAGTATATAAATAATCACATATCACAAACACAGAGTAATAAATGCAGCGGAAACAAAAGATAGTAGTTCATGAAGCTACTATATACATATCAGAGTAAAATAAGGTACAACAGATGTCTCGAATACAATAGTCAAATACAAGAATCAGAATACAATCACTGGAATCAGCTGGATATCTGAAAGCTGGATAGATAGCTAGATCTCCAAGCGAAGCTCCAACTCCAAAGGTGAGTCTCGAATACTGGTACACTCAGTCTGACCCGAGCGTAAAGAAAAACACAAAACACTCGAGTCATGATTAACATTCTTATATCAATAAATCCAACTCAAATGAAATAGCAATTTAAATACAAGTAACTCAAAGGATGTATGGAATAACCATCCTTTAAGGATCCATTAAACTATCTACTATGTAGTAGTGTACGGTAAATAGATAATGCCTATCAGTAATATAAAGTATCAAAATAGTGTTAAGGCGTTACCATTATCCCCCTTAACACATTTTATAAAAGCGTTATAGTCTATACAGCACTGTAAACTCCACCGTAAACTAGTGGGCTATCAGGGAGTACTCCATAGGTATAACACAAAACAAATCGTAGTGGTCGCGTATATAGGGATACAAGTATGACAAGGCACATGAGGCAATACCCAAGGTAGTGAAACTACCGTTTGCCTGATCCGGACTGGTGAGAACGCATCGCCGCAGCGACCGCAACACCGCGAAACAACACTCCCAAAATCAAGGGTGCACCAATCGACAACAAGTAATGAGTAGTTTTTGAAGAAGTGTGTTTGCTCGAGGTAGCTAACCCCCATTTGGCCCGGCACGGCTCCTGTTTTAGTCATTTCCAATTTGACATAAGTGTCAAGGCTATCCATTATCGTTCTCTTTCTTCAGTCATCACGAACATCATTCCAACCACTTCATTCTGGATCACACTCCGCGTGTAGTTATTAAAGTGGTTTTCGGTTTAGACAGAGAGTATGTCCATAACCGATTCCGGTCTCTTTAATAACTTTCGTGATTATTACACCGATTGGTCATTTATTTATTTCAAAACCAAATCAAATTCAATTTCAAATAGAATTTGTAAACCAACATTTCATTTCTCTTTCTAAATCAATTTCCATAATTTACGTTTCAAAACTTCCAAATTACCATTTCAAAATCTTATAATTCAATTTCTATTTCTATTTTAAACAATTCAAATATTGATTCAAGTTCGAATATAAGTTTCATTCCGAAATCATTTAAATTAATTTAATTTAACATTCAAATCAATTTAACTTCATTTATCGATTTCATTCAATATTCGTTGAGTTAATTTGTCATTCAAAACAATTTCTATTAAATTTCCAATTCATTAAATCAATTACTTAAGTTCAACTTCATTATATCAAAACTTCAAATTGAATTAAATTAGATTTGTCAAATCAATTCTTTAAATTACAAGTCTTACATTAATTTCAATAAATCACATTTTATTTCTTGTTAAAGAAATTCGATTTCACTTATTTACTTACTTAAATAATTTTCCAAAAACTTAATTAATAAAGAAACTCAATTTCAATTATTTACGAAGTAAAAATTCACTTATTCAAAAGTTCAATTTCTCTTAACAAAGAATTCAATTTTTATTTAATTATTAAATAATTCAATCTTATTCAATTATTAAATAATTCCAAAAACTTAATTATTAAATAATTTCAAACTTAATAATTAAATTTTAAACAACATTCCTTCATCAACTACTATGTTAATATTTTGTATCGGATTATTACATATTAACATTTTCCTTTCATAAAAATTCAAATTCCAACTTCATTTAAAACCTTATTATTTATTCAAATAAAATCTTTATTTTATTTTTAAATCAAATTATTGACCAATTGGGTTTTATTTAATTCTCTATCCTAGGTCAAAGTTTAATTTGGGTATTTATCATTTCAACCCGATTCCAATTCAATTCCAAATCAAAGCATAGCAAAGGGAACTTGCAGTGTGATAACTGGGATGGTGTCAAAGTAAATAAACAAGCAATAACAACAATCAATATCAATCCAATAATCAATTCAAATAATCCCGAAATAATCGTATTAATTCGCATTGTTGTTTGTGCAAATTAATATAATTATTCCTAGAATCTACACTATCCTTTCATGTAGATTAAAGATTATTACACTAATATTTATACGGTTTTCCAATTGATATCTATTATCCAATTTCATCCTACAACAATTTTACAACATACATTCAAAGGTTCAAGGTGTACATAACCAAATTTCTACGTGTCAATTAATCTAACATTTAAAGGGGTCATATTATGCAAATTTAACAAATCAAATTCAACATATAGATCCAATTTAAATTGTGGACTATCCTATATCAATTCAATTGCATATTATTTATCACTTTAACATTAACAATTTAACGTCCAATATAAACATCAACAATCAATCAATTATCAACCAAACTGGATAATCATTGTATACATGACAGATAATGGTGTCAGATGTCACAGGTGAACTAATACAGGTAATAGCAGTGTAAATATCTAACAGCAGCATATTTCAATTGTCGTTTCAATTGAAATCAAATTTAATAAATAAAAGAACATTAATCGTGAGTGATTGCTCACCTTTCGAGGCTAGAGCGAACAGGAGATGACATAGATATGAACACAGATACAGACACTGGAATTGAGTTACGAATCCAAGCATGAATTTCCAAATCAATAGCTAGATTGGCACAAATCGGCTAACAAAGCTGTTAAATAGGAATTGCCGAAATCAAATCAAAACATTCAACATAGCAACAATTACAAAACATGTCCTGCGTCAAAGTTTGACAATATAATTCTATGTGCTACCGAGATCGAAATGGTCTGAAATTTGGTATGAATAAAGATCAAAACTTGTATTTCAAACTGCAAAAGAATCACTTGATTTGGACAAGAGACGAGAAAAGTTACGATGTCACGAACATAGACTCAGGCCATCTTGCGACTGTCAAATGTTCAGGTCTGAAAACCCCTCTGGGTCTGACTTTCAGGTAAGAAACAGAGGACTGAACTACCTTGTATGAAGCTAAAATTTTTATTTACAGAAAGTAGAAAACTTTATCTTTTAAACAAAAAAAGGAATCACTGTATTCCGACGTAAGACAGAAGAGATACGATGCGTCAAACATGAACTCAGGTCGTGTTTGCAGCAGTGTAAAATAATTTCAAGTATAAAAGAACAGCTGCTTGGGTCTAACTTCCAGATCATCGACCACTAATCAAACGATGTCGGATTTTGCTGAAATTTGACAGGCATAAACTAGGTAACTTCGACTCTTTTTTTAAAATAGAATCAACCCATTCCGGTAAAACATGAGTGAGATATGATATTGTAAACATGAAGTCTAACTGCTGTTCAGAAAAAAAACATGCAAACATGTAACGACCCACTATTTTGGACCATTCAAATCGACAATAATCCACACATGTCTGACTTGAAAAATTCAAAATAACAGATTGTAAATAAATTTGGAGCAAATGAAATCAAATACACAAAATCACAGACACAGAACATATCAGAATAACTCGCAGCGGAATATAAAAACCATAGTAGTTCATGAAGCTACTATAATAAACTCTCAAACATAATACATAATATCTGCTTGAAAACATATACAATAGAAATCTCAAATAAATAGAAGTTTATGAATACCAGAACTGAAATAGAACAACTGAACTGAAAGGAACAGATAACTAGACAAGCAGAATCTCCAGCGATTCCTAGCTCCAGAAAGAAATCCAAAGCTAAGCTGTAAATACTCAGGCTGACCCGAGCGTAAAGTAAAACACAAAACACTCGAGTCAGGACAACATATACTTATATAATGTAAACCAACTCAAGTGAACTGTAGTAGAAATGCACAATAACTCAAAGGATGCTTGGGATCGCCCATCCTTTAAGGATCAGTTAAACTATAAATTAAATACATCCCGTGGTTAAAATTTCAAAATGGTATTTTATACTTCGAAATCAAATATCATTTCAAAATTCAATATCCTTCAAAAATCTATTTCAAAATATCAAAATATCATATTTCAAAATAGTTTATATTTCGAAACAAATTACTTTATTTTAAATCATAAAAATGAAGTTATTATATTTAATAATTAAATTATTAAATTTCCAAAATTTTAATCTTTCAAAGTTCATTCGTTCACTTAAATTAATTAAAACAATGAAAATTCAACTTTCGCAGCATTTAGAAAATGCTACGGAAAGTCACATTTAAAACAGTTCAATTTAACAAAAGACAGCATTTAAAATGCTGTAATAGGGTTACATTAGTTTCAAATAAACTTAGTTAAATTCAACCATTATAACATTTACAAAAATGCTATAATAGCCTTTAATTAAATTTAGCCATTTTGTTCATTATTATCAACTACAGCATTTACAAATGTTGTATTATCATTAACATTAGAATTAATAGCATTTCAGAAATGCAGTTAATTAACTTCAAATATTCAGTATAATTTCACAAACAATTATATTTTTATATAAATCATTTTTAACTTATAAAATCATATAATTTCACTTTTAAAACAATCATTCAAATACCCTTATATTCATGATTTTATAAAGTTAAACCTCCATTCAAAAATCAAAATTTAATAATAATTCACTTATTAAATTCCAATATTAAATTATAAATTCATTAAATTAAATTAACTTAACACTTAAGTTTAAATTGTCAAATATAACTTAATTCCATTTTTTTATTTACTTAACTTAAAATTCACTTTTAAGCAAAATTCACAAATTTCCAATTTTAGTTATATTTCAAAATTTCAACTTAAATATTCATTGATTTCACATTTTAACTTTATTCAAAATCATTAATATAATATAAAAATCATTTAAATTCACTTTAATCCAAATTATCATGAATTTATCACATTTCACATTTAATTTAAATTCCAATTATCACCAAATTAAAATTTCCCAAATTAACTTACATTTCAAATTTTCTAATTTTACCATTAATTTATTTCACTTATAAATTTTCAGAAAATCAATAATGCTTTACAAAAATCATTTTTATTTAGTTTAAATCAAAATATCATAATATTTACATTTCTAAAATATTTTAAAAAAATTTATAAAACATATTTTAACAACGGGTCTGTATTTCATTTTCTAGCCTAGGTAAAGTGATACGGGTAATATATCATTTCAACCCGTAATTTACAAAGAAAACCCGGGTTTGATCATTTCAAACCCGCAAATCCCAAGTAAATGAAAATAATTGAAAATCATTCAGGCCTATCATTTCAGCCCATAACGATTTTCTCCTATTCTAAAGTCCGTTCTGGTATGTATCATTTCAACCCATAGTGATTCTAATCTAAAGGGAACTTGCAGTGTGATAAACTGATAAAAATAACATAACAACATAATATAACAGTAACATATGATATAACAGGTGTTTAAGCATGTGTGAACATCATATAATAGTGACATAGCAAATATAATATGGTGATGCAATTTACAGATTCACATGTGATCGATTTACTATTAATATAAGTATAAAACTGTCTGGTGAGAATAACTCACTGGTATAAGCTGGAGACGATAACTGAAACGCACAGACTAAGATCTTTGAAGGCACAAAAGCACAAATAAGATTTGAGATTGGGAGAGCCAAAGATTAATCACCTTGAATACATTCAAACAAACAAAACAATCTACATAAGTTTTCAACCCGAATATAATAAAACAATGTTAGAAATGAATGTACAAAACATCACCAAAGTATTTGCACTTGCTTCAACCACTTGTGCTTCAGTCTAGGGTCAGAAACACATGGCTAAGCATGGGTTAAGATCTGGTCTTTGGGTTGGTAAGGGTCGGCCTAGCATGTAAGAGGTGATGGTGTAGAGAGATAGGTGCATGAACTACAGCTACAAGGCATAAACAACATGATTTCTAGGCAAACAAAGAGCTCGGCCAAGGCAAGGGTAGGCATGGCCATGGCTACAGGTGGGGTAGGGATGACATGGCAGTGGGTTTCAGGTCGTCTATGGGTGGTGGAGGTGGAGTAGGTGGCGGCCAAGGAGGAGTTTGGAGGTGGTGGTGATGTATGGTGCTCGGCTTGGCATATAAGGTGAAGTTTTTGTGTGTTTTTGTGTGGATCAACAACAAGGTGGCCACGGCTATGGAAGGACAGTGGGCTGGAGGTGATGGTGGCTGGTTGTGGTGGTGGTGGAAGCAGCCATGGTGCTGGAGGAGGGAGGGCCGAACAATATAGGTGAAGCAAGTGCAAGTACAAGAAGAAAACAAGTAGGAAAAGTGTAGAAAAGTGAATTATTTACCAAAGTTTTCTCTTCAAGAGATGGAGGCCGACATTTTTGTGTTTGAGAAGGTTTTGGTGCGTGAAAAATGAGGGGAAGTTGGCTGAAGCAAAGTGATAAGGTCAGCAAATGAATGGATGTGGTGATTGGTAATGAAAAGGTAAGGTTGAATATGAAAAGGTGGAATGCAAAAAGGCAATGGGCAAATCAAAAGTCAAAACCTCTTCACATTTCTTTAATTTGTTTTTATAACTTTATATTTCTGGTAATAATAGTAATACCAGATAAAATTTCGAAAATTTATCAAAATATAAAAATATATATAATATTTATAAATTATATAAAGTAAAAATAAGAAAATAGCTAAAAATAGTAAACTAGTCTAGAAAATTTGAAATTAATTGAAATAAATTTTAGAAAATTCATATGAGCTTGTAATATATTTTTAAACATAAATAATAACATAAAATAAAAGTACATTCACAAAATAAATATATAAAATTTAATTTAAATATAATTTTAATAAAGAAAATAGCAGAAAATAAGAAAACAGCCTATAAAAATAGGAAATCAACACAGTAAACTTTGGAAAAATTATAACATCACTTTAAAAATGTTTTAAAATAAAATATATATCTAATATGTCATATAACACATATTATAACATGATTTGACAAATAAAAATATTGTTTATATAAATTAAAATAGATGATTTTATTAAATAAATCAATTTACATACAATATGGTAAAAAGCATAATTTTCACAATATAAATCGGATTTCAACGAAACGAAAAGCAGTATTATTGAAATTAAATTTATTTTCATAATAAAAGATAAAATTCAAGAATTTAAAATATTTAAATTTTAAATTTAAAAGTCAAAGTTTGACCAGATTGACCAAAAATCCACTTTTCGGGAAAATATTCAATTTATACCAGTTTGAAATTATAATTCACATAATAATCAACATTTATATTTAAAAATGAAATGTTTGAAATAAAAAAAAGTTTAAAGTAATTTCAAAATAAAAATAAAGTCAAAATTAAAAATATATATAAAAATCTAGGGTTGTTACACTCTCCCCCACTCAAATCTTTTCGTCCTCGAAAAGGAATGAAGTACGGAAAACACAGATAAAGATAGAATGGAATAGGATTAAGACAAGATGACAAGAAGATTAAAATTATACCTGATAACTGTTGTTATAGGTAAGTTTAACAAGGTGGAGAATAGGAATAGCAAGAAGGGAAAATAGGACGAAAGACAAGGATGAGCCATTAATTAAAATTGTTGGTTAAAGAGGTAAAATATTTAAAACACTTTAAAATCTTTTAAAAAGGAAATAACTGATCAAAGTATCATTTATATAATATTTTATCAAAATACTTTTATAACTCGATGTCTTAACAAGTTTATCCTCGTTCCTGCAGACTCTGGCAGTGCGTTGATCAGGCGCAAAGCTAGAATTCTCCAGGTACTTAGTAGACTTGTTTCAACACCCAGTGAAAATACTGGAAAAACCTTTAAAACAGATATGGAAAGTACAATCCAAACAAAAACAAACAAAACCTTTGTCTAACCATGGTTCGTAGATACACAATGGTTACGCCTGGATCCCCCAGGAAACAATCCATATCCGTAAGCTTTCTCAGCCCTGCGAGTTACGCCATGATGACTAGTAGAATGCAGGATACACAATGGTTACGCCTGGATCCCCCAGGAAACAATCCGTACCCCTAGGCCATCTCAGCCAGGCGGTTTCGCTACTAATGCGACCTACATAGATGCAGGATACACAATGGTTACGCTTGGATCCCCCAGGAAACAATCCGTACCCCTAGGCCATCTCAGCCAGGCAGTTGCGCTATGCAGTCGCGCTCGTAAGACCATGGGTAACGCCATGGAATTCGATGGACACTCGAGTATCATATCCGGAAAACCAAAATCAGAGAAATATCGATAGAATGAATCCTCAATGTGGCCACAAAGCGGATATCAAGCAGAAGGCACTTTCCATATCTTTACTTCGAAAATATGTATCATATAGTACCTTTTCAAATCACTTTCAAATATCATACTTATATAAAGTCCATTATATATAAGATTTTATTTTCAAGTCAAATACTTTCCAAAATCAAGTATATCAAATCACACTTATATAGACTTCAATTATATAAGATTTCACTTTTCAAATTGAGTACCTTTTCAAATCCATAGTTTTCGAATCAACATAATACTTATACAAACAAATTTTATATAAGTTCGACAACTCCCAAATCAAGTATTTAAATGCACAAAGTTATCAATTTTAAACCATTTCAATATCAATTCAGCTTCAAAATCATATATGATTTCACCAAATCATTTCTTCCAAATTACATAAATTTAGTTTCAAAGTTTCTTAAACAATAGATTTAGAAAATAATCCAAATTTCCAAATCAACAAAATTTAGGTCAAACAAATTCATTTCCATTTCAAACATATATTCACTTCAAAAATCATAATACTTTCAAAGTTATAAATCTTTCAAAACCAAATACTTGAAATCATTTCACTTTGAAAATCATAAAAATTTGAAATCATACATTTGAAATCATAAAACATTCCCTTAATTCTTTGCATTTCACAAATTTATTCAATTAAACCAAAATCTAAAATTTCCAGTTTTAATTCAATTCAAACCATCAGTTTCAATTCAATTTAGTTTTCCAACAAAATCATTTCAAATATTATCAAATTTCAAACATAGTTTGATTTACAAAATAAACTATTAAATCTTAAATATGTTTCAAGGCTTAAATATACCATATTTCAAAACTAAATTTTATAATTTCATATATCTCAAATTTTACTTCATTATTACTTAGTGTTGAAATATTTATTTCATAAATCCATTATTTTTAAATAAACTCAAATTACAGGTAAACCAAATATCCTTTTATACTAATATAAGCTTCAATTATTCATTTATCAAAATCAATGGTTTTCAAAATCATCTTATACTTACATAAAGTTTATCTTATATAAGGATCAAAATTTTCAAAAATAAATTTCGTTGCATGAAAAGCCATATGGGATTGAACATCTTTGCTTACTAAAATTATTTTATTTAAGAATAGTTTTGTATATAAAATAGTTTGTATGAAAAATAGAATAAAATAGTTAGTTTAAGAAGAATAAAAGAAAAAATAGTTTTGAAAAATGGTTTTAAATTTGATGGTAGTTTTCATATAAAAAAAATTCCAATTAAATTACAAAGATATCCAACCCAACAACTTCCAATTTCAGCGTCAAGTATATCAATGATATTAGAATATAAGATGTACATATGTCATCTTTTCGCAAAATCACATTCGATCGCTCGCTCGATCACACAAGTTCGCTTTCGAACTAGTATTGTCCATTCGACTTCCCTAATGCGGATTTCGATATGGTTTCTCGACTAGAAACCATCAGTCTCCTTGCATAGCCATATACTATGATAGAGAATTCTAGAATCAAGCCCAAAATCCATATCAAATATTCGCCATCAAGAATCAAATGAAAAATCCTAACACGAAATGGTGTACTTCACCTCGAACTCGTGTACTCAAACTTGGATCAATTTAATTATGCGAATAAAACAGCATACGTACAACTTATGTATCTATTCCAACCTTTTAAATATATAGTTTCATAAAGATGTTACTAAGTTAAACATTTAAACTAAATTTTATTCTAAATATTTTGAAGACCAAATTATTTTCAAAACATTTCAAATCTAAATTTCATATTAGAATCAAAATAGCCTTATTCATTTACTTAACAAAACAGTTTCAGCCTATTTATATCATATTACTACATACTTTAAACAATAGCCTTATTCATTTACTTAACAAAACAGTTTCAACCTATTTATATCATATTACTACATACTTTAAACATGCATACCAAACTTATATACTTTATACTTTTCAAAATTACCTAGCTTTGAAAAGTTAACCTTGATTTGGAAGTGCTCGAACCTTCAAAATAGTTGAAGAAATCATTTTCAAATTCAAGAGTTGGAAATCAGCAACAAATCAGTAAATCAATTTCAAAAGATAGGTTTATATCAAATCAAATCCAAAACTCAAGGACTGAACACCGGCTCATTTCAAATTGTTCAAATATATATACATATATCTTTCGAATATCACATCACACTTCGGAATTTGAAATCAAAAATTGGTTTCACAAATCAATCGCATAGCAAAGCTACCGAAGTGGCCTCTCCCCTACTCAGAAACTCGAAAATCAATGTCGATGATGCATGCATTCATCACCGAAATTATTTTCCAGCGACATAAGTGGGTTCTGGACTTCTATTTTCTCAAACTTCTTTTGAAATTTCTTCGAAATCATTTGAAACTCATTAAAATCATTTGAAACATTTCATATTCGGAAAAATACTTTCAAATCATGTTATTAATTATTTCAAAATCTTAAAACCAGTTCCAAAATGCCGGAGTCCAATCACTCAAATTCAGATTCAAAACCTTCAGTTATAAATCATTCTATATGAAACCATTTCTTATATAATTTTCAAATTTTCAAATCCATTCAAAACTTTAAATTCTCCATTTTAAAATGGTATATAATCCTTATCGAAAACATTTCACCTTTATATAAAATATGGTCATCCTTATCAAAATAATAGCTTCGATTAATACACAATTTCAAAAACAACCAAAGACAAATTTCCAAGGGATGATTCAAGGATAGATTTCAAATAAATAGAGATTCAAATTTAGAGGGACTCTAATCAAATAGAATTCTGATTCAAAGATAGGCTCAAACGAAGATAAGATAATTTAATTATCGAATAGAAGATGGACAAGCCTATATAAATCGCGGCCAACCTTAACCGGTCAACCGTGACTTCAGGAATATAATAGATGCGAAAATCTAAGGCAAATCGACCATCGATCGCCAGAGATAGAATCCAGGTATAGCAAAAGATAGATAGCATCGTAAACCGAGGATACATAAATCTCCGGTGAATCAATACCCATTGTAAAGGAGTTTCACCCCGTTACAAATAATTCAAAATTTGGCGGAACTGCCGATCTTTAGAGGTCATTCAAAGTGGAGTTATGGAATGCTCCAAAAATCAAAAGAATACAATTAGGGGAGACAGGAATGGATTTCAGAACAAGTGGGAGCGTTCCAAAATTTCAAAGGAATCCTAATCGAAGAAATACCAACCAAGATAGAAGTTCGGAATTTTTTTAGGAAATCCCAATCAACGAAATTTCTAACAAGGTGGATACGAAAGGGATAAAGTCCAGAAAATTTCTTTCAAAACAAGAAATTTTTTATATCAAAATAATCTTTAAAAATCCTTTAAAAATCATTTGAAAATCATTTTATACCTTGAAAATACGTTCACTCACAAGGAAATGATTCTGAGATTGGTTTCACTCATTCTAGGATATTTCTACCCTATCTCTAATGAGTTTTTGCTCCGCAGGCTATGGTTTGCCTAAAAACCAAAGCTCTGATACCAACTGTAACGACCCACTATTTTGGACCATTCAAATCGACAATAATCCACACATGTCTGACTTGAAAAATTCAAAATAACAGATTGTAAATAAATTTGGAGCAAATGAAATCAAATACACAAAATCACAGACACAGAACATATCAGAATAACTCGCAGCGGAATATAAAAACCATAGTAGTTCATGAAGCTACTATAATAAACTCTCAAACATAATACATAATATCTGCTTGAAAACATATACAATAGAAATCTCAAATAAATAGAAGTTTATGAATACCAGAACTGAAATAGAACAACTGAACTGAAAGGAACAGATAACTAGACAAGCAGAATCTCCAGCGATTCCTAGCTCCAGAAAGAAATCCAAAGCTAAGCTGTAAATACTCAGGCTGACCCGAGCGTAAAGTAAAACACAAAACACTCGAGTCAGGACAACATATACTTATATAATGTAAACCAACTCAAGTGAACTGTAGTAGAAATGCACAATAACTCAAAGGATGCTTGGGATCGCCCATCCTTTAAGGATCAGTTAAACTATAAATTAAATACATCCCGTGGTTAAAATTTCAAAATGGTATTTTATACTTCGAAATCAAATATCATTTCAAAATTCAATATCCTTCAAAAATCCATTTCAAAATATCAAAATATCATATTTCAAAATAGTTTATATTTCAAAACAAATTACTTTATTTTAAATCATAAAAATGAAGTTATTATATTTAATAATTAAATTATTAAATTTCCAAAATTTTAATCTTTCAAAGTTCATTCGTTCACTTAAATTAATTAAAACAATGAAAATTCAACTTTTGCAGCATTTAGAAAATGCTACGGAAAGTCACATTTAAAACAGTTCAATTTAACAAAAGACAGCATTTAAAATGCTGTAATAGGGTTACATTAGTTTCAAATAAACTTAGTTAAATTCAACCATTATAACATTTACAAAAATGCTATAATAGCCTTTAATTAAATTTAGCCATTTTGTTCATTATTATCAACTACAGCATTTACAAATGTTGTATTATCATTAACATTAGAATTAATAGCATTTCAGAAATGCAGTTAATTAACTTCAAATATTCAGTATAATTTCACAAACAATTATATTTTTATATAAATCATTTTTAACTTATAAAATCATATAATTTCACTTTTAAAACAATCATTCAAATACCCTTATATTCATGATTTTATAAAGTTAAACCTCCATTCAAAAATCAAAATTTAATAATAATTCACTTATTAAATTCCAATATTAAATTATAAATTCATTAAATTAAATTAACTTAACACTTAAGTTTAAATTGTCAAATATAACTTAATTCCATTTTTTTATTTACTTAACTTAAAATTCACTTTTAAGCAAAATTCACAAATTTCCAATTTTAGTTATATTTCAAAATTTCAACTTAAATATTCATTGATTTCACATTTTAACTTTATTCAAAATCATTAATATAATATAAAAATCATTTAAATTCACTTTAATCCAAATTATCATGAATTTATCACATTTCACATTTAATTTAAATTCCAATTATCACCAAATTAAAATTTCCCAAATTAACTTACATTTCAAATTTTCTAATTTTACCATTAATTTATTTCACTTATAAATTTTCAGAAAATCAATAATGCTTTACAAAAATCATTTTTATTTAGTTTAAATCAAAATATCATAATATTTACATTTCTAAAATATTTTAAAAAAATTTATAAAACATATTTTAACAACGGGTCTGTATTTCATTTTCTAGCCTAGGTAAAGTGATACGGGTAATATATCATTTCAACCCGTAATTTACAAAGAAAACCCGGGTTTGATCATTTCAAACCCGCAAATCCCAAGTAAATGAAAATAATTGAAAATCATTCAGGCCTATCATTTCAGCCCATAACGATTTTCTCCTATTCTAAAGTCCGTTCTGGTATGTATCATTTCAACCCATAGTGATTCTAATCTAAAGGGAACTTGCAGTGTGATAAACTGATAAAAATAACATAACAACATAATATAACAGTAACATATGATATAACAGGTGTTTAAGCATGTGTGAACATCATATAATAGTGACATAGCAAATATAATATGGTGATGCAATTTACAGATTCACATGTGATCGATTTACTATTAATATAAGTATAAAACTGTCTGGTGAGAATAACTCACTGGTATAAGCTGGAGACGATAACTGAAACGCACAGACTAAGATCTTTGAAGGCACAAAAGCACAAATAAGATTTGAGATTGGGAGAGCCAAAGATTAATCACCTTGAATACATTCAAACAAACAAAACAATCTACATAAGTTTTCAACCCGAATATAATAAAACAATGTTAGAAATGAATGTACAAAACATCACCAAAGTATTTGCACTTGCTTCAACCACTTGTGCTTCAGTCTAGGGTCAGAAACACATGGCTAAGCATGGGTTAAGATCTGGTCTTTGGGTTGGTAAGGGTCGGCCTAGCATGTAAGAGGTGATGGTGTAGAGAGATAGGTGCATGAACTACAGCTACAAGGCATAAACAACATGATTTCTAGGCAAACAAAGAGCTCGGCCAAGGCAAGGGTAGGCATGGCCATGGCTACAGGTGGGGTAGGAATGACATGGCAGTGGGTTTCAGGTCGTCTATGGGTGGTGGAGGTGGAGTAGGTGGCGGCCAAGGAGGAGTTTGGAGGTGGTGGTGATGTATGGTGCTCGGCTTGGCATATAAGGTGAAGTTTTTGTGTGTTTTTGTGTGGATCAACAACAAGGTGGCCACGGCTATGGAAGGACAGTGGGCTGGAGGTGATGGTGGCTGGTTGTGGTGGTGGTGGAAGCAGCCATGGTGCTGGAGGAGGGAGGGCCGAACAATATAGGTGAAGCAAGTGCAAGTACAAGAAGAAAACAAGTAGGAAAAGTGTAGAAAAGTGAATTATTTACCAAAGTTTTCTCTTCAAGAGATGGAGGCCGACATTTTTGTGTTTGAGAAGGTTTTGGTGCGTGAAAAATGAGGGGAAGTTGGCTGAAGCAAAGTGATAAGGTCAGCAAATGAATGGATGTGGTGATTGGTAATGAAAAGGTAAGGTTGAATATGAAAAGGTGGAATGCAAAAAGGCAATGGGCAAATCAAAAGTCAAAACCTCTTCACATTTCTTTAATTTGTTTTTATAACTTTATATTTCTGGTAATAATAGTAATACCAGATAAAATTTCGAAAATTTATCAAAATATAAAAATATATATAATATTTATAAATTATATAAAGTAAAAATAAGAAAATAGCTAAAAATAGTAAACTAGTCTAGAAAATTTGAAATTAATTGAAATAAATTTTAGAAAATTCATATGAGCTTGTAATATATTTTTAAACATAAATAATAACATAAAATAAAAGTACATTCACAAAATAAATATATAAAATTTAATTTAAATATAATTTTAATGAAGAAAATAGCAGAAAATAAGAAAACAGCCTATAAAAATAGGAAATCAACACAGTAAACTTTGGAAAAATTATAACATCACTTTAAAAATGTTTTAAAATAAATTATATATCTAATATGTCATATAACACATATTATAACATGATTTGACAAATAAAAATATTGTTTATATAAATTAAAATAGATGATTTTATTAAATAAATCAATTTACATACAATATGGTAAAAAGCATAATTTTCACAATATAAATCGGATTTCAACGAAACGAAAAGCAGTATTATTGAAATTAAATTTATTTTCATAATAAAAGATAAAATTCAAGAATTTAAAATATTTAAATTTTAAATTTAAAAGTCAAAGTTTGACCAGATTGACCAAAAATCCACTTTTCGGGAAAATATTCAATTTATACCAGTTTGAAATTATAATTCACATAATAATCAACATTTATATTTAAAAATGAAATGTTTGAAATAAAAAAAAGTTTAAAGTAATTTCAAAATAAAAATAAAGTCAAAATTAAAAATATATATAAAAATCTAGGGTTGTTACAAAACAAGTGCAAAATCGGTTTTGATGTAAACTAAATATATAAACCTTATATAAACTTAAATACATATTATATTTTAAAATTAATATTTATCATAAAAATCAATATGATTTACTTTGTTATAAACTCAAATAGATGAAATGTAAACTTATATAAACATTATATATATAACAAACCGATTGTATGTTAATAATATAAACATATTCATAAAACCCAACAGATTGGATATAAAACTAATTTAACTGACATATTATAAACACTGATGTAAACTTTTATATATAACTAACATATTATATTAAATACTACTGACATAAACTCTATATATAACTAACGTGACATATACCTTGTAAACAACTATATATATACACGTTTTAATATACTAGCAATAGGTGTAACAAATAGAATGCTAACGTATTATATTATATTACATGAATCATATTATATAGTACTATAAAACACATGATATATACCTCTATATAAAAGGAGGAACGCTCGGCTATGAACTGGAATGGATCTGCGGTGTTCGGTGGCTGCAAGGCGGAGATGGCGGGCTCTAGTTGTCAGGGCTGTGGGAGTGGACAACTGGTGGATGGGAAAAAGAAACATGGAGAGGAAAAAAATGGATATTTGTGTGGCTATGAGGTTCGGTAGAGGCGGAAGGTGGTTGGTGGCCGTTCGAGCGGAGGGTGGGCTTGCTGTGCTGTCGGTTGTGGAATAGAGCTGATCTGGTGGCGAGCATTCAATCAGGGTGAGGTGGCTTCGGCGTTGGAAGGGAGGAGTGGCGGGTTTCAACAGGGAGATGGAGGAAGGCGTTCGGCTTGGGGTCGGTGAGAGGTGGGAACGAACGGTTGGGTTGGTGGGGTTTGCTCGGAGCTGGTCTCGGTATGTGGTTGCGGATACACTGGAGGAGGCAGCCGCACTGTTAGAGCGGAGACGGGGCTGAGCTGGTGGGTAGGCGGTTGGCCGGAGAAGCAGACGCGCGGGATCTGGGAGAGCAGCTCGTTTGTTTTGTTATTTTTTTTTTCTTAGAGGAGGCTTGGCAAGCGAAGAAAGGAGGGGAGGAAGAGAAGAGATTTGGCGAGGTTGGTGGGAAATGGGCTCGGGTGGTGCAAGTTCGTTTCAGCAGGAGAAGAATGGCTAGCGTCCATTGGAAAAATGTAAAGACAGAGATATAAAGTCCATCAGAAATTTAGTAACTTGAATTGGTGGAATAGATGCCGTTGAAAAATGAAAAGACCCCATAGTCAGGGTATTAAATTCTGAAAATATAAAAGACAGCTGCCTCTTAGTTGTCTTGGGGACAAACAAAAATACAAGAAGCCAAAGGTTGAAATTGGGTACCGGTACGGCTAACCGCTACGCGATTTTCGTCGCGTACTGGGTATTGAAACACACGAATGGATATACTGTGTAGATTAGCATGACAAGGCGAACAAAACGGTTCACAGATATCAGTGGTGTGATTGAATTATAAAATTTTCGAATTTTCTACAGCGGAAAATGCAGCAAAAACGTAGAAAAATAAGATCGACGGAGCTAAAGAAATCCGAATTTGGAAGAACGAAAAATGACATCATGCTCAGAAGACGGTTTAGAATTTTTCTATGTAAAAATATTTAGGTTTTGAAAACATTTTATTTTCATTACATTTTAACTGATTTAAACCGAAATGACGTGACTAAAATTTTCTTTTATATTTTCTGATGAAACTTTACAATTTCCTATGTTCAAATAGACGCATTTTAAATATCGAATTTTCGTTGCGAAATTTTATTGTTTATTTTTTTTTTTAACGAAAATTTCATTTAACGCAAAACGTACGTTTCTTACGTTAAAATTATTATTTTGGTTTCTGTTATTGGTTACAGCTATTTCATATTATTACATTACGTTTTTAATATGTATTACATTATCGGTCTTATCGAAATTGGTTTTGGATTTGTAACTTATATACAAAGAGATTTCCATGTAATAAATCGTAAAATTTTATTTCTGTCGGATTTTTAATTAAAATTTTATTTAATTTAGTATTTTTAAAGTGTTAAAAATATGGGTCATTACATTATCAAGATAAAATTCCATTTCTATCCTGTCTAGTATCATGCATTTTGTATTCACATTTCCATCCTTAATACCTCGGCCATACTTGTTAATTAGGGTCAGTACTTTCTTCCTTTTGCTTTTCAAGAAAATTGCTATGTTTGAATACTTGCTCAAGTCATGTTAAATGTGTGACTTCACTATATTTTATATTTTATTCATTTCTGAAAATCCCCTTTACTATTTTTACCTACACATACTTACTTACTTATTATTATATCTCCTACCATTTTAATGTTGCTTTTCTTGCTCAGTTCCAATATATTCCAGCTTCAAAGAAAATGTATTTGGGTATAAGCATTTGTATACATATATCTATTTAATTCTTCCTTACTTCCTGAAAAAATATTCACATCATATATTTCATTTTTTTTAAATTTCAATATACTAATATATTTTTAATTTCAACATGTATGCATATCCAATTTTATAAAGAGTATTTAATTTTAATGTACACAGAAAAATATATTTTAATTGGTCTAATAATTCATATTTCAAAATCATATTTGAAATGCTTCCTTTCTTTGTTTATTTATTTTATTATCATTATTTTTTTCAGAGATCTTAAACCATTTCCTTGTGCCATTTCCAGTGTGCACGTGCACACATACTCTTGCACATCATTTCATCAAGAAATCCTTCAGCATTTTATCTAAATATTTTTAGAACTGAATTATTTTATTAAAATAATTTTCCTCAAAATTTTTGGGCATTACACCTTTGTGCTCTAGAAAAATTGGAGCAACTGCTTGTTTGCCTCTGTTTGAAAGAATAACTGAAGCTATGAATAGATGGGCAAGCAATAAGTTATCTCAGGCAGGCAGAACCACAATCATAAAATCTATAATACAAGCTATGACTGTTTATTGGTATAGGTGCTTTATTTTACCTTCTGCTCTTTTATCTAGCATCAAGAAAGCAATGAATCATTTTTGATGGACTGGGGATATGTATTCTACAAAACTCATTCCTATTGCTTTTGTGAAATTGGAGAAACCACAAAAATATGGTGGATTGGGAATAAAATGTGTGAAAATTTGGAATCAAGCTGCATTTTCAAAGCATTTTGACAATCTGATTAATGAAAAACCTAATTTGTGGGTTAAATGGGCTAGGCATCATCATCTTGGCAATAAGAACTTCTAGAAAATTGAACCCTCTCCTCTGTGTGGTTGGGTGTGGAGATCAATCCTTAAACTCAGAGGCAGTTTACTTCCACATGTCCAGCTTGTGCTTGGCCCTAATAGTAAAGCTAAATTCTGGTTTGAACCATGGGTGGGAAGAGGAATTATATTGCATGATTTGCTCTCCTATGAGCAGAGGAATCAAACAGGCATCCCCTTGAATGCCAAGGCAGTTGATTATTTTTATAATGGTGAAATTGTTTTGCCTTACTCCTCCAACCCTATCATCAATCAGCTGTGGGCTGTTGTGCAAAGCAAGAAGTACCCTACTGGTGATGATGGGTATGTGTAGACTGCTAATCTTGGGCAGCACTCCATATCAAGAATTTATAAAGCTTTGATAAGAGATGAGAATAGCCCTATCTTTAGATGGAATGCTAGAGTCTGGAATACAAACACTTCTCAAAAACTGAACTTCTTTTTATGGAAAGTCCTAAGAAATGCACTCATGACCAAGGATAAATTATGTAGGAGAGGTTTTTCTGTGGACTTGATGTGTAACTTCTGCAATAATCATATTGAAGATGGCTCACACCTCTATTTTGATTGTATGGTTACTAAAAGAATCTGGAAAGCTATTCTCTTCAATGGAGGATTTTCTGAGCCAATAATGAATGGTAGTGCTGAATGGAATAGAGTCTTCAGAAGAACAAGATGGAAGGATGCTTCATCTTATAGGCTGTTACTGCTTCTGAAAGTTTATGTGGATGTGATATGAGCTGAGAGAAATGCAAGAGTTTTTGAGAATAAAATGAAACTTGAAAGTGCCTTGATAAACATCATAATATCTAGAGTCAAGGAAAAGTCTTCCCTACATGTTGCTTATGGCTCTCTGGATTAGGGTTTTATTCTTTCCTTTCCTTGTGTTGTTCTTGTTTGGTTTGTTTTAAGTCTTTCATTCTTATTTACTTCTTAGTCTTCCCTGTTTGCTTTTGAGAGCTCTAGCTTGTTATTGCTCTCCTTTTGTTTTTGTTTTTGTGTGGTTAATAAATATGGTAAGGGACCATTCAACCCTGCTTGCCTTTCAAAAATTATACTGACCTTATATAAAGCATATATAACTTGAGATCTACGAAACTACTTATATAACATATACACTATACTATAAACATATATACTATTTAAAATCGACATACAATACTTATTTAAAATCTAGAATACAGTACATATATATATACATTGTAAACAATATATTATATATATATATAATAACGTTTTTTTATAAACACAGTATATAAGCAAATATATGCAGACAAACAAACATTATACAAAACATATACACATGCAGACCAATTATGTTTTGAAATCAATGCTCTTAACAAATCAAGTGTGCTTGAAGATATACTAAATATATATATATATATATATACACTTACATACAACAGGCAGGATTGGTGAGAGAGTGAGAAAAAGAACAGGCGATGGATTCACGGCCTTGGCAAGATTGAAGGCTGCAACTCGGTGGAGCATACGTTTGTGTGGTGAAGGTGAGGTGGAGGCTCGATGCATGGCTGAAGATGAGGCGGGCAGACTCAGAGGCAGGCTGACAAAAGAGAGGAGAGGTTTAGGCGAGGCGTGAATGCGCGCGAAGGTAAGGGAGGAAGGAGAGGAGATCATACTTACGGCATGCGAATTTTTTTATTTTATAAAGTGACAGAAAGGGTAAGTAGAGAGGAAGAAAAAGGGAAGAGCAAGTGGTTCTCGGTGGAAAGATAAAAGAAGGGAAAGAGCCTTTCGTATAAAATTTGTATTTAAACCGTTAGAAATGTTAAAAGTTTTGAAATAAATTTCATAGAATAATAAATGATAATCGCTGTTCGATTCACACAGTTGAAAATGAAAGGACATAACCAAAAGCAAGACCAGATGAGAAATGAAAAGTTACAAGGAACAAATGACACAATTTCGGTACCGATACGACGACCCGTTACACCGATTGAATATACCGTAGAGATCAACACGACGAGACGATCAAAACGGTATATAGATATCAGTGGCATGATCATACTATCAAAAGTCGATATTCAGTATCGAAAATGCTGCTATTTTGTCGAAAATAAGATAGACGGAGCAACAACAGTCCAAATTTGATGAAACGGAAGATGACGTCTCACTCAGAAGATGGTTTACAAATTTATTGTATAAAAATATTCAGGTTTTGAAAAATATTTTATTATCATCAAATATTAACTGATTTAAATTGAAATAAAACTACACAAAAAATTAAAATTCAATATTATCAGATGAAAATTTACCAGTTGCTAAAAATAGACGTATTCCAAATATTAAATTTTTATTCCTAAATTCAATCATTTAAAATTTCACAAAATTCAATTAATTAAATAAATAAAACCACTAAAATTTACGGGTCGTTACAGTAGGATTCTACCATTTTGCACTCCCAGACTGGTGGTAACGCGTAGCAGCCACTACTGCCCACCTTGAAACAACACTCCCTTAATCAAGGGTGGCCACCAATCAATCACAAAGTAACAGATATGGTATCGAAGAAGCGTGTTCGATCGAGGGAGCGACCCCACTTGGTCCAGTATAGCTCATGTTTTAGTCATTTAATTATGACTCGAAAGTCAAGGCTATTCATAATTGTTCTCTTACTTCATTCCAGCAAACGCCTCCAATTCAACCTCTACATTCTGGATAACATCCATCGCGTATATAGTTGTTAAAGTGGTTCCACTATAGACATAGAGTATGCCAATAAGAGACCCCGGTCACTCTAACAACCAAACGTCATTTTTCACACTAGTTGGTTCATTTACATTTCAAAACCAACTCATATTTGATATCAAAATATCATATTTATTTCAAAACATCCTTCATTTCAAAATCATCATATTTACTCAAAATATCTCATTTCCACTTGAAAATATCATTTCAAATTTCAATTTAGGTTATAACCTCATTTAACCATATTTGCATTTAAATCAACGATTTAAATATAAAAATTCCAACTTTGCACAGTTTGAAATTCTAGAAAATAGTTTGAATAGTTATAAATAGTTTAAAATAGTTTAATATAAAATGGTTTGAGTATTGAAAATGTTTTATATAGTGAAATAGTTTTGAAAATCTAAATAATTTGAATATTAAAAATAATAGATTTTAAACAGTTTATATCAAAAATAATTTATTTTGAAAATAATATCAAATCAAACTGTTTCTTTTCCATTTCAACAATCTGGACCCATGTCCAATTTCACTTTACCGATTTAAAACACTTAAATCAAATTAACCCTCATTGTTAAATTTTAAGATCCAAATCTTTAACTAATTAAATTTCCAAAATTAAAGTCATATATCAATTATAATTTCGCATTTCCAACTCAATTCTTTAAAACAATTTCCTTTTTACCAATTTCGGTTTCAACATTTCAAAGCTTGAATTAGAAAATAATTCAATTCATATAAATGAAAATTTTTATTCCTTTAAAACAATATCATTTAATGAAAATTCAAATTTCAAGATTTTTAAAACCATTTAGTTTAACCAATCCGGTATCCTTATATAATTTTCTACCCTATGGCCAAATGATCAGTAATTTTAATTTTAATTTCAAGGACGGATATATATCATTTCAATTCAAATCAAAGTGTCATAGGTATATATCATTTCAACCTATTTCTTAATTTATTCGAAATAATTCAACCAACAGTTTATATGCTGTAATTTAATATACAGGGTGATAACAGAGATATATAAAAATAAATAAACATCCAATCATCAAATGTCAACAAATAAACATCCATCACAATCAACATCCAAATCAGCCAATAAATCACAACAATTAAGTAGTTATCAATATCAGGTACTTAACTAGCAATTAAATTCAATATTACTTTAAATGGCAATTTAATTCAATAAAATTCAAATTAAATTCAAATGACAATTTAAATTAACAAACAGCAATAAATAATTTTTTTATCACATCATAAATTTAATTCAACTAACAAAAGAAGAATTAGTATCGCGTGAGTGGGTTAAATCACTCACCTTTGATTTTAGCCCATAAAAATTCAAACAGAAGCGCAAAATCTCAACAGTCTCCAAATTCAACCAAATCAATTTCATGTTGTCCGGAATTTAAATATGAATCCAACAGAAGAAATTGCGTGTGAATCATAGTTTATATGCAAAAGATATTTAATTTATATGAAATATTATTAAAATAATAATCATACACGTTTAAAAAAATAAACAAAGTTTAATACTTTCTTTTTACTCAAGATGAGGCTTCAGGGAAAGATGGAGGAACAAACTAAGATGAAGGCAGGATGTGTAGGAAAGAATGAAAAAAATGAAACTCATGTTTCATAAAAGAAAGCTTTTGAATTTGCAAAAATGAGAGATTTTGAATTTGCTCCCATTAAAATGATTTGAGGAAATAAAGATTTGAAATAGAGATCTAAACATAGGAAATGAGGTGGTGACAAAAAAAAAGGGACAAGTTTAAAACGTGAAATTTTTTATGATAAGAATACACCTTTAGCAAAGAACAATTTGAATTAAATGAATATGAGGTGTTAGGAGAAACAAAATGCAAATGAAGAAACAAAATTGCTGGTTATTTAATAATAAGGAAATGAAGGTGGAGGGACAAAAATGAATGTTACGTTTTGTTTTGAAAGCTTCAGGCATTAATAATGCATAAGGAAATGTACGTAGGAATGAGAAAGTTTGCAAACCAAAGGAAAATGACATTTTGTACACTTTTAATTTTTTTATCACCACACAATAATTAATATTATACTTACTTTAAAAATGAAAACATTCAATTTTTTCTTCCCAAAACGCCCTTTCTGTTTAACATAAAACGTGCATTTCTTTTATTAAATCCATTAATTGCAATCAACATTTTCTTTCCTTTTAATTGAAATATTTCAATTGCAATTAATTACAAAGTTAAATTTCAAAATAGACAAACTAAAATGGAAGAAATACAAAACAATTGTTTCCTTTAGTCATTTAAACACATTTATAAATTTGTTGTTATACACCAGGGTAATAAATAACTTACTTAAATAAATTATTTTCCTAGTCTTGTAATCAATATGTATGCTAAAACATAGTTCAAATAGACATATATTTTTTTTCCTTTAAATCAATCATTCTATTCTTTATTTTAATGAAATTAAACTTACATTCACAAATCAAACATTCACTTTATTTAATAAAAATGTTCTTTTCATTAAATCAAACTTTCCTTATATTTTCACAAAACATAAGCTACGTTTAATTACAATTATAAATTTACAATTTAGTGTTCTCTCTCCTATTAATTGAAATTACTCAATTGCATTAATTTCAATTGATTGCAAAGGTGAATTTCAAAATAGACTAAATAAATGTAATGAGAAATAGAACAATTATATCCCCTCTAATAGTAATTTAAACATATTTATACACTATTGGATATAAACATGAATTATACATTTCTTACTAAATAATAGTTTCTCATCTCTGCAATTAGTCTTTCAACTAACAACCATTTCAAATAAATAAACATATGATTTCTTCTTTAATAAAGAAACATTTATTATTCCAATCAATTGGAAATTTACATACAGACAGTTATTAATTTCATTCAAACCAATGTCATTAAAATAAACACTAACATATGTTATCATCCTTAGCTTATTTCAAACGTATGTTAAGCTCATAACTTGTATTACAATTTAATTTGTATCAATAAAATCTTAATTTTTTTATTCCTAACCAATTTATTCAAAAAAAATCTTATTCAATTGAATATTTTTAATTATCAAAATTATGAGTCGTTACAATTTCCAACTCAAAGCTCCTTAATTAAGGTCGAATATGAATTAGGATTGACATACTACTTTCTATATCACTTATAAAGTTTGAGTCATAATTACTCCTTTATAAGAGTTTGTTGTCTCCATAAATAGCGCTATAGTATTTCTGAAATACTCGAGAATACTGTTAACTACTATTTAATGATCTTAATTTGGATTTGGTATTTGGTTAATGTAATGATTACATAAGCAAATTCTGCTACACTAGACAATATAACATATAGAATAATTTGTATTGTCGATGCATAAGGAATCCATCTTATAGGCTCCATGTTAAACATTTTAATATGGTGTCTATGTATATCATTCAAAGCAATCCCAACATCCTTACTTGTAGTTTTAGAAATATTTGGTACCTTTTCAATATTTGTTCTTACAGCCACATGCTTCCTCTGAATTTTGACTTATAATCAAAATATTATTTCTCTATTAAAATATATTTTCAAGTACGATGCTTGTCGAACGATGTTGTCGTATCAGTTCTTGGATGTTATCCAACACTTACAAATTCAACTAAAGCTCCCACCAACGTCATGATATTATGATTATCATATACAGACAGTCTATTTTAAATCATTATTTCAAAATTTCTATTTCAACAAAGACATACGAAAATTCAAAGTTATATTAGATGATAATTTTGAGACTAAAATCCGAATTAACTTAAGCACATTGAATGAAAAATTTATAACGTTGATTTCAACAATTGAAATTAGATGTTATTGTCATTAGTGTTGCTTATTTCATTCCAAATACTTTTTCTTCTTCTTCAAGACACATTTGCCGACGACGAATCTTATCCCTTTGGGTACAACTATCAAAGACTAAAAATCATATTTTGAAAATGTACTTGGAATTCATTCTGGATTTGCGCATCGAGCCATAAGCCAGAGTCATTACTCTTCATGGCTTTTTGAAAACTAAGGAAATTATTTTCTCAACTTCAGCAAGAAATTTGTGGTTTCTCATTATTATGTGAGACTCCTTATTAGACATTCTATTGAGTGTGTCTATTTTAGGCTTGGTTTATTTTATTTCATCTTATGTAATCAGTTTCTATGTTAGAGTCTTTGGATCGTGTCTAAGTTCAATATACTACCACTAATTTCTGGAAGAACTCCCTTCATCGTGA
The DNA here is from genome assembly GCA_030737815.1 of Allium fistulosum. Lineage (NCBI taxonomy): Eukaryota > Viridiplantae > Streptophyta > Magnoliopsida > Asparagales > Amaryllidaceae > Allium > Allium fistulosum. The sequence continues at coordinate 426,603,277 of CM060908.1, forward strand.
AGGTGATGTTTCTAAAAAGAACAATTGTTTCATGGTATGATTGAATAGGCATTCTAAAACATTTTATGAACGTCATTTATTTTTTTATAAAAAAAATAGTTTTGGGTTTACGAAACTTATGTTCATAACAAAAACCAGACAACCTCACATCTTAAATTATTTAAGATTGAGATTCTTATTAATTCATATCTTATATAATTTCATAAACTATGATTTAGATGATATCAAAATTAACATATGTACTTACTAATTAAGTACACATCCTTATAGAAAGAAGTTAACTCAACTTCACTCATTATCAATTATTGTTCACTTAACAAAGTCTGATTACTCCTTATCAATACATCATTATGACCATACGAAGGAGTTTTTGAGATTGAATCCTATTCGTTTTAGTTGAATTTGGAACACTTCCCCAATACACTTATTTGTTTGATCAAATTGAATTATTTTTATTTCCTTTGAATGTTATATTTTCTACTTCTGTTTTATTTTCTATGAACTTATCATGGACATACTACTTTTGGATTAAAAACATATTTTTGTGTCCATGACAATTCCTCGGTTAATTTAAAGAAGTAAATTTATCTGTGTTGGTATCATTAGACCTTGCATTACATATATATATATATACATCAATCCGAAGAGTTCATTAACTCTATTGTCACTCCCACTGAATAGGTGCTTTGCCTTAATCGTTTGGGCTACAATTCACCAAGTGCATATGATTCATAATCATATGATTAGTGAATTATTTCTAAAAGATTTAGCTTTGTTTATAGTTCCAAAATAGGGTACTTTTGGCACAGGTCCTTATTAAGTTTCAAAATTCACGAAAAGTCCTTCACTAAATTTCAGTGTAAATTAGGTCCCTGTTTTTTATTCACGATTATTGCAGAGCATGATGCAACATTTCATAAAAGTTGCTGACATTTCCGCAACATTTCTGTACACTGTGAACATAGTGTATGAAAGTTGCTGAAATATCAACACTTATTTATAAAAGTTGCTGATATTTCAGCAACATTTATATACACTGTGAACATAGTTTATGAAAGTTGCTGAAATATCAGCACTTATTTATAAAAGTTGCTGACATTTCAGCAATAATTTTTCTTTGTTTTTACAATAAAACTTTGACACAGATAGTTGCTGAAATATCAGCACTTATTTATAAAAGTTGCTGACATTTCAGCAATAATTTTTTTTCGTTTCCAGAAAACAGGGACCCGCTTTACAATGAAACTTTGACAGGGACCCGCTTTACAATATGAAAGTATGATAGGGATGCCTCCCTAATTTCCACTCCAAAATAATTGTAAGAAATATTTTTAGATACTTCTGTATTTTCTATAACTAATGCATCACGTTTAATGCGATAACAATATACCATTATTGTAGTTTACCTTATAATGAATATTCAAAATATTCATATACAACAAAACCATGTCCATTTTCAGTTAATACTAAAAACTAGTTATCAATTCATAAATAATATTGGGTATTTGTGAAAAAAGGTTTTCTATTATGATGCATCCATTAATAAATGTCATATGTTATACTCCTACTATTTCCACCATTACTATAATAGCGTATGAAATACGAAGCTCCATTCAATCACTTACTATAGGCAATTTATTTCGTCTATTACAACTAATTTATAGTTAAGAGTTTCAAATAAAATATCATGAACTCGAAGAAATAAACTATATAGAAAAAGATTCCATAATATAATATATTTGGAATAAAAATCACATTTCCCATTCCATATTAAGTATCTACTATCATTTTATACAATTCTCGTTTCCTATGCCTCTTCATAAAGTAGTGGTGACCGTTCACTCTCTTTATCCCAATTATGCCTATTTTACATCCACTAACATTCACTTTTCTTTCTATATGGTCAAACCATTCAAAAGAAAACTCTTACTACAAGACTGCACTGAACTCTATACAAAAGTGCATCCAGAATAAGCTTAAGTAATGAAAGAGAAGTGTGTGTTTATGACCTCGGAAAACGACAATGGCTTCCAGATCTAGATCTGGAGATTAGGGTTTCTTCCCTTTTCTCCTTTCTTCTTTCGATTTTTCCAAGTCTTCGTGCTTCCCTCTGATATTTCTTTTTTCTGTCTTCACTTCTATCTCCTCAAACTGGACGTCATATTTAAACCATGGGATCTTTGCGAGATGATGAAGGATGGGAGGAGGTGAGAAGGAAAAGGGGCAAGGCTCCAGCATCTTTGGGTCCTGAACAAAGGCTTAATCTGGGAGGGCAAAGACCGAGCAGATCTGGACCTTTTCCATATCGGAACAAGGGGAAGAAGGTGCAGGCGGACCTCGTAGGGCGGACTTTGAAATCAATGAAGCAGAAAGTTTTGCTGCCTGGTAACAACCCGAAAATCAAATTCACTGTCTCAGAGAATGCTAAAAAGTTTTCGTACAGTGAGGTAGTGAAAGCAGGAGTGGTAGGAGATTTAGGTAATCTAGATCTTGAGTTTATTGAGCCTAAAGTAGCGGATGGTAAAAGGATTGGTTCCCTTTCCTCTGATGCTATCAAAGAAGCGGAGGGAGGCTGGGAGTTATGCATATTATTGTATATGGTAGGGTATAAACCATAGCTGAGAACTTTTGAGGGTTATGCTAACAGGGTTTGGGCTACAAAGAAAACGTTTTCTGTTCATTCAAGGAATAATGGATTCTTTGTAGTGAGATTTGGCTCTGAGGAGGATTGCAACAAGATTTTGAAATCAGGTCCTTGGTTCATGGACCGGAACTTGATCATTATGAAGCGATTGTCTCCAGACATGAGAGCAGATAGAGTCTACTTGCATCCTTGCCTATGTGGGTCAGACTTCCGGGTTTAAGTTTTAAACTATGGGGCAATAAGGCTATTAGCGCTCTAACAAGTACCATTGGAATTCCCATTAAGATGGATGAGGCCATGAAAAATAAATCTAGATTAGCCTACGCCAGAGTCCTGGTTGAGGTTAATGCTACTTATGGTATGCCCAACATCATAGAAGGTATGGATGACAATAGGAGGAATTTCACTCAGGAAGTGGAATACGAGAACCCACCTCCCATTTGTGGTAAGTGCGTGTGTTTTGGTCATGTAACTGATGAATGCCCAATGACCAAGTCTTGGGTTCCCAAACTGTCTCAAGATACCAACTCTAATAAGGTTAGCCCTATGGATCAGAGTTTGGTTGGTCGTGCGGAAGTTGTAAGGGAGGAGGGCGGAATTGAGATTTCTATTGACCTCGAAAAGCAGTTGAATGGTGGTTGCCCCACTGATTCTCTTAATGAAATTAGTAGGAATTCTATGGAGGTGGTCTCTAATGATGAGGGCTTGACTGAAACTTTACAGTCAGTAGTTTTTAAAGTAAACCAAAATCTAATTGTTGAATGCCCACCTAAGGATGGGTCTCGGGATAGGCAACAGATAGCTTCTAATGGGACGGAGACAGAAATTAGAGGAAAGTCCTTTTCTGAACAAAACCAAACAGAAGTTATTCCCTCGGATCAGGATTTAGAAAGAGCTGCATCCTCAGAAGAGCGCGGTGAGGGGGCAACCTCAGAAGCACCAGAGCCAGATCCTGTTACTCGTACCGAAGTAGGAGTCAGTGAAGATTGCTACATTGTTCCTCTAGCCAGGTCGGAAGTCCCTCCTAATCAAGGAACATATGAGCCATTCATTCCTGCGTCTCCAACTACCCCGGGAGCCAGAGATCCGAGTTCATCATCTCCGAAGTCACCTTCGACCCACATATCTATTCTCAAACGCCCTTCGTCATCATCGGAGTCTCCTTCTGTTCCTAAATCTTTATTTTCTAACGATATATTTATTGATGATTGTATAATTAATAATGTTAATTGTAGACGAGGCACTGAAACTTGTATTGATTTACAGGTGCAGAATAATCTGGATCTGGATTCAGGAACGACAGAAAGGGTAGAGGAACATAATACTTATGATAATGCAGTCCCAACTCAGGAGGTATCTGTGGAGCATCCTATTCCTAATCCTCAAGGTATAGAGTTTGAGAACATTCAGAAGGATAAGCTTGTTCGTAAGAACCCCAAGTGGGTTCAGATGCTAGGTATTCCTTCGTAAGACAAAGGGGAATCCTCCAGTAGTAGGCTGTTGAGGACCCGCAATAACAAGGTTATATAATGTCTATAGCTTGTTGGAATGTAAGAGGGTTTCATAACCCCAACAGAATGGGAGAAGTGAGAAAACTTATTGATAAGCATAAAATTACTTGTTTCGGTGTTTTGGAAAATAAGCTGTTGTTGCCAGATATTTTGAAGCTGGAAAAAGCGTTGGATGACAGATGGAAAATAATTAGTAATGTCTCTTGTTATTTTAAGTGCAGGATTATGGTCCTCATTGACGGAGATTCTTGGGATTTCAACTATATTAGTATGAGTGATCAACACATTACCATTGAATTGATTAATCCCTCGAAATTCAAATGTAATCTTTCCTTTGTCTATGCTCATAATTTTGTTGTTTTAAGAAGTAGATTATGGAAGAATTTACAGGAGGATGCTATCAATATTTATAGACCTTGGCTTGTTCTTGGGGATTTTAATTGTATTCGCAGTCCCTCAAATAGAAAGGGAGGAAACCCAGTTTCTTTTGGTAACTTGTTTGAATTAGATGATATGTCTAATCTTACTGGTCTTAATGAGATTAATATTAAAGGTTATGAATTTTCATGGTGGTCTGGTCCGAGTCGAAACATATTTTCTAAAATTGACAGGGTTTTTGCAAACCTAGACTGGATCAACTTATTCAAAGACTTATCAGCCGAATATTTGCCTCCTTCTGTGAGCGATCATAATGTAGTCCTCATCTCGATTTCCTCTAAGCCTAGGGTCAAGAATAGACCGTTCAGATATATGAACCATTGGTCTTTATGTGATCAATATTTTCCTCTGATTGAGAAACATTGGATTTCTAATCATACAGATAGACCTTTGTATCAAATCATTAGTATTCTTAAGAATATCAAGAGAGAGCTCAAGAGTTGGAGTGCTAAATCACGTAATACCAAACAAGAGGTTATTGTGCAGAGAGAGAATTGTTCAAGACTTCAGAAACTTCTGGAAAATACTAATGATCACTTCTTAGCTATGGAATTTCAAAATGCCAAGATAAACCTAGAAATAGCACTCAAGAAGGAATTCCTGGATGCCAAACAAAAGGCTAAATGTGAATGGTTGGCGATGGGTGATGAGGCTTCTTCTTTTTTCTATGCTAAAATGTCTAGTAAAAGAAGTAGAAAGCGTTTGACCAACATTGCTGTCGATGGGAAGGTGATTTCGGAAGATAAGTTTGTAGAATCGGCTATTGATTTCTACAAACGAATTTTTAACCTTCCTTTATGCGATCAGTTCCCTGAGGTTATCTGTAATCGATTATTACTGATTACGGAGCTAATTTTTTGAATGAGGGTATATCTTTGGAAGAAATTAAATTTGCTTTGTGGGATATTAAAGATTCTACCTCTCCTGGTCCGGACGGTTTTAACTCGCTGTTTTTTAAAACTCATTGGAATCTTTCGAAAGACTTAATTTTCAAAGTTTTGAATGATATTTTTCAAAAGGGTCTTATTATCAATGAGTGGAATCATACGTTCTTACACTTGATTCCTAAAAAAAGACCATTCAACATGTATCCAAGATTTTAGACCCATTGCCTGTTGTAACACTTTATATAAGGTTTTCACCAAAATCCTGTGTAATAGACTGGGTATTTTTTTGGATAAGTTGGTGTCCCCGAATCAGACGGCTTTTATTAAAGGTAGATCAATAGGGGATGGTATTTTGTTTGCTCATGAAATTATCAGGGGTCTTGGAAGAAAGGATAATAAATTTATGTGTATTAAAGTTGATTTAAAGAAAGCATATGATTCTATAAATCGATCTTTTGTCATACATATGCTTTTAAGCTTGGGTTTCCCAGATAAATGGGTGAAAATTATTGAAATTTTAATTAAGACTCCCATGTTTTCTATTATTGCAAATGGAGAAGCGCACGGTTATTTCAAGAGTTCCAACGGGCTTAGACAAGGCGACCCGCTATCCCTTATTCTGTTTACCCTGGTCATGGAATTTTTTACGCTACTGATGGATGACAAAGTTAGGACTGGTCTTATTTCCCCAATTACAGATTTTGAAAATAAATTGACCCACCTTATTTACGCTGACGACGTTATTGTTTTTACTAAAGCCAATGCTCAAAACCAAATTGCTATTAGAGATGTTTTTAAGACCATGAAGAGGGTTACTGGCTTGGAGCTAAGCTTTGAGAAATCTAACGTTTTCTTTGGGAAAGGGGTGGATTGCTGTAATGATATTTGTATGATCCTCAATATTCAGCAATCAGATCTCCCAATAAGGTATCTGGGCATTCCTCTGTCTAGTGCTAATCTGAGGGATAAGGATTGTTCTCCTTTAATAGAGAAGATCAAGGTTAGGATTGATAGATGGGAAACAAGAATGTTGAGCTTAGCTGGGAGACTTAAACTTATTAAATCTACCATTTACCCCATTATACAATTCTGGATGCAATGCTTTTGCCTCCCAGTTTCTACAGTTCATAAAATTAAACACTTGATTCTGAACTTTCTTTGGAAAAGTCATAGCAGCAAGATCCCTTGGGAGGTTTTGTGTAGGCAAAAAGAAGAAGGAGGATTGGGTTTGAGAAATTTAGAAGAGATGAACAAAGCTCTATATATCAAACTTATATGGAAAGTAATCAATTCAGAAGGTATTTGGGCGGATCTAATGCATTGTAAATATATTGGTCTTAAAAGTTTTTGGGAAATTAACCAGCGATCGGACGATTAGGGAGTGTGGAAATTCATTTTGAAGAACAGACTCGAAGCTTTGAATTGTCTTTCACTTAACATTGTAGACGGTAAAACTACTTCTCTTTGGTTTGATCCATGGTTAAAAGGTAGTTCTATTATGGAACGTATTGGGAGAGACGCAGCTTTCAGAACTGGTATGGAAAATTTGTCTCTCAGTAAGATCTTAAATAATGGTAAGTGGAAGTGGGATTCGTATAGCTTCCTATTCCAAATTCATGCAGAAATTGAAGGCGTCAAGATTCACAAGAATAGGGAGAGGGATTTCTGGTCTTGGAAGTGTTCTAAGGATGGTTTGTACCAGTTTAAAAAATTTTGGAATTCGGTCCGATCCAGTTTTGAAATTAAGAACTGGGCGCCTTTGGTCTGGAACAAAATTCACGTTCCTAAGATGGCGGTATGCCATTTCAAAGCCATTAATGACTATCTTTTAACAAAAGAAAGATTACTACAGAAACAGATAGTCGTGGACCAAAACTGCGTCTTTTGTAATAATCACATTGAAAATATAGACCATTTATTTTTTCAATGTAATTTTATAGAAAAGGTTTGGCTTTGGAGCTGTAATAAATTTTTCCAATTACCGAAAAGTATTTTTTCTTTTTCTTTGAAAGATGATTTACAGAAAATTGTTTCATTATCTAGCTCAAAAAGTCTCAACTCAGACTTGTTTCAACTCTCTCTTTCTGTTTGTGTCTGGCATATTTGGAAAGAAAGGAATGACAGGATTTTTCAGAATCGATTCACTGATAGTTCGCAGATATGTACAATATTTTCCAGACTATGAATATTAGAATGGCTAAATCAAAACATTTTAAGAACATCAATGACTTGAATGAAGCTATAGCTTTAAAATGGGGATATACCTCCCAACGCTGAATTGGGGCATTTTCTGCTTTATCATAAGTATTATTCCTCTGCCTCCTTCATGTCTCAATGTTCCTTGGCTCCAAGTTTTCCTGTACCTGTATTAATTACAGTATTTCTCTTCTCCTCTCACTTAATTACATTACAATTTACAACTAACAATAATTATTGAATTAGCTTTTAAGGATGCAGATTTGCAGGTTGATCCGAGTTCTGTAGTCTCGGCCTGAGCCTCGAGAACCTCGGCCTTGATACTTCTAGATCTCTGGAAGAAGTTTCATAGAATTAAATCACATAAAGATAAAAGAATTTTCTTTTTGGTTATTAGTGACTTATCTTGTTAAGTTTCTTCTCTGTTCTCCATGAGGAAGTGCTGGTTACATCTTAGATCTGGAAGTTGAAGACAAGGTTTAGAGCAATTGCTACTTAGCGTTCTCGTATTCACGTCCTGGTCACGATAGTAGTTTAGTATGAAGCTTAGAGTATTTTTCCTAGATGGTTTTGTCAGATCTAATACCTGATTTGTTCCGTTTTGGTTGGATCGAAGTCCTTGTTAGCTGATGTCCTTCGAACTGTTGCTGTTGTTCATCTTCTAGGTCTCAAAGGAAGAAGCTACGAGCTGGAAGTAGCATAGAATGTTTTGTTACTTCCTTGCTCGCCGCTATTGTTGTTTCTGTTTTTAATTTTTTATTTCTTTCGAGATGAGATATGAAGTAATGAAGTAGTAGAAGTGTCGGTTTGCCTTATTTGCTCTGAGATATGTCTCGAAGCTTCTGGCATTTATTTCTTGTTTAGTGGGCTTTGGGCTAAAAGCTTTGTTTTGCTCGGGCCTGTTTTGTTTGGTAAGAGCTGGTCTAGCTTTGTATTGGTTTTGTATTATGACTTTTGTTTTTATTTTGTTTATAGTAATAGAAAGCTTGAACCCGTTTTAAAAAAAAAGTGCATCCAGAAATCCTTAACATATAAGGATATTATATATGTTGCACTTAAGTAAAATGATCAAACTGACATTTTGGTAATTGAATTCCTAGGTCTATCTAATAGTTCTTTCTCTCGTTTCTTCATCGAATCATGCAAACTTTATGCCGAAAGGACAAGTGAGAGGATGGCAATGCATAGATACCAATCTCAATTCGAATTGAGGAGATTCCGAGTTTGTCTACTTCAGGCCAGCAGAGGAATTTGGTGAGTTCTTATTAAATCAGAAGCTTTAATCAATTCTATGTAAGTGGAATCTATTTATTTTCCATATAATGCAATTATATTTCAATAATATGGTTTTTGGTCTAAGCCAAGGGACTATTTCGAATCGAACAATAATAAATTACTATTTAAATGATATTTAATTAATGATTAGGTTAATGAATCCATAAAAATGGGATATTTGAAGTATAAGGCAAAACAATGGGTTTTAGTGACTAAAATGGTGATTTTTTAATGACTTGTATAAGGGAATTATACATATAAATGATAGTATAATGTATATGATATATTAGCTATAGTGAATTCAGAGATTAGTCGAGGAAATGATTAAGCAATACGGCCTTAGATGACTTAAATATGAAGAGTTTGAAGAGTTAAATAATAGTGGAAATTGGCCACAAGGGCCTCTTTAGCAAGTGAAATTAGTTTCTAGGACACACAACTGAAATAATTATTTTCAAGGACAAAACATAAAATAATTAGTTTTTGAGGTCTAAAACCTATGAAATTATGTCCTTGAAAGTAATTGGACTGCTGACTTTATCCTTGAAAGTAATTATTCTACTGATTTTGGCCTTGAAAGTAATTTTTTTGAATGTGTGTCCTAGAAACTAATTGGACTACAAAGTTTGTCCTTCTGATGAAATGCCCCTAAATAATATTTGATGATTCATGAGTACATAAAGAAATCTCAAGTGTTTTGATGAATAAATACCATGAAATGATGGTTAAATTCATGCATGAAGTACTAGAGATTATAGTAACGAATCAACATCAGAACAATGTCGAAAACGTGAAGGAAAACGATTAGAATCGCATTATAAAATAGCTCAGGATGATTACTGCATTTAACAAAAATACAGTAACCGGTCGATCGATTATGGCATTATGGGCCAGTTGAACCTAGACCTAAACAAGTCCTGTTAGTCCAAAAGCCAGGCCTAACTTATGTTCAAGTCATATGCAAGTGGGCAAGTTCAAGTATGTTTGGGAAAGGGAGTAAATCCTTGGGAAAGCATGTTTGTAGTCCAATAGTCAAGTAAGTCAAAATGCAAATAGTCAAAATCCTTATTTCCAATGTCTCAATTATAATTTGATATAGGTATGCATTAATATCCAAAATCAAGTTCTATCAATCTGGAGGTTATATAATGAAAATGATGAAGAAGACTAAATCAAAATTCGCCCCTTCTTAGTGGGGATTAGATGCCCATTTATAGAATAATTGCACCTTTATATCTTTGACACATGGCATCCATAGAATTTGAATAGTCGATATTCTTATTGACATGGCACATTGCCGATTTGACATATGGCATAACTCAATTTTAATCTCTCCATGATGACATGGCATGACTGGACCAATTAGGAAATGTCACATCGCTTAATAAGGGTTGTTTTCCGACAATTTCCTTAATATGCGATAGTGCTTCCTTTAACATGCGATAGCTCATCCTTATCAACCAACAATGACTTCAATGCTATCAACTTGCTATGGCTTCGATGTTCTCAACTTGTTATATCTTTCACATTTTCAACCTTGTACCTTCTCATCTTACGATAGCTTTAACATTTCAACTTGCAATAGCCATCACATTCTCACTTTCGATGACTTAATCATTCTCGACTTGCGATAGCTCTCATATTTTCAACTTGCAATGGCCTTCACATTCTCAACTTGTGATAGCTTCAACGCTATCAACTTGTGACGGCTTCGATGGTATCAACTTGTTATATCTTTCACAGTTTCAACGTTGTAGCTTCTCATCTTACGATAGCTTTAACATTTCAACTTGTAAAAGCCATCACATTTTTAACTTTCGATGACTTAATCATTCTCGAATTACGATAGCTCTCATTTTTCAACTTGCGATAGCCTTCACATTCTTAACTTGCGATAGCTTCATCATCTTCAATTTCCGATGGATTTCTCATTCTCAAATTATGATGGTCAAATTATTTTCAACTCTATAATTATGAAAAGCGCGCTTAAGTGTCGCTTAAGCATCACTTAAGCGCTAAATTCATACACAACGCTTAATTTTTTGAAAAGGAAAAATGATTAAGTGATAAGTGCTTAAGTGCAATTAATTGGCACTTATATGCGCTTTGCTTAAAATTAAAAATGCTTAAGCAATACTAAATGTTTTCACTAAAAATGACACAAACACCCAATCGAGTATCATATATCAAAATTATTAAATGAAAGAAGATGAAAACAGGAAAGAATACACATTTATTATAGTAGTTCAACGAATACTTCAGCCTACATTCACTTAAACTTTCTTATTTGTTTGTGAGAGATTTAACAGACGATGATATAAAAGATCGGTAGTCTTGGATTGGTGAAGATCCAATAAGTTTACAGATCGGCGGTAATCCAACAAGGTTTTGTGGAAAAGTGAAAAAATTTAGAAAAGAGAAAGAAGTCCTTTTTCAAGTGCATCTCCCCTATTATTATAAATGAAAATCCCTAAAATTATCTCTAAAACAGGCTCAAACATGTTGCCCACATTCACACATCGCTCCACCGAAGTTTCGAGGTCAACCCGACCCATGACTTCATGAATCGGTGCTGATCCATGGCACACGGATCAGTACCGAACTGACTTGGAGTCCGACCTGAGAAATTTCAATGTTTGCTTCGGGCTTTACTTGAGTATTTTTTGAGGTTGTGCTCGATTTTTGCTTTGCTCGCTTAAAGTCTAACCCAAGTTTTTTGTGTGTTCGACCCAAGTCAATTCGGTACTGATCCATACGGCCGAGTTGAAAAACGCATATCGACTTTTTCGCTCATTTTTTAACATTTCCTTTGTCTTGCCTATTTATGATGTTTCTTAAGTGCTTGATTCATTTCTTTATCGTTTGCTCATCCAATTCAATCATTTAAGTCCGTACAAATACTGGAGAAAGTTTGGCCATAACATTTAGCAAAAAATTATTATTCTAGAATAAAAGGAATTAGGATTATAGCAAAAAACCACATTCCTAACAAAATTTTCTCATTTTTTATGATATGGATCAATGGATGAATTGCATTAAGATATGATTATTTTATCTAACGAATGTGCATGGTTTGTACTCATCTTGAGTATGCTAACTTTTAATAAATACAGAATGTCAAATCTAACTTTTGAAACCTATGAATTTATAAGTTAACTTCAAAGTTAAACTTTAGTTCTTTGTGATGAATTTTTGCATACACATATAGTACACTTGTACACAAAAAATACACATAATATAATCTCTTTATAATTTATTTATATAGGTATGAATAAAGTATGCCAAAAAATTATGCAGCGCCTAAGCAACGCTTAAGCAACGATTAAGCGACATTAAGCGACATTAAGCGAAGCGAGATTTCTATCACCTCGCCTCGGCTTACACTTATTATAACATAGCTTCAACTTTCCATCGCTTTTTCATTCTTAACTTATGATAGTCCAATCATCTTCAACTTACGATAAACTTCTCAATCTCAACTTGTAATGGTTCAATCATCATCAACATGTGATGGTTTACTCGTTCTCAACTTGTGATAGCTTTGATATCCCAACTTGTGATATCATTAACATTTTCAACTTATGATAGTTTCACCTGATAGCTTGTTTTCTTTTGGAACTTGATGGCGCATTACTCCTCAATTTTTGTTAATTTTTGGGGTGTAACATGGCCTATATATATAATTAAACGAGCATGACGGGACTGGGTTCGAGCATTTCTCTACAATACTTCATAAAATTCAATACTAATTTTTAAGCGTATTTTGGTAATTTAATCAACAAAGAGAAATTATAGTTTTAAAAGCAATGAAATTTGATGACGGGGGTTGTGCCATTGCATAGTTTAGATTTTTATGATTAATTTCTACTTTAAGAACTTCAGAATCAACGATTGTATAAAAGAGACATGGGTGATTTGAGTTGTGGGTTCGTAGCGGGTTGAAGCGGGTTAGGATCAATTAATTCAAATTTTGAATTCATATGTTGTTCCCTCCTTGTATATGTACCTAGAAAACAACGTGCATTACTCATTTTAGAATTCCTTTTTCTTCTCCATTCTCTTCTTCCCCCATCTCTAGTAAATTTGAAATCATTAGAACTCACACAAATACTTCGCACAAATTTGGTATCGAAATGACAAGCAAGGTGAGAGCTATGAGTAGATAATGATTTCAATCGAATCAAGGGATTTTGCGAGTTGCCTATTTTTGGATTGTGGAGGACTTGGGCACAGCATCATTAAAACAATGGTTTTTTATTAGAATTTGGTGAGTGGAACACGTCACTTACATTTGGTTTGAATGTCGATGCGGGCATTAAATCAAAGGGTTAAAATTGGCGGGTTGCTACATTTGGTATCAGAGCAAAACTTATCCTAATATTATGGACAAGGACGTATTAAGTGATTGTATTTTTATTTTTATAAATATACATATAAGCTGAGTATGTATGTTGACACCGTTTATTGTTCTGATTTTTTTAACTCTCTATTGGGTATTTGCTAATGAATCTCATTTATAGATAGCTAAAATGAGTAACTCAACAAAAACTAAAACCGATATGTAGGCTAACCCTAATGGAGTTGAGACCAGAACAAGAAATAGAACCAAACTCGACACTGTAGATATTACAGGAGTGAACAACCCTATCTATTTTTGATGATATCTGCAGTCAATAAGCCAAACTAGTGCCAACCTCGCCTACCTACACCTGCTACACAGGGAGTGGTTCCTAGTCAACCATAATTGGTTGTTGATTTCTCGATGCTTTGTAGGGACTTCTCTATTTTGGGTGGAAATCCCAATGTTGGAACCGAACCCTATGTAGTGACATGGACATGGCTAAGCACATGTGAGAAAATATATAATTTTCTGGGCTTGAGTGACAGTACAAGGAGGCAGCTGGTTCCCTTCTATCTGCGAGGGAAGTAGGGAACTGGTAGGATTTCTTTACCTTGAAGGTTAATAAGGAGGATATCGGTTAGGAATAGTTTAAGAGGAAGTTCAAGGCTAAATTTCCCCTAGGAGTCGAAAAGGGACTGTTGTTGGGGAAGTTCATTGTAACGACCGCCTTTCTAGCATCGAAAGACGAGCCATTAAGGGTAGAAGAAAAGGAAAGATAAGAAACTACACAATCATAGAATCTCACCACGAATCAGAACAACATATAATAGGTAACATAGGATATTACATAGTCATTCCATATAAATAATACATCAGAGTAATTACATTACAACTTTCAACCGGACAGTTATAACTACCTATCCATACTAAATACGTAGACCAAACACAAAATGCAGCGGAATAAGACAATAATTAGCTAACGGTGAAGCCATCTGCTCCAGCTCCTTCGAAATGCTTCTGTAAGAAATCTAGATCACTTGGCTACTCATACAAATTTGAATACCCAACGGTTTTAGAAAAAGAAAATAAAACTCTGAGTCAGACATGGATCTGGTGTGAGTAAGCTCAAACAACTTAATTTTTTACTTTTATAAACGATTTGAAAATCAAACGTATCTCGTAAGACCACGCCACACATAAACATAGACGGGTTTTTACCTTATGTTAACCAAAACACTTTGTATAGAAATCAAGTGATATTATCATAATGTCTACGGTTTCCAAATAAATAATTTGCATAGCCAAAATTGTTACATTAATTAATAATAGGTATATTGCTAAGACCTAAGGCACTTATAGGGAAATGGATTTCATATAATGACTGGGCTACTGGGTACCGCCCGTCACGGTGCATCTCTAGACAAAATAATGTCGAGGTCGAACTTATCAACCCCTGCCAACATAAGACTGGCCTACCCTTTACTGGATAGTACCGAATAAGATCACCCCTCGATTGGGATCAGTAACGTACCTAAGCATAAATGAGTTAATAATAGGGATGATCTTGCCCTCATGGGAGCGACCCGCCTAGCCTTGTTGCATCTCCCATGTTTTAGTCATTCCCGGTTGATGAGGCCTGAGGCTACGTATACCTTTATTATAGCATTGCCACTTGGAATGCTAACATTTCCTTCCATATGTTGACACAATGTCAGCACTCATCCATACAAGTCGTTCAGGAGATGAACGAACCGAAGGCACTATCTCCACTACCCCCATTTTGGAATCACCCTCAGGGTTAGTAGCAAATAGCCCTTGCACTTCAAAGTCTTTATCTTGGACCTTGCCTTTACTATTTCCAATTCGAACGTTTATGTTGATTCGAAGTGGTTTTTGGATAACAACTAATATCTGATCTCGGTCTCTCCAAACCAACGTCCGATAATTTTAAAGGGTAAAGTTGTTTATAGTGGACTATTCTACTATCAGGGTGTAAAGATATACATATGAACATATGTTCTATATGCTTAGGTTATCATGACCTGCTTATCGAAATTAACCCCTTGTATTCATCATGTTCCTGAAGTGCAGTATTTGTTATAAGTACAAGTCGACTTACTTTCAATAAAACACATCATCGTTTATTACAACTACTTTAATTAATTTGGTTACTTAATAGTGTGGACAAGAGATCGTTAGTTTTAAAACAATTCACTTAAACAAGAAAATTGGTTAAAAATGAATAACAGATAGGGTTTTAAAAGAAACATTAAAACAAATAAAATTTAATTAAATCATAAGTTTAAACTCAATTAAACCTTAATTAATCTTAATTAAATCAAAATTAAATCATTAATAATGCAAATTTTATTTATAATTAAACCTTAATTATACTTTAATTAATTAACATTTATTTAAGAAATTAAACCATAATTAAATGGGTAATTAACCCTTAATTAAATAATAATTAAATAAATAATTAACTCTAATTAAATAATTAATTAAAATAAATTAACTTGATTAAATAAAAATTAATTTTCTTTTATCTTAATTAATCATTATTTAAAATTACTTAATTAAAAATAATTAACTTGATAAATAATTCATTAAACTCTAATTACTTAACCTAATTAATTAATTAATTAATTAATAATTACCTTAATTAATAAATTAATTAAATAAAGTATTAAATAATCAAAGCTTAAAATTTTGACTTACTTAATTAAGTTTGAAATAATTTTTCAAAAATAGTCCAAAAGAAAACAATTTAAAACTTGAAATCGCGAAATTTCCCGAACTACGTCAATAACGACTATCGCTATAAGCGCAGTTCGCTAGAATTGATTTCTAGGTGGAAATCTCACTTAACTCTAGCTACCACATGTGTAAGAGTTTTGAAAACTTAAACAAAAGGTGAAAACTTGAAAAAACATTTTTCAAAAAAAATCCAAAGCTAGAAAATAGGTTTCATTTTCAAATCGGATCTCAAGTCCTTTGCGACTTTTTAAGCCACTAGTTTCACAATCATTTTACAACATACTTGGTTTTGTTTCACAAACAACACTACCATCATATCATAAACCAATATCACATATCCATATCCATATACATATCCAAACATATCAACATATTATCCAAATCACAATCTATACCAAACAACTAACTTGCAATCATATAACATCCAAACAACTTGATATTTCAATACGATAAACACTATAATTTCATAGCATATAGATCATTAAAACAAGTTGTTTTCTTTTCCAAGAATATTAATTTTACTCACCGAAAATTTTATAAATCAAAGCGAACTTTTTATTAGAACTTGAAAACATTTTAGAAAATTTGCAAATCTAGAACTTTTGGACCCTTGAACACTTGAAATGGGCTCGGCCAAGTGGGTTTGGCCTCAGTCTAGGCCTTGGAGGGCACGACCATGACTAGTTTGGGCTTGGCCGTGTAGTCTTGGGTGGATGTTTGCTTGAGTTTTGGAGGATAAAGTGTTGTAGGAGATGTAGAAGTGGTTTTGTGAATTAATGGAGGAATTTTTGCATAAGGAAGTGATTTTTTTTATTTTCAAATTTATAAAGAGGAAGCCATGGATACTTTAGCTCAAGCTCTTAGGAAATTTTAGATTGAAGATGAGGTTTGTAAAAGTGAGAATATAAAGAAGTTATGATATTTATAGGCTTTGGATTTAATTTAAATAATATAAATTGATTTATATTAAAATATACATATGCATGCATGGCCATACCCCTCCCCCCTTCAAAACTGTCCACTACACATCCCCTTATCTTGCACTATTCATGTCATGCTCTTGTGTACTTGAGTTGAAAAGGAGCATTTTATTTATTTATGTAATATATATATATATATGATATAAAATTTTATATTAATTTGTATGTTTATATGTTTAAGGAGAAACATGCACATGCATATATATACATGTACACACCATGCTAACATAGTTTATATTATATGCATGTGTGTCTAACATAGTGTTATAACCTTTTGAATAACTTTAACAGATGAAAAAATCGATATTTCGGAAAATAATTTCTGGCCACATTTTCTATTTCTCTATGAACTATATATATTGGTAAACAAATTTTAAATACGATTTTATTATCATTGATTATTATTTAAAATAGTTTTATTTGTAAATAAAAATCCATTTATAAATTGTTTAAAATATAATTAAATATTCATTTAAATAACTATTAAATTCTAGGTCGTTACACTCTCCCCCTTAAAAGAATTTCATCTTGAAATTAGCAAGAAGGAGATAATTCAAACTATGCAAAAAGCCATGTATTCATATCATAAAGCCCATACAAATACATACACTAAGCATCCATAGCAAACAACATACACTATACATACAACCTAGACTAGCTATCCTAACATCAACTCAGCATAGGCTTCTCTCATACGATCCACCGTCTCCTAAGTGCAGTCTCTTGGATCCTCGCTCCATTGAATCTTAACTAGTCGCACCATCTTGTTACGCAACCTCCTTTCATCTTGATCCACAACATAAATTGAATGTCTAACAACCGTCAGTTTCAGTTCTATTTCCAATTCCTCTTGAACCGTTGGCTCCACAATTAAAGATGAGTCATGAACATATTTCCTTAAATGAGACACGTGGAACACATTATGAACTGCCGCCAATTTCTCTAGCAACTCGACCCTATATGCAAGCGATCTGATCCTCTTAAGAATACGGAAGGGTCCAACATACCTTGGAGCTAACTTCCCAGCTTTTCCAAATCTAAAAGTCTCTTATTGGTGAAATTTTTATAAACATCAAGTCTCCAACCATAAATTCCAAATCCCTTCGCCTTCTATCAGCATAACTCTTTTGGCGATCTTGGGCTTCCTTCATTCTTTCCTTAATCACTGCAACTTTCTCTATAGCCTCTTAGATCATGTCCAGCCCAAGAACTAATCTATCTCCCGTCTCAACCCAACATGCTAGTGACTTGCACGGTCTTCCATATAAGGCTTCATACAGTGCCATTCCGATGCTTGTTGGAAACTATTATTGTAGGAGAACTCAATCAAATGCAATTGATCCTCCCATGATCCACCAAAATACAGAATACATGCCCTTAAGAGATCCTCAAGAATCTGATTCACTAGCTCCGTCTGTCTATCGGTTTGGGTGTGATATGTTGTGCTTAAGCTCAACTTTGTCCCTAGAGTTGTTTGCAATGCTTCCCAAAATTGACTAGTAAATATGGGGTCTCGATCACTTACTATACTCATAGGAACTCCATGCAACTTGACTATCTCCCTTATAGAAACTTCAACTAAAGAAACTGCGGTCCTTGTTGGTTTCACCGGAATAAAATATGCGCTCTTTATTAGCCAATCCACGATAACCCACCCACGCTCCTTCATTTCCTTTTCTGCTTCTCGGTAAACCATCGATAAAATCCATTGATATCATTTCCCATTTCCAATTGGGTATTTCCAAAGGTTGTAATAATCCGGTTGTCTTCTAATGATCAACTTTGATTTTCTAATAGCACGGACACCTACTAACAAAGATAGAGATATCTGTCTTCATTCCCTTCCACCAAAACATCTGTTTCATATCCCTATATCTTTGAGACACCTGGATGGATACTCAAGTTAGAACAATGGCATTCTGATAAACCTACCTAAGTCCACTGATATTCGGTACGTAGAACTGCCCATTCATCCTCAAAAATCCTCGGTTATCAATCTCAAAACTCATACACTGCCCCTCCTCAACCATCCTAATGATTGCCACTAAGCTTTTATCCTCTCTTTGCTTGCTCACTATTCTTTCTAGGAGAGTTGGGGTAACCTCCAAAAGAGTCAAAATGGCATTCCTGCTCAAGGTATCTACCACCACATTAGCTTTTCCTGGCATACAAAGAATATCCAAGTCATAAGCCGCTAGAAACTCTAGCTACCTCTGTTGTCTTAGGTTCAAATCCTTTCGAGTAAAAAGATACTTCAGGGATTTATGATCCGTGAAGAGCTCAAAATTTTCACCTAATTAAAGAAAGAAAATTTACTTCTAAAATCTCTAAAGATTAGAAAGAAACTAAGAGGAATAGAAGAATCCTTACCCTGCAAGTAGTGTCTCAACATTTTCAATGCAAAGACAACAGCTAGCAACTCCAGGTCATGCGTAGCATAGTTCTTCTCAAGAGGCTTCAACTGCCTGCTTGCATCTATAATCACTCTACCATGCTGCATCAGGATGGCACCAAGTCCTACTTCACATGCATCCGTGTAAACTGTGAATCCACTATTTCCATCTGAAACAGCCAAAACTGGTGCACTGGTCAATCTCTTCTTCAATTCCAGAAATGCCTCTTCACTCTTAGGAGTCCACCCAAACTTATCCTCCTTCTTAGTTAGCTTAGTCAAATGGGAGGAAATCTTAGAATAATCTTGAATAAACCTTCTATAGTATCCAACCAAACCTAAGAAACCGCGAATCTCGGTAGGAGTCCGTGGTCGCTTCCATTCCTGAATAGCTTCCCCTTCATTGGATCTACAGAAATACCTTCTCCTGTCATGATATATCCTAAGAATCTTACCTCCGATTTCCAAAAATGGCACGGAAAATTTCGCCTTCAGGACATGTCTCCTCAATGTTTCCAACACCACTTCGAAATGATGTTTATGCTCTTCCTTAGATTTGGAGTAAATAAGGATGTCGTCGATGAAAACTAACACAAACTTATTTAAAACATCTCGAAAAAAACGGTTCATGAGATCTACAAAATATGCGAGTGCATTGATTAGCGCGAAAGGCATAACTAACCACTCAAAGAAATAGTCAAGGCTTCTAAAAGCAGTTAAGGGTATACATTATCTTCAGTAACCCACAATTGATGGAATCCAGTAGCTAGATCCATCTGATAAAATACCATAGCTTCATGAAGTTGATCAAAAAGATCATCGATGTGGGGTAAGGGATACTTGTTCCTAATGGTCAGCTTATTCAACTTCCTATAATCCACGCACAACCTTATAGATCCATCAGACTTAGCTGCAAACACCACAGCTGATCCCGAACTCGAATGACTGGGCCTAATCAACCCTCTCCTTAATAGGTCATTAGTTTGCTTTTCTAATTCATTCCACTCTTTCGGGGCCATCCTTCTCTTGGGTTGAACCACAGGCCTTGCACCAAGGACCAAATCAATACGGAACTTTATCTCTTGGTGCGGGGGTAAGCTATTGACTTCTTCAAACACATTAGGAAAATTCCTAACAACTTCTACATAACTTAACTCATCCTGGGATGATTCCAAGGCATACAAGAAACTACACATATTAATATCAGGATTCTTGCATGGTATTTTAGCAATTCTTTCCAACTTAGTTTCTAATGATACAGTCCTTTCATTACAATCTAAAATGGCTCCATATTTCGATAACCAATCCATTCCTAGAATAATATCAAATCCCTTAAAATCTAAGACATACGAGTCGCAAGAAAAGTGATGAGAAAGGGAGGAAAATGGCACATTCTCACAAATCATATTCAAATGGGTTACACCACTTATGGGGTTAGACACACATAGAGAGTTTTCTACAATACTAGGGATAAGATGAAATTTACCTACTGATTCATAAGAGATAAAACTATAAGGGACACCAGTATCAAATAATGCTCGAACAAAAATATCATTAATAAGTAAGGTACCTTCAAGGATGCATTTTCCTTTCACATCCGTTGAAGTAGATGGTTCATCCTTAATGGCGTACACCTTGGGATGTTGCACCTTCTTCATGAGTGGGCAATCCTTAATTATATGGCCCGACTGATGACAATTAAAACAAAGCGACTTCAGGACCATTGGAATGGTTCCATTTTGCTGCTTCGGAGCTTCACGGTTCAGACATGACCTTGAAATATGACATCTCTACTTGCAAAGGTAATAACTAATATTCCTAAACCTGCCTCCTTGACCTTCACCCTGTTTCTCTTTTCCTTGATTCTTCTAATTCGAATTGAACTTCACCTTGTTAGAACCGTTTCCACCGGTATTTCCACTAGGTGTTGCCGGAGTAGGCTTCTTCTTTTCCAAGGCCTCATACCTCAGAGCCATACCAACTATATCCACAAAAGTACATTTAACATGAGCAGTCATTTTCTCATGGTATTCCTCCCACATACCCAAAACAAACATCTCGTTCTTCATTAATGGGACGTTGATCAATTCTGGCCCAAAACAAGATTGCTTGTTGAACTTCGTCTTATATTCTGCTACGGATAGATCCCTCTACTTCAAGTCCATGAAGCTGCGGTACATCCTTGTCCTTTCTGTTTTTGATGAGAATTGATCCTCAAAAACTTCCTTGAATCAAGCCCCCGAAAACTCTTCTTCTGGAATATTTGCAGTAAGGGAGTCCCACCAGGCTACTGCACCCTTTTCTAGTTGCCATGCTACTAAGAATCTTTTCTGCTCATTTGACAAACCAATAGCTTTAAAAATCTTTTCGCAATACCGCAACCAGGCTTGCACTTCCATGATAGACTCAGTTCCTTTAAATGGTTTCCTACCTAGGTTGGTGTAATCCTTGCATAAGGTTGCAAAATTCAATTTTGGCTGCTCGGGCGCTGCCTCTTCGATGGTCCAAACTCCTCCAGGATTTGGGTTCGACCATTCGTAGTCATAGTCCTACTTACCCCCAACCTTGTCTGCTTATGTTACTCATGTCTTACTACCTGGCATAGTAAGATAATTCTTAGAATACATGGATGAGATAAATCTTGAAAGAAGCGTACTAATCAAACCTATAAAGCTGATCTTTCTATCAGATACACACACACACATACACACGCATGAATAAAAATTACAAATACGCACTCTCAAAGTTGACCCTAACCCAAATCCTAAGTATTCGCTTAACCTAGGCTCTGATACCAAAATTGTAACGACCGCCTTACTAGCATCAAAAGATGAGCCATTAGGGGTAGAAGAAAATGAAAGATAAGAAGAAACAACACAATCATGGAATCTTGCCATGAATCAGAATAGCATATAATAGGTAACATAGGATATTACATAGTCATTTCCATATAAATAATACATCAGTCATTACATTACAACTTTCAACCAGATAGTCATAATTACCTGTCCATACAAAATACATAGGTCATACTCAAAACATGGCATAATAAGACAATAATTAGCTAACAGTGAAGCCTCTTACTCCAATTCCTTCAAAATGCTTCCGTAAGAAACCTGGATCACTTGGCTCCTCATACAAATTTGAGTACCCAAGAGTTTTAGGAAAAGAAAATAAAACTCCGGGTCAGACATGGGTCTGGTGTGAGTAAACTCAATCAACTTAATTTTTTACTTTTACAAACGATTTGAAAATCAAAGGTATCTTATAAGAACACGCCGCACATAAACACGGATGGGTTTTTACCTTACGATAACCAAAACACTTTATATATAATTCCAGTGATATTATCATAATGTCTATAGTTTCCGAATAAATAATTCACATAGCCGAAATTTTTTACATTAATTAAATTCCAGCATAATAGATATACAACTAAGACCGAAGGTACTTATTCGGAAATGGATTCCATATAATGACTGGGCTACTGGGTACCGCTCTTCATGGTGCATCTATAGATAAAATAACACCGAGGTCAAACCTATCGACCCTTGCCAACACAAGATTGACCTACTCTTTATTGGATAGTATCGAATAAGATCACCCCTCGGTTGTGATCAGCAACCGTACTGAAGGATAAATGAGTTAATAATAAGGACTTTAGATAGGGATGACCTTACCCTCATGGGAGCAACCCACCTAGCCTTGCTGCATCTCCCATGTTTTAGTCATTCCCAGTCGAAGAGGCCTAAAGCTACGTTTAACTTTATTATAACATTGCCACTTGGATTACTAACATTGCCTTCCATATGTTGACACAATGTCAGCACTCATCCATACAAAGTCGTTCAGGAGATGAACAAACCGAAGGCACAATCTCCACTTCACCCATTTTGGATCACCCTCAGGGTTAGTAGCAAACAACCCTTGCACTTCAATGTCTTCATCTTGGACCTTGCTTTTACTATTTCCAATTCGAATGTTTACGTTGATTCGAAGTGGTTTTTGGATAATAATTAATATCTGATCCCGGTCCCTCCAAACTAACATTCGGTAATTTTAAAGGGTCAAGTGGTTTATAGTTGACTGTTTCGCTATCAGGGTGTAAAGATTTACATATGAACATGTGTTCCAGATGCTTAGATTATCATGACCCGCTTATCCAAATTACCCCCTTGTATTCATCACGTTCCCGAAGTGCGGTATTTTTGTCAAGTACAAGTCGACTTACTTTCAATAAAACGCATTATCATTTTAGTACAACTACTTTAATTCATTTGGCTACTTAATAGCATGGACAAGAGATCCTAGGTTTTAAAACAATTCACTTAAACAAGAAAATTGGTTAAAAATAAATAACCGATAGGGTTTTAAAGAAACCTTAAAAGAAATAAAATTTAATTAAATCATAAGTTTAACCTCAATTAAACCTTAATTAATCTTAATTAAATAAAATTAAATCATTAATAATCCAAATTTTATTTATAATTAAACCTTATTCATACTTTAATTAATTAACATTTATTTAAGAAATTAAACCATAACTAAATGGGTAATTAATAATTAATTAAATAATAATTAATTAAATAATTAGCTCTAATTAAATGATAAATTAAAATAAATAAAATTGATTAAATAAAAATTAATTTTCTTTTATCTTAATTAATCATTATTTAAAACTTACTAAATTAAAAATAATTAACTTGATAAATAATTCCTTAAACTCTAATTACTTAACCTAATTAGTTAATAATTAACCTAATTAATAAATTAATTAAATAAAGTATTAAATAATTAAAGCTTAAAATTTTGACTTACTTAATTAAGTTTGAAATAAATTTTAAAAAACAATCCAAAAGAAAACACTTAAAAACTTGAAATCGCGAAATTTCTCGAACTGCATTCATATTGACTATCGCTATAAGCGCAGTTCGCTAGAATTGACGTCTAGGTGGAAATCTCACTTAACTCTGGCTACCACATGTTTGAAAACACTACTGTAAGAGTTTTGAAAACTTAAACAAAAGGTAAAAACTTGGAAAAACATTTTTCAAAAAAAATCGAAAGCTAGAAAATAGCTTTCGTTTTCAAATTGGATCTCAAGTCCTTTGCGACTTTTTAAGGCACTAGTTTCACAACCATTTTACAACATACTTGGTTTTGTTTCACAAACAACACTACCATCATATCATAAACCAATATCACATATCCATATCTGTATATATGTCCAAACATATCAACATATTATCCAAACCACAAATCTATACCAAACAACTAACTTGCAATCATATAACATCCAAATAACTTGATATTTCAACACGACAAACACAATAATTTCACATTATATAGATCGTTCAAATAAGTTGTTGTTTTTTCAAAAATATTAGTTTTACTCACCGAATTTTTCTAAATCAAACCGAACTTTTTACCGAAACTTAAAAACACTTTAGAAACTTTGCAAATCTAGAACTTTTGGACCCTTGAACACTTAAAATGGGCTCGACCTAGGCCTTGTTGGGCACGACCATGACTAGTTTGGTCTCGACCATGTGGTCTTGGGTGGATGTTTCCTTGAGTTTTGGAGGAGAAAGTGTTGTAGGAGATGTAGAAGTAGTTTTGTGAATTAAAGGAAGGATTTTTGCATAAGGAAGTGATTTTTTTTCTATTTTCAAATTTATGAAGAGAAAGCCATGGATGCATTACCTCAAGCTCTTTGGAAATTTTGGAGTGAAGAGGAGGTTTGTAAAAATGAGAATATGAAGAAGTTGTGGTATTTATACGCTTAGGATCATGGTTTTAAATCTCCTATATATCGCCCGAGATCTCCTCCGAGATCTCCTTTTCACACTTAAATGAGACGAGACATCAAATCTCCTCCATATCTCCCTCGACACTCATCTCATCTGAGATATTCTAATCTCACCCGAAATATGGATCAAAATCTCAATCCGAGATCTCATCCGAAATTATACATTTTTCTTATTTTCCATAATAATTTTTATTTTCATATTGATTCAAAAGAAACTACTTAATCCAATTATAATTTACCAACTTCTTGAACATATTCTTTAGTTTTTATCTTAATGAGTCATAGCGAAAGGTTTCAATTCTTTATTATGTTCAAATAAAAGGATATTATTCAATCATTACCAAATCAATTAAGCTAATCAAGCTATCACTCTTCTACAAATATTCCTTTTTCCATATCAATCAAGTATGTTACCAATTTTATTTTCACTAAGAAAGTTATAACCGTTAAATAAATTTTTGACACATCAATTTTAGACACATAGGTACATCAGAGATATTCCCGATATGCATTATAAGACCCGAGATGTCAATCCGAGATGTACACCCGATATGTACTCATCTCGTCCAAGATCTCCCCCGATATGAGATAACTTATGTAAAAATTCCGAGACGAAACGTGACCGAAATCCGATATTTAAAACCATTCTTAGGATTTAATTTAAATAATATAAAGTGATTTATATTAAAATATACATATGCACGCATGGCCAGACCCCTCCCCCCTTTAAACTCGTCCACTACACCCCCTATCTTGCACTATTTATGTCATGCTCTTATGTACTTGAGTTGAAAAGGAGCAGTTTATATATGTTATATATATATATATATATATATTTATGATATAAAATCTTATATTAATTTGTATGTTTATATGTTTAAGGAGAAACATGCATATGCATATATATACTTGAACATACCATGATAACATAGTTTATATTGTGTGCATGTGTGTTTAAATTAGTGTTATAACCTTTTGAATAATTTTTAACAAATGAAAAATCGATATTTCGGAAAATAATTTCCGGTCACATTTTCTATTTCTCTATGAACTATATATTGTAACGACTCGTATTTTTACGGATCGAAACATCGTAAAACAGTTGTCATTAGGTCGCGTTGTTGATAAGTCGTCCAGAGTCTAAGTCGTAGGTCGTAGAGTAGTTAGGTCGGGGTAGACGACCTAAGAAAGTGGAGCGACCTAATGGAAGTTGGCGACCTAAGGATTTTGTGTATAGGTCGTATAGGAGATAAGTCGTGTGGTGGTTTAGGTCGTGGGATAGGTTAGGTCGAGTGAGCGACCTAGGAGATTGGAGCGACCTAAGAGTTAGCAACCTAAGGTTTGAGCGACTTAAGGAAAGGCAGCGACCTATGGCAGTTAGCGACCTATAGGGTTTGGCGACCTAGTGGTTAGCGACCTAGTAGTTAAACGACCTAGTAGTTAGCGACCTATTAGTTAGCGACTTAAGAGCTAACGGTATAAGAGTTAGCGAGTTAGCGTAGTTAGGTCGTGAGCGACCTAAGTTCAGTAGTGGAGTAGTTAGGTCGTTAGACGACCTAAGGTGTTAAGTCGTATCCTAGCTAAGTTAGTTAGGTTGTGAGCTTTTGTGTGTTAGGTCGCGTGTGTGTTAGGTCGTGTAAGAGCTAACCCGCATCTTTGTTAGGTCGTAGGTCGCGTGGATGCGCATGCGATAGGTCATAGAAGCGTAGAGGTGTTAGGTCGTTGGATCTATAAGTCGCACGCATGCGTTAGGTCGTGAGTTGTAGGGTTTCGTTAGGTCGTAGGTTTTAGGTCGTGGGTTCTTAGGTCGTGGACGACCTAATAGCGAGTGGACGACCTAAGGGAATTTCTGCCTATAAATAGGAGGGTTCTTCTTCATTTTTGAGATCCGGATTTCGAAGCGACGAAGTGCTGCCATTTTGAGAGCTCGAGTTCTACACTTCTTCACTTCTTTTCTCCACTCTAATCTTGTGATTCCTTCCATCCAAATCGAAGATCGAATCGAAGATCCAAGAGCTTAGATTGAAGATCTACATCCATCAAAGAGAGATTTCATCGTTTGAAGTGGATTTGTGATAGATCGAGTTAGATCCTTCGCTGTCCAGATCTGAAGTGTGTTGCTTTTGAGGTGTTTAGGTGATTTGGTGAGTGGTGATTATCTCTCACACGGATCCAAAGGAGTATATCAGATCGTTGGTTTGATTTGGTGTTAAAGTAGTGATTTCCATGCATTTTCGTAAACTTAAGTATAGATCTATTGTTCATGATGATTTGACATCCATTTTACTACATGTTAACCTATGCAAGTTCATTCATCAAGATTATAGAGATATTGCTCATGTTTTCATGCTTGTTAGACTTTAGACTCTTTATTTACGAAATTGCCATTATTGTTATAATTGTTCATTAGATCATATTTGAATGCTTGATTAATAGGATTAATGTTTGACTTGATTGATTGCTATGAATTAGATGATTGATGATTTGATTTAGACAAGATGGTCGAAGATGATTCAAAAGCTAAGTGAAAGGCTCTTGAATTGGAAAAGCTGCTCGTGGCATATGTAGCGGATGATGAAGCTCATATGGATAGGATTGATGATGATGATGTTGAGATGAGGCTTTGCTAGGATGTGATGAAGCGAGGCATGATATGAGATATTCTTGGTCTAATCCAGACGGGATCATTCCAAGCATGTTGATAACTCGGTGAAATGGTTCGAGTTTGAGGATAATGGTTTGCTCGAGAGGCGCTTGAGCTAGTATGGAAATAGTTGTCTAGGAGGATGACTAGAAGGCTAAGATTTCATCGTTGTTGAAGGTTCTAGCATGCTCAAAGCAAGAGTACGTTGGGCAGATTCGATAGTCCCTGAAGGCTACTAATTGTTAGTCGAGTACTCTGGGCAGATTCGATAGTCCTAGGCACGGGTTTTGACGACGTGCGGAGTTATGTCTAAAACCGGGGTTTCCATTAGCCATTGACGGACGGATGAAAGAATGAGCCGGTCATTCAATTAACGATGATATCGAAGCAATGATAACAGTGATAGCCAGAGTCATGGATGTTTGGTTGTATCGTCATTAGGTCTCAAGAGCGGTATTTTCTGGGTGCTTATCTGATCTTGGTTTAGGCCTTGGGGGTTTGTACTTGGAAAACATCGCCCTTGACTCGAGTGATAATTACTTTACTTTAATTGTTTGCTTTGCTATGTTTGCTTCTACTTAGTGTGTGTCTGGGGGCTATCACTGTAGAAAGAGGTGGAGTGGGAGGGTTGGATTCCTATTCCTTTTTCCTTTATGCTCTTTTGGTATGTTGTTAGTTAATTTACCGCTCACTAAGACTGTTGTCTGACTCAAGGCTTTATGTTTTAACTCTTATTGCCTTGGGCTGTTCGTCCATTTTGGGACGGGCAGACTAGGTAGCAGGTGACAGGTGCTGTTCTTGCTTCCGACGATGCTGATGACGAAGACGAGCTGGAGGCTTGCATATTGTTTTCTTACTATATGTACTGGATGTTCCGCTGCTTTGTATAATTCTCTGAGTGATATGTAGTGAGGCTTGATGTATTGTCTATTCAGATGTTTGTACTCAACTATTATGAATTTTTATATGATGACATTCTATTCTATGAAGCTTCACTATATATATGTTCTATTGTATTTTATCCATGCGCTGTGAGTTATACGATAGATTCTGTTGTTTTTAATTTACCCTGACAATCGTCCATGGCTGCCTGGCACACTTTACAGCGCACTATCTCTAGGTTTAGTGCGGGGGTCATGGGCGGTCGTCAAATTTGGTATCAGAGCATTGGTTAATCGATTTTACCCACCGCTCGCTGACGTAACTACGTATGAGAGATGTAATTGCATTTTGATGGATGATTACTATATATAATATAGTAGCTTAGAATGATTTGAATCCCTTATGTAGTTGTTTCTCAAGGTGTATTAATCACTCCTTTTTATAGATATTGAGAATGAGTCGAAGAGGGAGACCAGCTGCTAGGGAAGGCCGTGCTACTGAGGGGGCTGCAGATTATGCTGCTATGTTCGAGGCTATGATGACCTTGATCATGAGAAGGATGCCAGCCCTGGGGCCGTCAGTAGATGTTGGAGTTCAAGTCCAAACTCCGAAACCAGTGGATTTTGCTAAGTTGTGTAAAGACTATACTGCTCTTGGAGGAAAGGTTTTCTTGGGAACGGAGTCAACCATTGAAGTCCAGAGGTGGATAGATGCTTATAGAAGGATTTTTAGTGATTTGGGAATTGAGGATGCAACTAAGAGGAAGTTAGCATCAAGACAGCTTCAACGAAGAGCTTCTGATTGGTGGTACTCTATCACCATTGATACTCCGGAGGAAGAAATTACTTGGGAGCAATTCCAAACCAGATTTGAAGCTAAGTTCATATCTACGGCTCAGAAGTCTGTTTTGTTCAAGAAGTTTGTGGAGCTCAAGCAAGGAGGAAGACCAGTTCTTGAGTATGTTTCTGAGTTTGTAGCTTTGTCCAAGTATGCCCGGTCGTATATTGAATCTTCGTATCAGAAGAACGAGAAGTTTGTGATAGGCTTGGACAGTTATCTTGGGAGACAGTTGGTGGATCATTTAGACGATTCATTTGAGAAGCTTGTGGAGAAATCTCTGAGGCACGAGAATTTGTTTCCTAAAGAAGGATCTGTTGTTGCTGTGACCAAGGAAGAATCTAGACCACAGCAGGGAAGAAACAAGAAGAGGAAGCAGCAGCAGCAAAAGGGTAAGGATGGCCAGAAGAAGCCGAAGGGCGAAGTGACCTGCTACAATTGTCAGCAGAAGGGCCATTTCTCCAGGGATTGTAAGAATCCGAAGGTGCCGGTGAAGTGCCACAACTGTGACAAGCTGGGGCATGTCAAGAGGAATTGTCCGGAACCGCGGAAGGACAAGCAGATTGTGCAAGCTTATGCTTTGGGAGCCGTTCCATCATCTTCGAAAGCTCCTACCGTTGAAGAGAAAGGAAAGAGTGTGGTGGTTCAATGTACTCTTTCCATATGTGGTGTTCCAGTTAGAGTTCTATTTGATACTGAGGCGTCACATTCTTTTGTTTGTAGTGAACTTGTAGGCCGGTTGGGTTTAGAACCGGATATCGTTGATAGGCCATTGGTTGTGACTAATCCAGTTGGGGGTTCGTCTTGTTTGTGTATGTTATGCCGTGGTCTGATTGTATCGAGTCATGATTGCTCTTTTGTTTGTGATTATTTTGTTCTGAACTTTGCGGGGTTCAGAATTATTTTGGGTATGGACTGGCTTAGGAAATATGCGGCAAAGGTTGATTGTGATAGGTTGGAGGTGACAGTCGAGAATGTGGAGGGGCGAAAGATTGTGATACGATGTAAGCATGAAGAAGGTGTCTTCATGAGCTTCATGTATTCGCTGGTTGTTCCACGGGATGGACTGTCATGTTGCCAATCGCTAATGGATTTGAGGATGTCTTTGACGAGGTCAAAGGGTTACCGCCGCATAGAGAGATCGAGTTTCGTATAGATCTAGTTGAAGGAGCCAGACCTGTTGTGATGCTTCTTAGGCGGATGGCGCCTAGGGAGCAGCAAGAGTTGAGGGTGCAGGTTGATGACCTTTTACAGAAAGGATTCATTCGGCGTAGTGTGTCCGAATGGGGTGCACCAGTTGTGTTTGCAACCAAAGCGGATGGATCGTTGAAGTTGTGTGTGGATTATCGTGAGCTGAATAAGGTGACTAAGAAGAACAAGTATCCATTGCCGAGAATAGATGACTTGTTTGATCAGCTTCACGAAGCTAAGGTGTTTTCTCAGATGGATTTGGCAACGGGATTTCACCAGTTGAGAGTGGCTAAGGATAGTGTGCCGAAGACTGCTTTTAGGACACCATCTGGTTTCTTTGAGTGGCTGGTAATGCCGTTTGGATTGACTAATGCGCCAACATATTTTGTGGATCTTATGAATAGAGTGTTCAGAGATCAGTTGAGCAAGTTCGTGCTAGTGTTCGTGGATGATATTTTGATTTATTCTAGAACTGAAGAAGAGGACAAGACGCACTTGCGTATTGTTTTGGAAATCTTACGGAAACATCAGATGAAGGCTAAGTTTTCGAAGTGTCACTTCTGGAAGAGTGAAGTGAGGTTCTTAGGCCATATTATCTCTGGAAGTGGAATAGCGGTTGATCCCGCTAAGGTGGCAGCAATCCAGGATTGGGTTAGACCTAAGAATGCATCGGATGTGAGAAGTTTTCTTGGATTAGCAGGATATTATCATCGATTTATCAAAGACTTTTCCAAGGTAGCTGCACCATTGATAGGATTGACGAAAAAGAACCAAGTATTCAGATGGGATGCTAAGTGTGAGCAAGCTTTCGGAATCCTGAAGGAGCAATTGACAAGTGCTCATGTTTTTACTATTCCTAGTGGAAATGATGAGATGGTGGTTTACACCGACGCATGTGGTACTGGACTTGGAGCAGTGCTGATGCAGAGGGATAAAGTTGTTGCGTATGCAAGTCGACAACTGAAGCCGCATGAAAGAATTATCCGACTCATGATTTGGAGTTGGCGGCGATTGTATTTGCTCTGAAGATATGGAGACATTACTTTTTGGGAGTTCGATTCGAGTTGTTTACGGATCATAAGTCATTGAAATATCTTTTCTCCCAAAAGGATTTGAATCTTCGGCAGCAACGATGGCTAGAGTTTTTGGCATCATATGATTTCGGTATAGCCTATACTCCGGGAAAGGGTAACGCAGTGGCAGATGCGTTAAGTCAAAGACATGCAGGATTGGGAGCCATGTTTTCAGAATGGAAGAATCTCGAGTATTTAGATGGATTTGACTTCAGGCCTAGATGTGAATTGGAACCTGAGATGTTGGCAAACTTATCAATAAGACCGACTCTTGTGGAAAGAATTGGCGAGAGTCAAAAGCGAGATGATAAGCTTGTCAAGGTTATCTGTGATTTGGAATCCGGATTGGACCCAGAAAAGGATAAAGGATTCGAGGTCGATCGAGAGGGTTGGCTTCGGAAGCAAGGACGACTAGTTGTTCCCGATGTGGATGAATTGAGGAATGAGGTGCTGAAGGAAAGTCATCACTCGAAGTTGACAATTCATCCAGGTGGAAACAAGATGTATCGGGATATGAAGAGAACCTATTACTGGGAAGGTATGAAGAAGGATGTTGGAAATTTTATTTCCAAATGTATGAACTGCCAGTTGGTAAAAGCCGAACAGAAGAAGCCAAGTGGATTGCTTCAGCCGTTAGAAGTTCCTACATGGAAGTGGGAGCAAATATCGATGGATTTTATTGATGGACTACCTAGAACAAGAACGGGAAATGAAGGGATTTGGGTCATCGTAGATCGGCTGACTAAGAGTGCAAGATTCATTCTTGTTCGATCGACTAGGACTGCATCAAAGTTGGCTGAGTTGTATGTTAAGTGGATAGTTCGATTCCATGGTATTCCGAAGAGTATAGTGAGCGATCGAGATCCATTGTTCACTAGTGGATTTTGGAAGAGCTTCTAGGAAGTTTTGGGAACCAAGTTGTGTTTGAGTACAGCTTATCATCCCCAAACAGATGGTCAGACCGAGAGAGTCAATCGAGTTTTGGAAGATCTCCTTAGAGCTTGTGTTTTGGATTTCGGAGGATCATGGGAAGATCATCTTCATTTGGTGGAATTTTCGTATAATAACAGTTACCAGTCAAGCATTGGTATGGCACCGTATGAGGCATTGTATGGAAGACCGTGTAACTCTCCTACATGTTGGATAGAAACAGGAGAAAAGTTGATACTTGAGCCAGAAATGATTTGACAGACTTCGGATTGCATAGAGATTATTCGGCAACGAATGAAGACAGCCCAAGACCGTCAGAAAAGTTATGCCGATAAGCGTCGTAAGGATTTGGAATTCGACGTGGGTGATATGGTTTTTGTGAAGATTTCTCCACTGAAGAATGTTATTCGATTCGGGAAGAAAGGAAAGTTGACTCCGAGATTTGGTGGACCATTCCCGATAATCGAGCGAATTGGAAAGCTCGCCTACAGATTGGAGTTACCAGAGAAGATGTCGGGTGTGCACAATTTTTTTCATGTATCGTATCTACGGAAGTATGTGCACGACTCGAATACAGTGGTTTCTGCTGATAGCTGTGAAGATTTCGAGATTGATCCAGTCGATAAGAGACCTCGTAAGCCGCTTCGTGTTGTGGAAACCGACACGAAACAGCTTAGGAGGAAGGCAGTTAGGTTGCTCAAGATACAATGGAGTGATGATGATGACGACTGTACATGGGAGGTGGAAGAGAGGATGAAGGCAGCTCATCCTGAACTCTTCAAGGTATGGCCATAAGGTGTCGTGTCATCTCACGATATTGTAACTTGTTCTAGTTTTAGAATTCTGCATGCTAAGCAAGAATTGGATGCATGGTTTGTTGATTGCTATGGATGGTAGGCATGCAGAATAGTTTTTGATTGCTTTGTTGTTTGGAATTTCGGGGGCGAAATTCCTAAGGGGGATAGAATGTAACGACCCGTATTTTTTCGGATCGAAACATCGTAAAACAGTTGTCATTAGGTCGCGTTGTTGATAAGTCGTCCAGAGTCTAAGTCGTAGGTCGTAGAGTAGCTGGTCGGGGTAGACGACCTAAGAAAGTGGAGCGACCTACCGGAAGTTGGCGACCTAAGGATTTTGTGTATAGGTCGTATAGGAGATAAGTCGTGTGGTGGTTTAGGTCGTGGGATAGGTTAGGTCGAGTGAGCGACCTAGGAGATTGGAGCGACCTAAGAGTTAGCAACCTAAGGTTTGAGCGACTTAAGGAAAGGCAACGACCTATGGCAGTTAGCGACCTATAGGGTTTGGCGACCTAGTGGTTAGCGACCTAGTAGTTAAACGACCTAGTAGTTAGCGACCTATTAGTTAGCGACTTAAGAGCTAACGGTATAAGAGTTAGCGAGTTAGCGTAGTTAGGTCGTGAGCGACCTAAGTTCAGTAGTGGAGTAGTTAGGTCGTTAGACGACCTAAGGTGTTAAGCCGTATCCTAGCTAAGTTAGTTAGGTCGTGAGCTTCTGTGTGTTAGGTCGCGTGTGTGTTAGGTCGTGTAAGAGCTAACCCGCATCTTTGTTAGGTCGTAGGTCGCGTGGATGCGCATGCGATAGGTCGTAGAAGCGTAGAGGTGTTAGGTCGTTGGATCTGTAAGTCGCACGCATGCGTTAGGTCATGGGTTGTAGGGTTTCGTTAGGTCGTAGGTTTTAGGTCGTGGGTTCT
Source organism: Allium fistulosum (assembly GCA_030737815.1). NCBI lineage: Eukaryota > Viridiplantae > Streptophyta > Magnoliopsida > Asparagales > Amaryllidaceae > Allium > Allium fistulosum. The sequence continues at coordinate 426,637,775 of CM060908.1, forward strand.
TAGGTCGTGGACGACCTAATAGCGAGTGGACGACCTAAGGGGATTTCTGCCTATAAATAGGAGGGTTCTTCTTCATTTTTGAGATCCGGAATTCGAAGCGACGAAGTGCTGCCATTTTGAGAGCTCGAGTTCTACACTTCTTCACTTCTTTTCTCCACTCTAATCTTGTGATTCCTTCCATCCAAATCGAAGATCGAATCGAAGATCCAAGAGCTTAGATTGAAGATCTACATCCATCAAAGAGAGATTTCATCGTTTGAAGTGGATTTGTGATAGATCGAGTTAGATCCTTCGCTGTCCAGATCTGAAGTGTGTTGCTTTTGAGGTGTTTAGGTGATTTGGTGAGTGGTGATTATCTCTCACACGGATCCAAAGGAGTATATCAGATCGTTGGTTTGATTTGGTGTTAAAGTAGTGATTTCCATGCATTTTCGTAAACTTAAGTATAGATCTATTGTTCATGATGATTTGACATCCATTTTACTACATGTTAACCTATGCAAGTTCATTCATCAAGATTATAGAGATATTGCTCATGTTTTCATGCTTGTTAGACTTTAGACTCTTTATTTACGAAATTGCCATTATTGTTATAATTGTTCATTAGATCATATTTGAATGCTTGATTAATAGGATTAATGTTTGACTTGATTGATTGCTATGAATTAGATGATTGATGATTTGATTTAGACAAGATGGTCGAAGATGATTCAAAAGCTAAGTGAAAGGCTCTTGAATTGGAAAAGCTGCTCGTGGCATATGTAGCGGATGATGAAGCTCATATGGATAGGATTGATGATGATGATGTTGAGATGAGGCTTTGCTAGGATGTGATGAAGCGAGGCATGATATGAGATATTCTTGGTCTAATCCAGACGGGATCATTCCAAGCATGTTGATAACTCGGTGAAATGGTTCGAGTTTGAGGATAATGGTTTGCTCGAGAGGCGCTTGAGCTAGTATGGAAATAGTTGTCTAGGAGGATGACTAGAAGGCTGAGATTTCATCGTTGTTGAAGGTTCTAGCATGCTCAAAGCAAGAGTACGTTGGGCAGATTCGATAGTCCCTGAAGGCTACTAATTGTTAGTCGAGTACTCTGGGCAGATTCGATAGTCCTAGGCACGGGTTTTGACGACGTGCGGAGTTATGTCTAAAACCGGGGTTTCCATTAGCCATTGACGGACGGATGAAAGAATGAGCCGGTCATTCAATTAACGATGATATCGAAGCAATGATAACAGTGATAGCCAGAGTCATGGATGTTTGGTTGTATCGTCATTAGGTCTCAAGAGCGGTATTTTCTGGGTGCTTATCTGATCTTGGTTTAGGCCTTGGGGGTTTGTACTTGGAAAACATCGCCCTTGACTCGAGTGATAATTACTTTACTTTAATTGTTTGCTTTGCTATGTTTGCTTCTACTTAGTGTGTGTCTGGGGGCTATCACTGTAGAAAGAGGTGGAGTGGGAGGGTTGGATTCCTATTCCTTTTTCTTTATGCTCTTTTGGTATGTTGTTAGTTAATTTACCGCTCACTAAGACTGTTGTCTGACTCAAGGCTTTATGTTTTAACTCTTATTGCCTTGGGCTGTTCGTCCATTTTGGGACGGGCAGACTAGGTAGCAGGTGACAGGTGCTGTTCTTGCTTCCGACGATGCTGATGACGAAGACGAGCTGGAGGCTTGCATATTGTTTTCTTACTATATGTACTGGATGTTCCGCTGCTTTGTATAATTCTCTGAGTGATATGTAGTGAGGCTTGATGTATTGTCTATTCAGATGTTTGTACTCAACTATTATGAATTTTTATATGATGACATTCTATTCTATGAAGCTTCACTATATATATGTTCTATTGTATTTTATCCATGCGCTGTGAGTTATACGATAGATTCTGTTGTTTTTAATTTACCCTGACAATCGTCCATGGCTGCCTGGCACACTTTACAGCACACTATCTCTAGGTTCAGTGCAGGGGTCATGGGCGGTCGTCAAATTTGGTATCAGAGCATTGGTTAATCGATTTTACCCACCGCTCGCTGACGTAACTACGTATGAGAGATGTAATTGTATTTTGATGGATGATTACTATATATAATATAGTAGCTTAGAATGATTTGAATCCCTTATGCAGTTGTTTCTCAAGGTGTATTAATCACTCCTTTTTATAGATATTGAGAATGAGTCGAAGAGGGAGACCAGCTGCTAGGGAAGGCCGTGCTACTGAGGGGGCTGCAGATTATGCTGCTATGTTCGAGGCTATGATGACCTTGATCATGAGAAGGATGCCAGCCCCGGGGCCGTCAGTAGATGTTGGAGTTCAAGTCCAAACTCCGAAACCAGTGGATTTTGCTAAGTTGTGTAAAGACTATACTGCTCTTGGAGGAAAGGTTTTCTTGGGAACGGAGTCAACCATTGAAGTCCAGAGGTGGATAGATGCTTGTAGAAGGATTTTTAGTGATTTGGGAATTGAGGATGCAACTAAGAGGAAGTTAGCATCAAGACAGCTTCAACGAAGAGCTTCTGATTGGTGGAACTCTATCACCATTGATACTCCGGAGGAAGAAATTACTTGGGAGCAATTCCAAACCAGATTTGAAGCTAAGTTCATATCTACGGCTCAGAAGTCTGTTTTGTTCAAGAAGTTTGTGGAGCTCAAGCAAGGAGGAAGACCAGTTCTTGAGTATGTTTCTGAGTTTGAAGCTTTGTCCAAGTATGCCCGGTCGTATATTGAATCTTCGTATCAGAAGAACGAGAAGTTTGTGATAGGCTTGGACAGTTATCTTGGGAGACAGTTGGTGGATCATTTAGACGATTCATTTGAGAAGCTTGTGGAGAAAGCTCTGAGGCACGAGAATCTGTTTCCTAAAGAAGGATCTGTTGTTGCTGTGACCAAGGAAGAATCTAGACCACAGCAGGGTGGAAACAAGAAGAGGAAGCAGCAGCAGCAAAAGGGTAAGGATGGCCAGAAGAAGCCGAAGGGCGAAGTGACCTGCTACAATTGTCAGCAGAAGGGCCATTTCTCCAGGGATTGTAAGAATTCGAAGGTGCCGGTGAAGTGCCACAACTGTGACAAGCTGGGGCATGTCAAGAGGAATTGTCCGGAACCGCGGAAGGACAAGCAGATTGTGCAAGCTTATGCTTTGGGAGCCGTTCCATCATCTTCGAAAGCTCCTACCGTTGAAGAGAAAGGAAAGAGTGTGGTGGTTCAATGTACTCTTTCCATATGTGGTGTTCCAGTTAGAGTTCTATTTGATACTGAGGCGTCACATTCTTTTGTTTGTAGTGAACTTGTAGGCCGGTTGGGTTTAGAACCGGATATCGTTGATAGGCCATTGGTTGTGACTAATCCAGTTGGGGGTTCGTCTTGTTTGTGTATGTTATGCCGTGGTCTGATTGTATCGAGTCATGATTGCTCTTTTGTTTGTGATTATTTTGTTCTGAACTTTGCGGGGTTCGGAATTATTTTGGGTATGGACTGGCTTAGGAAATATGCGGCAAAGGTTGATTGTGATAGGTTGGAGGTGACAGTCGAGAATGTGGAGGGGCGAAAGATTGTGATACGATGTAAGCATGAAGAAGGGGTCTTCATGAGCTTCATGTATTCGCTGGTTGTTCCACGGGATGGACTGTCACGTTGCCAATCGCTAATGGATTTGAGGATGTCTTTGACGAGGTCAAAGGGTTACCGCCGCATAGAGAGATCGAGTTTCGTATAGATCTAGTTGAAGGAGCCAGACCTGTTGTGATGCCTCTTAGGCGGATGGCGCCTAGGGAGCAGCAAGAGTTGAGGGTGCAGGTTGATGACCTTTTACAGAAAGGATTCATTCGGCGTAGTGTGTCCGAATGGGGTGCACCAGTTGTGTTTGCAACCAAAGCGGATGGATCGTTGAAGTTGTGTGTGGATTATCGTGAGCTGAATAAGGTGACTAAGAAGAACAAGTATCCATTGCCGAGAATAGATGACTTGTTTGATCAGCTTCACGAAGCTAAGGTGTTTTATCAGATGGATTTGGCAACGGGATTTCACCAGTTGAGAGTGGCTAAGGATAGTGTGCCGAAGACTGCTTTTAGGACACCATCTGGTTTCTTTGAGTGGCTGGTAATGCCGTTTGGATTGACTAATGCGCCAACATATTTTGTGGATCTTATGAATAGAGTGTTCAGAGATCAGTTGAGCAAGTTCGTGCTAGTGTTCGTAGATGATATTTTGATTTATTCTAGAACTGAAGAAGAGCACAAGACGCACTTGCGTATTGTTTTGGAAATCTTACGGAAACATCAGCTGAAGGCTAAGTTTTCGAAGTGTCACTTCTGGAAGAGTGAAGTGAGGTTCTTAGGCCATATTATCTCTGGAAGTGGAATAGCGGTTGATCCCGCTAAGGTGGCAGCAATCCAGGATTGGGTTAGACCTAAGAATGCATCGGATGTGAGAAGTTTTCTTGGATTAGCAGGATATTATCATCGATTTATCAAAGACTTTTCCAAGGTAGCTGCACCATTGACAGGATTGACGAAAAAGAACCAAGTATTCAGATGGGATGCTAAGTGTGAGCAAGCTTTCGGAATCCTGAAGGAGCAATTGACAAGTGCTCATGTTTTGACTATTCCTAGTGGAAATGATGAGATGGTGGTTTACACCGACGCATGTGGTACTGGACTTGGAGCAGTGCTGATGCAGAGGGATAAAGTTGTTGCGTATGCAAGTCGACAACTGAAGCCGCATGAAAGAATTATCCGACTCATGATTTGGAGTTGGCGGCGATTGTATTTGCTCTGAAGATATGGAGACATTACTTATTGGGAGTTCGATTCGAGTTGTTTACGGATCATAAGTCATTGAAATATCTTTTCTCCCAAAAGGATTTGAATCTTCGGCAGCAACGATGGCTAGAGTTTTTGGCATCATATGATTTCGGTATAGCCTATACTCCGAGAAAGGGTAACGCAGTGGCAGATGCGTTAAGTCAAAGACATGCAGGATTGGGAGCCATGTTTTCAGAATGGAAGAATCTCGAGTATTTAGATGGATTTGACTTCAGGCCTAGATGTGAATTGGAACCTGAGATGTTGGCAAACTTATCAATAAGACCGACTCTTGTGGAAAGAATTGGCGAGAGTCAAAAGCGAGATGATAAGCTTGTCAAGGTTATCTGTGATTTGGAATCCGGATTGGACCCAGAAAAGGATAAAGGATTCGAGGTCGATCGAGAGGGTTGGCTTCGGAAGCAAGGACGACTAGTTGTTCCCGATGTGGATGAATTGAGGAATGAGGTGCTGAAGGAAAGTCATCACTCGAAGTTGACAATTCATCCAGGTGGAAACAAGATGTATCGGGATATGAAGAGAACCTATTACTGGGAAGGTATGAAGAAGGATGTTGGAAATTTTATTTCCAAATGTATGAACTGCCAGTTGGTAAAAGCCGAACAGAAGAAGCCAAGTGGATTGCTTCAGCCGTTAGAAGTTCCTACATGGAAGTGGGAGCAAATATCGATGGATTTTATTGATGGACTACCTAGAACAAGAACGGGAAATGAAGGGATTTGGGTCATCGTAGATCGGCTGACTAAGAGTGCAAGATTCATTCCTGTTCGATCGACTAGGACTGCATCAAAGTTGGCTGAGTTGTATGTTAATTGGATAGTTCGATTCCATGGTATTCCGAAGAGTATAGTGAGCGATCGAGATCCATTGTTCACTAGTGGATTTTGGAAGAGCTTCTAGGAAGTTTTGGGAACCAAGTTGTGTTTGAGTACAGCTTATCATCCCCAAACAGATGGTCAGACCGAGAGAGTCAATCGAGTTTTGGAAGATCTCCTTAGAGCTTGTGTTTTGGATTTCGGAGGATCATGGGAAGATCATCTTCATTTTGATGACTTAGGGGTATGTCATAGAGGCAATTCTGTAATTTACTGTAAATTGTTAATTCTATGATAAATTCTTGTTCGAAATAAAAGGTATTTGTTTTCTGTTATATATTATAATATATTAATTAAATAACTAAATATATTTAATAAAAGATCCTTGAATAATATGTTACGTGATAGTAATTACAAAGTGTTGAAATCATGAGAAATTTATCATATTGTAAAATAACATATTATTTTAAATATTCCTAATCAAGATGTTTTGAGAAATGATATCAATCCATTCGTTGAGACTGGCGTATGTAACGCTATCCAAATATTGGGCAGTGTATTACTGATGGTTGCTGAGGGCATCAAGAGCTTATGTATTGATAGTTTTTGGATAACTATACAATGACTCATTCGAGAGTCTCATGTAGTAAATATAACTAAGGTCAAATAAGGGATCTCAAAGTGGCGATGTTACACAGTTCTTTCGACTTGAGAATATTTTTGAACTTCAATGTAAACACTCCACCTTTGATTATAGTTAAATTGTGGCATGGAAACCATCGAACTACTATAGTAGGTCTGAGTTGAAGCATTAGGAGTGAAACACCATCCAATAGAAATTTTGTCTCATTAGTTATATGTGGTTAGTATCACGGTCAACTGTCATCAACTCAAAGTCTTTGAGTTAAGCAGTACGATTAATAATATTGTTATTATTGAACCAATGACTTTGTTTTTGGAGAAACCAAGTTGAATGTGGACGATACTGGAATTCTGAACAAAACGAATTACATAAGTCATAAAGTGATATTATTTTGACGAAGAGAATTGGTGTAAATAATCGGTACTAAAAGGTAGAGCTTAATACCATAAAATTGAATTTTATCGGAAAGATGTATAAGCGATAACTCAACCAAACTGTCATACTACTAGCTAAGGTGAAGTGTAAGCGTTAATATTCAAATTGTTCGATATTAATCATTGATTGAACTTATACCAACGAGGCGCACAACCTATTGATGAATACTCCGAAGAATAATACGATTTAATTAATTTATAATTATTGTAAATTAATTAATATTTATAATATTAATTAGTTATTTATTTGATGTGTTGGTGCCATTAGTAATTTTCTAGGTGCCATCAGTAGTTAATTGGGTGCTATATAAAAATGATATATGCATAAATCGATATATGGTATCGACACACATTTAAATTGGATTTAAAATGCGATTAATTGCTAAATGAGTTTGGAACATTTAAGGGCCCGAAATGCCTTATGTATGGCTGACCTAGAATAGAGCGAAAGAGGGGTTCAAGTTTTAAATTTTGGATCTAGAACTTGGTAAAAGGTGGATTAGAAAATTAAGGAGATTAGTTTTCCTTAGCTCTATTTATACACGCCACCTTAATCCCTCACTATTTGGATGATCTCTCTCTTCCATCCCCCTTGCTTTTGCCTCCACCATAGCCATGTATTCCTTACCCATTGGCTAAATTTTTTTGGCACCAATCTAGATCAAATCAAATACAAAATAAGGTACTCTAGATCTTTGCAACACCTAGGGGCTGATTCTAGACGAATCTAGGAGTTGTTCAATCAATCGAAGTGCATTCAAAGGCGACGCCTTATTAGGTATAATTCCTTTGTTATTGATATATATTCTATCATGTTAGTATAGATCTATAATATTATTTGAATGAATTTATATGTGTAGATGTTTCCCCATATCAATTAACTATTATACAATTATATATATATATATATATATATATATTTGCAAGTTTCATTATCTATATATTACATCTTTGTTTTAACTAAAAAACATTTTTACATATATAGTGTATGAATTTTATAAATATATTTTTAAAATTTTAAAATGGTTAAAACTATTTTTAATTAATTTAAATTTGTTTTAAATGAAAATATAAATTTATAAATGTATGTATATATACACACACATATAAAACCATTTTAAAATAACTTATGTATCGAATTATATTTGGTAATAAAAAATATTCGAAACATAATTGTAATTTTATTTGTAAATATAATTTACATATTATTTTAAATTAATATATAATTGTTAATATATATATAAACAATTTTATTTTATAATTTTATTTTATTTTAATACATATGGGTCAAATTTTTTTGCCAAAAGTTATTCTATTTATATATATTATATATAATTTAATAATTATTTTAGTGCAGATTAAATAAATAAACATATATATAAAGAAAAAATTATTTTTGTTAATCATATTTTTTTTAATATTTAATATATTATATATATTTTTAGTTAAAATTTATAGATCTAGTTCTTAAACTGTTTTACTAAGTAAAAAATTAGATATTCTGAAAATAATTTGAATTTTAAAATCAGTGAATTTGTCAAAATAATTTATTTTCATTTAAAATAAATTCCAACTTAAATATATGTATATAATATTAAAATTGTTTTGGGCAGCAATGTGCATATAAAGGGTGAATGTGTCCGTTCCGAAGTAAATCACAACACCTACACACATATATATTAACTATGTACGCAATAAATATATGTTGTACATGCATAATACACACATGAGTATATTTGGATATATTTGAATAAAATTTAAATATAAATTCAAATTTAAATCCATTATTTAATTAAATCAGTGAATTAAATAAAATAAGATTTTACTTAAATTCAAATTTAGATTAGATCTAAAATTAATTTAGACTTTGAAGGCTTAATAAGATTTAAATTAGGTAAACATTTTGAAATCTACCCGATTTACCTGCTTTCGACTAGCCCAGTTCTAGCAATATATCAGAACTATAATGGTCTATGCAATTTGAATTATTAACTTTAAGGCCAACTAATAAAGCATTCCTGTAATTTGGGTATCTGAAATAGTAGTGTCTAGGGTTAGGATTGGATAACCAAGTATTCTCCCTTCCCTACCTACTAGCCTAGTTCAATGATAGAGTAAGTCAAAAAGGTTGGCCTCGTTCTAAAGGCCCAAATTGACTTAGGCCTTGGGTTAATTTTCAAAATTTTGTTTGAAAATTTAAAAATGCATTTAGAATTTAAAAGTTGAATTTAACATGTAAAATAAATTTTATAATGGTTATAAACTATTTTCAAAAATTATTATTGAAAATAAATTAAAATTTTCAAAATTATTTAATAATTGGATTAATTAATTAAATAATTAATTAAAAGTTAGTTATTGATATATGTGTGTGTATATACATATGTGTATGCATATATATATGTATGTATGTCTGTATGTATATATGTATGTATGTTATAGTTGAATATATATATATATATATATATCTTAAATTTTTAAGCTAAATTATAAATAATTATTTTTGAATTATTCAATTAAAATTGTTTTAATTAAATATAATCAATTTTTAAATAAAATTAATAAAATGTAAACTAATAAATAAAATATGCATACTTAATGATATATGTACATATTCATCTTAAATAGTTTAGGATGAATAAAATATAACTTTGAATTTCAAATAATAATTAATTTTTAATCAAATTGATAAATTAAAATTAATAAAATAAGATTTAATTAGTAATATACATCAGAATATTGTATAAGTGTCCTCTACCATTTATATATTAATAGATTAATTGCATACTTTTTAGTTGTTGAGCTTCTTCAAGCTAGAGATGTTATTTGTAGTACCGTTAATATATTGACTGGACAAGGTAAGATACATGTAGGTATTTGTTAAGCTTCCTAGATGTATGCGCATGTACATAGGCCGTCGTGAAATGGTGGGTACAAGTGAACGATCACCCTTGATTTGTTGAGCTTCCTTAAGGTCGAGATGAGATTAGGACAATGACCATAGGTTAGGAGTTGTATATGATACAACCAATAAGGTGTTATCCATCGCATGTGCGTTTATGATTTGTTGAGCTTTCTTAAGGTCAGAATCCCAATGCAAGCGAGTCCTAACACCCACTAGAGAAATCGAAATATTTCTATGTTTTCTCTTAGGGTTTTGAGAAACATAAAAGTATATTGGGAGCTTATAAGATAAATGAAATGTTACATTTAACATAGCTAATAATATAAGAACATCTACCATATATAAATTCTCCAAATCTACTTAAATAAATTTGCAGCAAAATGACTAACCTAAGACTATTTTCAAAAAATGATAAGCTTACAGGACCAAACTATACTAACTTGCTAAGAGCAATTAAGATAGTACTCACGTACAATGATTATGGTTATCTACAATTGAACCATTATGGGAGAAACCCGTTAAAGGCACTGACCCCGAGGTTGTAAAAGCTTATAACACTTGGGTAGCTGACTATGAAATAGCTCAAATTTTCGTGTTGTTTACATGAGACAAACTGTTGCAAAGACAACACGAAAACATGTCTAATAACAAAATCTTGGAAGCCTCAAAGCTTTGTTTGGGGAGTAATCTCATTCCGCAAGGTACAAGATTACTAAGAAGTTGTCCAACACAAAGATGACTAACGGTAGTCACGTTGAGGATTTTGTCTTGACCAAAAAGACTATATTGATTAACTTTCAAATCTAGATGCTAAATAAGTGATGATTTGCAAGTAGATTTGATCCTAGGCTCGCTGAATCCATGGTTTGAGCTATTCGTATTGAACTATAATAAAAACCAGTTGAGCATAAATCTCATTGGGCTACTCAATATGTTGAGGTCAAGTGGGGGATCGTTCAACGATCAAAACACAGTGTTGTCTATAAAGGGTAAAGCCATGTGTTTGAAAGTTCAAGAAATGAAAGCATGGCTCTAAGAATGGTAAGAATGATGCTCCTACCGATAAAGGTAAAAGTCGCCATTGCCACGGAATCGGGCATTGGAAGCGCAATTGTCTGAACTATTTGAAGATGGTCGAAGAAAAGAAGGAAACTATTTCTTTTACTCCTCAAGATATGTTTACGATTCAATATTTTTTTGCAATCAATAAATTATCTTGGGTTATAGATAGTTGATCTGGAACTCATATTTGTAATTCATTATAGGGACTTAAGAGCAGAGGGCATGTGGCTAAGGGTGGAATAAGGCTTCAAGTTGATGATGGATCTATAATAAATGCAACTGTGGTTAGAGACTACCATTTGACTTTGCCAAATGGATTTGATTTTGAATAATTGTTATTATGTTGAAAAAATTATTTATGGAATAATATCAGTATCTAGATTGTCCGAGACATAATATAGCTTTCATTATGATAACATTGTTATGAACATTTTGTTTAATGGAAATAAAATCTGCAATGTTGTTTTAGATAATGACATGTATGTATTTAATTTTAATCATATATGTGCTATTAATAAATCTTCTATTGACATTAGTAATAGTTACTCATGGCAATGTAAGCATGTTCATATTAGTGATAAAAGACCGCACAGGCTGAAAACCAAAGGTTTTCTACCATCATTTGATTATGAATCTTTCGACCCATGTGAGTCATGTCTCAAAGGGAAAATAATTAAGCGTCCCTTCAGTGGGAGCAACGAAAGCATTAATGAACTCTTGGGTTTTGCACATACTGATGTATGTGGCTCAATGCCTATAATGAAAAATGATAATTTGAGTTACTTTGTATCTTTTTTTGATGACTTCTCGAGACTAGGATATGTATATCTTATGAAGAATAAATCTAATGTCTATAATAAATTTAAAGAATATAAGAACGAAGTAGAAAATCAGACGAACGATAAAATTAGAATACTTTGATGAAATAAGCAGATGAGTATATTAGAAAGGAACTCCAATAATACTTAAAAGACAATGGGATTATCTTTCAAATTACTCCACCCTATACTTTGCAACACAATGGTGTTTTGGAAAGAAGGAATCAAAACCTATTAGATATGATTCATTCCATGATGAGTAAGGCTGAGTTATCTCTTTCATATTGAGGGTATGCGCTAGAAATAGTAGTGCATATGTTGCCTACTAAAACTGTATCTAAGAAGCCATAGGAGATATGGCATGAGAAGAAACCCCATCTTAATTATTTGAAGGTGGGGTTGTCCAACCTATGTTAAGAACATTGGCCCTAAAAAACTTGAGGCTAGATCAGCATTGTGTAAACTTATAGGATATCCCAAGAATTAAAGGGGATACATTTTCTATAGCACCAAGGAAAAAAGGTTGTTGTTTTTCCACACGATGTCTCTTTAGAAAAGGAATTCTTATAAAAGGAAATTAACAGCTAAGTTGTAGGCTTGGATGAGATCTGAAAAGTAAGCACAATGGCTGAACCAGTAGAAGAATCAAATTCACCATTATATAAAACATGTAACCTATTAGAAGAACTAATAGGGAATCTCAAGCACTAGAAAGATACTATGATTTTCTCATGGATGGTGATAAAGAGGACTGCATCTTAGAAGAGGACACTCTTCTCTCATTCTAACAAGCACTGCAGAGTAAGGACTCTGCACTTTTGCATTCCTCCCTTAATTCTTCATTAAATCTCAATCGAGTTCCCTCTCTTTATATGTCCAGCAACAAATAGAATGAAGAAAAAGGGCAAGAAAAAAAATTCATAAATGTATTTTAAGTAGGTCATAAAGAAGATAAAAGGATGGAGATTTGATTCCTTTCTTTAATTGTTCCTTTGCCTTTTTAAATAACATTTGAAACTTCTCCCCTCTTTCCCTCTTTGGTCAGCCATAATGGAGGCCTCATAGACCTTCAACAACTCCTATATCCACTTAATAATTATTTGGTTAAATCAAATTTAAATATTTTATCGATATCGTACATCAATACGTGCATATGTAACTTTTATATATATGCACTTCATTAAATACTAATGACATTCAAACATCGAAATATAATTATAATAATTAATATTTCCTATATACTTATTAATTTAATTAATTTACAATGATTATAAACTAATTAAGTCGTGAGGTTTTTCAGAGTATTCATCATTACGGTCGTGCGACTTAAAGGTGTAAATTCAGTCGGTAGTTAATATTGAATAATTCAAAGATTAATATTCACATGTCACTTGTTACTCGGTTACTTGGCCCGGCTATAAGGTGGTAATTACAGAGGCTTTGATTGAATCAAGATAAGACTCGAGCCGGTGAGAGATTGGAGATATAAGGGTGTTAGTGACCAATTTTGGTGCTAACATCACCTTAGCTAGTGTTGTGACATTTTGTGGCTGAAGTTATCGCTTACGCGACTTTTCGGTAAAATCCAATTTTACTATTATAAGTGGTACCCGACAGTAAAGATTACTTACACCAATTATCCTCGTCAACACTATATCAAATTAAGACTTATGGAATTTGGTTTTGGTCAAAATTCCAACATCATCCACATTCAATTTGACTAGTTAAAACACAAAATTCTTCTTTCAATAATAGCAATTCTTATTAATCGTATTGCTCTAGTTAGATACTTTGACTTAACTACAGTTGACCATGATACTAAACCCTATATAACCAAGGAGACAAATTCACTATTGAATAGTGTTTCACTTCCAATACTTCAACTCAAGCCCAACTATAGTTGTTCAATGGACATCATACCACAATTTAAGTATAATCAAAGTGGAGTGTAGAAGTTCAACAGTGTTCTCAAGTTAAGAGAACCGTTTCAAGATTCTCTATTTGATCTTAGTTATATTAACAAATTGAAAACTCTCGAGTGAGTCATTCCATATTTATCTTATAACTATTAGTACATAACCCCGTGGTGCCCCCAATAGTTATGAGTTATACACTGCCCAACATCTAGAGAGCATTTCATACTCTAGTCTTAACGGATGAATCGATATCCTTTCTTGAAACATCTTGACTAGGAATATTTAAGATAATATGTTATTTTTAATATGATAAATTTCTCACGATTACAACACAATTGTAATTACTATTATGTAATATATCATTTAAGGATTTTCTATTTAATATACATAAATTAAATAATTAATTAACCTATCACAATATGACAAGTATATAATAGAAAGGAAAACACCTTTTATTATGAACAAGGTTGGTTATCCAGTTTGATATACGCAACAAATTACATAATTGCCCCTAGGGCATACCCCTAACTCTATCATAGACTGTATGACTCGTTATGAGTTGATATTAGATTGTGATATGAGGGTAGTTTGAATGAGAGGTGGTACAGGATATGAACTTGTTGTTTGTTGTGAGCCTGATATTTCTACGAGAAGAGCTATTTATATTCGCTCAACCTATCACCATACAAGTTGTCATCTATCCCCAAAATGAAGGAGTTTCTAGAGGTCTTTGCCGAAGTTTTTGATCTTCCTCTTCGAATAGAAAGTAAATCTGGAATTGGTCTTAAGAAATAACATAGAGCTATAGTAATGCCACTTAGGCACATGGCTCCAAAGGAAAGTAGGAGAATTGTTACAAAAGGGATTTATCAGAAGGAGTGTTTCAGAATGGAGAGCGCCTATCGTCTTTGCTAGTAAGGAAGATGGTTCCCTCAGGTTATGCGTGGATTATCAAGAATTAAACAAGCTAATGTTGAAAACCATTGTCCTTTGCCTCGCATTGACAACCTCTTCGATCAACTTGTTGGGGCCAAAGTTTTCTCTTGGCTTGACTTAGCCATTGGATTCCATCAGTTAGAGTGTCAAAAGATAGTATCCCAAGACCGCATTTCATACATCAGATGGATTATTTGAGTAGGTAGCCATGTCGTTGGAGCTAACTAATGCTCTAGCTCACTTTGTTGATTTGATGAGTAGGGTCTTCCAGGAGAAGTTAAATAAGTTTGTGGTTGTCTTTATGGATGATACTCTTGCATATTCCTGAAGTGAGGACGAGCAAAAACTTCATTTAAGATAGATGTTGAATTTTTTGAGAAGAAGCCAACTTAGGGTAAAATTCTCAAAATGTCACATTTGAAGGAACAAGGTCCACTTTCTTAGACAAGTGATATCGTAGGAAGAATTAGCAGTGGATCTAAGAAAGTTAGCGGTTGTAAGGATTGGAAGACACCAAAGAATACTTTGGAAGTACATAGCTTTCTTGGTTTGGCTTGATTTTACTAGAAATTCATCAAGGATTTAGTGAAAACCTCAACACCTTTGTATCGTCTCACTAAGAAGAAACTTGGTTTTCACTTAGACTCTATGGTGTTAAAAGGCATTCGTCAAATTGAAGGAGTTTCTGATGAGTGTGTAAGTTTTGACTATTTCAAGTGATACTAAACCTTTTACTATTTACATCAATGCTTGTGGTACTAAGCTTGGTGTTGTCCTGGTGCAAGAATGGAAAGTAGTAGCATACACAAGTAGGCAACTTAAGACTCATGAGAAGAATTACTAAACCATGATCTCGATTTAGCTGTCATTATATTTCCATTGAAGTGTTGGAAACACTACCCATTTGGAGAAAGGTTCGAGCTGTTTACAGATTATAAGCCCCGCAAGTACCTTTTCTCTCAGAAAGACTTGAATCTTAGACAAAAAAAATGGATGAAGCTTCTATAGTCATATGATTTTAGGATAGCATATACCCTAGGAAAAGGGTAATGTAATTACTAGCACTCTAAGAAGCATGCCATGTTGAATTCTATGTTATTGGAGTAGAAACAATTGGAATTTATCTCTGGATTTGATTTCCGATCCTTGCTAGAATATACACCTAGATTGTTAGTAGCGATGGAGGTCAGGCCCATAGTAATGATATGCCAAAGGAAGGATGTGTCTTTGGTTAGTATCTTTGATCGGTAGGAAAGGGGTGGGCAATCGAGCTATTTAGATCGTTACTCCATAGATAAAAAAGGATGGTTAAGATAGGACAAAAGGTTATGTATGTACAAACTGTGCCAGTCGGAAGCGGGTTAAATGTGTGAAATTAAAAAAACTCCATTTTGATGTTAGTTCAGCCTATGAAGTCTATATTGGATTTTAGATCTAATCTGAAATTTCAAATAAAATCTTTATTTTATTTTATTTGTTTAAAATAATTTAATTTAATTTAAGTTGTGTATATGTTGTAATGAGTGCATTAAGTGCAACAATGTATGAAGGTGTAAGTGCAACATATAAGAAATGTGCATAGTTAATGTGGACATATTTAGGTGCTTGGATTTACACCGCAACAGACACATTTACACTTTATATATGCTTTTGTTGGCCAAAATAGTCTTTTTTATTTTTTTAACACAATAAGATTTATTTTGTACATATACAAACATACACACACATGTATGTATACATGTTTATACTAAGACAGACTTTGATTTTCCGACACATGTTAAAGCTAAAGTAAACAATATAATTGTAGTTTTAATTAATAGATAGTTTAAAATCAAATTTGTGGTATTTTACACAAAAGTCCAATTTGTAAACTTTGAATTAAGAATATATATATAGATATACATATATTTATATATTCATATGTATATATATAGACATATATATACACGCAATAATTAATTAATGTTTTAAAATCAAAATAAGTAACAAATGTATTCAATTAATTTGTAATTTAAGAGACATACATTCAAACAATTAAACCGTTAAGTTGGCACAACACCCCCAATCGAATGAAAATATGATAGCTCTAAGAATATCACTAAAACAATAAGGAAGACAACAAGGTTTACATCGGTTTGGCAAATTCTATGGCATGCGTCCACTTTAATCTTATTATAGTTGGATGGTCACAAGTGCAAGAGCTTAGCAGTTCATTTTTAGGTCTAAAACAACAAAAGTAGGCTCAGAGTGATAAGAGTTGTGTGGAGGATAAAAGATGAAGAAGGTGGAGGCCAAAAAGAGCGTCCAAAGTCCTTTTACAGTAGCCATAGTGCTCCTATTTATAGTAGAATTGCCCAATAGCGTCACCAATTCATGAAATACCAGGTCAAACATCAGATCCAAGAAATTAAGGAGGAAGACGAAGTCTTTATCATGAACAAGCATATCAGTTCCGTTCATAAATATGATCGATACCAACTATGTTGGCTAGGTGCCAAAGTGCCACTTACCATACATAAATTCTTCAATGTCTTCTAGCATGTCCACACTTCAAGAATCATCTCGGCACCCATATGATTTGTCCTATATGGGATTTGTATTCTTTTGCAAAGTTCTAGAGTTGGTCATCTACTCTTTAGAAGCAGACCCCACACCAGGAATCAACTCGATGCTGTTTCAATCACTATAGTACTTCACTCTTTGTGTAATAATCCACTTTTCTGTACCCCTTGAATAGACACTAATCTCCATCGATTAACTCAAGATGAACGGAAAACCGAACCATTAGGGTTAAAAGAAGAGGTAGAAGAAGACATAAGAAAAGAAAAACAGAAAAACACAGAAACAGAGACAATATCAGAATCTCACATTCGCAGTGGAATAACATATAATAGATAAATGAATAATCTTTAAATCAAAGAACTATATCATTTTATACATTACATCAACATTAGAGTTTACAACAACAATACAACACACTGGACAGTTATATAAACTTGTCCTCATACAGAATACACAGAGGAATAAAATAATATCATATACAAGTGGTACGTCTCGCTATCCAGCTCGCCACTAAGCTCCACAGCATCTCCTGAATCCAGGATGACCTAATAACCTAACTCTAGACTGCCCATGTGGAAAATGATGGGCGTCCAGAGTTTAGGAAGGAAACAATAAACTCCAGGTCAGTCATGGCGACTGGTGTGAGAACTAAAACAGTTTATCTTTAGAAATAAACAACAAAAGAATTTTAACATTGAAATCCGCAATGCTTTTGGAAAATGAAACTACCATAAGACCTCCCACCACACACACAATGCAATCGTAGACTTGGAGGAGATTTCTTCTTATGATAATCAAAAATTCTTACTACGCAAAACAAATCATTTTGATATTATTACTAGTGCATAGTGTGAAAATCCTTTCGAAAATACAATATTAATCTTAGCCAGCATAGGTACCATTATATTATGCCTGCTATAGCTGCCTCCTGAGGAAACAGGTTATACAATTTCAATCGTAAAGGGTTCGTATTGTTTCTTTGGATTTTCCAACAAATGGTCAGGCTAAGGAACTTCCTTTCCTACTGCCGAATGGGATCACCTCTGGCTGGACGTCCCGAGAGACAAACTGCTCTCTGCCAAACAAGGCCGGGTTACCCCTGTAACTAGGTAACTCACGAATATGTCATCACCCGGTCCTTTAGGACCTTTATCCGAGCGCTCGGTAACCAACATTACACATAATAAATAAGGTGTGTCCACATGAGTAAGTATCTGGGCTCCATACCATGATACTACCCCTTTCCAGAAGGAAATGACATACCCTAAAGGGCGCGACCCTCCTAACCTTGCCGCAAAATTCCTGTTTCGACCATTTCCGGGTTGTTGAGGCCCTGACGAAGTCTCATCCACAAAGCTACGCTTTATACAAAAGCTATGCTTTGGGTCAAACAAATGATCAAAGTAATGATCACAAAGATAAATGATCAAACAAATGATCATATCACAAATGATCAAACAATGATCATTTCACAGCAACACTCAGCATGTCACATTACCAAATTGGAATATATCGCTGATAAATTTCAACTACATAACCTCTGAGCTCGTACATCTCAGAGAAGGGTGTTAAGCTAAGAGAATAAATTCTCCGCCACCAACAGAAATGTATTTGAAAGAAATCAGCTTTATATCTCAAAACGTAATGTCAGACACGTAACCATACAAGTCTGTTCTGGGTTCGAACAAAACCGAAATCACTTCCAAAGAAGCCCTTGCAATCCGGATATTCACAATCCCGATAAAACTTCCCATCACAAAGGAAATCTCTATACCGTAGCTAACGTGCAGAGACAATCGATAGGTCATTCTATCGTTTTCACAAATACCCGGTCTTCACCACCGGTCTTCAATACGATCCATATCGTCGTATCACAATTTTGGAATGGGTTATACGACACAAAGGTCCTTTCTCGGCTAACCCGAATAGTGAGCGCTTATTCAAAAATAAGTGTGGCATTCAAATTCAAGCAAATCACAACAAATACCCATCCAAGGTAATTATTGATAGTCGGTTATTTAACTATCAATAGGTTTGCACAGCATCATCAGATTCCAAATAATTTTCCAAATTATTTATCTTCCAAAAATATCTTTACAAGATATATAATTTCCACACTTCAACTATTTGAAAACAATTTCAAATAAATTTCCACATTTCAATTTATCTTTGAAGATAAAATCTCACAACATTTCACTTCATATTGGAAAAACATTTCCATACCTATTTAATAATAGGTAATTCACAAATCCATTTATTTTCAACATTTGAAAATATTCAATATACTTAAATCATAATTAAGTATATATTTCATTCTTTAAGGAAATCATTCTCTTTCACAAATTTTATTTGAGTCAAAACGAGTGTTACATAAAACATTGTTACGACAACTCAAAATCACTAGTATAGGGATTCGAAATTTAGATAGATATATAAATCCCAATACTATATAAAATATTTCCTTTCGGAAACCATTTACTATAACAACAGTGTTATAGTCCATATTTCCTTCTATTTCTCGAAACGTCTATTTCATCAATAAATGTTGAAATTTATGTTTTTGATACTTAACACGTTTTAAACATCTTTTAAAACAATTACTTCATTTCGTAATATCACTTCTCCAAAACATATCCATTTTATCTAATAATATATTCACTGTCCAAAATCGTGAATATACTTTATTTACCCAATTCAATGTTTCCACACATTTATTTTAAAGGATTATCCACTGTCTAAAATCGTGGATATAATTCCTATAATTAACTTCCAAAATTCATTTATCAAAATAAGTGATTTCGAATTTATAAAACAATGTTTATAAATTCCAATTCTATTTATAAAAACTTCGATTTATAAAAATCCTTGAATTAACAAATTCGATTTATAATTCAATTTTATACCAAAAATCTAATTTATAAGTTAATTACTTATAAATCTTTTATTTTACAAAAATCTATTCATTTTATAACTTCACATTATAAATCTATTAATTTCATTCACTTATGAAATCCATTTATACTTCCTTTTAACATTTATAAAAACTCATTTTATAATTCCAATATTTTAATTTATAAATATCAATTTTATAAATATTTTATACAAATCATTTATAATTATTCCAAAAATCTCAATTTAAATAAACCAATTCTATAAAACGTATACTTTCAAAAATCACTTTAAAAATCAAAATCGTTATCTTAAACTTCAAAAACGAATCTGATGATGCAACAGCACCAAATAGTCAATCACAGCATCCAAACATCATATATCATCATATGATAACAGAATATACAACAATATCTGTAAATAAATCACTACGGTGAGGAATCCAGCCGGATCCCTCCAACCTGTTTCCCTGCATCCACAGATGTTAGCACAATACCAATTTCACGTCAATGTGAAATTATCGCGGTATATGGGATTAATAAATATTATCCGCTATTATGCGGCGCAATAGGGTCTCATCCGCTATACAATGCGGGAAATCAACTCCAATATATACATATTCCAATATATATATATTGCTATATACATATATAATACCAATTCCACGTCAATGTGAAATTATCGCGGTATATGTTTTTAAATAAATAACATCCGCTTACTAACGGCGTATAATGTCTATTTATCATAATAAATAGCAATCATCATTCAATCCACACAATCAAGCAATTTTAAATCTAACTATTTAAAATTTAAATCGAAACAAAACATTCGATTGAGTGAGGAGTTCTCACCTTTGCTTTTAAAATAGTTGCAGCGTTTTATTTCGAATAAAATTAAACGGACGTTTAATTTCACTCAAAATTTTCACTGACTCCAATTGCTTCCAATCCAGTTCCATAGCGTAGTGTTCAACATAACGAAGCCAACGCAATTCGTTTCGTCGAATTCCGACCTCGTATGAAAAAGTTATGTTATTTTAAAGTTTACACGAATTTAAATAAAACAATTTCAGCCTTTATATATATTTTTTTTCTAACCCTAATTAATCTTGGCCGTGCAATTTCTGAGATCAAGATCTGGCCGCACGCGAAGCCTTCTTCCCCAACCTGAAACTCACGTACAAAGAACCCATGCCGCCATTTCTTCCCGCAATTTTCACGACCAAACCGAGCATCTTCACGTTGATCAACAACCACCACCACGAAGCCACCGTCGAGCACCACCTTCACCTTGAAAGCCATGAAACTCGGCCACCTACAGCCCTTGAGATGCGTGCATGAACAGCAGGCAATCGCGGCCCCCTAGCCCCCACGTCGAGCCTCCATATCCAATCTCCACCGTTGATCTTCAAGATCTCGTCGAGCTCTACATTATTGCAGTTGGAAGTTTTTGATAATGATTAACGGAATGAAAGATAATTGAGGGAGAATGATAAGAGTTTCTGGCCATTAATTTGGCAGGTGGCGGCTGGAGTAAATTAGGGTTAGGGTTTCCTCTTATGAACGTATATATATACGTATATAAATAATATTAAATTTATTTTAAAACGACTTTTTCAAACGATCTCCAAATCACACGTGCCGCCTGGCGTTCGTAAGGTTTACCCCATGTTCCGAACACAATGGAACATGTTTCGGGAGCTAATTCGATCATCTGTGAGAGTTACGGAAATAAACAGTCAAATTTAAATTAAACCGATTTCTATGCGTTTTCGCTTGCCCCGGACAAACGGTAAATCCGATTGACACGAAATTTGAAACCTTACAATAATTTCACATTATGGATCCGATGAAACTGGTTTCGTTGAAATCCGAGACTTTTTGAAAAATGACTATTTTAACTCGCCAAATTAATATTAAAACAATTTCGATGCGTTTCGAGCTGCCACGGTCACACGACAACTCCGATTGCTATGAAAATTGAAATTCGATAATAACAAACTATTACGGATCCAATGGAACTAGTTTCGTTCAATTCTGAGACTGTCCTAAAAATGGCTAATTTCACTAGTCGATTAAATATTAAAATATTCAATTTTCACAAATTAACTCTAAATTAAATTTTAAAAGTTCTATAACATCACTATAACTTCAATATGATTTAATATAACTTTATAAATCATTTTCATTCACATTAAATCCAGATTTCAATTATTTCTGAAATTTCAACTATTAAATTATCGATTTAATTATCCAATTAAATCCAGTTATTCGAAAAATAAATTATTCGACTTATTAATTCTACTTGTTACTATTTAAAATCAATTAAATATTCGAATTTCAAATATCAAAAATTCTGGGTCGTTACAAACTTCCCCCCTTAAAAGAATTTCGTCCTCGAAATTACCAAGTAAGAAAAATTCACAAAATCCATTAACTTTTCAAACAATTCACTTAGTGAAAATTTTATATTCACCTTTTCCAAAACCTTTAACTTCAACCAGAACAATGGTTTCCATTTTCTAGTTCAATTCCTATAGTTCCATTTCAATTTAGAAATTGACTTTTCATTAACAAAAATTTCCAAAATTTCTCAAAAATTTTCTAACGCCTTAAATTTCCAGAAAAATTCGTCAGCGTCTCCTTTGCGCGGTTCGATCGTAGTAGGATCACAATTGACATAAATATATATACATCGACCCACCCGGTCGGAAAAGCAGAAAAATAGTTCATATTTCCTATTTTTATTGCGTAGGCGTACCTTTTTAGCATTTTTAAGCAAAGCATTTATTAATTAAGCATATTTGCGCAACCAAATCAACCGAACGGTAGCCACCGCACCTGTACTTACTCAATTTAAACATGTAAGTGACATATATATAAAGTTATTAACAATTTATTCTTTTAAACAACTACAACATTTGCATATCAAAAGAAATGCATACTAAACAAGTTTTATAAGCACTTATAAAATTTCAATATCACTTGTAATTGTTTACAACCAATTCATATACAACGACATTCAATTCTTCATTTTCAATTAGTTTACATTCACTAATTTACATTCAAGTTGGTTCACTTCCAATTCAAATTGAACTCAATTCTATTTAAATTTACTTCACCTTCAATTTAAATCAAATTACATAGCTTCCAATTCCATTTATTCAATTTCATTAACACTAATGAATTATACTACAATCATATAACAACCAATGTATATTCAACATAACCATTATTATGTAATTTTACATTCAATTTGGTTCAACACTTTTAAATTTCAATTGGTTTGATATTAAATTGACTAACATTCAATTATTCAATTTCTCAACTTCATTAGCTTCTAATGAATTAACACTTATATCCATTGTTTCATATCAATTATTTACATTCAATTGATTAACATTCCATTCATTCACATTAGATTGATTAATATTCAATTCATTCATTAATTCAATCACTAATTCATTTTACAACTAAAATTGAATTTCATTTATAACTCAAGTTCACATCTATTTAATAAATTCTCTTTATTAATTTACTTTGATTTCAAAATCAACTTCATTCAAAATCACTTAAGTTATTTTCCACTTCAAATTTCCACTTATAATTTAAATTTAGATTCCCATTCTAAATAAATTCTATTCTACTTTTACCAAAGTTAATTTTATTTCATATTATAAGTATAAACTTATTTCACTTATATTTATCAACTTCAACTTGGATTTTAAATCAAATCTGTTTATCACAACAAAACTTCAATTTCCAATTTACTATGGGTAGCAAATTAATCACAAAGAAACTCGAAAATGATACTGATGATGCTGCAGTCATCACCCTTATTATTTTCCAGCAACATAGTGAATTCAGTGCTTTAAATTCTTTCCAAAAATTTCATTTTATTTTATAAATCACATTACAAATCTTTTCTCATATAATTTCACTTCTTATATATAAGACTTATTTCACAATTGTAAATCATTTTAATTATAACTTCATACATTATAATTCATTTGCTTACACAATTTATTCTCTCACAATTGTTGTTTTAATTCAACTTATTCAAACAACTTAACAATCAATTCATATACACTTTAATAATTTCTGAAAAATTATTTCTTTATATAAAAAATATAATCGAGGTAAAATTATTTCATTTACCCAATTTAAAATAATATCATGCCGAATTGTTCTGAACAAGTGTTTAGAGATCCCTATCGATAGAGTTGTACAGACTATACCGACCAGAATCCATATACCACTCAACAAACCAATCATCACAATATAAAACAATTTTATATTCACTAACAAATACGCGCTCGTATTTATTATTACACTCAAACTCAATCTAGAGCACTACTGACCCTATCTATAATGAGTAACACCCAACAGAGCAGGGTTGTCGCTTAACCATATGCTCTGATACCAAATGTAATAATCCACTTTTCCGTACCCCTTGAATAGACACTAATCTCCATCGATTAACTCAAGATGAACGGAAAACCGAACCATTAGGGTTAAAAGAAGAGGTAGAAGAAGACAGAAGAAAAGAAAAGCAGAAAAACACAGAAACAGAGACAATATCAGAATCTCACATTCGCAGTGGAATAACATATAATAGATAAATGAATAATCTTTAAATCAAAGAACTATATCATTTTATACATTACATCACCATCAGAGTTTACAACAACAATACAACACACTGGACAGTTATATAAACTTGTCCTCATACAGAATACACAGCGGAATAAAATAATATCATATACAAGTGGTACGTCTCGCCATCCAGCTCGCCACTAAGCTCCACAGCATCTCCTGAATCCAGGATGACCTAATAACCTAACTCTAGACTGCCCGTGTGGAAAATGATGGGCACCCAGAGTTTAGGAAGGAAACAATAAACTCCAGGTCAGTCATGGCGACTGGTGTGAGAACTAAAACAGTTTATCTTTAGAAATAAACAACAAATGAATTTTAACATTGAAATCCGCAATGCTTTTGGAAAATGAAACTACCATAAGACCTCCCACCACACACACAATGCAATCGTAGACTTGGAGGAGATTTCTTCTTATGATAATCAAAAATGCTTACTACGCAAAACAAATCATTTTGATATTATTACTAGTGCATAGTGTGAAAATCCTTTCGAAAATACAATATTAATCTTAGCCAGCATAGGTACCATTATATTATGCCAGCTATAGCTGCCTCCTGAGGAAACAGGTTATACAATTTCAATCGTAAAGGGTTCGTATTGTTTCTTTGGATTTTCCAATAAATGGTCAGGCTAAGGAACTTCCTTTCCTACTGCCGAATGGGATCGCCTCTGGCTGGACGTCCCGAGAGACAATCTGCTCTCTGCCAAACAAGGCCGGGTTACCCCTGTAACTAGGTAACTCACGAATATGTCATCACCCGGTCCTTTAGGACCTTTATCCGAGCGCTCGGTAACCAACATCACACATAATAAATAAGGTGTGTCCACATGAGTAAGTATCTGGGCTCCATACCATGATACTACCCCTTTCCAGAAGGAAATGACATACCCTAAAGGGCGCGACCCTCATAACCTTGCCGCAACATTCCTGTTTCGACCATTTCCGGGTTGTTGAGGCCCTGACGAAGTCTCGTCCACAAAGCTACGCTTTATACAAAAGCTATGCTTTGGGTCAAACAAATGATCAAAGTAATGATCACAAAGATAAATGATCAAACAAATGATCATATCACAAATGATCAAACAATGATCATTTCACAGCAACACTCAGCATGTCACATTACCAAATTGGAATATATCGCTGATAAATTTCAACTACATAACCTCTGAGCTCGTACGTCTCAGAGAAGGGTGTTAAGCTAAGAGAATAAATTTTCTGCCACCAACATAAATGTATTTGAAAGAAATCAGCTTTATATCTCAAAACGTAATGTCAGACACGTAACCATACAAGTCTATTCCGGGTTCGAACAGAACCGAAGGCACTTCCAAAGAAGCCCTTGCAATTCAGATATTCACAATCCCGATAAAACTTCCCATCACAAAGGAAATCTCTATACCGTAGCTAACGGTGCAGAGACAATCGATAGGTCATTCTATCGTTTTCACATACACCCGGTCTTCACCACCGGTCTTCAATACGATCCATATCGTCGTATCACAATTTCGGAATGGGTTATACGACACAAAGGTCCTTTCTCGGCTAACCCGAATAGTGAGCGCTTATTCAAAAATAAGTGTGGCATTCAAATTCAAGCAAATCACAACAAATACCCATCCAAGGTAATTATTGATAGTCGGTTATTTAACTATCAATAGGTTTGCACAGCATCATCAGATTCCAAATAATTTTCCAAATTATTTATCTTCCAAAAATATCTTTACAAGATATATAATTTCCACACTTCAACTATTTGAAAACAATTTCAAATCAATTTCCACATTTCAATTTATCTTTGAAGATAAAATCTCACAACATTTCACTTCATATTGGAAAAACATTTCCATACCTATTTAATAATAGGTAATTCACAAATCCATTTATTTTCAACATTTGAAAATATTCAATATACTTAAATCATAATTAAGTATATATTTCATTCTTTAAGGAAATCATTCTCTTTCACAAATTTTATTTGAGTCAAAACGAGTGTTACGTAAAACATTGTTACGACAACTCAAAATCACTAGTATAGGGATTCGAAATTTAGATAGATATATAAATCCCAATACTATATAAAATATTTCCTTTCGGAAACCATTTACTATAACAACAGTGTTATAGTCCATATTTCCTTCTATTTCTCGAAACGTCTATTTCATCAATAAATGTTGAAATTTATGTTTTCGATACTTAACACGTTTTAAACATCTTTTAAAACAATTACTTCATTTCGTAATATCACTTCTCCAAAACATATCCATTTTATCTAATAATATATTCACTGTCCAAAATCGTGAATATACTTTATTTACCCAATTCAATGTTTCCACACATTTATTTTAAAGGATTATCCACTGTCTAAAATCGTGGATATAATTCCTATAATTAACTTCCAAAATTCATTTATCAAAATAAGTGATTTCGAATTTATAAAACAATGTTTATAAATTCCAATTCTATTTATAAAAACTTCGATTTATAAAAATCCTTGAATTAACAAATTCGATTTATAATTCAATTTTATACCAAAAATCTAATTTATAAGTTAATTACTTATAAATCTTTTATTTTACAAAAATCTATTCATTTTATAACTTCACATTATAAATCTATTAATTTCATTCACTTATGAAATCCATTTATACTTCCTTTTAACATTTATAAAAACTCATTTTATAATTCCAATATTTTAATTTATAAATATCAATTTTATAAATCTTTTATACAAATCATTTATAATTATTCCAAAAATCTCAATTTAAATAAACCAATTCTATAAAACGTATACTTTCAAAAATCACTTTAAAAATCAAAATCGTTATCTTAAACTTCAAAAACGAATCCGATGAT
The DNA here is from genome assembly GCA_030737815.1 of Allium fistulosum. Classification (NCBI taxonomy): domain Eukaryota; kingdom Viridiplantae; phylum Streptophyta; class Magnoliopsida; order Asparagales; family Amaryllidaceae; genus Allium; species Allium fistulosum. The sequence continues at coordinate 426,665,091 of CM060908.1, forward strand.
GCAACAACATCAAATAGTCAATCACAGCATCCAAACATCATATATCATCATATGATAACAGAATATACAACAATATCTGTAAATAAATCACTACGGTGAGGAATCCAATCGGATCCCTCCAACCTGTTTCCCTGCATCCACAGATGTTAGCATAATACCAATTTCACGTCAATGTGAAATTATTGCGGTATATGGGATTAATAAATATTATCCGCTATTATGCGGCGCAATAGGGTCTCATCCGCTATACAATGCGGGAAATCAACTCCAATATATACATATTCCAATATATATATATTGCTATATACATATATAATACCAATTCCACGTCAATGTGAAATTATAGCGGTATATGTTTTTAAATAAATAACATCCGCTTACTAACGGCGTATAATGTCTATTTATCACAATAAATAGCAATCATCATTCAATCCACACAATCAAGCAATTTTAAATCTAACTATTTAAAATTTAAATCGAAACAAAACATTCGATTGAGTGAGGAGTTCTCACCTTTGCTTTTAAAACAGTTGCAGCGTTTTATTTCGAATTAAATTAAACGGACGTTTAATTTCACTCAAAATTTTCACTGACTCCAATTGCTTCCAATCCAGTTCCATAGCGTAGTGCTCGACACAACGAAGCCAACGCAATTCGTTTCGTCGAATTCCGACCTCGTATGAAAAAGTTATGTTATTTTAAAGTTTACACGAATTTAAATAAAACAATTTCAGCCTTTATATATTTTTTTTTCTAACCCTAATTAATCTTGGCCGTGCAATTTCTAGAGATCAAGATCTGGCCGCACGTGAAGCCTTCTTCCCCAACGTGAAACTCACGTACAAAGAACCCATGCCTCCGTTTCTTCCCGCAATTTTCACGACCAAACCAAGCATCTTCACGTTGATCAACAACCACCACCACGAAGCGACCGTCGAGCACCACCTTCACCTTGAAAGCCATGAAACTCGGCCACCTATAGCCCTTGAGATGCGTGCATGAACAGCAGGCAATCGCGACCCCTAGCCCCAACGTCGAGCCTTCATATCCAATCTCCACCGTTGATCTTCAAGATCTCGTCGAGCTCTACATTTTTGCAGTTGGAAGTTTTTGATAATGATTAACGGATTGGAAGATAATTGAGGGAGAATGATAAGAGTTTCTGGCCATTAATTTGGTAGGTGGCGGCTGGAGTAAATTAGGGTTAGGGTTTCCTCTTATGAACGTATATATATACGTATATAAATAATATTAAATTTATTTTAAAACGACTTTTTCAAACGATCTCCAAATCACACGTGCCGCCTGGCGTTCGTAAGGTTTACCCTACATTCCGAACACAATGGAACATGTTTCGAGAGCTAATTCGATCATCTGTGAGAGTTACAGAAATAAACAGTCAAATTTAAATTAAACCGATTTCTATGCGTTTTCGCTTGCCCCGGACAAATGGTAAATCCGATTGACACGAAATTTGAAACCTTACAATAATTTCACATTACAGATCCGATGAAACTGGTTTCGTCGAAATCCAAGACTTTTTGAAAAATGACTATTTTAACTCGCCAAATTAATATTAAAACAATTTCGATGCGTTTCGAGCTGCCACGGTCACACGACAACTCCGATTGCTATGAAAATTGAAATCCGATAATAACAAACTATTACGGATCCAATGGAACTAGTTTCGTTCAATTCTGAGACTGTCCCAAAAATGGCTAATTTCACTAGTCGATTAAATATTAAAATATTCAATTTTCACAAATTAACTCTAAATTCAATTTTAAAAGTTCTATAACATCACTATAACTTCAATATGATTTAATATAACTTTATAAATCATTTTCATTCACATTAAATCCAGATTTCAATTATTTCTGAAATTTCAACTATTAAATTATCGATTTAATTATCCAATTAAATCCAGTTATTCGAAAAATAAATTATTCGACTTATTAATTCTACTTGTTACTATTTAAAATCAATTAAATATTCGAATTTCAAATATCAAAAATTCTGGGTCGTTACACTTTGATTACATCATGAACCGTCGAGGATATAAGAGAATTGCACCCCAAAATTATATTGGTATCGATCAAATATTTGATCGGCATCGATCAAATTTGTTCTACCTATAATCTTCATATTCATAGGGCCACCTTCTTTTATTAGTCCAAATATGTTCCTAAGTTCTCAAGTCATTTCATCTTTGTCTCGACAACCAGATTCACTTAGAAGCTGTCGGTTGGTCTAAAAGCTTGATAACAAAAACTAATCTAACTTAGATCCAGCTGTTAACTTAAAAAAGAAATCAAAAGTTATAAGTTTTATTTTGAAAAAGTCCACTTATAAGTTTTAAATTGACTTAATTATTATTCTCAAGTAAACGATAACCAAAACTTTTTTAAACGAACTTATAATATATGTATTCAATTTCAACTTTATAACTGGAAACTTTAAATCAATTTATAAAAATTGTTTTCAATAAAAATTTATTCAAACAATAGTTTCTGAAACAAAAGGAGTTAGATGACTAAGGCATATATAAACTCATGATAATGGGATTCAAATCTAAATTAAATACACAATACGAACAAACAAATAAAAGGCAATGATGGATTTATAATTATTAATATAGATAGCATATGAACAGTAGAAGAAAAGGATAAGGAGGTGTTAAAACATAGTAACAAGATAAGCATACAACTGATTAAAGGGAGGCAAGTTGAGATCAAAATCATATTGCAAGATTCATACAGATTAAAGAGATACAATAGGTGGGAATTTAAAGCATATAAACATTATGAAGTTTTATATAAATAAACTAGAATATTATCTTAAGATGTAGCGAGAGAGCATCCTGAATGATGAAAGGATTCTTAGATTCAATGAATGAATCTCTAGATCTTGCAACAGTCAAGAGATAACCATCATTTTCTTTGGATTTTTGGAACCCTAGGCTACCATGAAAATTTAGCTATATATGATGGGAGAGGAAGAGAAAATTTTGTCAGGAAAGAAAAATGAATTAAATGAAAGAAACAAAGGGAGATTTGTTTTAAAGGAATAATAGAAACATTTCTCATTCCTTCCTTAAAACCTTCCCCCCTTTAATTTTATATTAAATCTGAATAAATCCTCTCCCTCTGCCACATGCATGGCCAACTATAGATGGTTCCACATAAGCCTTCAATATTTCTAAAATCCCATCAGCATAGTCTCATTTGGATCTAATTTAAATGTTCTGCTGATATCGTATATCATTGTGCATATTTATAACTTTTATATACGCACTTTATTAAATACTAATAGTATTCAATATAAATCAAATAAAATTATAATAATTAATATTTCAAAAAATATTATTTTAGTTATTATTTAAAACCCATTTAGTATTTATTCTATTTAAATATAATTTAAACATTCTACCGACATTGTATATCGATACGCATATTTATAACTTTTATATACACACTTTATTGAATATTAATAGTATTTATAAAAACCAAATAAAATTTAATAATTCATAAATATTAATTAATTTAATCAATTTACAATGATTATAAATAAATAAAATTGTGTGTTTCATTTAGAGTATTCATTATTTCGATTATGTGACTCAAACGTCTAAATTAAGTCAGCAATTAATATTGAACAATTCAAATATTAACGTTTAACGTCACCTTATCTAGTGATGTGACATTTTGGCTGAATTTATCACTTACACATCTTTTCGGTAAAATCTAATTTTACTTATTATTATAAGTAGTACTAGGTAGTAATGATTATATACATTAATTCTCTTTGTCAAAACTATATCTCATTAGGACTTATGGAATTTGATTTTCATCAAAATTTCAACATCATGCACATTCGACTTTGTAAGTCCATATAAATAATTCTTCGTTCAATAATAACAATTATTATTAACCATACTGCTATGGCCATAGACATTGATTTTGAGATGAGTACAGTTAACTATGATACTAACCCCACATAACCGATGAGATGAATTCTCTATTGAATAGTGTTTCACTTTCAATGCTTCAAATCAGACCTAACTATAGCTGTTCGATGGATGTCATACCACAATTTAAATATAATCAAAGTGGAGTGTCCACATTGATGTTCCATAGTATTCTTAAGTAGAGGGAACTGTGTAACATCATACTTCGAGATTCTCTATTTGACCTTAGTTATATTAACCAATAGAAAACTCTCGAGTGAGTCATTCCATATTTATCTAATAACTATCGGTATGTAACCCCTTAGTGCCCACAGCAGCAATAAGTAATATACTGCCTAACATTTGGATAGCATTATGCACTCTAGTCATAATGGATGTATCGATATCTCGTCTCTAAACATCTTATATAGGAATATTTATAATAATATATCATTTTAATGCGATAAATTTCTCATGGTTATAATACATTGTAATTACTATCACATAACATATCATTTAAGAATTTTCTATGTAATATACTTAAAATAAGTTATTTAATTAATTACATCAAAATATAACAAGTACACAATAGAAAGAAAACACCTTTTATTTTGGATAAGATTTGTTATCAAGTTAAATATATGAAACAAATTACATAATTTCCCCTAGGTTTGCTCCGAACTCTATCAATCTCCCACTTGCACTTGGGGTCAATTTTGGAATCTCGATCCAACTTCTTCGGACAGTTTTCTCAAAAACTAATCAGGTCAGTCTCTTAGTGAATAGGTATGCTATCTTATTTTAATTATCTATTCAGTCAATTAACTCTCTCCGACGCTGGTAAACTGTCTTTATCATATGGAAATATTCAAAGACATGACTTCTAATAAGTTCTAGGTCCACTTACGAATCGTATCACAACATTGTTATCATATAACAATGTCATGGGATTCTCAACATTTGGAATCACCCTTTGCTCAGTTAATTTATGCATTTATTTATATTCTTTTACTGCAATGCTTATTCAAGTCAAAGTACTTAGCCGTTGGTTGAAACGACCACTACTTATTGTTTGGAACAATTCCAACTTAGAGTTTTTAACTTAAGTTTGAATATAAATTTAGGATTGACATACTATACTCGATATCATTAATGAAGTTTGAGTACGTGCACTCCTTCGTAAGGAGTTCATTGTTTCTATAAACAATTCTTAGTATTTCATAAATACACGAGAACACTCTAAACTATCATTAAGTGGTCTTAATTCAGATTTGTTACTTGCTCTATGTATAGTATACATGAGAAGATTGTTATATTGTTAACAATATAACATGTATGATAATTCATATTTCCAATGCATAAGGAACCAATCTTTCATGCCCTATATTAAACAATTTTAATATCGTGTCTACGTATATCATTTGGGACAATCCCATCATCCTTTTTATTGATTATAATATATGTCATTTTGATAACCAATGTCAAGTATTAAACAACCAAACTAAAATGATTTTAACACAAATACATCGTTGACAATCATAAGTTTTGTTGTTTACTTATAGTTTAGAAAATTATTTTAGTACCTATTAATATTCTTTTTTATAGACACATGCTTCCTTAGCATTTTTACTTAGAAACTTTTATCTTGTATGATCTCGTAAGTTATACCTTAGAAGAAATTAATTTTAACCTTATGTACTTACTCTTAAGTACAAGACCTTACATAAAGAAGTCAACTCAACTTCACTCATTATCAATCTTACTTTGTCCAACAAAGTTTGATTACTCCTTATCAATACATCATTATGTATTATAAGGAAACATAGTGTTGAGTTTGATTCTTTATTCATTTTTAGGTATCTTTGGAACCGTTTTCCTATATATTCACTTATTCGATCAAATAGAAATTTCTTATTTCCTTTGTACGTTACGTTTTATACTTTTATTTTATATTCAGTAAACTTATCTTAGACATACTACATGTGTATCAAATACATACATTTATTTTTATGATAATTCATCTGTGAATTAAAAAAAATATGGAACTGTTTTGGTATCATTAGACTTTTTGTCTGCATATATCTTCATGTATCAATCTAAAGAGTTCACCAACTCTTATGTCACTCCCACTGAACGGCTGCTTTGTCCTTAATTCCAAAATAATTGTAATAATTATAGATACTTCTATGTTTTGTAGCTAATGCAACAAATACCATTATTATAATAGATTTATTTCATAACAAATATTCAAAACATTCATAAAAAAAATATTCACTTTCAGTCGGTACTAAATATAATAATTATATCATAAATAATATTCGGTATATTTTTGAAAATAATTTTTTGCAACTTGGTACCTTCAATGATAAGTTTTATATGAGATGGTCCCACTATTTCCACTTTTGCTATAATAGAGTATGGAATACGAAGCTCCATTCAACTACCTATTATGGGCTATTTACCTCTTTTATTGTAACTAGTTTATAGTCGAGTTTTTGATCAAATATCTTAAACTCATAGAACTGACTTTTATAGAAAACAGTTTTCTATATGAAAAACACAATTGGAATAAAATTATATTTCTCAATCCATATTAAGTATCTACTGGCATTTTATGCAATTCATGTTTTCGATATCACTTCATGAAGCAAAGTTGACTATTCGCTCTCTTCATCCCAACTGTGCCTCGGTTACATCCACTCTTATACATTTTCTTTCCTTTTCTATATGATTGAACCATTCAAAAATAAATCCTTATTGTAACTAATTGTATTGAATACATGATTTCTCATTATAGTTTATTTTCTTATTTCCAATGAACTAGTTTCATTGAAGTTTCGTACACTACGAATATGGCTGTTTACTGTACAACTCTTTTATGATATGTAGTATGTATCATGTGATGACCGCCTTACACCGCCGATACCCAGTACACCTGTATAAGTGCATTGTAGCGGTGCTCGGTCGATTCAGGACGATGATCAATAAAGTAAAGTAAATAACACATCACAGAACCTGTCGTATATCTCACAGCGCATCGAATAAAATATAATAGTGAAATGTCTCATATAAAAAATAGGCAAGACAATAAATAACTGAATAGATCATAACATTAGAGTATATAGATTCATACAGTAAGGAGCATAGTGATAGAGTTATACATCAAACAATAGCTCATAAAACTGTCTCTAAATAGTAAAGCACTAGCAAGCTCCATAGTGATGTGCAGTGGAATAGCAAATGAGTACATATAATAATACGAGAATAGCCTCATGCTCGCCAATTTTCCAGCTCCACGTGCTCACTAGACCTGATATCTAATCTACTCATTTAAGAGTACCTAGAGTAATAGGAAGCAAAGCATAAAACCCCGATTAGACAACTGTCTGGTGTGAGCGATAGAAATCTCAAATACTATAAAGGAAATAAACTAAGACAAATGGTATGGAAAATCATACCTGACCTGTCTTTTCATCCACAGAGTTAGCACATATAAAGGATATACGCTACTCTATGATAGTGATCATGGGTGTACTGTGTACGTAACAACCCGAGTTTCAGTGGGTCTGGATTTTTCGCAAAAATGCTAAAACCCAAATCCACTGAAGCCCGAGTTGGGTGTATGGTATCCTGCAAATAGGCAAAGATAAATATATCAGAGCTCAAATAAATATCTCACAGTGGAACTGAGTAAAATATAGTGATAAGTAAATACTTACCAAGGTAATAACACTTTATAAATAAGTGTCTCAAAGTTGGAAAATCTTTGCCATCTATCTAACATGTGGGATGATATAAGAAGGGGGTCAGAACTAAAGTTCTAGTAAATGGAAAAATTATACACTTCTAAGCATAATTCTACATATACCATTTTATTTCCATTTTCTGTTATATTAGGTTTATTGGGTTTATAATACTCTCGCCTATATGCGTGAATCGTACCCATCTACTCCCTAGTAGATTAAGACCTAATAACCAATATATTTATGTAGCTACATGCCCAAAGACCGCATTGGTCCTAGGTACAACCCATAGTACCTTTCGTATCCTCCTCGAAAAGGACTCCATCGTCTCGTTACTAGAGCGTACTATAACTACATCTGTAAAGGACAGCTTCGTGAGGCCTACAATACAGATGTTCCATCGTCTACTATGAAAACGTGAAACTGCATCCGCACTAGCTTATACTAGTGCACGGACATCCACAATGTATCACCCAGTGCGTACCTTGAGGACTACACGTAATCGTTCTGTCTACTCCCGGAATTCCATCAACAAGGTCTACCTTGTACGGAACTTAATCGGGGATTTTCTATATCTGTAAAGGTCCGCTTCGTTAGGTCTACAATACAGATATTCTACTTGGTCTGTCTCTTTTCTCATCGTGGCTATGACCCCATGCAGTCCCCCCTCAACTAACTGAAAGAATTTTCAAGAGCTAAGTGGTTGTGCCCTACTGCAAACAATCTAAACATCCAATTGGCTGTACCCCTCATCCAATGTCTCGATAGTGAAAGAATCATTGGCATGTTGGTTAAGCTCTAGTCTTTACCGAACTCGCTCTGACCGATGATGGCTAATATCCGCATGTGACTATCCTTATGGGTCTTGCCCACTATAACCTAGTCGCAAACTAGAGTACGGTGTCATACGAATATCCTACTCGATCATCAACCTTTTGACTGCCTACAAAGGTCCGCTTCGTTAGGCATGCAATGCAAAAGCAGTCAAGGCATACTCTCTTGATGGAACACCTACAGACCTGCCTCCGGGGGTGCAGCTTCGTTAGGCCTACCCCAGAGGGCCATCCTAGAGTATCCTCATGTCCCGTTGAAGTCTCGTACTTCCTTCTAGCCTAAAATAACTAAGTTGGACGTGCTCTTTCTGTACTAAAAATCTACGATGAACTGCTTTGTTAGGCTCTTTATCCAGATTCTCTTTGGGATACTCCAAACGCACCTTACCATTTTATTAGACCCTACGTCTAATCTTTTATTATGCGTTTAGTTTACTTTTCTTATTCTGTTGGCTACTTATTTACCCTAATCAGCATGCCCAGCCCTACCCACGTGTGAGACCATCAGTCCTAGACCTAAAAGGGAATGCTGCCGGTACGGGCCACTGCTATTATTTTTGCTTATTAACTTAATCCAAGATCTAAGTTTGATAAAATAAGCCTCTTCTATTTCTTTCTTTTTAATTATAACCTACGTGTTACAGTTATACTTGCAATTGTTACTTTTATATTCTTTTCTTTCTTTTATAATCTACATGTTACAAACGTAATTGCAAGTGTCTCTTTTCTATTCTAGTCTATCTTCTTTTGTTATGATACTAAATTTTCTTTAGTTCTCTTATATTATATAACAGTCTTAACTTGGGACTACGTCCAACTGTCATAAGTTACTTATCATAATAACTGCTTCACTTTGTACTCTACTATCTACGCAAAAAATGCAGATCTAGTCACATTTTCTGTTTATTGTTTCTAGTCTTGTCAAATAATTAACTTGATTATTCCTTCTTTAGTTTCTTTAACGCTTCGTGTTATTCTCTTTTATTCTGGGAAGTAATTCTATTCTATTTGGTTTGTTACAAAAACTGTGCTAAAAATCCATTTCCATATTTTAATACTAAATAATGCTATAAACAATAACTCGTAACTGCAAGCTATTTCTTTTATTGTTTCTTTAATTGTTGTGTAATGCAAAATATAGTAATGTCTATATTTTGCACTAATTCCATTTTTCGTGCTTTTATTCTTGCAATTACGTTTATCGTTTTTCTTACAATATCAAACTATGGAAATGTATTCCCTTTTCTAAACCAGCCAACTAATCTATCACTAACTTCCAAATCAAGTTATTAGATTTTCCCTTTTTATTTCGTTCCCTGAGTTTTAACATAATTTACTGTAAATTTCTCACTTTTAGGCTTATGCCTTTCTCTATAATTTTTAAGCCTAATATTACTTATATTTAATTGGATTCCTTTCTTTTTTCCATATAAACAACATGTAAATATAAGTACACTTCTCTTATAAAATTTACAGTTTCAACATAACTAACTAGTAAAACTAATTACTGAAATTAGTTCAAATGCTGAATTAAAATATTTTACGGGAATCTAATGATATTATATATTGTTAACATAAAAGATATATAATTTAATTACACTCACATGTCGTCCTTAGCTTTAATCCATGGCCTTCCTGGATCCACTTCTAAGGTGTCTAATATTATTATTAAAAAGATATTCTCCCTAGAAATATTTTCTATTTATGGTTCAGCCTCAGGCAATGAACCCAATTGGGAGAAAATCTGATTGTGAGAAAATAGTCAGGCCTAGGGTTCTATTTATAGTGGAGTTTGGGTATCTCAGACCATTGAATTTTTGGATTGAATCTGGTGCAACCACGTCACAGGCTCGCTGTGAGTCGTTGGATCCAAAAAACAATGCTTCAGATCGCACGAAAATCAACTTTGGATCCATCGGCTCACTCCTGGACGTTTTTACATCCAGGAGGGAAATGCGGGGAGACCTGGGGGATTTGCGGGTCGACCTATAGGTCGACCCGACCCTGGCAAGGGTCGACCCGTAGGGTCTTGTGTTTTTTTTGTTTAAATATATATATTTTTATTTTATTCTGATATCTTATTCTCTCGTAACTTCTTCATATTAACTCAAGTTTCGACAAGTTATATATGGAAATTGATCAGAAAATCGCCACGAGCACAATGGTATAAGTTACGAGGCCATATTCTGACAATATAAAAAATGCTTATTTTCACCGTTCATCGTTATTTGATTATTTAATTATCAAAAAATGTGAGGTGTTACAGTGTATCAAGGTACTAGGGGTGTCTAGATATCGGCAGCGGTAATATCTACATCGTGTGACATCCTTAAGGTGGTAGAAAAACATAGCATCCATTATTCATCCTCACATTCACTCACTCAGTGCATTGGATATACGATACTCATATGGCAACCTACATAGTGACAAAGACTACTTAACATCTCGGTTCCTCTGTACTCGAATTCATGCCACTCGGTAGGCTAGGAACTAGACCGCACCTCCATAGACAGCCCAGGGTATAATAGGTCTGCACCTCCATAGACAGTCCAACGAGCTTCCTGAAAGTGACTGTAGGATTGTGTAATATGGATATTATCTAAACTAGTTGTGCGGAATATAAAGTAAGTAAATAGAAGTAAAATAAAATGACACCAGATATTTTTGTACTGGTTCGAACTCCCATTCTACGTCCTGTCCCAGACTCCTTCTAGATTTAAACTAGCAACCCTCACTTAACCCGGAAGAATAGGTTAACACCGCCTGAGCAACCGAACATGACTTTGACCACCTGAGCAACCGAACAGGAATTTGATACAAATGAAATATTTTCTTGACTTTGCGTGCTCTTGTTACAACACAGATTTGTCAAATGAAGTACACCCTTCCTATAATCTTTCCTCAAGTAAGATATATATATATATATATTTGTTTGCTTGTGAAGATAAAGGAAGTAGAGATAGATTTAGCAATTGAAGAAATTTAAACTTGATTTCGCAAATGCAACAACTGAATATTTAAGATAGCAAAGAGTAGAAAGTTAAAGTTGAAAGTTAAGCTCTTTTGATCTTGAATGACATGCATATATATAGTGATTGAAGAGTAACAACTGTTTGCAAATAGTTCTGTTGAATTGGAAATGGTCACATCTCTTCTTGGAAGTGATTCCTCTTCAGGAAGAAGAGACATCTCTTCAGAAAATTTGAAAATATGATAGTTTAAACAAGTTTAGTCGACTGAATATAGTTATTTAGTCAACTAAGTTGAAATAGAGAATTATCAGTTTGAAATTCCAGTATTTAGTCAACTAAATATTTGATTTAGTCGACTAAATCTTTCAATTTAAAATTTTAGTCGACTGACTAAAAGGTTTAGTCGACTAAAGCTTGTAGTTTATAAAAAAATTATAACATATGTTTTAGTCGACTGAATGTAAGGGTTTAGTCGACTAAATCCATATGTTTTCTAAAATATGCAGGTTTGAACTTGAGGAAAGATTTTAACAGTGAATACTAAAACTATACCAACTTTAAACACAAATTTTGTTGAATGTTTGATAATTCTTGAGCTCCTTGTCATGAACCAAAATCTTGAAGTCCAACATTCTCCCCCTTTTTGATTGATGAGAACTTCATATGAGATAAATTTCGACAAAAATCTATAGACTATAACTCCCCCTGAATTTGTAATGGTATCTTGTAAACCTGCAAAATTTGTTAGTGTATTGCGATATTTATTCTCCCCCTTTGTCATCGACAAAAAGGAGAGGGATATATTTACACAACATAAGATAGCTTATAACAATATCAATGATAAACCACTGTTCAATATCCATTTTCCTCCCTTTTTAAGTGGTAACTACAAAAAATATAGAATGAACATTGGTACCCACCTTTTGTTAGGGTCCTAATAGTTAGGTCTTTGGAAACCAAACACAAGAGGGTTCAGAATTCCTTTTGAAAATAAAATCTTAATTTTTGTGAACAGTTTCTATAAAAGTTGTATGTATTTGTTTCTAATCAAAGAATTATTGGTTTTAGGAACCCAAATTTTAATAGATTTAGAATGACTTGGAATTTTTGAAACTGATTTTGCAATAGTACCATTATTCCTTTTGAATTTGTTATATAAAAAGTTCTTTTTCTTAGGAATACTTTTTCATATTTGCTTATATCCTAGTCCACTTTTATTTGAAACTGTCTGAGAATTTTCTATAATTTTAGAAAGATTCTCTCTTCCTTTGTTAAAACTAGAGACATTTTTAGTAATATCATCTAATTTTGTTTTAAGACTAGAAATAACTAATTCCAATATTTTAATATTAGCTTTTAAATCATGATTTTCAAATAAAAGAGCATCATTCTTTTCTTTTTGAGTTTCAATTTCTTGACTTAACATAGAGAGTTGAGAAGTTGTATTAGAACAAGATTCTTGAGAAGTTTCAAGTTCTTCTTCTAAAATTTCTTTCTCATTTTTAACATATCTACCTCAATTTCAGTCCTATTCAATTTTTCAAGAGTTTCTTTATATCTTATTTTGATGTTTCTTAGTTTATCAAGCAATTCTGAATTTATTTCCACTAAATCATCAAAGGTTAAATCACTCACCTTGTCATTTGTGGCCATAAAACAGATGTTGGCTTGTTCAGAATTGTTGTCCGTGTCATTGTCTGATGATGAAGATGATTCTGAATCATCCCATGTAACAGAGAAGGCTTTCTTTTTGAATCTGTCTTTCTTATTTTTAAATTTGTCTCTCTTTCGATCAGGACAGTCTTTCTTGATATGCCCTTTCTTGTAACATTTATAACATTAGTAGAAGACGATGGCTTGATGTTGTTATTATTACTGTTGAAACTGTTCTTGTTGTTTCTGAATTTGTTGCTCTTTCTAAATTTCAAAAACCTTTTGAAATTCTTAGCAATAAACGCCATATCTTCCTCATCTGAATCTAATTCATCCTTTTTTTCTTGGAATGTTATATTCTTCTTATCTTGCGCCTGTACTCGTTTTTCCTGGAGATTAACTTCATAAGACATTAGATTTCCCATCAACTCTTCTGGTTTAATGGTTGAAATGTCATTAGCTTCTTCGATCGCTAAGACTTTTCGTTCCCTCATCCATTAAAGAGTTGAGGATTTTTGAAACAATATCAAAGTCTAACTATTTTTCTCCTAATGCTAAGAGAGAGTGATATATGTCTTGAAATCTAGAGTACATTTAATTTATCATTTCATTTTGCTTCATTTTGAAATTATGGAATTGATTCTTGAGCATAGAAATGTTACTCTGCTTTACGTTGTTAGTACCTTCATGTGTAACTTTAAGTGTATGCCAAATTTCATAAGCAGTAGTACACATGATAACTCTATTAAACTCATTTTTGTATAATGCACAAAATAACATATTCATAGCTTTGGCATTTGCAGTAGCGTCTAGTTTTTCTGTGTTAGACCATTGTGAATATTTAGTAGTATGTATGTTATATTCTGCTTGAGTAATATTCCAGGTTTCATAACCATTGGCTTGCATATAGATTCTCATTCTAGTAAACCAATAGTTATAGTTAAACCCATTAAATAGTGGTGGTCGTGCAGTAGATTGACCTTCAAAGAAACTTATGCTAGTGTTGTGTTCCATATTACTAAAATATCATATAACTGTGTTACGGTTATAAGATGACCTTGCTCTGATACCAAATGAAAGTGACCGTATGATCGTGTAATATGGATATTATCTAAACTACTTGTGCGGAATATAAAGTAAGTAAATAGCAGTAAAATAAAATGACACCAGGTATTTTTATATTGGTTCGAACTCCCATTCTATGTCCAGTCCCAAAATCCTTCTGCATTTTAAACTAGCAACCCTCACTTAACCCGTAGGAATAGGTTTACAGCGCCTAAGCAACCGAATTGGACTTTGACCACCTAAGCAATCGAATAGGATTTTCTCGCCTGAGCAACCGAACAGGACTTTGATACAAATGAAATGTTTTCTTGACTTTGCGTGCTCTTGTTACAACACAGATTTGTCAAATGAAGTACACCCTTCCTATAATCTTTCCCCGAATAAGATATATATTTGTTTTCTTGTGAAGATAAAGAAAGTAGAGATAGATTTAGAAATTGAAGAAATTTAAACTTGATTTCGCAAATGCAACAACTAAATATTCAAGATAGCAAAGAGTAGAAAGTTAAAGTTGAAAGTTAAGTTCTTTTGATCTGGAATGACATGCATATATATAGTGATTGAAGAGTAACGACTGTTTGCAAATAGTTCTGTTGAATTGGAAATGGTCACATCTCTTCTTGGAAGTGATTCCTCTTCAGAAAGAAGAGACATCTCTTCAGAAAATTGGAAAATATGACAGTTTAAACAAGTTTAGTCGACTGAATATAGTTATTTAGTCGACTAAGTTAAAACAGAAAATTATCAGTTCGAAATTCCAGTATTTAGTCGACTAAATATTTGATTTAGTCGACTAAATCTTTCAATTTAAAATTTTAGTCGACTGACTAAAAGGTTTAGTCGACTAAAGCTTGTAGTTTATAAAAAAAATTATAACATATGTTTTAGTCGACTGAATGTAAGGGTTTAGTCCACTAAATCCATATGTTTTCTAAAATATCCAGGTTTGAACTTGAGGAAAGAATTTAAAAGTGAATACTAAAACTATACCAACTTTAAACACAAATTTTGTCGAATGTTTGATAATTCTTGAGCTCCTTGTCATGAATCAAAATCTTGAAGTCCAACACTTCCTCACGTTACCCCCTCCCAATTGACTAGCACACTACGAAACCTATGAGTATTAACAGTTCCTTTGCACATGTCATCTATAGTAGAGCTCATTTCAGAACTGTCTTTATGACTCCTGTCTGAAGACTTCGTGGTTTGGAACTACTCTAGACATCCATCATAAGCCATAGAGTGTCTTCATGTGTCCCGTAACCTGCCTCCAACAGTCCCCTCAATCCGACTCGTCGTCGCCTACTCTGCCTCTTGAAGTATAGCTATCCATCATTAAAGCCATCACTTCTCATCATGGAACTCCCATCGTCGAGTCGTGAGTGGTCGTCGTCGAAAATCATCGAAATTCGTCAAAACGTTCATCGAGAAACTCACTTCAAGATTAACCCGAAGTTAAAACCGAAGTGGCTATCACTTTGACTCGAAGTAGTCCCTAGAGATTTTTACTTGAAGTCAGACCCCATTTTTCCTTAAATGACCTAACGCAAAATCTGGAATTTTTCAAGAAAACTCAGGGATCAATACCGGTCCCTAACTTAGTCTATTTTCATCCCCTAAAATTTCCCCAAGGCAGACCTGTGTTTTTGGCCAAGTGACCTGAAGCAAACTCTGGAATTCTCCAAGAAAACTCAGGGATTGATGCCGATCTCTGACTAAGTTTACTTTCAACCCTTGGAATTTCCCCCAGTTAGACCCATGTTTTTAGCCAAGTGACCCGAAGCAAACTCTGGAATTCTCCAAGAAAACTCAGGGATCGGTGCCGATCTCTAACTTAGTCTATTTTCATCCCTTGGAATTTCCCTAAGTCAGACCCGTGTTTTTGGCCAAGTGACCCGAAGTCGAACTCGAAGCAATCCATAGCCCATCCCTGCTTCCAAGGTCATCACCGATCATCAATATCTTGAGCATACGAACTCTAATCGACTTGAAATTTGAAGTGCAGCCTTATGGGACCTTCTTTGTCATCCTATATTGATGACACCTTGATTGGGTTAAAAATTGGGGATCTAATCTAATCCCCCCTACCGATCCCCTTCTACTGATCCCTTATACCGAACGCCATAACTTGAGCATACGAAGTCCAAAGGACTTGAAATTTGGCGTACTGCTTCACGCAGCCCTCCTTTTCATCCCCTACTAATCGCACCCCCATAGGACAAAATCCTATCAATCGATCCTGATCCCTCCTAGGCAGCGCACACCCTAACTTCCTACGGTTGTTTTCGCCATTCGACCGACATTTACATCCATTCAAGCATATTTATAGCAAGCATATAGCATGTAAAACATACAATAACATGCAGATGGTCGAAGCATAGTAAATCAAAACATAGATCTAAGTAAATAGTCGCGTATTCATAAGGTTCAACTATGGGTCCATAAAAACATGATTTCACAAGTTTGATCCAAATCAACCCAAATTCACGTATTTGCTATAAAATTATTTAAGATGATTTATAAAGATTTTTAGGGAATTTTAGAAGATGGTTTAGGGCCTAATAAATCCTAATTAGTAAGTGAGATCATTAATCACTCACCTCAGCCCAAGCAAATCTCTAAATCTCCTTATGAAAAGTAGATGGCATGTTTTCCAAGGCATTCCAGCAGCTAATCTTCAATCCCCAAAGAAAATCTTTCTAATCCCCTCTTGACTATGTGATTTGGCTAATTTAAGTATGATTTAAGGTAGCTTTTTGGTAGAAAGATGATTAATGGAAGTTTTAGGTTATTTTTGGGAGTTGTGAAATGATGGAAGTGATGTCCCATTAGCCTTCATCAGCCCCACATGCTCTAATCCCGAAATGGGTTTTGGGCCTTAGGGTTAATGACCCTAATTACCCACTTAAGCTGCTCAAAATCAATGAAAATTTCAAACAGTCCTAACTTGAAAACGGTAAGTCCATTTTCTTAATATGACCACTCTACAGAAAGGTAAACCATCATCTAGATCCAATGGAAGTAGTTTCAAATCCTTACTCAACTCCTATCAAAAGTTATAGTCCGTACAAGATTTATAGGGTCAAAATGGTAATAGAAAAATTCGATAAAAATGCCTTGGAAAGGAAATAACCGTAGTAGTCATTTTCCAAAATTATAGAATCATACAACCTCATATGAAAATAATATAAATATTCTACGATCCTCCGATACGTAGAATAAGGGTCGTTGCATATCAATTATCCATATTTTGTATTGTTTTAGAGTTCAAAAGTTATAAAAGATAATATACAGTCTCAAATAAACTCTTAAGCGACCGAGTTACGAATGTATTTAATAGTGTATGATCAGGCAGTTACATGAGTTTTGAAGCGACAACATGCCAAAAGATTTAAGGTAAGTATTTTATATTTCTTTGGCAATCCTTAATTTAGTTCATATGTATAATTTAACTAATAAACATTTTATTAATTTTATTAGTTGCACAAATTTATTGATGTAGATATTTAAGCCTTTTATGGAAAATTTTCTTACCATATTAGAAAGGTTAAATGTTAACATTTCATTTTTCTAATAAGGCTCCCACTAAATTTTTATGTTTCTAAAAACCCTAAGAAAAACATAAAAATCTTTTGATTTCTCTAGTAGGTGTTAGGACTCGCTTGTCTTGGGATTCCGACCTTGAGGAAAGCTAAAAAAAATCATAGGCTTGCAAGTGAAGAATAACACCTTATCGATCGTGTAACAACCCGAACATTTAAGCGAAAATTTAAATTAAAGAATCAAATTTTAATATAACAAGGGAAAAATTGGAATTTTTTCAAACATCTGAATATGGCTATGAAATTTATACCATTGCATCCGTAGCGATTTTCTGGACAATTTTCATATATAACGTTTTGAAATCAGAGCTCGTATGAAGAAGTTATAAACGTTTTAAATTTTGAGATCGAAAATAATCAAATAAAACAAAATTGGAAATAATTATTCTAGAATTAAAAAGTTCCATCGGTCGATAGCATCACCCTGATCGGTCGACTGGTAGATTTGTCAGGACGGGGGTTTGGTTAGGACAACGGTCCGGATTTAATCGTATATTTTTATAGGTGTTCATATTTACATCGTATATTTTGAATGGCTAGTATTAGCTTGAACCCCTATAAGTACAACACTAACCCAAACCTTAATTGACAAATATTAGAGTAGAACGTCCATACTCTATCGAATTCAAATCTCTTCCTCAAATCACAAACTTCTTCAAAAATTAATAAAAATAAAAATAGAGAGATTGAATAAATTAAATCAAGCGTAGAGCTAGCAAACATAGTAGATTCCAAACGCGATTCAGAGAGGATAACTTGGATTTGAGGTGAGTGGATATATTATTGGTTAGATGATTACATATAGTTAATTTCAGTATACCCTATTTGTTCTAGGTTGTTAAAATCGAATTGAAAACATTGTTAATGGAAATTGGAAGTTTAATAATTGTTATATGAACATGATTTCCCTTTTCTAATCCAGATTTGATTTATGTTAACATGTAAATTGAGAAAATTGATAAATCTGTAAATAACCCTTTTGTCAAATTGATAAGAATTGATTGGTATGCAAATATAAAACAAATATGAAGTTTTAAACATTTACATATCATATATTCACAAGTTTGGTTAACTAAAATTAGGGTTACTGTATGATAATGTATGATTCAAATTTACTATAATAGATTTGGGAACGACACTAATTAAAATCACTAATTAAAAACAAAATAAATTAAAATCGCTAATTAAAATTCCTAAATAACGACGACCAGTCGACCACACTAACTGGAGTGGTTGACAACAAGCGGTCAACTGCTCCAGGAGTAGGCGGTCGACCAGTTGGCGTTTCTAGAGCATAGTATGAACCTCGACCTAAAACCAAGTTATAAATAAAATAGTTAGTAGTGTGTGCGTGTGTCTGTGTGTGTGTGTGTATGGATGTTAGTAGAAGTAGAGAAGCTAGTTCCCTATGTTGACAACGCTAGGATGTTGCGGGACTGGGTAAATGTTATTTATCTAGCATGGTCGTTATTCAAGTGGAGGCGATTCTATCGCAAACTGCACTCATAGGAGGTTCTACGGTGGGTGCGCAACACTGACGATGATGCCTAATGGAGTGTTCGGCCTAGCACTAATGGGAATTCCTTGGTATTCACGGTGACATGACGTGATGTTGTGTTGTTGATGGGTCCCGGCCCTGGTGCAATAAGAGACGTTAGGTTACCATTGAGAGGTGGACATGGATATAGCAACGATAAGACATCCTGGTGAGTCGACATTGCATGCTACCTATCGATGTGTAACTACGATACATGTAGTTGTAGTTGTGGGAAAAATATTCCCATGATTGATACGATACGTGTAGTCTAGTGTAGGAAACTAAGTCCCATGGTTGATATTGTAGGTAACCCTGATCTAGGAATAGTTTCCGTAATTGTTAGTCGAATATTTATTATCTTGAGGTTCGATTGGTTGTTCAATCCTAAGTATGTGCCTGCACAAGTGGTTAGTGTAGGTGTGTATTGATCTAAACCCCTTGGGAAAATGGAATAAGTAATCCACAGACACTTGTAGGACATCTTAGGTCACATAGAGTATCATTAAAGTCAATTGCATGTGATCACCATATATTAATAATGTACTCATTCACAGGACTTTTGTCTGACCCACTCCTTTCCTTTCTTTCCCCCACCACAGGAAGACAAGGAAGCAGGTGATAGGCCCGTGATTAGTACGTGAAGAGGCACAATCACCATTGGAGTTGCTTGTCATTTTATATTAATCTCCATGTAACTATTATCATATTCAGTACATAGCATTTATCAGATTATGTATTGTATTTCTACGTACTCTGGATTTGACTATGTACTGTTTTTTAGACTGTGTTTTGAGATATTTTCTAAGATGGTTATTTTTTTATTATATTTTGTTGCCTTCCGTTGTGAGATTTGAAAATATAGTATGTCTTAGATCATATTTGTATATTCTTAGTCTTTGTAATGTTTTAAAAACCCGATAGCTCGTACTTTCTGGCACCGACGCGAGTCCGAAAATCACCCTTGGCTTTGGATCGGTGTATCGAGAGGTATGGGTTGTCACATGTTGTATCATATACAACTCCTAACCCATGGTCTTTGTCCTCATCTCATTTTGACCTTGAGAAATGATTATTCACTCATACCTACCATTTCACGATACACGCACCTTGAGGAAAGCTTGCCAAACCATGCAGTTATCTTATCTCGTCTATTCTATATATTTATAGTAGTACACATAATAACCCTAGCTTGTGGAAAGCTCAACAAATAAGAAGTATGCAAGCAATATATTAATATATAAACGATAGAGGATAACTTTATGTTAAAGATTCATAATCTTTAAAATATCTAATTGAGTGATATCGATTGATGGAATAATGTACTTCTTATGAAATACTCAGGTTATTCAAGTGTTAGACACATCTGAAATTATGGTAGATGTACTATACGTATCTATTTATCCTTCAAGTCTAGTCAAGGTTTTTATTGTTCCACCTTTTATTATACATTCGTATTATATAAGTTTATTATGTAACTTGCATAATTTAATTAAACATTTCAAATTGAATATGTATACTATAAGATTTATAATCATGCACATATATCTTTATTTATGTGTATTATATTGTATATTAATTAACATCTAACCAAATATTTAATTAAAAAAATTAATCATTTTAATTTTGAAAATTTCATATATACTTACATCACCTTAAACAATTTAAGTAATGTAACATATATCATTATATTTGTTATATAATTCAACTAATTAACTATTTGATTAATTTATTTAATTTATTAATCCAATTAATAATTAATTAAATTTTGAAGTTAATTTATAAATTTTCAAAACAATTTTGAAAATCATATTATAACAATTATAATATTTTTCTTATTTAAAATTTAACTTTAAAAAATAAAATCTTACGATAATTTGAAAAAAAAATTTGAAAATTAACCCAAAGTCCAAATTCAAATTAGGCCTTTCTATTAGGGATAATCTTTGGGCTCACTTTACCTAGCCGGCCAGGCCGGTAGCTAGGTAGGGTAGGGTACTTGATTACCCAAATCTATCCTAGACACGACTTTTCTAGATACCCTACTAAATGGGTAAACTTAATTAGTTGGTCTTAATATGACTAATTTAAACCACATGGACTATTGGCTCTAATACCAATGTAGGAACCAGGCTAATTGGAAGCATGTCAAATGGGTGAATTTAAAAAAAATCCAATTTGAACTTAGTCAGCCTATGAAGTCTAAATTGGATTTAGATCTAATATAAAATTTCAAATAAAACCTTCATTTTATTCATTTATTTAAAATAATTTGATTTATTTTAAGTAATATATATGTTGTAATGAGTGCATTAAATGCACCCTTGTGTGAAAGTGCAAGTGCAGCATATAGGAAGTGTACATAGTTAATGTGAACGTGTTTAGATGTTGGGATTTATAGCGTAACAGACACATTTCCCCTTTATATATGCCATTGTCATCCAAAATAAATTTTTTAATTTTTTCTAACAAAATAATATTTATTTTGTATACATGCATACAGAGATATGTATGTATACATGTTTACATTAAGATAGATTTTGATCGTCTGGCATCTTTTAAAGTTAAAGTAAACAATATAATGTTAGTTTTAACTTGGAGATAGTTTAAAACAAAAATTACAATATTTCACATAAATATTCATTTTGTAAACTTTGACTTAAAAACATATACATATACATACATACATATGTATGTATGTATGTATGTATGTATGCATATTCTATACATATACATATATATATATATATAAACAAATACATATATATATACACATACACATAATAATTAAGTTGATGTTTTAAAATCAAAACAGCAAGTATGTAATGACCCGACTTTTCGACCATCGAATGTCGACACTAGATACATCCACGGTATTGGTGTGATGAGCACCCAAGTGCTGAAAAGATAGAAAGTTAGGGTTAGAATAGAACAAGAAAGAAAGAACAAAACATCAGAATCTCACAATGGAACGATAATATATAATATCAAAGGAATAGTACAAAGGGTTACTTTGAATATAGAAATATCAGAGTTACTAAAACCTAAGTACTATCATTAGCCTGGACAGTTATAACAACATGTCCTTACATATGCTGATATACAAAAATGCAATGGAAATTAGAATAGTACCGTTAATAACCCTTCAGCTCTTCTTCATAAGCTCCAAAGCATCCAAATCTAAATTTGGAAACATACATGGGGTGACTCGAGCATTATAAGAAAATAACACCTAGATCAGTCTGGTAAACCATCGTGAGAAACTCAAATCATATGTGAAAAGCAACAATAGCCATTGAGACCGTACAGATTTCTTAACGTTTTTCCCCTCAAAGAAACCAACCATTCATTAAGTTTAATATAGTGATATGATAGATAATGTCTAGAGTGTAGCACATAAATCATATCAAATAGTTGCTATGTGAACGCCACAATAATAATTGGTGTACAACCAATATTAATAGGCACGTTCGCATAATGAATTTTCCCGTAGAGATCTCCTCGGACCTAGCTGAATCAAAACTCCATTACAAGGATCAAAAACTACCTTCCAAGCAACGTATATATCTAAATGGGATATACTCTAAGGTAAACATAACTAGACCACCCTCGGTGTGTGATCGAGCCATACCAACTCCCAGCACCAACATATCGATAAGCATCTATAGACATGGAGTTGATATACCTTTGAGGTTGCTAAACACCCTAGCCATGTCCCTTGTCTGTTTTCTATCATTTTCCCAATGTCAAGGCTACGTTCGACATCTCTCATATGAGTTTTTGTCACTCGAACAGAACACAAAACCCCAAATAGATTTCTCCATCTTGAACATATCATGAATCACTACATGGATTCGAGCATCTCGAACATATCTTGAATCTCCACATAGTTTCCCCGCATAAGTCCTCTGATGAATGCTAATGTTGTCCTCGCTCTTGGAGTACTCCTCAAGATAGACAGTCCCACATAATAGCATCGCTCAAAATGTTAACTCTAACCTTTTCCTTGGACTTAACCTTAGGATAATCAGTTCAACTCTATAACATTCCACTTCCCAACCGCTTCCAGAACATAGATCACGCATATGGTTTTGAAGTGGTTTCGGGTTTGAGTCATCTCATATAAGTACACTCTTCCTACTTATCGGACTCTTCAAAACAAATCGATTAATTTCTGGTTAACTCAATTTTGGTTCTCTCGAAAGTAAGCGAAAGCTAGAGACGTTTCGTACTAATACTCCTCCCTGGGGGTTCTTATTGGTATGAAATCGCGAAGCCTTTCGATTACTTCTTAAGTCAATGTTAGGTCAAGTTCGATAATCTACTAATCGATTATCTAGGCAAAAAATTGCTTATACAAATCACGATTCGTATGCTTAACTTGTTTCCGACATTCCAACTTAACTATTCCTCGCCCAATAGTGAAGCCAAGTAAATTTGGGCACTGATTTCTCCAAGCCTTGCCTAGACACTCCATTATTGAATCTCACAAACAGATAAGTCTACCTCGTCGGCTTGTAGTGTTAAGCACAGTTAATTAATTTTCTAATAAGTAAATTAAATAATCAACTATTTGGCCATTTAGCAATTACTAACCCCTTTCTAAACCTTTTGTTTTATAATCTAAAACAATTTAAATGGTAATGTGTGCATAAGATATTTTCACGATATAAGATATTTTCAAAGATATTTTCCAGGATATTTATATAAGGTATTTATACTTCATAATACTTATGATATATTTTAAAACACTCCTTTAAAATATCACTTGAAAATAACAAGTTTGAAAAATTATTCCAAACTTGAAAACGACATGTTTTTAACAAATATCTCTCCTTTGAAAATTCACAACTAATTCATAAAAGTTCATATAAATCCCAAACTACTTTTAAATTACTGTAATATGAGTTAGGAAATATTTTTTCAAAGAATGAGATAAATCGCTCAAACTTAAAAGTCCTTTTTAAACATTTGAAGTCCAAAAATCAAGGTTAAACGGGGCAGTTTTGCACTAGCGATGTTTTGGCCGTTTTCGAGATGTTACTTAACTTTTTACTATTCAAGCTTTTAATAGCAACAAACATACATATAAAAAATGAAAATATAGCGAGAAATCCCTATGAATCTCTCTACAAAGTTCCATAATAATTGTCAAAGACAATTCCGAACTGCATCTATAGTGACTATCGCTATAAGTGCACTTTCAAATCCGAGTCATATCTCAACCTATATTTAACTACAACATATGTGCTTTGTTCAAGGTCTAGTAACATGTCATATAAGTTCACTCAAGTCCATCCAAGTTTGTTCAAGTCCATGTACATGGATCTTATGTGTCACATGTTTTTAAAACAAGAATTCAAATCAATCTTTTAACATATGTCACTTAACAATTCAAACAACATTAACACAATCAAATACAACATATATGTTATATTATTCATTCAAAGTGAGGTGTAACTCACCTTTAATCCAAAAATAACCAAGATCCAAGCTAGCCAAGCCTAACCTAATCTAGCAACCACCTTTTCTTTCTTGCTTTTTTGCCTTGCTTTTGCTCCTCCCCCCCTCACAATAGCTCACGACCTCTAGGGTTTGTGGGAGTTTGGCTTCGCTTCTCCCACTTTTGACTTGGTAGAAGGTTCTCTAATATATTACTAAGGCTTATGGCAAAGTTTGGAGTGATTTGGAGGTTGTTTGCAAATTATTTGCTTTAGGAATTTAGAGATGAAAAATAAGAGAATCCTTTGAAATTTTAACTCAAAGCTTAGGAATATTTATGATATATTACCTACGGTATGCCTCTCCTTATATAGGCACAATAATGGTTCTCTTTACAATTTCCTTCATCCCCCCCCCCCCCCCCAACCATGCCATGGAAGGCTCACCTCCCATCACTTCTTCTCTATGTCTCTTCTTCCTTATGTCACTTCTCCTTTATGGCTAATTACTTTTATACCCTTCTCATAATAATATTTCTTATCCTAATAGAACTTTCTAGAACATCCTTGCTTTATGAAGAGGAGAGTGTGCTAATTAGTTGCTAATATGTTCATTTGATCATTAGTTAAGTGCACGATAGTTCGTACAACTTATATCGATCGAAAAGTTGTTTATCGATAAACCGATTTCCAGTCACATTATCGATTTTTCTTCAAAGAATATGTTTTTGTAAACACTTTCCAAAAACAAGTTTCTTATCAATATTTATTAATTAAATGATGTTAAATAAGGTTATTAAATCATATTTATAACACTTAAACATATCTCAAAATGTATCGATATTCGAAGACGAAGTGTTCGAATTTCCGGGTTGCCACAAAGTAACAAACGTATTCGATCAATTTGTAATTTAAAAGACATATCTTCAAACAATGAAACTAATCGAGTTTCTAACTTAAGAAAGAAATAAAAATTTATAAGTTTTTTCAAAAAAGTCCACTTATGAGTTTTAAGTTGACTTAATTTTTATTCTCATGTAAACAATAACCAAAATTGTTTTAAACCAACTTGTAGTGTATGTATTCAATTCTCAACTTTATAACATGAAACTTTAAATCAATCAATAAAAATTTTGAGAAAAATAAGTGATCCTCTATTAGTAGAGGAGAGCACTCATGCATTTTATTCTACACTAGAAAATGAAGTTGTCAACATGCCTGACAGGTAGCGACACCCACCCCGTACAATGTGAAATATATTTAAAAAACCAGTCCTAGAAAGCTAAGGTCCATAATAAAATAATACAACACTATCGTCCACGAAATACGATGAGTGATCATATCCTCAAAATTAGCTAAATCCATTCAGTCCAACAAGCATATATGAAGCTGCAAAAAGACTATACCAAAAGTGTAAGACCAATATATATATATATATATATATGTGTGTGTGTGTGTGTGTGTACATATATACATATTTATATACATATATATATATGAAATAAAAATATAGTAATCTAATAAAAAACAAGCAATATTAAGATTAAAACTGAGTAAGGATCAATAAAGTTATATAGAAAACAAACAAGTAATGAGAATTCTAATTCAAGGCTAATATCCTAATAATAGCGAAGTATCAAATTTGTCGTTAGTAAGGGTGTCTACGGAAGCTAGATTTGGTTTGAGATGAATGTTATATTCAAAATTACAACATTTTAAAATCTAACTAATTTCCTAAATATAATATAGCGTCAGATTCATTGTTATATATATATCACTTAAAAGGGTATTTAAGGAGTTGTTATTATTTTTACTTTTAAATACTATGTTTTTCTTAACTAAATTAATAAGGGATTTAACCTTTTTAAGGTATTTATTGGATCTGATATAATTATCTTTATTATAACTATGGTTTGAAATCCAATTAAAATAAAACAATGCAATTATATATATTAAATTATCTGTTGGAGTAGTTGTATTATTAAAAACCCTTTGATTTCTTGCAAACCATATATACCAACATATTATAGTAAAAATAGTATTAATTACTAATCTATGAAATCCATTATAATAAAACTTAAGCCTATTCCAAAATAGTTCACAATTAATATCATTATTAATTAAATTAAAGTAAAATTATTAAGAAAATTTATAAGAATATAATTAGTGATATGATACTCAAAATATAAATGCAAAATATTTTTCCATTCTCATATTTCAGAAAATACATTTATTATCAATTACTATATTTTTCTTTGTTAATAGTTCTATAGATTTAAATTTCCATATGTAATTAACCACATACATACTTTAACTTTGGGTGATATATTACCTTTCCACATATATCTAAATACATTCAACTTTGTACCCAAAAAATTAAGAAATTCATAAAAACAACATGCAATTAAATTTTATTTTTATTCCAACACCATATTTCAATGTCACTTTTATTATCAATGTTATATAATTCTAATTTAGCACAAAGTAAGGCAAACTTAGATAATGTATTTCTAGCTAAAGTACGATTAAAACTTAATTCCTATGGAAAATTTAAATTTGGTCCACATATTTCTGAAATCAACACATTTTTTAAATTACAGATTTCACAAAGTTCGTTAAATTCTACTTTAAGTAAAATAACTGATATCCAACTATCATGCCAAAAAGAGGTATTATTCCCGGAATGTACAACATTATTAATTCCTAATT
The DNA here is from genome assembly GCA_030737815.1 of Allium fistulosum. Taxonomy (NCBI): domain Eukaryota; kingdom Viridiplantae; phylum Streptophyta; class Magnoliopsida; order Asparagales; family Amaryllidaceae; genus Allium; species Allium fistulosum. The sequence continues at coordinate 426,692,589 of CM060908.1, forward strand.
TATATACACCATAAATTTTTATTATCGACTTCCAAAAATGAGAAATATTATTTGTATAATCAGTAGAAATATGATGTAGATTATATGTACCCCTTTACTATTGATTCGATATTATTTCTTTCCAAATTAAATTCTCATTATTATCGGTAAATTTCCATATCCATTTTCCTAATAAAGATGTGTTTAAATTATGTATATTTGTAATACCCAACCCTCTCTCGTCTTTAGATTTACATATTGTTTCCTAATTAACTAAACATTTTGAACTGTTATCAGGGTTATCACCACTCCATAAAAAATCTCTCCTAATTTTACCTATTTTGTCAATTACCATTCTGGAAGGCGATAAAACAACATCAGGTATATGGGTAATGCCGATAAAATAGAGTTAATAAGGACTATCCTACTCACCTTTGATAAAATTCTACCATTCCATTTTGTTAATCTTATGATAATTTTATCTATTATTACAGTCATCATGTTTGAGTTTATTTATTCTTATTAAAAATCCTTAATATTTCATGGGAAATTTCATAATTTTACAATTTAATGTACAAGCGACTTGGTTTTCTATCTTATTTATATCATTCAATGTTAATCTTTAGACCAAATAACATGTCAGAACTATATAATATAAACTTAAGTGCTATAATATATTTAGGTAAGTGAGATGTAAAAAGCATGGTCTCATTTGCAAACTAGAGAATGGAAATCCATTACTCATAATTTCATTTCCAATATCATTTAAAATCCCATCAGTAGTGGATAGTTTGATAATTAGCAGAAACGACCGCAGTTAAATTAAATAAAAGGGGTGATAATGGATCACATTGCCTAAGTCCACATTTTGATTGAATTTTATTTCCTAATATGTCATTAACCATAATACTTGAATTTCTAGTTTTAAGCAAAAACATTATCCAATCCATCCATCTAACACTGAAACATCTAGCCAATAATAAATCTTTAAGAAAATCCCAATCAAGTGAATTAAAAGCTTTTGCAAAATCAAGTTTTAAAAGCGCACAAGTGGCATTAATTTTACAACAATAATTAATAAATTCTTGAACAACCACAACCCCATCTATAAAAATTATTTTCAATCAATAAAAATTATTTTCAATAGAAATTTGTTCAAACAATAGTTTCTGAAATTAAAGAAGTTAGACGACTTAGGCATATATAAATCTGTGATGATGAGATTCAAATCTAAATTAAATACACAATATGAACAAATAAACAAACGGCAGTGATAGATCTATAATTATTAACATAGACAGCACATAAATAGTAAATGAGGTGTTAAAACATAGTAACAAGATGAGCATACAACTGGTTCAAGGGAGGAAAGTAGAGATCTAAATCATATTGCAAATTTCATACAGATGAAAGAGATAAAAATGGTGAGAATTTAAAGCATATAAATAAGATGAATCTGTATATTAATAAATTAAAATATTACATTGAGAAGTAGCCAAGGGAAACACCTTGAATGATGAAATGATTCCAAGGTTCAATGAATCAATCTCTGGATCTTGCAACAATCAAGAGATAACCACCTTTTTTTGTTCGATACTGATTTTGGAGGTTTGGAACCCTAGGCTACCATGAGAATTCGGCTATAGATGATGGGAGAGGAAGAGAAAATTTTGTTAGGAAAGAAAAATGAATTGGATGAAAGAAATGAAGGGAGATTTATGTACACACTTTATTAAATAAAAATGGTTTTTAAACAAATCAAATAAAATTTAATAATCAATATTTGATATATTAATTAACTTAATTAATTTACAATAATTATAGGTTAACTAAATCGCGTGGTTGATTCAGAGTATTAATAATTTTGGTTGTGTGACTCAAAGGTGTAAATTCAGTCGATGGTGAATATTGAACAATTTGAATATTAACGTTCACACATCACCTTGGCTAGTGGTGTAACATTTTGGCTGAATTTATCGCTTACACATGTTTTCGGTCAAATCCAATTTTGCTTAATATAAGCCATACCTGGTAGTAATGATTATTTACACTAATTATCTTCATCAAAACTATATCATATTAGGATTTATAGAATTTGGTTTTGGTCAAATAAACATCGTCCATATTCAACTTTGTAAGTCAAATCATAAGATCCTTGGTTCAATAATAACAATTATTATTAACTATACTGCTCTGGCTAGAGACTTTGATTTTGAGTTAACTATAGTTGACCGTGATACTTACCCTACATAACCGAGGAGACGAATTCTCTATTGAATAATATTTCACTTTCAATGTTTCAAATTAGACCAACTATAGTTGTTCGATGGATAATATGCCACGATTTAACTATAATAAAAGTGGAGTGTCCACATTGAAGTTCCACAATATTCTCAAGTCGAGGGAACCGTGTAACATCATTAGTTTGAGATTCTTTGTTTGACCTTAGTAATATTAACCAATAATTCTCGAGTGAATCGTTCCATAGTTATCCAATAACTATCGATACATAACCTCTTCGTGCCTACAATAGCCATGAGTAATACACTGCCTAATATTTAGAGAGCGTTACACACTTTAGTCTCAACGATGTATCGATATTCCATCTTGAAACATCCTGACTAGATATATTTAAAATAATGTAATTTTAATGTGATAAATTTCTCATGATTACAACATATTGTAATTACTATCACATAACATATCATTAAAGGATTTCTTTTTTAGTATACTTTAAATTAATTACCTAATTAATTATACCTAATATAACAAGTATATAATAGAAAGAGAACACCTCTTATTTTGAAAAAGATTTGTTGTCCAGTTAGATATATGTAACAAATTATATAATTGCCCCTAAGGCATATGCCTAACCCTAACGTTGTGCCTCCGAAGTTAAGGAATTAATCCAGGAAGTTCTATGTGAATGCCACCATTCTAGGATGATCATTTATCTCGGTTAGCATAAAAGGTATCGGGATACGAAGCAAGTTTAATATTGGCCTGGAATGAAAAGGCAAGTGGTGGAGTATGTGGCTAAGTGTTTGACATGCCAACATGTCAAAGCGGAGTAGAAGAAGCCAAATGGCTTATTACTCCCATTAGAGGTTCCTTGGTAGAAATGGAAGAGTATATCTATGGAATTTATGGATGGATTGCCGAGGAGCGGGAGAGGTAATGAAAGCATCTGGGTCATTGTGGATCGTCTCACCAAGAGCGCAATTCATACCTATGAAGAGCACAAAGACAATGGTGACACTGGCTACATTGTATGTTAGGGAGGTTATATGACTGGATGGTGTACCAACGAGTATCGTTAGTGATCGGGACCCACTTTTCACTAGTGAGTTATGGAGGAGTCTACAAGATGCATTGGGGATGGAATTGAACTTATGTACAACCTATCATCTATAAATGGATGGACAAGCGGAAAGGGTGAATAGAGTATTGGAGGATTTTCTAAGAGCGTGTATATTTGATTTTAGTTGAGCTTTGAAAGATCGTCTGATGGCTGACACTCCTAGAATTTGCAGATTATAATGGCCATCAATCTAGCATAGACATGGCACCATTTAGAACTTTGTACGGGTGGTCATGTTACTCACAATCTTATTGGTGGGAAGCTACAGACAAAATAATACTTGGACTCAAGATGATTATAGACACTTCAGAGAAGGTGGAATTAATAAGAAAAAGGATGAAGGCTGCACATATTTGATAGAATTCGTACGCTGATAAGAGACAACTGGAGTTGGAGTTTGTGGTAGGGGATTTTTATTCTTAAAGATGTCGCTATTGAAGCATGTCATAAAGTTTGGAAATTCGAGAAAGTTAGCATCACGATTGTTGGACCTTTTTGAAATTGGAGCATATTGGGAGTTTAGCTTGTAGGGTAGAACTTCTAAAGAAGATGGCATGAATCCATCATGTATTTTATGTGTCGCATTTGCATAAATTTATACATGATTCAACTACTATAGTCAAGCCAAGTCGATTGGAGGATATTGAGTTAGATCTAAGTTGATTACTTCCATGGATCGATCCATGTTGTTGAACATGAAGTTAAAAGACTTAAGAACAAAGTCGTAAAGTTGGTGAGTGTGCAATAGGGTAATGAACCGGTAGAGTGCTTGGGAACCCAAAGAGAAGATACATGCTTCTCATCCTAAACTCTTCCCTGGTACGTTCCTTAAAGTAGTTTTGATTGACTTCATTTAGGTTTGGTTGAATTATTGAATAGTTTCTAGGATTGATTACTATTTTAGTTATGATCACTAAGTTATGTGTTAACAGTTATGCCAATGGTTGTTGCATCCATATAGAACCTACATGGTAGTTTTAGGACATTTGCATTCATATATGATATGCCATGTCATTTGCATTCATATACAAGGTAGATAGTAGCACTTTTGCATTTAATATGCTTCACATTTCATGATGATCATTCATGTTTATATATATGTTGTTACATTGCTAAAGATATATATCACTCAAGTATGTACATGCTATGGGTGTTTGGATTATCAACCATATATATGTGTGTGTGTATGTGTGTGTGTGTGTGTATGTATGTATGTATGTATATGTATGCATGCCATGCATGTGATACATGATACAAGAGAGTGCAAGTTACATTTTCTGCCCTTTGGGAATTTCAAGGATGAAATTCTTTGGGGGTAAATATAAAACCTCATAAAATTCAATAATAATTTCTAAAGGCATTTTATTAAATTTAATCAACAAGAGCAATAAAAGCATAATTTTACATACAATGGAATTTGATGACTAGAGTTGCATCATTGCATAGATCATATTTTTCTAATTAGTTTCGATTATAAGATACGACAGAATCATAAATTGTGTGAAGGAGATACAGGTGACTTGAGTTGTAGGTTCATAGCGAGCTAAAGCGGGTTGGGTTTCGTTAGTTCAAATTTAAATTCAAACATCGTTCCCTCCTATTTTTAATACCTAGAAAACAATGAACATTACTTATTTTAGAATTCCTTATTCTTTCCTGTTCGTTTCTTCTCTCCACCGCAGTCAATTCCAAATCACCATAATTCACCCCGAGACTTCACTTATTTGCATGAATTTGGTGTCAAATGACGAGAAAGGTAAGGGATAGGAGTAGATAGTGCTTTTAAGTCAAATTAATGAATTTTAGGAGTCATTTATTTCTAGAAAATCGAGGACTCGGGCACAGCATCATCAAAACAATGCTTTTTTATTAGATTTTGATGAGGGGAACGCTTCTCTTTCATTTATAATGCAATCTATATAGTACGGTTATTAGACTATTTGAGGATAAATTTTGAACTAATTAAGGGATATTTGCTATTTAAATAATATTACATGAGGGATTGATGAATAAACTGTAACAATCCACCTTCCGGACACATCAAGTTAACGCTTAAAGGCGATGTTCAAACTTAAGTTGTGCTAAGAACGATGGATCATTAGGTTGTGATATTTTGTATGGTATAAAGATAAATATAAATTTTAAAAATCTAAATTTCAGACCTCACAACAGAAGGAATAAAATATATATAATTGAAATAAACCAAATATCTTTACTTAAACAAACAATGACCAAATACAAGAAACGAACTATGGAAGATTCATAATAAACAACTGAAAGGATAAATAATATATGTCAAACTAGTATAATAAGATATAGGTAGAGTAACCAAAAATAAAATAACTCCAATACGCATGGTAACATTTCCCATCTATCTTACTGTAACACCCCATGTTTTTAGTAACATTATTTAGGATGTATAATTAGCTAAATCAAATAAAATAATGTGATGATTAATAGATTGAGATTTGATTGTAATCAAGGGTAGCTGTGCCATGTTAATATGTAAATCAAAATGAGATAACATGAATAAAAGTGTTAGGAAATAAGTAAGGGTAAAATAGGAAAATGAACATTCTAATACCCTAAACCCTAGCCGTGAGTCCTCACTTGAATTCATTTGTAGAAATTAAAATTTAAAAGAGAGGTCGGCCACCATTTTCAATCTCAAGGGAAGATAAAGCTAGGGTTTCAAGAGGAAGAAGTAAATCAACTTGTTTAACATCAAATCTCACATCTTTAATCACAAAGCTAAGATGAATGATTACTACATTTTCTTATAAGTTTTCGGTTTAAAGTGAATCCGAAATGATTTTGCAAGATTATGCCATGTTTTAAATGATTGAAAATTTATATATACTTGTCGATGATTTATGCATGTTCATATAAGTTTTTATGATATGTTTGATATGAAAACCCTATTAAATGACATCCAAATGCCTTGAAAATTTAAATGTAGATCAGAAATGATATTGTAGAGATGGGTTTCAATTTCCAAAATTTTCTGAATTATGGTGGATTTTACATTAATTTTCTAGTGAAGAAAATGATTTATTGGTTACAAATTATTTATGGAAAAATAAATAATTATTTGGGTCCGAAATTTTTTTATGTTAGAAAACATATTAAAATTGATTTTCTGGGATTTCTCATATTTTTCATGAGTGTATTATGAATATATAAAATTATTTAAGGTATGGAACTTAAATGTTTTGTATATTTAATCAAGGAGAAGGGGCATTTTATAAAATGAAATCATTGTTTAATTCTGAAATTATTGGCAGCACTTATATGAAAAGTATTTAGCAACCAATGAAAATTTGACAAATAAAGGCAGGTCAGTTGAAAAGTTTTTGCTTTTAAGTTAAGAACAAAAATAACATGATTTTAGCATGTTCTGCCACTTTCAGCACAAAGGGGTTCCGACCCAAACCTTTCGCCACCAATGGTATCAAAACCAAAGCGCATGGTATCAAGCTACTTGGTACGTAGCGTTTTGGACAAAGGTGAAGGGGTACTTGGTCGAAACCTTAGGTTCTGAAGGGGTTGGAGTATGTTTGTTTTAAAACCAAGGTAGCGCCTGCTTTGCTTTCGAAAGAGATAGGTTCAACTCAGTTGCTTTCGACTGGGTCAAATATTTTCAAAGGAATGGTTTTGACCTGGTTGCATTCTTTTGTTTTAAGTAAAGCTTTCGAAGGGGCCGAAACTCCTAGTTGCCGCCTCTCTACCTTTCGAAGTCAATGGTTTCGAAAGGTATACTTTTTTTAAAATTAACCATTTCTCGAATGCTTTCGAGGGGATGGTTTCGACACCATCACTTCTTTACTTAGGAAAAGGTTTTGAAAGGAAGGTTTCGACTAAGATGTTTAATTTGACCCTTTTTATTCTCTTTGAGATATAACCCAAAGGTTTCGAAAGAGATTTTTCCACATGTTTTAAATTGGACCAACGGTTCTTTTGAAAGGTTTAAGTTTCTAAAGTTTGATGCTTTTGAAAGGTATTTAAAATGGTTTCGAATGGGTGGTTTCCCAAATAGTTTCGAAGGAGTCGAAAGGTGTTAATTTTTGATGGTTTCGAAAGGGTTGAAATGGAAGGTTTTTCCAAGGTTTCTAAAGGCAATGTTTTAAAGTATTTTAAGATATGATGTCTAAGGTTTTAAGGCTTTCGAAAGGAAAGATTTTAAAGGTTTTGAAAGGGTTTTTATGTATTGTTTCGAAAGGGAAGCTTTGGCCTTTCGGCCTAGATAAAATAAAGGGTTTTACTTGGTTTCGAAAGAGATGTTTTCAAAGGTCTAGAAAGGGGTACTTTCGATGGAATCGAAAAAGGTACTTTCATGTGTTTAAATGTTTTTCATCAACTAAGGTTTGAGTAAAGTGTATATATATATATAACATGAAAAGGGGATTTTGAGTAAAGCATAAGAGATCGAATATTTTCCTTATGTGAGTTTGATTTAAAGGTTTTAAATCATTTTGAAAAAAAGTTTTCAAGGAAAATTATAGGAGGGGATCCCTAAGTAAAATGACTCAGATACTATAATACTAGATAGGACTGGTATGGGGTCGCACCCTATATATTAGCTATTGGCCCCAACTAATTATTATCCAAAATTCCAGTGTGTAGGGCTTGGTCATAGGTAAGACTAAAATTATGATCACACACAGAAAGTAATATATATTTGTATATATATAGGTTATTGGTGAGGCCGAAATACTATTAGGATCAATTGACTTGGGAGATGTAAAGTTAGGGATAGACCATCCAGAAGAGAAGTATTTGAAAGATAGTTAAGGACAGATCGTCAAGAAGTGCAGTATCTAACAGATGTTTGATTAATTTGGTTTATATTGTCTAGTAGGCCGGAGTCAGCCAAAGGTTAAATGTTAGCCAAACAAAACTTATGTGTTTGAACAGATAGTTCATTTATTACATGATATTTATGTATGTTTACATAATGATGCTTTACAGTATTTAACCCGTTTTGTTTGCAAGAAATGATTTGCAAAAGATATGTTTAAAAAGATGTTAGTGAGGGGAAACACGTTCCGCTAGGCGGCATGGTCTCACTTAACATATTTAACCGAGATGTGTAGTATTATTCACACCAGGCTTTATGTCCAACTCGAAGTTTATGTTTTCCCTTAAACTCTCGGGTGCTTAAAATTGATTTGAGTAGGCTAAGGGATTAAGGTTTTTTCATGTTTTATTATGATGATGAATAAGGCTACCAGAGGCAAGCAAAAGGCTAACAGATAGCTATTTAGAAGTGCAGTTCTTTGTTTTGTTGTTAATTCCGCTGTGTTTGTATTAAGTCAATTATGACTATATGAATCTGATCATCCAAGGGGGTATATTCACATATCGCTCTTGGCGTATTTTGTAATAAGTATATTTTATCTATGCCTGGAAACGTAATTGGGATTATGTATTATGAATATGGAACATCTGTTTTAAAATTTAATGTGAAAATGTTGTTTTAAAATCCGTGTTTTGTTTTGTATTCAAGTGCTTTTGATATTATAGATACCACTAACATTGCCGTATTTAGTCATCGGAAGCTAATACTATAGATGACTGTAGCATCTGTAGTGCTTAGTTTTAGGCCTCTAGATAGAGGATGTTATAGCTTGGTATCAGGGCGAGGTTTATGAAATACTTTAACTAAAAATGCTTTTGAAAACATCAACCTTAGGAATTAGAATTTAGGTCGGGCTATGGGATAACGCAACAGTAACGTACTTATATTTGTTATATATATATATATATAAGTATACGCTATATCTCTATACTCCAATTTTTGTTAGGCTATTCATCTGTATCTCACGAGGCTTGAATACAGATATGGACGGAAGAAGAGGCAGAGTTAACCTTGGAGGAGAGAGCACCACCACAAATTGAAATGCCCGACCAAATGCTAGAAGAGGTTCTGGTCAGGCTCAAGCTGAAAATGTTGGTGCTAGGGTTCCCCAAGTGGATATGGAAGCCATGTATCAGTTTTTCGTAAACATGATGCAAGCTAGAATTGCAGCTAGAGTTTTCGGAGGGAATGCTGCAGGAGGAGGAGTTCAAGAAGCTCTGATAGTCAACCACTATGCCAACTTGAGTAGAAACTATACTAAGCTTGGAGGAAAGCCGTTCATTAGGACTAAGGATGCAATTGAAGTAGAAAACTGCCGCTACATTGTGAGAGGATTTTCGTTGATTTAGGACTTAATGACGAACCGAAAAGGAGACTTGCTTCAAGACAGCTTCAGGGAGCTGCCCTGTTCTGGGAGGCTCGCTACAAATTCATGATATGTCTGTTAGCATTCCATTTGATACCAGTGCATCACACTCTTTTATTTCTCGATGTTTGGTAGATAAGCTTAACCTAGAACCCTCATATTTAGTTACATCCGTAAGGGTTGCAAATCCGATAGGAGGATATGCGACATTGGAGATGAGGTGTGACCATTTAGAGTTTGATTTGCTAGGTCATACTTTTGATTGTTGTTTGCATGTGTTTGATTTTGTTGGGTTTGGGATTATATTGGGTGTAGATTAGTTAAGTAAGTATGATGCTAAGATATTTTTCCAAGATAGGAAGATATTACTTAGACACCCCGATTGTAGTGATCGAATAGTTTATACCGTCGTAAACCCTAGTTGCGAAGTGAATGCTTTATTGGGTGTTGTGGAGTCGGAGGATGAGTTGCATCGAGTTTTTGTGGTTAGAGAATTTGCTGATGTGTGTGAGATGGTAGTTGGATTGCCACCGAAACGAGCCATTGAGTTTCAGATTGATTTAGTGCCTGGAGTAGAACCTGTAAGTAGGACGCCAAGCAGAATGACACCTGTAGAGATGAAAGAGCTAAAGGTGCAGTTGGTGGATTTGGAAGGCAAGAGTTTTATTCGATTGAGTAGTTACCTTGGGGTGCAGCCGCAATATTTGCTAAGAAGCCGGGCGGATCGTTAAGGCTATGTATCGATTATTGTAAGTTGAATGAGAAGACGATAAAGAACCGATATCCATTGCCAAGAATTGATGATTTGTTTGATCAGTTAAGTGGAGCCAAGGTATTCTCTCAGTTGGATTTGGCGACGAAATTTCATCAGCTTTGAGTGGCAGAGGATAGTATTCCTTTGACAGCGTTTTGGACTTGATATGGATCGTACTAATGGTTAGTTATGCCGCTCGGATTAACTAATGCGCCAACATTATTTGTAGATTTGATGAACCGGATTTTCCGGCAGCACTTAGATAGATTTTGTTGGTCTTCATAGATGATATTCTGATATACTCTAAGGATGAGAAGGAGCATGAAGTTAATCTTAGAGTTGTGCTTGAGACACTAAGGGAGCATCAGCTAAAGGCAAAGTTTTCGGAGTGCCATTTTTGGAAGAGAGAAGTGAAGTTTCTTGGTCACGTGGTTTCGAAGAAAGGATTGTCAGTTGATCCAAAAAAGATCGAAGTCGTTAATAATGGAAAAGGACCAGAAATGGTAACTAAGGTAAGAAGTTTCCTTGGATTAGTAGGGTATTGTCGAAGGTTTATAAAGTATTCTCGTGGATTGCAGCGCTGATGGCTAAGCTAACACGAAAGGATGTGAGGTTCATATGGACCGATAAGTGTGAGGAAGCATTTTAGAGCTTGAAGCACTTGTTGACCCTTGCACCAGTGTTAGTGGTTCCGGAGGGGAATCAAGATTTAGTTGTTTACACTGATGTGTGTGGTACTAGGTTGGAAGTTGTACTTATGCAGAGGGGCAAAGTGATTGCCTACGTTCTAGACAGCTTTGACCACATGAGGTTAGGTACCCAACACATGACTTGGAGTTAGCTGCAGTTATATATGCGTTGAAGGTGTGGAGGTATTACCTTCTGGGAGAGAGGTTTGAGCTCTATACAGATCATAAATAGTTGAAATACTTGTTCTCTCAGAAGGAGCTGAACATGAGGCAGCAAAGATGGTTGGAGTTTCTAGCCGCTTATGATTTTGGAATAGAGTATACACCCAGAAAAGGAAATAAGGTTGCAGATGTGCTTAGTAGGAAGCATCAAAATGTAGTGCTAGCTATGATAGCGGAATGGAAAGACATAGAAGCATTGTCAGCTTGTAGAGTACTGTGGAGATTCGAGGCTGAGTCTAGTGAAGGATCTGCTAGGTTTTCTTGTTTAGAAGTCCGACCGGCATTGATTGAAAAGATAGCTTCGAAACAGGAGGAGGATCCAGTTTTGGCTGAACGGATCAGAAAGTTAAGGGAAAGAACGAAGAGCAATGACTTGAAGGATTTTCATCTTGGCCAAAATGGATGGTTGAGAAAGAAGGGTAGATTATGTGTTCCAAATGTGAGAGACATAGGGAAAGAGATTTTGGAGGAATGCCATCGTTCAAAGTTAACTATCCATCCAGGAGGAACAGAGATGTATCAAGATATGAAGAGAAGTTTCTTCTGGGATGGCATGAAGAGGGATGTTGGCTTATGCGTGAAATAGTGTTTGAACTTTCAGCAAGTAAAAGCCGTAAACCAAAAGCCGAATGGATTGCTTCATCCATTGGACATTCCAGTATGGAAGTGGGTCTCCATCTCTATGGATTTTATTGATGGGTTGCCAAGGACTAATAGAGGGAATGAAAGTATATGGGTCATACTAGACAGATTGACCAAGAGTGCCCATTTCATTCCGGTTAAGGTAGATAGGACGGCACCTACATTGGCTAAGTTATTTATGAAGAATGTGGTTAGACTTCACGGAATTCCTAGTAGTATTGTTAGTGATAGAGATTCCTTATTCACTAGCAAATTCTAGAAAAGTCTTCATGACAGCTTAGGAACCAAGCTCAAGATGAGTACCGCTTACCATCCACGGACTAATAGGCAGACGGATAGAGTTAACAAGATCTTGGAGGACTTGTTACGAGCTTGTGTATTAGACTTCAGGGGATCATGGGAAGACCACCTACACCTAGTCGAGTTTTCATATAACAATGGTTATCAGACTATTATAGGGATGGCACCGTTTGAGGCTTTGTATGGAAGACCATGCAAATCCGATGCATGTTGGTTAGAGAGTGGAGACAGATTAGTTCTCGGTCCTGAGTTGGTAAAAGAGACGGCATAAAAGATTGAGCTGATAAGGGTGAGAATAAAGGAAGCTCAGTCTAGGTATAAAAGCTATGCAGATAAAAGACGAAAAGATTTAGAATTCTCTATTGGAGATCATATTTTCGTCAAAGTATCGCCAATGAAAGGTGTTATTAGGTTTGGGAAGACGGGGAAGTTAGCACCGAGGTTCATTGGACCATTTCCTATTTTAGAAAGGATCGGGAAACTCATGTATAGAGTAGAGTTACCAGGTAGTTTGGCTGGAGTCGATGATGTATTCTATGTATCTCTTCTTAGAAAGTGTGTCAGGAATCCAGACCCTACTATAGCACCGACAGTGTTAGAGGATTTAGTAGTGGAACCAGACATGACGATAGTTAGGAAGCCTATTCGAATTGTCGAGAGAGATGAGAAGAAGCCGAGGAACAAGACAGTCAAATTACTAAAAGTCCAGTGGAGTGACGATGGTAGAGGCTGTACTTGAGAGATTGAGAGCAGAATTAGACACACTTATCCTGATTTGTTTGACAGCATGTTTTACCTTTGATTTTTTTGACGTGTTCCTTATCATAATTTCGAAGACGAAGTTCTTTAAGGAGGGGAGACTGTAACACCCCATATTTTTAGTAAATTATTTAGGATATTTAATTAGCTAAATTAAATTAAATAATGTGATGATTAATAGATTGAGATTTGATTGTAATCAAGGGTAGTCGTGCCATGTTAATATGTAAATCAAAATGAGATAACATGAATAAAAGTGTTAGGAAAAAAGTAAGGGTAAAATAGGAAAATGAACATTCTAATACCCTAAACCCAAGCCGTGAGTCCTCACTTGAATTCATTTGCAAAAATTTAAATTTAAAAGAGAGGCCGGCCACCATTTTTAATCTCAAGGGAAGATAAAGCTAGGATTTCAAGAGGAAGAAGTAAATCAACTTGTTCAACATCAAATCTCACATATTTAATCACAAAGTTAAGGTGAATGATTACCATATCCCATTTTCTTATAAGTTTTCAGTTTAAAGTGAATCCTAAATGATTTTGCATGATTATGCCATGTTTTAAATGATTGAAAATTTATATATACTTGTTGATGATTTATGCAAATTCATATAAGTTTTTATGATATGTTTGATATGAAAACCCTATTAAATGACATCCAAATGCCTTGAAAATTTAAATGTAGATCAGAAATGATATTGTAGAGATGAGTTTCAATTTTCAAAATTTTCTGAATTATGGTGGATTTATATATTATTTACTGGGTTTCAAAATTTCAAAATTTTCAAAATTCTAGTGAATAAAATGATTTATTGGGTTATAAATTATTTACGGCAAAATAAATAATTATTTTGGTCCAAAACTTTTATATGTTAGAAAATATATTAAAATAGATTTTCTGGGATTTTTTCATATTTTTTCCTAAGTGTTTTGATGAATCTATAAAATTATTTAAGTATGGGACTTAAATGTTTTGTATATTTAATTAAGGAGAAGGGGCATTTTATAAAATGAAATAATTGTTTAATTCTGAAATTATTGGCAACACTTTTCTAAAAATGTATTTAGCAAGCAATGAAAATTTGACAAATAAAGGCAGGTTAGTTGAAAAGTTTTCTCTTTTAAGTTAAAAACAAAATAACATGATTTTAGCATGTTCTGCAACTTTCGGCATAGGGGGTTTCGACCCAGACCTTTCGCCACCAATGGTTTTGAAACCAAAGCACATGGTTGTTAGGAACTGAGATGTTGGTTTTGATGACAACAACCTTTTTAACTTATCTTATTATAAAATATATACTAACACTATTGTCTAGATAGATATGAATATGCAGGATATATATATATAGGTATTGATTACTGAAGACTGATTAGTATAAAGACTCAAGACTCAAGATTCAAGATTGAAGACTCTAGAGTATCAAGATCAAGATTTCAAGATATGTGTCTAGTTTATTGTTAAAACTTCATAATAGCACGGAAATCTTCATTCCAAATTCATTTGGGATGGAACCCATTTCTATCTTCTTAGTGGCTTACAAACCCACGACAAGTAGCTTATAAATCTACGACAAGGGGCTTACAAACCCACAAACATCCTGGTTTTGTACAAGTTCTCGAGTCCTGATGTGATGAGATATTTTGTAAGAAGAAGCTTGCAAAACTACTTCAAAATGGTTTTTCAAAATGATTTTCAAAACTACTTTTCAAAATGTTTTAGCCTTAAAAATTATGTTTTCAAATGATTTTCAAAAAGATGTTTTAGCCTTAAAATATTCTTTGTTTTTGTTTTTAAATAAACTCTTGTTTTAAACTTCGTTTGTTTTTTAAACTATCTTCTGACTTTTAATTATTCTCTTATAATATATATATACTTGAGATTTAAAATCAAATTTATATATACATTCTAAAAATATATTTTCTACTCTTCTTTATTTTAAAACATAGGGAAATTAGTTTATTTTACTCCAGAATCATTTCATCTTGTTTTCATTTCAATACCATTTTCAAAACAAATTTTACATTATTTTTAACTAGGGTATGTCGACATCATGGGATACCCCATGTCGACATGGTGGCCGTTAAATTCAAAAGTTTCAATTTTCAAAAGAAGTGTCTATTCGTTTAAATCTCTTCACGAATGGTTATGACCGTTACTAGTCTATAAATAACCTTCACAAACAAATTTTTTAACTAACTACTTTCTTATTTTTCTTCACTCCTTCTCCACAAATCCATATTCTAAAAATTTCATATTTTAAGATCGTGCTGAAATGCTGCCGAATTCTTAAGTGAACCAAATTAGAATCTCATTCTTGTTTGGTTCTCTACCCTCTCTCAAAGATCAAAGTGCTATTCAGAGTTATATGATCAATTTGTAATCAAAAGTTTATCGAGTCTCTTTATAAGCTGTGGTTGTGCCTGGAAATCAATTGGGTAATCTTGTAGCTCGTAAATCAAGAGAGTTTGCCCCGGACTCGTGAGATAGGAGGGTACTTCGAGGCCTTTAGAAATTGAGGATTGTAATTTCGACATTGGTATAATAAAAATCTGTATGAGGTGTTTTGCCTTGGTACAGGATTGGATGTAGGGTAACTCCGAACCAGTATAAAATCCGGTGTGTTCTTTTCTTTTACTGCTTTTTATTTAGTTTCTGCATCTGTGTTTGATTCTGTGATTGTTCAATGATTAAATTCTGCATTTGTTTTTGTCATAATTTTAATTTAGTCCATATAAGTCTTAGAATCCATTAAACACTATTCACCCCCTCCCCTCTAGTGTTAAATTAGCCTTAAGATCCTTAATCCGCACTCCCTTTCAATTGGTATCAAAGCATAGGTTTTCATAGTTTTCATAATCTGAAACTTGAAAATTGTTTTAATGGCTACCAACACCGGTAATGTCAACTCTGGCACTAGTTTTATTAACACTAACACTAGTTCATTAGTAGAAGGTCGGTCTACTGTCAGACCATCATTTTTCAATGGCAGTAATTATGCATATTGGGCTTGTAGAATGAAAATATATTTACAATCAGTAGGATTAGACACTTGGAATATCACACAAACTGAGTATGTTGAACCAACTACCGATTTTGCCCAGTGGACTACTGAGCAAAATAATGTTGCACAAAATAACTCAAAGGCCATGAATATATTATTTTGTTCACTAGATAGGAATGAGTTTAATAGAGTGTTTGTTTGTAAGTATGCATTTGAAATCTGGAAAACTTTGCAAGTTACTCATGAAGGAACAAGCAAAGTTAAATAGACTAAAATTTCCATATTAACTAATCAGTTTCAATTTTTTAAAATGCATGCAAATGAGTCCATTTCCAACATGTATTGTCGATTTCAAGATATTATCCATTCACTAATTGCATTGGGAAAAAGCTTTTCGGAGGAAGACCAAGTCAGAAAAAATCTAAATTCACTCACTCCAGAATGGGATCAAAAGACACTTGCAATCGAAGAAGCAAATGATATCAGTCTAATGAAAATAGAAGAATTGATTGGGAATCTGATGTCTTATGAAGTTCAACTTCAAGGAAGAAGAGAAAACAAGGTTACAGAAAAGAAGTCATTAACATTCAATGCAACAACTGAAGATTCGGAACCAGACAATGATGAGGAGATTGCTTTCATGACAAGAAACTTCCGGAAATTCCTTAAATATAGAAAAATGAATAATTACAATAGAAATGATCAAAGGAATTCTAGAAATAATACGGAGAACGTCAACAATGATAGATGCTACAATTGCAATAAAGTCGGGCATCATAGGAAAGATTGTCCTTATCCAGATAAACAGTTGTTCCCTCCAAACAATGATTCATCAAGGAAAAGAAAGAAAGCATACACAGCAACTCTTGATGACTCAGACTCATCATCCAGTGACAATGAAAAGAAGATGGATAATTCAAATCTGTGTTTCACTGCTATTCATGAATCAGACGACGATGGGAGTATGGATCTAAAAATAGGTACGCATTTACATTATTTTTAATTTTCTTTTTTGAATGGATGCTTGTTTGTTTGCTTGATTTTTTTAATTTTCTTGAATTTTAAATTCAAATTTATCCCTTGAAATTTGAATTTTAAATTCAAAAATAATATTATTTTAATAATATTTTAAATATTAAATTATTAAAATTTAAGTATTATTATATTTAATGTTATCACAGGAATTATATAAGTAGAATATAGAAAATAATATATACATTTATTAGAAATTAGGAATAGTCACTTGTCCTTTGATTCAATAGGCACATGTCAACATATTGGGATACCCCATGTCGACATGCCACTCAGAAATTTGATTTCAAAATTTGAATTCAAACTTTTGAATTTCCCTCCACCTTTTTACCAACTTCAATGCTCTGTAAAGATGCCTCTTGACCAGAGAACATGTCTATAGAATCTCTATTTAATTTACTCTCTTTATCATCACATTTCACTTTTATTTCAAATTTCAAATTTATCTTCATTAGCTTCAACTCCTCTCAAACTTCTTCAATGGCCTCTTCAAGCACTCCTAACACCATTAGACTTCCAAAATCTATCAAAAACTTTTTCTTTAATGACCCAAAAGCTATCAAAGCTTACATCAACTATGTAAACTTTGGTAAAATTCATACGGGGAAATTTGCTATTTTTGAAGATTTTCCTTCTTATGAAATTGAAAATCTTTTTCAACAATGTTCTATTATTAGTGTAGTAGATAACAAACAAAATGATTTTGTATGTTATCCAAACCTTGTTAAGATGTTTTATGCGAATTTAAATCGTGGTTTTTATGATGGGCAAGATGGACAAATTTGGAGTAGTGTTAAAGGAACACAAATAGTTTTGGATTGTGAAATTTTAGGAAATATTTTGGGATGCAAGTATACCGGAATGAATCCCTCAGAATTTCAAATAAATGAAAATGATCGAGAGACATTTCATCACATTTTTGAAGGGGATGACAATTTTGAATTCAAAAATCGTTATTTTCGTCCAAAAGCAAGAATTATTAACCTTCTTATTCAACACACCCTTATACCAAGATCGGGAAACTACAACAACCCAACTTTGAAAGTATGCAAAGCTCTTTTTGCAATTTTTGGAAATTATGATATCAATTGGGCACAAGTTATTTTGGATGAGCTAAGACCCAAGAATTTTACTACGGGTGAAAACACATTATATCATGGAATTTATCTCACTCGGATTTTTAATTACTTTGGAGTTGATTTCAAAAGGGAAGAATTTATAACTAGAAAAGTGTTCAACAATGGAAACATTTCCCTTATAAAAATTCCATTAGTGTTTCAACCATATGAAACACTTACGGAAAAGGAAGAAAGGCTTGCTCACGAAGAGATGGAAGAAATGGAGGAAGAAGAAGAAGAGGAAGGAATGGAACTTGAAGAGGAAGAAAAGGAAGATCAAGAAACTTCCTTAGAAAGTATTGAATATCCTACTAATCCCGCTAATCCATCCAATAAAACCATTCTCAATAATCAAAGAATTATAGTGGAAAATCAAAAGACACTTAAAAGATCAATGAGTAAGAAAAATGGATAAGATTTCCACTAAAATTGACAAGTTCTTCGGGAAAGTTAGTAGAAAGCTTAGACTGTCATCTTCTTCATCTTCATCTAATTAGTTTTAGTTATGATCACATTTCATACTTATGATCACACTTAGCATTTATTACACTTATATATGGATTACTCTAGTTTGTATTATGGTTGATCATCTTATATCAAGTTCAGGGAATTTATTAGTAAGAAGTTTTTGTTGATGACAAAGGGGGAAAAGTTATAAAATAGTAGTTGGCTTAGAGTAAGGGGGAGTTATGATTGGAGTAAGGGGGAGTTATGGAGTAAAGGGGAGTTATGATATGAATTATGGTATGGTAAGTATATTTTATAAATACAGGTTGTCATCATCAAAATGGGGGAGATTGTTAGGAACTGAGATGTTGGTTTTGATGACAACAACCTTTTTAACTTATCTTATTATAAAATATATACTAACACTATTGTCTAGATAGATATGTATATGCAGGATATATATATATATATATACAGGTATTGATTACTGAAGACTGATCAGTATAAAGACTCAAGATTCAAGATTGAAGACTCTAGAGTATCAAGATCAAGATATGTGTCTAGTTTATTGTTAAAACTTCATAATAGCACGAAAATCTTCATTCCAAATTTCATTTGGGATGGAACCCATTTTTATCTTCTTAGTGGCTTACAAACCCACGACAAGTAGCTTACAAACCTATGACAAGTGGCTTACAAACCCACGAACATCCTGGTTTTGTACAAGTTCTCGAGTCCTGATGTGATGAGATATTCTGCAGGATGAAGCTTGCAAAACTACTTCAAAATGATTTTCAAAACTTCTTTTCAAAATGTTTTAACCTTAAAAATTATCTTTTCAAATGATTTTCAAAAAGATGTTTTAACCTTAAAATATTCTTTGTTTTTGTTTTTAAATAAACTCTTGTTTTAAACTTCATTTGTTTTTTAAACTATCTTCTGACTTTTAAATATTCTCTTATAATATATATATACTTGAGATTTAAAATCAAATTTATATATATATTCTAAAAATATATTTTTCTACTCTTCTTTATTTTAAAACATAGGGAAATTAGTTTATTTTACTCCAGAATCATTTCATCTTGTTTTCCTTTCAATACCATTTTCAAAACAAATTTTACATTATTTTTAACTAGGGTATGTCGACATCATGGGATACCCCATGTCGACATGGTGGCCGTTAAATTCAAAAGTTTCAATTTTCAAAAGAAGTGTTTATTCGTTTAAATCTCTTCACGAATGGTTATGACCGTTACTGGTATATAAATAGCCGTCACAAACGAATTTTTTAACTAACAACTTTCTTATTTTTCTTCACTCCTTCTCCACAAATCCATATTCTAAAAATTTCGTATTTTAAGATCGTGCCGAAATTCTGCCGAATTCTCAAGTGAATCAAATTAGAATCTCATTCTTGTTCGGTTCTCTACCCTCTCTCGAAGATCAAAGTGCTATTCAGAGTTATAGGATCAATTTGTAATCAAAAGTTTATCGAGTCTCTCTATAAGGTATGGTTGTGCCTGGAAATCAATTGGGTAATCTTATGGCTCGTAATCTCGACATTGGTATAATAAAAATCTATATGATGTGTTTTGCCTTGGTACAGGACTGGATGTAGGGTAACTTCGAACCAGTATAAAATCCGGTGTGTTATTTCCTTTTACTACTTTTTATTTAGTTTCTGCATCTGTGTTTGATTCTGTGATTGTTCTGTGATTAAGTTCTGCATTTGTTTGTGTCATAATTTTAATTTAGTCCATATAAGCTTAGAATCCATTAAACACTATTCACCCCCCCTCTAGTGTTAAATTAGCCTTAAGATCCTTAATCCGCACTTCCTTTCAATGGTATCAAGCTACTTGGTATGTAGCGTTTTGGACAAAGGTGAAGGGGTACTTGGTCGAAACCTTAGGTTCCGAAGGGGTTGGAGTATGTTTGTTTTATAACCAAGGTAGTGCCTGCTTTGCTTTCGAAAGAGATAGGTTTCAACTCAGTTGCTTTCGACTGGGTCAAATATTTTCAAAGGAATGGTTTTGACTTGGTTGCATTCTTTTGTTTTAAGTAAAGCTTTCCAAGGAGTCGAAACCCCTAGCTGTCGCCTCTCTACCTTTCGAAGTCAATGGTTTCGAAAGGTATACTTTGTTTTTAAATTAACCACTTATCCAATGCTTTCAAGGGGATGGTTTTAACACCAACTCTTCTTTACTTAGGAAAAGGTTTCGAAATGAAGATTTCGACTAAGATGTTTAATTTGACCCTTTTTATACTGTTTGAGGTATAACCCAAAGGTTTCGAAAGATATTTTTCCACATGTTTTAAATTGAACCCACAGAGCTTTTGAAAGGTTTAAGTTTCTAAAGTTTGATCCTTTCAAAAGGTATTTAAAATGGATTCGAAGGGGTGTTTCCCAAATGATTTCGAAGGAGTGGAAAGGTGTTAATTTCTAATGGTTTTGAAAGGGTTGAAATGGAAGGTTTTCCAAGTTTTCTAAAGGCAATGTTTTGAAGTATTTAAGATATGATGTCTAAGGTTTTAAGGCTTTCAAAAGGAAAGATTTTAAAGGTTTCGAAAAGGTTTTTATGTATGGTTTCGAAAGGGAAGCTTTGGCCTTTCCGCCTAGATAAAATAAAGGGTTTTATTTGGTTTAGAAAGAGATGTTTTCAAAGGTCTAGAAAGGGGTACTTTCTTGTGTTTAAATGTTTTTCGTCAACTAAGGTTTGAGTAAAGTGTGTGTATGTGTGTGTGTGTATAACATGGTAAGGGGATTTTTGAGTAAAGCATAAGAGATTGAATATATTCCTTGTGTGAGTTTGATTTAATGGTTTTAAATCATTTTGAAAAAAGTTTTCAAGGAAAATTATGGGAGGGGATCCCTAATTAAATGACTCGAATATTAGAATACCAGATGGGACTGGTATAGGGTCGCACCCTATACATTAGCTATTGGCCCCAGCTAATTTTTTTCCAAAATTCCAGTGTGTAGGGCTTGGTCATAGGTAAGACTAAAATTATGATTACACACAGAAAGGAATATATATTTGTATACATATAGGTTATTGGTGAGCCCGAAAAACCATTAGGATCAGTTGACATGGGAGATGTAAAGTTCGGGATAGACCGTCCATAAGATAAGTATTTAACAGATAGTTAAGGATAGACCGTCTAGAAGTGAAGTGTCCAACAGATGTTAGATTAATTTGGTTTATATTGTCTGGTAGTCCCGAGTCAGCCAAAGGTTAAAAGTTAGCCAAAAAAAACTTATGTGTTTGAACAGATAGTTCGTTTATTACCTGATATTTATGTATGTTTACATAATGATGCTTTACAGTATTTAACCCGTTTTGGTTGCAGGAAATGATTTGCAAAAGATATATTTTAAAAAGATGTTAGTGAGGGGAAACTTTTTCCACTAGGCGGCGTGGTCTCACTTAACATATTTAACCGGGATGTATAGTTTTATTCACACCAGGCTTTATGTCTGACTCGAAGTTTATGTTTTCCCCTTAAAATCTCGGGTGCTCAAAATTGATTTGAGTTGGCTGAGGGATCAAGGTTTTTTCAAGTTTTAGTAGGATGACGAATAAGGCTACCGGAGGCAAGCAGTAGGCTAATGGATAGCTATTTAGGAGTGCAGCTCTTTGTTTTGTTGTTAATTCATCTATGTTTGTATTAAGTCAATTATGACTATACGACTCTGATCATCCAAGGGGGTATCTTCATATACCGCACTTGGCGTATTTTGTAATAAGTATATTTTATCTGTGCCTGGGAACGTAATTGGGATGATGTATTATGAATATGGAACATCTATTTTGAAATTTAATGTGAAAATGTTATTTTGATATCTGTGTTTTGTTTCATATTCAAGTGCTTCTGATTTTATAGATACCATTAACATAGCCGTATTTAGTCGCCGGAAGCTAATACTATAGATGACTGCAGCATCTGTAGTGCTTGGTTTTGGGCCTCTAAATGGGGGATGTTGCACTTACTCTGGTCACACTACCCTACTAACCAATCAACCTATAAAGTTTATATAAATTGGGAAAGTGAGAGGGTCATACATAGACTAGTGAGTAAGAAATACCAATAATGGTACGGTGCTAATAGGCAGATATATAGTCATCTATAGTCTACACAATTTGATTGTGCGTATCTGAACTTGTATACCTACACCCAACAAATTAGCCAACTTGTATCAACCTATAATACCCTTAAAATCTAAACAACTTATATGGATTCCACCCAAAGGTCAGAAATCCCAAAACTGGGTAAACCAAACAATATATCGAGTATACAATCTCGATAGTAAATTGCTTATAAAGTTACACCACCGTAACACATTAAGTATACAGTCTTGATGGCAAATCTTCTATAAAATTACACTATTGTGTCCTACACTCTCTATAGTTCAACAGATAGCATACATAGATTGAACAACGAATAAATTCCTAGTAGTTTCATCAACCGACATAAAATAAACCCCGCTATATGGATACCTCAATTCTCCCAAAGATCCACTTACTAAAATGTGCGACTCACGATTCTAATAGTAACGGTGGGAGCAATCTACTTGTGACAAAATTGCACGCCTAAGCTAGGTGACACGTTATACAATGTCAGGACGTCATGTAGAACCCCATCATGTCTAATGGGTGGGAAAGACTAGCTCTAAATGCACTTCAAGGCCTACATCAGGTCTTGTTTCTACCTACGTGAACTACAAGTGTTCGGTCGACTGTTCAACATCAAATAGTTGACCATTCGTCTATTCAAATGCATATTTTATTATATTGAATCAGTTGATTGGTTGAATGGGATCAATCGACTGATGGCCATGGTTTAGTAGACTATTCTACTTAAAACTGCATTATTTCCTTATGCATTTTGACTATATGCAAATGGTTGATTGTTTGGTGTTGGTCCATCGACCATTTGTCTACTATCGCATTTCAGCGCTATATTCTTCCCTATTTTGTCCAATATCACTTGTTTCATCATTTTTCCATTTTCTTCGACTTCAAGCACGACGTCAATTCCTTTATTGGTTCATTTTAATAGTTATTCATGTTCAATAATGTCGTTTAATTCACTTAAATGACCATTGATTCATTTATTGCAGTTATAACTCATTTTCAATGTAATTTGTCAATACTTTCACATATGTCCAACTATGATCGGTCTTCCTAATAAACTACTTCTATTCATTATAAATGAGTGTTTAATAACATTACAAATCTATTCCACATGGTTTTAAGGTGATATACCTATCCAATTGACCCTCCCCTAAATTCATATAAATTATTGTTATTAAGGCGCTGATTTAGGATTCCTCCAATTATCAATTTAACTTTATTTTTTGAAAGGTAGGTAGGTTAATGGAGCCCAGCCCATATATTAATAAAATAAAAATAAAAAGTACACAAAGCTCAAAACAAAAACCAGCCCAAAAATTAGGCTTAGAGGAGAAATAAAATATTTTTAACATTTGCCTCATTTGTCTCTATTTTCTAGCTTGGTATCATTCAAAATTTTCATTTGAATTATATGGTATAACTCGAAAAGGGAATTGTTGTCCGCACCAAGGACTCGTTCATTCCTCTCTACCTAGATTCCATTCACAAATCTTTTCAGCAATTTTGGTAGTATCTTCATCCTGCGGCTCTTCCAAATGTAGCTTTGTATACATTAAACCATTCTTGTTTGCTATCGAATGATGGCCTATAGAATTTGCCATTAGCTAGTGGTCTAGTCTAGATTTTATTGACATAACGACACTAAACAAAAATATGAGTGTTAGTCTCAGCTTTATCATTGCGCAACACACATTGTTCATCATTAATTATTCCTTTGTTGGAAAATCTACACTTAGTTTAATGAGCATTAGCCATGATTTTCCAGAGAGGAAAATCCACTACCCAAGTTGCTTATAGACCATACTTTGGTAGACCATGGAAAGAACTACATTTCACTAATGTTGGTGAGTGATCCATAAACAAGATCAATAGAGCGATTTATTAGCTTAGTTGGAGGTAGGGTTTTGTGAGATTAATGTCTAGATTTGCCTTGCTTGAGAAGAACAACTATAAGGGAGTTTAACCAAGCTTTCAAAGATATAGTCCTATGGAAGTATTGCATTACGAATTCTACTAAGGTGATTTAGGTTATGATCAATCAGATTGTCCAAAATGAGTCTAAGCTTAGCTCATGGGGAGGTCTAGAATGGTAGTTGTGGGTTCATTTGGATGTTGCATTATATAAGGGGTTAAAAGGTGGTTCTAAGTTTTAACAGATTCCTCCAACTCTAACAAGAATTGGGAGAAATTGGCATTGTCCAAAAGTCTCTTTTCTTTATTGGATTATGTCTAACCCTTTGTACCCATAGATTGTCATTAGGGGAGAGCAATTTATCAAAGTAGGTGGAAATGGAAGGTATGTTCCATTGTTAAAGTTTGCAATTCCTAGGCCTCCATTTGCTACAATCTTGAGTTTTATGAAAAGCAATGGGAATCATCTTGTTTGAGAAGGAGTCTCCATGCAAAAGGAGTTTGTTGATAGCACTTATTATCATGGTTAATAATTTTGTAGGAAGGATATAGTGCTTGGTCCAGAATGAAATCATGGCTATAGCAAATGACTGAACCACCACTAGTGTGCCTGCCTGGGATGATTTGGAGTTAGGGCAAGACTAGAGCTTCTGTGTGATTTTTTTCAAAGAGGAGGAGACACTTGGCAGTTGTAATCCTAGCAGAGATCAAAGGCATGCTAAAATAATGAGCATTATGTGACATTTCTTGAAAACAGAGGAGGAGATTGTAAGGAAATTTGACCGTTTTGTAAGGAAATTAATACGAAAACACTAATGGTTTTCCTTCCTTATTTTGTAAGGAAATTAATACGAAAACATTAATGGTTTGACCGTTTCCTTCCTCAAACATTTCCTTCCTCATTTTGTGGTCAATAGAATCTAAAGGGTTTTCCTATTAATATGCTAATCAATAAAACGGTTATAATCTAGAGCGTTAATTTCCCTCATCTTGATCTTGATGGACGATCAAGACTAAGTCTACAAATCTGGAAATTTGGTCCTCTCTCTACCTATAAATATTAACCTTTGCCCATCACAAAGGAGATAGAAAAACACATAAAGAAAGATATAGGAAAAGAGAGAGAAACTAATTCCTTTCTCCATTGAAATAATTTTCGACAACAACCATTGCCGATTCATATACAAGATGTCTGGAGGTATGTTTTATTGATTCATTACATATGTGATAATCATGTAATTCTAGATCTTAGGATTTATGTTATTTGCAAGATAAAGATTACATGTGGTATCAGAGCAAGGTTTTAGAATTCATGATTATCCATCAATCTATATAAAACGAAACTAGCATAGATCTATGATATGATGTTTGTAATTTTACTATAATAATGATGATGATTATTAGTGTCAATGTGATTCAAGTTTAATATTCATATTATTTTAGTTGCTATAGTAATCATGATCATCAATCTGTGCAGTTAAAGCGCTCGGTGGATTCAATGCGGTAGAGGTGCAAAAAGTCATAGCGGGGATGTAGCGAAGATATAGCGGGATATATCAGATTGCTCTAAAATAGCATATAAATCCCATACTTGTTCTTTTTTAAAATATATAGATAGTAATTATGTGAAAAATTAACATTCAATTGAATTATAATTAATACAAAAATAATTTTAAATAAAAATATGTGCAAATGTATTGTAAATGAACGTAAAACTATTATGTAACTTAATTTAATTTAGTAGAATATTAGAGTATTATCATTTCTAAACATATATCAAAAATTCAATGAAACTAATTAATTTCATAATTTTTATAGCGTATAAATATCATTTTTCAATCTAATTTTTATAGAAGATATAGCGGAAATAGCGGAATATAGCGGAAATAACGGGATATAGCGGAAATAGCGGGGATTAAAGCGGAAAGGCTATATGTTGGGGATATATGGAAAAATCGTAGCGGTAGGAATCCGCTATAAGATATATCAGAGTTATAGCGGGGATATAGCGGGGCATTAACTGCACAGACATCAATATTATTCTATTTACTGTATGCTTAGATCTGGATCTGGAAGTTTATATTTCCGCAAAAGTTAATTTTTCTACCTTAATGTTTGACCTACTGTATAATATGGAACAACTTATTGTATGCGAATACTTTTCAGAAAGTATACATATTGAAAACAATTGTTTCCTAGTTTGACATTAAATTCATGATCTGGAACTTGCAAAATAATTGTTTATATGTTAAATTCATGTATGAAATTTACTTGGAGTTACTAGACATTTATTATCTTTGCTGTGGATTACTTGAAAGAATGGCAAATGTTTATGCGGAAAAAAAAACTTCCACGCTTAATTTCCTTGTTTCCTCTAGTCTGATGCATGCAGTCCCGTCCACAGACGGCTGCTGCTTGCACAATAACGCATGAAACATTAACGTTTATCATTCTTCCTTGAGTATGGTTCTACTGCCTAACCACAGGAGGCGCTAAACCTAACCTCTTATTATGACATGTGTTTTATTCTAATAAAGAAGCCTACATTTCTTTTTATATCTGCACAAGTACGCCTGAGGAAAACAAACTCCATGATGATTGGGAACAATCTAATAGGCTCATCATGATGTTTATGCAAATGGTGATTGATACCAACATCAAAACCTCCCTACCCAAAACTGAAAGCGCAAAAGAATATTTGTAATCCATTGAAAATCGGTTCAAGACTGCAAACAAATACCTTGCTGGGAAACTTATGGCAGACCTTATAACCATGAAGTTTGATGGTTCTCGCTCAATGAACGCTCATGTCATTGAAATGATTAACCTTGCTGCCAAACTTAAGAACTTGGGATTGGTTATGGACCATGCTTTTCTCATCCAATTCATTCTCACTAGCTTACCTCCTCAGTATGAACCATTCAAAATTCATTATAACACTATTACGGAAAATTGGAGTCTAAATGAATTGACTAACAAACTGGTTCAAGAGGAGTCTAGGCAGGGCTTGCAAGGCATTAAAGTTGCTTATTTCACTCAAGGGGTTGGAAAACAAGCTGGCAAAAGGAACAACTCACAGCATAAAAGAGCACCACCCAAATCTGATGACACCACTCAACCATCCAAGAAGAAAAAGAAGGATAATGTCTGCAAATTCTGCAAGAAACCTGGACACTTCCAGGCAGATTGCATTAAGCGCAAAGCATGGTTCGAAAAGAAAGGTAACCCAATGGGTTTCGTAAGTCATTTCGAATCAAATCTTACTAATGTACCTTCTTCTACTTGGTGGATTGATACTGCTGCTAATGTTCATGTTTCGAATTCTATGTAGGGATTCATTACGATCCAAACCACAAACCCAAGTGAGAATTTCATTTTCATGGGGAATAAAGATAAAGCTCAAGTTGAAGCTATTGGAACTTTTCGTCTCATTTTAGATAGCGGTTATCAGTTAGATTTATGTCAAACTCTTTATGTTTCGTCTATTTCCCGTAATTCGATTTTTGTAAGTGTACTTGATAAATTTGGATATTCTTTTGAAGTTGGAAATGGAAATTTTAGTTTATTTAAAAAAATTCTGGTCTTATTGGTTCTAGAATATTAATTGATGGACTTTATAAACTTCATCTTAAACAAAATGCTAAAATCCAACTCACCCTGCATGGAAAAGAAACTAAAGGAAAGTCATCCAAGAATGATTCTTACTTCTTATGGCATAAAAAACTGGGTCATATATCCAGTGAAAGAATCAAGAGGTTAGTGAAAAATGGTGTCCTACCGGACCTAGACTTCGCTAACATTACAGCATGTGTTGATTGTATTAAAGGAAAAATACCAAAAAACACAAAGAAAGGAGCCACAAGAAGTACACAACTTCTTGAAATAACACATACAGATATTTGTGGACCTTTTGATGTTCCAACTTTTGGAGGAGAGAAATATTTCATCACTTTTATCGATGATTTTTCACGTAATTGCTATCTTTATCTGTTGCATGAAAAATCTCAATCAGTGGATGCTGTACAAGTGTTCATTACTGAAGTCGAAAGGCAATTAGAAAGAAAAGTGAAAATCATTAGGTCAGATAGGGGTGGTGAATTCTATGGAAGGTATGATGAAACGGGACAACGTCCTGGACCTTTTGCTAGACTTCTTCAAAAACTTGGAATTGTTGCACAATACACAACACCTGGATCTCCATGGCAGAATGGTGTAGCTGAAAGGCGAAATCGTACATACATGGAAATGGTTAGATCCATGATGAGTCATGCAAATGTACCTATATCATTATGGATGGATGCATTACGAACAGCTCTCTACATCTTAAATAGAGTTCCAAGTAAGGCCGTTCCAAAGACTCCTTTTGAACTTTGGAAAGGATGGAAACCTAGTTTAAGACATCTCAAAATTTGGGGTTGCCTAGTTGAAGCTAGACTGTACAATCCAAATGAAAAGAAATTGGATTTTAAGACAGTCAGTGGTTACTTTATAGGTTACCCAGAAAAATCTAAAGGATATAGATTTTATTGTCCAAACCATAGTACAAGAATTGTTGAAACCGGCAATGCCAAATTCTATGAAAATGGTGAAATCAATGGGAGTACAAAACAACAAGAAGTGGTCATTCATGAAATAAGAGTACCCATTATCTTACCCTCTATTTCGAAAGATATTGGTAATGATCCCATTGTTGAACTTGTTCACAATGAGGGAAACCCAATAAATGATCAACAACTCCATAATGAAATTATCACCAATCATAATGTTGATGAAGTACCACAGGAACTAGTATTAAGAAGATCTCAAAGACAAAGAAGATTAGCTATTCCTGATGATTATATGCTTTATCTAATAGAATCTGAAGGAACTACGGACCCAGTTTCTTATTCACAAGCCATTAAGGATGTTAACTCTCTTAAATGGATTGATGCCATGAAAGATGATGTGACGACCGCCCATGACCCCTGCACTGAGCCTAGAGAAAGTGCGCTGTAAAGTGTGCCAGGCGACCATGGACGATTGTCAGGGTAAATTAAAACAGCAGAATCTATCGTATTACTCACAGCGCATGGACAAAATACAATAGAATATATATATAGTGAAGCTTCACAGAAATAGAATCTCATCAATAAAACTTCATAATAGTTGAATACAACATCTGAATAGTCAATACATCAAGCCTCACTACATATCACTCAGAGAATTATACAAAGCAGCGGAACTTCCAGTACATATAGTAAGAAGATAATATGCAAGCCTCGAGCTCATCTTCGACATCAGCATCGTGGGAAGCAAGAACAGCACCTGTCACCTGCTACCTAGTCTGCCCGTCCCAAAATGGACGAACAGCCCAAGGCAATAAGAGTTAAAACATAAAGCCTTGAGTCAGACAACAGTCTTAGTGAGCGGTAAATTAACTAACAACATACCAAAAGAGCATAAAGGAAAAGGAATAGGAATACAACCCTCCCACTCCACCTCTTTCTACAGTGATAGCCCCCAGACACACACTAAGCAGAAGCAAACATAGCAGAGCATACAATTTAAAGTAAAGCAATTATCACTCGAGTCAAGGGCGATGTTTTCCAAGTACAAACCCCCAAGGCCTAATGCAAGATCAGATAAGCACCCAGAAAATACCGCTCTTGAGACCGAATGACGATACAACCAAACATCCATGACTCTGGCTATCACTGTTATCATTGCTTCGATATCATCGTTAATTGAATGACCGGCTCATTCTTTCATCCATCCGTCAAGGGCTAATGGAAACCCCGGTTCTAGACATAACTCTGCACGTCATCGTGACCCGTGCCTAGGACTATCGAATCTGCCCAGAGTACTCGACTACCAATCAGTAGCCTTCAGGGACTATCGAATCTGCCCAACGTACTCTTGCTTTGAGCATGCTAGAACCTTCAACAACAATGAGATCTCATCCTTCTAGTCATCCTCCTCGACGACTATTTCCATACTAGCTCAAGCGCCTCTCGAGCAAACCATTATCCTCTAACTCGAACCATTTCACCGAGTTATCAACATGCTTGGAATGATCCCGTCTGGATTAGACCAAGACTATCTCATATCATGCTTCGCCTCATCATCATCATAGCAAAGCTTCATCTCATCATCATCATCAAATCTATCCATATGAGCTTCACCATCCGCTACATATGCCACAAGCAGCTTTTCCAATTCAAGAGCCTTTCCCTTAGCTTTTGAATCATCTTCGGTCTAAATCAAATCATCAATCATCTAATTCATAGCAATCAATCAAGTCAAACATTAATCCAAGTAAACAAGCATTCAAATATGATCTAAATAGACAATTATAACAACAATGGCAATTTCGTAATTAAAGAGTCAAAAGTCTAACAAGCATGAAAACATGAGCAATGTCTCTATAATCTTGATGAATGAACTTGCATAAGTTAACATGTAGTAAAATGGATATCAAATCATCATGGACAATGGATCTATATGGATCTACACATATGATTAGGAAAATGCATGGAAATCTCTACTTTAACACCAAATCAAGCCAACGATCCGATATACTCCTTTGGATCCGTGTGAGAGATAATCACCACTCACCAAATCACCTAAACACCTTAAAAGCAACACACTTCAGATCTGGACAGCGAAGGATCTAACTCGATCTATCACAAATTCGCTTCAAACGATGAAATCCCTCTTCGATGGATGAAGATCTTCAATCTAAGCTCTTGGATCTTCGATTTGATCTTCGATTTGGATGGAAGGAATCACAAGATTAAAGTGGAGAAAAGAAGTGAAGAAGTGTAGAAGTCGAGCTCTCAAAATGGCATCACTTCGTCGCTTCGAAATCCGGATCCCAAAAATGAAGATATGGACGTGTATTTATAGCTGAAATCCCTAAGTCGTCTGCCTCCTTAAGTCGTCCACGACTTATAGACCATCACGACCTACGACTTAAGAGATACCTCGACTTACGACTTAGTGAGACAACCCATCCTACGACTTAACAGATATCATATGCGCACGACCTAACAGATATCATATGCGCGCGACCTAACAGATCAACCCCTACGCGGCCTATCATAAGTCGTCTTCGACCTAACGACTTACCATAAGTCGCGACCTAAAATGCCACGACTTAAAAACTCATGCGACCTAACAACTTACGCGACTTACGACCTAACCCAAATCTGTGCATATACGCGACCTACGACCTAACAAACCTGCGACCTAACACACACGCGACCTAACTATCTTAGGTCGCCTACGACCTAACTCAACACAGAACTCACGACCTAACTCTTAGCTAGGATACGACTTAACATCTTAGGTCGTCTACGACCTAACTACGCTAACTCGCTAACTCTTAGGTCGCTAACCACTAGGTCGCTAACTACTATAGGTTACTAACCCTTAGGTCGCTAACTCCTATAGGTCGCTAACTCTTAAGTCGCCACTATCTTAAGTCGCCAATCCTATAAGTCGTCTACTCCTATAAGTCGCCAATTCTCTTAGGTCGCTCCAACCTCTTAAGTCGTTCCTCCGACCTAATCCTACCCCACGACCTAAGCCACCATACGACTTAACTATCACACGACCTAACTCCTTAAGTCGTTTCACTCCTTAGGTCGCCAACTTCCTATAGGTCGCTCCACTTCCTAAGGTCGTCTACTACGACCTAACCATAATACGACCTATCTTCTATACGATCTAAGACTTAGACTATGGATGACTTATCAACAATGCGACCAAATGACAACTGATTTACGATGAATCGATCCGTAAAAATACGGGTCGTTACATTCCCTCCCCCTTAGGAATTTCGCCCCCGAAATTCCAAACAAACAGAGCAATCAAAGACTATTCTGCACGCCTAACATCCATAGGCTCATCTTACTGAGCATGCAGTCCAGCCCTACTTACTGACACAAGTACGCCTGAGGAAAACAAACTCCATGATGATTGGGAACAATCTAATAGGCTCATCATGATGTTTATGCAAATGGTGATTGATACCAACATCAAAACCTCCCTACCCAAAACTGAAAGCGCAAAAGAATATTTGTAATCCATTGAAAATCGGTTCAAGACTGCAAACAAATACCTTGCTGGGAAACTTATGGCAGACCTTATAACCATGAAGTTTGATGGTTCTCGCTCAATGAACGCTCATGTCATTGAAATGATTAACCTTGCTGCCAAACTTAAGAACTTGGGATTGGTTATGGACCATGCTTTTCTCATCCAATTCATTCTCACTAGCTTACCTCCTCAGTATGAACCATTCAAAATTCATTATAACACTATTACGGAAAATTGGAGTCTAAATGAATTGACTAACAAACTGGTTCAAGAGGAGTCTAGGCAGGGCTTGCAAGGCATTAAAGTTGCTTATTTCACTCAAGGGGTTGGAAAACAAGCTGGCAAAAGGAACAACTCACAGCATAAAAGAGCACCACCCAAATCTGATGACACCACTCAACCATCCAAGAAGAAAAAGAAGGATAATGTCTGCAAATTCTGCAAGAAACCTGGACACTTCCAGGCAGATTGCATTAAGCGCAAAGCATGGTTCGAAAAGAAAGGTAACCCAATGGGTTTCGTAAGTCATTTCGAATCAAATCTTACTAATGTACCTTCTTCTACTTGGTGGATTGATACTGCTGCTAATGTTCATGTTTCGAATTCTATGTAGGGATTCATTACGATCCAAACCACAAACCCAAGTGAGAATTTCATTTTCATGGGGAATAAAGATAAAGCTCAAGTTGAAGCTATTGGAACTTTTCGTCTCATTTTAGATAGCGGTTATCAGTTAGATTTATGTCAAACTCTTTATGTTTCGTCTATTTCCCGTAATTCGATTTTTGTAAGTGTACTTGATAAATTTGGATATTCTTTTGAAGTTGGAAATGGAAATTTTAGTTTATTTAAAAAAATTCTGGTCTTATTGGTTCTAGAATATTAATTGATGGACTTTATAAACTTCATCTTAAACAAAATGCTAAAATCCAACTCACCCTGCATGGAAAAGAAACTAAAGGAAAGTCATCCAAGAATGATTCTTACTTCTTATGGCATAAAAAACTGGGTCATATATCCAGTGAAAGAATCAAGAGGTTAGTGAAAAATGGTGTCCTACCGGACCTAGACTTCGCTAACATTACAGCATGTGTTGATTGTATTAAAGGAAAAATACCAAAAAACACAAAGAAAGGAGCCACAAGAAGTACACAACTTCTTGAAATAACACATACAGATATTTGTGGACCTTTTGATGTTCCAACTTTTGGAGGAGAGAAATATTTCATCACTTTTATCGATGATTTTTCACGTAATTGCTATCTTTATCTGTTGCATGAAAAATCTCAATCAGTGGATGCTGTACAAGTGTTCATTACTGAAGTCGAAAGGCAATTAGAAAGAAAAGTGAAAATCATTAGGTCAGATAGGGGTGGTGAATTCTATGGAAGGTATGATGAAACGGGACAACGTCCTGGACCTTTTGCTAGACTTCTTCAAAAACTTGGAATTGTTGCACAATACACAACACCTGGATCTCCATGGCAGAATGGTGTAGCTGAAAGGCGAAATCGTACATACATGGAAATGGTTAGATCCATGATGAGTCATGCAAATGTACCTATATCATTATGGATGGATGCATTACGAACAGCTCTCTACATCTTAAATAGAGTTCCAAGTAAGGCCGTTCCAAAGACTCCTTTTGAACTTTGGAAAGGATGGAAACCTAGTTTAAGACATCTCAAAATTTGGGGTTGCCTAGTTGAAGCTAGACTGTACAATCCAAATGAAAAGAAATTGGATTTTAAGACAGTCAGTGGTTACTTTATAGGTTACCCAGAAAAATCTAAAGGATATAGATTTTATTGTCCAAACCATAGTACAAGAATTGTTGAAACCGGCAATGCCAAATTCTATGAAAATGGTGAAATCAATGGGAGTACAAAACAACAAGAAGTGGTCATTCATGAAATAAGAGTACCCATTATCTTACCCTCTATTTCGAAAGATATTGGTAATGATCCCATTGTTGAACTTGTTCACAATGAGGGAAACCCAATAAATGATCAACAACTCCATAATGAAATTATCACCAATCATAATGTTGATGAAGTACCACAGGAACTAGTATTAAGAAGATCTCAAAGACAAAGAAGATTAGCTATTCCTGATGATTATATGCTTTATCTAATAGAATCTGAAGGAACTACGGACCCAGTTTCTTATTCACAAGCCATTAAGGATGTTAACTCTCTTAAATGGATTGATGCCATGAAAGATGATGTGACGACCGCCCATGACCCCTGCACTGAGCCTAGAGAAAGTGCGCTGTAAAGTGTGCCAGGCGACCATGGACGATTGTCAGGGTAAATTAAAACAGCAGAATCTATCGTATTACTCACAGCGCATGGACAAAATACAATAGAATATATATATAGTGAAGCTTCACAGAAATAGAATCTCATCAATAAAACTTCATAATAGTTGAATACAACATCTGAATAGTCAATACATCAAGCCTCACTACATATCACTCAGAGAATTATACAAAGCAGCGGAACTTCCAGTACATATAGTAAGAAGATAATATGCAAGCCTCGAGCTCATCTTCGACATCAGCATCGTGGGAAGCAAGAACAGCACCTGTCACCTGCTACCTAGTCTGCCCGTCCCAAAATGGACGAACAGCCCAAGGCAATAAGAGTTAAAACATAAAGCCTTGAGTCAGACAACAGTCTTAGTGAGCGGTAAATTAACTAACAACATACCAAAAGAGCATAAAGGAAAAGGAATAGGAATACAACCCTCCCACTCCACCTCTTTCTACAGTGATAGCCCCCAGACACACACTAAGCAGAAGCAAACATAGCAGAGCATACAATTTAAAGTAAAGCAATTATCACTCGAGTCAAGGGCGATGTTTTCCAAGTACAAACCCCCAAGGCCTAATGCAAGATCAGATAAGCACCCAGAAAATACCGCTCTTGAGACCGAATGACGATACAACCAAACATCCATGACTCTGGCTATCACTGTTATCATTGCTTCGATATCATCGTTAATTGAATGACCGGCTCATTCTTTCATCCATCCGTCAAGGGCTAATGGAAACCCCGGTTCTAGACATAACTCTGCACGTCATCGTGACCCGTGCCTAGGACTATCGAATCTGCCCAGAGTACTCGACTACCAATCAGTAGCCTTCAGGGACTATCGAATCTGCCCAACGTACTCTTGCTTTGAGCATGCTAGAACCTTCAACAACAATGAGATCTCATCCTTCTAGTCATCCTCCTCGACGACTATTTCCATACTAGCTCAAGCGCCTCTCGAGCAAACCATTATCCTCTAACTCGAACCATTTCACCGAGTTATCAACATGCTTGGAATGATCCCGTCTGGATTAGACCAAGACTATCTCATATCATGCTTCGCCTCATCATCATCATAGCAAAGCTTCATCTCATCATCATCATCAAATCTATCCATATGAGCTTCACCATCCGCTACATATGCCACAAGCAGCTTTTCCAATTCAAGAGCCTTTCCCTTAGCTTTTGAATCATCTTCGGTCTAAATCAAATCATCAATCATCTAATTCATAGCAATCAATCAAGTCAAACATTAATCCAAGTAAACAAGCATTCAAATATGATCTAAATAGACAATTATAACAACAATGGCAATTTCGTAATTAAAGAGTCAAAAGTCTAACAAGCATGAAAACATGAGCAATGTCTCTATAATCTTGATGAATGAACTTGCATAAGTTAACATGTAGTAAAATGGATATCAAATCATCATGGACAATGGATCTATATGGATCTACACATATGATTAGGAAAATGCATGGAAATCTCTACTTTAACACCAAATCAAGCCAACGATCCGATATACTCCTTTGGATCCGTGTGAGAGATAATCACCACTCACCAAATCACCTAAACACCTTAAAAGCAACACACTTCAGATCTGGACAGCGAAGGATCTAACTCGATCTATCACAAATTCGCTTCAAACGATGAAATCCCTCTTCGATGGATGAAGATCTTCAATCTAAGCTCTTGGATCTTCGATTTGATCTTCGATTTGGATGGAAGGAATCACAAGATTAAAGTGGAGAAAAGAAGTGAAGAAGTGTAGAAGTCGAGCTCTCAAAATGGCATCACTTCGTCGCTTCGAAATCCGGATCCCAAAAATGAAGATATGGACGTGTATTTATAGCTGAAATCCCTAAGTCGTCTGCCTCCTTAAGTCGTCCACGACTTATAGACCATCACGACCTACGACTTAAGAGATACCTCGACTTACGACTTAGTGAGACAACCCATCCTACGACTTAACAGATATCATATGCGCACGACCTAACAGATATCATATGCGCGCGACCTAACAGATCAACCCCTACGCGGCCTATCATAAGTCGTCTTCGACCTAACGACTTACCATAAGTCGCGACCTAAAATGCCACGACTTAAAAACTCATGCGACCTAACAACTTACGCGACTTACGACCTAACCCAAATCTGTGCATATACGCGACCTACGACCTAACAAACCTGCGACCTAACACACACGCGACCTAACTATCTTAGGTCGCCTACGACCTAACTCAACACAGAACTCACGACCTAACTCTTAGCTAGGATACGACTTAACATCTTAGGTCGTCTACGACCTAACTACGCTAACTCGCTAACTCTTAGGTCGCTAACCACTAGGTCGCTAACTACTATAGGTTACTAACCCTTAGGTCGCTAACTCCTATAGGTCGCTAACTCTTAAGTCGCCACTATCTTAAGTCGCCAATCCTATAAGTCGTCTACTCCTATAAGTCGCCAATTCTCTTAGGTCGCTCCAACCTCTTAAGTCGTTCCTCCGACCTAATCCTACCCCACGACCTAAGCCACCATACGACTTAACTATCACACGACCTAACTCCTTAAGTCGTTTCACTCCTTAGGTCGCCAACTTCCTATAGGTCGCTCCACTTCCTAAGGTCGTCTACTACGACCTAACCATAATACGACCTATCTTCTATACGATCTAAGACTTAGACTATGGATGACTTATCAACAATGCGACCAAATGACAACTGATTTACGATGAATCGATCCGTAAAAATACGGGTCGTTACATTCCCTCCCCCTTAGGAATTTCGCCCCCGAAATTCCAAACAAACAGAGCAATCAAAGACTATTCTGCACGCCTAACATCCATAGCAATCAACAAACCATGCATCCAATTCTAGCTTAGCATGCAGAATTCTAAAACTAGAACAAGTTACAATATCGTGAGATGACACGACACCTTAGGGCCAGATCTTGAAGAGTTCAGGATGAGCTGCTTTCATCCTCTCTTCCACCTCCCATGTACAGTCGTTATCATCATCACTCCATTGTATCTTGAGCAACTTAACTACCTTCCTCCTAAGCTGTTTCGTGTCGGTTTCCACAAGACGAAGCGGCTTACGAGGTCTCTTATCGACTGGATCAACTTCGAAATCTTCACAGCTATCAGCAGAAACCACTATATTCGAGTCATGCACATACTTCCGTAGATACGATACGTGAAAAACATTGTGCACACTCGACATCTTCTCTGGTAACTCCAATCTGTAGGCGAGCTTTCCAATTCGCTCGATGATCGGGAATGGTCCAACAAATCTCGGAGTCAATTTTCCTTTCTTCCCGAATCGAATAACATTCTTCAGTGGAGAAATCTTCACAAAAACCATATCACCTACGTCGAATTCCAAATCCTTTCGACGCTTATCGACATAACTTTTCTGTCGGTCTTGGGCTGCCTTTATTCGTTGCCGAATGATCTCTATACAATCTGAAGTCTGTCGAATCATCTCTGGCCCAAGTATCAGCTTTTCTCCGGTCTCTAACCAACATGTTGGAGAGTTACACGGTCTTCCATACAATGCTTCATACGGTGCCATACCAATGCTTGACTAGTAACTGTTGTTATACGAAAATTCCACCAAATGAAGGTGATCTTCCCATGATCCTCCGAAATCCAAGACACAAGCTCTAAGAAGATCTTCCAAAACTCGGTTGACTCTCTCGGTCTGACCATCTGTTTGAGGGTGATAAGCTGTACTCAAACATAACTCGGTTCCCAAAACTTCCTGGAAACTCTTCCAAAATCCACTAGTGAACAATGGGTCTCGATCGCTCACTATACTCTTCGGAATACCATGGAATCGAACTATCCACTTAACATACAGCTCAGCCAACTTTGAAGCAGTCCTAGTCGATCGAACAGGAATGAATCTTGCACTCTTAGTCAGACGATCTACGATGACCCAAATCCCTTCATTTCTCGTTCTTGTTCTAGGTAACCCATCAATAAAATCCATCGATATTTGCTCCCACTTCCATGTAGGAACTTCTAATGGCTGAAGCAATCCACTGGGCTTCTTCTGTTCGGCTTTTACCAACTGGCAGTTCATGCACTTGGAAATAAAATTTCCAACATCCTTCTTCATACCTTCCCAGTAGTAGGTTCTCTTCATATCCCGATACATCTTATTTCCACCTGGATGAATGGTCAACTTCGAGTGATGACTTTCCTTCAGAACTTCACTCCTCAATTCATCTATATCGGGAACAACTAGTCGTCCTTGCTTCCGAAGCCAACCCTCTCGATCGACCTCGAAACCTTTATCCTTTTCTGGGTCTAATCCAGATTCCAAATCACGGATGATCTTGACAAGCTTATCGTCTCGCTTTTGGCTCTCGCCAATTCTTTCCACAAGAGTAGGTTTTATCGATAAGTTTGCCAACATCTCAGGTTCCAATCCACTTCTGGGCCTGAAGTCAAATCCTGCTAAATACTCGAGATTCTTCCATTCTGAAAACATGGCTCCCAATCCTGCATGTCTTCGACTTAACGCATCTGCCACTGCGTTACCCTTTCCCGGAGTATAAGCTATACCAAAATCATACGATGCTAAAAACTCTAGCCAACGTTGCTGCCGAAGATTCAAATCCTTTTGGGAGAAAAGATACTTCAACGACTTATGATCCATAAACAACTCGAATCGAACTCCCAATAGATAATGTCTCCATATCTTCAGAGCAAATACAATCGCCGCTAACTCCAAATCATGAGTCGGATAATTCCTTTCATGCGGCTTCAGTTGTCGACTGGCATACGCAACAACTTTATACTTCTACATTAGCACTGCTCCAAGTCCAGTACCACATGCGTCGGTGTAAACCACCATCTCATCATTCCCACTTGGAATAGTCAAAACAGGAGCACTTGTCAATCGCTCTTTCAGGATTCCGAAAGCTTGCTCACACTTATCTTCCCACTTGAACACTTGGTTCTTTTTCGTCAATCCTGTTAACGGTGCAGCTACCTTTGAGAAGTCTTTGATAAACCTTCGATAATATCCTGTTAATCCAAGAAAACTTCTCACATCAGATGCATTCTTAGGTCTAACCCAATCCTGGATTGCTGCCACCTTAGCGGGATCAACCGCTATTCCATTTCCAGAGATAACATGGCCTAAGAACCTCACTTCACTCTTCTAGAAGTGACACTTCGAAAACTTAGCCTTCAGCTGATGTTTCCGTAAGATTTCCAAAACAATACGCAAGTGCGTCTTGTGCTCTTCTTCAGTTCTGGAATAAATCAGAATATCATCCACGAACACTAACACAAACTTGCTCAACTGATCTCTGAACACTCTATTCATAAGATCCACAAAATATGCTGGCGCATTAGTCAATCCAAACGGCATTACCATCCACTCAAAGAAACCAGATGGTGTCCTAAAAGCAGTCTTCGACACACTATCCTTAGCCACTCTCAACTGGTGAAATCCCGTTGCCAAATCCATCTGAGAAAACACCTTAGCTTCGTGTAGCTGATCAAACAAGTCATCTATTCTCGGCAATGGATACTTGTTCTTCTTAGTCACTTTATTCAGCTCACGATAATCCACACACAATCTCAATGACCCATCTGCCTTGGTTGCAAACACAACTGGTGCACCCCATTCGGACACACTACGCCGAATGAATCCTTTCTGCAAAAGATCATCAACCTGCACCCTCAACTCCTGCTGTTCCCTAGGCGCCATCCGCCTAAGAGGCATCACAACAGGTCTGGCTCCTTCAACTAGATCTATACGAAACTCGATCTCTCTATGCGGCGGTAACCCTTTGACCTCGTCAAAGACATCCTCAAATCCATTAGCGATTGGCACAGATGACAGTCCATCCCGTGGAACAACCAGCGAATACATGAAGCTCATGAAGACGCCTTCTTCATGCTTACATCGTATCACAATCTTTCGCCCCTCCACATTCTCGACTGTCACCTCCAACCTTTCACAATCAACCTTTGCCGCATACTTCCTAAGCCAGTCCATACCCAAAATAATTCCGAACCCCGCAAAGTTCAGAACAAAACAATCATAAACAAAAGAGCAACCATGACTCGATACAATCAGACCACGGCATAGCATACACAAACAAGACGAACCACCAACTGGATTAGTCACAACCAATGGCCTATCAACAATATCCGGTTCTAAACCTAACCGGCCTACAAGTTCATTACAAACAAAAGAATGCGACGCCCCAGTATCAAATAACACTCTAACTGGAACACCACAAATGGAGAGAGTACCCTGAACCACCACGCTCTTTCCTTTCTCTTCAGTGGTAGGAGCTTTTGAAGACGATGGAACAGCCCCCAAAGCATAAGCTTGCACAATCTGCTTGTCCTTCCGCGGTTCTGGAAAATTCCTCTTAACATGCCCCAGCTTGTCACAGTTGTGGCACTTCACCGGCACCTTCGGATTCTTACAATCCCTAGAGAAATGGCCCTTCTGCTGACAATTGTAGCAGGTCACTTCGCCCTTTGGCTTCTTCTGGCCATCCTTACCCTTTTGCTGCTACTGCCTCCTCTTCTTGTTTCCACCCTGCTGGGGTTTAGACTCTTCCCTGGTCACAGCAACAACAGATCCTTCCTTAGGAAACAGATTCTCATGCCTGAGAGCCTTCTCCACAAGCTTCTCAAATGGATCGTCCAAATGATCCACCAACTGCCTCCCAAGATAACTGTCCAAGCCTGTCACGAACTTCTCGTTCTTCTGATACGAAGACTCAATATACGACCGGGCATACTTGGACAAGGCTTCAAACTCAGAAACTTACTCAAGAACTGGTCTTCCATTTTGCTTGAGCTCCACAAACTTCTTGAACAGAACAGACTTCTGAGCTGTAGAAATGAACTTAGCTTCAAATCTGGCTTGGAATTGCACCCAAGTGATCTCTTCCTCCGGAGTATCAATGGTGATAGAATTCCACCAATCAGAAGCTATTCCTTGAAGCTGCCTTGATGCTAACTTCCTCTTAGTTGCATCATCAATTCCCAAATCACCAAAGATCCTTCTACAAGCATCTATCCATCTCTGGACCTCAATGGTTGATTCTGTTCCCAATAAAACCTTCCCTCCAAGAGTAGTGTAGTCCTTACACAGCTTAGCAAAATCCACCGGTCTTGGAGTTTGAACTTGAACTCCAACATCCACCGATGGCCCCGGAGCCAGCATCCTTCTCATGATCGAAGTCATCATAGCTTCGAACATAGCAGCATAATCAGCAGCCCCCTCAGTAGCATGGCCTTCCCTAGCAACTGGTCTCCCTCTTTGACTCATCCTTAATATCTATAAAAAGGAATGATTAGCACACCTAGAGAAACAACTGCATAAAGGACTCAAACTCTACTAAGCTACTATATTATATATAGTAATCATCCATCAAAATACAATTACGTCTCTCATACGTAGTTACGTCAGCGAGCGTTGGGTAAAATCGATTAACCAAAGCTCTGATACCAAATGTGACGACCGCCCATGACCCCTGCATTGAGCCTAGAGAAAGTGCGCTGTAAAGTGTGCTAGGCGACCATGGACGATTGTCAGGGTAAATTAAAACAGCAGAATCTATCGTATTACTCACAGCGCATGGACAAAATACAATAGAATATATATATAGTGAAGCTTCACAGAAATAGAATCTCATCAATAAAACTTCATAATAGTTGAATACAACATCTGAATAGTCAATACATCAAGCCTCACTACATATCACTCAGAGAATTATACAAAGCAGCGGAACTTCCAGTACATATAGTAAGAAGATAATATGCAAGCCTCCAGCTCGTCTTCAACATCAGCATCGGGGGAAGCAAGAACAGCACTTGTCACTTGCTACCTAGTCTGCCCGTCCCAAAATGGACGAACAGCCCAAGGCAATAAGAGTTAAAACATAAAGCCTTGAGTCAGACAATAGTCTTAGTGAGCGGTAAATTAACTAACAACATACCAAAAGAGCATAAAGGAAAAGGAATAGGAATTCAACCCTCCCACTCCACCTCTTTCTACAGTGATAGCCCCCAGACACACACTAAGCAGAAGCAAACATAGCAGAGCATACAATTTAAAGTAAAGCAATTATCACTCGAGTCAAGGGCGATGTTTTCCAAGTACAAACCCCCAAGGCCTAAACCAAGATCAGATAAGCACCTAGAAAATACTGCTCTTGAGACCGAATGACGATACAACCAAACATCCATGACTCTGACTATCACTGTTATCATTGCTTCGATATCATCGTTAATTGAATGACCGACTCATTCTTTCATCCGTCCGTCAAGGGCTAATGGAAACCCCGGTTCTAGACATAACTCTGCACGTCATCGTGACCCGTGCCTAGGACTATCGAATCTGCCCAAAGTACTCGACTACCAATCAGTAGCCTTCAGGGACTATCGAATTTGCCCAACGTACTCTTTCTTTGAGCATGCTAGAACCTTCAACAACGATGAGATCTCAGCCTTCTAGTCATCCTCCTCGACGACTATTTCCGTACTAGCTCAAGCGCCTCTCGAGCAAACCATTATCTTCTAACTCGAACCATTTCACCGAGTTATCAACATGCTTGGAATGATCCCGTCTGGATTAGACCAAGACTATCTCATATCATGCTTCGCGTCATCATCATCATAGCAAAGCTTCATCTCATCATCATCATCAAATCTATCCATATGAGCTTCACCATCCGCTACATATGCCACAAGCAGCTTTTCCAATTCAAGAGTCTTTCCCTTAGCTTTTGAATCATCTTCGGTCTAAATCAAATCATCAATCATCTAATTCATAGAAATCAATCAAGTCAAACATTAATCCAAGTAAACAAGCATTCAAATATGATCTAAATAGACAATTATAACAACAATGGCAATTTCGTAATTAAAGAGTGAAAAGTCTAACAAGCATGAAAACATGAGCAATGTCTCTATAATCTTGATGAATGAACTTGCATAAGTTAACATGTAGTAAAATGGATATCAAATCATCATGGACAATGGATCTATATGGATCTACACATATGATTAGGAAAATGCATGGAAATCTCTACTTTAACACCAAATCAAGCCAACGATCCGATATACTCCTTTGGATCCGTGTGAGAGATAATCACCCCTCACCAAATCACCTAAACACCTTAAAAGCAACACACTTCAGATCTGGACAGCGAAGGATCTAACTCGATCTATCACAAATTCGCTTCAAACGATGAAATTCCTCTTCGATGGATGAAGATCTTCAATCTAAGCTCTTGGATCTTCGATTTGATCTTCGATTTGGATGGAAGGAATCACAAGATTAAAGTGGAGAAAAGAAGTGAAGAAGTCGAGCTCTCAAAATGGCAGCACTTCGTCGCTTCGAAATTCGGATCCCAAAAATGAAGATATGGACGTGTATTTATAGCTGAAATCCCTAAGTCGTCTGCCTCCTTAAGTCGTCCACGACTTATAGACCATCACGACCTACGACTTAAGAGATACCTCGACTTACGACTTAGTGAGACAACCCATCCTACGACTTAACAGATATCATATGCGCACGACCTAACAGATAGCATATGCTCGCGACCTAACAGATCAACCCCTACGCGACCTATCATAAGTCGTCTCCGACCTAACGACTTACCATAAGTCGCGACCTAAAATGCCACGACTTAAAAACTCACGCGACCTAACAACTTACGCGACTTACGACCTAACCCAAATCTGCGCATATACGCGACCTACGACCTAACAAACCTGCGACCTAACACACACGCGACCTAACTATCTTTGGTCGCCTACGACCTAACTCAACACAGAACTCACGACCTAACTCTTAGCTAGGATACGACTTAACATCTTAGGTCGTCTACGA
This sequence comes from Allium fistulosum, assembly GCA_030737815.1. NCBI lineage: Eukaryota > Viridiplantae > Streptophyta > Magnoliopsida > Asparagales > Amaryllidaceae > Allium > Allium fistulosum. The sequence goes on from CM060908.1 coordinate 426,737,446, forward strand.
CCTAACTACGCTAACTCGCTAACTCTTAGGTCGCTAACCACTATGTCGCTAACTACTATAGGTTACTAACCCTTAGGTCGCTAACTCCTATAGGTCGCTAACTCTTAAGTCGCCACTATCTTAAGTCGCTAATCCTATAAGTCGTCTACTCCTATAAGTCGCCAATTCTCTTAGGTCGCTCCAACCTCTTAAGTCGCTCCTCCGACCTAATCCTACCCCACGACCTAAGCCACCATACGACTTAACTCCTATACGACTTAACTATCACACGACCTAACTCCTTAAGTCGTTTCACTCCTTAGGTCGCCAACTTCCTATAGGTCGCTCCACTTCCTTAGGTCGTCTACTACGACCTAACCATAATACGACCTATCTTCTATACGATCTAAGACTTAGACTATGGATGACTTATCAACAATGCGACCAAATGACAACTGATTTACGATGTTTCGATCCGTAAAAATACGGGTCGTTACATTCCCTCCCCCTTAGGAATTTCGCCCCCGAAATTCCAAACAAACAGAGCAATCAAAGACTATTCTACACGCCTAACATCCATAGCAATCAACAAACCATGCATCCAATTCTAGCTTAGCATGCAGAATTCTAAAACTAGAACAAGTTACAATATCGTGAGATGACACGACACCTTAGGGCCATACCTTGAAGAGTTCAGGATGAGCTGCTTTCTTCCTCTCTTCCACCTCCCATGTACAGTCGTTATCATCATCACTCCATTGTATCTTGAGCAACTTAACTACCTTCCTCCTAAGCTGTTTCGTGTCGGTTTCCACAACACGAAGCGGCTTACGAGGTCTCTTATCGACTGGATCAACTTCGAAATCTTCACAGCTATCAGCAGAAACCACTATATTCGAGTCGTGCACATACTTCCGTAGATACGATACGTGAAAAACATTGTGCACACTCGACATCTTCTCTGGTAACTCCAATCTGTAGGCGAGCTTTCCAATTCGCTCGATGATCGGGAATGGTCCAACAAATCTCGGAGTCAATTTTCCTTTCTTCCCGAATCGAATAACATTCTTCAGTGGAGAAATCTTCACAAAAACCATATCACCTACGTCGAATTCCAAATCCTTTCGACGCTTATCGGCATAACTTTTCTGTCGGTCTTGGGCTGCCTTTATTCGTTGCCGAATGATCTCTATACAATCTGAAGTCTGTCGAATCATCTCTGGCCCAAGTATCAGCTTTTCTACGGTCTCTAACCAACATGTCGGAGAGTTACACGGTCTTCCATACAATGCTTCATACGGTGCCATACCAATGCTTGACTGGTAACTGTTGTTATACGAAAATTCCACCAAATGAAGGTGATCTTCCCATGATCCTCCGAAATCCAAGACACAAGCTCTAAGAAGATCTTCCAAAACTCGGTTGACTCTCTCGGTCTGACCATCTGTTTGAGGGTGATAAGCTGTACTCAAACATAACTCGGTTCCCAAAACTTCCTGGAAACTCTTCCAAAATCCACTAGTGAACAATGGGTCTCGATCGCTCACTATACTCTTCGGAATACCATGGAATCGAACTATCCACTTAACATACAGCTCAGCCAACTTTGAAGCAGTCCTAATCGATCGAACAGGAATGAATCTTGCACTCTTAGTCAGACGATCTACGATGACCCAAATCCCTTCATTTCTCGTTCTTGTTCTAGGTAACCCATCAATAAAATCCATCGATATTTGCTCCCACTTCCATGTAGGAACTTCTAATGGCTGAAGCAATCCACTGGGCTTCTTCTGTTTGGCTTTTACCAACTGGAAGTTCATGCACTTGGAAATAAAATTTCCAACATCCTTCTTCATACCTTCCCAGTAGTAGGTTATCTTCATATCCCGATACATCTTATTTCCACCTGGATGAATGGTCAACTTCGAGTGATGACTTTCCTTCAGAACTTCACTCCTCAATTCATCTATATCGGGAACAACTAGTCGTCCTTGCTTCCGAAGCCAACCCTCTCGATCGACCTCGAAACCTTTATCCTTTTCTGGGTCTAATCCAGATTCCAAATCACGGATGATCTTGACAAGCTTATCGTCTCGCTTTTGGCTCTCGCCAATTCTTTCCACAAGAGTAGGTTTTATCGATAAGTTTGCCAACATCTCAGGTTCCAATCCACTTCTGGGCCTGAAGTCTAATCCAGCTAAGTACTCGAGATTCTTCCATTCTGAAAACATGGCTCCCAATCCTGCATGTCTTCGACTTAACGCATCTGCCACTGCGTTACCCTTTCCCGGAGTATAAGCTATACCAAAATCATACGATGCTAAAAACTCTAGCCAACGTTGCTGCCGAAGATTCAAATCCTTTTGGGAGAAAAGATACTTCAACGACTTATGATCCATAAACAACTCGAATCGAACTCCCAATAGATAATGTCTCCACATCTTCAGAGCAAATACAATCGCCGCTAACTCCAAATCATGAGTCGGATAATTCCTTTCATGCGGCTTCAGTTGTCGACTAACATACGCAACAACTTTATCCTTCTACATTAGCACTGCTCCAAGTCCAGTACCACATGCGTCGGTGTAAACCACCATCTCATCATTCCCACTTGGAATAGTCAAAACAGGAGCACTTGTCAATCGCTCTTTCAGGATTCCGAAAGCTTGCTCACACTTATCTTCCCACTTGAACACTTGGTTCTTTTTCGTCAATCCTGTTAACAGTGCAGCTACCTTGGAGAAGTCTTTGATAAACCGGCGATAATATCCTGCTAATCCAAGAAAACTTCTCACATCAGATGCATTCTTAGGTCTAACCCAATCCTGGATTGCTGCCACCATAGCGGGATCAACCGCTATTCCATTTCCAGAGATAACATGGCCTAAGAACCTCACTTCACTCTTCCAGAAGTGACACTTCGAAAACTTAGCCTTCAGCTGATGTTTCCGTAAGATTTCCAAAACAATACGCAAGTGCGTCTTGTGCTCTTCTTCAGTTCTGGAATAAATCAGAATATCATCCACGAACACTAACACAAACTTGCTCAACTGATCTCTGAACACTCTATTCATAAGATCCACAAAATATGCTGGCGCATTAGTCAATCCAAACGGCATTACCAGCCACTCAAAGAAACCGGATGGTGTCCTAAAAGTAGTCTTCGGCACACTATCCTTAGCCACTCTCAACTGGTGAAATCCCGTTGCCAAATCCATCTGAGAAAACACCTTAGCTTCGTGAAGCTGATCAAACAAGTCATCTATTCTCGGCAATGGATACTTGTTCTTCTTAGTCACTTTATTCAGCTCACGATAATCCACACACAATCTCAATGACCCATCTGCCTTGGTTGCAAACACAACTGGTGCACCCCATTCGGACACACTATGCTGAATGAATCCTTTCTGCAAAAGATCATCAACCTGCACCCTCAACTCCTGTTGTTCCCTAGGCGCCATCCGCCTAAGAGGCATCACAACAGGTCTGGCTCCTTCAACTAGATCTATACGAAACTCGATCTCTCTATGCGGCGGTAACCCTTTGACCTCGTCAAAGACATCCTTTAAATCCATTAGCAATTGGCACAGATGACAGTCCATCCCGTGGAACAACCAGCGAATACATGAAGCTCATGAAGACGCCTTCTTCATTCTTACATCGTATCACAATCTTTCGCCCCTCCACATTCTCGACTGTCACCTCCAACCTTTCACAATCAACCTTTGCCGCATACTTCCTAAGCCAGTCCATACCCAAAATAATTCCGAACCCCGCAAAGTTCAGAACAAAACAATCACAAACAAAAGAGCAACCATGACTCGATACAATCAGACCACGGCATAACATACACAAACAAGACGAACCCCCAACTGGATTAGTCACAACCAATGGCCTATCAACAATATCCGGTTCTAAACCTAACCGGCCTACAAGTTCATTACAAACAAAAGAATGCGACGCCCCAGTATCAAATAACACTCTAACTGGAACACCACAAATGGAGAGAGTACCCTGACCACCACGCTCTTTCCTTTCTCTTCAGCGGTAGGAGCTTTTGAAGATGATGGAACAACCCCCAAAGCATAAGCTTGCACAATCTGCTTGTCCTTCCGCGGTTCTGGAAAATTCCTCTTAACATGCCCCAGCTTGTCACAGTTGTGGCACTTCACCGGCACCTTCGGATTCTTACAATCCCTAGAGAAATGGCCCTTCTGCTGACAATTGTAGCAGGTCACTTCGCCCTTCGGCTTCTTCTGGCCATCCTTACCCTTTTGCTGCTACTGCCTCCTCTTCTTGTTTCCACCCTGCTGGGGTTTAGACTCTTCCCTGGTCACAGCAACAACAGATCCTTCCTTAGGAAACAGATTCTCATGCCTGAGAGCCTTCTCCACAAGCTTCTCAAATGGATCGTCCAAATGATCCACCAACTGCCTCCCAAGATAACTGTCCAAGCCTGTCACGAACTTCTCGTTCTTCTGATACGAAGACTCAATATACGACCGGGCATACTTGGACAAGGCTTCAAACTCAGAAACTTACTCAAGAACTGGTCTTCCATTTTGCTTGAGCTCCACAAACTTCTTGAACAGAACAGACTTCTGAGCTGTAGAAATGAACTTAGCTTCAAATCTGGCTTGGAATTGCACCCAAGTGATCTCTTCCTCCGGAGTATCAATGGTGATAGAATTCCACCAATCAGAAGCTATTCCTTGAAGCTGCCTTGATGCTAACTTCCTCTTAGTTGCATCATCAATTCCCAAATCACCAAAGATCCTTCTACAAGCATCTATCCATCTCTGGACCTCAATGGTTGATTCTGTTCCCAAGAAAACCTTACCTCCAAGAGCAGTGTAGTCCTTACACAGCTTAGCAAAATCCACCGGTCTTGGAGTTTGAACTTGAACTCCAACATCCACCGATGGCCCCGGAGCCGGCATCCTTCTCATGATCGAAGTCATCATAGCTTCGAACATAGCAGCATAATCAGCAGCCCCCTCAGTAGCACGGCCTTCCCTAGCAGCTGGTCTCCCTCTTCGACTCATCCTTAATATCTATAAAAAGGAATGATTAGCACACCTAGAGAAACAACTGCATAAAGGACTCAAACTCTACTAAGCTACTATATTATATATAGTAATCATCCATCAAAATACAATTACGTCTCTCATACGTAGTTACGTCAGCGAGCGTTGGGTAAAATCGATTAACCAAAGCTCTGATACCAAATGTGACGACCGCCCATGACCCCTGCACTGAGCCTAGAGAAAGTGCGCTGTAAAGTGTGCTAGGCGACCATGGACGATTGTCAGGGTAAATTAAAACAGCAGAATCTATCGTATTACTCACAGCGCATGGACAAAATACAATAGAATATATTATAGTGAAGCTTCACAGAAATAGAATCTCATCAATAAAACTTCATAATAGTCGAATACAACATCTGAATAGTCAATACATCAAGCCTCACTACATATCACTCAGAGAATTATACAAAGCAGCGGAACTTCCAGTACATATAGTAAGAAGATAATATGCAAGCCTCCAGCTCGTCTTCGATATCAGCTTCGTGGGAAGCAAGAACAGCACTTGTCACCTGCTACCTAGTCTGCCCGTCCCAAAATGGACGAACAGCCCAAGGCAATAAGAGTTAAAACATAAAGCCTTGAGTCAGACAATAGTCTTAGTGAGCGGTAAATTAACTAACAACATACCAAAAGAGCATAAAGGAAAAGGAATAGGAATACAACCCTCCCACTCCACCTCTTTCTACAGTGATAGCCCCTAGACACACACTAAGCAGAAGCAAACGTAGCAGAGCATACAATTTAAAGTAAAGCAATTATCACTCGAGTCAAGGGCGATGTTTTCCAAGTACAAACCCCCAAGGCCTAAACCAAGATCAGATAAGCACCAAGAAAATACCGCTCTTGAGACCGAATGACGATACAACCAAACATCCATGACTCTGGCTATCACTGTTATCATTGCTTCGATATCATCGTTAATTGAATGACCGGCTCATTCTTTCATCCGTCCGTCAAGGGCTAATGGAAACCCCGGTTCTAGACATAACTCCGCACGTCATCGTGACCCGTGCCTAGGACTATCGAATCTGCCCAAAGTAGTCGACTACCAATCAGTAGCCTTCAGGGACTATCTAATCTGCCCAACGTACTCTTGCTTTGAGCATGCTAGAACCTTCAACAACGATGAGATCTCAGCCTTCTAGTCATCCTCCTCGACGACTATTTCCATACTAGCTCAAGCGCCTCTCGAGCAAACCATTATCCTCTAACTCGAACCATTTCACCGAGTTATCAACATGCTTGGAATGATCCCGTCTGGATTAGACCAAGACTATCTCATATCATGCTTCGCCTCATCATCATCATAGCAAAGCTTCATCTCATCATCATCATCAAATCTATCCATATGAGCTTCACCATCCGCTACATATGCCACAAGTAGCTTTTCCAATTCAAGAGTCTTTCCCTTAGCTTTTGAATCATCTTCGGTCTAAATCAAATCATCAATCATCTAATTCATAGCAATCAATCAAGTCAAACATTAATCCAAGTAAACAAGCATTCAAATATGATCTAAATAGACAATTATAACAACAATGGCAATTTCGTAATTAAAGAGTCAAAAGTCTAACAAGCATGAAAACATGAGCAATGTCTCTATAATCTTGATGAATGAACTTGCATTAGTTAACATGTAGTAAAATGGATATCAAATCATCATGGACAATGGATCTATATGGATCTACACATATGATTAGGAAAATGCATGGAAATCTCTACTTTAACACCAAATCAAGCCAACGATCCGATATACTCCTTTGGATCCGTGTGAGAGATAATCACCACTCACCAAATCACCTAAACACCTTAAAAGCAACACACTTCAGATCTGGACAGCGAAGGATCTAACTCGATCTATCACAAATTCGCTTCAAACGATGAAATCCCTCTTCGATGGATGAAGATCTTCAATCTAAGCTCTTGGATCTTCGATTTGATCTTCGATTTGGATGGAAGGAATCACAAGATTAAAGTGGAGAAAAGAAGTGAAGAAGTGTAGAAGTCAAGCTCTCAAAATGGCAGCACTTCGTAGCTTCGAAATCCGAATCCCAAAAATGAAGATATGGACGTGTATTTATAGCTGAAATCCCTAAGTCGTCTGCCTCCTTAAGTCGTCCACGACTTATAGACCATCACGACCTACGACTTAAGAGATACCTCGACTTACGACTTAGTGAGACAACCCATCCTACGACTTAATAGATATCATATGCGCGTGACCTAACAGATAGCATATGCGCGCGACCTAACAGATCAACCCCTACGCGACCTATCATAAGTCGTCTTCGACCTAACGACTTACCATAAGTCGCGACCTAAAATGCCACGACTTAAAAACTCACGCGACCTAATAACTTACGCGACTTACGACCTAACCCAGATCTGCGCATATACGCGACCTACGACCTAACAAACCTGCGACCTAACACACACGCGACCTAACTATCTTAGGTCGCCTACGACCTAACTCAACACAGAACTCACGACCTAACTCTTAGCTAGGATACGACTTAACATCTTAGGTCGTCTACGACCTAACTACGCTAACTCGCTAACTCTTAGGTCGCTAACTACTGTAGGTTACTAACCCTTAGGTCGCTAACTCCTATAGGTCGCTAACTCTTAAGTCGCCACTATCTTAAGTCGCCAATCCTATAAGTCGTCTACTCCTATAAGTCGCCAATTCTCTTAGGTCGCTCCAACCTCTTAAGTCGCTCCTCCGACCTAATCCTACCCCACGACCTAAGCCACCATACGACTTAACTATCACACAACCTAACTCCTTAAGTCGTTTCACTCCTTAGGTCGCCAACTTCCTATAGGTCGCTCCACTTCCTTAGGTCGTCTACTACGACCTAACCATAATACGACATATCTTCTATACGACCTACGACTTAGACTATGGATGACTTATCAACAATGCGACCAAATGACAACTGATTTACGATGTTTCGATCCGTAAAAATACGGGTCGTTACAGATGAACTGAAATCTATGGATAATAATCAAGTTTGGGAAATCGTTCAATTGCCGCAAGGACATAAAGCGGTCGGTTGTAAGTGGGTCTTCAAGACCAAACGTGACTTCAATGGTAAAATTGAACGATATAAAGCCAGACTTGTTTTCAAAGGTTTTAATCGGAAAGAAGGCATTGACTATAACGAAACTTTTGCTCCTGTTTCCAGGAAAGATTCTCTTAGAATTATCATGGCATTAGTAGCTCATTATGATCTCGAGTTACATCAAATGGATGTGAAAATAGCCTTTCTAAATGGAGACTTGGAAGAAGAAGTCTACATGCGTCAACCTGAAGGCTTCATAATTGAAGGACAGGAAAACATGGTCTGAAAACTTAAGAAATCAATATATGGACTGAAACAAGCTTCTAGACAATGGTATCTAAAGTTTCATGAAATCATTACCACTTTCGATTTCACAGAAAACATAGTTGACCCTTGTATATACCTCAAGTTCAGTGGGAGCAAGTTCATATTTTTGATTATGTATGTTGATGACATATTATTAGCTAGTAGCGACCTTGGTTTATTACGTGAAACTAAGGATTATCTCTTAATGAATTTTGAAATGAAAGATATGGGTGAGGCTTCCTATGTGATAGGAATAGAAATATTCCATGATAGATCACAAGGAATTCTAGGATTGTCTCAAAAAATATATATTGACAAAATTCTTGAGAGATTTGGCATGACAAATTGTTCATCTAGTCCTGTCCCATTGTAGAAAGGAGAAAAACTTGTTCTTGAGCAATGCCCAAAGACTCCTATGGAACGAGAAGAAATGACCAAATATCCTTATGCATCTCTTGTAGGGAGTTTGATGTATTCACAGGTCTGTACAAGACCTGATATCAGTCATGCAGTTGGTATGGTGGGTAGATTTCAAAGTAACCTAGGAATCGCTCATTGGAAAGCTGCAAAGAAGGTACTAAGATACCTAAAGGGAACAAGGAATTACATGCTCACCTATAGAAAATCAAGTTACCTACAGGTAACTGGTTATTCTGATTCAGACCTTGCTGGATGTCCTGACACTAGGATCTGCACTCTTGGCTATGTGTACCTCTTATGTGGAGGTACAATATCATGGAGAAGCCAGAAATCTGAGATGCTTTTCGGATCCACCATGATGGCTGAATACGTAGCATGTTATGAGGCTTCAATTCAGGAAACATGGCTGTGTAATTCTGTCTCACAATTTGGCACTTTAAGTTTTATCTCTAAGCCACTAATTGTCTACTGCGACAATGAAGCTGCAACCTTTTTCTCCAAGCATGATAGGATAACCAAAGGTTCCAAACACATGGACCTGAATACCTACTACTGAAGCAAGATGTTAAACTAAAGAAAATTGTTGTTGAATCGATAAGTACAGACTTATAAGTGGCAGACATATTCACAAAAGGACTACCTCCAAAGACCTTTCAGAGACATACTGATAGCATGGGTCTTGCAGATAGTTCCTAATTATCTTCTTATTATGCCATTTATTTTGTACTTAGCCAGACATAACAATTATTGAGCTCTTAATAATTAGGACATCTTTTATTTCTGTTTTATAATGTGTACACATTTATATTTACATAAATGATAACAGAAACAGTCTTTTGCTTCAAGACATTATGTGACCATTAAGTTATGCTCATCTACGGTCTAGTTATGAAAGTTGTCAATGTCATAGTACATGGAAGTAAGCATGTTGCAAAATAACATGTACACGTCATGATTCCATTGACCACTGGATTAGCCAAGACACTTATGATAACTGATTAAAGAAAAGTTTAGCATATCATGCGCGCCTTATGACCTTAATACGAAAACATTAATGGATTTTACTATTGACCAAGTGGGAGACTGTAAGGAAATTTGACCGTTTTTTAAGGAAATTAATACGAAAACATTAATGGTTTTCCTTCCTTATTTTGTAAGGAATTTATACAAAAACATTAACGGTTTGACCGTTTCCTTCCTCAAACGTTTCCTTCCTCATTTTGTGGTCAATATAATCTAAAGGGTTTTCCTATTAATATGCTAATCAATAAAACGGTTATAATCTAGAGCGTTAATTTCCTTCATCTTGATCTTGATGGACGATCAAGACTAAGTCTACAATTCTGGAAATTTGGTCCTCTCTCTACCTATAAATATTAATCTTTGCCCATCACAAAAGAGATAGAAAAACACATAAAGAAAGATATAGGAAAAGTGAGAGAAACTATTTCCTTTCTCCATTGAAATAACTTTCGACAACAACCATTGCTGATTCATATACAAGATGCCGGAGGTATGTTTTATTGATTCATTACATATGTGATAATCATGCAATTCTAGATCTTAGGGTTTATGCTATTTACAAGATAAAGATTCCAGAGATGATCTCATTTTAAGTTGAGGTTTCAGGTTTGGAGTTAGGATGTGTGATTTATTGAGGTTAATTTGTAAGCCAATTAGTTTATGGAATATGTTCGAAACTGATAAAATGCATTATATGTTAGTTCTGGTAGGTTTGATGAATAGGGAAGGTCATCAACAAAAAGTAGATGAGTAATGAGTGGAGACTTGCAATTAGGGTGAACAAAGTTTTTGAGATGGACTTGCTGGGTAATCAAGGAGTTAAGGACTTCCATGGCATTAATGAAGAGGTAGGCAGACATTGGTTCCCCTTGTTGAATTCCTTGAATTCTTTTAAAGAACTATGGGGTTTCCATTCCTTGTTACAGAATAGAACGGGATAGAGATACATGTATAGATCCAGGCTAGGAAAGATTTTGGGAAGTTCATTTTTGACATAATTGCAATAATGAAGCTCCAGGCTATGGTATCAAAAGCTTTTTAGATGCCTAGTTTCAACATACATCTAGGTGAGATTGATGATCTATCATATCCTTTAAAAAGTATTTAAGATAAAAAAAATTATCACTTATAGTTCTTTGGAGATTGAAGGCGGTTTGGTTACTTGAGATGATGACGGGCGGGGTGAATTCAAGTGGCAAGGATCTTGAAGATACGCTTATAGAGAACATTGCAGCAAGAGATGGGTCTAAAATCTACCATTGTGCCAGGGTTATCTTTCCTTAGGATGAGTGATATAGCAGTAGCATTGAGCCCCATAGTCATTTAGTTTAGTAGAAAGTAGTATTGTATAGCACTGATTACATCTTGTCCAATAATTTTCCAACAGCCATTGAAAAAGGCTGCATCATACCCTTTTGGTCCTCCATAGCTTGAGGGGTTGGGAGAGAATATAATTTCTTTCATTTCCTTTGGGGTTGCTAATTCAACGAGGCTAGATGCTTATTCTTGAGAGAGATATGGTAGGTTTATGGAATAGAGGGGTGATAGGTCAGGCTTGTGTGTATTAGGATTAGTAAGGATTGTGGAAAAATAGTTAATGAAGGCATTGTTTATGGTATTAGCAAAATTTTGGACATTGCCTTCCACATCTACTATCCAATGAATCATTTCTCTGGCTTGCTTAATCTTGAGAGAGTGGGAGTAATACTGGTGATCTTGTCAGCTTCCTTCTCACATCTTTCACGCGCTTTTTGTTTGGCCATGTTTGCTTCAGACTCAATAGCATGTTTGGAGTTAAAAACAAATTTCATGTTTTAATTCAGCAAGAAGAAAGTTAAGAGGATCATATATAAGATTTTGTTGTGTTTGAGCAAGTTAGTTCTTAATGCTTGTTGAGAGATTTGAGCCACATCCAAAAGTAATAGCTAACCAGTGCTTTTGGTATTGGCTTTAAGGAGCTTTAGCTTATTTTGTAAAGAGCTAAAAGGGTTGCCTTGTATCCTTGAGTCTAGACCCACAACAAAATAGAAGGAAATTCTTGGTGTTTTAGCCAATGATTAAAATATCTAAATGATGGGGTGATGTTTTTAGCTTCCTCCACATATGCGAGTAGGAGAAGGGTGTGGTCAGAGACTGAAGGGAGTTGGGTTCTATAGTGAAGGTTGGAACAGAGTGTTGGTGCTTGTAGATTTAGAAAGGCATGGTCAAGTTTACATAAAGTTTTCACTCTTAGCCTGCTCTTAGTGGAACAAGTGAATAAGGAGCCCTAAGTTTGAATATGTATTTATTCTTTTTGAGAGAAGGCTTGATTCAGAGGTGTAATATCTCTTAAGGTGAGGGAATTTCCACCTTGTTTCTTGGATGAAGTATGCATATAGTTAAGGTCACGGTGATTAACCATGGGTCAGTGGATGGCTTAAGGGTGGGGAGTAGTCTTAGGCAGGCAAGTCTAGCTCATGCACAAAAATAAGTATATAAGACTTATTTATGGGAGAGTGTTTGATTTTCTAGTGGATGAGTTGGTCAAAAGAGTTTGGTTTGGTTAGGTTATAGGTAGAGGAATTCCATAAAACAAGAAGCCTACCATATGATGCTTACTCTAGGTTATGATCAAAATTCCAAGTATGAGCAATGAATTCTACAGCTTCAATGGTCAGATTAAGATCCATCTTTGTCTTAGCAATACACATTATGTAAATTTGTTGTTTCTTAATGAGTTTCCTTATCTCTAGTTATTTGAAATGGAGATGAGCCCCTATAATATTCTAGTATGCATTTTATTCATCATTTAATGGCCGAGGGGGGAAAGAGGTGGTTGGGTAACTTATGATGTGCCTTGTTGATGGAGAGGGTGGGATTCCATTATTAGAATCGTACTTGGAGAGGTTTTTGATGAGAATCATTATTTGCCCCATAGTTTAAGTCATTTTTTGAAATTTCTACCTCGTGTTACTCTTTTTGTTCTTTTTGTTCTTTATGGTCTTTCTTCCTATCTATGCAGTTTGATTTATAGAAGGAGTTTGCTTGGTAAGATTTTAATTTGGAGGTGGTAGCTCAATGTGCTCTGAGGGAGCTAGGTTAGAGTAAGGAGACGAGGTTGAGTTGTGAATTGGTGTTGTGATATGGTGATTTTTGGCATTTGGTTCTGTTAGAGATGTTTGAGAATGCATAATGTTGTTTCTTTAGGAAAGTGATTGAGGAGTTTGAGTTGGGAGGTGAGGTTGATCACTGTTGTGAGTGATAGGGGTTTCTTATTCATAAGTGGATTGGGGAAGCTGGTTGTCATGGTGAGTTTGAATTAAGCAGTCCCTGCGCGTTTGGCATAGTTAGAATTTGTGAGTTTGATGCATTGATTTAGGGTTTAAGCTATGGGGATGTCTTGTGAGTGGTTGATTTGTTACAGAAGGAAGACTTGTTGAGTTCAGAGTCTACATTTTTTTAGTCATATTGTTCGAATGGTGTGCTTCGGTAGAGGTAATGGTTGCTTGATGTTGTAGATTAGAAGATGTGGAAGATGCATTATTTGTGTTTTCATTTCAGAGAAATTCCTCTCCATTCAGTTCAGAACGCAAACCAAAAGTTTTATTCGATTGTAGTGTAACAAAGTTTGAAATTTCAGTTGCTTTAATGCATGCTATGCTGCATGGTTGAGGATGATGTTACATTGTTTGATTGGTGGGAGATTTATGTGGGGGGTGGCTTATCAGTGGTAGTGTGGAGAATCGGAATTATGATTATGGAGACAGAAACAACTTCTAGAAATGTATCTTCATATGCTTTTGCCATGTGCCTTCTTAACATGTGCTAGTAGGGTTGTGAATTGTTCTATTGGCTAAGCTATGTGCATTTTTAATGATTTTCTCATTATTGCTATTGTTATTTCTTGGTTACACATTATTTCTGACATTCTTTTATAATGATTGAGGGGAATTTTTCTTCTTCAATACCTAATTATGTCTTTGCTTGTATGCATTGAATTCAGTCTTGTATTTTGCAAAGCTCTCACTTGACACTTTTTTGGATACTCATGAATTTTTAAGTAATTTGCATTATGGGGGTCTGTTACTTCATATTCTGGATCAACATCAAACAGCTTATCACATTCTTTAGTATTGTATCCAAATACTTTGCATAACTCATAGGTTTTAGTTCTAGTCATATACCACTTGAACATTTAGATAATTTTCACCCAGGCTATCAATTTCAATAAATTCAAGTAGAGGTTGATCCGAGGTGATTTCTATAAGGGATTTGTCATATTTTAATCTTTTTAATTTCTTTATACTCTCATCGAAGCAAAATAGTCTTCCTATCTGACAAGCAAGCCAATTAATTCCCATAAGTGCCCACATAATCAAAGGTATCCTATAGAAGTGTACCAAAATTGGCACACTTGTGCGCTTCTGTACTGTGGGTTCTAAATAGATATTATAAACATTTTTCCTTAATAAAAGTGCACTCGATTGGAGTACCTTCGTCTTGTCTTGTTCAGTGGAGAACTTGAAGTAAAAGTTTATGTTGTCTGATTTGATGTCAACTTCTCCAATGAGCTTCCACTACTTCTTTAATTGTGTAATTATCGTTAAGTATGATGGTGTGCCACCTAGAATGAATCTCACTAGGTGGTTACTCTAATATATAATACCTTCCTCTCTAACTTCAATAGGTAGTGCTTTGGGCAGACCGTCCGTCGGTATGTCAAAGTGACATGGTTGATACACTCTAGCGTTACTTGGCTTGTTTATGAAGAGAGCATTCCACTTTGGTTTGATTGCTTGACACTAAGGTTTCTCACTTAGTTGATGTGGTGGGTTAGTAGTATTTACAGCTAAAAGATTTTGACTTTAATGGAGAAATGGGGATAGATTCCGGGTCTTATGGGTCATGTGGAAGTGGGTCGGCCGTAGGAAGTGAGTAGCATAGGGGTAGGGTTGCTTGGTGGAGGTCACCGATAGAGTTGCTAATGGTGGTTAGGAGGAAGGGTTGGTGGTGGGAGAAGGTTTGAAGGGGTCGGGTGGTGGTACGTTGGGGATTGTGGTGGAAGAAAAGGATTTTATGGAGGGAGGATGGAGAGGAAGAGGAGAAAGCCATTCTGGATAAGTTATTTATATACATTTGACTTACTAAGTAAAATAAAAATTTTAATCGACCATAAATCATTTTATTGAACCCTAATAAGATATATATATATATATATATATAATTTATTATGTATCTAGCCATATAACCTTTTGTAGATTAACTCTACTCACCTAGATTGCTGATTTAATTGAAATCTCCAAGCTTTCTCCTCTGATCTATTTTGTCTTGCGATTCCCTTCTTTAATTTGAGTTGATATTGATTAGGTTGAGTTTCTCTTGCTCTCCTCTTCACTTTGATATTTATTTGATCGTCTCGGAGTTAGTTTGAGGTTGGAAAGTGAAATTTTAGGATTAGAGATTTATGGCGGCTCCAGGATAAAAAATAAAGTGACTAAAATTAAAAGGTACATACTTTTCCACCTTTTAAATACTTAATCCCAAATTAACTCCCAGGCCCAACTGGGCTACCTGCACGTTCGGTCCAAAAATTGACAAACAGTATGTCTCTCACTCATCCGGTATCCATTTCTGAAGTTTTATATATGATTTAGGATAGGAAAATCTCCTTGAAGCAATGGTGGAGAGTCAGATTTCCCAAATTCCTTAATTTATAGAAGTTTAGTCTATATTCTTGTAAAACTACTAAAATGCCCTTTTTAAATTGGTTAATTATTTTCATTAAATATTTAAGGTATTACATTCTCCATCCTTAAAATAATTTCATCCCCGAAATTCCAAGAGATGGACAAATGTAACTTGTAGGATCAAACAAACAATAGCAACCATGTGCTTGTGCGTTACATGCATTCAAACCACACCACAATCAGATCAATCCAAACAATTCATATCAAACATATTCAATTCCTAACATTTCTGACAATATTAGATATGATACCATATGGATACCAATTATTACCTGCAAACAAATAGACAATATGATACCAGCAGTAATATACACATTAATAGACCATATGCATCCATCCAATCAAATGTATGTCATGAACATGACATGTGATAAATGCATAAATGCAACTAATGTAACCGCTATACAAATGTAAAATCATGGCATATAGCCATATGTACAAAACTTCCAAAAATATATAGATGGTTTCTATATGTAAGCAACATATATATACATACAGTCAAATTACATAACAAAACATAAGTCAAACAGCAAAGCATACCACACCAACCAATTTCCTAATTTAACTAAGCAAACAAAATATGGAAAATGTACCGGAAAAGAGCGAGAGATGAGAAGCTCTAATCTCCTCCTCTAGTTCCCAAACACTCTCAGCAGGATAATTTCCCTATTGGACTCTCTACCAATTTAACTATTTTATTTCGAAGTTGCTTTTGTCCCATGCTCAATGATGTGAGTAGGTGTATGGTGAACAAGTGACTCTCTCAGCTTCGGTTTCCTCTAACTGACTCGGCTTGACCATAGTAACTGAATCGTGTAAATGCTTCTGCATATTTGACACATGTAAGTGATCATGAACCCCTGCCAACTTTTCAAGAAGTTTCACTCTATATGCTAACTTCTCTACTATCTCTAATACTGGAAAAAGCCCTGTAAACCTCAGTGCCAATTTCCAGAACTACCAAACCTTATAACATGTCTCAATGGCCAGACCTTCACAAAAACTATGTTTCCTATAAAACTCAGTGTGACTCCTATCAACACATAATTTATGTCTATCCTGTGTAGTTTTTATCCTTCTACAAATTAGATTCACCTTCTCTGAAGTATCTTTGATCATATCTGGTCCAAGAATAATCCAATTCGTAGTGTCCCACCAACAGATGGAGACCTGCATGACCTCTTGCCTCAAACAGTGTCATCCTAATACTTGCATGATAGTTATTATTATAAGTAAACTCTACTGATGAAAAGTAGTCTTCCCAAGAACCTCTAAAATCAAAAATACACATCGTAATAAATCCTTCAACACTCGATTCACCCGCTTAGTCCGTCCATCCATTTATTTGTGATAGGTTGTACTCGGATTCAATCAGTGCCCAAAGCATTCTAAAGACTCCTCCAAAACTCACTTGTAAAAAGTGGATCTCAGTCACTAACAATATTGAAAAGAACTCTATGTGGTCGAACTACCTCTTTAACATATAAAGTCACCAAAGATGCAACTATCCTCGTACTCCTAATTGGAGTAAAATGAGAGCATTTGGTCAGTCGATCGACAGTAAACCAAACACTCTCATTTCACCTTCTGCTTCTAGGTGATCTATCAATAAAATACATCCAAATAATTCTCCACTTCCATTGTTGGATATCTAAAGGCTTTAATAATCCACCGGGCTTTCTATACTTTGCCTTAACACTTTGACATGTCAAACATATCAAAATATAATATGCTACATGTTTCTTCACATGTCTCCAGTAAAATACTCTCTTCATGTCTCGATATATTTTGTCACTATCAGGATGAATAGTCATCCTAGAACGATGGGACTCATCAAGTACCAAGTCATTCAAAACTGTAATGATTGGAACATACAACCTACCATCTCTATGCAATCACCCTCTGAAATCAATGAAATAACAGTCCAAATGACTTGAATGCTTGCCTCTACTAAGCTACTCAAAAATACCCAATAACTTTATGTTTGCTTCTGACTTGAACCAATATGGTTCATAAGTGTAGGTTGAACATCTAAAGTTTCTAATAACCTTGGTGCTAGGTCTCATGAAGTCCAAAAATCAAATGCAGAAATGAATTCTAAGTTTCTTTTCTCTAAATGCATATAACCAAGCATCATGTGTCTCCTACTCAAGGCATCTATTACAACATTGTCCTTGTAAGGAGCATGCAAAATATCAAAATCATATAATGCCATGAATTCCATCCATCTCTGTATCACAAATTCAAATCTTTTTGGAAGAATAAATATTTAGGAATTTAGATATGTAAACAACTTAAAGCATCCCCTTAAAAGATAGTATCTCCAAGATTTGAGAGCGAAGACAATAATTGTCAACTCGAGACCATGAATTGGCTAGTTATTCTCATATACTTTTAATTGTCGACTAGCACAACAAATGACACTACCCTTCTGTATCAAATCAGCACCAAGCCCGGTACTGCAAGCATTGGTATACACAATAAACGGCTTTGAACCATCATGAAGTACCAAAATGGGTGCACTAGTCAATAATTTCTTTAACTTAATAAAAGCATGATCACACTCCGAATTCCATGAGAAAACTAAAATTTTCTTAATAAGTCATGTCAATGGCAAGGAAATCTTCACAAAAATCCTTGATAAACTTTATGTAATAGCCAGCCAAACCTAGAAAACTTCTTACCTCTGTATTTTTTTTGGTAAATGCCAATATTGAACTACGACAACTTTACTTGGATCAACCAAAAATCCATGCTAAAAAACAACATAACCAAGAAAATGAACTTCTTTGCACCAAAAATGACATTTAGAAAATTTTGCTTTTAATTTATGTCTATGCAGAGTACTGTGCACTTCTCTCAAATGCAACTTGTGCTCTTCTTTGCTTTCGAATAAATAAGTATACCGGTTATGAATACCACTACGAACTTATTTAGTAATCCTCTAAAACTCGACTCATAAGGTCGAATAAATGTGTTGGGGCATTGATCAGTCCAAATGGCATAACTAACCACTTAAAAGGTCTGTTAGTTGTACAAAAAGTGGTTTTTTGAATAACATCCTCGTCCACACGTAGCTAATGGAATCTAGTAGCACAGTCAAGCTAAGAAAATACTCTTGCTCCAATTAATTGATCGAATAAATCATTATTGCGGAGTAATGGATAATGATTCTTTTTTGTTAACTTATTCAGTTCACGATGATCGATGCAAAGCCTTAAGGAGCCATTTGATTTAATAGAAAAGATGATAGGTGTTCTCCATTCTGAAATATTACTATAAATAAAATTATTCTCTAATAATGCATTCACCTCTCTACCAAGCTTGTGCCTTTTTCTAGGAGTCATAAGCCTAAGTGATGATTAACATGCCCGATATTCTTTTCTAAATAAATCTAAAATCCAATCTCCCTAGTAAAGGAAGACCAAAGACTTTGGCAAAAACATATGAGAAATCTTGAACTATAAGAATGGATGATTCATCTTATGACAGATCAAGGTTATACAAAAGAACTTAGCATAATAGAACCATTGGGCTCGCAATAAACATCAAGGTAGCGCCCAGTACAAGTACCCAAGCAAATAACCCTCCTATCACAATCTAATACCACCATATACATAGACATCTAATCCATTCCTAGAATTAAATCAAAATAAGAAAATCCCGATACAAATGCATCGCAATCAAATTAAACACCAAAAATATATAATTTCAAATCCCAACAAATAATGGACAAATGGATCAGTCCCCCAACATGAATCGATACTTTAACAAGGTCAATGACTATACTAATCTTTAAATATGATTCGTCTACTAACTTACTTAGAATAAATGAATGAGATGTTTCTATGTCAAATAAAGTGCAACTAGATAAATCAGAAAGAGTTATCACACCTTTCATGATGACTTTTTATCCCTTATCAATATCTCGGGCTGCGCTTAAGGTGAGAACGACATCAAGGGGATAAGCTGGAACTATCTGAGTAGTAGCCTTAGACGAGGTTGGACACTCCCTGTTCATGTTACCCAGTTGGTTGTAGTTAAAATATTTGATCTTTGAGATATTCACTCTACAATCCATTACTATTTGCCCTGTCATTTTGCTCCTTCTTCATCTAACTCTCTATTTCTTTGCCTTGCCTTGAGCTTCTCTAACCGCTTCACCCTTGCATTTATTCCTCTAAACTGACTTTTCTTCTTCCTTTTAGGCTTTTATTTATCAACTTAATTCAACAATGCCATCTCTACTAAGTTCTTAAAAGTACCTCTTGTGGGTACACGGTTCAAATCTATATTTCTTAGTGATTCGTTTAACCCTTTAGCAAATTTTATCACCTACTTCATTGGTGTATTTAAGAGATCTACGTCATATTCGCTAATTGTTTAATTCATTAATATATTCTTTAACACTTCGGTCTCCCTGCTCTAAATGAACAAGCCTCTCGTGTTCTACTTCCCACCTAGTGTTCGATATGAAGTGACTTCAAAATGTCGTATAAACTCAGTCCAAGTAATCTTAGTTTTGTAGTAACCCACCATTTCAAACATATCGATTCAATGCCTAAAAGCAATGTTCGAACTTGCATCATGCCAGAAAGTACATATCGTTTAGTGATAGTTTGTATGGTACAGAGGTAAACATGAATTTTAAACATCTTTACTTTCAGATCTCACAGCAGAAGGAGAAAAATAGATATATAACTAAAAAAATAAAA
Organism: Allium fistulosum; assembly: GCA_030737815.1. Lineage (NCBI taxonomy): Eukaryota > Viridiplantae > Streptophyta > Magnoliopsida > Asparagales > Amaryllidaceae > Allium > Allium fistulosum. The sequence goes on from CM060908.1 coordinate 426,757,767, forward strand.
TATCTCTATTTAAACAAATAGTGACCAATATAGGAAATCGACTAGGGAAAGTTCCTGATAAAAACCTAAAAGACAAATAAATGGTTGTCTAACTTAGTACAATAAGATACTCATAGAGTGACTATAAATATGATAACTTCAGTGCGCATGGTCACTTTCTCCATGTATCTTACTCTAGTCCCGACACCCTAATACCCTATTATCCTATAAAGTATGTATAAAGAGGGAAAGAGAGAGGGGGTTTTACATAGTCTGATGTGTAAGAAATATCACTGATGGCATGGTGCTAATAAGCAATTAAATTAACATTTATAATCTACATAACCTTATTGTGTTTTCCCTAAACTTGTACACCTGCACTTAACAGGTTAGCCAACTTATACAATATAGGACGATAATTTATAATACACCCATAATCTGATAATAGCCCACATGGATTCCACCCGAAGAATGGACATCCCGAAACTAGTAAACCTAAAAATACATCGAGTATATGGTCTTAATAATAAACCATCTAAATAATATAATACATCAAGCAAACAATCCAGATGGTACACTACCTAATGATACATTGATTATACAATATCGATAGTAAACTGCTTATCAATCCATTGGGTGTATAATCTTAATGGTAAACCACCTATGCAATTACACTATTGTGTCTGACGCTCCCTATTGTTCAACCGATTGCATACAGGGATAAAACAACAAATCCATTCCACCATAAGTGCATCAATTGATCTGACGTAAATCCTACTAATATTGATATCTCCATTCTCCCAACGATTTATGTATTGAAATGTTCAACTCGTTACACTAACAGTAATAATAAGAGCAATCTAACTACGATATAATCGCATGTTCGTGTTGAATGTCATGTCATACAACATCGAAACATCAGATGAACTCTAAAAGTCAACAAAGTCGGAAGCGAACATCCGAGAGAACCCAACTTGGCCTACACCAAGTCCAGTATCAACCTGGCTTAGTGCTATGTTTCTAGTCGACTGGAAGCTTTCTCTAGTCGATTGGTCCAATCGATTAGAAACTATTCCCAGTTGATTAGATGCCTATATCAAGCAACAGTCAATACTGTAGTTGACTGGAATGTTGTTCTTTCGATCGAGTCATACTATACTCCTTCTCGGGTTCATTTGTGGTGTTTTCCAATCGACTCCAACCTTCTACCAGTCGACTCCATGCGTGTAGCTTGCATTTCAACACTCCAAAACTTTATTGTTTTGCCCAATTTCGCTCACATCTTCATCCTACATTCGTTTCGGACTTCGAGCGCAACATATAATTCATTATAGATTCATTTTTTTCTTATTAATATTTATTAACATTATATAATATGTTCTAATGATTATAAAATCTTTGATTTCAATTATAATCATTTTCAATATAAATTAACCATTTAAGCGTATAAACTGTAATATGATCGATATATCCACAAAATTAACTTGTATTTATATTTAATGATTTATAACTATTACATTAATTATTCATATTTAATGATTATATAACTATTATATTAATCCTTTCATAGCCTTGGGTTATATATATGTGTGTGTGTGTATCGGGAGAGAGTTAGTGGTATGCCCAAGGGGTAACGATGTAATTCGTCACATATATTTAACTCTATAACCAATCTAGTTCGTAATAAAGGTGTTTATTTTCTATATTCTTGTTATATTATAATATATTAATTAAGTAATTAATTTAAAGTATATTAAATATAAAATCCTCAAAGGGTATGTTATTATGTGGTAATGATTACAAGGAGTTGTAATCATAAGAAAGTTATCATGATATAAAATAACAATTATTTTAAATATTCTTAGTCAAGATTTTTTGAGAAGGGATATCGATACATCCTCCGAGAGTAAATACATAACGCTCTTTAAATGTTGATCATTGTATTACTCATGGTTGTTAGGGGCATCAAAGGGTTATGCACTGATAGTTATTGGATAACCATAAAATGGCTCACCTGAGAGTTTCTATTTAGTTAACAATAACTATGTCAAATAGGAAATCTCACAGTGATGGTATTATACAGTTCTTTTGACTTGAGGATATTGTTGAACTTCAATGTGGATGCTCCGCTTTGATTATAGTTAAATCATGGCACGACAACCACCGAGTTACTATAGTTTGATCTAAGTTGAGGCATTGGAAATGAAACATTATTTAATGGAGAATTCGTCTTCTCGGTTGTATAAAGTTAGTATCATGGTCAACTATAGTCAATCCAAAGTTAGGATCTCTAACTAGAGTAGTACGGTTAATAATAAATGTTATTATTAAACAAATGACTTTGTTTATGGAATAACCGAGTTGAATATGGATGACATTGGAATTTTGACCAAAATTAAATTCCATAAATCTGAAAGTGATATAGTGTTGATGAAGAGAATAAGTATAAATAATTGTTACTAAAAGGTACTACTTAATTATAAAATTAGATTTTTACCAATAAAGATGTATAGGAGATAAATTCAGCCAAACAGTCACACCACTAGCTAAGGTGACGTGTGAACGTTAATATTCGAATTGTTTGATATTAATCGCTGACTAAATTTACACTTATGAGACGCACAACTGTATTGGTGAATTCTCTAAAATACCGCACGATTTAATTGATTTATAAGTTGTTATGGAATAATTAAATCAATTAATATTCATGAAATATTAATTGTTTATTTATTTAGGGTATTGGAGCTAGTAGTAATTTTTTGAGTGTTATTAGTAATTAATTGGATGCGTATATAAAAGTTATATATGTACGCATTAATATATGATATCGATACACATTTAAATAATGTTGTTTACTAAATGGATTGGATTTTGTACTGGTCTGTTTAGATCCATATGATGGTCAACCTAAGGAGAAGAGGGGTGAGGTTGTTTTTGAATTTTATATTTAGATCTCGAATTGGTAAATGTATAAGTAGTAAAAGGAGGAGAACTAGTCTCCTCCCTTTGCTCTATTTAAACTAGCCTAACCCCTCGCCTTTTTAGTCTTGCTTGCTCTCTCTCCCTTTGCTTGTTCGTGAGCTCCAATCAATCTCCATAGCCAAAATTCCTTAACCCCATAATAAATCAAATTAAATACAAGTAGTGGTACTCCAAGCCATTGCAACGTCCGTAGATCGATTTAAGGTGAATCTAGGAGATCTCATCGACCAACATGTGCTCAAATGCTACATCCTTGGGGTATTAGATCTCATTTACTTTTATATTATATTCATCATGTGATATGTGGATCTTAAAACAATATTGTATGCATAATAACCATCTCACTTATCTGTTATTATATTATATCGATCCATTTGCATTAATTAAATTGTTGTTCAGATTAAAAAAACATTTTTTCGGCCATACTTGTCATATAAAATTCATTTTATATTTTAAAATATTAAAATTAACTTTTTAATTATGTAAAATTATTATTTATTAATATTAAATCATATATAAATATATCTTGTTTTAAATTATTTTATAAAATATAATTATAATGAAATTAGTTATGGTTTTAAAAAAATCAATTATTCCGTAGGTGTTTGTACCAAAAATGGGCACAACACTCTTCGGAAGTTTTTTGAAGAGATAAAATGAAGAATAAAATATAAAACAGAGATTATCTAACAAAAACTCCAACAAACAGAAATGTAAAATGCAGGGACAAGCAATTTAGAGTGGTTCGGCGTATAGCCTACGTCCACTATGAAGTTTTGATGGTTTTATTGATTCTCTTTGAATGATTACAAGCGATTACAGCGAACAACAGCAAATTACAGATTAGAATTCGAAATTGACAGCAAAAGTATGATGCAAATCTCGATCCGGTAGAGTCTGGACGCTTCAGAATAAAAAAGGTCCCTTTTCTGTTGGCTCTGGGGCTCTATTTATAGGTGTAGGAGGCTAAGATCGCGCTCAAATCTCAGGAGACTTTTTCTGGCACGTGAGTGGGCCCACGCGACCAACCTCAGAAAGTTTCAAGTCGATCTGTGATCGATACGAAGTCATTTCGTATCCATCAAGATGATGTTCAATTGAGCTTAAATTTGGTGGAGACGTTCCTCAGTATGTGTGCAACCTCCAGTGAAAATTTCATGGCATTTGGATCAGTGGATTGAGAGATATCGTCGATACGAAGTGATGTTCTTTGCTAGGCTGTTTGGTTCGAATCCATCTTTTCGAACTGATGGCTTCGAATCGATGGTGTCATGCGCCTCTGTGATGACGTGGAGCGCACACTTCGCCTCGATCCGGTCTTCATTCCGAGTCGACCGCGTCAACTCCATATATCTCGGCGCACTCGCATCGAGGGATGACATGTCACCTTGGCTTGCTGGCTTGATGGACTCGAATGAAGCATCACTGATGGATTCGAACAAGGCTTTGCTGATGGAGTCGAACAGCCCTTTCTCTGACGGATACGAGCCTTGTTGCTCCTCCATGGATACGAAGTCAATTGATGCGAACTTGAACCCTTCGATGGATACGAATGAAGGTGATCTGATGGATGCGAAGCGCTTCATCTGCTGAGGGGTACGAAGTCCATCGATACGAACTCGATGGATTCGAACACGGCCACTCCTGATCGATATGAACTCATGGGAGTTGGCCGATACGAAGTAGGTGATCTGTCGATGGATTCGAACGAGACCGACTCGGACCGAGGTACTTCGATGGATTCGAAGTTGATTGATATGAAAGTGATCGATTCGAACCAGGGTTCGGTGATGGGTATGAAATCACCCATAGTGATGGATACGAAGTCTGGGTTTTTCCCTTCAATTTGAATCGATCACAACTTGAGCTTATGAACTCAAATTGACTTGAAACTTGGAACGTTGGTTCACTCTGCTTTCCTAGTTATGTCTTATCAATTGTAGCTTGATTCTGGTTCGGACAAAACTCAGTGATATCCATGGTAGGCGATATTCGGAATCCAATTAATTCCTTGGTGTCCTGGCCTTGCCAAAAGGCGGGATAACATTTGCCCCCCAAAGTACGTTTTGTGAAAACATGACGTGCTTTGAAAAGTTGCAAGTTCATGGGTCGTTGTCAGTTTAGCTCGTTATCGAATTTCGCATTGATTCTCTACTGAATCGATTTGAAATTCGAGTTGAAACAACGTCTAATGGTTGTTTTCAAATAGATCCTTCATATCGATCCTCTCCTGAACCGGCATAGAAGGTTTGAAAAGTAGTCTTTTACAGCGACGCGGTCTGCATTGATGGATACGTAATGATCGTTCGCATCGATGAGTTTGCATTGTTGAGAGTCGATGGTTGCAGAAATGGACACTTCGAATCGGTTGGACTTTATCGCCTACAGGCGTCTTCCCTGTGCGCTTCGTATCGATGGTTCGCTGCCCATTTCGTATCGATGGAGACTTCGGGTCAAGTGGATTCAAAACGCAATTTTCGACTCGATCCATGAGTCAACTGGCTGTGGCCGGTCATGTAGACTGGGAGACGAATCGACTCGGTTCTACCCTAGGCTCCATATAAATACCCTGGACTTCACCATTTTTCACTTTCTTTTACTGTTGCGATCGATTCAGGAAGAGACAACAACTCCGTGCTTTCGACTCGATCAGACTTATTCCTTCAGATCTTCGAATCCCAATCCCAAATTAGGTAAGCAACTGTGAATCTAAATGATAAGGCCGCCATGGATCTACTCTTTCTCCACCAATCTTCCCTTCTGGAAACTGGTAAAACCAGATCTGGCTCGAAAGTATGATGGCCATGGCGTTTTTGCAGATTGGAGAAGAAAGAGTGGAATAGACGATTTCGAATCGATATGGGAGTCGTGTTCGAATTGATGAGAGCAATGGTATGTTCCTGGATTTTGAATTGATTCTTAGGACTGACCAGTGACGATGCAGTTCGAACCGATGGTCATGGTGGTTAATCGTATCGATACGAAGTGATCGATGCGAGAAAATCAGTCAATGATTGTTACGAAGTCTTTAGCTTCAGATCGATACGAATCGTACGGCTACAACTGATATGAGAAATGTTGATTCGAGTGTTATTGATGTTAAGCTAAGGCTTTTTCGATCGGTACGAACCAAGCGGCTCAGGATCGATTCGAAGTCATCTCACCCCGATCGATACGAAGTTGGCCCCTGATAATCGACTCGAAACATGTTCCCCGATGTCGATTCGGACTGATGCTTTGATGGGTTTGAATGACCTCCTCCTGGTCGATTCGAACTAGTATCATGATGGACTCGAAATGGGCCTCTCGGGATCAATTCGAATTTATATCCCGATGAACTTGAATATGCGACATTCTCTAGCATAATTCCGATGAGCTTCGGTTTCGCATATTTGGACTTGACTGTTAGACTACATATTTGGCCGCCTTTCGAAGCTTGTCGATGGAACTATAACTTAGTAAAAAACAACGAAAATATAACGAACTTCAATTTGAATCAACCGTTAGTATCTGGATGCCGTGGTTGTGGCGGTCAGCGATGCCGGCCATTCCTACTGGACCCCGAAACCTTGTCGTTTGCATATTTCCTTTAATTCTGTAGAATTTGCTCAAATCATGCACAACACTTGTACTGCACAACTCATTCATACACTCTACACTGGGGAATGCACGGGCTTTTTATCGTCTAATGATGGTTTCTCGTGAGTTAGCTAGTTATGGAACCGTCAAGTTCACAACAGCAAGAAACTCAGCATCTAACCTCTCCCAGACTTGAGATTCCGGCTATCGAGGCAGAAGTTATCGGTCCGTCTCCAAACGAGTTACCTGACGCGTCTTTCATCAATAGTCCACCTGATTCTGTCCCGTCCAATATCTCTGAAGATATGCTAGGGAGAATATGCTTAAGGCATGGCCTGTCGTTAGACGATGTAATGTTGCCAGGACCGGACGACAGACCGCATAATCCCCCGGAGGGATATACTGCTTTTAATCGACATGCATGCGCAGCCGGTACACTTCCTCCGTTCAACGATTATATAAGAGAAGTGTTGGCTTACCTGGAAATTGCTCCATCTCAGTTACATCCGATTGGATATGCTTCACTCAATGGCTTGTTCATCGCATTTATGGAGCACCTCTATCGACATCCCCGTCCGACCGAGATAAGATACCTATTCAACTTCAAAAGCCGAACTGACAGCCCATCTTTCACATTCTTGGAGTCTGTAAGAAACTGCCAAGTTGTCACGGGGTCGTGGACTAGGCTGAGCTACTTCAAGTCGGAGTGGTTCTATGTCCGATGTCCTCCGGGGTTTGCCAGAAGATGGCTGTTCAGACGTGGGTATTGTCTTTCTCCCAAGTAGTCGACAGGGCAATTTCCGAATGAAATTAAACTCATATCTTCTACTCCTTTTCTTTTAGCAATAATCCAGCGACCTGAAGGTGGCTACTATAAAGAGATAGTTCGGGTCCTTCAAGAAATTCCTAGTGAAGAAAGGAATATTGAATTGCTACTGACGGACCGGAATCTCAGAGTTCTTGGGATGATTGAGCGGAGGCAGAGCATAAGGCTTGATGGCGCATTAAAGACTGTCTCCAGAGAAAAAGTCAAGCGGAAAAAACCCAAAGTCATAGTAATCGAGGAACCTGACTCCGAAAGAACTCATACTGATGAGGAGCCGCCGGTCGAGCCTGCTGGGGCAACCCCGGATTCTGATGAAAAAAGAAAAGACAAGGCAGTGGCCTTTAAACAACCCAAATCCAGGAGGCGGAAGTCTGTGGTTTTACACCGCCCTCTTTCATGAGTTAGAATCTCGGAGGCACCCTCCCTGCAAGCCGAAAATCAATTCGAGGGGCTCGCTGACCTTCCAATTCCGGACCTCGAGTCCGCACAACATGACGTTGAATTGGATGGAGAGTAGCATACTTTTGACGTTAGCGAGCCTCTTCCTACTAGTGCGACCGACACTTCTGGTTGGTCCGGGGGTTTACACATCCATACACTCTTCACGGCACAGCACAGTTTTCTAACCATAAACAGCATATCATGAATGGTTGTTAACTTTCCTTGTTTTAATTTTCAGGTACGATGTTTGGACGAGGTACCGTGTTGGGCAGTCTGCGTAACAAACGTCGTTACTGCGAGCCACGCAGGAGAGAGGGAGAGAGAGACTATGACTCAGGGCACTCTGGTCAAGAGAAATCCGACAAAGACAGGGGATATGTGCACCGGTCCCGATCTCGCTCTCCTCCTCCCAGGACTTTCTTACCGCCCGCGGCAGTAGTTGCCCGTCCTCCTGAAGTGTCACGGCCCAAGTCGCCTTCTCAAGCTCCGAGGTCTGATCCTCCTCGCGGGACCGAAATAACCACCTCCTCAACTTCCACACCGGTCGCGACTGATTCGACCAGTGAAGGAGCGCTTAAACTGGCACAGATGAGGAAGGAATTTCCTGACATCTGCTTTGACGGCTACGTCTTTCCTCCGCACTTGAGAAGAATTCCGCCAACATCTGAAACTACCATTCATGATTATGTCGTGGACATATTCTTTCAGTACAAGGAGTGGGCAAGGGCCGCGAGGAAAGCATCCAAAGTAGCATTCGACCGGGGTTTTGTCATCGAAAAGTTGGAGAAGGAGCTGGGTCGCAAAGACCGAATCATGAAAGTGCTCAACACTGAGGCCGAGTCTTCCCGTAAGTCTGAAATGGAAGCTCTTAAAAAGGTCGATGAGGTAAACTCGGCCATGACCAGGATGAAACAAGAACACTATACCGCAATCGAGGACATGGGTCACAGGAACACCACCATTACTGCCGAAAGAGACGCCGCTCTCAAGGAGCTTAATGAGCTAAAATCAAAGTTCTCTGAAATGGCGAAGGAGAAAGATGCAGCTAATGTCTCTGCGCAGGAGGCCTGCGATCAGGCGGTGGTGCTCCGGAAGGAGAAAGAAGTGGTCATGGAAAAAGTCCGTGAAGCTGAAGCTGGGGTTGAGGAGAAAGTACGGCAAGCAGAGGTTAGGATTGAGGCTGAGATAGAAGAGCTACTTGTCACTTATAATGCCAACGTGCTAAGGCATCGAGATCTGACATGGCTCGATGATTACCCAACGCATCTCTACAACGCCTGGAACCAACTGGTTGAGGAGGAAAAAACTGGGCACCCTGATGAAGCCATCGACGAATTCGACCTGGAGAACCGCATACTTAATGATGATGAAAAGAAGGTTCTCCATGGCTCCGTGATTTCTCACGAGAAGAAGAGGCTTGGCGCCCAGTCCCGGGAAGTTGGAGAAAGCTCCGGTGCTGAGCACCATATTGCGAGTTCCAAGATTGTCGTGTCATCTCAATCTGAGCTAACTCCAACGATTGTCTCCCCTCCTATACCGGCTTATGATCCAGACCGACCACACTTGTCTCCTATCAGGGAGCATTCCTCTGAAGCCGTTCAAACGACCCTGACCCAAACCGAGGAAGGTACTCTGAACTAATCCCTTGTACATTTGGGCTAAAGAATGCATATAGAAGTGTATACTAACAGACGTTTCCTTTCTTTGTTCAGTGATTGGAGTTGCACCAGCGGTGCCTCCCGTAGCCCAGGAATCATGCCAAGTGCCGGATGCCATCATTTCTGAGGCAACTTCTGTTGTGGCAGTTGCGCCGGTCGAGGTAACTCAGGGGAGCTCACTTTCCTTAGATGAACAAATGATAAATGAGCTCCTCGGTCGATAGAGTGATCCCTTTGCAGATCTACCATTCAGCCTGGGCGGATTCTCGTCTACTTCTGATATTTCAACTCAGGCTACTACAGCACATAGTGAGGCCAGAGCGCAACGAGAAGCAAGGATGTTGGCCGAAATCAACGCTGAGATGGCGGCAGCTGCGCATGGTGGCAGCGCGGATGGCGGAGTAGTAGCACAGTGCCCTACTCCCCTTATGATTGTATCTCCTGGGGGCACGCTCATTGATACTAGTGCGCTAGTCCCGCCTCCGGCTGTTGGTTCTGTTCCCCCCATTCCTCCGGTCGGAAGCATCCCCGTAGATTCCAGCTCGGAGGATGATGTCGACATAATGCCTTCGTCCGAAGGGAGCCCGCCTGAGGGGAAAAGTTCTAAACGAAAGATCACCGGTGGCTCCAGCAGCTCCTTGAAGAAGAAGAAGAAGCTGAGGAGAAAGAAGGATTAGATAGACTTCTTTAGGCATGTGTTTCCCTTTCGTAGTCAGGAATTTTGTTATCTTTTTTTTTAATATAGGCCGTGTTTAGATGCGGGTTCGGCCCCTGCTAGTAGGAATTTTTGGAAAGGCTCGTGTATGAACCATTGCTTATGATTAGTTGAAATAAAATTGTCTTTTTGTTTCAACTTAAATTCCTTTTATGCTGAAAATGTTGCAGTGTTTGAACTTCAGTCCGATGTACTTGTATTACTTTAACGTTTAAGCGTAGCTTGTTTTGTCTGCCAAGCCTGGAAACCTTAAACTTGAGTTGTGATTAGAGATTGCATCAGAGCTGAACATCATACAGTTTCGGGTAGTGATTAACACTTGCACCTGCCCCCAGTACCGGGGTTAAGTTATGATGATCAGCTTGTGACCGCACTGAGTGAGGACTGAGCGGTCGAACTACACTTGTTTTCTTATGAATCGTTTCATCCACGCTCCGGGGATATAATTCATCTCGCAAGCAGTTGTTCACACTCTGGGAACTTGAGATTGCTGGTGGTGCTCCAACCCATATCCTGGGAGTTTGGAGTTAGTGTTCATACTCTATTTCGCACTCTGGGAATACGGAGTTGATTGTTTATACTCCGCTTTGCACTCTGGGAATACGGAGTTGATTGTTTATACTCCACTTCGCACTCTGGGAATACGGAGTTGATTGTTTATACTCCACTTCGCACTCTGGGAATACGGAGTTGATTGCTTATACTCTGCTTCGCACTCTGGGAATACGGAGTTGATTGTTTATACTCTGCTTCGCACTCTGGGAATACAGAGTTGATTGTTTATACTCCGCTTCGCACTCTGGGAATACGGAGTTGAATGTTTATACTCCGCTTCGCACTCTGGGAATACGGAGTTGATTGTTTATACTCCACTTCGCACTCTGGGAATACGGAGCTGAATGTTTATACTCCGCTTCGCACTCTGGGAATACAGAGTTGATTGTTTATACTCTGCTTCGCACTCTGGGAATACGGAGTCGGATGCAGGATTGTCGTGTGTCAATCCTATCAATATTGGTGTAATGGCTTGCCCCCGAGCTCGGGTTTCACTTAGCGAGTGGCCGGTCGTATCACAGCCACTCTCCATTTGAATAAGTCCCATTGCGTGATGGGATTTAGCTCTTCGTGCATCGTGATGTCGTATATCGTACTTAATGAATCACAGCTCTGGATCGAAGAGATGGCATTTTATTGCTGAAATAAGAAAATGCGGCAAAGTCAGTTGCCTTATTACAAAATTCAAATTTCGAAATGCAGAAACAAATTGCTAAATAGAATGAAATAAATAAAGCTGGTCATGTGTAATAGCGACGGAGACTCTCGCTGTTCCAGGCCCTTGGCAAATCGAGACCGTCAACGGTCGACAGCTTGAATGTGCCATCTCCGAGTCTTCGTATAATTACATATGGTCCTTCCCAGTTCGGCTTCATGTGTGAAGGAACTGGATAGATTCTCTTGAGCACGAGGTCGCCGAGTTCAAAGGTTCGAGGTCGAACTTTGGTGTTGTACAGTCGGGCGACCCGACTTCGATGTGCGGCTGCTCTCAAATCAGCCTCTTCCCGTTTTTCATCCAATAGATCCAAAGATTCGGCCAGTAGTATAGCGTTCGTTTTCGGATCATAGTAAGTCACGCGATGAGAAAACACTTCCGTCTCGACCGGAATAACAGCCTCTGAGCCATAAGATAGGGAAAACGGAGTGTGTCCGGTCGCGGTTTTGTGAGTCGTTCGATAGGCCCATAACGCCATAGGAAGTTCATCGACCCATTTGCCCTCGGCCTTTTCCAGTCGTTTCTTCAGGATGGATTTTATAACTTTATTGACAGCTCCAACCTGTCCATTCGCTTGGGGATGTGCGACAGCCGAGAACTTTTTATGGATATGAAACCGTTGACAGAAATTCTTGAATTCCGCACTCTCGAATTGGGCTCCGTTATCAGTGATGATGGTATGCGGGAGTCCAAATCGACAGATGATGTTGCGAACCACGAAATTTATCACTTTCTTTGTCGTAATGGTTGCAAGGGCTTAGTCCTCAGCCCACTTTATAAAGTAGTCAACGGCAACGATGGCGTATTTCGCACCACCTTTCGCCAAAGGTAGAGCGCCGATGATATCGATGCCCCACATTGCGAATGGCCAGGAACTGACCATTTGGGTTATCTCGGTAGGCAGGGCTCTTGGAATTCGGGCATGTATCTGGCATTTATCGCACTTTCTGGCATAGTTTGCCGCATCTCGGTTCACTGTCGGCTAGTAATACCCATATCGGAGTATCTTCTTAGCGAGAGCTTTCCCTCCGGTATGATCGCCACACTCTCCTTCGTGCACGTCATGTAACACTCATTTGATTTCCTCGTGGGCGATACATCGGAGGAGAGGAACGGAATAACCTCTCCTGTACATGACTCCGTTCTGGATGACGAATCTTGAAGCTTTTCGTAGAATTTGTCTCTTCTCATTTCTATGCTCAGGCAACGTCCCATTCTCAATGTAATTTCGATACGGAGTCATCCAAGACTCTCTACTGGGAGCGGTTTCAAACACAAAGTTCATTTCTATTTGATCGATGCTCGGGGAGGCCAAAGTTTCAACGGGGACAAGTCCCATTTGCTGCGCTTCGCCCGTGCTGGCTAACTTTGCCAATGAATCGGCTTTTTGATTGCGTTCCCTAGGTACATAATAAATGGCATAATAATCAAACCGATTCAGTATTTTCTGAACTTGAGCCAAGTAAGCAGCCAGCCTTCGGTCTCTTGCTTGATATTCTCCTCGCACTTGACATACCACTAACTGTGAATCGCAATAAATTTCCACAGCGATAATTCTCAGATCTCTAGCAAGTTTTAGGCCGGTTAAGAGGGCTTCATATTCAGCTTCATTATTAGTCGCACGAAAATCGAACTTCAAAGCATAACATATGGATCGGCCCTCGGGGGTCTCAAGTACAACCCCATCGCCCGAACACCGGTCGTTTGACGCACCGTCAGTATACAGCTTCCAGATGTATTCGGGGGATTCACTGGTCTCGGGCAAGTCTTCTGGAACGGTAAATTCAGCTATGAAATCTGCCAGGACTTGTCCTTGAATGGCTCTCCGCGGAGCGTATGTGATATCAAATTGGCTTAGCTCAATGTTCCATTTGAGTAACCTCCCGGACGTCTCAGGTCGAGTGAGGACCTGTCGTAACGGCTGATCGGTGTACGCAGTAAGAGGATGAGCTTGGAAGTAAGGGCGGAGTTTTCTTGAGGCAATGACCAAGCAATAGGCCAGTTTCTCCAGTCTCGGATAATTTCTTTCAGCTCCTGTTAGCCGCTTACTAACATAGTAGACCGGTTTCTGCACTTTGTCTTCCTCCCGAACTAGAGCAGCACCGATCGCATGTTCTGATACTGCCAGGTAGAGGTACAATTGCTCGTGGTCGACTGGTTTTGACAAGATCAGAGGTGTGGAAAGATGTTGAACTAGTGATCGAAACGCGCCTTCACACTCCGTGGTCCATTCAAAGTTTCGTTTTCCCTTCCGGATTAGATCGAAGAAAGGAATGCATTTATCGGTGGACTTTGAAATGAACCTGCTCAATCCTGCGACCTTTCCGTTGAGACTCTGGACTTGCTTTATGGTTCTAGGGGTTTGCAAATTTCTTATTGCCCAGATTTTCTCAGGATTTGCTTCTATCCCTCGAGCATTGACAATAAACCCAAGGAACTTTCCGGACGCGACGCCGAAGTGGCACTTCAATGGGTTAAGCTTCATTCCATACTCTCGAAGGATGCTGAACATCGAATTTAAATCTCTGACGTGATCTGTGGAGAATTGGGACTTCACCAGCATGTCATCCACGTAAACCTCCATGGTCTTCCCGATCTGATTAGCGAACATCCGGTTGACTAAGCGTTGATATGTTGCTCCGGCGTTTTTTAGACCAAATGGCATGACCTTGTAACAGTAGAGCCCCAGATCGGTTACGAAGCTGGTATGTTCTTGGTCAGGCAAATGCATGGGTATTTGATTGTAACTAGAGTAAGCATCCATAAAAGATAATAATTCGTGTCCGACCGTCGAATCTACGAGCTGGTCAATTCGAGGAAGCGGGAAGCTATCTTTTGGACAAGCCTTGTTTAAGTCAGAGTAATCGACGCAAGTTCTCCATTTCCCGTTCGGTTTTCGAACTAGCACGGGGTTGGATACCCATTCTGGATACAAGGCATCTCGAATAAACCCATTCAACTGTAATTTATCAACCTCCTCCTTAAGGGCGGCAGATCTCTCTGGATCCATACCGCGCCTTTTCTGCTTGACCGGGACATATCGCGGATCTATGTTCAGGGAGTGACTTGCAATATTTGGTGAGATCCCGCACATGTCAGAGTGTGTCCAGGCGAAGACATCGAGATTCGCCCGAAGAAATTCAACCAATTCCTGCTGTGTCTGCTTGCTCAGTTGAGACCTAACTTTCAGCATCTTTGAATCATCATCCTCACTGATTGGGACGTCCACAGTCAGTTCGGCCGGAGAAGCTTGACTCTCCGTAGATTCGTCTTTATCCTCATTGTCCCTAGGGTCAAGGTCTTTCAGGAATTGGTTGTGGTGCCCGGGCCGAGGCCCAGGCATCAATTGTCAATTATCAATAGAACGAACGCAGAGAGATTCCTCTACGCCCTTTCCCTTCTCTTTACGTTGCGCCCCGCGCAGCTCAGCAACATAACAGGCCCTTCCCGTGGCCTGATCTCCTTGAACGACTCCAATCCCACGGTCGGTGGGGAACTTCAGAGTTAAACACCATGGGGAGATAGCCGCCCTGAACTCAGCTAGGGCCGGTCGGCCCAAAAACGCATTATAAGGTGAATCAATTTCTAAGACAACAAATTGTAACATCCGGACTCTCCGGCGTTCTCCAACCCCCAACTCAACCGGTAGTTCAGTCACTCCAATGGGTATCGTGGCACTTCCGTTAAAACCGTGGATTCGGGACAGGCAAGGTTTCAAATCCTTTGCCTCCATTTTCATTAAGTCGTAAGCCCGTTTAAGCAAGATATTCACAGAGCTTCCACTGTCAACCAGGATCCTCTTCATCCAAGCAGGACCTACCTGGGCAGATATGACTAGTGGGTCGATTGTAGGGGCTTCGACCTTATCAGCGTCTCGGCTCCTGAACACGATATCATCAGATATTATCTTTTGTTGTTTAACCGGAGTTCCGTCTTCGCAATTACTACAACACTTGAAGTCCGCATGCCTGGTAGAACTAGCATACGACTCCATTTCCCCCCAGCTTCTGTCTGCCAGGTGGGGACCACCACTTATTGTGTTGATAACCAACCTCCCGCCCATACGGGCGGGTTCCTCCTGTCTTTCCTAATTTTGTGAACGATTTGATTCGAAGGGCCCGCTCCACCAGACTGCGGCGCCCGAACAAACCGATCTAACTTCCTCTCTCTGATCAACTTCTCGATGAGGTCCTACAAATGTCGACACTCATTGGTATTGTGGCCGTAGCTTTCATGGAATCTACAGAACTTCCCTGTCTGAACCTGCCTCTCCGATGAGGGTTTCGGAGCAGGTTTCTTATATTGTACAGTGTTGCAAGTCTGTAAGTATACGTTTTTCAATGACGTATTTAACGGTGTGTAATTGTCGAACATTTGAGCCTTACGGCGCGGACCTCGGTTCTGATCTCTTTTCTTATCCTGGCCACTGTTTCCTCTCGGTTGGGTTTGCTTGTTCTGTATATTCAGTTGAACTTTTCCGGAACTCTCACCGGATTGTTTAACCGCTACATTACTCTGTATTCCCTCAATACTGGGCCTCACATCGTCCTGCTTCCTAGACTGTTTCGCGTCCTCTTGCCGCAAGAACTGAGCGGCTTTGGAGTAGAAACGGTCCAACGATGCGGGTGGTTTTCCAGCCAGCCAGTTCCCAAACTCAGAATCAGGATCAATCCCCTTGGTCAAAGCCATCAAGATCGAGTTATCGTTGGGATTACTGATTTCAACACATGCAGCGTGGAACCTTTCTAAGTAACGCCTGAGCGTCTCTCAATGAGCTTGAGTGACACTGGACAGGGTATTAACGTCTTTGGGCCTAGCAACATGCATACGAAACTGTTCTACAAATCTCTTGGCCAGTTGATCGAACGAAGAAATAGACCTAGGTGGTAAGCGTGTAAACCACATCGTCGTGATTCCTCCCAAAGAGATGGGGAAACTTCGACACTTCACTGCATCGTCAGCTCTTGCAGCACTCATTGACCATTCGTATTTCAAAATATGTTGATTGGGGTCACTATTTCCTTCATACATTGGGAGAGTTGGCATTCTGAATCGCCGAGGGGGTTCAGCGTATAATATCTCGTTTGTGAAAGGGGTATGACTACGGGAGATTCCCCAATCATCGTTAGTGAGCCCCTGACTCTCACGTATCATCTAACGTATCATGGTCGAGATATCTGACACTGGCACATTCTGGGCATGCTGAGTTAAGGTGTGGTCGGGTTCCACAGTGCGAGTTTGGACCGGGCGCTGTCAATGGTCCGTATTTAGCCTCCTTGGCTCAACGTCTTCTGGGACATATGGTTCAGGAGTATGTCCATGCTGTCGATTGTTCGGCTCTGACTGATTCCGGGTATCGACTCTTGTTTCTACCGCGGCGGTTGTAGCGCGGTTGTCCGTGGTGTACTGTGGAGCAGTGCCTCCTCGTGTTGAGGGCCCTGTTTGGAAGCTGGTCGACGGCCCTGCCCTTAACTGTCCAACGGTCAAGGCGGCTTGATATCCGGTAGTTTGAGCGTGACTTCCTTCTAGCCGGGGACGGGTAGACCTGTGGTGATAGTCAGACGAAGCCGAACTCTCAGTAGATGCATGGGAAACATTATCCCTCCTAGACCTTCTGCGGCTTTGGCGGTTTAGTTGGTTGGTCAATTCAACATTGGCGCGCAACTGTTCAGCCAACTGTTGCCGACTCTGGATCAGTTCTTGGAGCAACACTTGGAACTCTTGTCGGGTGACCGGTCCGGATGGATCCGAGTGAGCAGTGTTGTCTTGATTGGAAGAAGGCTGCTGAGTAGGGTTCTGTCTATCCCGGCCCTCTTGATCAGCGGAGGTAGCGGCAGTTCTTGTGCTAACCATTTTCGGTGATGGATTCCTTTCCTAGATTTTACGCAAATCTGAATAGAATGGTAGGATTCCAAATCAGATATCTGGATCTCCCTCTTGGATTTGTGCAATCCGGTATCGCAGGTAGATCCAAGGAGCAGGAGAAAAAACTGGTTCTCTCAGTGAAAGCACCAAAGTGTTTGTACTAAAAATGGGCACAACACTCTTCGGAAGTTTTTTGAAGAGATAAAATGAAGAATATAAATATAAAATAGAGATTATCTAACAAAAACTCCAACAAATAGAAATGTAAAATGCAGGGACAAGCAATTTAGAGTGGTTCGGCGTATAGCCTACGTCCACTATGAAGTTTTGATGGTTTTATTGATTCTCTTTGGATGATTACAAGCGATTACAGCGAACAACAGCAGATTACAGATTAGAATTCGAAATTGACAGCAAAAGTATGATGCAAATCTCGATCCGGCAGAGTCTGGACGCTTCAGAATCAAAAAGGTCCCTTTTCTGTTGGTTGTGGGGCTCTATTTATAGGTGTAGGAGGCTAAGATCACGCTCAAATCTCGGGAGACTTTTTATGGCACGTGAGTGGGCCCACGCGACCAACCTCAGAAAGTTTCAAGTCGATCTATGATCGATACGAAGTCATTTCGTATCGATCAAGATGATGTTCAATTGAGCTTAAATTTGGTGGAGACGTTCCTCAGTATGTGTGCAACCTCCAGTGAAAATTTCATGGCATTTGGATCAGTGGATTGAGAGATATCGTCGATACGAAGTGATGTTCTTTGCTAGGCTGTTTGGTTCAAATCCATCTTTTCGAACTGATGGCTTCGAATCGATGGTGTCATGCGCCTCTGTGATGACGTGGAGCGCACACTTCGCCTCGATCCGGTCTTCATTCCGAGTCGACCGCGTCGACTCCATATATCTCGGCGCACTCGCATCGAGGGATGACACGTCACCTTGGCTTGCTGGCTTGATGGACTCGAATGAAGCATCACTGATGGATTCGAACAAGGCTTTGCTGATGGAGTCGAACAGCCCTTTCTCTGACGGATACGAGCCTTGTAGCTCCTCCATGGATACGAAGTCAATTGATGTGAACTTGAACCCTTCGATGGATACGAATGAAGGTGATCTTATGGATGCGAAGCGCTTCATCTGCTGAGGGGTACGAAGTCCATCGATACGAACTCGATGGATTTGAACACGGCCGCTCCTGATCGATACGAACTCATGGGAGTTGGCCGATACGAAGTAGGCGATCTGTCGATGGATTCGAACGAGACTGACTCGGACCGAGGTACTTCGATGGATTCGAAGTTGATTGATATGAAAGTGATCGATTCGAACCAGGGTTCGGTGATGGGTATGAAATCACCCATAGTGATGGATACGAAGTCTGGGTTTTTCCCTTCAATTTGAATCGATCATAACTTGAGCTTATGAACTCAAATTGACTTGAAACTTGGAACGTTGGTTCACTCTACTTTCCTAGTTATGTCTTATCAATTGTAGCTTGATCTGGGTTCGGACAAAACTCAGCGATATCCATGGTAGGCGATATTTGGAATCCAATCAATTCCTTGGTGTCCTGGCCTTGCCAAAAGGCGGGATAACAGTAGGTATATTTTAATTATATATTTGTTTATATTTAGTAATAATGTTTATATTAGTGTATATATGTACATTTATATTTAAATTATTAAAAATATATATATTATAAGTTTCAAAGTTATTATTAAAAAAAATTATGGCCAAAAGAAATAAAGCACTTTAAAATATTTTAATATTTAGTTTTATGAAAAGTTCACATACTTTAATTATTTTATGTATTTTAAATAGTTTGTGTATTTAAAAAATTATATTCGGCATTGATATTACACTGTTCATAATATAAAATATTTATTTTAATTAATTGAAGATATAGAAAATGACCATTATAAATTGAGATTTGAATTTCAAAATGTTTTACCAATTAGATATTAAATTTGAAATAAAAATTTATTAACTTGGTCAAAATCTAATTAATATTTTAACTTATTTTATTTAATACATAAATAAATTTTGAAAATTTTATTTATTTATTTATATATTTTAAATAATATTTTGAGACAGCCAATGCACATATAGTGAATGCATACACAGTAGATGCAAATCCCAAAATCTATAAACTTATACATAAACTATATACACACTATTATGTTGCACATGCATGTTATGCATATATGAGTATATAATGATATACTCATAAACTATATTTCAATTTTAATTAACTCGTTAATTAATTAAAATAGAAAATTAAATAAAATTGGATTTTATTAAGCTAACTAGATTGGATCTATTACAACCCATTACTTCATATGCTAACTATGATATAAATAGGGAAAATTTTGAAATCCTCCTATTTCACTCGCTGCAGACCGGGCTAAGTTCCAACAATGGCATCGGATCGCAAATGGTCTATGCGGTTTAATTAGTCAACATTTAGGGCTAACTAACTAAACCTGCTTATCTAATGGGTGTCTAGAAAAATAGTTTCTAGGCTTCGGCTTGAATAACCAAATATTTTCCCCATAGCTTTCAGCATGGCCTAATGGATGAAGTAAGTCCAAAAGGTTGGCATGGATGTAAGACTTAAAGTTATTTGAGCCTGGGCTAATTTTCAAATTAGATTTAAAAATTTAAAAATATAATTTCAATTTAAATGTTAAATTTGAAATATAAATTTAAATTTCCTAAAAAATTTGAAAAAATAATAATTAATTTCAAATTTTAATATATATTTAGTTGATTTAATTAAATAAAAATATTAATTAAAAGGCTAATTAATTAAATGTGTGTTTGTATGTGTGTGTGTGTATATATATATATGTTTATGTAACTATAATTATTATAGTTATATATTTGTCATAAATTTTTTTAAGATGAATTATATTATATTTTTTAATTAAATAAACAAACTTATTGAATAAAATTAATTAAAGAATTAATTAAAATATATGTAGGTACTATATGTCTGTATGTATGTGTGTGTGTGTGTATTGATATATATGTAACAAACTATACGTATTATAGTTGATTACTTATCTTAAATAGTTTAAGATAAATAATATAAAATTTTAAATTTTTTATATAAATTAAATTAATTAAATATGATTTAATTAATAAGAATTAAAATTAATTAAATATGATTTTATCTATAAGATACATATATCCATTATATAAGTTAATTATATTATAAATAGTTAAAAACAAAATTTATATAACTGTATATATGTATAAATACAATAAGAGTGGAACTGTAGTAATCCCAAAATGGATTTTTTTTGAGTAAGTATATATTTATTGTATATATATCGTGATTATAAATATGTTTGACACTTGAATAACATTGGTATTTCATAAGAAAAACATTATTCCTTAAATAGATATCACCTAAAAGTATGTGTGAGTTTGTGTGTGTATTAAATATTATGAATCTCTAATATATAGTTGTCCCTATCATTCATATATTAGTAAATTACTTGCACACTCTTTAATTGTTGGACAAACTCAAAATAGGGATTTTATGTGTAGTACTATTAATATATTGACTATACGAGGTAAGACACATGCAAGTATTTGTTGAGCAAACTTAAGGTACGTGCATTATACTTGGGCCATTATGAAATGGTAGGTATGAATGAATAATCTCTTTCAATTTATTGATCAAACTCAAGGTCAATATGAGATTAGGACAAAGACCACATATAGGAGTTGTATATGATAAAACCGATAAAGATTTATCCGTCACTTGCAGGCCTATGAATTGTTAAGAAAACTCAAGGTCATAATCCCAAGGCAAACGAGTCCTAACAATCACTAGAGGTATCGAAAAATTTCTATATTTCCCTCAGGTTTTGGGAAATATAAAAATCTAGTGGGAGCTTTATTAGAAAAATGAAATGAACACATTTAACCTTTCTAATATTGCAAGAACATATGTTATACAAAGTTAAATTATATGTTTCAATAAATTTGTGCAATTGGTATAATTGGCCAAATGTTTATCAGTTAAAACACAAATGATTTGAAGTAAGATTGACATAGAAGTATAAAATATATTTTATAATAAATCTTTTTGCATGTTGTCAATTAAGACCCATGAAAGAGCCAAATTATGCAACTACTTATTATATTAGTAACTTGGTCACTTAGATGTTTATTTGCCTGAAATTGTGTATTATTTTCTATGAGTTTTAAACTCTGAAAGCAAAGCAAGAATATTGATATTTGATCCATATTTTCTCACGTATAAATGTTATATGGTGGATAGTTATGATTCTAATAGAGTCAGCAGTATGCCCTAAGGGCAAATAGGTAATTTGTTACATATATCTAACTCGATAACCAATCTTGTTCGAAACAAAAGGTGTTTTCTTTCTACTATATAGTTATGATTCTAATAGAGTCAGCGGTTGCCCTAAGGGAAAATAGGTAATTTGTTACATATATCTAACTCGATAACCAATCTTGTTCGAAACAAAAGGTGTTTTTTTCTACCATATACTTGATATAATGTGTTATATTAATTAATTAATTTAATTAAAAGTACATATTTAATAGATAATCCATAAATGGTATGTTTTGTATTGTTATTACAATGTGTTGTAATCATGAGTGATTTATCACAATAAAATAAACATATCATTTTAATTATTCCTACTCAAGATGTATCGAGATTGGATATCAACACATCCATTGAGACAAGAGTACGAAACCCTCTCCAATTGTTGGGCAGTGTATTACTCATGATGTATCGAGATTGGATATCAACACATAAATGGTATGAAATGACTCACTCGATAGTTTTCTGTTGGTTAATATAACTAAGGTCAAACAGAAAATATCGATGTGACCAGTTTACATGGTACTGTAGACTTGAGAATACTATTGATCTTCAATATGAAAGCTCTGCTTTGATTATAGTCAAATCATGGCACGAAGTCCATTGACTGACTATAGTTGGGTCGAGTTGAAATATTGAAAGTAGACACTATTCAATAGAGGATTCACCTCCTCGGTTATATGGGGTTAATATCACAGTCAACTGAACTCAAAGTCAAAATATCTGGCTAGAATAGTTTGATTAATAATAAATTTTATTATTGAACCAATGACTTTATGTTTGGACTATAGAGTTGAATATAAATGATATTGGTATTTTGACCATTACCAAATTCCATAATTCCAAAGTGATATAGTTTAACGAAGAGAATTAGTGTAAATAATTGTCACTAATGGGTAACGGTTATAATAAGTAAAATTAGATTTTACCATAGGATGTGTAACCGATAAATTTAGCTAAAATGTCACATCACTAGATAAGACGACATGTGAACGTTGATATTTGAATTGTTCAATATTAGTCACTAACTGAATTTATACCTTTGAGTCACACAACCAAAATGATGAATATTCTGGATCAACAACACAATTTGATTTATTTTTTTTATTGAAAATTAATTAAATTAATTAATATTTATTAAAGATCAATTATAAATGTTCATTTAATTTATTGGATGTCATTAGTTTTTAGTAAAGTGCGTATATAAAAGTTATAAACGCACGTATCGATATACGATACAGTATAATGTTTAAATTTGAAACAAGATAAATACTGAAATGGGCTTTAAATAAATTAAACTGATCAATATTTCTTATTTGATTTGTTTGATTTACATTGGTATTTAATAATGTGCGTATATAAAAAGTAATAAACACGTGTATCGATATACGATATCGATAGAAAATTTAAATAAAGATAATACTTATTGGATTTTGGAATTATTTTGGACCCAAAGCCCAAAATGATGACCGGCTATGATGTAGAGAAAGGGAGAGGATTTTGAATTTGAAATGAGGGGGCAATCTTAATTAAAGAAGAGAAAAAGACCATGTATTGACAAGCACCATTGTCCAAGTGGTTAAGTGATTCGGCTTTGGTGCGAGAGATCACAAGTTCGAAACTTGCGTAGCATGATTCAAACATTTATTGACATGTGATATGTTTTCCCAGTGACATGTTGTATATAAAGTACCATTTCAAAAAATAAAAAAATAAAAAGAAAAAGGCCATGTATTCATTAAACATTTATTTCCTCCTTTGAAAAGATCTTGCTCTGTCGTTATTCTTTCCTTTCTCTACAGAAACATTAGGGCCGAATTTCCATGTGGTCTAGAGCTTTAGAATTTCAAAATTTAATCAAGACAAATTAAATAGAAATATGTGGTTATCTCTTGATTGGTGTGGATCTAGAGAGTGATCTATCGGATCTAGGATTTGTTCTATCATTCGAGGTGTTTCTTTTGGCTTCATCCTAAGGTAAATTTTTATATGTTCATATATCTTTTAATTTTGTTTACATCCCTTTAATCTTCTGTATCTTGTTAGTAAATCAGTTTTCATACTAGAAGATTTGAATGTATACATATAAATTGCCATGTGAATAAAACTTTGAAATAATTACATTAATTAATCATTGACAAAATTGTCTTATGTTTATATTATTCTAAAACAAATTTGCTAATTAAAAAAAGTGGAAACATTAATTTGGTGATTTATTTTTTGTTTTACAATTGTATCTGCGTTAGTACTAAATCTTTGTTTAAAAGGCAAACATTCTATTTCATAAACTGCTTAGTTACTATTTTTATTTCAAATTTTGTTTTAGTTTGTGTGTGAATATAAGTTTATATATTTATGTAATAACATTTATGTGTGTGTGTATTTGTATATAACTCAAAGTTTCAAAAGGGATTTTATGTAAGTTGTAGTAAACTTTTGAATTACTTTAATTAGACATTGTATTCATTGATTTATTTCATGTAATATAAATAAAATATATTTCAATGTATGCTGCTATGTAAGATATTTATATTTGTATGTGTGTGTATGTATGTATGTATGTTTATGTATATGTATGTAAACATATTATATATTTATTTAATCAAAAAATAATTTTCTTTTAGATGAAAAAGGCATATATAAAGGGGAAATGTGTCCATTGCGGTGTAAATCTCAACCCCTAAATAACATTCACATTAACTATGTACACTTTTTATATGTTGCACTTACACTTTATACATGGGTGCATTTGATGCTCTCATCATAATTTACAATCAATTAAAATTAAATTAAAACTAATTTAAATGATTATAGTAAAATGAATTATTTTTTAAAAGAAAATTTAGAAAAATTCTAAATGAATTTAGACTATACAGGCCCAATAAAGATCCAATAGGAAATTTTGAAATTTATCCAATTGCCATGCTTTTGATTGGCCTGGTTCCTTCATATTCATAATATATGAGACCTCGATGAAATTAGTTCATTCGAGATGAGCAAGCAAACAATAATGCGATGTCATATATTCAATATGATTGATTGCTTTAAGGATCTTTTATTATTAAGTGTAGGACTAGACCAAAAGCTATAAGATGGACTTAGGAATTCGATTATTGAATTGTCAATTTAATCAGTTTATGTAAAGCGTAACATGTTCGATATGCTTAAATGTAAAGGATGCCTAAATGCATTTTTGTAAAGTATTTGGTACATTCTTATAGTAATGGTTTCCATTTGAATGGTTTGACCATTTGAAAAGGAAAGCAAATGTAGGATAGTGGATGTAACTTAGGAACAGTTGAAATGAAGAGAGTTGATGGTCGCTTCTCCTTCATGAAGAGACATTGGAAACAAGAATTGTATAAAATGCTAGTAGAATCTTAATATGGAATAAGAAATGTGATTTCTATTCCAAATGTTTTTTTCCATAGAAAATCGTTTCCTGTGAGAGTAATTTTTTTGGGTTTAAGATATTTCACCTGAAACTCTCGATGTAAACTAGTAACCATTTACCTTGTTGGTAAATGTAGATGTATACAGTCGAAGGTCTAATCATACTAAAACGGAACCATTTACCTTGTTGAATTCACTGATAAATTATCAATGACATGAACATGTATATTTGATACATAATTTGTATGTCTGTAATGATTTCAAAGAATTTAAAATGGAAATAGAAAACATAACATGCAAAGAAAATAAAACTATTCGATTTAATCGAATAGGTGAGTATATTGGAAAGAGGTCCAAATGTATCTAAAAACGAATAATATTTAATCTCAAAAATGTAACAACCCGGTATTGGGAAGTAATTAATAAAAGTTAATAATAGTAATTTAATTAAATAAAATGGATTTTTAAAGATTAAATAAGAATAATCTTGGAATTGTTTGAAAATATTGAATTTAATGATAAAATATTTATTATTGAAATTTAATTGTTTTGGAGAAAAATTGTTTAAAGTAATTATGGAATAAATTATTTTGGAAATTTAAATGTTTTAAAGTTGTGATTTATTAATAAATGATGTATTGTAACATTTTAGAGTAATATTAATGTTTTAAATCTTAAATATATTAAAAGTGATTGAAAAAAATTATAAATTTAGTATTAATAGTAAGTGAGATATGAAATGTATTTTAAAAGAAAAAGGAATTTTTATTTTATTTAAATAAGGATTTTTGGAATTGTTTTAATAAATGGGTTTAAAATGTAAATATAAGATGTTTAAATTAATATGAGTTAAAATATGAAAATAATATTTTATAAAAATTATATAGTGGATGAATAATATTGGATTGAGTAAGGAATAATTTTAAAATGGAAATTGAAAATAATTTGGTTTAATAAATAATTTTTTAATAAAGTTGGCCAAATATAGCAAGTTTGGCATAAATTATTAAATAAAAAGAGTTTGCGGAAAATAAATTATATAAAATTCCATAATGTTGTGTAATCACTTAAGAGATGAAAATATGATTTTACCTTAACCCGTGCTATTGATTTGTGCTACGTAAAAACTTGTAGAAATGGAAAATAAAAAAGAAAAGTGAAAATAATCATTTTAGCCTACATGAAATCCAAGCCCATTTAGCCCAAACCTATTATTCTTTTATTTATACTTCTCTAAATCTAGAAACCATCTATCTTCCATAGTTTCATCTCACTTAAGTTTCTCCATCTTCTCTTTTTTGTATTTTGCTTTATGAAACACAAAATATATGGAAACCCTCCTTCATTCTAAAAATCAAAATATATTAAATTAAATTTCTATAAATTCCCAAATTCAATCACTACAACAAAAATACCTTGTCGCAACTGCCAAAAAGAGTTGTAATAGGTCTATTACAACGGGCGACCGCCAGTCTTAATATCCGGAGTTGTAATAGAGTCGAATATTTTTACAACTGTTGCCGACAGTTGCAGGAGCAGTTGTAAAAAAGCTTTTTACAACTGCTTTTGAAAGTTGTGGTAAAGTCTGTCGTAAATGTTGCATTGACAGTTGTAATAGGTCTCTTTTGCAACTGCTAATAGCAGTTGCAACAATAACTTTTGCAACTGCTTTTGGCAGTTGTAATAGATTCATTTACAACTGTTATTGACAGTTGCAATAAATCTGTTTACAACTGCTACCAACAATTGCAATTCACCTTCGGACAACTGCCATTAACCATAAATTTCACAACATTATAATTAAAACCGATATTTCACTAATAATAACTACAATCGTTAACATTACTTGAAACAACATGAACCATTCACATTTAATAAAAGCTAAAACAATTCAATTTTACACCATTTTTAAATTCATAATTTTATTACAAAATATAACTAAATCCATAACATACGTGAATATAAATATAGATACGTACTAATTAAAAGAGATAAATTCCCCGTGCTAAGCAACAATCTTCCCAACCGCTTGTCCAATAGTACAGACGTATGAAGTAGGCCTATATGGAATAGCTTAAGAATCCAGTTGAGTGCAATCTAGTTGAGTGCTTAAGAATCCAGTTGAGTCCAATAGTACAGACGTATGATGCAATATGAATTAGCATATGAGTGCAATCTAGTTGAGTGCAATCTAGTTGAGTGCTTTCAAGCATAAGATCCTGCAATGTATACTCAGATTGTAACCGCATTATAATCAAGAGCTAATTATAACAGCAGTATTCATATAATTAAGCCGAAAGGATGTCAAAGGGGCAACTTGCATTGAACAAGAATATTACTATACTTACACGACAGTTCATGGTAAATTTTGCTTTTGTTGAACAAACCCATGCATGTTTAAGTTTAAAACTGTCATGCTTTCACTATTCTTTTTTTTACACATTATATCCTGAATAATATCACACAAGACTTTCTCAATGCTATAGTCTGAAAGATGTCGCTAGAGGAAACAAGTTAATCCATAAACAAATTATATTTCAAAAGGGAATCGGATCAACTGTTATAGCATGAGCTGGCTTCACCCAATTAATAATTCAATGCATCTATATCAAAGATCTAAATATCATTTTAATTTGGGCATTTAGCATAACAATAAACTTATTTTATCTCAAGCACGACCAGAGTTCCATCGCATGCACTATTTTAATCTTAATCTGCTGTTACCAACAAGACATATTATTGTAATTGTAATTTTATCTGGTGCACTTGAGTATATTTTGAGCCTTTTCCTCAAAAATTCATTTAGTGAATTACCAAAAATAACCTTAATGCTTATTCAGGTGCGACCGGATACTTTGGTTTGGGAAAGGAATAAAACAACTCTCATATCAGAGATCAGAAATCGACCTCTCGGACCACAAGCCAGTGAGCTCGATATTTTCGGTAGAAGCTGAAATCTTCAATGAGTGGAAATTACAAAGAGCTCTGAACTTTGCAAATCCTAAAATACTTGAAGAAAATGGCTATTAGCAGCAGTAAGATGGAAGACTAAAAAAAGGTACGCATTTTAGGAGTAGGTAAAGAACAAGAAAATAAATTTTCAAAGTAGAACTGCATGTAGTTACTTACACTGGGCTAATATTTCCACCATCAACACCGGGTTCGGCCCTTAAAAGTCCACTTTTTCCATTCACTGATGGTTGACAAGCTTGATAAAAAAAAGAGTCAAATCAGGGTTTGATCAAAGCATTAAAAGCTATGATGTGGTAAAACAGTTTATGACCAAACCTTGGAAAAGACAGCTTTAAGTTGATGCGTCCAATCTCCAAGTGTTCGAATATGGACGCTAACATAGTCATCCTGGGGTGCAGAAGTAATCAAGAATGGATGCCTATGTAACAAAATTTAGAACAAAATATAAGAAAAAACAGTCAGACTATCGTTCAAAGATGAAGTATTGATAATCGTTATGATGAATATTTTACCATTGGAAAGGAGAAACTGCGGCACAGTTAACAAATATGTATTGACCACTTCTGTATTTGAAGCCTTGAGGCTTAAAGACATGCAAGGTTAAAACACTGCCTGGATATACCGCGACTTTGAGAATTTTAACCGGTCTTATGCTTGATCGGAATGCCCTGATCAATCTCTCAGTTGCATATAGTAACACTGGGACAGCCAAAATACATCCATGTGGTTTTCTTGTACCATTTATGAGATAAGTATAGGAATATTCCATGAATGATGAGAAGTATGTATACAATGACAAATAGATGATGTGAGTACCAAAATGCATTGAATCTGGTTAGTATGTGTGGTGAGTTTAATGAATATTTCACTTAACCAGCTCAACTGAATCAATATGTGCAGACTACACAGTGAAGACATGTACAAGACTCAAGACTGCACAATTCAAGATGAAACCAGATCACAAAACAATGCTACAAAAGGTACTAGACTCAATTGAATCAAATACAACAAGATAACAGTGACACAATCCAGGCAGCATCAAAGTGCAAACCATGATGAACTCAAACAATGCCAAAACCATGGAATAGCAAAGCAGATTCAAGTTCAAGCAAAACAAAGGCAATACTCAAGTGCTACCAGAATTCATCGGCTACCAAAATCATGGAATTGTATGGTACAGTTCGAACAATATCACCAGAATTTTAAGAAATCAAAATGGTCGAAGTCAACACGATCAAAGTCAAAGTCAATGTCAACAAAGAATTCAATGCTATGATGAACAAGGAAGTCGAACGGGTAAGAAATCAAGCCGTGTAAATCAAGAAACGAAATTATACAAATTGGAACAAGTTAGAAATCATCACTAGCATCCATACGAAAATCAATGGCCGAGATAAATTATTTGACGAATTCGTATAAAATATACGAACGAAAATATAAGGGTTCGAACCCTATATAAACGATGAACATCATCGGCAAATAAATCATTCGAGTTCAAGCAAACAGAGACCAATAAATCATTAAACTCGAATCAAAGTCGAGTATTATAAATATCGAAAATGGGAAAAACTGCATACCAATTTAACAGACAAACTCGACTTGATTGAAGCAGCCGTGTGTATAATCGAAGAGACAATCAATCGATGAAGCAAGCAAATGGAAGATTACACACTCGATTGATCAATTGAAGCGGCGCCTCAATTTACAAATCCCTAATTTCAGAGCAAAGAAGAAAAGAACGAGCATCCCATTTTCAAAGAACGAAGCAAAGGAGTTCGGCCAGAGGCTCTTCGATAACGGCAACGGCGATTCGACTTGGTTACTCTCGGTTTCAAAAACCCAAATTGATTAGCTTCGACTGCGATTCAGTGTTGAAGGAGACACGGTTTGAGGAAATTGACTGATTTTTTTCTATTTGAAAGGAAACGAAATAAAGAAAATTAATGACGAGATGGAGGAAAACAAAAATTTAGGTTACTGGGGGAGAAGAGAGAAGGAGCGGTGATTATACGTGAAAATTTAGCTTTGGAGACCAAAATTTTGGTTTTGGAACCAATGGAAAATTTGGTTTTGGAGCCCAAAGAAAGTGGTAAAAAATCGACATCTATTATAACTAGCAAAAAAGTGTTGTGACAGAGATTTATTACAACTGACAGAAAAGAAGAGTTGTTAAAAATAGAAAGTTATTACAACTTGCAAAAAAGAAAGGTTGTAATAGACATCTATTAAATTAATACTATTTCATTTTATTTATTATTATTTAATTTAACTATTAATTATTATTATTATTTAACATTGATTTTTAACTTTTATTATTACTATTTAATTTTTATTTAGTTAAATTATTCTTATTACAAAACATTTATTATTAATAATTAGTTACTATTATTCGATAGTAATTATTATTTATAAATTATCAATTAAATAGTTAGTATATAATTATTAGTTATAATTACTTCATATTTCAAATTAATTATTTGTATTTAATAGTATTTATTGTTTATTATTAACTTTCTTATTAATTATTATTATTGATTATTATATTTTTGATATCAATTATTAATTATTAATTATTAACGTTATTTATTATTTCTTAATTATTAATTATTAGTGTTAAATATTAATTATTAAAAATTTATTCTAATTTACTAAATATTAATTGTTATATTAATTATTAATTATATTGAATATTAATTATTAATACTAAATATTTCATATTTCAAATTAATTATTATAATTTAATAGTAATCAATATTTATTATTAATTATTGATTATTATATTTTAAATATCAATTATTAAATATTAAGGATTAATATTAATTTTTATTTCTTAATTATTAATTATTAATGTTAATTATTAATTATTCAAAATTAATTCTAATTTATTAATTATTGTTTATTTAATAATTATTAATTATATTGAATGTTAATTACTTCATACTTTAAATTAATTATTATTATATAATAGTAATTATTATTTATTATTAATTTTCTAATTGATTATTAATTGTTAAGTATTAATATTCAATTATAATTATTAAATAATTATTACAATTGGTAAACAAAAAGTTGTAATAGACACCTATTACAACTGAAAAAAAGAGTTGTTAAAAATATGCATCTATTACAACTTGCAAAAAATGTTGTAATAGGCTTCTATTACAACTGACAAAAAAGAAGAGTTGTAAAAAATAGGCATCTATTATAACTAGCAAAAAAAATGTTGTAACAAGGATCTATTACAACTGACAAAAATGAAGAGTTGTTAAAATAGTCATCTATTACAACTGGTAAAAAAGAAAGGCTGTAATAGATATCTATTACAACTGGAAAAAAAGAAGAGTTGTTGAAAGTAAGTTTATTACAACTTTCTAAAAAAAAGTTGTAAAAAAACCTCTATTACAACTGACAAATCGTGACAGTTGTAAAAATATAGTTGTAATAGGGTCTTTTTGTTGTAGTGAATGTATGCAGCTTTACACCACAATACACCTATGGCTAAGAAGAAGTTAATGTTTTGATCAAGTTTTGGAGATATGGAATTTGCAAATGAAGAGGAAAGTGGAAGTAGAAAGCTTATTAAGTAAGCTATGACCTAGGTGAGTAAATTTACTTATAATACATGTTTATATATATATATTATATATATATATATATATATATATTGTTTGAATTGCTTGCCATATGTTTGTTTTGTGAATTATATGGTGTTTCTTCTCTTACTCATGATTGAATTGCATATGTTTTGAATTGAGTTTGAGTTGAATGAAGTTATTTTGGGTTGTTGGTGAATTATGAATGATCACAATCGAAGTAGAGCTCGAGAAGAGGAGGAAGAGGCAACCATAGTGGTCGAATTAAGGCCATGCGGCCTAGAACTTCTATATTCCAGGCCATGGACCGGTCCACCAGTCCATGTGGATCAGTGTACCAGTGGTGCACGGCCTAGAGAATTCCAAGTAGTGCACCAGCCCATTTTGTTATATATATTTAAAAAATGTTTTAATTAACATTTGAAATAAATGTATTTGAAAAGTAGAAAATGGATGCATTATTAATATGAATTATTTTTGAAAAAATAAATTTGCTTAAATGGAATATTAATTATTTTTTAAAGATATTGATTTAATTAAGGAAATTTTGATTCTTGACTTTAAATAATTACTTAAGAATTTTATATAATTTTAGAAAAATAAGTAATGTTTTCTAGTTAATATTTTTAACTGTTTAGAAGTACATTTCATAATATATAAATTTAAGTAAGGGTTTAATAAATATATTATATATGATTTAAATAAAGGGAAGTTTGTGTTTAATATTCTAAAATTTATTTAAATATCTCATTAAATTTTAGAAAATCATAAGATGGTTCCTAAACAGTATCAAGTGATTTTATTATATGATATTAATGATGTTACATATGTAGTGAAGATTTTGTGATGTATTATACGGAGTAGAATAAAAAAGAAATTGCCTTAAAGTTGTAGATTTATTTTAAAATAGTTTATATTTATGGAAAATTGAAGAACGACCTTTATAAATTATCTTTTACTTGTAAAGTGATTTTAGAAGCTTTGTATGTAAGTAAAGATTGTGTTTTGCAATAGAATTACATAATCTCTATTTGTGATATTGAATATAAAATTTATTGTATATTTACAATATAAATGATTCCGAAGTTTTACTATGTTTAGACTATACAAATTAATTTGAGAAGTATTATTTTATTTATTTATTTAAATCAATTCTCTTTTATGAAGTTATTTAAATGTTATTAATGATTTTTAATTCCGTGTAACGAGGAATCTAAATAAATGGAGTTATAATACCGTCAAGTATGGGACTTTCGGTGATATTTCTTCGGTTATTCTTTGCAATCATCATATAGAATATTATAGAGATTGGATATAGTGTATAAGAATTAAATAA
The DNA here is from genome assembly GCA_030737815.1 of Allium fistulosum. Lineage (NCBI taxonomy): Eukaryota > Viridiplantae > Streptophyta > Magnoliopsida > Asparagales > Amaryllidaceae > Allium > Allium fistulosum. Next base: position 426,790,743 of record CM060908.1, read on the forward strand.
ATGGACTAGTGACACACAATGGTATGGAATGCCGATATGATACTTATTCGGTTATTCATTGTAAGTAGATGTCACTCATGTGACGGGAATAGTAACACTGAAATAATGCTTACTTGAGGTGATACTCAAGGGTTTGATCTAGGCAAGTGTCTTTGTATATACGTAGATACTATGTGTTTGTCTATCATGATGTACTCCTATTATTGTCATTGGAGTGGACCAGATGACCAATATCAACCTTACCGGCCTAATCTTAGGATTTCGCCCCAGATCCATGAAACCTATAATTTTTATAGATGGGTGGTTAACCCTTAGCCTTTTGTGTCACCTAGGCCAGCAGTCTGTTACCATAGTGGCAGGAGTCGAGTCATGAACGAGTCCTTTGTTGACAAGCACATTGGTGGATATTGTCACGATTACCATGGAGGTAACTGAAGATTGTAGGAGCTTATCCAGGTGGGTAACCCATATGCTTCGGCAGTAGGCAGACAACCATCAATCTACCTTCTAGTTTTACGTTGAGTGATAGATTGACATATACTATTGATATATCTCAGCTAAGTATGGATATGGGTTAGTGTTATGATATGACTCTACTTGAAACCTTGTGCCTATCGTACAGTCAATTCCCATCACCATTTATTATTATTTGTTATTGTTATATGAGAAGATGTGATCATACCTACGATAGGTCTCTAAAGTATAGTTGATCCTTGTATCTTTTACTGTATATGATTTTACCGATATGCGGCCTATTTTATGTTGATTGGTAACGGGATTTTATTATTTGAGGTTGAGAGATATACGTTGACATTATTATGTGCTAGCCTGACTATAATTGATAACACTACACCAAACAGCCCATTTTGTAACATTTTTCCTATCCCAATTCATTTATTTCTGTTATAAATTACTAATGCTTATTACTGTTATAAAATCTTACAACGCTTATTACCGTTACAAACGTTGGCAATATCGTAAATACATTAAACTATAGTAGAGTGTTTAGTAATTTTATCTTTTATGAAGATATTTTTACCACAAAACCCTCGTTAATGGAATTTGGAATTACAGCCGCCTTCTAAATTCTTCCTCCAATGCTCGTCTCCACTTCACCCTTGCTCCTCCATTCTCATATGTCCTCTCTCTCGACCTACCGTGTTGTTTTTCCCTAGTTAATAGACCTCTTCGGTTCAGATTTGGCTCGTTTGGTCAATAGCCACTATTTTAAAATTAGGGTTTCTCCTTAAACTCGCTGGCAGAGGTGGACAATTTCTTGTCATATAATGAATTGAAGAAGGCGCTCAAGCTTGTCGACGGGGGTGGAGATCGGTCGACGAAGAAGACGAGCATTGCCCGAGGTTCATATGACATCGTAGGAAAAGTGATGATGTTGGAGGTTCTTAGTACAAATAGCAAGTAAGATTTTAAAACCATTTTTTTAGTATGTAATTATTCTTTCTTTTGGTAATAGAAAATTCAGTTATGTTTTGGGTCTATTTATATGAAATTATTATTGTCCAAAATTAAGAAAATCTTGTTTCAATTACTGTTAAACATCATTTTTTTTAGTTTATGGTTAGTTTTAGAAGAGTGTTGTCTTAAGCTATATGTTTAGAGTTAGTAAGAGGTTTTAGTTTTACAATTTGAAACTGTGATGCAAGTTTATTGTTTGGTTGTCGGTACTTGTACATATGAAAGGTAGATTTTCCTAATTGTGATAGTTTGTTGTTTTGACATTACAATGATTACATTGACATGCAAATGCAAATAGTCCATTGATCCATTACATAATTTCACTAGGCTATACACACTTACAATGTGTACACTACACCCATATAACATCCAATGTCATTTTGCATTTTGAATCGTGTAACATGCAAATAGCAACACAAAATACTTTGAAGAAAGTTGGTTCATTTTCCCCATGTAAAATAAATATATATTGGAAACTTAATATATCTGCAATTATAAATCAACATATAATATGTCTGTATAACCATGTGTATATCATCCTTTTGCTCAAGGCACGATGCATATACTGAAATACTTGTTATGTATAATACATGTCAGGTTTCATTTAAATAATGTAGAGAAGCCTATCTAACTATATACACCAAGAGATTGATGTTTTCATGCAATTATTTTGGTGGGTAGAGAGTAAGAAAGGATAGAAGCTATGTTAGTTGTTATATGTTAGCTGCATATTCAATTGCATGGAATTTCATCATCCATGCTATCTTCTTTCCATATGACTACAACAGCATACTCTTGTCTACCTTCAGTTCAGACTATGTAATGTTAATCTTTAAAGTATGTTGTAACATACAACTAGAATTCTCTAATATAAAATGCTTAAAGTAGATTTTGTGAGCATGTTTGCACTCAGGTTTAAAACTGAGTTGCAATTGCAAATCAGGTTTAAACTTAGTTGCAAATTGCAAATCAATTGCAAAACTATTCAATTTTATAACTGAGTTGCAAATTTTAAAACTCGGTTTTAAAACTGAGTTGCAGTTGCAAGTTGCAATTGCAACTCGGTTTTTCCAACTGAGTTGTCGTGCTATAGTAGCAATGCAATGCAAGTTGTAAATTGCATTGCAACACTAAGTTTATATACACGAATATTGATGTCATTTCCCTTTTGAAAATAATCAGATTCCATTAACTGGCACTAGAAGATGATGGACAAAGGATTATGCCTATGCTTGAGGACCGTAACTCAGGAAGAGGCCAGCATTTAGCTTATCCAGAAGATGTTCATTTGGTTAATCCAACCAATCCGAATCTTAAAAGAGAGGTAAAAATAATTCATAAAACTATATTAATTACATATTGATAAAAAATATTTCTTATGTTGTAGAAAACAAGTTTTATCATTCTTACTTTTGTTATCATCTACTTCTTCTCAACTAACACCTACCAAGCTACCCAACGATGAAAGTAAGCCCTCTTTTCTTCTTTCTTTTTTCACATCTTTCTATAAGCATAATTAGAGTACAAAAATGCTATGGGTTTTCTTGTTTGCTTTAATATGTTTGGGATTTTTATTTGTTAAGCACTTTCATAATTTCAAGATACCATTAAAATTATATCTTAAATACAAAGTCAAAATTACACTGTCTAACATAAGGCAGTTACTGATACACAATGCAAAACCATAAATTGCTTTCATATTGTTAAGTTATGAAATAAATGGGTTATCCGAGTTTTTAACCCAGCAAGAACCAACAGGAAACAGAACAACCCCGTGTTAACATGATGGTTCGAAACTTAACCAGAAAGCTAGGAAAAGGAATTAACAAGAGCCAAGCTATATTACCGAAACGACGACGATAAAAGACTAAGGAAATATCTCCAATTTCAAACTCCAGGAAAATCCTAAGTGTTTGGATCATCGGTGACTCATGCCTCTCTTCAAATCTTCTAACAAGCTAGCAAAGAATGCAAAGACAAGAGGCCAAGACATTGGCTTGCAAACGAGCCAAGTCTATGGGTCGCTAGCGACCCATAGAGCATGTGCCAGTGACCCATGTTCTTGCCTCATTTTGTGAGCCAAACCCCCTCAGGGTCGTTCCCTACCTACCTGCGAGCAGATGATGAAGCGGCCTAGCCCAAAAGCTCTCCGATCCATATAAACACCATCCTACATGCAACATAAACGGGATCTTCTCGGGACTGGTTGCTGAAGCTCTACTGGAATTATTATTCACTCTCTACCTCCCTCATAACAATCTTAAAAGGAATTCACTGTGATTCTCCAGTGGATTCCAACTCTGAGGATTCAATCTAGCAAAAGATAATAAAAGCTTTGTAATCAAACATCTCTTGTAACAGTAGTCAGTCTTTATTAAAATTATAAAGTGGACGCAGGCTTCATTAATAGCCGAACCCCTATAAAAATTCACTGTCTTCTTTCTTTTACTTTTCTTTTTAATATCTATTATTTGTTATATTACTTTGTCAGAATAGGTCTGGTGCTTTCAAATTCAATATTTTGGTGCTTTCACTAAGAATTCCAACTCAGGATCCAGATCTAACTATCTACTTTGGATCCCATAGGTCCAGAAGTTAGATCCTTAATATTTGCTTGAAGAATCCACCGTTTGGAATCAATGGCTCCTGGAAGAAGAAGAACTGCCTCAGGAAGGTCCATAGGGGGCAGTGGTAATTGGAGAAGATGTTAATCCCCAACAAACCGAGGTAAATGACACTAACTTAGGGAATCAGGCGCCAGCATCCTCCGGTCAGCATGAAGTTGTTACCAGGGATGAGTTAAATAAAATGGTTGATGAGATCAACCAAAAAATGGAGAGTAGCCAAAAGATTCTAATGGATAAGCTTAACGCTCTCCTAACCCTACAGTCAAATCCCGCTCCAAGGACTATGCCCGAACCCACGGATGGTATGGAATAAGAGAATTCCTCTGTTTCTGGTCCACATTGAAGAAATGGAAATCAGCCATAAAAAAGGATGACAACAGGACTTAACGTGAGCGGAAATGCAAGTACACCGTTTGCCACAAGGCAACCTATTCTGAATTTGAGTCAAGGGGGAAAAAACCCCGTAGAAGACATAGTTACGGATCTTTCCGACTCAGAGGATGGAGAGCCAGACAACAAATTGGAAGAAAACGCTAATGCATTTGATAATGTAAGGAATACCCAAACTGTCCCTGTTAGACCAACCGTAAGCCAACGGGACCCTGTAGGAGTGGCTCTCCCGAAGATAGGAGAGCCTAGGTCTCAACCCACTCACCAAGACCGTTTGTAAAGTCAAACACTTGGTGCAGTGACTGATTGTTGTCCTTAGGACTACCGGACATCAGAGGCATACATAGTGGACATGGTTAAATGATTAATGGAGGAGAGTAAAGATAGAAGAGATGATGATTGGGGATCTGCACCAAGTCGGACTCCCTTTATCGATGAAATCTTGAATGAGAGATATCCAAAAAAATCACAATGCTAACTATTCCGTCCTATGATGGAATGAAGGACCCGAAGCCTTACTTATACAAATACAGTTGGTATATGGATGGAGCAAACGCCTCTGAAGCTGTTCAATGCAGATGCTTTCCTATCTTTCTCGAAGGGGTTGCGTCAATGTGGTTCACTAGGCTTCCACCAAGATCTATCTCTACTTTTGACCAACTAGTGACAAGGTTCCTTGATCAGTTCAGACTCCATACTGTGCAGCCAAAAACGTCATGTCCCTATCCTGTTGTTCCAAGGGCGTAACGAATCACTGAAGTCTTTCATGAACACGTTTAACACTGCGGTGACAGAAGTAAGCAACCCCAATGAAGACATGGTTTTTATGGCATTAGTTCGAGCCATTCACCCGAAAATTGAATTCAGAAAGTGGATTAAAATGAAGCAACCTACCATCGGGAAAAGATTTCAATCGCAAAGCAAGTCAGTACCTAAGGTTGGAGGAAGCGCAGGAATTGGAAGGGAAGTCTACTAGTGTGCAACCAACAAATTCCGAGCAAAGTGATGTAGCAATGAATCAAAATGCGCACACTTCTCGGGCTGCTGAAGCAACCACTGAGAAAGGCAGGAATTCAAAGAGAAAAGTTCAAAACTTAAATAAGAAAAATGGAAACGACAGCAATAAAAAGCACAAAGGGTTTAGGCCCGAAGGCTACACTCCCCTGAGCGACACATCGGAAAAAAAAATCTCGCAATTCAAGGAACTGAGGAATGCAAAAAGCCACCCAAAAAGGAGGTGACCGAGCAGCAGAAGCGTTCAGGGATGTTCTACCACTTCCACGAGGCACACGACCACAATACGAACAAATGCTGCCACCTAAAGAATCTCATTGAGGAACTAATCCTGAACAACACACTCCAACAGTACGTAAGACAACTGCGAAATCCCGATTAATCTGCGACTCCTTAACACCCAAGAGAACGAAGGAATCAAGCAGGAACCAGCAAAGAAGGGTCGAAACAAACTGACCAGAGACTCATCATCGAAACAATATCTGGGGGACCTCATCCCGCACAGAGAAGATAGGGAGAAATGGAGCGGTATTCATGTTTGTTGAAGCATGCTCTGAAGGAATCATGTTTGGCTGTGGAATACGAAACTCCAATTAAGATGCAAAGGATCTTGAATGACAATATTGTGTTTCGGAATCGGGACGCCGAAGGGATCGAAGCTCCAACTCTTGTTCTGATGGTGGTGACGGTAGGAATTGGACCTGCTGTAGTTTGGCGGGTGTTGGTTGACAGTGGTAGCTCCGTTAACATTCTCTTCAAATGCACTTTCGATCAAATGAAGATTTGCATGAAAAGTGTGTCTGCGTGCCAAACAAAGATTCATGGGTTTACTAGTGAACCCAAACAATCAGTTTGAACAATTGACCTACCCGTGGAGCTCGTAGAGGGTGAGCGAAGGGTCACCCTCATTCAGACTTTTGTGATAGTGGAAGAAATGTCAGCATACAACGCCTTCTTGGGATGGCCCGCATTAGCCAACTTCAGAATAGCACTGGCCTAATGGTGCCTTACAATGAAGTTCCCTACAGAACATGGAGTCGGAATTGTGAAAGGAGACCAAAGCACCGTCCGGGAATGCTACATTGTAGAATTGCGTGAGTCAAGAAGAAAGGAAAAAGGAAAGGATGTGGGGAAAACCCTTCACATCCGTGAACCCTCCTAATAGCAACTACAAAACCGCCCTAGCTTGGGGACCATAGTCGATTCAACAAGGCTTTGGACCCTAGAAAGAAGAGCTCAGGGGAGGATCGGGCAGCACCGACAGAATTGACGGTGTCTGTCCCAGTCCGTATGGACGACCCAACACGGGTCCTAAAAATTGGGTCGCAGCTTGGAAATAGGATGCGGCCAGAACTAACCAAATTCCTTTACACCAATTTAGGCGTATTTGCGTGGACACACTCCGATATGTGTGGGGTATCACCTGAAATTGCCTGCCACGCTCTCAATATTGACCCCAAATTCACACCAGTAAAGCAAAAAAGGCGCATCTTGGGCCCCGAACGGTCCAAGGCATTGAGAGAGGAGGTTGACAAGTTGATGGTTAATGATTTCATCGGGGATGCAACGTACCCTGAATGGGTATTGAATCTAGTTTTGGTCAAGAAGTCTAATGGGAAATAGTGAACTTGAATTGACTTCTCCGATCTAAATATGGCTTGTCCAAAAGATAGCTTCCCACTCCCCTTAATCGATCAACTTGTGGATGGAACGGCGGGGCATGAATTGCTGTCATTTATAGATGCATACTCGGGCTACAACCAGATCCTGATGCATGAGCCAGATCAAGAGAACACCAACTTCATCACCGATTTGGGACTGTAATGCTACAGAGTAATGCCATTCGGGTTAAAGAACACCAGGGCTACATACCAAAGGCTAGTGAATACTATGTTCGAACGCCAGATTGGAAAGACTGTGAAGTTTACGTGGACAACATGTTGGTCAAATCACAAGTAGCTGCTAACCATCTAGACAACCTTGTTGAAATGTTTGAGATACTCCGAAAATACGTGATGAAGCTCAACCCGCTCAAAGGTCACTTCGGAGTGGCCTTTGGAAAATTCTTAGGATCCATAGTAAGTGCTTGGGGCATCGAAGCAAACCAGAGCAAATAACGGTGTTACGGGAAGCCTAAGCCCCTGAAAATAAGAAGGAACTTTAAAGCTTGAACAGAAAAGTCACAGAACTGAGTTGATTCATCTCAAAAGCTATGGACAAGTGCATACCATTCTTCAACGCACTGAAGAAGGGAAAGGAAAACTTTAAATGGAGTAAAGCTTGCCAGACAGCTTTCGAGGAACTGCTACGACACATGGAAGCTCCCCCAATCTTATCAAAGCCGGTGGATGGAGAAGACCTATTCGTTTATTTAGCAGCTTCCCCGCATACATTGACTGCCGCTCTTGTGCGGGAAGAAGCGAGAATCCAACGGCCTGTGTACTACATTAGCAAATGATTCATCGGAGCTGAGAAGAATTACCCAAAACTGGAGAAGCTAACATACTGCCTTTTGATCGCATCCCAGAAATTATGACCATACTTCCAAGCTCATCCAATTAAAGTATTGACTGACCAACCCCTGAAGCAAGTTTTATACCGGCCAGAAACTTCCGGACGACTACTCAAATGGAATATAGAGCTAAGCCAATATGACATCGCAAATCACCCTAGGAAAGCCATCAATGGGCAGGCATTGGCAGACTTGATCGCCAAATTTACTATAAGGGATGACAAGGAAGAAGTCCAGTTAGAAGTAAGTACCCAATGGAAACTCTTCGTTGATGGCGCATCCAACAATTTCTATTGGGGAGCAGGGGTAGAGCTTGAAACCCCCGAAGGGCGAACCATTAGCAATGCTTTGCGCTTGGAATTCCAAATAATAAATAATGAAGTAGAATACGAAGCACTAATTGCTGGACTGAAGGTTGTGAAGGAACTCAAGATAAAATCAATTCACATATACAGCGACTCTCGGCTGGTTATCTGTCGAGTGAAATGGGAGTACCAAGCGCGTGGAGAAAATCTTGCCCCATACCAGTCCAAAGTACAAGAACTGCTAAGCGACATCGAGCACTACACTATAACTCACATCCCATGGGAGCAAAACACCAAGGCATATTATTTGGCTAAGTTGGAAAGTTCCGTAGAAGCTCAGTCGCTAGGGTTGGTCCCAGTTGAAATTCTAACCAACCCAAGCATAGACAAAATGGACGTAGACTGGATTCTCGAGACCACCGCCAAACCAGATACATGGATGACGCTGATAAAGGACTATTTACTTACAGGAACCCTTCCAACTGACCGAAATCAACAGAAGAAGCTCCTCCGGAAGGCGCCACGATTCATAATATAGGATGGGATACTCTATCGAAGGGGATTCACAATCCCTCTCCTTAGGTGTGTAACCGATGATGAAGCACGAAGAATCCTAAAGGAGGTACATAAAGGCGAATGTGGTGACCACATTGGGGGTAGACCCTTGCAAAGAAAGTCCTTCGGTATGGGTATTTCTGGCCAACGATAAATCACGACGCAACAGATCATGCCAGGAGATGCGATCGCTGCCAAATGTTCGAGAAAATTAAGAGAGCTCCCTCAATGGAGCTAACGCAGATGGTCAGTCCATGGCCGTTCGCAATATGGGGGATCGACTTGAATGGTGCCTTGCTAATAGCAAAAGGAGGGGCCAAATATGCAATAGTTGCCATAGATTATTTCACAAAGTGGCCGAAGCGGAACCGTTGGCCACTATAACTGTGACGCCCCACCCCGAGACCCACATTAACAAAGAGAATTACTTAGTAATTATGTCTGCTAATGCGGAGAATAGGGCTGGTTAAGGGCGACCATCATAGTCTTGCATTAGATAAGAGCTAAGTATGTCGATTTGGTACTCTCTTTTTTTTCTTCTCCATTTCGTCTTGATTATTCGACATACAAAATTCCTAACTAATACATTACTATGGTGGCTACATGATCGATTCACAAAAAAAAATAACAACGACAATCACAAGTCACAGAACAGCAACACAGATAATATATACATACACATACATCAAATGTAATACAACACGTCACAAGTGCTATTCAACCATAAAATATACATACATCCCCATAAAATAATATATACATCACAAGTTCCCAACAAAAAGACTACAACACAAAACAAAGCCATTTGTCCAAAGGCGAAGGAGAAGTCCAAAAGACATAGCTAGCAAAAGGGGTCCAACAACCTAACCTGCAAATCAGTCTGACCCGAGTAACAAATACACGGGTCAGGCTAACTAGAACTTGGTATTAACATAAGTAAAGTGAAATGAGTACAAAAGGGAAGCATTCCTTTAATTCTAAAGGAATGGTATAAGTATTGTTCCATTATAACTACAAGGGTGGAGATTCTTCGAGGTTCCAAATTAACTCATGAATGGGTGTAACATGTCATAAATAGTTCACATTCAAGGTATTAAACATAAGTGGGTATTTGATATAAGTGGACTTAAGCAATTCTCAAACTATAGGAGAAAGCATCAAAACCTCCAAATTCAAACCTTATGGAGCTCTAATAAGAGAGTTCAAAAATCCCAATATCGAAATCCCCATAAAAACATATATATATATATATAAGCCTTTCTCTAACTCAAGGCTATAAACAAAAGCATCATCTCAAAATGGTGAAATTGAAAAAAATCAAAAACTCATAAAAATCCCCAGATTGGCCAAATCCCCGATTGCATGCCGAAGCAATGCTGCACGTGCCAAACTCAGACTAGTACTATATATATAATTTAGGTACCTAATACATCATGACGACCGGAGTCGTAAAACATCATGACGACCGAAGTCGTAGAACATCGTGACGACCGAAGTCGTAGAACATCGTGACGACTGAAGTCGTAAAACATTGTGATGACCCGAAGGTGTATAGCACCGGTAAACATCGTGAATGTATCACAAACTCTCAGATAAGAACCCGAAAAGTGTTAACGTGCGTCCCATACCACACGTTCGCACTTAGCGGTTTACTAACTACTAGTCGATGCCACATTAGAAAACATCATAAAATCATGAATCTCAGAAAGTCATAACTCGCCTCATTTCATTGGCAAGTATCAAAACATCATAACTTGTCACATCTCATCGACAAGTATAACAACATCGTGATGGTCTATCATAAACCATAATTCCCAAATAGGGACTCTCAACCTTAAGATTTGCCTCATTTCATTGGCAGGTATAAGAATACGTCGTGATGGTTCTCATCGACCGTACTCTTAAATTAGGAGAGCTCGAACCATAAAACTCGCCAAATATTGGCAAACATGGAAAAATTCCTAGATATAGGAATCAAAATTCTTAAAAATACGCCATAATATGGAAAATCTCAAAAATCATCTCAAATCAATATACTCGAATGGTTTCGATCGTATAAGTCCGGAATTAACCGAAAAAATAAACTTACGTGTCTCATACCACGTGTTTTACTAAATCGTTTAATTCTCTTTCTCATACATCCAAAAAGTGTAAATAGTGTATATTATTTATAAAATAATTTACTAGAGAAAACGGGATTTTCAATTCTGAAATTATTTTGAAGGTATTTTATTGAAAATTCTCCTTATTATAAGAGATAAATATATTTAAAATACTTTGAAATAATTTAAGAATAATTTTAAAATAATTTTAAAATGTTTTATACTTATGATTTCAAAAACCAAATTATTTATAAATTTCTCAAAATTTATTTGGAAGAAATAGTGCTTGAAATCGAAGAAATACGAAGGAAATACTCTAAATCGATATTCAAATTCAAATCGAATTTAGTTCAAATTTTTTAATTTCAAATTCCTCCAAAACTTGGCTAATCCATTGATGGATATCATAGCCCAAAACCATCATCAAAAACATCTCAAAATTGCAAAGGAATTGATCACAAAAGCATAGCGAAGAAGGAAATATGCTGCGAATAAGCAAATAAACGAGGCCAGGCAACACACAAGAATGGGTCGACCCCTTTCCCCATCAAGTCAACTGCCAGGTTGACCCCCGTGGGAAACCAGGTTGATAAGCCGGTCGACCTGGTGAGGCGTTGGGTCGACCTCCATGTCGATCCAGTTCACGGATTTGTTTCATGTAGCTTTTTCTTCTATGCACTGATTTTCCAGAAGAAATTTGACATAGCAAACAACGGTATTTTGGGATGAAAACTGACAGGGAACTAGATTCATAACTAAACTACACTTCAAAAAATATTTGGTAGCAATTTGAGTGAAACTCAAGGAGTTATGGCCACTCAAAGTGGCAACTAGAAACAAGAAACGGATAAAAACAACAACAAAGAATATAACTTATACAGAAGCTTTTACAGAGCGAATTTCTTTGCAATAGCATCCTTCAGCTAGCAATTGTGAGTATGATACTCACCTTGGAAATTTAGCAATGTTTTGTTAGCAAGCAGTGAACTTTTGAGGAGATTTGAGGCTCTAGCAACCTGTAAAAGCTGAAAAGAAAGCATGCACAGCAAAAACAAAACTGTTACAGACAATCATACCTAGATTCTAAGATTTTTGATGAAATAGCTGTAGTATTGATAGAGATTGCCTTTTATTTCCTTATTCTAGTGATTCTCTTCTTTTATTTGCAACAAATTTGGTGAGATTTGGTTTTAATTTGAAGAAGCCGTGAATTTTTCTCTTTTCTTTACTGTAAGTTCTTTTGAGAAGATAATGTAGAATGAAACTACGTACAGGATGGTTTTCTCAAGCCAGAAGGTTCTAGTGAGGGCTAATGGATCTAGTTCTTAACCAAATAAGCCCAAAACAATAATACTTGGAGAAAAATATAAAGCTATGTTCATTTCTTTCCTATATTAACATATATAAGCAAATTTCCACATTTTAAAGTGAAATAAAATTCTATTCAACCAATATATGCAACCAAAATTATTATTTGAACAAAATAAAATTTATTCTAAAAATAAAATGCTATTTTTATACAGAAGACCTTATTTTTGACAATATTTCACAATTTACACCATTTTAGTGTAAAAACGCTAATTTAAAGCATAACTTGTTCAAAAATTATTTTCTTTGTCAAATAAATTACAATAAAACATTTTAACTTTATTAAATCATTAAAATATTATTTTCAAACAATATTTCATCTTTTATTTTAACAAAACACATATTATCTTCATATTTCTCATTTTAAATTTAATAAAAGATTAATATTGACAATGTTTTCCAATATTGTTGTATTTATCCAAATAAAATTGCCATTTGATTATTTTCTACTCAAATTCTCAAAATAAAGTTTTTAAAACTTTATTTTCATTAATTTAGATTTATTTCAATAATTTAATGTTTAAATACATCACCTAATTAATTTATTAGCTCCAAACAAATAAATACACAATATTTCAATTTATTTAAATCAAATACTTATCCAATCAATATTTAATCCCATATTTATACCCAAATAAACAAAATAAAGTTCCAAACTTTATATTTCTCATTGTATTTACAAAATTCATTGTTTATTCCAAATAAACAATTTAAAATTTCCAATTATATTTTAATTTACAATATTAGATTATAACTTCCGTTATAATTTAATATATACAGGTAATCTCCAAACCAGGGTTATTACAGACTCCCACCTTAACAAAATTGTGTCCTCGCAATTCCTAGAGAAGAGTTTGTATTCAACATATTAATTTCATCAAACAAAGGAAGGATAGACAAGCACGAGATCAAAATTCCTCACTCTCTAATCAAGACGAAAGAAGACCAAGATAAAATTGCTCGGTAAATTCAATGATTTTCCTAAGTATAAATACTAGGATTTGCAGACCATTGAATTTCTTGAGCAATACATCATGATTTCGAAGGTATGTCACTTTTGAAACAAAAATACAACGGGGTGCTACTCAAAAATCTATCGAAGGAGATTGATTTCACAACAGTTTCTCGAAATAGAGTTGGGATTTTAGCATCGCTTTATCCGAACTCTAACAACAAGCTGATGACTTTTCGTATGTCACTATGGAAGGAGCCATACTGATACTAAGGTAACAACCATTGAGGTAAGAAGACCCAATGAGAGATGGTTACTTCAAAGATCACCCTACTCAAACGACCACAAAATGCTAGTCGTTAGACTATTGCACTAAGGCAAGACAATCATGAGGAACACAATAGAAATAAATTTTAATTTACAATCAAAATTTATTAGAGTTCGAAATTCATTATCTTCAAAACCATAATCTAAATTTTTGTTTACAATCAAACTTCTTAGAGTTCCAAAACTCATTGCCTTTAAATTCAAAATCTCAATTTTCAACACTTGGAAAATTTCCAAACTCCTTCCTATAGTTCTTATAAAATGACAAATAATTTCAAACTCATATTCCCCTTTTTATTCCAAAGTTAAATTTTTGAAAGAATTTTTATAATTTCATTTCAACCATTCTTAAGATAAAATTTTAAAATTTACTACTCTTTATTTTCAAATACCCAAATTCTCGTAACAAACTCCATCTTTAACATGTATAACTTATTTTAAAATATTCGATAAACATTTATTCTTTAAACAAAGTATTATCTCATCATTTCAATAATAAAACATAACTATATTCAAACTTATACATTTCAATTATCATAATGGCATTGCCTCCCATTGATTTATAATAAATAACCCTATCGATTAGCTGAAGCTTTGACCAAATGATCAAAACCACCTCACCACTCATCCAATCTCACTATGGTTCAATGGCTGCATATGTCATCCAGAATAAAATTTAATTCACAAATCTTTTTAATTTATTGCCAAATTTAGTCTCATTAAAATTCAATTTATCGTGTCTGATTGTCTCATCATAGCATTTAGGCAATTCCTATCAATAACGTTGATTGGGCGTATTGACCAGAATTCTTAAAGCACTTGATGGAAAACCCAACACAAAAATCATCTTCTATAAAAGAAGTATCTCATATTTAGTTCTCAAAATGTTCTTTATTTATCCCAAAACCAAATCCAATTCCTCTTAGAAATATATCTTCAATTTTTGGAAAATTTGAAAACACAATTCATTACATATACCCAAAATCAAAAACAAAAAAAGAGACTCATCGAGATGTTCCCTGAATATACTCGATTCACAAGATTGAGGGAATATATTGGAGTGTTTGTCATTCCTAACAGTATAATGAACTACTTAGAAACTCATAACGAGTGCGAAATGCGGTAAAAGAGACACTATCTTCCACCACTTGTGACTCAAGGAGATCGGTGTAGGGTTAAACCGAAGTATGACCCTAATACCATTCATTAGATTAAAAAGAAATAGATGAGATTTAAGGGTAAGGGAAAGATAGCTTCTCGAATGAGAAGAAGAATATTAACAACATATCATTACTTTAAATGAAGTAATATCACAAACATATCCATCAAATGAGTATCCAGAAAGGATATCTCGAAAGAAGCATGAATGATAAATGTCGACTAAATTCAATCAATCACCTTAGTGGACATTCTCATGGAAAAAGGACTGAAAGAATAAAATTGGAATGAGGTCAATACAATACTCGATTGCCTGATTGGGTGTCAAACCCAAAACGGACTCACCGAAATCAACAAAGTCTCAATAACTAGAATCTGAGATTCATCATCATCTCGAGACACAAAGAAAACAAATAAAGATACTTCGGAATTAACATCAACATTCCGAAGAACAAAAGACAATAAATTAGCCAATTCAGGATACCTAATATATATAGGATCCCTCCAAACATAAGATTGGTCCTGAAAACAAACAAGCCGATCCATCCTGAAGTATACAAATCTCAAGATGGAGAATAATATGCAAATTCACATGAAAAGGAAACATACACAGAATAATCTCAACACCCTTCACATAAAATACTAAGGTTGTGGATCTCTCGATAGGATTCGCAATCCTTAAGAAGTGATAAAACATAAAACAGTCAAAAGCAAAACACCATCAAGCATTTTCGATATGAGTGACTGTGAACACCCGAATCGAAGAGAACATAACTAGAATGATCATAGTATAGATTGGAATTCTAAAGAAAAGAAAAAGGAGTACCTCTAGGCTGAGAGGGACTTCCAGAAGCATTATCACAATGAGCTTTCCCAAATAAGGACCCTTAGAAGAAATGGGACATTCGGAAGACCAATGTCCCTCTTGCTTGCAAGTGCGGCAAACGATAGGTTTAGAACATTCTCGAATAAAGTGATCATGAGAATTGCAGTTGAAACAAGACTTGTGAGAACGGTGTCTTGCAACATAATGAGAACTAGAGGCAAGATGCTTCTTCTTCTTAAGGCATGTATAAATTATATGTCCTTCTTTCTTGCAATATAGACACTTGTGAGGATGAGGATAATCTCTAGCTAGATGATTTCGAGAATCACAGTTGAACCGTGCAAAGACCGTGGCTAAAGGAGGTGTGGCATGAGGATAAAACCTAGAATTGCCTTGCTTATTCTTCTTAGGAAGAAAGGATTTGGATTTATGAAAATGGAACTTCTTATTATGTGGGTTCTCCTGAACCTTGGCCTCATTGCTACTATCCCTTTCTTTTCGACGGCTTCGAGGTGAAGCGCCGAATCTACTAGCTCCTCGAATGAGAGCTTAAGCTAAAGCATGAGCGACTTCTTCAAATATTCCTTCAACCCAGAGACAAACCGAAGATTCTTCTTATAAGAAGTGTTAATAAATTCGAGCCCATATTTGGATAGGGACTCGAAGGAAGATACATAATCTGATACTGAGGATTTGCCCTGCTTCAACTCTAGGAAGTGACGGGCAAGAAAAGCCTTCTCAGATTCTAGCACGAACTTAAGCTCAAAACGATCTTGGAAATGCTGCCATGTAAGAGTAGACTCATCTATCTCAGCTATAAGGAGCTCGTACCAGTCTAGTTCTCGTTCTTGCAGCATACTCGATGCCACAAGAACACAGTGATGATCGAAAATCTCCATGCGAATGAAGATGCACTCGCATGTTCGGAGCCAAGCCTGAACCTCTAAAAAGGACTTGGAGCCTCTGAACGGCTTGCCTCCAAGATGGGTGAAGCTGCGGCATATTTGCGCAAATGTGGACTTCCGTAGAGGAGAGGTATGTGTAGGTGTGGGAGGCTGAATGCCCCTAAGAAGCTCAAGATTCTAGTCGGTCGACATATTGACTCCTTCGGGACGAGAACCACTGGACGGTCCTGCTTCCGAAGTGCGACCTCTTCCTCTTTCAGCCATTTTCTGAAAGTTAAGATAGGATAGGATTATTCACAAGGGTAGATATTAGCAATTCAATTTAAATAAGGAATACTATGGAATTAAAATTAACATTCCTAGACATATTCCTTTCTATCTACCCCCAAAGGATTCAAAAGATAAAGGACAAGGTCGGGTTTGACTACGATTTGGGGATGATGTGTACACTTGTATTATACTTGATGTATGGTAATCATGTATACTGTTCTTCGTTTATTACATTTTGTTCTGAATCCTGCTCTGATACCAAGCTGTGATGCCCACCCTGAGAACCACATTAACAAAGAGAATTACTTAGTAATTTTGTCTGCTAATGCGGAGAATAGGGCTGGTTAAGGGCGACCATCATAGTCTGGCATTAGATAAGAGATAAGTATGTCGATTTGGTACTCTCTTTTTTTCTTTTCCATTTCGTCTTGAGTATTCGACATACTTAATTCCTAACTAATACACCGCTATAGTGGCTACATGATCGATTCACAAAAAAAAATAACTACAACAATCACAAGTCACAGAACAACAACACAGATAATATATACATGCACATACATCAAATGTAATACAACCCGTCACAAGTGGTATTCAACCACAATATATACATACATCCCCATAAAAGAATATATACATCACAAGTTCCCAACAAAAAGACTACAACACAAAACAAAGCCATCTGTCCAAAGGCGAAGGAGAAGTCCAAAAGACATAGCTAGCAAAAGGGGTCCAACAACCTAACCCGCAACTCGGTCTGACCCGAGTAATAAATACACGGGTCAGGCTAACTAGAACTAGGTATTAGCATAAGTAAAGTGAAATGAGTGCATAAGGGAAGAATTTCTTTAATTCTAAAGGAATGGTATAAGTATCGTTCCATTATAACTACAAGGGTTGAGATTCTTCGAGGTTCCAAATTAACTCATGAATGGGTGTAACATGTCATAAATAGTTCACATTCAAGGTATTAAACATAAGTGGGTATTCGATATAAGTGGACTTAAGTAATTCTCAAACTATAGGAGAAAGCATCAAAACCTCCAAAGTCAAACCTCATAGAGCTTTAATAAGAGAGTTCAAAAATCGCAATATCGAAATCACCATAATAACATATATATAAGCCTTTCTCTAACTCAAGGCTATAAACAAAAGCATCATCTCAAAATGGTGAAATCGAAACAAATCAAAAACTCATAAAAATCCCTGGATTGGCCAAATCCCCAATTGCATGCCGAAGCAATGCTGCACGTGCCAAACTCAGACTAGTACTATATATATAATTTAGGTACCTAATTCATCGTGTTGACCGAAGTCGTAGAACATCGTGACGACCGAAGTCGTAGGACATCGTAACGACCCAAGTCGTAGAACATCGTGATGACCCGAAGGTCTATAGTAGTGGTAAACATCGTGAATGTGTCACAAACTCTCAGATAGGAACCCGAAAAGTGTTAACGTGCGTCCCATACCGCATGTTTGCACTTAGCAGTTTACTAACTACTAGTCGATGCCACACTAGAAAACATCATAAAATCGTGAATCTCAGAAAGTCATAAATCGCTTCATTTCATTGGCAAGTATCAAAACATCATAACTTGTCTCGTCTCATCGAAAAGTATAACAACACCGTGATGGTTTATTATAAACCATAATTCCCAAATATGGACTCTCAACCTCAAGATTTGCCTCATTTCATTGGCAGGTATAAGAATGCGTCGTGATGGTTCTCGTCGACCATACTCCTAAATTAGGAGAGCTCGAACCATAAAACTCACCAAATATTGGCAAACTCGGAAAAAATCCTAGATATAGGAATCAAAATTCTTAAAAATACGCCATAATATGGAAAATCCAAGAAATCATTTCAAATCAATATACTCGAATGGTTTCGATCGTACAAGTCCGGAATTAACCGAAAAAGTAAACTTACATGTCCCATACCATGTGTTTTACTAAATCATTTAATTCTCTTTCTCATACATCCGAAAAGTGTAAAAATAGTGTATATTATTTATATTATAATTTACTAGAGAAAACGGGATTTTCAAATAATTTTTGAAATTATTTTGAAGGTATTTTATTGAAAATTCTCCTTATTATAAGTGATAAATATATTTAAAATACTTTGAAATAATTTAAAAATAATTTGAATTTTTTTTATATTTATGATTTCAAAAACCAAATTATTTAGAAATTTCTCAAAATTTATTTGGCAGAAATAGTGCTTGAAATCGAAGAAATACGAAGGAAATACTCTAAATCGATATTCAAATTCATATCGAATTTAGTTCAAATTTTTAATTTTCAAATTCCTCCAAAACTTGGCTAATCCATTGATGGATATCATTGCCCATCACCATCATCAAAAACATCGCAAAATTGCAAAGGAATTGATCACAAAAGCATAGCAAAGGAGGAAATATGCTACGAATAAGCAAATAAACAAGGCCAGGCAACACACAAGAATGGGTTGACCAAGGGGTCGACCCCTTGCCCCATCAGGTCAACCACTGGGTCAAACCTCTGGAGGAACAGGATGACAGGCCGACCAACCTGATGAGGCGTTGGGTCGACCTCCATGTCGATCCAGTTCACGGATTTGTTCCTGTAGCCTTTTCTTATATGCACTGATTTTCCATAAGAAATTTGACATAGAAAACAACAGTATTTTGGGATGAAAACTGACAGGCAACTAGATTCATAACTAAACTACACTACAAAAAAGATCTGGTAGAAATTTGAGTGAAACTTAAGGAGTTATGGCCACTCAAAGTGGCAACTAGAAACAAAAAACAGATAAAAACAACAACAAAGAATATAACTTATACAAAAGCTTTTACAGAGCGGATTTCTTTGCAATAGCATCCTTCAGCTAGCAATTGTGAGTATGATACTCACCTTGGCAATTTAGCAATGTTTTTTTAGCAAGCAGGGATCTTTTGAGGAGATTTGAGGCTCTAGCAACCTGTAAAAGCTGAAAAGGAAGCATGCACAGCAAAAACAAAACTGTTACAGACAATCATACCTAGATTCTAAGATTTTTGATGAAATAGCTGTAGTATTGGTAGAGATTACCTTTTATTTCCTTATTCTAGTGATTCTCTTCTTTTATTTGCAACAAATTTGGATAGATTTGGTTTTAATTTGAAGAAGCCGTGAATTTTTCTCTTTTCTTTACTGTAAGTTGTTTTGAGAAGATAATGTAAAATGAAACTACGTACAGGATGGTTTTCTCAAGCTAGAAGGTTCTACTGAGGGCTAATGGATCTAGTTCTTACCCAAATAATCCCAAAACAATAATACTTAGAGAAAAATATAAAGCCATGTTCATTTCTTTCCTATATTAACACAATATAAGAAAATTTTCACATTTTAAAATGAAATAAAATTCTATTCAACCAATATATGCAACCAAAATTATTATTTGAACAAAATAAAATTTATTCTAACAATAAAATGCTATTTTTATAAATAAGACCTTTCTTTTGACAATATTTCACAATTTACACCATTTTAGTGTAAAAACACTATTTTTAAAGCATAACTTGTTCAAAAATTATTTTCTTTGTCAAATAAATTACAATAAACCATTTTAACTTTATTACATCATTAAAATATTATTTCAAACAATATTTCACCTTTTATTTTAATAAAACACATATTATCTTCATATTTCTCATTTTAAATTCAATAAAAGATTAATATTGACAATGTTTTCCAATATTGTTGTATTTACCGAAATAAAATTGCAATTTGATTATTTTCTACTCAAATTCTCAAAATAAAGTCTTTAAAACTTTATTTTTAGATTTATTTCAACAATTTAACATTGAAATACATCATCTAATTAATTTATTAGCTCCAAACTAATAAATACCCAATATTTCAATTTATTTGAACCAAATACTTATTCAATCAATATTTAATCCCATATTTATACCCAAATAAACAAAATAAAGTTTCAAACTTTATTTTTATCATTTTATTTACAAAATTCATTGTTTATTCCAAATAAACAATTTAAAATTTCCAATTATATTTTAATTTACAATATTAGATTATAAATTCTGTTATAATTCAATATATACAGGTAATCTCCAAACTAGGGTTATTACAATAACCATAAAGAAAGTTTTTAACTTTGTTACTAAAAACATCATTTGTAGGTTTGATGTGCCACAGAAAATCATCACTGACAATGGAACTCAATTCAAAAGTGCCGAGTTCAAATACTTCTGCAGAAGCTTCCGAATCAAAAAAAGCTTCTTTGTAGTGGCTCATCCGCAAGAAAACGGGCAAGTGGAGGCAATTAACAAGATCATCAAGTCCACTATCAAAAGCGACTAACAAAAGCCAAACGAAACTAGGTTAATGAACTTCAACTCGCACTATGGGCTTACAGAACTACCCACAAAGCGGCAATCAGTCGCACTCCGTTCGCCCTAGCATATGGCTCAGAAGCAATGATTCCTGTGGAATTAGAGGTCCCCTCGCACCGAAGGCAGAATTTCAACCAAAAACAAAACGAGCAGCTCCTACTCGAATTGCTGGATATGGTTGAAGAAAAAAGAAGAAGCAGAGCTGAGAACCACCGCCTACCAAAAAATGGTTGCATGGTACTTCAACTCCAAAGTTCACAATCAAACCTTTGATGTGGGAGATCTTGTGCTCAAGCGAGTTTACCCCGTTTCGCGGGCCTTCGGACCAAACTGGGAGGGACCAAATGTCATTGATCAAAAGCTAAGAGGCGGGACTTTCAAGCTAGCAACCATCGACGGAGCTCAAGTTCCTAGGGAATGGAATAGCGAATCGCTTCGCTGTTACTTTATCTGAAAGCTATCTTCTGTATTTTTTATTTTCCAGTAAATAAGCCATCCCGAGACACCGGGGGCATTATATATAGGCAAAAACTGCCCTGCTTTCCTTAATAAAGTTTGCTTCTTGAACCAACAAAACCGTGTTCATAATAATAACCCGTCGGATCGACGGAAGCAAATCGATCCAAACGTTAGAACGGCGGAACCCCATCTTAGCCTTCCAAAAACAGATGTTGCTCCGGCAACATCGAGAAGGCTAAACTCAACATTCATCGCGTTGCCCGAAGATAGGCAACACCGAGGAGTGCCAAAAAGCCGTGCATCCCATAAGCCGCGCACTAAAATAATAACTCCTCACGTTGTCCGAAGATAGGCAACACCGAGGGAAAAAAATGCCGCGCATCCCATAAGCCACAAACTAAAATAATAACTCCTCACGTTGCCCGAAGGTAGGCAACATAAAAAAAATGAAAAGCCGCGCACTAAATTCCAAAACACCAGCTCCTCACGTGGCCCGAAGATAGGCAACTCCGAGGAGCATGAAAAATCGCGCACCGATTCTTAAAACTTAAACTCCTTATCCTGCCCGAAGATAGGCAGCATCATGGAGAACTAAAACACATGCTCCTCGCGTGGCCCGAAGATAGGCAACGCCAAGGAATACCAAAAATCGTGTGTCTCATAACTAGTGCCAGTTGCTCCCATACTCAGGAATAATGAGCACAACTCCAACAAGATTGGAATGCCATAAACCAAATGAAAAGCCTCAACTATAGACACTTAAGGGATAAAACTTCCTTCGATTAACCTATGCACTGTGCGTCTCTAAAATATACGTGTATTGCATACTTGTCGAAATATCACAAGAAGCCTGGGTTGCTTGCTAAAGTTGCAAAACTTCCAAAAAAGGAGAATCGGGTCGTAACTTAGCCAAATTCTCAATAAAGGTTATGTAAACCCTAAGTTACCAATTATCTGAAAATTAATTGAAGTAAACAGCCCTGTGAACTGGGGGGATACACCGGTACTTGGATAGAAATGCGTGAAAACAATAACTTCACAAGCTCTGTTAGTCCAAACAAAGAGTTTCCAAAGAATTCTTAAATAAAAAATTTCTAAGTTCTGTTAATTTCTAAAGTTCTAAGAATCTCTAAACAAAAGTTTTCCAAATTCTGTTACTTTTTGAAGTTCTATGAATTTCTAAACAAAAAATTTCTAAGTTCTAGCAATTTCTAAAGGTTCTATCAACTTCCAAAGTCATGTTAATCTCTAAGTTTTGTTGCTTCGAACGAAGGGCTTTGGCTATTATCATAGAACTAGAAAAGTATGAAATAAAACAAGCACAAGTACACAAAACACAAATGAACTGACAAATAAGAGTACAGTCAAAATATCTATACATTGCTTATAATTTTTTGTACATAGGGTCAAAATGTAGGGGCCGTACCCATACAACATCGGCCAATAAAAAGAAAATACAGACTCTACAGTAAAGACGCAAAGTGCAGACTCTACACTTGAACAGAATGACTCGAAAAGAAACAAAAACAAGTCAATCTTATTACAAGCTGTTGACCAAAATCAAGTTAACCTTCACACAAGCTGCTCAATGTTTCTTGCCGCCGCTCCCCTTTCAACCCTTGATCGGCGGCTTCTGCTTCTTCTCAGGAGTGGTGTCGTTGTCATTAATGTCAATGAATTTCTCGGTGGCAATGTCCTCATCCTCCTCCGAAGCCTTCTCAGAAGCCTCTCCCTTCGTCTTTCGCCTTCGATATTTGCGGGAGCTTTGGAGGCTTTGATTATTTTGACCTTTTCCCTCTTGACGGTAACCAGCTCCTGTTGAGTCTTCTACAGTAGCTCCGTCTGAGTCTCCTGCTCCTTGGTCTCTACTGTCGTTACGTCGCCTTCCAACGACACAGAAGGGTTGTCCAGGCCATGAAGTGCACTTATCTTTTCAGCTTCTGACCCCAGTTGTAAATCAGACGTGGATATAGAAACCGGAACAAAAACAAGCACAAAAGATATGGAAATGATAGCGGGCACAGGTGCCGAAGTAGTTGGCACGTCAACGGGGAAGGTAAATGGACCTATAAGATCAAAAATAAAAGCATTAAACTCCTCTTGCTCTTGTGGCGTAAGCTGGAGACTCCTAAATTCAGAGGAGCCAAGGACATTACCTACGCCAGAGGGATGCACGAGAATGTCTACTTCATACATACCACCCTCGCCCTCCTTTGATGGCTCCACCACCTGAAGAATAATTTCAAGTCCTGAACTCGTTGGTTGGTGAGCTGCTCTGATAATTCACCCATGCCAGAAATAGAAGGCTTGGTAAGCACGTCGGTGGCGGTCATTAAGGCAGCATCGGTGGCCTCCTTCTCTCTTTCAACTTGGAGAATTTCCTGGCCCTCAAGTAACGCCTTCTTGGATTCATCGTTGAGATAGGCATCTTGCAACTCTCGATCGGAATAAATTTCGTCGCTATCGGCAAAACGAGATTAGATTTCCACCCAAACAAGAGCGAGAGTGCGTAGAAACTTCGGGCTAAGATAGCTAAGACTTCCCTGATGCAACAGAGAGTTGACGTAGAAATTCAGAATAGTCGCATCCAGCTTCTCTATTTTCCTTTCTAAAGCACTTTGGAGGTCCAAGTAATCCACTCGTACAACAGCTTTCTCAAATTCAGCAGCTGTCTTGTCGGTACTGAGCTGTGCGACCTGGGCTTGTAACTTGGCAATGATCTCGGCCTGGTTGGAAATAGTTTTGTTGTGCCATTCAACGATGAGGTAATGATCAGCGATAGTCTTTCGTTGAACCTCAATCGTTGCGCTGCAAGCATTCACTTCTTGCTTTAACTTCTCCTCCACCGCGTGAGCCCTTTTGATCTCGTCTCTGTAGACGATTTCTATTCGGCCGTGGGCTTCTCTCACCTCTTTCATCGTGTCGGCATTTCTCTTGCTATCCTGCAGTGCCACTGCTTTCCCTTCCTCTAATCGCTTAATCTTAACGTCACGCTCGGCCAACGCCTTTTAACACCCCGCATTTTTCGATAATTAAATAATCAAATAACGATGAATAGTGAAAATAAACATTTTTGGAATTGTCAGAATATGGCCTTGAAATTTATGCCATTGTGTCTATGGCGATTTTTTGATCAATTTCCATATATAACTTGTCAAAATCCGAGTCAAAACGAAGAAGTTAAAAAAATAACAAGAAAACAGAATATATATATGGGTCGACCCATAGGTCGACCCACAACACCACAGGTCGGTTGCCACGTTGACCCGAAGTGAACACAGGTCGACCTTAGGGTCGACCCGCGTTATTACCTGGACGCAATCTCGTCCAGGTATGTGCCGAACCAAATAAAATTGATTTTTATTCAATCTGAGCCATATGTTGATGCATCCGACGGCTCCAAATGACCCTGTGACGTGGTGGATTCAGATTCAATCCAAGAATCCAATGGTTTGAGATCCCCAAACTCACCTATAAATAGAACCCTAGGTCTAACTATTCTCTCACAATCAGATTTTCTCCCAATTGGGTTCATTGCCTGAGGCTGAACCCTAAATAGAAAATATTTCTAGGAAGAAGATCTTCTTAATAAAAATATTAGACACCTTAGAAGGGGATCCAAGAAGGCCATGGATCGAAGCTAAGGACGGAAAGTGAGCTGGTTTAAATTTTTTTTTTACCTTTATGATATATTATCGTTAGATTACCTTTAATATTTTAATTCAGCATTTATTTCAGTAATTAGTTCTATTGAAAACTGTAAATTGTATAAGAGAGCTTATATTTAATTATTATTTATATAGAAAAGGAAGATAGTAATCCAATTAAATATGAATAATATTAGGCTTGACAGTTAGAGAAAGGCATACGCCTAAAAGTAAGAAATTTACAGTTATTTACATCATTTTAAAGTTGAAATTTATCCTATAAATGTTAGCTTTTTTTTATTCCTTTTTACGCAAATAAAATAGTTAAAGAGAAGGATTCGCAACTAGAATAGAAAAACACTAGATTTACAGAAATTAGATGTAAAATAAGGAAAACTCAAATAAAAGGAGAAAAATAGAAATTTATAGTAAATTGTGCTAAAATGGGAAAATTAAATAAAAAGGGGAAATTTTAATAACTTGATTAGGAAGTTAGTGATAAATTAGTTGGTTGGTTTAGAAAAGAGAATACATTTCCATAGTTTAATATTTAAAGGATAACGATAAACGTAATTGCAAGAATTAAAGAAAGAAAAAGGGAATTAGTGTCAAATAGTGACACTACTGTATTTTGCACAACCCAAAAAGTGGAAATAAATGAAATATCTTGCATTTACGGATTATTGTTTATAGCATTATTTAGTATTAAAACATGGAAATGGATTTTTAGCACAGTTTTTATAACCAACCAAATAGAATAGAACTGCTTCCTAGAATATAAGAAAATAAAGTGAAGAATTAAAGGAAGTAAAGAAGAAATCAAGTTAATTATTAGACAAGACTAGAAGTGATGTAACTAGATCTGCATTTACTGCGTAGATAGTAGAATAAAAGCAAAGCAGTTATTATGATAAGTAAATTTGTAACAGTCGGACGTAGGCCCAAGACAAGATTGTCGTATAACATAAGAGAATTAAAGAGAAATCAATATCATAATAAAAGAAAAATGACTAGAATAGAAAATAGACGCTTGTAATTATATTTATAATATATAGATTATAAAATAATATAGAAGTGACAATTGCAAGTAAAATTATAACATAGGTTATAATCAAACAGAAAGAACAGAAAAGGCTTATTTTAAGACTTAGATTAAGTTAATAAGCAAATAGAGCAGAAATAACAAAAGTGGCTTATTTTAAAACTTACACTAAGTCAATAAGCAAACATAGAAACAGGGCCCATACCAACAGCATTCCCTTTCAGTCAGGAACTGATGGTCTCACAATAGCTAGGTGAGGCTGGGACAAGCTTATGCTGATTAGGGTAAATAAGTAGCCAATAGAATAAGAAAATAAGCTAAATGCAAAATAAAAGATTAGACTTAGGGTCTAATAAAAGAGTAAGATGCATTTGAAGCAGCCCAAAGGATAAAGAGCCTAACAAAGTAGTTCATCACAGATTTTTAGCATAGAAGAAGCACATCCGACTTAGATATTTTGGGCTAAAGGAAGTACGAAACTTCAACGGGACGTGAGGGTACTCTAGGATGGCCCTCTGGGGTAGGCCTAACGAAACAGTCCCCCGGAGGCATGTTTGTAGGTGTTCCATCAAGAGAGTATGCCTTGACTGCTTTTGCATGGCAGGACCATTGTAGGCAGTCAAAAGGGTTGATGTTTGGAGTAGGATATTCGTGTGACACCGTACTCTAACTTGCGAGTAGGTTTTAGTGGGCAGGACCCAAAAGGATAGTCGCATGCGGATATCAGGCCAGCATCATACCAAGAAGCCAGTTCAGGAAAGACTTGAGTTAAACCAAAAGGCCAATGATTCTTTCACTATTGACACATTGGATGAGGCGCACAATCAATTGGATGTTTAGATTGTTTGTAGTAGGGCACAACCACTTAGCTCTTTAAAGGTCATTCGATTAGTTGAGGGGTGGCTGCATGTGGCCATAGCCACGATGATAAAAGAGACAGAGCAAATAGAATATCTGTATTGTAGGCCTAACAAAGCAGTCCTTTGTAGATATAGAAAATCCTCGACTGAGTTTCGTACAAGGTAGAACTTGTTAAGCGGGATTCAGGGAGTAGACAGAACGATTACGTATAGTCCTCAAGATACGCACTGGGTGGTACATTGTGGGTGTCCGAGCATTAGTATAGGCTAGTGCGGAAGCATTTTTACGTTTTCATAGCAGACAACGGAACATCTGTATTGTAGGCCTCATGAAGCTGTCTTTTATAGATGTAGTCACAGAACGCTCTAGGAGCAAGATGATGGAGTATTTTTCGAGGAGGATACGGAAGGTACTATGGGTAGTACCTAGGACTAATGCGGTCAATGGGCATATAGCTTCATATATATTAGTTATTAGGTTTTAATCTACTAGGGAGTAGATGGGTACCATTTGCGCATGGAGGCGAGAGTTATAAACCTAATATAATAGAAAATGGAAATAAAACGGTATATGTAGAATTAAGCCTAGAAGTGTATAATTTGTCCATTCACAAGAACTTTAGTTTTGAACCCCTTCTCATAACATTCTACAGGTTAGGTAGATGGCAGAGACTTTACAGCTATGAGACACTGGTTTATAAAGTGCTATTATATTGGTGAGTATTTACTTACTATTATATTTTAGTCAGTTCCGCTGTGAGATATTTATTTGAGCTCGGATATATTTGTCTTTGCCTATTTGTAGGATACCAGATACCTAACTCGGGCTTCTGCGGGTTTGGATTTTAGCATTTTTGCGAAAAATCCGTACCCACTGGAATTCAGGTGGTTGCATTTGGTATCAGAGCCTAGGTTTAAGGTTCCTAAATAAATAGAGAGTGAATGTATTTGTATTTTTTTAAATATAAATATATTATATTATATATACCTAGATCCATAGAAAAACTCACTTTTAAAGGAAATGACATATGGGAAGATTTTGAGTAATAGTTTTGTACATCAATATTAGAATTGTGGGAATCCAAAAGTTATAGGCCCTAGAGTGGCAAAGTATGAGATGTACAATTGATTCAGTATAAAAATGGAAGTCCATATGTTAATATCTGGAAATTGATAATTGTTTCAGATTAGTGGGTGGGGCAGTAGTGCCTTAGAATAAATAGAAGCATAAGAGAGAAAATGGATTAGGAACATATATAATTGGATTGAGAAGAATGACTTTGTGGGAGTATTTGGGAAGGTATAAGGAAGTTAAGAACCCACTTTGAGTCTAGCCCAATAATTAAACTTTTAAAAGTTTGAAAAAAGAGATTTAGAGAGTTTTTCAAGTTTTAAACTTAAAAGTTTACAGTTTTAAATATGTACTGGTAAAAACATGTAAGTAACATATTTGAAAAGTACATATTTGGTTTTAAAAAAAATATTCTTTCAGAAAAAATATAGAGCTTGTATAGCTCACTAGTTTTGAGGTTGCAAAGTAAGAAAGTATTAAATATGAAAACTTAGTAAAGATTAAATTTTTGTAGGAAACTAAAAATTTTCAATAAGGAAAATTTTGTAAAACTCTATTCTTTTGAAAAAAAGAGCAATATAGCTCGAAATTATTTTTGATATAAATATTTTGGTGGTTGGACAAAATAAGTTGTTAAAATTTTGGAAATAGGTAGATGTTTGGAGGAAGTTTAGTAATTGGCATCTAATAGTAGGTAACCGCACTAGTGTAGTAAGAACTCAAATAATTTAAATAGAGATAAGAATCATTATAGATAAAATATAAATTTGACATGCTTTAATTCATTAGAATGAAGGAGTAATGATATTGGTTTCTATGAATCAGCCACATTAGAAATGAAGACGTTTTGTTGAAATAATAAGGAAAGTAAACATAGCGAAAGAGATGTACAAAATATGGAAAACACTGTATTTTGTACTGTCTATTTCAACACATAAATAAAACAAAAACTCCTTGTTATTTCACACAAAACGCACATCCTCCTTTATAGTATTCATAGAAAATTTTAGCGTTGATAGCTTCTCTTAGAAGAAATAGTTCCAATGCATTAAAGTGTGAAATCTCTAGGTAGAAAGTGCAGTAATAAGAGACCGTATTGTTGGGTAATAATAGTTATACTATAGAGAATATAATTAGAGAGGCCAAGCAAGGGAAAATAAACGTTTTCACTTGTTATGCACAATTAATTGCGTGTCTTTAGAAAACCCACCTTGAACTAAGAGTATGAGCTGTTATGAAGATAATAGAGGAATAGTTATTCTTATCTACTCAAGTTTTTATGATTTGAAATTATGAAAAAAAAATGTTTTGAAATAATGAAGTGACATTTTTTAGAAATGGTTTGGTGAAAAACAAGTTTTAATGGGGAAAAACTTAAATTAAGGATCCCACGAATTTATTGAAAAAAAGTGCTTTAAAAGGAAGAGAATGCTAAATTTTAAACTTAAAATTATTGCATATTCCCCGCTAGATTTAAGGGGATGGCCTAAAGTCAAAAACTATAAAATATAGATTTTTGAAAGTAGAAATGATTATGGCACTAGGCATTTTTGGAAAATTCTATGTAACACTTTTTGAAGGTTGGAATCTTGGGAATTGACATTTCAAAATAAATAGATAAGCAAACTTTGAATTGTGAAAGAAAAAAAAAGCCAAACCAAGTTTTAAAATATGGAGTAAGTGAGGTAAGTACCTAGGTAAGACGGGAAATGTTTGAGGCTATGAAGAAGATAGCAAGAATTATTTTTAGAGAGTAATAGGGAACTCCCGTAGAGTGTGCAAAGCACTGTAGAGCCTAGGAATGTTGCTTGAGTATATGTGTGTGGATCAGAAAAGACTGCAATTAATGGCATTGAGAGAGTATAACACACATAGAGGATTTTTCTGAGCATTTGTTGTCATTTGATGTGAAGATTACTTATATTGGAATTCTTGTACCTTATAATATTGGAGATTTTGTTGTTCCATGCTTAAGAATGGAATTGAAGCGATGAATAGACCTTGTTCATCATGAGTAATGCAGGATAGAATAAGATTGTAAGTGCACAGCAAGAACTAGTAGTGAGTAGTGGATGGTAGGAGGAGTGTATCAGTTGTTTGGATTCTTTGATTAGGACCTTTATTTTTCAGTGGGGACATGGTCCTAGGCCACCTAGCCCTAGATAATAGGGGTGTAGTAGTATTTGTTTTCCCTTTTAGTTATGAGAAAATAGAGAAGGCTTATTAAAATTAAACTTAGGTCTTAGATTAAGTTAAATAAGCTAAGAGTATTGGCCCGTCCTAACGTCATTCCCTTTCAGTACACCACTGATGGTTTCAATTAAAGTGAGGCTGGGTATGCTAGAGCTGTAAATAAGTGACCAATAAAATAAAAAAAATAAAAGAAGAGAGTGTAACTAAAAGAAAAACAGCAAACTTAAAGAAAGCAACCAAAGACGACAACTAAAAGAAACGAGAACTGTAAAAGAAGAAAAAAAATGAATTTTTCCAAATTAAGTTTAAAAAAAGATTTGAAAAGAAAATTTTCTTATGTAAACTGTGCTTGGAAAAGAAAATATGGATTTTTGTAGAATAATGGCATAAGTCCCAAGTACAGAGAAAAAGGTGCATAAAAGTAAAATAGGAAACGTGAGGTTTTCCGTTTTCCACCTTCTTTATAACATAAGAAATCGAATTTGGAAAATTAGATTTTTCTAGAATTCAAATATTAAAAGTTGTGTGGTAGGATTTGGATGAAAAATTCGTTGAACTACGCCCCTATTCAGTAGAAGTGTGGGAAAAATTGGGTGAAAAACATTTTGAGTTTTCAAAAAGATTGCATTCATGTAGAAATTGCAAGTATATTTAGGATGTGTGCATCATGTTTTAAAATAAATTTTTAAAGAAGAAAAGCATTCATATAGGAGGTACCGCTTAGAGATTCATGCACTTGCATATATTTCATGTTGAATGACAATTTGCACAAGTACACAGATGGTCGCAAAATTGGATGTACACAAAATGGATGTGATTGATACGAGGAATTGCATAATTTTACCCTTTTTGAATTTCGGGGACGAAATTTCCTAAAGGGTGGGAGAAAGTAATACCCCGCATTTTTCGATAATTAAATAATCAAATAACGATGAATAGTGAAAATAAACATTTTTGTAATTATCAGAATATGTCCTCGAAACCTATACCATTGTGTCTGTGGCACTTTTCTAATCAATTTCCACATATAACTTGTCAAAATCCGAGTCAAAACGAAGAAGTTACAAAAATAACAAGAAAACAAAAAAGAATATATATATATATATGTATGTATGTATGTATGTATGTATGTATGTATGTATGTATGTATATGGATCGAACCACAACACCACAGGTCGACTGCCAAGTCGACCCGAAGTGAACACAGGTCGACCTTAGGGTCGACCTACGTTAATACCTGAATGCAATCTCGTCCAAGTACGTGCCAAACGAAATAAAATTGATTTTTATTCAATCTGAGCAATATGTTGATGCATCTGATGGCTCCAAACGACCCTGTGACGTGGTAGCTTCAGATTCAATCCAAGAATCCAACGGTCTGAGATCCCCAAACTCCCTTATAAATAGAACCCTAGGCCTAGCTATTATCTCACAATCAGATTTTCTTCCAATTGGGTTCATTACCTGAGGCTGAACCCTAAATAGAAAATATTTCTAGGGAGAAGATCTTCTTAATAAAAATATTAGACACCTTAGAAGGGGATCTAGGAAGACCATGGAGCGAAGCTAAGGATGACTGGTGAGTGGGTTTAAATTATATATCTTTTACGTTTATGATATATTATCGTTAGATTCCCTTCAATATTTTAATTCAGCATTTATTTCAGTAATTAGTTCTGTTGAAAATTGTAAATTGTATAAGAGAGCTTATATTTAATTATTATTTATATAGAAAAGGAAGATAGTAATCCAATTAAATATGAATAATATTAGGCTTGACAGTTAGAGAAAGGCATAAGCCTAAAAGTAAGAAATTTACAGTTATTTACATCTATTTTAAAGTTGAAATTTAGCCTGTAAATGTTAGCTTCTTTCTATTCCTTTTTACGCAAATAAAATAGTTAAAGAGAAGGATCCGCAAATATGGACTAGAATAGAAAAACACTAGATTTACAGAAATTAGATGTAAAATAAGGAAGACTCAAATAAAAAGACAAAAATAGAAATTTATAGTAAATTGTGCTAAAATGGGAAAATTAAATAAAAAGAGGAAATTTTAATAACTTGATTAGGAAGTTAGTGATAAATTAGTTGGTTGGTTTAGAAAAGAGAATACATTTCCATAGTTTAATATTTAAAGGATAACGATAAACGTAATTGCAAGAATTAAAGAAAGAAAAAGGGAATTAGTGTCAAATAGTGACACTACTGTATTTTGCACAACCCAAAAAGTGAAAATAAAAGAAATATCTTGCATTTACGGATTATTGTTTATAGCATTATTTAGTATTAAAACATGGAAATGGATTTTTAGCATGGTTTTTATAACCAACCAAATAGAATAGAACTGCTTCCTAGAATATAAGAAAATAAAGTGAAGAATTAAAGGAAGTAAAGAAGAAATCAAGTTAATAATTAGACACGACTAGAAGTGATGTAACTAGATCTGCATTTACTACGTAGATAGTAGAATAAAAGCAAAGCAGTTATTATGATAAGTAAATTTGTAACAGTCGAACGTAGGCCCAAGACAAGATTGTCATATAACATAAGAGAATTAAAGAGAATTCAATATCATAATAAAAGAAAAAAGACTAGAATAGAAAAGAGACGCTTGTAATTATATTTATAATATATAAATTATAAAATAATATAGAAGTGACAATTGCAAGTAAAATTATAACATAGGTTATAATCAAACAGAAAGAACAGAAAAGGCTTATTTTAAGACTTAGATTAAGTTAATAAGCAAATAGAGCAGAAATAACAAAAGTGGCTTATTTTAAAACTTACACTAAGTCAATAAGCAAACATAGAAACAGGGCCCATACCAACAGCATTCCCTTTCAGTCAGGAACTGATGGTATCACAATAGCTAGGTGAGGCTGGGACAAGCTTATGCTGATTAGGGTAAATAAGTAGCCAACAGAATAAGAAAAGTAAGCTAAACGCAAAATAAAAGATTGGACTTAGGGTCTAATAAAAGAGTAAGATGCATTTGAAGCAGCCCAAAGGATAAAGAGCCTAACGAAGCAGTTCATCACAGATTTTTAGCATAGAAGAAGCACATCCGACTTAGATATTTTGGGCTAGAGGAAGTACGAGACTTCAACGGGACGTGAGGGTACTCTAGGATGGCCCTATGGGGTAGGCCTAACGAAGCAGTCCCTCGGAGGTAGGTCTGTAGGTGTTCCATCAAGAGAGCATGCCTTGACTGCTTTTGCATGGCAGGACCATTGTAGGTAGTCAAAAGGGTTGATGTTTGGAGTAGGATATTCGTATGACACCGCACTCTAACTTGCAAGTAGATTTTAGTGGGCAGGACCCAAAAGGATAGTCGCATGCAGATATTAGGCCAGCATCAAACCAAGAAGCGAGTTCAGGAAAGACTAGAGTTAACCCAAAAGTCCAATGATTCTTTCACTATAGAGACATTGAATGGGGGGCATAGCCAATAGGATGTTTAGATTGTTTGTAGTAGGGCACAACCACTTAGATCTTTAAAGGTCTTTCGAATAGTTGAGGGGTGGCTGCGTTGGTTCATAGCCACGATGAGAAAAGAGGTAGACCAAGTAGAATATCTGTATTGTAGGCCTAATGAAGCAGTCCTTTACAGATATAGAAAATCCCTGACTGAGTTCCGTACAAGGTAGAACTTGTTAAGCGGGATTCAGGGAGTAGACCGAACGATTACGTATAGTCCTCAAGATACGCAATGGGTAGTACATTGTGGATGTCCGAGCATTAATATAGGCTAGTGCGGACGCAGCTTTACGTTTTCATAACAGATGACGGAACATCTGTATTGTAGACCTCACGAAGCTGTCTTTTACAGATGTAGTCACAGAACGCTTTAGGAGCAAGACGATGGAGTCCTTTTTGAGGAGGATACGAAAGGTACTATGGGTAGTACCTAGGACCGATGCAGTCAATAGGTATATAGCTTCATATATATTAGTTTATAGGTTTTAATCTACTAGGGAGTAGATGGGTACGATTCATGCACGGAGGTGAGAGTAGTATAAACCCAATAAACCTAATATGACAGAAAATGTAAATAAAATGGTATATGTAGAATTAAGTCTAGAAGTGTATAATTTGTCCATTCACCGAAACTTTAGTTCTAACCCCCTCCTCATAACATCCTACAGGTTAGGTAGATGGCAGAGACTTTCCAGCTTTGAGACACTGGTTTAGAAAGTTTTATTATATTGGTGAGTATTTAATTACTATTATATTTTAATCAGTTCCGCTGTGAGATATTTATTTGAGCTATGATATATTTGTCTTTGCCTATTTGCAGGATACCAAATAACCAACTCGGGCTTCAGTGGGCTTGGATTTTAGCATTTTTGCAAAAAATCTGGACCCATTGGAATTCAGGTTGTTACATGCCTTCTTAAAGTCAGTTTTCTCTGATTCGAAGGAGAGGATCTCCTGATAATCATTTATGTTTGTATCCTATAGCTATTTACAGAGCTTCTCCCACTGTTCGGCCTGTTCTAGGTCGCTCTGGATAGCTTGGAGATGTGGCATGAAGGAATCCCTGTGAACGAGGTGGAGATCCAGATCAAACTTGACACCCTTTAAGAACCAACCAGGAAGCGTTGCCTCAAGTCTAGGGGGCTCGAAGGAAGGATGTAGGTAGGTCTTCGGTGGGGGTGAGAAGCACCAAGGGGAGCAGTGACAATAGAAGATGATGATATATGAGTTGAAGGCAGAATTGGAGCAAAAGTAATGGGAATTTCATGGCCGACGGAAGAGTGTTTTGAGGCAAGCTCTGAAGAATGAGGGCGATGTTCAAACTTTGACATTTTTGATGGTTCATCTCTTTCCTCAAGAGATCTTCTCTTCTCATACCCACCTTTATATGATCGAGCTCGGTCTCTTTCTTCCTGGTGATGGGTTTCAGCTTCGAGCTCTTTCCTCTGCTTGTATTCATCCTTCGTTTCTCGGACTTGATAGCGGTTGGACGAATGCTTGGGATACCATAGAGTCGGTGAAGTCTTTGAAGTCATCGTAAAAGCCTTGTCCCCTAGTCATACCTGGAATGAGACATACATGAAAAGTTTGAGAAGAATGAAATAAGCACAACAAATATGGAGAGATGAATGGAAGTGAGTGTGATCCTAATGCAACGTGTATTGTGTTTCTAATATGGGCCTAAAACGGCGTCACGAATCGAAATGAACAGCCGTAGTAGAAGGGATCAGACTGACTTCGGTTATTGTGGGCGGAACTGAGCTAACTGCTAGTGCAATATCACCCGAACTGGGAAGCATCGTGTCAAATTTAAAGTCTCCTTTCATGAGTGCATCGAAGTCGACAAAAACATCGCTAAAATCTCCGAACTCTGCTCTGACATCCCTATTCAGTGAATCTTGATGTCTTCCAGTTTCAGGGGCTTTGCCTTCGCCACTTGCATCACTAAGAGGTGAACTCGAGGGAACGGGACTCATTCCCGGAGTTTCATCACAAGACTCTGAGTCCCCACCGTCGGATTCAGACAAGAAGTAATCACTGGCAGTGGACTCATCACTACTACTTTTAGACTCTCCCTATTCTTTTTCTGAATCCACCACAGCCTTGCCCTCTCTTCGTTTGAAATCCTATTCTACTTCCTCTAGGATTGGAGGCATTCTACCTAGGTCGCTTAATCAAGTCGCAACAGCCTCTTCCCCCTCACGGGCTTCGTCGATGGATCTTTCGGACGGGCTTTCTCTCTCTTGAGAGGCGCCTTCTTCGGAATCATGGGAAGAGGAAATAGATCTCGTATTAACCCTAGATCGAGCAGGAGAGGGAATTTCAACTTGAATGATAGATCTACCTGGAGACATTAGTCCATAATGATGCAAGTTTTCATCAGTTAGTAATACTTTAACGCTTCTCTCTTCGACATCGATTGCCTTTAAAGTCTCGCAAACTTCATTGAGTGTCGCATCTCTGTTCAGCCTTGGAATAACTACAAGGGACATATGGTTGATTAGGAACTCCGTGGCAACGCATCAAGAGCTCGATGAATAAAAAGAAGCTTACCCCTTGTCATCCACCAACGATTGAACCCCTCGGAGCATCTGACAAAGAAATATTGCGTCTTGAATTGCGATAAGTTGCTTTGCAAGTGTTGGATGATTATCCAATTTCTTTGGGCTTCGATTATAATCAAAGAGGGACAATCATCTGTCCTCTTGAATGCCAAAAAGTACCACAACTCGTCGAAGCTTGGAGCGTGGTTGAACGCCCGCATGAAAAGAACATGCAAGCAAGTCAGGATGGCATAGCCATTCGGATGAAGTTGAAATGGGGGCAATACCCAAGTTTGAGAGAGTCTCATGTCGAAAGTCGTTGAAGGGAGGCATGGCTTCATTCAAACACATGTATCGGTGGCAAGCGGTGTACCCCAAGGGAGGCATATGAGCGAATTCGTCCTTCTTTGGCAGACGAACATCCTATTTGGGAATCCCGTGTTGCACACGGATGTTACAAAGGACCTTGGCGGAAACAACCGGTGAAGCTCTCTTCGGCGGGTTAAGCAAAACTCTGAAGTTGGGAGGCGTATGATCCATGATTGGCCCAACTAGGACTAACTGGGCATATCGAGCTTGCGAAATGGATAATGACTCGGCCTCTGAGAGCGCTGGGCTAACTCGCATCCGAAAACGGTCAGGTAAATCTATCCTAAACTAATAACTTCCCTTGCCACACTTGAATTCCAAAGAATCATTAACTTGTAACCGCCACGTCGGATTTCAAGTGCAGACTGGGGCAAGTGAAGTGTGCTATCTATATGGGATAAATTTGGTGCTCGATACACTATAGACGCCCTATCCCGTGTAGGTAGTTCGCTCACAGTGGAAGAAGAAAAGAACTTCCCGTGTCACTTCGTTTTCTACTTTTGTTTCTACTTCCTGTACACTTACCCATTATCGATCTATGATCGATAACGGATCTGTTGTCTGAAGCAACGTGGAAAACTCTTCTCATTACAGGATCACCGAGCATGCAACAAGCAAGCAAGATAAATCCAAACTTTGCGGAAGAATCGTGATCGACTGGTGATGTGACGTATAGTAACAGCTGCAAAACTGGACACAAGTCAATTCTGGTCTAATGGACGAAGATAGCAAAACGTGTCAAGCACTGGGCTGAAGCCCGAATGTTGTTTCGGAAAACAACTAGAGACTCGATTTACTATCTTCCTCCATTAAACTGCAATCAACTCGAACTTCTCGCAATCAACATTGAAATAGAAACTCGTCATCAAATCATTACACAAACACGGTAAGTAGCAAATCAACTAAGCAAACCCACCTCCTACTAAATTCAAGAATACTCGAGAAATCAACGACGTAGAGCCAACGAGACGTGGATGGACCGTTGGCGAGCTGGGAGATGGATCGGCAATAGTTCAAAACATAGCTAGGGTTTAGATTCAAGCAAATGAATTAAAGGCGAAATAATGTGTCGGCTAGGGTTTCATGAAAGAGGCAAGTGCCTGAATTGAATCAATAGTGAATGAATTCAAGTGAAGTGATGAATCGAATCGAGTAAGGGCTTAGATCGCTTGGAATTGAACTGCACAGCGGTTTGATTGCATGAAGAAGCAAGAGTAGTTGATTCGAATGAATGGACTAGGTCGGTCTGTATATTAATAGGCAAGCAAAAGAAAGCAAAAAAAATTTCTAAGTAGTTGGGTTGCACGCAATCCACCATGGATTGCTGGTGACCCACCTTCACAAAGTTAGGTTACTAGCGACCCAAAAAAAGAAAAAAAGAAAAAGAAGAGATGCTACACCTATTCTCCTTGAACTCGATCTCCTAGGCCTATTCATCATTCCAAGGCATGCCAGGGAATTACGGGAAGAAATTTGATCCATTGTGTTAAGGAATAGCAGTCAGAAACAAAGTTAGACGGCCAAAAACATGACTTGCTACGTCTTTATAAAACTCTAGTGCCAGCACTTGGAAATTGACAAATGGATATTGAGAGCGATAACTTCCAGAGCATGTCTTGTTTACAACGAAGACGTACTCTGGGGGGAAAATGTTATTCGGGTTTTTAACCCAGCAAGAAATAACTGGAAACAGAACAACCCCGTGTTAACAGAATGGTTCGGAACTTAACCGAAAAAGCTAGGATAAGGAATTAACGAGAGCCAAGCTATATTACCGGAACGATGACGACAAAAGACTAAGGAAATATCTCCAATTTCAAACTCCAGGAAAATCCTAAGTGCTTGGATCATCAGTGACCCATGCCTCTCTTCAAATCTTCAAACAAGCTAGCAAAGGATGCAAAGACAAGAGGCCAAGGCATTGGCTCGCAAACGAGCTAAGTCTATGGGTTGCCAATGCCATGTTCTTGCTTCGTTTTGCGAGCCAAACCCCCTCAGGGTCGTTCCCTACCTACTTGCGAGCAGATGATGAAGTGGCCTGGCCCAAAAGCTCTCCAATCTATATAAATACCATCCTACCTGCAACATAAACGAGATCTTCTTGGGACTGGTTGCTGAAGCTCTACTGGAATTATTCTTCATTCTCTACCTCCCTCACAACAATCTCAAAAGGAATTCACTGTGATTCTCCAGTGGATTCCGACTCTGGGGATTCAATCTAGTAGAAGATAATCAAATCTTTGTAATCAAACATCTCTTGTAACAGCAATCAGTCTTTAATAAAACTATACAGTGGACGTAGGCTTCATTAACAGCCGAACCACTATAAAAATTCTCTATCTTCTTTCTTTTACTGTTCTTTTTTGTATCTGTTATATGTGATATTACTCTGTCAGAACAGGGCTGGTGCTTTCAAATTCAAACCAGGATGTTGGTCCATTTTTTGGGTTAACAAAATGTGTCCAATTTATGCAATTTATAAGAATTCAACATAGTCAAGTGTATGCTTTATACATACACGTATTAACAATTTGTAAATGGTATACTAAGTTACCTGATGTATACACGGACATTTGGTATTTTGTAAATCGATTAATTATCATTTGGTGTTGTGTAAATCAATTATTTATCAAGGACTTACTGAATTTTAATATCAATAATATAATATGTACATGTAAATTGAAAAATTAGCATGCACATTTCTTTAGACATAATTTTTTAGATTCACTTACATATGTGTACTAAAAACAATTAGTTAACATGTCTTATATCTAAATTATAGAATTTTCAAGTGATTTATTATTTAGCCATGAATTTAGTATTTGCTTCCAAGTCATCTTTTTCAGTGTTTGAATTATATGTACAACACCTAGACAAATTCCATTGAGGCGTGAAATGACAAATGAATCTAATGTTGTCCTTAACTTCATTAAGAAGGAAAACTCCCTTTATTAACACTATTTACGAACTATATAACCTTGGTTATAATTATTAAAACTTCAAAACTTAATTATAGTAAAACTATAGGGTGGATATAATTTAATTTTTTGAACAAAAGCATGCCTTCTCTTACTGTATGAGGGTAATAAGTGTTTTCTATGGCTCAATTGATATATAACTTAGAAATAAGTTTACATTTTTTGATTTACATTTACTTTTTAAGCTTGGAGAAAATTATGTTAAATTAATTACATACTATATCTTGAATGTATGTGACCCTTGAGTATTTACCTTTGCTAATGAAATGTTTAGGTGTATTTAACTTTCTTGATAAATATCTGTAGCATAATTTTAGCTTTAATGATAAATGTCTTGCCATAATTTTAGCTTTCTGAATAAATATGCTTAGTGTGATAAAAGTTGTACTAAATATACAGTTGTACTAATTTAAATGTCAAATGTTGAATTTTTTTTAAATCCTACTAGTACTAAAATATGGAATTTTGCATTGATAATTTAAGAAAGACTGACTTTAAGGTAGAGTGATTAGCAAAATGAATTCATGAATGCTTAATTGAATCATAGCCTTCTATGGATCTAAATTAGTAAATTACTAAAGATCTGATTACTATCTTTTGTTGGAAACCCACAAGATTAAAGTTTGGAATTGAAAAATCATGGACGTTGGTTTACCTTTTTGGGTTACCTTGATACACTCATGCAGTCATTTACATAATGAGGAAATGGTTATAGTTTTCAAACAGTAATCATGATTATGTACCATAGTTTGACGGATTCGAAGCATCATTAGAGAGTTAACATTGATGAATAGAATCTCTAAGATGATCAAAGAATATAAACGGTGCCCTGATGGAGGATGAAAGATGGGACTATATCGCCGTTTTCCAGGTAAATTCATTAAAATATGACTTTTTTACTTACTAATTTCTTTTTAATAATATATTTTATTGGTTTGATTATGTTTGAGAACACATTGATTTTTTTGTTTATGTTTAGGATTATGTTATGAAAAAATAAGGTTTGTACTGTTAATTTTTGAAATTCTCATGTACTTGGTTGTATTATTTTTCTTTGTACTTCAACAACATTTACTTTTCCAACAATTATGAACATCTACATATAACTTTGGGCTTGATGTGATGTAATATAGCATATACTATGCAGACTTGATAATGGGAGTATTGCCAATTGAGGCTTTTTGCTTGGAATGTATTTCGTGCTGACTAGATTTTACATAGCCCACTATTCTTCCCTTCGCTGTTTTACTTACATCCTTAAATGGTCAGGTGCAAGATAATCATTCAGTGAAATTTTATTTCATAGTTGCATACATATTTATTTTCTTCCACATTATAGTTAGTGGTCTTGATAATGCTTATTGTATTTTTTTAATTCCAATTTTTTATTATATGCCCATTTTAAAACTACTATGTGTGAGTAGAAAATTCTTCCCTCGACCATTCCCAAATATGCATGTATGTAGTTAGGCTTCATAATGCAACATAAGTGAAAAGGTTAGCTTCATGCTACAGTTGAGTGAAAAGGTAAGCTTCAGTGATGAGAGGATGGATAAGCTTCAAGGCATGCATGCATGATTGGAAAAATATAAAGAAGCGTGATTGGCTTGCAAGTTGAAGAAGACTATAGCATGATAAATGAAACTGAACTGATCGCACTTGCTTCAAAATGAAGAGAATATTATAGGGTAGGTAATAGTATGAAGCCAAGCAAGAACTGTTTGGGGTATGCACCATTCTCTGAAGTGAAGGCATGCTTGAAAGCATTAAAAAAAAGCTATTATTATTAATATGGAAAGAGATGAAGTGGATGAAGCGGTGAACTGAAGAAAATTGATGAACAGTGGTAGGCAGGCAGTGTTTGTAGACTGAAAGTAGGCAGGCTCTGAAATAATGATCGGTGATGTCTCTTATTGCCCAATTTAAATATTTTATGTGTAATAAACATCATTTTTTATTTTTTAAATGATTTACATGTCAATTTTGAAAATTATTGTCTTCACATCAATTTATTTTCGTATTGCTCTTTTGTTTGTACACTTTTTCTTTACGCACGCCTACCGAACGTGCCTTAGTACTCGTAATTATATATGCAAATGAAGTTCATAATACAATGTTAACCTAGGATAGTCTATAGTGTTACTGTTTGATCTATGTAAATATTTGACTGTTATTTCCGAGTGTTATTCAACAATGTCTCAAACTAATTAAAAAATATTGATATTGCAGATGCACAAGGTTGCTTTTATGTTGCCAAACTTTATGAAACGAGAGCTTAGCATCCTTGATTCTTTGCGCACCAAGGTAAAAAAAATACTCTCTGTTTGTCTAAACCGGTATGTTTATATGATGGTACTATTTCAGTCTACTAAACATTATCGAGGGTGTTACTGCAGGTACAACCAAAGGTTTCTAACGAGACAAAGGAGATAAATGATGAAACTCAAAGTATAGTTTAGGCATGGGATTCATGGTCTGGATCGACTATATAGCATTGATGTGAGAAAATGAGTTGTTCATGGTATAAACATTATATATTTTTACACAATCGAGATGTATCATGAAAGTTTAGCATAAGAAATTGTACAATGATAAAAACATGTTGATACATAACAATGGGAAATAAAGTAGAAATGGGAAGGTTTAAGAATAATTGTAAATTGTGAAAGTTTAAGAAGAATTGTAACCTGAATTGTCAATGTATTTATTGAAAAAGAAGCTTTGATCTAATGATTTTTATAGCATTTTAGTGACCATGTTGAAAATTTATAACATTGTGACAAACTTCCCAATGGTTATAACCATTGGGAATGAGGAATTTACCAATGGTTATAACCATTGGTATTTGCCTACTTTTATAACAATTTTCCTAACAGTTATAACTGTGGGCAAATTCCTTATTACCAACAGTTATAATCGTTGGGATATACCAAAGTCCTAATAGTTATAACCATTAGGAATATGAATTTTCCTTACGGTTATAACCGTTAAGAAATCCGTTATAGAAAATACCACGCACCCATTAGTAACCATTATAACTATTACCAATTTCATTTACAACATTTATAAGCGTTGGGAAATTGCATTTCTGGTGTTGTGTGATATATCGAGCATTGATGGTTTCTGGAGTTTGATGATTATTTTGATATGGATGATTCACCCATTGAACATTGATTCTATGATTCTTTATTTAATGTGATTTTATATGGGTGATGATATCTTTATGCATGGTTTCATGATGGTTGATGTCTTGAGTTATTTTGATGATGTTTATCATATTATTATATCATGCATATACTATGAAACTTAATTATACTGACACCTGCATTTAGACATAGTTTGACCTATGTGTTATTTACATAATGCTCGGGTCAGTCCAAGACATTTCAGGTTTAGGGACGAAGAGACCAGGTTATGTTTTATGGGCATGGTGGAGATTAGAGATTCATTATTTTTGTATATTATTTTGTTTATATAGTCTCATTATTTGTATGATACTATGATGTGTATTGAATATATTTGAGATGTTTTGTATTCATTGTCTCTTGTATAATTTCTAATATATATATTATCGTTGTGACAATGACTCTACGTTCTCTTTCTTTTATTGTATATTATGTATTGTTCTATCCTAGAGACATACGTATTTATTGCATTGTCTCATACTATGTACGTGTAGGTGATTTGTTTATTCGATT
This sequence comes from Allium fistulosum, assembly GCA_030737815.1. Taxonomy (NCBI): domain Eukaryota; kingdom Viridiplantae; phylum Streptophyta; class Magnoliopsida; order Asparagales; family Amaryllidaceae; genus Allium; species Allium fistulosum. The sequence continues at coordinate 426,834,256 of CM060908.1, forward strand.
TTGAAATACGTACTAGTGTTAGCCCAAGGGAATATTCATATTTGTAAGCCCAATATCGCATCATTCTCTGTATTACCAGATAGTATTGCCTAGCAATACTCAATGGTGGTATGAGTATAGAGGTGGAGTGTCTAAAATAGTCACTCATCTCTTAGATACATAATAATGTATAATAAGGAGTAATCAGACTTTGTTGGACAAAGTACGATTGATGAGAGTGAAGCTGAGCTAACTTCATCCTATAGGGACGTATACTTAAGAGTAAGTTCATTAGTTAAATTTAGTTCCGTCTAAAGCATAGTTTATGAGATTATTCAAGATAGGACTCGATAAGAAACCCCTATATATCGTAGGTCAAGGAGTTGACAGGTTGTTTGAGTCGAGAGACTGCACAGAATATTTGTTCATGAAGGATCGTGTGTGGATCGCTACAAATAAGTTGGGAACAACCAACATTGATTGACTAAATTTATGTTATGAACATAATTATCATGAGCTCAAAGTTAAGTTGAAATTATATGTAAAGACAGTTCATAAAATGTTTTTGAATATTTATCCTGCCGTACTGAGAAACACTTGTTGTTTCAAGAAACGCCACCTTTTTGACAAAGGAATTTCATTTAAAAATTGTGGTTTGAAATGGATTTGGATACGATCCAAAGATAAAACTAATTTTGGAAGACGATATGAAATTAACCAATCCAAAATTGACACAACTCATTAGAATGTTTAATAAGAACACCCACACAATAAAAAGAAACTATGAGTTTCATATTAATGTTGAGACAAAAATTTCCACAGTTGTCAATAAGCCAATAAGAATATTGACTCTGCCATATGGAATGATGCACAAATCCAAAATGCATTCCAAGTACATCATTAAAATATGATTTTGATAGTTGTACCCGAATGGATGTAACCCATCGACCGCAAATGTGTCTTAAAGAAGAAGACCAATGCAGTTCGAAAATAGTAAGTAACATTGATGAGAATAACATCGTGAATTTAAATTTGAAATTAACGTAGCATATTCATCATTTAACATACTTAAGCTAATTTATATTTTGCTCCCAAAATTATTGCCCGGTAGGACTTTGAGTTTTGGTACATACATGTTGAAATAGAAATTCTAAATAATGATTTAGAATAGACGGTTTGCATATAACAACCAAAGTGTTACAATGTTAGTGGAAACCATGATTGATTTTATGAGCATTGGATAGGATCCAGGAACTGATACGGTAGTATCATTCGGCAAACATAAGAATTGAGAAAATATTTTGACAGAGAAATCAAACAGTTCGATTTTTAGTCAAAACTAAAGGAATTGTGTATCTATAAGAAAGAACATTAAAAGGTACTAAGATATTTCCAAACTATAAGTAAATAATATACTACTGATTGTTAATGATGTACTTAATGTGAATATCGACTTTAGTTCGGTTGTTTAATCCTCTGTATTAGATATTAAATGATACTTTTGTAATCAGTATAAAAGGATATTGGGTTTATCCCAAACGATATACAGTGACACTATACTGAAATGTTTAATATTAAGCATATGCAATGGATTCATTATATATTGGCAATATGAATTATCATATATGCTATGAAGTCTTAGGTATCGCATTTCTCTTATGTACTTGGTACATTGAGTGAATATCAAACCCAAATTAAGATTGCTAAATGGTAGCTAAGAGTATTGTTGTGAAATACTAAAGAATTGTTTATAGAAACAACAAACTCCTTATGAAGGAGTGTTAGAACTAAACTTTATAAGTGATCTCGAGCATAGTATCTAATTCTAAATTTATGTTCAACTTTAGTTAAGGAGCTTTAAGTTGGGCATGTTCCAACGAAATGGTATGGCTGATTTAATAGTAAGGCTAAGTACATTGCCTTAATAGCACTGCAGCAAAAGCTATATATTATGAACAAATATAGCTGAGCTAGGGGTGATTCAGAATGTTGAGAATTCCATAACATTGTTATACAATACATTGCCGCGATACATATTGCAGAAGAAGCTCACTAGAAGTCAAGAAATATACTCTGAAAAGTTTCACATGATGAAGGTAGTTTATCAAAGGTGGAGAGAATTAATTGACGGAGTAGATAACTAATACAATATAGCATGCTCTTCACTAATGGAATAGGCCGATCAGTCTTGAGAAAACCGTGGGAAGAATGAGAATAAGGTTCCATAATCGACCTTAAGTGCAAGTAGGAGATTGAGATAGATAGTGGTATGCCCCAGGGCAATTATGTAATCTGTTACAAATATCTAACTCTATAACCGATCTTGTGTGTAATAAAGATGTTTTTTTCAATTATAAACTCGTTATATTATGGTAATTAATTAATTTAAATATAATAAATAGAAAATCCTTAAATGATATGTTGTTTGATAATAATTAAAAAGCATTTTAATCATGATAAGGATTATCATGATATAAAATAACATATTATTTTAAATATCCACACTCAAGATGTTTCCAAAAAAGATATCGATACATCCGTTGAGACCAGAGTACGTAATGCTCTTCAAATTTTGATCAATGTATTACTCATGGTTGTTGGGGGCACTAAAGGGTTACATATTGATTGTTATTAGATAACTATGGAATGACTCACCTTAGAGTTTCATGTTGGTTAATAACAACTAGGTTAAATTGGAAATCTCGGAGTGACGATATTACATAGGTTTTTGACTTGAGGATACTAGTAAAGCTCAGTGTGGATACTCTACTTTAATTATAGTTAAATCATGGTATGGTGACAATGGAGCGACCATACTTTGGTCTAAGTTGAAGCATTAGAAATGAAACACTGTTCAATAGATAATTTGTCTCCTTAGTTGTATGAGGTTGGTATCATGGTCAATTATAGTCAACTCAAAGTCAAAATCTCCGGCTAAAGTAGTATTGTTAATAATAAATGTTATTATTGAACCAAGGACCTTTTTCGTGGACTAACCAAGTTGAATATGGATGATATTGAAATTTGACCAAACCCAAATTCCATAATCCTAAAGTGATATAGCATTGACGAAGAGAATTGGTGTAAATAATCCTAACTAAAATACATCGCTTAAATTATAAAATTAGATTTTATCGATAAAGATATGTAAATGATAAATTTAGCAAAACACCACACCACTAACTTGTTAATACTTTAGATACTGATTTTGATGACAACAACTATATAAATATAGATATTAACGGTTTGTCAAGTTGTATAGTATATATTGCAGAATACTACACAGGTACAAAATGATTAAACTTGAAGACTGATCAGTATAAAGACTAAAGTTCAAGAGTTAGAGATAATCAAGACTCACGAATTTAAAGACAAAGATTTGAATAGCTCAAGACTCTAGTGTATAATTATGAGTCATTAAATTAAACTGTTAAAGTCCTTGGTACCAAATTTTGATCTTTATCCCAAAATTCTGATCTTCGATATTTTGTCAAAATAAATTATTTAAAATTCAAGATATATTTTTACAAATATTTTATAAAAGTTTTTATGTGTTCAAAGTAATTAAAAAACTATGTTTAAATTATTTTACAAAAATACAGAAGTTTGAAAACAATTTAAAAGAATTATTGTTTTTCAAACTAAAACTAGATATATCAACATAGGCCTCCTATGTATATCTACATTCAGACCGTTGAAGAAGTGTCTTTTGAATTTTGAATAGTTGTGATTTTTAATTGCATCTCTTCGTGAATAGACACATCCCTTCATACACTATATAAAGGGGTATGAAGAACTAATATTTTAAATTAGCCTTAAGATCCATTACACCATATATTTCACAAAATCCACATTCTATACTCTTCGAATTCATTCAAATTCGATCTTTACTTTACTAGATTCATTCTCTACAAACTATTTACTATTTTGGAAGCATTCTCTCTACAAACTAAAGGATCAAACCACAATCAAAAGAGCTATAGAGTATCTTAACTGTTTGTATTTGGAAATTAACAAATCTACTCTTATTTGTTTGGGTGTGCTTGTTGCCCGTTCAAATCAATTGGGTGTGCTTAGTTGCCCATCTAAATCTAGTGGGTGATCTTGTTGTCCGGTAAATTAAGAGAGTTTGCCTTGGACTCGTGAGATAGGAGGGTGTATCCCGTAGCCTGGAAATCGAGACGGTATTCTGATTTGCTTGCTACCTGGTTAAAGTAGGCGATTGATAAAAAAAGTTGTACTGTATTGTATGGGAATGGATGTAGAATTGGTTAATATGAACTAGTATAAAATTCCCGGTGTCATCTCTCTTACTTTACTTTTTGCTATTGCTTTTATAGTTATCTATGATTGCATCTATGACTACTTAATTAGTATAGAACTGTGTTGTATAACATGCAATTTGATTTAAAACTTAAAACAAAGTTAAAAAGATTCATAAAAGTTATAAAACACTATTCACCCCCCTCTAGTGTTAAATTAGCCTTAAGATCCGTTACACCATAATCCACATAGCTAAGATGACGTGTGAACATTAATATTCAAATTGGTCAGTAATAATCACTAATTGAATTTACATCTACAAGTCGCACAACCGTATTGGTGAATTCTAAAAAACACGATTTAATTGATTTATAAATTGTTATAGATTAAATAAATTAATTAATATTTATGAAATATTAATTAAGTTATTTATTTGATGTATTGGGTGCTATTAGTAATTTTTGGGTGCTATTGGTATTTAGTTGGGTGCGCAAATAAAAGTTATATATATACATCGATATACGCTATCGATACACATTTAAATATGATTTAAATTACGTTGTTTACTAAATGGATTGGATTTTGTGCTGGCGTATTTAGCCCTATATGATGGCCTAAGGAGAAGAGTGGTGAGGTTGTTTTTGAATTCTAGATATAGATTTGGAATTTTTAAATCGAAAAATAGTAAAAGGAGGAAAACTAGTCTCCTCCCCTTTCTCTATTTAAACTAGCCGAATCTCTCACCTTTTTAGTCTTCACGCTCTCTTTCTCCCCTTGGTCGTGAGCTCCAACTAATCCCTGTAGAATTTTTTTTAACACCATAATACATCAAAATTAAATATAAATAGTGGTAGTCCATGCCATAGCAGCGTCTGGAGATCAATTCAAGGTGAATCTAGGAGATCCCATCAATCAACGTGTGTTCAAAGGCTACATCTCTAAGGTATTGGATCTTATTTACTTTTATATTATATTCATCATGTAAACAATTTTGTATGTGCAATAGTTGTCTCGCTTATCCATCATTAAATTATATTAATCCATTTGCATTAATCAAATTGTTGTTCAGATTTTCAAAAAATTCAGTCATGCTTGGCATATACAGTTTATATTATATTTTAAAGTATTAAAATTAAATATTTAATTATTTAAATTGTTTATTAATATTAAATCAAATATATAAACATGCTTGTTTTAGATTATTTTATAAAATCTAATCATAATAAAATAAGTTCGATTAATTTTTTTTAATTATTTTTGTATGCATATTTTAATTATAGATTACTTATATTTAGTAATTGTAACAATGTTTATATTAGTGTCTATATATATAAATATATAAATATATATATATAATTTATTAAAAATATATACTAAATAGTTTTAGAAGTTTTTTTAAAAAAAATTATGGCTTAAAGAAATAATGTGGTATAAAATATATTAATATTTAATTAAATTTAAAAACATTACAAACTTTGCTTATTTTATGTATTTTAAATACATGGTGTATTTAAAAAAATTATATCGACACTGAGATAACATTATTCATAATATAAAATATTTATTTTGATTAATTAAAATTTATTTACTTGTTTGTAAATCTAGGTATATAAATGTTAAATTGGAAATTTAATTTTATTAACTTGGTCAAAATCTAATTAAATATTTTTAAATAAAATTATGAGATAGCTATTGCGCATATGAATGATGAATGTATATGTTGTAGATTCAAATCCCAACATCTATATATGTATACATTTACATGTACATATTATTATATTACATAAGCAAGTTATACACATATGAGTATATAAGACTGCCTTTGCTTTACTCTTCACTTTGATATTTCATTTGATAGCTAATTATTTTTGTTAAATTCTGGGGTATTACATTCTCCCACTTGAAAGAATTTCGTCCTTTAAATTCTAAAAGATAGAAAAATGTTACTTGTAGACTCAACCATATTATAGCAATCATGTGCATTTGCATTACATGCACTGAAACCACACCACAATCAAATCAATCCAAACAGTACATAACAAAATGCACCCAGTACTAATATGTTCTAACAATATAAGTTATGATATCCATAGGGATATCAAATTTAACCCGCATATGCATAATTATACAATAACAATAATATACATGCAAATAAACAATACACATCCATCAATTCAACGTATGTCAGGAATATGGCATGTGATAAATGCATAAATGCAACTAATGCGGTCCTATATGAACACAAAATCGTGGCATATAGGTATATATGCAAAACGTTCTAATATATACATATAAGTTCTATGTGCATGCAACCTATATATAGCCAAGTCACACAATAAAACATACCGCACCACCTTCCTACTTTAGTTAAGTAAACAAAATACGGTAAACGTAGCGAAAAGAGCGAGAGATGAGAAACTCTTATCTTCTACTTTGGTTCTCGTACTCTCAGTTGGATCATTTTCCCACCGGACTTTAACCAATTTAATTACTTTGTTTCAAAGTCGCTTTTTTCCATGCTTAATTATGTGAATAGCTGCATGACGAACATGTGACTCTCTCTCATAATCTACCTCCTAAAACTGACTCGGCTCGACCATCGTAGCCGAATCATATAAACACTTTTGCAAGTGTGACACATAGAGAACATCATGAACACTTGCCAACTTTTCAGGAAGCTTCACTCTATATTCTAACTTCCATACTCTCCAATATTGGAAAAGGCCCTACAAACCTTCGTGCTAACTTTCTCTAAATACCCAACTTCATAACATGTCTTAGTGGTGAGGCCTTCACAAAAACTATGTTATCAATAGTAAATTATTACTCTCTATTTCCCTATCAGGATACAATTTCTTCTTATCTGTGCAGTTTACATCCTCCTTGCAAATTAGATCTACCTTCTTTGAACTAATGTCTCCTTGATCAACTCTAGCCTAAGAATAATCCTATCTTTAATGTCCCACCAACATAGTGGATATCTACATAGCCTCATGTAAAATGCTTCAAATAGTGTCATCCAAATACTTTCTTGATAATTATTATAATAAGCAATTCTGCTAAAGGTAAGAGGTCTTCTTAAGAACCTCTAAAAACACAAATCTCCAATAAATCTTCCAATACTCAATTCACCCGCTCAATACATCCATTTGTTTATGGGCAATAAGCCATACTCAAATTCAGTTCAATGTCTAAAGCCTCTTGAAGTCTCCTCCAAAATTCACTAGTAAAAAGTGGATTTCGGTCATTGACAATACTGGAAGGAACTCCATGTAGTCGAACTACCACTCTAACATATAAAGTCCCCAAAGATGCAACTATCCATGTACTCCTAATAGAAATAAAATGAGCATATTTAGTCAGTCGATTGATAATAACCTAGACACTCACATTTCCCCTACGGCTTCTAGGAAGTCCATCATTGAAATCCATTGAAATACTTTCCCACTTTCACTATGGGATATATGAAGGCTGTAAAAATTCACTGAGCTCTTTCTGCTCTATCTAAACTCTTTGACATGCCAAACACTTCGAAACAAACTTTGCTACATGCTTCTTCGTAACTAGCTAGTAAAGTACCCTTTTCATACATCAATGCATTTTTTTCACCCAGGCTAAATAGTCATCCTAGAACGATGGTGTTATCTGGGTTTTTAACCCAAGCAGAATCCAAGGGGAGACGGAACAACTTGGTGGAGTCAGAATAGCTTAGAGATCAACCAAAAGGACTAAAGCAACAAGCCAAAGAGAGCAAAGAAAAGAGAACGATGAAATCCACTAAGGACATGGATCGCTAGCGATCCATGGCCTATGGATCGCTAGCGATCCATAGATATAGCTCAGGGTTCAACTGTTTTTCTTGCATCATGATCCAATCCATATTTTAAAAGTGTGACTGAGTTCAATGAGATTTTGAGTTAATAGAATTAAGAGACAAGCAACTATCCTATTCAATCAACAACTAAACACAACTAGCAAGTAAATCATCATCAAAACAAAGCGACGTGAAACGAGAGTACATGAACAACATCAATACAAGGCAACGAAAGCATTCCAAACATCAAAGACCAAAAATATGCTAAGTGCATGGAACGCTAGCGATCCATCCACTATGGATCACCAGCGATCCATACGTTATCATAGTATAAGCGTGACCTAAATAAAGTGAAGCAGGGGAAAAAGGCTAAGTAATTAGCTCACACTCGACCTAATGCTATGGATCGCTAGCGATCCATGATTTTGGCTCAGGTCGCGTGCTAATCTTCGCTGCGTCTTATTGTGACCATCTGCAAACAGCTGGCGAATAGGCTTGGCCTAATAGCTCTCCAATCTCTATAAATACCATCCTATCTGCAACATAAATGGGATCCTGCGGACTGGTTGCTGAAACTCTGTTGGAAGCTTTCTTCACTCTTCGCTTCCCTCACAACAATCTCCAAAGGGGTTCACTGTGATTCTCCAATGGATTCCAACCTTGGAGATTCAATCTAGCTAAGGATAATCAATAGCTTTGTAATCAAACACTTCTTGTAAAAGCAATCAGTCTATAGTAAAAACTATAAAGTGGACGTAGGCTTCGTTAACAACCGAACCACTATAAAAATATTCTTGTCTTCTTTCTCTTACGGTTTTTTGATATTGCTCTGTGAGAACAGGGCTGGTGCTTTCACACTTAAACCAGGGTGCAGATCCATTTTTTAGGTTAACATTTTGTGCTTTCATTAAGAATCCAACTCAGGGTTTAGATCTAGATATCTACTTTGGATCGGATAGATCCAGAAGTTAGATCCTCAATCTTTGCTTGAAAATTCTACCATTTGGAATCAATGGCTCCTGGAAGAAGGAGAACTACCTCTAGAAGGTCCATAGGGGCGGTATTGGAGAAGATGTTAATCCTCAACAAACTGAAGTAAATGGTGCTAACTTGGGAAATCAGACGCCAACATCCTCCAGTCAGCACGAAGTCATTACTAGGGATGAGTTGAATAAGATGGTTGATGAGATGAACCAAAAAATGGAAAGTAGCTTGAAGTCTCTGATGGAACGCTCACTTAACCTTACAATCAAATCCTACTCCATGAACTATGCCAGAACCCGCGGCTGTTATAGAATAAGAAAATTCTTTTGTTTTTGGTCTAAACAGAAGAAACGGAAAACAGCCGCAAAAAAGGGTGACAATAGGAACCATGGGACACAACGTGAAAGGAAATATGAGTACCCCGCTCATCGCAAGGCAACCAAGTCTCATTATTGGAACAATATCTAGGGGACCGAACCTCGCGCAAAGAAGTTGGGGAGAGATGGAGCGGTATACGAATTCGTTGAAGCATGCTCCAAAGGAATCATGCCTCGTAATAGAAGATGAAACTCCAGCCAAGCTACAGAAAGTTTTGGGTGATGATATAGTTTCCAAGATCGGGACACCAACGGGATTGAAGCTCCGACTCTCGATCCAATGGTGGTGACGGTGGGAATCAGTCCTGCCATGGTTCGACGAGCGTTGGTCGATAGTGGCAGTTCTATTAATATACTTTTCAAACGTACTTTTGATCAAATAAAGATCGGCATGAAAAGCGTGTCTACATGCCAAACAAAGATCCAAAGGTTCACTGGTGAACCCAAGTAACCTGTAGGGATGATCGACCTGACAATGGAACTTAGAGAGGGCGATCGAAGAGTCACCCTCATTCAGACTTTTGTAATCCTGGACGAAATGTCTGCATATAATGCCTTCCTCGGTCGGCTCGCACTAGCAGATTTTAGAATAGCTCTGGCCCAATAGTGCTTAACCATGACGTTCCCTGCTGTAAACGGAATCAGAGTGGTGAAAGGAGATCAGTGCGTTGCCAGGGAATGCCACATTGCAGAATTACATGAATCGAAAAGAAAGGAAAAGGGGAAGGATGTGGGGAGAACTCTCTACATTCATGAAACCACTGAATAGCAACTACAGAGCCGTCCTTGGCTTGGGGACCATAGCCGATTCGACAAGGCTTTGGACCCTAGAAAGAAGAGTTTAGGGGATGATCGGGAAGCACCGGCAGAATTGACGGTATCTGTCCCAGTCGATATGGACGACCCAACTAAAGTCTTGAAAATTGGATCGCACCTTGAAAACAAGATGCGATTGGAACTTACTAAATTTCTTTATGCCAACTTGGATGTGTTCGCATGGAAGCAATCTGATATATATGGGGTGTCACTAGAAATCGCATGCCACATGCTCAAAACTGACCCCAAGTTCACACCAGTAAAGCAAAAGCGGTGCAGCATGGGTCATGAACGGTCCAAGGCGTTAAGAGAAGAGGTGGACAAGTTAATGGCCAATGGTTTTATCCATGATGCAACTTATCTTGAATGGGTATCTATCCGGTCTTAGTCAAAAAGTCCAATGGGAAGTGGCAAACCTATATCAATTACTCAGACCTAAACAAAGCTTGCCCGAAAGACAGCTTCCCTCTCCCCAGAATAGACCAGCTTGTGAATGGATCAGCAGGACATGAGCTACTATCATTCATGGATGCATACTTCGGGTACAACAAAATCCTGATGCATGAACCTGATCAAGAAAACACCGGCTTCATCACCAACCTAGGACTATACTGCTACAGGGTAATTCCATTCCGCTTGAAGGACGCTGGGGCAACTTATCAAAGGTTGGTAAATAACATGTTCAAGCGCCAAATCGGGAAAACTATGGAGGTTTACTTGGATGACATGTTCGTCAAATCACGAGCGGCTGCCAACCACTTGGATAATCTCGCTGAAATGTTTGAAATACTCCAAAAGTATGGAATGAAACTCAATCCATTTAAATGTTACTTCGGAGTAGCCTCTGGGAAATTCTTAGGGTTCATAGTAAGTGCGAGAGGCATCGAAGAAAATCCAAAACAAATAACAGCACTACGAGAAATCCAAGCTCCAAGGAATAAGAAGGAACTACAAAGCTTGAATGGAAAGGTCATAGCACTAAGTTGATTTATCTCGAAAGCTACCGACAAGTGTAAATTATTCTTCGTTGCACTAAAGAAAGGAAAGAAAAACTTCGAATGGAGTGAAGCTTGTCAAACAGCATTCAAAGAATTGCTGCGGCACATGGAAGCTCCGCCAATCCTATCAAAGCCTGCGGGTGTAGAAGACCTATTCATTTACTTAGCAATCTCGCCTCATGCATTGAGCACCGCCCTTGTACATAAAGAAGCGAAAGTCCAACGACCCATGTATTACATTAGCAAGCAGTTTACCAGAGCAAAGAAAAATTACCCGAAGCTAGAAAAGCTAGCGTATTGCCTCTTGATCGCGTCCAGGAAGTTATGACCAAACTTTCAGGCACATCCAATCAAAGTATTGACCGCTCAGCCCCTGAAGCAAGTGTTGTATCGACCTAAAACTTCTGGATGACTTCTCAAGTGGAACATCGAACTGAGTCAATATGATATCACATACCATCCAAGGAAGACCATCAATAGGAAAGCATTAGCCGATTTCATCGCCGAATTTACTATATGGGATGACGAGGAAGGAATACCGCGGGAAGTGGAAATGCAATGGAGACTCTTTGTTGATGGCGCATCTAACAACTTCTGTTCGGGGGTAGGTGTAGTGCTTGAGACCCCCGAAGGACGAGCCATTTTCTATGCTTTATGCTTGGAATTCCCTGCTACAAATAACGAAGCGGAATACGAAGCATTGATAGTAGGACTAAAAGTTGTGAAAGAGCTCAAGATAAAATCTGTTCACATCTACAACGACTCCTAGCTAGTCGTCTGTTAAGTTAAAGGAGAATACCAGACTCGAGGGGAGAACCATGCGCCATATCTATCTAAAGTGCAAGAGTTACTAAGCGACATTGAACATTACACCATAACGCATATTCCACGAGAGCAAAACACCAAGGAGGACTATTTGGATAAACTAGTAAGATCTGGAGAAACTCAATCATTGGGGCCTATCCCAGTTGAAAGTATAACCACCCAGAGCATAGACAAAATGGATGTCGACTTGATCCTCGAGATCACCGTCGAACCAGAAATGTGGATGACGCCAATACAGGACTATTTACTTGCAGGGACCCTTCCAACTGACCGAAATCAACGGAAAAAGTTTCTTCAAAAGGCACCTTGATTCATGATACAAGATGGAATACTCTATCGAAGGGGATTCTCAACCCCCCCCCTCCTTAAATGTGTGTCCAATGATGAAGCCCGATGAATCCAAAGGGAAGCACATGAAGGCGAATGCGGAGACCACGCTGGAAGGCAGACCCTAGCAAAAAAAGTCCTTCTGTACGGATACTTTTGGCTAATGATTAACCACAACGTTGTAGAATACGCCAGAAGGTGCGATCGTTGCCAAAGATTCGATAAAATTAAAAGAACTCCTTCAACAGAGCTAACGCAAATGGTTAGCCCATGGCCATTTGCAATATGGGGAATCGACTTGATTGGCATCCTACCAATAGTAAAAGGAGGGACCAAATATGCTATAGTTGTCGTTGATTATTTCACAAAATGGGCTAAAGCGGAACAGCTGGAAACCATAACCACAAAGAAAGTTGTTAATTTTATTACTGAAAACATTATTTGTAGGTTTGGGGTGCCACAGAAAATCATCACTGACAATGGAACTCAATTCGAAAGTACCAAGTTCAAAGACTTCTGCAAACGCTTCCGAGTTCAGAAGAGCTTTTCCACGGTAGCTCATTCGCAAGAAAACGGGCAGGTGGAAGCAATAAACAAGATCATCAAGTCCTCTATCAACAAGCGACTAACTAAAGCAAAAGAAAACTGGGTTGATGAATTTCCACTTGCACTATGGGCTTACAGAACTACCCACAAAGCGGCAACTGGTCACACTCCGTTCGCTATGGCATACGGCTCAGAAGCAATGATTCTTGTTGAATTAGAAGTCCCCTCACACCGAAGGTAAAATTTTAATCAAAAACAAAACGAGCAGCTCCTACTCGAATCACTAGATATGATTGACGAAAGAAGGGAAAGGCCGAGTTGAGAACCGCTGCCCACCAAAAAAGAGTTGCGCGATACTTCAACACTAGAGTTCTAAACCAAACCTTCGAAGTGGGAGATCTCGTGCTCAAGCGAGTCTACCCCATTTCGGAGGTCTTCGGACCAAACTGGAAAGGGCTATATGCCATCCATCAAAAGCTAAGAGACGGAACTTTCAAGCTAGCAACCGTCGACGGAATCCAAATTCCCCGGGCATGGAATAGCGAATCGCTCCGCCGTTACTTCATTTGAAAACTACCTTATGTATTCTCTAATTTTCAGCAAATAAGCCACCTTGGGATGCCAGGGACATTGTAAATAGGCAAAAATCTACCTTGCATTCCTTAATAAAATTGATTCGTCTTTTGAACTAACAAAACTATACTCATAATAATTACTCGCCGGGTCGACGGAAGCAAATCAACCCAAACCGTTGGATCGGTGGAACCCAATCTCCGCCTTCTAAGAACCAGTGTTGCCCTAGCAACATCAGGATGGCTCAAACATAAACTCCTCACGTCTCCCGAAGATAGGAAACTTCCAGGAGTATGAAAATCCGCGCATCCCATAAGCTGTGCACTAACTTTTAAAACATACACTCCTCGCGTTACCTAAAGATAGGCAACACTGAGAAGTATCAAAACCGATCCGGATCGATAGGCCATATCGATCCTAAAAGTCGCGCATCCCATAAGCCACGCACTTCTCAACCTTCTCAGAAGACTCGCCTTTTATGGAGATAACAGCAGGTCCAGGAACGGAAGCAGTGGAGATAACAACAAGTCCAGGCACCAAGGAAATAGGCAAATCGGTAGAAAAGGAGGATGAACCTATAAGATCAAAAATGAAAGCGTTAATTTCTTCATGCTCTTATGGCGTAAGCTGAAAGTTCCCAAACTCAGGGGAAACGAGTAGATTACCTGCACCAGAAGAGTGACCAAGAATGTCAACTTCGTACTCACCGCCTTCACCTCCCATCAATGGCTCTACAATCCAAGGGGAAGCCTCAAGCCCAGAACTTGTTGACGGAATGTAGGGCTGCCCCGATGGCTCGCCGGCATCAGAAATGAAAGGCTCCGTAAGCGCTTCGGTAGCAGCAATCAGGGCGGCATCGGCAGCTTCTTTCTCCCTCTCGATCCGTAAAATCTCTTAGCCCTCCAACAACACCTTCTTTGATTCTTCATTGAGGTAGGAGTTTTCTAACTCTTGCTCGGTATAAATGTCACCGTTGTCATGAAAGTAAGTCAAGATTTCCTCCCAAATCACAGCGAGAGTGCGTGGGAATTTTGGGCCTAAGTAGCCGAGGCTCCCCTGATGCAGCAGAGAGTTGACATAAAAATTCAAGATGGTCTCGTACATCTTCTCCATCTTCCTTTCAAAAGCATTCTGAAGCTCCAGATAACCCGCCGTAATAGTGGCCTTTTCAACTTCGACGCGAGACTTATCGGTGCTAAGCTGTGCAACTTGATCTGTAGACTGGCGATTGTCCCAGTCTAGTCGAAGATAGCCTTATTATGCCCCTCTACCATAAGGTCGTGATTGGAGATGGTTATCTTTTGGGCTTCGATTGTCACGCTGCAAGCTGCCACCTCCTCTTTTAATTTAGCATCTTTAGCATGAGTCTTCTTAATTTTGTCCCTATAGACGATCTCAATTCTCTCGTAGGCATATTTTAATTCCATCAGCAAGTCGATGTTCTTTTTGTTTCCTCAAAGTGCCACATCTTTCTCCTCCTCCAACTCTTTGATCCTGGCATCGCGTTCTGCCAATGCCCTTTCAAATTCATCCTTCTTTGATTCAAAAGAAAGGATTTCCTAATAGTTATTGGGGTTCGTGTTTGCTAGTTATTTGCATAATTTTCCCCACCCTTTCGCTTGTTCTAAATCATTCTGGATGGCCTAAAGATGTGGCATATATGAATCTCTATGAACCAGATGGAAATCACGATCAAACTTAACCCCCCTTAGGAACCACCCGGGGAGCCCCGCCCCAAGCCTGGGAGGACCGAATGGAAGAACATAGGTGAATCTCCAGTGGGGGCATGAAGCACCGGGGGCAAGACAAACAGAAGATAACGGAATGTAAGTTAAGGGCAGAACGGGGACAGAACTAACTGGGATTTCCTGACCTGCTGAAGAGAGCATTGGAACGAAAGCTTGTTGTTCTGAAGAATGGGAACCACGATCGGATTTAGACCTCTTCGACGGCTCCTCTCTCTCATCGAAAGTCTTCCTCTTTTCATACCCACCTTTGTATATTCGGCTTCGCTCCCTCTCGTCTCAGCGACGAGCTTCGGCCTCTAATTCTTTTCTTCTTCTATACTCTTGCTCCATCTTACGGGGCTGGTGACAGCTAGAAGAACGCTTGGACCAGTGCTGAGAGTCAGTAAATTCTTCAAGGTCATCGTAAATTCTGCGTCGTCTCATCATACCTAATGCGAAGCATAAATAAAAGGTTATAGAAATGGAACATAAACATGAAAAGTATGTGTACAAGTGAGTGTAACCCTAGTGAAGCGTGTGATGTGTTTGGGAGGAGAGCTTAAAACGACATCACAAACTGGATCGTGTAGGCGCCGCGGAAGGAATCGGACTAACTTCAGGTGCAATGTGGCCTGAACAAGGAAGCACCTCCTCAAATTTGAAAATCTTACCCCACGAGCACGTCGAAATCGACGTATACATCGCTCAAATCTCCCAAGTTCACGCCAGCATCTTTACTCAGAGGACCACAACATCGTCTGATTCCTGAGGCATCGTCTTTACCACTCGTATCTGGAGGAGGTAAGCTCGGAATAATAGGACTCGTTCCTGGATTCTCGTCGCATGATTTAGAATCCCCATCATCGGATTCTGCATAGAAATCATCACTAGAAGTGGACTCGTTGCTACTACTCCCAATCTCCCCCTCATCTTTTTCTAAGTTCATCACGGCTTTGCCTTCCATCTGATTAAACTCCTCTTTCTCTTCTTTCGAAATCGGAGGCATTCTGACCGGACAACTAACTCCAGTCTTGGTAACATCTCTCCCTTCATGAGTCTCTTCGGCTGATTCTCCGGATAGGCCTTCTCTTTCTTGAGAAGTGCCTTCTTCGGAACCGTGAGAAAAAGAGGTGGATCGTGTGCGTACCCTGGATCAAGAAGGAGAAGGGACCTCGGCTAGAACAGCCGATCTCCATGGATGCAATAATCCTATCAGAGCAAGTTTTCGTAAGTCGGCAAGACTTTAATGGATCTTTCCTAAGCATGGATAACCTTTAGGGTTTGAAAAACTTTATCGAGAGACAAGTCCCTATTCGGCCTCGGGATAACTGCAAGAAGCATTCGTCTTGTTATAAACTCCGTTGCGACACGTCGGAACTCAATAAGTAAGGAAAAGAACTTACCCCCCCCCCCCCCGCCCCGTTGTCCAAAGACGGTTAAACCCCTCGGGACATCTATCGAAGAAATACTGGGTCTTGAACTGGGATAGAATGCTTTGCGGTTGTAATATGATTTTTCGATTCCTTTGAGCTTCAACTACAACCAAGGACGGACACTCGTCTCTTCTCTTGAATGAAAGAAAGTATCACAGCTCGTCAAAGCTTGGAGCACGATTGAATGTTCGCATGAATAGGACGTGCAAACAAGTTAAGATTGCATATCCGTTGGGACGAATCCAGAATGGAACAATGCCTAAGTTCGAGAGAGTCTCACGCAAAAAGTCATTAAAAGGGTGCACAGCTCCATTCAGGCACATATATCGATGACAAGCGGTATATCTTGGAGGAGGCATGTAGGCGAACTCGTCCTTCTCTAGAAGGCATATGTCTTCCTTCGGTATGTCATGTTGCTTGCAGATATTGTGCAGGACCTTAGCGGAAATCATAGAAGAAGCTCTCTCCGGCGGGTTGAGAAGAACTCTAAAATTAGGATGGGTTCGATCCAAGACTGGACCGACTGGGACAAACTGGCCATATTCAGCTTGTGAAGCGGAAGGAGAAAGGGCAACGGACGACGACTCAGCTTCAGAAAGTGCCGGACTTACTCCACTAGACTTATGGCGCGAAGATGGATACTTCATTCTAAACAACAAGAACTCGCGTCCAAAACGGTCAGGTAATTCTATTCTAAACTGATAATTTCCCTTACAACACTTGAATTCCGAAGGGACATTGATTCATGTTGACACATCGGATTTCAAGTATGTACTGTGGCAAGTGTAGTGTATTGTCTATAGAGGGTGAGCTCGATGCCCAAAACACCACAAAAGCTCTATCCCATGTAGAAAGTACATTCGCAGCCGAGAGCTAAAAGGACTTCCCGCATCATTTTCTTTTTGAAGTTACCTCCCCTACACTTACCAGTTATCGATCAACAATGTGGAAAGTCACTTCCAGTGCAAGTTCACCGTATGCATAAAAGAAAGCAAAATCAATCTGAATTCTCTAGAGGGACAGGACCAATTCACAATGTGTCATGCAATGTTAGCTATGGGACTTGGCATAAGTCAATTCTGGCTCAATGGACGAAGACAGCAAAACATGTCAAGCACCAGGGCAAGTCCCAAATGTCGTTCCGGGAGGAACTCAAGACTCGATTTACTGTCTTCCTCCATTAAGCTGCAATCAACTCGGACTCCTCACAACAAACATCACGAATGCAACTTCGCTGCCAAATCATTAAACGAATATTGTAATTAGTGAACCCACCTCGGATTAATGATTTAAATGCAAAGTTGGTTAAAGCTTTACGATCAGCGAACTATAATAGGCCGGTGGCGATCTAGGGATGAATCGGCGGCTATCGACTAATGGCGGCTTAGAAAAGCGATGACGAGGCTCTGGAGTTGGCGGTGTAGAAGGAAGCATGGCAGAGGCTTAGACGAGGTCGAACGACTGGAGGTGATGAATCAAATCGATTAAAAGAAGGGTTGAATCGTTACAAAGGGCTTGGATCACAAGAAGAAGATGAGGCTCAAGTCATGAGATAAATGAAGAGGAAGGTCAGGTCGAAGGTTTAAATAGGGGAGAAGACGAGCAAAAAGTATGCTAAGTAATCAGGTCGCTAGCGACCCATCTGCTATGGATCGCTAGTGACCCATGAGGTTGCATGCCTCCGACTTAAAATTTCCTAGCGACGTCTACCTACTACTTCAAGACACATCGAGAAGTTATAGAGGAAAATTTGATCTGTCATGACAAGCAATGGCGGTCGAGATCAAGACTAAGCAAGCAGCAACATAACCTAGTTCACATTCGCGAAACTCTAACATGGTTACTTGGAATTCAACAAGCAGAGACTAAAAGAAACTACTTTCAGAGCATGCCTTGTTTTCAACGAAGACATACTCTAGAGGGCAAATGTTATTTGGGTTTTTAACCCAAGCAGAATCCAAGAGGAGACGGAACAACTTGGTGGAGTCAGAGTAGCTCAATGATCAACTAAAAGGACTAAAGCAACAAGCAAAGAGAGCCAAGATAAGAGAACGAGGAAATCCATTAAGGACATGGATCGCTAGCGATCCATGGCCTATGGATTGCTAGCAATCCATAGATATAGCTCAGGGTTCAACTGTTTTTCTTGCATCATGATCCAATCCATATTGTAAAAGTAGTGACTGAGTTTGATGAGATTTTGAGTTAATAGAATTAAGTGACAAGCATCAGTCCAGTTCAATCAACAACTAAATACAACTAGCAAGTAAATCTTCATCAAAACAAAGCGACGTGCAACGAGAGTACACGAACAACATCAATACAAGGCAACGAAAGCATTCCAGACATCAAAGACCAAAAATATGCTAAGTGCATGGATCGCTAGCGATCCATACACTATGGATCGCCAATGATCCATACATTATCATAGTATAAGCGCGACCTAAACTAAGTGAAGCAGAGGAAAAAGGCTAAGTAATTAGCTCGCACTGGACCTAATGCTATGGATCGCTAACGATCCACAGACCATGGATCGTTAGCGATCCATGATTTTGGCTCGGGCGCATGCTAATCTCCATTGCGTCTTCTTGTAACCATCTGCAAATAGCTGGCGAACAGGCTTGGTCCAATATCTCTCCAGTCTCTATAAATACCATCCTATCTGCAACATAAACGGGATCCTGCAGACTGGTTGTTGAAACTCTGCTAAAAGCTTTCTTCACTCTTCACCTCCCTCACAACAATCTCCAAAGGGGTTCACTGTGATTCTCCAATGGATTCCAACCTTGGAGATTCAATCTAGCTAAGGATAATCAATAGCTTTATAATCAAACACTTCTTGTAAAAGCAGTCGGTCTATAATAAAAACTATAAAGTGGACTTAGGCTTTGTTAACAGCCGAACCACTATAAAAACTTCTTGTCTTCTTTCTCTTATGGTTTTTTGACATATCTATTACCTATATTATTGCTCTGTGAGAACAGGGCTGGTGCTTTCACACTCAAACCAAGGCGTTGATCCATTTTTTGGGTTAACAGATGGGACTCATCTAATACCAAATCAGTCAACTCTATAATAACAGGAACGCAAAATCTACAGTCTCTACGTAACCACCCTCGAGAATCCATGGAATAATGGCCCAATTGACTCGAATTTTGCATGTGCTAAGCTTCTCAAAATACCCAGTAACTCTTTATCTTTCTTCCTACTTGAACCAATACGGTTCATAAGTGAACATCTAAAGCCACTAATAACCCTGGTGCTAGATTTGATGAAAGTCAGAAATCAAACGTAGAAATGAATCCCAAGTGTTTCCATTCTAAAAAAATAGAATTAAGCATTGCATGTCTTCTACTCAAGGTGTCTGCTATAACATTTTTTTCCTAGAGTATGTGAAATATCAAAATCACACGATGCCAAGAATTCCATCCATATCTACTGTCGCAAATTCAAATCTTTTTGGAAGAACAAATTCTTTAGGGATTTGTGATATGTAAACCACTCAAACTTCTTCCAAAAAGATAGTTTCTCCAATATCTGAGTGCAAAAACAGTTGTTGGTAACTTAAGACCATGAGTTGGATAATTTTTCTTGTGTACTTTTAACTATCGACTAGCATGACAAACAACACTACCCTCGTGCATCAAAACAGCGCCAAGCCCTATACTGAAAGCATCATTATACACAAGAAATAGCTTCAAACCATCAAGAAGTACCAAAATATGTGCATAGTCAATAATTCCTTTAACTTGATAAAAGCCTGCTTGCACTTCGAGTTCCACAAGATAACTAAATTCTTCTTAGTAAGGCATATTAATGGCGAAGAAGTCTTGAAAAATCCTTTAATAAACTTTAAATAATAGCCCGCCAAGCCAAGAAAACCTTTTACCTTAATAGAATCTTTTGGAATATGAGTCTTAAACATCGGCTACTTCACTTGGATTGACTGACAACCTTTCTCAGAGACAACATGACTAAGAAAGTAAACTTCTTTATGCAAAGACATTTTGAAAATTTCGCTTTCAATTAATCCATATGTTGAGTATTGAACACTTCTCCCAGGTGTAACTTATGCTCTTCCTCGCTTTTCGAATAAACAAGTATATCATCTATGATTACCACCACAAACTTGTTTGGTAATCCTCTAAAGACTTAACGCATAAGGTCAACAAAATATGTTGTGGAATTAGTCAGTCCAAATGGTATGACTGACCACTCATGTAGTCTGTCGAGTGTATGAAAAGCGTTTGTTGAATACCATCCTCGGCTACACACAACTATTGGAATTAGGTAGCCAAGTCAAGTTGAAAAAAATATCCTTTCTCTACCTAACTGATTAAATAAGTTATCAATACGAGGTAGTGGATATTGGTTATTTTTCTTTAGCTTATTTAGTTCACGATAGTCAACGCAAAGCCTTTAAGAGACTTCTTCACTAATAGCAAAGACAATAGGTGCTACCCATTATGAAACGCTGCTCCGAATAAAATTCTTCCCTTATAATTCGTTAACTTGTTTGTCGAGCTCGCGTCTTTCTCTAGGAGTCGTATATCTAAGTTGTAATGCAATATATTGGCATCCATTTCAAAATAAATCTAAATTTAATCTCACTATATTGAGTAAGACCAAAGACTTCAACAAAAACATATGGAAAATCACAAACTATAGGAATATAATATAATTCATCTTGTTATAGGTCTAGGATACACAAATAGCTCAACATAATAGAATTGTTGGGCTCGTAATAAGCTTTATGGTTGCATCCACTACAAAAACCTAAGTGAATAACCCTCCTATCAAAATTCAACATCGCTCCGTACATAGACATCCAGTCCATCCACAAAATTAAATCAAAACCAAAAAATCCCAATACAAATGCAACGCAATCAAATTCGACACCCGCAATATATAACTTCAAATCCTAATAAATCATGGATAAATGGATCGGTCCTCCAACATGATTTAATACTATAAAAGGTCAATGACTATACTAATCTCTAAATGCAATTCATCTACTAACTTACTCGAAATAAATGAGTGAGATGCCCTGGTGTCAAATAAATTACGAACAGATAAATTAGAAATAGTTAACACGCCTTACATGATAACTTTCTTTCCTTTGTTAATAGTTGGAGTTGTGCTTGAGCTAGGAATGACATTAAGTGCATAAGTTGGAACCATCTGAGTAGTGTCTTAGGCAAGGTTGGACACTATCTCTTCTTATGCCCGTGTTGGTTGCAGTTGAAGTATTTTGTAACAACCCACTTTTTTGACCCTCGAGTTCAACGTGCAAACTAACGTCAACACCACGAGACCCGAAAAGGACGAGTCATTGGGTAAGAAAAATAATAAATAAATATAGTTCTAACTAATAGCTTTCAGAGTCTCATAGTGGATAGAAATATAATATAATACAACAATATTCATAATCATGTCACATCACCATACATGTCTAACTGTCAGATACATATGTTTGTACAACATAAATCAAACCTAAACCGTACACATAATAAAATCTAGGTCACAACAATTATTTACATTATACATAATATGTACAAATGAATCGCTGTCTTTGATACTGTCTCGTCTCCAAACTCCATCAACCTGGATATATAAATAAAAGGAAAAAATAGGAGTGGGTCAGACATAAGTTTAGTAAGTGAACCATGTTTTACTCTACATATACTACAAAAATAATACTATATAATGATATGAGTCTAACGCTTGGTCGCCTCATGTCTTGTTGGTCACACCATACCTAACTATCAAATACATCTAGTCGTACTGCATTACATCTATATGGACTCACTTCCCTCACTCGTCTCGTGCACTATAGGGTCACCTGTTGTCCATCTTTACATAAATCGCATGTAGGAGTCACTATCCAGGACTAGCCCTAGGCCTTACAGGGTCGCCCGTTGTCCTCATACACAAACTGGACCCACACCCTGGACTTTCCTCTTACACTACAGGGTCACTTACCATCCGTCCTCCAGATTGGCCTGTCAAAGCACTATAGGGGAGCAACATAATACCTAGATCACCTACTTGTGTCACAGGTCTGTATCCGTATCCTGGGATGCCTACTTGCACCATAGGTTCGTTCACATTCACATCACCATCGTATCACATTTTTGTATCACTAACTCATAAGAGTCTGTCTCAAATAATGATCAATCATCACATACATTCACTTGAATTCATAATGCCATCACTTGCCTTGTCATTAGCTTCCAAACATCTTCAGAAAACAAGAGGAACAAGACTCGAATTAGTAGATATTATTTTATATAGGCCCATATGGGTCCAGGTTCAACCTAGCCCCGAAAGGCTACTGGTGGATCGGTTGGCATAACTGGCGGACCAGTGCACATGAGAAATTCGGAATTTCCAAGCCACAATTTTGGTTATTCCACCATGTCATTCCACCTCTTGTTGCCTCCAGTTGCTTGAGAACATCCCTAGTACCTAACCCGACGTTTCTAAGTTTGGTTTTATACTTTATTCCATCGATTTAGTGATATATTCATTAAACTGCAAGAATTAAGCGAAAACCTAGTTTCTAATTTGTTGTTTATACCAAAATCCCACCCAAAACCTTGTTAAATCCGAATCTAATGTTTGTAAATGTTATCTACACTAATGTAGCCTACAAATCAAGTTTATTAGATCAAGACTGCATTATCCGAAGAGGAAACCATGACTCACTCACCGAAATTGATCCTTGCCGCCTAGATCTCCGTTGTCCGACCTATTTTGCCTTCTTGCTTCAGAATTCTCTAAATCATTACAAATACATAGCCCTCTCTATTAGCTTCATGAAGCCATTGATTTAGTGTAATTTCATTAGTATTTGAGGAAGGTATGTTGGTTTTAGTTTTCTATCTGCAAAAAGGAAAAATGAGAAAGAGAGAGTAAGCTTCAGTTTCTGAAGCGGAATATTATTTATGTATATGTATTTATAAATAGAGGGAAAAGTAACCATCGCTCAAATTCAAATTTCAAACGTGGTGCCCAAATCAACTCGACACAGTATCAACCGTGACTCCTTAATACGGACTCCAAACGTTGCAAACCAAAAATATTGCAAGAATTAGAAAAACAAGGCAGTCGCAATGACATAGGCTTTGTTATAAAATTCCAAAGTTGGGAAAATGACCATTTTACCCCTCCTTATTTAATATTTATTTAATTAACCCATTAAATTTAATAATATTCACATGGTAATATAATTAATATTTAATTATAACATTTACCGAATTTTAGAAGTATTATATTTTCTCCCCTAAAAGAATTTCTCCTCAAAATTCCTAAGGAATAGAAAATATAATATAACGTTCACTCGTTCACCAAACATATATTAATCAATTAAACAATCATAGCATCCAATTTATGTAAGCAATATGAATGATATGAACAATATATATATGAATGATGTCATGAACTTGCTGTATCTATACCTATGATGCATAAATGCAGCTAATGCATCCTATATAAATGCAGATGACATATCAAGCATGGATGCATAACACCCTAAATATGCATATATAGGAGTGCAAATCCAATAATACATAATCTAACAATCAAATCATCCAAAGCATCCCAATCTTAATCTTAGAATAATTCAAACTGAGGAAAATCAAACCAAATTAGGAAATGTACTGGAAAAGAGTTGAGGATGAGTAGCCTTCATCTTCTCATCAGACTCCCATGTACTTTCCATTGGGTCGTTCCCCATTGCACTCTAACCAACTTCACCATTTTTGTTCCTAATTCAACGTTCCATAATACGGGTTAGACCATGGAATGAGCTTGGCTCGGGTTTCAACTCTACCTCCTCCAATTGACTAAGTGCAACAACAGTTGCCAGATCGTGTACACATTTTCGTAAAGTGACACATAGTATATGTTATGGACCCCCGCCATCTTCTTTGGAAGCTCCACTCTATATGTCAAACTCCATATCCTTTCCAGCACTGAAAATGGGTGGATAGACCTTGATGCTAACTTTCCTGAACTTTCAAAACTTACCACCCTCTTCAATGGAGAAACCTTTAAGAAGATCAAATCTCCCACCTCGAATTCCAAATCTTTCCTCCTCCTATCAGCATATGACTTTTTTCGATCTTGTGCAGCTTTTATCCTCTTCCTTACGAAATATACCTTTTTCAAAGCATCTCTAGCCATCTCTAGACCCAGAATAATCTTATATATATAGTCCCACCAATACAAAGGTGACTTACATGAACTTCCGTACAATGCCTCAAATGATGCCATGCCTATATATTATTTTAAGCGAACTCCACAAGAGGCAGAAGTTCCTCCCATGATCCCCCAAAATCCAATATACAAGCCCTCAACAATTCCTCCAATACCTTGTTTACTATTTCAGTCTGCCCGTCGGTTTTTGGGTGATATGTTGTGCTCAAATTCAACTCAGTCCCTAACGCCTCCTGTAGACTCCTCCAGAATTCACTCGTGAGAAGTGGATACTAATTACATGTTATACTAGTTGGAACTCCATGTAGTCGGTCCACTTCATTAATATATTGTGTCGTTAATGTCGTCATCGTCCTAGTACTCTTTATTGGAATAAAGTGTGTGTTTTTCGTGAGATGATCTACTATAATCCATATGCTCTCATTTCCTCTTCTACTATGAGGTAATCCATCCACAAAATCCATAGACACTCACTCCCATCTCCACTATGGCATGTCTAAAGGAAGTAATAGCCCACTTGGTTTCTTTTGTTCTGCCTTCACCCTGTGGCAAGTCATACACTTCGCTCAATATTCCGCCACCTACATTTTCATCCCTGACTAATATAATATCCTCTTTATATACTGATACATCTTATCTCCTCTTGCCTGAATAGTCATCCTAGAATGCTGACATTCACACAAGACTTCTTCTATCAACTCTTTGACCTGGGTTGAACAAAACCACCCATCCCCTCTCAAGTAACCCTTCTAGTCTTTGGAGTAACGATCCAAATGGCTAGATCGTTTGCCCCGTCCAAACTACTCCATGACACTAACCAATGATGCATCTTGCCCTTGACTTAACAGAATGTGATCCATCAATGCATGTCTAACCTCCATCGCTTCAAATAATCTAGGTGCATCTGATCAGAGTCGGAAATCAAACACTAATATGAACTCCAAATTCCTCCACTCTAACAACATAACATTCACCTTAGCGTACTTTCTATTCAAAGCATCAATAACTATATTTCCCTTCCCTAGAGTATAAGAAATCCTAAAGTCGTATGATGATAAGAACTTCATCCACCGCTGTTATCTTCAATTCAAATCCTTTTGAGAGAATAGGTACTCAATATATTATAGTCTGTAAATAACTCAAATCTCTTACCCAATAAATAATGCCTCTAGGACTTCAGTGCAAATACAATAGCAGCTAACTCCAGATCGTGCATTGGATAATTCCTCTCGTGGTTCTTCAATTGTCGACTTGCATACATCACTAACTTCCCTTCTTTCCTAAGGATAACACCAAGACCAGTACAACATGCATCAGTATATATAATGAAGGGTTTAGTACCATTAGGAATAACCAAAACAAGAGCACTCGTCAACAGCTCCTTCAATATTACAAATGTTGCTTCACACTCCGAACTCTAAGTATAAGTCAGTTTCTTCTTAGTAAAATGGGTCAAAGGTGTCAATATCTTCGCAAAATCCTTATTAATCTTCCAATAGAATCCAGCCAAACCCAAAAATCTATAAACCTCTAAAGCATTCTTCGATGTCTTCCAATCTCTAATTGCGGCTACTTTCCCTGGGTCTACTGCCAATCCAACTACTGATAATACATGCCCAAGGAAACAAAGTTCCTTTCTCCAGAAGTGACATTTAGAGAACTTAGCCTTCAATCGATTACCCCTCAAAACATCCATCGCTTCCTTTAAATGAATCTCTTGCTCCTCCTCACTTCCAGAATAGATAAGAATTTCATCCATGAAGGCCACAACAAACATGTTCAACTTCTCCTGGAATACCCTACTCGTTAAATCCAAAAAGTAAGCTGGAGCATTAGTCAACCCAAACAACATGACTAATCACTCAAACAATCCATCAGGTGTACGGAAATAGGTCTTTAGGGCTCCATCTTCAAATACTCTCAACTAACGAAACAGTTTCCAAATCAAGCTGAGAGAAAACCTTCGTCCCGATTAATTGATCGAAGAGGTTGTCAATGTGAGGCAATGGATAGCGGTTTTTCTTCGTTGGCTTATTCAATTCTCGATATTCGACACATAACCTTAGGGGACTGTCTAATTGTAGCGACAGGCGCTCCCCATTTCGAGATACTCCTTCGAATAAATCATTTCTACAGCAATTTTGAAACCTACTTATCCAACTCTCTTCTTTCCTTCGGAGCCATGTGCCTAAGAGGCATCACTGCCGATCTTGCGTCTTTCTTGAGATCAATCTGACATTCAATTTCTCTTTGAGGAGCAAGACCGGAAACTCGTTCGAATACATCTGGATAATCATTCGCTATGGGTATAAATAGCTCTTCTTAGGGCATGCTAAGTGCATACAAATACGTCTTCATAACAGAAATTTTCGGTTCACAACATAGAATCAAATCAATTCCCTCGCCCTTTCTCAATCAAACCATCCACCTGTTACAATCCAACACTACCTCATAGCGAGACACCCAATCCATTCCCAAAATCAACCCATACCCCCATAAAGTTTAGTACATATGCATCACAACGGAACTCCATACCATGAATGACCAACTTTAAGTTACTATATATCATCGATAAATGGGTCGGTCTCCAGACATGATTCGATATCAAAATTGATTCGTGCATAGTGTCAGGTTTAAGGGCTAAACTATCGACTAATGCACTTGCTATGAATGAAAGGAATGCACCGGTATCAAATAAAGTATGAATATGAGAATTAAAAAAAATCAACACACCCTCCATCATAATCTGTTTACCCTTCTCCTGAACTGACGATGGTGCAATATTAGAGTTTGGAACGACATCTAGAGCATATGCCTTAATTATCTTACCTTCATTTTTCAAATTTGGGCAATCTCTCTTTATATGTCTGAACTGATCACAATTGTAACACTTTATTTCCACTGATATGGGGCCACCTTATAATCCTTTGATAAGTGTCCCACTTGGTTAAAGTTATAATACATACCCTTCGAAAGGTTTTTCCTATAATTATTTCTGATGTGTCCCACCTTCTGACATCTGTTACAAGTAATCACCTGCTTTTGCCTTGCCCTCCTTGTGTTCCATTTCCTTTAAGCTTACCCAATTGTTGGCCCTCTCCTTCCTTAACCTGATCCTTAACCAAAGTTCCATTCATAGAATTCAATAATGTTGCTTTTACCGGTCCTTAGATGTAGCTCCATATGGTATCTGATTCAATGCAAGCCCTCTCAGAGGTGAATTCAAACCCTTTTCAAACTTCAATGCCTTCTTCTCCTGAGTGTTTACCAACTCCGAATCCAGCCAACTCATTGGATAGACTCACATACTCTTCAACTGTCGCCTCTCCCTGCTTAAAATAAATAAACTTCTCATGTAACAAATCCATTTCAACTCCATAAAAGAATTTCGTCTTGAACTGCATCTTGAACATCCTCTAAGTAACAGTATCCTCATCTACTTCTA
Organism: Allium fistulosum; assembly: GCA_030737815.1. Taxonomy (NCBI): domain Eukaryota; kingdom Viridiplantae; phylum Streptophyta; class Magnoliopsida; order Asparagales; family Amaryllidaceae; genus Allium; species Allium fistulosum. The sequence continues at coordinate 426,862,583 of CM060908.1, forward strand.
TTATCACTACCTCCCATAAACAACTGCCTCACCTTGCAAATGCTAAGATGCTAACTGTCTCCTAGTAATGTCTCTAAGTCTTTACAGGTTGAAAATCTTCTCACAATTATCAATCCATACCCGAGTCACCGAGTATGGTTCTGTCCCGACAAAAAGCTTCCCACTAAGGTTGGATAAATCCCAACAAAGTTTAGGAAAGTCAATTGTTGATGGTGCTCGGGCTAGAATAACACCTTGCTCGGTAGTGATAGTGATGGTTATAGGTATGTTGGGGTTGGTACTAGCTTAGCTCGTTGCCTAGATATAGCATATAATCATACTATTATATTTACTCCGGGCATATCCAGTACATCTACTCGAGTGCTAGTCCCTACACTTGTCTATGTCCCACCAACATTAGAAGTGTTGGTCTCTATTTAAGTTTCGACTGAATTACTCATTTTCAGCTATTTGCAAAATTGGGATTCATTAACAACTCCTAATAGATAGTAAACAAATCCAGAATAGTAAATAGTGTGTGCATATGTACTTGATTCATATTATATATATATAATAGAAAATACAAATAAGCTCTCTCAAAACGTTCCTAGTTCATACCCTAATGGTAGGTTTTGCTCCGATGCCAAACGTAATGACTCGCCTTTTCAACCCCCAAGTTCAATGCCCGAACAGACTCAACATCTCGAGAATTGAAAAGGACGAGTCATTGGGTACGGTAAAATAAAACTAGATATGTTCTAATTAATAACTTTTAGAGTCTCACAGCGGAAGTAAATATAATACAATACAGTATAGTCATAATCATGTCACATCACATACATGTCTAACGGTCAAATACATTTATCTCTACATCATAAATCAAACCCAAACCATACATATAATCAAATCAAGGTCACAACACTTATTTACATTATATACACAATATGTACAAATGAATCCCTATCTCCGATACCATCTCGTCTCCAGACACCATCATCCTTAATATATAATAAAAGGGAAAATAGTAGTGGGTTCGACATAAATCTAGTGAGTGAGCCATACTTTACGCTACATATACTACAAAAATTATACTATAGCATGATATAAGCCTAATGCACGGTCGCCTCACATCCTGCTAGTCACACCATACCCAACTATCCAATAGATCTTGTCATATCACATCACATCTATATGGACTTGCTTCACTAGACTCGCCTCATGTGCAACAGGGTCACCTGTTGTCCATCGTCATGTAAATGGCATATACGGCTCACTTCCTTGGACTAGCCCTAAGCCCTACAGGGTCTCCTGTTGTGCTCTTACACAGACTAGACTCATGTCTTAGACATAACTCTTGCACTACAGGGTTGCTTGCCTTCCATCCTCCACACGGTCCGTCAAAGCACTCTAGGGGGCAACGCAATACATGGATCACCCATCTGTGTCATAGGTTCGTATCCATATCCCGGGCCGCTTACTTACGTTACAGGCTTGTTCATATTCACGTCACCATCGTATCACATTCTCGTATCATTAACACATATGAATCCATCTCAAACACAATCATCACATACATTTGCTTGAATTCGTAATGTTATCACTTGCCTCATCATCTGTACAGTTAAAGCCCCGCTATAGCCCTGCAAAATCCCCACTATAGCGCATAGCGCTCTTCAACCGCTACACCATTTCAATTTAGCACTATTAAATAGTAGATCCTCTTTAAGGCCCGCTATTTTCCGCTACATCCGCCAACTCAATAGTTTTTAACACCCGTTTTAGCAACATTAATATAAAAAGGTGATTTGACTAGTTCTCTTTTAAACTAAATCAACAAATTTAGAGAAAAAATTAATTTTAAGGCATAAGTGCTCAATATAAGTTAGAAATCTATCGTAGTCACAAAATGTGGACTGCAAAAATCATGGTATTCTTCAGCTTTTTACATAAGATTGCATAATACTTCTTTTTCCTACACAAATGACGTGAGAATGAGAATAAATTAACTTTAAATATTTGGCTTTATATCTAATGAAGCTTTCAGCACCTCCACTATTTTCCGTTATATCTGTGCTTTATTCCCGCTATACCTTTTTGCACCTCTACCGCTATAGAACCGCTTAGCGCTTTAACTGCATAGCTCGTCATTAGCCTCCAAATTCTTTCAGAAAATAAGAGGAATAAGACTCGAAACTATAACTATTATTTTATATAGGTTCATATGGGTCTAGGTTCAATCTGACCTCGAAATAGGCCACAGGTCAACTGGTTGGCATGGCAGGTGGACCGGTGCATGTAAGAAATATGGAATTTCCATGCTGCGGTTTTGGTTGTTCCACCACGTTGTTTTATCTCTAATCGCCTATGTTCCACCTCTGCCTAACTGAGAACGTCCCTAGCACCCAACCCTATATTTCTAAGTCTGGTTTTACACTTTATTTCATCAACGTAGTGATATATTCATAAAACTATAAGAATTTAATGAAAATTTAGTTTCTATTTACTGTTTATACTAAATTCCTTCCCAAAACCTTGTTAAATCTGAATTTAAATGTTTATAAATCTTTATATGCAGTAATATAGCTTACGTATCATGTTTATAAGATCAAGATTGCATTATACAAAGAGGAAATTATGAATCACTCACTGAAATTTCCCTTAACTGCCTAGATCTTCGATGTCCAGCTTGATGTGTCTCCTTGCTTCAAAATTTTGTCTCCAAATCATTACAGATACGTAGCCATCTCCAATAGCTTTGTGATACAACTAATTTCATGAAATTTTGTCAAGATTTGAGGGAGATATGTTGGTTTTAGTTTTTTATCTGCAAAAGGAAGAAGAAGAAAGAGAGAATGAGCGTCGATTTCTGAAATGGAATACCAGTTACATATATGGTTTTTGTAGACAGAGGAAAAGTAACTGTCACTCGGATTCAAATTTCAAACTTGATGCCCTAACCAGCATGACACGGTTTCAACCAAAACTCCTTCATACGGACTTCAAATGAGGCAGACCAAAATACTATGTAAATCTGAAAAACGAGGTGGTCGCAACGGTTCTGGTTCCATCATCAAATTCCAAAGTTGGAAAAATGACCATTTTACCCTTCCTTATTTAATATTTATTTAATTAACCCATTAAATTTAATATTTTCACATTGTTATATCATTATTATTTAATTATAATATTTATCGTATTTTCGAGGTATTACATGTTTGATCTTCAAGATATTCACCCTACAATCCTTTGTTGTATGTCCTCTCATATTGCACCTTCTGCATTTAAACCTCACTTTATTTGCTATGCCTTTAGCTTCTATATCTGCTTAACTCTTGTGTTTATTCTACTAAAATGACTTTCCTTCTACCTTCTTATGCTCTTCTTTAGCAACTGAATTCCGCAACATTGTCTCTACTAAGCTCTCAAAAATTAGCTCATGTGGGCACTTGGTTTAAAGTTATACCTCCCAAACACTTGTTCAACAATTTAGCAATTTTTGTTGCCTTCTTCATTGGTGTACTAATGAGATCTAAGTCAGATTTCACTACCTAGTTGAATTCATTAACATATTCTTTAACAGTTAGGTATGCATGCTCTAAATGAATAAACTTCTCTAGTTCCATTCCCAACTCAGCCTCTGATGTGAACTTGACTTCAGAACGTCTCCTAAACTCAGTCCAAGTAATTTTAGCTTCGCTCTAGCCTCTTACCTAAAGAAATGGGTGGAACCATACCTGCATGTTCATACCCAAAACCTCAATCGCTGCCTCATCGAAACTATTTCTTGTTTGATTGCTCATTTCCAATTATTTGTCGGTAGTAACTTTCCTCAAATGATAGTAAGGATTAATGGAATAATATGTGTGTGTGTATTCATGCTATACTTATATATAAATATATATATATATATATATATAATTTAGAATATACAGTACACTCTCTCAATATGTGCCTAACCCTAAGGAACTCTAAACCCAAGCTTTGTTACAAACTGTAACAACCCTCCCTTTTAGACACTGATTCAACGCCTAAAAGCGACGTTTAAACTCGCGTCATGCTAAGAAGGATGGATCTTTGGGTTAAGATGGTTTGTATGGTACATAACTAAACATAAATTTTAAGCATATACACTTTTAAATCTCACAGTCAAAGGAATAAAATAGATATACAACTGAAAATAAACTAAATATCTCTACTTAGAAAAATAGCGACCAATAAAGGAAACAAACTAGGGATAGTCCTTACTAAACAACTAAAAAGACAAATAAATATCCATGTGACTAGTAGAATAAGATATGTATAAAACGACTATAAATATGATAACTCTGGTGCGCTTGGTCACCTTCTCCATGTATCTTACTCCAGTCCCAACACCCTAATACTCCGTCAACCTATAAAGTAGGTATAAAGAAGGAAAGTGAGAGGTGATCTGGCATAGTCTAGTAAGCAAGAAATATCACTAATAGCATAGGGCTAATATGCAATTAAAATTAACATTTATAATCTAAAAAACTCAGTTGTGTTTGCCTGAACCTGTACATCTACACCCAACAAGTTAGCTAGCTTATACAATATAGGACGATAACCTATAATACACCTACAGTCTAATAGCAGCTCACATGGATTCTAGCCGAAGATTGGACATCCTAGAACTGGGTAAACCTAACAATACATATAATATACAGTCTTGATGGTAAACCACATATACAATATAATACACCAAGTAAACAGTACTAATGGTACATAACCTAACGGTACATCAAGTATACAATCTCAATGGTACGGCCTATCGATACATCATACACAGTCTTGATGGTAAACCGCCTATGCAATTAGATTACCATGTCCTATGCTCTCTATTATTCAACCAATAACATACAATGATTGAACAACAAATCAATTCCCCTGTAGGTACATCAATCAACCTGACATAAACCTTCTAGTACTGATATCTCCACTCTACTAACGGTCCACCTACTAAAATGTAAAACTCGTGGTGCTAATAGTAAAAATAAGAGCAATTTAACTACGATACAATAGAACGTTTGCGTTAAATGTCACAATATACAACGTTGAAACGTCATGTGAACTCCAAATGTCAACAAAGCAAGAAACGAATCCTCGAAAACTACCCTACTTGGTTTGCAGCAGGTCCAGGTTACACCCTGTCTGGTGCCAGGTTTCCAATTGAGTGGATACCATCTCAAATCGACTAGTCCAATTGATTAGACACTATTTTCAATCGATTGGATGCTTGTATCAGGCACCGGTTAATTTTCTAGGCGACTAGAACGTTGTTTTTCCAATCGACTCAAACTCTACTCCTTCTTTAATACATTTGTGGTGTTTTCCTATCGACTCCAAACTCACACCAGTCCACTCCATATCTATAGCTTGTGTTTCAACACTCCAAACTTCATCGTTTTGCACAACTTTGCTCACTTCTTCATCCCACCATCTTTTTGGACTACGAGCGTGACTTTTAATTCATTATAGGTTCATTTTGTTACTTATTCATATTCATTAACATCATATAATACACTACAACGATTATCAATTTTTAATTATAGTTATATCCATTTTCAATATAAATTAAGAATTCAATCATATAAATAGTATTATAATCGATATATCCACAAACTCACTTACACTCATCTTCAATTATTATATAACTACTATAACACTCTCCCCTCAATCCATATCAATTCCATTATTAAAATGATGATCTAGGGTTCTCCAAATTATCAATTAAACATCCAGTTAGTTCTAAATCGCATTTAAAACCTTAAGTAGATGAATAAATGTAATTTAGTGCATTTCTAGCAACATAACATTTGTGTAGATAAACCCACTAACCTAGAGTTGCCAATTAGATTGAAAACTTCCTCCTTTGATTTGATTAGAATTATTCATTCTCTCTTTTAATTTAAGTTGATTTTGATTAGACTATGTTGCCCCCGCTTTCCTCTTCGTTTTGATATTTAATTTGGTGACTCAATCACCATTAGCTTAAATGATAAGATCTCTAGATTATGTTCTATAGATCTTCGGTTTCATCCCTTTGGACACCAAAATGAATGCACTGTTAAAAATTAAGCAGCGCTCTTTTTATAAAAATAATGATGAATTTGGAGTAGATTTGAGGTTGAAAAGTAAAATTTTAGACTCGGAATCAATGGTGGCTACTAGATGAAGGAAGAGATAAGAATGAGGCATACGTAAATTTTCTCCTATTTTAAACCCTAATCCCAAAATTCCACCTCAACCCCACTTGGGATTTCGACTCATTTGGCCTGAAAAGCATGTTACAACAAACAATCAATATCTCTTTCATTGCATATCCATTTCTAACCTTTAAAATATGGATTTAGGGTAGAAAAGTCTATTTGACTCAATGGTAAAGTCAAATTTTCCAAATTCCTTCATTTGCAAAATTTTCTTTTTCTATATTTTGTGTGAAATTACCGTAATGCCATTTTTAAATTAATTAATTTTCTTAAAAATCTAGGCTATTGCAAGTTTCCTTTGCCTCTGTAGTGATAATGTTCCACCATTTCAAGGCTTCTTCCTATAAATGCCATAAAGCCAACTTCCACTTCCCGCATCATCTATGCCCAACATAAAAAATATCGTATCAAAATTCCTCAACTATGCTTGGGTCTCAACAAATGATTCGGTTCTTGTATAATTCTTTCCACCCAAACTTTTGAAATCCTGACACAATTTGGAAAAATACAAAGCAGATGGAGGGATAGGAAGAGCACCATGTGTTTGACCTATGGGCCCTTCATTGGGGTTAATTTCAGTCTGGTCACTTCCTTGAAGATACCGGCAGAATCATACCAGAATGTACACACCTAGAATCGCAACCGCTACCTCACCTGAACTAATTTTAGTTTGATCGCTCATTTTGTATATCTATAAACATCAATCGTCGACACTTTTCTTAGATATGTGCAAGCATTACCAGAATAATATATATGTGTACCTATGGTATACATACATACACAGGCATATACATACATATATATATATAGACACACACACACACATATGTATAACAACATTTCGTAGATAAACCCACTCACCTAGAATTGCCGATTTAATTAAGTTTGATTGAAATCTCCAAACTTCGTCCTTCGATCTGATTTGAATTGGTGATTTTCTCTTTTAATTTGAGTTAATTTTGATTAGACTGGGTTTACCTTGCTTTCCTCTTCATTTTGATATTTAATTTGATGAATTTGGTTCAGAATTGAGTTAGAAAAGTGAAGTTTTAGATCTATGGACTAACAGCGGCTACTGGATGAAGAAGGAAGAGATAAGAATGAGGCATACATACTTTTCCTCTAGTTTTAAATCCTAATCCCAAAATTACACCTCATATGCACTTGAGTTTATGACCTGTTTGGCCCAAAATGCATGTTACAGTGAACATTCCATAACTCCTTCATCTAGTATCTATTTCTAACATTTTATATATGAATTTGGGGTAAAAAACCTTACTTGACGCAATGGTAAAGTCATATTTTCCAAATTCTTTCATTTGTAAAAATTCTATTTTATGTATTTTATGTAAAATAATCAAAATTCCCTTTTTAAATTAATTAATTATTTTTATTAGCGATCCTGGATATTACAAGTTTCCTTTGCCTCTACAGTGATAATGTCCTATCACTTTAAGGTTTCTTCCATAAGTGCCATGAAGCGAACCGCCTCTTCATTACATTAATTATGCTTATCATGACAAATATCCTATCATAATTTCTCAGTCATGCTCAAGTCTTAACAAATGATTTAGTTCCTGTATAATTTTTTTCACCTAAACTTTTGAAATCCCAACACAACTTGGGAAAATCCAAAGCAGGAGGAAGGGTAGGAACTACACCATATGCTTGAGGCATGGGTCCTTCATTAGAGTTAATTTCAGTCTAGACTCTTACCTGAAGATGCGGACAAAACCATATCCAAAATCATAGTTGTTGCCTTGCCAAAACTTTTCCTAGTTTGATTTCTCATTTCCAATTATTCGTGAACATGAATCATTAGCAACTTTCCTCACATAAAGTAAGTATTACTTGAATAGTATATGTGTCTATCTATGTTATACTTACACACACACACATAAATACGCTCTCTTAATGAATGCCTAATCCCTAAGGAACTACAAACCTATGCTCCCATATAAGCTACAACAATGCACCCTTTTGGACGCATTGATTCAAGACCTAAAAGCGACACCCGAACTAGCATCTTGCTAAGGAGAATGAATCGTTAGGTTGAGATAATTTGTATGGGACAGAGATAAACATAAATTTTAAACATTTGCACTTTCAGATCTCATAATGGATGGAATAAAAGATATATAACTGAAATAAATCAAATATATTTACTTAAATAAACAGTGACCAAATACGAGAAACAAACTAGGGAAAGCTCTTGATAAACTATTGAAAGAAAAAATAAATATAAGTTTGACTAGTACAATAAGATATGGTAAAAATGACTAAAAACAAAATAACTCTGACATGCATGGTCACCCTCTCCACCCATCTTACTCTAGTCTGAGAGTCACTAAGGATTGTGCAATATGGAATATTAAATAAACTATCCACTTATGCAGAATGTAAATGTAAAAGTAAAGTAAGAAAGTAAATAACACCAGAGATTTTTATACTGGTTCGAACTTCCCGTTCTACATTCAGTCCCAGACTCCTTTTGGAATTTACTATCAACCCTCACTTAACCCGCAGGTTTAGGTATTACACCGCCTGAGCAACCGAATGGGACTTCAATCGCCTAAGCAACAAAATAGGACTTCAACTGCCTGAGCAACCGAACAGGACATCAATAATACAAAAAATTATCTAACTAAATTTGCTCTTTTAATAGCACGGATAAGTCTTTAGAGTACACTCTTCCTATTATCTTCTCCTTTGTGATATATCATGTAATTCGTAAAGACAAAAAGTTTATTAGATCACCAATGAAGTATTCTTGAATGAACAAAGTGATCAGAATGAAGTTTATAAGTACGAATGCTTAGAGTTCAAATAGCAAGATAGATTATAAATAAGAATGAGAATTGACTTTTAAAACAATGGAATTCATGGCTATTTATAGAGATTGAGAGTCGTATTTGTTCATGAAAGACGGCTATAAAAAGATATGGAAGCAATTCTTGAATCAAGTGTTGTATCTATTCATTAAATGAAGTGTCTCTTGAAAAAACTAGCCGTTATGAAGATTCAGCCGTCTGAATGGAGCAATTCAGCCAGCTGAATCAACTAAAAATCAAAACAGCAAAGAAATAGTGCAAAAATGGTATAATTTAGCCGTCTGAATGTTCCAAGTCAGCTGACTGAATGTTCTTATTATTTTTTGAACATGCACATTATTCAGTTGGCTGACAAGGGTCATTCAGCTGGCTGAATGCACTATTCTCATGTAGCTTCTTTGATTTGCCAATATTTTTATTTTGAGTGCATATATATACTACTTCAGAGAGATTTTAACATCTATCTACATCTAAACTCAGACCTTAAACTTAATACTTTATTGAAGCTTCAATCCGGAATCTGGTCTTCAAATTGTTTTTGAGTATCTTATCCTACAAACTTGGTTAGTTCATATAATATTTACTTTTATAGTTTTCACAATCAAAACACCAAAATTCAAGGTTCTAACATTCTCCCACTTTTTGATGATGACAACTATGTAAGTTATATAAATAAAACAGTTACTCCCCCTGTCTTAATACTCCGCCTATCGTTATGACGTACCTTTTCCTCCCCCTTTGTCATCGACAAAAAGGAAAACTTAATAGGTAGGAGAAATATTAAAAATATGTGCACAAATAAGTTGCAGTTCCATTATGCACAAATGCTCGTTCTCCAACATATGTACGGCATATTTTCTATTTGAAATCCATCTCATTCTTTTATCTTTCTTGGGTACCTGCAAAAAATAAATTCTATATTTTAGTACCCATTTCCTATGTTAGGGTCCAATGGATTAGATCAAAGGTAACCATAACCAAGTGGGTTTGGTTGAACCTTTGAGAATAGAATTTTCATTATTAACTACTGTGTCAAAAATAATCATCAACGTACTTTTCTATGTTTTTCCAATTAACAGGAACCCAAATACTTAGATATTTTTTATTTGTATTTCCTATTAAGGATTTTGTACTTCTAAAGATATTATAAACATTATTGGTCACAGAAGTACATGAATTTCTATAAAATTGGATTTAGATTTTACTTGAAATCTAGTACTGGCATTAACATTTCTACTATACATGAAAGCGTGCCTAGTACTATCTCTATAGTTAGTTTTATAATATCCTAACTCACTTTTATCATGTAATGATCTGGAACTAGATAAAATCATGTTTAAATTGTTTTGACATTTATTAAATTTTGTGACATCATTTTTAAGTTTTTCAAATTTAGCTTTAAAGTCACAATTATTATTTTCAAAAGAAATATTACTATTTTTTAAAATATCAATCTCTTTATTTAATTTAGATTTCTCATTTTTTAATGTACGATTCTCATTTTTAAAAAGAAAATTTCAAAATTCTGAATTATCTAAAGTGGATTGTAATAAATCATTTTGTCTTTTCAAATCAAAAATTTCTTTTGAAAATTTTTCTTTCTCTTTTTTAAATAAGGTGTTTTCTTCATCTTGAAAATCTTTAAGAGTTATAAAATTATTTTTCAAAACATCATGTTGATTTTCTCAATTTAATTTCTCATTTTTCAGTTTTTCCTTTTCAAGTTCGATAGTTTTCATCTTTTCTAAAATAATAAAATTAAGCTTTGAGATATTATCTCTTGCACTAACCAATTCATTATAATCTTTTATTAAAAATTTTAAATCAGAAAGTACCTTTTTATAGTCCTCATTTGTTGTGCCTCTGGTAGTTTCAGGCTTTTTGCTTGCTGTATTTCGACCGGATCTTTTTTTGACCATTATTCTACAATGTTGTGACAATCGATAGAATTTCAGGCTCTGATACCAATTGAGAGTGACTAAGGATCGTGCAATATGGAATATTAAATAAACTATCTACTTATGCAGAATGTAAATGTAAAAGTAAAGTAATAAAGTAAATGACACCATAGATTTTTATACTGGTTCGAACTTCTTGTTCTCCGTCTAGTCCCAGACTCCTTCTGGAATTTAACTATCAACCCTCACTTAACCCGAAGGAATAGGTATTACACCGCCTGAGCAACTGAACATGACTTCAATCGCCTAAACAATAGAATAGGACTTCAACCGCCTGAGCAACCGAACAGGACTTTAATAATACATAAAATTATTTGACCAAATGTGCTCTTTTAATAGCACGGATAAGTCTTTAGAGTACACCCTTCCTATTATCTTCTCCTTTGTGGTATATCGTATAATTCGTGAAGACGAGAAGTATATTAGATCACCAATGAAGTATTCTTGAATAAACAAGTGATCGGAATGAAGTTTATAAGTAGTGAATGCTTAGAGTTCAAATAGCAAGATAGATTAGAAATAAGAATGAGAATTGATTTTTAAAACAATGGAATTCATGGCTATTTATAGAGATTAAGAGTGTTGTTCGTTCTTGAAAGATAGCCATGAAAAAATATGGAAGCAACTCTTGAATCAAGAGTTGTTTCTATTCATTAATATGAAGTGCCTCTTGAAAAATCTAGCTGTTATGAAGATTCAGCTGTCTGAATGGAGTAACTCAGCCAACTGACGATTAAATATCAAAACAGCAAAGTAATAGTGCAAAAATGGTATAATTCAACTGTTTGAATGTTCCAAGTCAACCGGTTGAATGTTCTTATTATTTTTTGAACATGTACGGCATTCAGTCGGTTGACAAGGGTCATTCAGCTGGCTGAATGTAGTGTTTTCATGTAGCTTCTTTGATTTGCCAATATTTTTATTTGAGTGCATATATATACCAATTCGGAGAGATTTTAACATCTATCTACATATAAACTTAGACTTTAAACTTAATACTTTGCTGAAGCTTCAATCCGGAATCTGGTCTTCAAATTTTTTTTGAGTATCTTCTCCTACAAACTTGGTTAGTTCATATAGTATTTACTTATATAATTATCACAATCAAAACACCAAAATTTGAGATTCTAACATAGTCAAGCCCTCATACTATCCTATCAACATATAAAGTAGGTATAAAGAGGGAAAGGGAGAGAGATGGTCAAAGATAGTTTGGTGAGTAAGCAATATCACTAATGGTATGATGCCAATAGGCATATAAATTATCATTTATGATCTACACAATCCGGTATGATTACCTGAATATGTATACCTGCACCCAACAAGTTAGCCAACTTATACAATATATGAGACAATGATCTATAATACCTTAAAATCTGATAACAACTAACACAGATTCCATCAGAAGGTTGGACACCCTGAAACTAGGTAAACTTAGCAATATATTGAGTATACAATCTCGATAGTAAACCACATATACAATTACACTACCGTAGCACATCCAGTATACAGCCTCGATGGTAAACTACTTATATATTTATACTACCATCTCCTACACTCTCTATTGTTCAACTGATAACATACAACGGTAGAATAATAAATTGACTTCCCCATAGGTACATCGATCGAGACGACGTAAACCCCACTATATAGATATCTATATTCTCTCAATGATCCATATACTGAAATGTGCGACTCATGGCACTAATAGTAACGATAGGATCAATCTAAATGCGATATAATTGCATGCCTAGGCTAAGTGTCATGTTATATAATGTCAGGATATCATGTGGAACTTTAGCAATTCAAGCAAGTGGGGAAGACTAGCCCAAGACACACTACAAAGCCTACACCATGTCTAGGTTCAACCTGCATAAGCTACAGACATTTGATTAACTATTAAGCATTGAACAGTTGACCATTCATCTATTTGCACTTTTTTTATAAAAGTGAATCAGTCGATCGACTGAAGGGAATTGGTCGATTGTTCTCTTATTTGGGTTGGCCGATGACCGTCATTCAAACACTATCCTACATTAAAATTGTATGATTTCCTTTCGGGTTTTTACTTTATGCAATTGGTCGAATGTTGGGTTTTGGTTAATCGAGCGGTTGCCTGCTGCTACGTTTTAGCACTCCACTCTTCAATATTTTGTCCAATTTCGCTCGTTTCATCATTTTGTCATCTTCTCTGTCTTCTAGCGCAACTTCTATTTCATTGTTGGTTCATTTTAACACTTATTATTGTTTATTAAAATCTTTATTTCACTCAAATAATCATTGATTCGTTCATTGTAATTATAATTAATTTCAATATAGTTTGACAATATAACCATGTATGTCCTATATGACCAACCTTTCTAATAAACTACTTCTATTCATCATAAACGAGTGTATAACAACATTAGCGATCTATTCTATGTGGTTTTAGATTGGGTTTACATATCCAGTTAACCCTCCCTCCAATTCATGGATTTTTTATATTAAGGTGATAATTTAGGATCCTTCCAATTATCAATTTGACTATAGATAACAGATAAATCATCAACCTAGTCCAAAATCATTTTATTAAACCCTGATAAGATATAAAAATGTAATTTGTTGCATATCTAGACACATAACCCTTCGTAGATAAACCCCGCTCCTCAAGAATTGTCGATTTAATTTAATTTGATTGAAATCTCCAAGATTTTTCCTCTGATCTGATTTGCCTTGGCGATTCTCTCCTTTAATCGAGTTGTATAGATTAAATCAAGTTTCTCTCACTCTCCTCTTTGTATTGATAATTTATTCGATTGATTTGGAGTTGGTCTGAGGTAGAAAAGTGAAATTTTAGGGTTGGGGATCTACGATGGCCACGGGATGAAAAAGGTGATTAGAATGAAAAGGTATATACTTTTCAACCCTTTACACCCTTAATCCCAAAATTAGTCCCCTGACCCAATTGGGCCACCGACCCTTTGGCCCAAAAAAGTGTTTTGGTAAACAATCCATATCTCACACACCCTGTATCCATTTTTGGTGTTTTATATATGAATTTGGAATAGAAAAACATACTCGATGCAATGGTGAAGTCGGATTTCCCAAATTCCTTAATTTATAAAAATTATTTTTCTATATTTTTTGTAAAATTACTAAAATGATATTTTAAAGTTGATTAATTATTTTTATTAAAAATTAAGGGTATTACATAAACAAAGTATAATGGTATTTATATGGTGATTTATGAAGTTAAATTAAATATATGAATTAATTACATAAAATGGTGTTATAATGGGTATATATTGATGTAGCAATGAATATTATTGGAGTATAAAAGATTTAAAAAAGAATAAAGAAGGAATTGACAGTCTAAACCAAAAAAAGAACAACGTAAGCATTATTATGCCTGCTTGAACACCACTACTGATGGCATATTCACTAGTGTACCGCTTGACCGATGGATGTTCCATCGATTTATTAGTGAGGAATTGCCTGGGTCTGATTTAACTTGGACCCAAGCAAGACCAAATCAAAATGGATGAGCACATTAGGACTGAATTCGAGTGAGTTTTCGAAGTATTTCCAAGATAACTCATCTAGTATGACCTTGAAGCGATGAGGCATGTATATATGAATGGATGGATGTATTTTCATAATTGATATTCAAACAATCGTACCGAATGATTATTTAAGATGTGTATACAATATGGAAAATAGTTGTTCCATCTGTGTTTTAATTATGCTAGTTGCTCTTGTGTCTTATCATGGCATCACAAGTGACGTATATTGGGTATGTGGACCATGAGAGAATGGAGACGTCCATATGCTGGCTTATACGACCTTCGGCGCACCATACCTACAACTATATCCATGGATTAAACAAATGGTGAGCATAGGATACAGTTTATCGTGTCATCAATTATACACCGAATAGTAATATGTGACGTGATCTCAATCGAGTAGTCAATTATAATTATATTATTGGTCTAACCCTGTGGATGCAAGTGGCGTTGGTTAAGTTATGTTTACATATGTATTATACAATAATGATGTTATGCAAGTATTCGAAGTATATGTGAAATAGATCGGTTTCACTTACTCAGACCTATGTCTAACCTCTCTTCATATTTTCCTTGTATTTGTCATTGATAGGTTGATGGAGTATGGAGACGTGTCGTCGAAGATGCGAATGACAGAGACATTATTTATGTATATATTGTATATGATGACATCTGAAATTTAGTATGGTATTGTATATGGATTGGTATTCTATGGATCTATAAATATGTTATAACTATGGATATGTGATTTCACTTTAGTTTGAATATATGATCATTTGATATTATATATTATTCCTTCTACTATGATTTCTGAATCATACAGTTAGAATATCATTATATTTATCCATGTTATAAACCCAATGATTCATTGTTTTCGACTTTAATGGATTTAACAACTATCTGGTCATTAATTCAAAGGGTCGAAATAGGCGGGTTGTTACATTCTCTGTCTATATCAAAGATGAATGGATTTGTATGACCTTAGTATGATAGGATGTGAATGATATTGGAGGTATGGATGAAATTGGTTGTAAGACGATGATTGTATCGAATGATCATTTGATTTTAGTTACTTCTATGGCATTACTATGGCTTCGAGTCGCACATATTCAGTATGTGATGAAGGAATCGAGCTAGTCGAAAGTGGATGAAATATGTAGTTTCTTCCTATTTTGGATCTATAATGGGCCTATAGAGTCTAATGGATTTTTCACTAAATCCAATATACTTATTATTAATAAAATCATATTTTATTAATATTGATCTACTTGGATTAATTAATCATATTAATTGATTCTAAATTGATATGTGTTAACATTTCAACTAAATGCTTTATTTGGAATGCATCATATATCATTCAAACATACAACAACGTAAATAAACTAATACGAACATGTGTATAAATACACACAAACATACATCTAATATTGGGATTTATATTCGTTGTATATACATATATATCATGCTTGCATATACATGTAACAATTTTACATGCATATCATGAATATAAATGCCTAAGTATATACATGTGTTTTAGCATATTGCAATATATATGGTTTGTATACATATATTGACCGTACCAAATGTATATACTTTAGACATATATACGTATATGTAATATTTGTTGCCAGTTATATTATTTTATTTATACATACATACATACATACATACATACATACATATATACATGCATATATATATAAAGGTATGAAATCAGTTCACCAAAAGTGGATATTTCAAATAAGAGTAAATTAGAATAATGAAAATGGAAATGTAATTTATGTTATAATTAAATCTAGCCAAATCCGATTTAAAAAAGGGAAATAACCATGAACTACAATTTTACTTCCCTTTTCTTTTACAATCACCAAATTAACAGTTAATTTAATATCATAGTGAAATTCAAACTTATTTATAATAAACATCCAGAACATTGAAAACTAAAAAAAATGTTATATATAGATCCAAAAAGCGTATAACTAACATAAAGAAAATTAAAAGTTTTACAAGTTGATTTATTGTCCTCAATGACATAATTTGATCTGAAAAATAAAACTTATATTTATGTACATACATATATGTAATAAACTAAAATTTAATTTAAAGCATGAGAATGAACTAATTTAAAATAAATCTATCAGATAAAAGATTTAGTTTTAATATTAGTTTACAATTTAAAGAAGGATTGATAATATATGCACATACATACATGCACACACACACACACATATGTATATATATGACATACATATCTTCATAATACAATCTACCAAAAGTTAAATCCACTAAAAAGGGAACAAAGTGTAACAATAAGAGTAATTTTGAAACAAATCAGATTCACAACAACACACAGTTTTAGATTCAACAAACTAAATGATATGTTTCGGATCTCAAATGAAAAAAATATGTATTTTATGGTTGTAAAATAATAATCAAATAATTATAATAATAGATGATTTTTTTTAACAAATCGATTCCACAATAATTAATCAATTCGGATCCAATTAAATTATCAATATTTAAATGATACCACATATAAAAGAATCCATATTCGATCATAGTACATAAAAGAGTTTGAAACAGATCTTAATAAGTGGCTACAGTATGCATATATGTAAATAGGGCCTCCGATTTCTGGGGGCCTCAATCTTTGATTTATATTTGATATATGATAAGGTGTTTACAATGTTTATACGAAGTAATATAGCTTAGTGGTAAAAGTGTTCCGCTTCCACCTTGAGCACTTGGGTTCAAGTCTCGCACCTAACATTTTCAGGGTCTTGCACTTTCTTGCTTTCTTCTCAGCCTTGGGCCTCCAAGTTGTTAGGGCTGGCCTTATATGTGAACAATCATTACTTGAACATCATGAATAAATCGTAAATAAAAAACATTCCCAAAAATCTTGCCCTTTGTCGTGCCTTGATTTATGGCTTCTCCTTTATATTTCAAACAAATCTGCACCCCACCTTGGAAGAGAAGGATGAACCACCTTTGTTTTAATTTAATTTGATGTTTGATTTTAAGTTGTTGTTGGTTTTTTTGTTTAAGGGAAGACGATGGTGACCATTATTTTGGAGAGGGGAAGGAAGAATTTGCTGTAAAAAGAAAGTAAAGCGAGGAGATTTGTTTTTAATGGGATAAAAGAATCTTTCCCCTTTCTCCTTATTTAACTTCCTTATTTAATTTCAATCAATTAGTCATTTCATTTTATTCATATATTGGTTGGCTCTAACATGCATCCATAGTGGGCAAAGTTTTCAAAAATACCTCAATGTAATTATTTATTTCAAACCCCATTTAAAAGGTGCACTAATATCGAATATCAATATTTACAAATATAACTTTTATACATGCATTTAAATAATTACTAACAACATTCAAAACATTACATAAATTAATTATAATTAATATTTCATAAATATTAACTAATTTAACCAATTTATAACATTTATAATTAATTAATCTTATGGTTTTTTAGAGAAATCAACAAATGCGATTGTGCAGCTCGAAGGTGCGAATTGTCAGTAATCAGTATTGAACAATTCAAATATTAATGCTCACACATCACGTTAGCTAGTGGTGTGATAGTTTGGCCGAATTCATCGCTTACAGATATTCGATAAAATCCAATTTCACATTTTTTCACTAGTTCCTTTTAGTAACTATTATTTACACCAACTCTCGTTGTCAAAACTATATCGCTTTAGAACTTATGGAATTTGGAGTCAAAACTCCAACATTGTCCACATTCAACTTGATTAGTCCAAATACAAAGTCCTTTATCCAATTATAACAACTATTATTAACCGTACTACTATAACTAGAGACTTTGACTTGCACCGACTATAGTTGACTGTGATACTTATCCCATATAACCGAGGAGACGAATTCTATATTAGATAGTGTCTCGCTTCCAATGATTCAACTCAGACCCAACTACAGTTGGTTGATAGTAACCATGCCACGATTCAACTAAAATCAAAGTGGAGTGTGCACATTGAAGCTCCACGGTATTTTCAAGTCGATGGAACTGTGTAACATCGTAACTTTGAGATTGTCCATTTAACCTTAGTTATATTAGCCAATGGAGAACTCTTGAGTGAGTCATTCCACATTTATCTAATAATTAATAGTATGTAACTTCTTAGTGCTCCTAACAGCTATGAGTAATACACTGCCCAACATTTGGAGAGTGTTACATACTATAGTCTTAACGTATGTATCAATATCTTTATCTCAAAACATTTCGACTAGGAATATTTAAAATAATATGTTATTTTAATGTAATAAATTTCTCATGATTACAACACATTGTAATTACTATCACGTAATATATTATTTAAGGATTTTCTATTCAATATACTTTAAATTAATTACTTAATTAATTATATCACAATATAGCAAGTATATAATAGAAAGAAAACACTTTTATTTTGAACAATATTAGTTACAAGTTAGATATATATAAAAAATTACATAATGGTCACTAAGGCAAATCCTTAACTCTATCACGTGGATCGTGAGAGGTGAGGACATTCATATGCAGACTTATACAACCTTTGGTGAAAGTACCTACGATTAATGTCCATAGGTTGAACAGATAGTGAGCGTAGGATATATTTTACCTTGTCATTGTTTATATCATGTAGTTGAATGTGAGATGATTTTAATTAAGAGTGTGTGTGTATCTACGTATGTATGTATGTTATTTTGGTCTGACTCCATGAATGCGAGTGACACATGTTAAAGTATGTTTACATATGTATTAGACATTAACAATATTGTATAAATATTATTGTAGTATAAGTTAAGTCGATTTGTTTTACTCACTCAGACCATTGTATGTTTGATCTCTCTCCATTTTTTTCTACGTGTTTATCATTTTTATGTTGATGGAGTGTGGGAATGTGCTGGTGTAAAAGATGTTTGGAGGTACGGATGACGAAGGCGTTGTTTATGTATATATTGACATCTAACATTAAATGTGTTAGTGTGAATGATTTTAATTGGTATAGTATGAACATATGACAATGGATTGGTTTGAATATAAGGGTATTTTATATTATATATTGTTTCTTCTACCGAGTGATCTGAAAGTTGTAGTCAAAAACTACCATGTTTACTATTATTATAACCTAACTATCCATTGTTTATGACTTTCGTGGTTTGAATGCCAATTCGAACATTAAATCAAAGGGTCAAAAGGGACGAGTTGTTATTGAAATATAGCCACTGCTGAAAACAACATTCTCTTTTGTTACTGCAAACATTCTCCTTTACGCTAATGAAAACATGATTTTGTTACGAAAACATGTCTTTAGATAATGAAAACATGGCTTTTGGGTTAACAAAAAAACTCTTTACACACGAAAATATAACATTTTGCTTATGAAAACGTATATCGTATGCTAACAAAAACACGACATTCTCGCTAACAAAAACATATATACTTTACAGGCTAATAGAAACATACATTATAGGTTAATGGAAATGTAGTTTTTACACATTAACAAAAACATACTCTTTGTATTAGAGGAAACACAACTATAGGCTGACAAAGATACACTTCTTTGTACTATTGAAAACACACTATTCGCTAACGACAATAGATATGGCAGATTCACAATTAAACTGAAAATTTATTTATTACTCAACAAAATAACATATTTGATCAAAATTTTCACTTGACTTATTTATATTGTTCTCTCTTTACTTTTATTGATTCCATCAACATATTATATAAAATTATCATATATTTTAATTAGTTAATTAATTGGTTTTCGTCATTTTCCCTCATTTTCCCCTTTGCTTCAGTAATTCGTATTAACTCCAAAATACATGGGAAAATTCTAGGAAAATTACCAAAAAAGGGTTTAGAAATTATTTATTACATAAAGAATTTCAGGTAAAAATAATGAACTTCCATGTTATGAATTAATTAAATCTGAAATCAACTATTTTTCTTCTTAGAAAATTCTTAATGGTTTACTCAAAAAGGAAAAATTCCTAAATGTAAAACCTATCTCTAAAATCATATCTTATATATCGTATCCAAAATTTATTATGATTAAAGCTCATATGTTCAGGTTATGATCAAAATATTTTCCTGACTTTCATATAAAAAATAAATGTTCATTTACATCATATAAAAAATTCATATTCATGCGTTTAAATATTGTAAAAAATGAAAGAGAAACAATTCCGATCTCACCCAAGGTGAGCCTAAAATTAGGATTAATATTACTCACCAAAAATAGAAATTTAACTGAATTTCCTTCCTTAAAATGATTAGCTTCTTCTTTAACGTTGCTTTGCTTTAGTTTCTTCTTTCCCTTAACATATGGTCTCCATTTTTATTCTCTTTTGGTTTATGTTTGTGATTATGGGAGAAATGAATGAAGAGATGTGAGGTTTTTCCTAAAGGGTTTGGACCACTCTTTGCCAATTAAGCAAAATTATAACTTTCATCATTGATTTCCATTATAGTTTCTGTCATTACATTATATTTTGTAATAATTATTTTTTGTTCAACTTAATTAATCCTTCAAGTGTCCAACTTCACTTAATTAATCAAATCCTCATTAAGTAATTCCATTATTAAACTCCTTTGGGTATTATTTAAATAAATATCATTCTTATTTAAGCCCATATAACTTCCCTTCAAAATATACGGTATTGTCGTATATTATCGTTATATGCTAGCATGATTTTCTAAAGATTATGGTATGTGCAACTGTAATGTAAGGACGGAAGAGAGGAGCATAAAAAAGGAATTATGGAATGTACAACATTTTTGCATTTACTATTGAATTTTACTTTTAAATTTTGTAATATTCTAAATATAGAGAAGCATCAACAAAAGTTGAAGTGTTTTTTATATTTTCTTTTTCCTTTTTTTTTGAACACGATCCATTAGCGCCAACATGTATCGATTTCGGGAATCGAACTCACGATCTTTAATCTCGTTGTCTAAATGTTGGCTAATATTCCCTTTTTTCATTATAGCTTATTCTGTGATTTTGACCTCATTAATTATATGTTTTCTTTTTATCACATTGTTACATATGTAGAAAACAAATAATAAGTTTACATGGATAATGCGTAAAATTATCAACGTATATAGTTTCGTTACATCAGTGATTACATTGGTTCCATCAAACAAGAATTACAAATATTGATTTCCTTCTAGGTTTATAAATTTATATTGTCTTGCTTAGACTATCTTCCTTAAAATGTAATAGTTTCTAACTAGATCCTATATCATGTAGTCACACGTGATGTTGCAATTATAGTAGATGTTGCGATATCACTTCCCATTTATCAATTTTTGTGGTTTGAATTCTTAATATTGTTAAGGTTTTTCAAATGCATTGTTTATTTTTGTCACCGCCCGTTTGAATTCTTCTCGTTTATTTTCAAGTTGATCATACTTTTCTAGCGAAAAATCCATGAATGAAATATTTTTTCTAATATTTTATGTTTTATAAATATAAGCTATAACCTCATCATCTTAGTTTCCACATGATTAGTTATATATAGTGGTTCATCGATAATAATTAATTTTCAACAAAAAGACTCATGAAAAAAAATCTTGAAAAAAACCATTTGTTTGTAGAAGAGTTCCTCCACAAAGAGTTTTATGTTTCAAAATAGAAAATAAAATTATTATAATTTGTTTGACCGACGGTTGATTTACAAGAAACGTTGTTACAACCGATCAACCAACCGATCAACATATGCTTGATGGTTTAATGTATATAATTTTTTCGCAAAATTAATTTTGCATATATATCCTTATATTTATTTTAATTTTAATTTATCTAATGTGAAATTATTTTGAAATGTGATTACCAGAATAATAATAAAACCCTACAAATTTGATGATTTAAGAGTTATGGAAAAAACACTAGATCTGGTCGGTTTTATAACCGAAAAGGACCAACAAGACAAAAAAACAGACATAGACATGCACGCATGGTAAGTAATTATTTTTTGTCCTTCATTCTTTTTTATCGCGCTCTCGTGAGACATAAAACTGGGATCGGGTCACAAGATGAACAAACCAACCCGACCCATATATAGTACTACTACACTGCTGACATCATAATCGGATCCAGTCAAAAAATCCGGAACAAAATCCCTCACTCCTCGATCTAGGGTTTTCATTTCGCTAAGGAAAATCCCAAATCTGAAAATAAAGCTTTTATGCATGGGCGGCGCCATCACCGACGGCGACTCCGCCCTTATTAGTCTTCTTCCCCGTCCTCTCATCTCGAAAGTCTATTCCCGACGCCGCAAATCAGGCTCCAAAACCCTAACCACCGGCGTCGACGATGGAAATACTGCTTCGGTCAACTTACAGCCTCCTCCCTCAGCTGTCATCGTCACGGCCACTCCAGTCGTTGACGATGGTAAGACTGTTAAGATCAAGTACAAATCCTTGTCCAAGATTCAAAATCAGGATTTGAGAAACAGGCTAGGTCGTGAGCTGGAATCCATTCGGACTCTCTCAAGGAAGGTCTATTCTAATTACCCTGATGCCACAGTCGATGAAGTCGCTGCCACAGAAGTTGCTCCTAACGAAATTGCTCCTGAGGAAGTCGCTCCTACCGAAATCGCTCCTAAGGAAATCGCTCCTAATGAAATCCCTGCAAATGAAGTTGCTCTCAATGAAGTTGCTCCCAATGAAGTTGCTGCCAGAGAAATCACTGTCGAGGAAACTGCAGTCCAAGCAGTCCTCGTTGAAGCTGGAGCTGGAGCTGTCATGGATATTCCCGACAGGGAAGGGGAGAACACTAGATTCTTGGAGAATCGTCAACTGATTGTCTCTATACCACATCAAAATGAAAGTCGGGATATGGTTATTGCAAATAATGGGACTTTTGAAGGATTTTCTGAAGAGCCGACAAGGCAGAGATTCCACCCGAACATGATGTCGGTTGTGCCAGATGCTAATAATGGAAATTTGGATGGGTATATTGAGAGGCCCAGGCAAAGATACAGTGACCTCAATGTGTCAATTGCTCCAGAGAGTAATCGTGGCATGGTGGTTGAGAAAAGAACTCCGAAAGCCAACCAGTATTATCAGAACAACGATTTCATTATGTTTGGGAAAGATAAGTTTCCACCTGTTGAATCGAATTCTAGTAGTGCTAGGAAGTCGATGATGGATAAGAGGTATCAACATGCTTTCAAAAGTTGTAGTGCCCTGTTGACAAAATTGATTAAACATAAATTTGGTTGGGTATTTGATAAGCCAGTAGATGTTAAAGGTTTGGGATTACATGATTATTATAGCATTATCAGATATCCTATGGATTTGGGTACAATTAAGTCCCGGCTGAGTATGAACTGGTATAAATCACCCATTGATTTTGCGGAGGATGTTAGACTTACCTTTCATAATGCGATGATTTATAACCCAAAAGGACAAGATGTTCATATAATGGCCGAGCAATTATTGCAAATATTCGAAGAAAGATGGGCAAAAATCGAAGCGGAGTTGACTTATGTTCCATACACACCTACACCCGTGACAAGGAAACCTGTTAACTATTCAAATCCGAATCAGGTTATTCGTGCTCCAGTAGTTAAAGTTGTGAAGCAGCCAAAACCAAAGGCTAAAGATTTGTATAAGAGAGATATGACACCTGAAGAGAAGTCAAAATTGGGCAGTCAATTGATGGATCTTCCTCAAGAAAAAGTGGATGCGGTTATTGAGATTCTTAGAAGGAAAAATCCAGTATTGAGTCAAAATGGTGAAGAGATGGAGGTTGACATCGAATCTTTGGATACAGAGACACATTGGGAGCTTGATCGGTTCGTGTCAAATTATAAGAAAAGTTTGAGTAAGATTAAGAGGAGGGCGGAGATTGCTATGAAAAGAAAAGCGGATGCCGAAAGACAGAGAGAAGTAGAAAGGGTACGACTTCAGTAGTTTTTGTTAACGTTCGGACCCTTTTTAACTAGTTCACTAATTATTTTCATCCTGGCTTTTAGCATCGTTTCAAGAGTAACATATTTTCCCTTTATTAGACATTAAAATTGGGAATTTTCTAGTATTAAATAATTGATACAGTGGCGATTCTGTTTCCTGTGTTAATTAACAATCATTGATTTGAAATGCAATTTTGTAGGGGTTGAAATGATTTAAAATTTGTATATATAATATCACTTAACTAATATACATATCTACAGAATTTCACCTTTTTTTTCCTTGGGATGGAACGGGATTGTATATAAAGAGGGCATCTAAAACCATACCCTTGTATTAATGGGGCTAAAAGAATAGCTGGATGAGTAAATAGGCATATACCGACAATTCAGTGACAAAAGATGTAAAATTGAAATGCTATCTTTTTCATTGATAAATCCTAAGAAGCTTGGTCTATACTTCTTTTGTGCCTTCACATTCTTACGAGTTTTAAAATTATCTTTCAGGTTTTGGTTCCAGGAATTGTGGAAGAAGAACCCAAAGAGGAAAGACCAGGTAACAATATGTGCAAACAATTGTTTGATATTATTTGGATTCTTGATTTCATCAATGTCATATTAAGATCAGTTTGATATTAATCCATGAGCAGATGTAGGAGGGAAAGAAGTCAGACCTTCAAATCAAGATGGCACTGAAAATAAGAAAGGAAGTCCAAACAGATCAAGTAGTTCCAGTGGCTCAAGTAGTGATTCTTCCTCCTCTTCTAGTGGTAATAACTGCATTATTTCTTATTTTGTTTGATTTATTTAATATAGGAACATAAATGGTCTGTAAGCTAACAAGTTATTTCACCCAGGTTCTGACTCTGATAGCTCATCATCTTCCAGCCATCACTGAAGTCTTATTTATGTCGAATATGCACTTCTTGTTACGGGTATGAAAACACATTTAATATCAGGAACATATTACTTTTGAAAATAGCGTGATGTATGATAATTGCGTTGTATACCTAATTTTATTTCCATGGTTGATAATGTGGACAAATACCATTTTAATTCCTTTTGCCACTCTACATAACTGAAGCTTTTGAAAATATATGGCTGTTGTACAATGTGTGCAATAGACAAGTTTATGTTTTTTCTTTTTCCTTTATTTTGTTGGTTATTGATCAGAAAGTGGGAAAATGTAACTGTGACTTAAGTTGAAGCAACTTTGATGGGCATCAGTATACAAATTGCTTTCCCATAGTCAGCTTTTTATAACCAGTTTGCTGTTTTGCTCAACTGCTATATGCAGTCAATTTGGCTATGCAACAATGCATTTGTGCTTATGTATTTTAATCTGCTTCACAAATTGATAATTTCCATGGCAATTGACATGTTGCTGTATGGCTTCATAAATTTTATTTTCAACTTTGTCAAGCTATATCCATTAACTTAAAACCTAGGGCCGTTATGCTAACATTATCGTTACCATATTATTTCTATTGATAAGCCAGAAATATATATTGTTGACGATATTGTTGGTATACTGAACATTGATATACTGATAAATTGGCAACAATTAAGTGGTAATGATAAGTTACCCTTTGCTTATAATATCATATAGTATTATTTGAACTGAATTTGTAGACTAAACCGGCTTGCTTGATTTTGAAAAGGTGTACTTATAAAAAGACTAACAAGATATAAATGAGTAGGTAAAGTACCATTATGGTTGGTTTTGATAAAATATTTTCGCTATTTCACCGTAGAAAACAGTAAATTTACGGTTACCATACTGATTGTATTAGTGCACCGACTTAACTCGAAAATTATAATCATACTTAAAACATTTTCCATAGTTTCAAAAAATGCAACTGTTACTTCAGTTTTAGGATGCAGTATTATTTTCCATTTCGACAAATCTCTTTGGGTTGTTCAACACTTGTATGTTTACATCTGATGCAGAACCTACCTCAAGGCTACAATAGTCAAGATGGAGTTTTTTGGCACTAGCATGTGAAGTGTGATATTGCTACATGTGTTTGGATATATATATTATATATACACACAACTCCTCTTTGAGGGCTGGAAGTGACTAATATCGTGTGAAGAGTAATGGAAGTCTTGTAATTTTATTTGTTATGTATGTATTTATGTAGTCTTCCTAAATTTTTTTTGGGTATTAGTATTTATTAGTGATGCGGGCTTTGTTTTAAGTCTCATAAAGGCACTCTGATGTACATTTTATAAACCACCAAACTAGATTAACATTAGCATATGTTTGGACTAGCTAGCTTTCCATTTTATGGCACTTATCAGTTGTTTGAATGGAGTAAACTCAGGATATTGATGAGTGTAAGGTTTGGTTCAAGATACTGTTTTGGCGTTATGCTGAAGAATAATGGCGTTATTGTACTTTAT
The DNA here is from genome assembly GCA_030737815.1 of Allium fistulosum. Taxonomy (NCBI): domain Eukaryota; kingdom Viridiplantae; phylum Streptophyta; class Magnoliopsida; order Asparagales; family Amaryllidaceae; genus Allium; species Allium fistulosum. The sequence continues at coordinate 426,889,459 of CM060908.1, forward strand.
TCTGTAGTCTCTGTATATTTTGCCTGTTTTTAAAGATTTCACGACCATGTATTATTAGTTTCTTGGTTGCAGATGTTTTGCTGTATGTATCTTCCAAATCATGTTGTTCCTGATGCGTAAATTTTCATATTTTCAAAGGGTTAGTATACGTGGCTATTTTTATTTTTATTTGATTCTAATCCATATATTGGGAAGTAACCTTCATTCTGAGATATTTGATGACTTTAACTAATATACTCCCTTGGATGCTATAACTAGGACTTGAAAATCACTCTTAAGTTGTGGCAGTGAACAATGTAGTAGCTATTAACTTGCACGATCTTAAGTTAAATTTAACTAGCATTGAATTGTTGCATTAAAGCAGCTACACGTTTATAATGACACCATTGTAAATACCTGATCTCATTTATTTTTAGTTATTTTCTATTTTTTATTGTTAATTTTTTTAGCTGCGATAAATTATCAATTGGGTTTGTTGGGTATTGATGGTTAAATTTTTGTTTGTTTCCTTACGCTTGTTTGGTCTGCCTCTTGCTGTTAACAGATGTTTTGGATTCTTGTTGATTGGAACTCAAAATCCCGTGCAATTGGTATTAAAGCTGCTGGTACTACAAGTTTGTTGTTGAAATGGCAAGACCAGAATACAGTTCTGTTTCTTCGTACGTTAATACACAAAACATTCTCCTCGTAAAAAAGATATAAGTTACATTCTTATTTTCAAATACTATAATTTTCTTTCCTACAATACTTCACTTCTCCATTGCAACAATATTGATTCATATATGTATGTTATTCTCACATCCATAATTAAAATCTACACTCCATTAATTATCAATTTTTAAAACGCAATAACTTCTTGTAGAAACGACGGATTAACAAACCGTTTTCACCATTAAATCACAAATTTTATTATTTTTCTAACGAGTGACATTATGCATATGTAAAAACCTATTCGCGGATCAAACTTTGCGCTGAGTTGGCTGGGGGTTTACAGGGGCAGCGCGCCCCTGTCCGAAGGTGGACCGAATTTTTTTTTAAATCGATGTTTTTCAAATTTCTGCAATTATATGGTATGATTATAGACAATTCAACAATTATATGCAATAATTGCAAAAATGTCCCCAATTATGCCATATAATTGCAGAAATGTCTGCAATTATATGCAATAGTTGCAGGTTTGAAGAAAATTCGAAGATGTTTAAAATTTGCAGAATTGTCTGCAAATATATGAAATAATTGCACATTTACTGCAAATATGATTTTTTGGTATCAACAATGAATCTTATTTTAAAGTTCATAAAATTTTCGATTTTTTGGTGAAAACAGTATGCTGATCCGATGTTTCTACAGAAAGTTATACGCGTTTGAAATGTTAAAAACGTAAAGGGTATTTGGGTCTTTGTGCGCACATGAATTTGAAAACAGAGACCAGAAATTTATTAAAAAAACGGATGTATGTTTTGTGTATTTTCAAACCTTACTAGGGATGTTGCCAAACGCACCCTTAATTTTTAGTACACATTTCTGCCTAATGTTGAGAAGCAAGAAATGGGAGGATGAAGTCTTACCACTTTTCAAATTGCAATGGGGATAATGTTATCTTTGAAACAAATGATTACACCACTACTAAGTGATAGAATTAAGGGCATGCCCTACCGACAATTATGTAATTTGATTGTATATATAGCTTTTAAAGCGAATTTTGTTCAAAAATAAAGTTAATTTTAATTTTATCTTTTTATCGTAAATAATGTTATATAGTGGTACAAGTAATATTTATAATATGGTAAATATATATAAATAGGACATCCTTATGATAAAACATTTAGTCGATTGCTGTTATGAATGTATTCATAACCATGAGTATTATACCGTACAAATGTACAATTATCCATAAATATTTTTAATGCTTCGGTATTTTCTACAGCGAACACATCATTATTGTTAAGAAAAATATACTTTCATACCAAAAAAATATTCATATGTAAAACGAAATTGCATTCATTTTCGATCAAATTCGAAAACAGACATAAAAATCACATGGTATAAATGAAAGTAATTATTCAAAGCTTATATGCATCCTTTAACAAATGTTATATATTATGCTTCCACTGTTTCAGCTGATGAAATAGCAGCATTCGCAACATGGAGCTCCACTGAACCTCTTACCAAGATATTTCCAATTATTCAACAATAACTAACTAACAATCTAAAGTGTCAGATCTAGTGTCTAAAACTTCAAGAAATAGATCTTATATAAGATAATCTTCTAAAACAAAATAATATTAAGAATAAAAATCATATTTCTAATTCTTTATTAAATGTTTCAATTAATAATTGCTCCAATGCCACTTCTTGAAGAAGAGGTGGCATTCACCCTTTCTTCATCTCGTATGTAATGTTGTTATTGCGACCGTTAAATTTCCAGTCTCACTTTTAAAGGTCTCACGTTTAAAAGAGAACCCTTTTCCACGAGACTACATAGGTTTCTTTTTACAGAAACACATTCGCTTATCTCTACATGTTAACGAAATCGAATTAGTTGCACTTAAGTAAACATATCAAATTGACATTTTAGCGATTCAAATTTTTTGTTTGTCTGTTGTAATGATCCACCATAATGACACCCGTAATTCGTGTACAAATGCGCTCAAATTCCATAAATATCACGCATGATAGTTCATAAGGTAGTATTTAAAGAAAACAAAGCATATCTATCATAGTATATATAGACCAGTTGTCTCACAACCGAAGGAATAGATATAATGTATGTATAAACATATAATAGACTAAATGCATATCATAAAAATAAGACATAAGATTTAACATCATAGTACATCATGTTCCAAAGAAATGGAGCCTAAATAGTACATTAAATCCATATATAACATGTCTCATAATGCATAATATTTTAACATGTCAATAACCCGAAATACTATATAAATATGATAATAGCGATAATGGCTATAGCTTTGGACTTTGCTTTCAAGTAGCATAAACTCTCCTCCAAGTCAACATGCTCAAGGAATAACTAACAAAAGAGACAACTTAGAGAGGGTTGGACATAAGTCCGATGAAAAGAAAATAACATAATTTTCATGATTACCAATACACTAACACTACAAGACACACAGTGCATTCCAACGGCGGCCAGACGTTGGCGGCCGTTGGAAAGCCGTTGATGGACGTTGGAAACGCCGTTGATATACATTTCAACGGCGTCCAACGTCTACCAACGAACCCAACGCCTATATAGCAACGTCTTCCAACGTTCAGGTTGTCCACGTGGAAGAAGATGTTGACCAAATAGACGTTGGAAGATGTTGGAAGATCCGTTGGAGGACGTTGTAAGACGTTGGAATAAATGTGCCAGTAAACCGTTGGTGGACGTTGAAAGACGTTGGAAATCTAGGTGTTTTTTTTACAGAACCAACAATGCATGCTTCCAGCCACCTCCAACATCGTATATCTTATAAAAGCTCAATTTCGAGCACAGATACAACAGCATATCTCACATATAATCAATCATAATCGTAAATCCAAGTAATAAGCATATATACTAATCAATATACACAATACAAATCAATATAAACAACATAAACCATCCAACATCAACATCCAACAAAACGTCCAATCCAACTATATCCAAACTACTACGTCAACATCTCAAAAATCACATCCAAAACATCAGAATGTATCAAATCCTCACACTCTCCAAATATACATGTTCATAGCAAAACAAATCAAATCATACCTGAAATCACTCTCCTCCAGAACCACCAGAAGACCGAAACCGGCCGTATTGCTCCATAAACTCCGTAAGACGCCTATGCAGCTCCTCCGTCTTGGCTTCGGTGCGGATATTGCGTTCCTCGAGCGCGGCGACCTGGGCTCTAAGCTGTGCAATCTCCTCCTTATCTTGAGCCCTCTGATACTCAATCTGAGCCGCCTTAGCCTGTAAATAAAATTTAAATTATCAGTGTTTAATAATTGTAATTCGTGTTTACTATAATCCATCACAATGTGCAACAGTTAGTTCAGAATAATTATTTTAAAATTTAAGTTAAAGTTATTACCGATTGATTCCCAAAACCATAGCGTCTGCCATGTGCCGCTGGATCCATGACAGACTCAAAAATAGCGTCCTCCTCATCGGCGGTCAACTCGTCGCGCCCAGATCCCTCGAGAATGGAAGTTCGTGTTTGCTGAAACTTTTGCTGTTATGCAAAATAAGTTGAATTTAGATAACATTATTTTAATTAACTTATATAAGTGTTAAGTCATTATGTTACTTACATATGCGGACTGCGCTTTGGCATCGTGATCCCAGGAGTATGAAACGGTGCCTGCTTCGTCGACCTGGCTCAACGCATGAGTATGCGTGAAAACATCCCAGTAACTCACAGAAGCACCACCACGCTGTCTCTCCTGAAATATGTCCATATACATATATATTATATATATATATATTGTTACATTATCTACAACTTTGAACTTAAAATCTTTAAATTATTATCGTAATTAATAAATATACCAAGTCCTCTCGGTGATGCTGAAATGACTTGGAACCACCAAGATGTGTGACAGGGTTCTTGCTCCTATTGGCTGAGTTCCTCTCCGACTGCCTCTGTAAATTTAATTTAAATACAAAAATTGTTTAACATTTCTAGTTAGTATTTGCGTAGAAGAATTTAAATTAAACGTGTGATAAATTTACCTGAAACTCCTCGTTTCCCCACCATTTCACAAAATCATCCCACACAGCTGCGCTCATCCACTGAGGCTTCTTTCCCGCCGTTTTTAAGCTGTTTACTGTTTTCCGGTAGTTCTTTGCGACTTTGCTGCACCAGTGGCGATATACGACTGAAATATCAACGTCCTGAAGGTCCACTTCCGCCTGCACGTTTGACAAAATAAGAGTTATACAGCTTTTGTAAATAATGTAAACATGAATTGATATAACATGTTCCTAATATATAAAGTGACATACCAAAAAATCCTGTGATGGACCACCGCCATCACCACAGGAATTGATATAACCATTTAGACATGTATCTATTTTTTGATACGGTAAACCAAAAGCTGACATCATTTTTTTTACTTCATAATGATTTTCGCACATTAAATTATTGGGAGGCATATGCCGTTTCGCAGCTTGTACAACAGCTGTAAATCCAGCTTCTGTGAAGTTGTATTTAGATTTCATCACAATGTATTCAGCAGTTACTGATAATTGGATTCCGCTTGTGCAGCCTTCCCAAAGGGGTTTCTTTGCGGCATCTAATAAATCATTTTTTTTTGCTCCAATATTTGGTTCTTCTTCAGCATTACCATCATCATCAATTAATTGAGGAACATGAAACATTGACCGTGCAGCATCTTCAACCATATGTTCTACGAGATTCGTCGTATCAATTTCAGTACACACTACCTCCTCAGCTTGTACATGATTAGATGCTAACAGTTCTCCATGACGATCCCAAACCAAATAGTTCGGCACGAAACCGTATTGACGCAAATGAATTCTAACCATTTCTGGTATCAAATGCTTTAACATTTTGCATTTAGTACATGGACAACAGATTTCTTCGTCGTTTTTGTTATTACTTAAAGCGAAATCAATAAATACGCGAACACCGTTATTAAACTGTTCACTTATTGAGCCTCCATTTTCAACCCTTCTTTTTTTGTACATCCAGCTTCGATCAGTAAAATAATTGTCCATTTACCTACGTATATAATTAAAAAGTACGATATAAATTTAAAAAATTGTCATTTTATTAAAACAATATTATTGGTGAATTTTATATTAATAGATCATTGACACTTTGTCGATGGGTCATCCTACCTCCCATTACAAATACAATAACGTAACTAAATCGCGTAAATCATTTCAATTTAAACGATTCAACAAAATTTCGGCAGCACTTCGCTTTAGTTCCCTGAACAGTACACATTTGCGTATACACAGGGAACATAAAGGAAGCGCTGTCGAAATTCTATGAACCATTTAAAATGAAATGTTTTACGAGATTTAATTACGTTATTGTGTTCATAACTTGTCCAATACAGGGACAAATCCAACAAATATTGTATATGATGAATATAGATGTCCGTTCTGTTAAAAAATGAATATCCACATAACGATCATATACAATACTTATCAGACGGGGCTGAAAGACACTCTAAGGGTTTCATGAATATAAAATATCGTTTTTGAAATTTTCTAAAATACATAAACTAATTGTATGCTCACTAACAACTAACGTTTCCAAACAAACCTAAAACTAATTGTATGCACATTATTCTATTGTTAACACAAACTTAAATATATATAATCTTGCAATATATAAGTTAATAACATAAATTATGCCTCAATAAACTAGATTATACATACAATAAGGCAATACAAACATGTAATACACTAATTTAACAAATTTAATTAAATATAGGGATTAGGGTTTATACCTTTTCTTGAGAGATTAGGGAGTTAGAGAGGACGAGAGGGAGGCTTGGAGTCGGAGGAGGAGCCGTTGATCGTCGGAGCAACGGGGGGGGGGGGGGGGAGGTCGGAATCGGAGCAAATTTGGGAATTGGGGGGGGGGGAGGAATGTTTCGGCCGAATGGGGAAGAAGAAGCTGGGCTTCTGTTTTGCTCGCGGATTTCCAACGTCATTCAACGGCCGCCAACGTCTAGCAACACCAACGTCTACCAACGTCCTACAGTTTTTAACTAATAAAATATACGAGAAAACACTGGACGTTGGAAGATGTTGGAAGACGTTGGTCAATGACGTTGGAGGCCATTGGAAGGCTCCGTTGGAATACACTGTGTGTCTTGTAGTGTAATATATCATGTATAATACCAAATGGTGTAATATGAGGTAATGAGGCCATACCACAACCTGCATCTTCATTTGCATCCAACAAGTTAACACACATCTACTATAGTGTACGTGATAAGTCAATCAACTACTAACCATCACGGCAACATAGCGCAACTTAACCATCACACACTAGGCTAGTGAGTCCGGGGGCCCCTAGTAAGGCCAAATCCCGCTAAGTATGGTCATTAATGCAACACCATTGTTGCAACACTTTACTACATCGCCCACCACTTATAATTGTACCAAACACACATCTATGTACATGTTTCAAATCTCTACCTTGTTTATCAAGTGGACTTAGGATAAGAAACCCGAGGCCAATAACCCTTGCAACAAAGTACCCCGAGGTCTATTGCCTTTGCTACCAAGATAGAACGTCTCCTATCTCGGAATCGAGGTCGCCTTGCAATTGAGACAACCATGCCTCACTTAACAAATGGTTTATAAATATCAAATCTCAATGTCGTAGCCAAGAGATATGGACTTACTCCATATAAGCAACATCCATGGTATCGTATATTGCAATACTCGAGTCGTCTCATTTTAAAGCCATCGGATGATTCAGTAGAACCACCATACAAGTTGAATCGCATGACGTTTGAATTTGGCATTCAGACATCTAAATGCCTATTGTGGCCGGGAGTTATTTCGATGGGAGAATTTCCTTTGCGGAAAGTCCATCCCACCATTTTCTGTTTCTCTCATTTATCTTTCTTGTGTTCTCTTCGATGTTGTGCTCCATGTCACCAAGACACTTCACACTAACATCTCTCCACACGAATTCATGCTCATGTTATAAAATATTCACCATTCGGACGAGTATTGCTTCATGCTCGACGAACAACTTTGAGGCGATGAATGCCATTTTAACAATAATTCAAGTTAACCACCCGACTTCCATTCTAGCTTCTACATTCATTCAACCATATCATTTTCAAATATCCTAACCCATTCTTTACTCATTCTATTATTATTAAACCCAACAACAATCAATGCAATCAAGAACTAATCTTATCAATATGCTATATTCGATAATGTCATTCTTAAGTGTTTTAATACATTCATTTTATGATTAAACATAGATAAATACTCATTCAACGTGATTCTCAACTCTAAAATCCCAATTTCAATCTCATTCTTCTATTGAAACTGGATCGGTCGGAAGTTGGTGAAATATGTAGATTTAAAAAAAGTCTAATTTTGGATCATATTAGGACCATGAACTCTAAACGTTGAATCAAATCCAAGCTAATTAATTTAAATAAAATCATATTTTATTTAATTTTTCCAATTTATTTAATTAAATTTAATTTATATAGTTTATGAGCATATCAATATATGCTCATGTATGTAAAACGTGCATGTACAACGCAACAAATGATGTACATGGTTAAGTTTATACATAAGTAGATACTGGGATTTATAACTTACACTTTCATTTAGATAGCCTCCTTGATACCTCATATCCACGCTCTCTGCTGCAAGCAGACGATGTGCTAACACTAGATCTAGGTTGTATTATTTGATTAGAGGTGAATAGAGTTAGGAAATGAATGGGAATAAGGTGGGATGCTTGCGATCAAAACAAGGAGGAGAGAGGATGAAAAGGTACAGAAAATGGAGGCCAAAGTTTGAATATATAGTGAGGTCTAGAGAGAAATATCTTGCATGATTCTCTCTTACCAATTCAAACACATAGCCACCCCCACTCATTACTTGCTGAAAGTAATACGGTTCATCATAGACCAAAAAATCCACTCAATTCATTAATAATTTATCCAATTTAACTCTAATTTAAGTCGTCATTAATATCGTATATTGATACGTCCGTCTATGACTTTTATATATGCACCCAATAAATTACTATAGCACCTCAAACAGTTCTAGGGGCAACTCTATTTTACTTAATACACCCCGTACAATAATAATTAGTATTCCAAAAATATTAATTAATTTAATTCACTTATAACTATTATAAATCAATTGAATCAAGCAGTGTTTTGAAGACCAAATAGATTTGGTTGTGACTCAGTTGTGAGTTCAGCCAATGATTAATATTTGAACAATTTAAATAATAATGTTCACACATCATTTTAGATAGTGGTGTGACAGTTTGACTTAATTCATCATTTATAGACCTCACCAATAAAATCCAATTTTAAAAATTCAAGTGGTACATTTTAGCAACATTTATTTACACCAATTCTCATCGTCAATACTATATCACTTTAGAACTTATGAAATTTGGTTTTGGTCAAAATTCCAATATCGTCCATATTCAAATTGGTCAGTCCATAAACAATGTCCTTGGTTAAATAATAACATTTATTATTAACTATACTACCATGTCTAGAAATTTTTACTTTGAATAGACTATAGTTGACCATGAAACTAACATCATACAACCGAGGAGAAGAATTCTCTATTGAATAGTGTTTCACTTCAAATGCTTCAACTTAGACCCAACTTTAGTCTTTCGTTGGATGTCATACCATGATTTAACTATAATAAAAAAGGAGTATTCACATGGAAGTTCAACGGTATTCTAAAGTCAGGAGAACCGTGTAATATTATCACTCGAGATTTCCTATTTGACCTAGTTGTTAACAAATAGGAAACTCTTGGATGATTCATTCCATAGTTATCGAATAATTATAAGCATTAAACCTCTCGGTGTCCCAGCAACTATGAGTAATACACTTCCCAACATTCGAAGAGCATTATGTAGTTTGATCTCTATGGATGTATCAATATTCTTTCTCGAAACATCTTTACCATGAATGTTTAAAATAATATTTTATTTAATATTGTGATTATTTTCTCATGATTACAACTCCTTGTGCTTATTATGATATAATATATCATTTAATAATTTTCTATTAAATATATTAAAATTAATTAATTAATATATCATAATATAACAAATATATATAAAAGAAAACAAACACTTTTATTTTGAATGAGATTTTATCACAGAGTTAATAGTTTACAATAAATTACATAATTGCCCCTAAGGCATACTCCTAAATCTTTCATCTTCAACCCCTAACCAAACCAATAGATTTTAACCACAATACGTAGCATAAATGGTGATTATAGAGCAGAAAATATAAATTTTACTCACCAAATTTGAAGAAATCCAAACTTCAAATCAACCCACTTTTGAAGCTCTCTTAATTTCAAATATTTAACCACAATCCTCACCAAAATGTCAACTTAAATAGCTAGCTTTTTAAAAGACTCTTCTAACTTGAATTTAGAGTATTTATTTGTAATTTTTCATTAATAGATGAAGAAGTCATTGAGATTATATGATTTAGGAACATAATTTCTCTTTTCTACGGAAGAAGAAGAGGAAAATATTGAAGAAAGTGTTTCATTTCAGAAATTGTTAAACAATTTTTCTTATTTAATTACCATTTTGCCCCTAACTTCTCTTTTTGTCTCTTTTTATCATATTTCCGATTTTGAAATTTTTATATGTTTTAAGATATAAATGACATTACGAACGCAATGGAACAGGTCCCGAGTCCTAATTCATCCATATTTAAAAATCCACTTTTAAAGTCATTCATTCGATTAAGTCATTTAATTCAGTTAAATAGATTAGCTCTCTTAGATATTAGCATTAAAAATATGAGTTGTTATGTTCTCCCCTCTTAGAAGGATTTCACCCTCAGAATCTTCAAGAAGTGGAAAATTTTATCGTATTTACCCTGACGTACATAACACTACTAACACATAACATCAAAATATCAAAATTAGCAGTCAATCATGACAGGCCAAGAAATTTCTTTATTATCATGTAACTTTAGTCAATTAAATTAGATGGAATTATACTAGTGAAAATTCATCTTCTCTTCCGACTCCCAAGTGCAATATCTGGAGTCCATACCCCATTGGATCCAAACAAGCTTGACAACCTTGTTACGAATACTCTCAACAATATAAATACACTACTAGAATTTTGTTTATAGACCGCGTCTTTTACATCAGGTAGAAAACACATGACGTTAAAAATCTTTATAACATCTTTATTTTTATTATCGATATTGTATAAAACACACACATCATATTGATTTTCAGGACGATGTAAAAACCCTTTTATTATCTTTATAACATAATTCTTTTACATTGATTTTCAGGGCGACGTTAAAATGTAAATCCAAATTTGTAAAAAAGTGCGGAAAAACTAAGTGTAAATATTTTGATAGAAAACGTGGAACACACCCAAATTCCATCGTTTGTGAGCACAATCGTCGCAAATAATACTATTTGTATACAATTGTTATTTTCTTCAAATTGTTATTAAAAAAACATGGGAATTTGAGCAACAAGCCTCTACCAATAATAAAATAGACAAAATGTCATTTATCAATAGTTATATGTAAATCAAGTCTCATATGTCGTATACATGGTGCAATGCGATGCGGAAGAAAGACAAAATATAATTTATCAATAATTATATGCAAATCAAGTCACATATCTCGTATACAGGGGGAAATAAGCTGCGGTAGGGATTCAAGTGCTTGGCAACCGAAAAAAATTTTGGGGCAACATTTTTTAACAAACATGTATTCAAAAAATTTTGGGACAACATTTTTTAAACATTTGCATCTCACGACCCGCTTCCATCCAGTCCACAAGCTTCCATGCCACTCCATCTAGCCATCCACTTCTCACGATCCGCATGCATAGCACCCCGTCAACCATCTTCTACAACGTCACTGAAATCCCCTCCTTTTCATTATCCAAAAACCCCAAAATTTGACTAAGTGCGGAAAACCAATTTTCATTTCTCTCCTTCCCTTCCAAAATTCATTCACGTTCATGCTCCAAAAGTCATTCACATTCGCTCCAATTCAGCTAAGGAGAACGCTTAATCCCTACATTCAATTTTGGCATCTCGATTTCACTTCGATTCAATTTCAGTATCCCTCATCCCAAATCCCTAAATTCAATTTCAGTATCCCGGTCTCATTTCAACATCTCGATTTCAATTCGATTTCGATTCAGCATTTCGATTTCAATTCAGCTAAGGAGAAGACGCAACAGCATGCTCGATTCACTTCATCCACGTCCAGCTCAGTCAGAACTTCGCCAAATGTTCTTTTGGTTCTAGTTTTTCCAAACCAAGTTCAATTTGTTTTAGACGAAATTATACAAATTCTACACAAATTGATTATGCAGACTTATCTAGGGCTTCAAATATTTAGGTTTTATTTTAAATGCACGATCCTCCGAATTCTAATTATGTTGTAGAGTTGGTAGCAGCTCGGAATTATGATTCTTGGTGGGCACCGATGAGGTGAGAAATATTACTTATGCTGTAATAGTTTGTTCATATGGAATTAATGTCTAACATATGTAATTTAGGCAGTAGAAACTAAAAAGAGAAAAAAGAGAAGCAAAAGAAATGGGAGATATAATGAAATCATTAAAGAATAGGGCACATGGTTCAAAAACAAGATATGGACATAATGGCCAACCTTGAAGAAATGAGATCTTTGAAGGTGAATGTTTTAACAGATCATAGTTAGAATTTACCTGTTATAATCTGTCTTTGTAAACCTTATGTTATTGTGACTCATCGATGTTTTTATTCTTCAGTCCAAGCATGCAATTATGAGTATAGATGATGTGCTAGCAACGTTGCATCATATAAAGCAGGAAAAGGTTGGTATATCTTTATTCATGCTAAAGTAAACAATGTAAGCTTGTTTTCCTTGTGTTCAGGCCTGTAAATTTTTGGATGAGGGTTGGAATCCAAAGTTTACTTTATTAATATCCAGTTTAGGTCATGATTTTTTATACATCACCTTATATATGCCAAGTCCATTTATTCCATTTAATACTTACTTTGGTAATATTATGGCAGTTAATTGCATCACCTTATACATGCCTGTTGTACATAGTATTTGATACTAACTTTTATAATTTGATTGCAGAGATAAATTAGTTCCTTAAAGAACATGTTTCTCCAAGTCCTTTACTACATTACTTCATTATAGAGGAGTTTCAAAAGGTTTTTACGTAGATTTAACAGCTCAAGAGATAAATAGTGCAATGGATGTAGATTTACAGAAAGTCTGCACTATTGATCTCTTGTGCTGTTAAACCTACAATAATCTTTCATCCATAGTTTATTCACTCCTTTTTAAGTAAAGCTTCTCACTAGTTCATGGGTGAGCAGTGAGTTTTATGAGATGTACCTTCCATGGATGAACACACTTTGGCTTTCGAATATCAGATCAGGTAGTATATATTTCATCTTGCTACATACTATTTTTGTAATGATTTTATATATCATGTTACAATATACTATCAGCCTATACTCTTCTATTTTTCTCAACTTATTTACTTTAGGGATCACGGTTAGAAATGTATGGTCAATTTCTTTCAAGATTTTACCACTGTCTAACACTTGTTGAATAGCTTTATATAGGGAGTCCTTGATGTCGATCTAATGTAATATGAATAATTATGCACTCGGACCATCCAGGTTAAATACTATTCCTTCTAGCTCCCTCTCCATCAATTTACTTATCAAATAGCTTCTACCCTTTGCATTAATAGTATATGTAGAACCATTGTTAAATAGATTATTGAAGTATTGTATAACATTCAGTTCCAACTCCTCTTATGAATTTTATTTAGTCCCATCACCTAAAATGATGTTATGGAAATTATTGTGATTTCTCCTTTGGAACATTTCTATATTAAAAAACTAGAGCATTCATCGGCTTCCATTAACAAAAACTCCTTGGTTTTCTATTTTGGAGCATGCTTGAATATCCAAATTAGTATTTTTCACTTGATTTTCATACAGTTTCAACTTAATGTACTCAATAGGCCTTTGTTTTGGCCTGCTTGTTTTTTTACTCAAAATTATGTGTGTAGAAACGCATAGCTTTGTGATGCAGTTGCTAGTGCAAATGATTTGGTAGTTCTTAACTGATTTCGAAGCAAGTGAGTGATGTAGGAAAGATGTTGTAGTTTGTTTATATATTGCATGAAAACAGTGAATTCTATGCAAGTGTTATTGTCTTTGAAGTCTGTTTAGGTGTGTGAACAAAATCAATTCTTTGTGGTATGTATATATGTATTCTAATATCGCATCACCTCTTACTTCAAGGAATCGCTTTACATATACCAAAGAGGATACTTGATGAAATTTGGATAGAAGTTGCGCGTGTCATTACAAACTTTGGCTATTTTTAACATCACCCACTAACACATCGGTTCATTTTTTCATAGACATCAGTCCTGGCCCGATGTCCATGAAAAAAATTCTAGTAGTGATAGGTCCTCAGTCATCAATGCCTTCGGTTCATGAAACACCCCACACCCCTTAATATACCCAAAAGGACACATTAAAAGGCGTGGTGCGTTGTAGGTAACTAAAGCTAACAGAGACTAAGATTCACAAGACAAAATGTCACGACCCTGAAATTTAAATTTATTTAAATTAATAATTAAATGAATTTATGAATTAAATTGACAATTAAATAAATTTTTGGATAAAAATTGTGAAATTAAATTGATTAAATGGAGCGAGTTTCCCCGATATCCAAGTATATTCTGTATAAATCATTTGAGATTAAAATATTGTAAATAGTGTATATGTGAGTATATGTGTATATATTGAATGTATATATATATATATTTAGGTATATACGAGCAAATTTAATATATATATGTACTTATATATATATATATATTTCTATTTGAATTTAAAACTTAAATAAATGGTTTAGGGATAAATGATAAAGATATATATATACATATTTGAATTGATGGTTAAAGATGGTTTGAGTTTATAAAATAAATATTTGGGTTTATAAATAAATGAAGATGATAATATTAAGTTAAAATAAAAGAGGAATAAAAATAAGATAATAAAACACATTAACTATGAAATTCATTTTAAATTATAAAATAACAAAAAGAAAAAAAAAACATAACAAAGTAGACTAATTAAAGCAAGTGAAATATTTGTAAACAAAACAAATACACATTCAAACTAAACAAAAGATGAACAAAACCAATAAAACATAATAAGTGCAGCCACCATTTTTAGAAAGAAAAGAAATAGCAAAGAAATGTTATGCAGGCAAGAATAGGAAAAAAAAAAAAAGACAAGTATGCAAATAAAAGAAGAAAATAAACAAAGTAAGTAGATTTAAAATAAATAAAAATGTAAAACCCAACATCATCACATCCCAGCCGAGTCATTAATGCAAGCCACCAAACATCTCCATATATTTTTGTACCTATCAGCCTCCACTATCTCATGTGTTGGTACAGCCGAATGAAGTAAAAGAAAATAAAAT
Organism: Allium fistulosum; assembly: GCA_030737815.1. Lineage (NCBI taxonomy): Eukaryota > Viridiplantae > Streptophyta > Magnoliopsida > Asparagales > Amaryllidaceae > Allium > Allium fistulosum. The sequence continues at coordinate 426,904,678 of CM060908.1, forward strand.
AGGTAAATTTGTACAAGTAGTAAATGCCATGTCCTATAACTAGACAAAGCAAAGATCTGCCATACCTCATTAATACATGAACACTTCAACCATGCCTACTATACAAATTTTTATAATACACTATACTAACTATACCAGCCTGAAATCTTCTTATACATCACCTTCTTCATTTTTCAATTCATTTATTTTCAAAACTGAGAAAATATAAAGCACGCATCACTTAAGAATTCAAACTGCAAAATCAAATATCACATCATCTCAAAGCTTAAACAATAAGGAGTATTATCAGAAAGGAATGCTGTTCAACAACAAAACAAAGCAAGTTTGTAAAGGAAAATAAAAACTGCAGCCTTCAAGCCTCAATCTTCCTCTGTTCTTCTTGGTTTCTATTTCTTTCTTTTCCAGGTGAGTAACACTTTTCTCCTTAAGACTTAAGCATGATTTGGTTGCCTGATCATCTCTAGAAATAATGTTGTTGAGAGTATATTTATGAGTTCATATCTGTGGACAGTTGAATATGATGTGTGCATGTCTGTTATTATGATATGTTTGTTCTTTATTTTTCAAGACTCAAATTTGCAAAACCCATCCCTATCTTTTGATCTAGTTATTTTTGAACTTAGGATTTAAAGCGTCAACTGTTTGTTTTAGTATAAACAAGAGTTTAATAATTTATTTGAGTCAAAATATTTGGTAACTTATCTGGAAATCAAAATGATAAAAGAGATTTCTTATTTAAGCCAAATTTCAAACATGTTATTTTTAAATTCCCGGATTATAATTCGAATACGATAACCAAAACATGATTTTTAAAACGAAAATTAAAATTTTTAGTGGAAGGGGTTAAGTGCAGTTCGAAGTTGAACTGGAAATGGGTTTTTACCATTCTCTGGTGGTCGGAGCAACTGGAGGGGCCGGGGTTGCTGATGGGGATGGAGGAGCCTATAGTGGTAATGGAAAAAATAGGTGGAGGTACTATCGGTGACGGTGGTGGCGGCGGCGGCAGTTTTATGTTTCTAAACCTAGTTTTGGAGAGCTCTGGAATTTTGATCGAAGCGGCTCCTATGTGTGATCGAGCCCCACGCGATTCAAGGAAGTGGAAGAGGGGCGTGTTGTCGTGCTGGGGCCGGAGTGGAAGCGTTTCTGGTGATCTAAAGAGCGGCAGCGAGGCAATTTCGTTAGGTGTGTTCATATTACAGTGTCGAGCAAAACACTCAAATTCGAATTCGAGTTTTCTGGGTTGATTCAAATTTAAATTTCGAGTACAGGAGACGTTTGCGACATGTTGAGGGTCGAGATGGCCCCCAGAATGGCGCCGCGTTGATGTGCACGTGCACGTGCACGTTGGTGGTCTGGGTTGTGTTGTTAGTCGGGGAAGAAGAAGCAGTTGAAAGGAGGAAATTCGGGAAATTTCGTGGGTGACTCGGGGTAGCTCTCGAGTAGAAGAGGCTGTTGACTCGAAGTGGAGTTCGAATGCGTGGGAATGACGACTGTTTTAAACTTTAACTAAAATAAGAAAAGAAGAAAAAAAGAAAATCTGAGGAAGAAGAAGTGGCTCGAGGGAAGACTCGGGAAATTCAGCAGTTTTCTCGAGTATACCTTCGGGGATGTGAATGTTAACTTTCCAGTTTTAACTTAAACATAAATATAAGTTTTTAAATTTAAATAAAAACAAGTCTTATAAAATGAATGTTTTAAGAACAGATTCAAGAGTTGTATGATTGTGTTACTTAAACTTATTATAATGGATTCTTAAGTTAATTTAAACTTAATTTAGAAATGTAAATAAGTGTTGAGTAAAAGAATAAAGTGTTTTAAAGATATATGTTAATGATAGTTAAGAAATTAATAAAGGAAATTGGTTTATCTTAAAGTATTAAGGGGTTAATGAATTATGAAATTAGTTTAATGGTTGACGTAATAAATATGATAAATCAAGAATAATTTAATTAACTAAAGTGTTTGATAAATTAATTCTATCAAATGATTCGTAATTAATAAATCAGAAATTGATAATCAATTCATAAGTTATAAATTTAATTGGAAATAAATTAAATTAATTAGGATTAAACTATTAATTTAATCCTGTTTATAAATGATTATTGAATGCTTGACTTTACTTATGATTGATTGCATTGTAAGGGATGCCTTGAATTGTTGTGCTATCTGATCTGTGATATTTCATTCTGTGAATTGTGCTATGATAATTTATTATCTGTGATATATATCTGTGATCTGTGAATAAACGATAAGCGTGATAGTTTATATCGCTTATCATCTATATCCTGTATTTTGATCTGTGATGATTCATTGTGTTGCACTACTGTGTAAAACCCCTGGACTACACTATACACACACAAATATGGATTTCACGTGGAAATCGGTTAAGTCACAGATAATTTAAATTTAATGTTTGGAAATTGAAATTTTAATTTCAATTGATTTTGAAATTAGGAATTCGGGTTTAAAGTAAAAAGCTTTTGAAATGGAATTTCAAAGATAAAAGTTATTTTAAATAACTTAACCGAGTTTTGAAAATTTAAATAGTTAGATTTAAATTTGAATTCAAGTTTGAAATTAAATCTATGATTTGGAAACTAGGGATAAAAGATGATATAAATGTGTTTGTATGAATTAAACCATTTTAAAAGTATTAATTTGGGAATTTGAATTTAAACCAAGGATTTCAACTCGTATGAATGAATCAGATTTCCAAATTGAAAACTGTTGTTTTCAAATGATAAAAGCTTTTAGATAAGAAAAGAAATTCCAGTTTAAATTAAAGGAATTTCAAGTGAATTGAAAAATGGATTTTCCAAGTTATGAATGAATTCTTTTTAAAAGCTATGAATTGAATCTGTTTGTTTTTAACAGATTTGAAATGACGATTTGTTTAAACCATTAGAAATGAAATTGTTTTGAAAGCTATTAGTTAAATCTTTGATTTAAAGATTTAACGAATTAATCAAATTGAAATAGAAATCGATTTGGAAAATCTGTGAATGAATCTTTGTGAAATTAAGTGAACTTTGTGAATTGAATCTTTTTGTTTAAAAGATTAAAATGGTAATTTGATAAACCATTTGTAAAGAAAGTTTGGGTTTAAGTTGTGACTTAATTGAAATCCCAATATCCGTATGTTTTTAAATATTTCGCTCACTATTCGGGTTAGCCGGGAAAGGACCTTTGGGTCGTATAACTCATTCCGAATAGTGATACGTCGTATATGGATAGCATTTGAAGACCGGTGTTGAAGACCGGATATTTTTCAAAAATGAAAGGACCACCTGTCGAATGTCTCTGCACTGAGTCGCGCCGGTATAGAGATTTATATCACTCTTTTGTGACGGGAAGTCCGGACGTGATTGAGAATTATCCGGAATTGCAAGGGCTTCGTGAGAAGTGCCTTCGGTTCTGTTCGAACCCGGAACAGACTTATATGGATACTTGTCTGACATTACACTTTGAGATATAAAGCCGATTTCTTTCAAATACATATCTGTTGGTGGCGGAGAATTTATTCTCTTAGCTTAACACCCTTCTCTGAGACGTACGAGCTCAGAGGTTATGTAGTTGAAATTTATCAGCGATATATCCCAATTTGGTAATGTGACATGCTGAGTGTTGCTGTGTGATGATCAGTGTTTGATCATTTGCGATATGATCATTTATTTGATCTTATATCTTTGTGATCATAGGTTGATCATTTGTTTGACCCAAAGCATAGCTTTGTGACAAAGCGTAGCTTTGTGGACGAGACTTCATCGAGCCTCACACCCCGGAAATGGTCGAAACAGGAAGGATGCGGCAAGGTTCTAGGGAGTAGCGCCCCTTAGTGTATGTCATTCCTTCTGGATAAAGGTGGTATCATGGTATGGAGCCCAGATACTTAACCTCTGTGGTTACTGCATTATTACTTTGTGGTTGTTGCGAATCGGGGATCCTCGGGAAGATCGGTGACGATCGGGGGATGGCATACGCGTGTCAGTAGTTACCTATTTTTGCAGAGGTAACCCGGCCTTGTGTTGGCAGAGATCCGGTTAGGTTCTCGGGTCGTCTATTCCAGGGACGTACCCAATCGTGGATAGGAAGTTCCTTAGCCTGACCATTTGTTGGAAATCCAAAGAAACAATACGAGACTTGTACGGTATTATTTGTAGAACCTGCCATTCACTTATGGTGGCGCCCCACTGTTTGGATGGTAGCTATAGTAGGCATACGATACTGGTCGTATGTTGGCTAAGATTAATATTATACTTTCGAAATGTTTTTGCACTATGCACTAATAATAATATCAAAATGATTTGATTTTGCGTAGTAAACATCTTTGACTATCATAAGAAGAAATCTCCTCCAATTCTGCGTTTGCATTGTGTGTGTGGCGGGAGGTCTTATGGTAGTTTCATTTTCCAAAAGCATTGCGGTTTTCAATGTTTAAATTCTTTTGTGTTATTTAAAGATAAACTGTTTTTGTTGCTCACACCAGTCCCATGACTGATCCGGAGTTTATTGTTCCTTTCCTAAACTCTGGGTGCTCATAATTTCCTACACGAGCAGTCTAGAGTTGGGTTTTTCAGATATTCAGGTTCAGTAGATTTTCTGGAGCTAGTTCAGTCTTTGGATCAGACTGCACTTGCTTATTCTTGGTGTATCGTTATTGGGAGTTCGAGCTACTGCTGGAGTTCTCTCTTGAAGACTATCTTAGAGTTATTTGTTCCGCTGCTGATATTAGTTATCTATTTTTCTTTTCCGCTGCTATTTGTTGTATCATATCTCTGATGTATATTGATATTCATTGTATCACTCTGTTGTATCAGATATTGTATATCAATGTATTATTCATTTATTCCGCTGTGTTATTTACTTAACTGTGTTATAAGCTCCGGCGACTCGGATTTGAACGATCGAATCTGCGGCATTCGAGTACGATGTAAAGTATGGATGTCGATTTTCGAGCGGGCAAAATCCGTATCGTTACAAGTGGTATCAGAGCTAAGGTTGAACTTTAGCTCAGGAGTATAACACGTTAAGTAGCTCATTAGAGATAGAGTGAAGTAAACTCTAGAATGAGTAATCTCTCAGATATCCGTCTGAACGTCTCAGTAAATTCTCTTACTATCCACTGATAGTGAGTATGAGTACAAGAAGAGGACGAGATAGGGAAAGGAAATACGACTATAAATGGTCAATACCCTGCAACAGTGGAAACATCTCTCTCTTCTCAATTTTCTCTGATTCGTCTTTCCAGATTCTTCTGACTGCTTCGTACCAGCTTCAGAAGTAGTTTCGGTGTGATGGTGGCCCTACGAATAGTTGTAGAAAATCTTTACTTCGTATCTTCATCGGTTTCGTATCAGCTTTTTGATTTAAACCTTAATGAATTTGAAATTTGAATTTGAAATTGAATTAAATTGACTAATAAAATATGAGGGTAAATTGAATTGAATCAATTAAAACGATTTCGTTTGAAAACCAAATTTTGAAATTCTATTCTAATTTCTTGTGAATACCAAAGTCCGAAGATGGACGAATTGGTATGTATTTTGAGATATTCCGACTTGAATTCGGAATCCGTATCTTGTGTTCGAGGAAGTATAGGAGATCGAATCTGTCTATCTCTGTGTTGTTTTCGTGCCTGCGAATTTCGAGGACGAAATTCTTTTAAGGGGGGAAATTTGTCACGACCCTGAAATTTAAATTTATTTAAATTAATAATTAAATGAATTTATGAATTAAATTGACAATTAAATAAATTTTTGGATAAAAATTGTGAAATTAAATTGATTAAATGGAGCGAGTTTCCCCGATATCCAAGTATATTCTGTATAAATCATTTGAGATTAAAATATTGTAAATAGTGTATATGTGAGTATATGTGTATATATTGAATGTATATATATATATATATTTAGGTATATACGAGCAAATTTAATATATATATGTACTTATATATATATATATTTCTATTTGAATTTAAAACTTAAATAAATGGTTTAGGGATAAATGATAAAGATATATATATACATATTTGAATTGATGGTTAAAGATGGTTTGAGTTTATAAAATAAATATTTGGGTTTATAAATAAATGAAGATGATAATATTAAGTTAAAATAAAAGAGGAATAAAAATAAGATAATAAAACACATTAACTATGAAATTCATTTTAAATTATAAAATAACAAAAAGAAAAAAAAAACATAACAAAGTAGACTAATTAAAGCAAGTGAAATATTTGTAAACAAAACAAATACACATTCAAACTAAACAAAAGATGAACAAAACCAATAAAACATAATAAGTGCAGCCACCATTTTTAGAAAGAAAAGAAATAGCAAAGAAATGTTATGCAGGCAAGAATAGGAAAAAAAAAAAAGACAAGTATGCAAATAAAAGAAGAAAATAAACAAAGTAAGTAGATTTAAAATAAATAAAAATGTAAAACCCAACATCATCACATCCCAGCCGAGTCATTAATGCAAGCCACCAAACATCTCCATATATTTTTGTACCTATCAGCCTCCACTATCTCATGTGTTGGTACAGCCGAATGAAGTAAAAGAAAATAAAATAGGTAAATTTGTACAAGTAGTAAATGCCATGTCCTATAACTAGACAAAGCAAAGATCTGCCATACCTCATTAATACATGAACACTTCAACCATGCCTACTATACAAATTTTTATAATACACTATACTAACTATACCAGCCTGAAATCTTCTTATACATCACCTTCTTCATTTTTCAATTCATTTATTTTCAAAACTGAGAAAATATAAAGCACGCATCACTTAAGAATTCAAACTGCAAAATCAAATATCACATCATCTCAAAGCTTAAACAATAAGGAGTATTATCAGAAAGGAATGCTGTTCAACAACAAAACAAAGCAAGTTTGTAAAGGAAAATAAAAACTGCAGCCTTCAAGCCTCAATCTTCCTCTGTTCTTCTTGGTTTCTATTTCTTTCTTTTCCAGGTGAGTAACACTTTTCTCCTTAAGACTTAAGCATGATTTGGTTGCCTGATCATCTCTAGAAATAATGTTGTTGAGAGTATATTTATGAGTTCATATCTGTGGACAGTTGAATATGATGTGTGCATGTCTGTTATTATGATATGTTTGTTCTTTATTTTTCAAGACTCAAATTTGCAAAACCCATCCCTATCTTTTGATCTAGTTATTTTTGAACTTAGGATTTAAAGCGTCAACTGTTTGTTTTAGTATAAACAAGAGTTTAATAATTTATTTGAGTCAAAATATTTGGTAACTTATCTGGAAATCAAAATGATAAAAGAGATTTCTTATTTAAGCCAAATTTCAAACATGTTATTTTTAAATTCCCGGATTATAATTCGAATACGATAACCAAAACATGATTTTTAAAACGAAAATTAAAATTTTTAGTGGAAGGGGTTAAGTGCAGTTCGAAGTTGAACTGGAAATGGGTTTTTACCATTCTCTGGTGGTCGGAGCAACTGGAGGGGCCGGGGTTGCTGATGGGGATGGAGGAGCCTATAGTGGTAATGGAAAAAATAGGTGGAGGTACTATCGGTGACGGTGGTGGCGGCGGCGGCAGTTTTATGTTTCTAAACCTAGTTTTGGAGAGCTCTGGAATTTTGATCGAAGCGGCTCCTATGTGTGATCGAGCCCCACGCGATTCAAGGAAGTGGAAGAGGGGCGTGTTGTCGTGCTGGGGCCGGAGTGGAAGCGTTTCTGGTGATCTAAAGAGCGGCAGCGAGGCAATTTCGTTAGGTGTGTTCATATTACAGTGTCGAGCAAAACACTCAAATTCGAATTCGAGTTTTCTGGGTTGATTCAAATTTAAATTTCGAGTACAGGAGACGTTTGCGACATGTTGAGGGTCGAGATGGCCCCCAGAATGGCGCCGCGTTGATGTGCACGTGCACGTGCACGTTGGTGGTCTGGGTTGTGTTGTTAGTCGGGGAAGAAGAAGCAGTTGAAAGGAGGAAATTCGGGAAATTTCGTGGGTGACTCGGGGTAGCTCTCGAGTAGAAGAGGCTGTTGACTCGAAGTGGAGTTCGAATGCGTGGGAATGACGACTGTTTTAAACTTTAACTAAAATAAGAAAAGAAGAAAAAAAGAAAATCTGAGGAAGAAGAAGTGGCTCGAGGGAAGACTCGGGAAATTCAGCAGTTTTCTCGAGTATACCTTCGGGGATGTGAATGTTAACTTTCCAGTTTTAACTTAAACATAAATATAAGTTTTTAAATTTAAATAAAAACAAGTCTTATAAAATGAATGTTTTAAGAACAGATTCAAGAGTTGTATGATTGTGTTACTTAAACTTATTATAATGGATTCTTAAGTTAATTTAAACTTAATTTAGAAATGTAAATAAGTGTTGAGTAAAAGAATAAAGTGTTTTAAAGATATATGTTAATGATAGTTAAGAAATTAATAAAGGAAATTGGTTTATCTTAAAGTATTAAGGGGTTAATGAATTATGAAATTAGTTTAATGGTTGACGTAATAAATATGATAAATCAAGAATAATTTAATTAACTAAAGTGTTTGATAAATTAATTCTATCAAATGATTCGTAATTAATAAATCAGAAATTGATAATCAATTCATAAGTTATAAATTTAATTGGAAATAAATTAAATTAATTAGGATTAAACTATTAATTTAATCCTGTTTATAAATGATTATTGAATGCTTGACTTTACTTATGATTGATTGCATTGTAAGGGATGCCTTGAATTGTTGTGCTATCTGATCTGTGATATTTCATTCTGTGAATTGTGCTATGATAATTTATTATCTGTGATATATATCTGTGATCTGTGAATAAACGATAAGCGTGATAGTTTATATCGCTTATCATCTATATCCTGTATTTTGATCTGTGATGATTCATTGTGTTGCACTACTGTGTAAAACCCCTGGACTACACTATACACACACAAATATGGATTTCACGTGGAAATCGGTTAAGTCACAGATAATTTAAATTTAATGTTTGGAAATTGAAATTTTAATTTCAATTGATTTTGAAATTAGGAATTCGGGTTTAAAGTAAAAAGCTTTTGAAATGGAATTTCAAAGATAAAAGTTATTTTAAATAACTTAACCGAGTTTTGAAAATTTAAATAGTTAGATTTAAATTTGAATTCAAGTTTGAAATTAAATCTATGATTTGGAAACTAGGGATAAAAGATGATATAAATGTGTTTGTATGAATTAAACCATTTTAAAAGTATTAATTTGGGAATTTGAATTTAAACCAAGGATTTCAACTCGTATGAATGAATCAGATTTCCAAATTGAAAACTGTTGTTTTCAAATGATAAAAGCTTTTAGATAAGAAAAGAAATTCCAGTTTAAATTAAAGGAATTTCAAGTGAATTGAAAAATGGATTTTCCAAGTTATGAATGAATTCTTTTTAAAAGCTATGAATTGAATCTGTTTGTTTTTAACAGATTTGAAATGACGATTTGTTTAAACCATTAGAAATGAAATTGTTTTGAAAGCTATTAGTTAAATCTTTGATTTAAAGATTTAACGAATTAATCAAATTGAAATAGAAATCGATTTGGAAAATCTGTGAATGAATCTTTGTGAAATTAAGTGAACTTTGTGAATTGAATCTTTTTGTTTAAAAGATTAAAATGGTAATTTGATAAACCATTTGTAAAGAAAGTTTGGGTTTAAGTTGTGACTTAATTGAAATCCCAATATCCGTATGTTTTTAAATATTTCGCTCACTATTCGGGTTAGCCGGGAAAGGACCTTTGGGTCGTATAACTCATTCCGAATAGTGATACGTCGTATATGGATAGCATTTGAAGACCGGTGTTGAAGACCGGATATTTTTCAAAAATGAAAGGACCACCTGTCGAATGTCTCTGCACTGAGTCGCGCCGGTATAGAGATTTATATCACTCTTTTGTGACGGGAAGTCCGGACGTGATTGAGAATTATCCGGAATTGCAAGGGCTTCGTGAGAAGTGCCTTCGGTTCTGTTCGAACCCGGAACAGACTTATATGGATACTTGTCTGACATTACACTTTGAGATATAAAGCCGATTTCTTTCAAATACATATCTGTTGGTGGCGGAGAATTTATTCTCTTAGCTTAACACCCTTCTTTGAGACGTACGAGCTCAGAGGTTATGTAGTTGAAATTTATCAGCGATATATCCCAATTTGGTAATGTGACATGCTGAGTGTTGCTGTGTGATGATCAGTGTTTGATCATTTGCGATATGATCATTTATTTGATCTTATATCTTTGTGATCATAGGTTGATCATTTGTTTGACCCAAAGCATAGCTTTGTGACAAAGCGTAGCTTTGTGGACGAGACTTCATCGAGCCTCACACCCCGGAAATGGTCGAAACAGGAAGGATGCGGCAAGGTTCTAGGGAGTAGCGCCCCTTAGTGTATGTCATTCCTTCTGGATAAAGGTGGTATCATGGTATGGAGCCCAGATACTTAACCTCTGTGGTTACTGCATTATTACTTTGTGGTTGTTGCGAATCGGGGATCCTCGGGAAGATCGGTGACGATCGGGGGATGGCATACGCGTGTCAGTAGTTACCTATTTTTGCAGAGGTAACCCGGCCTTGTGTTGGCAGAGATCCGGTTAGGTTCTCGGGTCGTCTATTCCAGGGACGTACCCAATCGTGGATAGGAAGTTCCTTAGCCTGACCATTTGTTGGAAATCCAAAGAAACAATACGAGACTTGTACGGTATTATTTGTAGAACCTGCCATTCACTTATGGTGGCGCCCCACTGTTTGGATGGTAGCTATAGTAGGCATACGATACTGGTCGTATGTTGGCTAAGATTAATATTATACTTTCGAAATGTTTTTGCACTATGCACTAATAATAATATCAAAATGATTTGATTTTGCGTAGTAAACATCTTTGACTATCATAAGAAGAAATCTCCTCCAATTCTGCGTTTGCATTGTGTGTGTGGCGGGAGGTCTTATGGTAGTTTCATTTTCCAAAAGCATTGCGGTTTTCAATGTTTAAATTCTTTTGTGTTATTTAAAGATAAACTGTTTTTGTTGCTCACACCAGTCCCATGACTGATCCGGAGTTTATTGTTCCTTTCCTAAACTCTGGGTGCTCATAATTTCCTACACGAGCAGTCTAGAGTTGGGTTTTTCAGATATTCAGGTTCAGTAGATTTTCTGGAGCTAGTTCAGTCTTTGGATCAGACTGCACTTGCTTATTCTTGGTGTATCGTTATTGGGAGTTCGAGCTACTGCTGGAGTTCTCTCTTGAAGACTATCTTAGAGTTATTTGTTCCGCTGCTGATATTAGTTATCTATTTTTCTTTTCCGCTGCTATTTGTTGTATCATATCTCTGATGTATATTGATATTCATTGTATCACTCTGTTGTATCAGATATTGTATATCAATGTATTATTCATTTATTCCGCTGTGTTATTTACTTAACTGTGTTATAAGCTCCGGCGACTCGGATTTGAACGATCGAATCTGCGGCATTCGAGTACGATGTAAAGTATGGATGTCGATTTTCGAGCGGGCAAAATCCGTATCGTTACACAAAAATAGATAAAAACAGCGGAAACTTAAAATAATAACTTAATTAAAACAAAACTTCATAATTGCTTCATAAATAAGTCAAATATCAAATACCACATACATGTCTAAAAATCCAATATGTCTCATGAAACAAAAACTCATAGTCTCAAAAATCAGAGTACATAATATCCCTTATAATAAGCCAGTACATAGAAAGAACAAAAGCGGGAAGAAAAGAAATACATGGTAGCAAACTCCTCCAAGAAATCTCCAAGCAACTGCAATCTACTGTCCTCTCCCTTGATTGCCTAAGGAGGGGAAAAAGGGGGAAATAGAGGAGTGGGTCAGACTAAAAGTCTGGTGAATGATAGTAATTACTAGAGTCTTTAAGCAAAGTAAAAGTAGTAGACTCTACAACAGTTCTAGTATATAAAGAGGAAACAAAGGAAATAGGAAAGATAAACTGGAAATAAATACGATTAACTATAAGATAGGTTAACTTTGATTGTTTGCACTTGTTCTTGATAGCTGCTTTGATTAGGCTGAATTCCTAATCCTATAATTAAGCTGAATTCCTAATTCTACCCTTCGATTGGCCTGCTACTCCATAGACCTTACTGCGGACTAGAGACTAGGTAGCTCCCTACACAGTAGCCAATGGTATCTACGAAAGATGCACAAAGCAACCACTGTGGATCCAGACGATACATAGCTCCCTACACAGAAGGCAATGGTGTCTATGAAAGACACACATACTAAGCGCTTGGAACTCATAGCGATTACTGAGCACCAGAATGGAAGTCGCACGCGTAACTGCCACCATGTCCATGCTACATTTTGTTCCACCTATTGGGTCTTCTTATTACCTCAAACTCCAGCATAAGCGTGCCTCTCGTCTTACTTCAGGCTAATGTGAGACCACCGTGTGTCCATAGAAAATAGGGCAAATGCTGTTGGTACTGGCCCGTCATCCAAACAATATCTAGTTGCGCCCCTTATCCAAACAATATCTAGTTGCGCCCCTTATCCAAATCCCCCGTGATTCGGACTTCTAATTGACCAATAACTACCATTTTTAGCATAAGCATGCCCTCTCTCACTTCATGCTAATGTGAGACCACCGTTTTGTCTAATAGAGAATGCTATTTGGTACAGGTCCTACTTTCATCTTTGCTTATTAACTTAGATAAATTATTTAAATAAGCCTTTACACTTTTCTCTACTATCTATGCTTATTAATTTATCCTAAGTCTTAAAATAAGCCTTATTATGTTCTTTTTCTTATTATAACCTACTTTATAATCATGCTTAATACTTAACCCAAGGTCTAAGTGTGAAAATAAGCCACTTTCATCTTTTACTCTTTTTAGTTATAATTCTAAGTTATAACTAGGCCAATTTTTTAATACAGTCCAATTAATGTCATAATTAGGCATAATTTTAGACCAATTAGGCATAATTTCATTCCAATTCCATTTATATTACAGTCTTTGTGATTTACATCTTATATTCCATTATTTCAGTTTTCTTACAATTTAATCCATATTTGCGTTAATCCTATTCTAATCCATACGTGAAGAAGAAGGAGGAATAAAAGAAAACTGAAAATAGAAGAAAATCCAAAGCGTAGAAAGAAGATGTAAATAACGTATAAATAACAGTAAATAAACTAAAATACTGTAAATAAACGGAAAAGCTATAATTAACAGAAATAAACTAAAATTACTGAAAAGATTAGCTGAAAGGAAATAGACTGAAAATAATTCTAAAAACTGTAAATAAACTACTGAAAATGCTATTCCAAAAATCGTAGTAAAACTACAACTATTGGAAACCCTATTATTTTAAACTACTTAAAGAAATCTAAAATAATTACAATCACTCACCTCCGGTTCTAAGCTCTTCCTTTGGCCTTCCCGGATCCACTTGGAGTTGTAAAATAATTTAATTTATAATGATTTTCTCCTTGAAAAAATATTCTGTTTAGGGTCCTTCCTAGAAAGGTGAACCCAATTGGAGAAAACCTAGAATGAGAAAAGGTGTTAGGTCTAGGGGTCTATTTATAGGGGTAGAAGTTGATCTCAGACCGTTGGATTTTGAAGATCGAATGGGATGCAACCACGTCATAGGCTGAATAGGAGCCATCGGATGCAAGAATGGAAGGACCTGATCGAGGTAAAGAATGCAAAACACGTCATTAAGTCGGCAAAATTTGTTCTGGAACGTTCGAACGAACGAACATTCATTTGTAATTAAGGGAGGCGGGTCGACCGGGCGGTTGATCGCTTGGTGCCTCGGTCGACCTGCCTTATATATATATATATATATTCCTCTTCTATTTATGCTTATTTTGTATCTTGGTCATATTAGCTCAGTTTCTGATGTTCTATATATGGAAATTGACCAGAAAATTACCACAGACACAATGGTGCAATTCTTGTGGCTCAATTCTGATAATTTCACAAAGTTTTTTTATTATTTAACTAATTAACGAATTAATTATTATGGGTTAAATTTCGGGTTGTTACATTCTCCCCTCTTTAAGGGATTTCTTCCCCAAAATCTCTAAGGATAAAAGAGTGTACTAAATTTTTTAATCCAATTCTACAACCAACTACTCAATCATCAACCATTTATCCATTGTCCTTAAGTTTTTCTAATGAAACTTATGATACTTATGAAATTAGTGTAGTGTAAATGTTCTTAACTAATGCAAAAGATTAGGCGGTCCACTGATTCAGTTGACCTCCTTTTATGCAATCATGTCCGTGCAATGTATCCAAATGAATGCAAAAATTTCCTAATGATAACTGATAATTCTATATGCGTGCTACAAACATCATCCAAATGCAACAATCATGTGATAAACATCCATTTATAGCAACCATGGAAATAAAATAAAAATGCGCACACATCCATATGCATATGCTCTAGTGTCCTAGTTAGGCCGATCCCTAAAGAATAATAGTGCGTAGTGTACCTATATGTGTCCATAGCATCCACTAGCAAACACTTGCAACCACTAGCATACATCATTCATAACATGTTCTATTAACATGTTTACATCAAATCCTACCATCCATAGGTTAAATCCTAAGTTCTACCATCCCAAAGGATAATAAAGGAAAGAACATATTCAAAACTAAAGATGGAAATAGGAAATTCGAAATTTACAATCAAAGAGAGATATGGATAAGAAGTACACATTTTCTCCTAATCAATTTAATCTTCTTCGAAGTCTTTTTAACCTTTGTAGACTCTATCCAATACGAAAGTGACTTGCGCGGTCTTCCATAAAGAGTTTCGGAAGGTGTCATTCCAATGCTAGCTTGAGAACTACTATCTTATGCGAATTTCACTAAAGAAAGATGCTTCTCCCAAGTTCCTTCATAATCAAGAATATCCATTCTCAACCATGCATGCCTTACTACCTTACCCATTTCACTTTACCGTCTTCTTTAGTCTGCACACATGAATTAACATTCCTAGGTTCTTACTAGTGTCTTATACACTCTACGGAAACTCTTATTACTTCCTAAAGTAATCACTGCTATCCCCTACATGGTCTTGCACTTTTTCCGTTACACCTAGGAAATGATTTCTCTATACTCAATATTTATAAGAGTTTGGTTGGGTATTTATCATTTCAAAAACTAAGACTTCTAAATTTTCACAACATTAAATCCCAAAATCTTTGTCTTTAAAAAGTGTTATTTATGAGTTTCTATTAAATTCAAAAATACCTGGTTACTTAACATTATTTCCCAACTTAGAGGGGGAAACCTTCAAATTCTAAGTCCAAAACTTATTCCTCGTTTTCTTTTAAAGACCTTTTCAGTTTTCTATAAAAATTTGAATTTTCAAATTCTACTTTTATTAAATTTTTCATTTCCAAAAACTTACTTACTTTTTCACCAAACCATTTTCTTTTAAAATATCTTTAAACTATTTTTATGTGTTTTCAAAACATCTTTTTATTATACGTTACGGTCTCATACCTTAATATATTGGAACTACTTTCTCAAATGAGAAATTATTAATGCTAAAATTTTCTATGAACCTTTTTAAAAGAGAATTTCATATTTATGTGAAATTACTAGGAACTTATTTTATATTTTCTGAAATAGGCTATACAAAATATGGTACTTTTCATACCTTGTATATCTCTTTCATGTATTTCTTGTAACTTGCACCAAACATTTTTATTGGTTTCATAGAAAATCATACCCTTATTCATTTCATCTAAATAGATTATTATATGTTTAAATTATATTCTTCAATGATAAATATTTTCTAATATCTAACTTACACATTTTCCTTTCAGAAAAACTTATCTTCAAAACTATTTTAATATTTCCATTACTGCAAAAACACTTCCTTATACTTATTAAAAATAATAAGTGTACTTTACAAACCATTTTGTTTCTATACTTAGAAATTACCTTTTAAAATACATTTTTATTTGGGTTAAAACGGATGTTGCGTAAAACACCATTACTACAACCCAAAAAAGATACTAGTGTATGGATTCAAAATTAATAAATACTAATAAATCTCATATACCTATGTAAAAATATTCCTCTTGGGAGTCACTTACTATAACAATAGTGTTATAGCCTATGCTCCTCTTATTTTTCACGAAAACATTTATTACAACAATAAAAGTTGTAATCAACGTTTTCGATACTTAATGCACTCTAAGTTTTTATATTTGAAATCTTTGTTTACTTACAAAGAAACTAGTGAGTTATATATATATACTCCATAATTCTTCAAAAAGAATTCCAATTTTTCATTATATAAAAACCAACTTAAATTTCA
Organism: Allium fistulosum; assembly: GCA_030737815.1. Lineage (NCBI taxonomy): Eukaryota > Viridiplantae > Streptophyta > Magnoliopsida > Asparagales > Amaryllidaceae > Allium > Allium fistulosum. The sequence continues at coordinate 426,921,029 of CM060908.1, forward strand.
TACCATTTTTCAAAAACCCCATATTTATTTTCTGAAATAAAATATTAACAATGAAAATTTTCAATTCCAACAATTACAATTCTTTTTTCAACTTTTTAAATTTCGAAAATTTCATTTTATTGGGCTTGGCATAAAGTGGATTTTGTCCTTACTAATCTAGGAGTACTTTTCTTAAACCTTGGAAATCCCATTTCCCTACTAAAGTCTTTCATTAGATTTATTCCAAGGTACTACCGCTAAATCCACTTATATGAAACAATTATAATTTCTGTAATTATCTATACATGGTTTTTCATCTTTTCTTATCAACTAAACCTATTGTACATCCCCCAATCTTTGCCTACCTCTCTTTGGATTTCCACAGACTGAACCTAAATGTACAAAACCATTTATCAAACTTATTCTATGTGTAGACATTCACTATGCCCCCAAAAACACGCTTCCTTGTGCCAAAAGTGATACTTCAAGAACTTTGCTCTCAATTGACGAACACGAAGCATACAAAGAACCTCCTTTAGACGAATAACATGCTCTCCCATACTCTTGGAATACACCAAAATGTCGACCACGAATACCACCACAAACTTTATTTTAGGACATCTCTAAAAACATGGTTCATCAAATCTATAGAATAGGCTGGCAAATTGGTTAGCCCAAAAGTCATGACTAACCACTCAAAGAATCCGTCTGGTGTCCTAAATGCAGTCTTATCTATGCTGTCACCAGTGACCCTAAGCTGATGGAATTCAGTGGCTAAATCAAGCTGGGAAAATACTAAAGAGCCAACTAACTGGTCAAAAAGATCATCTATCCTAGAGAGTGGATAATGCTTCTTCTTTGTGAGCTTATTCAATTCTCTATAGTCAATGCCAAGTCGAAGAGAACCACCTTCTTTGGTAAGAAAGACGACTGGCGCTCCCTATTCCGATATGTTCTTATGAAACTTTTCTCCAAAGCTCATAGATCTGCTTGCTCAATCCCTTCCTGTCCCTAGGCGCCATATGCCCTACGGGTAATGCTACTGGCTAGCAAATTAAATCCTGAAGTCAATCTCTCTCTCTTAGGGGGTAGTCCCCTAAACTCCTCAAAGTTGTCTGGAAATCTCCGACGATAGGAACCGAATCTAACTCTGATGATGATGAATCGAGGGAATAAAGGAAGCTCAACATAACTGACCCTTGCGGGTCGCACAAAATCTCGAGTCCTACTGATGCATGTCTCTAGTCTAACGACCCTCCTTTCGCAATCTAACATAGCTCCATATGTGGATAGTCAATCCATACCCAAGATCATCCCATACCCCGAAAATCCCAAAACATAGGTATCATAGTTAAATTCTGCGCCTAGGATAAAAATTTTCAAACCCCTACAAACCATAGACAAGAGTGCTGATCCTCCTATGGGGTTTGAAACAAAGATGGGGTCTACTACTGAAGAAATGCCTAAGTGCTATCAATCTACTAGAGAGCTAGAGATAAAAGAGTGTGATGCTCTAGAATCAAATAAAGTCCGAATGGGAAAATCAAATATACAAATCAAACCTTCAACTGTGACTTTCCTACCTCTATCCGAAATGCTACTGGAAGGTGCTGCGTCTAACGCCTGAATCTGCGCAACTGGTGCACTCGCTCCTTGACCAGCTCCCTGGGAACAACTCCTACTCATACGATCGGGCTGCCCGCAAGTATAGCACTTGACCTTCATCTTCTCCTTCCTGCAATCCTTGGCAATATGTCCAATATTCCCACAACTACGACACTTTATTCCTTTCTTAATCTGCTTCTAAGGACCATCACCTTTCTTCTTCTTCTTCTTCTTCTTCTTATTGTTCTCCTACCACTTCTTCTTTGAACTTTCTGACTTAACCACCTCTTTAGACTCTCCTTTCTTGACTGCATTCGACATAAGCGCCATCTCGACTATAGACTCATAAGTAGTTCCCATCGGCACGTGAGTTAGCAATAATCCCTGAAGGGGTTGATTCAATCCCTTCGCAAACTTCATAGCTTTATTATGCTGTGTGTTCACCAAATCCATACCAAATCGCGACAGCTTGTTGAATCGATTGATGTATTCCTTAACAGATAGACTCCCTTGCTTTAAATTGATAAACCTCTCCAGCTGAACACTCTCTTCCGCTAGAGACAGAAACTTCCTATCGAATCGCTCTTGGAATCCATCCCAAGTAATATTCCTGCCCTCCAACTCGATCACCTCCCACCAATAAGATGCCTCCTCCTTCAACTGCCAAGAGGCTAGTTGAACTCGCTGCTGATCATCCAGTTCCAAAAGACCAAAAATTCTCTCCATGTCCCTAAGCCATGCTCTCGGCTCCACAAAAGTCTCCTTGCCAGAAAAAGTCTTCTTGCCTAAACTCGCGAAATCTTTACAAAGCTTAGAGAAATTGATGGCGACGGGTGGGTTGATGGGATTCCCACCCGTTGGTGCAGGATTAGGCGTAGGCCCGTGCACCTCTGGAGTCGTAGCTTGTAAGTACCTACGAAACTAGGCTGGGACTGGAATGCCCTCGGGAAGGTTCGGGGCATCGGCCATTCTACGAAAAGAAAAGGATAGTTTAGGAAAGAGTCAAAGGGAGATTGAACTGGACTTATGAGGGGATCTTTATAAAAACACTTTTATACTTAGTATCATTTCTAAAAGTTCTTTTCTGAAAAATACTTTTAAAACAAGTTATTTTGAAAAATACTTTACTTTTAAAAATAATTTTTTTAGGAATCCTGTAACCTTAGGCTCTGATACCAAGTGAAACACCCCACACCCCTTAATATACCCAAAAGGACACATTAAAAAGCATGGTGCATTGTAGGTATAACTAAAGCTAACGGAGACTAAGATTCACAAGACAAAAATAGATAAAAACAGCGGAAACTTAAAATAATAACTTAATTAAAACAAAACTTCATAATTGCTTCATAAATAAGTCAAATACCAAATACCACATACATGTCTAAAAATCCAATATGTCTCATGAAACAAAAACTCATAGTCTCAAAAATCAGGGTACATAATATCCCTCATAATAAGCCAGTACATAGAAAGAACAAAAGCTGGAAGAAAAGAAATACATGGTAGCAAACTCCTCCAAGAAATCTCTAAGCAACTGCAATCTACTGTCCTCTCCCTTAATTGTCTAAGGAGGGGGAAAAGGGGGAAATAGAGGAGTGGGTCAGACTAAAAGTCTGGTGAATGATAGTAATTACTAGAGTCTTTAAGCAAAGTAAAAGTAATAGACTCTACAACAGTTCTAGTATATAAAGAGGAAACAAAGGAAATAGGAAAGAGATAAACTGGAAATAAATACGATTAACTATAAGATAGGTTAACTTTGATTGTTTGCACTTGTTCTTGATAGCTGCTTTGATTAGGCTAAATTCCTAATCCTATAATTAGGCTGAATTCCTAATTCTACCCTTCGATCGGCCTGCTACTCCATAGACCTTACTGCAGACCAGAGACTAAGTAGCTCCCTACACAACAGCGAATGGTATCTACGAAAGATGCACAAAGCAATCACTGTGGATCCAGACAATACATAGCTCCCCACACAGAAGGCAATGGTGTCTACGAAAGACACACATACTAAGCGCTTGGAACTCATAGCGATTACTGAGCACCAGAATGGAAGTCGCACGCGTAACTGCCACCATGTCCATGCTACATTTTGTTCCACCTATTGGGTCTTCTTATTACATCAAACTCTAGCATAAGCATGCCCCTCGTCTCACTTCAAGCTAATTTGAGACCACCGTGTGTCCATAGAAAATAGGAAAAATGTTGTCGGTACTGGCCCGTCATCCAAACAATATCTAGGTGCACCCCTTATCCAAACAATATCTAGTTGCGCCCCTTATCCAAATCCCCCATGATTTGGACTTCTTTTTTTAGCAAAGCTAGCCGGCTTTATAGTGGGCCGTGCCACTATGAATAAATAGAAAGAAACAGGTGCTCTGCACATGCACAGAACAACTAAGGCTGTTTTTGTAGTGGACAGACCACTAATACAACCATAATAACAGAAAAGAACAGGAGCTAGACAGAGAGCCTAGACTACATGGAAGGACGAGAATGCCCTCTATCATCACTGATATCAGCATCAGTACCAGGTCCAATTACACGCTGAACAACAGAAAAGTACGTAGCCAAAAATGGATCGAAAGATCTCGAGAGAGAAGAGTAGAGATAAATCCTGTCCCAAGAAGGATTTAAGAGTTGCCACCAATTGCAAGCACCATCAGTACCAGAGGACATAAGAGATATACCATCTCCATCAACATGATAAATAAGCCTCCTAGACTCATCATAACCACCTAGGAACATGTGATAACTGTGTACTTGAGGGTCATACCTCATTTCCGAGGCCGTGTGAACCCAAGCACCCTCTTTTGGCTCCCAGTAAATGATCTCATCAACAGAGTCACTATCAACAGCTTCAAAAACTAAGTCCACATAGGGAGTATCAGGAATGTCAATATCAGAGACAGGCAAACGAATTTTGGGGACCCATTTCATTTTCGACCTGGGGAGGGGGACTTTGGGAACAGGAGGAAGTGGAGCAATCCTACAACACTTATCCACGCAATGTCCAAAAGACTGACAAATAGTGCATATATCGGGTTTCCAACTGTAATTGACTCTTATCTCCATGTCATGTCCATCTTTAATTCTAACTTTCAAAATCGACGGAAGCGGTTTTAGAGGGGTAATTTCAATTAATGCTCTGGCATAGAGTAAATTCTTGCGAGCAACAGTACTAGCGTCAAAACATTTGAATTCTCCAATAAGGCTCGCAAGCCAATTCAGACCAATGAGAGGTTGAAGGACAGACGGGATATTAGAGAACGAGGCCCAAACCGGAATAGAGAGAACCTTCTCTCTAGCCATGTCAATACTAACACTCCAAGGAGTCACAATAAATGGTTTCCCTTCAATAATTAAAGGGCTAGTCTCAAGAGCAATAAGCTTATCTTCATTATTCCCAAATTTGAAATAGAAAAAAGAGTTAATAACTTGAACATGTAGAGTACCTCTCATTTTCCAAGCGCGCCTACAATTCTCACGAACTACCGAGTTGGATGATGCAGAATCAAGAAAAAAACCAACAAGGTGATCTGACCACTGGTTTTCGGCTTCGAGAATAACTTCCAGAGGGAGCATGCTAATCCCATCAACAACTTGAGTGCAAAATTTTTGAGGGGTGAAAGCTCCTGCGTTACGAGGCAAATATTTAAACAACGATGACCATACTGGCCTATCAACTGCATCGACAACATTTGGTTTACTGGCAGGAGATGCATATTTATGGACATATGGAAATGCACAGGAATCAGCCATGTTGGCTGCCCCAGAGACAAAATCACTTGAATCGGGCATTGTAGATGCAATATCACCTGCAGTATCATATAACATTGGACTTTTACCTCCATTCCTCACAAAAGTATCGACATGAGCAGCTCCCAAATCAGGACGCGCTGACATAGAACCAACAACGAGACAATCCTCTACGTTTAGGCCAGAAACACAATTGAACGCTGTAGGATTAGCCTCCCCAAAAATATTATCGGTCTCGAAAATCACCCAATTACCTTTCGTTTGAACTAGATTTGTTACTGGCGTTGAAACATCGACCATGGAAATACCAGATAGGGGAACAACATACGGCAACGTATTGACTAGAGTTGCCGCAAGGTTGGAGAGAGGGCTTGACAAGGCAAAATCAACTCCGGCAGCAGGACGGAGCGTAGAAGATCCCTCCAGTAGATTCGACTCATGTATGATATCACAGGGAGATTCATGAAGTATGGTAGTAGATGTAGACGAAAAAAATTTACGTCCAGATCTAGTTCGCGATTTCGATTCATTAGAGGAAGCAAATCTGGCTTTGAGTTTACAATTCTTAGCCATTTAGAGTGGAGAAAGAAAAGAGGGTAGAGGAGAAGGCGATTTGAGAGGGGAGGAATGGAAGAGGGGAAACAGAGAAGCCGATATCATGAGGAAAAGTTCGCCATTAAACAGAGAACCCTCGTATATACTTCAAAAAAAACAATTTTGACTTTAATATAAGCATGCCCTCATCTCACTTTAGGCTAATGTGAGACCACCGTTTTATCTAATAGGGAATGCTATTTGGTACATGTCCTACTTTCATCTTTGCTTATTAACTTAGATAATTTATTTAAATAAGCCTTTACACTTTTCTCTACTATCTGTGCTTATTAATTTATCCTAAGTCTTAAAATAAGCCTTATCCTGTTCGTTTTCTTATTATAACCTACGTTATAATCATGCTTATTACTTAACCCAAGGTCTAAGTGTGAAAATAAGCCTTTTTCATTTTTTACTCTTTTTAGTTATAATTCTAAGTTATAACTAGGCCAATCTTTTTAATTCAGTCCAATTAATGTCATAATTAGGCATAATTTCAGTTCAATTAGGCATATTTCATTCCAATTCCATTTATATTACAGTCTTTGTAATTTACATCTTATATTCCATTATTTCAGTTTTCTTATAATTTAATCCATATTTGCGTTAATCATATTCTAATCCATACACGAAGAAGAAGGAGGAATAAAAGAAAACTGAAAATAGAAGAAAATCCAAAGCGTAGAAAGAAGATGTAAATAACGTATAAATAACAGTAAATAAACTAAAATACTGTAAATAAACGGAAAAGCTATAATTAACAGAAATAAACTAAAATTACTGAAAAGAATAGCTGAAAGGAAATAGACTGAAAATAATTCTAAAAACTGTAAATAAACTACTGAAAAGGCTTTTCCAAAAATCGTAGTAAAACTACAACTATTGGAAACCCTATTATTTTAAATTACTTAAAGAAATCTAAAATAATTACAATCATTCACCTCCGGTCCTAAGCTCTTCCTTTGGTCTTCCCAGATCCACTTGGAGTTGTAAAATAATTTAATTTATAATGATTTTCTCCTTGGAAAAATTATTCCGTTTAGGGTCCTTCCTAGAAAGGTGAACCCAATTGGAGAAAACCTAAAATGAAAAAAAGTGTTAGGTCTAGGGGTCTATTTATAGGGGAAGAAGTGGATCTCAGACCGTTGGATTTTGAAGATTGAATGGGATGCAACCACGTCATAGGCTGAATAGGAGCCATCAGATGCAAGAATGGAAGGACCAAATCGAGGTAAAGAATGCAAAACACGTCATTAAGTCGGCAAAATTCACTCTGAAACGTTCGTTCGTAATTAAGGGAGGAGGGTCGATCGCCTGGTGCCCAGGTCGACCGGCCGATCGACCTACCTTATATATATATATATATCTCTTCTATTTCTACTTATTTTGTATCTTGGTCATATTAGCTTGGTTTCTGACGTTCTATATATGGAAATTGACTAGAAAATTACCACAGACACAATGATGCAATTCCTGTAGCTCAATTCTGATAATTTCACAAAGTTATTTTATTATTTAATTAATTAAAGAATTAAATATCATGGGTTAAATTTTGGGTTGTTACAGTTCAATATCCACTTCCTCTAATTAACTTGGCTCTGCCACTACACTCAAACTATGTACACATTTGCGTAAGTATGTAAAGTGAAATACATTGTGTACTCCGACAATCTTTTTAGGAAGATCAACTCTATATAACACATTGTTCCAAAATAGGAAATTGTTCATCAAACCTTGGTACAAGTTTCTCCAAATATCCAAATCTAAAGAATCTCTTCAATGGTGACATTTTCATAAATAACATGTCACTCACTTCAAACTCCAACTCAATACTTCTTTTATGGACACGAGACTTTTGTTAATATTTAGACACCTTCATTCTTTTCTGTATTAACTTGACATTCTTCAATGTCTCATGGATCGTACCTAATCCAAGTACAACCTTATCCATTGTTTTCCACCATCAGGTAGACGATTAACAAGGTTAGTCGTGCAATGTTTCAAATAGTGTCATGCCTATACTTACTTGGTGGCTATTGTCGTATGTAAACTCAACAAGAGGCAAGAGATATTGTCGGTTCCTCTAATATCAAGTATGCAAGCTCTCAAAAAGTCATCAAGCACCCGATTCACTTATTTGGTTTAACAATCCATTTGAGGATGATAGGCCATGTTAAGTTCAATTCCATGCCTAACACATGCTGCAAGCTCTTCCGAAATTCACTCGTGAAGAGTGGGTCTTGATCACTTACAATACTAGAGGGTATACCATGCAAACTCATTACTTACCCCGCATACAATGTAGCTAAATATGGAGCGGTCCTAAAAACCTTCGTCGAAATAATATGAGCTATTTTTGTCAAGTAGAATAACCCAAATTCCCTCATTTCCTTTCTGACTTTATGGCAAACTGTAACGCCCTACCTCTACACCCATACTATGAAACAATATTACATAGTAATTTTTTTTATAATATGGAGAATAAAGCTTATTAGGAGTGACCATTTATGTAAATTCCTTTGGGCTAACATCGACATGTTTAACTTTTAGCTCATATATAAAATATCCGATGTGTATGGTATTGACACAAAGTAATAACATGTTGGCTAATTTAGAATAGAACAATATATAATACAATAGAGAACACAAAATCACATATTGCAACGGTAAATATAATACATGTTATAATATAATATAGAATTAGAGTCTATAAAAGGAGCACTAAACCCACATATAATACATATACATCAAACTCCAAATGAGTATAAAACGAATATATACATCATGAGTCACCATTTCATACAAAATATACAAGCATATACATACGGACTAGTATAAAATGATATGTTATATATATATATCCACAAAAGTTAGCCTACATCTATGGTCAATGATTCCCTATACATGTCAAGTTTTGGTTTGATCCGAACGTTATTCAATAATAAATGGGTCAGACTATCTCTAAATGTAATACTGGTGCGATCACGAAAATAAGCATGCATGAATCTCAATAATATAGTAATGACTATATAATATGCCAATATCTCAAATAAAATGGGTATAATCACAATAAGTCATCATGTCATAAAGTTATATCATGCCCATCATCGACAATCATTGCAAAATATAGCGATCGACCATATCAAAATCAGAAATCAGAAGTATACGGTAAAGGCTACCAAATCTCAAGAAACATAAGACTGCATGAAAGTTGATCCTCAAAGAAAAATAAGACTGCATGAAAGAAAGTCAATCTCGAATATGAGCATTGAGCAAGTCAACATCAAAAGATGAGCATAAAGCAAGTCGAGGCAAAGTAACTAATCTTTTAAATATCCTTTTTAGGGATATAGAAGTCTAATCGCTATTCCAAGGGAGACTAACAAACACTAAGTAATACTCTAGGAGTTTCCCAAAAATATAATACCGATTACAACACTCCTATGGTCAAATGGTTACTAGATCATCATAACACTATTTGGCCTACCAAAAGTGCACTGAAATGCCGCTTCTAATAACAAATGATGCAATAGCATGATATCAATATCGACCTCAATAACTGATAGCTGGCTTGGTGGTATCAGGAAAATAATGGAACTAAAAGTTGAGCATAAAGCAAGGCAAAATGATACTATGACTCAAGAGCGACGACCATAGTCAAGCTGCTAGGAAGAACAACTAGCCTACAAGGTCAAACCATAAAATGCACTTTCTAATATCACAAGCTAGAGAAATAGTGAATTACCCAAAAGATACTATTAATCAAAAAGTTTAAATACTTTCTAATAGTAATCACTCGAGTATCGCCCGAATGTTCCATGTCACTCGGTTCACTTGAATATTTAATATAAGTTAGTAAATTCCACTCACTCAAAATATTCTACACTACAAATCGTATAATTAGCCTATGAAGCAATACCAAATATCCCATACCACTCGGCACTACTAAATCATTTAATTGCATTTCTGGTTTCACAGAATGAATATTCAGCTTGAAAGCTAACTTGAAAATCACTTAAAAACAGGTATATTTATTTATAAAACCATGGATATATTTTGTAAAAATATTTGTAATTTTTTAAGGACTATAATTGATGAATTTTTAATATACTTCCTTAAAAAACTTGAATATATCCGTATAGTTTCAAATATTATACTTTAGAAATTATTATCTTTGTCTAATTTCTATAGATAAATTAGTACTCAATATATATATATATAAAGTTCAACCTAAAATTTAAAAATCCAAAAATATTTGTATATAGTATTAAATAAAATTCCTTAAAGAAATTTTAAAGGATATAACTTCTATAATTAAATAAAACTAGATTTACCTATAAATTAATTTTATTTAAATATAAATTTTTAAATCATTTTGAAAAGCTGAAACACAAATTGGAACATTGAAATCCAAATTCTAAATATCACATGGAAGTTAATGAAAGAAAAGAAGACTAAAAAAATCGTATAGTTACTGACCTGGAGCTGATAAGCTCCAGTTACGGCCATCAGTCCACCGGTGGGCAATACACCGGTGTTAGAAAATCCTGGAGCTTTTTAGTTTGAGGTAAATGAATTTTATCATTGTTTCTTCGACTTTTGATGATGGCATCTTGTTTTAGAGGGCTAATAAAATATTTATAGGCTTGCATGCATCAGAAACAAATATACAATTCATCCAATGATCACATAAAGGAGTTTTGTTGCAGAATCAGACAATTTTTAGTTTCAGCAAGCATATCAAGCACATAATCATCCAATTTCAAACATAGATTACAACTAAAATCCCAATTTTAGGTTACTACAGCAACATGCATCAACGCTAGAGATATATGTGAGGGTTACTCACCTTAATTCCATAAGTATGCTTGCCAATTTGGTGAAATCAACCTTACTTTTCCTATCTCATCTTAGCCCTAGTATTTATGCAACAAAATAGGAATAAAACGATTAAAAATTAGCGCAATAACTAAAATTTAACTTCTTAAAATATGTATTAGAGTTTGAGAAAGCTACTTGAATTTTCCTTGAATTGTTGGGTTTTATTTGATTTTAAATAATGAATTTTCTCTTAGGGTTTACAAGAGAAAGAATCTTTCTGTTCTTTTTTTCTTTCTGTATACTTGTTCATACTGAAAATAGGAAGGAGGATTTCCTCCTTAAGTTAACTAGTGGGCCTTAGGGTTAGGTTACTAATCCAATATCCAATATATTATTTCATTTCTGTTATTTTTCCTATCTTCTTCTCTTTTAATTTCTATTTCGAACAAAGCTTTAAATAAAATTTCCAAAATGCAATTCTCTAACAAATATTACCAATTTCTTTTTTCAAATTCATTCTTTTTATCTTTTATAATATACAAAGATAAATTTTCAATATAATGTTTAAATAAAATCCTAGTACACCTTCAAGATAATTATTTACAAAAATGAATATTTCTTAAACTCTTTTTATAAATAATTGAATGACTTAACAAACTAAAATTTCCATTTTCCATATAAAACAGATTTATTCATAAATTTCCAAAACAGGAAAATAGGCACAAGGACAAACTTAGAAAAAAATTTCGGCTGAAGGACAACAAGTTTGTTTTCTAGGCTAAAGGACAATGCTAGTTATAACTAACATTTTGTATAGTGTAAAACTAAATATAATGCTAGATATAACTAGCATTTTGTATAGTGTAAAAGTTGAATATAATGCTAATTATAACTAGCATTTGTCCTTCAGCCTAAAAATGAAACTTGATGTCCTTCAGCCTATTTTTTTTTCAAAGTTTGTCCTTTTCCCTAATTCCCTCTTTCTAAAATATTAATTTCATATCTTAAATTTTTGATACTATTTAAATTTACAGTTTCATTCTTTTAAAATTTATGTAATCTCTTTTCTATTTAAACTTTTCAATTCTCTTATAAACTTTAAAATTCCAAACATCTTAAATTTTCAAATAACACAAAAAATATTCTCATAATAAAATATATTTTTCCACTTAGTTTTCTTATTGATTCTATTAACAAATTTTCTTGTTAACCCAAATATGCAAGATAAGGCAAGTCAAGTTTAGACAAGGGCTTAGGTAGCCTTATGCAAAGCTTGGGAGAAGTATGCAAGTCAAAGTTTAAGTCCAAGTCCAAAGAATGAAGTGACATGTTCATAGTCCAATTAAAGTACAAGAAGTCATATGCATGTCATAAGTTCGACAGTTGGTCAAATATCTTTATTCAATTGAAGTATGTTATGCAAAGTTCATTGTCTAAGTTCTTATATGAAAAAAGTCAATAATATGCAATCGGCTCTAAATCCCCAATTTGATTAAGGGTTACAATTTAAAAAACGTAAGAAGTGAAAAAAGAAATATTCGCCTCCTCCATGTAGCCATGGGGTCCGTATTTATAGTGGTGGCAGCAGCTGGGTTGGCTGCCACGTGTCCCTTCGATATTGGATACATTTTCTTGCTTAATTCGTTGATGCTCGGTATCTCTATCATCGGTATCCTTCAGTGAAGTTCAGAGTCATTAATTCTGCTAAAGTTCGACATCCCTCCAATATCAAGGAAACTCAATATCCCTTCAGTATCGATGTAAATCGACATTATTTGCCTTTATGGTTTTGGTAAAATAATCCTCTTTTTGTATCCACTTGATGGAAAATCATCATGGTAAGTGTTTGACATTAATATTGGGATAACAGCCCAATAGTGGTTGTTACATTGTAGGCTCAATATCTCTTAAAAGCTCGATATCCCCATCCTACATACCGATGCGGCACCCTCTTGTTTTATAATGCTTCAGGTAGTAGCAGCCCGATAACTCCCCTTGAATATCATCGGATTTGTTAGCCTTTGTATCACAGAAACTCATATCTATTGATGCTCGACACTACTTTAGTTTGTTACGTGCTTGGTATCTTTAGAAGTTGTTGGAACGTGATTCCTCATGTACTTTATATGCTCGACAACATTTATGGTTCTTAAGGCTCGAAAAAAGATAAGGCTAAAAATGGAAATTTTGCAAAATTCATAATTTGACCATGGAAGTTATGTTATTGCATTCTTGGTGATTTTCCGATCAATTTCCATATATAATATGTTGAAATTGGAGCTTAAATGGAAATGTTATGGACGTTTGAAGTTTTCAGATTCAAAATAATTTAAATAGAATTCAAATTCAAATAATTAGATAATTCTCAAATTTGAAATTCAAAAAGTAACAGTAACTAGATTTGGAGGTTAAGTATTTTAAAATTAATGTTAACGTTAAAACAGTAGTAAAGGAATGAAATAAATAAATCAACAACAATTAAAAACGTTCCCTGAAATAAACGAATCGGTCGACCGCCTACCATTAGCCGATCGACTGTTAGCGGTCAACCGGTAGGGTAGGGGTGGTCGATCAGTGAGCAAGTGATGGCTAGGGTTTTTTTGCGTAGTGAACGTTCCAGATTTTATTATTTTAAACCGACTTAAATCCATTAGTTTTTGTGCATTCCAACCAATATAAATAAGGGTCTAGCCACCTTACTTTTTTTCACATATTATTTTGGAGAACCTAGCAAAGCTCTGTCTCTCTTCAAAGGTTCAGAAAAGTTCTTTAGGGTTAGAGGTAATAGTAGATTCTAGATGTTTATTACTGATTTTCTAACTCTACTCCTCTCCATTCCCTTAATTTCTGAATCTAATATATATGGACAAATCTCTTGTTGTATATATCTAAAAGGGGAGCTCTAAAAGAGATTATTAAAGGCGCGACAAATACAAAGAGTGTAAGAGCTAAGAACCTGTTGCTAGTGGAAATCCTAGTCTTTCTATTTTAGTAAGTGAATAGTGTAATTTCGATTTGATATATGCCTTGGGGAATTTTGATTTACGAAAACATCACATTAAAAACCCCAAAATTCCCCCAAAGTGAAATATCAATTTCTAGGTTGGAATCTCAATTGTTTTATATTAAAATAACGGAATTTGTGTATATTTTGTAATTTCAATGTTCTACCTTCTATTCCACTTCTTATCTTTTTCTTTGGATCTAATTAAGGGTTTTAATTAGGAAATTGTAACGACCCCGAATTTTATAATATTTAAATTAATAATTAATTAATTTTTGAATTAAAATTGTATAATTAAACGATAAATGGATTGCGAGTTTCCCCGATATCCAAGTATATTTGTATAAATCGTTTAAAATTTAAAATTATTGTATATATGAGAATATATATCTGTATTTGAGCATACGTGAGCAAATTTGAAATAATATATATAGATATATATTTGATTTGAATTTAAATTGTAAATAAATGATTTTAGCTTGAATTTGAATTTAACAAAAGTTGTTTTGTTCTTATTTTAAATATAGTTGATAAATAAGTAATTTATTTCTTTATAAATTATTTTAATATGATAATGAGTTTTAATTATAATAAAATATCTTTACAAATGGGTTTTAATATGTATAGGAATTGTTTATGTGTATGTGCTTGGGAAAACTATGATTGTAAATATAAAATAAATCTTATAAAATGTACATAAGTTTGAAATAATTTTGAGAAAATTGAGTATTTAATAATGTAAGATTAATGAAGTATGACATAAACAAAAGCATAGCAAATAGAATAAATTCACATATAAACAACAAACCAGACAACAAACAAAATAAAATATGAACAAATAAAAGGTAATTAAGTGTAGACTTGAAAAACAAATAAACAAACAAAGGAAATAAGTATACAAAGAAATAAATAGATAAGTATATAGGCTGCAAAAGATATAGTCAAGTTGAACAAATGCAAACATAAATATCTATGAAGGCTTATCAAACAAGCTAAGTTAATTAATGCAAGCACACAAAAGCAAGTGTACCAGCCTGCATAAGTTGTAAGCAAATAAAAAGGAAGAAACAAAAGTACTTACCAATATCTTCTCAGCCGAAATAAAAATCTGATCAAGTAATAAAAGAGAGAAGTGGTACAAACAAATAAATGCAGCACGAATTGGTTCATATCAGCCTCCAACCAAAGTAAATATCCTTGTCCTGCTTTGTACAAAATAGATTTTATCACCAGTACAAAACTATTCCCTATAAGCTTTCTTTTATATCAGCCTTCTCCCCCTCATTTTAGTTCGAGCACCATCATAATTAAAAGAAAAAAAAATGAAAGAAGTAATATCATCTCAACCTTAAACAACAACAACTTAAATAAATTCAACAAGAGAAGTGAAGGCAGGAAGAAGACTTCAAGCCTGTTTCATCAAAAAGAGTTCTGTTCTTCTTCTCTGTTTCAATCTCTGGTGAGCAAACACCCATAAATTTTGCCCCATGTTCTGATTTGTGATGATATTGATGTGTGATGGAAAGAAAATTTCTTGAATTGTTGATGAATATCCCTGCATGCCAGTAATTAGATGTAGATATAGGAATGTATGCCTGTATACATACCCCAAAGAGAGTAGAACCCTGTTTCCTCTAAATCATTTGTTGCTGCATAAATGCTTGAATGATTAGGAAAGTTTAAACTTAGTTTGCATGCAAGAATCTTGAGTATATGAATGAATCTTTGGCTTGTGCGTGTTGATTCTACAAAATGCTAATCACTGTTTAGCTTCAGGAAAACAAAACCTGTCAAACCCCTTCTTTCCCTCTGTTTCTATTTTCTGTTGAAAATAAATAAATGAATAAACAAGATGGAATTTGTGTTTAAATTTGCACCAGGTTTCAGTAATTAAATCAGAGCAAAGTTTTGAATCTGTATTTTACTTCAGTAATGAGTTAAAACAAGTATACATAGTTCTTTCTTCCTGTAAAACAATGAAACACAGCCACAATTTAAACTTTCAAGAAATTCGAACTTCATAAACTTTAACTTCAATAATACCATGTGAATCCACTCTAAAAATGATAGTTTTTGAAACTAAAATCAAAATTTTTCATTGAATTTTCACTGAGGATTTGGGGTTGATCAGAAAAATGCCATTTCGTCAATTTCTGGTGATCTATGAAATTATAGGTCTCGAGTTCGTTGTGGTAGCAAGATTGGAGGTACGGGATCATTAGAAAAATGCAAGTATAAATTCTAAATTCGTAAATTTGTGATTTGAGATCAAAGTAGGGTTTAAGAACCCATGTTCGTTCATGGGAAAAAAATAGGTCGCTGATGATTCTCGGGTGCATCGAGTTAGAAGAGGTTCTGGGGATAGCTTCGTGGATGATCGGAGGTGATGAGGTCGTGGTGGTGCGAGGCCAGGTGGTCGGCGTCGCGTGGTCGAGGTGGTTTTAGTCGAGCAGTTGGTTTCTAGTTCGAGGCGGGTAGCTCGATTTTGATTCGAGTCATGTTAAGATGATTGGATGGCTGGGGATGGTTGCTGGGTTGGTGGTTGAGGTGCGGGGATGTTCGCCAGTGGTCGGAGTCGCCTCCGGTGCCGTGCACGTGCACGTGGAGGAGTGGGGTGTCAGTTGCAATGTTTTGGGAAAGGAGGCAGTGCGAGTCGAAGTCTCACTCGGGGGATCGGGGAGAAAAACGCGAAGGCGAGCTCGAGTTGTTTTAACTTTGAATCGGGTCAGTTTTAGAGACTTAAACAAAATTTGTAAAAAAATGTGCCACGGGTAGATTTTGGCTAGGTCTCGAAGCAAGGGGGTGTTTTTCTCGGGTGTGACTCGAAGCGGGTCTCGGGTCTGTTGTATAAACAGTTTTTACTTTAAATAAAATTCAAACTTTTAAACATTTTAAATTCATGTTTTAAATTGATGACTTTGATTAAAGTTTGGATTTATTAAGGACTTAGTAAGACATTTTTTTTTAGCAATTAATAAAAATAGAAAGATATAGTCTTTTAATCTATTAAGTAATTAATGATTTGTTTAATTAAAGAATAATTACCTAATTAATTACTTAAAATTAAAGGTTAATTTAACAAATAAATTAAGGTAAATTAATTTGTTATTGATTATTTAACAATTGAGGAGTAATTAATAAAAGTAATTGAGAGTCAATTAATTAACAATTAAGGGTTAATTAATTAAGATAATAAATTATGGAATAATTAATTTATGAAGTGATTGAGATTTAATTAAAAATAATTACTTAGTAAAAGTAACTAGGAATTGGAAATTAATGATAAAAGATGGATTAACCATGTAATTAAGGGTAATCACTTTAAAGAATAATTAATAAGGTGATTAATTGATTAAGGTAATTAATTTGAGAATTATAATTAAAGGTTAATTAATTTATAATTAATGGTTAATTAATAATTGATTAAAGAGTAATTTGTCAAAATGATTTGTAATTAATTAATGTTAATTAACCAGGATTAGTAATTTATTCATAAGTAATTAATCTGATTTAATTAATCAGATAATTTAATTAATCTTACTTATGCATATTTGGATTTGATTGGATGATTGAATTGTTTGATATTTCCTGATCTGTGATGCTTTGTGATATATTCTGATTGGTGCGTAACCTTTACTGCAGTTTATTTATCTGAAATTTATATATATATGTGATCTGTGCATGAACGATAAGCATTATAGTTTATACCGCTTATCAACTATATCTTGTGTTTTGATCTGTGATGATTCATTGTGTTGCACTATTGTGTTAAACCCCTGGACCACACTTTTACACACACAAATATGGATTTCACGTGGAAATCGGTTAAGTCACAGATAATTTAAATTTGATGTTTTTAAAATTGAAATTTTAATTTCAATTGATTTTGAAATTGGAAATTTGGGTTTAAAGTGAAAAGCTTTTGAAATGGAATTTCAAAGATAAAAGTTATTTTGAATAACTTATTCGAGTTTTGGAAATTTAAATAATTTGATTTAAATTTGAATTCAAGTTTAAAATTGAATCCTATGATTTGAAACTAGGGATTAAAAATGTTATAAATTTGTTTATATGAAGTTAAACCATTTTAAAAGTAAGATTTTGAGAATTTGGATTTAACCCAAAGAACTTTAACTCGTGTAAATGAATCAGATTTCCAAAATGAAAACTGTTTGTTTTAAAGGAATAAAAGCTTTTAGATAAGAAATGAAATTCCAGTTTAATTAAAGGAATTTCAAGATTGAATTGAAAAATGGTTTTCCAAGTTATGAATGAATTCTTTTTGAAAGCTATGAATTGAATCTGTTATTTTTAACAGATTTAAAATGATGAATTGTTTAACCATTTGAAATGAAATTGTTTTTGAAAGCTATAAGTTGAATCTTTGATTTAAAGATTTAACGAGTTAATCAAATTGAAATGGGAATTAATTTGGAAAATCTGTGATTAAATCTTTTATTTAAAAGATTAAAGTGTGGAAATTGTTTTAAATCGTTGAAGGTTGTTAAAATGAATCTTTTTTAAAAGATTTGAAATGGTAATTTGTTAAACCATTTGAAAAGAAAGTTTGGGTTTAAGTTGTGACTTAATTGAAATCCCAATATCCATATATTGTTAAATATTGCGCTCATTATTCGGTTTAGCCGGGAGAGGACCTTTGTGTCACATAACCCATTCCGAATAAGTGATTCGACGTTATGGATAGCATTTGAAGACCGGTGTTGAAGACCGGATATTTTTCGAAAATGAAAGGACAACCTATCGAATGTCTCTGCACCGAGTTGCTCCGGTATAGAGATTTATATCACTTTTTGTGATGGGGAGTCCGGACGTGATTGGAAATTATCCGGATTTGCAAGGGCTTCGTGAGAAGTGCCTTCGGTTCTGTTCGATCCCGGAACAGACTTGTATGGTTACATGTCTGACATTACACTTTGAGATATAAAGCCGATTTCTTTCAAATACATTTCTGTTTGGTGACGGAGAATTTATTCTCTTAGCTTAACACCCTTCTCTGAGACGTACGAGCTCAGAGGTTATGTAGTTGAAATTTATCAGCGATATATCCCAATTTGGTAATGTGGCATGCTGAGTGTTGCTGTGTGATGGTCAGTGTTTGATCATTTGTGATTTGATCATTTGTTTGATCATTTATCTTTGTGATCATAGGTTGATCATCTGTTGACCCAAAGCGTGGCTTTTTGAAAAAGCGTAGCTTTGTGGACGAGACTTCGTCAGGGCCTCACTACCCGGAAATGGTCGAAACAGGAATGTTGCGGCAAGGTTATGAGGGTCGCGCCCTTTAGGGTATGTCATTTCCTTCTGGAAAGGGGTGGTATCATGGTATGGAGCCCAGATACTTACTCATGTGGATACACTTTATTATGTGTGATGTTGGTTTAGAGGCGCCTCGGATAAAGGTCCCAAAGGACCGGGTGGTGGCATATTCGTGAGTTACCTGTTACAGGGGTAACCCGACCTTGTTGGCAGAGAGCAGTTTGTCTCTCGGGGCGTCCCGCCAGAGGCGTTCCCATGCGGCGGAAGGAAGTTCCTTAGCCTGACCATTTGTTGGAAATCCAATTCCCAATACGAAACTTGTACGGTTTTAGTTGTAGAACCTGCCATTTACGTACGGTGGTCACCACTGTTTAGATGGTAGCTATAGTAGGCATACGATACTGGTCGTATGTTGGCTAAGATTAATATTATACTTTCGAAATGTTTTTCTACACTATGCACTAATGATAATATCCAATGATTTGCGTAGTAAGCATGTTTGACTATCATAAGAAGAAATCTCCTCCAATTCTGCGTTTGCATTGTGTGTGTGGCGGGAGGTCTTATGGTAGTTTCATTTTCTAAAAAGCATTGCGGATTTCAATGTTTAAAATCCTTTTGTTGTTGTTTAAAGATAAACTGTTTTTGTTGCTCACACCAGTCCCATGACTGATCCGGAGTTTATTGTTCCCTTCCTAAACTCTAGGTGCTCATAATTTTCCACACGAGCAGTCTAGAGTTGGGTTTCTTTTCAGATATTCAGATTTAGTAGATTATCTGGAGCTAGTTCATTCATCGGAGTTGCTTATCTTGGAGTCGTGGATTCATTCTTGTCTGAAGATCATTTTGGAGTTATCACTTCTATTGATATTGTTCCGCTGCTGTTGTTATCTTTTCTTTTCCGCTGCTATTTCTTGTATCATATCTCTGATGTATATTGATATTCATTGTATCACTCTGTTGTATCAGATATTATATATCAATGTATTATTCTTTTCTTCCGCTGTGTTATTTACTTAATTGTGTTATAGCTCCGGCGAATCGGATTTGAACGGTCGAATCTGCGGCATTCTAGTACAATGTGAAGTACGGATGTTGATTTTCGAGCGGGCAAAACCCGATACGTTACATGTGGTATCAGAGCTAAGGTTGAACTTTAGCTCAGGAGTATAACACATTAAGTAGCTCATTAGAGATAGGGTGAAGTATACCCTAGAATGAGTAATTCTCAGATATCCGTTCGAATGTCTCAGTAAATTCTCTTGCTATCCACTGATAGTGAGTATGAGTGCAAGAAGAGGATGAGATAGGGGACAGGGAAATACGACTATGAATGGTTAATACCCTGCAACAGTGGAAACAAATTTTCTCTATCAATCTCTTTTGTTCAGCATCTCTTCTCAATTCATCGATAATTTCTGGTAGATCCAGAAAGAAGGAATTCGATATATTAAAATGGGACATAAACTCCAGATAGCCAAAATTGTTAGTTTGGATGAATTGGTTGCTTTGATTGCTAGGGTTGATAGGTATACTGTAGTTTTAAACTAAAAAAATTTGGAAATTGTATCCATATATCTGTCTATTCTTTTGGGTCCCAGTATATTCTACGAATGGTTAGTTATCACTTCGAACTAACCGATGCCACTGCATATTTCGTAGATCTGGATAACTCGAGTATCTTGTGAAGTTTTAAACAGATTCGTTCTTGTATCTGTTATTGATATTCTGATTTGGTAAGCCAAATGCAGAATAGATCGATATTCAGTTTGAGTTGATGAAATATTCTTCATCTATCTTTTTGTCTCCTTGGTAATTTCGAGGACGAAATTCTTTTAAGGGGGGAAGTCTGTAACGACCCCAAATTTTATATATATTTAAATTAATAATTAATTAATTTTTGAATTAAAATTGTATAATTAAACGATAAATGGATTGCGAGTTTCCCCGATATCCAAGTATATTTGTATAAATCGTTTAAAATTTAAAATTATTGTATATATGAGAATATATATCTGTATTTGAGCATACGTGAGAAAATTTGAAATAATATATATAGATATATATTTGATTTGAATTTAAATTGTAAATAAATGATTTTAGCTTGAATTTGAATTTAACAAAAGTTGTTTTGTTCTTATTTTAAATATAGTTGATAAATAAGTAATTTATTTCTTTATAAATTATTTTAATTTGATAATGAGTTTTAATTATAATAAAATATCTTTACAAATGGGTTTTAATATGTATAGGAATTGTTTATGTGTATGTGCTTGGGAAAACTATGATTGTAAATATAAAATAAATCTTATAAAATGTACATAAGTTTGAAATAATTTTGAGAAAATTGAGTATTTAATAATGTAAGATTAATGAAGTATGACATAAACAAAAGCATAGCAAATAGAATAAATTCACATATAAACAACAAACCAGACAACAAACAAAATAAAATATGAACAAATAAAAGGTAATTAAGTGTAGACTTGAAAAACAAATAAACAAACAAAGGAAATAAGTATACAAAGAAATAAATAGATAAGTATATAGGCTGCAAAAGATATAGTCAAGTTGAACAAATGCAAACATAAATATCTATGAAGGCTTATCAAACAAGCTAAGTTAATTAATGCAAGCACACAAAAGCAAGTGTACCAGCCTGCATAAGTTGTAAGCAAATAAAAAGGAAGAAACAAAAGTACTTACCAATATCTTCTCAGCCGAAATAAAAATCTGATCAAGTAATAAAAGAGAGAAGTGGTACAAACAAATAAATGCAGCACGAATTGGTTCATATCAGCCTCCAACCAAAGTAAATATCCTTGTCCTGCTTTGTACAAAATAGATTTTATCACCAGTACAAAACTATTCCCTATAAGCTTTCTTTTATATCAGCCTTCTCCCCCTCATTTTAGTTCGAGCACCATCATAATTAAAAGAAAAAAAAATGAAAGAAGTAATATCATCTCAACCTTAAACAACAACAACTTAAATAAATTCAACAAGAGAAGTGAAGGCAGGAAGAAGAATTCAAGCCTGTTTCATCAAAAAGAGTTCTGTTCTTCTTCTCTATTTCAATCTCTGGTGAGCAAACACCCATAAATTTTGCCCCATGTTCTGATTTGTGATGATATTGATGTGTGATGGAAAGAAAATTTCTTGAATTGTTGATGAATATCCCTGCATGCCAGTAATTAGATGTAGATATAGGAATGTATGCCTGTATACATACCCCAAAGAGAGTAGAACCCTGTTTCCTCTAAATCATTTGTTGCTGCATAAATGCTTGAATGATTAGGAAAGTTTAAACTTAGTTTGCATGCAAGAATCTTGAGTATATGAATGAATCTTTGGCTTGTGCGTGTTGATTCTACAAAATGCTAATCACTGTTTAGCTTCAGGAAAACAAAACCTGTCAAACCCCTTCTTTCCCTCTGTTTCTATTTTCTGTTGAAAATAAATAAATGAATAAACAAGATGGAATTTGTGTTTAAATTTGCACCAGGTTTCAGTAATTAAATCAGAGCAAAGTTTTGAATCTGTATTTTACTTCAGTAATGAGTTAAAACAAGTATACATAGTTCTTTCTTCCTGTAAAACAATGAAACACAGCCACAATTTAAACTTTCAAGAAATTCGAACTTCATAAACTTTAACTTCAATAATACCATGTGAATCCACTCTAAAAATGATAGTTTTTGAAACTAAAATCAAAATTTTTCATTGAATTTTCACTGAGGATTTGGGGTTGATCAGAAAAATGCCATTTCGTCAATTTCTGGTGATCTATGAAATTATAGGTCTCGAGTTCGTTGTGGTAGCAAGATTGGAGGTACGGGATCATTAGAAAAATGCAAGTATAAATTCTAAATTCGTAAATTTGTGATTTGAGATCAAAGTAGGGTTTAAGAACCCATGTTCGTTCATGGGAAAAAAATAGGTCGCTGATGATTCTCGGGTGCATCGAGTTAGAAGAGGTTCTGGGGATAGCTTCGTGGATGATCGGAGGTGATGAGGTCGTGGTGGTGCGAGGCCAGGTGGTCGGCGTCGCGTGGTCGAGGTGGTTTTAGTCGAGCAGTTGGTTTCCAGTTCGAGGCGGGTAGCTCGATTTTGATTCGAGTCATGTTAAGATGATTGGATGGCTGGGGATGGTTGCTGGGTTGGTGGTTGAGGTGCGGGGATGTTCGCCAGTGGTCGGAGTCGCCTCCGGTGCCGTGCACGTGCACGTGGAGGAGTGGGGTGTCAGTTGCAATGTTTTGGGAAAGGAGGCAGTGCGACTCGAAGTCTCACTCGGGGGATCGGGGAGAAAAACGCGAAGGCGAGCTCGAGTTGTTTTAACTTTGAATCGGGTCAGTTTTAGAGACTTAAACAAAATTTGTAAAAAAATGTGCCACGGGTAGATTTTGGCTAGGTCTCGAAGCAAGGGGGTGTTTTTCTCGGGTGTGACTCGAAGCGGGTCTCGGGTCTGTTGTATAAACAGTTTTTACTTTAAATAAAATTCAAACTTTTAAACATTTTAAATTCATGTTTTAAATTGATGACTTTGATTAAAGTTTGGATTTATTAAGGACTTAGTAAGACATTTTTTTTAGCAATTAATAAAAATAGAAAGATATAGTCTTTTAATCTATTAAGTAATTAATGATTTGTTTAATTAAAGAATAATTACCTAATTAATTACTTAAAATTAAAGGTTAATTTAACAAATAAATTAAGGTAAATTAATTTGTTATTGATTATTTAACAATTGAGGAGTAATTAATAAAAGTAATTGAGAGTCAATTAATTAACAATTAAGGGTTAATTAATTAAGATAATAAATTATGGAATAATTAATTTATGAAGTGATTGAGATTTAATTAAAAATAGTTACTTAGTAAAAGTAACTAGGAATTGGAAATTAATGATAAAAGATGGATTAACCATGTAATTAAGGGTAATCACTTTAAAGAATAATTAATAAGGTGATTAATTGATTAAGGTAATTAATTTGAGAATTATAATTAAAGGTTAATTAATTTATAATTAATGGTTAATTAATAATTGATTAAAGAGTAATTTGTCAAAATGATTTGTAATTAATTAATGTTAATTAACCAGGATTAGTAATTTATTCATAAGTAATTAATCTGATTTAATTAATCAGATAATTTAATGAATCTTACTTATGCATATTTGGATTTGATTGGATGATTGAATTGTTTGATATTTCCTGATCTGTGATGCTTTGTGATATATTCTGATTGGTGCGTAACCTTTACTGCAGTTTATTTATCTGAAATTTATATATATATGTGATCTGTGCATGAACGATAAGCATTATAGTTTATACCGCTTATCAACTATATCCTGTGTTTTGATCTGTGATGATTCATTGTGTTGCACTATTGTGTTAAACCCCTGGACCACACTTTTACACACACAAATATGGATTTCACGTGGAAATCGGTTAAGTCACAGATAATTTAAATTTGATGTTTTTAAAATTGAAATTTTAATTTCAATTGATTTTGAAATTGGAAATTTGGGTTTAAAGTGAAAAGCTTTTGAAATGGAATTTCAAAGATAAAAGTTATTTTGAATAACTTATTCGAGTTTTGGAAATTTAAATAATTTGATTTAAATTTGAATTCAAGTTTAAAATTGAATCCTATGATTTGAAACTAGGGATTAAAAATGTTATAAATTTGTTTATATGAAGTTAAACCATTTTAAAAGTAAGATTTTGAGAATTTGGATTTAACTCAAAGAACTTTAACTCGTGTAAATGAATTAGATTTCCAAAATGAAAACTGTTTGTTTTAAAGGAATAAAAGCTTTTAGATAAGAAATGAAATTCCAGTTTAATTAAAGGAATTTCAAGATTGAATTGAAAAATGGTTTTCCAAGTTATGAATGAATTCTTTTTGAAAGCTATGAATTGAATCTGTTATTTTTAACAGATTTAAAATGATGAATTGTTTAACCATTTGAAATGAAATTGTTTTTGAAAGCTATAAGTTGAATCTTTGATTTAAAGATTTAACGAGTTAATCAAATTGAAATGGGAATTAATTTGGAAAATCTGTGATTAAATCTTTTATTTAAAAGATTAAAGTGTGGAAATTGTTTTAAACCGTTGAAGGTTGTTAAAATGAATCTTTTTTAAAAGATTTGAAATGGTAATTTGTTAAACCATTTGAAAAGAAAGTTTGGGTTTAAGTTGTGACTTAATTGAAATCCCAATATCCATATATTGTTAAATATTGCGCTCATTATTCGGTTTAGCCGGGAGAGGACCTTTGTGTCACATAACCCATTCCGAATAAGTGATTCGACGTTATGGATAGCATTTGAAGACCGGTGTTGAAGACCGGATATTTTTCGAAAATGAAAGGACAACCTGTCGAATGTCTCTGCACCGAGTTGCTCCGGTATAGAGATTTATATCACTTTTTGTGATGGGGAGTCCGGACGTGATTGGAAATTATCCGGATTTGCAAGGGCTTCGTGAGAAGTGCCTTCGGTTCTGTTCGATCCCGGAACAGACTTGTATGGTTACATGTCTGACATTACACTTTGAGATATAAAGCCGATTTCTTTCAAATACATTTCTGTTTGGTGGCGGAGAATTTATTCTCTTAGCTTAACACCCTTCTCTGAGACGTACGAGCTCAGAGGTTATGTAGTTGAAATTTATCAGCGATATATCCCAATTTGGTAATGTGGCATGCTGAGTGTTGCTGTGTGATGGTCAGTGTTTGATCATTTGTGATATGATCATTTGTTTGATCATTTATCTTTGTGATCATAGGTTGATCGTCTGTTGACCCAAAGCGTGGCTTTTTGAAAAAGCGTAGCTTTGTGGATGAGACTTCGTCAGGGCCTCACTACCCGGAAATGGTCGAAACAGGAATGTTGCGGCAAGGTTATGAGGGTCGCGCCCTTTAGGGTATGTCATTTCCTTCTGGAAAGGGGTGGTATCATGGTATGGAGCCCAGATACTTACTCATGTGGATACACTTTATTATGTGTGATGTTGGTTTAGAGGCGCCTCAGATAAAGGTCCCAAAGGACCGGGTGGTGGCATATTCGTGAGTTACCTGTTACAGGGGTAACCCGGCCTTGTTGGCAGAGAGCAGTTTGTCTCTCGGGGCGTCCCGCCAGAGGCGTTCCCATGCGGCGGAAGGAAGTTCCTTAGCCTGACCATTTGTTGGAAATCCAATTCCCAATACGAAACTTGTACGGTTTTAGTTGTAGAACCTGCCATTTACGTACGGTGGTCACCACTGTTTAGATGGTAGCTATAGTAGGCATACGATACTGGTCGTATGTTGGCTAAGATTAATATTATACTTTCGAAATGTTTTTCTACACTATGCACTAATGATAATATCCAATGATTTGCGTAGTAAGCATGTTTGACTATCATAAGAAGAAATCTCCTCCAATTCTGCGTTTGCATTGTGTATGTGGCGGGAGGTCTTATGGTAGTTTCATTTTCTAAAAAGCATTGCGGATTTCAATGTTTAAAATCCTTTTGTTGTTGTTTAAAGATAAACTGTTTTTGTTGCTCACACCAGTCCCATGACTGATCCGGAGTTTATTGTTCCCTTCCTAAACTCTGGGTGCTCATAATTTTCCACACGAGCAGTCTAGAGTTGGGTTTCTTTTCAGATATTCAGATTTAGTAGATTATCTGGAGCTAGTTCATTCATCGGAGTTGCTTATCTTGGAGTTGTGGATTCATTCTTGTCTGAAGATCATTTTGGAGTTATCACTTCTATTGATATTGTTCCGCTGCTTTTGTTATCTTTTCTTTTCCGCTGCTATTTCTTGTATCATATCTCTGATGTATATTGATATTCATTGTATCACTCTGTTGTATCAGATATTATATATCAATGTATTATTCTTTTCTTCCACTGTGTTATTTACTTAATTGTGTTATAGCTCCAGCGAATCGGATTTGAACGGTCGAATCTGCGGCATTCTAGTACAATGTGAAGTACGGATGTTGATTTTCGAGCGGGCAAAACCCGATACGTTACAGAAATGGTCTGGAAGCTATGAATTCTTATTCATAGTTTGCACCGCCTATTTCCACAATTTGAATAGAAACTCCCTTTGTCTAATTTCCATGTGAAAATAAGTTGGATATAACGTAAAAGTATGTAAATTGTAAGTTTCCATTATTGATTTATTCCGTTGTTTTAATGTAATATAAGCCTATTGATTTTATTTTGGACCTTGCATTTATGGTATATGTGTTAATATGGAAATGGGGCTTGTATAATTTTGAAGATTTAGCATCTAAATGTTAGTTTAGGTCATAAACTTCGCAGCTTAGAAATTTACTTGGTGCATGTGTGTGTATATATATTAACGTAAATAACGTAAGATTATAACATATTAATGGCATAGTTAATAGGTTATTAATCATTATTGAATTCCCTTTTAAGAAAGTGAGTAATTGTAGAGTTGAAATAAGAAGTTTTCTTATAAGGCCTTAAATATGGATACGGTGAGATGTGTGATAATATGCAAGTGTTATAAATTATGACTAAGTTATAGGGATGCGAGGTTAGTCAAAAGCATACAGAAGTCTGCCCAGCTAATCTGGCCGTCAATAGTGTGACTTTGGGGCTGACATGAGACATCGTCTATAATAAGTAAACATGGATAATGTGAGGTTAGTCCAAAATTCGATAGGGTAAATCTGCTCAGCTAATCTGGTTTACTAGTACCTACGAATAGTCACACTAACGTGAGACGTCACTATAGGGTACGGGTCATAATACGAAGGAACTACTTTAGGGGTTGAAGGTATTAAGTGGTTGTGTGAGGACCCGCCTCTTTTCTATGTAGGAAGCAGTAAATGGTCGGGGTTAAGGTTATGGGTGAGGCACGTAGTGGATATTTTAAAATGGGTCCGCTTCAATATGAAGTATAAAGTGACCAAAAAGATTCCATGCAATATCAGCTAAATAAGTACCGGTGAGGAGTCCGCCTTAGGATAGGTATTAAATGACGGGGCACCTGCTAGAATAAGGTATTAAATGGTCAGAGTCTACCTAATTCCCATTAAGAAGGTATTAAGCGGATTGGATACTATCTTTTACATTGATAATAAATTACCGACGATAGATATGGGGTTATTAGGTTGTAAGAGTAACAGTTATGGAATTGAAATTGGGAAAGCCTTAGGCTTCAAGTTGGAAAGATCAAAACTATCATACAAAAGACATATTTCTATTTAAATTATACTTCCCAAGTACTATTATAGTCGGGCTTGAGATTTTTATTCACCAAATATATGTTTTTCTGACTCCCTCCTCATTACAACACAACTTAGGAAAGGCGATGCCGAAGGCGAGGAGGAAACTTGTGGCAGTTTATCTATTTATCTACTTATGTTATTTTCTGATGTACCCATTAAAGAATAATGACGTATTTTGAAACTATTGTACTATGGAAGTGTGACGGTTGTTATTGGTATTATGTTATGGATTTTATGACATTTGGATTTTTAAATGAAATGAGTATTATTTCTGTTATTATATTTTATCCTTTCATTGTGAATTCTGAATGTGTAGATAAATAAATATGTATTGTTCTTTATACAAACCAATAGCCAGCTTTAATATTGGTCTAAGTTTCGATGGGCCTTTTTCTTAGTTGGAATTTAGGTCCATTTCATGGTGGGTTATTACATTTGGTATAAGAGCTTAAGTTACCCGATCAATAGGGTTAGGTATACGTATGAGAGGCATACTTGTTATTTTTGAAAATATTTTTCAAAAATCTTACTATATATAAATATGTATATACTTATTTTAAATGTACACAAAAGCACTAGGTAAATCCTTACTTCAACATATAATACCATCTTAGGAAATGTACAAGGAAAAGATTGTAACTCCAAAGTTAATAAAGCAGTAAATGTGCAATAAATAGGGAGTTACAAGAACTTAATAAGGATATAAATGAACCAATTAAAGAGATTATTAGGGTAATTATGGAGAGATAAGGAAGGCATAATAGGAACAAAATTAGAATGAATAAATAAATGCCTTTAAAAATTGTCCGTTAGAATAATAATCATTTATTATGGACAATTAATATTTATATAAATAGCAAATAAACATGTTAGATAGTAATTCAATATTCTAAGGCAGTATAATTGTCATTAAGGTAAATTATATAGCCTTAATTATATGGACGAAGCTTAGTAGGCCTAGTATAATACGCAAAAATAGATGGGAGATAAGAACCTATGTGTTGTAAACATTCAGAAGTAAGGAATGATAGGAGTAAAGCAAGATGTAGTGGAGAAAGTTCCTACAAGAAGGTGTACATTAATCACCATAAGGAGATAATCATATTTTTTTTAAAATTGAGTAGGAAAGAAAGAAAGTTCAAAAGAAAGGACAATTAAAGTCAATTTCTAAATCCAACGTCGTGAAAAAGATTTTTGGAAAATTCCTTGAAATGTTTTGAATAAGTTTTTCAAAGGGTTTATTGGAAAGTTGTTTTGAAAAAACTAGAAATTTAAAATTTTGTTGAGTCAAAAGTTTACAATTAAAAGGGTTTTTAGTAAAAATGATTTTTCATTTTTGATATGTTAGTTTAAAATTGGCGGAGTCAAAAAGTTTTTGATTTTTGGGAAAAGGGATTCTTCGTTTTTAAAATAAATGTAAAGTAGAGCATATGTTAGACGTGATGATTTTTCTTCTATTTCATAAATTTGGAAGTTCATTTTTTTAAAATTCTTTCTAAAAAGGGAGAATAAATGTAAAGTAGAGCATACTAAAGGCAGGAGGATCACTAGGGTCTGAACTGGATGTTTGGACATTCCTTATTGACTCCATAATCTACTGAGTAGTCATGAATACCCCTTCTTGACTAGGACAGCTAGATGGCCCAGTATCAGAATGAGGAAACCTATGACTAGCCATATTTCACCCCTACCACTAGTGAGATTCAAATTTAGCGATACATCAACAATAATAATTTATATAGCAAGACTAAAATCTTACAGATACATCCTAATGATTTCCTAAAGGACAAACTTTAGTTTTAGGCCTTCCAAAAAAACTTATTTTAAGTTTTAGCTTCATTTGAAACTTATTATGAAAATTGGCCTCTTTTTAACCATTCAACTTTTTTGTACATGTGCACTTTGAAATGTGCATGTACAGTTTTTTCAATATACATGCGTACTTTTAATTTGCGCATCTACAAATTAAATATTTGTGCATGCACATTTTCAAAGTCTGCATGTACAAAAAGGCTAAATATGAAAAAAGAGACTTATTTTCATAATAAGTCTCAAACGTGGCCTAACTTTAAATAACTTTTTTTATGAGGATTAGAACTAAAATTCGTCCTTTCCTAAAAAATTATTTATGTTCCTATTCCTAATAGAAAATAAACTCTAAAGTCCACCCTGCACCGCTAGGGACAGGACTCTAAGGCTGTTTAGGCCAAGATTCATGTCACATATATTCTATATTTTTCCGACCTGCTTTGACACCATGTTGTACTGCCAGACCTCTATATCCATACTACTAAAGAATATTACATAATGATATTGTCTGGAAATACGGAGAATATGACTTGTTAGGAGCGACCATCCATGTATATTACTTTGGGTTAACACGACGCGTTTAACTTTTAACTCATATAAATAAATATCTAATATATATGGTATTAGGACAACGTAATAACATGTTTGCTAATTTAAAACAGAACAATATATAACACATAGAGAAAACGGAATCACAGATCGCAGTGGTAAATATAATACATGTCATAACATAATATAAAATATGAGTCCACAAAAGAGCGCGTTGGACCTAAATATAATACATATACATAAAACTCTAAATAGGTATGAAAATAATATATAAAACATTAGTCACTGTCTCATACAAAACATACAAGCATATACACAAGTACTAGCACAAAATGATATACTATATATATATATATATATATATATATATATATATATCTACAAAATCTAGCCCACATCCATAGCCCATGAGTCCATGTACCTATCAAGTCTTGGTCTAACCGGAGTATTATAAAATAATAAATGGGTCAGACTGTCTCTAAATGCAATAATAGTGAGGTCATAGAAATAAGCATGCATTAATCTCAATAATATAGTAATAACTATATAATATGCTAACATCTCAAATAAAACAGGTATAATCACAATAAGTCACCATTCCATAAAGTCGTATCATGCCCATTATCTACAATCATCGCAAAATATATGGTGATCAATCGTATCAAAATAAGATATCATAGGAATGGCATAAAATCTAGCAAATCTCTAGAAACATAAGACTATACAAAAGCGAGTCAATCATCAAAGAAACATAATACTGCATGAAAGCAAGTCAACCTCAAAGACGAGCACTGAGCAAGTCAACATCAATAGACAAGCAGGAGGCAAGTTAGGGCAAAGTAACTGGTCTTATAGATATCTTCTTTTGGAGATATGGAAGTGTAGTCGCTACTCCCAAGGGAGACTGACAAACACCGAGTAATGCCCTTGGAGTTTCCCAAAAATATAATACTGATCGCAATAGTCTTATAGTCAAATGCTTACCTAATCATCATAACATTGTCTCACCTACCATAAAGGCACTGAAGTGCCATGTGAAATAATAAATGACACAATCATATGACATCAATATTGCCCTCAGTAACTAACTGCTGGCTTTGTGGTATTGGGAAAAAAATAGAACAAAAGTCGAGCATAGAGCAAGACATAATGATACCATGACTCACGGAGTGACCACCACAATCAAGCCGCTAGGATGAACAATTAGCCTACAAGTTCAAGCCATAAAAAACGCTTTCTAATATCATAAGCTATAGAAATAGCGGGATACCCCGAAGATACCACTAATCAAAAAGTGTTAAATACTTTCCAATATTAATCATCCGAGTATCGCCTGAGTGTCCCATACCACTCGGAGTTACTTGGATATTTACTGGAAGTTAGTGAATTCCACCCACTCAAAATATTCTACATAATAAGTCGTACAATTAATCGATGAAGCGATATCGAATATCTCATACCACTCGGTACTACTAAATCGTTTAATTATATTTCTCATTTCATAAAAAGAATATTTAGCATGAAAGCTGACTCGAAAATCACTTAAAGAGAGTATATTTATTTATAAAAGAATAGATATATATTTTTTAATATGTTATAAAATTTCGAGGACCATAACCAATGAATTTTTAATATACTTCCTAAAAAACTTAAATATATCCATATAATTTCAAATATAATATTTTAGAAAATATTATTGTTATTTAATTTCTATAAATAATTTGCTACTCAATATATATATATATATATAAGTTCGATCTAAAATTTAAAAAACAAAAAATATTCGTATATAGTATTAAATAAAATTCCTAAAAGAAAATTTAAAGGATATACCTTTTTATAATTAAATAAAACTAGATTTACCTATAAACTATTTTTATTTAAATACAAATTTTTAAATCATTTTGAAAGCTGAAATACAAGATGGAACATTGAAATCAAAATTTTGAAAACACATGGAAGCAAATTAAAGAAACGGAAGCTAAAAAATTCATATAGTTGCTGTCCTGAGCTGATAAGCTCCAGGTTATGGCATCGGTCCACCGGTGGGCAATACACCGTTGTCGGAAATCCTAGAGCTTTTCGGCTCCAAGTGATCATCGTTTCTTTGATTTTCGGTGATGGCATCGCATATTGGAGGACTAATAAAAACATATGTAAGCTTGAATGCATTAAAACCAAATAGACGATTCTTCAAATGATCACAAAGAGGAGTTTTGTTGCAAATTCAAACACTTTTTAACTTCAGCAAGCATATTAAGAAAATAATCATCCAATTTCAAACATAGATTACAACTAAAAGCCAAATTCAGGTTACTATAGCAACATTCATTGACACTTGAGATAGATGTGAGGGTTACTCACCTTAATTCCACAAATAAGCTTGCCAATTTGGTGAAAGCGACCTTGCTTTTCCTATCTCAGCTCGGCCCTAGATACTCAACAAAAGAGGAACAAAACGATTCAAAATTAATGCAAAAACTGAAATTTAACTTCCTAAAAGATGAATTAGAATTTGAGAAAGCTACTTAAATTTTACTTGAAATCTTGAATTTTTTATATTTTAAGATGATGAATTTGCTCTTAGGGTTTACAAGAGAAAGAAGCTTTCTATTCTTTTTATTTCTTTCTGTAAAGTTGTACGTATTGAAAACAGGAAGGAAGATTTCCTCCTTAAGTTAACTAATAGGCCTTGTGTTATGCTACTAACCTAATATCCAATATATTATTTCATTTCTTTTTCCCTAGCTCCTTCCCTTTTAATTTCAATTCAAACAAAGTTTTAAACAAAATTTCAAAAATGCAATTCTCTAACAAATATTACCAATCCAATTTTTCTTCTTCAAATTCATTCTTTTGTATCTTTTTATAATATACAAAGTTAAATTTTCAATGCAATGTTTAAATAAAATCCTAATACACTTTTAAAATAATTATATGCAAAAATGAACATTTCTTAAACTCTTTTTATGAATAATTGAATGATCTAACAAAATAAAATTTCCATTTTCCATATAAAATAGATTTATTCATAAACTTCTAAAATATTAATTTCATATCTTAAATTTTTAATACTATTAAAATTTACAATTTCGTTCTTTTAGAATTTAAATAATTTTTTTTATTTAAACTTCAATTCTCTTATAAACTTTAAAATTCTAAACACCTATTAATTTTCAAATAACAAAAAAATTATTCTCATAATAAAATATTTTTTTTCTTCTAGTTTTCTTATTGATTCCTTAATCTTAGAAAATTCACAAAATCCTGATTTCTTAAAAATCCAATACTTGAAAAATTCCAAATTTTATTTTATAATACTAACTTAAATTATTCTATATTTTATTTCAGGTAGTTCTCAAACTAGGGTCGTTACGCAAACCATCTATGAAATCCATGTAGATATGTTTCCACTTCCAATGGAGAACCTCTAAAGGTAATATCAAACCACCGAGCTTCTTTTGTTCGACTTTGACTCATTAACAAGTCATTCACTCTTCTATGGACTTTGAAACATTTGTTTCATTTGCTTCCAATAATAGGTGCATTTAACATCATTGTATATCTTGTTACCATCGGGATGAATAATCATCCTAGAACGATGGCACTCTCGTAGCACTTCATCAATCAAATCCTTAATCTCGGGAACACATAATCTCCCCTCTCAATGCCAAACCTTCGCAACAATATAATACTAGTCCATATGACTAGACTTTCCCTCTTTATTGTCCGATTCTGATAGCGTTAGGGTATACCCTAGAGGCAATTCTATAAATTATTGAAAATTATTAACTTTGTAGCAAAATCTCGTTCGAAATAAAATGTATTTTTCTTTCTATTATATACTTTTCATCCTATGACATGTTAATTAATTATTTAATGTGAGCATATTAAATAGAAAATTCTTGAACAATATGTTAAGGTTAGTAATTACAATGTGTTGTAATCATGATAAATTTATAATATTGAAAATTATATATTAGTTCAAATATTCCTAGTGTAGATGTTTTGACATAAGATATCGATACATCCCTTGAGACGAGAGTACGTAACACTCTTCAAATGTTGGACAGTGTGTTACTTTTAGTTGCTGGGGCACTAAGAGCTTGCGTACTGATAGTTATGGATAACTATAGAACGAATCACCGAGAGTTTTCTGTTGATTAATATAACTAAGTACAAATAGAGAATCTCGAAGTGAAGATGTTACAGGGTTCTCTCGACTTGAGAATATAGTTGAACTTTAATGTGGATACCCCATTTAATTATAGTTAAACCATGGCATGACGACCATAAGATGACTATTGTTGGGTTTGAGTTGAAGCATAAGTGAAACACTATTCAATAGAGAATTAGTCTCCTTAGTTATATGATGTTAGTATAAGAGTCAACTGTAGTTAACTCAAAGTCAAAATCTATATCAATAGTAGTACGATTAATAATAGTTGTTATTATTGAACCAAGGACTTTGTTTTTGAACCAATCGAGATGAATACCGACGACATTAGAATTTTGGCAAAAACCAAAATCCGTAAGTTCTAAAGTGATATAGTTTCGACGAAGAGAATTGGTGTACATATAATCGTTACTATTGGATACCGCTTAAAATAGTAACATTAGGTTATACCGAAAAGACGTATAAATGATAAATAAGATCAAACTGTCACACCACTAGCTAAGATGACGTGCGGACATTAATATTTAAATTATTCAATATTAATCACTGACTGGTTTACACTTTTGAGTCGTACAACCGTGATGATGAATACTCTAAAAAACCAGATGATTTGATTAATATATAATTGTTGCACATTAACTGAATTAATTAATATTTACAAAATATTAATTATTAATTTTTATCTGATTTTTGGAGGTCATTGATAATTAATTGGATGTGTATATAAAAGTTATGTATGTATGTATTGATATACAATATCGATGGAAATTTTAAATTTGATTTAAAACAATTATTTATTAAATAGGCTTGGGATTGTTAAAGGCCCATGGAGGCACAAGCCATGGCCGGCCTAGGGCGTGTGCGAAGTGGGGTTTAAGGATTCAAAATTTGTTTTGAATAATTAAACAATAAATGAGTAAAATGAGGAGAAAAGAGCTCCATATTTACCTCTTCCCAAATGCTACTTAAACACATACCTACACATTGATATTTTTTGCTGATTACTTTTCATCCCTTGGTTGTCGAAGGGTGGGGTAGCCAAAATTTTGTGCAACAAAATCCGAACAAAAATGATACAAAATAAGTACAAAAGGCGGTGCTTCGGACCTTGCAATTTCTGAAGGTGGTTCTATCGATCTAGGAGTTTTCATTCATCTAAGGTGTGAATCACAAGCATCTTCCTTAGGTAATCGTTCTATATATTTTTTAATATATACATCACCATGATTATGTAGATTAGATCTCTAATACCTTACAACGAATGGAAATGTGCCTTTATTGTCAGATATGTATGCATATACAAATTTATTCAGAAAAAATATATTTTCGGCCAAGTCCTTTTAAAATTTATTAGGAACAAATTTGAATTTTAAAACTATTTTTAATCAGCCAAAACAATTTCATAATATATTAAATACAGATATATAATTAATATATATTTTAATTTGTTAAATATTACTTTTTAGACATATATTCTAGCTTTCACTTGTTTAACAAAAAAATTAAGTTATTTTCAAAAATTAATAATTAGCAGCTAATTTAAAATCAATTTTACATGCATGCATGCATGTGTTTTATAAAATTATAAAAAATCCATACAGAATTTAATTTAAAAAATAACATTTTTAACACTGTTTTGCTCGTGGTGCCCAACGATCACGAAACCCTAACTACCAAAATTCCCTCCTCGCTGTCTCCAAATCCCACCCCACCAGATAAATCACCTCCGAAGAAAGCTATCGTTTCACGAGGGAGAGGTGATTCACATTTTTCTTCAAAAGGTGAAGTACCTATAGAACTGCGTCCATCTATTTGCTGGCCTGAGTATAATAGATTAACCTTTCTGAAGCCATTAGAGATGATGGGGTTCAGGCCCAAAATGCTTCAGCTAATGCTAGGGCTCGTCACTCCGGGATCAACCCTATATAGAGGGTTTTATACTTGGCGAAGGAGATCAAAATTTACCTCATAATGGATACAAAAACCCAAATCTAGCTAAATAGGACAGTTAGTTACAATATTTGAATAAAAAGAGGACATGGGATGTGCCTAAAAAGGGACAAATATAAACAGTAATGGGTATTTCAATAGTTGTATACGCTTTTAGTACAAGGCCATACTAGATTCATTTTAGAGCGTACATTGACTGAGGTTGGGAACAGAGAAGTAAACATGAATGGTTTTCCAGACACAGTGGTTTTCTCTTAGTTCAATTTGAAGATAAACATATCAAGTTAGAATCCTTGAGAGGAGAAGGGGGGCTTTCCGTACTTATTTAATTCTAGAATTATTATAATGTAAATGGAGCCCTGATCTTAAATTTGATAGAGATATTCTTAGGACTATGCCGATATGGATAAAATTATTTCATTTGGATTTGGAACTGTGGGACGTGGAGGCATTAAGTATCCTTACTAGTGCTTTGGGTAATCCTATTGAACTTTTGATGAAATAACATCTAAGGAATCAAGGCTTCCATTTGTCCGTGTTCTAGTTGAAATGAGTGCAACTGATTTCCTAGCTAATGAAGTTAAAGCATAAGTTAAAAGTGGTCTTATTTGATGGAGAGGAAATAAGAATCAAAGTAGACAATGAATAAAAGCCAAATGGAAGTAAGGTATTCTAAGTGTTTGGTCATATAAATTCTCAATGCAAGAGGAACAAAGCTTCGATATGGCAACCTAAACCTAATAACATATTACTACTGATAAAGAGAAGGATGCAGCTCTTAGCAGGGAGATTCAAGAAATGGTTGATGATATACTCCTAGAATGTGTTCAAGCATCATGGTAGACAAGATTAATGAAGAGACTCTTTTCATGAATATTAAAAAGGAGAAGGCTAATGATAGGGACCCAAGTAATATCAATATCCTGGTGATATTCAATATGCAGCAGCAACTGTAGCTTTGAAAGATATCAGCCATTTACAGATTGATGGTTCAAATGGTAGTAAATTTAACCCTGTGCATGAAAATATTTAAAAAGCAGACACATCACGAGTAGCATCTGTACTTGAGGATATGCCAGGTATTGTCAATGTTTCTGCGTGTTGAGTCCAGAAGAGTAAAAGAATATGAGGCCCTGCTTCTGATAATGTATAACATGTTCATGTTTCCTCCAATGCGCAACAGCAGGTTCCCACTCAGGTTGTACATGATGTCTCCAA
The DNA here is from genome assembly GCA_030737815.1 of Allium fistulosum. Lineage (NCBI taxonomy): Eukaryota > Viridiplantae > Streptophyta > Magnoliopsida > Asparagales > Amaryllidaceae > Allium > Allium fistulosum. The sequence continues at coordinate 426,959,036 of CM060908.1, forward strand.
TGCTCATTCTTCAATAAAGCAGCAGGGGCCCATGTCAGAAGTTGAGATTTCAGCAGGCAAGAAGGTTCCTACTACTAACCTACTGTAGGAAATGAAGAAGCATAAGTAAATCCCTTGGACAAAAAGTATACACATCATCACTCAGCAGAGAAAACTACAATGAATATTCAATAATTTTATGAAGGGAAAACAAGTAATGTAATTAAAGATATGGATTCTGAAAATTCTAATTGTTCAAACAGTATAGAAGATACTGAAGATGATAATAATGTATATGATGATGGTAAACTCTTTGTCTATAATGTTGCTAGGGCGATAGAAGACATCCCATCAATAAATGATTCAATTAAGGATTTATTCTGGCCATGTAAGCGATAAATAGGCAAAACAAAGAGGGGAAGAAAGAAGAAAAAACCAATATTATTGCTCATCCTAAAAGAGACTATTTAAGGAGCAATAGTAAAATTAAATGACTATCTTGAGTTAGAAAGTTACAGGTATGAATTCAGAAACCAGATATGACGATATAACGAAACTCTTAATGTAACATCCCGTTATTTTACCAATTATAATAATACGAGATTTTATGGCACGTGCAGTGTACGTGCATATAAAAAACCCATGGAAAAGTATTAAATTTAAAATTCTTACGTATTTTTGATATTTTATGGTACTGTTTACTAATTTTAAATTTTATATACATATATATATATTTTTTTGAATTTATTCAGGGGGGAAACCAACCGGAGTCGTAAAACCCCCCCTAGTGCACCTAACCTGATCCGCGAGCACCACATAAGTGGCTGATCTGAGCGTATGCACTTGGTAAGCTCTGGTAGTAGGGCAGTCCGGAAATCGAACCTGCGACCTCATTAACAGGAGGCAGGTGTCTCAACCACTGGGCCGCTACTGCGGACACACACACACACACACACACACACATATATATATATATGTGTGTGTGTATATATATGTATATATATATATATATTAATTTTAATTTTTTTTAAAGTTATGTATATGTAAGACTATGTTTTGTCATAAAAGATTTAATTCTGGAACTATATGTATATATTAATAATATATTATTACATTTATATTTAACAAATTTTAACAATGTTTATATTATAAAAATATACATAAATGTGAATGTTTAACTTATTGAAAATATGTGTAATATATACTTTTAGAATTTTGTTTAAAGTAAAAAATTATGTCCGTAAGGAAATAAACATAAATAAAATATTTTAATATTTAATTTGTTGTAAATTACATACTTCAATTATTTTAATGTTTAACTTATTGAAAATATGTGTAATATACACTTTTAGAATTTTGTTGAAAGTAAAAAATTATGTCTGTAAGGAAATAAACATAAATAAAATATTTTAATATTTAATTTGTTGTAAATTACATACTTCAATTATTTCATAAACTTTAAATTGTTTATGTGTTTTAAAAAAATTCTTTTATTTTCCAGCAATTTTATTCAAAATATAAATATTTATTAAATTAAATAAAAATATTTTAAATGAATTTTGTAGATCAAGGTTTGAAATTTAAAATAGTTTACCTAGTTAAAATTTGATATTTTAGATATTAAAATTTGAATTTTTTGACTTGGTCAAAATCTAATCAAATATTTTAAAATTTGAATTTTATTTAATTTGTACATATTTGAAGTTATATATAAACATTTATGTATATTTTTAAATAATATTTTAAGACCGTCAGTGCACTTTTTTTTTTTAAAAGAGAGATAAAATATATAAATAGGAGAAAAAACGCCTTTCTCCGGGGGCTCACAAAATAGAAACAAGATGGGAAGAAAACCATCAAAAGGAAATACCGCAAAACAACAGCGGAAAATAAAACCAATACACTGAAGACAGCAATAACTCCACACCAAGATAGTGGAGGAGAACGAGGAAACGATCCACCAACAAGCACAAACCCGCCATTACCCTAAGGAAAAGGCCAGACCTCCAGGCCGAACCAAAAGATAGCCAACTAGTAAGCGCTAAACCAACAAATAAAAGGAACGCACGGAAGATGACAATCAGAGAAAAGCAGACGCCATTAACGCCGAACTAGTGGCAAAATAGTAGATCAAGACCAGTCGCAGCCGCCGAACAACCACAGAGAAACCACCAAAAACTAGCGATCAAATGGAGGCCGGATCCCGAAACCAACAGCCAAAATGTAAACCAAGACAATCCAAAGCAGCCTAGCTACCACAGTAACCACCAAGAAACCAGAGAAGAAAAGGCCGGACATCACAAACAAGACAACCAAACCCTGGAAACAGCTCCTGGAAAACTAACAACCACATTAAACAGAAAAAAAGGGGGGAGGGGCAATGAGCGATGGGTGAAGGCCAGCGCTCGCACACGATGATCAACCTACTCCCAGTCTAGCGTGAGACGAAGCACACGAAATAGAGAGGAGTCTGACCAGATGCTCCGCACGGAGGTTTAAGCGACCCCTGAAAGGTCGTCCACGAAAAGCAATGAAGACGTCTTTCCGAACACACCGAATGATAGAAGTAGGATCCATACGAGCATCTTCGAACGTTGCCTTGTTTCGCGCGCACCAAAGGTGCCAGCAGATGAGACAAGGAATCAAGCGGAAAATGATCGCACGAAGAGACTTACCAGCATTCCCAGACCACCAGGAGTTCCGGAGATCAGAAGGAGAACACGCCATCCGGCGCATACCAATAAGGTTACCGAAGTAATTCCAGCACGATCTGGCTGAATAGCCACCAAAGAACAAATGATTAAGGGATTCGATATCCCCATTACCACAGCATCTACAACGAGAAGTGAAAGGGATGCCGATTCTTTGGAGGTTCTCGTCTAGTGGCAAACCATCATGGATAATTCGCCACATCAGAGTAGAGACCTTGGGAGGAATACGAGAGTCCCAGATAAAAGAAAACAACGGATGAATGGGGCCTGGCACCCTAATCGAAGACCAAGCTCTCCGAATGGAAAAGGAAGATCCATCCCATCCTGAAGAACCACCGTGACTGTCGGAACAAGCTTTTACCGACTGCATGTGCTTCCAGGTTTCACTAGCAAATGACGGGGAACCTGAGAAGTTAGAGCCCTCAAGACTACGGTATTTCGCGTGGAGGAACGTAGCCCATAAGGAGTTGTTAGCACCAAATTTATGCCATAATTTACAAGCAAAAGCGGCGCAAAGGTCCTCAGGTCTTCGCAGACCCAGACCGCCTTCATTCTTGGGACGACACACCACATCCCATGACACCCAATGGTGACGACGAGCGCTATCTCTGTTGCCCCAGAAGAAAGATGAAGCCAAAGAACGGTAAGACCGAAAGAAGGAAGAAGTAGGGGTCATAGCCGCGAAAACATGAGTACCCATCGAGTTTAAAACGGATTTGATAAGGACAAGACGACCAGCCTGGGAAATAAGAGAAGCATTCCAGCGTAAAATCTTACCCCTCACTTTATCAGTTATGGGGTCGAAAAGAGCATTGACCTTTCTACCACGGTACAGGACAACTCCCAAATAAGAAAGGGGAAGGGTGGCTTCCTTGAAGCCAGAGACCGACTCGATCCATAAAGCACGGGAGGGAGGCATGTCCTTTGCGTGGACGAAACAGCTCTTGGCAGGGTTAACAAGTTGGCCCGATGAACACTCATATTGATGAAGAAAATTGAGAAGCCGACGGACAGAGGGGATGCTGCCATTAGAGAAAATGACTACGTCATCAGCGAAGGACAAGGAAGACACTAGGGGGCAACCCCTCGGAATCCCGAAATGCTGAATCTGGCCGTAGATAGTTAAGGATTGGAGACCGCGAATGAAAGCCTCTGCCGCGATCACAAAGAGAGTTGGCGATAGAGGGTCTCCCTGACGCAAGCCCCTACCGGCCTTAAAATAACCATAAGCCGATCCATTAATAAGCACAGAGAACCAGCAGTTGGAGATGAGCCTCCACACCAAGTCAATAAGGTATTCCGGGAACCCGAAAGCCCTTAAAACCTTGATGATGAAAAACCAGGACATACGATCGTAGGCCTTAGCCATGTCCAGTTTGAAGACAACATTAGATCCCCTGATCTTCCGATCGATCTGGGAAATTAGTTCTTGAGCGAGCAGAACGTTATCAGTAATCAAACGCCCCTTTACAAATCCCGCTTGAGAAGGAGAGATAATGCGCTCAAGGAAGGGCGCTAAACGAGTGGATATGATTTTAGAAATTACTTTGTTCGAAAAGTTGCAGAGACTGATAGGCCAGAAATCCACACACGACCTAGGGTTCTCGCACTTTGGAATAAGGACAAGGTTGGTGGATGTCCATCCAGAAGGAAGGGAACCCCCAGAAAAGAAGGATTGCACAGCAAGATAGAAATCCTCCTGGATTAAAGACCAGGAACTCCTGAAGAAATTACCGTTGAAACCATCCGGACCACTGGCGCTGTCCTTGCTAAGTGCAAAGACAGAAGCACGTATCTCCTCCGAAGAAGGGAGATTCGTGATGTTGTCGCATTTCGGAGAAAGAACAACACGCGGAATGAAGGCCAGCAGAGCTGGGTCCGATACTGATACCGACGGAGAGCCCAAAAAAGATTGAAAATGGGACAGGATGGTCTCTTTAACATCTTCAGGCGAAGAGGTCGTAGATAGATCCTGACGCAAGATCTCATGGATCGTGAGAATGTTATTCTTCTTACGAATAGAGGAATGAAAGAATTTAGAGTTTGTATCACCGACAACTACCCACTTGATCCTAGCCTTTTGACTAAGGTAGTCATTCTCGATACGAATGACTACCTTATCATAGACCAGATCGATCGGAAGATCTTTCATTCCTCTATTAGAGTACCTTAAGCCTTTTGACTACCTTATCATAGCCTTTTGAAAGAATTTAGTGCACTGACGCCATTCAAATAGTAGAGTAATATGATAAGTAATTGTATCTCTCAATGCTAATTCTTATAATCTTTAATACAAAGATCCCATAGACCTTCAGTACCAATATGACTTTGAAATTCAAGTGAAATATGATGAGACCAGAGGGATAATGATCAAGAATTCCAGTATGGACTCTTTGATCTTACGTAGTTTGCAGATCCATGAAGAGTTAGAGTGAGAGAGAGTGGATTTGCAAAATAAATGCAAAGGCATTAAAAAGAACTTTATATTAAAGTAATGGTGATAAATGAGTAAGAGAAGAATGAGAAGAAATTATTAAAATTACATTTTCCTGAGCTTTTATATAAAAGATGGAATGATGTGACTTTTGGCGAAAGGTTGAAGAGAAATGCCCATTCGTTTAAATTTGAAAATTTTCCCAACGGTCACTATGTTGACATATGGTCCATGGGTATGTAGGCATATCCATCTAAATTTGAAAATTTTCAATCGATATATGCTTCGTGGGTATGTAGACATATGTTAGTTGATTTTAAAAAATGTATCAACGGTCACTATGTCGACATATGATTTATCGGTATGTTGACATGTGTTAGTTGATTTTTTGAAAAATAATTTATAAAACAACTTACGATTCTCAATATTTTAGCATGTATATCTATGAAAAATACTAGAGATAAAAATAGAGTTTCGTAAGAGAAAATTCAAAGATATTTACTATGGAGTCCTTTAAAAAAAATCTAAGACTCGACAAACGCTTTTAATGTCATGTCCTTGAATCTCTTATGTCCTTCTAATCACGTTCTTGAATCTCCTGTGTCCTTCTAGTCTTGTTCTTGAATCTCTTGTGTCCTTCTAGTCCTATTCTTCAATCTCTTGTGTACTTCTAGTCTCTTCTTTTGTTCCTCTTGTATTGATTTTTTTGTCTTCTTATTTTGCTCTTGATTCCATTTACTGATCTTTCTTGATGTATAATCCATCTACACTAGTATATTCCTACCATATATCTGAGTAGTATACCTGAAATTTCTACATAATTCTCTACACAACTTGGAAAATCGTTAATAATGATACGTATATGGTTATTGTCATCAAAATCAATACATGTGGTATTAATACATGTAACTTCAGAACCATGTTGATATTTAAAGATCTGGAGCCTAGCAACATCTCTAGTGGTCATTGCTTGAGTGGCACGACTCATAGTAGCTATCTGTAAATGGGATTCATTAGCAACTTCCGAAAAAATAGTTTGAAGTACTAAAAACAAAATTGCATGTACATGCTATATGTTAAATACAATAAAAATACAAGTACACTCTCTCATTTTGTCCCGATTTGTGGTGATTAGGTAACCTAAGCTTTGGTACCAAATGTAACAAAATATCATTCATGACACCCACAAGTCATGCAGAAATACACTCGGATTTCATTGGTATCATAGATGATGGTTTGTAAGGAAGTATATAAAACATATAGAGCATATATATCACAATACATATAAACTAATTATCCCATGGTAGAAGGAATAAATATAATACCATATAAACATGTAATAAGCCAAATGCATATAATATAAATGAGATGTAAGATTTAACATCATAGTACACCAAGTTGGGTCCAGCCCAACAGACAGCGTGTGCATGGGTAAATTTCTAAAAACTATTGCTATTTGAATCTTAATGAGTCTATGAAGTCTATTTACTAGTAATAGATACAATCCATTTATATAAATAAAATCATATTTTATTTAAAATATTTTATATCCGATTAATTAATAGCATCACTTATTTTTTATCCAATTATTACTTTGAATATATATATATATATATATACATGTATATGTATGTTCTTAACATGACATGATAGTATGATGATGTATAAACATGTTATAACTATATATACATATAGATATTGAGATTTATATCTATTATACATATATATATTATACTTACAAATGCATATGATGATTTCATATGAATATTGGAAATATAAATGCCTAAGTGTGTGTGTATGTTTAAATATACTATAATATGTGTATATTGTTTGTATATGGATAGTTATAGTACCATACATATATAGTTTAGACACACACATATATATACTATAATATGTGTATATTGTTTGTATACAGATATTTATAGTACCATGGATATATAATTAGACACACACACAAACACATACATACATACATGCATGCATACATACATACATATATATATATATATTGTGTATTGCCATTTGTTTATTTATGTACACAGTTTGAAAATAAATCTGTATATTAAATTAGATATGTTAAAATATATGTGAAGATTTAGTAATAGATAGAAAAAGTAAAGTGTCAACCACCTTATTCATTTGCAATCTTCTAATTAAAACAAGATATAATCTTTTAGAATGAAAGGTAATATGATCTTTAAGTATTCATAAACAAAATTGTTTAACATTAAACTTCTTAGACTGAAAATATTACATAAAAAATATGTAAACAAAATCACCTTTTAAAGAATTTTACAACTAGATTATTCAAGCGTTTAAGATTTCAACGTTTATCAAATATGAACCAAACAATAAATGATTTATAAATAGAAAAATGAATTAAATTAAATATGAAATATTTTAGATTTAAACATATGCATATATATATATATATATGTATATGTATGTATGTATGTGTGGGAGCGTGTGTGTGAAACAATATTAATTTTTGCATAACTTAACACTACATATTATATAAGTTGTATATAAATGTTTGTATGTATTACATATATAATATCGGTAAAATAAAATTTTCTTTTAAGCTAGATCTGAATAAATTTGAATAAATTATGGCAAATCCAAGTATCTTTGGTATATATGTATAACCTTGTTCATTTGTAGTTGCAGTGACTTATAATTTAAAATATCTCAAAGGCTACAAACAAATTTCAATAATAAAAAATCATATAAATTATCATTTGATAATACATAGGTATATATATATATATAATTTAAGGTAGGTGACATATTATAATTAGGATAATAATATTTACCTTACTAGATCTTGTCTTTTGTGACACCTTGATTTGTAAATTAACTCCTAGATTCCTTGAATCATCACCCTACCCTGCAAGAATTGAATAAACCATTTTTATTTTATTTTGTTTAATGTTCTTTAGGATGAAAAGATTTCAGCTATGGGAGAAAAATAAGAAAAAGTGGCAGCCATGAAAGAGGAAAGATTGAACTAATGAATTAATGATGAAGGTTTGTTTGGAGAGAATGAAAACCTTTCTCATTCTCTCTTTAAAAACCTTCCTCTTTAATTCCTCAATCAAATTTGAATTAATATTTAGATCATTTATTTTTTTCATATAGCCTGCCATGATCTTGTCCCAGGTGGATCGAAAAATCCCAAGGCCAGTTAAAATAGATAAATATATTTAAAACTTGCATATATATATATATATCGATATTGTATCTCGATACATGTATATGTAACTTTTATATACACAACCAAATAATTACTAATAGCTCCCAAAAACATTCTAATAGCTATCCAACTTACTAGCAACAGCTGAAACATCAAATACGTTAATAATTAATATTTGACAAATATTGATTAGTTTAACTAATCAATAACACTTTATAAACTAATTAAATCGTGTGGTATTTCGAAGAATTCACAAATATGGTTGTTAGATTTAGAGGTGTGAATTTAGTTAGTGATCAATATTGAAAATTTTTAGACATTAACGTTCACATATCATCTTTATTGGTGGTGTTATAGTATGGCTGAATCAAGCGCTTACAAATCTTTTTGGTAAAATCATATTTTATATTACTCTAGCGGTACCAATAGTGATAATAATTTACACATGTTCTTTTTGCCAACACTATATCACATTAGGATGTATGGAATTTTCATATTGACCAAAACTCTAATATTATCAATATTCAACTTGATTAGTCTATAAACAATGTCCTTGATTCAATAATAACATTTATTATTAATTGTCCTACTCTAGCCAAAGATTTTGGCTTTTAGTTGACTACAATTGATCCCGATAGTAAATTCATACAACCAAGGAGTCAAACTCTATAATAAATATTGCTTCACTTCCAATGCTTCAACTTAGACCCAACTATAGTCATTTGATGGATTGCCATGCCATGATTTAACTATAATCAAAGTGGAGTATCCATATCGAAGTTCCATCATATTCCCAAGTCGTGAGAACCGCACAACATTGTCACACTGAGATTTCCTATTTGACCCAGTTATTAGTAGTCAAAAGAAAACTCTCAGATGATTCATTATATAGTTATCCAATAAATATAAGTATGTAACCGCTTAGTACCCCTAGAAGTCATAAATAATACATCGTCCAACATTTGGAGAGTGGTATATACGTTGGTCTCAACGGATGAATTGATATCCTTTATCGAAACATCTTGACCAGGAATATTTAAACCAAAATGTTAGTTTATTTACTGATTAATTATTCATGGTTGCAACTATTTGCAACTGCAATCACATAATATTTTATTTAAGGATTTCCTTATTAATATACTTTTAGTTAATTACATAATTAATTATATCAAAATATAATAAAGTATATAAAAGAAATCAAACACCTTTATTACGAACAGGATTGACTGCGTAGTTAGATATATGTAAATAATTACATAATTTCTCCTATGGCATAGTACTAACTCTTTCAATCTCTCACTTGCACTTAGGGTCAATTATGGAACCTTAATCACATTCATCTAATCAGTTCAGAATCGATTGATGTAATCCCTTAATGTATAGATCTGCTATATTGTTTTATTATCTACTTTGTCAGCCAATGTCTCTCCATTATTGATATTACTGCCTTTATTATGTGGAATTTTCAAAACATGTGTCTAAACATCTTGTGAGACCTAGGACTTTTTGCAACCTATATCGCGACATTGTTTTCACAAAATAATGTCATGGGATCCTCAACGTTCGAATTAACCCCTTGCTCAGCTGTAAATTTATGCATTTATGTACATGCTTTTATTATGGTTCTATTCAAGGCAATTTATTTGGCTTTTGGTTGAATCTGCCACACCTCTCATTTGAAACATTTCCAACTCAAGGCTCCTTAACTAAGGCTGAATATGAATTTAGGATTGACATATCATATTCTGTATCACTTATGAAGTTCGAGTCTGAACACTCCTTCATAAAGAGTCATTGTTAACACAAACAATTCTCCAAAATTTCACGAATACTTGAGAATGATTATAACTACCATTTATTGTTCTTAATTCGGATTTGATACTAACCTAATGCATTAATTACATAAGCAAATAGAGATATAGTAGACAACATAACACATATGATAATTTCTATTGTCGATACATAAGGAATCCATCTCATATGCCACATTAAACATTTTAATACGGTGCCTATGTGTATTGTTTGGGAGAATCCCAACATCATTACTTTTATTTCTAGAAATATTTTAGTACCTCTTAATATTCATTCTTACAAACACACGCTTTCTCTGCATTTTGACTGATAATCGAACTATTTTATTTCTCTATCAAAATACTTGCTCAATTCTGATACTTGTCGAATGATACCATCTTATCAGTTCTTGGATCTTATCAACCACTTACAAACTCAGATATGGCTCCCACCGACGAAAAGCATTTTGTTTATCATATGCAAACAACCATTCTAAATTACGCAGAATTTTTGTTTCAATAGAGATGCACCAAAATTCAAATTCATATTGGATGATATTTTTGCGAGTAGAATCTGAGTTAACTAGTGCACGTTGACTGATGAATCTACTATGCTACTTTCAATACGTTAATTTCACCAATTAAAATTTATGAGGTTATTCTCATTAATGTTGCATACTATATACCAACCGCACCGGTCTTCCTTTTGAAGACACGCCTATGATCGGTGGATCGTATCCCTTTAGGTACAACTATCAAAATCGTATTTTGATAATGTACTAGAAATACATTTCAGATTTAAAGTATTGTGCCATATGGTAGAGTCCATACTCTTCATGGCTTATTGATAATTAAGGAAATTATTATTACAAAAATTCTTTCTCCTAACAGTGATAAGAAACTCATAGTTTCTCCTTTTGAGTTGTGTCCATTTTAGGTTTGGTTAATTTATTTCATCTTACGTAATCAGTTTCTATGTTAGGGTTTTGTATCATACCCAAGTCCATTGTATTGACACTAATTCCTATTGTTGGTCTGGCCCAAACTCTTTTAGTGCAGTCCACAAAGGATCACTCATGAGCAAATATTACATCCAGCCTCCTAAATCACACACCGTTTATTTGTTGAAACAACAATTATTTCTCAATGCAATGGAATAAGCATTTAGAATCATTTTATGAACTACTTTTATACTTATATAAAACTGATTCAGTTTTGAGTTTACAGAACTTACATTTATAACATAAATTAGATAATCACACATCTTAAACTACTTAAGATCGAGATTTTTCATCAACTCATGTCTAATATGTGTTAGAAACTGGAGTGTCTACAACACAATGTTGGATCCTAAGGCTATTTAGACACTAGAAGTGGTGAAATGTGTATTAACTACTTACTTATGAATATAAATAAGTAATCAAAGAATAAGTAAGTAATAAAGTAAAATGCAGTAATGTAAATAACACCCGAATTTTTATACTGGTTCGGATTAACCAATCCTACATCCAGCCCTGCACTCTATCGTGCAGAATTCCACTACAATCGCTTGCTTTCCACAGGTGGAAAGAACACCTTTACAATCTTGGTTTCACGGGCTACAAGACACACCCTCTTGATTTTACAGGCTACAAGAACACCTTCTCCTTATCACCAACAATAAACTATGGCAAGTAGTCGTATCTTCAATACAGATTCTTGCAGATTCGGTACAATGATCCTATAGACCTCCAATGGCAATATATCTTTGAATTCTTTGAGGAATAGGATGAAATCAGAGAGAGAATGATGTGAATTCAAGTACAACTCTCTGATATTGTGTGGCTTGCAAATCAGTGAAGAATTTGAGTGAAATAGTATCGATTTGCAAGGAGATTTGAAGAGTATGCAATGGAATTCTTTTGCAAATGTTTGGAGAAGAAGGAGTAAGAGAAAATAAGAATTCCTAATGTTAAAATTCATTTTCAGAGGCCTTTATATAGTGGTTGAAGAGACATGTCTTTTGGTGAAGAGGTGGAGGGAAATGTCTCTTCATTTGAAATTTGAAATTCTGAAAAACGACTAGCATGTCGACATCCCCCTACCTAGTATGTTGACATGGGTATGTTGCAAAATGAACAGCAACACTAATAAGTGTTGCAAATTTTCAGCATTTCAAATTACCTTATATTTGTGGATTTTTGTGATTCGATTGAGGTCAATGGTTGATGATCTTCAAGTATAATTTCCATGAGATCTTTAACAAGATATTCTAAGGTTCAACCAACTCCTCATCACTTCAAACACCTTTATCCTTCAGCATTCTTCTCTAATTTGGTTTTGTTCTCCAATTGCTCTGATTAACCTTCTTCTATAATTCATTTGCTTCCATTGTATTCTTGATTATCTCTGTAAATGTCTGCATAATATATCTGATATGACTGCATAACTCGGAGATACGTTAGTAGTAATATTTATGTGGTTGTTATCATCAAAATCAATACCTAAGGTATTAACAATATGATCTCGTAAAATAAGTGTTAGCCTAATTCTTAGTCACAAACTAACATCCTAGATTTCCACGGGAGAGTTCCAGAAGTAGTAAGATAAATGCAAAGTTCAATCGAAGGTGAGATGCCTGAGCTAAAAGCCATAAGGAAATAAGATGCCGAAAGTAATGACACGGAGAATTTATTGTGGTTTGGGAATGGATCCCTACATCCACTGTAGCTAATTTTTTGTTACTTTGTCAAATATGTTGTAACTAGCTATACAAGGTTTGATTTACTTTGTCTTCCGTTAATGATTCTGTAGAATAGCTCGAGTATAGAAGAATAAAGATGATTATGAATGGGCTGAATAGTGTGTCATTTGGCTTTCAGAGTTCCAATCCTCTTTATGATTTGTAGCTCTATTATTGGTGTAGAGCGCTTCTTATGGATTACAGATTTGGATTGCTTATAGGCTATGATTTGGACATATGTCATCATTTGGTCGATTGCATATTAAAATGGATTGTTGATTTAACATTTCTACATATAACTTTAGGTGTTATAACCGATATGCTTTTTATAAGCTTTAGGCTATCCGAGTCATTGATGTATAAGAAGGCTATCTTAGCCGTTGATCTCGGTCTCGTATTGAGGTGCTTTAGGCCTTGAATAGAAATAACTTCGGTCGCATATGTTTAGTAGGCATTGTTGGCATGTGTACTCGGTTATGGTTAGAAGTGATCTCTTTAGGTAATGGATGTAAAAAGGTCTCGATATATGGTCTGAAGGCAGTATGTAGTCTCAGAACTGTAACACGCTTAGATGAATTTAGTCTTTTGGTTAAAGGCCCACCATGAGGTCTATTATTGGGTTTGAGGTTAGCTAGGTAACCATTGCATTCAATATGAGTGACATAGATAGTCCTCGATTTGAGTGTCATTGTCGTGCCTTTAGTTTGTAGGTTGTTGCCCTTTGGATATTGCTAGGTATTTAATTCTTATGGGGAACTATATACAAATAAAGCTTTCAAGTTTAAGCCATTGTTCCCACTTTCATTATACATAATAAGTAGAAATTATGGTATAACACTAAGATTTAGATGAAATTAAATTTAACATATGTACTTACTTCTAATTACATACCCTTATAGAAAGATGTTACCTTAGCCTCACTCGTCATTAATCGTTCTTTATCCAACAATTGCAGATTACTCCTTATCGATACATCATTATGTATCATAGGGAGGAGTGACTCTAAGATTGAATCGTATTCATTTTAGATACTTTTGGAACTCTTTCCAATATATACTCACTTATTCGATCAAATTGAATTGTTTTATTTCCTTTATATGTTATGTTTTCTACTTTCTTTTTATAGTCTATAAACTTATCATAGTATACTACTTATTTATAAAATACACATGTTCATGTCTATGATAATTCATTAGTGAATTTAATGAAGTAAGTAGATCTATTTTGGTATCATTATACCTTGGACCGAATACATCTATATGTATCAATTAGAAGAGTTCGTTAACTCTTTTGTTTGTCCCCCTGATTGGGTGCCTTTCCATTAATCTTTGGAGATAAAATTCATGATTATCACATGATTCATAATCATATCATTTAAAAATTATTTCTCAAAATATGTCTTAGTCCACAATTTCAAAATAATTATAGAAAATTTTAGATACTTTTGTATTTTCCATAACTAACGTATCACCATGGTTGTGAATAAAATACTGGTATTACAACAGATTTATTTTATAAAAAATACTCATAATATTCATACTAAAATAAAAACATATCTATTTTCAGTCAATACTAAAAAGAGTTATTATTTCATAAATAATACTCGGTTTATATGAAGGTAATCTCTTGTAATTTCCACTAATAAGCGTCATATGGTGTGCTCCACTATTTTATTCATTACTATAACAATGCATGAAATGTGAAGCTATAAGTTATTTATTTTATCAATAGCAACTAATTTACAACCAAGAGTTTTAAATCAAATTCTTAAACTTGAAGAAATAATCTTTATAGGAAACAATTTTCTATAAGGAAAATCCAGTTTGGAATAGAAATCACTTTTCTCATTCAATATTAAGTATCTACTAGTATTTTATACAATTTTCATTTTTGATGTCTCTTCACAAAGTAAAGGCTATCTTGGGTCAGGCATTGGAAGATTTTATAGAAGAATTCACTACGCAAGAGGACTCCCCAGAGAATAGCGGAATCCCAACCATACGGTGGAAATTGTATACTGATGGAGCATCCAATGATCGTTGTTCTAGAGCTGGAATCGTGCTTGTAACTCCTGAAGATCGATCGATCTGTTATGCTTTAAAGCTTGATTTCCCGGCGACATACAACGAAGCTGAGTACGAGGCCATGATTTTTGGACTTAAACTCGCTAGAGAACTGAGAATAAAGTCTCTTGAAATCTTTTGCGATTCACAATTGATAGTATACCAAGTCAGGGAAGATTATCAAGCTAAAGGACAACAACTTGCTCCATATCTAGTCCAAGTCCTATTGACTGAATTTGAGTATTACAACATTTTGCATATTCCACGAGATTGAAACAGAGAGGATGATTCATTAGCAAAGTTTGCTAGCACCGGTGATGCACAATAGATGGGTCTGGTTCCAGTCGAGGTACTAAATGCCGCATGTTAACACCTCTCTTATTCGCGACTTAGCGACCTATTCGACTCAACAACCTAAGGGAATAAGCGACTTAACTATCCAAGGCATAAACGACTTAACGACCTATAGCAGGGCATGACCTAACGCCTTAAAGCATAAAGCGGCTCAATGTGGCATGACTCGATGACTTAAGGAGCTCCAGCGACCTAGCGACCTAAAGACTCCTGCGACTCAATGGGCTAACGACCCAGCAACTCAATGAAGGCAACGACCAAACGAGTTAAGGAAAGAACGACCTAACGACCTTAGCAAGCCGAGATAACTTCTGTGCTACACATGCTAAGTCGCTCACAGCATATATCTCATCTAGGATGGCTCCATTAAGTCGCTAACGACTTATGCTACCTCGGGATCGCTCTTAGGTCGCAACTCCCTAGGTCGCAACTCCCTAGGTCGCTCACAACCTACGACATGGCCGACCTAAGCCCAGCTTCTCCTATAAATACCCCGCCTACTCCACACTTCAAGGGGATTGGATTTTTCTGGAGCACCAAGACTTTGCTATTTTCACTACTTCTACACTTGCTCCAACACTTCAAATGCAAAAGACACTTCAAAGAACCTTCAGAAAAGATCAAGTTCATTCAACATGAATTCAAAGAGTTTTCTACATCAAAGTTCTAACTACCGATGTTAATTGTGTTGTAATTGAAGAATTATTGTAAAGTCTGTAATAAAATCGGTAATAGAAGAGATTAAGTGGATGTAGGCTTGACTTTGAGCCGAACCACTATAAAAATTGTTGCCTCTTTACTATTTTCTGCTATTTTCTGCTTACTTTTAGTTCCCGTACCAACGGGTGGTGCTTTCGCTATATCACAACTCACACTGGGGTGTTAGCGTACATTTTTAGCATTAACATTTTTGGTGCTTTCACTGAGAAACTAAACTCAAGGGTGCTCTCATCATTGCTTCACAAAGATTTGTGGAAAGACTCTCCCTAAAAACCAGAAGTCTATCCGAAATTATGGAAAATAGCTTCATCAGAGAATCCACTTATCCAAATTGGGTTTCTAATCCAGTGTTGGTTAAAAAAGCAAATGGGAAGTGGAGAGTATGCATCGACTTTTTAGACCTGAACAAAGCATGCCCTAAAGACTGCTTCCCATTGCCCAGGATTGATCAGTTGGTGGATGGAACAGTCGGGCATGAATTATTGTCTTTTATGGATGCTTACTCAGGATATAATCAAATCATGATGCATGAACCAGATCAGGAGGACACGAGCTTCATCACTGATGTTGGTCTTTACTGCTATAAAGTCATGCCCTTCGGACTAAAGAACGCAGGGGCAACTTATCAAAGACTTGTTAATGCCATGTTCATACCCCAGATTGGCAAGACTATGGAAGTATATGTTGATGATATGTTGGTGAAATCAAAGAAGGCAGTAGACTACATGGATCATTTGGCAGAAATGTTCACGGTCCTCCGAAAGTATGGGATGAAGCTAAATCCTCTGAAATGTTCGTTCGGGGTAGAGTCCGGAAAATTTTTGGGTTTCATTGTGAGTGATAGGGGCATCGAAGCTAATCCTGCTCAGATTACTGCTTTAAGAGAAGTCAAAGCCCCTAGAACAAAGAAGGAATTGCAAAGCCTCAACGGGAAAGTCGCTGCTTTGAGTCGGTTTATTTCCAGGGTCATTGATAAATGCATTCCCTTCTTTGACGCTCTGAAGAAAGGAAAGAAAAACTTTGAATTGACTCCTGAATGTCAGAAAGCTTTTGATGAACTGATTCATCACATGGAAATGCCTCCAGTACTTTCTCAGCCCAGCAATGGTGAAGATCTTTTCATATACTTAGCAGTTTCATCTCATGCTCTCAGTGCAACATTGGTACGGGAAGACGCAAAAGTTCAGCACCCGGTTTATTACATCAGCAAAAGATTCACTGGGGCAGAGATGAATTATTCAAAGCTGGAAAAGCTCGCCTATTGTCTGTTGATTGCGTCCAGAAAGTTGAGGCCATATTTCCAGGCTCATCATATTAAAGTCCTTGCTGATCAACCTCAAAAGCAAGTCCTATTTCGCCCTGAAACTTCGGGTCGTCTTCTAAAGTGGAATATTGAACTTAGCCAATACGATATCACCTACCTTCCTCGAAAGAGCAATCAATGGACAAGCTTTAGCAGATTTCATTGCAGAATACATAGATAAAGGTGGCAGTGAGGAAGAGGTGATTGATGACATCCCGATCCGATGGAAATTATATGTTGATGGTGCAAGAAATGACTATTGTTTCGGAGCTGGGGTTGTGCTTGAAACCCCCGAAGGGCGGTCATTGTGCTATGCATTGAGATTAGAATTTCCTTCAACAAATAATGAAGCAGAATATGAAGCTCTTGTTGCCGGCTTGAAGATTGCTAAAGAACTAAACATCAAAGTATTGCAGATCTTCAGTGATTCCCAGCTTATTGTATGCCAAGTCAAGAAAGAGTTTCAAACTAAAGGAGGAAATCTGCCTGCTTACTTGTTAAAGGCCTGGGAGCTTCTCGATGATTTTGATCATTATATAATAAGCCATATACCTCGGGAAGAGAACATGAAGTCAGATTCTCTCGCAAAATATTCAAGCTCTGGCGAAGCTCAATTATTGGGATTGGTCCCTGTGGAAGTCTTGTCAGCTCCAAGTACTGATGAGATGGATATTGACTGGATTATGGCTGTATCTCAAGAGCAGGAGTCGTGGATGACCCCGATCAAGGAATATCTACTCAACGGCTCCTTGCCAGAAAACTCAAAAGAGCACCAGAAGCTGTTAAGAAAAGCCCCGAGATATGTAATTCAAGACAGCCATTTGTACAGACGAGGATTCTCGATACCATTACTCCGATGTGTAACCAAGGAAGAGGCTAAGACAATTTTAGCTGAGGTGCACGGAGGAGAGTGTGGGGATCATTCAGGTGGCCAAACTCTTGCAAAGAAAATTCTCCGTTATGGGTATTTTTGGCCAGATATTAATCGAGATGCTACTTGCTACTCCCAAAAGTGTGACAGATGCCAGAGATTTGCAAAAATCCCAAGAGCACCTTCCACCGAGCTAACATAGATGGTCAGTCCATGGCCATTCGCCATTTGGGGGATAGATCTCATTGGGCCTTTGCCGATTGCCAAGTCCGGGATCAAATATGCTGTTGTTGCTGTTGATTATTTCACTAAATGGGCTGAAGCCGAACCATTGGCTACTATTACCTCTAAAAGATGATAAACTTTGTGACTAAAAATATCATTTGCAAGTATGGTGTGCCTCAGAAGATAATCACAGACAATGGTACCCAATTCGAAAGCGAAGAATTCCAGGACTTTTGCAGGCGATTCAAGATCCAAAAAAGCTTCTCAGCAGTGGCTCATCCATAGGCAAACGGGCAAGTGGAAGCAGTGAACAAAATTATCAAATCAACCATCAAAAAACAGCTGGAAAAAGCAAAAGGTGGTTGGGTCGATAAGCTGCCACTAGCACTTTGGGCATATAGAACTACCCACAAAACTGCGACTGGGCACACTCCATTCTCATTAGCATATGGATTAGAAGCAATGATTCCAGTGGAAATAGAGGTCCCCTCACATAGGAGAATTCATTTCAACCAAGCTGAAAATGAAAAGCTGCAACTTGAAGCACTTGACTTGCTTGATGAAAGAAGGAAAGAGGCTGAGCTCAGAGTTGCAGCTCATCAGCAAAGGATAGCCAGGCACTTCAATTCTAAAGTTCGCCAACGCAGCTTTGAAATTGAGGATCTAGTCTTGAAAAGGGTCATGACAGCAACATGAGTGTTTGGGCCAAACAGGGAAGGGCCATATGTCATAGGTAAAAAACTTCTTGATGGCACCTTCAAACTCACAACTGTCGAAGGAGATCCAATTCCGAGAGCCTGGAACAGCAATCACTTGCGTCCATATTTTACTTAGAAGCTATGCTTAAATTTGTAAAATGATTGTGGATGTATCATTCTTGTATTGTAAGCCATTGTAAAATCAGTGTAAATCAATAATAAGAACTATAAAGTGGATGTAGGCCCAATTCTTGGCCGAACCACTATAAATCTTATGTTCTCTACTACTATAAAATGCCTGTCTCATTTCGATGTGCAAATATCTTAAATATGTTGCTAAAATGTTGATTTAATATTGCAGGCTATCAAAGCAAAACTTACCTATTCAACACATCACAAGGCCAAGCGATTCCTACAAATCACTCAACAAACAAATTTCAAGCCACAAAAATTCCAGATTCAATTCCTACATAAGAAGTGCTTCTCACAAATAGTTGGTGATTCCACCAAAGGGGCACCTTCCTAACGCAGAGGTTCCAGGCCCTTGCTAACTGATTGCGATCGTTTGTGCAAACATACATCCGGTTAAGTAGCTTGCGCCTGCCCCGTGGATTCACTTAACAATGAAATACACTTCTCTGGAAAAATCAAACAACCTACAAAGAAAAGGAACATGTACTTAGAGGTGATAATGAGGAATCGCTGAGGGACAGATGGTGAAAAGACATGAGCAAGCAAACAAAAACAGCCAAAATGGGATCTTGTCTCTCAACAAAAATGTTGGTGGAACCACCGAAGGGGCACCTTCCCAAAGTGAAGGTTCCAGGCCCTTGCTAGTTAATTGTGATCGTTTGTGCAAACAAACATCCAGTTAGGTAGTTTGCGTCTGCTCCGTGGATCCACTTAACTGTGAGATGCAACCTTCCTGGCAAACGAAATAAAAAAGCCCTCTTCGGAGGCACGCTTCTACTCTCAAGGGAAGATCAATTTCTCCATAATGAGAACATTCTTCCCCAAAAAAGTTGAAGTGCCAAAGAAAGCCCTCCAACGAGGCACGTCGAAAAATGAAATGTTTTTCTCAAACAAAAAGGTTGGTGGAACCACCGAAGGGGCACCTTCCCAAAATAAAGGCACCAGGCCCTTGCTACCGAATTGTGATCGTCTTTAAGCTTCTTGACTTCAGCCTCAAGTTCCTCGTTATAGGCGGTGATGTTCTTCATCTCCGTATCATGCTGATCAAGAACTTTTTGCCACTCAGACTTATCACTTTCCATGGTTAGCATAGCCTCGAGATTTAAATGATTTATTCTTTGAAGCTCATCAACTAGTTTTTGCCAACCGGACATTCTTTCAATATCAAGCTTAACAGCATCAAGATTTCTTAACATGGCATGTTTATCAATTGGAACCAAGTCCAGATTGAAACGTACTCCTTTCAAACACCAATGCGGAAATCGACTTTGGAGTGCAGACGGAGGCTTCTCAACTTGATAAGGAGGCCTATTAATGATTGCTTGAATTTCAGCTCTTTTAAGGGCAGGAGAGCTAGAAGGGATGTCTAGAGAGATAGAAGCAGCATGCACTTTAGAAATTTCAGATGTAGACTTTTCGCTGAGCTTGGCTCGCTTGCTTGAATCTTCAGCTACATGACTCTTCCCCTTATTGTCATGAGACTTTCTCTTATGGAAGTCATCATCCCTCTGATAAGAGTCATGTCGGTCATCTCTTCTTCCATAACGCTCCTCATAAGCCTGCTTTTCGCGAGCTTTCCTAGCTGCTCTTTCCTCATCAGTCTCCCTAGGGGCAGTAAGATAGCGCCTGGGGTCATAAGAATCATGCCTCGCATAGCGTTGAAAGTCATTGTAATATGAGCCGCTGCGTCCCATGGGAGAACCTGAAAGTAAAGAAGATACAAAATTTAGAAATCTTTGAAATAAAAAAGCTAAGTGCGCATAATTGCCAAAAATCCTAAGTGTGTGTGTGGCGTGCGAACTACGCGCGTCAAGCTACAAATCATTCTTTGTCTTAGGAGTGATGTCGACTTTTGCAGTAGGAGTCAACTCTTGGGTTGATGGAATTGACCGCAGGATGGATGTCGCTTCGATTGCTGGAGAAACAAGCTTAGAAGTGGTGGTGTCATCTTTAAAGAGCTCATGGAAAGTCACCATAAGATCGCTTAGTCCTCCAAAGATATCATCACCATCATGCCCAACGGAATGGGTCATATCAGCAGTGCCCTCTTCAGCATGTTTTACACTCTTCGTAATAGAACTTTCTTTCTCAACTCCCTCATCAGCTTCTCTAGTAGCCTTCCCAGAATGTTGAGGAAATTCCTCTTCTTTAATAACTAGGGGAAGTTTAGATTTGCCAGATAACCCCATAACGTTAGCAGAACTGGAGCATTTCACTAATGAAGTCTCTACAATAGGTTCCTTCGGTGCGAATTCTTCTACGGAGGCTGGGGCATCAGATGCTTCTGCTTGAGAATGGGAGGCATCACGAGACTGAATGGATCGAGAAGAGTGCAAGAGTCCGAATTGGTGCAAAAATTCGTTCTTCTGAAGAAACTTAATACTTCTCTCATTGATAGCTACGGCTCTCAATCTTTCGAAAGTTGATTTGTGACTAGAATCTTTAGAGGGAGGAGGAAGTGCTGCAAAAGTAAAAAATGAAGTTAGCACTTGACGACTCGAATTTTGAAAGGCTCAAAAATGAAGTAAACGGAGATAGGTAGTCTTACTTCCTACTCTCCAGATATCGTAGTATCCCGGGGGGCAACGGACAAAGAAGAACTGGTTTAGAAACCCGTGAGCGCTCTCGGGCAGATCCGTAATCAGCTTGCTGTTTCTTGCGCTCCTTACAAGAGTAATGGAAGGGTGATCTTTGTTCCTCCCGAATGTACACAAATAACAGATCTCCTCGAAGCTTGGGAGGCAGTTAAGCATCCTCCTAAATAGTACGCACAACCCCATCAAAATGGCATAGCCATTAAGGTGCAACTGGAATGGAGAAATAGTTAGTCGAAGGAGGAGTGTTCTAAGAAAATCGTTGAAGGGGGGAATAGCTCCATTCAGACACATTTGACGATTGACTGCAATGAAGCCAGGTGGCGGCCTATCGGTAGTGTCATTTACCCCAGGAAGCAGAGCATCCGCTTCAGCAATGCCAAATTGAATACATAGCTGGCTGAAAGCCTGTTGGTTCAATGTAGTTGAAACTCTTTCCGGAGGATTCTCCAAAGGGTCAGCAATTAGGAAAACCTCATCGGCCTGCTCTACTATCTCTTCTCGCACTTGTTGAGAAGCCATTCTACACAAGGAACTGGATATTCAAATATGAAGGTGCATGTTTCCTAAAAGCGTGTGAAGTGTTGTGCAAAGCTACTAAAATAACAAGTAAATAAAGTAAAACTTGAAATAATACTGGTTGGCGCACGTCAATTCAGGAAGATTCAAGGCTTGTTATTCGATCAAAATTAAGTGTAGTATCAATGCAGATAATATTTAGCGATGAGCAGTTATAACTGTATGAATTTTGCATTGATGCTTCATTTAAGTCAGTTGATTCAGAACATTTTATTTTTAATTAGATTTATATTATTTTACTTAAGTAAAATATTATCTCTTTGACCTAATCCATCACTCAATGTGGGCAGTCGATGATGAGTATATTTGTCCTATTTTTCTGCAAATGATGTATTTAACAGGTTGTTAGCCTAAAAGTTAATACAATCTATGAAAAAGTGCAACAAGTTAAGTCGTAGGAATGACTTAAGTTAGCTCGGGACTGTTTAGGTCGTCCAGATCATGTCCAAACGACTTAACATAGGTCGGGCTTCCCTAAGTCGCTCTGCTCGAGTTATGTAATTCATCAGTCATGTTCCTACGAGTTAAAGCTATGCTGCAGGATAAATTAGGTTCTGCTGATTCTTTAAGTCATTCTGCTTTAAGTCATGTGCTATTCTGGCAAGTTAAGTCGCAAGTCATATGATTCGCAGTCCCTTATGTCGTTCAGAGTTTGGTTGTTAAGTCGTTAAGTCGTACACTAAGTCGTGTGATTCATGTCCAAACTGCTAAGCCCTAGGTCGTTCGAAGCTCCTAAGTCGGACACTTCCTAACCCTCCTTAACCCACTAACTCCTCTTCATTCAACAACTTGCCTAACTCACTAACCTGTTAATTCATAACCCAATAACCCATTAGCATCTCTACAATGAAATCCACCATCTCCCCACATCGCTAAATCATCCAAGACTGATTCAAATCGCCTCAGATCCATCATAGATCCGTTGCACTGCTGTGTTCTCATGAATTACAACGACAACATGTCCAATGACGATCAAAGATCGATCGTAACATGACTCGTGGTGAAATGCGGCACATGAAATCGGATCAGGGTCGGAAAATGGGGGATTCACGATTCGGTGATGGTCGTGGTCAGATAATGATCGGATTCACTTACGTAATTTGATGGTGAAGATGATCAACGACTGGTTAGTTTGAATTCGTCTTCGAGAGCTTGGAGATTCTTCAATGGCGGGTTAGAGTGTTATAGCAGATGAAGAGAAAAAGGAGTGACCTAAGCAACTTATATACATGGGCAATGGAACTCGAATCGGCGCGAACGACCTAGCTCTCTCATAAGTCGCTCATGACTTAGCGACTCAGGATGGCGCGAGTTAAGGGGCATCGAAGCACACGACCTAGCCCCTAGGCATATACTTCGAGGGGCAAGTGTTAACACCTCTCTTATTCGCGACTTAGCGACCTATTCGACTCAACAACCTAAGGGAATAAGCGACTTAGCTATCCAAGGCATAAACGACTTAACGACCTATAGTAGGGCACGACCTAACGACTTAAAGCACAAAGCGGCTCAATATGGCACGACTCAACGACTTAAGGAGCTCCAGCGACCTAGCGACCTAAAGACTCCTGCGACTCAACGGGCTAACGACCCAGCAACTCAATGAAGGCAACAACCTAACGAGTTAAGGAAAGAGCGACCTAACGACCTTAGCAAGCCGAGATAACTCCTATGCTACACATGCTAAGTCGCTCACAGCATATATCTCGTCCAGGATGGCTCCATTAAGTCTCTAACGACTTATGCTACCTCGGGATCGCTCTTAGGTCACAACTCCCTAGGTCGCTCACGACCTACGACATGGCCGACCTAAGCCCAGCTTCTCCTATAAATACCCCGCCTACTCCACACTTCAAGGGGATTGGATTTTTTTGGAGCGCCAAGACTTTGTTGTCCAAGACTTTGCTATTTTCACTACTTCTACACTTGCTCCAACACTTCAAATGCAAAAGACACTTCAAAGAACCTTCGGAAAAGATCAAGTTCATTCAACATGAATTCAAAGAGTTTTTCTACATCAAAGTTCTAACTACTGATGTTAATTGTGTTGTAATTGAAGAATTATTGTAAAGTCTGTAATCAAATCGGTAATAGAAGAGATTAAGTGGATGTAGGCTTGACTTTGAGCCGAACCACTATAAAAATTGTTGTCTCTTTGCTATTTTATGCTTACTTTTAGTTCCCGTACCAACGGGTGGTGCTTTCTCTATATCACAACTCACACTGGGGTGTTAGCGTACATTTTTAGCGTTAACACCCCAAGTATAAATATGATGGAAATTGACCAAGTACTAGAGACGGAGCCTGAGAAGAAATCGTGAATGACTCTGTTTAAAGATTATTTGCTATGGTGAGTTGTTCCCGAATGAAGGAATGAAAAGTGAAAAATCCTTCGTAAAAGCTTCACGGTATATCATGCAAGATGGAATTATGTACAAAAAGGGTTTTTCTATTCCTCTACTCTGGCGTATCGCTCGTGATGAGATAAAATGGGTCCTAAAAGAAGTTCATGAAGGGGAATGCAGTGATCATACTGGGGGGTAAACCCTAGCAAAGAAAATACTTCATTATAGGTATTATTGGCCGACAGTTAATCGAGATGCAGCCGATTATGTAAGGCGATGCGACAAGTGCCAGATATATGCAAAAGTTCCAAGAGCTCTGCCAACCGAAATTACACAAATGGTCAGCCCATGGTCGTTTGCCATCTGGGGCATAGACATTATCGGTTCCTTACCGATCTCTAAAGGTGGTGCAAAGTATGTTATTGTCGCAGTTGATTACTTCACTAAATGGGCCGAAGCGGAACCTTTAGCCCCGATCATAACTAAGAAAGTAATCAATTTCATTGTTCAGAACATCATCTATCGCTTTGGTCTTCCACGAACTATTGTAATAGACAATGGA
The DNA here is from genome assembly GCA_030737815.1 of Allium fistulosum. NCBI lineage: Eukaryota > Viridiplantae > Streptophyta > Magnoliopsida > Asparagales > Amaryllidaceae > Allium > Allium fistulosum. The sequence goes on from CM060908.1 coordinate 426,984,374, forward strand.
ACTCAATTAGATAGTGTCGAATTCAAAGACTTCTGCCATCAGCATCGTATTGAAAGAGATTTGTGGCAGTTGCTCACCCTCAAGGGAATGGACAAGTTGAAGCTGTGAACAAAGTCATAAAGTCCATTCTGAAAAAGCATTTGGAAAAGGCTAGAGGAAAGTGGATGGATGAACTCCCATTAGGGTTATGGGCTTATAGGATCACCCACAAGTCTACGACTGGCCATACTCAATTTGCCCTGCTTACGGTTCCAAGGCTGTTATTCCTGTTGAACTCGAAGTTCCTTCTCATCGAGTAACTTATTATGATACCAAAACAAACAAAGATTTCCTTTTGGGATATCTAGGCTTTATAGATGAAAAACGTGAGGAAGCTGATTTTGAAGGGCTACACACTAACACCGACTCGCTCAATACTACAACAGTAAAGTCTGACATAGAACCTTTGAAATCGGCGATCTTGTCTTAAAATGGGTTTTTCCTGCCCCGTCGCATATGAATCCAACCTGGAAAGGACCGTATGTCATTGAGCAGAGGCTTAAAAAGGGAACCTTTAAGCTGGCGACTGTTGATGGCATCACACTCCCAAGGGCATGGAATAGCGAGCACTTGCGACGCTATTTCACTTAGTTTATTTCCTTTCCATTCAGCCAAATTTAGTTTCAGAATTTACTTTAGCGTTTGTTTTTCCAAATATGCAATAAAACAAGTTATGTTACAACTTTTTATTCAGCAATAGAACTTTGAATTTTCTATCATATCTAAGACCTACCATTGCAGTACATGTTAGTTGTGATATACGACCAATTGAATCTCAGCACATGTTAGTTGTGATATACGACCAACTGAATCTCAGTACATGTTAGTTGTGATATACGACCAGCTGAATCTCACCGTTCGATGGGATCGACATAATTCAGATGTGATTGAGATTCGACCGGCTACTTATTGAGTCAAATCCCATACTCGAAAACAAAATAACTGACTAAAGAAAACTGAACTCGATAGTTTTCTAAATAACTCACGTCCCCAAAATGTGTATATGAGTATAAATGCTAAATTGGTGCGACCGACTAGCTATGAAATGACTCTCGTCCTCAGAGTGCAGATATGAGCATAAACGAGATAAAAGGGTGTGATATGACCACCCGTTGACTAACTCTTATCCCCGGAGTGCGGATATAAGTATAAACAAATAGATGAGTGCAGTTTGACCGCTCACTATTTCATAAACACTGGCCTGAAAACAACAGGAGGAGTGTAAACTCGCTAAGGATAGAGTTCGACCATCCACCACCTAACTCCACTAACCCAAGACTAGGGGCAAGAGTACAATTACTCAAACCACTGAATTCAACATGCGTAACATTAAGGATCGAGCCTAGTGTATGATACGACTCAAGGCCATGACCTCAAGGAGGCCTTGGGATGGATAAATTGGACCGATATCCGATCCGACGAGCAAAAGAATCACAAATACGTTACATGAAAAATGTGATAGCTCGATCGTTTAAACAAGTGTACACAAGAATTCCACAGAAAAATAAAAGAATTCTTATGTACACTAAAACTTGTAGTACACAATACAAGTTTATCCAAAATAAGAAATAAAAATGGGGATCGTACCCAACAAACACGACCAATGAAAAGAAAATGTAGCCATCTAGGCTATTTACATATCACACCAACCTAAAGATAATTTCTTGGATTTCCTATCTTTCCTTTACTTCTTTGGAGGGGCTCCTTCCGAACTGCCACTCGATCCTCTCTTCGACCCTTTTCCATCTCGGCTTCTCTTCGAAGAAACATTTCCAGTTATATGGATCAAGGCGGCATCATCTTTAGAAGCATGAGGGAACAAGACACTCTCAACACTAGAAGCGGGGGAGGGGACCTCATTTTGGGGAATTGTCCCGCCAGGAGGGATCATCTAGAGCAGGATAGGAATCGGTTCATTGAAATCCAAATCAACAGACTCGGTTTTTGCCTTTTTTTTGAATAATTCTTCCTTCTCAATGTGGTCTTTCATGCTGAACTCATTAGTGGGGTTGGAAGAACCCATGATCGCAACGTCCTCATCAAAGGGAATTTCATGGTATGGGTCACTTCCTTCCTTGAACAATGCCTTCATGAATTGATCATCAATAACAAAGGCTTCTTCTTGTGTGCCCTAAGCAGCGACCGAAGTTGTAACTCTAATGGATTCTATCATGGCCGCTTGTGACCCCAGTTGAGGCTCTTACGAGGGAAGAGGAATGACACCTGACAGATTCAAAGCTGAGAAAAAATAGGTAAAAAGATTAGAAATATCAACTGAGAACACCCAAACTTTTTGAAAGACGAGAAATATTGAAAGAATACCTTCCTCGATGTGGCTCCCAAGTTGAGTCGAAATATCCTCAGAACTACGTTTGGGAATTGGAGAAAGTCGAGGCTTGTCCGGATCATACTCGGGGATGGTTAAAGAATCGGCCATGGATCTAGGGATGACCTGGGGTGCTAGGGCAATTCAGTTGTAATATTAGTTTGTGCCAACCCCCATCCTTCACCCACTTCATGTGAAGAAGCACCAGTAGATTCTTTCTGAAGTGTAAGTTGGGTATCGTGCAATGTTTTGGGTTCATCGCCCAATAGCACTTCAGTTTCAAGCCTAGACAGGTCGATATCCTCCGTATTAAGAAGTTTCTTTTCTTCTGCAACAAGAAATTTCCACGTGCGCCAGAGCTGGTAGGGATAATCATCACCAAGCCATGTTAAATTTTTATGCTTGAGAACATTGGCATTGTAAAGAATAAGAAGTGAGTCGAGCTCGTTAATTATATCCTCCCTAACCTTATCCTTGGAAGCTTCTGCTTCACGCTGAATAAGTGCATCAACATTTTTGGCCCTTTCAACGGCCGTGTCTCTCTCAAGTCTAACGTTCACTAGCTCGTCACAAGCATCTTAAGCGATTCTTTAAGCATCAACTTTCTCCTTATTTGTGTACTCAAGTTTAGCCTTAAGTTCCACTATCTCCTTCAAGGCTGCAGATTCACTACTTCGAGCTATATCCTTCTCAAGTGTTATTTCTTGATTTCAATGATGCAATACCTGAACTATATCAAGTTGACTGGATTTCATCTCCTTCATGGATTTGACAGCACCATTAGCTTTTCCCTAGGCCTCTACTAGGGTGGTCCTAAAAGCCTCTAACTCGTTTGTCAAAGTATCAAAAATTCTTTTATTTTGAGCTTCCTAGTGTTTTAACTTTTCAATTTCCGCCGCGCGCTCGAAAGACACCTTCGACATTTTCTCCGCTGCGTTCATCCGTTCACGGTACTGCAAATGGATATCGGTGACAGGGTCAATGGTCATTTTCTAAACATGGTCTGGGACCCTCTTTAGGTTGGGAGGAAAAAAGAACACTTCAAAACATAAATTTAGAAACTCTTCACGAAGTTGTGCCATGCGAGCAACTGGATTGACCGTAGGATCTTCAGTAGCGATTTCGACTTCAGTACTTTCCTTGCCCGGTCTTTGGGCAGCAACATGTTCGCCATGACGACGAAATCACTGGACCGTTGAGTGGGAAGGAACCAAAGGTTGTGGAGGAACTGAAGTGGGAGGACCACATGAGGGATCGATAGGTAGGTCCTGGCGATTAGTTGGCTTCGAAACCCTTTGGAGGGGGAGACCTCAATCTTGATCGATGTTTGCCTTAGGGTGGCTTATCCCTATTACCTCTATCTTGATGACCCTGGTCTCAACCGGAGCGACGACTGGAATCATAATACTCTCGACTATCACCTTGACTGTAAGGGCTAGAACTTGAACCAGAGGATTGGTGGTGTATATCCCAGAGGGAATCGAATGTGTTCCTTTTCTTCACCATTGTTTATGCAAAGGAAAACAGAAGTCAATCAACTTTAAGCATTAAAAAGCACAAGTCAAGCATAATGCAATGTTAGGGGTGCAAGTGTGTGCAAGTGTCCTTGTGTTACCCCTCGACAAACCAGGTGTAGGAGCTTTGCTCATTGGAGTAACTTCTCCTCTAGAAGTTGGAATCTCAGTGCCGGTTCTGGTGGGAGATTCCGACCCCTCGATGCTCACATCGGTAAAATGAAAAGCATCAAGGTCATGTGGAATTGGTAGATCAAATAAAGAATCAAGTGGTAGACTTGAACGCTCTGACGGTTGAGAAGAAGATTCATATCAAACAATCTTAGGAGCCATCGATGACTTGGATTGATCAGAAAGACGACTCTTTGGAAATTTATGAACAAATGTTTTCTTTTTTCTCTTATTGGAAACCGAGGGTTGTGAGGTCTACAAGGATCTGACCTCGACTCCAAGACTAGATTCGTCATCGTTGTGACCAGGTACATCGCCTTTATCTCTTTCGACATCGATACAAGTGAATTCCTGAGTACCCATGGCTGGGGGCACGACGGTATCGGTTTGATTGTCCCTTTGACTGACTGCAGCCCATAGTCTTATCCTATAGTTTGAGCAACTTTAGTAAGCCCTACGCTAAGGCTCCCTCTATCAAGAAAAAAAGTAACGAGACGTTTGTCCATAAGCAGATACTCGATGTTCATGTCTTCAGGCGGTGCATTTTTTAGAGTTGTGACCGCCTCCTCATAAAGATTACCGCTGGACCGAGTGACGGTGCCTATAAAAGGAGTTATGCAGTCAGGAATACGACCTAAATATCGGTTTTCCGTTCTAGTATAAACTTAGTGGATAACACTTACATCTTTCTAGCTACTGTCGAGCAAAACCGGGTGGACAACAAACAAAGAACCACTCGCTTTTAAATGTGCTTAATTTGTTCCATGCGCCAGTTAGAATCTGGCACCTCTTCGCCATCTCAAGAAATGTAAATGAAAGACTCCTTGTCCGTCGCATGAAAGAGAATATGAACTGAATGTCATCGATGGTTGGGGGATGGTGCAAGATCTCCATAAATACCATATAAGTACAGTTGAGAAGAGCGTAGCCGTTCTGATGAAGCTACGCTGGAGCTATCCTTAAATAATAGAGAATTTCCTGAATGTATGAGTTAAATGGCAGGATGCATCAGACCGAACACATGAACTTGTTGCACGCCGTATATCCTTCTGGGGGTCTATGAGCCCTGTCATCCCTAGACGGAACCAACACATCGTCAAAAAGAATTCTGTGCCTTGCACAAATTCGACGAAGAGCATCTTCCTTAATTTTAGAGGCTACAGAATCAGCAGGGTTATCCAGAATAACTGCATCCTCTAGAGTGTCGGGTGGAGGATCGACAACTTCCGGTGGAAGAATGGGAACTGCATCAAAAAGATCAAATTGAGGGTCTGGGCTTTCCGGCTACTCCGAATAATGGCTAGAGGATGGACTATCAGACTCAGTTGTAGAACTTGATTCCATGTCAGGATTAACCTATTGAGAAGATGATCTAGCTGGCATAGCTGCAAGACACCCAGAACGTCTAGAACCCATTGCTATTAAACTTAGTAAAAATCATGATTATATAAAGTAACATGCGCCCTCCTGGTGCATAGTGCGTGCTAGTGTGGTGTGGTAAAGTGATATGTAATGCCGTAATAAGTTATATGAAACTAAAAATAGAAAAGACAACAAGACTTTGAGGTTCGACTAGAGTGATCGTCATTCTTGATCATTTCAACCGTTTCTCTATGTCATTAGGGAATGATGTAGTTTGAGTTTCACAATCGATTTTCAGCAAGTAAAGGTTCGATTTTTATGTTCAAATCGCTGATGAGCTTCAATAGAATAGTCAAAGACATTGATTCTTATCAAAGTTTAAATGTCATGCGTTACCGAATATGCAGTTCAAGTTGTGTACAAGTCATATGTGTTCATTCAAATATGCAAGGCCGGAGCTCATCATTGAGTTCAAGTTCATTTATTTAAGTTCCATTTTTAGAGCCTATGTGTTGAACACTAATCATTCACTTCATGCCCCATTACCGATCGTTCTTCTGGACCACATCTACCGATCGTTCACAATTGACCATGTTAACCGATCATTCTCCTTAAACTTCCATACCCATCGTTGTCTGCCCAAATCCAGAGCATCATCGATCATTTAAGAATGATCATCCTACATCTAAGCAAGCAATCCACTCACAAGATCGGTTGAACACACATCAACTTCCCCAACTCCGCTACTTCGTCCTCCTCAACAAATGATCGGTTAAGGCCACCGCATCCTTCAGTCTCCATCTCCATCAACCTTTTTCAATCGGTTTACTGATCGATTTCATTATAGAAGATGAAGGCTACGACATTGATGAAGTTCAAAGTCTCATGCTTGAATCATAAAGCAAGATCAAATTTTTGTCCTACCTAAATTTGAGATCTGAGAAAAGAAGATAGATTCGAATTCAAATCGAAGTGAGATCTTGAGAAGTACGACAATGGTTCGTGAATAAAGGAAATTAATTTTTGGAGTTCGGATCGTTATTTGGAGTTCGTGAATTTGAGGCTTGTTGTTTCTTTTTCTACCTTGAGTTGGAACAATACGAAATGAACTGAAGGATAAAGGAAAAAATGGCTAAGTACAGATGCTTATATAGGTAGGTCGTATACTGATCATTCATGGCCCCGAAATTATACCGATCGTTTCATGGTAATGATTTTATACCGATCGTTCCACAACTCTAAGCGATACGAAACTCCTCTGTATGTCCTAATAATCAATAATGATCATAAAAAGGAGAAATAATAACGATCAGTGATGACCGTTTCTATAAAAAATAGAAATAACGATCGGTAGGGATTATTTTTAAAATTTCAAAACTTGACAACGACCAGTGAACGTGGAACCCTGATCGGCAGTCAGGTACAAAAATGTATACATGCTGGTATACGCTTCAAAATTCAATTTTTGAGATCAATAAAAATTAAATGTTCACCTGAAATCGACCAAAGGAAAATTAAAACCAAGTTGTTGAAGCTTAGAAATCGCCAGAAATAAAACAAGATGATCATCAACAAGTTTTGATCTCGTATTTATACTATTGCAAATCGACCAATCATCACGGCGAATAAGGGAATTACGACCCTTGACAAGAAAACAATTTAATGGAAGAACGATGACTATTTGATAAACTGGGTGGATTTCTTTCTGATGATTCTGGCTTACGATGATTCTAAGCACATCATGTTCGCAACAAGACATACTTTGGGGGCCTAGTGTTATCCTGCCTTTTGGCAAGACCGTGATATCATCGACTTGGCTTGAAACAGATGATTAGCAGCCTTAAGAATCGATTACACACAGTACTATGGACAATTGTCGGGCAAATCCGAACCGGGTCCCAATCAAGGTGCAATCAGTATGGTGTGACTGGCATAGTCCCATAAAGTTACAGTTCAAATTTCAAGACGATCGGAGTTCATACGCTCGAATTATGGACAAAGCAAAGATTTTTAGGAATCGATCAGGAACGATCCACAAAACAGCTCAAATCGGTGAAGATCGATCGATATCTCAGAGTCCACAAGGCCAATCCACTTGAAACTTCCAAAGCATCAATACATTGAAGTGTGAAGCCCACAAAAACGATCGTAGGTCAAAACCTTGAGATACGAAGAAGGCCGATCGTTTTTTCCGATCCTTTATAACGATCGTTGTAGCTCAGTGAACATTTCAAATGTGACTAGGGTTGATCCATATCATGCGATCTACAACTCTGAATGACTTCATATTTTAGAAGCAAATTCAGGAGGTACATGGGACCCCCAATAACAATCGCACATCATTTGGAGACAAAAATAACGATCAGCATAACTATAGCCGATCATTCTTAAACATCGAGTTAGGACTACCAATCGTTATGGTAGGCCCCTATGGCCTAGAGAGCCTTCTGCCGAAATTTTAGCGAAATATCTCATCATCACCCCCTATAAATATAGGCCTTTTGGTTCATTGTCAGGATCTTTACACTGCTTGTTACTCTAGACTCCATTGTAATCAAGCACTTGCTATTTTCTACTACTGTAGTCAGATTTATAAGTTATTAATAAAGGATAATCTTCAAAGTAGACATAGGCCGACAACGCCGAACCACTATAAATTCCTGTATCTCTGATTATAGCTTATTCACTATTGCTTGTTGATTCACCCACTCAGTTTAATTATACTTTTCTTCATTTACTTCTCGACAAAAACTATTCTTGGGTGTTTGTGACCAATTTAGTTGCAAACAATTGTAGTATGTTGTTGAGACTTTAAATTGTGTAAAAATGATATTTAAATTAATATTTTTTGTCCAATCTTTTTAGGGTTGTTTTCTAATTTAAATTAGAGTGTTTTAAAATTGGTTTTAAGTTTAAATATATTTTTAATAATTAATTAGGAATTTTTAAAGTAAGAGGCTGTTTGCACAAAAAATGGACAAACACCTCAAAGTTGTATGATTTAGTAGATCTTATGTTGTTCTTAGTGATTTGGGTGATTTATGCAAATATATGAAAAGCAGGGACTAAACTGTAAAAAGACACGCAAGTTTATAGTGGTTCAGCCAGAATGTGCCTACGTCCACTTTATATGTTATTTCTCTTCTCTTGTTTTGATTACAAGTACAAAGCTTTGATACAAGTAAAAGAAAGTTGTTTGAAAGTTCTCTCCGTGCTTGAGCTCTCAAAACTTGTCCCCATTGTTGTACCCCTGCCCCTCTATTTATAGAGTGAGGTTGGGGGCAGGGGCCTTGGATGTATATAGCTGCTGGTGGGCCTGGGCTGGTGTGGTTGGGCCTGGTAGCATTGGTTCGGCATCGCTTTGGTTCGGCATTACTTGGTTCGGAGATGGCTGGGGTAATAGTTGGTTCGGGGGTTCTAGTCCGGTGAAGAGCTGGTTCGGTGAAGAGTTGGTTCGGCAACGAAGTGGTTCGGCAACGAGGTGGTTCGGCGGTTGGAGTTGGTTCGGCAACGAGGTGGTTCGGCGGTTGGAGTTGGTTCGGTAGACACTCCGGTTCGTGTTGCTTTGAAGTGGACCGGTGAAGTTTTAGGATGGAGGGTGGCTGGTCCAGTTATTCTGGTCTGGTGGTGAGAATTCGCCCAACATTTGCCCCCCAAAGTGGGGCGTATGCTGGCATACGGCTCGCTTTGTTTCTTGGTCATCTTCATTCGGTCCTTGAGTGCCGGTCCAGTTGGTCCGGTGTCCTTTATTTGCCTATAAGTAGAGGTGTTAGGCCTTCGCCATTCTTCACTAACCGAGCCAAATCATTTGCCGAATCAAGCTCTTGTTTTCGCCTAACCAAAGTGCCAGCTGAACCAGGTGATAATTCCTTGCCGCCGAATGAAAGACTTTCTTTTTTTTACCGAATGGGCTCGAAGTTTTAATACCGAATGAATCTGCGCCATAAGTACTTGAGTGTAGAATGAGTTCTGATATTGGGGATGTCGAATGAATCATAGTATGGGGATGCCGAATGAACTTGTTTTATTGGGAATGCCGAATGAATTATAGTATGGAGATGCCGAATGAACTATAGTATGGGGATGCCGAATGAATTATAGTATGGGGATGCCGAATGAACTTGTTTTATTTGACGGACTTTTGTATTGGATGGACTTTATATAGACTTGCTTGTTTATATCCTCTGTTTTAACAACATGTTTTTCGATGTTGCAGATAATGTCTCGCAAAGCAGAAACTCGATCGGATAAAAAGAAATCCCAGGGCAAAGGAGAATCTTCTGCAGTGCCCCCTACTCAGTCAGGATCAGAACGTCATGGACCTGCCCCGAGATCACTAGTGGACGGGTACGGTCCTCAGGAGCTTTTGAACTCCCCGCCCGATTGCTTTCCCAGCTCCCTCAAGGAGGAGCAGTTCGATGTCATCTCTCGTTCATTCGGAATTGATAGGGCGCGCATGCGGTTGCCAGGGAGAGAAGTTATGCCATATGATCCTCCCGAAGGGTACTTTGCCTATAGCAGATACCACTGCATGTGTGGTGCCATTCCGCCTCTTAATGCTTGGGTAGCCAGCTTCCTTACATATCTAAAGGTGGCCCCATTCCAGCTTCAACCCAACTCCTATGCTATACTGGTGAGCCTCTTCGTCATCTTCCAGAGGAAGTATGGGCGTGCTCCTTCCAACCGGGAGATCCGGTACTTATATAATCTGAGGGGCTATAAGAAGGGGTCCCCATATATCAGCTTGGAGTCAGTGGTAACCTTCAAGCCGGTCTTGGATCTGTATTCTAAGTTCAGCATGTTCAAGAAGGAGTGGTTCTTCGTCAGGGACGACTCTGTTTCTATTCGGCGTTTCACCTCTGGATGTAAGTTGACGCTTTATTTATAATTTCCATTCTGGTTGCGATGCTTCTTCTCATACGTTTTCATTTTTGCTAGTGACAGGTGGCTTTGCGGTTGTGGAGACTGATCGCCTGGTTCAGACGGCGGCTGAGATAGAAGCTATCCTCGGGAGAGATAGATCAGCTGCCTATCTGATCAGAAATGCGACCCTTTTGGAGTATAACTTGATCCTTCCACAGCAGTCAGTAGTCAAGCTGAGGGAAACGGTGGAGGAGAGGGCGGCTGCTCAGGCTAAGGGAGGTGTCCCAGCAGAGAGTGGCAAGAGGAAACCTTTCTCAAAATCTCCAGTGGTCGGAGGTAAGAAGCTTAAGAAGTCGGATGGTCCTTCCCCCAGCACTTGTCCACTTACTCCGGGGAAGGAAGATGTGGAAGAGGAGAGAGGTGAGGGTGGAGAGGACCGGGAAGGTGGTGATGGTGGCGATGGTATCGGGGCCTTGCTTCCCGGGCAAGCAGGCGAGATACAGGAGTGGACGGATGATGCATTCCACCAAGCTTTCGAGGGGCTGGACGGAGAGCCAGCTTTGGTAGAGAAATCCGGGAAAGCTGACAAGGCCAGGACCGGTGCAAGCGAGTCTTCTCAGATTGTTCCAACCAAGGTGGCTCCGACGACTCAAGGTGAACTTTTGACTCCTGTAGGCTCCATTTATGATAGGGACTTAGGAATATTTTATGATCCGCTCCCGTCCTGGAATGAAATCCAGGACTTATTGCAGTATCCTACTCCTCCCCAAGGTTTGTATAACAGATGTGTTTCCTTTTTTCTTTTAACTTTTAATTTGCCGCGTTTCTCGAATTATGGATCAGTGTAAGCTTGTGACACTTGTTCTTCATATCAGGAGTAGGTAAAACGGCTAAGGCCTCAGACCTTCGGCACAGGCTTGAACAATACAAGCTCTCCAAAGCTTCCGCCAAGCCGAAGCCTTCAACCCACCGTTCCGGGGATGTAGTCGGCTACCGTCCTCTTCTCGGGGTTATTGAAGAGGGCATTCAAAAGAGAAAGAGGAGTCACCCCTTATCTGAACCTTCACTTGGTCCTCAGCCTCCAGTTCAGCCTCTTCATGATATCACGGAGGAGGATACTGAGTTCGCACTCTCTCCGCACCCGTCTGAAAATCCTACCGTCACTCAGATTGATCGTCCTGACTTGGCTCGGAATCCATTTGCGGGTCATCCTGACCTGGATCCAAGTTCCCATGATATTACTTTTGACGAGGTTACCGGTGAGCACCTTCTTCCCCGCAATCCCATGGTACGGGTGCTTGACGAGGCTAAGTCGTTAGATCTCGATTTACTTATGGGAGACGAGGCCAAGGCTAATATTGATCGGGTGGCGGAGGAGACTAGGAAGCTGATGGGGCATCATGCCCGGCTGGTTAAGGCTGGAGAGGAGATTGGGAGTGCCAACATCCAACTACGATTGGTGGTTTCGGATCAGGCCAAACAGCTTGCTGATCAGGCCATTCAGATTTCTCAGCATGAGGCTGCTTCTGGACGACTAAAGAAAACCATGGAAGAGACCAGCCGGGCCGAACTGCGGAAAATGGAAGCTACTTGCAAGGAACAGATCGACATTGCTATTGCCACGGTGGACGAGGTTCGGAAAGCGGATCTTGAGCAGATAGAGGAGTTATCTGGGAAACTTGAGGCTGCAGAGCTTGCTCAAGCCAAGTTGAGGGAGGAGATGGAGGCAATGCGGAAATCCCTTCTGGTTGACTACTCGAGATACCGATCGGAGAGAGATGCCGCCGTTGAAAGGTTGTCGGCTTTCGAGGCCCGGATGAGGGAGTTTGAGGAGAATGAGGGGATGATGGACGAAATGCTTCAGGACATGTACTTCCGAATCTGGAAGCAGGGCAACCTATCCTGGATGGATGATTATCCTAGGGTCATGGCTAAGATCTATCTTCGGGCTCTGGAGGAGGCTAAGGCTGATGCGGATAAAGATGGTGGCGTGGCCTTCAGCATGGATGTGGTCACTGCCCAGTTTGCCAAGGAGGAGAAGGTGGCGGTGAAGGAGGGTATGCGGTTGCTTGCTGCTGAGGAGGCAGGTGTGCAAGTAGAGGATGACGACCAGGATGGCCAAGAAGCAGGTGTTGGTAAGTCTTCCTTTTTTAGTTTCCCCATTAACTTGGTTGCTTCTCACTAATGAATCCTTTCTCTGTCTGGACAGGTGGGCAACAGGACAAGGAAAAAATTCCAATGCAGCCGGCCCCTTAATTATACCTAGAAAAACTCTTTTTGTGGACTTGACAGGGTTGTAGATGTTAGTCTTAAAACAGAAAAGTAGCTTTTAGGTTGTAATATTTTGCTACTTGTAATAAATAGCTCTATTCTTGACGTGTAATTCTTTAACTTAAGCTGATTTTGTCGTCTTCTGAATGTTTGTTGCTATTTTGACATGTCGTATGAGAAATATAGCTATGTATATTCTTGTAATTAAATTGTGTTTGATGTCAGGTCCTGGTTTAAAACATAATTTCATGACTTGCAATGTTAGCGTGTGGTGTGAACAAATTATAGTCATGTATTTGTACACAAAAGAAGAAAATACCGCCTTTCATGTTCTAATCGTAGATGGCAGTTTTGAATATCTTGTATGACCGAGCATGGAACGCAGTTGAATGCCCTGCCATCCAATTGTGAGTCCCTACACCCATTGGCGAGTATCTCCTACTCGGTATCCTGTACTTTAGGGATTGTTATAGAGGATAGGAGGAAAGCTTTTTAAGTAAAATTGAAATATGTGAAATAGTAAAACTTCCAATCACGAAAGGCCTTCGATGTGCTTAAGTTTGTGGCAAACGGGCTTTGTAGTCACTTTCCCTAGCTGTGGGTCTTGGAGACATTTGTCACCCATCTTACGCCTCCGCGGGGAGTTAATTCTTTTTTACCACAGCCGCACTTAAGACACATCGGAGCCGAGATCGCGCGCAGTAACTACCCGGGCCATTATGGCCCGTAATCGTGGGTATTATTCGATTTACTATGGCCGGCTAGCGTGGGTGCCGATCGTCAACTGTGAACTGCCCCTGGCTGGCTACATCTTATGTTGGGGCTTATAGTCGGTTCACAGTTGTCGGCGAGCCGAACGCCGTAATGAGCTGCCTCGGCTATAGTCGGCCTTCTCAGTGGCTTATAATCGGCTCATTACAGTTGGCTTTAAGGGCCGTCGCGAGCAACGAGTTAACCCGCAGCAGAGGGATGCCGGAGCAAAAGTGTCTCATTGGCGAGGGCATAGATTCGCATAGTACCTGTTAGGCCTTGTCCAGGTGAAGTTGCGCTGTGGAGTGCTTTGGGTGGAAATGCTATACGCATAGGATTTTGTTCAACAGAAAAGGATAAAGTTAACAAGCAGCCAGGATATAAAGGAACAAGTTAAAAAAGAGACAAGGTTTTTTAAAGTGGTTCGGCACGAAAAGGCCTACGTCCACTGATTCTCTTTGTTAATTCACTTCATATGGACAGTACAAGTTAAGAAAAGTATCGACGGAGGTGCTGGATGTTCCATGCCCTCTGGAACACCTCTCCGTCCACTGTTGACAAAATATAAGCTCCATTGTGGAGATCTTTATGAATTACATATGGCCCATCCCAGATTGGGTCTAGTGCTCCGGGGCGAGGGAAGATTCGCTTGAGGACAAGATCCCCTTCTTGTAAGGTACGATGCTTGACTTTGGAGTTGTATTGTGCCGCTACTTTTTGTTTGTGGGCTGCTGCTTTAAGGATTGCATCATTTCTTCTCTCCTCAACTAGATCCAAAGACATATGAAGGAGTTCTTCGTTCTCTTCTGGGTTATAGTGGATCCTACGATGGGAAGGCACAATGGTTTCAACTGGGAGCATAGCCTCCGATCCATATGCCAAAGAGAAAGGAGTGTGCCCCGTCGATGTTCTGAAAGATGTGCGATAGGCCCATAGTGCCGTAGGAAGTTCATCCACCCAAGCGCCCTTTGACTTTTCGAGCTTCTTTTTTATTAGAGTTTTCAGAATTTTGTTGACGGATTCGACTTGCCCGTTTGCCTGGGGATACGCTACGGATGAGAAGCTTTTGTGAATTCCGTGCTCTTGGCACCAGTTGGCGAATTCCTCGCTGTCAAACTGAAGCCCGTTGTCTGATATGATTTTGAGTGGGACTCCGTACCTGCACAGGACATTTTTGATCAAAAAGTTAATAACTTTTGCTGAAGATACTTTATTCAGGGGTTCCGCTTCCACCCATTTGGTGAAATAGTCGACTGCCACTATAGCATATTTGGCCCCGCCTCGGCCCATTGGTAGCTCGCCGATTAAGTAAATTCCCCATATTGCGAAGGGCCAAGGGCTGGTCATTTGAGTAATCTCAGTTGTTGGTAGCCGCGGGATCTTAGCAAACTTCTGGCATCTGTCACACTTTTTGACAAAATCTAAGGCGTCCTTGCTTAAGGAGGGCCAGAAATATCCATACCGGAGTATCTTTTTTGCTAATGTTTGCCCTCCGGTGTGATCTCCGCAGCTTCCCTGATGGATGTTAGATAAGATTTCCTTGGCTTCCCTCCCAGCGACACACCTTAATAACGGGTTAGAGAATCCACGCCGATAGAGGACGTCTTCTTGTATTGTGTAGCGGGATGCTTTCCTCAAGATTTTCTTGACTTCGTTATGCCCGTTGGGTAGCGTGCCGCTTTGTAGGTAGTCTCGGATGGGAGTCATCCAAGTTGCTTCTTCGGTTGTAGCTATCAGATTCACTTGCTCAAAACTTGGGGCTAGTTGCTTCGAGATGGTTACTGCCCCGAAGATGGCGATGTCTCTCACACTTGCTTGCTTCGCCAATTCGTCGGCCTCTTGGTTATCTTCCCGCGGGATGTGTTTGACTAGGTAGTGGTCCAATCGGCTGAGAAGTAACTTGGTCTTTTTTAGATATGCTATGAGTCGTTCTTCTCGAGCTTGGAATTCTCCTAGTATCTGGTTAACAATAAGTTGAGAATCGCTATGAAGACACAATGAATTGGCTCCGATTTCTATGGCAAGTTCTAATCCAGCTATCACCGCTTCATATTCTGCATCGTTGTTGGTGGCAGCGAACTCCAACCTTATAGCATAGTGCAGCTTATTCCCCCTGGGAGTGATTATTACCACACCTGCCCCCAAGCCTTGTTCGTTCGATGCGCCATCCACAAAGAGATTCCACTTGATGTCTTTTGCTATTTCCAATTGCTCCTTATCTTCGTTGGTAGTGAATTCTGCAATGAAATCAGCCATGGCTTGTCCCTTGATGGTGGTGCGAGGGTGATAGGTGATATCATACTGACTTAGTTCAATGCACCATTTAAGTAGTCGCCCAGAAGTGTCGGGACGATGGAGTACCTGCCTTAGTGGTTGATCGGTCAGAACTTTGATGGAATGGGACTGGAAGTAGTGATGCAATTTCCGTGATGTGATTAGTAAACAGTATGCTAGCTTCTCGAGTTTAGGATATCTGACTTCTGCCCCAGTAAACCTCTTGCTGACGAAGTAAACTGGCCGCTGCATGCGGTTGTCTTCCCTTACCAAGGCAGCGCTTAGGGCGTGAGATGACACAGCAAGGTATAGGTATAATTCTTCGCCTTCGCTTGGAGTCGAGAGTACCGGTGGTTTCTGGAGGTGTTCGATTAAGTTAAGGAAAGCAGTTAAGCATTCGTCAGTCCATTCGAACTTTCCTTTGTCTTTCTTTAGAACTTCGAAAAAGGGAACGCACTTGTCTGTCGCCTTGGAGATGAATCGGCTTAGGGCGGCCACTTTTCCATTCAAACTTTGCATTTCCTTCCGAGTGGAAGGTATCTTGATATCCCTTAGCGCTCGGACTTGTTCAGGGTTTGCTTCAATCCCTCTGGCATGTACGATGAATCCTAAGAACTTTCCTGATGACACTCCGAAGGAGCACTTTAGTGGATTCAACTTCATTCCATACTGTCGAAGTACCTGGAACATCTCGCCTAGGTGGCTTACGTGATCTTTGGCTTTCCTTGACTTTACCAGCATGTCATCCATATATACTTCCATAGTTTGTCCTATTAGCCCTGCAAACATCTTGTTGACGAGGCGCTGGTAGGTGGCTCCTGCATTTTTAAGTCCGAAAGGCATTACCTTATAGCAGTATAAACCCCGGTCGGTGATGAAACTAGTGTGGTCTTGGTCGGGAGCATGCATAGGAATTTGGTTATATCCTGAGTATGCGTCCATAAAAGATAGGAGCTCATACCCGGCTGTGCTGTCTACAAGTTGGTTGATTCAGGGAAGTGGGAAGCAATCCTTTGGGCAGGCCTCGTTTAGGTTGGAAAAGTCAATGCAGGTTCGCCACTTCCCATTAGCCTTCTTTACCAGTACCGGGCTGGCGATCCATTCCGGGTAGATAGCTTCTCGTATGAAGTCATTGGCGAGTAGATTCTTTACTTCTTCATCGAGGGCTGCTGATTGTTCGGCCCCAATACTTCTCTTTCTTTGTTTTACGGGCGCCTTGGTAGGATCAACGTTTAATATGTGGCATGCTATGTCGGGGGAGATTCCGGTCATGTCAGCGTGTGACCATGCGAATACATCCAAGTTATGGCGGAGAAAATCGATGAGTTGTTCCTTCAATTCGGCTTTTAGTTGGGACCCAATTTTCAATAGTCTACTTGAGTCGTGCTTGTCTACAGATATAAACTTCATAGCCTCTGCAGGCTCGGCGGTGGCCTCCTCTTCTTTGTCCCTAGGGTCTAATTCATTGAAAGGGTCGCTGGTATATCGAAGAGGAGGGGCTTTCTTTAGTTGCTATGCTTCTAGACTTCTCGTGCAGAGGGCAATCTCTACACCCTTCCCTTTATCCTTCCTATGGTTGTTGCGAAGTTCAGTCACATAGCAGTCTCGAGTAATGTCCTGGTCTCCTTCTACTTTCCCTATTCCATTGTCCGTTGGAAACTTCATCTTTAGGCACCATGGGGCTAGGACAATTTGAAAGTCAGACAAGGCTGGTCTTCCTAAGAAGGCGTTGTAGGCCGAATGGTTTTCTATTAGCACGAACATCTGCTTCCGTACAATGGAGCGGGGATGGCTTCCAATCTCAACAAAGAGGTCCAGTTGCCCGAGGGGAATCTTAGCATCCCCAGTGAAACCGTGTAGTGGTTTATCGCAGGGAGATACATCCTTCATTGATAGCTTCATTTTGTCGAATGCGTGTTTGAATAGGATGTTTACTGAGCTTCCAGTGTCTACCAGGATTCGGTAAACTTCGGCAGGACCGAGTCGGGCAGAGATGACCATGGGATCCATGTGAGGGTACTGTCTTCCTTCTAGGTCACGCTTACCGAATGTGATGTCATTACTTTCTTTCCTCTTCGGGTAGCGCTCTTCTATAACCGAATTGACACAGTCTTTATTGTCTCTAAGCGACTTTCGATACCTTTCCATCTCTTTCCAGCTTCTATCCACGATGTGCGGTCCTCCTGAGATGGTATGGACCACTATTTTCTCTTGACTAGAGCTGCTAGCGTTGCGGTTTCCTCTACCGGTGTCCGGTGAGGGTAGCCTTGGGTTTTCATTGGCAGGAGCTGGAGTCCTGTCCTGACTTTTTACATAACGTTCCAGTTTCTTCCTTCTGATGTGTTCCTCAATCAGATCCCGGAGATGATGGCATTCATTGGTATCATGCCCGTGAGATTCGTGGAAGCAGCAGAACTTTCCAGATTTCTGCGCGTTATCTGATTCCTTTTTGTATGGTGGGCATTTGTATCTAACTTCGCCTTGGGTGGCAAGGAAGATATTTTCGACGGTCTCGTTCAAAGAAGTGTAAGTGTCGAATCTTGGCCCAGGCCGATATAGGCGCTTTTCTCACTTCTTGCCCCCAGCATTGTCTCTGGAATCATTTCTTCGAACGTCCCTTGCCACAGCGGGGGCGTTGCTGTGAGTTGCCTTATTTTGCTGTCCTGACTGCCCCTCAACGGTAGCATCCTCAAGCCTCATGTATTTCCCGGCTTCATGGAAGAAATCGGGTAAAGTAGCTGGTTTTTCTTTCGTCAATCTTCTAGCAAATTTAGTGTCCGGATGCACACCACTACAAAGGGCCATTAGGATAAGCTTCTCATCGGCATCTTGGAATGCGGCTGCTGCGGCATTGAATCGGGTTAGGTATTGCTGCAGTTTTTCTCCAGGTTTCTGTTTGACGCTGGATAAGGAATAAGCGTCCTTAGGTTGTTCCACATGGATGCGGAACTGACTGATAAACTTTTCTTTCAACATTTCCCACGAGTTGATGGATCCCTGGGGTAGATGACAGAACCCGGAGGTAGCGAGATCTGCTAAGAAGAGCGGAAAGCATTTGCATAATACTCCCTCTGTTGCTCCACTCATGAGCATATGTTGCGTGTACCTCTGTAAGTGTACAACGGGGTCGGAGGTTCCTTTGTAAGGTTCCATTGTCGGCATCTTCCATTCTCGGGGGGTGATAGCAATTTCGATATTGCGGGCGAAAGGGCTGGTTACCCTAGCGCCTATCCCTCGATCTCTTTGCTCCCGTTGGACACACTCTCTGAATAAGCGTGCCATCCTTTCATTAGAATTTGGAGCAGATAGAAATGAGTTTGGTTCTGTTCTGTGGGATTGATTCCGTCCAGATGACCTGTAGGGATGGTATCGTCTATCGTTCCTCATATTTTCCAGCGGCTGCCTTTGATCTTCTGGGAGCATGCTAGGGTCAGCTACAGTTGGCCCTTGCCTTGATCTTCCCCTACTGGGTTCTGATCTAAGCACTTCCTCGGGTCCAACTTCGGGCTGGACTCTAGCTCGGCCCCGTTCACAGGCGTTTCCGTGGTTAGGTAGTATGACAGGCTCAGCTACAGTTGACCTCCGTCCGGTACCTCCCCCATTGGGTTCGGTACCAAACGTTTCCTCAGGCCTAACTTCGGGCTGTGCTCGGTCTCGGCTCCTACCATGGCTACTTCTTCCGTTAGCTCCTTCGAAGAAGGAAGATCTTTGTTGTCTCTGAGATCCTCTAGACTGGGATTCGCCCCATGTTTCAGTGTTGCGGTTGGATTCTTCAGCATCCCTTAAGCATGACATGAGATGGTCAACCAAGGCTTCCTGCTGGGACGTGAAGCGGTTAGTTACTTCAACCACAACTCTGTCCAAATCTGCCCTAGTAATTGCCACAGGCTGTTCCGTGGCAGGAGTGGTTGGGTTAGACTGTCCTTCATTTGTTACTGCTGCTGGAGGAGGACGATTTACTTGATTCGTGACAGTTGGATCTGGAAGACTGTTGGATGCGATGTTTTTTCCTTTGTTAACATCTTTTCTCTGTTTGGGAGGCATGTTTTCCAAGTGGCGGACGATGCTGTTAGGAAAACTTGTTAAGTGGATGAAGTTGAAGCTTCGAGCTTCTATTTCTCAGTGAAAGCACCAAAAATGTTTGCACAAAAAATGGACAAACACCTCAAAGTTGTATGATTTAGTAGATCTTATGTTGTTCTTAGTGATTTGGGTGATTTATGCAAATATATGAAAAGAAGGGACTAAACTGTAAAAAGACACGCAAGTTTATAGTGGTTCAGCCAGAATGTGCCTACGTCCACTTTATATGTTATTTCTCTTCTCTTGTTTTGATTACAAGTACAAAGCTTTGATACAAGTAAAAGAAAGTTGTTTGAAAGTTCTCTCCGTGCTTGAGCTCTCAAAACTTGTCCCCATTGTTGTACCCATGCCCATCTATTTATAGAGTGAGGTTGGGGGCAGGGGCCTTGGATGTATATAGCTGCTGGTGGGCCTGGGCTGGTGTGGTTGGGCCTGGTAGCATTGGTTCGGCATCGCTTTGGTTCGGCATTACTTGGTTCGGAGATGGTTGGGGTAATAGTTGGTTCGGGGGTTCTAGTCCGGTGAAGAGCTGGTTCGGTGAAGAGTTGGTTCGGCAATGAGGTGGTTCGGCAACGAGGTGGTTCGGCGGTTGGAGTTGGTTCGGCAACGAGGTGGTTCGGCGGTTGGAGTTGGTTCGGTAGACACTCCGGTTCGTGTTGCTTTGAAGTGGACCGGTGAAGTTTTAGGATGGAGGGTGGCTGGTCCAGTTATTCTGGTCTGGTGGTGAGAATTCGCCCCACAGAGGCATTTAAATTAAAACAT
This sequence comes from Allium fistulosum, assembly GCA_030737815.1. Taxonomy (NCBI): domain Eukaryota; kingdom Viridiplantae; phylum Streptophyta; class Magnoliopsida; order Asparagales; family Amaryllidaceae; genus Allium; species Allium fistulosum. The sequence goes on from CM060908.1 coordinate 427,004,789, forward strand.
TTTATTTTTTCTTTTTCTATTTATTTCAAAATTTGTTATTTTTACATAATATTCTATATTGATAATTATAATATATTTTAAGTAGTTTGAAGGATCTTTAACATAATTATAAGTATTTTAAAGTTTTTAGGTTGTTTTCTAATTTAAATTAGAGTGTTTTAAATTGGGTTTTAAGTTTAAATATATTTTTAATAATTAATTAGGAATTTTTAAAGTAAGAGGCTTTAAATTAAAACATTTTTTTCTTCTATTTATTTCAAAATTTGTTATTTTTACATAATATTCTATATAGATAATTATAATATATTTTAATTAGTTTGAAGGAGCTTTAACAAAATTATAAGTATTTTAATAGTAATTGTACATATGCATATATACATATATGTGTATATATATGTATATGTTAAAGAGTAAGTTAAGTATTTTATAAAGGTAGTAAAGGAAGTTTGGCTTTTTATACTTAAGTTAAAATGGGTTATTTTGAGAAGTTAAATAAAAGTGTATTGCCTTAATTAATAAGTGTTGACATGCTTTGATTTTAAAATGAGTGTCTTAAAGTTAATGATAAGTATAAAAATGGTTTTGGGTTATAGCAAACATTGTTTAAGTAATATTTGTTTTTAACCCTTCTAAACTATACCTAGAAATATAATTAGATATTTAATAATGAATACTCTGAAGATAATTATAAGTAAATTGTTTTTGGTTGTAGCAAACATTGTTTAAGTAACATTTATTTTTAACCCTAGTTATACTTAGGAATATAATTAAATATTTAATAATGAATGCTTTAAGAATAATTATAGGTAAATGGTTTTGGCTTTGTTGTGACAATGTTTAAGCAATACTTGTCTTTGACCCTTGTAAGTGTAAGTAAATCTTTAAAAGTAAGTTTTAAAGAAAATGGTTAAGTGTGTTTATTTATGAATAGGGCATGCCCTCCACCTTTATCGTTGTCTGTTTATTTATGAATGAACTGAAGTTAAGTTAACCAGAAATTTTCCAATTTAGTCTTAAAGAGATCGGGATCGATAAGTGTTTTACTTACCGAAAACCACTATAAGACTGGGATGTGTGTTCTATCTCTTTGAAATGGATCTGTTCGAAATGTTGTAACCTATATGGACCTTCAAGATCTATTCGAGATGCTAAACCCATGTAGAGGTTTGTGATCTATTCGAGATATTGGAATCCATTTGGGGATTTGTGATCTGTTCGAGTTACGGCTCATGAGTTGAGATGCTGAACTTGACTTCATCATTAGTATATGACTAAAGACGGAGTAGGATGCACAATTGTAACACTCCTAATTTTAGTTTAACATTATTCAGGATATTTAATTGGATAGATTAAATAGAATAATGTAAATGGTTATAGAGAATGAGATTTGGTTATTAACAAGGTCATGCCTTAATAAATTAAGTAATGAGATTGTTTTGAAAAACTTAACACATAAGAGAATATATGAGAGGGGCAAAATAGGTAGATCCATCTTTTAAATCCTCAAACCCTCTCCCCCTCATTTCATTCCCATTATACTCACTTCATAAACAATCAAAAATAAGAAAAAGAGGCTGACCATTAATCTAGCTAGGATGGATCAAAATCAAAGGGGATTCAAGGGAAAAGCTTAGGGAAGCTAAACACTAATCAAATCTCAACTCCATCATTTATTTTAAGGTGAATAATGCTATGACCATCTCTTTTACTTATGGTCATATTCGGTTATGGATAGTACCCGAATTATTATTGATTATTTTACTAAGATATGGATGATAATCATTGTTTGGATAGAATAATGATTTATGAGATTTTATGAAATTTTTATGAAATTGTTTGAATAGGTTTTAAGGGTAAAACCTAAGTTTTGAGTCTCCAAGTGATTTGATTTTATGAGATGCTGTGTAAAACATTAATTTGGAGATGGGTTTTTAATTTCATATAAATTTTCAAGTTAAAATAAATATTTTATGAATTTCCTAAGGAAGAAATAGTGTTATTTCGGGTTTTAGTTATTTAAAATAATTAAATATAGTTTTTGGCCTTGAAATTTTTATATGATGAAGAATATGGTATTTTTGAATTTCTGTTATTATTGGGGATTTTTCCGAAGTGATTATGTATTATTGTGAATTTAATATGCTAGAAAAGCAATAAAATTATAATTAATTAAGGCCATTAATTAATTCAGTTGAAAAATGTTTTGGAAATGCAAAACTATTGTGCGATATTTTTTCTAAAAATGAAATTGTTAAAGTATAGTATTATCCAATAGAAATGGGATAAGAGATGATTTGGTGAAAATTAATTGCTTTTAATAGAAATAAATCGGTTTTTATGAAATTACAATAATGCCATGCCGTCACTATTAATACCTAAGGTGACGTTATAATTAAGAGAGTCGACGTCGAGGTGGAGGAAAGCTTATGATAACTACTTAGGTAGTTATGGAATGATTCCATCCAGGTGGATGTGGACCTTGTTGGCAACCCAATATAGTCGGCATTGCACTCTCATGATTCACTTAAATGTTTAAAATTTTAATTCTGACATCATTGATGCTGCATGTTTTCGCCGTTGATTTAAATAACATCGCGTATCTTCTTTTCAACTGTTTTCAACACTAAGGCGTGTTACCGCCTGTTTCGACTTCGACCTTATAAAATTGGCGGCATAGTAGCTGAAGTATGCTAAGTGAAAGGTTTTTATAATGATGTTGTAAGTATTGTTGCCGCTATTTATCAAGGTCGATGACCTTATACTTATTGGTTGTGATAATAGTATTGCACAGTATCGGCTCTGCATTTGTTGGTATCAACATTGAGGTTTTCTAGGCCGTACTGCCTTGTTTTCAAGTCAACAAAAGTTTTTTATATAGATGGATAACCTATAACATATGTAAGTCGACAACATCATTTTCAATATGAAGTTTTATACTTAAAAGAGTTTAAGTTTTTGTTTTCGACCTTGGATAAAAGTCGACATTGTTTAATGCCGAAAATGTTCTATATCGGCGAGCCATATGTTTTATGACCTTGGCTTTGATCATTAGGGATACCAATGTTTTACATTGCTATGCCTTACAAGTAGATGAAGTTTTCATTATTTATTGGGGGTACCAAGATAGAATAAACTCAACACAAATCATTAAGGATACCAATGTGCTTCCCTTAATGAGTTCGACATAGATCATTGTGAATACCAATGTATATTATTTTGAGATGTCATAAGCTCAAGCGGTATGCAACCTAATTGGGGGCACCAATAGATATAGGTTGAACATAAGGATTAAACATGAATTAAATGAATATATGATGGGTTTGTAATTATCCTAGGAAAACTATAGGATGTGAGATGGATAATCCACATCATGCTGGAGATGGATAGTCTCGATGAGGTTAATGAAGGGTTCATATTTAACCTAGAAAAACTATGAGATGTGTGATGGACAGTCCACATCATTTTAAATGAATGGAATATGTGTGATGGATAGTCCACATAATTTAAATAGCTAAACCATGTGTGATGGGTAGTCCATATGATAAGTGATATGTAATCCAAAGAATTAATATAATTAAAATGGGTAGTCCACTTAAGTATAAGACGGGTAATCAATGATAATTTAGATGGGTAGTCTAATAACTTGGGATGGGTAATTCAATGTATATTGCATGTTTGCATATAAGTGTGTTATTATGTTATAACCATTGTGGATACAAGAGCACAGTGTATGGTTGAGATACTTAGTTATGATAATAGTAAGGGGAAATGTGACGACCCAGCTTTCTGACCCCTAAGAACGACACTTAATACATCTATGGTATTCATGCGTCGTTGCCAAGTGTCTGAAAGATGAGTTGTCATGGGGTAAAATATAAGAACAAAACAATAATCTCACAATAGAACGGTTAAATATACCATAAAAATAAGACAGTACATAAGGTTACTCCCAACATGGAGTTATCCGAGTTACAACAAAAGTACTACTACCAGTCTAGGTAGTTATAACAACCTGCCTTTAAATATACATACATAGAGCCAACATCTCATAACAGCCGAAATAAATAGCTACATAGATAAGGAGCCCCCTGCTCGTCCACCATCTTTAAAAGAGCCCGAAGAAACCTGTCATTTCCAAACTACTCAAATATAAATGAGTACCCAAGAGTTTAGGGAAAACAAACAATTCGGGTCAGACAATAAGTCCGGTATGAGTAAACTCCAAATAAAAAAATAGAACACACAAAATAACCTGTGAGACCACGTCGCAAAAACGCAGAACGGGTTTCCCCTCACAAGGACAACGTCTAAGCATAAAAGAATGGATACAAATAATTACACACCGCGAAGAGCGCAAGACGCTTGCCGATGCAATTAAGAAAGAATCAATCCAAAGATTTGAATCAAAAATAAGGAAAAGGAATTTTTCCAACAATGAATAAGAGGGTGCGCCCCCCTTATCGAAAGTATACCTCTAGAAAATATACTTGAGAACTACGATGGCTCTCGGAAACCTCCAACCCGGACCCCGCCAACCTTACCGAGTATCCGAGTATTTCACATCTCCGTGCGCACACAACCGAAACCAATCTAGAGTAGATGTGACAATACCCTAATGGGAGCAACCCCACATAGCTTGGCCCCCACTCGCTCTTTATTTAGTCATTTCCGATAAAGGATATCAATGCTCTAAATGAGCAACAAATCATCTTAGATTGACGAAACAAAAACAAAAGGAAGAAGGGTATCGAAATTGACAGTTAAGATATCAACTATCGGGGATAACAAAATGATCGTATATGGAAATTAAATCTTATACTTTTTCAATGCTTGGAAAATATCCATATACATATCTCATCGGTATAAGTATATTCACAAAACATTTGGGAGGATTTCATATTTCAAAAGCATACTTAGATGGGTCAAAAACAATTGTCTATAGGAAATGCGAATGTTTTCCATTATAATTATAAATATCATTTATGGAAATCAAATCTCCTGCACTTGTCACGTTTCCAATATTCTCGACTTACTCTACCCCTCGCCCAGAAACAAAGCCAGGTAAGTCAGGGCACTGGTTGCTCCTAGCCTTGCCTAGACACTTCGGTTCCAGATCTCACAAATAGAAGATCAATCTACTCATCGACTTTTAGTGCCAAGTATAGGACTACTTACTTTCCATAAATAACCCATTTAAATCATTATATAAAATTTGAAGCTCCTTTAAAATACTTTAAACAAAGATTTATAACTTCCGTTCAAATCATAACTTAAACCCATCATCTTTATAGGAGAATACGACCAAGAGGGGTGAAGCTCCCTCTTAATCAAATGAGATAGCTAAAAGGGGTGTTATTTCCTTTTAACCAAAAAGTTACTAAATGTCAATCCTAAGTTAAATGGTGGTGTAAGTTCTCTTTAACTAAACATCAAATTTATTGCTCATAAACTGGCCGAGCATAAATCAAACAACCAAACAAGAACAATAACAAGAATAATAACAGACTCGTTATTATTAACAATTTACAATCAATAGTTAACACAACATTTGTTAAAATGTGAATGAGTCAAAGGAAAGAGATTAAGATTACACTTACTGTAAAATAATTAAATTATACTCACGGATAGGTTATACCTACTAAACAATGAAAATAAGGAATATACTCACATCCTATTAGCTTTGATGGAGACTTGGAATACTTCACCTTTTATAATGAATTTTAGTTCTTTTCTTTAGTTTGTGAATGCAATAAAATGAGATATGGACTTAGCTATTTATAGGTGAAGAGAAGGGTACTTTAGTCATTTCCTATAGCCTAATCAGTTTCGACCAGATTTTGGTCCAATTGAAACCAACCTTATGGCCTAATTTGATTCGACCACATTTTGGTCCAATAGAAAACATCTTGATGGCCTAATTTGATTCGACCGCATTTTGGTCTAATAGAAAACATCTTGATGGCTTAATTTGGTTCGACCACATTTTGGTCCAATAGGAATCCTCCTTATCAACTATGGCATAACATGATTCGACCAGACTTTGGTCCAATGGCAACCATCCGCATGGCAAAACCTGATTCGACCAGTTTAGGTCCAATGGCAACCAACCGCATGGAATATAATAATCATTATGCTATTTTGTTTCATTAGGCAAATAATTATACTATTCTGTTTTATTAGGCAAGTAATTATACTATTCTGTTTTATTAGGCAGGGTTAATAATTCTCTCTTGTTTTATTAGGCAAGTAATTATACTATTCTGTTTTATTAGGCAGGGTTAATAATTCTTTCTTGTTTTATTAGGCAAATAATTATACTATTTTGTTTTATTAGGCAGGCTTATTCTTAAATAAATTGGTACCCAAAACCGCCTTATAACTCGAACCATCTTTAAACTAACATTTTACATCAGTTTAAAAAAATCCATTCGAGACATTTTATCCAAATTTGTATTCTAGATATAAAATCCATTATTTAATCATTTAAAAACGTATTAACTATTCAAGTTCAAAGTGATTAAATTATGGGTCGTTACATCCTCCCCTCCTTAAAGGAAATTTCATCCTCGAATTTAATCAGATAAACTCTAGATATCAAAGAAACCCAAATGATATCATATATTCCACACAAAGATACAAGGAAAGTGACCTCAACACAACTAGTGAGTACACTAAAAAGAAACAACAAAATACAAACAACAACTACATTGGGATAAGAATCCCTAATATAGTCCTCAGTTTTCCAAGTACAATCTCTAACATCTCCACTCCACTGAACCTTAACAAGATTCACAACCTTCTTCCTTAATCGCTTTATATCTCGAGCGACAATATGAATAGGCCGCCTAAGAATGGTTAGGTTAGGTTGAACCTCCAAATCAACTTGTTGTCCCGGTTCTACTATCATCGAAGGGTCGTGTACATACTTACGTAAATAAGATACGTGAAATACGTTGTGCACATCTGATAGTCGATCTGGTAACTCCACTTTATATGCAAGTTTACCAATCCGGTCCAGTATGGGAAAAGGGCTAATATATCGAGGGGCTAACTTCCCTGTCTTCCCAAACCTCACGACACTTCTCAGAGGAGAGACTTTTACAAATACCAAGTTCCCGAATAAGAACTCTAGATCCCTACGCCTTTGATCTGCATAACACTTTTGCCGATCTTGCGCTTCCTTCATCTTTCTTCTAATATCAGCTACCTTCTCATTCGCTTCTAAGATTATGTCGGGTCCAAGGACAAGTTTATCTCTAGATTCAACCCAACACGAAGGAGAACGACATGGACGACCATAAAGAGCTTCGAAAGGGGCCATACCAATGCTTGCTTGATAGTTGTTGTTATAAGTAAATTCGAATAAGGGTAAATGATCTTCCCAAGAACCCTCGAAATCTAGAATGCATGCTCGCAATAAATCTTCCAAGATTCGGTTCACTTCTCCGTCTGCCCATCTGTTTGGGGATGGTAAGCTGTACTTAGACTTAGCTCAGTCCCTAAAGCAGTATGCAGTCCCACCCAGAACCTACTAGTGAATATCGGGTCTCGGTCACTTACAATACTACGAGGAATCCTATGGAGTCTCACAATCTCCTTCACATACAAACTCGCCAGACTCGTAGCAGTCCTAGTCAGCTTAACAGGAATGAAATGGGCACTCTTGGTTAGTCGTTCGACTATAACCCAAATTCCATCGTTACCTCTTCTTGACCTAGGAAGCCCGTCAATAAAGTCCATAGAGATCTGCTCCCACTTCCACTTTGGGATCTCAAGTGGCTGAAGCAATCCAGCTGTCTTCTGCTAGTCACTCTTAATCTGCTGGCAGTTTGCACAACGACTCACAAAGATTGAAATATCCCGCTTCATCCCCTTCCACCAGAATACCCTCTTCATATCTTTGAACATCTTGGTCACTCCTGGATGAAAAGATAACTTTGAATGGTGGCATTCGGCTAACACTTCTTGCCTAAGTCCATCAAAGTCTGGAACACAAATACGCCCATTCATTTTCAATATGCCCCGAAGATCAATCTCAAAGCTAGAAACAACGCCTTCTTCAACATCCTTCTTAAGTCGAGCTAAAATAGGATCTGCCTCTTGATTGGATGCAATTCTCTCTAACAGTACTAGCTTAACTTCTAGATTTGCAACCATTGCTACATTCCTACTCAATGCATCAACAAAGACATTTGCTTTTCCAGGGGTGTAAAGAACCTCTAGATCATAAGAGGTGAGAAACTCCAGCCATCTCTGCTGCCTCAAATTCAAATCTTTCTGGGTAAAAAGGTATTTTAAGGATTTGTGGTCCATGTACAACTCGAACCTTTCACCAAAAAGATAATGCCTCCACATCTTTAGTGTGAAGACAATAGCTAAAAGCTCCAAATCGTGTGTAGCATAATTTTTCTCATGCGGCTTTAGTTGTCGACTAGCATAGGCAATAACTTTTCCATGCTGCATCAGAACTGCTCCTAGTCCGATTCCACAAGCATCTGTATACACGGTTAAACCTTCGCTCCCATTTGGAATGGTTAATACATGAGCGCTAGTCAACTTCTCTGTCAATTCGTTGAATGCTTGATCACACTTAGAAGTCCAAACGAACTTAACATCTTTCTTTGTTAACTTCGTCAGATGAGAAGCAATCTTCGAGAAGTCCTTGATAAACCTACAGTAAAAACCAGCCAATCCCAAGAAACTTCTAACTTCCGTCGCACTTTCGGGCTTCTTTCAGTCTTGAACCTCCACAACTTTAGTTAGGTCCACCGATATGCCTTCTCCCGAAATAACATGCCCTAGAAACCTAACTTTGGATTTCCAAAAATGGCACTTGGAAAACTTAGCCTTCAACACATGGCTCCTTAAGGTATTGAGTACGACACGGAGATGATATTTGTGTTCCTCCTCTGTCTTGGAATAGATAAGAATGTGATCAATAAAGACGAGAACAAATTTATTAAGAATATCTTGAAATACTCGATTCATTAAGTCCACAAAATAAGTGGCTGCATTAGTCAATCCAAACGGCATAACTAACCACTCATAGAAATTTTCAAGAGTTCGAAAAGCTGTTAAGGGAACACTCTCCTCTGCCACTCTTAATTGGTGGAAACCGGTGGCAAGATCTAATTAAGAAAATATCCGAGCACCGTGGAGTTGGTCAAATATATCGTCGATCCTTGGCATAGGATATTTATTCTTGATAGTCCTTTTGTTCAACTCTCGATAGTCTACGCACAACCTTAGAGAACTGTCCGCCTTTGTAACAAAGACGACCGGCGATCCCCAACTCGAGGTACTACGTCGGATCAAGCCCTTCTACAAAAAATCATAAGTCTGCCTTTCTAACTCCCTCTTCTCTTTTGGAACCATCCTTCGTAAGGGTTGTACAATAGGTCTAGTTCCCGGAACCAAATCAATATGGAACTTGACTTCACGGTGAGGAAGTAAACCTTGCACCTTTTCAAAAATATCTGTGAAATCTCGAACAACCAGCACATCTCCTAGCTCCGCTTTAGCCACTTCGAGTGAATAGAGAAAACTGCTCATTAACTTCTTAGGCTCTTCACAACTAATATCAACACCAACATCCCCTGCATCACTAACTCTAACGAGCCTTCTACCACAATCCAAGATAACTTTAAACTTAGATAACCAATCCATTCCCAACAACACTCCAAAACCCATAAACCCAAGAACAAACAAGTCAAAAGGAAAGAGATGATTTCGATAAGAAATTGGTACATTTAGACACATAATGTCTAGATTTGTCGGACCTCCAATTGGGTTTGACGCATAAAGAGAATTCCTTATGATAACATATTTAAGGTTTAGTTTGTTCATTAGATCATAAGAAATAAAACTATGGGAAGCTCCTGTATCAAATATCACCCTTACAGGAATATAATAGATGGATAATGTACCTTGCAACACTTGCTTCCCTTTTTGATCTGAGAAGTGGATGGTATCTCTTCAATGGTAAAAGTTTGTCCTTGAGATCCCTTTTTAGGAAAAGGGTACTCATTCTTCATATGTCCTGGCTGGCCGCAATTAAAACATGTGGCAATTGGGCAATGATTTGCAAAGTGGCCCATCTTATTACACTTGAAACAAAGAATGTTGGCCAAGTTGGTCTGCTTCTTCTATGCTGGAGCGCCTTCTTTTGGTTTCTTCCCTGCACCCTGCTTCTTTCCCTTAAACTTACGCTTGAAGTTTGGCTTTCCTTCAACTGGTATAAATGATAAAGGCTTGGCACTTATTGCTGGTACTACACCCTTCTGGACTCCTTCCTTAATATAAAGAGCCTCAAACCTCAAAGCCATGCAAATAATGTTAGTGAATGTACCCATAAGATGATTGGTCATTTCACGATGGAACTCTGGTCGCATTCCATTCACAAACATTTCATTTTTCTTGAGTGGTGTGTCTATCAATCCAAGTCCAAAACGGGACAAAGCATTGAACTTATGCTCATATTGCGACACAGTCATATCACCCTGCTTTAACTCAATGAAACTTATAAATAACTGAGTTTTTCCGGCTTTTTGAATAAACTGTGCTTCAAAAACTTCCTTGAACTGGGCCTAAGAAAACTGCCCCTTCAGAGTACTAGCTGTTTTTGAATCCCACTAATCCATCGCCGACTTTTGAAGTTGTCGAGATGCCAACAGCCGTTTCTCCGCATCCTCCAATCGAAGATCTACAAATATTCTTTCACAAGTTCGAAGCCACATCTGCACTCTAAGAATATCTTCAGTCCCGTAGAATGGTTTCCCGCCCAAAGTGGTAAAATTCTTACACAAAGCTACAAAGTTCATAGGGGTCTGAACTTGCACTAACATTTCCTCTACCTGATCTACAACTGACATAGTAGCATTTCTAGGTACCCTGCCATGGGTAGCCGTGCTAGTTCCAGATCCTCTCCTTTCTCCTCTTCTTGTATTCATTTTCTATTATCTGGAAAAAAAAACAAGTATCTTTAGAATACAAAAATAGGATTAAAATGGTTTAAGGAAATAACACCAAAGGATCTAAAACTAAACTTTAGAGGATAAATATTATTATTATAAAAATTACAAATACGCTCTCTCAAGATTAACACATTTTTGGGCATCACTTACCCTATCTCTAATGAGTTGTACCCCAATCAGTCTAGGGTGTTCGCTCAACCAAAGCACTGATACCAACTGTGACGACCCACCTTTCTGACCCCTTAGAACGACACTTAGTACATCCATGGTATTCATATGTCGTTGCCAAGTATCTGAAAGAAGGGTTATCATGGGGTAAAATATAAGAACAAAACAATAATCTCAAAACGGAACAGTTAAATATAACATAAAATAAGACAGTACATAAGGTTACTCCCAACATGGAGTTATCAGAGTTACAACAAAAGTACTACTATCAGTCTAGGTAGTTATAACAACCTACCTTTAAATATATATACATAGAGCCAACATCTAATAGCAGCGGAAATAAATAGCTAGATAGATAAGGAGCCTCCTACTCGTCCACCATTTTCAAAAGAGCCCGAAGAAACTTGTCATTTTCGGACTACTCAAATATAAATGAGTACCCGAGAGTTTAGGGAAAACAAAAAATTCGGGTCAGACAATAAGTCCGATATGAGTAAACTCCAAATAAAAAAAATAGAATACACAAAATAACATGTGAGACCACGTCGCAAAAAATGTAGAATGGGTTTCCCCTCACAAGGACAACATCTAAGCATAAAAGAATGGACATAAATAATTACACACCGCGAAGAGCGCAAGACGCTTACCGATGCAATTAAGAAAGAATCAATCTAAAGATTTGAATCAAAAATAAGGAAAAGGAATTTTTCCAACAATGACTAGGAGGCTGCGCCCCACTTATCGAAAGTATACCTCTAGAAAATATACTTGAGAACTACGATGGCTCTGGAAACCTCCAAGCCGAACCCCGCCAACCTTACCGAGTATCCGAGTATTTCACATCTCTGTGCGCATACAACCGCAACCAATCTATAGTAGATGTGACAATACCCTAATGGGAGCAACCCCACATAGCTTGGCCCCTACTCGCTCTTTATTTAGTCATTTCCAATAAAGGATATCAATGCTCTAAATGAGCAACAAATCATCTTAGATTGACGAAACAAAAACAAAAGGAAGAAGGGTATCGAAATTGATAGTCAAGATATCAACTATCGGGGATAACAAAATGATCGTATATGAAAATTAAATCTTATACTTTTTCAATGCTAGGAAAATATCCATATACTTATCTCATCGTTATAAGTATATTCACAAAACATTTAGGAGGATTTCATATTTCAAAAGCATACTTAGATAAGTCAAAAACAGTAGCCTATAAGAAATGCGAATGTTTTCCATTATAATTATAAAGATCATTTATGGAAATCATATCTCCTAAACTTGTCGCGTTTTCAATATTCTCGACTTACTCAACCTCTCGCCCAGAAACAAAGCCAGGTAAGTCAGAGCACTGGTTACTCCTAGCCTTATCTAGACACTTCGGTTCCAGATCTCACAGATAGAGGATCAATCTACTCATCGACTTTTAGTGCCAAGTATAGGACTACTTACTTTCCATAAATAACCCATTTAAATCATTATATAAATTTTTAAGCTCATTTAAAATACTTTAAACAAAGATTTAAAACTTCCATTCAAATCAAACTTAAACCCATCATATTTAAAGGAGAATACGATCAAGAGGGGTGATGCTCCCTCTTAATCAAATGAGATAGCTAAAAGGGGTGTTATTTCCTTTTAACCAAAAAGTCACTAAATGTCAATCCTAAGTTAAAAGGTGGTGTAAGTTCCCTTTAACTAAATATCAAATTTATTGCTCATAAACTGGCCAAGCACAAATCAAACAACCGAACAAGAACAATAACAAGAATAATAACAGACTCATTATTATTAACAATTTACAATCAATAGTTAACACAACATTTATTAAAATGTGAATGAGTCAAAGGAAAGAGATTAAGATTAAACTTACTGTAAAATAATTAAATTATACTCACGGATAAGTTATACCCACTAAACTATGAAAACAAGGAATATACTCACATCATATTTGCTTTGATGGAGACTTGGATTACTTCACCTTTTATAATGAATTTTAGTTCTTTTCTTTAGTTTGTGAATGCAATAAAATGAGATATGGACTTAGCTATTTATAGGTGAAGAGAAGAGTACTTTAGTCATTTCCTATAGCCTAATTAGATTCGACCAGATTTTGGTCCAATAGAAACCAGCCTTATGGCCTAATTTGATTCGACTACATTTTGGTCCAACAGAAAACATCTTGATGGCCTAGTTTGGTTCGACCGCATTTTGGTCCAATAGCGTCTTGATGGCTTAATTTGATTCGACCATATTTTGGTCCAATAGGAATCTTCCTTATCAACTATGGCATAACATGATTCGACTAGATTTTGGTTCAATGGAAACCATCCGCATGGCAGAACCTGATTCGACCAGATTTTGGTCCAATGGCAACCATCCGCATGGAATATAATAATCATTATGCTATTTTGTTTCATTAGGCAAGTAATTATACTACTCTGTTTTATTAGGCAAGGTTAATAATTCTCTCTTGTTTTATGAGGCAAGTAATTATACTATTCTATTTTATTAGGCAGGGTTAACAATTCTTTCTTGTTTTATTAGGCAAGTAATTATACTATTCTGTTTTATTAGGCAGACTTATTCTTAAATAAATTGGTACCCCTAGCCGCCTTATAACTCGAACCATCTTTAAACTAACATTTTACATCAGTTTAAAAAAATCCATTCGAGACGTTTTATCCAAATTTGTATTCTAGATATATAATCCATTATTTAATCATTTAAAAACATATTAACTATTCATGTTCATAGTGATTAAATTATGGGTCGTTATAGGAAAACCCGATCAGCTCAGTAGTGTGGTCTCACTAGATATTTATAGGTTCAAGATGGTAGGTTATTACCAGACTGTTGTCTGACCTTAAGTTTTTGTCTTTCCCTTTAAACTCTCGAGTACTCATTTGAGTAGGTTGGAAGTAAGGGTTTACAGGTTTCCAATTGGACAAATGATCTTTCGAAGACGTGCAATAGGCAATCCAGTTATTTAAGAGTACCCATATAATCTATTGTATTGTTTGGTTTTGTCTATATGGATGTAATGGAAAGTTATATAATTGCCAAGTGTTAGACTCTGATCAACCAAGGGAGCATATACATATGTCGCTCTTGGAGTATTCTGTAATAGTTATAATTTCTTTGAACGTGAGTTTGCAAATGGGATTATGTAATGAATATGAAATATCATTTGTGAAATAAAAGGTGACAATTTGTCATAAAACTATGTTTAATATTTTTCATTTTCATATGCTTCTGATTATTGGTATGATTGACATAGTCGTATTTTGTCATTGGAAATTAATATTATGGACGACTCATCATCCGTAGCGCTTAGTTTTAGGCCACAAAATGGGGGCTGTTACAAGTTGGTATTAGAGCATAGGTTTATGATAAAACTTAAAAATATTAAAAAGTTTTATTAAAACATAATCCTAATGAATCGGAGTATAAGATTAGGGTTTGGGATAACGTTATAGTGATATTTGTATTTGCTATATATGAGTATGTATTCTCCCATCTCTTTTAGATCGTTCTTCTATATCTTAATAAGGCTCATATGCAGATTACAAGAAAGAAAGATATGGAAGCAGGAAACAGAAGAGTGAATCTAGGTCGCGGAAGCACTATAACAAATGGAAATGCTCGGCCCAACACTAGGAGGAACCAGGGTCGACAGGCAAATGCCAATCAAAATTCAAATGCCAATACTGATGCTGCAACCCCACCCATAAATATAGGGACTATGTATCGGTTCTTTGTCATCTGATGCAAGTTGGAGCAGCTGCAGGAGTAGCTGGAGGAAGTGCTGCTAATGTGGGAGGAGTTAATCCCGCAATGCCAGTTGGTAATAACTATGCTAAGCTAAGTCGAGAGTAAACAAGTCTAGGTGGGAAGCCTTTTCTGGGAACTGAGGATGCTGTTGAAGTGGAGAACTAGTTATTGCATTGTGAGAGAATTTTTGTTGATTTAGGGTTGAATGATAAACAGAAAGGAGATTGGCTTTGAGATAGTTGCAAGATGCTGCTTTATTTTGGTGGAACAGGGTGACCGTATGGGCACTAGAGGAGGAATTGACTTGGGTAGAGTTTCGAAGGAGATTCAAGGAAAGATTTTTGTCCGAGGTAGCAAAATCAGCCTTACGTAGGAAGTTTATGGAATTCGAGCAAAGGGAAATGTCAGTGTTGGAAACTCTGCTAAGTTTGATAAGTTGTCCAAATACGAATAAACCACTATTGATACTGTTATCAAGAGAAATGAGAAGTTTATTCTAGGGTCGAGGCTAGAGATTGCTAGGGTAATTGTGCCACATCTTAGGGATCCATCGAATTCAGTAGTGGAAATGGCTATCAGAAATGAGGAAATGCTTTCGATCGAGAAAGAGAAGTTGGTGGAAACCCAAAGTTCTCAGAATAAAAAGAGGAAGTTCTTTAAGAAGAAGGGAGCTCAGAAGGGTGGAGCTGCCAAGAAAGAAAAAGCTGATATTGTTTTCTATAAGTGTGATAAGAAGGTGCACTATGCTAATGAGTGTCGATCTGGCGATGGTATGATCGTTGTGGGGAAGCAGAATGTGAAGTTCTTTAACTGCGACCAGGTGGGGCATTACAAGAACAAATGTCCAAAAGCATCCAAGGTAGGAAAAGTAAAGGTCTTTGCGTTAGAACCATCATCTTCTAGGCCAACAACAGAGGAGAAGGAAAAGGCTGTGATGGGAGGTATGCTTTGATTCATAGCATACCAATTGAAGTATTGTTTGATACTGGTGCATCACATTCATTTATCTCTCAGTGTTTGATAAATAAGTTACGTTTAGAACCATCATACTTTATTACTTCCTTAAGGGTAGTTAATCCAATAGGAGGTCATGCAACTCTGGGGAATAGATGTGACCATCTAGAATTTGAGTTGCTAGTTTATACTTTTTCCTACAGTCTATATGTGTTTGATTTTGCAGGTTTGGGATTTTTTGGGTATGGATTGGTTGAGCAAATATGCTGCTAAGATATTTTGCCAGGATAGGAAAAATATCAGTTAGATACACTGATAGCAGTGATTGAATTATATACTTAGTAGATAACTCAAGTGTGGATATTAGTACTTTATTGGGAGCAATGGAAGTAGAAGATGAAGTGAATTGGGTTTTGGTTCAAGAGAATTTGCAAATGTGTTTGAGCCGGTTATTGGACTACCACCAAAAGAAGTTAGTGAGTTTCGAATAGATCTTGTGCCTGGAACTGAACCCGTAAGTTGACCACCTAGTAGGATGACACCTACCGAGAAGAAGGTATTAAAGGTGCTGCTGGTGGACTTAGAACGAAAGAGTTTTATTAGACCAAGCAGTTCACCTTAGGAAGCTACTGTGGTATTCGTGAAGAAACCGAAAAAGTCGTTAAGATTGTGTATCAACTATCTTAAGTTGAATGAAAAGGCAATAAAGAATCGATATCCTTTATCGAGAATAGATGATTTATTTGATCGATTGAGTGGAGCCAAAGTATTTTCCTAGTTGGATTTGGCGACACGGTTCCATCAATTGAGGGTGGTGGAGGATGGTATTCCTTTGATGGCGTTTTGAAGGAGATATGTTTGTACGAGTGGTTAGTGATGCCATTTGGATTGACTAATGCACCTACTTTCTTCGTGGATTTAATGAACTGAATTTTCCAAGTGCACTTGGATAAGTTTGTGTTGGTATTCATTAATGACATTCTTATATGTTCTAAGGATGAAAGAGATCATGAGATTGACCATAGAATAGTGCTTAAGACGTTGAGGTAGCATTAACTAAAAGTGAAGTTTTCAAAGTGTCATTTCTAGAAAAGGGAGGTGACGTTTCTAGGTTATGTAGTTTCAGAGAAAGGGTTGTCAGTGGATCCAGCTAAGATTGAAACTGTAAATAATTAGAAGAGATCTGATACGATGACCGCGATAAGAAGTTTCCCTAGATTAGCTAGCTATTACTAGAAATTCATCAAAGATTTCTCACGAATAGCAACACCCTTAACTAAACTAACTAGGAAGGACATACAGTTTATTTGGTTCGATAAATGTGAGGAAGAATTCCTTGAGTTAAAGCATTTGCTGACCAATGCGCCCATGTTAGTTGTTCCAGATGGGAATCAGGATTTAGTGGTGTATACTAATGCATGTGGAATAAGATTAGAAGATGTGTTAATGCAGAGGGGTAAAGTTGTTGCCTACGCTTCTCGACAGCTCAAACTACATGAAGTTAGATATCCGACCCATGATTTGTAGTTGGCAGTGGTAATTTTAGCATTGAAGGTGTGGAGACACTACCTCGTAGAGGAACGATTTGAGTTGTATAAGAATCATAAATCTTTGAGATATTTATTCTCTCAGAAAAAGTTGAATATGAGACAATAGAGGTGGCTGAAGTTTTTACCTGCTTATGATTTTGGTATTGAGTATATGCTAGGGAAAGGAAATAAAGTGGTGGATGCACTTAGTAGAAAACATCAGAATGCGGTGTTAGCTATGTTAGCAGAATGGAAAGATTTGAAGGCATTGACTACTTGTAGAGTGCAGCTAAGATCTGCTGCTAGTTCTACTCAAAGTAAAACCATGTTATCTTGCTTGGAATTTCGACCAGTATTTATCAAAAGGATTGCTTCTAAGCAGAGATATGATCCATTGCTAGCTAAACGGATTAAAAGATTGGAAGTTGGAAGTGAGATCGATTATCTAAAGGATTTTAGTATTGACCAGAAGGGATGGTCAAGGAAGAAGGGACGGTTATGTGTTCCAAATGTTGGTAACCTAAGGAGGGAAGTTCTTTGGGAGTGTCATTGATCAAAGTTTACAATTCATCCTGGAGGGACCAAGATGTATCAGGAGATGAAGAGGAGTTTTTTTGGGAAGGTATGAAAAGGGATGTAGGCTTGTGGGTGAAGCAGTGTTTGAATTGCCAACAAGAAAGAGCCGAGCATCAGAAGCCGAGTGGTTTGCTTCAGCCTTTAGATATACCAATTTGGAAATGGGATTCAATATTCATGGATTTCATAAATGGTTTGCCAAGGTCAAATAGGGGAAATGAGAGTATATGGGTCGTAATGGATAGACTAACCAAGAGTGCACACTTCATTCCTGTTAAGTCATCCAGGACATCACCTGTATTGGCTAAGATGTTTATGAAGAAAATAGTTAGACTGCATGAGATTCCTAGTAGTATAATCAATGATAGAGAAACTTTATTTACTAGTGAATTTTGGAAGAGTCTACAGGCAGTGTTAGGTACCAAATTTAAGATGAGTACCGCTTATCAACCATAGATGGATGGGCAGGCAAAGAGAGTCAACATAGTACTTGAAGATTTGTTGAGAGCTTCTGCATTAGATTTTGGGTGGGTTGTGGGAAGACCATTTGCACTTATTTGGGTTTTCCTATAATAATAGTTATTAGGCTAGTATAGGATCGGCACCTTTCGAAGCTTTGCATGAAAGACCATGCAAATCACCAGCATGTTGGCTAGAAATCGGAGACAAATTGGTCCTTGGTCCAGATATGGTGAGTGAGCCACATAGAAGATTGAGATGATCCGAGGTAGGATGAGGGAAGCTCAATCTCAATAGAAAAGTTACGTAGATAAGAGACATAAGGATCTCAAGTTCTCAGTAGGAGATTAATTTTTCATTAAAGCATCACCAATGAAGGGTGTGGTACGATTTGAAAAGTTAGGGAAACTGGCATTGAGATATTTTGGACTGTTCCCTATTTTAGAGAGGATCAGGAAACTCGCGTACCAGGTTGAGTTACCGAGTAGTTTGGCAGGAGTCCATAATGTGTTTCATGTTTCTCATCTTAGAAAGTATATGCACAATCTAGAAACTACTATTGCTCCGACTACACTGGAAGATTTAGTAGTAGAACCAGATCTGACTTTTGTATGACAACCAATTTGTGTGGTGGACAGAGATGTTAAGCAACAAGACTGTCAAATTGGTGAAAGTCCAGTAGAGTGACAACAAGAAAGACTGTACTTAGGAACCAGAGGACATAATTAGGGATACTCATCCTGAGCTGTTATAATGGTATGTTCCATATTTTTCATATATAGACTTTGTAGTTGGTAGGATATACTAGCATTGGTTGCATTTTGATATGCCTATTTAGTAGTCCTTACTGAATTTCAAGGACGAAATTCTTTAAGAGGGAGCCAATAACACCCCTAATTTTAGTTTAACATTATTCAGGATATTTAATTAGATAGATTAAATAGAATAATATAAATGGTTATGGGGAATGAGATTTGGTTATTAACAAGGTCGTGCCTTAATAAATTAAGTAATGTGATTGTGTTGAAAAACTTAACACATAAGAGAACATATGAGAGGGGCAAAACAGGTAGATCCATCTTTTAAATCCTTAAAACCTCTCCCCTTCATTTCATTCTCATTTTACTCACTTCATAAACAATCAAAAAGGAGAAAAGGAGGTCGGCTATTAATCTAGCTAGGGAGGATCGAAATCAAAGGGGATTCAAGGGAAAAGCTTAGGGAAGTTAAACACTAATCAAATCTTACCTCCATCATTTATTTTAAGGTGAATAATACTATAACCATCTCTTTTACTTATGTTCATATTCGATTATTGATTGTACCCGAATCATGCTAAGATATAGATGGATAATCATTGTTTGGATGGAATAATAATTTTATGAGATTTTATGAAATTTTTATGAAATTGTTTTAATGGGTTTTAAAGGTAAAACCTAAGTTTTGAGTCTACAAATGCTTTGATTTTATGAGATTCTGTGTAAAACGTTAATTTGGAGATGGGTTTTTAATTTCATAATTTTCCAAGTTAAAGTGAATATGTTATGAATTTCCCAAGGAAGAAATAGTGTTATTTCGGGTTTTAATTATTTAAAATAACTAAATATAGTTTTTGGCCCTGAAATTTTTGTACGATAAAGAATATGGTATTTTGGAATTTCTATGATTTTTGAGGATTTTTCCCAAATGGTTATGAATTATTGTTAATTTAATATGCTAGAAGCATTGAAATTATTAAATAATTAAGGCCATTAATTAATTAAGTTGAAAAATGTTTTGGAAATGTAAAACTGATGTTTTTGAAATTAGACAAGAGTTAAGATTTGGTGAAAAGTAATTGCTTTTAATAGAAATCAATTTTCATGATAATTATGATAACGTCATGCCGCCACTATTAATACCAAAGTTAAGGTGACGTTGTAGTTATGAGAGTCGACGTTGAGTTGGGGGGTAGCTTGTGATAACTACTTAGGTATTTAAGGAATGATTCCATCCAGGTCGACGTGGACCTTGTCGACAATCCAATATAGTTGGCATTGCATTCTCGTGAGTCACATAAATGTTTAAAATTTTAATGTCGGCATCATTGATGGCACATGTTTTCACCATTGGTTTAAATGATGTTGCGTATCTTCTTTTTGACTGTTTTCAATACCAAGGCAATGTTGACTTCGACCTTATAAAATTGGTGGCATTGTAGGCGAAATATGCTAAGTAAAAGGTTTTTATAATAATGCTCTGAGCCTTGTTGCCGCTATTTATCAAGGTCGACGACCTTATTCTTCTTGGTTTTGACAATAGTATCGCATAGTATAACTCCACATTTATTGGTGTCAATGTTGAGGTTTTCTAGACTATGTCGCCTTGTTTTCAAGTTAGCATAAGTTTTTTATATTGGTGGATCACTTATAGCATATGTAAGTCGACAACATCATTTTCGATATGAAGTTTTATACTTAAAAAGTTATGTTTTTATTTTCGACCTTGGATAAAAGTCGACGTTGTTTAATGCCGATAATGTTCTGTATTGTCTTAATAAATGACGATGAGCCATATGTTTGATGACCTCGGCTTTGATCATCAGGGATACCAATATTTTACGTTTCTATGTTTTATAAGTAAATGAAGCTGTCATTATTTATTGGGGGTGCCAAGATAAAATAAACTTGACACTAATCATTAGGGATACCAATGTTTTTCTCTTAATATGTTTGACATAGACCATTGGGGATACCAATGTGTTTCTCTTAATAAGTTTGACATAGATCATTGGGGATACCAATGTATATTATTTTAAGATGTTATAAGTTTAAAGGGTATATAACCTAATTGGGGGTACCAATAGATATAGGTTGAACATGTGGGTTAAACATGAATTAAATGAATAAATGATGGGTTCATAGCTATCCTAGGAAAACTATGGGATGTGGGATGGATAGTCCACATCATGCCGGATGGATAGTCTATACGAGGTTAATGAAGGGTTCATAGTTAACCTAGGAAAGCTATGGGATGTGTGATGGATAGTCCACATCATTTTAAATGAATGGAATATGTGTGATGGATAGTCCACACAATTTAAATAGATAAACCATATGTGATGGGTTGTCCATATGGTAAGGGATGGGTAATCCAAAGAATTAATATAGGTGAGATGGGTAGTTCACTTAAGTATAAGACGGGTAGTCAATGAAAATTTAGATGGGTAGTCTAATAACTTGGGATGGATAATCTAGTGTATATTGCATGTTTGCATATAAGTGTATTATTATGTTATAACAATTGTGGATGCATGAGGCTGCCAGGAGCACAGTATATGGTTGAGATACTTTAGTTATGATACTAGTGAGGGGAAAACCCATTCCGCTCAATGGCGTGGTCTTACTAGATATCTGTTGGTTCAAGATGGTAGGTTATTATTCACACCAAACTGTTGTCTGACCTGAAATTTTTGTCTTTCCCCTTAAAGTCTTAGGTACTCATTTGAGTAGGTCGGGAGTAAGTGTTATAAGGTTTATGGTTAGATGAATGAGCTTTCAGAGATGTGCAGGAGGCAATCTAGCTATTTTGAAGTATGTATCTAATCCGCTATGTTGTTTGGTTTAGTCAGTATGGATGTAATGGAAAGTCATATGTCGCTCTTGTAGTATTTTGCAATAAGTATATCTCTGAATGTGGGTTTGCGAATAGGATTATGTAATGAATATGAAATATCATTTCTGAAATGAAAGGTGTAAATTTTTCATAAAATTTTGTTTAATATTTTTCATATTCATGTGCTTCTGATTATTGATATGATTGACACAACCGCATTTTGGCATCAGAAATTAATATTATAGATGACTGCAACATCCATAGCGCTTAGTTTTGGGCCTAAAAATAAGGGATGTTACAACAATCTTGGGTTTTGCCAACCCATGAGGGTATATCAACTCCATATCTAGAGCATGCTTTCGATATGTTGGCCGACGGTACTTGGTTTACGTGTTAGGGCATCGGTCAGTTGTGTTTACCTTATGGTATATTTTATCTAGAGATATACGACGATCGAAAGGTGTTTTCTAATCCATGTCATGGAGATTGGTATCAGTTTACTTATGAGTTTTACTAGGGAGGTCTTCGTGGAAAATCCATATATGGATGTGCCTTAGCGGTTTTAAATGTACTATAATATGTTGTCATGTGACCAATGTAAGCATCACAGCTATTTTATGATTTATATTCTACACCCTAGGCACTATCTATTATATCGCAATATGCACTTATTAGATGGTGCCGTTATGGCATTCCATGCGGTCTCAAAAGCACCATTATATGTTGGCTGCATATTTCTTGAGTTTCTCATACCAAACTTATGTCTGACTCGTGGTTTTATATTTCCCTTATTTCCATGGGTTCTCTTTCGAGTTGTCTGAGAAAAATAGGTTTTCGTTGATGTTCATTGAGCTCTTGGAGAGGAGCTGGATGTTTTACCTACCGTAGTATTTATTTCCACTGCATTACTTTATGTATATATCAACAATTGTAAGGACAGACTATTATAACTATCCAGGCTGGTGATAGTACCTGTGATTAATAACTCTGAAATGCTACATATATTAAAGTAACTCTGTTTACTGTCCTTTGATATTATATGTTATCATTCTACATATGAGATTCCGATGTTTTTGTTCTCCTTTTTTTTGTTCCTTTTTTTTCTTCTTTTTCTTTACCCTAACGTTCTATCTTTCTAGCACTAGGGTGCCAAGTATGTGAATACCGTGGATGTATTAATGTCGAGATTCGAAGGTCGAAAAGGTCGTCCGTTACATTATGGTGTCAAAGGTGAAAGTTAAGCGATAACCTTGGCTTTGGTTGGATATAACCCATTAAGAGATAGTCTATGGATTGCCCTAGCATGAGTTGAAAATATTATATATATTAGAGCATATATGTATTTATCGTATACTAGTTATATATATATATAAGTGTAGGTTGATAGTGTAGTTGATTAATGTAAGGATTAATGATGTCCATTTATCCCTTATTTTATTTAGCTTAATCATACATAGTTAGTTTATGAGCATTGATTATTTTTTGTTGATTGTTGTTTTGTGTTTAACTAGTTTATAATGGTTTATCTTTTTACTACATAGGTTAGGTAGATAGTAATTGTGAAAAAATTTGAATGAACACCTTATGAATTAAGTTTCACAGTTTGACTATAAAACGTTCGGTGATAGTATTGGGTTAAAATTTAACTTTAATAAAAGTTGTTTCTTATAATCTAAAAGAAAAATAAGATATTTTTAGAATAAATATTTGTTAAAAGATTTTATATATGAAAGTGAATTTATATAAGTATGGTTTATAAATGTGGTTAATAAACTAAAAGGGATTTAAATTGTGAATTTGAGAACTTAAATCCCGATGTTTTTTGGAAATGTTTTTAAGGCTTTGGAGAAAATAATAGTAGTATTATTTAAAAGTATTTTTAAAAAGACTAATGTTTTAAAAGGATTTTTAAAATGTGCTCGAGTTAGAGTTTACTCTCAAGATCGACAAGTCAACTTAGGAACAAAGTATTTTTATGTTATCTAGTTCGAGTGGCTCGAAAGTGATTAAAACTGGGCGAGAGATGTATTTGGATGGTAAGCACTTCTCTTGAGTATTACCCTTCCTAGTAAAGGGATATATGATACTACTTGGTAGGACTCGGTTCCTTGTATAATTTTGGTGTTACTCAATCTATATGTATATTTTCTATGGATTTTAAAGAAAATATTTTGGAAATTGGTTTATAAACAAGTGCAACTCAATGGGAAACAATCAATATCTCGAAATCCATAATTTCAATGCATATGAAATTTTGGGAACAAGATGTGGGGACCCTAGAGAGCCTACCCTAGGGATCGAACCTCAAAAAGACTAAGCAAAAGGGATCGGCCTTCTTCCCTCAATAGGGATCGGCCAAAATCAGGTAACAACTCACACTACAGCAAAGTTCGAGCAATAACTCAAGTTCTACTAATCCAATTGGCATGAAACTTGGAAGCTAACCATATTACTACATGGGAAAGCTCCTATAGGGAATGCATCCCCAAATTCCTCTAAAACAGGGATCGGCACCGATCCCTATTCCTTGGGATTTGGGCCATGAGATCCTTCTTTTGGGTCCATATGGTTTTGGAGATCCTTCTGCCAAATTTTCAAGGAGATATTTCACTATCATTGTAACACCCCCCACTTGGAGGCCTAAAACTAACGGCTATGGATGCTGCAGTCATCCATAGTTATTAATCCTCGGCAACCAATTACAGCAATGTTAGATTCATTGATATAACAGAAACACATGAATATGGAAAAAATTTAAAATCAACAAACAACTTTCTCATTTCATTTCAAAGCATTTCAAATTCATTACATAATACCAATACGAGAACCACATTCAGAGAAAATATAATGATTACAACATACGCCAAGAGTGACATATGAAGATGCCTCCATGGACGATCAGAGTATATAACTAGGCAATTAAACATCTTTGCCTTTACAACAAAACACAACGGAATCAAAATAGAAAAGAACTCTAAATAGCTATCATGCCTCCTGCACATCTCCGGAAGCTTATTCGTCAAAAGAGTTACCTGAAAATCTCAACTCTCAACTTACTCAAAATCAATTGAGTACCCGAGAGTTTAAGGAGGAAACATAAACTTCAAGTCAGACATAAAGCCTGGTATGAATAATAATCTGCCATCTCAAACCATTTAGAAATCTAGTGAGACCACGCCACTTAGCGGAACGGGTTTTCCCCTCACTAGTATCCTAAAACTTTATAAAACCATATACTGTGCTCATGCATCCACAATGGTTACAAATATAACATTTCAAAATAATATGATGATATGCAAATAAATAAATCAATTCTAGATTACCCATCCCCATTCATTATTGACTATCTGTCTCAGTTATAGTTTCTAGGGTCACTATTAACCTAATAGTTTTCATGGGCTGACTAATAACATGTTTAATGCTTATGGACTCTCTGTCCGGTTTCATAATTTTCATGGGATCACTAAGAACCTATTGGCCTCTGTCCATAACTTTATTGTTTCATGGGTTCTCCCTGAACCTATTGGTAACTCCAGTAACTTCCCTCTTACACTAGTTTTCATAGGTTGACTAGGAACCTATTAACTTCTGTCAATAACTTAATCCGGATATAGTTTTCATGGGTTCACTACAAACCTATTGGCCCCTGCTAATAACTAAATATAATCATAGTTTTCATGGGTTTACTATGAACCTATTGGCACCTGCCAGTAACTTTTCCTAAACATAGTTTTCATGGGTTTACTATGAACATGTCTATCTGACAACTTCACTATTTAGGCATCCTGCATTCTGGTCTATCTAACCTCCTGGATGCAATTCTACTCATTCAGGAGTTAATTCAATTAATATTCACTACCAAGTCAACCTAGCTGGTTATTCTGCCCGTTCTCTCCAAAATACAGTTATAAGTCCATTAGAATGTGAATATATATATGAAGAAGTAACCATAATAGCATAATTATACCAACACATGTGGTTTAATATCCTTGAAATCATATTATATAAAACTTGGTTAATCCCTTTAACCTATTAATCAAGTAAGACTTCTTCAAAAACTCCATTCTTAAAGTCATTTCTAAACTCTTTTTATTATGCCATGGTTTTCCTTTAAAATGAGATTACACTACGCCATAGATTGCATACTGCAACACCAAAGAAGTGATGCAGAAAGTGCCAAAAAATGTTGCTGTAGGCTAAAAAAGGGCAAAGGCAACACTTTCTCGGTGATGCATTTTGCCGCGTTGCCGCAGACCTCAAAGGCAACATTTTGACTATCTAAGGCAACATAAGAAATATTGTTGCAATAGAACCCTATTTGGGTCTATAGCAACATCCATAGGTGTCTGTACCAACATTCCAAAATGTTGCTATAGATATTAACTTTCTGAATTTGTGGGGCCCACAATGTAGAGCATATTTGATTTTTTAATAGAAATAAATATTTATTTAATAAAATGCTACCGCACAGAATTTGATATTCAAACAGTAATTTATTTAAATAAATATTTTATTTCAACATTTAAAATAGTACAAATTCCTGACTCCACTATTTTACAATTCAATGATATATAACACTGATATTCACATATACAGATATTCCTCACTACATCACTCAGTTCACTCATTACATATGCAGTTTCAATTTATACAGACACCGACACCGACAAACATATGACGAGCTGAGTGCCGAGCCGAAGGCGAGCCGAGAAGCGGGTCCGGGCGCAGCGCCGGCGGGGGTCCGGGGCACCGTAGTCCCGGCGGGGATCGACCTATGGATGTAAAATGATGCACAAATGAAGACTGAACTTAGCAAACCCCATCCTCAGCAACTTCATCACCCATCGGAACTACTGCCCATCTACCACTTACCTGAAACACAATTCAAACATTATTCAAAATATTCCAGTTCATGTTAACAAACATTATTCAAAATATTCCAAAAGTTTTTCAACTTCACCTCAATCCGATCGCTGTGTTCGTGTAACGAAAGTCTTACATCAACCTTAGGAATCGCTTCTAAATTCAAGACATCAGGCTATCAACTACGGCAAGCATTGAACTACACAATCGATTTCAGCATCAGCAGCAAGAGATCATCATCACGACAGTGCTCAACACATCAGCAATCACCAATAAGACCAAAATCTGGACAGTGGGCAATTAGCACACAACCTTCTCCACGTTTAAGACCAACACCATTGCAATCCAAAGTTTGGCAAACCATTATCTGAACACCAACACTTTCAAGTTCAACCCTAAGTGTCAAAGAACCACAAACATCATCAATAGAGCCGCAGTCAGAGCACGAACACTGACAAAAACGCAAGCTGAGGAAACGTCTTCAATTCAAGCGAAGTCAGAGGCAAAAACTTCATTGCGACTTAAGCGACTCCATCAGAACAACAAGGCATCGCGTTTCTTCAAGGCGGCTGCATCGAACAACGACGAACTTCTGCTTAGATCCAGATCCAACAGCGAGCAAAGATCAAATGGGCGGCAGTAAATAACAAAACTCATCAGGCATTAGGTGGAATCAGCAACTACAAGATTCAGGCATAGGAAATTTAGATCTGACCTAGCATTGAAGGCAGCTTCTAGTTACAGTGCCTTTTTTATTTTGTTAGCAACAGCGAATTAGAAGTATGAATTTGCTGGATTTCGTGAATTTGTTTTTTGATTTGGGGATTTCGTGAATTTGCTGGAAGTATGAATTTGGGGATTTCGTGAATATGGTAAACTGAAAGGGGATCTACACTAACATAAGCGGGAAAACGAAAATTTGGTAAAAAGTGCAGCAGTGATCCATTTTAACAGTCGGATTAAATGTAGACCGTTGGATCGTATTCACGCGGATTGCTAATTTTATTAATTTTTTAATTTGTATACATCTATAGCTACTGCAACATCTTGTTGATACCTATGCTAACACCTTGAAGCGAGTGTTGTAATAGACAAAAATCAGCATACCTATCGTTACATTATAGCTAGCAACACCATGTAATTTCGTTGCAGTAGGCCATCTATGGCGTAGTGTTAGGTTCTTTTTTTTGAAAACTAAGGCTTTCAAAATTTTAATTTTTACTTTCGAAACCACTAGAAACTTCCTTTTGAAAGCATTCAAAACCTCTTTTCAAAATACTAATATATCTCTTTTGAAACCTTCAAAACAAACCTTTTAAAAGTATTAAAGCTTTACTTAATATCTCTTAGAAGCATAGCTTCGAAACCAATGAAAGTACCCCTTTTGAAACCATTGGGTTTTGCATACAAACATCTTTTGGGTCTAAGTGAATACATACGAAAGTAGCCCTTTCGAAACCATTGATCTTATATAAATCATTTGGGGAAAAATTGATGGTTTCGGAACCATCCATTCGAAAGCTTGGAACATTTAAGTAAAACATTGAAGGATATCATTGAAACCCCCTTTCGACACCATTGCCTTCGAAACCCTTGAACACATTCAAAAAATTTTAGGAAGTGACTTAATATAAGTTTAAAACAAAAGCCACCCTTCGAAATCATTGATGACTTCAATACATTCGAAAGGCTAAAAGAACGGCAGCGGGTCTCGACTGGGTCGAAACCACCCTTTTCGGAAGCATTATTCTATAAATAGAGGAACTCATTTGAAAGCTTATACTTTTAAAATAAAAGATGGCAACCCCCTTTGAAAATGTTTCTACTCCCTCGAAAGCTTTTAGTAAAACAAGGCAGGCGCTAATCATTTGAAAGTAAACAAAGGTATCTACCCCATCGAAAGTTACGTTCCAACACCATGTCTTCCGTCTTTCTCCAATCCGCTACGTACCATCATTGTGGTATCATGTGTATTGGTTTCGGCTTAGTTGGTTTCGACCTGGTGGGTTTCGACTTGATTTAAGGCGGAAGCTATGAGTCGAAAGGTGCTTCTAAAAGAGACGGAACCCACCTTTCCGTGTAAAAACTGTTTTAATGCCAATTAAAGCAAATACTTTCTAACTAACCTGCCTACTTGTAAACATGTGATTGGTTGCCATAACTTTTCAAATTCTTTACAAAGATAACTGCCGCATAATTTCAGATCCAATCAAAGATTAATTTAACAATAAGCCCTTCCATTAAGCAAAACAATTAAATCATTTAGGTCCTCCTTTCAAAATAATTTAATTCCCATAGTAAATCTCTTAGGAATAATCCCTAAAAGTCACAGAAATTTAATTTTAATATATTATCTAACATACATAAATTTCAGACCTAAATTCTTCATATAATTTCTGAAAATAATTTCTAAGCCAATTATTCATAATTTCCTTTGGAAATTCATACTAAATTTTCCATAGCTTGGAAAATTATAAAAATTATAACCCATCTCTAAAATCATATTTTGCATAACATAAAATTTTCTCATGGCATATGAAAATCAATACAATCGGTTTTACCCTTAAAACCGTATAAAATAATTATCATATTATTTGTTTGAACTAAACATATCTGAATCCAAGCATATCGTCAATCAAAAATCATCATAATATAGGATTTAATCTTAAACCCAAAAAAATGATTATAAACAAAATAGAGATGATTTAGATTATTTACCTTGATTAGGATAAGGAACTTGAGATTTGATTGAGATTAATCCCCTTGCTTTAATTCCTTAGCTTTATTTTGATCATCTTCTCTTTTCTTTCTCTAGCAATGACCGGTTCCTCTTTGATTTACGTTCGTATTTTGTTTTTGCAAAAAATGACGTGAATGGGAAATGAAACGTGAATATATAAGGGTAGTAGATGTGTAAGCGACAATTACCCTAATACCCTTGCATTGATTAATTACCATATAAAGCCCATTTATTTAATTTATTAATTAAGCACGACCTCTTTAAATCTACATTTTCAAACCTCAATCCTCTTATCATTCTTACATTTATATTATTCTAATTAATTTATCTAATTAAATCTCCTAAATAATGCTATTAAAAATTGGGGGTGTTACAATCTTCCTCTGTAAATACAGGCTTGATTGTTCATTTTCGAGACTATTACACTGCTGGTTTCTTTGTACTCTATTGTAACTAAGGATTTTCATATGATCCATATTGCACTTTAGTTGAAAACATAACTAATAAATCTATCTACTCAAAGTGGACGTAGGAAAACAACGCCGAATCACTATAAATCATTGTGTTCTTATTATTGCTTTTATTTTCTATTATTAAATTGCTTGTTTCCTCTGTCTTCATTTTATATTCTTCATTTATTTCTCTACAAAATCATTGTTGGGTGTTTGTGCCAGATTTTGGTGCAAACATTTTGGTGCTTTCACTAAGAAGGAAGATTCTTAGCTCTATTTGGATCCCTTTGCCGCTACTGTATTGCATAAATCCTCAAAAGAGACTCAGAATTATCTTCAAGTAGTTAATTCGTTCTATTCAGTTTTTCAAAAGTTTAAGGAAATCAATTAAAAATGGTTAGGACCACCAGATCTACCTCTCAAAACGCAGAAGGAAACAAGAACGCTAGCATCTAACAAGGAGGCCAGAGCAATCTACTAGTAGATGTGAATGTTGCGAATCCAGTTGATGTCCAGAATCCAGATGATTCCATCACAAGACCTGATTTCCAGAATCTAATGGGAGAGCTAGTGGATAGCCACCGACAGTTTAACCAATAGATTCAAGCCAATAACAATCTAATGAATCAACTCAGAGATCAATAGTGCGAGAAAGCTTGGAGGGAGCCAACCCTTCATTCTGCATCAGAGAGTTCCAGTTCATCAAATGATTAGCACAAACACAGACATCCTAGAATTGACGGATATCATGCGGAAGCTTCTAGACATCGACAGGCAAACCAACCTGGCTTGCCGACCGATCGATGTCGGTCCCTCCATAGGGATCGAGGCCAATCCCCCTTGCCTTTTCATGTTGTAGCACAAGCTAAAGCCATTGCAATTGATTCAGATGCTGGAGTTCAGGTGGATGCAAACCAGTTACCTCCCCGGAATGATGATGAAGTGAACGTACGCGATATACATCGTGGGGATGTTGAGCCAAGAAGGCATGGAACGACCTATAGACATCGACCAAACCTTTCACACTAGGTGGAGCACGGCTATGGCTTAGCTCCAACTATCCAAACGTCGGACTTGTCAGCTATCGTTAGACAGCTAGTAGGAGAGAGCTAAGGCTTGACTAACGAGGACTAGGGAATCTCGAGAAGCCATACCGCGTTCACCGACAATATCCTACATGTGGAGTATCCAAGGACATTCAGCATGCCATCGATGCCTGCCTATAAGAGAAAAACCAATCCCAGGCAGCACATCATAAGATATGAATAGCTGATGGATTCCGCACAAGCTGATGATGCAACAAAATGCAGATGTTTTCCTATTACTCTCTCCGGCATAGCAACGATGTGGTTTTTGAGATTACCCCTACGGTCTATCTCTAGATTTAATGATTTAGTAACAAAGTTTGTGGATTAATTCTGTATGCACACAACTCGCCCCAAAGATGTAATGTCCTTATCCAGCATGATCCAGGCTCCAGGAAAATCATTGAAAGATTATTTGGAGAGATTTCATACGGTTATCACAGAAGTCAGTAATCCGAATGAACATTCAATATTGATGGTGCTAACTAGAAGAATTGATTCGGAATCTGACTTTAGTGATTGTTTAGCAGGCAAACCACCCGCAACGTTGGAGCGTTTCTACGCAAAAGAAGCTCGGTATTTGAGCAAAGAGGAAGCTTGTGCTCTAGGAAGAAGAATTTTGGGGCCAAGTGGAGAGGGATGCAGAGTAAATTGTAGTAAAATAGTCCGGGGAGAGCTCCGTAAAAGTTCAAGTAAATGTCCAAAATAAACCAAATCAGCAAAAGAAAGGCGGTGATTGGAACCGTGAACGAAAGAGGGATTCCGAGAGTGGAAAACCTAGGATTCCAATGTATGATACCTACACACCATTGAATATGTCTCTAGAGAATGTCTACTTGTCTACATGTAATACCATGCAGTATAGGAAGCCACCTCCGAAAGAATGGAAGGAGAAGCAAAAGAAAACTAGAAAATATTACCAGTTCCACGAATGCTATGGTCATAACACGAATGAGTGTAGGCGTCTCTAGGATGTTATCAAGAAACTGATTCGGGGAAAAAAACTACAGCAGTTTATTAAAGCCCCACGGGATGGATGGCAGGGCACATCCGACCCAAATCGAGAACAAGTGCCGCACAGTTCGGAGGAGCCTGCGCGGACTGGTGGAAGATTAGTAATCAATATTGTTATCCGGGGTTTTAACCCAGCAGAAACCAATAGAAAACAGAACAACCTTGTGTAGACAGGATGGTTCAGGACTTAACCAGAAAGGCTAAGACAAGGGATCAACAAGGGCCAAGCTATATGGCTAAGACAACGACTAGGATCAACGAAGCCAAGAGATCAACATTCTTTTAGTCCAATCAGCAGCTGAACGTAAATAACTAGTGAATTGCCATCAAAACGTAACAACTACGATAAAAGACTAAGGAAACATCTCCAATTCCGAACTCTAGAAAAATCTTAAGTGGCTAGATCATTAGCGACTCATGTCTTCCCTCTAACCTTCAAACTAAACAACCAAAGAATACTACGAAAGAGGCCAAGACATTGGCTCACAAACGAGCCAAGGCCATGGGTCGCCCACGACCCATGACTCTGCCTCATTTTGTGAGCCCAATCCTCCATGGGTCGTTCCCTACCTACGAGTGAGTAGAAGATGAAGTGGCCTGGCCCAGCAGCTCTCCAATCCATATAATTACCATCCTACCTGCAACATAAACTGGATCTTCTACGGACTGGTTGTTGAAGCTCTGTTGGAATTATTCTTCACTCTCTGCCTCCCTCATAACAATGTCCAAAGGAATACACTGTGATTCTCCAGTAGATTCCAACTCTTGAGATTCAATCTAGTTAGGAAACAAACAAAGCCTTGTAATCATACATCTCTTGTAATAGCAATCAGTCTATAATAAAACTATAAAGTGGACATAGACTTCATTAACAGCCGAACTACTATAAAAATTCTCTGTCTACTTTCTTTTACCGTTCTTTCTGGATATCTGTTATTTGTGATATTGCTCTGTAAGAATAGGGCTGGTGCTTTCAAGCTCAAACCAGGGTGTTGGTCCATTTTTTGGGTCAACATTTTGGTGCTTTCACTAAGAACCCAACTCAAGCTTAGATCTAGCTATCTACTTGGGATCAGATAGGTTCAGAAGTTAGATCCTCAATCTCTGCTGAGAAGGTTTGCGATTGAGAACAGAAGAACCAACCAAGAAGGATCGGAGAAAAAGCAAGCAAACACATGCTAAGGTGATGGAGAACATCAACATGAGATAGTAGACGCGATCCTAAAGGCAAAACTCAGAAATCATTTAAGTACATAGGTCGCTAGCAATCCATGCACTATGGGTTGCTAGCGATCCATACCTTTTCACCATACTACCATGAACTCCAGAAGACAAAGCACTGAAATCAGTTAAGTACATGGTGCGCTACCGATCCATGTACTATGGATTGCCAGCGATCCATACTGTTTTGCTAGATCGCCACAAAGTCTGAAATCACTTAAGTATATGGATCGCTAGCGATCCATGTACTATGGATCGCCAGCGATCCATAGTATTTTGCCAGGTCACAATCGAGCATGAAGCTATAGATCGCTAGCGACCCATGTACTTAAGTGATCGAGGATATAATCGAAAGGGGATATAATCGAAAGGAAGCAATCGATGGAGCTCCAAGAATCATGCTTCACCTACTGCAAAAGCATCGGCTACAAACCCGAACTTAGGGGTGAAAATCCCATGTAAGCATATAGGGATGGCTCTCTCCGGCTCTGAAGATGACAAACAATTTGAGGAAGACAAATTGGGTGAAAATGCTAACGTGCAAAACGCTAGAAGAGGCTCTAAAACCTGTGTCGTAGCATAGTGCCAAGCAATGGACGAGGAACTGCAACTCAAATGGTACTTCCAGAGGTAGGAGAACTAAGAAGATGTGTAGTAAACCGAAATCAATTACAAGGCCAAGCTCCCATGGTATATTATGACCACTCCCAATTGACCAGTCTCCAATCCCATCATGGAGCTCCCATCATCGAATCACGATAGGTCGTCGTCGAAAATCTTCAAAATGGTTATTGAAAAACTCAAATCAAGGTTGACTCGAAGTCAAACTCAGGTAATTGCATGTTTGACTCGAAGTAGATTTCGGAAGTCCTGCCTTGAAGCAAACCTAGGAAATCCTGGCACGAAATCAAACTCGTGGAAAACCATGGTTTTCTCCAAGAAAATACGCAAATGGCTCCAAGCAACGTTTGTCACCAACCCAACACTTCAAATTCTGTGATTCCAAAGCGAACCACGTGCTGACTCCGAGCAAATGGCCAATTTTCTCAGGTCGGACTCCAAGTAAAATACCACTGATCCATCAATGCCGCTCCATCTTCTTTTGTCCATAACTCGAACGTGTGAACTTCGAATACGTTGAAATTTGGGATGCAACTTTATGGCGCCTTCTTGGTCACCTCAGACCGATCTCACCTAATTTCAAATTTTTTGGGATCATCGTTGATCCATGACCCCATCATAAGTGATTTGTCATTCATCGGCATCTCCAATCGTTCAAGCATAGACAATCATTCTCAAGCATTATAAACAACCGTAACTTGAAAACGGTCCAGTTTGACAATGATTAAAGCATCTTTCCCCAATCAAAACTTATTCACTGAAGTCGTTTAGCATGTAGAATATCCAAAGAAGTTTATCATGCTAACTATACCATTTGTACAACTATACAACTGATTCGAAATTGCTTTTTTACAGGTATGACTAGCATACATACGAATCGAGGGCAACGAATGTAGTCTACTGCAAGGCCTTCAAGAATCATTAAAGGATGAAACAACTTTTACCCTGGAAGAACTCTATGGGAAGGAAAATCGGTCCTAAAGACTGGAAGTAGTGCAATTAGAAGAAGGCAAACTCGGCAGTGTGCCAAAGAGCATACCAAACGGTGAAGGAGCTACATGGCCTCAGGGACCTTCTGCCCAAGCAAGGCTACTAAGGCCCATTAGAAAAGCTCTCCAGCCAACTGATGAAATTAGATGAAAAGATGATTATCAAATAACACTCTAGCTAGCTAGCAACTAAGGAATGGGACAACAACCTAAAGCGATGCCTTCTCATCCATCCTTGTCTACTCTCCTTTCCAAATGAGCCGTACGGAGACACTATGGGCATTGCAGACAGCATGATGAAAGAAGCTTTAATACCCTCGACGAGTCATGTCAATACCCCTTCTGAGAACCGGCGTTGCTGGTGGCGTCGAGAAGTCTTGTCCAAATGATCGTCGAACAAACAGATCCAACACCTTAGCCTACAAAAACCGATAAAACTATGTTCCCTCGAGCTGAATCCGAAAAATTCCTCTTGACGTTGATGAATCATTGTTTTAAGACCGCCGGGCCATCGGACATACGACCCAAAACTCCTCTTGGAATCGATAAATTATCTTCCAAGGTCGTCTGGTCGTCGGACATCCGACCACAAAAAAACCCTTCGCGAATGTGAAGGTCCTTCATGAACTAAAGCGTCGTGAAGGCTAACCGGTACATCAGCGGTCATCTGATCCAATAAACCCTTTGCGAATGTGAAAGTATTTCATGAACTAAATCATCGTGAAGGCTAACCGGTAGATCAGCGGTCATCTGATCCAAAAAACCCTTCGCGAATGTGAAGGTCTTTCACGAACCAAAGCGTCGTGAAGGCGAACCGGTAGATCAGTGAAATTTATGTACGATTGATATCCACGAAGGTGAACTAGAAGATCAGCAGTCATCTAATCCAGAGCTCCAGAAGTCAACGAAGTCACGCTCTGGGGCCGCAAATCGACAATCATATCAGTCACTATGCATAATCAACGGAATCACTTCCAACCACCTATGAAACAAACAATGTTGTACTCCAGAGCTTCAAAGTCGCTCAAAGGAACTAAACTAAAATTGAACTGACCTTGTGATCAATCAGAGACCAACTCAAATCAGGCCAAGATTCGGCACCTGGGAGAACCACACCCACTGGACCAGGGGCAACCAAACGAGTTGTGGAGAGACCACGGATCCAGTCCAAGTGCGCCAAGAGCCCTGTGGCATAGAGGGCACCGCACACACTTGAATAGTTATAAGAAAGGCCAAGACTAATCATATCACAGTTCTGTTATGCCTGATCAAAAATTCTGGCATTTTGACAACCGTGGATTTAACGACCTAGCTAGTGCAACGAACGAAATACTAGCATAATACTTGCCCACTTCTTTCCAACTACTATTTTACCGCTCTTGGTAACCAATTCCTCTTCCTCTTAGACCGTATGCTAGTCAAAGACCCTTTCTCTAAAGGCACTTTGCACCAAAATAATAACTCCTCGTGTTGCCCGAAGATAGGCAACACCGAGGGAAGGCAAAAGTCGCGCATCTCATAAGCCACACACCAAAATAATAACTCCTCGTGTTGCCCAAAGATAGGCAACACCGAGGGAAAGCAAAAGCCGTGCATTTCATAAGCAACGCACCAAAATAATAACTCCTCGTGTTGCCCGAAGATAGGTGACGCCGAGGGAAAGCAAAAGCCGTGCATCTCATAAGCCGCGTACCAAAATAATAACTTCTTGTGTTGCCCGAAGATATATAACACCAAGGGAAAGCAAAAGTCATGCATCTCATAAACCGCACACCAAAATAATAACTCCTCGTGTTGCCTGAAGATAGGTAACACCGAGGGAAACCAAAAGCCGCGCATCTCATAAGCCGCGCACTAAAATAATAACTCCTCACGTTGCCCGAAGATAGGCAACAATGAGGAACACCAAAAGCCGCGCACCTCATAAGCCACGCACTAAAATAATAACTCGTCACGTTGCCTAAAGATAGGCAACACCGAGGAACACCAAAAGCCGCGCATCTCATAAGCCACACACCAAAATAATAACTCCTTGTGTTACCCGAAGATAGGCGACACCGAGGGAAAGCAAAAGCCACACACCTCATAAGCCACGCGCCAGAATAATAACTCCTCGTGTTTCCCGAAGATAGGTGACACCAAGGGAAAGCAAAAGCCGCGCACCTCATAAGCCGTGCACCAAAATAATAAATTCTCGTGTTGCCCGAAGATTGGCAACACTGAGGGAAAGCAAAAGCCGCGCATCTCATAAGCCGCGCACCAAAATAACAACTCCTTGCGATGCTCGAAGATAGGCAACATCGAGGGAAAGAAAAATCCGTGCACCTCATAATCCACACACTAAAATAATAACTCCTCACATTGCCCGAAGATAGGCAACACTAAGGAACACCCGCACACCTTATAAGCCGCATACTAAAATAATATCTCCTCACGTTGCCCGAAGATAGGAAATACTAAGGAAAACCAAAAGCTGTGACTTATCCAAGTTTCAAGTCTAACATGAAAATTATCTAAACTATAAGTTATCGGTCAATTGAAGTAAACAGCCCCGTGAACTGGGGGGCATGCACCAGTACTTAAATAAAAACAATTGAAAATGATAAGTTCACAAGTTTGGTTACTCCAAACAAAGAATTTTTGCTCCAAATAAATTTTTTGGCGACAATCACAAAATTGGATAAGTGTAAACAAAACAAGTACAAGTGCACAGAACACATATGAACAGACGGATAAGAGTACAGTCAAAATATCACTGTATTGCTTATAATTTTCTTTACACTGGGTCAAAACGTGCGGGCCGTACCCACACAACACCGACCAGTAAAGAGAAAAAGAAAGTTCAAACTCCACGACAAAAACACTAAGTGCAGACTCTGCACTTGAACAAAATGGCTCGAAAAGAACCAAAATCAGATCAAGCTCATCAGCGCTTCCTTCCACCGCTCCCCTTTCTGCTCTTTGTTTGCAGTTTCTGCCTCGTCTCGGGAGTGATGTCGCTGCCGGCAATATCAACAAACTCCTCGATGGCAACGTCCTCCTCTTACTCCATTGCCTTCTCAGAAGATTCTCCCTTTACTTTGCGCTTCCGTGATTTGCGGGAGCTCTCCGAGGCTTTGATCGCTTCAACCTTCCCCTTCTTGATAGTGACCAAGTCATGTTGAGTCTTACGAGGCTGCTTCGTTTGAACTTCCTGCTCCTTAACTTCTGCCGCTGTTACGTCACCCTCCAAAGACACAGAAGGGTCATCCAAGCTATGAAGCATGGTTATGTTTTCGGAATCCGGCCCTGGCTGCGAGCCAGACACGGATATGGAAACAGGAATTGGAACAGAAACGAGCACGGAAGCTGTGGAAACAGCAGCAAGTCCGGGCACTGAGGAAGCTGGCACATCAACAGGAAATCTCGATCCCAGCCTTATGAAAACTGGTGTTGCTCCGGCAACATCGGGAAGGCACGAACCCTCGCGCATAACTTCTTGAGTCGTGGAACCACGCTCTTGAAGCGGGAAGGCCCAAACCCTTGGGCATCACTTCTTGAGCCGTGGAACCACGCTCTTGAGACGAGAAGGCCCAAACCCTCGCGCATCACTTCTTGAGCCATGGAACCATGCTCTTGAAGCATGAACTCCTCACGTTACCCAAAGATTGGCAACGTCAAGAAGTTCCAAACCGTTTCGGATCAACTAGTCATATCGATCCTATAAGCTATGCATTTCGTAAGTCGTGCACCCCCAAAAGCAATGCATCCCACAAGTCGTGTGCTCTCATAAACCCCGCCACCCATAAGCCATGCACTACTAGAAGCCGGGTGTCTCATAAGCCGCGCACTCTCATAAACCATGCGTCTCCTAAGCTGTGCAAACACTGCTCAATGTCGCTTTGGCATCATTACCGGACCGTCAAAATTCTCTAAGTATCGGTGTTGACTTGACAACACCAAGAAACTTGTTTATTTCAGGATTAACAGGAACCGATCCCTACCATCTAAAAGGACCGACATTGCTCCGGCAATGCCACAAAGTTCCCAAACCAAGATTTCAACAAAGAATTCTGATCTTTGACCAAAATGTCTAAAGTTAAGACATTCAAATCACGAGCTCCCAAAGATAGGAGTTGTGACATAACTTTGACGGGGGGCATCCAGAGAGCCGCCCAGAACATCAAATCTTGCATCAAGTGTTTAGAGTACTCAGCCCCATGGGCCAGCGACACATAACACACTAACACTAGTCAGGACAAAAAATCATTCCATGGTTCTGTTACGCTGAACAGAGAATTTTGGCGATCGCAACAAAACCAAGCAGTATAGTAGGCTGGACAATTGTGGAAATAAAAAGGAAACTGCTCCTACCAGCTGGACATTGATATTGCCTCAGCAACATCAATAACTCCACACTGTCATATCGACAAGAAAATTGAACTCCTTAAAATTCACCATTGCTCGAAAATAAGCAATGAAAGGAGGGACTTACCGTCGACCAGAGTTAGATAATGATGAAAGACGTTTCCAAAATCAAGTCATCGACCCAGCAGCTTCCAAAGACAGAAGCAAGTGCTCGAATAAGGTCTCAAACCCTAACTTGCAAAAAACCAACTATTATCCGAAGACAAACAATGGCAAGGAGAGAACACTCAAAATCGAGCAGCTAAACCAATAATTCCTGAAGGTTGGAACCAAGGAATAATGTTGATATCCGCAACAATGCTATTAGTCTAGCATAATGCATATGGCCTAAAACAAGTAAGGTTAGGTGTCACAGATTCAAGACAAACCCTATCGAACTCTACCAATCCATGATCAATATAGGAATGAACGCGATCGTACCAGGGGCAATGTGATGACTTGCTCCATAATTTCAAATTTACTATAAGAACCTGGAATTTAACACCTAGAAATGAAGGATTCCGTAGATAGTCATCAGATCATAACAAAAACCGGTGGTAGGAAGTTCAATTTTTCATGAATAAGAATAATTATGGAATTGGTTAAGCAACAACCTTGCATCTCTAAGGGTAATACTTGACAATTAAACAAAGCTAGGCAACGAAAAGACTCTCACCCTTCCAAAGCGTGGCGTATCCTAGATTTAAGCAACATTGAGAAAACAACCACATTGGGTTAAAAGGAATCTACAGGATTGGATGAATGATTCAATCCTCACTAACGTGACTTTAACACTGCCGGAAGATAGGCAACACTAAGGAAATACTTCTACAATCCAATCATCGAAGTGCTAGTTTCTGAAGACCGAAATTAGCACCCAACTAGACTAAAAGTACCGTTGAATCGACGGGAAAAATCAATCCCAAACTCCTGAGTGTTGGTGTTGCCTCGACAACGCTAAGGCCTTTTTTTATCTTTCAAGAACTGGTGTTGCACTGGCAACACCGAGAAAATTTTATATTTCCTAAGTACCGGTGATGCCTCAACAACATTGGGAAGCTTTCTATTTCATAAGTACCTGTGTTGCCTCGGCAACTCCGAGAAAATTTCTACTCACTAAGTACCAGTATTGCCCCGACAATGCCAGAAATACTTTAATC
Source organism: Allium fistulosum (assembly GCA_030737815.1). Lineage (NCBI taxonomy): Eukaryota > Viridiplantae > Streptophyta > Magnoliopsida > Asparagales > Amaryllidaceae > Allium > Allium fistulosum. Next base: position 427,045,350 of record CM060908.1, read on the forward strand.
TAAAGGGCTAATGAGAAACACTCATCGTAGTGACCCATCGATGTACTAGCTTCCGGAGATAGATGTTGGACCTCAACTGAGTTTCAACCCCTGTCTTTAGAAAACTATTGTTGCCCAATGACAGGCAACGATTGGAAGACATATCCTTTCATAGGTCAGCCGGATGGTTCAACCTAACATCGCAGGAATCAGCCACTGCACGTGAATAAAGCTGCGTAGAAAGGAAATCCCAGGATTGAATTGCTCCTGTGTTAATTTCTAAGAATGAAAGATGTTGGACAATCAAATTTCCAAAATTCAACTTAATTTAGATACAACCAAAAAATAGGAAGCCTCGAGGAGATGTTGTTCAGAACCAAGCAGCTAGGTTATCAATTAACAAAGACAGGAGTTGACATATGAACAAAACTTTCGTAACAACATCAACAACCAAGAAGAGTATGCATGGCCAAGAATAATGCAAGAGCAATCACGGAAGGTCGGAAATAAAATCCTGAAACTTCCTCAATTCCAGAATGGGATTGAGAGCCAGACTGGGGACAATTGAGCAACTCGCCCCACAGATTTCCATCTCTCACAATCGCCCAAATATAGGCATTTGAAATAGCTAGTCCCTCAAGAAGGGATAGAAGCACAGATACTTGGTCGAAAGAAATGTTCCAAAAGTACAAACACGAATACCCACGAGGTTTGTTGGATAACGGTTCTGTATAACAAAACATAGCATTCTGGCAACAAAAACGACAACAAAGGAAATGAAGGATTTAACGTTCGGAAATCAACCGTCGCTTATAGTCTGGCGACGACGAGAAAGATCGATGACCTACTTACGGTCTAACTAGATCTTTTGGTTCCAACTTGCAAGATTATGCGATTACCCAAACTTTGGTGATGCTAGGAAGAAAGCCCAAAATTAAACTATCGATACATCAGCTTTCAGAAGCAGAAGCAAGAGTTTGATTGAATCTTCAGCCCTACCTTCCAAAATCTCATGCTATCTGAAAATTCACAACATCAAGGGAAAATCCACAAAGTTGAGTCATCCGTGTATGAGTTTCCGAAGATAGAAACGAACATATGATTAGGATCTTAACATCGGACTCAGAAGAATTTACATTAGCAAAAGATGCTAGAAACGCATCTTTCTAATACATACCGACATCATTAAAAAACTCAAATCTTGGGATCAAGCAACAAAGCCCCTAATTCCTAAAGATAGGAGCTATCGTGTTAATCAAACTAGGTCAATCGAACTTATTGCTTAGGAAACCTAGTCTCCCAAAACATGTTGGCTTGGTAGTCAAAGTAATCAGCCCTACGGACTAAGGCATTTACACCAACACTTTGTTGAAACTAACTCAATTGAACATGAGTTGGGATTAGCTACAGAACTGGCTAGACCAAGCTACTTCATAGTTCTGAACAAAGTTATGAAATAGGATATGCCTTGCGTAGGGATTAGCTACAGAACTTGCTAGACCAAGATTCACCGCCGGTTGAATTAAAACTATATGGGGCAACTCCAAACCTACATCATGCATGCACTTACCGACCTAAACCCTTACGTAAACTATGAAGCAAAGATTGTATCGTCAATACTAAGAACTGAAATTTGGATCGAAATAAAAAAAACGAACAGCTATCGAAAGTCAGTCAGTTGAAAACAATATCTTGAGGTGGACTCCGATGATTCACACTGAAAATTCAATAGATGGCTGAAATGCCAAAGACAAATTTGCATGGTGGCCTCGACACTTACCCATTACTTCAAAGTACACCAAGAAGCTATGGAGAGAAAATTTATTTGTTACGACAAGTAGTAGCAGTCAGAACCAAAGAAAGACAACCAACAACATTGGGTTAACGCATTCATAAAGCTCTAATGCAATTACTTTGAGGTCGACGAATGGATATTGAGAGCGTTAACCTCTAGAGCATGCCTTATTTACAATGAAGACGTACTTTGGGGGGCAAATGTTATCCAGATTTTTAACCCAGCAGAAACCAATAGAAAACAGAACAACCTTGTGTAGACAGGATGGTTCAGGACTTAACCAGAAAGGCTAAGACAAGGGATCAATAAGGACAAAGCTATGTGGCTAAGACAACAATTGGGATCAACGAATCCGAGGTCAGCATTCATTTAGTCCAATCGGCAGCTGAACGTAAACAGCTAGTGAATTGCCATCAAAACGTAACAACTACGATAAAAGACTAAGGAAACATCTCTAATTCTATACTCCAGAAAAATCCCAAGTGGTTGGATCATCAACGACTTATGCCTTCCCTCAAACCTTCAAACCAGACAACCAAAGAATACTATGAAAGAGGCCAAGACATTGGGTCGCAAGCGAGCCAAGTCTATGGGTCGCCAACGACCCATGGCCCTGCCGCGTTTTGTGATCCTAATCCTCCATGGGTCGTTCCCTACCTACCAACAAGCAGATGATGAAGTGGCCTGGCACAGAAGCTCTCCAGTCCATATAAATACCATCCTACCCGCAACATAAACTGGATCTTCTCCAGACTGGTTGCTGAAGCTCCGCTGAAATTATTCTTCACTCTTTGCCTCCCTCATAACAATCTCCAAAGGAATACACTGTGATTCTCCAGTCGATTCCAACTTTGGAGATTCAATCTAGCTAGGAAACAAACAAAGCCTTGTAATCATACATCTCTTGTAACAGCAATCAGTCTATAATAAAACTATAAAGTGGACATAGGCTTCATTAACAGTCGAACCACTATAAAAATTCTTTGTCTACTTTCTTTTACTGTTCTTTCTAGATAACCGTTATCTGTGATATTGCTCTGTCAGAACAGGGTTGGTGCTTTCAAGCTCAAACCAGGGTGTTGGTCCATTTTTTGGGTCAACAAATACAATAGACGAAGGACCGCATCCAACTGATAAGAGCTGGTATGAGATGGAGCGATATGCTAGTGCAATCATGCATATGAATTTTGAGTGTTGTTCGAGTACAGAAGATGGGGCTCCAACAAAACAGCAGCATACAATGGTAGACGACATTGTATTTAAAAAAAGAGATGCAAACAAGGTGGAGGCTCTGACGATCGACCCAATAGTCATTTCAGCCATGATCGGTCCCACCTTAATGAGGAGGATCTTAGTTGACAGTGGAAGTTCTATAAATATATTTTTTGAAAAGGCTTACGATCAGATGAGGATGGAAACCAAATACTTGAAACCGTCTAAAGCTCGCATTCATGGCTTTAATGTTGTTGCGACCGAAGCTGTCGGATATGTCGAGTTGCCCGTAGAGTTGGGAGAAGATGACCGTAGGAGAGTGCAGATGTTGCCATTTGTTGTCTTGGATGTTGACTCTCAATACAATGCTTTTTTGGGCCAACTAGCTCTAGCTGAATTCCGGGCAACTCTTGCCCCATGGTGTTTGACTTTGAAGTTCCCAACTGATAATGGCGTTGGAGTTGTACATGGTGATCAGGCAACCCGACGTGCCTACTATGTTGCTGAATTGAGAGACGCTCGGAGGAAGGAGGAAGGTAAGGGTGTGGACAAGTCTCTCTACATTTAAGCCGCCAAAGATTGACAACCAGCACCCGGGCCTTGGCTCAGGCACCACAGTCAGTTCTATAAAGACATAGATATGAGGGATGATGAGCAGGAGCCTAATAAGACCAAGGCTGCACTGGTTGAGCTGACGACTGACATAACGATCAGCCATGATGACCCGTCACAGGTACAAAAGATCGGATCATATCTTAGCCCCTCGATAATGAAAGAACTTGCTAGTTTTCTCCGAGCGAACCGTGATGTGTTCGCTTGGACTCGTTCTGACATGTATGGGATCTCGCCTGCCATTGCAAGCCACGCATTAAATATCGACCCGATGCATGTCCCGATGAAATAGAATAGGCATGGCATAGATCTGGAGAGATCTGCTACCCTTAAAGAGGAGGTGGATAGGCTCAAAGGCAATGGGTTTATTCACAACACTCTCTACCCTAAATGGGTATCCAATCCCATACTTGTGAGAAAAGTGAATGGAAAGTGGGGGACAAGCGTTGACTACTTGGACTTAAACAAAGCATGCTTGAAAGACAATTTCCCCCTTCCAAGGATAGACCAGCTGGTAGACTCAACTATAGGACACGAGTTGCTATCTTTCATGGATACGTACTTTGGATATAACCAAATCGTGATGCACATCCCTGACCAGGAGTACACCAGCTTCATTACTGATGTTGGAAATTATTGTTATGTGGTAATGCCATTTGGATTAAAGAATGCTGGAGCAACCTATCAACGCCTAGTTAATCGAATGTTTAAAGATTAGATTTGAAAGACGATGGAGGTATAGTGGATAACATGCTCGTGGAATCAAAGCTAATCCCGAGAAGATTCGAGCAATTTGCAACATTCAAGCGCCAAAGACCATCAAACAAGTACAGAGCCTAAATGGGAAGGTTGCCACCCTAAGTTAATTTATTTCCAGAGCCACCGATAAATGCATTCCTTCCTTCAATTTGATTAGGAGAGGGAAACGGAACTTTGAATGGATGTAGGATTGTGAAGACACATTCCAAGCTTTGGTGAACCACTTAGAGAGGCCTCCCATCTTGTCAAAGCCGGTGGATCACGAAGACTTGTATATCTACTTGGCTATGTCGGTACACGCTATAAGTGTCGTACTGCTTCGCAAGGAGAATCGAATCCAGAGACCAGTCTATTATATTAGCAAGCTATTAATAGGAGCCGAAAGGAACTGTTCGAAGATAGAGAAAGTGGCATACTGCTTGTTGATTGCTTCACGAAAGCTCCGCCCCTATTTTCAGGCTCATCCTATAAATGTTTACATTGATCAGCCATTACGACAGGTCCTACAGCGACCTGAGACATCTGGAAGGTTACACAAGTGGAACATCAAATTAAGCCAATTCGACATCATTTATCTCCCTCGGAGAGCCATCTAGGGATAGACACTGGTGGACTTTATAGCAGAATTCACTATACAGGATGATCTCCCAAAAAGCGGTGGAGTCCTTACCATTCGGTGGAAAATGTATACGGGTGGAGCATCAACGAACGTTGTTCTGGAGCCGTTCGTGCTAGTTACTCTAGAGGATCGTTCAATTTTCTATGCTTTGAAGCTTGACTTCCCTGCAATGAACAACAAAGCTGAGTATGAAGCTCTGACTGCTGGACTTAAACTTGCCAGAGAACTAGGGATAAAATCTCTTGAAATCTTTTGTAATTACCAGTTGGTAGTATACCAAGTTAGGGGAGATTACCTGGCTAAAGGACAACAGCTCACTCCGTACATTATCCAACTCTAAGAGCTATTGACTGGCTTTGAGTATTATGACATCATACATATTCCCCAGGATCAAAACAAAGAGGCTGACTCATTGGCAAAGTTTGCTAGCACCAGGGATGCGCAAGAAATAGGCTTGGTTCCAATCGAAGTACTAGATGCTTCGAGCATAAACCAGATGAAAAACAACTGGGTACTAGAGACGGAGGCTGAGACGGAGTCGTGGATGACTTCGATTAAAGACTATTTGCTACAGGGAGTCCTTTCCGAATGGAGGAATGAAAGGCAACAAGTCCTCCGCAGAGCTTCATGGTATATCATTCAGGAAGGAGTCATGTATAGAAAGGGTTTTTCCATTCCCCTGTGTCGGTGTATCGCTCATGATGAAATAAAACGAGTCCTAAAGGAGGTTCATGAAGGGGAATGTGGCAATCACACTGGGGGGTAAACCCTAGCAGAGAAAATATTCCATTATGGATATTATTGGCCGACTGTCAACCAAAATGTTGCTGATAACGCTAAGCGATGCGATAAGTGCCAGATGTATGCAAAAGTTCCGAGAGATTTGCCAATAGAAATCACACAAATGGTCAGTCCATGGCCGTTTTCCATATGGGGCATAGACATTACCGATTCCTTACCAATCTCAAAATGTGGTGCGAAGTACGCCATCATGGCAGTTGATTACTTCGCTAAATGGGCCGAAGCGAAACCTTTAGCCACGATCATGACAAAGAAAGTAATCAAATTCATTTTCCGGAACATCATCTATCGTTTTGGCCTTTGTAAGAGATAATAGGACTCTGTTCGACAGCGCTGAATTCAAAGACTTCTGTTGTCGACATCATATTGAAAAGAGATTTGCGGCAGTTGCTCACCCTCAAGCAAATGGGCAAGTTGAAGCTATGAACAAAATCATAAAGTCCGTTCTAAAAGCATTTGGAAAAGGCTAGAAGCAAGTGAGTGGATGAACTCCAACCGGCATTATTGGCTTACAGAACCACCTACAAGTCTGCGACTGACTATACTCCATTCGCCCTTGCTTACGGCTCCAAAGCCGTCATTGCCGTTGAACTCGAAGTCCCTTCTCATCGAGTGAGCTACTACGATCCCAGAACATATAGAGATCTCCTCTTTGAATCTTTAGACTTTGTTGATGAGAAGTGCAAAGAAGCTGATTTGAGGGCAGTTGCACATCGACATCGAGTCGCACGATACTATAACACTAAAGTCCGACTTAAAACCTTTTAAATAACGATCTCGTCTTGAAACGGGTTTTTCCTGCCCCGTCACACATAAATCCTACTTGGGAAGGACCATATGTCATTGAACAGAGGCTTGGAGAGAGAACTTTCAAGCTAGCGACTATTGATGGCATCACACTCCCAAGAGCGTGGAATAGCGAGCATTTACAGCGCTATTTCACTTAGTTTGTTCTTTTTCTTTAGTTATATTCAATTTCTGAATTTGCTTTAGCATTTGATTTTCCAAATATGTAATAAGACAAATAATGTCATTCCTTTCCATTTGGCAAATAAAGTTTGAAATTTCCTTCATATCTGCGATTGTTGTAGCATTACATATTAGTTACGATACCCGACTAACTAATATTGACATGTTTGAGCAGGTTCTTAGAGTTTGGAGCTAGCCCATGACATAAATTCACTATTGAACTAAACAAAATGAACATGGTCTGACTGTTCACTTAATGATTCTCGCTCACAACTCGATGGATGGAATACCTAATGAGGAATGGATGTGACCCAACCATTCGATAACCAAATTAATCCTACAAAGAGATGGGACAGACACGAATCAAAAGTGATCGTGATACGACTGATCACTCACTAAGTGAACCCTAGACTTGGGGGGCAAATCAATCATTTAAGGAAAGTACGGTCCAACTATTTTTTGAAATAACTCTAAGTCCCCAGAGTGTGGACTGGGGTATAAACACGAATTGGGTGCGATCCGATCACCCGCCAACTAACTCTTATCCCCAGAGTGCGGATATGAGTATAAACAAATATATAAGTGCGGTTCGACCACTCACTACTCTATAAACTCCAACCTGAAACCGACAGAAGGAGTATAAACTCACTAAGGATGGAGTTTGACCATCAATTATCTAACTCTGCTAACCCGAGATTGTTGAATATGCAAGTATATGAATTTTGTTTGATGATAATAAACATATATATATATATTCATTTAAATGTATTTGTTATTGTACTATTTTATTTTTCACATAATTAAATAAATATTTGTTGAATAAAATAAATAACATAGAATTTAAATTCAAACAAATATTTTATTCAAACAAATATTTCATTACAATTTTGAATAGTACAAACTTGTGCTCTCACCATATATACAAAAATTCAATTACAATACAATTTCAAATCACTATACAATTTTTCACTATACAACTGTCGCTTACATTTGTACCTCACTACATATCACTCGTTCACTCATATTTGTTCTTCCACTATATTCCAATCTGTATCCGGCATCTGAATTATCTGCAATATAAACACTGACGCAATAAAATTGAAAAAGAAATATTTTTGCAGTATAAAATAAAATGTGTGTTTTTGAAATAATTATTTGCCTCAGTTATTTGAGTTGTTCGTCATCATTTATTTTTGAATTCATCTACACGAACAACTTGCGACATGCACAATGTATCACTGTACATGCCACAAGGCCGTGCACACCGATATACACATGATAAAACTTTAGGGACAGGTGAGCACAAGATCAAACCCGAGCCGGGGCTGGATTCAACTCTGGTGCAATACAAATACATTTCAAAATTGTCGAGTACAAGTTCTCATGCAATAAGAAGTCAAAACTAGACCATGCTAACAAGTGCACAAATGTGTACACATGAGAACAGACTCGACAGTGGAGTCAAAGCAATATGAGAATTCAAGTGAAGACCAGAGAATACAAGACTACAGTGAATCAGATTGCACATATATAAGACTCAAGTCCAAAATCATATTCCAAAATACAGTGAACTAATGAATGCAACTGAATACAAGTGAAGCCTCAACAGTCTATGGTTCAATTGTCAAACAACAAAGACTGGAAGAAACTACAACAAGCCTCAACAGTCAAAGAGTACAAAAAGTGTGAACAACATATAAAGGAGGCAAACAAGTATACATATGCTGTAGAGGTGACATCAATACACATGAAGACCAAAAGCAGCTCAACAATCATGTAACATGTTCAATAAAATGGACAGGGCACTAATATACATATATACAGACCAGAGAGCAACAACCATGAAGTACACAAGCAAATCCGGTACAAAACCGGAGCATGCATATACATCAATGGTGAACTTAATTGAACCAGACTAGTATGCCACACATGAACCATGTGAAGACTTCAAGAGGATACAAGTACACTCACCATAACCAATGTTTGTTTCAACACAGTAGCGAACAAATTCAACTCGAGCTAGCATATCAGACTGCAACATTGATACCAGAGAATCACCAGTGATAATATGGGATGCAGTAAAGCAGTAAATAACAAATGCAGTGGCAATATGAGATACAATGGAAGCAGTTCAATATTCAAGCAAGACTACAACTTCAAGCAAACTACATGCTGCAACAAACATACATACACACACACATGCATACACACATTTATACATATATATACTATGCACATGAATCAAATGGCCAAGACCAGACACAAGAAAGAAGGCAGCAGAGATCAGTACAGCAAGGATAGACTCGAGTACACATGAAGACATCAAGAACCAAACATATGCAGCAAAGTAATATAACCAGTGAAACAAAGTGCACTCACATATATAACAACAATGTAGACAAGCTACATAAAACAGAGACAAAGCAGTGGACTAAATGGCCAGAGCTACAAAATATATATGTATGCATATATGTAATTATATACATACACATATTAGCACAAGTTCAGACATTAAACAGAGATAAGCAATGGTGAACTCTAAGGAAACAGCATATATGCAGTATATATACATATACACACATACCTTTATGTGTATATGTATGGAGACAATCAACCAAAGCTAGCAGTCTATATGAAGCAAAGTTCAGAATATCACAAATTCAAATAACAGAGATGAATGAACACAAATTAAGCCGTGGGTCAGGAATCAGTCAAGGAAGGTAACTAGCAAGTAACACACAATTGAACAAGTCGAAGCAAGTTCTCATCTCAAAAGATTATCACAATTTTAATTACCAAATTCAGAGTTGTGGTGACCAAGGAATCGAACAAGTCAAAATCAAAGCCGTGGTGACCAAGTTATAGGGGAAAAGAAGAAACCGACTAAAGCAAGTAAATAATGAACAAGTCAAGATTGATCACCAGCATTCAATAGAAAATCAGTGGCCAAGCATAGCACGAGAAGAATTCAAACAAAATAAATACAAACGTAAATATAGGGAATTTATCCCTATTTAACCCATCATCATCATCGACATTAGAAAGCATTCGAGTTCAAGACAAAAATCAAGAGTATACTCTTAAATCGAAAACAAATCAGTAACTCAAATCAAAGTTGAGCATAATCAAAATCGAAAAGGAATATCATGTACCAATTTTAAACCAAGTATACGCGTTCGACAAATTGGAGCAGCCGCAAGCAACGATCAGCGAAGGGATCAATTGACAAGCCAAATCAAAGAGTATTCATCGCTGCAATTGAACAATATCAAGCGGTGCCTCAATTTACAAAACCCTATTTTTGGAAATAGGAACGAAGAAAGCATCGACCGCACAATAGAAGAAAATGAAAAGGAAGACGTCTTTATATTTTTATTGGGCCGGCTTATAATTTCCTTTGGGCTTCAAATTTTAAAATTAGGGTTTTATTGTTTTAAGTTGTTTTTATATTTTGTAATTTACTTTTAAACTTTTATTCTAGTCGTGTGACTAGGGGACGAACTACGGTGGTGTAGTTCGAAAATTCGCAACCCAGTGGCTGAGTTGTGGCAGGGTTTTGAGCGTAGAGTTAAGTTAGTCGATAGCGGGTGTCGCAAGTTTACGTGTGTAAGCGTCAGACTACTTAATTTCTAGTAGAAACCTTGGGGGCAGCACGTATGTAGGGTTTTGTCGAAGCTGGGTAAATCTGTGTTGTTCTATTTTTGCTTTTTATTATTCTGCAATTATCTGTGCTGCAATTATTTTTTATATTTTCACATTAAATTTTTATAATTATTAGTATCACCCTATTCACCCCCCCTCTAGGGTGAAACCGATCCTACAGAGATTGGGGCAGGAGTATAATCACTCAGACCGCTAAATCTGATGGCGTAACACTAGGACTCGAACCCAGTGTTTGATACAACTTTAGGCAATGACCACATGGAGGCCTTAAATGAAAATTAATAGGCGATTATCCGAATTAACGAGCAAAGAATTATAAGTACATTGAATGGAAAAGTAATAGCTCAATTACTTAAACAAAATTCACATAAGAGTTCAACATAAAATAAAGAACTTTTATTTGCACATTGAACTTGAAAATTATGGTACTAGTTTATCCAAAAGTGGGAACCATACCCGCACAATCACGACCAACAAAAAGAAAAATAGCTATACAAGCTATATACAAACTAAGTCGAAGTGATGACTACTTCTTTTGCCCTTTCTCTCTTTTAGATTTCTTAGGTGTGGCACCACCCAAGCCTCCGCCTGTCCTTCTCTTGGATCCTTTGTCACCCTTGACAGAAGAGCTTTCAGAGGTTGGAGGGAGTCCTTTGGGAACCGACCAGCCGGGTGGAATGACTTGCAATGGAACGATATTTGGATCGTCGACGTCCACATCAGCAAGTTCAGCTTTAGCTTTTTTCTTCAAAAACTCCTCTCTCTCGATGTGCTCCTTCAAGCTGAGATCATCGTTATGTTCGGAGGCACCAGTGATCAAAACATCATTAGATTCATCTAGCAGCGGCCGATCATCAGCTTTTTTTGTCATCAAGTGCTCCAGTGACTTGAGCATCGGGCCCTAGAATGCCAGTAGATTTCGTAATTTCAGTAAGTGTCGGTGATTACACCGCGGCACCGCTTCCTAGAGTTTGACTAGGACCCGAAAGACCTGCATATTCGCGGAAACATGAAAATAAGACCATACTATTGGGCATGAGGAACAAAATCTTTTGAATAATAGAGAGTAAAGTGGGATACCTGTGTTTGGCAGACTTTCAGTTGTCGTCGGGGCACTCTCCTCTTGAATAAGAGTCAACACTTTTGATTGATAACCGGTCTGTCCAGATCATAGCTCAGATCCTGTCTCGGGCCAAGTGAAACTGATGCTTTGGCTGTTTGAGGAGAAGGAGGACATTTAGGATCAAACTTCGAAGCTTCGGCAATGTTTCTTCCCTTTACCGGAGGGTGCTAAAATATCAAATGTCTTGCAGTGGTAAGATCTAAAGGTCCAACCCCATGAAGAATCTACCATACCAGTTTCTCTTCATCTAAATCGGTTTTACCAAGGGCTTTCTTCTTCATTTCAACAATATATTCCCAAGCCTCGGCGAGCGATTCAAGGTAGTCTTCTCCAATAAAACTCAGATCATCTTGGATTAGGACTTTAGGATTATTTTCAATAATTAAAGGATTAAATGTGTCCTTAATCTCATTCTGACCAACTTCTTTGGCACCCTCCAACTGGGCCTCGATCTGCTCTCTAACATCATTATGGCCAGCTTCCTTTGCCTCTTCCTTGAGGACTTCAATTTGGGCGAGTTGCTCGTCAAGTTTGATTTTCAATCCTTGGGCTTCGATGGCCTCTTCATAATATCTTTGAGACTCCTCCTGAGCTACAAGTTTTTCTTTCTTCTTATTCTTAAGGAGTTCTTTGGGTTCCTCAACACAGCGGGCTAGAGTGTTTTTTGGCACACCGCTGCGGTTGAGGGAAGCATTCAGCTCCTTTTTACGAGCCGTTTTAAGATGACTAACCACCTCAGATGTTTCTTTAGCACCATTCTCTGTCGTGGTTAGCTTTGCTGTCAACTCTGTGATCTCATTATTTTATTGTTTAATATTGTCTTTATCATAACTCGCCTCTAGCTTAAGGCGATCCATTTCATGTTGTCTCTCGATAGACACCTTAGAGATTTTCTTGGCTAAATGCTGGAATGCTTCGTGCTGCACAAAAACATCATTGACGCATGCAAGCGAGCTCGATTTAGCACTCCTTAGAATTGTATGGATAGAAAGAAGAATCTTTAGCCCATAAAAGCAAACTTTTGGAAAATTGACCTTGAGTTTGGTTTATCTTCCTACTGTAGAGGCCTCAGGAGCTGTGGTAGTCAAAACTAGATTAGAAGTAGCAATTGGGCGTTTGCTCGACCTACGATCACGGGACTGTCTAGAACCAGATGAACCTAAATAATGCTCAAGCGGCACAACAGTTTGGGGAGCATGGGAAGAAGTCTGATCATCACTATATATAGGAAGATTAGGCTGATCTTCCTGATGAGGTGATTAAGATTGGGACTTGTGTTTAGAAGATGAAGATTCCCTCGAACGATGACTTCTTTACTAGTTGTCATCTCTCTCTCAACGCCTGTCCAAGTCTAGACCATGACTAGATCCATACTATGTTAAGGAGCCCCTCAAGCAATCGAAGGCACGGGAATAAGACATAGCACCTGCAAACCAAACAAGAGTGTATAAGTGACCATCAAATAAAAGATAGATGAAAATCATGCAGTGAAGTGCGTGTGATTATGAGTGTCCCCCCCAAGGACCAGTTACTGTAACCTTGCTCATAGAGTATTTTCCCCTTTGCCAATAGGAGGAATATCATCACCAGTCCTAGTGGGAGAATTAAGCCCCCCAATACTGATGTTGGAGAAGTCGTAAGTCATGATATCATTAGGGATCGAGAAATTCGAGAACCCTTCCATAGAACTTTCTAAAAGTTGAGAGGAAGACTCTTCTTCAACAGATGTGATGATAAACTCGGGCTATTTAGTAGTTTTTCTACTACGGAGTTTATAAGCGAGCTTTTTTCCTCTCCTTGTTGGCATGTGAGATTGCGCGCCTTGTGATAGTTCGACCACAGGCGCATTGCTCGGACCTACGCCAGCATCACCAGGCTTGTTGGCTTCATCGCCTCTAATTTCATCCTGTTCGACATCGTCCTGAGTCCCCTCGACTGGGGGCATGATAGGGCTATTAGTGCGCCTTCTTGCTCCGCAGTATTCCTTACTGGTGCAATGCTTCCTAGAAGCCCGATACTTCGACCTTCTTTTAACAGCTCAAAAAGAGATAACCACTTAACGGTTACAAGGGATCTAATGTCTTTGTCCTCAACTGGGATGGCACGGATTGCAGAAACCACTCTTGAAATACTATCACCTTCTGGACGTGGATGGACACTTGTAGATTTTCAAAGTATTAGTTGGTTCAGGATACGACTTGGGCTAAAGAATTTGAGAACAAAGTCAAGGAAACTCTTACGTCTTTCCAACTATTGCCTCGCGAAGCCAGGCGGACAATGAACATAAAACCAATCATGTTTAAAGGCTTCATGCCCATTATTTGAAATTGTAAATAAACCCGATGTCCTCAGGAGATGGCGGGTGGAATAGAACATTCATAAATAGCAAGAAAGTGCCATGAAGGAAATCATAGCTGTTTAGATGCAACTTTATGGGAGCTATTCCCAGTTAATTTAGCATCTCTCAGATAAAAGAATTAAAAGGTGACACACATTTTGCCTAGCACATGAATTTATTGCACGCCGTATATCTCTCAAGGGGAAATGAGTCCTATCATTCACTGAAGGGACTAAAAGATCTCCAAATGGAATCCCATGTTTAGAGCATAGTTTATGGAGACTGGCCTCACCTATTCTGGAGGCCTGGAGATCCATCGGGTTATCTAGAAATACAACATCCTCTATAGTGTTAGGGGTTGGACTTATCTCTTCCATCTAAAGGATAATAACATCAGAGAAAAGTTCAACCAATGGGCCATAAATCTTTGGTTGCTCGGTTTGATGTTCAGTGGAAATTCTACCAAATATAGTAGCAGAACTTGACTCGGCTTCGAGATTGCTGTGCTGTGAAGGTTGTCCAGAAGGCATTGCGGCTAAACGCTCTGAATGTCTGGAGCCCATATCAAATAAACTCAGTAGATAATCGAGATTAGGAAATTTTACTTGTCCCCTCATGCTAAGTGTAAACTAGTGTGGTGCAGTGTTGTGCGGTGTAGAGATAAATAGTTCAAAATTAAAAGCAAAAGTAAGTGACGAGACTTTGGATTCCGACCACAGTGACCGTCATCGCTAACCGTCTCAACCGGCATTTAGAATGATCAGTTGTGTAAGCTCTGGGATCAACCATCAGCATATCGAAGTGTGAAGTCTATTATTGAAGTCCATATGTTAAGTTTTAATTCATATTCTAAATCCCGATAGTTTAGTTATTCAATTTCAAATTCAAAGTGGGATAAGTAAGACATGTTGTTCATTATCGTCATATGTTCAAGTTCGTTAAGATGGGATTGGTTCTGATTGTTCATGCAAGTGAATTTGGATTGGTTTGCTCAAGTGTTCAAGTTCAATTCAAGGCTTAGGATTGGCTAAGTCCCCATTGTCGATCCCTTTATACAACTGAACCCTCTCCAAAAACCCACAACCGATCCCTCCTCAAACACACCACCATCGATCTCCTTACTTAGCCGCTTTCACACTTTTCCTAAAGGAAACAGCCGATCTCTCCATGCTCCACAAGCGACCGACCCTCTTTACTTCACGAACAACCGATCCCTCTCCACATTAGTGTACGACCGATCCATATACTTAACCCTCTCGTCCTCTACTTCAACCTTCTGCACCGGTCCCTTTAAACTCAAAGTAATACTGATCCCCTTGTGTCCTTCACGCTTCACTCCTCTCTTTCCTCCTTCTTTAGCACCTCGCCGAACCCTACCTCGCCACCATTCATCTCATCTTCTCCGAGCTTAACCCATGCTCGAAATAGAAAACTCAACCGAACCCATCATCTCATCACAAACTAAAGAGTAAATGTAAGGGAACTCGCCTAAATGTTTAAAGTATGATTTTCTCGAAGGGATATTTTGGATTTTGATTCGAATCGAAGGTAGAATGATGGTCCAAAACAAGAGAGGATGGTGGATCTGAAGATGGAAGCGGTGTTTGATTCGAGAAGAGGGATCAGAGGCAAATTGGAGGGGTAGAGTTCGGAGCCAAGCTTGAAGAAAATGAAGGCAAAAACAAAATGAAATAAAGTAAGGGATGGAGAGGAGAGTGTTAATTTATATACGAGACTAGAGGGATCAACTTGCCTTTTCATTCTCCACGAGGCCCAAAAGATTAGGTGCCCAACATAAGAAGGGATCGGCTATGATCCCCCGACTTGGGGATCCAATCCGATCCCTATTAAAAAAAGAGAAGAGAGAAGTTAGGAGAGAAATGGATCGGCTAAAGGAGAACTTCGATCCTTAGTATAAAAAAAGAAAGGGGGAGGATCGGCTTGAAGAATGCCGATCTCTATGAATAAAAAAAAGAAAAGGGATTGGTTACGGACCATATGTGCATGCAAACATGGAAAAAAAGTTATATTAAGTACATATATATATAAAATGCAATGAAATTGCATTTAATTCAACGAAAATTGGCAACGACCGTGAGCATGCAAACGCGTCCGAGAGCCAACGACAAGAACGTGCACCTGAACGTGCACGTGTATTGTCTAAAATTTCAATTTTTGAAATCGTCAGAAATTGAATTCAAACCAAAAGCTTGCAAGGTTGAGACTGGATCAGATAGCCAAAGCTTACTAGTCTCATAGAACCGGACATAGATATCAACTGATGGAATATAATCCTGAATTTATACTATTGGAAATCGACCAAGCGTCATGACTATCAAAGAGAGATACGACACGGTGGGAAAATAGTTCGACGGAAGGATAACGACTATTCAGAAAACTAGATGCATTTTTTATCGACGACTCTAACCTGCTTCGATTCAGAGCACGTCATGTTCAGCACAAGACGTACTTTGGGGGGCAAGTGTTATCCGACATTTTGACCCGGCTATATCTGAACTGATTGGACAAGTTAGATTCGACTGTCGTCAAGGCCAGTAAGTCCAGAGTGATTATTATGGGGTCCAGAAGTCAGGTAAAGATGGTAATATAAAGCTATGGTCGAACGAAATCAAGAGATATGCTATGTAGAACGTTCTAAGTATGGAATATAATTCAATATAGAAAAGGGATCGGCTATAATTCCTCTCAATCATAGGGATCGGCTTAGTTCATCTAAACAAGTGCAACTCGATGGAAAACAATCAATATCTCAAAATCCATAAGTCTAATGCATATGAAATTTTGGGAACAAGATGTGAGGACCCTAAGGAGCCTACCCTAGGGATCGCACCTCAAAAGGACTAAGCAAGAGGGATTGGCCCTCTTCCCTCAATAGGGATCGGCCAGAATCAGGTAACAACTCATACTGCATCAAAGATTGGGCAATAAATCAAGATCTACTAATCCAATTGGCATGAAACTTAGAGGCTAAGAATATTAAAACATGGGAAAGCTCCCACAGGGATTGCACCCTCGAATTCCTCTAAAACAGGGATTGGCACTGATCCCTATTCCCTGGGATTTGGGCCATGCGATTCTTCTTTTGAGTCCACATGGTTATGAAGATCCTTCTACCGAATTTTCAGAGAGAAATTTCGCCATCTTCCTCTATAAATAAAGGCTTGATTATTCATTTTTGAGACTTTTACGCTGCTAGTTGCTTTGTACTCTATTGTAACTAAGGATTTTCATCTGATCCCTATTATACTCGGTTGAAAAAGTAACTAATAAAGCTATCTATTCAAAGTGGACGTAAGCAAACAACGTCGAACTACTATAAATCGTTGTGTTTTTATTATTGCTTTGATTTTTTGTTATTTAGTTGCTTGTTTCCTCTTTTTCATATTATATTCTTCATTTATTTCTCAATAAAATCTCTATTGGGTGTTTGTGCCAAATTTTGGTGCAAACAAACTTAAGTCTTAAAATGGAATTACATTTTAACAAAATATTTTATAAATGAAGAAAAGTCTTTATAAAATGTTTGCAAACTTAAGTAATGTATTAAGAAACATTTCATAAATGATTTTACTATTGAATGGGAAATGCTATATAAGCAAATAAATGTGATATAAAATGCAAAGTAATTGGTGTAGTTAAGAAACCAATTGAATAAGGTACGTAAGTTGTATATTGATCAGTTTATTCGCATGATAGTTCTTGATTTAGGATTCGAGCACATCATTATGAGGTGATTTACACTAGTCTGAATAAGGATTTTTCACTAGTTTCCTAACATTGAACACTTGATACAGATTCTTGATATGATCCTGAAGTTTGCTATCAGTATATGCTATGTAAGGAGAGCGGAGGTGTCAAATCAAAGAACTTTATTGGAGTCTGCATTAAAGAGGTCAACTGATCTATAATAGTTTAGAAGTGAAATTTATGTCATCGAGTGAGTAATCAGATTTGATATAGCGTACGAATGGTCCATGTGCATCGTACGGGATTTAGTATATTTGTATGTTATGTTTACTAATGACTGTGAATGCTTTTAAGTATTAATGTGTGATTGTTTCATTGGTTGCACATATCGAAATTTCATGGATGAAATATTCAAAGTGGGGGAGAATGTAACGACTTGGAATTTTGAACACTTTGTATTTAAATACTTGAATTTTTTAAATATTCGAATCTAGGATTTAATTTGATATACATAATATAATAGCCTTATTAACCCCTTTTTAAATAAAAACTAATGAAGAAAATCTTGTTTTTGAAATTTGTTTACAAAAATAAATAGTTTAAAGAAATATCGATAATGTGACGAAAAATCGTTTTATCGACAAACGACTTTTAGCTAAACAAATGTTGTTCGAACTCTTTTGAACTTGTATAGTAACATATGAACACATAGATAATAAGTTAATAAGACTTAAATTAATGGGAAATTAATCAAGGTAAGTGAGATTAATTAAGGGACATTGACCATTAATTCAAGGCATGGATGGTAGAGAGAATAAAGGGCTGTCTTAAGGAGGCATGTGTTTTGCATTGGAAAGGAGAGAAAGGGGGTACTGTGGTCTGCCATCTAAGGGGCATTAGGGGTCATTTTCACTTTGCTAAATCGCTCACAACAACTCTCTTTTATTCATTTATCCATATTCCTTAGTTTTGAAAAAAATAAAATAAATTCAAACGTTCGTTTCTCTCTTTTATCTTCATAAAATCATAAAAAAAAATCAAACAAATCAACTCAAAAACATCCTGAACTCCTTCTATAACCCTTAGAAACATGGCAATTGTATCCAACATCTCGGAACTTGAAGACATGTAGCACAACCCCCTCTACATGCTTGATCTGTGAGCAACTAGGGGATTTTAAGGCATGCCTGCGAGCAATGCTAGGTTGTGGTAGGAAGAACAGGTGCTTGCAAGGTAGAGGTAGGAAGTTGGATCGTGTGCTTCTGTTTGGTTTGAAAATAGGTGAGTTTGCTCATCATATAATGGATATATGTTGTGATATAATGTTTTTATGCAAAAATATAAATGTTTAAATGAGAACAAATGAAGTTATCACTTTATGGATCCTTATTGCTTTTGAAAGCAAATGACAACATATATGTATTATAATCTCTCTTATAAACCATCTAAAACTTGTAACGTGGTCATTTCCTTGTGTTTACATGTTTGAAAATGTTGTATGCGATGTAAATGTGTGTATGTGAATGTTGATGCAAGAAAGTCACTATGAAAGCACTTTGAATCCCTTGTATTTTAACTTGCTTTAAAATAGTGTTATATGTGCATATTATTGGATAATATAATTTGGTTGTTCTCTACACTTCTAGAAATGTTTTGGACAGTAAATAATGGTTATGGAAAGTTGTGGAAAATGTTGAACGAAGTTAAGAAAGTTTGAAGCGAAAATAGTCGCTATGGATGCACTTTGAAATCACTTTGTGTTCGGAAAATTTTAAGTCAACTTTGGAAGACATACTTAGGGTGTTCTTTGTGGTTTTAATAAGTAAAGTATATGTGCTTACTATTATAAAAATATCAAGCTTTAAAAAGGTTTAAAACTAGTCAAATAAAATTGTAAAATTTAGTAGTGATATAGTCACTATATCGACGCTTCTATATACCTTGTTTTTGAGAATTAAAATTTATTTTTATAGAGATGTCCTTTGGGTTTCTTTACAATTTTAATAAGTAAATTATATTTTATTCTTATAGTAAAATTTTTGAAGTTAGAATCATTTAATAACTCGTTAAATGAGGTGACAAAAGTTATAGCCAAAAGGTCACTATATGAGCACTTCGAAAAAATACCTTGTTTTTAGAAATTTTTATAAAATAATTAAAAGATATTCCTAGATTTTTCTTTCCATGATTTTTAAGAACCCTAAGTATACTAACTACTATAAAATTTTCAGATAAACAATCAATCATTTAAGCATCAAAAACTAGACTCAAAGTTGTAGCAAAATCATGTTAAAAATAGGCCCAGAACTTTAGATAGCATTTGTAGAATGCTATCTTCGCTTCTGAAACACCTTTGTTCTATTGCAAATTGTCTGATAACATTTCCTGAAATGTAATTGTTTCTATTTGAACTTTAATGGGTTTCTATTTGTAGAATGTTGTTTGCTGTTTGAAACTTTAAATGGTTTAAAGTGTAACAGAATTTAAGAGCATTTCTGTAAGTGTTGTAGCATGTTATTGAGACTTAAAATTGTGTAAAAATAATATTAAAAATTAAGTATTTTTCTCTAATCTTTCTAGGGTTATTTTCTAACTTACATTAGAGTGTTTTAAAATTGGTTTTAATTTAAATATATTTTAATGATTAATTAGGAATTTTTAAAGTAAGAAGCTTTTAAGTTAAAACATGTTTATTTTTTGTTTTTCTATTTATTTCAAAAAAAATATTTTTACATAATATTTTATAAATACTTATAATATGTTTTTAAGTAGTTTGAAGGAGTTTAAACATAATTATAAGTATTTTAAAAGTAGTAATATATATCCGTATGTATGTATGTTTAATTTTCAAAAAAAATATGCTTTAAAAATGTAAGTTAAGTATTTTATAACGGTAGTAAAGGAAGTTTGGATTTTAAACACTTAAGTTAAAAAGGGTTATTTTGAGAAGTTAAATAAAAGTTTATTACCTTAATTAATAAGTGTGGATATGCTTTAATCTTTAAAATTAATGCTCTAAAGTTAATGATAAATATAAAAATGGTTTTGGGGTATAGTAAACATTGTTTAAGTAACATTTGTTTTTAACTCTTATTAATTATACTTAGGAAAATAATTAGATATTTAACATTGAATACTTTAAGGATAATTATAAGTAAATGGTTTGGGGTTGTATTAAACATTGTTTAAGTAAAATTTGTTTTAGCCCTTATTAATTATACTTAGGAATATAATTAGATATTTAATAATGAATATCTTAAAGATAATTATGAGTAAATGGTTTTGGGTTTGTTGTGACAATGTTTAAGCAACACTTCTCTTTAACCCTTGTAAGTGTAATTAAATCTTTAAAAGCAAGTCTTAAAGAAAATGGTTAAGTGTGAAACGGATTTGGGTTTGTTATGACAAAGTTTAAGTAATAATTGTCTACAAACTTTAGGAATATAATTCGATCTTTAATAATAAAATTGTAAAGGTAATAATAAGTATGGAATCTTTTATAAAAAGATAGAAAAGGTAAAAGTTTAATTTATAAAAGAGAAGATGTTTATAGTATAAATGTTTTAGTAACATTTGTTTTTAACCCTTTGATTATATTTTTAAAGTAAGTAAATATTGTAAATGATTTGTTAATATACTTATACCATTTGAGATAAGTATATGATTAAAGTATAGAAAAGATCATAAACGAATAGTAAAATATGTGAATAGTAAAAATAAGTATATATCTTTTATAAAGGGAAATTAAATCTATATACAAGTTCAAATAAATTAAGTTTTAATTAATAAGAAATTTATTTAAATAAGTTAAGTTTTAATAAATAAGAATTTAATTAAATAAGTTAAGTTTAATTAAATAAGTTGAGTTTTAATTAATAAGGTGTTTAATCAATAAGGTGTTTCATTAAAGGAAGAAGTTTGAATTAAAGGAATTTTTTTTAAATTAAATGAAGAAGTTTTAATTAAATGAAGAAATTTTACTAGATAAAATTTTTTTACAAATAAAAGAGGTTTTAATTAATGAAAGATTAATTAAGTAAAAATGAGATTAAAAGTCATTTATGTGACTTGATCATGTTTTAAGTTTATTAATTGTGCTTTGTGTGATTACTGGTATATGGAAAGTATTTTGTCGTGTGCTTAGCATTAAAAGCCAATGAAGTAGACTTGATTCTATCTGGAGAATTAAGAATGATGATTCGAGAAGGAGTAGAAACAATAGTGCTCTAACCTACTAGACTTCATTCTTGACCGAGTGATAGTAGAAGTTGAAAAGGTTGGAAATGTGATAAGTATACGAGACTTGGTTTCCATATGCGATCAATTAAATTTTATTGAATATGACCAATTAACATTGGAAGTATTTATAAGAAACAAGGGAACTATATGATATGGTTGTTCACTTGGTGATGATATAACCTACGTATAAACTCGTTTCATTCTTCTAGCACAAGGGATAAGGAAATCCATCCGGATAGGAGATGCCCTCCACCCTTATCATTATCTGTTTATTTCTGAAAGAACCGAAGTTAAGTCAACTAGAAATTCGTCGATTTAGTCTTGAAGAGACCAAGATAGATAAGTGTTTACTTACCGAAAACCACTTCAAGACTGAGATACGTGTTCTATCTCTTAAAAGTGGATCTATTCGAGATGCTGGAATCTATATAGGAATTCAAGATATGTTCGAGATGCTCGAACCTATGTAGGGGTTCGTGATTTGTTCGAGATGTTGGAATCCATTTAGGGATTCATAATATATTCGAGTTGTGGCTTGTGTGTTGAAATGTTGAACATGACTTCATCATCGGTATATGACTAAAGATAAAATAGGATGCACAATCTTGGGTTTAGCTAACCTATGCGGGTATATCAACTCCATATTTAGAGTATGCTTTTGATATGTTGGCCGGTAGGAGTCTTGATACTTGGTTCACGTGTTAGGGTGTGAGTCATTTGTGTTTACCTATGGTATATTTTGTCTAGAGATATACAATGCTTAGAAGGAGTTTTCTGATCCTTTTCTAAGAGACTGGTCTTAGTTTACTTATGAGTTTTGCTAGGGAGGTCTCTATTGAAAATCCATATATGAACGTGCCTTAGCGATTTTAAATGTACAGTAATATGTTGCAGTGTGACCAAGTAAGCATCGTAACTATTTTCTGATTTATATTCTTTATCCTAAGAATTATCCATTATATCATAATATGTACTTATTAAATGGTGTTTCTTTTGAGGGGATAATTGTTATGGCATTCCATGCGGTCTCAGAAGTACTATTACATATTGGCTGCATATTTCTTGAGTTTCTCATATCAGACTTATGTCTGACTCATGGTTTTATATTTCCTTTATTTTCATTGGTGCTCTTTCAAGTAGTTTGAGAAAAGCAGGTTTTCACTGATGTTCTTTGAGCTCTTGGAGAAGAGCCGGATGTTTTACCTACCATAGTATTTATTTTCGCTACATTACTTTATGTATATATATAGACACACACACACTGACACACACACACACAGATATATATATATATCAGCAACTGTAAGGTCAAGCTATTATAACTGTCCAGACTAATGATAGTACTTTGATTAGTACTCTAAAATGTTATGTATATTAGAGTAGCTCTGTGTACTATCCTTTGATATTATATATTATCATTCCACATGTGAGATTCTGATGTTTTTGTTCTCCTCTTCTTATTCTTTTTCTTTACCCTAATGTACTGTCTTTTCAACACTTAGGTGCACGTACGTGAATACCGTGAATGTATTAGTGTCGACATTCGAGGGTCGAAAAAGCCATCTGTTACACTTACAACCCAGTCAGTAGGGTGCCTAAGAAAGGTAGTTTCCAAGATGGGTTGTTATGTGATTAAGTATCCTATCTTACCTAGCTACCGATCTGGCTCGAATAATTATGTAAGCCCAAAAGGTTGCCTCTTATAGAAAAGGCTTAATTTGAATTGGGCTTTAGGATGATTTCAAATTTGTTTTGAAATTAAAATAAAAGTTCGAAATTTAAAAGTTAAATTTAAAATAAGAATTTTTTTATAAATGCTATAATATAGATTTTCAAATAGTTTTGAAATTTAAAATAAAAGTTGTAAATTTAAAAGTTAAATTTAAAATCAAACATATATTATAAAAGTTATAATATAAATTTTCAAAATGTTATAAAATTAATTTCGAAAATATTATTTATTAATAAGATTAACAAAATAAATGAATTAATTAAATATATATATATGTATGTATAATATATATAATGATACATGTTATGTTGTCTTGAATTGTTTAAGACAATATGAGTATACATGTGTGTATAAAAGAATTTATGAAATCGATAAAATTTAATTAAAATTATTAAATTAAATTAATTAATTGAATGTTAATTAATAAATTATAATAGATATATATGTGTAACTATAAAGGTTATAATATATATAAATATAATATGTTATAATTGAATAATATAATAATTAATTAAAGTGTTGATTAATTAAATTAATTAAGTTTTAATTAATATAATGTTATACATAAAATATTATATAAGTTGAATAAAGTATAAAATTTATATAATAATGAAACTTATATAATATGAATGTTGGAACAGTAAGAAACCCGATTAGACTTAAGGAATAAATACGTACGTTTAGTACGTATATCGTGATTTCTAATGTATCCGATACTTGAATCACGAGGTGTTTCATAAGAAATATATTATTTCGTAAGTCCATATCGCTCATTAAATTTATTAAAGATTTTGAATCTTAAACGTAAGTGTTGTCATTTGCCATTTATATGTTAATAAATTACTTGCATACGCTCTGGTTGTTGAGCAAACTCAAGCTAGAGATGTTGTATGCAGTATTATTAATATATTGACTAGATGAAGTAAGATAATTATATGTATTTGTTGAGCAAATTCAAGGTACATATCCATATTTAGGCTATCCCAAAATGGTAAGTGCGAGTGAATAATCTCTTTCAACCTGTTGAGCAAACTCTAAATCGAAATGAGATTATGACAAGGAACCATGGGTTAGGAGTTGTATGTGATACAACTAATAAGGAGTTATCCATCATTTGTGGGGCTATGACTTGTTGAGCAAACTCAAGATCAGAATCTCATGACAGACGAGTCCTAACACCCACAAGTGGAGTCGAAAGACTTCTATATTTCGTCTTAGGGTTTGGAGAACATAAAAGACTAGTGGATGCCATATTAGAAAAATGAAATGGTAACATTTAACCTTTCTAATATTGTAAGAACATCTGCTATGTACAAATTGTAATAATCTACATCGACAAATTTGTGGAATTAATATAATTGACAAAATGTTTATTAATTAAAATATACAAATGAACTGACTTAATATTGACAAATAGAAATATAAAATATACTTGCCAATAAATTTTCGCATGTTGACCCATGTAAGCATCTAATTATACAACCACTAAATATGTTCATAACTTGGTCATTTACGAGTTTACTTGCTCGAGACTGTGTATTGTCTTCAATGAGTTTCAAACTGCAAAAGCAATACACGAATACGGGATTTAATCCATATACGATCACATATAATGTTATATGGTGAATAGTCATAATTCATAATATATGAAACCTCAATGAAATTACTTCATTGAAATAAGCAAGTAAACTATAGTGTGAGAACGTTTATTCAATATGATTGATTACAGTAATGTTCGTGTTATGTTAAATATAACATTGGACTAAAGGCTACAGGATAGATCTAAGAACTCAATCGCTGAAATGTCAATTTGATTAGTTTATATAAAGTGTGACATATTTGATGTCCTTAAATGTTAAGGATGATCAAGTGCACTTTTGAAAAGAGTTCTTTATGATATTGTAGTAAGGATTTCCTTTGAGTGGTTCGACCAAGAAAGAAAATCAAATGTATAAGTGTGGATGTAATCTAAGACACAGTTGAGATGAAGAGAGCGAATGGTCACTTTTGCTTGATAAAGAAACTCGAAAACGATAATTGTAAAATAATAATAGATACTTAACATTAAAGTGAGAAATATGATTTCTACTTCGAAATGTATTTTCATATAGAAAATTGTTTTCTATGAAGTTTATTTCTTTGAATTTAAGATGTTTGACCTAAAAATTCTCAACTATAAACTGGCTACAGTAAACGAAATAAATAACATATATTAAGTGGTTGAATTGAGCTTCGTATTTCATATGCTATTAAAGCAATGATAGAAATTATGGGAGCATGCTATATAGCACTTGTTAGTCGCTTCAAATTACGAAAATTATTTTCGTAAAACGTACCAAACATTATTTATGAAATAATAATAATTTTTTAGTGTTGATTGAAAATAGGCACAATTTTATTCAATATAAATATTATGAATATTCATTACAAAATAAAACTATAGTACCAGTAATTGTGATGAACTAGAAATATAGAAGTATCTAAATTTATTTGCAATTATTTTGGAATTATGGACTAAGCCATAATTTTGAGAAATAATTTTTGATTATATGATTATGAATCATATGGTACTAGTAAATTATATCTTAGACAATTAAGGGCAAAACATCATTAAGTGGAAGCATCATAAGAGTTGACGAATTCTTCCGATTGATACATGTAGATGTATGGAATCACAAGTCTATTAATATCTAAAGGTTCCCCGTATTTCGTTATATTTACCGATGAGTTATCACCGACGTGGACATGTGCATTCGACACACATGTAGAATGTCTATGATAAGCTCATAGAGTATAAACAGAAGTAAATAAAATAGCATGCAATTGAAAATATGATTGATTTGATCAGATCGAATAGTTGAATATATTTGAAATAGTACCGAACGTACCTAAAAATGAATAATGATTCAACCTTAAAAGTGCTCCACTCTGTATTACATAATGATGTATCAATAAGGTGTAATCAAACTTTGTTGAATAAAATATGATTAATTGTGAAAGAATTTGAGTTAACTTCTTTCTATAAGGTCATATACTTAAGAGTAGTACACAAGGTTAAAATTAATTTCAACTAATGCATAGTTTATGAAATCATACAAGATAAGGGTTTAAAAGAAACCCCAACATATTCTAAGTCATGGAGTTAATAGGTTGTGCGAGTCGAAAGACTATATGTAATAATTGTTTATGAGGGATCTTGTATGGACCACCCCAATGGAGTTTGGGATGAATCAATACCGATTGATCGATTTATGTTTTGAACATAAGTTTCATAAGCTAAAACCAAATTGGTTATATATATATAAGGCAATTCGTAAATGTTTAGGGAACACCCATTCCATTACACTGAGAAACAATCATTGTTTCGAGAAATACTAACTTCATGATGAAGGAATTTCTTTTAGAAATTATTGATAGTAAAATAGATTTGGATATAACCCAAAGATAAAACTGAATATGAGGAATGAAATGAAATTAACCAGACCTTAATGGACACAACATATTAGAATGTCCAATAAGTATTCTCACACGTTAAGGAGAAACTATGAGTTTCTTATTAATACCGAGAATAGATATTCCTTGATTGTCAATTAACCATTAAAAGTAGTCACTCTACCATTTGGTATGATATGCAAATCTAAAATGGACTTAATGTACATTATCAAAATATGATTTTGATAGTTATTCCCAAAGGGATATGATCCATCACTACATATGTGTCTTCAAGAGAAAGACTAATGCAGTTGGAATATAGTGAGCAACATAGATAAGAATAGCATCGTAAATTTCAATTGTTAAAATTGGCGTAACAAATTCGTCATTCAATATGCTCGAGCTAATTCTGACTTTACTCACAAAATTATCACCTAATATGTAACAACCCGCTTTTCCGATCCTTAGAAGTCAACACTAATACATCTATGGTATTCATATGCCGAACATCCAAGTGCCAGAAAGACAGATCATTGGGATGAAAGCAAAAAAAAGACAAAACAGAATCTCACAACGTGACGAGTAATCTATATTGTATCAGTGAATCTTTACAAAAAGAAAACTTTTATATCCATACATAAATCAAAGTACAATTATCCTATCATCAGACTCTGGACAGTTTTTGATAAACACAACAAGAACGAACAGCAGAAGATAAAATACGAAAATACGCCTTGGAGGATCCACCTCATCTCATGAAGTTCCAAAGTGTTGAGCTAAATCTGGAAAGTATGCTCGGGCTGATTCGAGCATTATAAGAAAAATAACGACCGGATCAGTCTGGTAAAACCAGTATGAGAATCACAATCAAAAAGATTTTTACAATTATAAAACCTTTCAAAAATAAAGATATCTCATAAGACCACGCCACACATAAACATGGATGAGTTTTTACCTTACGATAACCAAACCATTTTTATTATAAATCCAGTGATATTATAATAATGTCTAGAGGGGAAAATAAATATATAAAATAGCTAAAATGCTTGCACTCACATTTCAACATAGTTGGGCATATTTAAGTCCGTATAGGCACAAATTGGGGATTGGATTCCATCAATGACGAGGCTACTAGGGTACCGTCTGCCACAGCACACCTCTAGAAAAATGTACCAAGGGCCTCACATGGACCCCCGCCAATAGAAAACCTGCTGCCCCTTTAACATGACAGGCTGGATTACATCATTCCCCGGGACCAAGGCACCAAAACAATGCGCACCAGCCATGGCTCCACTTTTTGCATGTATACCAAATCCATAAATATCGATTCTAAATCGAGGAATGATTGCTCCTAATAGTAGCGAACTACATAGCTCTATTGCATATCCCATGTTTTAGTCATTAGCGGGTTATGTGGCTTGTGAGGCCACGATTACCTTTTTCCTCTCTTAGCAAATCCCACTTGGAAAGCTAACACTGCCCTCTGGCACAATGTAATGTCAGCATCCGTCCATACAAGTTGTTCAGGATATGAACAAACCGAAGGCACTACTTCTACTACATCCATTTTGGAATCACCCTCAAGATTAGTAGGAAGTAGCCCTTGCACTTCAAAAAAATTATCTTCAATTCCATCGTCATCAAGATATCTTCAATATGACGTTTGAGTTCGTTCAAAGTGGTTTTCGGATAATTCATATCCGATCCCGGTCACTTCGAACCAACATTCGATAGTTTTTGGTAAACTCAACTCCGGTTCTTTCTAAAATAATTAGACAAATCATAAGAGCGGAGATCACCACCTAACTGTTTAAGTGGATGGATTTCCTTATCATTTGTCCTAGGAGAATGAATCGAGATTTATATGCATAGTACAACATCATCGAAGATGATTGTGCCATATAACCCCCATGTTTCTTCTAAATATTTCTGGAGTTAGATTTTGGCCAAGATTTGATAGTTCATTATTTAATATCAAATAAACAATCATTCAATCATAGATTTAATTCCATATGGGATCCTCTAAGCCTCTATTAATAAACCTTTCAATTATTAAAATATTTTTCAATTATTTGATTCAAAATACCTTCACAAAAGATATATTCACAAACTTCTTATACTCTTTTCAATACCTGGGTAAACATTCATATACTTATCTCAGCAGTATAAGTACATTTCAAACCATTATATTTTCAATACTTAGAAAATATCTATATACTTATCTCAACGCTAAAAGTATATTAACAAAACTTGAGTGAGATTTCCTCTTTTCCAAAATCATATTTAAATGGGCCAAAACAAATATTATTTAAAATATTTCATATTATAAACCAAACCACTATCCTTTGGTGTTAACTATGAAAAGAATGTTTCTATACCACTATAATTAAGAAGGATTGATTACCAAAATCAAATCTCATTTCTTTTATAAAATTCCCTTTCTATAAGCCCATTTCATACTTTAAATCCTTTTATAAATCTCCAAATTAATTTATAATACTTCTTTATAAATCTCTTAAATGATTTATAAACTCCTTATAAAACTTCTTTACTAAATATCGCTTGAAATCTCCCTTTTAAAATATCATTTGTAAATCTTCTTAAATAAATCCTTTTTACTAAGTAAAATTATTTTTATAAAACAATTTAACATTTATCAATTAATTAATTACTTTAACCATCACAAATAATTAAATAATTTACTTTAAACAACACTAATAAGGTAAGCAATTAACATTAAACACAACACTAATTAAAAAAGTTAATTAACTTTAAACAAGAGTAAACCAATTAACTAACAACATTAATAATATAATTAAATTACTTAAAATATCATTAATAATACAAATAAATAACTTTAAACATCTTTATTAAAATAATTAAATAACTTACTTTAAAACATCATTCATAAACACTTAACCTCAAATTGTACGATCGAAATTATTTAAATCCATAACTTTACAAATTTGAAAAGAAGCTTAGCAACCACAATGGTACTAAATCAAATTACCATTTAATACAATTTGACTTTTCAAGTCACATAACTGGTATTAACATAAGCAATATGTATGTAAATCAAATCCATAATTAACCACCTATAGTTAATGTGTAATTTATCTCATATAAAACAACTGGCATAAAATTAAATGTCCAGATTAATTTAATAGCAGAACGAAGATTTATTCTGCTACCAGGGCGTCCAACTTAATATAATTAAATTAATTTAACAGGACGGTGTTTTATTTGGCCAAATAGATATCACCACATGAAGTATAATTTATTTAACCATGTTATTATTTAAAATATCATGCCCCTATTGTTTTATCATAATATTTTACTTCATTAAAACTATCAACTATTTATACTATAGTGTTGTACTCGTCAATACGAACCTAGCACAAAAATTCATGGGTCAAATGGATTTAAAACGGGTGAGATATTGTATTATATAAGTTTGACTCTAAAAATAAAATAAAATAAAAACTAAAGAAAAGAAAACATTCCTACTCCACTAAGCCCAATCCACAACTAACTATCCCGACCCACTTCCCTTACCTTCTCTCCCAAATTAGATTTTTTCTTCCCTCCCAATTTCCAATTTGACTTCTAGTAGCCAAATCCAATGTGCACACGTGTACATGCTCATGCCATTCCGACCACCAACCGACTCCCTATCTCCACCTCATCACGTTAGAACCCACGCCACCGCCTCTGGTGACCCCCTCAATTTTCGACCTAAAAATCTCCATTTGCAAATTCGTTCCAGGTTCGAAAACCCACCTTTTACCACCACCACATAACACTTCGACCATTGCCACTTACACCTATACGACTGCCATCCACTGTGTCACCTCCCAGCACCTCCACGTCTATTTCGGTGCACTGCACTACCACTGTGAATCCAATCCCCGAACGCAAAACCCATGATGGCTGAAACCCTGCTTTGAGCTAGTCCCACCAACTCCATCCACCGTAGTACCCAACTCTAACGCCAATGGCTTCGCCCTGCCTTTAGCTTTCTCCACGTTGCCTTCGCTCCCCCCTTGACCACCGGTACGTCGGAATTAATTTTTTTTACTCAAAACGGTTCATATCATCGCCACACCAAAATCGGACAGCCTAAAATCATAAAAGTATGCTTAAAAATCATGATTTACCTAGACGAATCCAACCATGAACTTCGTTCGTCGATTCATGATGGTTAAAAAACTATCAACATTCGACCATTCACTGTAATTTACAAAACTCTCCCAGTGTACTCGATGAAAAACCCTACGACTATTTTTAAAAATAACTACACACTAAACCGAACAACTTTCTAGTTGGTTATTTGGGCTAAAACTAAACGGTTTGGTAGATAATGATTTTTTAATCAGAAAGTGGTCTTTGTTTTCATTTTACAGAGAGTAGGAAAGGAGAAGGAAAGGCAAATGCCTGTGTCTGTGTATGCCTGTGATCGTGTGTCTGTGTGTATGGTTTTGATTTCAGCCAGTATTACCTTCATTTTAAGGAAAATCTTAAGCATATATGATTATAACACCACATATAAACAATGAATAATATATACAAAATCAAAATCAAATTATTGACAACTTATACAACATTTTGTTTTCATGAAAGGGTTTAGCAAAGATTTGAGTTTTCACAACATTCATTCATTTTTTTAAAAGTAGTAGCAAGAGTTCGGTGTTCTCACCAAAAACACAAGATTCAAATTTTTCCCTAGAAATTAACCCCCAAATCAATTGCACAACTAACTTCATACTTTTTCCCAAAAAGAGAAGATATTTTCTAGTTTTAAGAATGGAAGAGGGAGAGGAAATAAGACGAAGCAAAGAAGGCAAAAATGAAATGAAATAAAACTTTTCTTTTTATAAAGGAATGAAAAGTGATAAAAGACAATAATGCCGTTAATCAAATTTTCTTCTGACCCATCCTTTAAACCACCTGAGTACCAACCATTTGAATAAAATGATGGAAAAAAGCAGGGTCTAAGTCCATTTCTCCACTTTTATACATAAGCCATCACTTCAAAATCACATTCAGACATATTATATTTTTTATTAATCCTTATCGTATAATTTTTGTCCATTCCTCTTTTCAAATAAAATGATTAAACCTTTAAACGTTGCTTTTGAAAAATGTACACAAAGTTTAAACAATTTTCTACAACTTGTTGTTTGATAGAAAGTCGAAAATCTAAAAAACGGGTTTTGGTTACATTTTTTGTTTTTCATCAAACTACCTATTTTTGTAATAAAAAATTAAAAAAATGAATTTATTATCATTAGTTATAAATTAAAACAAGGTTATTCAATTATTAAAACCATAAATTGAATATTTAAAATTAATTAAATATTCACAAATCAAAGTGGTAAAATTCTGGGTCATTACATGGTATGACTTTGTGCTTTGGTACAAATGTATTGGAATAGAAAACCCTAAATAATGATTTAGAATAGATTGTTTGCATATGGTATGACTTTGTGTTTTGGTACAAATGTATTAAAATAGAAAATCCGAAATAATGATTTAGAATAGCTTGTTTGCATATAACAACCAAGTATCTCGAAGTTAGTGTAAGCGATATTGAGTTTGTGAGTTTTTGGATATATCCAAGAATGATTATGAAAACATCGTTCGACGAGCATCAAAATTGAACGAGTATTTTGATAAAAACATCAAATAGTTTGAATTTCAGTCAAAATGTAGATGAAGTGTGTGTCTACAAGAAAGAACATTAAAACAGTACATGGATATTTCTAAACAATAAGTAAACAACGTACTGTCGATTGTAAACGATGTACCTATGTTAAAATCAGTTCTAATTTAGTTGTTTAAATTCTCGATATACGATTTGAGAAAATCTTTTATGATCAATATAATAGGATGCTGGGAATGTCCCAGATGATATGCATAGACACTGTATTAAACTATTTAATATAGCGCAGGTAAGATAGGTTCCTTAAGCATTGGGAATAGGAATTATCATACATGTTGGATTAACATCGTATTTAGCTAATGTATTTGGTTCATGAAGCAAATACCAAATCCAAATTAAGATCACTAAAAAATTGTCATTGGATGACTAACTTATGTTTTGAACTTAAGTATTGTAAAATAAAACCTAATCAGTTATATATAAGGCATTTCATGAAGCATTTATGAATACCTATTCCGTTGTACTATAAAACAATTTTTGTTTCAAGAGCAAAGGAATTTCTTTTATAGATTATTGATAGTAAAATTGATTTGGATATGATCTAAGGATAAAACTGATTACGAGGGATGAAATGAAATTTACCAAACCTAAACAAACACGACACATCAGAGTGTCTAATAATATTCTCACACATTGATGAGAAACTATGTGTTTCTTATCAATATCGAGAATATATAATCCTCGGTTGTCAATTAAACCTTTAAGGGTATTAATTCTACGATATGGTGTAATATGTAAATCCAAAATAGATTCCAAGGGTATTATCAAAGTATGATTTTTATATTTGCACCCAAACGGATATGATCCATCGGCCCCAAATAAGTCTTCAAGAGAAAGACTAATGTAGTTGGAACATAATGAGTATCGTTGATAAGAATAACTTTGTTAATTTCAATCATTAAAATTAACGTAATAGATTTGTTATTCAACATGCTCAAGTTATTTCGGATCTACTCACAAAATTATAGCTTGGTATGACTTTGTGTTTTGGTACATATGTGTTGTAATGGAAAATTCTAGATAATGTTTAGAATAGACTATTTGCATATAACAACCAAAAGTGTCTCAAAGTCAGTAGAAGCGATATTGAATTTGTGGGTTGTTTGGACATAATCCTAGAAATGATACGAAAGTATCATTCTATAAGCATTAGAATTGGATAAGTATTTTGATAGAAATACCAAATGGTTTGATTTTCAGTCAAAATGCAGAGGAAGCGTGTGTCCATAAGAAAGAACTAATAAAAGGTACATAGATATTTCTAGATTATAAGTAAATAACATACTGCTGATTATTAACGATGTACTTAGGTTAAAATCAGTAATAGTTTGGTTGTTTAATACTCGATGTTGGATTTGTTAATTATATCTTTAATATGAAGTATAAAGAATGTTGGGAATGTCCCAAAACGATATGCAATGACACCTTATTAAAATGTTTAATATGGAACATGTAAGATGGATTCTTTATGCATTGGTAATATGAATTATCATACATGTTATGTTGTCTACAATATCGTGATTTGCTTATGTATTTAATGCATGAAGAAAATAACAAATCCAAATTAAGATCAATAAATTGTAGTTTAGAGTATTCTTGAGTATTTATAAAATACTAGAAAATTGTTTACAGAAACAACGAACGTCTTATGAAGGAGTGTTCGGACTTGAACTTTATAAATGCTATCGAGTATAATATGTTAATATTAAATTCATGTTCAAACAATAAATAATAAACTTTAGGTTAGAAATGTTCCTAATGAAAGTTTGTGGCTGATTCAATGAAAGGTTAAATACATCGCCTTGAATAACACCGCAATAAAAGTAATGTATATAAATAAACGTGCACAAATTTAGAATTGAGCTAGGTAGATAATTAAACCTACGTAGTAGATCCATTCATGAAGAGTCTAACTTGATCAGTTCTCATCAAACTGATTGAAGGGATGGGATAGTGATTCCATAATTGACATCAAGTACAATTGGGGTATTAATAGAGTTAGGGATATTTCCTAAGGGCAATTGTATAATTTGTTACATATATCTACCTCGAAACCAATCATTTCAAAATAAAAGGTGTTTTCTTTCTATTATATACTTGATATAATGTGTTATATTAATTAACTAATTTAATTAAAAACATTTTTAATAGAAAATCCATAAATCGTATGTTTTGTGACAGTACTTACAATGTGTTGTAGCCATGAGTAATTTAACACAATGAAATTAAACATACTGTTTTAAATTGTCCTAGCGAAGATGTATCGAGATTGGATATTGATGCATCCGTTAAGACAATAGCACATAATGCCCTCCAAATATTGGGAAGTGTACCCATGACTGTTGGACACACCAAGGGGTTATGTACTGATAGTTATTGGATAACTATGGAATAAGTCGCACATTGGTTTTCTATTGGTTAATATAACTAATTTCAAACATAAAATATCGATATGACAAAATTACACAGTTCTCTTGAATTGAGAATACCGTAGATCTTCAATGTGGAAGCTTTGCTTTGATTATAGTTAAATTGTGGCACGACATCCATCAAATGACTATAGTTGGGTCGAGTGAAAGCATTAGAAGTGAAACAATATTCAAAAAAGGATTCGTCTCCTCAGTTAATTTCTCTAACCAGAGCAGCACGATTAATAATAATTGTTATTGTTGAACAAAGGACTTTGTGTTTGGACTATAGAGTTGAATATGGATGATATCAGAATTTTTACCATTACCAAATTCCATAAGTCTAAAGTGATATAATTTTGACAAAGAGAATTGCTGTAAATAATTACCACTACCGGGTAATCCTTAATAAAGTACAATTGGATTTTACCTAAATAAAATAAGCAATAAATTTAACCATGATGTCACACCATCTGCTAAGTGACGTGTGAATGCTAATATTTGAATTGTTCGATATTAATCGCAGACTAAATTTACACTTAAGAGTCACACAACCGAAACGATTAATACTCCTTCTATTACCCAATTTAATTAATTTGCAATTGTTATAAATTAAGTAGATTAGCTAATTTTTATGAAATATTAATTACAAAATTTTATTTGATGTGTTGAACAATATTAAATAGCGTATTTTATTTGTTTTATTCTAATTCAACCAAAAATCGATGATAACTAAATATTATCATCTCCAAACTACTAACATTCATTAAGAATTTATATTTCATATATATAAAATATAATTTAGGTAAAATTATTTCATTTACCCTATTTTAAAACAATATTATGTCGACTTTCCTCGTTTAAGTATTTAGAAACCCCTATCGATAACACGACATCCCACGCATCAATCAGAATTCATAGACAACTCAACGAATAAGTAAACACAATATAAAACATTTTTGTAACACTAACAAGTACATGCTCTCATATATATATATATATATATATATACACAAACACACACTCTAACAACTCATTCTAGGGTATTACTACCTTACCTCCAATGAGTCAAACCCCATAAAGCTATGGTTACCGCTAAACCAAATCTTTGATACCAACTGTGACGACCCACATTTCGGAAGGTTTAAATCGATAATAATCCACACATGTCCAACTTAAACAATTCGGAACATAAATAATCAATAGGGTTAATTAAGAAAAATAAGAAAAGAAGAAGAAAAACAAACACAGACCCTCGTAGCGGAATGACAAAATATAATAATCAAATAAACAGTTCATGAAGCTGTTTACTATACGTTTGATTATAATTTATACAACATTTATCAGAGTTATAGATATACAATAGAACAAAATATAATGCAGCAGACAACATGATGCAGAGAATAATAATAGTAATAATATACAAAATCTTCGCCTTCGTCCTCCAGAGAATAATCTTCAATGCGCTGAAAAACTCAGGACTGATCCGAGCGTAATGAAAAGACAAAACACTTGAGTCAGGACTAAAATATCCTTATGTGAGTCAAATCGATATCAAATAACATGAGTGTAATAGCGTCAGAGATGTTTATGGGATTTCACATCTCCTATCCAGTGTATAACGTGCGTGCAATAACTCAAGAGATGTTATAGGATTTTCCATCTCTTAAGGATCCATCAAAATATTTATATATAGTAGAATACGCTATATATATAATGTCTAATCAGTAAAATAAATATTTTTCTTTGTGTTAAGGCTTTACATTAATCCCCATTAATGCGTTTTTAAGCATTGTCGTACAGTTTGCATATAACGCCCCAGTAGCACGTCGAAGGATAGGGTTGCATCATGATACGACAACACTAAACCAAAATCGTAGTGGTCTCATATAGAGATAAAAGTATGACAAGGAACGTGAGGCAATGCCCAAGGTAGGATACTACCAGTCAGGTCGCAGGGCTGGTGGTAACGCATCATAGCCACGACCACCCACCGCGTACATCCATCCCATATCGAGTCAAAGGGAGGCTATCCCAAATCAAGGTGCACCAACTAAAACCTACAACAAGAGTAATAATATGGACCAAGTCCAAGAAAATCGAAGAACAGATGTCCGCTAGGGGTAGCTAGCCCGCTTGGCCCTATCAAGCTGTCCTGTTTTAGTCATTTCAAATTGGCACAAGTGTCGGGGTCTATCCATCATCGTACTCTTTCTTTAAATCCAGCAAACGACGCCAAATCCAACCACTTCGTTCTGGAGTCTCCTCCGCGTACACGGTTGTTAAAGTGGTTCCAATATTGATAGAGAGTATGCGAATAAGAGGCCCCGGTCTCTTTAACAACCAAACGTCATTTTACGCACCGGGTGGTACATTTACATTTCAAAAACAATTCGTACTTGATATCAAAATATCATATTTGTTTCCAAAATCAATTTCATTACGAAATATCATATTTACTTCAAAATGTCATATTCAGTCATATTCACTTGAAAAATATCATTTCACTCCAATATCTTGATTCACTTTCAAAAATTGTTTCAAATTTCAATTTAGGTTATAACTTCATTTTAACCCAATTCGTATTTAAATCAGCGATTTAAATATAAACAATCCCCACTCTAACCAGTTTGAATTTTTAGAAAATTGTTTTAAATAGTTAAAATAGTATGATATAAAATAGTTAAGTATTAAAATGGTTTATATAGTAAAATAGCTTAGAAAACCAAAATAATTTGAATATTTGAAAAGATAGATTTTAAAAAGTTTATATTAAAACAATTTATTTGAAAATAGTTTCAAAGTCAAACTGGTTCAATTCCAAATCTCCAATTCAAATCATCTTCAATCTCACTTCAATTCAAATCAACTCAATTCAAATTTCAATTCGAATTAACTTCGATTCCAATTTCAATTCAAATCAATTTCGATTTTAAATTAATTCAATTCCAGTTAATTCAATTTCGATTCCAATTTAAATTAATTTCACTTCAATTCTAAATTTTAAACCATTTCAATTTATATGAATTCGAGTCGATTTCATAATATCAATTTAAATCATTTAAATCAAATTTAACTTCAATATTCAATTCAAGATTCAAATCTTCAAAATAATTCAATTTCGAGCTCATTTTTGAAATATCGTTTTAAATTACGTTTACTTAGCAATATTTCAAAGTTCGAATAAAAGTTCAAATCTAATTAAAACCAATCAATTTCCGGAATTCAAATCATATTTTGATTTTTAACTTCAAAATCTCAAATTTCATTTTTAAACAATTTCGTTTAACAAATTCTGATTCTAACATTTTGAGCTCAATTTCGAAAATAATTCGATTTCCATAAATTCGAACTTTTTTCTTAAAATCAAAATCGATTTAAATAATTTCAAATCAAAAATCTTAAAATCATTTAATTTAACCAATCAGGTGTCCGTATATAATTTTTTATCCTATGACCAAGTGAATCAATTATTTCAATTTAATTCAGGGATGGATATATATCGTTTCAATCCAAAATAAATGTCATAGGTCTATATCATTTCAACATATTTCTTAATTTATTTGAAATAATTCAATTAACAGTTTTATATACTGTAATTAATTTAGAGGGTGATGCAGGAAATATATAAAATAAATAAATATCCAATCATCTAATATTTCAACCAATTGGCATCCATCACAATCAATCATCCAAACAATCAATAATTCAAAAAAATTAACCAATTATCAATAATCGGGAATTTTACTAGCAGTTTAATTCTAATTTTGAGTAAACTATTAATTCAAAATTTCTAACATATAAATTCTATATCGATTTCCATGTCAGCTAAATTTACCAAACAACAATCAATTAAATAAATAACTTCACGATTATCAATTTAACGAACACAAAAACATTTTAGTACGTCGTGAGCATTATAAACACTCACCTTTTTATTTGAAACCGAAAATATTCTCAGCTCCAAATAAATTTCAAATTGATTCCATTGCATAGACGACACCGATACAATTCCAATGCAATTTGTTTCGTCTGAAACAGACCTCGTATGCAAAAATT
Organism: Allium fistulosum; assembly: GCA_030737815.1. Classification (NCBI taxonomy): domain Eukaryota; kingdom Viridiplantae; phylum Streptophyta; class Magnoliopsida; order Asparagales; family Amaryllidaceae; genus Allium; species Allium fistulosum. Next base: position 427,084,520 of record CM060908.1, read on the forward strand.
ACGCGATAATTAGCGATACGATTTTAATTAACATATAAATTAACTTAAATAAAAATAATTAACAACCAATCCATCTCTGTTCTTACCTTAGCCCGCACACTCTGTAACGACCAGGGATATTGACGTCTTGAGTTTTGAATATTAATTTTTAATATTCAATAATACGGTATTTAAAATTAAATAAAAATCCCCGTTAATAACAATTGATAACAATTTACAGTTTTTCAAACCAAGATAATATTTTGAATTTCCAGATTTTTATTTATCAAATAGGAAATTGATTTAATTAGAAATTTCTAATATATATATTTACATATTCAGAACAATAGAATATATATATATATATAATTTGGAAACAAATTCGTAGCAAATAAATGTAAATGGATAAGAATAATACATTATAAATAGAAATGATTTTGGGTTATGAACAATATAGTGTATTATAAATAGAAGAGTTTAAAGTTGTATTTTCCTATATACCTATACACATATCAGTTAAGAGGAATGTGTGTGTATATATATATATATAAATAAATTCAAAAAGGAAATATATAGTACTTATAAAACAAATAATATTGCATTATGAGAATATAACAAGGTAAGTAAAATATATATATGGACTAGATAAAAATAGTTTATTAAAAAGTAATATTTTTATAGATTGGAAAAATGAAAGAAGAGATATACATATGGAAATACATGATATAAAATCATTTGATAAGAAATCTTTTACAAAATTTTGTTTTAGTAAAAATGTTATTTTTATAAAGATAGTATAACAACATCTTCTTTTTGTTTTGAATTATACATTTTAGACATAAAAAGAAATATAAAACTAAATGTTAAATAAAATAGAAAGGGTTGTAAATGTCTTGGGGTTATATATATCAACACACACACACACACATAAATATAAAGACTTGAAGTTGTTTCAAACCACTTATTCTTATGTTTCAAAATACATGTATGAAGTTTCTGTTCAAAAACAAAAAGGGATAATTCAGCAAAGTGAAAAGTAAATAAACAAAAAGGTAAATCATGTGAAAGTTAAAACAAAATTTACCAATCAACTATATAAGCATATAATAGAAAAAAATAAGCATTTCCTGGAAAGGTATAAATATACAACATATATATATATATATATATATACATAAGCTTGCCTGACCAAAAGAGGCAAAGACCAAAACAATGGTTTAAGTTCTTTTCAACTCAAAACATTTCAGCCACCAAAACCTCTCGTCAATCCATCAAAACATGGTACAAATCTTTGTACAGCAGATCTGAAATCTTAAGCCCTAAAAAAATCATTCATATACATCATTCATCTTGACCAAACATGTATATATATAGGTATGGATTTGAGAATTTATACTTCAGTTTGCAAAAGCCTGTAAACAAAAACATATCACCCTGTTCTTCAAAAATTCAAAGAGCAAAACAAGATTTCAAGACATTCTCTTTCACATTCAAGTACAAAGCAAGGATTTGAGTTTTCAGGTTGAAGACTTAAGATCAAGTAGGAAATTTCAAGAAATGTTTAAGGTGAGAAATTCAAAATTTAAAGACCTGGAAGTATTTAACATTGCTCTGTTCTTTTTAACAATGAAACTATATACATGTTCAACCTTTAAAAATTCCTATCTCCCAACCTAATTCGAATTTGCTAGAGGTATAAACTAGTAAATTGTTTGTTTTTGAGTCTAGATTGCCCTAAATATGGTGATGCTCCATCAAGCTATAGGTTGTGAGAAATTTCGTATTTACGGTAAGTAACCGGGTTTTCGCCAAGTTTCAACATTTTTCAAAAAGCGATTCATGTATATAATCGGGATTGTTAGGTGAAGATAGGATTTTTAGTGAAGGTTTCATGATTTTTAGTGGTCTAGGTCACGAGAAATATTGGGTTGATCAAATCGCATTCAAAGATTAAATTCCGGCAGTTGAGTCGTCGAGGGAAGGCGGGGTTTGGCCGTGGAGGGGCGTCGCATCGTGGGTGAGGGAGTCACCGTGGCAATTTCTTGAATTTGGCTTTGATTTGGTTTGAAGTAGTGATTTTTGGGTTTAAGGAGGGATCTCGAACATGGTCGAATGCGCTCGAACCAGGGAACGAGGAGGGGATCGGAGCTCGTGGAATTTGGCATGGAGGAAGCAACGTGGATGAAGGTTCGAATGGTTGCAACGAACCGTAATTTTACCACTTTGAAAATGGAATATTTAATTAATTTTAAATATAGCTTTACAAGTTAAATGAACTTGTTTTAATTAGTTAAAGATAATAATAAATTTATTTCAAGTTTTGTTTACATAAATAAATAGTTTGAATTAAAAACTGAAAATATGACCGGAAATTGGATCCTAAAATATCAACGGTTTGACAAATTGAAATTGTCGTAAGTTGTTCCAACATTGTTTGTACATGCACACACATACACATATACACATATATGTGTATCACAATTAGTCAACTTAAAGCTAAAGAAAATACCTAAGATATTTTTACAAAAAGTAAGTGAAAAAGGTAACATCAAATCACCATTAAAACATGGAAAGTAAACATCAAATCTACCATTAATACATGTCATTCCATCTTAAGATATTTTTGCAATATGTCTTATCACATTACATCTCATTAATGCATGCACTTGAGTATGGGGACAAGGATTTGATGTTGAAGTGATGTGGTGTAAGAGATATTTTGATAATATCTAAGGGTAATTTAGTAATTTGCCACATTTTCCTAAGGCTATAAATAAGACCTAAGGCTTGACAAATTCACACATCTCATTCCATCTTCTTCTTCACCTCTACTTTAATGGCTTCCATTACCTCCATCCTCTCATCCATAGGCCGAGCCATCTAGAAGCAATAATCTAAGTGATCGTGAGCTAAAAGTTCGAGTTAGCAAAGCTATAGCCAATTTTTACTTAGTCGTTTAAACCCGAGGTGAGTAAACTCCTAGACTATCGTATTATATGCTATTGGATGTTATATATGTTTGATTATGATTATTGATGATGGTTGTTTAATATGAATGTTGAATATATATGCAAGTCACGGAAATACACGTCGATAAGCACAAAGGAAATCAATTTCCTTTATTTAAGGAATTAGTGTATATGGAATGTTAAACCTCTTTAAAATTGTTTAAAATTAAGAAATAAATTCTAAAAATATTTTAAAATGTTTTAAAAGTGATAAAAAAATGAGTTTCCAAATGATAAAAAGAAAGTCGTTTTGATCAATATAGCTTAAAAAGCACTTTCCGCAGCACTTTTCCGCAACACTTTTCTATAACTTTTGAAATGTAGTTTTAAACGCAACCGTTCTTTTCCAAATCTTTTGTAAATATATTCAAATGATTAATAAAGTATTTTAAATATGATTTGATGGATTTATGGAATGGTTAAATATTAAATGAAGAAAAAAATATGAATTAAATAGAATGATGATTGATAATCACATATGAACTTAACATCTTTTTAATCGATGATTGGTTCGGAGAAACCGGGGTCGGATTTGGGTAATTCCTATCCGAAGACCACTTCGAACCAATTTACGTATTCGAAATGAAGACATGGATATAATATTAAGGATTTTCATAATGAAGGACTGCTTGTTGATTATTTGGGGATAAAATTCCAATATACATATAGTAGCAGTAGTCTCTTCGTTATGAAATATCCTATGCAAGGACTAATCGCTACTAATCCTAGGAGTAACTCCCACTTGTATGTAGTAGGAGAGTGCCTTCGGTTTGTCCTGTTCCTGGACAACTTATATGGACGGATGTCTGACGTTGCAATTGTAATTACATTGGTTGATTTCTATGAACATATCATCTGATTGGTGGCGGAGAAGGCAACTTCTCTTAGCTTAACACCCTTTTCTAAGACATACGAGCTCAGGAGTTATACGTTTGTAGAAATCAGTTGTGTGATTTTGGATTGGCAATGTGACATTAAAAGTGGAATGTGCTATGAGTAAGGTAATCGTTACCTCGAACCTCATCACCCGAAAATGACTAAAACAAGGTAGATACGACAGAGCTAAGTGGGTCACTCCCATTAGGGTATAGTCATCGCCTTTGTAGATATATTTATTCCCGCTATGACGTCGGGTTTTAAATTAACGTGGTGTATGCAAAGAGAGCTCTCGCTTAGGTCGGGAACGACCGGGGTGATGACATATTCGGTACTATCTAAGGTAAAGGTAGGCTGGTTCTGTGTTGGTAGAGTTTGGAGCCTCAGGTGCATTTTTCCAGAGATGTACTGTTGGAAGGTAGTCCTTTACCTTGTCATTGTATGGAAATCCATTCTCCAATAAGTGCCTTCGGATTTGATTATAGAGCCTAGTATGGTGGAATTTAATAATGTAACAATTTCGGCTAAGATTATGTATACTTAATTGAAAAGTGTTTTCAAAAGAATGTCATTAAAAATAATATCCACCTATTCTGTGTAGCAAATGTTTTGGTTATCATAAGGAAAAAACCCGTTCCGTGTTTATGTGCGGAGTGGTCTTATGAGATACCTTCTTTTTCAAACATCGTATTTTGAGTTTCTCACACCAGTCCCATGGCTGACCCGGAGTTTATTTTCTTTTCCCCTTAAACTCTGGGTGCCCTATTTTTCTGGGCAGCCAACTAGTTAGGTAAGCTTGGAGCATTTTGGAATGGAGCATGGATCATGGAGCATTTTGAGTCTTTTGTTGAAGTCATCTATCACTTTCCGCTGTGTTTGTAATATGTATTAGTATCTACCAGCACTATAAGGATAGGTCGTTATAACTATCCTAGCTGGGTTAGTACCTATCGTAACTTTGATGGAATAACTTGAAGTAATTGCATTTACTACTCATATGTATAATTATGTGTTGAATACGATGTGAGATTCTATTACTGTCCACCTTCTATCTTTATTTCTTTACCCTATGATAATCTGCCTCTCCGACACTTGGATTTACGGCACATGGATAACGAGGATGTATTAGTGTCAATTTCTGAGGGTCGAGGAGGTGGGTCGTCACATTTGGTATCAGAGCTTATGGTTGAGTGAATACCTAAGCCTAGATGGGGTCAACTCATTAGAGATAGGGTTAGTATTACCCTAGAATGAGTTTAGTATAAGAGAGCGCATATTTGAAATTTTTATCTGAATAAGTTTATTCGAGTTTGTACCAATTCCCTAAAATAATTTCTTCTATATTTTTAAAGATGTTCCCTTACTATATGCATATAGTAGGAGATGAGTAATAGAAGAGGACGAAGGGGAGGTAGCAACACTACGACCACTAGCGGTCGATCAAATGCTACAGTAATGGAGGAAGCTGTAATTCCCATGCCACCTCAAGTTAACTTTGCCACTCTTTGCAAAGATTATACCCGCTTGGGAGGAAAGCCATTCCAAGGCACATAATCTATTATTGAAGTTCAAGCCTGGCTAAGATCCTGTGAAAAAATCTTTAAAGGATTAAACATTGATGATAATCGAAAAAGGTTCTTCGCCTTCTGGCAATTGAAGGATGGGGCTCTAGCTTGGTGGGAGTCCGTTACTCTTAATGAATCTGAAGATAATTTCTCTTGGGCAAGATTTAAAGAAGTTTTTGAAGAGCAATACATGCCCACCGCTGGCAAATCCCGCATCTATAGAAGTTTCATGGATCTAAAACAAGAAGCGATGTCTGTGGAAGAGTATTTGCACAAATTCAATGAATTGTCTCGTTTTGGGCCTGGATTGATAGACGCGCCTCTGAAGAAAAATGAGATGTTCATTTCTGGAATGAAGGAGCGGTATCAGGATAGGATGACCGCCCATGTTAAAGGAACCTTTGTGGATTTAATAAATATGGGTTTCCATTATGATGCTTTGGATAAGAGGAATCCAATCGCAACCCAAAACAACAACAACAACAATAAGAGGAAGTTCAATAACAATGAAAAGAAGCCATGGCAAGGCAAGACCGGAGGAAGATCTCAGGAAAACTGTTTTAAAGATGTTGAATGTTTTAATTGTGGAAAGAAAGGACATTATTCAAAGTACTGCAGGAATCCCAAGGTTCAAAGGCAGCAGCAAGGAACCATCTCTCCTATGGTGCAGAATAGCCTCTGCCATAACTGCCATCAACCCGGCCATTGGAAGAACAAGTGCCCGTTAATGAAGAAAGGAGAGCAGGTTAAGGTCTATGCTATCAAAGGCAAGCCTTCAACCTCTACTGATGTAAAAGGCAAGGGAGTTCTTGAAGGTAATATTTATGTCAATGTTATCCCACCTTTTGGTCAAGGCCGTGATATCAAAAGAATTGATTGGAAACCAAAGATAGTCATCCCGATTGCCAGTTGCGTACAGGTGAGCTATGGATATCAGTGAATTTTGACTGAGTCTGGATTAAGCCACAATGGATATGACACGACAATCAAAGCGGCAGAAGCCAACGTTCCAAATTTCAAGTCTATCGAGGTTCGTATGCTCAAGATATGATCGATGAAAACTAAGGAAATCAACACATTCGCATCATTTCGTATCCATCAACTAAAAGGCTTTGTTTGTATCGATCATCATGCATCCATCTGTTCGTATCCATCATGAACCCGCAATTTCGTGTCCATGAAAGCATGGTTACACTTCGTATCCACTAAAGGTAAGGCTTCGTTCGTGTCCATCCATCCTGAGGATGTAGTTCGTATCCATCTGCTGGTCTTGTTCGTATTTATGAAAAACCCTACTTCGTACCCATCATTTTGCGTCTTCTTCGTATCGATCAAGTATGCACTCCACTCTCATCACTCAAGGCTAATTCGTATAGATCAACACGTATAGAATCAATATGAAATGCACAACTGGATCGATACGAACAAAAAGACTGAATCGATACAAACAAGGCACAACTAGAGCGATACGAACAAATGAATACGAATCGAATCGATGCAAATTCAGCAGCCTACATAAAACCCAAGTTTGCATCGATCATAACTGAAAATCTACAAGTCCAAATGCCACCAAATTTTCACAAGAGCTTGCGTACAACCTAAAGAATGTTCCTACTCAATTTCGACTCGATTGGACCAAATCTTGATCGATATGAAATTGGTTCGTATCGATCACGGACCAAGTGCAAATCACGTGGGATCGATCGCATGGGCCAACACACGTGCTAGAAGAGGTCTCCCAAGATCTGAGCGAGATATTTGCAGCCTACGCCTATAAATAGCAGCCCGGAGCCTACAGAAAAGGGATCTTTTGGCTCTTTGACGTCCAGACTCTACCAAATCCACCATTACATTCAAATTCCACTGTTGTACTCGAGAATTACTGCTGTAATCCATTGTAACCAGCGAGCAAAGTCAATAAAAGATTAACTTCTGAAGTGGACATAGGACGGAGATTGCCGAACCACTATAAATCTCGTGTCTCTGTCTATTTCTTTCTGTTTTAAGTTCGTTATTCTTCATTTTTATCCTCTACTTTACTTAGATCTGTGATTTATGATTATATACTGCTGATCTGTGTTCATATATTGGTGCTTTCACGATATTTGGGGTTTGTGACCCATTTTGGCGCAAACACTTTGGTGCTTTCACTGAGAATTGAACTCAGGGATTCCAAGGCTTGGATTGCGGATTTGAAAGCTCGAGGATTTGGATCTGGAAAGCTATGACAAGGCAATCAACAAGAAGACAAAGAACTGAAAGGAGTCAGCACGAAGGTAGTCAGGAAGCTTCCTCAGGAGCGAATCAAGCCTCCATCTTCATCACCAGAGACGATATGGAAACGATGCTAAAGAGACAAGAGGAGATGATACAGAACCTACTTCGGCAAGTTGGACAAGTTGGAGTGCAGAATCAAGGGAACACAACTGTAGGAGATGCTGGAGATAGAGATCAGGAGCACGGAGTAACCAGAATCCAGAATAGAGCAGGACCATCAAGAGCAGCACCAGAACTAGGGGGCACTCACCCAAAGCATGTCGATCCAATCCCGGGCAGAATACCAGGTGGAGCTGTGCAACCTGGCATTGATAGAAGAATGGACGCTCGTTCGAGAGAGTAGATTCCAGGAATCCCTCGTGAACTCGGGAGGGCAAATAAGGAGCAACGGACAAGGACTGCAGCTTGGCGACAATGATAGATTGGCCGAGATAATTAGGAGAGCCATGAGAGGCGGATTGGGGAATAGAGACTTGGAGGATGTGAATCGAAGTCCCTTTACTCCTACGATCAGGCAAGCTAGGAACCCACCGGATTTTAAACTACCAACACTGGAGATGTATGATGGGAGAACAGATCCTACCGTTCACTTGACAAGGTATATGAGGCATATGGAGGTATTGGGGGCATCGGAGGAAGTCATGGCCCGGTGCTTCCCTTTGTATTTGACAGATGTAGCAGCACTATGGTTTAGACAACTGGAAAGCGGTACAATTGGCACTTGGACGGACCTGATTGAGAATTTTATGAAGCAATTTCGGGTCCACATCGTGAGACCCAAGAATGTGATGACTTTGACATCGACGAAGCAGTGGAAGAGAGTCACTCAGGGACTTCTTGACTAGATTCAATGCGGGAGTGGCTACGGTGGATCGACCTGATCCATCGATAGTTTTGATGGCAGCAGTCTCAGGCATTGCAGATAATTTGGATTTCAAGATATCATTAGAACGGGACTCCCCGATGGATCTCGGGGAGTTCTACCATGCAGCAGAAAGGTTTCTAAGGCAGGAAGATGCGCAGGCTGAGAGAGAAGAGAGAGGCTGAGGCTTATGCAGTAAGGGGTGGTGGCCCACCCAGGGAGGATCCAAATAAAGATGATAAAGGGAAAAGGAAAATGGACGACAACGGTAATGCTTCAAAAAGGCCACGGAGGAGTTCAAAGTTTACTTCCTACACGGATTTGACTAAGACTCTGGAAAGGATTTACTTGGATACTCAAGGGCGCCTCCAGTATCGAAGGCCGACAAGAAGGGAACCTTCTGAATACGAGCGGGCATCGGGAAAGCATTGTCTATTCCATGAGCTGGATGGGCACAACACGAACGACTGCAGGCATTTGAAGGATATCGTTGAGGAGCATGTAAGAAATGGTCATCTACAATAATATGTAAGGAATCGAGTTGTGGCAATGGAACAGGAACGACCACCGCCCACTTCAGGCGAAGATGGCACTGGATCTAGGCGACGTCATCAGCTTGTTATCAACTAAATAGATTTATGGCTTTGAATAAGTAGTAAACCCCAACGTGATGCAGCTAAGTCACTAACACATGTACGGGATCGAGGACGGTGCCTAGGCATGCTCTAAGATGATGATAAACCGTGATGCTTGGGTTTATGAAATCTTGTTTTCTTTTTATTTATTGTGGACTATGGTTTCATTCATGGTACTATGGCTATTTGTTTTCTTGGTTTCCGCAGCACTTTTCCACAGCACTTTTGAAATGTAGTTTTAAACGCAACCGTTCTTTTCCAAATCTTTTGTAAATATATTCAAATGATTAATAAAGTATTTTAAATATGATTTGAAGGATTTATGGAATGGTTAAATATTAAACGAATAAAAAATATGAATTAAATTGAATGATGATTGATAATCACATATGAACTTAACATCTTTTTAAACGATGATTTGTTCGGAGAAACCGGGGTCGGATTTGGGTAATTCCTATCCGAAGACCACTACGAACCAATTTACGTATTCGAAATGAAGACATGGATATTATATTAAGGATTTTGGTAACGAAGGACTACTTGTTGATCATTTGGGGATAAAATCCCAATATACATATAGTAGCAGTAGTCTCTTCGTTATGAAATATCCAATGTAAGGACTAATCACTACTAATCCTAGGAGTAACTCCCAATAGGATGTAGTAGGAGAGTGCCTTCGGTTTGTCCTGTTCCTGGACAACTTATATGGATGGATGTCTGACGTTGCAATTGTAATTACATTGGTTGATTTCTATGAACGTATCATCTGATTGGTGGCGGAGAAGGTACCTTCTCTTAGCTTAACACCCTTTTCTAAGACATACGAGCTTTGGAGTTATACGTCTGTAGAAATCAGTTGTGTGATTTTGGATTGGCAATGTGACATTAAAAGTGGAATGTGCTATGAGTAAGGTAATCGTTACCTCGAGCCTCATCATTCGGAAATGACTAAAATAGGGTAGATGCGGCAGAGCTAAGTGGGTCGCTCCCATTAGGGTATAGTCATCGCCTTTCTAGATATATTTATTCCCGCTATGACGTCGGGATTTAAATTAACGTGGTGTATGCAAAGAGAGCTCTCGGGTAGGTCTGGAACGACCGGGGTGATGAAATATTCGGTACTATCTATGGTAAAGGTAGGCCAGTTCTATGTTGGTAGAGGTTGGAGCCTCAGGTGCATTTTTCTAGAGATGTACTGTCGGAAGGTAGTCCCTTACCTTGTCATTGTATGGAAATCCATTCTCCAATAAGTGCCTTCGGATTTGATTGTAGAGCCTAGTATGCTGGAATTTAATAATGTAACAATTTCGGCTAAGATTATGTACACTTACTTGAAAAGTGTTTTCAAAAGAATGTCATTAAAAATAATATTCACCTATTCTGTGTAGCAAATGTTTTGGTTATCATAAGGAAATAACCCGTTCCGTGTTTATGTGCGACGTGGTCTTATGAGATACTTTTTGTTTTTAAAAACATCGTATTTTGAGTTTCTCACACCAGTCCCATGACTGACCCGGAGTTTATTTTCTTTTCCCCTTAAACTCTAGGTGCCCTATTTTTCTGGGCAGCCAATTAGTTAGGTAAGCTTGGAGCATTTTCGAATGGAGCATGGAGCATTTTGGGTCTTTTGTTGAAGTCATCTATCATTTTCCGCTGTGTTTGTATTATGTATTAGTATCTACCAGCACTGTAAGGATAGGTCGTTATAACTATCCTAGCTGGGTTAGTACCTGTCGTAACTTTGATGGAATAATTTGGATTAATTGCATGTACTACTCGTATGTATAATTATGTGTTGAATACGATGTGAGATTCTATTACTGTCCACCTTCTATCTTTATTTCTTTACCCTATGATAATCTGCCTCTCCGGCACTAGGATTTATGGCACGTGGATACCGAGGTTGTATTAGTGTCAATTTCTGAGGGTCGAGGAGGTGGGTCGTCACAATGGTGGTGGCGGCAGGTCGTGCAGCGATATAGGGTGGTAGCAGATCGGAGATCAGTGGAAATGGGTTTTTGTTGGGTTCGGTGTTACACTCGAATTCGATAGGGACGGTCGGAGGTGAAAACTGCAGGGTGAAGGTGATCAGGCTGGGGAAAAGACGTAGGACGATGGTCGTGGAATGGTCGATGGATGCTCGTGGCGATCGTGCACGTGCACGTGTGCACAGGAAGGTTGGCGAACTGTGATGGGAAGGCGCTCGAATCTTGGATGATGGGTGTGGTTATCTTGGATTAGCCTCGAGTCAGAGGAGTGTGGATGGTGTGTCGGTGAAGTACGGTTGATCGATCGATGTATTGGTGTGTTGGGTTGAATCTGGAAGGGAAAGCATCAGGAATTTGAAGAAGAGAAGTAAGGAGGAACGGGGAAAGAAAAAGGAGTGGACGGGTTCGTATAAATTTCTTGGGCTTCATCCCAAAGTTTATAAGAAGAATCGAATGTATTTTAAAATGTTTTAAATTTATATCTTATTATCTAACAAAACTTTGAAATATTATAACACGTTCGTACGAATCCCGTTTTACGCGAGATTCATTGCGATGGTTTCGTATCGACGGACATTACGCCGTCATACGATCCATTGTCAAGTTTGAATAAGTAAAATTTTATAGTAATTTTGAAACGGACAGAAATTTTAAATAATCAATTTAAAATAATATCGTCATTTGAATTTATATGACCCGAATATTGAAGTGTTTTGCCAGAAAAAATAACAACGAGTTAATTTAATTTAATTATGGTGTTTTTGACATCTATTTAGCGGAACAAACACCGCTCCATTAATTGTTTTAATTGAACCCCTGTTGGCGGAATAAATCACTGTTCTGCCATTATTACTGAATATACCTGTTTATGGACACTGACTAGCAGAAAACGAAACCCTGATCTGCTATTATATTTATATGGACATCTATTTATTTTCCCTGATAATTTTATTGGCAATACGATGTTGAATTGATTGTTAAAAACAGATTGATATAAATATCTGCATCTGTTATTCTGGACTGTTATGAAATTGAATGGTAGCTTGATTAAGTACCATTGAAATTGTTAAGCCTTCTTTTCCGATTTGGGTTGATTTTGAACCAGAATTGTTTTAAAGATGGTTATTATTTATCAATGATATTTTTAAGGTTGATGGGTAAATATTTGATAATGATATAATGTAAATTATCTTATTCCCAAAAATTATTTCAAAATATTAATTATTGTTTAAAGTTATTGATTATCTAAATTGTTTAAGGTATATTAATGATTAATTAAAATGTTATTTTATAGTGATTGTTTAAGGATAATTCTTACTTAGGGATTAGTTAGTATCAAAGCATATTTATTTCAAAGATAAATGTATTAAATACTAATAATGTTTTAAAAATAGTATATTATATAGTAGACTTTTATAAATAAGAATTGTACCTGATTAGAAGTTGGAAATTTTATATTAGAACTTTATAAGTACTATTTTGGAAAATTATTAAACAATGTTTTCGGAAAGTAAATGGTATACTTTCATGGCGTAATCAGAGGCAGTGAATGCCCACAGTTAAGTCTTGGATTTCTCTGGGATAGAGACGTAACCATTGAGCTGTGAATCTGTGGTTGATACTGCAGTGGTGCTTTCCCAGATTTATTTTAAAGGGTTTTCAAATATTTGAAATGAATGGTTTTGTGAATATACTTATCCAGTGAGAGAAGCATATGCTGTTTGATTAAGTAATTTTTAATGTATTGAAATTTAAATTAATAAGGCTTAATGTTTTCAATGGGAAATGAAACCTTTGTTTGAATGATTGTATATTTGATAGTTAAATAACCGACTATCAAATCTGGACCCAAAAACATAACTTTGGGAATATCTAGAGGAAACACGAGAATTATGTGGTGCAGTTACCGTTCGAGGTGCTATACTGTACGTATAAACTCGTTTCATTCTTCTAGGACGATGATAAGAAAATTCGTCTACCAACGGTTAGGAGGTGATCTCCGATCTTATTTTCATCTGGTTATTTCCTAAAGAACCGGGGTTGAGTTTACCGGGAAATATCGAACGTTGTTTCGAAGAGACTGGGATCAGATTAGTTATCTGAAAACCACTTCGATCCAACGAATACGTTTTTGACTAAAGACGAGAGCATGGAGTTGAAGATGGAGTAGTGAAGTGAAAGGGCTAATCGCTACTAATCCTGAGGATTATTCCAAAAAGGATGTAGTAGGAATAGTGCCTTCGGTTCCATTCGGTTCTAGAACGGACTTGTATAGACGAATGCTATTAGTACATTGTCATTGGAGGACAATGAGCATTCTAAGTAAATATTCCTTAAAAAGGTAATCGTAGCCTCTAAGCCTCATCAACCGGGAATGACTGAAAATCAGGGGAGATGCAGCAAGGATAAGTGGGTCGCACCCAAGTAGGGTATGTTTATCACCCTTCTAGATAACCTCATATATCATTCTATCACTATGATACATGGAAGGAGCTCAAAGAGGGTGGGAACACCCGGGGTTATAGCATATTCGGTCTATCCAGGTTAGGGATAGTCCGGTCTTGTATGGCAGGGGATACCGGCGTGGTCCTCGGTAAGCTGTTTCTAGTAGTGTACTATGGTAGGTGGTACCACAGTGCCTAGTCATTCGTATGGAATCCATTCTCCAATACGTGCCTTTACAGTTTTGGTTGTAGAGCCTAGTATGCTGGAATTTAATTAATGTAACAATTTCAGTTATTTGAATAAGTATTTTTACTTAGACACTATTATAATATCATCAGATTTTCTATGAAAGTGTTTTAGTTACTGTAAGGGAAAAACCCATCGTGTTTATGTGTGGCGTGGTCTTACGGGATACTTTTGATTTTCAAAAGGGTTTCAAAAGTTATAACGGATAGAATTCTTTGTGATTTAAATTCTCACGCTGGTTTTACCAGACTGAATCGGACGTGGTTTTTCCTATATGCTCGGGTCAGACCGAGCATATTTCCAGGTTTGGCTGGAAGGATGGGAGCTTCAGTAGAGGAGCTGGAGACCAGAGTCCTATTCACGTAGATGATTATATTCCATTGCATTTAGTTGTGTGTATCAGCAAATTGTAAGGGCAGGATGTTATAACTGTCCATACTGAATAGGTTGTATACTCTAGTTGATGTCTGTATAAGTTAAGTTACAGTTTTTTTTTATGTAAAGACTTGTTCTATATTATAGATTGTTCGTTTCCACTGTGAGATTCTGTGTTTGTTCTAGTTTCTTTCTATCTTCTTTCAACTTCCTTTCCTTACTATCCGCTTTTCTATTCAATTTGCACTCGACAAGTGTGGTAAAATGTCGGTTCGAACTGTACGGAAAAAAGTGGGTCGTAACACACTCCTTCTCCCTCAGGCAATAATTGCGACTTTCCCCTTTTTTTTAATGAACGAATCGCCTACCACATATAACCTCCGCCAGTTCCGCCGTCGCGCCTGGCTTCTCCAACACTCGCGCACGTGCATGCCGCGCTCACAGGAAACGCGACCCAAAATCCTAAATCAATCGAACTACCCCCCTCGACTAGCGGCTACCCTCGTGCGCTCTCCACGGCCACCATCGACCACCGCCAGTGCCTCCAGGCGCTCCACCTCACATGCGCGCGTAGTTTATAATTTTTTTCCCTTCGATCATTGTTTCATTTTTTTTCTTCGATCTACATGATTTTGAGAAGAGGGGGAAAAAGAAGAGTACCTGTAGACAAGATTGTGAGCGGCTGTACGAGTTGTCGGAGGAGAGAAAGAAAATATATATTATTTTAATTTGAAAATATCCAGCTTCATAACGTCCGACAATTCTCGAGCTCCAAACAAGGAGTGTCGCCTGACGTTCTTAATGTTTTATCTCAATTCTGAACACAATGGAACTAGTTCCGAGGCCTAATTCGATCGTATTCAGAAGATAGCTTCTCAAAATCAATTAATTTTAATTAAATTCCTTTAATTAATTTCGATGCGTTTCAAGCTCGCACGGTCAAACGATAAGTCTGGTCGTGACGAAACTTTAAATCCTACAATAATTCACCATTACAGATCCGATGAAACTGGTTTCGTTGAAATCTGAGACAGTGGCCAAAATGGCTATTTTTACTCGTTAATTAAAATATAAAAAATTCCAATTTCTATTTATTCACTTTTAAATCCAATTTTGAATGTTAACAATGTTCATTTGTATTTAAATAAAATTTAAATCAACTTTCGATATTATTTTCATTCACATTAATTCAAGATTCAATTATTTAAATAATTGCAATATTAAATTTAAACAAGTTAATTACCCAATAAATCATCATATTTCAAATATAAGTTATTTAACTTACAAAATTTAACTTTTAAAACGAATTCAAATAATAAAACACTATTTCAATTTTACAGTAATTCAATATTCATTATTCAATTTCAGCTATTGATTATAAACACATTCGATATATAAAATTTCATTTCAATAGTCATTATTTTCTAAATTTTCGAAATTTGTTATTTCAAGATTTTATTAAATTTCATATTCAATAAACTACATTAATAAATTATTAAATTTTATTTTTAACCATTTTTATTCAATAATCATATTAAATTTAATAATTTAAAATAGTTAAAAATACAGGTCGTTACATTCTCCCTCACTCAAAACTTTTCATCCTCGAAAAGGGACTAAGTACGGAATTTAACATTTGATGTATTTTATTCAAAACAATTAACTTATAAAACATTTAAAATCTTACTATCAAAACTTTTACTATGCTCTCGCAACGCCACTTCGATATTGGTTTTACAAAAATTACAATTTATTTTATAAGACAAGTTATAAAATTTTTAAAACCTCAAAAATTTTCTAACTCACGAATTTACGGAAAATTTTGATAGAGTCTCCTTTGCGCAGCTCGATCGAAAAAAATTTCCTATACAATATATAAAACAAATGTATCCAATATATATCAAATATACATCTCATCTCAATAATGAAGCATCATGTAGGGAAAAATATAGAAGTGCGGTATTTAATCCGAGATGTGTACCTTATTATTATTAATACGAGCGAGTTCACTCGTATTAAGCAAGCAAAAGCATACAAAATCCACGTATACATCCAAACGGTTTTCGTATGTACCTATCTCAACTCAATTTTGAATAGTAGTCACTTATAAATAAGATATAGAACATGTATAAGTTCAATAAAACCATTTAATCATGAATTCTGAATCCAAATCATAAGCAAATGCATCGATACACAACCATAACAATCATATGCAATCAAAACAGTAATAACAACGATTTATAACCAAAGAACCCATTCAACAATTATCAATATTCATTTACTTAATCCAAATTATCACACTTTACATTTCCAATGTTAATATTATATTTACACTTCATTTCTTATCAACATCCAATTTTTTTTTACATTTAATTAATTTACTTCCAATTATTTAAATCTATTTCCTTAACATTCAATTTATTTGATTCAATTTGTTAAGTTCCAATTGTTTCACTTTTTGTTTAACATATTTCATATAAATTCATTTATGAATCATTTTATAAAATTTAATCCATTTAAATCTTATTTAAGTTAAATTTTATTTCATTGCCACTCGGTATATTTCTATTTTAATACTAATATCATTTACAAACCATTTAAGTTTATTATAAACATTTTATAAAATGCAATTCATGTTTATTTATTTTTCTCTTCATAACTGAAATTCAATATTAATTCTTTGATTCACTTCATTAGTTTATTTCATTTATTCATATCATTAACTTATGTAAATTCTGTTTTATAAATGATTCACTTCATTAGTTTATTATTAACTTTACATAAGTAAATTTTTATTTTATAACTAAAATTCATATTAATAAATTTTCCTTTTTTCACAATCAATTTTATTCAACTTTTCTTAAGTTAAATTCCATTTTATAATTTATTTCATTAACTTATTCCATATTCAATTAGTTATCATTCAATTTTATTAAAACTCATTCCATTTTCATTAAATTTATTTACATCAAATTTAAATCAAATTCAATTACTCATATAAATTTTACTTATACCCATTATTCCCATTCAATTTCTTCCACCATTCAATTTGCATCATTTTATAATTCAAGATCGTATTCATTCTATTAATTCATTTTATAGCTTAAGTGGAATTAATTCACTTTACTAATTCATCTAGTTTAATTCAAATCCAATTCAATTCATTTAATATTTATTAAGTTAAATTTTATTTCATTTAATCCATTACAAAGTTTATTTAACCTTATTTAAGTTAAAATTTTCTTTTCTTTCTTATCATTCACATTCAACAAATTTAAAATTTATTTTTAGCTTAATATTTCTCAAATCTATAAGTTATACAAATTAATTCACTTAAAATTTCATTTTATTATTTTATCTAATTCATTTCAAATACCATTCACTCTTATTTAAGCTTTCTTGAGTTAGACTTCATTTTATTTACTTCATTTCACTTACTCCATTTATTTAACATTTCTTAAGTTAATTCTTTTATTTCATATCTCAAATTCGAATCTTCTTTTGTTTGCTTAACCAAAAATATTCAACAGTTTTAAAATTTAATTTTACTTTCCTGTTCAAATCTATAAGTTATAAACTTTTTTTTATCTATACTATATTCAATTAGAAGTTCAAAACTATTTTCATATATTTATCAAATCATACTTGGAATAATTTTCACAATTAAAACCTGTTTTAACTGGAAATAAATTTCTTTTGGTAGCAATTCTCACTCAAAACTCAAAAATGAATACTGGCGATGCTGTAGTTATCCCCAGAATTATTTCCCAGCGACCAAAGCGAGTTTAATGCTTTTATTTTCTTCAAAAATCTTTCCAAAATATATTTCTAGTCAAAACACTTTCAAATAATATTATTATTAATTTTGAAGGCTTTGAAAACAATTTTGAAAACAAGGGATTTAAATTCTAAAATTCTCATTTTTTAAATCCTTTCTATTTGTAAGTTATATTGTAAATACAGGAAATTATTGTCAAGAATAAAATTTCTCAGCGTTTTAGCCTCAAGGACAGACCTTCAGTATTTTAACCTGAAGGACAACTTTCTTTAGGTATCAGTTTTTAGTTATTGATAGCAGTTTTTAGGTATTAGTTTGTAGTTATCGGTAACAGTTTTTAGGTATCAGTTTTTAGTTCGGTAGCAGTTTTGGAAGAATGTTTGTCCTTATGAATAATTTTTAGGAGAATGTTTGTCCTTGTGCAAAATATTGAGGTCGTGTCCTTGAGGCTAAAAATATACAAATTTTTGTCCTTTAAATTAACCCCCCTTATAAATATACTTATACAAATTTCATTACCTTATTACCAAAACAATTCATTAATTTACAACTTTGTTATTTTAAACAATTCTTATTGTAATTGATTTCAATTCAATTTAATTATTGAACACTTCATGAAATAAAATTCACAAAGTATTCATTTTATTTTAATTCAACCAAAAATCGATGATAACTAAATATTATCATCTCCAAACAACTAACATTCATTAATAATTTATATTTCATATATATAAAATATAATTTAGGTAAAATTATTTCATTTACTCTATTTTAAAACAATATCATGTCGACTGCAAGATTCAATTATTTAAATATTTTTTATTTACTTTATTTACTCTATTTCATTCACATTAATTCAAGATTCAATTATTTAAATAACTGCAATATTAAATTTAAACAATTTAATTACCCAATAAATCATCATATTTCAAATATAAGTTATTTAAATTATAAAATTTAACTTTTAAAACGAATTCAAATAACAAAACACTATTTTAATTTTACAATAATTCAATATTCATTATTCAATTTCAGTTATTGATTATAAACACATTCGATATATAAAATTACATTTCAATAGTCATTATTGTCTAAATTTTCGAAATTTGTTTTTTCAAGATTTTATTTAAGTTCATATTCAACAAATTACATTAATAAATTATTAAAAAAAATTAACCATTTTTATTCAATAATCATATTAAATTTAACAATTTAAAATATTTAAAAATACAGGTCGTTACAGATAACTCATGCCTGTTACCTAGCTAAGATATATTTTGTTGATTTAAGACACAATGTGATTATACAATTTTGGGTTGGGAGCTACTGAGGACAGAAAATTTGTAATTAAGTCATTTGCATTCAATTAGTTGCATTAGTTTATACGTATTTAAATAATAAAAGAAAAAATTCAAAATTTCAAAACCAAAAAAAAATTGTAAATTTAACTTAACTTAGTTTTTTTTAAAATCCAAAAAAAATCCTTTTAAATCCTTTCCTTCGAAAAAATTTCAATCAAAATCAAAATTCCAAAAAAAATTCTTAAGTTTTTTTTTTGAGAAACAAAAATCCAAAAAATATATATATATATATAATCTTTTCAAAAACAAAAACATATTAAAAAAAGAAAAAAAATCGAAAATTCAAAAATCAAATTCCCGTTTTACATTTTCTAAAACAAAAACAAAAAAAATTCCTTTTAGTAAATATTTGAAAATTCAATAACAAAAAAAAAATCAAACTTCTCTTTTGAAAAATAAATTCTCTTGGTAAATATGTTTCTTCCTTTTAAAATCAAAATATAAAAAAACAACAAAAACAACTTTTCACTTCATTTTCCAAATCTTGTTTCATTCTCTAAAATCGATTCTAACTTCTTTCTCTTCTCAACTTTTAATTGTGAATGAGTACTTGGACTCGTGACACAACAACGAACAGTTGGACTCGTAATCCAATAAATAATCGTTTAACTCGAACAAACGATCCTCCTTAAATGGCGAACGAGAATGCCCATCAAACTCCTATGGATAGAATATTTCTCGATAGAGTTTCTATTCTTCTTGCATCACGTTACCCGCCCCTAGGGGTAACCATTTCGAAATTCACTCGAACCATATTGCCATGCTTCCAAAATTTTGCAATTTTGAGCACAATGACCCATACATTTTCTTAAAAAAATTCGACCAAGTTTGCGCAACCATGAAGCTCCAACAACTTTCTGATGACGGAATCAACCTTCGATTAATTCCATTCGCTCTTGCGGATTACGCTGAAAAATGGTTGTAAAGCTTGTCGTCAAACTCGATTAAAACTTGGGAAGAATTTGTGAAAGTTTTCTTAAAAGAGTTCTACCCTTTGGAAAAAACGAGTAAAATACGAAACGAAATCGTAAATTTTCATCAATTCAGGGGAGAACCATTTGGAAAATATTTTGAAAGATTTAAAGTGCTCTTGATAAAATGTCCACACCATAACTTTGGAAAATGGATGCTTTGCCAAACCTTATACGATGGACTCGAAAAAAGCTCACGAACCATGCTCGAATCTATGTACCAAGGCAACTTTCTCGCCCAACATCACGACGATGCTTGGCAATTTCCTGAAAACCTAGCCGAAAAGTCGTCCCAATGGGAACGTTGAAATGAAAAATCAATTTACTCACGATCGAGCGCACACTCAATAGGATCATCTTTGACCTTGGAAGCCAAAATCGATGCAATGATTAATAAATTCGATAACATTTTCTCATCAGACCAAATGAACCAAGCTTCCCAACCCATGTGTTATAAATGCAACGATCCTAATCATATAGCCGATAGGTGCCCTAATTCTGTCGAACAACTCAATGCTTTCAACAAGGTTAAAAATGACCCATTTTCTCCAACGTACAATCCTAGTTGGAGAAATCATCCGAACTTTGCTTGGAACCAAAACAATCCCAACACGAATGTGGTTCGACCCAATTTTAAAGCATTTTCGAATAATGCTTCAAATTCACCCTTTCAACCCAATCATTTGCAACCAAATTTTGCGGGTCCGTCTCAAAATCAAACGCGACAATCAAATTTTCAACCAAATCTTGCTCACCCTCCACAAGACGATAAATGTTTAAGTTCACTTGAAAAAAGTCTTGAAACGTTGGCTAAAGCAACCACTCAAAGCCTCCAATCAAACAGCAATTTGCAAAATTTGTTGACCTCATATATGCAAAACACAAGCCAATTAATTGCTAAACTTGAAATGCAAATGAGTTAATTAGCCACGTCTGTGAGTGAACATGAACGTGAACGAGGCACATTCCCAAACCAGCCTATTCCAAATACCAGAAAACAAAACACTAACTCAAATCAAGCCCATGTTGTTCAAGATAGCAACCTCACCCAATTGAATGCTATCACAACTCTGCGTTACGGTAAACAAATCGATAATCAAGTCATTAATCCAAACGATTTACCTGAAACCTCTCTCGATGCCTCTAAAACAACAAACGAATCTGAACAAAACGTGGAGCCAAATGTCAATTTGAATGCCAATCAAAATCCTTCTTCTACTGAAGTAGATCCGCCTACTGAGTATCATGTTCCATTTCCACATCATCTTTGACCAAAGAAACATTCAGACCAAATGGAAAAGATGTTGGAAATTTTTAAACAAGTGAAAGTTAACATCACGCTTCTTGACATTGTTCAGCAAGTCCCAACTTACGCTAAATTTCTTAAGGACTTGTGTACCCAAAAGTGACACACTCAAGTGCCCAAAAAAGTCTTCTTAGAAGCCAGTTTGAGTGAAGTCTTGTCCCAATCTATGCCTGTTAAAAACAAAGATCCTGGTTGCCCTATGATTTCGTGCACAATTGGAGACAAGACGATTAACAAATGCTTGATAGACTTATGCGCAAGTGTCAATTTGATTCCATACCCTGTGTATGAATAATTAGGCTTAGGTGAGCTCAAAACTACAAAGGTCACGCTTCAATTCGCTGATCGTTCCATTAAGAAGCCCGTGGGAGAAATCGAGGACGTGCTCATTAGAGTAGGGCAATTCATATTCCCCGTTGATTTTATCGTTCTTGAAACACAACCTGTGACCAACCCTGCGAGTCAAATCCCTTTGATATTGGGCCGACCATTTTTAGCCACCTCAAATGCCTTGATCAATTATCGCAACGGTTCATTGAAAATTTATTTTGGAAACATGACTTTGGATCTTAACATTTTCAATCTTGAAAACCAATCGAATAAACCTCATGACCAAACGTTGGAAGTTAGTGCCATTCACGAAAACTTTGAAAATAAGACGATCGACCTTAACGATAAACGCGAAGCTGAGTACGAAAGATTGTTTCACGAAATCCCTAACGAGATTGAATACACACTCCCCTTTGAATCGCTTCCAGTTGAGTCCGAATCTCAACCTAATTCTTTGATCGAGCAACTCCCGAGGTTGGACCTTAAACCCCTTCCCGATCACCTTAAGTACGCATACTTAGGTGATAACGAAACGTTTCTCGTCATAATTTCTGCAACTCTCTCTCTCTCTTGATCAAGAAACTTCCTTACTTTCAATTCTGTCCAAAAACAAGGAAGCAATTGGATGGTCGATCACCGATATAAAGGGAATTAGTCCCGCTCTTGTCCAACATCTAATCCATTTGATTGACGATGCCAAACCTGTTCGTGACGCGCAACGAAGGCTTAACCCAAAAATGAAGGATGCGGTTCATGACGAAATTCTCAAACTTCTCGATAACGGAATCATTTACCCAATCACTGATAGTTCATGGGTTTGCCCAATTCATGTCGTACCGAAAAAGTCTGGACTTACCGTTGTCAAGAACGATTCTAATGAACTTATTCCAACCCGTACCCAAACAGGTTGGCGTGTTTGCATTGACTATCGAAAATTAAATGCCGCAACACATAAGGATCACTTCCCTCTTCCTTTTATCGACCAAATGCTTGAACGTTTAGCCGACCACTGATTCTATTGCTTTCTTGATGGTTATTCCGACTATAACCAAATTCAATCGCTCCTGAAGATCAAGAGAAGACAACTTTTACGTGTCCCTTTGTCACTTTTGCTTATCGATGTATGCCTTTTGGCTTATGCAATGCTCCTGTTACGTTTCAAAGATGCATGGTCAGCATCTTTTCTGATATGATCGAACGTTTTCTTGAAGTGTTTATGGATAATTTTTTTATCTTTGGAAACTCTTTTTCTGAATGCTTGCACCCTCTTGAATTAGTTCTTAAACGATGCAAGGATAAACACTTAACGCTAAATTGGGGAAAATACCACTTTATGGTCACTCAAGGCATAGTCCTTGGACATGTCATTTCAAATAAAGGTATTGAGGTAAATAAAGCGAAAATCAATGTCATTGCAAATCTACCCATTCCCAAATCTGTTAAAGACATTCGCACTTTCCTTGGACACGCAGGTTTTTATCGACGCGTTGTGAAAGACTTCGGTAAGATTGCTCGACCTCTTACAACTCTTCTTGGAAAAGACGTTCCATTCGGTTTTAACTCTAATTGTATCTCTTCTTTCGAACGTCTCAAAAATGAACTTGTTTCTGCTCCTGTAATTTGCTCACCGAATTGGGATCTTCCATTTGAAATAATGTGTAACACTTCGAACTTTACAGTTGGTGCTGTCTTAGGACAACACATCAATAGGATCCTTTACGTAATCTATTATGCTAGCATGACTCTGAACGATGCTAAACTCAATTACACAACTATTGAAAAAGAGCTTCTAGCAGTAGTTTTTGCTCTCGAAAAACCGAAAATACTTGATTGGGTCACACATTACTGTTTACACTGACCATTCCGCTCTTCGATATCTTTTCGCTAAAAAGGACGCTGAGTCTCGCTTAATTCGTTAGATTCTTTTACTACAAGAATTTGATATTACAACCAAGGGCAAAAAAGGATCTGACAATGTCATAGCCGATCACTTGTCTCGTCTTCCCAACGCACCATCGCCTTTACCAATCAATGAAAACTTCCCCGATGAACAACTTCTTTCTGTCTCTGTCGATCCGTGGTATGCCGACATAGTGAACTATTTAGTCACTAAACAAACTCCCACATTTTGGTTGAAAAAAGATAAATGTAAATTTCTTTCCCAAGTCAAATACTTCTATTGGGATGATCCGTACTTGTTTAAATACTGTTCCGACCAAAACATTCGATGTTGCATCCCGGATTGCAAAATCAAAAGCATTCTTTCATTTTGCCACGATCAAGCATGCGATGGACATTTCGGTCATCGAAAAACAGCTGAAAATGTGCTTCAGTGTGGTTTCTATTGGCCTACTCTGTAACGACCTGAAAATTTTTAAGGATTTTATTTACGTAATTAACTGAATTTTTGTGAAATTTTAAATAATTAAATTTTGAATTAAAAATTTGATATTTGGAATACATCTACTTAAAAATAGCAAATGGTAAATTTTCATCAAAAATTATGGAAGTTATTTTCTTGTATAATTTTATTTAAATTTAAATCAGTTAAAAATTGATGATAATAAAATGTTTTCCAAACCTGAATATTTTTATATAATAAATTTGTAAATCATCTTCTGAGTGAGACGTCATATTTTGTTTCTTCAAATTTGGACCGCTATTGCTCCGTTTTCCTTATTTTCGACGGATTAGCAGCATTTTCGATACCGATATCAATATTTTTTTTGATGGTCGTACCACAAATATATGTATACTGTTTGATCGTCTCATCGTGCTGATCTCTGCGGTATATTCAATTCTGTGTTTTGAAGTCCAGTTCATAGCGGAATCCGCGAAACCGGTAACCGTATCAGTACCAGATCCGTGACCTTTTTTTTCTTTTGCGTTTCAAACTTTGAACCGTACAGCCTGGACCACAATAATAATTTGCTTTAATGAGTCAGCTGAATTTTTGGTGGACCGTTACTAGTACATCAAACCCCTATATTATTCGAAAGGCCACGTTCCTTTTTTTGCTAATTTCCAATGCGTACATTTTCTTTTTCTTTCTCTCCTCTTCTTTATTTTTGTTCTGAGAAAATAAGTCATATAAATGTTGCCTGGAAACAACATACCTCCTCTTCCTTGATCGAACTCACCCATCACCTATTCGAGCTCGTCCCCTCCGCCCTAGCCACCACCGAAGCAGCTCGCACCCCTACCAGGTTCGGCGACCTCAACAAATCTCCTCCGCCATTGCCGTCATAGCCACCGGAACCCATGGCCAACAACCGAAACCCAGATTCCACTTTCCACCACTAGATCCATGCCGCGCCCAGCAAGCCTCCAGCCGAACCCACTCAGCGGCCTTCCCTTCCCCTGTCCACGACCTTACCTAACCGCCGGCCTCCCACTACCTCGCTTTAGTTTGTCTCTGCGATCCGGGATGTTCCCCTCTTTTGTAAATAAGGTACTATATATATTATATTATATTTTAGTTTATTTATTTATATATTGTTTGTTATGATCTGTTATATATGTAATATATATATAATTTAAGCAGTGAAGAACTCTAATATATATGAGTCTGCATATTACTTTATTAGCAGTACATACATTTATAATCTGTTGGATCTTAAAAAAATATATATAGCATTTGGTTCAAACAGTTTTTTTCATATGTGTTTAAGATTTCGTTTTGGTATTTGTTTTAAAAAGGTAATATATTTATGAAAATGTTTACTGTAATTTATTATTTCAAGGTATTGGTATCATTTGTAAAACAGTAATGTAAGTTCAATATATATATCAGTAATGAGTTATCTTGTTTATATATTAATTTAATTTACATATGTTATAATATGTATATGTTTTAGTTTATAAGTTATATAAGTTTAGTTATTTTACTGTAAATATATGTAGTTACATATATAGTTATATAACGTATTTGTATGAATAGGATCATGTGTGCATATTTAAACTGGTATATATTTAGTTACAGAATGTTATATATATGATTTCATATAAAAGTATAAAAGTTTGGCATGCGTGGTTTGCTTCTGGAAAGTATGTCAGGGAAGTACTTGTGCAGTTTAATTTTAGATTGTATAATATACTTAGTTTTAATTGCTATATTTATATATATTTATATAAGTTGTTTCGGCTGTATAAACTGTATAGATAAATATATATATGTTAGATGTGTTTTGGTTTGAGATATATAAAGATATTTAGCATGTGTGCACGGTTACAGTAGTTAATTTACGGTTATACTAGTTTTGTTATGTAATTGGGTTGCATTTTGGTTTATGATATTGTATACTGTTAGTCTATATAAATTTACATAAATAATTATATCCTGGGAATTATATGGATAAGATGATATTAATGTTATATCTTATCTGACTGTATAGATTTTATATGAAGACAGTATATATATATATATAGTGTAAGGCGGCTGTACATTCTGTCTGCATATACTACATGAACTTTGAAAGATAACATGTTTGTTTATTTAACATTGATTTTTAAGTGGGTATATATGCAATTATATACAGTTGTTATAAGGTATAGGTTATGGTTGGCTGCATATAGTTGATTTGGAAGTAGCACAACATATTTGGAAAAAAAGTATGTTATAGGTGGCTTTAAATATATATATATATATATATAGTTTTGTGCTAAATGAAATATTGATTTCAAGTAAAGGAAATATAATATATATATATATATATTTAGTCCAATTTATATCAACTGATTCTAACTGTTTCGTCAATTCTTGTATCAGCTTTATCCATTAAACTCGTGCCCATCTAGCTTTGTTTTGGGATTCATGCTTGAATTCGTAACTCATCTCATTCCCGTTCATCTCTAGCCTCGAAAGGTGAGCAATCACCCACGATTAACGTTTTTGTATTTATTAAATTTGATTTCAATTGAAATGACAATTGAAATATGCTGCTGTAGTTATTTAAATTGTTATATATGCTATTATCTTTAACTGTTCACCTGTGGGATATGGCGCCATATCATGTTGTTTATATTATATTATTATTGATGATATATGTCTGTTATGTTATTATCATATCTGTTATCACTCTGCAAGTTCCCTGTTAGTATAGAATTCCCTATGGGTTGAAATGATATATACCCGAACGATCTATAGAATAGGAGAAAATCGTTATGGGTTGAAATGATAAACCCAAGTGATTTTCAAATTGAATTGAATTTGGGATTGCGGGTTGAAATGATATATACCCGTATATGTTTAAATTGCGGATTGAAATTAAATATCTGTATCACTTGACCATAGGATAGAAAATTATACACAAACACCGTTGGTCTATACATAAATATTTTAAAAATGATTTCTATGGTTTTGAAAGGAATTATATATGGTTTATTTAAATTTGAAAGTATTATGTATATGAATAAGTTTTAATATAAAATAAATTTAATAAGCTTTAAAATTTGTAAAGTTTGATTTAAGTAAAATACAATATGTTTAAGTATTTATTTAAGTGAATATTAGGCTCAGGTCCCTAATAAGTTTCAAAATACACAAAAACCCCAGTAAAAAAAGTATGTAAATTAGGTCCCTAGAATTAAGTTACCAAGTAATTGCATATAGTTATGCAATTTTTCTTTGAATAATCGCAGACATTTATGCAATTATATCCAAAAGTTACATAAATTTATGCAATTTTTTCGGCGAATAATTGCGGAAATTTTCACAATTTTTTTGGTGAATAATTGCGGAAATTTCCGCAATTTTTCAGTGAATAATTGTGGAAATGTCTGCAATTTTTTGATATAATTTCATAAATGTCTGCAATTATTCATTGAATAATTGCATAAGTGTATGTCATTATTCGGTAACTTAATTCTATGGACCTAATTTACAAACTTTTTTTTTACTGAGGTTTTTGTGTATTTTGAAACTTATTAGGGACCTTTGCCAAACTGTCCCTTTATTTAAACTATATTTTAAAATAGATTTTATAATGATTTCTATAAGTTAAGGTTGAAAAGATAAATTTGAATTTATTCGGAATTGTATTTAATTAAGAATTTTGTTTAATTAAATCGATTTGAAACTTTTTGAATTTGAGGTTTTAAGATATGATTTTATAACTTGGTTTTGATTTAAAGTGATTAAATGGATATTTCAAGTTTTAAATAGATCGAAGGAAATATTTAGTTTAATGTAATTTAAGGTTATTTAAATGATAATGGATTTATTAAGTGAATATTTCAAATTAAATAATAATGAAGTTAAAATAAGATATATATGAAATTATCAATTTAGTTTTGAAAGTGCTATAATTTGGAAATATATATATATGAAATGGAAATGATATTTTGGTTTTGAAGTATAAATTATCCTGAAATGACCACGGTGTTATAATTACGTTGGTTGTTAATAGCGTATATTTCTACCTAGTAGATAGTTCCACGGATCCTTAGAGGTTGGTTATCCCAAACATCCTTTAAGTTACTTGTATTTCAGTTGATATTTCACTTGAGTTGGATTTATTGATATAAGAATGTTAGTCCTGACTCGAGTGTTTTTGTGTTTTGGTTTACGCTCGGGTCAGACTGAGTGATACAACATTTGAGACTCACCTTTGAAGTTTGGAGCTTCGCTTGGAGATCCAACTATCGATTCAGCTTTCAGCTTTTCCAGTTGATTTGTTTAGAGATGTCATCAGTCTGTATTTGAGATATTCTGTTGTATATTATTTCAAACTCTTTTGTTTATATAGTAGCTTCATGAACTACTATTTATCTATTCCGCTGCATTATTATATATTATTCTGTGTTTGTGATTCTATGATTGATTTATTTACTGTATATGCTGAGTTTTGCCAAATATAAATTAACAATTTGATATTTTGAGCAATTCAAGTCCGACATGTGCGGATGCGAATGGTTGAAAATACCGAGTCGTTACATACTCTTTTTAAAGACACATTCGAATTGTGCAAAACTTGCAATCATTGCCAAATGCTGGAAGAATTTCTCGACGAAATATGATGCCTCTAAACCCCATTCTTACGATTGAAATCTTTAATGTTTAGGGTATCGAATTTATGGGACCTATTCCTAATTCTTTTGGAAATTTGTATATTCTTCTCGCTGTTGATTACGTCTCGAAATGGGTTGAAGTCATTCCGTGTAAAACCAACGACCATAGAATTGTTGTGAAATTCATTAAATAAAACATCTTTTCGAGGTTCGTAACACTTCGCACAATAATCAGTAATAACGGCACCTATTTTTGCAATCGTTCTTTTGAAACTTTAATAAGAAATACGCGATAACCCATAAGTTATCCACTCCGTATCACCCTCAAACTAATAGCCAAGTTGAATTTCAAATCGTCAAATAAAACAAATTTTGGAGAAAACTGTTAACAAAAATCGAAAAGATTGGTCTCATAATTTGACCGACGTGCTTTGGGCTTACCATGCTGCTTTTAAAACTAACCTGGGGATGTCCCTAT
Organism: Allium fistulosum; assembly: GCA_030737815.1. Taxonomy (NCBI): domain Eukaryota; kingdom Viridiplantae; phylum Streptophyta; class Magnoliopsida; order Asparagales; family Amaryllidaceae; genus Allium; species Allium fistulosum. The sequence continues at coordinate 427,114,008 of CM060908.1, forward strand.
TTCGTTTAGTTTATGAGAAAGCTTGCTATTTACCAGTTGAAATCGAACACAAAGCGTTGTGGGCAATAAAGAACTTAAACTTTGATCTCGAGAAAGCTGGCGAAAACCGAAAACTACAACTCAACGAACTAGAAGAACTTAGGAACGACGCGTATGAAAACGAGAAAATTTACAAAGAAAGAACAAAAGTTTTTCATGACAAGTCAATCCTAAGAAAAACATTTTCACCAAACCAAAATGTTCTTTTATATGACTCTAGACTTCACTTATTCCCTAGGAAACTAAAATCAAGATGGACCGGACCATTTGTGGTATGAACTGTTTTTCCAAATGGTGCCATATACAAAACCCCAGGGATGGATCGATTTTCATAGTGAACGGTCATCGTTTGAAACCTTTCTTGGAATTGCCAAATAACCAAGAGGAGGAGCTCATGATTCTTCATGAGCCAAGCTACGTTTAGTAAGAAATGTTAACCCTCTTTTGTAAATATGTACATATTTTTCCTCGTTACACACATTATATCGTGCACTGACTGTAGGGACACAGTCTTTAGTGTGGGGGGGAGTGTCATCTTCATTTTTAAATTTTCATGGCATTTTTGAATTTTCATTTTCTTTCCAAAACTCCAAATTTCTAAAAAAAATATCAAAATTTCTATATCTCAAAAATATTTTCTTTTTTAGCATTTTGATTTATTTTTGAAGAAGCACTACAGGATAAGTATAAGTTTTGGTTATTAAATTGAAATTTTGGAAAATTTATTTTCCTTAACAAAAATAAAAATAAAGTGTGTACACTCGCCATGCTCTATACCCTTCTCTCGTAAGCCCGAAAGGCGGTGCATGATCGGTATATCTGGCATCAGTTTGTCTGAGTTAGGTGTATGTATATAAAAAAATCTTTCGCTAATAATGCCTACAGTCGATAGGTGTACACACTTGTGTGTGCACTCGCCATGCTCTGTATTCCCCTCATGTAAGCCCGAAAGGCAGTGCACGGGTCATATATCTGGCCTCAGTTTTCCGTGTTAGGCATATGTAAATATTGTTAATATCAATAAAATTTCCAAATAAAGAGAGATTAAGCAATTGAAATCCAAGCAATATTTTCACTTATTTGATTTGACTTGATATTCAAAAGAAATGAAAATACCACTTCGAAAAACTTTGATTATCAGCTAAGGATCCATTTCATAGTTGGACTATGTTATCAACCGAAACAACTAGCCAAACTAGAGTCTAATTGTAATGATTACTTAATTTTTGTTTGAAGTTTGATGAGTAAAAGGACTTAAATTTCTTGATAATGACCAGAACTTATATTTGACTTACTCATGTCGATTTGAAAGCAAATTCTTCATGTGTAAATATTTTCAAAAACTTGCATCCATCTCTTTGTAAATAAATCTTGCACTTTGGAATTTCTCATGTTGCATTTGGATTTTGTGGATAGTATTCGCTGAAAACCCTCACAAGACAACACTCGTCCTACTAGGGACACCTAGAGGTTTAACGGCTTGTTGCATTGCTCAATGCAATCATTTTTCCTACGAAAACGGATTTATCTTAGTTTTTTTATTCGAGGACGAATAAAAAGATAAGTGTGGGGGTATTTGATGTGCACGTAAATGTGCATATTTTTACATCCATATTTAATCTATTTTTATTTTAATAAATGTCATAATTGAGTATTTTTACATGTTTAAAACCAAATTTCAATGCTTTCAAGTCATCATTCATATATCAATATGGAGGTAAAATAGTAATTTTGTGCATGAATTAATTTTGAGAATATTTATTTTCACATTTTCTTTTTAATTATAGGAATTTTTGGATGGAAATATGAAGGTGTCTCATGTAAATATGCATGCACAAGGATGGAAACAAAGGAATGAAGATGGAAATAATTCAAACTCATGCATCATGGAGGACCCCACCTACCCACTTACCTTAATCTACAATTAGAAGCTAATGGACAAGTTAGTAGAGGTTAAAGTTTTATGCATACCTGATGATAGATTAATTAAAGACTAATGATTACTTGGTGATCACACTTCCGAAGGGGTATTTTGGGAAGCCCCTTAAAAATATAGATTAAGGTTTTGTGCATGTATAAATAGCCCTATTATGTTCATTTAATGGATCTTCTCTTTTAATCACTTAGGAAATTAGCATGAAAGTTGTAGCCTCAAAGTTATATGAAATAAAAATGGCTTCCTAAGCCTCTTGTTCTTTTACTTCTACCGTGCTCTTATTTTTATTTTCTTGTTCATTTTTATTTACATGCTCTTTCATTTCATGTTAGTAGCTTAGTTTTATTTTTATGCAAATAGTTTAGTTCCTTTTTATTCTAATTAGCTCTTATCTTCTTTGCTTTTATTTAAATGTTGACATTTACATATGCTGATTTGATAACACAAATGAGTAGCTAAACCCCTTTTAGGGGTAATGAAGCTCTCTAAAAGTATGTAAATTCAACATAATTTGTGATTTATGGTCTCATTTATGCTTCATGAAAGTGAATGTTGATGTAAGTTTATAAAATTGAATTTGATAGCCTATGTTATAATTACAAATGGCTTATGCTTACTACACATAAATACAATTTACATTATCATTTTACTAATTGATTTTTGATTTTGAAATTAAAGTAGAATCAAAATTTGATGATCTATGTTACTAAATACAATAGTAAATAGATAGATCATACTTAAAATAGCTTTTGCTTTGACTTCATTTTCATGAGAATTGATAAGTGGCTTTGGTTATCGTATTATAGTTTGATGGTTTAAGTTATGTTAATTAATAACATAAATAAACCATACTTATGATAAATACATCACTAATTCCATTTAAAATCAAAATAGAGATCATAGATTATTTTTATGTTGATTTACAAAAATATGGGAGTGGATTTGCCTCTAAATTGTTTTCTAATCTCATATTTTCAATCACTTTTGTTCTAGCCTTTTGTTTTACATTTTTTAGCTAATCACAACTTCAAATCTTGGTTTAATTTGATTGAATAAAAATTTCAAAATCTATATAATTCCCTGCAAATCGACCCGTATTCGCCACCTACTAGAATTGTACGCCGTGCGCTTGCGGTTAATTTTTAATTTAAATTTATCGGCTATTTTCTAAACTCATAGAAAAACCATTTTTAAACAATATGCTAGCATGGTTAGAAATTAATATCACGAATCAACATATCGATGTATTGTCTACATTTTATGATGATGATATATATAGACATACATACATATATATACACACACATACATATATACGTGTGTATATGTACATGTGTGTGAATGTAAATATTTAAAAAAAATGTATACATATATAATAACATATATTTCACATCTAGTAATTTAAAAAAAATTGTAGTTAAATAATATTAAAAAAATTTGATTTTTTTTACAAAGATTGATTTTTAAAACACATACATAATTTTATAAAATATATGTATATTTATTTTATTAATGTATATAAATTATAGTTTAAAAAATAAATGAAAATAAATAACTTTTTGCATATATATTTATATTTTAAATTGGTATATAGATATTACATATATATATATATATATATTTCATTTTAGTTATTATACTTAATTCTATATATTATAAATACACATATACATTGTAAAACATATAAACATAAGTATTTAATAAAATTATAGATATGTATTAAATAGTTTTCAAAAAAAGAATTTTTATCAAGATTTCCTTATGAAAATCTTAATTTAAAAAGCTTTAAAAAAAACCAAAAACCGTTTTCAAACAAAAAAATATATTTATATTTAGGTTGTGTATCGATGTTAATATGTATATTGTTAATTATTTTTTTATACTAAAGCTTATATATATACATATACGTATTTTCGAACATATTAATATATATAATATGTATATGAATTAAAAATAATAATAATTATTTTGACATATATATAATATATATTTATTTAACCTTAATATATTATTATGAATTTGAAATATCTAGATATTTTATTATTATATAGACTAAAATTCAAAATTTGAAATTGAAATTTGATTTTATATTCAAGTCACTTGTAAAAATATTTACAATTACTTTATATTATAATTTTGATTATACACACACACACACACATGTATATAAACATTCATATTTTATAAATATTATTTATAAAACTTTTTTAAATATATTATTTATAAAACTATAAACACGCACACACGGATATATATATATATTAGACAGCACACATGTATATGGACGGTCTAATATGTCCGTTGCGGTGTAAATCCTAACATCTACACACGAGCATGTTAAACCGTGCACATCACTTATATAGCACGTGCACATTAACACATATGTGTATATAACACATGCATTATACTATATAATATACAAACATAATAATTAAAACCTTATTTATAAATTAAATAAAATATTGATTTTATTTAAAATAAATTTAAACTTCATAGGCCCAACAAGATCCAAATGGAATAATTTTTTTGAAATTTACCCATTTATCCTGCTACGTGCTAACCCAGTTCCAACAACTTTGAGATTAAGTTCATATTGGAGAACGAATGGGGAGTGGAGCTAAAGAAGTTCATCAACTTGGAGCAAGGAGATCGCAATGTTAAGGAACAAGTCAATGAGTTCAATTAGCTGGCAAGTATGACCTAGACCTTATCAATAATTGGTGAAAAAGGTGACAAAATTTGCAAAGGGATTAAGTCCAGCTTTGAGGGATATTGCTTTGAGTCATGTAACTCCTGGAGCTACCTTTGAGTGTTTGGTTGAGTTGGCATTGTCGAATTCAATTGGGAAGGAAGGATCTAAGAAGACAGAAGGGAAGCCAATCCAGCAGGATCACCACAAAGGCTGAATAAGAGCTCAAAGCAGAATAAAGAAACTGAATTTTGATTGTAAGAAGTGCCAAGGTAAGGAGCATCTGACAAAGGATTGCAAGATGAGTACCGCTAAGGTCAAATGCTACAACTGCAGTCAGTTTGGGTACCTAAGGAGAGTGGGTCTACCCACACCCAAGAGTCTACCCAAGTGGTTCCAACTTATGCATTTGATGCTATTCCAAGCTCGAGCACATCCTTAGATGTGGAAAGGGAAAGAAGGTCATCATAGAAGGTGTGTTAAATTTCTTTGATTTATCTATTTGCGCTTTATTTAATATCAGAGAATCACACTTACTTATTTCAGGTAAACTAGTATATGAATTGCACTTTAAAACTAGTATAGTTATAAACCTTATTTTAGCATCAAACCCAGTTGGGGGATCAATTCATTTAATCATGATTTGTAAGGGTTTGAAATTGTATATTTTGGGTGTCGAATTCGACTGTGATGCTTACATTTTTGGATTTTTGGGGATTTGATCAATTCTGAGGATGGACTGTATGGCTATGTATGGAGTGGTACTATATTGTGATAGAAAGGTTATTTGGTTGTGAACTTGTAGTGAGTGCAGCTTCAAGGTTTACAGCGATCCCAAAAGTTTAGCTATGTTGAGTTACCTATATTCCCTAGACCTGTCATATAAGGAGTTAGCTTATGTACCGATAGTTCATTACTTCCCATATTTCTTTACCGAAGTTTCTAGTCTTCCTCCTCATCGAGAGATAGAATTTCAACTTTATCTAGAAGAGAATGCTATACCTATTGCCTTATCCCTTAGGCATATGGCTCTTAGAGAAAGACACGAGCTTAATAAGAAAGTGATTGAATTATTGGACAAAGAGCTATTTTTGAAGAAGCGTTTTGGAATGGGGAGCCTCTGTTGTCTTTGCTACTAAAGAAGATGGCTCTTTAAGGCTTTATGCTGATTATTATGAGTTAAATAAGCTGACAAAGAAAAATTGTTGTATAGACTATCTCTTTAATAAGTTAGTTGGAGCCAAAGTATTTTCTTAGCTTGACTTAGCTAACGGATTCCATCAGTTGCATGTGGCCAAGGACGGTATTCAAAAAACCGCTTTTAGTACACTAGATGGACTTTATGTTAGTCAATCCATTTGGATTTACTAATGCACCAGCATATTTTGTAAACCACTTGAGTCGTGCCTTTAGAGGGTTGCTAAATAAGTTCTAGGTGGTATTCATTAATGACATACTAGTCTATTCACAAAGCAAGGAAGAGCACAAGTTGCATTCAGGAGAAGTGCTCGATACTCTCCATAGACATGGATCAAAGGTAAAATTTTCCAAATGTCAATTTTGGCGCAAGTAGGTTTGCTTTCTTGGAAATGGTTCCAAGCATTGACTAGCGGTCGATCCTAGTAAAGTTGTTGCAGTACAAGATCAGTACATATCGAAAAGTGCTACATATGTGAGAAATTTTCTTGGTTTGGCTAGCTATTATAGGAAGTTCGTTAAGGACTTTGCTAAAATTTCGGCACCGTTGACATGCCTAACCAAGAAAATTTAGTTTTCCCATGGAACTCAGAGCTCGAACATGCTTTTATTAAGCTAAAGGAGTTCTTAACTAATGCACCTGTTATAGAACTTCTTGATGGTTTGAAGGTGTTTGTGGTATATACTGATGCTTGTGGCATAAGACTATGCATTTTTTTGATGCAGAATGGTAGAGTAGATTTGTTTCCAACGCTAGTCGATAGTTGAAAGTACACAAGATAAAATATCCAATCCATGATCTTGAGTTTGCAGCTATTGTTTTCAGCCTCAAACCTATGAGGTATTATCTTTTGGTGGAGCAATTTGAGTTATTCACATATTATAAATCTCTAAAATATTTGTTCTTCCAAAAAGATTTGAATTTGACGCATTAAAGGTAGATTGAGTTCTTTGTGTCTTATGATTTCAGTATCTCGTATATTCTAAGAAATGGCAATGTTATAGCCGATGCCTTGAGTAGAAAGCATGCAATGTTAAACCCTATGTTTTTGGAGTGGAAACACTTGAAGTTCATTTCTTTATTTGATTTTTGAACTTCACCAGTCGGTGCTATTAGAAGCTTTAGATGTTTGAGCTTCACTTATGGACCATGTTGGTTTGAGTCAAAAACAAGTCATGGAGTTATTGGGTAATTTTGAGAAGCTATACAGAGGAGAGCATTCGGGTCATTTGGATCGTTATTCCATTGATTCGAGATGATAGGTGCAAAGAGATGGTAGGTTGTGTATTCCTCTCATTAAGGAGTTATGGACAAGGTATTAGGAGAGTCCCATTATGACAACATCCCTATACCATCGACAACTAATGTACCTGTATGGTGCGTTATAGCAGTGCTCGGTCAATGCGGGGCAATCATCAACGGTTATAAAGTAAACAACACAGAACCGGTCATATATCTCACAGTGCATCGAATAAAATATAATGGTAAAACACCTCAGACATAAAGCAGGTAAGACAGTAAATAACTGAATGAATCACAACATCATAGTATACAGATCCATGCAGTAAATAGCATAAGTAATAGAGTTATACATCAAATAATAACTCATAAAACTGTCTCTAAATAGTACGGCACTAACAAGCTCCATAATGCTGTGTAGTGGAATAACAAGTTATTAAATATAATAATACAGAGAATAGCTTCCTGATCGCCACTTGCCCAGCTCCACGTGCTCACCTACGAATATAGGAGTACCGGAGTTAAAGGAAGCAAAGCATAAAACCCTAGGTCAGTCAACAGTCTGCTATGAGCGGTAGAAATCCCAACTATTATAAAGTCAATATACTAGGAAAAATGGTATGGAAAACCATACCTAACCTGTCTCTTCATCTACAGAGTTAGCACATACAAAAGGTATACGCTACTCTATGATAGTCATCATGGGTGTCCTATACATCTAGGTACTAAGGGTGTCCAGATATCTGCATCAATAATATCTACATCATGTGACATTCCTAAGGTGATAAAACAATCAAACAAACATAGCATCCATCATCCATCCTCACATTCACTCAGTCAGTGCGTTGGATATATGATACTCATATGACCCCATCATATGTTAAGGACACGCTTAACGTCCCAGTTTCTCGATACTCAAATCCATACCACTCAGAAGACCAGGAACTAGACTGCATACATCATAACAGTCTAGGGTAAATGGATCGGGTCATCATTTGATCCAGGGCATATCATAACCCAAGTGAACCTGCTTTATGAGTACACTTCGAAACCTACGAATATCAACATCCCCTTTGCACACATCATACATAGCAGAGCTCATCCTGGAATTGTCCCTACAACTCCTATCGAAGTCATCGTGTTTGGGAACTACTCTAGACAATCATCATAAGTCACGGAGTATCATCATGCGTCCTGTAACTGGCCTTCAACAGTCCCCTCAATCCGACTCATTGTCACCTACTCTATATCTCAAAGTGCAGCTGTCCATCATTGAAGCCATCACTTCCCACCACGGGATCATCATCATCAAACTCCACGTCATCGTTATCGGTAGTCGCCAACAATCCATCTTTAATGACCATAACACAGGCATATGAATCTGAAACTTGGAACGTTGCATTATAAGGCATTCCTTGTCACCCCATATCGATCTCATCATGTTTGGAACAAAACTCATGGATCCATACCGATCCATGTTTTGGATCCATACCGATCTAACTCTTTATATCTTCAAACGACCCCAACTTGAGTGTATGAACTCCAAATGACTTGAAACTTGGAATACAAGCTTATAGGGCCTTCCTTATCACCCCATATCAATCTCATCAAGTTTGGGATAAAAGTCATGGATCCATACTGACCTAAGTTGGATCCATATCGATCCGAGTTTCAAATCCCCACTGATCCATGTTTGGATCCTCACTGATCCCACGCTTCACATTTGAGCTCCAGCACACTTCCCTATACTCTACCAGGGATCGCACATTGATTGGGTCAACCCCCATGGATTGATACCAATCCAAGGGGACCGATCCCACACTTAGCCAAATTCATACGATTTTAGCTCCACTTCGTTCCTACTACTCTCTTTGCTCCAATTCATAGCTCATGCCCGATCCCATGCTCCAAAATTCCATGCTTTAGTTCCTCCACCGATCCAAATCTTAGATCCATACCACTCCAAGTTTGGATCCTTATCGATATAAGAGCCAACTTGAGCTTTAATGCCCATATCTTGACCATGTGAACTCCAAATGACCTGAAACTTGGTGTGCAACCTTATGAGGCCTTCCTTGTCGCCACATATTGATCGTACCCCAATCTGACAACTTTGAATTCTTGGAACCAATCTTAAGTCTAAATCTCCATATGATTTGCATTTTTCAACATTCAAACATTAGACAAGCATACATACATTATATTGAAACCAAAACATTAGCCAAACATCCAAATATATCCATTTTAAAGAAACCTAATTTTAAGGTAAAGGTTAGGGATCCATAAGGACATGTTTTTACAAATTAAGTCCAAATCATCTAAAATTCACATATCTGATTTAACATGGTTAAAAAATATTTTTTGTATTTTTAAATAATTTTGAAACACAGTTTAGGGTGTATAAATGACCTAATTAGTAAGTGAGAGATCTCATCACTCACCATAATCAAAAGCAAAGCCCAAATCCCCAAATGAACAGTAGAAGGCACGAAATCCAAGGCTCCTCCAATAGCAAATTTCTAATCCCGAGTGCTAACCACGCTAATCTCCTCTTAATGATGTAATTTGGCTAATTAAAGTAAGTTTAAGGGCCGCTTTTTGGTCGATGGAGGTTTTAACTATTTTTGGCAGTTGTGAAATGATGGGGATGAGGTCCCATCAGCCTTCACTTACCCCAAAACCAAAATAGGTTATGAGCCTCAAAGCTAATGACCCTAATTACCCATTTAAGCTGCTCAAAATCAAAGAAAACTTCAAACAGCCATAACTCTCAAACGGTCAGCCCATTTTCTTGATATAGCCACTCTACGAAAAGGGAAACCATCATTCAGATCTAATGGAAGTAGTTTTAGACCCTATCTCGGCTCCTATCAAAAGTTATAATCCTTACAAGATTTATAGGGTCAAATGGTCACATAGAAATTCGCCAAAAATCATGGATATGGGAAATGTCTCATTTCCCAAAATTATAGAATCATACGACCTCGTATGAAAATAATATAAATATTCTACGATCCTCTAATACATAAAATACAGGTCATTACATTCTTTACCCCCTTTAGGAATTTTTCCCTCGAAGTTCTATAATCAAGTTAATAAGGTTAACCTGCATGCCTAAGTATCATACACAAACACAGACAACCATCACACATCAAACATACATACATAGCAATAAAGAAAAAGAAAACATTTAAGCATATCCTAGCATACATGATATTATGTTATGGTATACTTCATGATATCATAAGTGAAAGTAAAAGCGATAAATATAAAGTCTTACCAAGTAAAGAGCTCTAGATACGCTGTCCTCATGCTCTCCTCGGTCTCCCAAGTGTAATCGCCTTCCTTTTCACTCCACTGAACCTTTACTAACTTCACCGTCTTCCTCCTAAACTGCTTTGTATCATGTCCGACAACACGAATAGGCTTACGAGGTCCTGAAGCCTCTGGTTCAATCTTAATATCATCTAGCTGATCCAGTACGATAGTCACGCCTGAGTCATGCACAAATTTCCGCAAATGAGAAACATAGAAAACATTGTGCATTCCCGCCATTCTTTGAGGTAAGTCGACTCTATAAGGAAGGTTCCTAATCCTATCTGATATCGAAAACGGACTAAAAAGTCTTGGTGCTAACTACCCTTTACTACCGAACCGAATGACATTGTTCAATGGAGAGATCTTGAAAAATATCATATCACAGACAGAGAACTCTAAATCTCGACGTCCCTTATCAGCATAGATTTTCTATCTGTCTTGGGCATCTTTCATTCATTGCCGAATGATCTCGATCTTCTCCAATGCTTCTCCAACCATATCTGGCCCCAGTATCAGTTTCTTACCCACTTCCCACCAACAAGAAGGAGCGTTGCACAGTCGGCATATAATACCTCGAATGGTGCCATACCGATGCTATACTGATAACTGTTGTTGTATGCAAATTCAACAAGGTGTAAGTGATCATCCCACGAGCCTCCAAAATCTAGTATGAAAGCACGCAAGATATCCTCTAAGGTATGGTTCACTTTCTCGGATTGGCTGTCAGTTTGAGGGTGGTAAGCTGTGCTAAGGTGCAGCTCTATACCCAATGCCTCCTGTAAGCTCTTCCAAAATCCACTAGTGAATAATGGGTTTCAATCACTCACAATTCTCTTCGACACACCGTGGAATCATACTATCCAGTTCACATAAAAGTCGGCCAGTTTAGTTGCCATTCTACTTGACTTGACGGGTATAAATCTGGCGCTCTTAGTCAATCGATCGACTATGACCCAAATACTATCGCATCTTGCTTGAGTCCTCAGTGGTCTATCGATGAAATCCATCGATACTTTTTCCTATTTCCACTTAGGAACTTCTAGCGGTTGCATGAAACCACTAAGCTTCTTCTACTCTGCCTTAACCAAATGGCAGTTCATGCATTTTGATATGAATGTCCCAACGTCTTTCTTCATCCCTTCCTAGTAGTGGGTCTACTTCATATCATGATACATCTTATTACCATCGAGATGTATAGTCAATCTCGAATGGTGGCACTCTCTAAGTACCTCATCCCTCAACCCATCGATATCAGGAACAAACAAACTTCCGTCTATACGGAGTTCACCATCTAAGTCGAGTCCATACTGTCTCATCTTCTCAGACTCTACTCCCGCTTCATTTCGTAGAAATGATCTCAGCTAATCTTCCATCATGCCTCTGACTAGTACCAATCCACTCAATAGGAGTAGGTCTGATAGTCAAGCTCGCCAACATCTCTGGCTCTATCTCGCATCTCAATCGGAAATCATAACCAACAAAATACTCTAACTGCGTCCATTCTAAGAACATAGCTCCCATTTTGGCATGTCTCCTACTCAAGGCATGGCAACTGCATTTGCTTTGCTCGGTGTATATGCAATATCAAAGTCATAGGAGGCTAGAAACTCTAACCATCACTGTTGATGATGGTTAAGATCCTTCTACGAAAGAGGTACTTCAATGATTTATGGTTGGTGAACAGTTCAACCTCTCTCCTAAAAGATAGTGCCTCCAAATCTTCAATGCAAAGATAATCGATGCTAACTCTAAATCATGAGTCCGGTATTTCTTCTCATGCGGATTCAGTTGTCAACTAGCATAATAAGCAACAACCTTGCCTCTCTTCATTAATACCGTGCCTAATCCGGTAACACAGGCATCAGTGTATACTATCATCTTCTTGTTCCCGCTTAGAATAGTTAGTACTAGTGCACTCGTCAACTTCTCCTTTAGACTTACAAATGCCTGCTCACATCTTGCATCCCAAGTAAATGTTTGATTCTTTTTCGTCAAGTGAGTCAATGGTACTACTACCTTAGAGGAGTCATGGATGAATCGTCTATAATATCTGGCTAACCCTAAGAAACTTCTCACATCCATAGCATATTTGGGTCAAATCCAATCTTGGACTGCTGCAACTTTTGCAGGATCGACGGCAATGCCTTGCTCAGACATAACGTGACACAAAAATCGCACTTCCCTTTTTCAAAAGTGACATTTAGAAATCTTCGCCTTCAATTGGTGCTCTCTCAACACCTCCAATACAATCCTCAAATGTGTCTTGTGTTCTTCCTTTGTCCGTGAATAGACAAGAATATCATTGACCCCTGAAGACACGGTTCATGAAATCAACAAAGTATGTTGATGCATTGGTTAGCCCAAACGGCAACCAACCACTCATAGAAACCAGATAGCATACAAAATGTTGTAATCGCTGCACTCTCCTTCGCTACTCTCTGTTGGTGAAATCCCATCGCAAGATCTAATTGAGAAAATACTCTAGCACCATGAAGTTGATCGAACAAGTCGTCAAGAGTGGGTACTTGTTTTTCTTCGTCACTTTATTTAGCTCATGGTAATCAACACATAATCTGAGAGAGCCATCCGCCTTCATGGCGAATACTACTGGCGCTCCCCACTTAGATATACTCCTACGAATGAACCCTTTTCGCAAAAGGTCATTCACTTGCACCTCAAGCTCTCTCTAATCTCTAGGTGCCATCCTCCTTAAAGGCATCACAATCGATCTGGCTTCTTTAACTAAATTAATACGGAACTCGATCCCACTGTGTGGCGGAAGTTCGGTCACCTCCTTAAATATGTCTAGATACTCTTTAGCAATACATACTAATGGAAACTCATCGGGTGGGGTGTCGAGCGAATATAGAAAACTAACCATCACATCATCATCTGGAAGGCAGCCTAACATTGTCGTTCGCACATCATTTACCCCTTCGTCACCACTAACTTCTCACAATCCACCATCACTCCATATCTATGAAGCCATTCCATCCCCAAAATGATACCAAACCCAACGAAACCCAAAAAAAGAATCACAATCAAAAGAGTACCCATGACTCTATAACACCAAACCACGACAAACCGTACACAGGCTAGTAGAGCCTCCAACGGGGTTTGTCACAACCAAAGGTCGGTCAACAATTTCGGGTCTCAATCCCAATCTATCTATTAAGTCACTAGATATGAAGAAGCCCCAGTATTAAATAAAACTCGTATAAGAACATCATAAATGGAAAGCATACCTTGAATAACGATGCCTTTCCCCTTCTGTTTCGCCGATGGAGCATTCGACGAAGTTGGAACGACATTGATAGCATATGATTTGACCACCTACTTTTGCTTTAATGGATCTGTACAATTCTTCTAAATGTGCCCAAGCCTGTTGCAGTTGTAGCATTTCTTCCCCTTAGCTTTGCAATCTCTAACATAGTGCCCTTTCTCTCTGCAACTGTAGCAAGTTAGTCCCAACTTGACTTTCTTCTTTTGGCCATCTTTGTTTTGAAACTTCTTCCTCTTACTTTTCCACTTCTTCTTGCCTCCCCCGCTCAATTGCGGCTTCGGCGCTTCTTTATGAACAATGGCTTTTGACTTTAGATTAATAAATATTAAAATTATAACTTGAATAAAAAAATATGTTAAAAATTTATCTGAAAATATCATTTATAAATTTATCAAAATTATTTAGAAACATATATATATATATATTAGTTTTTTTTTAAAAAATGGGTGGTCCTCTACAGGAGAGGAGAGCACACATGCACATATATATATCAACAAAAGTATAAGAGCTGCTAACAAGCCTGGCAGGTAGCAAAAGAACACCCCGTACAAAAGAAAAAACAAACCCACCCAAGCCCCTAAAAAACTACAAACCAACCCTATAGAGACAACAACAACCCGAATATCCTGTCAAGATCGACACTGAAAGAGCAGCAGCCAACTGAAAAAGTTCCACAACCGCAACCGCAACTTCAACAACCTAGCTGAAACATCACAATATACAACTTCTACACAAACCAAAAAAAACTCCAAATCAACAAAAACACAATAAAACCCCCAGTACATCGACAATCCTCAATCAAAAGACTAAAAAGCTTTACAATTTAAACGAGGACTTCTCCTAATATTACTAGCTGAATAGCTCTTGCAATTTCTTCTCCTAAATTTGGCTTCACGCATTAATTTGGCTTCACAAATTAATTCAAAAGCATGGACAGGAGAACGAGGAAATTTACCTAAAGCCGCAAGAAAACAATACATGACAAAATTAAAACCCCCGGTCCAATAATAGACAGCTTGATCAGATTGCTGCAAATTGGAACACTCCAAATCTCCCCTCTCATTGCTAACAATAAGAATGCTCTCCACATCACTTGCATCTTGAATAATAGAAAATACACCCTCTGACTCGTTCACTATTCTAAAATTGATAGGCTCAATCACTTCTTCAACAACATTATTCAAATGAACATTAACCTCCAACGAATATTCCAATCCATTGACCAACGATGGAATACCAAACTTAAATCCAAAAACATCCCAAGGAATCACAAATTGTGGCACCAACATACAAGAAAAATCAAAATTAAAACTCCCAACAGTTTCAAGAAACAAAAGACCATCCTTGCAAAAAACAGTTTCCCTTTTCTTCACCTCAGGTGAAGTATATCCAATGGTAGAAAAAACAATAACCCCTCTATTTTCTGAAACTGACAAAACAACTCTCAAGTCTTCATTCAAAACTTTATCAGTGGATATCTCCATCTTTTGTGAACTAGTTGTACTATGTGACACAGCAAACTTGCTTGCACATTTAGATATGGCAGACTTAATAAATCCAATAGATCTAACCAACTTCTTTTCCATGTTATCTCTTAATGACTTACCTGAAGAATCAAACAACTCATCAACATCGATAAAGGAGCCACCCTCCTCTTCGTTCCCAGAAAAACCAATCGATTCAGATGAACAAAAACCCTCTAAATAAGATTCACCACAAAGGAACACATCTGAACCGCAACCTTTTGCCTTATTAACTTCCTCAACATAATCTAAAGAATGAAGCTCTCCATCAGTTGCAAGATTACATTGATGAAAACTAACAACAGCCACATTATCCCGCTCATCAGCAAAGTTAAATTGATCTTCACCAGCCTCAACACAAAAACTAGTAGTAGGAACAAAATCATCTAAATAATCACAATCCACAGAACAAAAACTTCCAACAAAATTTACTGTAATCTCATTATCATCCAAGTTAGATGAAATCAAAACATCTGACTTGGAAACGTCATCAGAAAAACTATCCACCAATTCATGGTTATGAGAATAACAATCTCTAACACCAGGATCCAATAGAAGCATGTCAGCATGAATATCTATATTCGAGTAAGATACATTTAACTTCTCAATATCCATCAATTGCAATTCCACCAAATCACGAACAACATTATTACTTTTCGAAAAATCTTTAGCTTGAAACCCATTGCAATTATCAAAGTTCGAGTACTTACCAATGTTGTCGGCAGTCAAGCAATCGAAGTGCCAAAAAACTTTGTTGAAAAGGTAGGAACCTTCCTCCATATTTCCTACACAACTATCCAAAAACAAGCCCCTTAATCTCAAGAAATCAAGAACAAAGAAATAGTGGTGACCTTGAATACTCATGGGCTTCGAATAAATAGAATCGGAATAAGGAAAGATGGGCTCTGCATTAAGAAAAGGGTTGAAATTCAAAGGGCACGAAGATCTCTTGTGACCTACCACTCCACATTCAAAACAACGAATTGAGTTAGAACAGTCTTTGATATTGTGATTTTTATCTCCACACCGATAGCAGCGAAAACCCCTTTTCCAATTAGAATTACGAGCTTTTTGGAATTGATTTTGAGAAAACCTATCTGTTCCATTAAACGAAAAAGATTTGAGGCCAGGATTCACATGACGTTGTGATGAAGATGAATATCCTAATTCTGGGTGAAAAGCAAAAGAAGATGAAAATCGCTCGCCATTTTCTTTAGCTCGCCATTTTTTTGACGTTCCAGCCATCATTTCTTGATGTACATATACGTTGAACATATATATATTAGTTTTAAAATTCTATTTTATTTAAAAAACACATTTATACTGAATTTAAATTTGATTTTTTTAATTAATTAGGCTGAAAGCAAATTTACACATATGCATCTAAAAAGTTATTTAAATAATTATAAGTATATGTATAAATCGACAATAAATGTATATATGAATTCATGATAGTGATCTAACTTATTCAAATATAAATGGAAAAACTAATTATATGTATATAGATAAAATTGAAGTACATAGAACATTAAATTAGCTGTAGCCTAGTTATTACAAGTTGAATGTTGAATCAGTGGAAATCCTAGAATCGAATTTGATCTCTTCTTGAAAGCGTTACTAGTTGAAGAGATATACACACCTTATAATATAATTTATTTGACCTTGTTTTGTTTTGAAAAATGGAGCAACAAAAGGCTAGGTATTTTCGGCCTGTAGGGTAGAGTGGGAGAAGAGAGATCAAACTGAAAATGAAGGGGTTAGTGGGTTTAAATAAGGAAGGAGAAGGAGAGAGAGGAAAAAATGGATCTAGATCCTTCCTTTTCTCCACTAATTCGAACAAAAATATCACAAATTTTACCCCATTAACCCCACACCATGGTCGGCCATACCCTGGGCCCATGACCTTGCATACTTCTTCAAACTATATTGGTTAATTTTACATTTAAATAAAATTCAAATGTACATCGATGTCGTATATCGATATGTGCATATATAACTTTTATATATGTACTATTTTCAATACCGATCAACACAAATCAAATAAAATTTTATAATTGATATTTCACAAATATGAATTAATTTATAACAATTATAATTAAATTAAATTAAATTAGGTGGTATTCAGAGTGTTCAATATTGTGGTCGTATGACTTTTAGCTATATATTCAGTCAGCGATTAATATCGAACGTTAATGTTCACACATAACTTTAGCTAGTGGTGTGACAGTTTCACCGAATTTCTCACTTACACTGTTTTGGTAAAATCTAATTTTACTAATTTAAGCGACAACCAGTAGTAACAATTATTTTCACCAATTCTCTTAGGCAAAACTGTATCACATTAGGACTTTTGGAATTTGGTATTAGTCAAAATTCCAACGTCGTTCACATTAACTTATATAATCCAAACATAAAGTCTTTGTTTCAATAATAACAATTATTATTAACCAATCTGCTCTAGCCAGATACTTTGACTTTGAGTTGACTATAGTTGGCCTTGATAATAACTTGGAGACGAAATCTCCACTAAATAGTGTTTCACTTCCATTACATCAACTCAGACCCAACCATAGTCGTTTGACGAACGTCGTACCATGATTTTGTTGGAACTAGGCTAGCCCGTAATGAAAGTTATGGGTGAATTCAAAAAAGTTCCCTTATTGGATCTTTATTGGGCCTATGAAGTCTGATTAATTTTGAACATTTCTAAATTTTATTAAATAAAATCTTTTATTTTATTTAAATTTATAAATTATATATTTTTATTTAATTTATGTTATGATACACACACAGATATATATATATATATATATATATATCTGTGTGCGCGCGCATGTGTAACATATCAATCCATGCAAGGTATAACATACGCATGTATAGATGTTGGAATTTATATCACAATGGACATGTTAGCTCATCCGATATGCAAATATAGTATCCAAATATATGTATTTATCTATATATTATTATTTATATATAATATTATTTATATGTAAATATTATAAATATGTATACATATATATATATATTATAGTTTTGTTTATATGTTTTTTTATAAGTACAAATATATACATACATACACATATATATTTATATGTAATCATATGAATAAAATATCAATATTGAATATACATATATTATATATAATAATATAATAGACTTATTTAAATATAAAGAAATTATTTATAAATATTTAAAAATTATATATATTTTTATTTAAAACCATAAGCGATATATATATATATATATATGTATGTATGTATATATATACAAATATATTAATAAATTTTTAATATATATATATATTGTGAAAGGGTTCCTTTTATTGCTATTAATAGGATGACAAAACATAATCATAAAATATGACCTATCAATAATAGGCCTACATATAGAAATTAAAATATGCATAAATTACATTATATTTCCAACGGTTGATCGTATATAATCCTATTAAGCCCAAGAAAGTGTACCATGCATTAGTGTGTATAAAGCACATTCACCCACTCTTCTTAGCAACTGTAAAACGTGGTCCACATACCTTTTTTGAGCTTCACAAGAGTTGACAACTACATATAAAAGGAATTAATTTTGTGTTGCCTTCTATCTGTATTACCCTATGTAAACAAAACGTTTCATCTCACGTGATTTGTAAGAATCACGTTTCCATAACTACTCTAAACTCATGTGCCTGTTATCTTCTCAGGCTTCCAATCGGCGTCTCTTTGATGCATCACGTGAGCTCTTCTTTGAATAGTTTCTCTCACATGTTTATAGTTCAAGCACGTGGAAAAATTGCTTTCGCCAGTGTCTGCAACCTCCGTTGACGATTTTCCAGTCGTGCCTATTACTCTTGAAAAGTCACAATGGAGCTAATACGATTCATGTCTTTGGTTCCCCATCAGTTGTATTAATAGTTATTGCTGTAAGTGGGTGTAGAAGACAATCATATCAACTGTGCAGATTGTCATGAATAAGTACCTGGGTTTTTTCTCTTCATTTATTTGTTGTTGTTGTGAGTATTGTTTGAATTGTTTTCATGTTTGTGTTTTACATATTAGTACTATTGCATTTCATTTCTTTTTGTATTTTGTTTTTCATTTTAGTTTGGGCTTTGGTCTTCTCTGGCGGTCCATTTTCTCTTTGTATATATTGACTTCGTGAATAATGAGAAAGGTGCTTTTCCCTCTTCTACATTTTTGTATCTCTGTGTAAATAACATGGTATCAGAGCCACGAGAATCCAAAATTCAAATCGATTAGGGATTTAGCTCATATCAGTAAAGATGGGAGAATCTGGAGAAGAGAGTAAGAATAAGATTACGATGGATGCGATGCAGTTGATGCCCAAAATCACAGATCACAAATTGAATAATATGAATTTCTTGAATTGGAGTAAGACGATCCGATTATACCTTCGAAGTATGGATAAAGATAATCATCTAATTGAAGATCCGCCGATGCCAGATTCAAAGGAGGAGAAGGATTTGATTTGGCTCAGATCTGATGCTCGATTATTTCTGCAAATCAGAAACTCAATTGATAGTGAGATAATTGGTTTAGTTAATCATTGTGAATTTGTTAAGGAGTTAATGGAATACCTAGAATTCTTGTATTCTGGAAAGGGAAACCTAACACGAATGTATGAGGTGTGTAAATCATTTTATCGAGCGGAGAAACAAGAGCAAACTCTTGTGAATTACTTTATGAATTTCAAGAAAATTTATGAGGAATTCAATATGCTTTTACCAATCAGTCAAGATGTTAAAATTCAGCAACAACAACGGGAACAAATGGCATGTATGAGCTTCTTGGCAGGTTTACCATCGAAATTTGAGTCTGCAAAGTCTCAGATCTTATCAGGATCAGATATCTCTTCACTGCAAGAAGTGTTTAGCAGAATTCTTTGTTCAGATATTACTCATACTCAAGCTACAAGTACTAAAGTTGAAGGAGCTTTGATCAGCAACAACAGAGGTTATATACAAGGCAATCAAGGTCAGAATAATTCATCAAGGCCAAATTACAATTTACCAAGACCAAATGCTCCAGATGTTAGATCCTCAAATCAGGGAAAATTTTGTATGTATTGTAAGAAACCAGGTCATATGAAGTTCGAATGTAGAAAGCTTCAATATAAAAACTCACAAATGAATAAGGAGGTGAAGCCTGTTCTCATGACAGCAGAAGATTATGGTCAATATATGAAGTTCCATGTAACGACCGTGATTTTGAATTACTGTCGGAATAAATATTTTAAATAGAAACTTTAAAAGTTTAAATTCGGGAAAAAATAGAATAGTGTAAAATTATTTGGCAAAGTTAGTAAATGCTTAATTAATGAACGTGGTAATGTACTGCATTTGTTTCTTTTACGTGTATGGTCTCGGTTCAATTTAAGAACCAGAAAATTGTTCATTTGCTGTCACACTTTTGTAAAGCAAAGTTTGAACGTAATTTTGTGAGATAGTTTGTAAAACATAGTGAAACATTTTCTTGGCTGTCACCAATTTTAAAACAAAGTTGTGTTATATTTTTCTTGCCTTCACGTGCATCTGGTCTCGGTCCAATTCAAGCAAATATGAGAACATTTGCTATCATCTTTGTTTTTATGCAAGCTGTGTTTTACTTTTTGCTTGCTGTCACCAACTTAATATGGAGCATAAGTGCATATTTTGTGCCATCATTCTTTAGTGCAGTGATGTCCTTTTCTCCCCTAGATGCACGTTTCCTTTAATGCTTGTGTACTTAAAGGCAAGTCAGCACCTCATTCTTTTGACTAGTACACAGCTGTGAAAAGGAAAAAGTTGCATCATTCTTTCATTTGTTCAAAATTACGGTAGCTCGGGGGGGAACATTAATGGCAGTTCCAAAACCTTGCTCAAAGCGTGCTAACTGATTTCGAAACCAAATTCGAGGTGAGTGAAAAACTCACAAATCTAATTTAAAATCTATGCTGTCTGTTTTTATATGCTGTTTTGGTGTTTTATTTTGGTTTGCAAAATTTTGTTAGCTAAGTTGTTTACATTTTTATGTAATAATTTATGGATGCAAGGCCATTTTATTTTGGCTACTTATGTGGGTAGCTTGCATTAAAAAAAAATGATGTAGCTTGAAAAATTTGCAGTTCACCTAAAAATGAATCCAATTCAGTTATGTTTATTTTGTTGGACGTACGTGCCTTGACCATTATTTATCACTTGCGCATGCAAATGGGTATGCATGTAGTAGTCACATTCTTGTTATGCATTTTTTCGTGTGTGCATGAATTTTGCTTCGCCCAGGTACTTTGTTAAATTCTTGCATGCATATCAGTTTTGCGTGCAAGTTTAGATTTCCATGTTGCTTTATTTTGTAATTCAGTTTATACATGTAAGTTCAAGTAGCTTTATTTCGTCCACTTCATTTATGCTATAGCGTGTCTGCATATAACCTTGCCAGAACATCATTTTTCGAATGTACATATATAGCATTGCCCAAGCTATTTGCTTTACCTAATTGCTAGTCGTAGTGTTCAAAGGTATGGTCAGGTCAGTTAAGGTTCGGGTTTAATTCATTTTGTGGGTCATGCGTGTATATAAGGTGTTCAAGTCACTTTATAAATTTGTCCCTTTTTGTTATGAAAAGTGCAAGTGTTTGCCACATCATCCTTTTCTTTTACGTATTGGATGTGTAAGGTGTTGTTTTTTTTTATTTATCAACTTTTGTTTCATGCGTGTACCATGCGTGTGTTCAGGTTACCTCATTTTGTGGCAGTTCATTTAGGTACATGCACCAAAGAAAATATGGTCTATGCTATTTTATTAAATTACATTTTTGCGTGACTGCATAAGATAGATAGCCTAGCATGGGTTTTGACATGTCATTTGATTCATGTGTAGTGTGTTCCATTCCTTGTATTTATTACATGCGTGCCTTTAGCTAGGCAAGATTTGTTTACGTGTGACTTCATTTAAATTTTCACACGTGACTCACTTGCTTGCAATTTGTATACTAGCAAATTATAGATCACATGCACACGTTTAACTACTTGGTAAATAAATAAGTTAGAGGGTACACAGTTTGTATCAAAATTTGCTAATACATGTAAGTGAATCAAGTTCAGGGGGGGGCGCGTATGTATTATGTGTCAGTTTAGTTGTAAAACATTTTGTTCAAAGATTTATAGTTGCACTGGTTTAGTGTACATATGTTGGGATAGCATCATTCAATTATTTTAATTAATTTATAGCAATAGTGCAATCTGATGAAAACTCTGCTTTGAACCGGTGTACGTTT
Source organism: Allium fistulosum (assembly GCA_030737815.1). Classification (NCBI taxonomy): domain Eukaryota; kingdom Viridiplantae; phylum Streptophyta; class Magnoliopsida; order Asparagales; family Amaryllidaceae; genus Allium; species Allium fistulosum. The sequence continues at coordinate 427,136,507 of CM060908.1, forward strand.
CAAACGTATTTTCGTTTCGTTATTTTTATAACGAAACTTTTATACCGGTGCTAAATTTTTAAAGCACGGTGTTTTGTGACATTTTTCTGAATGAAAATTCACTGTTATTTTAACGTCAGTAATCGTTAATTTAAAGTGACTTTATAAGCGGTTATCCCGCAACGTTGATTTGGTATCCGTTTTTACGGTAATTTGTAAAGCGCAATTTCCTCGTCGAATTTGCTACCGTTATTGCTGTTTTAATCACGTATCTTAAAAATCGTTTTAAAATAAAAGTGTTTCCAAAATTTTTACAGTTTGCGCTTTCAAAAGAATGAGGAAGCGATTTAAACGTTTCAGCAAAATTGAGGACTATGAACCCTTACTTTTACTGATTCGCTTAATTCCGGACTTGTCCATTTGAGAACGTAAAGTGTATCTTTATAAAATACACAATTTTGCACTTTCAAGGAAACGATGAAGAGATTTAAATGATTTAGCAAAAGTGCGGAGTATGGAACCACACTTTTACTATTTCGGTTAATTCCGGACTCGTTAATTGAAACATTTGCTGATTGATGATTTTGATGATTTTGTTGGGCTTTCTAGCCACTTTGTTGGACCTTCGGGTCATTTGTTGGACCTCCGGGTCAATTACCAGTACTAGACCTTCGGGTCATTTGTTGGACCTTCGGGTCATTTGTTGGACCTTCGGGTCATTTGTTGGGCGCCAAAAATCATAGTACTTGGTAGGCTTCGGCCATTTGAGATGCACGTGCGGCGTAGCTAAAACTCGCCATTTGTTGGGATCGATCCACTTTTATGTTGATTTTCTAGTTATCTATTTTTTGATTTCTAGATTTTGTGAATTGTTGTTTTGAATTCAATTGTGAAATTGAAAGTTGATTTTAATGGAGTTTGATGTGATTTCTTCATTTAACTATGTTGATGTCTTATGTTAAATAGTCTCATTCAAGATTGTTATTATTTTGCCTTGATGCTATTTATGATGCACTCACATCTAATAATAAATTAGACTGATCCGTTTATTATTTTCTTTTAAATAATACTCGGGTCAGACCGAGTTATTTCAGGATAGTCGCTATCTCTGATTCTGTAGCAGCTTCAGCTTTTGGGATCTCACATCATCTTTTGTCTAGCCTTCGAGGATTTCTTTTGGATTACTGACTATCGTCTTATGTATGTTGATGTATATGTATATGTACATTTGGCTCTTGTGAACTATCGATTGTTGTAGCATGTATTCCAGACTTGTCTTCCGCTATATATTTGATATTTCTGTTCTAATGTGATTATACTATCTGTGTTGTTTTTATTATGAGTTGTTCTGGATTTTCTTTAGCCACCGTAGTTTCGTTTTAGATTTAGATTGAAATTATATCTTTGGGAGTAATTTATACAACTCCTATCGATGTAATCAATACTCATCTAAGGCATAACTTACGGATGGTCGCTTCTAACAAGCCTTATTCTTCGCAATAGCAGACGTTATTCCTTATAATAACCTTTGTTATTGTGAGCATAGAGGTGGGGCGTCACAGCTTGGTATCAGAGCTGAGGTTCAGAACAAATTGTAATAAACACAGAACAGAAACAAAATGGAACATGTGTTACAACTATTCGAGAGTTTTATTCGTGCCTTTCGAATCTATTCCTTTGTTGTTCTGAAATCTTTATCCTCTTTAACATATTGGAGTATGTCTAGGGGTAAATTTCATATCCCCGTAGTATTCCATTTGTTGAATTCTTTATCAATCTTGTTCGTAGTTTCCTTGACTTAAAACAAAGAAAGTCCTTTGTTTCTGATTGTCTTACTGCTCCTAAGGGTTTCAAATCCGGAAATCTTATTGTTGCTTAAGCTTCTGATGATTCTTCTAAGCCCAAAGGTATTACTCCTTCTGTTTTGGAAGGTTTTATTTTATTTCATTGTCGTTCTATTAGAGTTCTTTTCGATACGAGTGCATCACATTGTTCGTATCGAAGGAGCTTGTTGATGTTATTCCTTTGGTTGTTGTTAGTCTTTATGACCCTTTGAGGATCGTAAATCCTATTGGTGGATCCGCTACTCTTGGTTTGTATGGGTTGGTGTTGAGATTATTTTTTGTGGTTTTTACTTTCATGCATATTTGCATATTATGGATCATCTTGGTTCTGTTATGATTTTGGGAATGGATTGGCTCGTCCATTGCGAAGTTCAATCCTATGTCCCGAAGGAACTTTATATCTCAAGCATCCCGATGCCATCGAACAGTTATCTATTATATTTCGAAGCATGGATCATACTTCGAATGCTATCATTTCTTCCTTTGAATCGGAGGATGTCATAGATAATATTCAAGTTGTTTATGATTTTTCTGATATTTTTGAACCTATTTCGAGGTTGCCACCGAAGAGGGCAATTGAGTGTCGTATTGATTTATCTCTGGCGCTCATCCTGTCAGTCGTCCTCCCACGAGGATGTCTGTTAATGGAAATGAGGAACTCAAGCACCAATTATCTGAGTTAGAAGCCAAGCAATTTATTCGTTCTAGCTCATCTCCTTGGTGCGCCGCCGTCGTCTTCGTAAGAAGACAGATGTTATTCTTAGGCTTTGCATTGAGTATAGCAAGCTTAACGAGCTCACTATCAAAAATAGGTATCCATTACCTAGGATCGATGACATGTTCGATCAGTCGGGTGGTGCTAAGTTTTTCTCCTAACTCAATCTTGCTATCGACTTCCATTAGTTACGAGTTGCGGAAGATAGCATTCCACTTACCGCATTCCACACTCGTTATGATTCTTATGAATGACTTATTATGTCATTCAATTTGCCCAGCTTATTTCATTCGTTTTATGAATCGAGTACTCTATGAATATCTCGATGACTCCATTTGTGCATTTATTGATTTTGGATGAAAACGACAATTTAAAATTTTGCAAAGCTTTTTCATAAGATTTATTTACAAGTATAATTGGGTTTGTGTTTATCGTATAGAAGATGACTTTGTGATTGTATTGCCCATTGAGTGCTTTAAGAAATTCTGGTCGATGCGCTTGATCAACGTTATCGATAGGAATCTCCTAAACGCTTTGATGAGACAATTTGACACAATAAATTGACCTATAAAAAGTAAATTTTTCTGGAAAATGATTTCATAAAGATAATTGTAATTTTGGAAGTTTTAGCTTTTCAGGAAAGAAGATTATTTGAAAGAACTCTTTTCCGATACTCTTATTCTTGTGGTTCCCGAAGGGAACCAAGACTCTATTATTTGTACCGATACTAGCCATATTGGTTTTGGTGCTGTTCTTAAAAAAAAAATATATAGAGTAGTTGCCTATGCTTCTAGACAACTAAAGCCTAACGAGATTCGTTATGCTACCCATGATTTGGAGTTAGCCGCCATAGTCTTTGCTCTAAAGATTTGGCGACATTATTTATTGGGCGAGCATTTTGTTCTCTTCACTGATCACAAATCTCTGAAGTATTTATTTACTCAGAAAGAGCTTAATATGAGGCAACAGCGTTGGCTCGAATTTCTTGCTTCATATGATTTCGATATTTAGTTTACCCCTGGTAAGGGTAATCGAGTTGCTGATGCGCTTAGTCGCAAGCAGCAGGTTGTTGTTTCCATGATGCTAGCGGAGTGGAATATGTTGGAAGCTTTATCTCTTTGTGATATTAGAGACCGTCCTTCAATTTCTGATTCTCCCGTGCTTTTATTTAGCATGGAAGCTCGTCCTAATTTGTTGGATCGTGTTGCCGATGCCCAGAAACAAGATCCACATATTGCTTATCTTATTCAGAGTTGTAAATCGGAATCCCGAAGTGATGATCTAAAGGATTTCGATATTGATATTCATGGTTGTATTCGGAAGAAGGGTAGATTGATCGTGCCTAGTGTCTCTAATCTTAGAAATGACATTCGTAAGGGCTATCATCGTTCTAATCATACTATCCATCCAGATAGTAGTGTGATGGATGCTGTTATGAAACGCTTATACTTTTGGAAAGGTATGGAGCGTGATGTTGCAAGTTATGTGAGTCGTTACATGACTTGTCAACTTATCAAAGCAGAACACCACGTCCTAGTGGTCTTTTGCAGCCTCTTGAGATTCCATTATGGAAATGAGATCAAATTTCTATGGACTTCATTGATGGTCTACCTCGTTCGAGGTCGGGCCATTCTAGTGTTTGGGTGATTGTGATCGATTGACTAAATCATCCCATTTTATTCCTATCAAGTCCAATCGGACTACTTCTTGACTTTGGTGGTAGTTGAAAAGACCACTTATCTCTTATTGAATTCTCTTATAACAATAGTTTCCAATCCAGTATCGGTATGGCTCCTTTCGAAGCCCTTTACGGAAGGCCGTGTCGATCACTATCTTGTTAGTTGGAATCCGGGGAAAGATTAGTTCTCGGTCCCAATTATATTCGTGAATCTTCTGAGAGGATTGATATTATCAAAAATGAAGGAGGCTCAGATTAGGCAGAAATCTTATGCCGATCATCGTAGGAAGCCTTTGGAATTTTCTGTGGGCGATCTCGTATTTGTTCGTGTTTCTCCAATGAAGGGTGCGGTGCGTTTTAGTAGCTCCGGGAATTGGCTCATCGTTATATTGGATTGTTTCCTGTTACGGAACGCATTGGCCCCGTTGTTTATTGCGTATCGCTACCTATTCAGTTTTCGGGAATACATGTTGTATTTCATGTGTCCCATCTTCGTCGATGCCTTCGAGATTCAGATTCTATTATAGATCCCCATGTGTTGCAAGATCTTGAGATCTCACCCGACTTGTCTATCGTGCAAAAATCCGATTCGTGTGCTAGCTTCGGAGGTTAAACGCCTTCGGAATAAAGAAGTCCCGCTTGTGGAAATTCAATGGTCCGCAAACCCCAAAGTTTGCACTTGGGAAACCAAAGATTTCATCGAGCGTTCTTATCCGGGTTTTCTCTCCTCTTCGGGTGGGGGTGAGCATTCTTATTCATCTTTTCTATTTTAATCCTTGTTGAGATGAATTATTTGTGTAATGACTGCTTCTAGTATGAAAATTGCGGGGACGCAATTTTTATAAGGGGGGAGTCTGTAACGACCGTGATTTTGAATTACTGTCGGAATAAATATTTTAAATAGAAACTTTAAAAGTTTAAATTCGGGAAAAAATAGAATAGTGTAAAATTATTTGGCAAAGTTAGTAAATGCTTAATTAATGAACGTGGTAATGTACTGCATTTGTTTCTTTCACGTGTATGGTCTCGGTTCAATTTAAGAACCAGAAAATTGTTCATTTGCTGTCACACTTTTGTAAAGCAAAGTTTGAACGTAATTTTGTGAGATAGTTTGTAAAACATAGTGAAACATTTTCTTGGCTGTCACCAATTTTAAAACAAAGTTGTGTTATATTTTTCTTGCCTTCACGTGCATCTGGTCTCGGTCCAATTCAAGCAAATATGAGAACATTTGCTATCATCTTTGTTTTTATGCAAGCTGTGTTTTACTTTTTGCTTGCTGTCACCAACTTAATATGGAGCATAAGTGCATATTTTGTGCCATCATTCTTTAGTGCAGTGATGTCCTTTTCTCCCCTAGATGCACGTTTCCTTTAATGCTTGTGTACTTAAAGGCAAGTCAGCACCTCATTCTTTTGACTAGTACACAGCTGTGAAAAGGAAAAAGTTGCATCATTCTTTCATTTGTTCAAAATTACGGTAGCTCGGGGGGGAACATTAATGGCAGTTCCAAAACCTTGCTCAAAGCGTGCTAACTAATTTCGAAACCAAATTCGAGGTGAGTGAAAAACTCACAAATCTAATTTAAAATCTATGCTGTCTGTTTTTATATGCTGTTTTGGTGTTTTATTTTGGTTTGCAAAATTTTGTTAGCTAAGTTGTTTACATTTTTATGTAATAATTTATGGATGCAAGGCCATTTTATTTTGGCTACTTATGTGGGTAGCTTGCATTAAAAAAAAAATGATGTAGCTTGAAAAATTTGCAGTTCACCTAAAAATGAATCCAATTCAGTTATGTTTATTTTGTTGGACGTACGTGCCTTGACCATTATTTATCACTTGCGCATGCAAATGGGTATGCATGTAGTAGTCACATTCTTGTTATGCATTTTTTCGTGTGTGCATGAATTTTGCTTCGCCCAGGTACTTTGTTAAATTCTTGCATGCATATCAGTTTTGCGTGCAAGTTTAGATTTCCATGTTGCTTTATTTTGTAATTCAGTTTATACATGTAAGTTCAAGTAGCTTTATTTCGTCCACTTCATTTATGCTATAGCGTGTCTGCATATAACCTTGCCAGAACATCATTTTTCGAATGTACATATATAGCATTGCCCAAGCTATTTGCTTTACCTAATTGCTAGTCGTAGTGTTCAAAGGTATGGTCAGGTCAGTTAAGGTTCGGGTTTAATTCATTTTGTGGGTCATGCGTGTATATAAGGTGTTCAAGTCACTTTATAAATTTGTCCCTTTTTGTTATGAAAAGTGCAAGTGTTTGCCACATCATCCTTTTCTTTTACGTATTGGATGTGTAAGGTGTTGTTTTTTTTTATTTATCAACTTTTGTTTCATGCGTGTACCATGCGTGTGTTCAGGTTACCTCATTTTGTGGCAGTTCATTTAGGTACATGCACCAAAGAAAATATGGTCTATGCTATTTTATTAAATTACATTTTTGCGTGACTGCATAAGATAGATAGCCTAGCATGGGTTTTGACATGTCATTTGATTCATGTGTAGTGTGTTCCATTCCTTGTATTTATTACATGCGTGCCTTTAGCTAGGCAAGATTTGTTTACGTGTGACTTCATTTAAATTTTCACACGTGACTCACTTGCTTGCAATTTGTATACTAGCAAATTATAGATCACATGCACACGTTTAACTACTTGGTAAATAAATAAGTTAGAGGGTACACAGTTTGTATCAAAATTTGCTAATACATGTAAGTGAATCAAGTTCAGGGGGGGCGCGTATGTATTATGTGTCAGTTTAGTTGTAAAACATTTTGTTCAAAGATTTATAGTTGCACTGGTTTAGTGTACATATGTTGGGATAGCATCATTCAATTATTTTAATTAATTTATAGCAATAGTGCAATCTGATGAAAACTCTGCTTTGAACCGGTGTACGTTTCAAACGTATTTTCGTTTCGTTATTTTTATAACGAAACTTTTATACCGGTGCTAAATTTTTAAAGCACGGTGTTTTGTGACATTTTTCTGAATGAAAATTCACTGTTATTTTAACGTCAGTAATCGTTAATTTAAAGTGACTTTATAAGCGGTTATCCCGCAACGTTGATTTGGTATCCGTTTTTACGGTAATTTGTAAAGCGCAATTTCCTCGTCGAATTTGCTACCGTTATTGCTGTTTTAATCACGTATCTTAAAAATCGTTTTAAAATAAAAGTGTTTCCAAAATTTTTACAGTTTGCGCTTTCAAAAGAATGAGGAAGCGATTTAAACGTTTCAGCAAAATTGAGGACTATGAACCCTTACTTTTACTGATTCGCTTAATTCCGGACTTGTCCATTTGAGAACGTAAAGTGTATCTTTATAAAATACACAATTTTGCACTTTCAAGGAAACGATGAAGAGATTTAAACGATTTAGCAAAAGTGCGGAGTATGGAACCACACTTTTACTATTTCGGTTAATTCCGGACTCGTTAATTGAAACATTTGCTGATTGATGATTTTGATGATTTTGTTGGGCTTTCTAGCCACTTTGTTGGACCTTCGGGTCATTTGTTGGACCTCCGGGTCAATTACCAGTACTAGACCTTCGGGTCATTTGTTGGACCTTCGGGTCATTTGTTGGACCTTCGGGTCATTTGTTGGGCGCCAAAAATCATAGTACTTGGTAGGCTTCGGCCATTTGAGATGCACGTGCGGCGTAGCTAAAACTCGCCATTTGTTGGGATCGATCCACTTTTATGTTGATTTTCTAGTTATCTATTTTTTGATTTCTAGATTTTGTGAATTGTTGTTTTGAATTCAATTGTGAAATTGAAAGTTGATTTTAATGGAGTTTGATGTGATTTCTTCATTTAACTATGTTGATGTCTTATGTTAAATAGTCTCATTCAAGATTGTTATTATTTTGCCTTGATGCTATTTATGATGCACTCACATCTAATAATAAATTAGACTGATCCGTTTATTATTTTCTTTTAAATAATACTCGGGTCAGACCGAGTTATTTCAGGATAGTCGCTATCTCTGATTCTATAGCAGCTTCAGCTTTTGGGATCTCACATCATCTTTTGTCTAGCCTTCGAGGATTTCTTTTGGATTACTGACTATCGTCTTATGTATGTTGATGTATATGTATATGTACATTTGGCTCTTGTGAACTATCGATTGTTGTAGCATGTATTCCAGACTTGTCTTCCGCTATATATTTGATATTTCTGTTCTAATGTGATTATACTATCTGTGTTGTTTTTATTATGAGTTGTTCTGGATTTTCTTTAGCCACCGTAGTTTCGTTTTAGATTTAGATTGAAATTATATCTTTGGGAGTAATTTATACAACTCCTATCGATGTAATCAATACTCATCTAAGGCATAACTTACGGATGGTCGCTTCTAACAAGCCTTATTCTTCGCAATAGCAGACGTTATTCCTTATAATAACCTTTGTTATTGTGAGCATAGAGGTGGGGCGTCACATTCCAAGAATTATTGAAGAAAGAATCAACTAATAAGAAATCAGAATCAGCATCATCAGTTCCAGCTATTGCCAACACTGCAGGTCAATCAAAATGGATCATAGATTCTGGAGCAACTGATCATATGACAGGTAATAGTAATTTGATTTCGGATATACAATATAAATCATCAACCCATGTTGTTATATTAGCTGATGGTTCACAAGCATCTGTACAAGGTACTGGAAAAATGAGGTTAAGTTCAAATTTACCACTAACTCCAGTGTTATATTTGCCTAACCTGTCATTTAATTTGATATTCGTGAGTCAAATTACTAAGAACCTGAATTGTAGCCTATCATTTTTCCCTGACCACTGTGTATTTCAGGACCTAACAACCAGACAGATTATTGGTAGAGGTGAAGAAAGGGAAGGTTTATATGTGCTTGATGATGTGCCATCAAAATCTGTAGGTTGTTCAAGTGTAACATCATCTGCATTTCAAATGCACTGTCAGCTAGGCCATCCTTCATTGTTCCTATTCAAGAAATTGTGTCCACAATTTAGCTCTTTATCAACATTGTATTGTGAGTCTTGTCAATATGCAAAGCATCATCGTGTCAGTTTGTATCCTAGAATTAACAAAAGGTCTAATTCAAATTTTGAAGTTGTACACTCAGATATTTGGGGTCCATCAACAGTTACATCTGAGCAAGGATATAGATATTTTGTCACGTTTGTTGATGATTACTCACGTGTAACTTGGCTATTTCTAATGAAGAATAAATCAGATTTGTTTTCTATATTTTGTGCTTTCTATGCTGAAATACAGAATCAATTTAATGTTTCAATCAAGACACTGAGGAGTGACAATGCAAAGGAATATACAAGCAATCAATTTAATTCATTTCTGGAAAGGCATGGCATCATTCATGAGACTTCATGTGTGGATACAGCAGCACAGAATGGAGTAGTTGAGAGGAAAAATAGGCACTTATTGGAAACTGCAAGAGCACTTCTTTTTCAAATGAATGTTCCAAAGAGATTCTGGGCTGAAGCAGTAAGTACTGCATGTTTTCTGATTAATAGAATGCCTTCTACTATTCTGGACTACCAAATACCTTATCAAGTTTTATGCCCAAATAAATCAATTTACCCAGTGAAGCCAAGGGTGTTTGGATGCATTTGTTTTGTTAGAGATGTAAATCCACATTTAACAAAATTAGACCCAAAATCTTTGAAATGTATATTTCTTGGTTATTCGAGAATTCAAAAAGGATACAAGTGCTTTTGTCCTAGTCTTCACAAATATATTGTATCAGTGGATGTTAGTTTTGTTGAAAGTAAACCATTTTATTCATCATCATTAACTCCTCCAGTTCAAGAAAGTCATGATGAACAAATAGTAGATGAAGATGATCAATTTTTGGTATATCCTCCTATATTCAAATTGAATAATGATCAACATGAAAATGAGGTGTTGAATCCAAGTACCTCATCTGTAACTGCTCCTGTTTTGGAAAGTGTTCAAGTACCAGATTCAAACATTAATTTACCCATTGCTTTACGTAAAGGGAAAAGGAAATGTACATACCCAATTTCATCTATTGTATCATATAGTAACATAGCATCAGAATCTTCTACCTTCATATCTACACTAGATTCAATTTCAGTTCCAAGAACTGTCAAAGAGGCATTATCAAATGAAGGGTGGTATGAAGCTATAATTGAGGAAATCAATGCATTGGACCTGAATGATACATGGGAACTAGTGCAGTTACCAGAAGGTAAAAAGGCTATAGGCTGCAAGTGGGTTTTCTCAGTGAAAATGAAAGCAGATGGTTCTCTTGAACGGCTAAAGGCACGCTTAGTGGCAAAAGGGTATGCTCAGACATATGGGGTTGACTACTCAGAGACATTCTCACCAGTGGCTAAAATAACTTCAATAAGAATACTTATATCATTAGCAGCACAGCATGACTGGAGACTTCATCAATTAGATATTAAGAATGCTTTTCTCCATGGTGATCTTGCTGAGGAGGTGTTTATGGAGCAACCACCTGGGTTTGTTGCTCAGGGGGAGTATGGGAAGGTGTGCAGATTGAAGAAAAGTCTTTATGGTTTGAAGCAAAGCCCGAGAGCTTGGTTTGGAAAATTTAGTCAAGCCATTGAGAAATTTGGTTTAGCACAGAGTAAAGCAGATCATTCAGTGTTCTACAGAAATTTACAAGGTAAGCTAATTTTGTTAATTGTGTATGTCGATGATATCATCATTACTGGTAATGATGTGAAAGGAATATCTGCTCTCAAAACATTTATTCATTCTCAGTTTCATACTAAGGAGTTAGGGGAGTTGAAATATTTCTTGGGTATTGAAGTGATTAGAATGAATGGTAAAATTTACTTGTCACAGAGGAAATATGTTATGGATTTGTTGAAAGAAACTGGGAAATTAGGAGCTAAACCTTGCAATACACCCATGTTAGTTAACACCTCATTGATAAATGAAGGAGTATTATTTGAAGACCCTGAAAAGTATAGGAGATTAGTGGGTAGATTGAATTACTTAGTCATAACAAGGCCTGATATTGCTTATTCAGATAGTATGGTCAGTCAATTCATGTCTTCACCCACTGTTGATCACTGGAATGCTTTGAAACAAATATTATGCTATTTAAAGGGTACTGTTGGACAATGTATTGAATATACAAATTAAGGGCACAGTAGAATCGAAGCATTTGCAAATGCTGATTGGGCTGGTTTGAAATTGGATAGGAGATCTACTTCAGGATTTTGTGTAATGATGGGTGGTAACTTAGTGTCGTGGAAGAGTAAGAAACAAAGTGTGGTTTCAAGATCGAGTGCGGAGTCAAAATACAGGGCAATGGCAAACACAGTGTGTGAGTTAATGTGGATTAAACATTTGATGGATGAAGTGGGAATGAAGTGTGAATTACCCATGAAGTTGTGATATGATAATCAAGCTGCTATACACATTTCTTCTAATCCTGTGTTTCACGAAAGGACAAAACACATCGAGGTGGATTGTCACTTCGTAAGGGAGAAAGTTCAGCAAGGAGTAATATGTACTGGTTATGTGAAATCAGAGGATCAAGTTGCGGATCTTCTTACAAAATCTTTGCATGGCAACAGAATTAAATTCTTATGTAGCAAGTTGGGCATATATGATTTGTATGCTCCAACTTGAGGGGGAGTGTTGTGAGTATTGTTTGAATTGTTTTCATGTTTGTGTTTTACATATTAGTACTATTGCATTTCGTTTCTTTTTGTATTTTGTTTTTCATTTTAGTTTGGGCTTTGGTCTTCTCTGGCGGTCCATTTTCTCTTTGTATATATTGACTTCGTGAATAATGAGAAAGGTGCTTTTCCCTCTTCTACATTTTTGTATCTTTGTGTAAATAACAGTTGTACTATTCAATCACTTTTTTATTGATGCGAAACTTCAAAAAAAAAGCATGATCATGAGTTATTAAGGTTAAGGAATATGCATGCTCTACTATTCAACTCATCTTACTTTCTTTTTTTGTCCAACTAGATTTAAAAGAGGAAACAATACTTTGATGCTAAAACTATAATATGAGTTTAACATCTATATTTTGAGAAACATCTGTAAATTTTCTTGGTTATTTTATATTTTAACCTATCGAATTAGTAAATTCTCCTTGAAACTCTTATTCATGTTGCAGTATTAACACCAACATTACTTACTAAGAAATATAATGGTATTTTTTAATTTATAGTAACTCATTCTATGTATATTCATTGTACAACTTAGATAATATAAATGATATTAACAATGAAGGTCAAATTTGTCAATTAACAATAAAACATATTTATAACCAACAGCCGATCAAACAATATTTCAACATTCAGCAATCAGCATTAAGCATCCACCATCCAGCATTCAACTTTCAGCCTTCAACATTCAACATTAAGTATTCAGTCATTTTAACAAACGAAGCATAAATCACAGTTTTCGTAGTGCCGTCGCCTTTAACACTCACTGAAGCCCAATATCTCAGATCCATTCCTAAAAATTGCCTTCGTTTAAACTAGATCTCACATAAATGCTTTTGGGGATGGTAAAAACATGCATTTCTACATTGAAGTAGATGCATTATTTGGGAATCCAGAATTCGTAGACACCCCATCTTTCTGATGTAACCGTAGACGTAGGATAAATAGTCCAAAAATAAAGTCCCATCTTTCTGATCTAACCATAGACATAGGATAAATAGTCCAAAAATAAAGTCCCCTCCTTCTATCCATTATTACGGAGTTCCTCCCTATAAGAGAGTCACACACACACACACAAGTACGTAGGCACGTCTGATGGACGTGTATGTAGATAACCGCGACCAAAGTTGGATTTGAGTTGTAAGTTGGATTGTTGCTACCATTATCTTCCATTTGTTCCTTCGCCCATTTGCGGTTGTAGTGATGATAAATATAATTTGTATTATCTATATGATAAGTTAGTGTGAAGAGACATCAATAGTAATAGACATTGAAATTATACAACATGTATATTTTTAGTACTCGTCATAACAAAAGGATATGTAATAAGTTTGCACATATTAAAAGAGTTGTATTGGAAGGGCGGAAGTACAATAGTTGACTTACAAAAGATGAAACAACTTCTTTTTTAATAATGTAGTGTGTACTAAAATTGAAAATATATAGACAAACAGTAGTTGCATTAATCACATTCCAACTTGTCTCACGTTTTCACTTCTCATCATCAATGACCGCCTTCAATATTAAACAAAAATATGGAAAGTAGAACATAAGTTTGACCATTTTTAAGGAAGGATGAAAATCACAGTGGTTAATTTGAAAAAAATACATAACTTTGCAGTAGGTTACAAATTAATTTAAATAGATTCCAAAAGATAAAAAGTGAGAAACAAAGATGCATGCAGTAGGAGCATTAGTGTGAACGGTCTGCAAGAAAAAGCTCAACAACCCTATCATATTCTTCAATCTGCAAGTGGAAAAAAATTATGGTAGGTATAATAACAACATATACAAAGAGATACATGTATATACACACACACACAATCGAATAATAGACAAATATCATTCAAAGATATCGATCTGAAGAAAATTTATAAGTGCAAATCATTACCCAAATGAACGACGTTTAGTGGGGATGTAACATCATGGTAAAAATATGAAGCAATACAGAGGCCATTGATTTAACTAGGCATGATTTAGAGAAGTGATGATGGCATTATGATTCTTTCCATAAAGATATATTGATTTCGTTATTGGTTTTCTATTAATCTCTCCATGTATGTTACTTTATCACATTCTCTATATGGTTAAGAGTATTTATCATCATTTATTATTACTTTCTAAATACTTCACATCAAAATTTTCATACAATGTTCCGAAGTTTCCAAAATCAGCACTTGATTAAACAATACACTATCATAGCTTTCCTCTTTAGTTTATACAGAAAAGTTACAACTGAAAATCCACACAAATTGATGATTTAGGTGTAGTATACAGAACAAAATATTAGGTTCTATAATAGAATAAAATGCTCACCTATAGATAAGTGCTCATCCGAGAACTTTTATAAAATTTAGTTTAGACTTTGCATCTTCCCATTTGAGAATGAAACGCCAACAGTTCCCCACTCTCTAATTTCATGGTTGTAATCATTCATTTTCTTTACTCGAGTCTTCACCATCTTTAACCATTATTTTGATCCTGTAAAAGTAAAATCATCAACAAAACTATTATAGCAAATGCAACAACCAACCCAGATTCAAATCTCCAAACTTATCATACAAATAAACAATAACCAATATTGAAACATTTACGGGTAAATATCAAAGTTTGAATACACGTTTCCATCTTCTAAAGTCTTAGCATAGACAACAAAGTCATGTCCTATCTTGTATCGCATCATCCATGTTTCCATGGCGACCAACTCTTAAATCTCAAATCCTTCTTCATTATCTCGATGGCCCGATGCTGTAATTACATATTTGTAAAAAGCAAAATCCCTGAATATAATGTAAATTCGATGGACTAAAGATTTCAATAGGAAACTATGAATTTCATAAAATGATTTATTGAACTTTTATATGCTGAAAAGATAGCAAGGGTTCCAAAAAATAAATGAATTTTGAAAAAAAATCAGTTTAAATCCAGAAATGGTAATTCTTTGTTGCTATGTTACAGTATTGAAAGGTTGAATTGATGTAGGGAAAGAAAATAAATAATTATTGTACATCCAGAAACGCAAAAGCAGCGGCGACAGTTGAAAATTGAAGTGAAAGTAGGTCCAAGCATAAAATTTTAAACGTACGTAATTCTTTGTAAAATGATCAAATGCTTTTTTTAGGAAGCCTATGTATGGAACAAAAAAGTGTGGAACAGCAGATCTATAAAACACGGTATTTGTTGAGATGATAGAATACACATAAAGCTATTTAAGTTATTGGAAATGTATATGGGTAATGTGACATAAATCCGGACCGTCATTGTATAAACAAAACCAAAACATTTTGAACATAGTTACAAAATTATTCATTTATTACTCAATTAAGCAAACATATATTACCTTTGTAGCAGTGAATACTGCTTACATATAAATTGTATATCACATAAAATCTATCTACATAAAAACTATAGAAGTGAAAATGTATGTAAAATTGAAAGTCAGGCAAAATGTTTGTACCTGTGGACCACATTGTGTAATTATGTCTTATATATATTTTGATGAATACAATGAACTAACGATGGTATTATCATCTTGAAGCATACATTGTATGTAGGGTTGTGGTAAGAAACAGAGTTGAAAGTGGTTGATCATGCATATGAAAATGTAACAATCTTTATTAGTGAAAATAACAATTAGTACAAAAATTTAAATAAAATTATAAAGGCAGCTAACTTGTTTAATTAAATTCGGACTTAAACATTTTCTCTCCTTCTTTACTGGACTTGATATTCTGATTTTTTTAGCTATTGTTAAACTTGATGCTTTTGGTAGGTATAAGCACCAAGCACCAAGCACCAAGCAACAAAACCTTGACATCCTTTTCCAACACCAGTTTGGATTATTTTTTTTAATCTGGAACGTGCATGATAATGTACAAATCAACCAAAATAAGAAGAGAAATATTATATAAAAATGTGAATTAGGTAATGTACATACCTAAATATAATTTTCAGTAATCAAGGGTTTGAGTTCGATCTTTAATCCATCTGATTATGGGTAAGTTGTTGTTGGAATAATTCAACATAATGGGGCCACATATTTTAATGTTTGAATTTGTGGGCTATCTTGTAATTAAGTCTAATTATGTGATCTATTTTTGGAATAAACATATTAAGACTTAAGGGGTATATTCGTCATATAAAATTATAACGTGTGGATACCGGAGTGACAATTTTAGTTTGTTGAAGGGCCGAACTGAAAAATGCCACACACTATATATATGGGGTTATGGTCCCCAAATTACATAAGTCTTATCATATTCTCTCTACCCTCTTCTAAAGAGAATTTACAGATCTAAGCTTGTGTCAATTTGGAAGATCTAATCCAAATTAATCTTCACATCAATTAAGAATCGATGGATTCAGGTACGCCTTCCGCTGTTAATTTCATATACTTGTTTCTCAATTGAATCAATATGGGTTATATGTATTCAGAGCTAATATAGATTAATCACCAACAAGTGGTATCAGAGCCACCCATCATTGAATTTATCGAGAAATTTCCTGATTTTAAGTATATATGAAATTAGGGTTCTGAGATTTACAATTTTGGTTGATTCATCTGATGCCTTTATTTCGGATCTGTGAGATTTGCTCTTTTCTTATTGATTCATCTGATGCCTTTAATTGTTGATACTCATATTACTCATTCATGAATTAATTCCGCTTGTTCGAATCCGATGCCTTTAATTGTTGATACTCATATTATTCATATTTTATTGTCAGTAGTATTGCGACAGTATAATTTTTTTTGCTATAGATGGTTACCATGTTAAGTTTTGTTTCATTCACACGTATGGAAGCATCTTCATGCCTTATAATGTTCCTATAATACGTATTGGAACACATACGGTCAATTGCATTTTTTCTATCATAATTGCATTAAATGTGGTTGTTATAGTAATAAATAAGTTAAATTTATTATCATAAATGCAGCATTTTTGTATTTGGAATAAGAAAAGACATATTGTTTATTATTTAATGCATTTATATTTTGTAGATACATATATTTTATACGTATGACCCGCTCATTAATAATAAGTTTCACTTTCTGTAATATTATAACACATGTATTCATGTTTGCTTATTCAAATAAGCTTTCATCGAAAGCTAATCACCTGCCGCACTGATATGATAAGCTATTTTGACATGGACTATTTATTTCATTGCTTCCCATTATGTTTGAGATCAACCACTGCTACAGTTTTCAGCTATTCATTTTCTTGCAATATCTCATGTATGGACCATGCTATGTTAAAATTTGTTTTATCTTATGTCTTGAGTATTGACAGTTAAATAAAGTATGCAATATTTTATCATTAATTGTTATTGCAAATACCATTTGTTATGTATTGTTACAGTTTTAGTTGATGTCAATTTTTTTTTATTACAGCTATGAAACCATATTTTCAATATGTATAAAATAAAAAAATAAAATAAAATTTGAAATTTATGGAATATGCATAAATGAACAAGTTAAAATAAACCAATTCAAGTATTATTTGGTGTCTCTTTGCAAATTAACTGTAAATATCCAACATTACAAGTGAACTAATTGAAATAACATGTCACTAAAGTGACCTCTCTTATTTTAGTTATTCATGAAAAATGTTTGATGTTTATGTGTTTTTATTCATGCGGATATTATCCAGCCTAAAGGAAGACAAATATTTAGCCGAATCTTTTATACATACGTGATGATAAATATGTGATAATCATATAGTTTTGCAAGTGAATATCTAATCGGCCCAAAGGAAGATTGATATTTGACTTGAACTTATTGTCAATGTTTGATCATTACAACAAGAGTACCACTTACAATTAATATTACTGTCCAAAGACTTGATATTGATGTTGTGCTAGGTATCTTGAGAATAGACTTACCAATTATTTGAATTTACTGCGGTTTTTTTTTACATTGTGAGCATATTTGATTGATTCTTATGTTAAAATTACTGCTAATTTAACTATGGTATCTGCCAATCTTAACAACATTCTTATTCTGACCGGAACAAACTTTAAGGATTGGAAAGAGAACATATTGCTTGTTCTTGGCTGCATGGATCTTGACATTGCACTATGGATGGATGCACCCACCCCTCTTACGGATGAAAGTTCTTCTGATGTTATAAAGAACTTTGAGAGGTGGGATCGTTCAAATCGCATGAGTCTAATGATCATAAAGCACGGCATTCCAGAGGCATTTAGAGGTGCGGTATCTGAAAAGATAAACAACACTAAAGATTTCCTTGCTGAGATTAAAAATTGTTTTGCTAAAAATGACAAGGCGGAAACAAGCACGCTTTTGCAACGCTAGATTTCCATGAAGTATCAAAGCAAAGGGAACATAAGGGAGTACATTATGGAAATGTTTAATGTTGCTTCAAAACTTAAGGAAATTAAGCTTGAGCTTTCGGATGATTTGCTTGTGCATTTGGTACTAATCTCTCTTCCTTCACAATACAACCAGTTTAAGATCAGTTATAATTGTCAAAAGGAGAAATGGACTCTTAATGAGCTCATTTCGTATTATGTACAAGAAGAAGAGAGATTGAAGCATGATAAGACTGAAAGTGCTCATTTGGCATACACCCCTAAGGGAAAAGGCAAAAAGAGAAAGAAGGATAAGGAAACTGCTAAGGGTCCAACGGAAAAGAAACAACATAAGGAGGCTGATGGTTGTTACTTTTGTAAGAAGGCTGGACATTTAAAGGAAGATTGTACCAAATATCACGCATGGAGTGTTAAGAAATGTACATCCTTTGCTTTGGTCTGTTCTGAAGTAAATTTAGCTACAATACCAAGAAACACTTGGTGGTCAGATTCCGGTGCTTCTACTCACATAAGTGTTTCTATTCAGGGTTGCCTGAGCTACCGAAATCCAACTGATGCTGAAAGATACATCTATGTGGGTGATGGAAAATCGGTTAAAGTGGAGAATATTGGGCATTTTAAGTTGTTATTAAGAACTCAGTTTTATTTGGATTTATTTGATACTTTTGTTATACCGTCATTTAGACGGAATTTGGTTTCTATTTCTAAGTTGGACAAATATGGTTATTCTTGTTCATTTGGGAATGGTATTTTTAGTTTATCAGTAAATTCAAATCTTGTTGGAACTGGTTCTCTCAATGTTTATAATAACTTATGTATGCTTGATGTTAATACTTCTTATTATGAAGCCTTGCATGTAGAATCACGTGGTACTAAAAGAAAAGATAATAAGGAAAATTCAGCCACATTGTGGCACAAGCGCTTATGCCATATATCTAAAACTAGAATTCAAAGGCTTGTGTCAAATGGAATTTTGGAATCCGTTGATTTTTCAAACTTCGATGTTTGTGTAGAGTGCATCAATGGAAAACAGACCAAACATAATAAAATAGGTGCCAATAGAGCAACCGACATCTTAGAATTTATACATACGGACATTTGTGGACCATTCCCTATGGCATCATGGAATGGTCAACAATATTTTATCACATTCATAGACGACTACTCAAGATATGGCTACTTGTATCTTATACATGATAAATCAGAATCCTTAGACATGTTCAAGAAATTTAAGGTAGAAGTTGAGAACCAACTCAACAAAAGAATTAAATCTATCGAATCTGACCGTGGAGGTGAATATTATGGTAAATCTAATGGATCGGGTGAACGATGTCTAGGACTATTTACCTAATTCCTAGAGGAATGTGGAATAGTCCCATAGTACACCATGCTAGGTTCACCTAGCATGAATGGTGTTGCTGAGAGACGAAACAGAACTCTTAAAGACATGGTGAGGAGTATGATTAGTCATTCTACCTTACCAAAATCACTCTGGGGGGAGGCATTAAAGACAGCGTTTATATCCTTAATAGGGTACCCACTAAAGCAGCTGTCAAGACACTTTATGAGCTTTGGACAGGAAAACAGCCCACTCTAAAGCATTTTCATATTTGGGGATGTCCAGCTGAGGCAAGGCCTTATAGGCCAAATGAAAGAAAATTGGACTCTAAAACAGTGAGCAGCTACTTTATTAGTTATTCTGAGCGATCTAGGGGCTATAAATTTTATGATCCTACACTAAAGAAATTTTTTGAGATGAGAACTGCAACTTTTTTTGAGGATGTTGAGTTAAGAAGGAGAAATGAAGTAAGAAACATTGGTTTCGAGGAGGAATCATCATCTATGATTCCTACTACAATTACTTCTTCTGACAATGTACAGATTATCATTCTTGTCATTAATGAAGAAGTTGATCCAGAACCACAAGAAAACAATATTGAAGAAAGCCCTCTTCAAGATGAGGACAATGTTCCACAAGAACAAACTCAACAACCACAAAATGAATTGCCACTAAGGAGATCCACTAGAGAGAGGAAAGATGCCATTCCGGATGATTATGTGGTATTTCTTCAAGAAATAGAGGATAATAATGAATTGGTGGAAAATGATCCTATCAACTTTCATCAAGCCATGCAAGATGCTAATTCTCAAAAGTGGATTGAAACTATGAACGAAGAGTATAAATCCATGCAAGACAATAAAGTTTAGGATCTTGTCCCTTTATCTGAAGGTAAGAAACCCATTGGTTGTAAATGGATATTTAAAACCAAGAGGGATGCAAAAGGTAATGTGGAAAGTTACAAGGCTCGTCTTATAGCAAAAGGTTTTACTCAGAAGGAAGGCATCAATTTTAAAGAGACTTTCTCTTCGGTTTCATTGAAAGACTCTTTTAGAATAATTTTGGCGCTTGTTGCACATTTTTACCTTAAGTTACATCAAATGGATGTTAAAACTGCGTTTCTCAATGGAGACATCGAGGAAACAATTTATATGCTGCAACCAGAAAACTTTATGTTCGGAGATCCAAAGAATATGGTTTGCAAACTAAAGAAATCCATTTATGGGCTCAAACAAGCTTCTCGTCAATGGTACCACAAGTTTCATAAAGTAGTTACCTTATTTGGTTTCGAGGCAAACATAATTGATAACTGTGTGTATCACAAGTTCAATGGGAGCAAATTCATATTTTGATTTTATATGTTGATGATATATTGCTTGCCTATAATAATTTACATATTTTGCACAAAACCAAGAGATTTCTTTTAGATAATTTTGAAATGAAAGATCTTGGGGATTCTTCTTTTGTATTAGGAATCCAAATATATCGTGATCGCTCACAGGGTATTCTTGGATTGTCACAAAAGAACTATATAGAAATGGCGCTTAAAATATTTGGCATGCAAGAATGTAAAATGGGTGATACCCCTGTCGCTAAAGGAGATAAATTTTGTCTCAAATAATGCCCTGATAACAACCTTGAAGCTAAAGAAATGCAAAAGATCCCTTATGCATCTGCTATATGGAGTCTAATGTATGCTCAAGTGTGTACGCATCCAGATATTGCATACATTATAGGAGTGTTAGGCAGGTATCTTAGTAACCCTGGAATGGATCATTGAAAAGCAGCAAAAAGGGTTATGAGGTATCTTCAGAGAACAAAGGACTATATGCTTACATATAGAAGATCAAATCAGTTGGAGATCATTGGGTATTCCGATTCTGATTTTGCTGGATGCTCGGATAGCAAAAAATCCACTTCGGGATACATATTTCTATTAAGTGGAGGGGCTATACCATGGAAAAGCGTTAAACAAACACTCATAGCTTCTTCCACCATGGAAGTAGAGTTTGTGGCTTGTTATGAGGCATCTAACCATGCGAAATAGCTGCGGAATTTTGTCATTGGGCTGCGCATTATTGATAATATTGAAAGACCATTAAAGTTATATTATGACAATAGATCTATAGTATTATATTCTAATAACAATAGAAGCTCAAGCAAGTCAGATTACATTGACATCAAGTTTCTAGTTGTAAAGGAGAGAGTGTAGAATGGGTTAATATATATCCATAGAGCATATTGGGACAAATTCCATGCTAGCAGATCTGCTTACAAAAAGAGTACCACCTAAGGTCTTTTATGAACATGTTTCTAAAATGGGTGTATCTTTTATATAAGGATATTTTGGTTTAGGGGTGTTGGTACTGGACAAGCCGCAGCTGAAGTTATGGGTGAATTTCAAAAAATTTACCCTATTAGATCTTTTATTGGGCCTATGAAGTCTAACTGAATTAGAACATTTCTAAATTTCATTTAAATAAAATCATTAATTTTATTTAAAATTCAAATATATTAAGATACGAAATTAATTTTATTTGATTTAGTTTATATATAAATGTATCATATACATATATATGTGAGTGCATGTGTAACATAATAATCCGTGAAAGGTATAATATGCCCATATGTAGATGTTGGGATTTACATCGCAACAAACATATTAGCTCATTTTGTATGTCATGTATGTTGTCCAAATATATGCATGTATATGTGTTACAATATATATATATATATAGACACACACACATATGTATGTATAAATATATTATATATAATATATGAACATAAAACATTTATATATAGATAAATATATATATATATATATATAAAGAGAGAGAACAATTATTAAAATTTATTTATAATTCAAAATTAACTTATTTTTGCAAACATAATAATTTTGTATTTTAATTTGTATATATTATGAATAAAATAATATTTTCATCCATAAATAATTAACATAAAATAATCTATTGATGAAAATTCAAATTTTAAAATTTTAAAAATCTAGGATCATAAAATAGAGCTTAGGAAAAATCTGGAGATTTTTCAAAGTTGAAATATTATTTTTAAAACAAATACACTAATTTCGGCAATAATTATTTAATATAAAATAATATATTATTAAAAATTCAAATTTTAAAATTTAAGAAATTCTAGGATCATGAATGAAAGGTTAAGAAATTTTTTGCAATTAAATTATTATTTTTAATAAATCATAAAAAGTTTTTCAAAACAATATTAATTATTAAAAAAATTCCTAAATTTTTTCTATATGTTTCTAAAATGATATAATATTTAAAAAAAAAATGAATTTTTAGTGTAATAATTATATTATATATAATAAACAATTCAAAAATTCGATAAATGTTAATTTAAAAATATGAATATATGTATGATAATTAATTTTCAAATTTGTAAATTCATATTATATATAAATAAGTGTACTAATTTTTTTAAATCATATATATATATCTTATATATGCAATATGCTATTATGAGAGAGAAATATACACTAATGTATATATATATATATGAATTTATTAAAAAAAATATAAAAACATTATTAATGACAAAAATTGATTTTGTGCAGTAAACAACATTTGTCTATACATAAATCAAATAGTATAATAAATAAATTATGCACAAAACCAAACTGATTTGTGACAACCACATTTACTTACAAAATCTCATCTAACTAAACATATAATAGCAGTATATTTAAGCAGATATGAAATTGCTCATTATAGAATCATAGAATATAATTTAATTATTGTAATATGAATTAAAATTACCTATTTAATGATGCCTACGAATCCATGTTGAAGCAATGACTTCTCTTCCTTTTACTGTTCTTTATTCGTCAGATTGCAAGTCCATAATCACCGATCTCTAACTACCGAATAGTATTATTTTAATTTGAAATATATTTGAGAATTTTGAAGTGGATTGGGAGCTATTTTTTAATCAGCAATGTAAAAGGTAATGGCGGCCAAAAAAATTTCTTTTTTTTTATTTTTAGAGATACATATATATAGGGTTGTATTAGAGAGAAACGAGGAAAACCTTTTTACCCATTCTTACTTGATCTCAACTCATTATCTCTAAGCCAATTCCCTATGATTGAGCCACCCCTAGAGCTTTCCAAAACCGAAATTTTGCAGCCCTAATGATGGGCCTTAATCCCATCTAAGCCCAAGCCAAAATACTATGCAATTAAATCTAATTTAATCGCTTGTCGATATTGTATATCGATCGATATATTTATAACTATTATAAATATATATAATATTATTTATTTCTCAAATTATATTCAAATTTTATAATTAATATTTCATAAATATTAATTAATTTATAACAATTATAAACTAATTAAATCGTTCGGTCTTAAGGGAATTCATCATTTCGGCTGTGTAACTTTTGGGTGTAAATTTGATCAGCGATTAACATCGAACTATTCTAATGTTAACGTTCACACGTCACTTAGTAGGTGGTGTAACATTATGATCAAATTTATCGCTTACTCATTTTCGGCAAAAATCCAATTTTAGTTTAATAAGCGTTACCCGGTTGTGGCATTTGTTTACATCAATTCTCTTCGTCAAAACTATATCACTTTGGACTTGTGGAATTTGGGAACGTTAAATTCCAACCTCATCCACATTCAACTTTATAGTCCAAATACAAGGTCCTTAGTTCAATAATAACAATTATTATTAACCGAAATGCTTTGTCCAGAGACTTTGACTTTGAGTTGACTTGAGTTGACTGTGATACAAACCGCATATAACTAAGGAGACGAATCCTCTCTTGAATAGTGCTTCACTTCCAATACTTCCACTCGATCCAACTATAGTCACTCGACGGATGCCATGCCATGATTTGGCTATAATCAAAGCGGAGCTTTCATATTGAAGATCCACAGTATTCTCAAGTCGAGAGAATTGTGTAAATCAGTCACATCGATATTTTCTATTTGACATTAGTTATATTAACCAACAGAAAACTATCGAGTGAGTCGTTCTATAGTTATCCAATAACTATTAGTACGTAACCCCTAGGTGCCCCCAGCAGTCATGAGTAATACTCTGCCCAACATTTGGAGAGCGTTGCGTACTCCAGTCTCAACGGATACATCAATATCCAATCTCAATGCATCTTGACTAGGAACATTTAAAATGGTATATTTGCTTTGTTGTGATAAATTACTCACGGTTACAACACTTTGTAACAACTATCAAAAATATACCATTTATGGATTTTTCTATTAAATGTACTTTTAATTAAGTTAATTAATGAATATAATCACATTATATCAAGTATATAATAGGAAGAAAATACCTTTTATTTCGAACAAAATTGGTCAACGGGTTAGATATATGTAACAAATTACATAATTGCCCCTAGGGCATACCCTTAACTCTATCGAGGGGGAGTTTGTACTTAGTCACTTATTTCGCGACACTGCTCTATATTTTGATTATAGAAATGCTTTGGTTTTTTTGATCAGAAATAAAGTTTTCTTTTGCACTTCAATTGTTTATATATATTATTTGGAATTTTGATTTAATTAAAGTAAAGTAGGACTAGTTGGGATAGACATGTAAAGATCACATTTCATGTAATTTCCATGCTATACATACATGATTGATCTATGTCGTTTGATTGTATTGATATTTATGACCATTGATGGGTTTAGTTACAAAAACAGTAATGAAAGCCACTTTGGTTCTATGTTAACACAATCAATGGACGAGATTGTTTTGAATATACCATATTATCAAGATAGCTATTTAAGAACTCATAAAGTTGAATACATTCTATAAAGTTACATATGTGGCCCAGTGGGAGATTGTTGGAATAATTCAACATAATGGGGCCACATATTTTAATATTTGAATGTGTGGGCTATCTTGTAATTGAGTCTAATTACGTGATCTATTTTTGGAATAAACATATTAAGACTTAAGAGGTATATTCGTCATGTAAAATTATAACGTGTGGATACCGAAGTGACAATTTTAGTTTGTTGAAGGGCCGAAGTGAAAAATGTCAGATACTATATATATGGGGTTATGGTCCCCAAATTACATAAGCCTTATCATATTCTCTCTACCCTCTTCTAAAGAGAATTTACAGATCTAAGCTTGTGTCAATTTGGAAGATCTAATTCAAATTATCTTCACATCAATTAAGAATCGATGGATTTAAGTACGCCTTCCGTTGTTAATTTCATATACTTGTTTCTCAATTGAATCAATATGGGTTATATGTATTCAGATCTAATATAGATTAATAACCAACAGTTGTCAGTAATCCATCTGATTGCAAATCGAAGGATTAAAGAAAAAAGTTGTATGCCTCAATTAGAAAAAAGATCAACTTACTAATAATGAAGGGGATAATCATCTTGTCAACTAACATGTTCAGTTCTTAGCAGCCTCTTTTAACATTCAAACCATCCAAGTAACAAATTTCTTATTGATATAACTGCTTGCATTAAATCTGAAATATTTCATAAAAAATTAATTATCTCACCAACTCATGTTAATTCCATATACAGAAAAGCAGTGTGCATAATTTTAAATTTAAGACATCAAAACAAATAAAAATATGGATAGCTTTGTTGAAAATATAGAATAGCAGTGTATAGAATTATCTCACCAAATTTACATGATGCCTATGAAAAGGAACAAATAATGATAATAAAATAAATAGTTATGCCCATACAAATAGTCATTATATAATACACATAAACAATTCTGGGATGTCAAATATGTGTCATTTGAAGAAATATTTCTTGAAAAGATAATGAAGTGTTTAACAAAAGTGGCAAGTAATATACCTTGCACAATAACTCTTCTATTTTGTCCCTCTAATAAAGTAAACTACCTATTCAAATTTGACAAAGAGAAAAGTTAGCAAATTTAAAACAATATAAAATGGCAAAGTGTGTCAGCAGTTGATGTAAAAAAGCCTTAAGTGTATTTCCGGTTTTAACGAACCATTGCTTAGTATAAGAAGTTTATTTTTCCATTATAAAAGAATTTAACCATGTTATGTTATATTCATTTTTCAAATATGAACCTGAAAAATAAAATCTCCCAAATGATTACACCAATGCTCATAGAATATCACAACATGTTGTTCTTAATTAGATTACTAAACTAGTGGAAAGAAAGGAAAAAACCACTAATTTAATCCAATGGTAAGTTCGAAAAAAGAAAAACAAAAAAACAAAAAATAGAAAATGATGCTGAATTCATTTGGGTAAACAGTGAAACGTTCACTTCATGTAAACTTATTGCTCTTTTTCAGAAAGATTTTATAAACTTTGGGTAAACAATGAAACGCTCACTTCATGACTTGGTTGATTATGGAATTGTCTGTATTTATTATCTTATAACTAAATAGGGTTTTGCTTATTGCTACAGAATGAAGCAAGTAGAAAGAATCTCATTTCCCAAAGCCCCTAGAAACTACTTTAAAAAACAACTTATACCAAAATAAAACAATACCTAATTGTACAAAAGAAAGACAGAACAATGCAACAAATGAACTCACAGCAAATAACTCAAGCTGCAGCAGCAGTCTAGTACTTGATGCTCCTAGCTCCAGTCTCATCCACCTCTTTGATATTATCCGCTTCCTTTCTATAGTTACACACAAAATCTGTAATTCCTGCAGTAGTCTCAATGTCTTCTTATTTGGACCTTTCATCGGAATTTGCAGCCGTATATGCCTCCTTCTCAATCTTAACATGGGTGCGGAGTCGTATGGGAAGGCGCCTCCATGATGGTCGATGATTATTGAAGAGTAGTTAGTTAGGTTTTGGATGAGTTTGTCACTTGCCACATCCAGAGTGTATTGAGAAGTTTCCATTCGATTTGGTTGATTTTTAGTTATTCGACCTACTTTATTTCATTTTTTCGGTTCGGTAGGAAGAAAAGAGGATGTAATAAGAAAATGAACCTTTGAAGCGATTCAGAAGTATGATGGATATTGGATTTAGGAGTACGGTGAAGTTGGATTTAGGAGTATGGTGAAATGGGATATTGGATTTAGGAGTATGGTGAAGTTGGATTTAGGAGTACGGTGAAGTGTTTGGATCTAAAAAGAATGGCCCGTGTTGGTGGAAGAAAGGGAAGAAGGGAAATTTTGTGAGAGGCGGTTGAATCGAAGGAGGTTTTGGAAAGGGTGGTTGACAAATTGGGGAAAAAGATGTTGGTATGAGAAAATGCTAAGAGCAATAAGAAAGAAGAGGAAAGTAGGAGAGAATTATTGACTAATGGCTGAAATTTAGGGGTTATCAGAACATGATAGAAGAAGGGACACGTATGTCCTCTATCCTGCTTTTCTATTTAATTGTTTCGTATCAATTTGAATAGACTATTTGGGAAGTTCAAAAAAGCCAAAGAATGGATTGGACTTAAAAGTTGCTTTATACATCCAACAATCCTGATCGCAGCAGTTGTAAGTTTACTGGAGTGAGCACCCACAATCTATTTCAATTTCTGATTCACTTACAACCACCTTCTTCCTATCTCCGTAATACTCTCTCTCCAATAACTTCTTCGTTGCTATAAAATTAGGGTTATCAACTTTTATCGCCGAAGTTGGAAAAAACCCACTCAATGCTTAAACGATTACTTTACCGTTTTTAAATTAATTTTCTCTTATCATCAGATTGAAATTTTGATCGTCTAAGTTTGCGGTTGCAAAACTCCTTTGCCCGTTGCTTCGCTTTGGCGGGCATGTTTATATTTATGTTTATTATTAGTATTGAATGTTCTTTTTTTGCTGAGTATTATTGTTACGTCCCTAATGCTCTACAACCCATACACTAACCAGTATCACTCGAGCTCACTAAAGGAAGGTACCAAAGCTCAGTAAACAAAGAGGAAGGACAGCACGTGCCAGTTGTTAGTGCAAGTTGTATTTACTTTTATGAATCTGTTATTTTCATTTCTAGGCTAGGACAGGTGTCGAATTTTGGCTGGTAGGTACTAATTGTGAGGAATATAAAAATACACTATGAAAAGTTGTAAAGAACATGCATGCAAAGAATGATTTTCTGCTTTTGTTATTTCTAGTTCTTCTTCTTCTTTCTTCTTTTTTTTTTCTTTCTCAAACTGTTTCTCTATTTCACCTCAAGTCATACTCATTCTCCCTTACCTGACTCCTTCAACCACCGTGACCACTAACACCATGCCCAAATCTCACCGGAAACCCACTACCAGCACCCACCATTTGGTATCAGATTCAGACCAGATCCTCGACGCAGATGAACATGAGGAAGATTTAGATCTGGAAACACAACAAATGAGCATTGCAGAGCTTCTTGAATGGAAACAGACTCAATCAGAATTCAACTCATCGGTTACTCAAGACATACAAGGTATTAGATCTGATATATCACAAATAAACATGAACATACAATCACTTTTGGCCAAACTTCATATACATGATCAAAAAAATCCAGACTCACATAGCTCCAGTCCAATAACCACTGCAACGCAATCATTATCCGCAACTTTTCCATCAACTAAACATCCACTACCATCAGATCTCACTGCCAATGCATCAATCCACAACACAACCATCAATACCCCACCACAACACATACAAACAAATACCGTTACCTCTCCGCAACCACTCCCGATTCCAACATCCACACAAATACCACTTCATCAACAACAACCTAACTCACAAGCTCATGGAATTTTGCCAACACCTATAGTACAACCACCACATGTTCCTTTCACATCTTTCAATCCACCCTCAACACATTTCCACACAACACCACATCCACGACATACCCAAATGCACTTGAGCACACCACCAAACACAGATCCATACAATCAAGTTGCAAACCAAACCAAATCCTTACCGTCAGCACAAAAATTTCAGCATAAATCACTAAAACTAGAATTTCCTAGTTTTAATGGTGAAGGGAATATATTAGCTTGGCTCAAACAAGTGGAACAAGTATTGTTATATTATGAAATCAACCAAAATGAATGGGTACAAGTGTGTTCCTTTCATTTACGAGATGAAGCTCTACAGTGGTACAATTGGTACACTGTCAATGTTGATCATTCTTATCTTTGGCCTGTTTTTCAAGAGGAGGTTGTGTCTAGATTTGGTCCTTCTGAACTCCATAGGCCATTTGATGCATTTGCTAACCTCAAACAAACATCAACAGTTCGAGACTACTTAACCAAGTTTGAGCAACTATCTGGTTTGCTGGAGAAACTTCAACCAGCATACATCATTGACAAGTTTATTGGAGGCCTGAAAGAGGAAATAAAATATGAAGTTATAGCATCAAGACCAAGATTCCTCCGTGAAGCTATCAGTTTAGCTAAAACATACGAAGACAAATATTTTGCCAGGAGGAAGTCATTCAAACCATACCCTAATACCACCACATCCAATTTTCACCCACAAACAACTACACAAAATCCTTATTCCCAAACCACTCACGCACCACCAACAAACCCTACCCAATACTCCAAACTGACCCCAAAAGACATTGGAACAAGAAGGAATAAAGATCTTTGTTATACATGTGATGAAAAATGGTTTCATGGACATAAATGCCCAAATAAAAAAGTATATGTTCTAGAGGGATTCATTGACAATGGAGAAGAAAATGAAACTGACTTGGAATCCCAACCAGTCTCAATCACTGCACAAAATACAACCGCTGAATTGGACGCTACACTTGCAATATCTTTACAAGCAATGTCAGGAGTTCAAAATGTGCAAACATTTAGAATTAATGGGACCATAATGGGGCATCAAGTGCATATTCTAGTAGACTCTGGATCTACTCACAACTTCATCAACAACCAACTAGCTAAGAAACTGGGTTTGCATATCACTAACTCAAATGAATTTCAAGTTAGCATTGCAAGTGGAGAAAAGATGTTTAGTTCTGGTATATGCCAGGGAGTATTACTAAAATGTCAAGGACTGGAGATGCCAATTGATCTTTTTCTCCTGCCATTAAAAGGCTGTCAAATAGTATTGGGAGTACAATGGTTATGTCAGTTTGAAGATATCATTTTCAACTTCAGAGATCTTCAATTAAAATTCTCTTATAAAGGCAACAATATTTTCTGGCAAGGGATCAAGTCCACAGCAAACAAAGTAGTTTCAGAGAAGCAAATTGACAAAGAAATCAGTAGTTGTAACTTGTGTTTCCTAATTCAAACCATACCATTCCCCATACAAACTCAACCCAACCTTTCAACCACACAACACTCACAAGCCCAAACCATTCCCCCAGCTATTCTACAAATCTTACAGCAATTCCCAACCGTGTTTACCAAGCCAACAACCTTACCTCCACCACGACCAATTGACCATAAAATTCCCCTGCTCCCATCAGTCAAACCAGTTTGCCTCAAACCATATAGACACTCATATCACTTAAAAAATGAAATTGAAAGAATGATTGAAGAAATGCTACAATCTGGCATAATTAGACACAGCCACAGCCCATATTCCTCCCCAGTAGTCATGGTCAAGAAGAGTGATGGAAGTTGGAGAATGTGTATTGACTATAGAGGGTTAAATAGAGTAACAGAAAAAAATAAATTCCCAATACCACTCATTGATGATTTATTTGATGAACTAAAAGGTGCTAAGTATTTCACTAAGCTTGATCTAATGTCAGGCTATCACCAAATCAGAATGCACCCAGATGATATACATAAGACTGCATTCAGGACTCATGAAGGCCATTATGAGTTTTTAGTAATGCCATTTGGCTTAACTAATGCTCCTTCTACGTTTCAAGCTCTCATGAATGCAGTCTTCAAGGCTTATCTCAGGAAGTTTATCCTAGTCTTCTTTGATGATATACTTATTTACAGTATTAGCTGGGAAGAACATTTACAACACTTAATTTTAGCCTTGCAGGTCTTAAAGGAAAACCAGCTAGTGGCAAAGCTATCCAAATGCACGTTTGCTCAGCAGCAGGTGGATTATCTGGGGCATGTAATATCGAAAGATGGAATTGCAGTAAACTATTCAAAAATTCAAGCAATAAGAGATTGGCCTACACCAAAGAACATCAAAGCTCTAAGAGGATTCCTGGGGTTATCCGGTTACTACAGAAAATTTGTCAAAGGTTATGGTATTATTGCGAAACCCTTAACTGAATTATTAAAGAAAAACTCATTTTCTTGGAATGATAAGTCTCAGATAGCTTTTGAACAACTAAAGGACTGTCTCTCTAATCCACCAATACTAGCAATGCCGGATTTCTCTAAAGAATTTACACTTGAATGTGATGCTTCTGGCAATGGCATAGGTGCAGTATTGCTTCAAGATGGGAGACCACTGGCATTTTTAAGTCAAGCACTTCAAGGGAAAAATCTACATTTATCTACATATGAAAAGGAGCTTCTAGCTATAATAATGGCAACAAAGAAGTGGTCACAGTACCTTCTAGGTAGAAAGTTCATAATCAAAACAGACCATCAAAGCCTTAAATATCTTCTTGAGCAAAGATTAACAACAAGTATTCAGCATAAATGGTTACATAAGTTGCTTGCATTTGACTATATTGTACTCTATAAGCCAGGCAAGGAAAACACGGTAGCAGATTCTTTGTCCAGATCTCTTGAAGCCCCACAAGACCTTCCCCACCTACACTTACATGCAATTTCTACAGTACAAGCTACTTGGCTTCAGGACATAAAATTTTTATCAAAGGAGGATCCATACTACAAAACTATAGCTAGTAAGATTAATGAGGCAACCCCAGACTCATGCAAATATCAAGAAAAGGAGGGTTTATTCTTTTATAAAGGTAGAATTTTGGTTAGCCCAACTGCAACAGAAATAAAGAATAAACTACTTGAGGAATTTCATGCTTCCCCCTTATCAGGACATTCAGGAGTTACAAGAACTTTACACAGAATCAAACAGGTACTCCACTGGCAAGGTATAAAAAAAGATGTTCAATCATTCATCTCATCGTGTGACATATGTCAAAGGGTCAAATCAGAAAATATAAACATACCAGGATTGCTGCAGCCACTGCCTGTTCCAGATCAGATATGGGATGATATTGCTATGGATTTTATCACTCAACTCCCTAAATGTCAGTCTTACTCGGTTATAATGGTGATTATAGATAGACTTTCAAAATATGCACACTTTATTCCATTACCACATCCTTATACAGCACCTATGGTTGCCCAGGTATTTTTTAATCACATTATTAAACTTCATGGAATGCCTAAGTCCATTGTAAGTGACAGGGATCCTATATTCACGAGCAACTTTTGGCAAGAATTGTTTAAACTTCAAGGAAGTAAACTGTCCTTAAGCAGTGCATACCACCCACAATCTGATGGCTTATCTGAAGTTACTAATAGAACACTAGAATGCTACTTACGGTGCTTTTGTTCTCACAAACCCAAGAATGGATCAAATGGCTGCCATTAGCTGAACTGTGGTACAACACCACTTGGAAAAGTGCAACAAACATGACCCCATTTGAAGTGGTTTATGGAAGAAAACCGCCTAATTTACTCAGCTATGTTCCAAAGACAGCAAAAGTACAAAGGGTTGAAGAGGAATTATTTTCTAGAGACATTGCACTTCAACTCTTGAAAGACAATATCAACCGTGCAAGAGAAAGAATGAAGCTTCAAGCAGATAAACATAGAACATTCAGAGAATTCGAACTAGATGATTGGGTATATTTGAAGTTACAACCCTACAAACAAATCACAGTCAGCTCCATACACACTCATAAACTCTCACCCAAATATTTTGGACCCTTCAAAATAATTGAACGAGTTGGACCAGTGGCCTACAAATTGCAACTTCCCCCACAAGCAAGAATCCACCCTGTTTTTCATGTTTCTCAACTTAAGAAACGAATTGGCAATAGTGTTGTTGTAGATCAATCCATACCAACCTATGACTCACAAATAATACAGGAACCAGAGAGAGTATTGGCAAGAAGAATGGCTAAAGTCAAAAATCAAAACACAACTCAAGTTCTGGTGAAATGGAAACAAATGCCAGAGGAAGAAGCCACTTGGGAAAACTATTGGGAACTAGTTGCAAAGTTTCCCACATTTGACCTTGAGACAAGGTCAAGCTTTGATGGGGGAGGGAGTTGTTACGTCCCTAATGCTCTACAACCCATACACTAACCAGTATCACTCGAGCTCACTAAAGGAAGGTACCAAAGCTCAGTAAACAAAGAGGAAGGACAGCACGTGCCAGTTGTTAGTGCAAGTTGTATTTACTTTTATGAATCTGTTATTTTCATTTCTAGGCTAGGACAGGTGTCGAATTTTGACTGGTAGGTACTAATTGTGAGGAATATAAAAATACACTATGAAAAGTTAGTTGTAAAGAACATGCATGCAAAGAATGATTTTCTGCTTTTGTTATTTCTAGTTCTTCTTCTTCTTTCTTCTTTTTTTTTTCTTTCTCAAACTGTTTCTCTATTTCACCTCAAGTCATACTCATTCTCCCTTACCTGACTCCTTCAACCACCGTGACCACTAACACCATGCCCAAATCTCACCGGAAACCCACTACCAGCACCCACCAATTATAGTGATTTTCATAATCATATGTTATGCCCAATTTGTTAATTTTATACATTTCACTATAAATATATTCATTTGGGTTTTGGTTTTTTCTATATTTGAGAATTATGAGAGTATTTGAATCTACGATCACTTTTTGCCACTCCATCATCTACATGGTCAGTTTATAGCAAATAGTCTGATGTTTCATGCATTTGTTTATGTGTAGGATTGCATATGTGAAAAGAGCGTGGAAAAATATTATTGGTAATACCTCTCAAGACAATATTTTAATAAAGTATGCCAATTTGGTTTGATGTATAATCCATTTATTATCCAATAGAATTCATTTAACATATCTTTTGTTTCTTATTTTTATGATGAGAGTTTGAGATGTTTTTAAATGCGGAAGACTGCATGTTCTAGGTTGCATGTCGCCAATCTTCAAAAATTGTTTTTATAATATCTCATACATTTATATGATTAAAAAACACATTTTTATTACCATTTGACATTCATAAATGTTTGGAACTAATATATATTCATTGAATCTCATTATTTATTATAACATTAGATATTTCCTTTATAATTGTTTCATTTAACTCATGTAATTTAATAATGGGATGGTTTGGTATGATAAGCATGATAGTAAAGACGACGATGATTGTACACGTGATTCATTTTGGAGGTAATTTTGATTTTGATATGACAATAAACGAAAAGAAGGGTTTCCATGTTTTAATTTTAATGAAATAGTTCATGTTATATAAAATGTTTACAATACTTCTAATATTTCTTACCATTTATTTCTTTTCCATTTCATTGTAGTTTTTATTGTTTTGCTATCTTCATGCTTTTATTCTGTTATCAAATAGGGATGAACATTATATCTTCGTATTTCAAAAATATTTCAATAATTTGGACATTTGCTGCACTTAGTACTAAAAAATATGCAATTCTTCTACCCTCAACGTCAAATCTATATAGTACCTTATTTGAAACAAAATGATTAAAGATACACCTTTTTCAGTTCTCTTATATCACAATTCTTTAGTAATTGATAAGAGCATATAGTTTTATGTATGTTCTTTTTTCCCCATTGGTTCAGCTAATCCTAATTGTAGTTAATAAATGATGCTATTTTTTCAGTTTATAGCAAGTCTATAGCTTTCAGGTTATAGTTGAATTTTGCGCAAAAAAGAAAAAATATGTTTCAAATTATGAGGTACGAGGAGAGTTGTATCTTGAGGTATGCTGATAATAATTTGTGCGGCCAGCAGTACTCATTATTTTATAACAATTACAATTTTAGCATGTTGAACAATGCATGTCTATCTCTTTCAGTTAGGCTTTTCATTAATTAGCACTTCCTTCTCATAGTGATCTATTAAGATCACGTTGATAATCTGAATATAGATATACAGTCGACAGTTCAACAACATATAGGATTAGTCCATTATTCAAGATTTTACCAATTAATATGTTAGAACTGGAAGTCTGGAACCATGATGTGGGAAGTATAAAGAGAGCCTAATATTAAGTTTGAACTAAACTGGGTTCTGGCGATTTTGTTCAGTATATTTTGGTAACCGGTTATGTAGTGATTAGAGACACTAGATAAAAATAATGTAAGTGAATGTCTAGAGGCTACTGTTAGCTGAAGCATCATTGTATTTCTGAAAAACATTTTGTTATTTCTCTAATTTCTTTGGTACTGTTCAGCTTACTGTATCCCTATATAAAATAACAGTTGAATTTTTTTTTGCTGTTTTTACATATAAATACCAAAATATGCTATGCTTTTTTCCCATCCAATTCAGCCTCTAGATGCTGTGATCGTAGTGGACATTCCAATCTTCTGTTTGTCAAAGTAAGCACTACTATGCATTCTTACTTTATAATAGGATGTTGGCTTTCTAATAGCAAGAAACAATTTAAAGATTGTACATGAATTGTGTTCATTCGCTCTACTTCTACATACTTAATTGATGGATATCAAGTATTCACATAATTCATGACTGGTACGTTTTGGGACAGTTTTTCGTGGAACTGATAAACGTATATGCTGTCATGATAAAGATAATGTTTAAAAATTATAAACATAAACAATATGATAAAAAGTATATTTAGAACTTGAATTTTCAGCGGTGAATAAAGTTATTAGTAGTAAGAAGTTTCCACTAATTATTTAATTGTATACTTGGTTCAGGTTTATCTTTGGCAAGAGGTCGACTTTAGTAAAACATCCAATTGTAGTGCAACCATAGGGTAAATGCAACATGATTCAGTGAATGATGTCTTATTACCAAGAATAAAAAAAAAATTGTCATGCAAACAAAATTGAAGTCAATAAACAAAATTTGCAATCTTACGTAACATGGCAACATACCCATATAATGTTCATGTACAAATTGTCACTGCTACAATGGCTATTCACAATTTCATACGAAGGCACAATGCCGGAGATCCTGATTCTATGGCATATGACGATAATCCGGATCTGGTGCCCGAAGAATATATGGAAGAGTATTATAGCATTCGGAACCGTGGAAATAATGATCATGAACAAGTTCAAAGAACTGCAACAACAGCTGCTATGACTTTAGTTCGAGATACCATATGAAATGAACTAGTTGCTACTGGGTTTCATTAAGAAATGTCTGTATTTTTTATTACGCATTCTTCATTCTGTAGTTTGTATTTGTAGATTCTGTTTTGTATTTTGTATTTTGTATTCTGCATTTTGAATTATGTACTATGTATTCTGTATAATGTATTCTGTATTCGATATATATCTATTTTATTTAAAATAATTAACACAAATAAAATAATAATATAAATAATAATTTTGCTCTTTTCGCGTTGCCCCTTTCGTAAAAAGAACACGCTTTCCCTTTCGCGAACTTGCTCCTTCTCCAGCCCCTTTCGTTTGCTCCTTTCATTTGTCCCTTTTGTTTAAAAAAAAACGCACCCTTAGTGATAAGTTATACCCCTGGGATGACTCATGTAGTTAGACATGGATATTATTATTATTATTTACCTCTTTATGTTGAATTATTGCTATCCATGCAATGTTGGCTTGAACTAATATTAATATTGTTTATAATCACATATAACTTCCACTTAAATTAATTGTAAATTCAATAAAGTTATTATTAGTTCATGAAATACAAGGTTGGATGGATATGTCCAGAATTTTTTGCATTGGAATAGCTGACTTTTAATATTTTGTCTTCAAATCTTTTGATGATCTGGTTAAGCAAAACGCAAGCTATGCAGTCAGTCAACAATGGTTTCCATGGACATAACTGTGACGGCTACTTTATGTCTTTGTCCTCCTTTCCATCTTTGCCCTCTTTAATTTCCAAATCATTCCTTTCAAATCTCATTGGCAGCTGGATGTTCAAATTTATTTCCTTTCATTTTTTTTTAATAGAGACGTGTGAGCCGGTGCATTTATTATGGACTTTCAGTTTCCTTTGTTATATGAATTTGTAATTATTTCTTACATGCTTTGCCTGATTAAGAAGATTGCTCCTCAATGTTTTGACTATTATCTTTTAAGGTTTTGTTGCATAGCAATTTTTCAAAATTTAGACACATATTTAATAGATGTCATATTTAGACATCTATTTAATAGGTGTTCTTTCTAACCAAAATTTATTTATTGGTCACACTCACAACATTTTTTTTATTCTCATTTTTATTCCCAAATTATATCATAAAGTTTTGCAATTATTGTGGAAATTCCATTTTCATTGCGACTAGTATCTTATTTAGAAAAAAAAATACACCAAAATATCATAATTTACGATCAATTCATTCAATTTTTCCTATTTTAGAGGACAAATTATTGCATTAATCCGGCGCATATTAAATAAGCGCCCGACTGTTGGTGAAATTGACACTTATTCAAGCCTTAATATTCAAGGTCTAAATATTAAGGGTGTAATTAGTTGGAGATGCTCTATGGTATTTATTTGACTGATTGCGATGAATAATGTGTATTATTCTATACGTTTATCTTGGACTAAAATACCTTTTTCTACAAGACAAGTTCAAAATTATTTTAATTCTTTATCCTCATTCTTATTCCTTACCTATTCAATCTATTATTCAAAAGGCTGATATTTGAAAGACTTTCTACCATTCAAACTTTTATACATTCCTACTAATTACCAATTTATCAATTACCAAGTATTTATTTGACCCATTTTCATTATTCAACATCATTGAATTGTTGTAGTTTTATCTTTGAAGAGTGTTGACATCATAAAACACAAATAAAGAAATAATATTATTGATTACAACTGAATGATTTTTCTGGCTAATTAAGAATGAAAAACCTAAAAGAGTACTAAGTATTTTTTAATCTGATAAATTAAATGAAGATGAAGTAATTAATTAGACATGTTTAATAAATTGAATAAAAGAGAAGTATTTAACAAGTATCTTGGATTTAAATGACATCTACACTATTTGCATTCAAGAAAAAAGTCACGGGTCCCTGTTTTTGATGTTGTTATAGGAAAAGTCTCTGTGGAAATAAATATGTAAATTTGATCTCTATTTTTTAAAAATAAAAAATGCAAGGTGCTTTGCACTTATCTGATAGAAAATGCAAGGTAATTTGCACTTTTCTGTTTCTGAAATCTTTTTCGAAATTTTAAAATTTTTAAAAAGCGCAAGTTATCTTGCACTTTCTATCAGGAAAGCGCAAGCAAGTTTGCGCTTGATTTTGAATTTTTTTTTTAAAAAAATTCAAAAATTTTGAAATTTTTGAAAAGCGTCAGGAAATCGCAAGCTGGTTTGCGCTTTCTGATTTTGAAATTTTTAAAAAGAGCAAGCTAATTTGCACTTTCTGATTTAAAAAAAACAGGGATCTAATTTATATAGTTATTTGTACAGGGACTTTTCTTATAACAACATCAGAAATAGGAACATTTCGTGCAAAGCCCCATTTGCATTACCGTAAAAAATAGTAAAGATTTTTGGGTTGGTCGCCCAAATTAGGTCTATATCTTCTATATCTTTCCAAATTTGTCCTTACCAGTTATGACACAAGTATTTTCTAATTTGTACTAGCTCGATGTAAGTTGTACACATCCATCAATTATCCACTATTTATGACTTTCCTTACATTTTGTTTCCCATAGGAATTAATATAAAAATTTATCGATTTGTAAAGTGCATGCCATACACTAAATTTCTGAAAAGACAACATATCAATAATGATGTATATGCACAAAATATCGAGTCTAAGTATATATAATAGACTTCTTTCTTTAAAATACAAATAAGAAAATTTGCTTTATGGTTAACATACACGAACCGTTGCATTTTTTTCTATTTCCATTTACATTCTTTACTTCACACATTGTAACGACACGGGATATCATTCATTTGAATTTGAAATATTTAATTGATTTTAAATATTGAAAGGTTAATTTTATAAGTCAAACAACTAAAATTTCAAATATAGCGATTTATTTTATAATGTGAATTGTTAAATTTAATAATTGAAATTGTTTAAACAATTGAATCTTAAATTTAATTTGAATATATGGATTTCAGAAGATAGTTTAAATTCAATTTTAAATAATAAATGGTTAGTGGAAACTTTAATTTATAATTTAAAGTGATTAGAATGGTTTTAATAATAATTCGTTTTAATCAACGAGTGAAAATAGTCTTCCGGACACTGTTTAGGATTTGGACGAAACCAGAGCCATTGGATCCGTAATAGTAAATTATTATATGACGTCGAATTTCGTGGTAATCGGACGTACGGTTTGGTCGTGCGAGCTCGAAACACGTAAAACTTAATTAAAGGAATTTAATTTAATATAATTTGATTTAGAAAGCTAACTTCTGTAGATGATAGAATTGGGTCCCGATACTAGTTTCATTGTGCTTAGGATTGGGGTATTACATATAGAACGTCGGGCGGCACGCCTCGATTGGAGTTCGGAAAAATTCGACATGAACGGTATTTAAATATTTATTTTTCTATAAAAGGACCTTAACTCATTCTATTTGCCCAAACCAAATTTGTGAAACTCTAGCCGCCATTAAAAGTCTGTAATCCAACGGCCATTATCGACTACGGCCACCTGAGGCATTTTTAGGTTTCGACCCCAACTGCAAAGTTGCTCGGCTCGATGAGATGAAGCGATCTAACGGTTGGATTGGCGATCAACGTGGCATGGCGATGGCAATCCCTATATGAACGATGTAACTTCCTTTTGTCATTTTCAGGTGAACGAGGGCGTTAGGGGGGTCGGACCACCGGCGTTGGGCGGGGCAGGGACGAGGCAATCTTCGGTAGTGTGGCGGCGGCGGTAGGAGGTGCGAGGCGGCGGCGGCGGCGGCGAGGAGACAAAGTCGCGATGTTAGTTTTGAAAATGAGCGACCTGGGTTTAAAACATGATTTGATGAAGGTGATTAACGTTTAAAACTAAATTATTTAATGTTAATTATAATTTTATTATCTCTAAGTTCTAATGATCGTATCTTGCACCCGCCGTTCGTAGCTCGGTTGGTTTGGGAGATGGGAGATGGGGACCAAAAGGACTGTGTCCGGGCAGGTTCGAATCCCAGCGCCAAACCATCAGTGGGAGTTTCAACGTTACGCATCCGTGTGCGACGAATAAGTAAAAGCGGGGTAGACACACGGCGTGGGGTTTACTTAAGTGAGTATCAATGAATACCATGATCTTAAGGTTCCCCATGATCTCAAAAAAAAAATGATCGTATCTTGCATATACGAGGTCCGATCGAGGCACCGTTTTTGCCATTGCGTTTGTATCTGGATTATCTACGCGACAGAGTTGGATTCGTCAAATTCGAAGGTAGTAGAAATTTGTGTTAAAATTGAATGTCCGTTCAATTTTAATTCAAACCAAAATGCCTTGACGACAACTGGAATTTTGGTGAGTTAACTCACCTCTGTGGACTCACTTATATTTTATGAGTGTGGATATTTTTATTGATGCTTGTTTGTTGCTTGTTTAGATGATTTACTATTTTATCACTTGGTTTGGATCCATTCCCGCCCTTTGAGCGAATGACCATTTTCTATATACCTGCCTAGTTGCAAATGACCTTTATTGCATGATTATTTACTGTATGTGATGCATGGGGGATAGGTTGGAGGGATCCAACAGGGTTCCTCACCACTTTTGATTTTATGTTTCATATATATTATGATATATGATTTATTGGATGCCATATTTGATGCCATGGACATGATTTTGCTTGCTTAGTGCTATAGTAGCACTTGGCTTTACTTCTAGTATTTCGAATATACTATAAAATGAAGATTTTGATTTAAAAGAATTTTAAAGTGATTTTGAAAAAACATATGTTTTTAATAATTATTATTGAATTATTAGAAGAAGGTGTTTACTTTAAATAAAACAAAACGTATGTTTGTGGTATTATAAACTGATATTTTGTGAGGTATGTTAAATAGAGATATTTGAACTGGATTATAAAGATTTTAAAAACTTAATAAATAACATTTCATTATAAAGGAAATACATTTTAAAAGAAAATAGAAATTGTTTGAAACAAATATTTCTGAAATGGTTTATATAAAAGATTTGTAAAAGTAATATTTTATAAAATAGTAATAGATTTATAAACGGAGTTTTATAAATATTAAATATGGATATGCAATTGGTATTTGGTAAATAGATTTATTGATGGGAGTTTATAAATAAATGAGATTTATAAAGGAATGGATTTATAAATAGAATTGTTTTTTTTTTGAGTTCATGGAAAACCTTAAGATCATGGTATTCATTCATACTCACTTAAGTAAACCACGCCGTGTGTCTACCCCGCTTTTATTTAGTCGTCGCACACGGATGCTTAACGTTGAAACTCCCACTGATGGTTTGGCGCTGGGATTCGAACCTGCCCGGACGCAGTCCTTTGGTTCCCATCTCCCAGCTCCCAAACCAACCGAGCTACGAACGGCGGGTTATAAATAAATAGAATTGTTATAAATAAAGAGATTTTATAAAGGGAAGTTATATAAAATAGAATGAAATTTATAAACATAGTTTTATAAATATGGAAATGATTTATGTTGAGATTTGAATACAGATTTTTATAAAGGAAATACATTCACGTTTTAAAAGTTAAAATAATCTTTTAAAGGAATGTTTTGAAAGTGGTATTTTTAGATGGAGTTTAATGGTTTTAAAATGTGATTTAAAATGTACTTCGGCATGAAAACATAGATTTCAACATTAATTGTTGTAATAAACGTTTTTGAGAAAGCAAGGAAGGCATAGACTATAACACTGTTGTTATAGTAAGTGATTTTTGAAAGAAAATGCACTACAAGGAAAAAGGCATTTTCGGACGGTAGAAAACCGTCGACGGCCGTCGGAGGCCGTCGGAAAATGCCGTAAGAAAATAAGGCGTCGGCGTGCAGTGTTTCTGACGGCTTCCGACACATCTCGCCGTTCGTATTTCCGACGGCTTCCGACGAATTCCGACGCTTGTCGGAAGCCGTCGGAAATCGTTGGAAAAATTGATCTGAAAGCGGTCGGAAGCCGTTGGAAAAATATAGCCTGAAAGCTGTCGGAAGCCGTCGAAAATCTGCTGCATTTTTTTTATATTTCTGCTGCAATATAGCATTCCATCCACATTTCCCATACAAACACTATTCTGCAGAATTCAAAATAAAATATCCTAACCAAATATCAAAAACCAAACTATACACAATTCACCAAACAAAAAAATACATAAAATTAAGTCAAAACACATAATCATCACCCAACATCCCCAACATCCACATAATTATACAACAAAACAGCCAAGTGTATCATAACATAGTAAATAAATCAACAAATACCTCCACCATCTACCAAATCATACAAAACAGAAGAAAAAAACACACCGACCAAAGCAATCAATCAATCTCCTCCAAAACCAGAGCCAGCAGAGGAAGGGAAGCGGCCACCATACTGCTGCATGTACTCGGCGATATGCTGGTCTAGCAATTGTGTGGTCTTTATGGCCTGCCGACGATTCTGATCCTCCAGCTGTGCCACTCTAGCCCGCAAATCTTCGATCTCTGCTAGATCGATCTAAGCTCTAGTCTGCCTACCCCGTCTCTGACTGCTGGCTTGTAATAAATATTTAATTTAGCTGTGTGATCTCTGTAAGTGTATGTGCAGGTATGTGAATGATTAACAGTGTGATAATGTTATTTAATTTAGTTTATGCATGTTTATGTAAGTGTATGTGCAGGTATGTGAATGATTAGCAGTGTGATAATGTTATTTAATTTAGTTTATGCATGTATAATGTATACATTTGAAAATATGTTCTTTTGGCCGTTTTTAAATTGTGATTCAACCATTTATTAACAAAAATAATAGTATGTTACATTACGAGATATCACTGCTTTTGATCTCTTTAACAATAAATGTGACAAATTTATGCATGTGTACAGCATAATCAGGCAAACTAAATTAAATAACATGTCTTTTTCGTTATTTTTTTTTGAAATGACATTCAAGTAACGAATTAATATATTTTGGTAATGCATAATGCTTTCATAACGAAGTGACTCAAAACCAATGTACTGAATTTGAAAACTTATATGATACCCGATATATTATTTACTTACCACTTGATTGCCAAATCCGTATCGTCTGCAATGCTCCGATGGATCCATAACTGACTCAAAAATAGCATCCTTCTCATCCGTCGTCAGCTGATCTCGACCCGTATCAGCAAGGAGTTTCTGGCGCTGCTCCATAAACTTTTTCTGCATTAACAAATTAATATCATCATATCTTATTTCATTATATTTTAACAAGTAGAACAATTACTAATGCTGCATAAAATGAAATATGCTTACATGGCTCTAGCTGGATTAATCGTCGTGTCATATATGTGAAACTGTCCCGTCCGGATTTACATGCTCGA
The DNA here is from genome assembly GCA_030737815.1 of Allium fistulosum. NCBI lineage: Eukaryota > Viridiplantae > Streptophyta > Magnoliopsida > Asparagales > Amaryllidaceae > Allium > Allium fistulosum. Next base: position 427,180,607 of record CM060908.1, read on the forward strand.
CGGCATGTGTTAACCGGCATCTTGGCCCGGTTACAAAACGACAGTTGAAGAAATTATCATTAGCACTAGATAAGATTCTGATCAAGAAGAGACTGGAGGTGGTAGCAAGTTGTCAGGCCCACAACAAAGCAAGAGCATTCGGCCTGCCTGGCCTGGTGCGCAGATTCACCTACTATGGGCAGAGGCACCTTGTTCCTAAGCCCATGAGGGAAGTCCAACCCATCTCGTCTATAAATAGGAGGGCAGTAGCACAATGAAAGGGACCTTTTTTCGGGAACACTGGGGAGACTCTGCCGCTTTCAAGATTCATCTTCCTTACTTAGCAATTGTATTCAAGCATTTGATCCACGGATTGTATCTGTAATCAATCATTAAGAAAAGCAATAAAGTTTAACCTCAAAGTGGACGTAGGCAATTACGCTGAACCACTATAAATCCGGTGTACTTACTTTCTGCATTTAAATTAGCATATTCTTCCTTGTTTAATTTATCTTCATCATTTATATCTCTACACAATCTTTCTCAACGAGGTTAGTGACCAATTTTGGTGCTAACAGCATGCGTACGAGTAAACACATCCATATAGCCCACGGGACCATGCGCCTCAGCTTCCTGAAATTGATTTTTACATACAATTATTGTACATTTAAAATTATATAGCACAAACTATTTACAATTTGCATTCAGTAAGTTTACCAACTCCTGCCGATACTGCTGAAATGACTTCGACCCTCCGCGATGAGTGACGGGATTTTTATTTCTGTTTGCAGAGTTTCTTTCCGACTCTGCCTGTACATTCAAAATTTGATACATTATTTATCGATCATGTATTTTTTGATATTTACTACCAGTCAAATAATTTTAAAAAAATAGTATACTTGCCTTCGCCTCATCAGTTTTTCAGTATCCTGACCATGCTTGCCATACGCTCTCCCCCATCCAACGTGGTTTCTTACCTGATTTCTTGATTTCGGATATCGAGTCCCTATAGTTTTTACGCATCTTCTTCATCCAATATTCTAGTGCCAACTGCATATCGTCTGTCTGAATGTATATCTCAGCCTGTGTTTCACGATAAAAAGCAAAAAGAATATTAAACTGTAAACGATAAATAGTAAAAAAAATGACAAAAACGAATTAAAAATGGAAAACAGAAAAATATACTTACTAGGACATCCTGCCAATTAAATACACTCTACTATGTGGGGAGGGATGTTATCCCACTTCGGCCAACACGCACTCATCTTACTCCGGTAAGAAGCTCTAGAAACATCCAACACAACCTTCGAGGGAAGTAGGTCGAACCCCCTGTTTTTAAATATGATACAGATAAATATGTACGTATATAAAAAAAATAAGATGCTGAATAAAATTTAATTCTTACCCCTCTGCTCTAGGTACTAAAGAAACTACAGGACGATGTGATACTTGCGATGGGCCACTGCCATCGCCTCTTGAAGATCGGGAAGAGCTCCTACCTCTAGATCACATTACGATAAACCTGTGACATATATACACATCATTTCAAAAGAGAATAATAACATGATAATGAAATATATTTCATACGTAAATGACAACAACGGTATAAATTGCTAAATTAATGACTGAAATGGAAATAATGGAAGTGTGTTATACCTGATTCTAAGGGACATTAGTTAATTAAATGTCCCGCGTATTTTATTAATACATTTCAAAAAATTATTAATATACCACATTTGTTCCACATATTTTATCGAATAAGGCTGCTTTAATATTATTATGATTTTCCAATACAATCATATTCTTTTAGACTCGTGCATTCATTATTATTATACAAGTCAAGATGTTATACAACTCATGTCTTATTCCAATTAACACAATAAAATGGTATAAACAACACATATACAATGGTTTACATATACACACAATCATAAATTATACATACTCTTTAAAACTTCACGATAACATATGAAATAGGTATACCATGGGATGCTATAAACCGTTATTACGCTATTGGAAACAATTGCAATTACTAATTAATCCTAATTTATCAACTTATGCAAATCTAGATTTAGGGTAAAAATTAGATTTTTGGCGAAAATAAGATATTATACCTGAGATTGAGAGCAATAGAGTTTGATTAGGCAGCCGTGGAGGATTCGGAAGCTCGAAATTAGAGATTGGAAGCTTGGAGAAGGGAATTGGGGGTTTTTTGCTAAAAAATTTCGTATTGAGAATGAGGAAGAAGAAGGCTCGGCTGAGCCCTGTAATTCTCGAATTTCCGATGGCCGCCGACGGCCTGTCGAACGCCATCGGAAAAGAGCCATCGGAAGCCGTCGCTCCTTGTTGTCGGAATAAAAGCCTATTCTAGTAGTGATGTTTTATATAGTATATGAGATTTATATAAATATAAATAGTCGAATGCCGATACTATTGTTTTGGGTTGTCGCAACGATGTTTGCGCAACATCCATTTTGATCCAATAAAGCGTGTTTAGGAATTTATGAAGCTTTCCTCAAAAGATTTGTAAATGTATGTACTACGGATTTAAGTATATAAAGATATTGTCTAAGTGTTGAAAACGAAATGGTTTGTGAGTATACTTATACGGTTGAGATAAGTATATGGAAATGTTTTCCAAATATCGAAAGATTAAAATGGTTTTGGGAACAGAAATTTTTAAAGATATTTGAGATAAATATTTTGGAAAGTAATTTAATTAATAAAAGATTAATTAAACAGGCCTAGTGACTACTTGTGTGCTAGATTGTATTTTTGGCCATTCTCGGTTCCTTGACTTGATGCGGGAACTGATTATTCGTGCAATTAGTATGAGGCCAACTGAGTAGGCTTGATTATCGTTTGGTGTTAAGAATGATGATTCGAGTAGGACAGATTGACTATGGTACTCCAATCTACGGAGCTTCCTTCTTGGCCGAAGGATAGCAATTTAAGAGTTGGAAATGTGATAAGTCTATGAGACTTGGTTTCCATATGAGGTTGAGGGCCTTTTAACGATTATTGGTCCGGAGAGACCGGGATCAAATTTATCTGAAAACCACTCGAGACCAACGTGTGCATTCGAAAGTGCAGATTTGTTGAAGTTGATGCTTTTTGAAGATGGAGATCTTCAAGATGTAGGGCTGCTTTGCCACTACCCCTGTGATTCCATGTTATATTTATATGGTGGCAGTAGTGCTTCATTTTGAAAATCTTCGATGTAAGGACTGGTCAGTACTAATCCGAGGGTTGATTCCTGACAGGATGTAGTAGAAGAGTGCCTTCGGTTTGTCCTGTTCCTGGACAACTTGAGTGGACAAATGTCTGACATTGCATTTCTACGAACCATGTACATTAGTTTTTACAAATGTGCATCTGTTTGGTGGTGTAGGAGGTAACCCCTCTTACATATGACACCCTTCTATGAGACGTACGAGCTCAGACGTTGTACTTTTGTGTAAATCAATTGGTGTGTTGTTGAAAACGGCAATTTGGCATTCAAAGTGGGATTTGTTGCTTTGTGAAAGGTAATACGTTACTTTAGGCCTTATCACCCGGGAATGACAAAAACATGGTAGATGCGGCCGGGCTAAGTGGGTCGCTCCCATTAGGATATGATCATAACCTTTCTAGATTACACTCTATATATCGGTATGTTGTGTATGCTTGTGGCCATGCATAGGTCGAGAACGACCGGGGTGATGGGATATTCGGTACTATCTATGTTAAAGGTAGGCCGATTCTGTATCGGTAGAGGTTGGAGCCTCAGGTGCATTTTTCTAGAGATGTACTATCAGAAGGTAGTCCCTTTCCTTATCATGGTATGGAATCCATTCTCCAATATGAGCATTTACGGTTTTAATTGTAAACCTATTATGTTATCGAATTTAACAAATGTAATAATTCCATCTATGATTAATATGTATTTATATCCTAAACACTATTATAATATCAAAGGATTTAATATGAAGTGTTTTAGTTATCGTAAGGTAAAAACTCATCCGTGTTTATGTGCGACATGGTCTTATGTGATACCTTTGTTTTTGAAAAGATTTTTGTAGCTTAAAATCCAATTGAGATGTGTTTTCTCATGCTGGTTTACCAGATTGATTTGGGCATCATTCCCTTCCAATGCTCGGGTCAGACGAGTATATTTACAGATTCAGTTTGGATGCTTTGGAGATTTCGAAGATGTGATGTAGGTCTTCAAGTCGTATTCACATATATGTTTATTTTTTGCTGCATTGGTTGTTTAAAATTATCAGCATTTGTGAGGACAGATTGCCATAACTGTTCAGGCTGACGATTAGTTATTTATGTACTATGATTTGATGTATGTATATTATATTTTCTCTTTTGTAAAGATCATTGATATTATATTATATGTTGTTCCGCTGCATTGTGAGATACTGTGTTGTTTGGTTCTCTTTCTCTCTTCTCTTCTTTCTTCTTTCTTTCCCTAAACTATTCGCCTTTTCGTTCAATTTGAGTTGGACATGTGTGGTTTATTGTTAGCTTGAACTGTGCGGGATTACGGGTCGTTACAATTGGTATCAGAGCTTAGGTTAGCGAACACCTAGGCTTTGGTGGGATACTCATTATAGGTAGGGTCAGTAACACCCTAGAATGAGTTTGAGTGTGTGTGTGTGTGTGAGTGAGTGTGTGTGTGTGTATGTATGAGCGCGTATTTGTTAGTGATATAAAAATGTTTTATATTATGTTGGTTGATCCGTTGAGTGGCTTATAGATTCTTGTCAATACGAGTAATTAACGTTATTGATAGGGATCTTCAAACATTTGAACATAACAATTCGACATAGTATTGTTTTAAAATTGGGTAAATGAAATAATTTTACCTTGATTATATTTTATATATAAAGGAATAATTTTCAGAAATTATTATAGTTATATATGGTATGTTGGTTGAATTTAAGGTATAATATTAATAAAAGTTGTTTATTATAATCTAAATAAAGATAAACATTTGTAAAATGAGTTATATAAGAAACTGAATTTATAAATGTGAATTATAGAGTATTGATTGTAATTAAAATAATCAACATTTGTGAAGTGATATTATATGAGAAGTGAAATTATATATGTATGATTTATAAATGTAATTTATAAATAAAAAGGAAATGCAATTGTATAAGTATATTTATAAATATGGGTTATAAATAAAAATGGATTTAAAACAAGAAATTGAGAATTTAATTCCCAATGATTTTGAAAATTGTTTTTCAGAAGTTTTGGAAGAAATAAATAGTATTGTTTTGAAAATATTTTGATTAGAAATAATTTAAAATGGAATTTAATGAGATAAGAAAGCATTGAACTCACTTCGGTCGTTGGAAAATAATTCGAGTGATGATTGCAGCATCATTGGTATTCATTTTCGAGTTTCTAAGTGACGAATCGCCACCATAAAAGTTTCTTTTGGTAAAATAAAGTATTTTTGGCAAACAAAAATTGATTTGGATTTCAAAAAAAAGTATGATTTTCTATACAAAGGAGTTATGTATATATTATGATTTCAAAGTGTTTTGAAAAACTGGGTGTTTGAATTCTAAAAATTTCATTTAAGTGTTTTGTAAAAATATAAGAAAATAAGTTTTTGTAACTTATAAGTTGACAAATAGTAAATTAAAAACAAATTTTTTTTTGGCAAAGCCAGCGAGGTTGAATGGTCCCCTACCATTTTATTGAAATAATAATAAGAAAAGGATATGAAGCATTACAACAAAAACAGCCAGAAAACAAAAGACAAACGGTACACAAAAAAATAGCTAGCAAACCATAGACCTGATTATAGAAAGGACCATTACATGTTTAGTGGTAGATTGCCCTCTAAACACTCTAATGTTCCTCTCCAACCAAATAAGATATATAGTCTTCTTAAGAATTCTTAACATCAATTTTCCTCTTTCATTCTTCCATCTAGTAGCTTTGAATATGTTGAACCATTCCACTGTAGACACTCTTCTAGGATTGTGCAGGTCATAGTGATTTAAAACTCTATTCCAGATGTAGAAAGAAAACTTACATTCAAAATACAAATGTGAAACTGTTTCCACTCCAATTCCACACAAAATACAAGTATCACTATGAATCAGACCAATAGCTTTAAGTTTTTGAAGAGTATGAATACCATTCTTCAAAACTTTCCACATGAACAAGTTTTCGTTAGGAACAGATCGAGAGTTCCAGATTCTTGAACACCAAGGAAATAAGGGATAGTCAACAGTAGAATCAAGAACCTTGTATACTGATTTTATTATATGTGGCTTTTCATTCCATATGACCTGAACATTGCAAGAGTTGTAAGTCTTACTTTGAATAACATTCCATGCAGATCTAACAACAGAGGAACTGCAATAAGGCATGGAGAAAGCTCCATCACACCAATATCTATCAACAGAAGTTTTCTCATGAATACCAATTATTACTCTAACATCATAATCAATAATATCAGCAAGAATTACACCTTTTGCAGACCAAGGATCGTACCAAAAAGAGATTTTATCTATGTTTTTCATGCCCAGCTAAATCATAGGCAGAAAAATAGCTCTACTTCTCATGATGTTCCTCTAAGACCAACTACAGTCTTAAGAAGGGGGAATAGACCAGAAGTTTCCATCCTTGATGAGAGTAGCCCTACACCAAGAAGCCCATAAGTTTGAGTCATTTCTCAATAATTTGTCAACTCTATAAGAAAGAGCATCATGGTTCCATCTTTTAATATTCATAATTCCAAGCCCACCCTTATCATAAGAGCAACATATATGTCTAAAAGCAATAGGGATCATTTTCTTAGAAAAAGGATTTCCATGCCATAAAAAATGATTCAAAGCAGAGTTGATCATGTCAATAAGCTTGCTAGGAAGGATGAAGATTCTGGCATAATATAAGCACATGGAGACAACAATAGATTTAACAATCACTAACCTTCCAGCAATAGAAAATTTTGAACTAGGCCAGCTTGAAATCTTAGAAGTTATTTTTTCAAACATTTGCAAACACTGGTATGACCTAATTTTAGAAGTACACAAAGGAGCTCCCAGATAAATTTCATTGTCATTGAAAGGAGATAAACCAGACATGGAATACAAGATCCCCTTCTCATGATCTGACAGACCAGCAATTTTAATTCTGAACTTGCTTCTATTAATGGTAAGGCCAGTCATATCCTGAATACGAGATAGAACTTCAAGAACCCCATTAATAGAATTAGTATTAGGCTTAGTGAAGAGAAGCAGGTCATCAGTGAAAAGCAGAGAAGAAATGTTATTTTTCTTACATAATGAGTGATAATCCATTAGTTTATTAGTCATTGCTGCAGAATTGATTGAAGTGAATAACTCCATGACACGCACATAAATATAGGGTGACACAGGGTCACCCTGTCTAATACCCTGTGTAGCACCAAAGTAGCCAAAAGTGGAACCATCTATACTGAGAGAATAATTGACGGTAAATATGCAAGTGTAAATCCAACAATGGAAAGGGATTGGAAAATTCATTTTATGAAGAATGTATATGGCGGATTTCCATTGAACAGAGTCATAAGCTTTTTGTATGTCTAATTTAAGAACACATCTTGGCGTGATATTATTCCTATTGTATCCCTTCATAAGCTCAGAGGCAAGTAAGATATTATCAGTAATATCTCTTGATGGAAGAAAGGCACTTTGATTAGGAGAAATCACATCAGCAAGAGATATCTTCATTCTAGCAGCCAATATTCTAGAAATGCATTTGTATATCACATTACAACATGCAATGGGTCTATACTACTTAACAGAAGATGGCTGATCAATTTTAGGAATCAATGCAAGCCTGGTTGCATTTATTCCAGTGACTAACTTACTATGCTTGAAAAAGTTCTTAATAGCTTTGGTCACATCACCACCTATAATAACCCATGTTACTTTAAAAAAGTGAGCATTAAATCCATCTGGACCAGGTGAGCTACCAAATTTCATTCCAAATATTGCTATTTTAATTTCATCATAAGTAACTTACTTGATTAAATCATACCTCATGTCATTAGAAATGGTTGGGAGTTGAATTTGAGAGAACTGTTCTAGAGAAATAGATGGAGATTGAGGATTACCTAGAATCATATGAAAGTAGTCCAGGAATGCAGCATGAATAGAATCTTGAGGTGAACAAGGCAAGCCATTTATATCAAGGATGTTAGATATATTTGCAATAGAATGCTGAATCTTCAAAGTGTTGTGAAAAATGGAGGTATTTTTATCACCATTCACATGCCATTTATGTTTTATCTTTTGCTTTGCCATGATATTTTCTTCCACTAAAGCTTTAGAGAGGTCTTTAGAAAGTAATGTTTCATGTTCAGCAAGATTAGATAGCTGGTTACTATCATGACAGTTTTGAATATTTATTTGAACCTGAAATAATTTTTCCCTAATTGATGAAGACAAACTGCTCTCATTCCCAAAAGTATGCTGATCCCACTTCCTCAAAATTGCCTTTAGATGTTTGAATTTAGCCTGCAAAATAAACATAGGGTTTCCAAAAATTTGAAATTTCCAACTTTCAGAAACAATATTTAAGAAATTAGGGTGATTAGACCAGTTATTAAAAAATGAAAAGGAGGAAATCCTTCTCACAGTGTCCTTGCCCTAGTCCATAATGAGAGGGGAGTGGTCAGATAAAGATGGAGGGGGAATTATGGTGTTAAGGTTAGGCCATTTGATTACAGAAAAAAAATTGATAAGCTCTATCAAGTTTACAGTATGTCCTTTCACCAGTTTTGCTAGAATTGTTCCATGTGTAAAAAGCACCACTAACAAAAGTGGGAAGAAGGTTAGAATCATAAATAGCATTGTTAAGAGGTCTAGTTTGACTGTATGTCAATGGAACTCCACCACTTTTCTCAGAAGACAACTGCATACAATTCCAATCACCAAAGCATATCCATGGTGAAGTGGCCTGTTGAAGTGTAGGAAGAATGTCTAGGAGTAATTGCCTATGAGCAGCATTATTATCAGCATAAATAATAGTTAGAAAGAAAGAAGTAGAAGTGGGAATGTGAATGATATCTGAGTGAATGAATTGCCTGTGAACAGTTAAGGGGGATAGGGAAAAAACAGCAGCGTTATATAAGATTAAAAGTCTACCAAAAGGGGCTTGAGAGAGATTGTGAATATAGCTCCAGTTGTTTTTAAGGTTTGAGGCAGCTCTGATTGTTGTATTATGATTGAGTTTTGTTTCTGCAATTGCCATAAGTTCAATTTTGTGAGAAGAAATAAGATTAGTGATTTCTAATTGCTTGGCTATGGAGTTAGCACCCCTAACATTCCAATAACCTATTTTATCAATCATCATGTTAGCAGTATAGAAGAGGCTTTGGTTTTAACCCCAGAAGAAGAATGAGCAAGATTATTAGGAGGAGGCATGGTCAAACCAGTTTGATCAATAGAGAAATTGATCCCTTTGTCCAAGTCAAAAGTAGAGTTAGTAGTGGGTTTCTTAGGTCTACCTTTTTTCCTTTTAGAAGAGGAACCTGGAAAGAAAACAGAGGGCGAAGGATGCACAAGTAAAGGAATAGAAGAAGAGGAAATATCCAAATCATTGAATATTTGGTTAGGGAGAGTTAAGGAGGGGTATGGAGAAGATTATAAAGAATTTGAGGATGATTGATATTGATTAAGAGGTGGAATAAGAGAGGGAAGTTTCTCAGCAATAGAGTTATTGTGTATGTCAGAGTTTAGAGTGTCATTGTGCATGTCAGAAGAGGTACTGAATTTGAATATTGTTAAATCAGTAACAGTTTCATTCAGAGGGAGGATATAGGATTCATCACATTCATGTTGAAAATCAGCATCGTCTTCATTAATCTACTGAAGCACCGAAAAAGCATTATGTGTTGTAACTGCTTCAAAATCAGATTGCATTGTGTTCACACTTCCTAACAGATATTGCACTTTATCAGGACTCGAAGTATCCCCCAGAGCATCACCAGGCTGACTCGGAGCAGACTCATGTACAACACCACGCTGACTCGAAGTTGTACTATTAGTAGTCATATTTCCATTTCCATCTGGACACAAACCAGACTCAGTCACAACCCCAATCCGACTCGAATCATTTTGATCAGTAACAACTTCACACTGCTTTCTTAATTGAACCTTATCAGATTGTTTATCCTTCTGTAAATCAGTGACCTTATTTTTATTACTTTCCTCCTTATTAGTTTTCCTCCACACCTTTTGACCAGTTATAATTCTCTTCTTGTCTCTAACATAAAAACCCCTTTTTTCTTTAACAAATTGAATATCTTTATCTACTTTGGAACCATCATCAGCTGTAACATTTTTGTCACCAGAATTCTTAACTTCTCCTTCAAACCGTGTCTCCTTATTCCTCTCACATTGATTAGTGGCATGACAAAAAACTTTACAACTAACACAAATAAGATGTTACCATGAATATTCAATCAAAATATTGGGACAAGTATCATCCCCTACTGCTAGAAACTCAAGCAATTCTTTGTCAGGAGACACTTCTATCTGACACTTAGCATATTCAAATCTTTTCATTCTTTCTGTATCTTCATCATAGCACACAAGCCTTCCAAGATGACATACTATCCAATTAATGCCAAGCAGAGACCATAGCATTATTGGAATTTTATAAAAGTGGATCCAAATAAGAACTGACCTAACAGCTGCCTGAGCTGATGAAAGGGACGGATTACATTTAGAGATAATAAACATTTGTCCCCTAATAAACATAGGATCTCTCCTTAGAATAAGGTTTTTGTCTTCTTCATTAGCAAATTTAAAATAATAATTTTGCTTGTCAAAAAATATTTCATAGAAGCCCTTAAGTTTCCAAGATTTTTCTAAATGAGTTTTAACAGCTATGAAGTTCACATTACCAGCCAAGAAAGATCCAACCAAGCAATCAGACCATGCTTTAATACCTTCATTCAAAACTTCTTGAGTAGGATCAATGGGTGAGCCAGAATAAGAAACATCAAAATGAATAGGAACATATGCACCAGCATTCCTAGGCTTAGAACTGAAAAGAGAAGACCAGGAAGAGGGAGGAACAGAAGGAGAGGAAGACCCAAGGGGGGGAAAGTGAACAGGACAAGAAGAGGAAGATAAGGAAGGACCAGACAAAGGAGATGGAAGAGGATCAGGAATAGATGAGGAAATGTCAGGCGGCGGAGGAGGAGGTAAAGGAGGAAGAGGAAGCGACGGAATGTCAACGATAGGATAGGCAGGGTTGGTAGGGACAGGAGAGGGGATGGGGAAGGTATGGTAGGACTAGAAGGAAGGACACCATGAGAGGACATGAGAGTATGTGAAGGAGCTAGTTTTTGAATTAAAAACAAATTTTGAATTTGTTAAATGTTCGGGCTAAGTAAGGAAAATTGGAAATTTTATACACTCTTAGGATGTAGAAGAGTGTCAAATGAATATAAACATAACTTGTAAAGTGATTATATAACCACAAGTTATAATTATAGAATGTGGATGAACTTAAATAAAGGTTTATGAAATTATAAGTAAATAAGTCTATAAAACTTATAAATTTGGAAAAATAGAAAGTAAAACCAAATTTTAAAAATGGTTAAACATTTTGGTTAAGAAAAGAAAATCTGAAATTTAGCTATGGAATGAAATTTAACTTAAGTAAAGTTAAATGAAATTAATTGTGATTTAAAATGAATATGAACTTAGGCTTGGAAGTGATAATAAAAATAAGTTGTGTTATATAAAATGTTTATAATAAACTTAAGTAATGATTTTATGGTGGTTCCTAAGTGATATTAGTATTAAAAGAAATATGCTAAGAATGATATGAATGAGAATAAAATGAATGTGAATAAAAAGAATTTGGTATAGTTAAGAAAACCAATTGAAATAAATGCGTAAGTTGTACATAGACCATTTCATTCGTATAACTGTTTGATCCAGATTCGAGTACATGATTTCGAGGTGATTTACACCGGTCTGGGTTAGGATTTTTCACTCGATTTTTAATGGCGAACACTAGATACAGATTTTTGATTTATTTTGAAATTCTCTATCATAGTATATGGCTAAGCAAGGAGAATTATGGTTTCCAATCAAGAAACCGGATTGGAGTACGCACTAGAGAAGTCGAGTGAGCAATACCAGTTCAGAAGTGAAATTGTGGGATCGACAGAGCGATCAGATTTGATATTGCATACAGATGGTCTATGGACATCTTACGGGCTTCGGTATGATTGTATGTTATGTTTAGTTAACTTTATTTACTAGTAATTGCAAACACTATTAAGTAAGGATGCATGATGGTTTCTTTGGTTGCATATGGTGGTTATATTAGTCTATGTTATATAGTGATTTTACTTTCCACATACTTGTTCTCATTTGGTGCTAAGTATTTAGTAGGTATCGACGGTGTATGCTTCGCATTTGGAGCTCGCTTTCACATTATATTAATTGTATATGCTTGCTAATATTAAGAAAAGGTACAATCTCGGATTACATATCATATTTTATACTTTTGTCTACGGGATACCTCATCCTTGAGATGAGATGTATATTATATATGTATTGTAAATTTTTCGATTGAGCCACGCAAAGGAGACGTTAGCGAAATTTTCCATAAACTATAAGGCGTTAGAATTTTTTGAGAATTTTGAGAAACATTGATAACTAAAATTTGATTTTTGTGCTATAACTTGGAATGATATTAGTTGGTATCGGTGAATGAATTTAAAGACTTAGAAAATTTTATAATCTATTTCAGCTAATTAATTTTAGAAAGTTAATGGGATTGTGGCTTAGTTGTTGTTGTTGTTGTAATGGGATTGTGGCATTTTTCCTACCTTCGTAATATCGAGGACAAAATGCTTTTAAGGAGGGAAGTCTATAACGATCCAGAATTTTAGTCATTTGAATTTGAAATATTTAATTGGTTGTAAATATTGAAAATTTAATTTTATAAATCAAACAACTTAAATGTCAAATATAGCGATTTAATTGATAATGTGAATTGTTAAATTTAATAATTGGAATTGTTTAAATAATTGAATCTTGAATTTAATTTGAATAAATGGATTTCCGAAGATTGTTTAAATTCAATTTTAAATAATAAATGGTTAGTGTAAACTTTAATTTATAATTTAAAGTGATTACAATGGTTCTAATAATAATTCGTTTTAATTAACGGGTGAAAATAGCCTTACGGGACACTATCTCGGATTTGGACGAAACCTATGTCATTGGATCTGTAATAGTGAATTATTATATGACATCGAATTTCGTGGTGATCGTACGTACCGTTTGGTCATGCGAGCTCAAAACGCGTAGAAATCTAAGAAAAGTATATTCTAGTCTTGAGTTTAGATACCGGAGTCCTACTCTACCTAGCTACTTGCCCTAACCCAATGGATAAAGAAGTCTGGAAGGTAGACTCGATTATAAGATCCGAATTTATTTTGGGCCTTCATAGAAATTTTAAGAAGTAAAAATGCAAAAGAAATTTTGTATATACTCTTAAGACATAGTAAAGTATTATACGAGTAATGAATTTAAGTCTTGAAATATTTTCAAATTTTTGTTTAGATAAAATATTTTATAAGTAAAGATAAGCCTTTATGAAATGTTCATAAACTTAAGTCATGTTGCATAAATGATTTTAGTATTATATAAGAAATGATTTTATATAAAAAATTAGAATTGGAAAGAAATTGGTATAGATAAGAAACCAGTTGAAATAAATACGTAAGTTATATATAGATCATTCTATTCGCATAATAGTTCTCGGTCTAAGATTCGAGTGCATGATTTTGAGGTGATGTACACCGGTTCGAGTTAGGATTTTTCACTAGATTTTTGATAGCGAACGCTTGATATGGATTTTAATATGATTTTGAAGTTTTCTATCATGTAAGGAGCATGGAAGTGTCTAATCAAGGAACCAGTTCGGAGTCCGCATTAGAGAAATTGAGTGAGATATACTAGTTTGGAAGTGAAATTTATGTAGTTGAATAAGAGATCAAAATTTATATTGCATACGGATGACATATGTACATCGTACGGGCTTCAGTATAATTGTATACTATGTTTGTTTAGCTTGTGGAGAGTTTGGGAAAGGACTCTTCGAATTGTTTGAGGTAGTATGAATAATCGGCTAAGTAATAACCTAAAGCCGTTGAGCGAAAGGTACGCTTAGTAGTTTATTTGTTATCCGTGTGCAATGAAAAGATTTCAAACTTCGGCAAACCATAAGCTATGTTTGAAAATAATTATAATAATGTTAAGTATTAAGGTATGGTTACTTCTTTGATTGCTGGTGTTGGAATTTCAAGGATGAAATATTCTAAGGAGGGAGAATGTAACGACCCGAAATTTCTAACACTTCATATTTAAATATCTGAATTATTAAAATATTTGAATCCAGGACTTAACATGATTAAATATAATTTTATAACTTTTTTAAACACTTTTAATTAATAACTAATGTTAGAAAACTTGTTTTTAAAATGTGTTTACGAAATTATACACTTTGAACAAATACTGAAAATGTGACTGCAAAACGTTTTGTTAAAAATCAACTTTTATTGAATACAAGTTGTTAGAATATTTCTATACTAGTATGTTATCATATAAACACATTAACAAGAATTAAACATCTCTCTTTATATAACAAAAGACTAGTTAGACTAAGTATTAAATTAGTAAAAGCAAAAGAGGACTAAAGGACCTATAAATCAAGGAGTGATTTAAGGGAAGTAAGGTGTATGCAAGAGCATGGTTTGTATGCACTTAAGCATGGAAAGAGGAGGGTTATGGATGGTCATTCGCCACATTTCCTAACTCTATATAAACACCCCATTTGCTCTCTCTTTTCATTCATTCATTCCAAGTCTTCACTTCTTTCTCTTCTTCCTCTCTTCTTCTCCATGGCCGTGAGCATGGGAGGTGATAATGGCCTTAGGCCATGAGTATTATGGAGGGAAAGGTGGCCTTGGGCCGTGTACTATGATGGAGGAGGTTGGGCCGTGAGTTAGGAGAGGGAAGGAGGTGATGGACGTGAGCTAGGTGAGAGGAGGAGGTGATGGACGTGAGCTAGGCGAGGGGAGAAGGCGATGACTGTGTACAAAGGAAGTGATACTGGAGTGTTTGATTGATTGAATGTTGGTAGAAAGTGTATAGTGTGAATGAAAGTGAGTTATCTCACTTTGAATTCATTCCAAGTCTTCACTTCTTCCACTTCTTCCCTATGGCTGTGAGCATGGAAGGTGATTATGGACTTAGGCCGTGAGTACTATGGAGGGAAGGTGGCCTTGGGCCGTGTACTATGGTGGAGGAGGAGGCTAGGCAGTGAGCTAGGAGAAGGAAAGGGTGATGGACGTGAGCTAAGCGAGGGGAGAAGGTGATGGCTGTGTGCAAAGGAAGTGATAGTGGAGTGTCTGATTGATTGAATGTTGGTAGGAATGTATGGTTTGAATAAAAATGAGTTATCCTCACTTTGAATGAAATCTATAAACTTGATAATTTGCTTGTTGAAAAACTTGTTAAATTGCTTGCTAAAAACTATGATAATAGACCCCAACTAAGTAAAATTATATACCCTTGTTATATACTTTGAATATCATATTATTTTTGTGGTTGTGCCTTGCAAGGCCTTGATTTATATATGGTTGAATGATGTTGAATATGGAATTGTCTGTATAGCGATAGTCGCTATAAACGCATTTTGAATCCCTTAACTTTAACTCGTGTAATTTGATGATTTAAGAACGCATCTTAATATAACTTGTTTTGGTTGTTGTCTACACTTTTATAAGTGTTTTGGAAAGCAAACAATATTTTTGAAATGTTGTGAAAATAATAGAACAAAGTTGTAAAAGATTGAAGTAAAAAGGTCACTATATTGACACTTTTAAATTTCTTGTTTTTGGGAAATAATATTTGTTTTTGTAGAATTTTTTTAGGGATTTCTTTACCATTTAAAAAGCAAATAATATATTATTCTATTTGTAGAAGTTTGAAGCTTAAATCATTTGATAGCTAGTTGAATGAAGTGGCAAAAGTTATGGCGAAACAGTCGCTACATGAGCACTTCGGCAAAATACCTTATTTTCAGAAATTCCTATAAAATAATTAAACGGTATTCTGCAGAATTTTCTGTGTGTTTTTCAAGTACCCAAACTATACTAACTACTGTAAAAAAAATGGATCAAAATTCATTTGTTAAGGCGTCAAAAATTAGGTGCAAAGTTGAAGCAAAACATGTTAAAAACTGTAACAACCCGCTTTTCCGTACAATTCAAGCTGACAATAAACCACACATGTCTAACCCAAATTGAATAGAAAGATGGATAGTTATGGGGAAAGAAAGAAAAAGAAGAAGAGAAGAAGAAGAAGAGGAAAGAAACTAAACCACACAGAATATCATAATCGCAGCGGAACAATATATAATATAATATCTATGATCATTTAAAAAGCGAAACTGTTATATACATACATCCATCAGAGTATAACAACAATCACAATCATCAGCCTGGACAGTTATAATAACCTATCCTCACAATTGCTGATAATATCAACAACAAAACAGTGGAAATAAACATATATGAGAGTATGACTCGAAGGCCTCCAACTTGTCTCCTGAGCTCCAATGCATCCAAAGCAATATGTAAATATGCTCAGTCTAACCCGAGCATTATAATAAAATAACACCGGAGTTAGTCTGGAAAACTAGCGGGAGAATAACACACCCAGTTGAACCTTTAAAGTTATAGAACCCTTTTAAACATCAAAGTTATCTCGTAAGACCACGCCGCACATAAAAACGGACGGGTTTATACCTTACGATAACCAAAAATGTTTATAGAAAATCCTCTGATATTATAATAGTGTCTAATATATAAATACCTATTAATCATAGCCGAAATTGTTACATTAATTTAATTCCAGCATACTAGGTACTACAACCAAAACCGAAGGCTCGTACTGGATAATGGATTTCCAACTATGAAAGGGTAAGGGTCTACCCACCGAATCCATACACCTCTAGATCCAATGTACGGGAGGCTACAACACGTTGCACCTTTGCTACTCAGGACCAGCAATACCCCCTTCTCGAGTAGCACCGAATATGATCACCCTTTGGTTGCAATCAACAACCACTCAATGAGATCCCGAAGCGTACATGAATATCGCTCGAGATTTGGGTTGATCATACCCTACTTAGGTGCGACCCACTTAGCTCTGCCGCATGTCCCTGCTTTATCCATTTTTGGGTGTGAGGCTCGAAGAGGCCACGCTCTTACCATTTCCTCCTAGCAAACCATCTCGGAATGCTAATATTTCCTTCCAAGCAACCAATGCAATACTAGCATTCGTCCATACAAGTTCGTTCTGGGGCTGAACGAAACATTTGAGAACTCTGTCTCCAAATCCCATCATCTTCAAGATGTCTCCACTTCTAAACGCTTAAGTTGGATCGAAGTGGTTTTCGGATAACATATCCAATCCCGGTCGCTTCGAAACAACATTAGATAATTCCGGTAAACTCAACTCCGGTTCTTTAGGAAATAAACAGTCAAATATAAGATCAAAGATCACCTCCTAACCGTTAGTGGACAGATTTCCTTACCATTTGTCCTAGAAGAACGAAACGAGATTTACACACACAGTACAACATCATCGGAGATGACTGTGTCATATAACTCACATGTTTCTCCTAGATATTTCCAAAGTTACATTTGGGTCCATATTTGATAGTCGGTTATTTAACTATCAACAAACACACATCCAAATCAGGACATATTTCCAAAGGAAAAACCAACATTGGTTAAGCATATAAGCAACCACTAGCCTCCTTAATTAATCTTTCATTAATTAAATCACTTTGTAAATTTCTTGTAATAAAATACTTTTACAAAGGTATATCCACAATCTCTATATTTTCAATACTTAGAAAATATTTATATACTTATCTCAACAGTATAAGTGTTTGTACCAAAAATGGTCACAAACCCCAAATGTTGTAAAAGCACCAGTGTATGAATACAGATCAACGATATTCAAATACAAATATCAGATCTAAGCAAGCAACAAACAGCAATCCAGAAATAATGAACAGTGACACACAATTTATAGTGGTTCGGCTATCTCCGGCCTACGTCCACTTCAAGGTTTTTATGATTTTATTGCTCGATGCTTGAAGATTACAATTTCGTGTGGTGTATTACAACTGATTTTCTGAGCTAAGTCTGAATCTAAGGCAGCAATGGTGATCTGGAGTAAATCTGGCAGAGTCTGGGCGCTCTTTAGCTCTCAAAATTGTCCGACCTCTTTTCTGAATGACCAGGGGCTCTATTTATAGATGTAGGAGGCTGATATTTCGCCTAAACTGAAGGGAGACCAGTTCTGGTACGTCAGGGGGCCCACATGCCCGCTTTCTGGAAGTCCGGACCCACTTTGGGATCGATTCGAAGCTATGTTCGAATCGATCAAGAAATAGTCCAATCGAGCTGAAATTTAGTGTGAACATTCTTCAACATGCGTTCAAGCTTCTGTGAAAATTTCATAGCATTTGGACTTGTAGATCTCGAGTTATGATCGATTCAAGATTGCACTTCTGGCTGACTAGCTTGGTTCGAATCGATCCCTTCGAATCGATAGGGTTGATTCAATGGTTTCGCGCGTGGCATTTGTTGACGTGGCGCACCTTCTTCGTATCGATCCTACTTTTGCTCCGGGTTGACTGGGTCGAATCCACGTTTCTAGCTGCCGTGACTTAGTGGATTCGAGGTAGTGGGCTTGTAGACATGCTCGTTCGAATCGACCAAGGCATACCTTGGTTTAGTCGATTCGAAGTTACTTTAACAGGGTGGACTTCGAAGTAGCTTATGGGATGGAGTCGAAGTGTATCTATTACATGGATTTGAAGTAGGGGAATGCCTAATGGGTTCGAACTGTTGGATTTGAACGTAGTCTGTTTGGATGGATTCGAACTAAGGAGTGCTCGATGGATTCGAAGCTAGGCTATGCCTCATGGATACGAACCAAGGCATAAGGATGGATTCGAAGTAAGGCATAAGGATGGATTCAAACTATGGCTTGCTCCTGGTGGACTCGAAGCATGGTTTGTTTCGAAGGAATCAAAGCAAGGTTACTCCTCATGGTTTCGAACTAATGCAGGGACGATGGAATCAAAGGTCTTCTACTTCGTATGATTTGAAGTGAGAGCATGTTTGATGGAGTCGAAGGCTAAAGCACTCCTCATGGATTCGAAGCAATCAAGGGAATTTCGTTGGAGTCGAGCTTGATGGATTCGACCTTAGGGGAGTCGAACCATAGGGAGATGAACTCAAGGCTATGTCCTCCACTTTCGTTGATGATATCTTGAGCGTACGACCTCGGATTGACTTGATATTTGGAACGTTGTTTTTCCTGGCCTTGCTTGACGTGCCTTATCAATTGTAGCCCAATTCGGACTCAGACGAAATTCATCGATATCCATGGTGAACCTACGATGCACAATCGATATTCATGACTAGTAATCATTGATTTTCAGTTAATCTTTGGGTATCTCAGCTTTGCCAAAAATTGGGATAACATTTTGCCCCCCAAAACATGCCTTTTGGTAAAAGGCGTGTTTTGATCAGTCTCAAGTCAAATGCAGTGAGTTCATGTTTGTTAGCGCCAAAATTGGTCACTAACCCCCAAATCCAGATGAAAGCACCAAATACCAATCACAGCTCAGAGATAGATTGTATGTAGAGAGTAATAATGTGAAGAACAGTTAAAACTGAAATGAAAGCAGTAAAGAACAACAGATTTTATAGTGGTTCGGCTAACTCTGGCCTACGTCCACTCCAGAAGTTTGCTTTTTATTGTTGTAATAATCGATTACAGTTACAAAATGGCAGAGTTGCCTTAGCCTTAGAAAAGAGAAAGTAAGAGAGTAGAAAGAAGATCCCCTTTTACTGTGCCTCTGCCTCTCTATTTATAGACAAAGATGGGTTGGACTTCCCTGGTGGGCCTGGCAGCCGAGTACCTCAGCCCAAATGGAGTGGTCTCCATATGCCAAACCATAAATGCCGAACGCTGAATGCCGAACAAGGCGTGAATGCCGAACGATCTCCTCATGCCGAACGTTGGGAGATGCGAGGTACAGAGGTATGGAGGTGCGAGGTACCAAGATATGGAGGTGCGAGGTGCGAGGTATGGAGGTGCGAGGTGCAATGCCGAGCGAGGTGAGGTATGCCGAACAACCCATCCAATGCCGAACGCTCCTTGATGCCGAACGATCCATCCAATGCCGAATGTCTCCAGATGTCGAGCGAGATTTATGCCGAGCGCTCCATCCAATGCCGAACGACGATCTCTCTATGCCGAACGCTCGTCCAGTGCTGAACATTCCTCTATGTCGAACGATCCTTCTAATGTCGAGCACTCGTTCAGTGCCGAACGATTCCTCTATGTCGAACGACGATCTCTCTATGCCGAACGCTCGTCCAGTGCCGAACATTCCTCTATGCCGAACGATCCTTCTAATGCCGAGCGACATCTGCCAAACTGCCTAGGCCGAGCCATGTAATTTCTCCACTCCTTTTCCTAACGACATATTCAAGTGAACTTCATCATTTTAAACCGAACACATCATACTTTAGTTTCGATAGTTGTGAAGTTGTTTAAGTTAAATCCGTCTGTCCGCGGCCTTGCCAAAAGGCGGGTTAACACTTGCCCCCCAAAACATGCCTTGCTGTGAAAGGTGTGTTTTGAATAGCCTCAAGTCCAATATCCCAAGTATGTATGTTATCCACATCCATACTTTCCGATTCATAATCCAATCCATTACCAAGCCATCTTATCCGAGTGCCACGGCCATATCCTGATCCATTTCCACGACTGTTCCGAGTCGATGTCTGATTCTTATCCAGTAACCAAGTCCTTACCCAATTCCACATCCATCTGAACCCGACTCTCGAGTTCCAATCCATCCATATTCAATAACCTATAACCATATCCGTGACCTCTCCGGGTCGATATCCAAATCCGGGACCGCTCCGGGTCCTTGTTCGAATCCTTAGCTATTCATAGCCAATATCCAAATCTGTAACCTCTCCGGGTTCTTGCCAAGCGCAATCCACACTTGACGACCTACGTTAAGTAATTTCATCGTGTTCATGGTTCAGTGTCCCTGAACGTCGAAGAATGCCGTGGCTTAAGTCCTAAGCCGAATCCTGGTCACTCCGGACCCTTGCCGAGCATAGTCCATACTCGACGACCTAAAATAGTAACCAATAGTATATGGCCTAGGTCCTAGGCCGAATCCTGGTCTCTCCGGACCCTTGCCAAGCATAGTCCATACTCGACGACCTTTTAGCCAAAAATCTAGAGAAAATCCAATCAAAATCCAATCCGAAATCCAAATCCAAATAGAAAACCAGAAACCCATATCGAAAATCCATACCAAAAAACAAACATCCAAACCAGAATCCAAACCAGAAAATGAGCAAAACATGGAGTTCAAACCAAACTCCAAAACCAAACCAGAAAAAGCAAATGTCCAAGTCAATGGAAAAAACAGATTTCGCAAACCCGGGCGTTTCGGTAAGCCATCATCTCATAGCATGCCTGAGGGTTATCTCCGACCCCGTACATGAGTAAGTGATTTAACCGTTTGCCCGGAGTTTGTTACTTATTCCAAACCATCAAGATTAGTTGATGACCAATCGGCCACCATTCCTGGGCCTCATGCCCTCGTCGTTCAAGGCAGGCGGTGGCTGCTCCTGTTCCACCGCCGCATTCCGAGTTCCGACATACTGTCGCAACTGACCATTCCTTATATGCTCCTCGACTATGTCCTTCAAATGCCGGCAGCTGTTAGTGTCATGCCCATCCAGGTCATGAAAAAGACAGTGCCTTCCTGACGCCCTTTCTCGTTCTGAGGGTTCCCTCCTTGCTGGCCTTCGATAAGAAAGGCGATCTCGAGTATCTAAGAAAATCCGCTCTAACGTTGCGTTCAATCCTGTGTAAGTGGAGAACTTTGGTTCTCCCCAGTGCTTCCTTTTCCCTTTATCCTTGCCCCCACCCGAGCTTTCGTCGGGTAGTCCTCCATCCTTAGTCATGTTTACTTCCTTTGACCTCATGTCCAAACATGCATCCTCTTGTCGAAGAAATCTTTCAGCTTCATGAAAGAATTCCCCAAGATCCAACGGTGGGTCCCGTACCAATGATACTTTGAAATCCAAGTTATCTCTGACTCCTGATACCGCAGCCATCAGAACCATTGATGGATCTGGCCGATCCACCGAAGCAACTGCTGTATTAAATCGAGTTAAGAATGTCCTGAGCGATTCATCTGCCCCCTGTTTGACTGACGTTAGCGTCATCACGTTCTTTGGCCTTTTTATGTGAACTCGAAACTGACTTAAGAACTTGTCCACCAGTTCTGTCCATGTTCCAATGGATCCATCCTCCAGCTGTCTAAACCACATAGCAGCAATTTCAGTCAAGTACAGGGGGAAACATCGGGCCATAACCTCCTCCGTTGCCCCCAGCACTTCCATATGCCTAGTGTATCTCATCAAGTGGTCGGTGGGATCCGTCTTCCCGTTGTATACTTCTAGAGTGGGTAGTTTGAAATCGGACGGATTCCTAGCTGTCCTGATGTTCCGAGTAAATGGACTTTTGTTAACTCCCTCTGAATCCCTATTTGTCAGACCTCCGCGAATAGTCCGCCTGATAATGTCAGCCAATCTAGTGTTTCCAACTAATCCAGACTGCCCCCCAAGTCCCCGAGGAAATTTTGGCACATATTCTTCATCACGTACTCCTCGTGGCGTGCCCCCGAGTCTAGGTCCATCTAGAATGTTAACTGTTTGTTGATTGGGAGCTGCCCCCTGCTGATTCACTCCATCTGTCCGTTGGTTGAGTTCCTCTGGTCCAGCTCCATGATCTTGAGCACCTGCAGTTCCTGGTTGTCCAAATTGCCTAAGAAGAGCCTGCATCATCTCCTCTTGCTGTTTCATCATCTGCTCTTGCATAGAATTCATCATCACTTGCATCTCGTCCCGAGTTATGTAGATGGATGCATGACCCTCTCCAGCTCCAGAAGATGCCGCTTGACTTCCTTCTTGATTGCTCCTTTCCACTGCTTGCCTCTTCGTTGGTGGTCTTGCCATTGCTTTCTAAGATCCAAGTTCCTAACTCCAAAATTCCTGAGTGTTTCAATTCTCAGTGAAAGCACCAAAGTGTTAGCGCCAAAATTGGTCACTAACCCCCAAATCCAGATGAAAGCACCAAATACCAATCACAGCTCAGAGATAGAATGTATGTAGAGAGTAATAATGTGAAGAACAGTTAAAACTGAAATGAAAGCAGTAACGAACAACAGATTTTATAGTGGTTCGGCTAACTCTGGCCTACGTCCACTCCAGAAGTTTGCTTTTTATTGCTGTAATAATCGATTACAGTTACAAAATGGCAGAGTTGCCTTAGCCTTAGAAAAGAGAAAGTAAGAGAGCAGAAAGAAGATCCCCTTTTACTGTGCCTCTGCCTCTCTATTTATAGTCAAAGATGGGTTGGACTTCCCTGGTGGGCCTGGCAGCCGAGTACCTCAGCCCAAATGGAGTGGTCTCCATATGCCGAACCATAAATCCCGAACGCTGAATGCCGAACAAGGCGTGAATGCCGAACGATCTCCTCATGCCGAACGTTGGGAGATGCGAGGTACAGAGGTATGGAGGTGTGAGGTACCAAGATATGGAGGTGCGAGGTACCAAGATATGGAGGTGCGAGGTATGGAGGTGCGAGGTGCAATGCCGAGCGAGGTGAGGTATGCCGAACGACCCATCCAATGCCGAACGCTCCTTGATGCTGAACGATCCATCCAATGCCGAACGTCTCCAGATGTCGAGCGAGATTTATGCCGAGCGCTCCATCCAATGCCGAACGACGATCTCTCTATGCCGAACGCTCGTCCAGTGCCGAACATTCCTCTATGCCAAACGATCCTTCTAATGCCGAGCACTCGTTCAGTGCCGAACGATCCCTCTATGTCGAACGACGATCTCTCTACGCCGAACGCTCGTCCAGTGCCGAACATTCCTCTATGCCGAACGATCCTTCTAATGCCGAGCGACATCTGCCAAACCGCCTAGGCCAAGCCATGTAATTTCTCCACTCCTTTTCCCAACGACATATTCAAGTGAACTTCATCATTTTAAACCGAACCCATCATACTTTAGTTTCGATAGTTGTGAAGTTGTTTAAGTTAAATCCGTCTGTCCGCGGCCTTGCCAAAAGGCGGGTTAACAATGTTTTACTCATAGCTTATAGCATTTTTAATCAAGTCCATGGCTGTTCGAAGCCGAATTGTTATCAATTTTTTCTAGTGGAAGTTAAGAATAAAGTTCTACAGTCTCTCCATACTATCGGTGGTCACTCCAGACCCTTGCCAAGCCCATTCCAGACTTAGCGATCGAATAGAAAGATCCTATTACACTCCGGCGTTGCTTTCTATTCCTTGCACTCTGGCCCTAGTTAGGGCGTAAAGCGATGTCTTGGTCGTTCTGGACCGATCGTAGCCTCTCCGGGTTCATGCTGGATCCCATCCTGTCACTCTTTGGTGAAGAGGAAACAACGTTAAGTAGGTCGATCCTGTCGCTCTCCGGCGAAGCGACCCACTTCTTGCACTCCGATTCAGTGTATCTGAACATTAAGCGATATCATGACCTGAATCGTCGGCCGATCACAGCCTCTCCGGGCTCTTATCAAATCCCGATCCAATCACTCTTCGGTGAATAGGAAACGATGCTTAAGTGAGTCGATCATGTCGCTCTCCGGCGAAGCAACTCACTTCTTGCACTCCGGACCCTGCCTCTCCGGGTAGGATCATAAAGCGATCATCTTTATATTGATATTTAATGTTTATCCTTTAACTCTCTGGTCAAAGGTTTGTTTCAATAGATGCTTCTTTATTAAATTCAAATCCTAGGTGTTCAATCTCAAACACCAGGAAAAACAAGACAACGCCTCTCCGGGCGGAGCGGTCTATTTCCATCTTAGAGCATGCCTCCGGTTCCCGTACATGAGTAAGTGGGATAGCCGTTTTATTTTGGAAATCAAATCTAAGAAAACTAATCGGCCAGAGTCCAAATCTTGAACTTGGCCCTTGCCATCACAATCAATTGATGACGAGTCGTGATCCCGATCCAGGATCATTCCTGTTAGGTGGAGGCGGTGGTTGTTCAGGTCTTACTGTCGCTGCCCGTTCTCTGGTATATTGTGGCAATCTACCACTCCTGGCATGTTCTTCCACCTCATCCCTTAGGTGGCGGCATTCATCGGTTGCGTGCCCATCCAGCTCATGGAATAGGCAGTATTTTCCAGTCCTGCGTTCCCGCTCCGTGGGATCTCTCCTGGGTGGTTTTCGATAGGGGAGTTGCCCCCGAGTTTCAGTGTAAATCCTTTCTAGGCTTGCCGTCAAATCTGTGTATTGCCTGAATCTAGGCTCTCGGAATTTCTTCCGTTTATCAAGACCATCATGTGCGTCATCCTGCTTTCTCTTTCCTTTGTCCGCCGTGGGCTGTTCCCTGGCGGTTCCTTCGCCTTGTACAGCGTTTATTACCTGCCTCTCGGCTCGTGATTCTTCTAATCGAATGAATCGTTCAGCTTCATGGTAAAACTCTCCAAGATCTTGCGGTGGGTCTCTTGTTAAAGAGTCTTTGAATTCGGTGCCTTCTCCAACTCCCGCCACTGCCGCCATCAAAATCATCGATGGGTCCGGGCGATCTACAGAAGCCACTGTTGCATTAAATCGTAACAGAAAATCTTTTATGGACTCTCCGGTCCTTTGTTTTATTGATGCCAAAGTCATCACGCTCTTGGATCGCGTTACGTGAACCCTAAACTGCTTCATGAAGCAATCCACAAGCTCGCCCCATGTCCTGATTGATCCTGTCTCTAGCTGTCTAAACCAAAGCGCAGCCAAATTTGATAAGAATAAGGGGAAACATCGTGCCATTACTTCCTCGGATGCTCCCAGCACTTCCATGTGTCTGATATATCCGGTGATATGCATGGTCGGGTCTGACTTTCCATCATAAGGATCCAGCATTGGTAGTTTGAATTTTGGAGGGTTCCTTGCATTCCGGATATTTAGAGCGAACGGACTTCGACTAACCTCTTCCAATCCTCCGCCTGACAATCCCCCTCTCATGATCCGTCTCACTAGGCCAATCATTCTTTCATCTCCATCCAGGGGTTGCCCCCTTGTCATGTCTCTGTCTTGCCCTCCGAATCTTGTAGGAAATTCTGGTATGTACTCTTCGGGTGGCTCGTTAGCATTTGTGTTGGCCCTAGCCGGTTGAGCTCCTTCCAAAGGTCCTTCTACGTTGGATCCTGCGGGCCTGCCCCCAAGCCCTTGTTGATTGCCTTCTGGTTCTGTATTCTGTCCTCCGTTGGGTTCCATAGCCCTAGCTCCTTGTTCCACATTCACAGTCGTTGTAGCTGGTCCAAGGTTCTGTGTCCCTGTAGCTCTCATATGCTCGAAGAAATTCTGCAGCATCTCTTGTTGTCTTTTCATCATTCTTTCCTGCATTAGGTTATTCATAGCCTCCATCTCATCTCTAGTAATGTAGATCGAAGCTTGTCCTTCTCCAGCGCCAGAGGATGCCTCTTGACTTCCTCCCTGTTGGCTCCTCTCAGCTCTTTGTCTTGTTTGTCGAGTCATTGTAGAACCAAATCTGAATCCTTAAAATTTCAAATCTAAACTTTGAATCTGATGTAGCGGGTGCTAGTTCTTCTCAGTGAAAGCACCAAAGTGTTTGTACCAAAAATGGTCACAAACCCCAAGTGTTGTAAAAGCACCAGTGTATGAATACAGATCAACAATATTCAAACACAAATATCAGATCTAAGCAAGCAACAAACAGCAATCCAGAAATAATGAACAGTGACACACAATTTATAGTGGTTCGGCTATCTCCGGCCTACGTCCACTTCAAGGTTTTTATGATTTTATTGCTCGATGCTTGAAGATTACAATTTCGTGTGGTGTATTACAACTGATTTTCGGAGCTAAGTCTGAATCTAAGGCAGCAATGGTGATCTGGAGTAAATCTGGCAGAGTCTGGGCGCTCTTTAGCTCTCAAAATTGTCCAACCTCTTTTCTGAATGACCAGGGGCTCTATTTATAGATGTAGGAGGCTGATATTTCGCCTAAACTGAAGGGAGACCAGTTCTGGTACGTCAGGGGGCCCACATGCCCGCTTTTTGGAAGTCCGGGCCCACTTTGGGATCGATTCGAAGCTATGTTCGAATCGATCAAGAAATAGTCCAATCGAGCTGAAATTTAGTGTGAACATTCTTCAACATGCGTTCAAGCTTCTGTGAAAATTTCATAGCATTTGGACTTGTAGATCTCGAGTTATGATCGATTCAAGATTGCACTTCTAGCTGACTAGCTTGGTTCGAATCGATCCCTTCGAATCGATAGGGTTGACTCGATGGTTTCGCGCGTGGCATTTGTTGACGTGGCGCGCCTTCTTCGTATCGATCCTACTTTTACTCCGGGTTGACTGGGTCGAATCCACGTTTCTAGCTGCCGTGACTTAGTGGATTCGAGGTAGTGGGCTTGTAGACATGCTCGTTCGAATCGACCAAGGCATACCTTGGTTTAGTCGATTCGAAGTTACTTTAACAGGGTGGACTTCGAAGTAGCTTATGGGATGGAGTCGAAGTGTATCTATTACATGGATTCGAAGTAGGGGAATGCCTAATGGATTCGAACTGTTGGATTTGAACGTAGTCTGTTTGAATGGATTCGAACTAAGGAGTGCTCGATGGATTCGAAGCTAGGCTATGCCTCATGGATACGAACCAAGGCATAATGATGGATTCGAAGCAAGGCATAAGGATGGATTCAAACTATGGCTTGCTCCTGGTGGACTCGAAGCATGGTTTGTTTCGAAGGAATCGAAGCAAGGTTACTCCTTATGGTTTCGAACTAATGCAGGGACGATGGAATCAAAGGTCTTCTACTTCGTATGATTTGAAGTGAGAGCATGTTCGATGGAGTCGAAGGCTAAAGCACTCCTCATGGATTCGAAGCAATCAGGGGAATTTCGTTGGAGTCGAGCTTGATGGATTCGACCTTAGGGGAGTCGAACCATAGGGAGATGAACTCAAGGCTATGTCCTCCACTTTCGTCGATGATATCTTGAGCGTACGACCTCAGATTGACTTGATATTTGGAACGTTGTTTTTCCTGGCCTTGCTTGACGTGCCTTATCAATTGTAGCCCGATTCGGACTCAGACGAAATTCATCGATATCCATGGTGAACCTACGATGCACAATCGATATTCATGACTAGTAATCATTGATTTTCAGTTAATCTTTGGGTATCTCAGCTTTGCCAAAAATTGGGATAACAATAAGTATATTCATACACATTACACCTCACATCTTAGAAAATGCACTCATATACTTATCTCTACGGTAGAAGTATATTTACAAAACCGAGAATGATTTCTTTTTGTTTGATTCTCAAATCATTTATAAATTCCTTACACTCTCCAAAACCCTTTATAAACCATTTTATAAATTTTCGGAAAAACCATTTACAATCCCTTTTAAAAAAATTAATCACTTATAAACTCTTTTTGTACACTTTCTAAAATCATTTATGAATCCTTTATAAATCCATAAACCTATTTATTTTCCCAAAACACCTTTTAACAAAACAAGCCCATCAACTAACACTTTCCACATAACAAGTTATCATTTAAAACATCCTTTTACAAATCTATAAACTGGTTTTATAGATATCTAACCATTTATAAAATTCTTTCACCTTGTAAATGTGAGGAATACGGATTACGGATCTTAAGGCTAGGAATAACACTAGAGGAGGGTGTATAGTAGGCCTGTCAATGGATACTTTCGGATGCGGATAGTGCCATATCCGCATCGGCATCCGAAATGATTTTCGGATATTGGATATCCGCATCCGCGGATACGGACGGATATCGGATAATTATCCTATCCGCTAACGACCGATAAATCAAGAAATATAAATATAAATTTTAAGTTTAACATACATTTTTTTCAATCCAATTGATCATAAAAGTGTTAAATATAAACAAATATGGCGATAATAAATAGTTTTGAGCGGTTAATAAGCATTAAATGTATATAATATAAACTATTAACTTGATAAAACAGTAAATAAATATCTTTCATTATGCTAAAATACACACAATTTGTAGTATAATATTGACAAAGACCGGACAGATAATTTTCGAATGCGGATGTCATCGTATCCGTATCCGCATCCTTTTTTTGGATATCGGATATTATCCGCTTTTCGGATACGGATGCGGACGGATTTCGGATTTTTCGGGTATCCATTGACAGCCCTAGTGAATAGTGTTTTTAAGAAATTACTAAATCTTTTTGAGTTTATGTTAATTTGAACACAAATGTATGCAATATTCAGACACAGATATAATCACAGAAACAAACACAGATGCAGAAATAAAGTAAATGCAGTAAAGGAAAGAACACACCGGATTTTATACTGGTTCGGAGTTACCCTACATCCAGTCCCGCACAATCAAGTACAGATTTCCTTTCAAAAGCAATTCAACAATTACAACCCTCGATTTCAAGGCTACGAGGTACACCCTCCAGAATAACAATCCTCTGGGTAGAGATACTTGATTTCCGAGGCAACAAGTTCACCCAATTGATTTCCAAGGCTACAATCACACCTTTTCTCGCTTGATTGATTTCCAAGGCTACAATCACACCTTTTCTCACTAGATAGATTACAAAGAAGCCTATAACTCTGAATAGCACTTAGATCTTATTGAGATAGTGATAGAGAATCAAACCAGAGATAATCTAATTCGATTAAATGTTGATTTCGGTAGAGTAATGGTAGGATTTTGATTAAGAAAACGTGGAAGAATAAGAGGAGTGAAAAAACCAGAAAAACTGATTAAAAATTCGTTGAAACTAACCCCTATTTATAGAAGAACAACAGTCATGTCCATTCATGAAGAGTTATGGCGAATAGACACTTCTTTTGAAATTTAAATTTTGAACTCAATTGTCACCGTGTCGACATGGTCACCATAGGCATGTCGACATCCCAAAGCAATTTTTGAAGATTTGATTTTCTTTGAAAATAACCTTTATCTTATATTAAAACTATTTTAAACTTTATAAATATACTTGATTATAGATAAAATACATAGATGAATATAAAGAATAATATATATAATATTTTACTATAATTTTATATTTTAATCAAAGTATAAATATATATTATAATTAAAAGATAGTTTAAAATAACCGAAGTTTAAAAACAAGAATATTTAAGGCTAAAACATCTTTTTGAAAATCATTTAAAAAGATAATTTTTAAGGCTAAAACATTTTGAAAAACAAATTTGAAAATCATTCTGAGGTAGTTTTGAAAATCATTTTGAAGTAGTTTTGCAAGCTTCTTCCTGAGAATATCTCATCATGTCAGGACTCGAGAACTTGTACAAAACCAGGATGTTCGTGGGTTTGTAAGCCACTTGTCGTAGGTTTGTAAGCTACTTGTCGTGGGTTTGTAAGCCACTAAAAAGGTAGAAATGGGTTCCATCCCAAAAGAAAAATGGAGTGAAGATTTCAGTGCTATTGTGAAGTTTTAACAAAATTATAGACTCGACACTTATCTTGAAATCTTGAACTCATGATAATCTTGATATTCTTGATACTCATGAGTCTTCAATCTTGATATCTTGAATCTCTATACTGTACAGTTTTCATTCTTGGTACCTGCATGGTTAAATCCTGCATATACATATATATCTAAACTATAATGTTAGTATTTATATTTTATAATCTTATTCTAAGGTTGTTGTCATCAAAACCATCAACTCATGGACTAACAATCTCCCCTTTTTTTATGATGACAACCTTTGTTTATAAAATATTACTTCTATCCTATTGACTCCCCCTAAATCTAATAACTCCCCCTTAATCTATGCCTATCTCTCCTATTTTATATTTCTCTCCCTTTGTCATCAACAAAAACAAACTAACTCCTAAACTATATAACTCTTAGTCTAATATCCTCTTATGATGATAGTGTTATCATCAATACTTACTTATAAACCTAAAACTTAGTCCTAAATTACAAACTCTCCTAACTAAGAATATATATAATAATACTTTTAATAGAACATATATATAAGAACACACATTATTTATTATATATTTGTTTATATTTACATTTTTTGTAGAGATCGAAACAAAACAAGCAACAAATAGAAAAGGAAGAAAAGAAACTAATGTGTGTTTTTGAACATAGGAGATCTATGAACCGAACAATTTGGATAATGGAAACAGAAATTTCCACGTTGTTCGACAAGATTTCCATTTTTGTCAAAGCACACTTCGCCAATGCAAATGACTTTGTCATTGTCTTCCACGTGCGCTTCTTCCATGGGGACTACCACTTCTTCTTCTTCTTCACTGGCCTCTTGAACATGATCTTTTGATGAGTCCTCGTCAATCAAGATTGGGTTGGCATGATTATCCATTAGAAATTTTTGCAAATTCCTAAGGATTTTGCCTTGCCTCTCTTGTTCTTTGGCCATTCGAAGTGGCATCACTTGGATTTCAGTCATTAACTGAAGCGTATCTTTCAGAGAATCCTCTATTTTCGTTACACAAGTGAGCGTTGATTGTTGACACGGACCAGAAGTAGGCGATGGAAACAAAAAGGATGATTTTAAGTTTGATTTGGAAGAGGAGGCCATTGATAAATTGAACTCAGAAGATAGGACAGAGAAAATGAAGAAATAAATTTCGAAATAAGAGAAATTTATAACCACTTATTTAAATTTTGGTGGGAAAAGAAATTTAAAAATAAAAACGTTATATGTCGACATGGGTCTAGGGGGGATGTCGACATGGTCCTTGAAAATTTTCCTATTTAATTTATTTTGAATTAATTATACTTGTTATTTATATTTTATATTTCAGTTAATGAACAAATACCTAATTCTCTTCTTAATTTAGTAAATGTAGATTCATTTAAGGGTTTTGTTAAGATATCAGCAGATTAATTTTCAGAATTGATATAGTCGAGAGTAATTACTTCTCTACTTATATTATCTCTGAGAAAATGGTGTCTGATATCAATATGTTTAGTTCGAGCATATTGATTAGTATTCTTGGATAAATTTATTGCACTAGTATTATCACAATAAATTGGTGATTTTGAGATATTTAAACCAAAATCTTTTAAAGTTTGTTGCATATATATTACTTGAGAACAAGCCAAAGCAGCAGAAATATACTCTGCTTCAGTTGTTGATAAAGAAACTGTGTTTTGCTTTTTACTAAACCAGGAAATCAGAGAATGCCCTAAAAAGTGACAAGTTCCACTTGTACTTTTTCGGTCTGATTTACAACCAGCATAATCAGCATCACAGTAGGATATTAAGTCAAACGAATCATTTTTAGGATAAAATAAGCCATAATCAAAGGTGTGTTTAACATATCTTATAATACGTTTTACAGCTTTTAAGTGAGTTTCTTTAGGTTGAGATTGATACCTTGCACAGAGACAGACACTATGCATGATATCAGGTCTACTCGCAGTGATATAGAGTAGTGATCCAATCATTCCTCTATATCATTTTTGATCTACATCTTTCGAGAGATCTTCTTTACTAAGGTACTCATTGGTTGCCATGGGAGTGGGTTTTCCACTCGCAGTAGTCAAACCAAATTTACTAACTAGGTCTTTAGCATATTTTTCTTGACTAATAAAGATACCATTATCTAATTGTTTTATTTGTAATCCTAAAAAGAAGTTTAATTCACCCATATGACTCATCTCAAACTCTTTTGTCATTATTTCAGAGAATTCTTTATTCATTTCAAAATTAGTTGATCCAAAAATGATATCATCTACGTAGACTTGTACTGGTTGAATATCATTTTTATTTCTTTTAATAAAAAGAGTATTATCTACTTTACCTATTTCAAAATTAGATTGTAACAAGTAAGATCTTAGTCTATCATACAGGCTCTAGGAGCTTGTTTTAGACCATATAGAGCTTTCTTAACTTTGTAAACATGATTTGGAAATTTATCATTTTCAAAAAGTGGTGGTTGTTTAACAAATACTTCTTCTTTTACAAAACCATTTAAAAATGCACTTTTAACATCCATTTGAAATAATTTGAAATTATTATGATTTGCGAAAGCAAGTAGAATCCTAATAGCTTCTAATCTTGCTACGAGGGCAAAGGTTTCATCAAAATCTATTCCTTCTTCTTGACAATAACCTTGAGCGACTAACCGGGCTTTATTTCTAACAACCTGTCCTTGTTCATTCATTTTATTTTTATAAACCCATTTAGTTCCAATTATTGTTTTATTTTCAGGTCTAGGAACAAGTTCCCAAATATCATTTCTAGTGAATTGATTTAATTCTTCTTGCATAGCCAAAATCCATGAATCATCAGTTGATGCTTCTTCTGGATTTTTTGGTTCAATAGTTGATATAAAAGCTACATTACTCATTTGACTTAGTTGGTTTCTAGTTTTAACAACAGATTGCATATCTCCAAGTATATTTTCTATAGGGTGATCTTTTAAAAGTTTAATCTTTTTATTAGAATGATTTAATTCATTATTAGTTTCAGTTGATTCTTGGTTTTGAATGATTAAATCCTCTTCATCATTTATTTCTTCAAAATTTTTGAAATTTTCATCAAATGAAACATGCATTGTTTCTTCGATGGTATTAGTTCTTAAATTAAATACTATGTATGCTTTACTTCTATTAGAGTATCCGATAAATATACCTTTGTCGGATTTAGGATCAAATTTATCTAAGTTATCTTTTGTATTTAAAATAAAACATTTACTTCCAAAGATTCTAAAATAAGATACCTTAGGTTTCTTTGAGTAAATAAGTTCATAAGATGTCTTATCAGTTAAAGGTCTAATTAAAATTCTATTTAAAATGCAACAGGCGGTAGCAACTGTTTCTGCCCAAAAATACTTTGGTAAATTACTATCAGAAAGCATAGTTCTCGCACACTCTTGAATCGTCCTATTTTACGTTCTACTACTCCGTTTTGTTGTGGAGTTCTTGGAAATGAAAAATTGTGAATTATTCCCTTTTTATTACAAAATTCTTCAAACTTTTCATTTTCGAATTCACCACCGTGATCACTACGGATGGTTATAATTTTTTGAGAAAATTGGTTTTGAACCCTTTTTGAAATTTTTTTAAAACATTCAAAAGTATCACTTTTATGTTTCAAAAATATTGTCCATGTAAATCTAGAATAATCATCTACAATTACAAAAACATATTTATTGTGATTTATTGATTGAATTTGAGATGGACCAAATAAATCAAGATGAAGTAATTCAAGAGGTTTTGAAGTTGAAATCATATCTTTCAATTTAAAGGAACTTTTTCTAAGTTTTCCTAGTTGGCATGCATCACATAGACTATCTACTTTAAAATTCATTTTAGGGAGACCTCTTACTAGATCATGTTTTGACAGTCTAGATAGGAGTTTGAAATTCAAATACCCAAATCTCTTATGCCAAATCCAAGGGTCACTTGCATTTGCCAAAAGACACAAGTTATCATTTGAAATTTTCATACTAAGAATATAAATATTATTTTTCCTAATTCCCTCAAATATTATGGTTGAATTATTATCTTCAATGTGACACTTATCTTTTTCAAATTTAAATTTGTATCATTTATCGCATAGTTGACTTATACTTAGCAGATTGTGTTTCAGATTCTTAACTAGCAAAACATTAGTAATAATAGGAGTTTCAGAGTTACCGACTTTGTCGATGCCGATCACATAACCTTTTGAATTGTCTCCAAAGTTAACCAGTCCTCCATCTTTGTATATTATATCATACAGCATATCTGGATTCCCAGTCATGTGCCTAGAACATCCACTATCGAGTATCCATTTATTCTTTTTGATCTGAACAGTTTGTTTGTTCGGGATTGATTCATCAACTCCCATAAAGCATGATTCCTACACATCAAACAATCATAGTAGACAACATGTATTTGAATATTGATTATATGTAGACTCAAGAAACAATGATGATCTGAATATTTCTAAACATGCATTAACAAATTTCTTAAACATAGCCATTTTTAAAAAAAAAACTTTTTCAAAAATCAGATTATGAAACTTTTGAAAACCTTGCTCTGATACCAAATGTGAGGAATGCGGATTACGGATCTTAAGGCTAGGAATAACACTAGAGGGGGGGTGAATAGTGTTTTTAAGAAATTACTAAATCTTTTTGAGTTTATGTTAATTTGAACACAAATGTATGCAATATTCAGACACAGATACAATCACAGAAACAAACACAGATGCAGAAATAAAGTAAATGCAGTAAAGGAAAGAACACACCGGATTTTATACTGGTTCGGAGTTACCCTACATCCAGTCCCGCACAATCAAGTACGGATTTCCTTTCAAAAGCAATTCAACAATTACAACTCTCGGTTTCAAGGCTACGAGGTACACCCTCCAGAATAACAATCCTCTGGGTAGAGATACTTGATTTCCGGGGCAACAAGTTCACCCAATTGATTTCCAAGGCTACAATCACACCTTTTCTCGCTTGATTGATTTCCAAGGCTACAATCACACCTTTTCTCGCTAGATAGATTACAAAGAAGCCTATAACTCTGAATAGCACTTAGATCTTGTTGAAATAGTGATAGAGAATCAAACCAGAGATAATCTAATTCGATTCAATGTTGATTTCGGCAGAGTAATGATAGGATTTTGATTAAGAAAATGTGGAAGAATAAGAGGAGTGAAAAAACCAGAAAAACTGATTAAAAATTCGTTGAAACTAACCCCTATTTATAGAAGAACAACAGTCATGTCCATTCGTGAAGAGTTATGGCGAATAGACACTTCTTTTGAAATTTAAATTTTGAACTCAACTGTCACCATGTCGACATGGTCACCATAGGCATGTCGACATCCCAAAGCAATTTTTGAAGATTTGATTTTCTTTGAAAATAACCTTTATCTTATATTAAAACTATTTTAAACTTTATAAATATACTTGATTATAGATAAAATACATAGATGAATATAAAGAATAATATATATATAATATTTTACTATAATTTTATATTTTAATCAAAGTATAAATATATTATAATTAAAAGATAGTTTAAAATAACCGAAGTTTAAAAACAAGAATATTTAAGGCTAAAACATCTTTTTGAAAATCATTTAAAAAGATAATTTTTAAGGCTAAAACATTTTGAAAAACAATTTTGAAAATCATTCTGAGGTAGTTTTGAAAATCATTTTGAAGTAGTTTGCAAGCTTCTTCCTGCAGAATATCTCATCATGTCAGGACTCGAGAACTTGTATAAAACCAGGATGTTCATGGATTTGTAAACCACTTATCGTAGGTTTGTAAGCTACTTGTCGTGGGTTTGTAAGCCACTAAAAGGTAGAAATGGGTTCCATCCCAAAAGAAAAATGGAGTGAAGATTTCAGTGCTATTATGAAGTTTTAACAAAATTCTAGACTCGACACTTATCTTGAAATCTTGAACTCTTGATAATCTTGATATTCTTGATACTCATGAGTCTTCAATCTTGATATCTTGAATCTCTATACTGTACAGTCTTCATTCTTGGTACCTGCATGATTAAATCCTACATATACATATATATCTAAACTATAATGTTAGTATTTATATTTTATAATCTTATTCTAAGGTTGTTGTCATCAAAACCATCAACTCATGGACTAACAGTAAATAATCATCCCTTAAGTCTTCAAACCATTTTATAAACTTCTTTATAAAATCCAAGTCTTACAACCCTATTTATGGGTCTCGAAAACATTTATAAATAATTAATAATCTTTTACTTCAAAACACCATTATATAGTAATAATCATTAAAAATAAAAATTACGAATAAATGAAAACAATTAACTTTAAAACATCTCTAAAAATACTAATTAATACTTGCAAAATATTGTTAAACAAACAATAATAATTAATCGTTACCAATTTTGTAAATAATAATAATTTATTTCCAATCCTTATTAATAATCCTTATTATTAATTTTAAACCATAATTTTTCTTGGAACAATTAACCTTTCAAAATATTAACATTTTGATAAATTCTTTAAAACAATATTAACTATAAACAAATAACTTTAAAAACAATATTTATAATTAAATAACTTAAAACAATATTTATAATTAGATAACTCTAAAACAATATCGATATAATTAAATAACTTAAAACAATATTTATAATTAAATAACTCCAAAACAATATTTTTTTTCTAAACCCGGTTTCAGATTTAAAATCATTTCCCGTCTCAAAACCAATTCCAACTCAATGACAATTTATAGTATTTCAAAAATTCTAATTTAAGGCTAATAGCTACCCAACGCTTAATCAATATCGATATTGATTTTCTATCACTACTGGATTTTAGTTTTCAAACATATAACAATGTTATAACCACAGTAGCCACAATTAGGTTCATCTTTCAATAATCCATATAAAAGAAATATTATTGAAACAATTCAACAACAGCGAGGAATCCTGTTGGATCCCTCTAACCTGTTTCTCTGCATCACAAATGTTATATAATCAAATAATATAAATCAACCGCTTCAAGGCGAGATTCATATACAGAGGGTCATCCACTCTTACACGGGAATGTAGTAGGGTCTCATCCGCTCCAGGAGCGGGAATATATCCAAACCATTAGTAACTCATCCAAACAATCATTCAACAATTTTTATCAACTATATATCATACTAGTTAACCAAAAAGGTGAGTTTAACTCACCAAAATTTCTGTCGTCGCCAAGGCGTTCCGATTTGGAACAAAAATCAAATGACGTTTGATTTTAGTCCAAATCTGAACAGTCTCCAAATTTGTCCAAACCAGTTCCATATCGTAGATAACGTTCAAACGAGTGCAATGCAATTTTTCTCGTTCAAATCCGATCTGATATGAATGAGTTATTGCATTAATGAGATTATGATTTAAATAATAATTAAATTTCATTAATTACATCATGGTAATTAATTATCCTAATCACAGCCGCTAAAACATCTTCCTCTCTAATTCAATATCGCGATACCCAGGCAACAACCAAATTCGCGACCTTCATTCGATCGCCGTTACCACTAAAACCCACCGGAGGCCACCACTCGACCACCATAGCCACCCCTGACCACGCTCTTCCCAATAGTGCCAGCTACGACACCTAGATCGCCACCATGATAGAGAAAAACCCAAAACAAAATTTCCGTTCAATCGCCCCTAGCCGCCACCACACTCACCTATGCTCCACCAAACTTCGGCCGAAGGTGGCCATCATCACCCCCTACAAGTTCACTTCAGGTCCCTTCGCTTGAAAGCCCTCCAATCCGTCGCAAAATCCCAAAAATCATATTCAGTTCATCATCGAGTTTCCACCACCTCGCCTTCTCAGATGAAGATCCCACCGATCAAATTGCTTACCTCACTCCCCTCTACAACTTTCTAGTTGATGCCTAACTTCGATATGGCCTTGGATGGTTGAGATAATTATTGGTCGTTCGATTTGGAGGATTTGAATTTGAAAGAAAAAAAAGAAAACGAACGAGTCTGTTGGACGCGGATATAAATAAGGAAGGGGAAGTATAGTCACACAGTAGAGGGTATGGTATGATGGTATGGTGATGTTGAAAAGGTATGAGGATGGCTGAACAGTATGGGTATGGTTAACATATATATTATATATATATATATATACACTTTATATTCAAAAATATCCAACTTTAAACGTCCCAAAATTTCTAACTCCTATCGAGACGTGCCGCCCGGCTATTATATGTAATACCCATATTTCGAACACAATGGAACTTGTTTCAAGACTTAATTCGATCATATGTAGAAGATAGCTTTTTAAACCCAATTATTATATAAATTTCTGAAATTAATTTCTACGCGTTTCGATCTCGCACGACCAAACGATACATCCAATCATCATGAAATTCGCTATCGTAC
The DNA here is from genome assembly GCA_030737815.1 of Allium fistulosum. Taxonomy (NCBI): domain Eukaryota; kingdom Viridiplantae; phylum Streptophyta; class Magnoliopsida; order Asparagales; family Amaryllidaceae; genus Allium; species Allium fistulosum. Next base: position 427,219,710 of record CM060908.1, read on the forward strand.
AATAATATACTATTACAAATCCAATGAAACTAGTTTCGTCGAAATCCAAGATAGTGCTTCGGAAGGCTATTTTTATACGTTAATTAAAACGAATTATTTTCAAAATTAGTTAAATCACTTTTAAATCCAATTTAAAAGTTTTATTATCTTTATTCTTATTAAATAGAATTTAAATAAGCTTTGAAATAATTTTTATCCAACTTAAAACCCACGATTCAATTATTTAAACAATTTCAATTATTAAACTCAGCAATTAAATTATCCAATAAATTGCTATATTTGAAATCCAAGTTATTTAACCTATAAAATTAACATTTCAATATTTAAAATCAATTAAATATTCCAATTTTAAATGATTAAAATTCCGAGTCATTACAAAAACATACAATAGAACTTTAGACAGCATTTCTGAAAATGTTATCTCTGCTATTTGAAACTATAAATTGTGTAAAAATGATATTAATCTTAAATATTTCTCTCTAATCTTTTTAAGGTTGTTTTCTAATTATGTTAGAGTGTTTTAAAATTGGCTTCATTTTTAAATATATTTTTAACAATTAATTATGAATTTTTAAAATAAGTGCCTTTTAAAATAAAACATGTTTATATTAGTTTTTTTCTCAATTATTTCCCAATCGGTTACTTTTACATAATATTCTATATAAATAATTATAATATATTTTAATGTACGTTAAAAGTGTTTTAAAATATTAAATAGAATTTTAAAGGTATTTCTATAATTTGAAAAAGGTAATTGACAAGGCTTAACACATGCTGATGATAGGTTAGTTTGCTCTGATTATTGTATCCACACAGTTTTCTTTTGTAAAGATCGATTTGATATATTATATATTTTCGTTCTACATGTGAGATTCTGATGTTTTTGTTTTCCTCTTTCTTGTTCCTTTTCTTTTTTCTTTTTTTGCCCTAACTTTCTGTCTTTCCGGCACTTAGGTGCTCAACACGTGAATACCGGAGATGTATTAGTGTTGATATTCGAAGGTCGAAAAATCGATCGTTAAAGGTTCTATAACATCCATATCAAACCTTGAGCTATACTATTTCCAATGCTATAAAATTTGGTCCCATTAAACCATATCCACACGCATGAGCTCGTATACACACACAGACCATTTTTGGAATGCTCAAGTGTTAAGACCATTTTTGGAATGCTTATCTGGAGTGACTTCCATACTTATTTCCCTACCATGTCTCGATGTCGGTAGATGGTGTGAAAACACTTCCTTATGTTGAATTCCCAAAATCAGCGAGTGGCTTTCCACTCTCTTTGATCCCTCTTGGCTCCGCTTGGAAGTTTTGTAGTAGCGGTTATGAGAGTATCAGTTTTAACCATCAATGATCGTAGTGGTTTTGATTGGTTTATAGAAGTGTTGTTATAGTCGATTAATACATACTTGAGAGTTTAAAATACAATACATATTTGAGAGTTTAACAAACAACGGTTGTAAGAGTTTTATACTAAAATAACACTGCATATATATTTTTATATTTATTTTCTAGTTTTATGAAGATTAATTTTTCAATATAATTAATGGGGATATAATTAGAAAAAAAGTTACAACACTTCAAAACACCTCAATTTAATGAGTTGAGAGTTGCCATTAAAATTGTACTACATCGGTTTTCACTGGTTTTATAACCATAATAACCGACGTGGAAAAAAACTTATAAACAAATGATATGATAGCATCTGAAATACAGAGCCGTCAATAATCGGTCAAAACCGATAGAAAAGAAAACTTGCAACGGAGCGTTGGGCCGAGTGGAAGCCTTGCGATGTGTATGTAAACTCCGTGGATCGGGTACCATTCCGATTGCCTCTTTCCTTGGTTATTGTGATAGAATTTGATTGGCGCGACACTAGGGTAGGCTGTAGCGAATTTTAGGGCGGTATACGGTTATCTTCTTCTCTATTGGGACGTCTCTCTAATGTACAAAATACAACGAAATGGGAGCAAAATCAATCCTCCATCGCCATCACCATTGGCCAGGCCTCCAAAACTGGCGCACCTCCCCAGTAAACCCCAACCGCATTTGGATACCCACCAAATCCAAACCAGTATCCGAACCCACGACCAACGATGATTACAATAACAACCCTATCTACACCCAAACATCCCTCGCCGAATGCGGATCCCATATCCTTTCCACACCGGACCCGATTTCCAAATCTCATCTCACTCACATCGCGTTCTCCCGGTTTCACAACGGGGATCTCCCTGTGGGATTTTCCACTCCTCCAACCCGACCTGCCCGCCCTTCCAGACCTGTTTTGGTGTCGCCCAAAGAGATAACGTCGCATAAGAAGCTGGGAGTGCCATTGAATGTGTACATGCTGCATAATTTGGCGCATGTGGAGTTGAACGCGGTTGATTTGGCGTGGGATACTGTGGTGAGGTTTAGTGGGTGTTGGGATGAGCTTGGCGATGAGTTTTTTAAGGATTTTGTGAGGGTTGCTGATGATGAAAGCAGGCATTTTGGGTGGTGTCAGCAGAGGTTGAATGAGCTTGGCTATAGGTAATGTATGAATCCAAATCAGCTGTCTCCATCTTTACTTCACTCGTTCTCTATTCCCTCCCAATTAATCAAATGATCCGTGGAAATCCATTTAAAAACATGCTAAGAGGGTTGATTTCTGATTTTGTCACCATGTATATGTCCTGTTGTAAAGACAAGCTTATATCTTTAACGGTTAGCCAAAAAATTCGTTTTAACACTCTCAAATCCATGAATTATGAAGAGATAGCAAATCTGGATAGTAGAAATTATATCTATGGATGATTAATCAATAAATAAAATGAAAAATAGAATGAATAAAACATAATGGTTCGGCAAATCTCTTACTTACGTCACGTTCAATTTATCAATGCTTTATTGCTTTGTTTGTAATAGGTCTATCAAAATTACAAAGTTAATTCGAATTTCTATCTCAAGTTGCAAAAATGACATAGCTTTCCCTAGTTTTTTACAAGCAAAGTTTAGTCCATTTTTCTGTTGGAGATAGCTTTCTATTTGTAGTTGATATAAGCTGTTCGGAGCCCTTAGATTAATTGCAACAGATTTTGTCATCAATCAGATCGGATATAATGGAAAAAAGATCAGGTCAAAAGTTGATCGAATATCGAGGTTTGGTGGATCGATACTAATCCATTCATTGATCGGTACCGATCAGTTATCTCGATCCAAACTTGCATTTTTTCTTCATATCTCGACATCTTCATGGTTTCCTAAATTTTGAAGGGAAAAAAAATTGTTTTTGGAATGGATCCATGCTGATTCATCAATGCCCAAACACATTTTTTGCTTCAACATGCTAGAATTCCATTGTTTTTGCATTTTGAGGGGAAATTTGGTCATTTCAATGGATCGGCGCCGATCCATCCATGGATCGGTGCCAAAACATGAACTTAACCAATCTTGTTCCTTTCTACTTTTGCTCTTCATAGTCGATCATCTCCGAGTTCAAAATCCACTTCTTCATCACTTCACAGTTTAATTCCATCGAAATATTATTTGGAAAAGATAACGGATGACATTAATCATATTGGAACTAAAATCCAGGCTAGTATGTTCGTGTGATTGAGTTATGTAACCATTCAATCATAGGCATCAAGAGCTTCTATTGAAGTTTCTATCATTCAATCATGGTTAAAAGTTTTTACTAAAATACTTGTTTGCATAACCTGGAATCTTAGAAATACCCGGAGAACCTTAATGTATAAGCATATAATAAATTCTTTCGTCAACAACGCTCTTGGTATTTTTTCATCCTAAATGCCTTTTAATTCATAAAGTCTAAAGATTTGTGGAATACCAACTTACAAAATAGAGATTTTATGCTTCCACTTGTACGACCAATGTATGAATGCATGAGTAACAAAGATAACAACCATGTGGCATAATGTATGAATGCATGAGTAACAAAGATAATGACCAAGTGATATACTTCTTGGTAGAACAAAAATGAATTAAGCATGTTGCACAAGCAAACTCTTGAAGAAGTCATGTCAAAATACGTGATCCAACGTAAACTTTTGTTATTAGAAACTTTGCGGTCATTCAATCATATGCATCAGAAGCTTTTTTGAAATACAACCCATTTTATGTAATGCATTCTGCCAAGAAAGAAGTTAAACACCCATTTAGTGTTTATATCTAGTTCAGATTTTTTTTTGAGGTGGAGCCTTGACGCAATGGTTAGGTCACCCGCATGGTGATATAGACGTCTAGGTTTGAGTCCGGAAACAGTCTCGCAATGCGAGGGAAAGGCTGCGTACATTATCGATCTTCACAGAGTCCGCTATCCGCTATCGTGCGGGAGCCTCGTGCACTGGGTTCCATCTATCTAGTTTAGATTTTTATCTATTTTCGGCATATCGACAATTCAAAAGAACTTACCGTAAGTCTAGAATTTGGCCTAACTTTAAAGCTTTATTCAAATCTGTAATCAATACATGTTATCTTTCTTCCTTTGGACTTCTTAATTAGTACTTGATTTGCTAACCACTTAGGGTAATAAACTTTCTAAATGGATCCATTCTACGATAATCTCTTTACCTTTTATTGTAGAGCTGCCGACCGAATCCTATCTAAACTACCTTTTCTTTAGCCTGACAGGGTAAAACATGAGTTTATATTAAGAGCGTGACACATTATCGTCGAATCGACCCTGACCGTGTTCGCATGAATCTAGACAAAGACATTACTTGATTGAAGGAATGAAATTAGCCTTGCTTTCATATTTGTATTCAATTCCTTTCCTATTTTAACCACCTCGGTTAAGATCGGGAGGATCTATGTTAATTTCTTCCAATTCTTTCACAAGCTTGACATTTCCTTGAGTGTCTCTAGGATCAATTTCAGGAATAATTATCTAGCTTTGTTTTAGCCATCTCATCGCCTTTTTTCTTCATGTTCATCAATTCTCCCATAGTAGGAAAGTTTTGCTTATTTGCCTTAGACATCAATGTATGATGCTTAACATCCAAGGGTTTTGAATTTTTAATATCCTCGGTTTTATTCAACGCAGAATCATAAAATGCCTCATTCTCTTTGTTTAGTTGTTCCAAGGTGGCAAATACATTTCTTTTGCCCTAAATTTCTCACTTCTCACAGTTCCCCATCCAATCTTAGAAAAAAACTTTAGAATTAGATGCTTTGGCGAGACAAAAGCATTCATGTTATCCATCGCTGGTTTTTCAAAGAAAGCATTATAGTAGAAAGGCTGGTACATGAGTACAAAAAGCGTTTCAAAAGTCATTGTGAACTGGGAAATTCCTATTTGAACTTACCACTTCATCTGTCATACTTGAATATATTGAACCCAAAGATTGGTTCAAAACTCGGTTTAAGCTTTTTTCAAGGATATCCATTTGATCGAACGCATGTTTGAAGATTATATTAAATGGTACTTTTGGCACAGGTCCTTATTAAGTTTCAAAATTCACGAAAAGTCCTTCACTAAATTTCAGTGTAAATTAGGTCCCTGTTTTTTATTCACGATTATTGCAGAGCATGATGCAACATTTCATAAAAGTTGCTGACATTTCCGCAACATTTCTGTACACTGTGAACATAGTGTATGAAAGTTGCTGAAATATCAACACTTATTTATAAAAGTTGCTGATATTTCAGCAACATTTATGTACACTGTGAACACAGTTTATGAAAGTTGCTGAAATATCAGCACTTATTTATAAAAGTTGGTGACATTTCAGCAATAATTTTTCTTTGTTTTTACAATAAAACTTTGACATAGATAGTTGCTGAAATATCAGCACTTATTTATAAAAGTTGCTAACATTTCAGCAATAATTTTTCTTTGTTTTTACAATAAAACTTTGACACAGATAGTTGCTGAAATATCAGCACTTATTTATAAAAGTTGCTGACATTTCAGCAATAATTTTTCTTCGTTTCCAGAAAACAGGGACCCGCTTTACAATGAAACTTTGACAGGGACCCGCTTTACAATATGAAAGTATGATAGGGATGCCTTCCTAATTTCCACTATATTAAAAGCACATTTGCATATCCACAAAGACTTTGGACACAAATGACAACCCAATTTATGTAGTAATCACTAAAGGACCGTTGTGTGGATTAAGGTTTCAAATATCGGATTTTGGAGAAAATCTCGGGCTGATATCTTGGCTGAAATGAAGAAGATTAAAAACTTCGATAACTAAACAAGCTGTCAAATCTCGAATTTCAGTGAAAATCTTGAATTTCTATCTCGGGTGATATGAGAGAGATTTAAAATTTTGTTGTGGATGCCTTACTCATAAGTCCGTAGCAATTATCAAGTCTGACATCGACATTGTATTTTTGTAAGATTTTATTATAAGTTCTCCCATAGTATAAATTCCCTCTTTTGCCTCCCTAATATACTAGTCCTTGCTCCTTTACTTGCCCTTGCAATATGCGGGTCTCCATGGATTATGCTAATGCGATTTATCGGTGAAAGGAATTCGCCCTACTGCTCACTTTCCAAGATGTTAGCGTTGTTTGCGGGTGGATTTGCATTGCCATTCAATTGTGGGAGTTTATAGTTCTCTTTAACAAACTCTTTTAACGTCTTCCTTCCGATCATATTCAGAATTATTCTTGCCAAAGTGCAGCAGTTATCAGTTTTATGTCTATTGGTTCTGTGAAAAGTGCAATAATCTCCTTTCTTGTTTGACTCCGGATTGGTTTGAGCTTTGTGCAGAGTGGGATATTCTATTTCATCCTTAGCGATAACATAGATGTATGAGATGAGTTGATTTAAAGATACAAAGTTTGCCTTTTGGACTATGTCCTATCTACCTTTCTTGTTTGGGGTAGAAAAACCAACTCAATCACTTTGTCTCCCTTTTTTCTGTGACTTCTTTTTCTCATGAAAAACCTTATCCAAGCAAACGAATTTATTAGCTTGGAAATGAAAGTCTTGCAGATCTTTATAGCCATGGATGTATAATTTCTTCCTAAATGGAGTATTTTCGATCAATTCTGGTTTAACGACCATGGGTTTTTCTTTGTCACTTACCTTTTTGGCTCTGTTGACCTCAGCATTGAACCTTTTTAGATACTCTCTCAACAACTCTTTGGAACGTTTGATATTAGCTAGCATACTTGAATCTATTGTGGGCTCTTTTGAAGTACATAAATGAGCAAAAAACTCATAAGCAAATTGACTCCACGAGCAGATGATCTTTTTCCGATAACGTCGGTACCATTTATTTGCGGCACTAAGAAAAGTTATAGAGAATAATAACCCGCACCTCACAGATCCAGGTGCATCGTAAATATCTGTTTGGCTTTCAAAAGCGAGAAGGTGATCATCATGATTCGTAGATCCATTATATCTTATGAAGGGAATTTTGATATGTGGAGGAAGCAGAAATCTTGTATTTTCCTTTGAGAATGAGGCTCCTTTAAAGTTGTAATTGATTTGTGGGTCCATCGTTCTTTTTTCTTTTAAATCTAACATATCCTTGGCCATCTTGTATACCAAGTCTTTTAAGTAGATTCCATCATTTTCGTAATCCATTCGAAAGAGAGTTTGCAGATTGTACCTTTGGGGATTTATTAAGATTATTAGGTTCTTTTGTTAATTTCTGAATTGATTGATCATTTATTTCGATGTCCTTTTCTGCATGATGGTATAGATTTGAAGGAGTTTATATTGGCCTTATAGCTCTAACTACCCCTTTTTCTTTCGACTCTAAGATGATCTTTTCAAGATTTTTCTTTTCTAGAAGTGATACATTATTATCCCTTAGAGGGGCTCCACTCTTCCTCACTGTCCTTTGTCACTCTCGTCTTCGATGATTTTTGCAAAACAAGCATTTTAATTAGTTCTTGTATTATGTTAAGTTGTTTTTGCATCTCTTTTAATGCCTACCACTACGGTCATGGAAGTCTGACCAACTTCAAATATATCTACATTGAAATTTATTGTCATATTCTCCTCTAAATTTGTATTATAAACTACCTCTTGTTTTTTACATTCACTTTCTTTGTCCTTGCCATCTTGGTTCAAGTTAGTATAGCCTCGAATTTGACCTAATTTTAAAGCTTTAGAGTAGGAATGAATGTTGCATGTGTAAGAGGAGCTACTCTAGGACAAGTAACATATGTTTCTATTCTAAAGTTTTAAAGCTAGGCCAAATTCTAAACTTAACATTTAGTGCTTTCATCGAGAAAGTTATCAAAAAGTTTTTTTAAGTCATTTAGAAGAATGATTACTGTCGATTTACAAAAATATGACGAACGCTTTACCATTGAAAATTGTAAATTTACCATTGTCATACCAATTATACTAGCATATCAGTTTAGCTTAAAAACAGTAATCGACTGACTGGTAATGATATGATAATGGAAAACTTACCTTACCATAACAGTAAATGCCCTAATCCTTATCATCTTTAACTTCAATATAGTATTCTTAATCGAAGCTTAACAAGGAAATAAGAAAGAAGCTTAACAAGGAAATGAGAAAGATAGCAGCGGCTCGGATTTGGATTAATGACTAACAAGGATTTCCTAACTTAAATAGGTATCAAGGATAGTCTAATAAACTATCTAAGTTCTAACCTATATGTCCACTTATTTAAATTAATTTAAACAACGTTATCTTATATAAATAACATAACTTACTCATTTCTTGAACTAACCGGCCAATTAATATATCAAAATTTCTACTTTTAACACTTTACAACATGAACTATATCAATCGCCAAATAACTCATCTCTACAAAATTTCTTTTTAAACACCATCACTCAATGATGTATCGTTTATTAAATAAAAATATTTAAAAACAACACAACATCATAAATAAACATAAATGCATATCTTCCATCACAATGTTCTTCCCCTTCGTCACTGACTGAATCAACGAACTAGGAACACAACTATCGGGTAAGCTTTCACTTCTTGACAACATTGTTATTGTACTTGCATTTTTTTAATAAATGTTATCGATCACGCTGAGGTACATTTTTACTTGAATGAAATAATCATTTCTCTGTCATGAATGCTCTGCTTGAATAAGTATCATTCTTGTTATGAAAAGAAAAAACAATCATAAATGCATTTCTTTTACTTCATTTTTAACTAAAGAAGTTAATACTTTCTAATAATTAAAAAAAATTCAGCAATTTTTGTGAAAGTATTTTATATAACTTATTACTCAATTGGAAGCTCATCAGCGATAATAAATCGAATTCAATGGTTTCATATTAAAAACGAGTGTAAAAAATCGTATTTGTAAAAGAGATCTAAGTTAATTCATTATGATTCACTATACATATTCTGTTATGAACCGATTTTTTTTGCGATGTGTATAAACTAAATAGGAATGGTCGTATACCAATCCACTAATAATATAGGGATATTCATATAATTGGTTGTGTCACATGCAACAAACAAAATACCATACTTAGTCCAGACATTCAGTTCAAAGATGCTAATTGCATTTCTTCTTCATTGATGTCTTTTATTAACACAATGAAGTGTATGATATTAAACTTTCGATTTTTTTAGACACAATAATTTATCACTATTAGTGTAATAATTACCAATTTATCCGTATACTGGTCTTCCGTATATCAACAAAACAGTAATGGTAACATCATGCAATTTTAGTTTACTAGTAAAACTGTTATGGTAACGGTATTTGCGAAATGATAGTGGTAATCATCATCATAACAAACCTAGCATAGATACTTAAAACGTGTCCTTAATTATGTAACTAGAGACCAAATTTATGTTTAGAATGTGCTTCGCATTAGAGTTGGTGGGTGATGACATATTTGAACAAGAGTGACTAGAGATTATGTAGGAAGTAAATATTGTTGTGTATTTTGTGTAGGGAGTTTGATATTAGTAATAAATTTTATAATATTTTATATTTCACACTTAATACAAATTCAGACTCGTACAACTTCAAATTTAAATACAAATAAATGTAAACAAATAAACAACCACATCAATAATGCATAATGCTTAATAAAAACAAACTAACAACACTCTCAAAATATTCTTAGTTCTACGTTGATACACTCTTGTGCTTCATCATCAACATCCAACAATTTCAAGTCTCCTTGGAATTTCCCATGGAAGATAATTTCGTAATCTCCTTAAGATTATATTGGTCAACTTCAAGCATCGTACCCGACATGCTGTAGCATCAATCAAATTGCAATCGTCTTGCCGAGGAGCATCACTACCTTCAGAAGAACTTAATGATCTAAAATGCGTTTTTCTTTCGATCATTTTCACCATTTTGTGAACGTCATCGTATATGATATACTTTGATCGTTTTCGGACAGAACAAGTAGCAGGGTGAATAGTGGTGCGTTTTTCTTTCGATCATTTTCACCATTTTGTGAACGTCATCGTATATGATATACTTTGATCGTTTTTGGACAGAACAAGTAGCAGGGTGAATAGTGGTAGAATGTTGAACTGGAGAAGAACTATTCATATCAATATCAACATCAACACTACCGCTCTGCTAGAGTATATTCATTTGGTTGGGAGGGTTGAAAGCTCAAAAGATTATTCCATTTGTTATGCAGGGGTACCTCATTCCAAATGCCTTTAGTAGTGGGATTTGATGTAGTAGTTTGGAACTCGATGGCCACAACGTCTTCAATCTCATTAGTGGGCACATCTACCTGAGTGGAAGTGCTTCATGTTTAACTATGTACATATTGTCCAAATTTGGTATTAGTGCGTCTCTCCAGTATAGCAATATATTACCGATGTGCTGAAAGTTTGAAATTTTTTTTTGAATAGAAGGCACATTACTTTTTGTAATTTTGTTGTTGTGCAATATGTTGATTCGATCATCTCACCAATCATTGTCACCAACAACAGTATTTTATTTCTGTACATCCAATCTACTCTGGTTTTGTTTCTCAAATTCTCACACTTAGCAAGCTCTTTTCAATTACTGTCGTGTTTATTCTTTGCTTGTGTTGATCCAGACTAGTTTTGTTACAAGAGTTAATTCTACTGCAATTTTTTGATATGCTATAGTCATAGCAAATTTCTGAATGGTCAAAAATTCATTTGTTAAAATTTTGAAGAATTATGTTAGACAACTTGAAGTTCTAGCAAAATGTTGGTTTTTTGCTTATTCCAGCCGCGTATTCCATGTTCAGATGTTATGTGGTTAATTGACAACAGTGAAAGTGGAGTGTGGGAAAAATAAAAAATGGAAAATAATAGTTTATAGTAGAACAAAGTAGAAGTAAATAGTACGTTTGACTTATGAATTATGTGTTTGATGTATTATTTACGTCGCCTATTTCGGCTGTATATTTGAGCCATCAACCAGAGTTCTGATGTAAATCATAAGTCCGACATAACATGTTTACTCGAATGTAAAATTCACTTGCTATTAATCTTAGAATGGAAATGTGGTTCGCGAACATACCATTAAAATGCCTCAAAGAGGAGAAACATAAATAAATGTCACGATAAACCGAGTCTCTAACAATAAGTAGAGGAGCTTTGGACACTAAAAACTACTTTGATACTATGCATGACATGTAATATGATGGTATCATTAAGGGCATATACAAAAGTCTCATCTTCAAATCTTCGGTTAAGCAACAAATTAATATTGAAATAGAAACATATCTATTTGTCATTAATAAATTTAATTTAATTAAAATAACTTTTAAATAGCGACATAGGATATCATATGTATACATCACATGTAGTACATACTCATACACACATGCATATAGATACACATATATACATTAACACACACACACACACACATCTATGAGAATAGATAGTATAACTACAAATCTTAAACTGCTTGGAGAAATATTTACAAATTAATAAAAATAATAATTAAACTTGATCAGTGTTGTTAAGTGGTTCGCCTAAGTGCCAAAAAGCGTTAGGCGCGTTAGGCACTAGCTTGAGGTTTTTTTTGCTTGTCGAGGCTACACATGCTTGAGGCGCCATAAAAGCGAGAAAAGTGTTGAAGCCTGAGACGTTGGAAAAGTTTTTTTTTTGGGGTCAGTTTGAGGGGTATAAAATATTTGCGGTTTCAGCCCGAAATTGAACCCAAATTTGATGTTAAGTTCTATCTCAATCTCGTGGAAAATAAAAGAAAGAAAAGAAAACATAGCAAAAAGGAAAAGTCCAAAGTTGTCGATTTCAACTCTCAAACTGCTGTCGACTTGACTAGTGCTGTCTGTCGGCGCCTGCTGAATTCAGCTCTCCAAATTTAATTTTAGTAGCAGTTTTGAAGTGCTGGAAAGTAAAAGAAAAAAAAAACATGCTCAAGGCGTCCAAAAAAGCGTTAGGTGCCGACCTTGCACTTTTTGGGATTTTTTTGCCTGACAACTTTGAATCTGATTAGGTTAAAAAAATGGACATGTACCAAATTAACATTTGCAAAGTGTGTGCCTATGCACAAGGTGCGAAAAAGAACACCACACAAATCTTGCATTTTGTGGCAATTTTTTTTTTGAATTGAATTGACTACATTAACTTATAATGCAAATATCTTAGTTTGTTTATTCATTGCAACATATGTATAAAACATTTTTTGTCTCTGGCTTTCTTTCTCTATATATGTACATATTGATTATAAATAGTTTGTTTATTTATTCAAAATTCAATTGATATGCTATTTATTAAATACTAAATCTACTCATATTACCTTGCATTAAGTTATTTAACTCAAACCCATGCTACGATGCATTTGCACTGAAAAAAGTGCTTAATACCATCCAAGACGATTACAAAAATAAGTCTAACTTTCTTTAGTAGTTAAATTTGGTGAAACTGACTTTTTCTAACTTCCTTTTTATTTTAATCATTTTACATTGTGACGAAATTTATTTTGTGTGTTTTGAACCAAAATAAAATTATCATTTTCCATTATCAAGGATGAAGTTGTTTTATTCAACAATAAATAATATTTTTTATCTTCTACATATCCTTGGCAAATGTATCAAATAATTAATGCTAGATTATATATTTAGTCATTTTTTATTATAAAAATAACATTCATTAACTTATGTTTATTCATGCCAAGATTGTGAAATTCCCTTTTTTCCTTTAAGTTGTGTCGAAAGTTCCATATTGCCAAAATAGCCGACTTACGATCATTCTGTCATCAGTCTAAGAAGTATTAGTTATTAGATGATCTTCAACCTTTTGTGTATCATGAAAAAATTGGAAGCATTCAACTATATTTGCAGTAATTTATGTAGATGCTTAAAGTTGGCAAAATTGATTAAACATCAGATGAAGAATACTACATCTAGATCTTTTTTGGGGCAACCTTTGAATTGTCATCCTTATCAACTTAGAGTTATTTGTGAAACAACCAATTTTCTGTGACACGGAATATAAGAGCAGTGGGACTTGAGAATACAAAAGCTTGATGCGAAATAAATGGTAAATAATATTGTTAAGAGTCCAATTTTGTATCAATTTACTAACTTTTTGGGAACAAAATAATTTTCATTGCTAAGAGTCCAATTTTGTATCAATTTTAATGGAATTACTGTAAATAATCACATTTGTCTTTTGCTTGTCAATCTTCCACCAAAAAAGAAAAGAAAAGAAGGGGAAAAGAAAAATCTTATCTTTCTTTGGTCTACCGAATCATGTGATTTACTCTTTTCGTACCATAATCAAATTATAGCATAATCATTGTAGAACCTAAAGTGCACGATCTTCAGTTTTTAGCTATAAATAAATTGAATAAACATTAGTTTTAGTTTTGTTTCTTCTAAAAAAAATAAAATAATTTTTTTTCATCATCTTATGCTTCTTTTACAATTAGGTCAGTCATTGAATACTTTTAGATGCACATAGTGTCATATCTGCATTCGCATCCGAAACCATTTTCGGATATTGGATACCTGTATCCATGGATAAAGACATATATAAGATATTTATCCGCTTTGCTCATAATTCATCAAGTCAAGAAATGAATGAATTTTTTAGATCCAACATAAATCCTTTTTCGGTAATAATGCTAACATAAATACAAGATATATAAAATACAATGATAATAATCAATTTTTGATAGCAAATATTCATTTTACATGCATAATATGAATTATTACCATGATAAAACAGTATATATCAACCATTTTATGTAGTAAAACATGCTCAATCTCAATTATTATCTTGATAGAAATCGGACGGATAATTTCCGGATGTAGATACTATCATATCCGTATTCATATATGTTTTTCGGATTTTAGATATTTTTTCAATTTTCGGATACAGATGCAGATTGATGTTGGATTTTTTGGGTACTCATTGACAACCCTATTTATAATCAGTATTAATTTCAATATCCAATTTACAACATGCTTCAATTTCATGATCTGTACAATATCTTCAATATAAATATCTAAGTGGCTACTAATCAGGCAGTGGGATATGGTAAGATACCTTAAACAGGTATTGTGAAAACTCTTTTTCAAAATTAAGAACACATTACATTAGGAATGTTGTATTTTACTTAATTTAAGAATGTTTAGTGCATAACCATGTAAGCACCGCAGGACGATGATTCACACTCAAAGCAAAGTCTTTGTAATATAAAATTATTTAGCATCTTCAATTAATTTATCAACCACAACACTGCTGCGGCATTGTCAACACATTGTTAGTGATAAATTTCAAACCACAAATGTTGTAATCCAGCATAATTTGAATGTTTTGGAACCAAGCAGTGAGAGGGGGAGTTCATGTATACCGTAGTTGTGAATTACTAACCGATATTCAAAAGGATAAATGCGTTTTGACAATATATATCAAAATATTGCAAGTACCCAAAGCTAGCATGATACCAGGTTCTTGTATAGATGCAAACTCTAGAACAGTAGACAGCCGAAAAGAAATCCATAGTTGAAATGAATCTTTTAGGAGGTTCAATGGTCTTGATTTGCAGAGAGTAAAAGTTTGAATCTAAAATTCAAATTAATGCAACTTTGAAATCTGAACATATGTTTTTATTCTTATATTTATGTGGACATTGTGGAGGATTTGAGAGTGGAGAAGTGTCATTCTTTTTTTCCTTTAACTTCGTAATGAAAAATATTGATGGATTCTGATGAAAGATGCATCTAGTTTAGTCTAGATTGAAGCCACATGAAATTATACTTAACTGAGAATAACAATATTATTCTTGGTAAATTCTAAGAATATAAGAAAATGGAATATATTGTTGATTCATGAGTTTTGATTCATGACACAAGCTTCAGAGATCATACGACGAAATACAAAGAGAATACTATATAAAAGCGAAAAAAAGAGAATAAACGTATATTGTGAAACTACAAAGGAGATAAGACTACAATCCAGAGATTAGTATGAATATTTTATTTTATTGAGTCTTAGAATAATGTTAAAATCATTCCTCAAATAGTCACATACGCACACAAAACATTTTATATCAAAACTGTGTTCACTGTGCATATAACACCAGGTCGGCCGACCGACCAGGATCCTCGATCGACCGACCCTGTATCATATGCACAGTGACTTTCTGTTTTGTATACGTTTTTAAACTCAGCTGACCGGCCAGGTTTTCCGGTCGACCGACCAAAGAAAAACGGCTAGTTTTCTGAAGAGACGCAATCATTTCATGAAGAGGAATGTCCTCTATTTCAAGAGGTATGGACACAACTGTTAACTAAAACTCTTCATAAAAGATTACAACTCTTCTACAACTATATAAACATATTCAATTCACTTCTACAATTACCGATTCTTGTTTATATTTCTGAAATCTAATCTCTATCCATTTCTGCAAATAAAAGCATTCATTCTTATTTAATATCACTAGAATCCTTGAATTTATTCATATACTTCGATTCTACGTGATTATCTTCCTTCTAAATCTTCACACACATATATACTCTTGAGGATTTGATTATAGAAAAGTTGTACTATCAAAAGACAATCAGTGTTATTCAGAACACATTCGTCAACAAACTATTTGTATTAAGTTGAAGTCCTCTTCGGCTGTTGAGGCGGAAAAATTCCTGTTCGGCTGCTCAGGTGTCGTATACCTATTCCTCCGGGTTAAGTGAGGGGTTTAGTTTAAATCCAGAGGGTATTCTGAGACTGGACGTAGAACGGGAAGTTTGAATCAGTATAAAAATTCCTGGTGTGCTTACTTTAATTTGTACTTTACTGTTATTACCAGTTTCCGCATTAACATACCATATTACACGATCCTTAGTACTACACGTGTACTTTCATTTGGTATCAGAGCCTGGTATTCTATCGATCGTCACAACATCATAGAATAATGGCTAGAAAACTATCCAATCGAAATACAATAGGCAAAATCCCTGTCAAAGCCACCAGTGAGGACTACAAAAAGGTACTTTTTGATTTACAAATTTCAGTAAAAGATAATAATGAATTAGTTAGTATAAGCAATAAGATTTCAAAGCTTAATTTTATTATTTTAGAAAAGATGAAATCTGTTGAACTTGAAAATGAGAAATTGAAAAACGAGAAGTTAAATTTAGAAAATCAACTTGGTGATTTTAAGAATAATTTTATAACTTTTAAAGATTTTCTAGATGAACAAAACACCATATCTGAAAATGAGAGAGAGAAATTTTCAAAAGAAAATTTTGATTTGAAAAGACAAAATGATTTATTACAATCTTCTTTAGATAATTCAGAATCTCAATTTTTTCTTCTCAAAAATGAGAACTATACGTTAAAAAATGAGAATTCTGAATTAAATAAGAAAATTGATATTTTGAATACTAGTAATATTTCTTTTGAAAATAATAATTGTGACTTTAAAGCTAAATTTGATAAACTTAACACTGAAGTCACAAAATTTAATAAAGGTCAAAATGATTTAAACATGATTTTATCTAGATCTAGACCTTTACATAATAAAAATGGTTTAGGATAAAATCATAGAAATAGCACTAGATATGCTCTCATGTATAGTAAAATTATTAGTGCTAGTACTAAATTTCGAGTAAAGTCTAAATCCAATTATAATAGAAATTCAAATACTACTATGACCAATAATGTTTATAATTTCTCTAGAAGTACAAAATCATTGACGGGAAATATGAATAAAAATTATCTAAGTATTTGGGTTCCTGTTAATTGGAAAAATAGAGAAAAATACATTGATGATTATTTTGATATGGTAGTTAATAATAAAAATTATATTTTTGAAGGTTCAACCACACCCAAATGGGTATGGTTTCCAAAAAATTAGGAAATTATAAGAACCTTGGGTATCGCATGCTTTAAATGTTAAATATTTTTTGATACCTTACATTATAAGTAGTAATTACTTTGTTTTATATTAATCTATGTTAACACTTATGTAGAATATAATTTATGTATATTTTTAGATGTTGTGTACTAAGCAAACATCCTTAATTGCTCCTATTTTGGTTTGAATATTTAATATTTAAATTTCAATGATTCACATTACTTTAACATATTACTTCTGGTAAGTATTCCTTTTTGTCGATGACAAAGGGGAAGAAAAATGTATGAAAGCTAACATATTTTTTGCAGAAAAGTCGCCATATATTCAGGGGGATAATTATAATATAGATAAGTTTTACTTCGTCACATAAGTATTGTCATCAATCAAAAAGGTGGAGAATGTTGATTCATGAGTTTTGATTCATGACACAAGCTTCAGAGATCATACGACGAAATACAAAGAGAATACTATATAAAAGCGACAAAAAGAGAATAAACGTATATTGTGAAACTACAAAGGAGATAAGACTACAATCCAGAGATTAATATGAATATTTTATTTTATTGAGTCTTAGAATAATGTTAAAATCATTCCTCAAATAGTCACACACGCACACAAAACATTTTATATCAAAACTGTGTTCACTGTGCATATAACACCAGGTCGGCCGACCGACCAGGATCCTCGGTCGACCGACCCTGTATCATATGCACAGTGACTTTCTGTTTTGTATACGTTTTTAAACTCAGCTGACCGGCCAGGTTTTCCGGTCGATCGACCAGAGAAAAACGGCTAGTTTTCTGAAGAGACGCGATCATTTCATGAAGAGGAATGTCCTCTATTTCAAGAGGTATGGACACAACTGTTAACTAAAACTCTTCATAAAAGATTACAACTCTTCTACAACTATATAAACATATTCAATTCACTTCTACCATTACCGATTCTTGTTCATATTTTTGAAATCTAATCTCTATTCATTTCTGCAAATAAAAGCATTCATTCTTATTTAATATCACTAGAATCCTTGAATTTATTCATATACTTCGATTCTACGTGATTATCTTCCTTCTAAATCTTCACACACATATATACTCTTGAGGATTTGATTATAGAAAAGTTGTACTATCAAAAGACAATCAGTGTTATTCAGAACACATTCGTCAACAAACTATTTGTATTAAGTTGAAGTCCTCTTCGGCTGTTGAGGCGGAAAAATTCCTGTTCGGCTGCTCAGGTGTCGTATACCTATTCCTCCGGGTTAAGTGAGGGGTTTAGTTTAAATCCAGAGGGTATTCTGGGACTGGACGTAGAACGGGAAGTTCGAACCAGTATAAAAATTCCTGGTGTGCTTACTTTAATTTGTACTTTACTGTTATTACCAGTTTCCGCATTAACATACCATATTACACGATCCTTAGTACTACACGTGTACTTTCATATATTTTATAACAAGATGTTCTTATAAGCAGTTTGAAGTAGAATCTGGTACGTGTAGATTAAGTTGAAATTTGGACAAAATATTATTGTTATGTCAGCATTTCAAGTCCAAAGCATCTACTTCTGTAAAACAATATTCATTAGGCTCTTTAATCATGAAGCTAAAAATGGAGAATTCAAATTGCTAATCAGCTAAATACCATGATCAGAGGGTTTAAATTACAGAAAAATGTAGGCTGGGCACAGGTTCATCTTTGTCAAACACCTTCACTTTAATTTTTGTAGCGTTAGGTCAAATAACAAACCAATTGTAGAACAAAGGAAAATAACTCAGCTCTTTTTATTAGTGTAGGATTCGAGCTTTTTTTTTAATACTTATTTGCATGATTAGAACTGACAAAAATTTGCATGAGTTAGGGTTCTGATAAATGGATTTATGCTTACACCCTGGTTATTTATGAAAAGTAGTAATATCCCCTTCTATCTTTTGAGTATTAAAGTCTCACTTTTTTCTTTTTTGAAAATGTTAAGCGAACCCTTTTGTTCATTTTCTTACAAGACATGCCTTTATTTTTGCAATTTTTTAACAATGCAGCGTACTTTGAAAGTTTAAAATTTTGTTTGTTTTTATTTATGTTATATTATAAACTAAAATAACATTTGATGGTATTTATACAAATGATTAAGTTTCCAAAGCCATGTCATTTTTTTAGATTTGTGGCTTCGTTATACATTGCACTTTTACAATGCAAGCTACTTGAAAATTTTCAATTTATTTATTTTTGCAAAAATGTGAGGTGGAGCCTTGACACAATGGTTAGGTCACCCGCATGGTGATCTAGACGTCCATGTTCAAGTCCGGAAACAACCTTCCCGTAATGCGAGGGAAAGACTGTGTACATTATCGACCTTTTCAGAGTCCACTATCGTGCGGGAGCCTCTTGCATTGGGTTTTACCTTTTATTTTTGCAAAGATGTCTTGCACTACTCAAATAAAATAGCATTTCAAATGAAATGTTGTAAACTAGAATGTGTTTTTGTGCAGTTTTAGTTGTTTTTATTGTATGTTTCATTTTACTGCGTAACTTACCTTTTACCGTATTGATTCATTGCATTATTACAATGCAAGGTACGTAAGCTTTTAAGTTTATATGGTTTTGCTAAACAACTTGTATTATTATAAAAATGATATATTTCATGCATCTAAATGATATAAACATACTAGATGTCTAAAATATTGTCAATTGTGTAATTTTGTTAGATTCATTTTACATTGCATTTTAAACAATAAAAGCAACTCGTCGTTGTTGCACTTAATTGTCAGATTTCAAATTTATGTTTTAGATTACTAATATTATATTATGATGAATATTTATGTGATTTTATTATCTGAAATTTTAAGGGTTTTAGTTTAAATATGATAAACGGGAGGTTACTTATAATGATAACTGAAATAACTTTGCATGAGTTAAGGTTCTGATGACCACCTGTCATAGTAAAGAGGCTGTATATTTTTGTTGTTTTTTTATACCAATAACAGAATATGGCTGAAAGCTTAAAGTTTATGTTGCTTATTATAATGACCCACAGTTATGGGGATATGCCTGCTCACAATTTACTATGGAGAGAATGTGAGAAATCATCAGGAAATGTCTCTGCTCGTCTTGCTGTGATACCTATGACTCAGGTGATCTGTTTATATTTAACATATGTTTCTCAACAATCCCACTTTCATATTTATTAGCTCTAAAAGGCATCCTTCTGATTGATTATGATTTCATCAGTAACAAATCACTTGGGTAACAACACTATTAGGAAGCAAATACACACACATGCACACACACTCCTACGTACATATATGCATATATACACGTGGATATCTATTTGTGTGTGTCTCAATATATATGTATATACCATTGTTTTAAAAAACCCGTCTCGATATCGTCTCGAGCAGCGCCTCGAGGAAATATAAGGTAAAACGTCTTGAGGCTTTCTCCAAAAGGCCTTTTACCTCTAAGGCCTACGCGTCAACCACTTGAGGCATAAGAAACATACAAAGTGCACGCCTCACATGTTCTCAAACTGTTGAGGCATGCGACTCAAGAATTTTTTTACCCCTAGTTGTAAATATTGACACCAACAGAAATTATTAATGGAAAGCAAAAAAAGAACAAATTTTAAGAAATGGAAGTTAGTGTATTTTTTTACCTTTTGATTTCAATATCGACATGATTAAGTAAGATTGTTTTTGAAAAAAACGATCAAGAGATACGTAATGGATTTCCTCATTGCTATTTAAAGAAAATTTCTGAATACACATCACTTAATCTTCGAATAAATTTTGCGGATCGATTTGAATTGGTAGAAGAAAAATAAATAAAATAAAAACTTACATAATTTTCTACTGCTTGCATTTGAGATCGATTCCACTAGAATCGATCAAAGACCATTTTCAGAACTTTAAAAAAAAAATTTGAAGACGAATAGAAGAGGAAGAAAAAATACATACCATTGCGGAGCTGAAAGTGAATACGAATTTTTCAAAAGATTGAATTGTGTGTATGCGCACGGGTGCGTGTGCCTGTGTGTGCTTAAATTTATCTTTATAGTTTTATGATTGAATAATAAAAAATCATCAGGACCGAACTCTTTAAAGTTAATTGTTTATATTTTATATATTTACAGTTTTTGATTAATTGCTGCAACTTTTATATATTAATCAAAAATTAATAATAACAAAGCAATAATAACTTATGCCTCAAAGTTTTGAGGCTTGCGTCTAGTCTCGCGAGCAAAATTACGTCTTGTGTATGCTTTTCGTGTTTTAAAACTTTGGTATATACATGTACATATGTACGTGTGCTCGCGTGCGCGCATTGAGGAAAGAAAATAGTAGTATAATACTAGATCATTGAACTTGAGGCCTTTTCACACTTTGCACTCAGATATGAATTATTATCTGTATAGACAATTGCTAGTTTTATGCATTTTTAATTCATAATAACACGTCTTAATAAGTAGCCTTAAGTTTTAAAATTTTCTCCAAACATAGGCAGATTGACATAGTAACTATGTCCCTATGAGTTGTAAGGTCCAATTACAATAATTTGTTAATGCAATTTTCTTTCTGAAAAAGAATCTGGTACAGAAACGTTGCCTTAACATTAGAATTTTTTTCAGCAGTGACCAGAAATTTTACATCGAATTTGTACATGTACCAAATTAATGAAGGTTCACTAGCAAGTATTTCCACAAAAACCAGCAAGGTGGGTAAATAACAACAATATATCCATATTTCTTAACAATCTATGTTGTAAAATATGTATTAAAAAAGAAGAAACATAAGAAACTTTTCAGGAAGCAAGAGGACTGGATGCGGGGCCCAGACTAGTTCAAAAATTGATAGGCTTTGGTGACCATAGAACATCAGAAATTGTGGCCAAGATAGCTGAAGAAGAAGTAGCTCATGTAGCAGTTGGTGTTTTTTGGTTTGTTACAATTTGTGAAAAATTGGGTCGTATTCCTTGCACTGCGTTTAAAGGTGAAATCTTTCTTTACAACCATAATGTGTTTGATAAATAATTAACATCTCCTTCTGTATTTGGCATTGATATTTAGACATAATAAAAGAATATAATGTGGAGTTAAAAGGCCCTTTCAATCACTCAGCTCGTGAGGAAGCAGGAATCCCCCGTGAATGGTGAGATAATTTTCCATGTGTAAAAGTTTGTGAATAACAATATAAAACCATACAGTTCAAATAATAAGAACATTATCAAAAACTTTATCTAAATGGAAATCTGTTAGTTATGCCCAAATTTTCACCAAAAGCTGATGTGATCGTAAAACGTTCTAAAATTATTGCTGCTGCTGCTAGTATTACTATTACTATTATTGTTATTCCATAATAGAGTTGGGTATGTTTTATGAATATTATGCTGTTGAAAAACTGAACAAAGTACTGTGACTTGTTTTTAACCTGAAATGCTTTATTTATTGTAATGCCTCCCTATTTTCTCTTTAAGAAAGTTGATGTAAATGTTGCACTGTCTGAAGCCTTTATTTACTTATTATTTGAGAATGGAGCTGAGTATGTTTTGTGATGCAGATCCCATTAAAGATTGAACAAAGAGCTGTATCATGTTTTGACCTGTAATTAATTATCTGTTACTTGTAATGCC
This sequence comes from Allium fistulosum, assembly GCA_030737815.1. Lineage (NCBI taxonomy): Eukaryota > Viridiplantae > Streptophyta > Magnoliopsida > Asparagales > Amaryllidaceae > Allium > Allium fistulosum. The sequence goes on from CM060908.1 coordinate 427,242,592, forward strand.
TCTTTTTTTTTAATGTATAACCACATCTCTAGATACTTTTTGTAACTAATGACTCAGTTTTTTTGTTTTTTTAAATAATAATAAGAGTGGTATTTTATTAAAGTAGAGAATTCATTTTGATACCACTTACCACTTGAGCTAGTGATCCTTGACAAACTAATGACTCAGTTTTATACTTCATTTTCTTTTGGAAAAAATTATATGGAGTTAAAATAAGGAAAAGTTTTACTTCTGTACAGATTGCAATGAAATTATATTGTATGTTTGTTAATACCCTGATGCGTGCAAGTTTCTTCTTCCGCATAACTCCAGGTATGATGTTGCCTCAGTGTCAAATAAGCAAAACAACAAGCTCTCAGAGGTAACTTGATTCCTTGGCAAAGGTTTTTGTTACATATATTGCTCTGAAGTCTGAATATTCCCTTCAACTCACTTGCAAGTTTGGTACTCGTTCTCTAGGTACATGATAGGCTTGCGTCCATCATTGCCATTGAGAAAGAAAACTCCAGCCTGAACACTTGAAGATCTTCTCCTTTGGGTCACTCAGAGTAGGTATTTTACTCTCCACCTTCTATTTATATCTTAAAGAACAATGATTTGTAATACATGTTAAGAGGTTTCCCAACTTTCACCTTTTTGAAATTAGGAGTTTATACAAGGGTGAGCATTATTTGGTTAAACCAAATAAACCAACCAAACCAATTTATTTTGGTCGGTTTGTTTTGGTTTTGAGACTAGATTGATTTATAATCAGTTCGTAAAAAAATTTAGTTTGGTTATCGGTTTAACCAAATTAACCGAACTTTTATTATATTTTCAAAATTATCGATGTTATAATAATTTTTTTAAATTAGTTTAGTGATCCAAATAAATTTTATTTATCATGTGTTAAAATTACTTTTAGAAAGCATAAAAATGATAAATAATAATACTTTAATCATATATTTGTGTTTTATTTTAAATTACAATGAATATTCCAAACATACAACAACAACAACAAAGCCATTATTCTCGAACAAGTTGGGGTCAGCTAGAGATGGAATCCAAAACTAAATGACAAAGCTAATTTAAAGGTTATAACAATAACAATAGCAATAATAAAATAAAGTCAAATAAGTAAATTAACAATAATAGCAACTAAGTAAAAATAAAGATAAAAATACATATATATGTATTAAAAAAAAGTAAATAAATAAACAAATAAATGATGATAATAGTATAAATAGTAATGATGGTGCTGGTACGTGAATCACTAACTTCCACGTGCTATGCCTTAGGCTTCTTTTCCCTAGTCCTATAATCTAAAACTTATAAAACTCATAGCTCATGGTTTTGGTACGTGGATCGCTAACTTTCACGCGCTCCTATCCATTACCAGCTCTTCGGATATATTCTAATTCTTCAAGTACTTTTTTACTACTTCCTCCCATGTCAACCTTGGTCGACCTCTACATCTCTTTGTGCATACGACGCGGCCTACAATTCCAACGTGCACATGTGCCTCAGGCGGCCTTCGTTGGAGATGTCCAAACCATCTTAAGCGATGTTGAATTAGCTTCTCCTCAATTGGTGCTACTCCAAGTTTTTCACGTATATCATCATTTCTAATTCGGTCTCTTCTTGTATGACCGCAACTCCATCGTAGCATACACACCTCTGCTACGCTTATCTTCAGGACGTGTTGGTTTTTAGTAGGCCAACATTCTGCACCATACAACATCGCATGCCTGATTGCCGTTCTGTAGAACTTTCATTTAAGCTTCTGTGGGACTTTCCTGTCACAGAGAATGTCAGATGCTTGTCGTCATTTCACCCATCCCGCTCGAATTCTAAAACTAATATCTTCATCAATCTCACCATTACACTGCAACATTGATTCTAAATAACGAAAGGATTCATTCTTAGGAACTATTTGTCCGGCCAGAGTGACATCTCCATCCTCTGACCTGACACTGCTGAACTTGCACTTCAGATACTCTGTTTTAGTTCTGCTAAGCCTAAATCCCTTTGATTCTAAAGTCTGTCTCCACAGCTCAAGTTGTCTATCAACCATAATCCTACTTTCATCAATTAGCACAACATCATCAGCAAATAGCATGCACCAAGGAATTTCCTCTTGTATACCCTTCGTAACCTCATCCATCACTAGGACAAAAATGTAGGGGCTCAAAGCTGACCCTTGATGTAATCCTATGTTAATGGAAAAGTCACTGGTTACACCATCGCATGGTCTGACACTAGTCATAACATCATCGTATATATCCTTGATAAGGGTAATGTACTTTGTTGGGACTCTCTTCTTTTTCAGAGCCCACCACACCACCTTTCGCGGTATTTTGTCATAAGCTTTCTCCAAATCGATAAATACCATGTGTAGATCCTTCTTTTGCTCCTTAAACCTCTCCATAAGTTGTCTTATCAAGAAAATCGCCTCTGTGGTCGACCTCCCAGACATGAAGCCAAATTGATTTTTTGAAACGCTTGTCATTCTTTTTAATCGATGTTCAATGACTCTCTCCCAAAGCTTCATCGTACGACTCATAAGCTTAATTCCTCTGTAGTTTGTGCAACTTTGGATATCTCTTTTATTCTTAAAAATTGTAACCAATATGCTTCTCCTCCACTCATCTGGCATCTTGTTTGATTTGAAAATATTATTGGACAACTTAGTTAGTCAGGCTATCCCTGCATCTCCAAAGCATCTTCACACCTCAATGGGGATGTCATCAGGCCCCAATGCCTTGCCTGGTTTCGTCCGTTTTGGCGCCTCCTTTACCTCGGATTCTTGAATTCTACGAACAAAATGCCTACTGGTGTCATCAAAAGAGTCGTCTATCTTGATCATAGTGCTATCACCTTCTTCATTAAATAGCTTGTCGAAGTAATCTCTTCATTTATTTTTTATCTCATCGTTCTTCACCAAAAGTCTATTATTGACATCTTTGATGCATTTAACTTGGTTGAAATCTCTTGTCTTCCTCTCACGGAGCTTAGCTATCCTATAAACGTCTTTTTCACCCTTCTTCGTACCTAGCTTATGATACAGGTCTTCATACGCCCGACCCCTCGCTTCACTCATCGCTCTCTTTGCGTTCTTCTTTACCACTTTGTACTTTTGCATGTTGTCATCGCTCCTGTGATGATGCAAACACTTATAGCATTCCTTTTTCTCTTTGATAGCCTTTTGCACATCACTGTTCCACCACCACGAATCATTAGGTTCGCGATTATTTCCTTTCGTTACCCCAAACACCTCAGTAGCTACTTTCCGAATGCGCGTTGCCATCTCATCCCACATGTGATTTGCTTCTCCTTCCAAATTCCATTCCCCTTCTCCCATCACCCTATCCTTAAACACCCGTGAAGCGTCTCCTTTGAGCTTCCACCATTTCGTCCGACTAATCTTGGCTCCTTTATCCCGTCGATCACGTATTCGAAAACGAAACTCGGATATCAGAAGCTGATGTTGTGAGACGACGCATTCTCCAGGTATGACTTTGCAATCTACACAAGCTCGTTTGTCATCTTTTCTAGTAAGGACAAAGTCAATCTGGCTAAAGTGTTACCACTACTAAAAGTAACTAAGTGTGACTGTCGCTTTCTAAAGAAGGTATTAGCTATCACAAGGTCATAAGCAATAGCGAAATTCAATATTTCTTCTCCTTCTTGGTTCCTATCGCCATATCCAAAACCACCATGCACTCTCTCAAACCCACCACTAGCTGTACCAACATGCCCGTTGAAATCTCCTCATATGAAAAGTTTTTCGCTACTAGGCACATCTCTAACCATAATATCTAGCTCTTCCTAGAAATTCCTCTTGACGGCTTCACTTAAACCTACTTGTGGGGCATAGGCATTAATGACGTTCAGAATCATATCACCCACTACCAACTTGACTAGGATGATCCTGTTCCCTTGTCTCCTAACGTCGACAACTCAGTTTCTAAGGTTCTTGTCAATTTAGATGCTTACCCCGTTTTTATTACGTTCTTTTCCCGTGTACTACAACTTGAAGCATGTGTTCTCCACCTCCTTCGCCTTCTGGCCCGTCCATTTGGTCTCCTGAATGCATATGATATTTACACGTCTCCTAGTCATGATATCAACTATCTCTCTTAGCTTTTCTGTTAATGATCCTACATTCCAACTACCCAACCGAATCATACTTTCATCGACTAGTTTCCTTGCCCCTCGCACCCGCCGAGTAAAGTGCGAAGACCCTTGCTCATTTATCACTACATCGGGGCGTCGATGCAGCGCGCCACTGAGGGAATGACGACACAGCCCTTGCATATTTATCACCATATCCGAGCCTCGATATGGCGCGCCACTAAGGGAGTGGCGATCCAGCCCTTGCTCACTTTTCACCATACCCAAGCCTCGATATGGCGCGTCGTTAAGAGGGTTACGCCCCAACGAAATATAATTAGGTTCCATTTTCATAAGAGAGGCTGTGGTTTTTACGTTGACTCGCCAAGCCTATCACAACCCTCCTCTTTTATCCTTGCTTGAGACATGCTGCATAGAAAACTACACAGGCGGAGTTAAGGCGGAGTTAATGAATATTCCAAATATAAAGTGTAAAATATTTTTAGTTCGGTTAAATCAGATAACCAATCGAACCAACCAAACTTAATTTGGTTGGTTTGGTTTGGTTTTCATTTTTATTAGTCTTAGTTCGGTTTAACAATTTTCATCTTTGGATAAACCAAGGCAACCAAACGCACCCTAAGTATATATTGAAATTACCTTGACATTAAGGTCATTATATAACTTACCAAAATTTATATAAATGTACAATTATTTATTATATAGGTTACTGTGTAAAAGCTAAGGGCCTGTTTGGTTTGTAATTTTGAATTTTGAATTTTCGTATGATAAAATGCATTGTATTTCCAAAAACGATCAATTCGGAAAATTGGTTTATCATATAAAATTGGAAACGTTTTTTTTGTTTCCCGCTGTTTCCTTCCTCCTCTTTTTTCCCCTCCCCACATCGTCCACGTCCTCCCACGTACTCCACTTCTTCCCACGCAGGCCTCATATTTCACACCTTTTTGAATACATATTGAAAACGCAAAACTCAAAATTTCGTTTTCAAACGAAACAGGCCCTAAAAGTTCAAAACATTTTTCATTTGAGATTTACAAAATCAGTAATCTTATACAAGTGATTTGTTTGCTTCTCTTTTGTACCGGAACTTAGTTGTATTTGCGATCCATCTTCACTAATAATAACTTCAATTGATTAATTTGTCCTAATTCCAAAATGATCGCTTTTTGGCTTTCGGTTCGGCTTTATGATCAGAGTCTGAACCAGATTTTTAACCCAACCTAGACATATAAATATTTTAGTTACAAAGGAAAAACCCCATTAATAAATATGAAAAAAAACATGTTTCTATAATAATGGAATACCGCATACAAACCAGAGGGATTTAGAATAATAAATAATACGCAAGAATACTAAATCAGATGATAAAATCAATTCAGACCCCTAATCATGAGAAGAAACCGAATCAGAAAATTAAAGTTTCTTATCTATTTAACTCATGGCAAGATCTTATGTTTTTCGTTAAATGTTTTATTCCTTGATGCCAGATACAAAAAAAAAACAGCCAATGAATACAAAATATGAAATTAAACAAACATCAATTACCTCATATATCAACTTTGGAAAATCGTTTTACACTAGATAACTTAGCTATAAGACCTGAACAATTACAAATATTGATAAAGCAATCGCCTTAGTGCATGCAAAATGTTCCTTAGGCAACAAATAATGTGACATCTCTTTGGTAGATTTGAACTTTTTTTTAATGAATGGAGTACACATGTAGTTAAATTTGATATAGTGAATAAGGGAAGTAATATCTTTTACTAAAAATTGAAGATATGAATGAATATATTGGCATTCAATAAAAGCGATAGAAAGATCCGTCTTAAAGAAAAGTCTTGTTATAAAATTCTTAAAATACACAAGTTCATCCCCAAAATACTATAATAATTGTCAAACGTAGATTCAAAATACTTGAACCAACTATAATTTCAAATGAAAATATGAAAAGGATATGATTTTATGTTAGCCAAGTTTGTAACACATAATTTGAAGAACTATCAGGTAAATGAAAGCAAGTCCAAAATAAGTAATCAGCTATGCTTTGACATCATCACAAGCATCATTTTAATCTGAATCCTTAAAAGCCTTCAATGCTTTTAGATAAACTTCATTAGCCATGTGTATAATGTTATATAATATGTTGAGATATGCACATATGCCTTGTTAGAGCACGTATCTTAACTAGCGATTTTCGAAATAGACGAGTTTATTTGAAGGCGCGCAAGCTTTTCTTTTATGTGTAACATTCTTAATCTGTATTTTTCATTTTAAATATTAATTATTGATGACCATTGCTCCATACAAATCTTTTTTGTCCTGTTAATCTTTGGTTGCTTTGGCCATGATGGTTCGTTACTATATCTTCACTCGACAAATGCTTGCATCATCGTCTCCTACCTCTACATATACACGCTTTCCTTTATTCGAAGAATCATGTTTTAGTTGACGTTCTTCGTTTGAAGTAGGAGGAATGGGAGTATAAGCATTGCTTAAGGCTTTGGTAGCGATAGTCCCGCCAATAATCTTTCTAAAATGGGCATAGTTCTTATATCCTTCCTTTTAAACTGCTTGTATTGAATTTTGTTCTTCTGTAATAGAATGATTATTAGTGTGTTACAATGTACAATTAGAATAAAAATGCCGTTCCAATCATATATTTTTTCCACAACATATACATCGTACCATATAACTGTTGTCAAATATTGTCAACAACATTGATTTAGCTAGTATTTGAATCTAACGTGGTTCCTATATGTTCTAAAAGGTCAAAGTAAGCGTTGCTTAGAACATAAATGATTACATTTTCCTTTTAATCTTTCGCCCTCATAATCTAATTTTGTGGCTTAAATCATTTCTTGTTTGATCTTGCCCGAATGCTCTTTGGTGGATGTAAAACTTTACCTCCATACCCTTCCATATTCTATGTTTAAGATGGTCATAAAATAAGAGTCAAGGTTCATTTGTGTATTGATTCATATTTTATAGCATTTCTATGTCAAAAAAAAAATTATACCGGTTAACAATATATGGTTGTACATATTAACATTAATTTGACTTAAGAATTCATGGGTTCAAATATATCATCATGTGCATGTGCAATGTGCGTGTGCATGGCACATTTGTGTTAGGAGTATGCATTTTGTGCATGTACACAATGAGATGTTTCACATTACAACATCAAATTTTTTGTATCGTATAATGTAATTTTATATTACATAAAACAAATTTATGACCAAAAAGTTTTAGTACACCTACTTTGACTAAAGCAAATTTTATAGGATTTTTTTTAAAATCATATGGAATTTTCGACGTAAATTGTACAAAACATAAATTGGATATTATTTTGTTCATTATTCAAGTCACACAACACGTCCTTGACTATTTTTTGTTAGCATCTTGCCTATAGATGAGCTTCTATCAAAAATGATTTAGCAGTTGTAATTTTTGTCCTCTTTTAAGGTGATTAACATTTCTATTATTTGAGATGGAATTAAAAGTCATGATTATTTCTACTCATTTTTCGTATTAAAATCAAATTAAACATTTACTTTTGAAAATAAATTATTAGTTTCCAAAATATTTATACCTTTTCTTTATTACATGAAAAACACATTTGAAAATAATTTTTAAATTTTCCAAATAGCACCTATAGATATAATATATGACCATGCAATTAGAGTTTGAATGTAACAAGTTACCACTAATGTATTAAAAAGATAAAACAATGACATGCAATATATAAAATAATTTGATCACACACTATATTAAGGATGTATAGTCGATTTACATTTAACATGCTTTGTATTCCACAAGAAATAGTCATTATTCGTTTAACTTTTTATACATACCACTTGTTGAGAAAATTGACTTGTGATAAGTTATCACTTAAATGCAGTTTTTAAACTCATGATTTGCAATTTGAATCGGTACTTGCTTCTTTAGCGAACGCATTTACTTGCTTAAGAAAAAGCAACTCGGTTGTCAAAGAACTCCTAGCTCTCGGTTGTTGCGGATACTAGCAGCGTTTGGCTATTCGCTAAAAGATGTATTTGTTGTAACCAATAAATATGAATTCCCAGTTTTGTTCTTAATCCGCTCACTTCTAATTTTAACCTATTATGTTTTATAATTTTTTACATTCCATTCTGTAACAACCTGGTTTTGAACAGTAATTAATTAAAATTGTTAATAATAATTTAATTGATTAAAAGTTTAAAATGAGTTTTCAAATATTAAATAAGAATAAATTTTAGTTAATTGGGGATTTAGAGTTTAATGATAAAAATACCTATTGATGGAATTTAATTGTCTTGAAAAGAATTATTTGGTTGAAAAGAATATGGAAAGAATTATTTTGGAAATTAAATAATTTGAAGTTGTGAATTATTGAAAATATAAGAAATAAATCTTATACAATTTTATAATGTTGAGTAATCACTTGAGGAATATAAGTATGTTTTTATTTGTAAATCAATAGACATTTGAGTTGAATGGAATTAGCTTATATAAGAAAATAAATGAAAAAGAAAATAAATTTATTTAATTAAATTTAAGCCAATTATTAAAGTCCAAACTTGAACAATTTTTTTTACGAAAAAAACTCATCTACCTTAGAAAATTCTTAACTCTTCAGGAATCCAGGCACACAAGCTTCTTTTCCTCTATTTTCAATTTTCAAAAGCTAGAAAATCACCTATCCTCTTCCTCTTCTATTTCAAAATAAAAATAAATCACCATAAATTATCAAACTCAAATATATACAATTGGATATCGATTAATATCAAAAGCTATGGAGGAAACAAGAGTTCGATTATATTTTGGAAATTTGGAGTGAACAATAGGGAATGTTAAACTAGAAGCTTTAGGTGAGTATATTTTACTCACGAACCTATGTTTAATTCATGCTAGTTCACATATCTATTGTGGTTGGATTGATGTTATAAACAAATATATGTTGTATGCATCGAACTAGAGAAGGATGGGGTAGTGGGTGGTTTGAATTTGATTAGAGAAGCCAGAAATGGGTTCGTAGATACATATCACCAGTAGGTTAGATCGGTCGACCCATGGCCTATTCTGGTTATATATATATATATATATATATATATAATACATATAATAAAATGCGATATGGAAATAAAGTTTAATATTCAAATGTGATATGGAAATAAATATTTTATTAAGGATATTTATATGTTTAAACAGTAAAGAATCTATTAAAAAGAAATTTATATTTGTGGTTATCAATTATTTAAAAAGTTTAGTTAAATTCAGAAAATTATGAAGTAGACTCTAATTAATATATTAAGTATTTTAAAGCGAATTTTTGTGATTAATGAATTTAAATAGAAGTATGTAATATATTTAAAATTATTTAATATTATAAAGTCTAATTGAATATCCAATTTAATACTTAAATGGTTATTATGCGTTTTTGATGTTTTTCCTCTTTATTATTATAAGTTTGGTTGTTGTGGATGATTTATTAGCTAATAATTTATATAAAATAAATATGCGAGCCTATGATGTAAAGATTTACCCAAAAGTTAATATTTTAATATATTAATATATTTAAAGGTTATTAACTTATTTAATGTGAACCTATTTTGGTTTTTAGAGACTATTTAAAAGTAATATTTTTTTCTTCCAGAGGTATGTAGTGATTTCTAACTAATGTGTAAGGTATTTTAAAGTACTATATATACTAAATAAGAATGTTTCTTAAATATACGATTGATGTGATTTCATTTTGCTTTTCTGATTCCTCACCCATTCCATGATGATTTTGAATGAAAAGAGCAATTCATCGTTGATATAGATTTGATTGGTGATTTTGATATAATACAGTGATGACATCCTTTATATGATTTTGTGGTATTTAATTGTGTGATGAGGTATCTGAATAAACGGAGTTATAATATCGTCCGGTATGAGACATTCATTATATTTTTGGTTATTCATTATACTCGTTATATAGAATATAGTGGAGTTTGAGTGTAGTTTATGAGCAATGAATAAACGTTTAAGTGCAGTGGTATGAGACATCGTTGTGATTATTTCGATTATTCATTGTAAGTAGATGACATTCACATGACGAGAATAATGTTATGGGCGTGAGGTGATACACTTAGTGATGGGTATGGCTCTGTGCCTATATTCAGCGAGTAAGGCTACGTGCCTAACGATGAACAAAGCTTCGTGTTTATATTTATTGGTATTATGTGCTACTATCACGATGTACTCCATTTATTGACATTGGAGTGGACCAGATAGCTAGAATCCAACCTAGCGGCCTGACCATTGGGTTGCACCCCAGATTTGTGATACCCTATATTTATATAGCTTCGTGCTTGCGCTACGTGCGTTCGCCCCTACGTCACTTAGGCCAACAGTCTGTTACCTATAGGGGCATGAGCAGCGTCGTGATTTTTAGTCCTCGCGTTGATGAGCACACTGGTGGATATGTGTCACGATACCATGGAGGTAGAGTCTTCGTGACTTTAGAGCTGGCTCCGTGCAATCAGTCTTCTTTCTGGTACTAGCAAAGTGATAGATTGTCATGTACTGTTGATACACCTCACTTAGGTATATGGATGGGTTAGATAACCCATATATATATATATACACACACACACACACATATCATATCCTATATATTGATATTGTTCTATTTATTGAGATTGAGAGAAATATTTGGACAATGCTATGTGCTAGCCTGATATACTTGGTGATATCTCCCTTATCGATGTTTTCTGGACTTTGATGATAACTTCTGGATATGGATGATTCACCCATTTGTGTTGATTACGTGATTTTTGATTTGATGTGCTTTATGCATAGCCTTGTGATATATGATGTTTTGGTGATTATCTATATGCATGCATATGTACACACACATATGTATATACGTATATTGACATCGTGATCGTTTTCTTGAGCACTCTGATAGTGTTACCATGTTATTATTGCTAGTATATACCGTGTCACATATATTTTAGATCCTTGATTTAGACATAGGCTGACCCGTGTGTTATTTTCGTAATACTCCAGTCAGTTCAAGACATTGTAGGTACATGGACAATATGATCAGCTTGTGTTTTATGGGCATAGTGGAGGTATGATACATAAGATTGGTGTATATTATTTGTATGTGATAGATAAAATTGTATGCATGTCATCGTGATGTATATACCTTATACACTTTGTATTATATTGAGATAGTTGACATTTGAGATGTTTTGTATCCACATTGTCTTATATACCTTATATTAGTTATTATCGTTGCGATTCTGACTCGGTATACTCTATTATTTACTGTATATTGTGTATTGTTCTATCCTGAAAGTATATGCGTTTATTGCTTTGTGCTAATACTATGTACGTATAGGTGAGTTATTTATTCGACGTTTAAATACGTTCCAGTGTTAGCTTATTGCAATATTCACATGTACCCCATCTTCGTAGTAATACTCTTAGATTATATGAGCATAGATGTGAGGTTTTTCACATTCCTTCGACTGGTTTTCACAATAATGATTTATGATTGTCAATGTAAGAAAATATTTTCAAGCTTTGGTGGTTATTGTGATTAGCTAGTAACCAGGTTTATGGCTTGAATTATTAGTGAAGGTTTTGGTTTAATTCTCTAGCCATAGATCATCGGAGTCAATATTGGAAAAAGGATTGTTACGGTTATTAGACCTAATACTAACTACTCTAGATTAACAATATATAAATTAATCAAGGACCACTAGCTCTTGTGACAAGCGGTTAGACGTTCTAAATCGAGGTTATAGATGTCTTCAGTTCGAACCTCGAAAACATAAAAAATGATTTCTATATTTGAATAAAGTATTAGTCTTATTCTCATATAAAAACAATATGTAAATTATTGAAGTCGGAAATAATGTGATACTAAAACAAATTTTTTGGAATTACATCGTTTATTAGTTGATTATAGATATTTGGCCAAGTAATAGTGTTGTGGCACAATAATGTTTGCATTTTTTTAGGATTAGGATATAGTTCAAACGTGATAGGCAAAATACCCTTTATAAGAAAGTTACCAAATGGGATTTACATATCACATTTTGAGTTATGTTCGGACTATATCTTGAACTCGAGAAGCTTAATTGTTTGATAATACCCAATTTATTTAGTTGAACATTTGTAATCTGATCATAAACAAAATGATTCTAAGTTTTTTATTTTAGCATCACAAAAATGGTTGTTTCTAATTTCCATAATTTACAAGCTATTAATATTGTTCAGTTAGTACCAAATCATATAATCATTAAACCTTCTAAGGGGCAAAGTCTCGGTGCCAAATTTATATAATCAAGGGGCAAAGTCGGAATGAGAACTGGTATCATTCGTCTCTCTCCATACTCATTCATTTTCATTCTCTCTACCTAAAACAAATTAAAAGAAAGAAAAATTAACTCCATTAAACTTCATCCCCAAGAAGAAACGAGAGAGAGCTTGAGGAAAGAAATTTAAGGCAAATCACTCCACATAAACCAATGTAAGGTGAATAATATTGTCATCTCTTTTAGGTTTTGATGATTTTGATTCAAATTTAAGTAAAAATCCGAGCATATGTTATGTTTAATCATGAATTTGGTTGAGATAACCATGTATATGGATTTATGGTTATCATTGTGAATTTAAGGAATTTTCTAAGGATTTTTGGATTTAAAACTTTAGCTTTTGATCTTCAAACTCTAACCAAAGCTATTAATATTGTTTCTAATTCAAATATAAGAAATAGTCTAACATGTCTCGGTGCCAATTTCTCTGAATTTTCAAATCATATATCACACTTTATTTCACAAAAAAACATAATCTCCAACTAAGAATTCCAACTCCTTGCCCTTCTATCAGTATAATTTTTCTGCTTCGGTTGAGCTTCCTTTACCCTTGCTCGGATTAACTCAATCTTTTTAGTTATTTCTTTTACCAAATGCAGACCAAGTATTGGTCTATCACTAGTCTCCAATTAATATTCTAGCAATTTGCACAGCTTTCCATAAAGAGCTTCGAAAAACGCCATTCTTTTACTAATCTGATAACATTATTACTGGAAAGCTCGATTAAGTGCAAATGGTCTTCCAATGACCCTTCATAATCTGGTACACAAGCTCTTAACCAATCTTCAAGCACCTTGTTAACTCTCTTTGTTTGTCCATCAGTTTGTGGATGGTAAGCGGTACTCGTCCTTAGCTTGGTACCTAATACATCTTGTAAGCATTTTCAGAACTCACTAGTATATAAAGGATCTCCATCGCTAATGATAATGCTCAGGATTTCATGCAGTCTTACAATATTCTTCAAGATTAACTTCACTAAAGTCGGTGTCGTTCTTGTCAACTTAATGGGGATAAAGAGTGCACTCTTGGTCAGTCTACCAATACTTTTATTTCCCCTATTAGACCTTAGCAACCTGTCAATAAAATCCATCAATATATGGTACTTTTAAAAGTTGAAGCAGTCCACTTGGCTTTTGATGCTCGACTTTTACTTATTGGTAGTGCAAACGTTGGTTCAAGCATAAGCCTACATCTCTTTTCATACCTTCCTAGAAGAAGTTTCTCTTCATATCTTGGTACATCTTCGTATTTTAGGGATGAATAGTAAACTTTGATCAATGACATTCTCTAGGATCTTCCTTCTTTAAATTCTCTATATTCTGAACATATAATCGTCCATTCTTTCTCAACCATCCTCTTTGATCAAGTGCAAAATCTTTAGACATCAATCTCCATTTCCTCGTTTACTCTCTTTATCCGTTCGGCTAGTAATGGATTAAATTTTTGCCTTGCGTAACTCTTTCAATCAATACTGGTCGAACAATTACAGATCTTTGTAATACATTGGCCAGAACTGGCTGTCGACCTCATACGAATCCTGTAAGAAGCCATTGCTTCTAACCATTCCATTCAGTTAACATTGTTAATACCACATTCTAATCTTCTATACTAAGCACACTAGCAACTTTATTTCCGTTCCCGACTTATACTCAATACCAAAATCATACGCTACTAAAAACTCCATCCATCTTTGATGTCTCATATTTAGCTCCTTCTAAAAGAATAAATTTTTTAAGGACTTATGATCTGTAAACAACTCGAATCGTTCTCCCAAAAGATACTGCCTCCACACTTTCAATGCAAAGACTACTGCTGCTAACTCCAAATCATGAATAGGGTAACGAACATCATGCAGTTGAATCTGTCGAGAAGCAAAGACAACGGCTCTAATTTTTTGCATCAATACCGCTCCTAACTCAGTTCCATAAGCATTGGTATTATAACACCTTGTAAAAATTAATAAAAATTAATTAATTAATAGTAAGGTTAGAATGAAAATTTCTTAAATATGGGAATTTGGTGATGGAAGTTACAACATTGTGTTCATGGCAATTTTCTGATCAACTTTCATTTATAAAGTTTTGCGAGTGGAGCTTAAACGGAAAAGTTATTGACATTTGGTGTTTTCAAATTTAAATTAATTCGAATGAATTTAAATTTAGAAAGTGTAATAACGTTAAGGATTAGAATTAAAAAGAATATATATTTTTAACGTTACCGAAAGCTTAGGGTTTAAGCAACGTTAAATAAATGTTCACGGTAGAGGACGAAAATAGGAAACAAATAAAAATTAAATGGCAACATTTGATTCACGTCCCTGAATAGAGGACCGATCGACCCCCCTTACCTTGACCGGTCGACCACTAGTGGTCGACCGCTTAAGGGTGAGCTATCGACCAGTTAGCGAGTGGCAGCTAGGGTTGAGTTAGGCCAAAAACCAACCTAAATCCTGCGGTTTTGGTGCGTTCTTGTAACAATACAGTCTTTTCGACCCACGAATGCCGACACTAATACATCCACGGTATTCACGTGCCTAGCACCCAAGTGCCAAAAAAACAGAATGTTAAGGTAAATAAAAAGAAGAAAGCTAAAGAGCATGAATGAGGTGAATAAAAATATTAGACTCTCGCATGCGAAATGGTAATATATAATATCAAAAGACAGTACACAGAGCTACTCTAATATACATAGCATTTCAGAGTTACTAATCTAAGTACTAACATCAGTCTAGGCAGTTATAACAGCTTGTACTTACAACCACTGATACACACACACATAAGTAATGCAGCGGAAATAAGAATACTACGGTAGGTAAACATCCAGCTCATCTCCAAGAGCTTAATGAACATCAACGAAAACCTTTCTTTCTCAGACTGCTCGAAAAAGCACCCAAGGAAATAAGGAAAAAATAAAACTACGTGTCAGACATAAGTCTGGTATGAGAAACTCAAGAAATATGTATTAGCATATAATAGTACTTTTAAGACCGTCGTAACGGTTAACCCCTTAAAAGAACCAAACCTATTTAATAAGTACATATTACGATATAATAGATAATGTCTAGGATGAAGAATATAAATTAGAAAATTGTTGTGATGCTTACACTAGCCACACCACAAAAATATTGAAGTACAATCAAAACCGCTAAGACGCGTTGCATATGGATTTTCTACGGAGATGCCTCCAGCTTAAAAACTAAAACGGATCTGCATAACAAAAGGATTAGAAAATACCTTCCGAGCGTCGTATATCTCTAGATAGAATTTACCATAAGGTAAACATAAATGGCCCCCAACGCCTGAACACGTGAACTACGTTGAACCAAGCATCAACAACTCCCACGCGCAACATATCTAAAGCATTTCTAGATATGGATTTGATATACCCCCATGGGTCAACTAAACCCGAGATTATGCACTACTTTGTCTTTATTCATTTTTCGATGGTGAAGTCACCTTCAACATCTCAACATACGAGCCACAACTCAAACTGATCACGAATCCCCATATGGATTCTAGCATCTCAAACAGATCATGAACCTCTACATGGATTCGAGCATCTCGAACAGATCTTGAATCTCTACATAGATTCCAGCATCTCGAATAGATCCACTTCCAAGAGATAGAATACGTATCTCAGTCTTGAAGTGGTTTTCGATAAGTGAAACACTTACCGATCTCAGTCTCTTCAAGACCGAATCGATGAATTTTCGGTTAACCAAACTCTGGTTCTTTCAGAAATAAACAAACAACAATAAGGGTGAAGATCATCTCCTATCCGAACGGATTTCCTTAGCACTTGTCCTAGAGGAGCAAGACGTGTTTATACGTAGCTTATATCATTACCGAGTGAATAACTGTACCATATAATTCCTATGTTTCTTTTAGATACTTCCCAATTTAATTTGGTCATATTCAACAAGAATGAAAACAATCGCATGTGGAAACGAAGTCTCGCATACTTATCACATTTTCAAACTTCTCAACTTCCGCTATCCATTGGTTAAGGGTGAAGCCCGATAGGCTAGAGCACTATTGCTTCTACACCCCACTTGAATCATCATTCTTTACCCTCACAAATAGAACAAGTCTACTTTATCGGCTTTAGTGCTAAGTACACAACTAAATACTTTTCATAAACAAGTAAACACATAAAGCACGATCGAGTCACATAAACAACTTTCAATACCCTTTTTAGTTAATTAATCTTTCATTAATCAAGACCCCTTTTATTAGTAAAACTCCTTTTATCAAATAAAACTTCTTTCATTTATTAAACATAAGTTATTTAATAAAACTCTTGTTAATTAAAACTTCACTTATTTAATTAAATTTCTTACTTAATTAAAACTTTACTTATTTAATTAACTTCCTTTTAAACTTGGATATAGATTTAATTTCCCTTTATAAAAGATATATACTTGTATTTTACAATTTACGTATTTTACTATTCACGTGTCTTACTATTCACGTATCTTACTATTCATTTACACTCTTTTCTATACTTCAAAGTATTCATATACTTATCTCAAATGGTATAAGTATATTCACAAATCAATAACAAGTTTTAATTACTTTAAAATATAATCAAAGAGGTTAATAAAAAATGTTACTCAAACATTGTTACTGTATGTAACACCCCTAATTTTAAATAACATTATTTAGGAGATTTAAATAGATAAACTAAATAGAATAATGTAAAGATTAAAGTGGTTAAGAGATTTGAATAATTATAAGGTAGCTGTGCCTTAGGAACGATTGAACAGATTAAAGTTTAACATGAAGTAAGTAGAGAAAATAAGATAATGGCAAAATAGGAATAGGTTATATTCTTATACCCTAAACCCTTAACCACTTTCATTTACAACATTCACAAACTAAAACTAATACAAATCTTGGCTGGCCACCATTAGAAGATAAGCAAGATTTCAAGAAGGAAGCTTAAGCTAATTAATCAAAGAACAAATCTCAACCTCCTTAACAAACAAGCTAAAGGTGAATAATATATTACATCTTATTTTATTGTTTTTGGATTTTAGTTGAGATCCGAATTTATTTTGCAAATGATTTGCCATGTTTTGATTGTTTAAATGGATATATATGCTTATTGATGATTTGTGCTATTTCATATAGATTTTATGATAAGAATTGATTTGGAAAACCTATTAAATGACATCCAAATGGCTTGCGTTTTTATATAAGGTCAGAAATATTATCTTAGAGATGAGTTTCAAGTTTCATAATTTTCTAAGTTTTTGTGGATTTATTATAAATTTTCTAGTAAAGAAAATGGGTAAATTGGGTTTAAATTAATTTCGGCTATTATATATTAGCTTTGGATCAAAAATTTAAATATGTTAGAAAACATATTAAAAGTGATTCATGGGAATTTTTGGAGAATCTTCCTAAGTGTTTTATTAAGTATATAAAATTATTTAAGGTATGGGATTTAAATGTTTTATATGTTTATAAAAGGAGAAGGGGCAATTTGCTAAATGTTATAAATTATTAATTACTGAATTCAGTAGCACTTTTAGAAAAGATTTTGGAAAAAGAAATTGGCAACCAATTAGATGTTGACAAATAAGGCATGTTAGTTAGAAAGATATTACTTTAAAAAGTTAAAAATCAGTTTCTGTAAAGGATTGTCGTTTCGCCACTTTCGGCAGCACCTTTCGACCCCATACTGCCGCCTCCAATCTAGTCGAAACCAATACACATGGTATCAATGCTTTGGTACGTAGTGGATTGGAGAAAGACGGCATGTATAGAGTCGAAACAATGCTTTCGAATGGGTCGAAGCCTTTGATTTGCTTTCAAAAGAGATGTCGCTTGCCTTGTTTTCAAAAGAATGCTTTAGAAAGGGTTTTAATATAGCTTTCGAAAGAGGTTTCCGCCTTTTGTTTTAAAATATGCTTTCAATAGGATCGAAACCCCTGCTGCCACGTTCTACCTTTCGACCTAGTTAAGGCCGCTTTTGCCTTCAAACAAAGGTTTCGAAAGGTTGCTTCGTTTTTACTAAGAAGCCGCTTCTCCATGCTTTCGAAAGGGATGGTTTCGAAACCACCCACTTTCTTTTACTTAGAAATTGCTTTCGAAAGAGTTACTTTTGCCCTAGTTCTTTTAGACCCTTTGTTCTATTGAAAGTTAAACCCATGGATTTCTAATGGAATGGACTTTAAATTGTTTTGAAACTATGTTCCACAAGCTTTTACTTGAACCCAGAGCTTTCGAAAGGTTTGTTTTAAGTTAAGGATTTTATTGCTTTCGAAAGGTATATAATGAAGATTTCGAAGGGGAGATTCCCCAATGTTTTCGAAAGGTACTTTAAGTATTTGAATGGAAGGCTTCCAATGCTTTCGAAGGGCAAGTTTGAAGTGTTTTGAAAAGGGGATGTCTAAGGTTTATAAAGCTTTCGAAGGGATGCTTTCAATGGTCTTGAAAGGTTAATTTAAAGGTTTCGAAAATTATGTTTGTGCTTTTCGGCCTAGTGTTTCTAGGTATAGTAGTTAATATATTTTTGAAAGGTGTACTTTCAATGGATTCAAAAGGGTTGTTTGGGGTTTTAAGCAAATGTTTCGAATGGTTTACCTTGGCCTCATTGCCTAAGAGCTTTTAAGTTAAAAAGGGTTTTAAGTTACTTTGGAAGGATAGATAACCCCATTATATTTCATCAACACTGTTTTGAGTAAAGCATATATAACATGGCAAAACGATTTAAGAAAAACAAAGAGTATATTTTCCTTGTTTAAGTATGATTTAAAGGGCTAAATCAATTTGAAAGAAATGTTTTCAAGGAAAATTTGATGGGGTAGTTAACCCTAAGTAAATGACTTAGATATTAGAATACCAGATAGGACTTGTATAGGATCGCGCCCTATACTTTAGCTAATAGCCCTAGCTAAAACAAGTCCAAAATTTCAGTGTGTAGGGCTTTTGTCCCAGGTAAGACTAAAATGATGTTACACACATCAAGGAATATACAGAGTAAAGATAGGTTATTGGTGAGCCTACAAAACCATTAAGATCAGTAGACCCTGGGAGAAGTAAGTTAGGGAGATACCGTCCAGTAGTTTGTCTAACAGAAGTTAGATTATTTATCGTGTCGGTAGGCTCGAGTCAGCCATTGGTTAGTAGTTAGCCTAACAAAACTATATTGTTCGGACAGATCGTCCATTGATTACTTGATTTATATGCATATATGATTCCTATTATTATTTTAATCAATTTGATTATAGGATTTTGATTTGCAAAATATATGTTTTAAAAGGGATATTAGTGGGGGGAAACCCGAACCGCTAAACGGTGTGGTCTCACTTAATATCAGATAACCGAGATGTATGGTATTATTCACACTAGGCTTTATGTCTGACTCGAAGTTTATATTTTCCCCTTAAACTCTCGAGTGCTCAAAATATGATTTGAGTAGATTGAGAGATGAGGTTTTACAGGTTGGACGAATAAGCTTCCAAAGACGTGCAGGAGGCAATGCTAGCTATATTTAGGAGTTATTTTGTTTTATTTCTGCTGTGTTATATTAAAACTAATTGTCTATTTAATACTCTGATCATCCAAGGGGGCATCTTCATATGTCGCTCTTGGCATAATTTGTAATCATTATATTTGATCAAAACTTGGGAATCGATTATGGGATTATGTGATTGAATATGAAATATTGATTTAAAATGATTAATCGGAAAATTTATTTTAATCTGTGTTGATTTTATTTCATATTCATGTGCTTCTGATATTATGGATACCATTAACATTACCGCATTTTGTCACTGGAAGTTAATGCTATAGATGACTGCAGCATCTGTAGCGCTTAACTTTGAGCCTCAAGATAGGAGATGTCACAACTTGGTATTAGAGCATTGGTTTATGGAAAACTTAAAAGAAATTTCAAACTTAAAATGTTTTTCGAAAACCTAATCCTAAGAATTAGAGAAAAGAGTGGGGTATGGGATAATGCTATAGTAACGTACTTGTATTTGCTATATATAAGTATACACTTTATCTCTATTCTCCCATCTCTATTAGGCTATTCTTTTGTATCTTATAAAGGCTCGAATGTAGATTTTACTGACATAAGATATGGATGCTAGAAGTGGAAGAGTCAACCTTAGTGGGGAAGCACCACAACAAATGGAAATGCTAAACCAAACACTAGAATGTATCCAGGTCGGGCACAAGCTGCTAATGTAGGTGCTGGAATGCCGCAAGTTGATATGGGGACTATGTACCAATTCTTTGTCAACATGATGAAGGCGGGAGTTACTGCTGGGTTAGTTGGAGGAATGTTGAAGGAGGAAATTAGGGAGCTCCAGTGTTCAATAATTATAATGTGCTAAGTGGAGAGTATGCTAGGCTGGGAGGAAAACCGTTTATCAGGACTGAAGACACAGTTGAAGTGGAGAATTGGTTACTTCATTGTGCGAGGATCTTTGTTGATTTGGGGCTTAATGATGAGCAAAAGAGAAGGCTTGCTTCTAGGCAGTTACAAGGAGCAGCATTGTACCAGTGGAATAGTGTTATGGTTGGAGTCAATGAGGAGACTATGACTTGGGCCGAGTTCAAAAGAAGATTTGAGGAAAGGTTTTTGTCGAAGATTGCGAAGTCAACTTTGCTCAGGAAGTTTGCTGAGGTTGAAAGGAGACATGACAGTGCTTGAGTACGCAACCAGATTTGAGGGGCTATTAAGATGCAGTTACACTACGGTTGATACTTTATCAAAAGGAACGAGAAGTTCATTCATGGGTTGAAGCCTGAACTTGCTAAGGCCACACTGTCGCATATTAGAGATCCGTGTGATGTAGTTGTTGAAATGGTTTTGAGGTAAGAAGAAATGCTTTCTTTTCTTCAGGGTAGCAAGGTAGGTGGAGCTCAAGGAGGGCAAAACCAGAAGAGGGAGTTTTTCCATAAGAAAGGAGCTCAGAAGGGTGGAGCTGCCAAGAAGGGAAAGGCGGAGGTTATCTGCTATAAATATGACAAGAAAGGGCATTTCGCTAATGGATGTCACCCGGGAGATGGAAAGAAGGTGATCGAGAAGAAGAATATTAGATGCTTTAACTACGATCAAATTGGACATTATAAGAACCAGCGCAAGGAGCCAGCCAAGGACGAAAAAGACAAAGTATTTGCATTAGAGCCAGTTACCTCGAGGCCAACAACAGAGGAAAAAGGAAAAGCTATGTTGGGAGGTTCGCTTTTGATTCATGGTATGTCAGTTAGAGTTCTATTTGATACTGGTGCATTGCATTCTTTTATATCTCGTTGTTTGGTAGATAAGCTTAACCTAGAACCCTCATACCTAGTTACTTCCTTAAGGGTTGCGAATCCGATAGGAGGTTATGCGACTCTTGGGATGAGATGCGACCACTTAGAGTTTGAATTTTTAGGTCATGTATTTGCTTGCAGTTTGCATGTGATTGAATTGGTAGGGTTCGGAATTATTTTGGGTATGGATTGGTTAAGTAAGTACGATGCTAGGATATTTTGCCATGATAGGAGAATATCACTTAGACACCCTGATTGAGAGATCAGATTATATACTCTGTTGAAAACCCTAGTTTTGAGGTTAATGCTTTGTTGGGTGTCGTGGAGATAGAAGACGAGTTGAATCGAGTTTTCATTGTTTGAGAATTCGTAGATGTCTTTCAGAACGTAGTAGGACTACCATCGAAACGAGCTATTGAGTTTCAAATAGATTTAGTACCAGAAGTAGAACCAGTGAGTAGACCGCCAAGTAGAATGACACCTACCAAGATGAGGGAGCTAAATGTGCGGTTGGTGGATTTAGAAGGTAAGAATTTTATCAAACCAAGCAGTTTGCCTTAGGGAGTTGCCGTAGTGTTTGTAAAGAAACCGGACGGATCATTAAGGTTGTGTATCGATTATCGTAAGTTGAATGAGAAGATGATAAAGAATCGATACCCGTTACCTGTAATTGATGA
The DNA here is from genome assembly GCA_030737815.1 of Allium fistulosum. Taxonomy (NCBI): domain Eukaryota; kingdom Viridiplantae; phylum Streptophyta; class Magnoliopsida; order Asparagales; family Amaryllidaceae; genus Allium; species Allium fistulosum. The sequence continues at coordinate 427,265,035 of CM060908.1, forward strand.
TTTGATCGACCGGTTGAGTGGAGCCAAAGTATTTTCCCAGTTGGATTTGGCAATAGGATTCCATCAGCTTAGAGTGGTCGAGGATAGTATTCCTTTGACAGCGTTTAGGACTCGATATGGATCGTACTAATGGTTAGCGATGCTGTAACGACCCGGAATTTTGCACCATTCGCATCCGCACATGTCGGACTTGAATAATTCAAAATACCGCGTTGTTAATTTAAATTTGGCAAAAACTGAACATATACAGTAAATAAATAATCACAGATCACAGACACAGAGTAATAAATGCAGCGGAAATAAAAGAGATAGTAGTTCATGAAGCTACTATATAAATATATAAGTTACATTAGAGTTAAACCAGATACAACGGAAGAGTAATACGATACATCAGATACAAATCAGAATACATCACTGGAATCATCGAATACTGAAAGCAGAATAGATGGCTGGATCTTCAAGCAAAGCTCCAACTTCAAAGGTGAGTCTCGAATACTGGTACACTCAGTCTGACCCGAGCGTAAAGAAAAACACAAGACACTCGAGTCAGGATTAACATTCTTATATCAATAAATCCAACTCAAGTGAAATAATAACTGAAATACAAGTAACTCAAAGGATGTTTGGAATAACCATCCTTTAAGGATCCGTTAAACTATATACTATGTAGTAGTGTACGATAAGTAGATAATGCCTATCAGTAATATAAGATATCAAAATAGTGTTAAGGCGTTACCATTATTCCCCTTAACACATTTTATATAAGCGTTATAGTCTATACAGCACTGTAAACTCCACCGTAAACTAGTGGGCTATCAGGGAGTACTCCATAGGTATAACACAAAACAAATCGTAGTGGTCGCGAATAGGGATACAAGTATGACAAGGCACATGTGGCAATACCCAAGGTAGTGAAACTACCGTTTGCCTGATCCGGATTGGTGAGAACGCATTGCCGCAGTGATCGCAACACCGCGAAACAACACTCCCAAATCAAGGGTGCACCAATCGACAACAAGTAATGAGTAGTTTCGAAGAAGTGTGTTCGCTCGAGGTAGCTAGCCCCCATTTGGCCCGGCACGGCTCCTGTTTTAGTCATTTCCAATTTGACACAAGTGTCAAGGCTATCCATTATCGTTCACTTTCTTCAGTCATCGCGTTCATCATTCCAACCACTTCATTCTGGATCACACTCCGCGTGTAGTTATTAAAGTGGTTTTCGGTTTAGATAATGAGTATGTCCCTAACCGATTCCGGTCTCTTTAATAACTTTCGTGATTATTACACCGATTGGTCGTTTATATAATTCAAAACCAAATCAATTTCAATTTCAGTTAGAATTTATAAATCGACATTTCATTTCTCTTTCTAAATCAATTTCCATAATTTACGTTTCAAAACTTCCACATTCATATTTTCAAATCTTATAATTCAATTTCAATTTATATTTAAAACAATTCAAATATTGATTCAAGTTCGTATATAAGTTTCATTCCGAAATTATTTAAATTAATTTAACTTAACCTTCAAATCAGTTTAACTTCATTTATCGATTTCATTCAATATTCATTAAGTAAATTTGCCATTCAAAACAATTTCTATTAAATTTCCAATTCATTAAATCCATTATTTAAATTCAAAAAACTTACAAATTGAATTAAATTAAATTCATCAAATCAAATTCTTTAAATTTCAAATCTTACATTAATTTCAATAAATCACATTTTATTTCTTGTTAAAGAAATTCAATTCACTAATTCATTTACTTAGTTAAAATTTCAAAGCTCAATTAAATAAGAACTAAATTTCACTAATTAAAAGTTCGATTTTAATTATCAAAGGATTCAATTTAATTTAATTATTAAATGATTCAATCTCATTCAATTATTAAATAATTTCAAAACTTAATTCAATCATTTCTTAAATTAAACAACATTCTTTCATCAATTTCTTTATTAATATTTTATTTCAGATTATTAAATATTCACATTTAAATTTCATAAAAATTCAATTTCCAACTTCGTTTCAAAACCATATTATTTATTCAAATAAAATCTTCATTTTATTTTTAAATCAAATTATTGACCAATCGGGTTTTTATTTAATTCTCTATCCTAGGTCAAAGTTCAATTTGGGTATTTATCATTTCAACCCGATTCCAATTCAATTCAAAAATCAGAGCATAACAAAAGGGAACTTGAAGTGTGATAACTGGGATGGTGTCAAAGTAAATAAACAAGCAATAACAACAATCAATATCAATCCAATAATCAATTCAAATAATCCCGAAATAATCGTATTAATTCACATTGTTATTTGTGTAAATTAATATAATTATTTCTAGAATCTACACTATCATTTCATGTAGATTAAAGATTATTACATTACGGTTTTTCACTTGTCATCTATTATACTTTCATCCATCATCAATTTAAACAACCTACATTCAACGGTTCAAGGTGTAATTAACCAAATCCTACGTGTCAATTAATTTAACATTAAACAGATCATATTATATGAATTTTTAACTAATCAAATTCAACATATAGATCCAATTTAAATCGTTAACTATCATATATCAATTCAACTGCCTATTATTTATCACTTTAACATTAACAGTTTAACGTCCAATATAAACATCAACAATCAATCATTTATCAACTAAACTGGATTATCATTGTATAAATAGCAGATAATGGTGTCAGATGTCACAGGTGAACTGATTCAGGTAATAACAGATATATAACAATGTAAATAACTAACAGTTGCATATGTCAATTGACGTTTCAATTGAAATCAGATTTAATAAATAAAAGAACATTAATCGTGAGTGATTGCTCACCTTTCGAGGCTGGAGATGAACGAGAGTGAGATAGGTTATGAATCCAGGCACGAATTCCCAAGAAAAATCAGGATTGAACTCGAATCGACGAACGAAGCTGATAAATAGAATCGATGAGAACAAATCAGCATAAGCTATAGATTGATGGAAACAAAGCTGTTAACTGGTATTGACGGAAACAAAGCTGTTAACTGGTTTTGACGAAAACAAATCAAATTCTGATATAAGTGGAAACCAAAGTATACATATGAAATAAATATATTTAATTTCAAATCAGAATTTTTGAACCACGTATTTCCTTTCACAAAGTTGTCCAAGTATTATTTACACATAACTACCTCTTGTTTTCTTTTTCAAATTTATTAAGGATCTTCCAAACATCTCTTCTCAGATATATACACGCGTACGCTTATATATATATGTAAGCCTTGAATACCCCAAATGTGAAACGTCAAACAAGAAAAATACGAGCATGAGCAAAAATGAACGTGCAGCTGCAGACTTATGTGTACTTACTTTATATAATTTATATAAAAACTTAAATACATCATATATAACCTCTTTATAACTAATATGCCTACTAACAAATTGTATGCAGCATTCAAAACTTATGCATTATAACAGTTTTAAAATCTATATGTACATATATAGCTTGATATAATAGAACAATATATTATCTTTATTTATAAACAATACAATTTTGTTTATACGGTACATAACAATATATAAATGAATGCTTTAACAGTACAACATATAAAAGAATATATTAAATCTATACTTGTATAAAACTTAATAAAAAATACACTATCTTTAAAAAAATTCATATGATACATGTGATGAAAACAATATGAATGCGGCTCCTTAACACATTTACAAACTCATATACATTAGCATACTTTAAAACTTTATAAACAATATATACTTTATAACAGAACCCACTATAACAGTTGAATATAACTTCCTAAATCATAGTATATATACAACAGAAGTTGTATTATCACAAAACAACTAGAAAAATGGAGAAGGCAACAAAATCGAGTATAAAAATCAATATACATATACCTTACTATATACATCTATATAAACTCATGTACGAATATAATTTAACATCACTACGCCATAAATGGCCTACTGCAACACAAAAAAAATGTTGGCTCAGGCCCGAAAAATGTTGCCATAGGTCTATGGCAACACTTTTAGGGTGATGCAATTTTTGCCGTTGCCTTAGACCTCAAAGGCAACATTTTGACTATCTAAGGCAACATAAGTAATATTGTTGCAATAGAACCCTATTTGGGTCTATGGCAACACCCATAGGTATCTGTAGCAACATTCCAAAATGTTGCTATAGATATGAACTTTTTGAATTTGTGGGGCCCACAATGTTGAGCATATTTGATTTTTTAATAAAAATAAATATTTTATTTAATAAAATGCTATTGCACAGAATTTGATATTTAAACAGTAATTTATTTAAATAAATATTTTATTTCAACATTTGAAATAGTACAAATTCCAGACTCCACTATTTTACAATTCAATGATATATAACACTGATATTCACATATACAGATATTCCTCACTACATCACTCAGTTCACTCATTACATATGCAGTTTCAATTTATACAGACACCGACACTGACAAATATATGCCGAGCCGAAGGCGAGCCGAGTGCCGAGCCGAAGGCGAGCCGAGAAGCGGGTCCGGGCGCAGCGCCGGCGGGGGTCCAAGCTTATATCCACCGCCCGATTCATCCGATTTCGGAAGATCGATCCTTCTTTGAAACCTGTCTTCAAGCTAATGCACATTTGATTTGACTCTGTCTTCAAGCTTATATCCAGCTGTCCAGTCTTCAATACCTGTCACATATAATTCAAAAGCAGTAATCTGGAAAATAATATTTAACTCGAACAGAAAATGAAAATGTTTTTGTTATATTATTTGCCTCAGGTATTTGGGTTGTTTCTTTTCATAAGTGCATAAGCCAAACATGAATGCAACACATGGATACAAGGCAGTATGGAAGACAGCAAGCAACAGTTCAGGCAAAAATGCACAAAGGAGAAGCCAAGTGCACAAAGTAGTACTCAACACAGCAAGCAACATAACATGACCAAGAAATGCATGTACATGGATGAACATACATGCATCATAAGGCTTGGTACAAGAAACTACTCAAGTGCAACTACTCAAGTGCAAGTTCATACTCAAGTGCAGCCAGATATGTAGACAAGCCAAAAAAACGGACACGGCACAAGGTCAAACCCGAGTCATCGACTGGATTCAACTCAGGGCCAAGAAACCAACAAAACAAACAAGAACCAGGTTCAGCAAAATATAGACAAGCCATTGCAAGAAACACAGCAATACACATAGGCAGCCCATCAAGCAAAAACAGTGAATGCATCAAGCATGTACAAGAGAAACCTAGGTAGTAACATGATATACAGAGGACTTGGAGCATCAGTTCATGTTAAAGAACAAGGTTAGCATGGTACCAGTTCAGTCCAGACCAAGCAAAACCAACAAAGCTCAACACACATATGTTTGTATTCATCATTGCAATCCAACATACCAGATTTCTCAAAGTCCAACAGAAAGATTAAACTCGAGATTATAGGAAATAAAGCCTATAAATAAATCCCAATTCATCATCGGCAAAAGCGTGCGAGTGTAACCAAAATCAAGAATATTCAAGTAAACCAGAAGGCAGAAAACATACCAAATAATATCACATCGCACCCGACGACGAAGTCAAAGCAATTCGAGCAATCAATCAAGGAGAACGAAGGAGCAAGCTACCAGGAACGTTTCTCACACTAGATTCGATCAATCAGAGCATCAAAGCAATTAGAATCGCGTGCCTTAGTTTTCACCGAAACCAATTCGACTACCCCCTGCCACTCTGACATCAGGCCCCAACCACGAAATTGCGACCAAATCAGCAACTCCCTAAACCATCGCAATCCCACAACCTTACCTCGAATCACCAGAATCGCCATAAACCTGAACAAAATCGCAAATCCGGAAGTAGTGAGGAAAACTGACGCGAGGCGAAAGAAAATAACGGAAATTGATATGGCCGACAAGGGATAAAAGCAAAGCCAGTTATTCTCCAGATCGAAGAAACAAGGAGGAGCGGAATAAAAATTAGGGATTGGAAAATTAGGGGTGAGAAACGAAAGCGGATGAGTGAAAAGTAAAGCGGGAAATGGAAATTGGTAAGGTGTGGATCGATGGTGTGAATCGACGGTTGAGATTTTGTTTTAAATGGTGGTGTGGATCGCTGAGGTGTAATTTTTTTTTTAATTTTTTAATCTGAAAACATCTATGGCAACACTATATAAAAATGTTGCATCGTGTTACACTTGTTTAGCTAGAGCAACACATTTCTATGGCTAAGGTAACACCAAAAATACAACGTTGCAGTAGGACCAAAATTCTATAGCTATCGCAACATTTTAGCTGGCAACACCTTGCAAAAATGTTGCAGAAGGTCATTTATGGCGTAGTGCATTCATGTGAACCAACATAGTACAACATATAGGTACATTAATATATAAATATATAGCTAACGTAATATACATTTTTCATAACAGCTGTAACGACCCCGAATTTTATATAAATTTAAATTGATAATTAATTGGATTTTTGAATAAAATTGTGAAATTAATCGATTAAATGGAAGCGAGTTTCCCCGATTCAAATCGAAAATATATTAAGTCATATGGATTTGAAAATATGTATATATTGGATTTGAAATAAAAACTTAAATAAATGGTTTTAAAAATAAATATATATATATGTTAGTACAAACAAATAAGCAAAAGAAAGAATATAAAATATAAACCAAGTAATAAATGCAAACGTCTCTAGTACACAAGATTACAGTCCCCAAGCAAGGAAAATCTCTAACTTGAAGATTCATAAAACAATTTCTAAGTACAGAAAAAAAATATCTAAAATAAATTACAGTTAAGTGAAATATAAAATAAAACATATCTTATCAATAATTAACTTAAGTATTTGGTAGTTATGTTGTGAATAAAAAAATAAATATGTAAAATACATATCTTAGTCAAGTGATATATTAATGCACATTTATAAGTAATAAATAAATAAGCTTTTAAACAAGACAAACTATATATATGTGCTCACAAATTTAAAGGCCAGGCTGCACCTTTTTGTAAAAGCAAAATACATAAATGAACTTAAGCAAAGTATAGAGTACATAGTCTTTAGGAACTCATATATGTACCTGCCGTGAAGCATGGTATAAGAAACATAACATGTGTATATGCAGGATGTACTAAATAGATTTAAAAAGCTAGAAATGATATTTGTAAACATAAAAGGACCAAGGCATTAAATGCCATATCTCTAGCAAAATCGAAATCACCTCAGCCACCTTGCTAAAGAAAAAAATCTCTGATAAAATTTGTACTAGAGTATACAACCTGTATAATATTTTCCCTACATATATTTTCTCGTTCCTGTTCGTTTTCAAAATCTAGCTTTCCAGAGAAAAATAATCAAAGACAAGTATATTTCACTAAGGCTAAAACTCAACTACTACAACTTAATCTTCTCAACCAAGCTAGTAGGAAGATCAAAGGGGGGGGTCAAGCTGACAGTTTTTTCAAAACTGAGTGTTCTCTGTTCAAACTTTTGCCAGGTGAGCAACTTTGTTTTTTCCAGACTTCTTTGTTTTGACCAAGTGAGTAACATCACAATTAAATGTTTTAAGGATATGCTTACGGTTGTATGCTTATTCTCTGAACTTAAGGATGTTTGTAAATATATTTCTGTGGTGTATATAAGTTGTTTTGTGAAATGTTGAATCTACAGGTCTTCTCTGTTCGTTGTTACAGAGTAGATATCCATTCAAAATTCAAAACATTCTCATTCAATCGTGGTTAAGCTTAGAGTTTTCAAACAAGCAAGACGTTTAAACATAAGTTAAGTTTTAAAATTTGTTTTCAATCTGTGAATGAAATATATCAACTGAAGTCCAGTTTTACAGTACAACATATAATTATATGTTAAATTCAAGTGTTTTAACATGATTAATTCAATTTTACAACTTGAAACCTCACTGCAAAATACGATTTTTAAACTGAAAATGGGATTTTTTTGTTAAGTGTCTTGTGAGCAGTTTGTAGTTGATCAGAAATTGCTTTTCGATAAAATTCTGGTGGCCGAAGAAATTTTGGATGATAGAACTTGGCATGGAGCAAGTACGACCATCAATGATTTCAGGAAAAATGAAAAAAAGTTATATGTTGCAAGAATTGAGGGGGCGAGAGCAATTTAGGGTTTAACCCTGAGTTTTGCAGTGTTCTGTAAACGTGGTGATTGCGTCACCACGAGTTGATCGAGTTTCATGAAACTCGAGGGGAAGGAAGATATGGATGTGGAAGTGTCGTGGCCGAAGTTACGGCAGTTCCGGTGGACTGAGGAACGTTGGCGAAGGGGTTTTGCGTGGAGATGGTGTCTGCAGTTCCTTTCGATCGAACTGCTAAAATTCGATTTCGAACTTATGAAGACGATTTGGGTTTTGTTTTCGAATGAGAGGGCGAATTGTGGTTTGCTGGCGATCGCGATGGTCATCAGAGTGGAGCCGCGGTGACGTGCACGTGTACGGCGGTGGGTTGTCGTGTCAGTGTCGCGTGTTGATTCTCGAGTAAGAGGGGTGGCTGCTTCGAGTTCGTACTCGTGTACGCGAGTATATTTCCTGTTGTTTTAGTTTGAAAACTTAAGCAAACTAAAACTTTAAACTGGAGAAAAAAGAAGAAGAAGAACGAACGAGAGGGAGAGATGAGGTCTCGGGGAAACGTAGGGGAAACTCGAGTAACACTCGAGTAAAATCTGAAAAGGCTCGGGGTTTGTTTTTTTTAACAGGGTTAAGCTGAACGAATTTTAAAGTTGTGTAAACAGGTTTTTGTGTTAACAAAGAATTTAATGTTTGACTATTTTTGAGTTGAGAACTCAATACAAGTTTAATTATTTTAAAATGTTTTAAAATCTTAATTAATGTTTAATTAAGTAGATAAATTAAGTTAAGTATTTAATTAATTAACATTAAAGTTTTTGTAGTTAATAATAATTGGTTTCCAAAGTTTAAAGAAGATAAGATAAACTATTATTATTGATTGTTAAAAAAGGGCAATTAAGAATGGATAATTAATTTAAAATGGTAATTAACTAAGTGACTAGAGATTAGTCAAATTGAAAATTTGGTTAATTAACAATTAAGTATTTAAATCATTTGTAAGTAAGAATCGTTAATTTAAGTTAATTAATTGAAGGTTAATTAATGAAGGTGATTAAGGAATGATAATTAATTAAGGAATTATTAATTAAAGTAATAAATTGAGGAATAATTAATTAAAGTAATTAATTTAGAATAATTAATTAAATGTTAATGATTAAAGGTTGATTAATTAATAATTAAAGGTTAATAAATTTATTATTAAAGGATAATTAATGAATGATTAATGGATCATTTATCTAAAATGGTTTGTAATTAATTAATGATTAATTAACCAAGATTTGTAGTTTATTCATAAGTAATTAATCTGGTATAAATTAATTATAATCAGATATTAATTGATCTTACTTATGGATGTTTGGATTCTAGTGAATGTTGAATTGTTTGATATCCCTGATTTATGATGCTTTGTGATACATCCTGATTTATGTTGTGATCTGAAATTTCTATTTCTGTGATATATTACTATGTGAATATAAAACCCTTGACCCGTAAAACGACACTTGAATTTCGTTGTGACAGGGAGTCGAATTCCAGTTGGTTATCCGAAACCCACATCGAATTGTAATGATGAATCTTTTTGACTGATAAATTTATTTTATCTATGAATCTGTGAATGAAGATAAGCGTTGTGGATTATACCGCTTATCGATATATCTGTGATGATTGATGTTGTGCACTATTGTGTGAAACCCCTGGACTACACCTTTACACACACAAATATGGATTTCACGTGGAAATCGGTTAAATCACAGATGATGTAAATTTGATGTTTTTGAAATTTAAAATTTTAATTTCCATTGATTTTGAAATTGAAAATTCGGGTTTAATGTGAAAAACTTTTGAAATGGAATTTCAAAGATAAAGGTTATTTTGAATAACTTAATCGAGTTTTGAAAATTTAAATAATCTGATTTAAATTTGAATTCAAGTTTGAAATTGAATTCTATGATTTGAAACTAGGGATTAAAGATGCTGAACAAGTTATATATGGGTTAAACTATTTTAAAGGTATTGATTTGGGAATTTGAATTTAATTCAAGGGTTTTAACTCGTGTGAATATAACTAGATTTTTCTGATAACAAAACTATTTGTTTTCAAATAGTAAAAGCTTTCACAAAAGTAATGAACTTCCAAATTGTGTTGAAAGAATTTCAAGTTTGAAATGGAATTGAAATGTTTTGAAAAATATGAAATGAGTCTTTGATTTCAAAGACCGGATGAGTTAATCTAACTTGAAATGGAATTGATTTTGAAAGACTATGAATGAATCTTTGGAAACGAGTTTTGAAAGCTATAAGTTAAATCTTGATTTAAAGATTTAACGAGTAAACCTATTAAAATGGAAATTGTTTTGAAATCATAAATGAATCTTTGTGAACGGGGTAAACTTTGTGAATTGAATCTTTTTGTTTAAAAGATTAAAAGTGTGGAAATTGTTTAAACCGTTGAAGGTTTTTGAAATGAATCTTTTTGTTTAAAAGATTGGAAATGGTAAATTGTTTTACCATTCGAATGAAAAGTTTTGGGCTTTAAGCTGTGATTTAACTAAGACCCTAGTATCCATATGATTTTTAATTGCGCTCGTTATTCGGTTTAGCCGGGAGAGGACCTTTGTGTCATATAACCCATTCCGAATAGTGATACGACGATATGGATAGCATTTGAAGACCGGTGGTGAAGACCGGGTATTTGCAAGAGCGATAGGATGACCTATCGATTGTCTCTGCACTGAGTAGCTACGGTATAGAGATTCCCTAAGTGATGAGAAGTCCGATCAGAATTGTGAATACCCAGATTTGCAAGGGCTTCTTTGGAAGTGCCTTCGGTTTTGTTCGAACCCGGAACAGACTTGTATGGATGTGTGTCTGACGTTACACTTTGAGATGTAAAGCTGGTTTCTATCAAATACATTTCTGTTGGTGGCGGAGAATTTATTCTCTTAGCTTAACACCCTTCTCTGAGACGTACGAGCTCAGAGGTTATGTAGTTGATGGTTACTAGTGATACATTCCCAATTTGGTAATGTGGCATACGAAGTGCTGATGATCATTTGTTGGTCAAAGCGTGCTTTGTGAAAAAGCGTTGCTTTGTGAAAAGCGTGGCTTTGTGAAAAAGCGTGGCTTTGTGAAAAAGCGTTGCTTTGTGGACGAGACTTCGTCGAGCCTCACAACCCGGTAATGGTCGAAACAGGAATGTTGCGACAAAGGTTTGTAGGGGTAGCGCCCCTAGGGTATGTCATTTCCTTCTGGATAAAAGGTGGTATCATGGTATGGAGCCCAGATATCTTACCTATGTTGATTATATTTTGTGGCTGTTGCTTTACGATTGAGGATCCTCGGATAAAGGTCGGTAACGACCGGGGGATGACATGACTTGTGTGTTAGTTACCTAGTTACAGCTATACAACGTGAGGTAGCGTTAGTGTGTTAGTTACCTAGTTACAGCTGTACAGCGTGAGGTAGCGTCGGCCTTTTGTTTGCAGAGATCCGGTTAGGATCCGGGGCGTCTTTCCAGAGACGTTTCTATTTCGGTAAGGAAGTTCCTTAGCCTGATCATTTGTTGGAAATCCAAAGAAACAATACGAACCCTGTACGGTTTTAGTTGTATTACCTGCTATGGAATGTGGCGGTAACCTGCTATTGAACGTAGTAGCTATAGTAGGCATACGATGAAATGTTGTATGCTGTCTAAGATTTATATTATATTTTCGAAATGTTTTTCGACACTATGCACTAATGATAATAATATCGAATGATTTTGCGTAGTAAGCATTTTTGACTATCATAAGGAGAAATCTCCTCCAATTCTGCGATTGCATTGTGTGTGTGGCGGGAGGCCTTATGGTAGTTTCATTTTCCAAAAGCATTGCGGATTTCAATGTTTAAAAGCCTTTGTTGCTTGTTTTAAAGATAAACTGTTTTTGTTTGCTCACACCAGTCCCATGACTGATCCGTAGTTTATTGTTCCCTTCCTAAACTCTGGGTGCCCACTATTTTCCACACGGGCAGTCTAGAGTTGGGTTTCTTTTCAGATATTCAGGTTTAGTAGATTATCTGGAGCTAGTTCATTCATCGGAGTTGCTTATCTTGGAGTTGTGGATTCATTCTTGTCTGAAGATCATTTTGGAGTTATCATTTCTATTGATATTGTTCCGCTGCTGTTGTTATCTTTTCTTTTCCGCTGCTATTTCTTGTATCATATCTCTGATGTATATTGATATTCATTGTATCACTCTATTGTATCAGATATTATATATCAATGTATTATTCTTTTCTTCCGCTGTGTTATTTACTTAATTGTGTTATAGCTCCGGCGAATCGGATTTGAACGGTCGAATCTGCGGCATTCTAGTACAATGTGAAGTACGGATGTTGATTTTCAAACGTAAAAAATCCGAGTCGTTACATTTGGTATCAGAGCTAAGGTTGAACTTTAGCTCAGGAGTGTAACACATTAAGTAGCTCATTAGAGATAGGGTGAAGTATACCCTAGAATGAGTAATCTCTAAGATATCTGTCCGTACGCCTCAGTAAATTCTCTTGCTATCAACTGATAGTAAGTATGAGTGCAAGAAGAGGATGAGATAGGGGACAGGGGGATACCACCACGAATTGGTCAATACCTTGTAGCAACAGTGGAAACAAATTTTCTCTATCAATCTCTTTTGTTCAATATCTCTTCTTAATTCTTCGATAGTTTCTGTTAGATTCAGGAAGAAGATTCGATATATAAATATGGGACATAAACTCCAAATAGGCCAAAATTGTTTGTTGGATGTATTGGTTGATTTGGTTGCTATGGTTGATAGGTATAATTTGGTTTCTAAACTAAAAGTTTTGGAATTTGTATCCATATATCTATCTATTCTTTGGGTTCGGATATGTTTTACGAATGGTTAGTTATTCCTTCGAACTAACCGATGCCCTTGCATATTTCGTAGATCTGGATAACCCGAGTACCTTGTGAAGAATTCAATAGATTTGTTCTTGTATCTGTTATTGATATTCTGATTTGGTAAGCCAAATGCAGAATAGATGTTCAGTTTGATTTGATGAAATATTCTTCATCTATCATTGTGTCTTCCTGGCAATTTCGAGGACGAAATTTTTTAAGGGGGGAAGTCTGTAACGACCCCGAATTTTATATAAATTTAAATTGATAATTAATTGGATTTTTGAATAAAATTGTGAAATTAATCGATTAAATGGAAGCGAGTTTCCCCGATTCAAATCGAAAATATATTAAGTCATATGGATTTGAAAATATGTATATATTGGATTTGAAATAAAAACTTAAATAAATGGTTTTAAAAATAAATATATATATATGTTAGTACAAACAAATAAGCAGAAGAAAGAATATAAAATATAAACCAAGTAATAAATGCAAACGTCTCTAGTACACAAGATTACAGTCCCCAAGCAAGGAAAATCTCTGACTTGAAGATTCATAAAACAATTTCTAAGTACAGAAAAAAAAATATCTAAAATAAATTACAGTTAAGTGAAATATAAAATAAAACATATCTTATCAATAATTAACTTAAGTATTTGGTAGTTATGTTGTGAATAAAAAAATAAATATGTAAAATACATATCTTAGTCAAGTGATATATTAATGCACATTTATAAGTAATAAATAAATAAGCTTTTAAACAAGACAAACTATATATATGTGCTCACAAATTTAAAGGCCAGGCTGCACCTTTTTGTAAAAGCAAAATACATAAATGAACTTAAGCAAAGTATAGAGTACATAGTCTTTAGGAACTCATATATGTACCTGCCGTGAATCATGGTATAAGAAACATAACATGTGTATATGCAGGATGTACTAAATAGATTTAAAAAGCTAGAAATGATATTTGTAAACATAAAAGGACCAAGGCATTAAATGCCATATCTCTAGCAAAATCGAAATCACCTCAGCCACCTTGCTAAAGAAAAAAATCTCTGATAAAATTTGTACTAGAGTATACAACCTGTATAATATTTTCCCTACATATATTTTCTCGTTCCTGTTCGTTTTCAAAATCTAGCTTTCCAGAGAAAAATAAACAAAGACAAGTATATTTCACTAAGGCTAAAACTCAACTACTACAACTTAATCTTCTCAACCAAGCTAGTAGGAAGATCAAAGGGGGGGTCAAGCTGACAGTTTTTTCAAAACTGAGTGTTCTCTGTTCAAACTTTTGCCAGGTGAGCAACTTTGTTTTTTCCAGACTTCTTTGTTTTGACCAAGTGAGTAACATCACAATTAAATGTTTTAAGGATATGCTTACGGTTGTATGCTTATTCTCTGAACTTAAGGATGTTTGTAAATATATTTCTGTGGTGTATATAAGTTGTTTTGTGAAATGTTGAATCTACAGGTCTTCTCTGTTCGTTGTTACAGAGTAGATATCCATTCAAAATTCAAAACATTCTCATTTAATCGTGGTTAAGCTTAGAGTTTTCAAACAAGCAAGACGTTTAAACATAAGTTAAGTTTTAAAATTTGTTTTCAATCTGTGAATGAAATATATCAACTGAAGTCCAGTTTTACAGTACAACATATAATTATATGTTAAATTCAAGTGTTTTAACATGATTAATTCAATTTTACAACTTGAAACCTCACTGCAAAATACGATTTTTAAACTGAAAATGGGATTTTTTTGTTAAGTGTCTTGTGAGCAGTTTGTAGTTGAACAGAAATTGCTTTTCGATAAAATTCTGGTGGCCGAAGAAATTTTGGATGATAGAACTTGGCATGGAGCAAGTACGACCATCAATGATTTCAGGAAAAATGAAAAAATGTTATCTGTTGCAAGAATTGAGGGGGCGAGAGCAATTTAGGGTTTAACCCTGAGTTTTGCAGTGTTCTGTAAACGTGGTGATTGCGTCACCACGAGTTGATCGAGTTTCATGAAACTCGAGGGGAAGGAAGATATGGATGTGGAAGTGTCGTGGCCGAAGTTACGGCAGTTCCGGTGGACTGAGGAACGTTGGCGAAGGGGTTTTGCGTGGAGATGGTGTCTGCAGTTCCTTTCGATCGAACTGCTAAAATTCGATTTCGAACTTATGAAGACGATTTGGGTTTTGTTTTCGAATGAGAGGGCGAATTGTGGTTTGCTGGCGATCGCGATGGTCATCAGAGTGGAGCCGCGGTGACGTGCACGTGTACGGCGGTGGGTTGTCGTGTCAGTGTCGCGTGTTGATTCTCGAGTAAGAGGGGTGGCTGCTTCGAGTTCGTACTCGTGTATGCGAGTATATTTCCTGTTGTTTTAGTTTGAAAACTTAAGCAAACTAAAACTTTAAACTGGAGAAAAAAGAAGAAGAAGAACGAACGAGAGGGAGAGATGAGGTCTCGGGGAAACGTAGGGGAAACTCGAGTAACACTCGAGTAAAATCTGAAAAGGCTCGGGGTTTGTTTTTTTTAACAGGGTTAAGCTGAACGAATTTTAAAGTTGTGTAAACAGGTTTTTGTGTTAACAAAGAATTTAATGTTTGACTATTTTTGAGTTGAGAACTCAATACAAGTTTAATTATTTTAAAATGTTTTAAAATCTTAATTAATGTTTAATTAAGTAGATAAATTAAGTTAAGTATTTAATTAATTAACATTAAAGTTTTTGTAGTTAATAATAATTGGTTTCCAAAGTTTAAAGAAGATAAGATAAACTATTATTATTGATTGTTAAAAAAGGGCAATTAAGAATGGATAATTAATTTAAAATGGTAATTAACTAAGTGACTAGAGATTAGTCAAATTGAAAATTTGGTTAATTAACAATTAAGTATTTAAATCATTTGTAAGTAAGAATCGTTAATTTAAGTTAATTAATTGAAGGTTAATTAATGAAGGTGATTAAGGAATGATAATTAATTAAGGAATTATTAATTAAAGTAATAAATTGAGGAATAATTAATTAAAGTAATTAATTTAGAATAATTAATTAAATGGTAATGATTAAAGGTTGATTAATTAATAATTAAAGGTTAATAAATTTATTATTAAAGGATAATTAATGAATGATTAATGGATCATTTATCTAAAATGGTTTGTAATTAATTAATGATTAATTAACCAAGATTTGTAGTTTATTCATAAGTAATTAATCTGGTATAAATTAATTATAATCAGATATTAATTGATCTTACTTATGGATGTTTGGATTCTAGTGAATGTTGAATTGTTTGATATCCCTGATTTATGATGCTTTGTGATACATCCTGATTTATGTTGTGATCTGAAATTTCTATTTCTGTGATATATTACTATGTGAATATAAAACCCTTGACCCATAAAACGGCACTTGAATTTCGTTGTGACAGGGAGTCGGATTCCAGTTGGTTATCCGAAACCCACATCGAATTGTAATGATGAATCTTTGTGACTGATAAATTTATTTTATCTATGAATCTGTGAATGAAGATAAGCGTTGTGGATTATACCGCTTATCGATATATCTGTGATGATTGATGTTGTGCACTATTGTGTGAAACCCCTGGACTACACCTTTACACACACAAATATGGATTTCATGTGGAAATCGGTTAAATCACAGATGATGTAAATTTGATGTTTTTGAAATTTAAAATTTTAATTTCCATTGATTTTGAAATTGAAAATTCGGGTTTAATGTGAAAAACTTTTGAAATGGAATTTCAAAGATAAAGGTTATTTTGAATAACTTAATCGAGTTTTGAAAATTTAAATAATCTGATTTAAATTTGAATTCAAGTTTGAAATTGAATTCTATGATTTGAAACTAGGGATTAAAGATGCTGAACAAGTTATATATGGGTTAAACTATTTTAAAGGTATTGATTTGGGAATTTGAATTTAATTCAAGGGTTTTAACTCGTGTGAATATAACTAGATTTTTCTGATAACAAAACTATTTGTTTTCAAATAGTAAAAGCTTTCACAAAAGTAATGAACTTCCAAATTGTGTTGAAAGAATTTCAAGTTTGAAATGGAATTGAAATGTTTTGAAAAATATGAAATGAGTCTTTGATTTCAAAGACCGGATGAGTTAATCTAACTTGAAATGGAATTGATTTTGAAAGACTATGAATGAATCTTTGGAAACGAGTTTTGAAAGCTATAAGTTAAATCTTGATTTAAAGATTTAACGAGTAAACCTATTAAAATGGAAATTGTTTTGAAATCCATAAATGAATCTTTGTGAATGGGGTAAACTTTGTGAATTGAATCTTTTTGTTTAAAAGATTAAAAGTGTGGAAATTGTTTAAACCGTTGAAGGTTTTTGAAATGAATCTTTTTGTTTAAAAGATTGGAAATGGTAAATTGTTTTACCATTCGAATGAAAAGTTTTGGGCTTTAAGCTGTGATTTAACTGAGACCCCAGTATCCATATGATTTTTAATTGCGCTCGTTATTCGGTTTAGCAGGGAGAGGACCTTTGAGTCATATAACCCATTCCGAATAGTGATACGACGATATGGATAGCATTTGAAGACCGGTGGTGAAGACCGGGTATTTGCAAGAGCGATAGGATGACCTATCGATTGTCTCTGCACTGAGTAGCTACGGTATAGAGATTCCCTAAGTGATGAGAAGTCCGATCAGAATTGTGAATACCCGGATTTGCAAGGGCTTCTTTGGAAGTGCCTTCGGTTTTGTTCGAACCCGGAACAGACTTGTATGGATGTGTGTCTGACGTTACACTTTGAGATGTAAAGCTGGTTTCTATCAAATACATTTCTGTTGGTGGCGGAGAATTTATTCTCTTAGCTTAACACCCTTCTCTGAGACGTACGAGCTCAGAGGTTATGTAGTTGATGGTTACTAGTGATACATTCCCAATTTGGTAATGTGGCATACGAAGTGCTGATGATCATTTGTTGGTCAAAGCGTGCTTTGTGAAAAAGCGTTGCTTTGTGAAAAGCGTGGCTTTGTGAAAAAGCGTGGCTTTGTGAAAAAGCGTTGCTTTGTGGACGAGACTTCGTCGAGCCTCACAACCCGGTAATGGTCGAAACATGAATGTTGCGACAAAGGTTTGTAGGGGTAGCGCCCCTAGGGTATGTCATTTCCTTCTGGATAAAAGGTGGTATCATGGTATGGAGCCCAGATATCTTACCTATGTTGATTATATTTTGTGGCTGTTGCTTTACGATTGAGGATCCTCGGATAAAGGTCGGTAACGACCGGGGGATGACATGACTTGTGTGTTAGTTACCTAGTTACAGCTATACAGCGTGAGGTAGCGTCAGTGTGTTAGTTACCTAGTTACAGCTGTACAGCGTGAGGTAGCGTCGGCCTTTTGTTTGCAGAGATCCGGTTAGGATCCGGGGCGTCTTTCCAGAGACGTTTCTATTTCGGTAAGGAAGTTCCTTAGCCTGATCATTTGTTGGAAATCCAAAGAAACAATACGAACCCTGTACGGTTTTAGTTGTATTACCTGCTATGGAATGTGGCGGTAACCTGCTATTGAACGTAGTAGCTATAGTAGGCATACGATGAAATGTTGTATGCTGGCTAAGATTTATATTATATTTTCGAAATGTTTTTCGACACTATGCACTAATGATAATAATATCGAATGATTTTGCATAGTAAGCATTTTTGACTATCATAAGGAGAAATCTCCTCCAATTCTGCGATTGCATTGTGTGTGTGGCGGGAGGCCTTATGGTAGTTTCATTTTCCAAAAGCATTGCGGATTTCAATGTTTAAAAGCCTTTGTTGCTTGTTTTAAAGATAAACTGTTTTTGTTTGCTCACACCAGTCCCATGACTGATCCGGAGTTTATTGTTCCCTTCCTAAACTCTGGGTGCCCACTATTTTCCACACGGGCAGTCTAGAGTTGGGTTTCTTTTCAGATATTCAGGTTTAGTAGATTATCTGGAGCTAGTTCATTCATCGGAGTTGCTTATCTTGGAGTTGTGGATTCATTCTTGTCTGAAGATCATTTTGGAGTTATCATTTCTATTGATATTGTTCCGCTGCTGTTGTTATCTTTTCTTTTCCGCTGCTATTTCTTGTATCATATCTCTGATGTATATTGATATTCATTGTATCACTCTATTGTATCAGATATTATATATCAATGTATTATTCTTTTCTTCCGCTGTGTTATTTACTTAATTGTGTTATAGCTCCAGCGAATCGGATTTGAACGGTCGAATCTGCGGCATTCTAGTACAATGTGAAGTACGGATGTTGATTTTCGAACGCGAAAAATCCGAGTCGTTACATTTGGTATCAGAGCTAAGGTTGAACTTTAGCTCAGGAGTGTAACACATTAAGTAGCTCATTAGAGATAGGGTGAAGTATACCCTAGAATGAGTAATCTCTAAGATATCTGTCCGTACGCCTCAGTAAATTCTCTTGCTATCAACTGATAGTAAGTATGAGTGCAAGAAGAGGATGAGATAGGGGATAGGGGGATACCACCACGAATTGGTCAATACCTTGTAGCAACAGTGGAAACAAATTTTCTCTATCAATCTCTTTTGTTCAATATCTCTTCTCAATTCTTCGATAGTTTCTGTTAGATTCAGGAAGAAGATTCGATATATAAATATGGGACATAAACTCCAAATAGGCCAAAATTGTTTGTTGGATGTATTGGTTGATTTGGTTGCTATGGTTGATAGGTATAATTTGGTTTCTAAACTAAAAGTTTTGGAATTTGTATCCATATATCTATCTATTCTTTGGGTCCGGATATGTTTTACGAATGGTTAGTTATTCCTTCGAACTAACCGATGCCCTTGCATATTTCGTAGATCTGGATAACCCGAGTACCTTGTGAAGAATTCAATAGATTTGTTCTTGTATCTGTTATTGATATTCTGATTTGGTAAGCCAAATGCAGAATAGATGTTCAGTTTGATTTGATGAAATATTCTTCATCTATCATTGTGTCTTCCTGGCAATTTCGAGGACGAAATTTTTTAAGGGGGGAAGTCTGTAACGACCCCGAATTTTATATAAATTTAAATTGATAATTAATTGGATTTTTGAATAAAATTGTGAAATTAATCGATTAAATGGAAGCGAGTTTCCCCGATTCAAATCGAAAATATATTAAGTCATATGGATTTGAAAATATGTATATATTGGATTTGAAATAAAAACTTAAATAAATGGTTTTAAAAATAAATATATATATGTTAGTACAAACAAATAAGCAAAAGAAAGAATATAAAATATAAACCAAGTAATAAATGCAAACGTCTCTAGTACACAAGATTACAGTCCCCAAGCAAGGAAAATCTCTGACTTGAAGATTCATAAAACAATTTCTAAGTACAGAAAAAAAAAATATCTAAAATAAATTACAGTTAAGTGAAATATAAAATAAAACATATCTTATCAATAATTAACTTAAGTATTTGGTAGTTATGTTGTGAATAAAAAAATAAATATGTAAAATACATATCTTAGTCAAGTGATATATTAATGCACATTTATAAGTAATAAATAAATAAGCTTTTAAACAAGACAAACTATATATATGTGCTCACAAATTTAAAGGCCAGGCTGCACCTTTTTGTAAAAGCAAAATACATAAATGAACTTAAGAAAAGTATAGAGTACATAGTCTTTAGGAACTCATATATGTACCTGCCGTGAAGCATGGTATAAGAAACATAACATGTGTATATGCAGGATGTACTAAATAGATTTAAAAAGCTAGAAATGATATTTGTAAACATAAAAGGACCAAGGCATTAAATGCCATATCTCTAGCAAAATCGAAATCACCTCAGCCACCTTGCTAAAGAAAAAAATCTCTGATAAAATTTGTACTAGAGTATACAACCTGTATAATATTTTCCCTACATATATTTTCTCGTTCCTGTTCGTTTTCAAAATCTAGCTTTCCAGAGAAAAATAATCAAAGACAAGTATATTTCACTAAGGCTAAAACTCAACTACTACAACTTAATCTTCTCAACCAAGCTAGTAGGAAGATCAAAGGGGGGGGGTCAAGCTGACAGTTTTTTCAAAACTGAGTGTTCTCTGTTCAAACTTTTGCCAGGTGAGCAACTTTGTTTTTTCCAGACTTCTTTGTTTTGACCAAGTGAGTAACATCACAATTAAATGTTTTAAGGATATGCTTACGGTTGTATGCTTATTCTCTGAACTTAAGGATGTTTGTAAATATATTTCTGTGGTGTATATAAGTTGTTTTGTGAAATGTTGAATCTACAGGTCTTCTCTGTTCGTTGTTACAGAGTAGATATCCATTCAAAATTCAAAACATTCTCATTCAATCGTGGTTAAGCTTAGAGTTTTCAAACAAGCAAGACGTTTAAACATAAGTTAAGTTTTAAAATTTGTTTTCAATCTGTGAATGAAATATATCAACTGAAGTCCAGTTTTACAGTACAACATATAATTATATGTTAAATTCAAGTGTTTTAACATGATTAATTCAATTTTACAACTTGAAACCTCACTGCAAAATACGATTTTTAAACTGAAAATGGGATTTTTTTGTTAAGTGTCTTGTGAGCAGTTTGTAGTTGATCAGAAATTGCTTTTCGATAAAATTCTGGTGGCCGAAGAAATTTTGGATGATAGAACTTGGCATGGAGCAAGTACGACCATCAATGATTTCAGGAAAAATGAAAAAAAGTTATCTGTTGCAAGAATTGAGGGGGCGAGAGCAATTTAGGGTTTAACCCTGAGTTTTGCAGTGTTCTGTAAACGTGGTGATTGCGTCACCACGAGTTGATCGAGTTTCATGAAACTCGAGGGGAAGGAAGATATGGATGTGGAAGTGTCGTGGCCGAAGTTACGGCAGTTCCGGTGGACTGAGGAACGTTGGCGAAGGGGTTTTGCGTGGAGATGGTGTCTGCAGTTCCTTTCGATCGAACTGCTAAAATTCGATTTCGAACTTATGAAGACGATTTGGGTTTTGTTTTCGAATGAGAGGGCGAATTGTGGTTTGCTGGCGATCGCGATGGTCATCAGAGTGGAGCCGCGGTGACGTGCACGTGTACGGCGGTGGGTTGTCGTGTCAGTGTCGCGTGTTGATTCTCGAGTAAGAGGGGTGGCTGCTTCGAGTTCGTACTCGTGTACGCGAGTATATTTCCTGTTGTTTTAGTTTGAAAACTTAAGCAAACTAAAACTTTAAACTGGAGAAAAAAGAAGAAGAAGAACGAACGAGAGGGAGAGATGAGGTCTCGGGGAAACGTAGGGGAAACTCGAGTAACACTCGAGTAAAATCTGAAAAGGCTCGGGGTTTGTTTTTTTTAACAGGGTTAAGCTGAACGAATTTTAAAGTTGTGTAAACAGGTTTTTGTGTTAACAAAGAATTTAATGTTTGACTATTTTTGAGTTGAGAACTCAATACAAGTTTAATTATTTTAAAATGTTTTAAAATCTTAATTAATGTTTAATTAAGTAGATAAATTAAGTTAAGTATTTAATTAATTAACATTAAAGTTTTTGTAGTTAATAATAATTGGTTTCCAAAGTTTAAAGAAGATAAGATAAACTATTATTATTGATTGTTAAAAAAGGGCAATTAAGAATGGATAATTAATTTAAAATGGTAATTAACTAAGTGACTAGAGATTAGTCAAATTGAAAATTTGGTTAATTAACAATTAAGTATTTAAATCATTTGTAAGTAAGAATCGTTAATTTAAGTTAATTAATTGAAGGTTAATTAATGAAGGTGATTAAGGAATGATAATTAATTAAGGAATTATTAATTAAAGTAATAAATTGAGGAATAATTAATTAAAGTAATTAATTTAGAATAATTAATTAAATGGTAATGATTAAAGGTTGATTAATTAATAATTAAAGGTTAATAAATTTATTATTAAAGGATAATTAATGAATGATTAATGGATCATTTATCTAAAATGGTTTGTAATTAATTAATGATTAATTAACCAAGATTTGTAGTTTATTCATAAGTAATTAATCTGGTATAAATTAATTATAATCAGATATTAATTGATCTTACTTATGGATGTTTGGATTCTAGTGAATGTTGAATTGTTTGATATCCCTGATTTATGATGCTTTGTGATACATCCTGATTTATGTTGTGATCTGAAATTTCTATTTCTGTGATATATTACTATGTGAATATAAAACCCTTGACCCATAAAACGGCACTTGAATTTCGTTGTGACAGGGAGTCGGATTCCAGTTGGTTATCCGAAACCCACATCGAATTGTAATGATGAATCTTTGTGACTGATAAATTTATTTTATCTATGAATCTGTGAATGAAGATAAGCGTTGTGGATTATACCGCTTATCGATATATCTGTGATGATTGATGTTGTGCACTATTGTGTGAAACCCCTGGACTACACCTTTACACACACAAATATGGATTTCACGTGGAAATCGATTAAATCACAGATGATGTAAATTTGATGTTTTTGAAATTTAAAATTTTAATTTCCATTGATTTTGAAATTGAAAATTCGGGTTTAATGTGAAAAACTTTTGAAATGGAATTTCAAAGATAAAGGTTATTTTGAATAACTTAATCGAGTTTTGAAAATTTAAATAATCTTATTTAAATTTGAATTCAAGTTTGAAATTGAATTCTATGATTTGAAACTAGGGATTAAAGATGCTGAACAAGTTATATATGGGTTAAACTATTTTAAAGGTATTGATTTGGGAATTTGAATTTAATTCAAGGGTTTTAACTCGTGTGAATATAACTAGATTTTTCTGATAACAAAACTATTTGTTTTCAAATAGTAAAAGCTTTCACAAAAGTAATGAACTTCCAAATTGTGTTGAAAGAATTTCAAGTTTGAAATGGAATTGAAATGTTTTGAAAAATATGAAATGAGTCTTTGATTTCAAAGACCGGATGAGTTAATCTAACTTGAAATGGAATTGATTTTGAAAGACTATGAATGAATCTTTGGAAACGAGTTTTGAAAGCTATAAGTTAAATCTTGATTTAAAGATTTAACGAGTAAACCTATTAAAATGGAAATTGTTTTGAAATCCATAAATGAATCTTTGTGAACGGGGTAAACTTTGTGAATTGAATCTTTTTGTTTAAAAGATTAAAAGTGTGGAAATTGTTTAAACCGTTGAAGGTTTTTGAAATGAATCTTTTTGTTTAAAAGATTGGAAATGGTAAATTGTTTTACCATTCGAATGAAAAGTTTTGGGCTTTAAGCTGTGATTTAACTGAGACCCCAGTATCCATATGATTTTTAATTGCGCTCGTTATTCGGTTTAGCCGGGAGAGGACCTTTGTGTCATATAACCCATTCCGAATAGTGATACGACGATATGGATAGCATTTGAAGACCGGTGGTGAAGACCGGGTATTTGCAAGAGCGATAGGATGACCTATCGATTGTCTCTGCACTGAGTAGCTACGGTATAGAGATTCCCTAAGTGATGAGAAGTCCGATCAGAATTGTGAATACCCGGATTTGCAAGGGCTTCTTTGGAAGTGCCTTCGGTTTTGTTCGAACCCGGAACAGACTTGTATGGATGTGTGTCTGACGTTACACTTTGAGATGTAAAGCTGGTTTCTATCAAATACATTTCTGTTGGTGGCGGAGAATTTATTCTCTTAGCTTAACACCCTTCTCTGAGACGTACGAGCTCAGAGGTTATGTAGTTGATGGTTACTAGTGATACATTCCCAATTTGGTAATGTGGCATACGAAGTGCTGATGATCATTTGTTGGTCAAAGCGTGCTTTGTGAAAAAGCGTTGCTTTGTGAAAAGCGTGGCTTTGTGAAAAAGCGTGGCTTTGTGAAAAAGCGTTGCTTTGTGGACGAGACTTCGTCGAGCCTCACAACCCGGTAATGGTCGAAACAGGAATGTTGCGACAAAGGTTTGTAGGGGTAGCGCCCCTAGGGTATGTCATTTCCTTCTGGATAAAAGGTGGTATCATGGTATGGAGCCCAGATATCTTACCTA
Organism: Allium fistulosum; assembly: GCA_030737815.1. Lineage (NCBI taxonomy): Eukaryota > Viridiplantae > Streptophyta > Magnoliopsida > Asparagales > Amaryllidaceae > Allium > Allium fistulosum. Next base: position 427,290,045 of record CM060908.1, read on the forward strand.
TGTTGATTATATTTTGTGGCTGTTGCTTTACGATTGAGGATCCTCGGATAAAGGTCGGTAACGACCGGGGGATGACATGACTTGTGTGTTAGTTACCTAGTTACAGCTATACAGCGTGAGGTAGCGTCAGTGTGTTAGTTACCTAGTTACAGCTGTACAGCGTGAGGTAGCGTCGGCCTTTTGTTTGCAGAGATCCGGTTAGGATCCGGGGCGTCTTTCCAGAGACGTTTCTATTTCGGTAAGGAAGTTCCTTAGCCTGATCATTTGTTGGAAATCCAAAGAAACAATATGAACCCTGTACGGTTTTAGTTGTATTACCTGCTATGGAATGTGGCGGTAACCTGCTATTGAACGTAGTAGCTATAGTAGGCATACGATGAAATGTTGTATGCTGGCTAAGATTTATATTATATTTTCAAAATGTTTTTCGACACTATGCACTAATGATAATAATATCGAATGATTTTGCGTAGTAAGCATTTTTGACTATCATAAGGAGAAATCTCCTCCAATTCTGCGATTGCATTGTGTGTGTGGCGGGAGGCCTTATGGTAGTTTCATTTTCCAAAAGCATTGCGGATTTCAATGTTTAAAAGCCTTTGTTGCTTGTTTTAAAGATAAACTGTTTTTGTTTGCTCACACCAGTCCCATGACTGATCCAGAGTTTATTGTTCCCTTCCTAAACTCTGGGTGCCCACTATTTTCCACACGGGCAGTCTAGAGTTGGGTTTCTTTTCAGATATTCAGGTTTAGTAGATTATCTGGAGCTAGTTCATTCATCGGAGTTGCTTATCTTGGAGTTGTGGATTCATTCTTGTCTGAAGATCATTTTGGAGTTATCATTTCTATTGATATTGTTCCGCTGCTGTTGTTATCTTTTCTTTTCCGCTGCTATTTCTTGTATCATATCTCTGATGTATATTGATATTCATTGTATCACTCTATTGTATCAGATATTATATATCAATGTATTATTCTTTTCTTCCGCTGTGTTATTTACTTAATTGTGTTATAGCTCCGGCGAATCGGATTTGAACGGTCGAATCTGCGGCATTCTAGTACAATGTGAAGTACGGATGTTGATTTTCGAACGCGAAAAATCCGAGTCGTTACATTTGGTATCAGAGCTAAGGTTGAACTTTAGCTCAGGAGTGTAACACATTAAGTAGCTCATTAGAGATAGGGTGAAGTATACCCTAGAATGAGTAATCTCTAAGATATCTGTCCGTACGCCTCAGTAAATTCTCTTGCTATCAACTGATAGTAAGTATGAGTGCAAGAAGAGGATGAGATAGGGGACAGGGGGATACCACCACGAATTGGTCAATACCTTGTAGCAACAGTGGAAACAAATTTTCTCTATCAATCTCTTTTGTTCAATATCTCTTCTCAATTCTTCGATAGTTTCTGTTAGATTCAGGAAGAAGATTCGATATATAAATATGGGACATAAACTCCAAATAGGCCAAAATTGTTTGTTGGATGTATTGGTTGATTTGGTTGCTATGGTTGATAGGTATAATTTGGTTTCTAAACTAAAAGTTTTGGAATTTGTATCCATATATCTATCTATTCTTTGGGTCCGGATATGTTTTACGAATGGTTAGTTATTCCTTCGAACTAACCGATGCCCTTGCATATTTCGTAGATCTGGATAACCCGAGTACCTTGTGAAGAATTCAATAGATTTGTTCTTGTATCTGTTATTGATATTCTGATTTGGTAAGCCAAATGCAGAATAGATGTTCAGTTTGATTTGATGAAATATTCTTCATCTATCATTGTGTCTTCCTGGCAATTTCGAGGACGAAATTTTTTAAGGGGGGAAGTCTGTAACGACCCCGAATTTTATATAAATTTAAATTGATAATTAATTGGATTTTTGAATAAAATTGTGAAATTAATCGATTAAATGGAAGCGAGTTTCCCCGATTCAAATCGAAAATATATTAAGTCATATGGATTTGAAAATATGTATATATTGGATTTGAAATAAAAACTTAAATAAATGGTTTTAAAAATAAATATATATATATGTTAGTACAAACAAATAAGCAAAAGAAAGAATATAAAATATAAACCAAGTAATAAATGCAAACGTCTCTAGTACACAAGATTACAGTCCCCAAGCAAGGAAAATCTCTGACTTGAAGATTCATAAAACAATTTCTAAGTACAGAAAAAAAAAATATCTAAAATAAATTACAGTTAAGTGAAATATAAAATAAAACATATCTTATCAATAATTAACTTAAGTATTTGGTAGTTATGTTGTGAATAAAAAAATAAATATGTAAAATACATATCTTAGTCAAGTGATATATTAATGCACATTTATAAGTAATAAATAAATAAGCTTTTAAACAAGACAAACTATATATATGTGCTCACAAATTTAAAGGCCAGGCTGCACCTTTTTGTAAAAGCAAAATACATAAATGAACTTAAGCAAAGTATAGAGTACATAGTCTTTAGGAACTCATATATGTACCTGCCGTGAAGCATGGTATAAGAAACATAACATGTGTATATGCAGGATGTACTAAATAGATTTAAAAAGCTAGAAATGATATTTGTAAACATAAAAGGACCAAGGCATTAAATGCCATATCTCTAGCAAAATCGAAATCACCTCAGCCACCTTGCTAAAGAAAAAAATCTCTGATAAAATTTGTACTAGAGTATACAACCTGTATAATATTTTCCCTACATATATTTTCTCGTTCCTGTTCGTTTTCAAAATCTAGCTTTCCAGAGAAAAATAATCAAAGACAAGTATATTTCACTAAGGCTAAAACTCAACTACTACAACTTAATCTTCTCAACCAAGCTAGTAGGAAGATCAAAGGGGGGGGTCAAGCTGACAGTTTTTTCAAAACTGAGTGTTCTCTGTTCAAACTTTTGCCAGGTGAGCAACTTTGTTTTTTCCAGACTTCTTTGTTTTGACCAAGTGAGTAACATCACAATTAAATGTTTTAAGGATATGCTTACGGTTGTATGCTTATTCTCTGAACTTAAGGATGTTTGTAAATATATTTCTGTGGTGTATATAAGTTGTTTTGTGAAATGTTGAATCTACAGGTCTTCTCTGTTCGTTGTTACAGAGTAGATATCCATTCAAAATTCAAAACATTCTCATTCAATCGTGGTTAAGCTTAGAGTTTTCAAACAAGCAAGACGTTTAAACATAAGTTAAGTTTTAAAATTTGTTTTCAATCTGTGAATGACATATATCAACTGAAGTCCAGTTTTACAGTACAACATATAATTATATGTTAAATTCAAGTGTTTTAACATGATTAATTCAATTTTACAACTTGAAACCTCGCTGCAAAATACGATTTTTAAACTGAAAATGGGATTTTTTTGTTAAGTGTCTTGTGAGCAGTTTGTAGTTGATCAGAAATTGCTTTTCGATAAAATTCTGGTGGCCGAAGAAATTTTGGATGATAGAACTTGGCATGGAGCAAGTACGACCATCAATGATTTCAGGAAAAATGAAAAAAAGTTATCTGTTGCAAGAATTGAGGGGGCGAGAGCAATTTAGGGTTTAACCCTGAGTTTTGCAGTGTTCTGTAAACGTGGTGATTGCGTCACCACGATTTGATCGAGTTTCATGAAACTCGAGGGGAAGGAAGATATGGATGTGGAAGTGTCGTGGCCGAAGTTACGGCAGTTCCGGTGGACTGAGGAACGTTGGCGAAGGGGTTTTGCGTGGAGATGGTGTCTGCAGTTCCTTTCGATCGAACTGCTAAAATTCGATTTCGAACTTATGAAGACGATTTGGGTTTTGTTTTCGAATGAGAGGGCGAATTGTGGTTTGCTGGCGATCGCGATGGTCATCAGAGTGGAGCCGCGGTGACGTGCACGTGTACGGCGGTGGGTTGTCGTGTCAGTGTCGCGTGTTGATTCTCGAGTAAGAGGGGTGGCTGCTTCGAGTTCGTACTCGTGTACGCGAGTATATTTCCTGTTGTTTTAGTTTGAAAACTTAAGCAAACTAAAACTTTAAACTGGAGAAAAAAGAAGAAGAAGAACGAACGAGAGGGAGAGATGAGGTCTCGGGGAAACGTAGGGGAAACTCGAGTAACACTCGAGTAAAATCTGAAAAGGCTCGGGGTTTGTTTTTTTTAACAGGGTTAAGCTGAACGAATTTTAAAGTTGTGTAAACAGGTTTTTGTGTTAACAAAGAATTTAATGTTTGACTATTTTTGAGTTGAGAACTCAATACAAGTTTAATTATTTTAAAATGTTTTAAAATCTTAATTAATGTTTAATTAAGTAGATAAATTAAGTTAAGTATTTAATTAATTAACATTAAAGTTTTTGTAGTTAATAATAATTGGTTTCCAAAGTTTAAAGAAGATAAGATAAACTATTATTATTGATTGTTAAAAAAGGGCAATTAAGAATGGATAATTAATTTAAAATGGTAATTAACTAAGTGACTAGAGATTAGTCAAATTGAAAATTTGGTTAATTAACAATTAAGTATTTAAATCATTTGTAAGTAAGAATCGTTAATTTAAGTTAATTAATTGAAGGTTAATTAATGAAGGTGATTAAGGAATGATAATTAATTAAGGAATTATTAATTAAAGTAATAAATTGAGGAATAATTAATTAAAGTAATTAATTTAGAATAATTAATTAAATGGTAATGATTAAAGGTTGATTAATTAATAATTAAAGGTTAATAAATTTATTATTAAAGGATAATTAATGAATGATTAATGGATCATTTATCTAAAATGGTTTGTAATTAATTAATGATTAATTAACCAAGATTTGTAGTTTATTCATAAGTAATTAATCTGGTATAAATTAATTATAATCAGATATTAATTGATCTTACTTATGGATGTTTGGATTCTAGTGAATGTTGAATTGTTTGATATCCCTGATTTATGATGCTTTGTGATACATCCTGATTTATGTTGTGATCTGAAATTTCTATTTCTGTGATATATTACTATGTGAATATAAAACCCTTGACCCGTAAAACGGCACTTGAATTTCGTTGTGACAGGGAGTCGGATTCCAGTTGGTTATCCGAAACCCACATCGAATTGTAATGATGAATCTTTGTGACTGATAAATTTATTTTATCTATGAATCTGTGAATGAAGATAAGCGTTGTGGATTATACCGCTTATCGATATATCTGTGATGATTGATGTTGTGCACTATTGTGTGAAACCCCTGGACTACACCTTTACACACACAAATATGGATTTCACGTGGAAATCGGTTAAATCATAGATGATGTAAATTTGATGTTTTTGAAATTTAAAATTTTAATTTCCATTGATTTTGAAATTGAAAATTCGGGTTTAATGTGAAAAACTTTTGAAATGGAATTTCAAAGATAAAGGTTATTTTGAATAACTTAATCGAGTTTTGAAAATTTAAATAATCTTATTTAAATTTGAATTCAAGTTTGAAATTGAATTCTATGATTTGAAACTAGGGATTAAAGATGCTGAACAAGTTATATATGGGTTAAACTATTTTAAAGGTATTGATTTGGGAATTTGAATTTAATTCAAGGGTTTTAACTCGTGTGAATATAACTAGATTTTTCTGATAACAAAACTATTTGTTTTCAAATAGTAAAAGCTTTCACAAAAGTAATGAACTTCCAAATTGTGTTAAAAGAATTTCAAGTTTGAAATGGAATTGAAATGTTTTGAAAAATATGAAATGAGTCTTTGATTTCAAAGACCGGATGAGTTAATCTAACTTGAAATGGAATTGATTTTGAAAGACTATGAATGAATCTTTGGAAATGAGTTTTGAAAGCTATAAGTTAAATCTTGATTTAAAGATTTAACGAGTAAACCTATTAAAATGGAAATTGTTTTGAAATCCATAAATGAATCTTTGTGAATGGGGTAAACTTTGTGAATTGAATCTTTTTGTTTAAAAGATTAAAAGTGTGGAAATTGTTTAAACCGTTGAAGGTTTTTGAAATGAATCTTTTTGTTTAAAAGATTGGAAATGGTAAATTGTTTTACCATTCGAATGAAAAGTTTTGGGCTTTAAGCTGTGATTTAACTGAGACCCCAGTATCCATATGATTCTTAATTGCGCTCGTTATTCGGTTTAGCCGGGAGAGGACCTTTGTGTCATATAACCCATTCCGAATAGTGATACGACGATATGGATAGCATTTGAAGACCGGTGGTGAAGACCGGGTATTTGCAAGAGCGATAGGATGACCTATCGATTGTCTCTGCACTAAGTAGCTACGGTATAGAGATTCCCTAAGTGATGAGAAGTCCGATCAGAATTGTGAATACCCGGATTTGCAAGGGCTTCTTTGGAAGTGCCTTCGGTTTTGTTCGAACCCGGAACAGACTTGTATGGATGTGTGTCTGACGTTACACTTTGAGATGTAAAGCTGGTTTCTATCAAATACATTTCTGTTGGTGGCGGAGAATTTATTCTCTTAGCTTAACACCCTTCTTTGGACGTACGAGCTCAGAGGTTATGTAGTTGATGGTTACTAGTGATACATTCCCAATTTGGTAATGTGGCATACGAAGTGCTGATGATCATTTGTTGGTCAAAGCGTGCTTTGTGAAAAAGCGTTGCTTTGTGAAAAGCGTGGCTTTGTGAAAAAGCGTGGCTTTGTGAAAAAGCGTTGCTTTGTGGACGAGACTTCGTCGAGCCTCACAACCCGGTAATGGTCGAAACATGAATGTTGCGACAAAGGTTTGTACGGGTAGCGCCCCTAGGGTATGTCATTTCCTTCTGGATAAAAGGTGGTATCATGGTATGGAGCCCAGATATCTTACCTATGTTGATTATATTTTGTGGCTGTTGCTTTACGATTGAGGATCCTCGGATAAAGGTCGGTAACGACCGGGGGATGACATGACTTGTGTGTTAGTTACCTAGTTACAGCTATACAGCGTGAGGTAGCGTCAGTGTGTTAGTTACCTAGTTACAGCTGTACAGCGTGAGGTAGCGTCGGCCTTTTGTTTGCAGAGATCCGGTTAGGATCCGGGGCGTCTTTCCAGAGACGTTTCTATTTCGGTAAGGAAGTTCCTTATCCTGATCATTTGTTGGAAATCCAAAGAAACAATACGAACCCTGTACGGTTTTAGTTGTATTACCTGCTATGGAATGTGGCGGTAACCTGCTATTGAACGTAGTAGCTATAGTAGGCATACGATGAAATGTTGTATGCTGGCTAAGATTTATATTATATTTTCGAAATGTTTTTCGACACTATGCACTAATGATAATAATATCGAATGATTTTGCGTAGTAAGCATTTTTGACTATCATAAGGAGAAATCTCCTCCAATTCTGCGATTGCATTGTGTGTGTGGCGGGAGGCCTTATGGTAGTTTCATTTTCCAAAAGCATTGCGGATTTCAATGTTTAAAAGCCTTTGTTGCTTGTTTTAAAGATAAACTGTTTTTGTTTGCTCACACCAGTCCCATGACTGATCCGGAGTTTATTGTTCCCTTCCTAAACTCTGGGTGCCCACTATTTTCCACACGGGCAGTCTAGAGTTGGGTTTCTTTTCAGATATTCAGGTTTAGTAGATTATCTGGAGCTAGTTCATTCATCGGAGTTGCTTATCTTGGAGTTGTGGATTCATTCTTGTCTGAAGATCATTTTGGAGTTATCATTTCTATTGATATTGTTCCGCTGCTGTTGTTATCTTTTCTTTTCCGCTGCTATTTCTTGTATCATATCTCTGATGTATATTGATATTCATTGTATCACTCTATTGTATCAGATATTATATATCAATGTATTATTCTTTTCTTCCGCTGTGTTATTTACTTAATTGTGTTATAGCTCCGGCGAATCGGATTTGAACGGTCGAATCTGCGGCATTCTAGTACAATGTGAAGTACGGATGTTGATTTTCGAACGCGAAAAATCCGAGTCGTTACATTTGGTATCAGAGCTAAGGTTGAACTTTAGCTCAGGAGTGTAACACATTAAGTAGCTCATTAGAGATAGGGTGAAGTATACCCTAGAATGAGTAATCTCTAAGATATCTGTCCGTACGCCTCAGTAAATTCTCTTGCTATCAACTGATAGTAAGTATGAGTGCAAGAAGAGGATGAGATAGGGGACAGGGGGATACCACCACGAATTGGTCAATACCTTATAGCAACAGTGGAAACAAATTTTCTCTATCAATCTCTTTTGTTCAATATCTCTTCTCAATTCTTCGATAGTTTCTGTTAGATTCAGGAAGAAGATTCGATATATAAATATGGGACATAAACTCCAAATAGGCCAAAATTGTTTGTTGGATGTATTGGTTGATTTGGTTGCTATGGTTGATAGGTATAATTTGGTTTCTAAACTAAAAGTTTTGGAATTTGTATCCATATATCTATCTATTCTTTGGGTCCGGATATGTTTTACGAATGGTTAGTTATTCCTTCGAACTAACCGATGCCCTTGCATATTTCGTAGATCTGGATAACCCGAGTACCTTGTGAAGAATTCAATAGATTTGTTCTTGTATCTGTTATTGATATTCTGATTTGGTAAGCCAAATGCAGAATAGATGTTCAGTTTGATTTGATGAAATATTCTTCATCTATCATTGTGTCTTCCTGGCAATTTCGAGGACGAAATTTTTTAAGGGGGGAAGTCTGTAACGACCCCGAATTTTATATAAATTTAAATTGATAATTAATTGGATTTTTGAATAAAATTGTGAAATTAATCGATTAAATGGAAGCGAGTTTCCCCGATTCAAATCGAAAATATATTAAGTCATATGGATTTGAAAATATGTATATATTGGATTTGAAATAAAAACTTAAATAAATGGTTTTAAAAATAAATATATATATATATGTTAGTACAAACAAATAAGCAAAAGAAAGAATATAAAATATAAACCAAGTAATAATATGCTACTATATATGTTTACAAATACCAAGAGGAGCACAGGTTGAAGTGCGTTCTTCGGCCATTGATCAAGAGGTGGGGCCAATTGCTTCGGTGGTGGCTAGGGCGGAGGGGACGAGCTCGAATAGGTGATGGGTCGGTTTTCGGGTGTAAGGAAGATGGAGTGGGTGATGGCTGCAAGGGGAGGGCGAAGTGGAGGTGCGGTTGGAGTTTACCGGTGCAGGTGGGGTTTGGTGGTCGCATGGGGAGGAAGTGGAGTATGGCTACGGCCATGGTGGCGCTCGGAGGTGTGAGTGGTGAGGCTGGGTTGCTAGGCGTGTGCTTGCGGAGCTGTGTTGGTTGGAGGACATGATGGCGTTGAGGTCGGAAGGGCAGATCCGGCCGTTGGCTGCTAGGGTGAGGTGGACGTCGGCGTAGAGGCTGAGCATGCGGGAAGGCAGGGGATTCAGGTGACGAGTGGAAGAATTTGGTGGTCGATGAGTATTTGGCTGTAGGGAGCGGAGAAAAAAAATGGAAAAGAAGATAAGATAAAAGAAAAGGAAGGAGAGGATGTTGGCTTTAGGGAAAGAACGCACTAATAATATATGTAAGTTTGAAAAGCAAAGAATAGTGAATGAACAGAGGAAAGAATGGGAGAGGAAGGGGTATAGGCCACACAAACCAACGTATACATTGAACAGTGAAATAATAAATGCAACTTTGGAAATAGCTAAAGTTCTTGCATTGATTTATGAATATAATAAAGGCAAATTGGCTGTTGGTCTTTAAGCTTTTCACGGTAGACAAATAAAAGGCAAATAATCAGAGATTTGAAGTGTCAAACCGATACGGTTAGCCGTTTCGCAGTTTCACCGCAAATCGGGCATCGAAACACAGATATAATTCTACCGTAAAGATCAACATGACGAGACGAACAAAATGGTATACAGATATCGGTAGTACGATTGCATTTTAAAAATTCAAATTTTTTTAATAGCGGAAAATGCAAGAAAAACGCTGAAAAATAAGATCGACGGAGCCAAAGATGTCCGAATTTGGAAAAACGACAAACTGACATCTTGCTCAGAAGATGTTTTAGAATTTTTCTATGTAAAAATATTTAGGTTTCGGAAACATTTTATTTTCATCGCTTTTTAACTGATTAAATTGAAGTAAATTTACGCGCGAAATAAACTTTCATATTTTCGGACGAAAATTTACCAGTTGCTATGTTTAACTAAACGCATTCCAAATATCAAATTTATATTTCAAAATTTTATCGTTTAAAATTTCACAAAATTTCAACTAATTACGTTATTAAAACAGTTGAAATTTACGGGTCGTTACACTCTCCCCCACTCAAAACTTTTCGTCCCTGAAAAGGAATGAGGTAGGAGAATAGAAACAACCAGAAAGAAAAACAGATTTGAAATACAAAATAACAATTAATTTAAACCATATAAATTCAAATTTAAATTAATTGATATTCAATAATTGATTTAATCCATTTGATTTCACTAAAATCAATCTTAACTATTTCTAAATTCATTATCTTATTATCCCATTTCTTCAATTTACAATTTCTAAAACCATAAATTTGAATAGTCTTTTATTATAATCATATTTTCTTTAACAATTTTAAATTCTTCTTTATTCCAAATTACTGTTAAATTTATTCTACTTAATATATCTACTCACATATATTTAACCCATATAAATTAATTTAAAACATAAAAGTTTCGATTTAAATTAATTTACATCTATTAATTTCTTTTAAATTCAAGGTATTTTCATATGTTGATCAAATTTCAATTCATTAATTCTTTCAAAACAAATTTATTAATTCTTTCAAAACAAATTTATTTCATTATTAACTGAGTTTACTTATTATTCTATCTAACTCTATTAACATCTTTATAATCAAAATTTAGTGTATAACATTTATTATAAACACTCAAATTTTATTTATAAATTCAATTTATCTTATATATTATCCAATTACATATTCAACTTCTGAATGATTTAGGTAAGTTGTATTAGAATGCAGTTGAACAATATACAAATAAAATTTTCCCAATTCAATTATTCAAGTTTAAATATTTATTCCAAATTTTGGTTTTATTTATAATTAAAATCATCCTTTAACAAAATTTAAGAATTAGATTTCCGATTAACTTTAAACAACTTAGAGATATATATAATATATTTATATCAAATCAAATTAAATAAGATACCTATATATATGTAAATCAAAATATACTGAAAAATTCAAATCAAATTTTTTTTTTCTCAAAACAAACCGTAGCAAAGCTACAGAATGGTTTCTCCACTTCGAAACTCGAAAATGAATGTCGATGATGCGGCTGCCATCACCGAAATTATTTTCTAGCGACAAAGAGAAGAGCACCGATTTCAACATTTTAAAGTTCTTTGAAAACGATTTCTATTTGAAAATATTTTAAATACTATACACTTTAAAACTTAAAAACCAAATTGAAATCACCCAAAAATTTAAATTCTCAAATTCTTGATTTAAATACATTTCAGATTTCAAATTTTGCATTATAGCCAAGTTTATAACTTCAATTATTTATATTGCAATAGTCAATTGTTTACAAAACAATAAATGATAACCAAATATTATCACTTCAACAATTAATTTATTACAGTTTGGTTAAAGAAAATTTCATACTTATATAAATAGTAAAATCATACAAACTTTTTTTATTTTCCAAATTTGAAAACAACATTGTGTCAGCTTGCTCTGCTCAAGTGTTTTGGAAATTCTATCGTTAGCGTTGATCAGACGAATCGATCAGAAACCCAAATCAACCTCAACAACTCAAACAACACAGCATATATTTAAAGCATTTATATATATTAGTTTACAAATACATTTCTTTGCTCGACGATACAGGAATGAATTTTCAAAATAAGGATAGGGTTTCAAATTTGATGGACTTAAATCAAAGAGAAATTTGATTCGAAGATAAGTTCGAACAAGATATGATGATTAATAGCAAAGTAGGAAGATTGATAAGTTTATATAAATCGCGGGCAACCTTAACCGGGTCGACCGTGACTTCAAGAATAAGATCGTTGTAGAATTCCGAGGTAAATCGACATTCGATCTCAAGAAATAAAAGTCAGGTATAGCAGGAGATAGATAACATCGTAAACCGAGGATACAGAAATCTCCGGTAAATCAATGCCTATTGTAAAGGAGTTTCACCCCTTTACAAATCATTCGAAGATTGGCGAGACCGTCGATCTATTATAGATATCATTCAAAATGGAGTTATGGGGTGCTCCAGAATTGAAAGAAGACGAATAGTGAGGGACACGAATGAATTTTTTGAAACCGCAGGGAACGTTCCAAAATTCAAAGAAATCGAGTCAAAAGGAAGAGATTGAAACTCGAATGAGAGTGATTCTGTAAATACATTTACCCTATATGTTAAGTCTTGCCTAGAGCTACCAAAGCTCTGATACCAACTGTAACGACCCGGAATTTTGCACCATTCGCATCTGCACATGTCAGACTTGAATAATTCAAAATACCGCGTTGTTAATTTAAATTTGGCAAAAACTGAACATATACAGTAAATAAATAATCACAGATCACAGACACAGAGTAATAAATTCAGCGGAAATAAAAGAGATAGTAGTTCATGAAGCTACTATATAAATATATAAGTTACATTAGAGTTAAACCAGATACAACGGAAGAGTAATACGATACATCAGATACAAATCAGAATACATCACTGGAATCATCGAATACTGAAAGCAGAATAGATGGCTGGATCTTCAAGCAAAGCTCCAACTTCAAAGGTGAGTCTCGAATACTGGTACACTCAGTCTGACCCGAGCGTAAAGAAAAACACAAGACACTCGAGTCAGGATTAACATTCTTATATCAATAAATCCAACTCAAGTGAAATAACAACTGAAATACAAGTAACTCAAAGGATGTTTGGAATAACCATCCTTTAAGGATCCGTTAAACTATCTACTATGTAGTAGTGTACGATAAGTAGATAATGCCTATCAGTAATATAAGATATCAAAATAGTGTTAAGGCGTTACCATTATTCCCCTTAACACATTTTATATAAGCGTTATAGTCTATACAGCACTGTAAACTCCACCGTAAACTAGTGGGCTATCAGGGAGTACTCCATAGGTATAACACAAAACAAATCGTAGTGGTCGCGAATAGGGATACAAGTATGACAAGGCACATGAGGCAATACCCAAGGTAGTGAAACTACCGTTTGCCTGATCCGGACTGGTGAGAACGCATCGCCGCAGCGATCGCAACACCGCGAAACAACACTCCCAAATCAAAGGTGCACCAATCGACAACAAGTAATGAGTAGTTTCGAAGAAGTGTGTTCGCTCGAGGTAGCTAGCCCCCATTTGGCCCGGCACGGCTCCTGTTTTAGTCATTTCCAATTTGACACAAGTGTCAAGGCTATCCATTATCGTTCACTTTCTTCAGTCATCGCGTTCATCATTCCAACCACTTCATTCTGGATCACACTACGCGTGTAGTTATTAAAGTGGTTTTCGGTTTAGACAGTGAGTATGTCCCTAACCGATTCCGGTCTCTTTAATAAATTTCGTGATTATTACACCGATTGGTCGTTTATATAATTCAAAACCAAATCAATTTCAATTTCAGTTAGAATTTATAAATCGACATTTCATTTCTCTTTCTAAATCAATTTCCATAATTTACGTTTCAAAACTTCCACATTCATAATTTCAAATCTTATAATTCAATTTCAATTTATATTTAAAACAATTCAAATATTGATTCAAGTTCGTATATAAGTTTCATTCCGAAATTATTTAAATTAATTTAACTTAACCTTCAAATCAATTTAACTTCATTTATCGATTTCATTCAATATTCATTAAGTAAATTTGCCATTCAAAACAATTTCTATTAAATTTCCAATTCATTAAATCCATTATTTAAATTCAAAAAACTTACAAATTGAATTAAATTAAATTCATCAAATCAAATTCTTTAAATTTCAAGTCTTACATTAATTTCAATAAATCACATTTTATTTCTTGTTAAAGAAATTCATTCACTAATTCATTTACTTAGTTAAAATTTCAAAGCTCAATTAAATAAGAGCTAAATTTCACTAATTAAAAGTTCGATTTTAATTATCAAAGGATTCAATTTAATTTAATTATTAAATGATTCAATCTCATTCAATTATTAAATAATTTCAAAACTTAATTCAATCATTTCTTAAATTAAACAACATTCTTTCATCAATTTCTTTATTAATATTTTATTTCAGATTATTAAATATTCACATTTAAATTTCATAAAAATTCAATTTCCAACTTCGTTTCAAAACCATATTATTTATTCAAATAAAATCTTCATTTTATTTTTAAATCAAATTATTGACCAATCGGGTTTTTATTTAATTCTCTATCCTAGGTCAAAGTTCAATTTGGGTATTTATCATTTCAACCCGATTCCAATTCAATTCAAAAATCAGAGCATAACAAAAGGGAACTTGCAGTGTGATAACTGGGATGGTGTCAAAGTAAATAAACAAGCAATAACAACAATCAATATCAATCCAATAATCAATTCAAATAATCCCGAAATAATCGTATTAATTCACATTGTTATTTGTGTAAATTAATATAATTATTTCTAGAATCTACACTATCATTTCATGTAGATTAAAGATTATTACATTACGGTTTTTCACTTGTCATCTATTATACTTTCATCCATCATCAATTTAAACAACCTACATTCAACGGTTCAAGGTGTAATTAACCAAATCCTACGTGTCAATTAATTTAACATTAAACGGGTCATATTATATGAATTTTTAACTAATCAAATTCAACATATAGATCTAATTTAAATCGTTAACTATCATATATCAATTCAACTGCCTATTATTTATCACTTTAACATTAACAATTTAACGTCCAATATAAACATCAACAATCAATCATTTATCAACTAAACTGGATTATCATTGTATAAATAGCAGATAATGGTGTCAGATGTCACAGGTGAACTGATTCAGGTAATAACAGATATATAACAATGTAAATAACTAACAGTTGCATATTTCAATTGTCGTTTCAATTGAAATCAGATTTAATAAATAAAAGAACATTAATCGTGAGTGATTGCTCACCTTTCGAGGCTGGAGATGAACGAGAGTGAGATAGGTTATGAATCCAGGCACGAATTCCAAAGAAAAATCAGGATTGAACTCGAATCGACAAACGAAGCTGATAAATAGAATCGATGAGAACAGATCAGCATAAGCTATAGATTGATGGAAACAAAGCTGTTAACTGGTATTGACGAAAACAAAGCTGTTAACTGGTTTTGACGAAAACAAATCAAATTCTGATATAAGTGGAAACCAAAGTATACATATGAAATAAATATATTTAATTTCAAATCAGAATTTTTGAACCACGTATTTCCTTTCACAAAGTTGTCCAAGGATTATTTACACATAACTACCTCTTGTTTTCTTTTTCAAATTTATTAAGGATCTTCCAAACATCTCTTCTCAAATATATACACGCGTACGCTTATATATATGTAAGCCTTGAATACCCCAAATGTGAAACGTCAAACAAGAAAAATACGAGCATGAGCAAAAATGAACGTGCAGCTGCAGACTTATGTGTACTTACTTTATATAATTTATATAAAAACTTAAATACATCATATATAACCTCTTTATAACTAATATGCCTACTAACAAATTGTATGCAGCATTCAAAACTTATGCATTATAACAGTTTTAAAATCTATATGTACATATATAGCTTGATATAATAGAACAATATATTATCTTTATTTATAAACAGTACAATTTTGTTTATACGGTACTTAACAATATATAAATGAATGCTTTAACAGTACAACATATAAAAGAATATATTAAATCTATACTTGTATAAAACTTAATAAACAGTACACTATCTTTAAAAAAATTCATATGATACATGTGATGAAAACAATATGAATGCGGCTCCTTAACACATTTACAAACTCATATACATTAGCATACTTTAAAACTTTATAAACAATATATACTTTATAACAGAACCCACTATAACAGTTGAATATAACTTCCTAAATCATAGTATATATACAACAGAAGTTGTATTATCACAAAACAACTAGAAAAATGGAGAAGGCAACAAAATCGAGTATAAAAATCAATATACATATACCTTACTATATACATCTATATAAACTCATGTACGAATATAATTTAACATTCATGTGAACCAACATAGTACAACATATAGGTACATTAATATATAAATATATAGCTAACATAATATACATTTTTCATAACAGCAAGCTGTAAAATGAAATATGACTTATATATACAACAGTAGGCCAACTTTATAATATGATATAACATGTTCATGCAAACTTATAAAACATTATAATCGACGGGCAAACTTTATAATATATGCTACTATATATGTTTACAAATACCAAGAGGAGCACAGGTTGAAGTGCGTTCTTCGGCCATTGATCAAGAGGTGGGGCCAATTGCTTCGGTGGTGGCTAGGGCGGAGGGGACGAGCTCGAATAGGTGATGGGTCGGTTTTCGGGTGTAAGGAAGATGGAGTGGGTGATGGCTGCAAGGGGAGGGCGAAGTGGAGGTGCGGTTGGAGTTTACCGGAGCAGGTGGGGTTTGGTGGTCGCATGGGGAGGAAGTGGAGTATGGCTACGGCCATGGTGGCGCTCGGAGGTGTGAGTGGTGAGGCTGGGTTGCTAGGCGTGTGCTTGCGGAGCTGTGTTGGTTGGAGGACATGATGGCATTGAGG
Organism: Allium fistulosum; assembly: GCA_030737815.1. Classification (NCBI taxonomy): domain Eukaryota; kingdom Viridiplantae; phylum Streptophyta; class Magnoliopsida; order Asparagales; family Amaryllidaceae; genus Allium; species Allium fistulosum. The sequence goes on from CM060908.1 coordinate 427,306,779, forward strand.
TCGGAAGGGAAGATCCGGTCGTTGGCTGCTAGGGTGAGGTGGACGTGGCGTAAAGGCTGAGCATGCGAGAAGGCAGGGGATTCAGGTGACGAGTGGAAGAATTTTGGTGGTCGATGAGTATTTGGCTGTAGGGAGGGGAGAAAAAAATGGAAAAGAAGATAAGATAAAAAAAAGGAAGGAGAGGATGTTGGCTTCAGGGAAAGAACGCACTAATAATATATGTAAGTTTGAAAAGCAAAGAATAGTGAATGAACAGAGAAAAGAACGGGAGAGGAAGGGGTATAGGCCACACAAACCAACGTATACATTGAACAGTGAAATAATAAAGGCAACTTTGGAAATAGCTAAAGTTCTTGCATTGATTTATGAATATAATAAAGGCAAATTGGCTGTTGGTCTTTAAGCTTTTCACGGTAGACAAATAAAAGGCAAATAATCAGAGATTTGAAGTGTCAAACCGATACGGTTAGCCGTTTCGCAGTTTCACCGCGAATCGGGCATCGAAACACAGAAATAATTCTACCGTAAAGATCAACATGACGAGACGAACAAAACGGTATACAGATATCGGTAGTACGATTGCATTTTAAAAATTCGAATTTTTTTAATAGCGGAAAATGCAAGAAAAACGCTGAAAAATAAGATCGACGGAGCCAAAGATGTCCGAATTTGGAAAAACGACAAACTGACATCTTGCTCAGAAAATGATTTAGAATTTTTCTATGTAAAAATATTTAGGTTTCGGAAACATTTTATTTTCATCGCTTTTTAACTGATTAAATTGAAGTAAATTTACGCATGAAATAAACTTTCATATTTTCGGACGAAAATTTACCAGTTGCTATGTTTAACTAAACGCATTCCAAATATCAAATTTATATTTCAAAATTTTATCGTTTAAAATTTCACAAAATTTCAACTAATTACGTTATTAAAACAGTTGAAATTTACGGGTCGTTACAGATGCCATTCGGACTAACTAATGCGCCAACATTCTTTGTAGATTTGATGAACCAAGTTTTCCGAGAGCCCTTGGATAGGTTCATATTGGTATTCATAGATGACATTTTGATATACTCTAAAGATGAAAGAGAGCATGAAGTTCATCTTAGAGTCACTACAAGAAAATTGAGTTTTAACTGCAATCATAGTCAGCGTTTATACCTTTAATGCTGTAGAATGCGTTTGTGAGAAAGTTGTTTCAAGGGTTCAACGCTGACAAAACTATTAGTGTTTATTTTGTTTGCGGCCGCATACATCGGTGTTTATTTCGTTTGCCGCCACTTCTCGTTTACTTGGAGAAAAAAAGAAAATACGTCGATTTCCATTTTCCATTCCCTCCCCCAATTTCTAGTTTCCATTCCCTCCCCAGTTTCCAATTTCAATGCATCGATTTCAATTTCAACACCAGAAATCAACTTCCTTCATCCACCGCTTCGATTTTGGTTGAGCATCTCTGTCGTCGCTTTCGATTTTGGTAGCCCTAAACTCAGCGGAACGGGAAATTGGTGAGCGTTTTTTCTCAACCCTAGTTTTCAGTTTAAGTTAGAATAGTTTCGAATTATCAAATCTTGCTTATCAGATCAAGCTTAAAGTTTTCCCTAGTTTTTATTCAATATTTATCGATTACAATTGTATGAAACTTTTCTTAACCTCTTTGATGAAATTTCTTTTCTAGTTGAGTTATATCATTTCTGATTTTAGTAAGTACATCTTATTTCATTTCTAGCTGGTCTGGTTTGGTTTTTTTTTGTTGGGGATCCACCATTTCTTAATTCGTGTAGGCAGTATGATGAATTGATCAATACTCATTTGCATGCTCTAGATATTCTATTATTAAATTTTTATATCATTATACCTAGATTATATTCATTAAATTATCTCATTTTGAGACGTTATTATTAATACAGTTGAAAATAAGTTTAAACTCCTACAATTTGCAGTTAAAACTTTGATATGAAGTTATGATATTTTAAAATGTTAATTATGTAGCCCACTAATAGTTTGGAAAAATTTGAAAATATTTGACATGCTCTGTGAATTGCTTTATTGAATTAAATGGTCAGTCTTTGTTTGTTAATTTATAAATGCTGGCCATTATGGTACACCATTGTTGATAAGGAAAATTTTCAAATTGTTTGATATATTTCATTAATTTCTCCATTAAATTCAACGGCCAATTTTTATTAGTTAATATCTAAATACCGATCAATAAGGTGGAACATTGATGATAAGGAAAAAATTCAAGATGTTTAACGTATTATACTAATGCTTCATTTAATTAAATAATGGTGTATAACTTCGAATTTTGTAAGTGTTATATTCTATTAGTATTCGACTGCATGATACGAATGAAATAGCTTCTTGCTAACTCTGAATCTTTGTGAAAAGTTAGGAAGATTTTATAGGGTAGAATGCTAAACACAATATAAATTAATGCTGCAAAATTAATTACCTTTTGTCACAAACAATGAGTAGATGTTGAGGCAAATATGTGGCATAATAACAAATAGATAAATATAAGTAGAATTTGGTTGAGAAAATAGGATTAGATCCTATATTCAAATGGATTTTATTAATATTGAATAGATTAGGTCATAATTATTAGAAAAAAGTGCAAGGAGCTGTATAACAAGTGTCCATGTATCTTTGTTTATACACACACGGAGATGTATTCAATAATAATGGGATCCAATGGCCGTGATATACTGTGCCAAATTTTATGTTTTATTTTAAGCATCTAAATTGACTTTCCATGTGTGTGTGTGTTTGTAAAGCATGTACATTCACTCACAAGTATTTTAAGTCCTTCACCCATGCTATCCCAACACAAATTTCCAAACTATGGTTCGAATGCATATTGATATTTGGGAGATATATAGGACAAGAATGTTAAAAGATGACTTTGGGTGCAAAATGAAAAATTAAAACTCTAATTTAAGAAAAGCTAAACATTTTAGTTGAGATTAACTAAGAGAAAAACACAATTTGAGGAAAGATTCAAATTTTAGCATGATAGGATTGGTTAATAAGAGCTGTGTTTTTTGTTGCCTAAATTTTGTCAAGTTTTATTTTAGCATGATGGCGATTATCTTTAGTTTTTTACTTTATACAAACTTAAGGGTTATTTGATGTTTTTGAATGTTTCTATCACACATAATTTTCAATTGGAATTGCAGAGATTTTATGTATTTGTACACAGATTTATGCACTTCACGTATATATGCAATATATACTCCTATACCTATGGATGTACATAACATATTCATAGATTTTTGGTGCATTATTATATTTTTCAACGTTTCCCTCATTTTTTATTAAACATTTTCAAGTACAGTCATTACATAAAAGAATATAAATAACCAATTTTACTCCTCTAAGCAAAGATGACAGAACAATTAGGTCTGATTACATTTTTAGCAATGTTTGAATATTATATGATTAAAATGTTTTTACTTAGCAATTAGATTAGTGTACACAACTATTATAGATTATTGTTAAGGCTATATATAGATATAATCTAATGATTAATGCATCCAAATTAGGATATTTTTGGGTTTATCAAAGTTTGTATAATTAAGGAGAATAAGGCAATTCATATGTAAGAAGTCAGGTCTTTTGAATGTCAAATGCGGTAAAAACTATTTTGGAGATAACTGGTTTTAGGATTAAACGCCGACAAAACAATCCATTAGGTTTTCATTGTTTGCCGCCTCCATCTCTATTACTTATGCTCAATATATTCATTTTCCCTCCGCATCTACCTCATCACTCCCGATGTCGATTTCATTTCAACTAACACTGGAAATCATCCCCTTCATCATTCAACACATCTACGTGCTAATCAATACTCTGCAGTTGCTCTGAATCGAATTGTGTTCGATTGTCTTATTGGAACTTGCGAACTCGGCAGAAACAGGTTGAAAACTTGGTGAGTTTTTTTCCTTACCCTAGCTCAGTTTGGGTTTCATCACTTACTCTGCAGTTGCTCTGAATCATATAAGTTTTGTTATCAAGATGCATGTGAATATAGGTGTATCTAGTTTGCTCAGAGAAAGTGTTAAAAGTTGTATCTAGTTTGTTAGTTCTGCCTTTTGTAACTTTGCTTATGGACTACAATGAGTTGGACATAATTTCAATGACTAAATAGTAATACATGTAGGTATGATAATAACCATTCATATTACCAAATATCCCAATACCACTTGACAGTAGGTATTAAAGCTTGTGAAAAATTAATATATTTATGCTAAATTCACATTTATTGATAAAATAAAGACTAAATACTATAAACTAGTTATGCTAGTGTTCCACCTGCACTTTAATACAATGTTACCATGTCAGTTCATATAAGCTAATTGATGCATTCATGACAATTACAAAGTAGCAACCTGCTATTGGAAAAAAATAATTACAAGACTTTAACATTTGCTCTACTAATACATGTATACCATTCATTAATATACTCCTCTAACTACTTAAGAGATAGGAAGCAAAGCTAAGCCAAAAATCTAGTGGTACGATTTATGAAGCAAGAGATATTCAAGTAATAAGAAAAGGAGTTCAAGGTTTTAATTTCCCACTTTAAATTTAGAATTCACATTTTGCTTTGTTTTAGATTGACAAACTCAGGCGCAGACTAAGCTAAGATTGAACATACCGTTACGTATCATAACATACTTTAAAATTTTAGAGCCTACATTGGGATTTGAATTTTGGATTGAGATTTGATGTCTAAACCACTTATGCTACCATTTTTTTATGGATTTTAGTGTGACTACATTACCATTTAGTATCATGCTGTGTTCTGGATGTGATTTCTGAAGTTTGGTGTGTTCTGGATGTGATTTCAACATCTGATATGCTGTTTACAAGTATGAGATAAATTTAAAATTGCATTTAGTTTAGCACTTTTCTTCTTTTTCCCATAATAAACATAAAAGAACATGCAAGTGAGATGTGAAGACAGAAGAGCAAGCAGTGTAACTTTAGTTTGTAGTATGTTTGTTTTCATGCTTCAAAACTAGTATGTTCAATTTGTTTCCATAGTCAATTTTTAGGAGTATGTTCACTTTATTTTTGTACTCTTGCTTCAGTGCAACATCTTGTTTCACTTAATTTTTTTTCAGCAACAAGTAAAAATGTTAGCTTTAGATGCATTTTAAACCCTTGTATGATGAGAATAAACTAAATGTACTATCAAATACATGTGTTATTTTAATAGATGATTAGATACATTTTATCTGAAAATACCCTTTTACAGTTGACAGCTAATAACACATATGTGTGCATGTTTTAGCATATGTGGACACTTGGCAATCAAATTTTGTTACCTAACTTGTTAGGATTATCCATTTTGTTAAATATAATAGCTATGTTGTCAAATTTTTTATTATAAAGTTTATCAATCATAATTTTGCATAAGTATGCGAGAAGATATGTTAGACACTGCAGATTTTGTAGCTGATTTATACATGATCAAAAGCTTTATGTTCATATGAAATATCAGTATATTTATTATGCAGTATAGTTTAATCATAGTGCAAAATATGCTGTATGTTTAGATGCCATGATAGTTTACATTCAAATATTTTTAATCAAAAGTATATATTATGTTATTTCAAGTGCAGCATAATCCAACTGCATTACAGTATCTAGAGAAAAAAAACGAAAAATAGCTAGAGCATAAAAACTTTTTGCTTAAATCTTGCTACTCATTTGTCGAATAAATTTCAATGGATATACCTACATCAAGAAGGAGAGCAGTACAATTATACGTGGTTTTATTCAATATCCAGGACTTTTCACATGCTTATTTCTAAATTATTCGTTTCCAAGTAGAAAAGGAGGGCTACAAGAATGTATTTTAGTACTAGCATCACGACTAAATGTATAACGAAACAAGAATTAATTTGTAACTATGTATGCTACTAGGGTTGAACTTTGTTTCATTAATTTTTTATTTATTTCTTGCTTTGATTAATTTGAACTTTTGGCTTAGTGGTTATACTTGATGTTTCCGCTATTAAATACAAGAGGTTTCGAGAGAGTATGCTGAGGTTCATCCCCTTTATAATAAATGTGAGACATTCTATCCATCTTTTCGAATTTGCAAAATGGCTATTGGAGATGGAAATTAGTGTGGGGGGGTTTGAGGGGGTTGGGAGGAGGGGGAGTGGGGAGGGGTGTTATTTGTGGGTGTGTTAAATTTATAGAAATGGTAGCAAAAAAGGTTAGTGAAAGCCAAATTTGAACTACTATATTAAACACTAGTTCTACATATAAAACTAAAAGAATGGAAATGGTTAAAATAATTCAAGTTTTATAGTGGATATGAATTGGACAGAGAAGCGGCAAGGTGATAATGATACAATGGTTAAAATAATTCAAGTTGTACATGAGCTTGAGATTATTAATTATATAGTCAAAGTTTGATAGAACTACAATCACATCTAGATTTAGATCTAGTATGGCTAAAATTGGTAGGGGCATGTGTGCCTACAGATATATATGTACTTTTATAGTTTTATTTCAATTGAATTTTTTTATTTCAATTGTAAGCTAAAAGTTGTAGGGATTTCATGATGTTCAATTGAAGACAACGGACACTATTTGTAGTATTAAACTAAAGATATCTACATACTTCTGACTTTGATAGGTCTCTATTGTATAATTGTACGCATTAATAGGACACAGAAAAATGTCTAGTTCTAACTTCTCAAGTAAGCAGAAAAATCAAAGTAGAAAATTTTACTCCAATTACTTATTTGTTTTATACTTAAATTATTGTATATGTAAGGTGCAACATATGCACTTGCACTCTTATAATTTGGGTTGATAGAGAAATTCTGTGTTCTGGAATCTTTCTATAAAAATCTGTAGCTGTGAATATAAATAAGAAACTGGTTGTCTATTGCAAATTTGTTAATCATTATTAATAAAGGGAATGAAGTTTACATATGTTCTATTTTTCTAACAGCTGTTACCTTCATATATTTTTTGGAAACAATTTGGTGCTAATGTTGTATATGATTCTGACATTGTTGTATAAGTGGATAAAATTGTTGTTAATGGCGCAAGCCAAGTATCAGGAGAGGGGTAATGCATAGACATTACTCTGGTGCTACAAAATGGCGCCGTTGTAATGGCAAATTTTTTGAAAACAGCTTGGTGCTAATAACAAAATGACTAATTTGTAGAGTTCTGTCATTTTCAGTCTAATGTGGCCATGAAGTAGCTAATAACAAATTTATTTTATGCGTGCAGGCTTTGAACAGTTGATATTTGTAGAGTTCTGTCATTTTCAGTCTAGTGTGCTTAAACAACAAGGTATGAAACAGATGCTAAAAACTCTCAAGTATTATCATTATTGTCTATTAGTTTACCATCAAATAATTTCACAATTATGTTTTATTCCCTTCCATATTTCATCAAAAGGCTACTCTAAATTCATATCTTTTGCTGGATAAAAAACTGTAATGCCTTAAATCATGCTATTAATAAACAACCAACAAAATATCACTTTGATAAATAAAAATATAGTTGTAGGAGATTCATATATTGTTACCATATAGTAACCAAGTTTTATAAAAGTTAACTAAATTAACCAAGTTTTATAAAAATTAACTAAGTTGATGAAGTTTTATAAAAATTAACTAAGTCAATAAAGTTTTATAAAAAATTAACTAAGTTGATGAAGTTTTATAAAAATTAACTAAATTTTGCAAAAAACATAACCATTTTAACTAAGTTCTATAAAAATTATACAAGTTTATAGAAATTAACCAAGTTTTATAATTTTTTCACCAAGCTAACTAAGTTTATAAAATATAACTATATTTATAAAAGTTAATTAAGTTTTATAAAAAAATTAACCGCGTTGACTAAGTTTATAAAACACTAAGCAGATGCTCCAATAATTTGCCTATCTTTTTTCCCTTGTAATGTTAGCTTTGGCCAAAAATAATGATCTGCATCTTGCTCTTTATCATCCTCTACCTTATGTTCTTGCAACAGTAGATGCTCATAGCTATGCTCTGTATGCCTGTATTGACTTTATCATTTATGCGACTATAATTTGATTTTAGCAATGCACCTACGAACTAATTGATGGCATTGGGATAAATTTAGTTGTACATCTTTCTTGGATATCTACTTTGTTAGGGTTTTTACTTCAGCATGAAATGTCTTAAATGATTATATGTTTTTCTTCTTTTACTTTAAACTTGGAAAGCATATTTTTAATTCTCTAACCTGTCAATTTTAAAAGCATATCCTAGTTTTTCATATCTTTTTGGTTTGTGCGCACATGCCCTCTTGTAGCTAAAATAGCACATATAACAGACTATACGTTCTTCGCATATACACATAAACACTTACGTTAAATAATTGAGAACTCTTAATATTTATTTACTTCCTACTATAATCACAGCTTGAACTTGTGTTGGTTACGGAGAAACTGCAGGAGCTTCATTCAATTAGAATTCAAAAGCTGAACTATGTTGTGTTCTTGCATTTTGACAATATATTTTTCTCTTTGGATTTGTTTGTTTTGAGCATTTGTTTTGTTGTCTTTTATACATAAAAAAATTATTTGTCCATTTCTACTAAGAACTGTTTGGTCGTTATTATCATATATATATATATATTGTTCATAATCAATAATTAATTTCTATTTAAATTTTAGATTCTTTGTTGCATACATATATTGTATATGCTGATGGAGAGAGATTGGTTGCGTCTACATAGGTAATCATGTAGCAGCTAATTTAGACTTAAATTTAGAATTGATATTTTGATAATAAAAGCTAATATTTTTGTTGTTTTCAAATTTTAATCATAGGACTAGTAGAGAGTATGGCCAAGGAGCTCGGAATTTTGTGTGTGTTGCGAAGAAAAATTTAGGAGATGTGGAAAAAATATTCTGTCCTTGTTTAGATTGTCGAAATCTTAGTCGTCATTATGGTGAAACCGTTGTTGAGCACCTGATTATAAAGGGAATGGATTCTAAGTATAAAGATGATATATGGTATAATCATGGCGAGAAAGTGAATGATGAAAAAAAAATTAAAATGGGTGAGATGTACGACTTGCTCAAAGCGATTCACTATGAAGATGAAGATTATTTCAATCATACTTTTTTTGATAACGACAAAGATAAGGACGATGCACAAAGACGCCATGATGATTTACTTAAAAATTTGGAAGATGCAGAAACCCCACTGTATCCTGGTTGCATAGATCATACAAAGTTATCTGCCATTACTATTTTGTATAATCTTAAATGTGAAACTGGATTATCTGATACTGGTTTTGATAAACTTCTTACCGTCCAACATTTGTTTTTACCAAAGAATAACGTACTTCCCAAGACTTTATATGAAGTAAAGAAATTCCTCAAACTATTTGATATGGGTTTTGAAAAAATTCATGCTTGTGAGAATGATTGTTGTCTTTTCCGTAAAGAGTACAAAAATTTAAATAATTGTCCGAAATGTGGTTTATCACGATGGAAGATAAATCAAGATACAAAAGAGATTATGCAGGGTATCCTAATTAAGGTGTTGCGATATTTTCCAATAATTCCAAGATTTAGAAGAATGTTTAGATCCGAAAAAATGGCAGAAGAGTTAAGATGGCATTTAAAAATAAAAGTAATGATGGAAAGATGCGGCACCCCGTAGATTCCGTGACATGGAGCATGGTTGATGAAAATTGGAAAACATTTTCAGCCGATCCACGTAATCTTAGACTTGGTCTAGCTACAGATGGGTTCAATCCATTTTCTATGTTAAGCTCCAAGTATAGTTGCTGGCCAGTAATGCTTGTTACATATAATTTGTCGCCTTTGTTGTGCATGAAGAAAGAGAATATCATGTTAACACTTCTAATTCCAGGTCCAAAGCAACCAGGAAATGATATTGATGTATATCTAGAGCCATTAGTAGAAGACTTGCATTACTTGTGGAGTACTGGAGTTGAGACATATGATGCATTAAGTAAGACAGTTTTTAACATGAAGGCTATTTTACTATGGACGATAAATGATTTTCCAGCTTATGGTAATCTTGCTGGATGCTGTGTAAAGGGTAAAAAAGCTTGTCCATTATGTGGTATCAATACCCACCGTCGATGGTTGAAATATAGTCGGAAAAATGTTTATATGGGCCATAGAAGATTTCTACCCCATTCAAATCCATTGAGAAAAAAAAAGGCTTGGTTTGATAACACTGTGGAGGATGGGAAGATGCCTAGAGTTCTAACTGGCAAAAACATTTCTCTTATTTTGAAAGACTTTCTGAATAATTTCGGAAAAGGCGCTGAAAGCGAAAAGAAGAGTGCGAAGCGGAAAGGTAAAAAAAGGAAGATTGACGACAGTAGTGAAGATGATGATAATGGAGATAATGATCCTATTAAAAAAGAGCTATCAAGATGGAAAAAAAATCAATCTTTTTTGACTTGCCATATTGGGAGGTTAGCATTTATTTAGATTTCAGTTTTTATTATCGATGCGGGCTGGCCACGCGAACAAATTTTTTTGTTATTTTATTAATCCATGGCCCATGGATTAAAAAATTTTAATAAAAAAAATTGTTAAAATAAATTATAGAACACTTTATCATTTAACTAATATTTTTTATAGGAACTTCCAGTACGTCATAATTTAGACGTAATGCACGTTGAGAAAAATGTTTGTGAAAGCACATTGGGTACAATGTTGCATGACAACAAATCAAAGGATGGGATTAATTGTAGACATGATTTAGAGGATTGGGGAATTCGTCATGGTCTATATGCACAACCTCGTGGGACCAAAACGTATCTTCCACCGGCTCCATATACATTGTCAAGATTGGAAAAAAAAAATATTTTGCAAAAGGCTGTACGATTTCAAAGGACCTGATGGTTATTGCTCAAATTTCAAAAAATCCGTATCATTGATGGATTGTAAAGTTAGCGGTTTGAAGTCGCATGATTATCATGTTTTGATGCAATAAGTATTATCGGTCGCACTACGAGGTTTGTTGCCAACAAAACCTAGAAAAGCAATTATTCGTCTATGTTTATTTTTCAATAAAATATGTCAACGTGTTCTTGATAGAGAGAAGTTACAACAACTCGATGACGAGATTGTTAAAATATTGTGTGATCTTGAAAGATATTTTCCACCTTCATTCTTCGATATTATGATACACTTGACAATTCATCTTGGAAGGGAAGCACGGTTGTGTGGACCAGTTCATTTTCGTTGGATGTATCCTTTCGAAAGATATATGAAAACACTTAAAGATTACGTGAGGAATTATGCACGACCAGAGGGATGCATTGCAGAATCCTATCTTGCAGAAGAATGCATGAAATTTTTCAAAGAATTTTTGAGTAAATCGATAAATGTGGAAAAAAAAGATCGAAATGAAGATTACGAAGATAACACAATACTTGAAGGGCGTCCAATTTTAATGTCCAATCCAGTTACGTTGTCTTTGAAGGAGAAAGAAATTGCTCATTTAGCGGTGCTAATGAATATGGCCGTGGTAGAACCATTTTTGGAGTGAGTATATATTATGTTATGTTTCCATTGATTTGTTGTGTTTGTAATCGCAATTATAAACTTAACATTGTTTTTATTATACTAGTTTGCACTTGGAGGAGTTGCAAAATTCAAACAAACGCTTAGAAAAAAACGCAACATTACTTTGGAAACACCATGGAGATAATTTCGCTGATTGGATTAAAAAGAAGGTTTGTTAAACATTTCTCTATTTTTATATGTGAATCAAGGGTACTATTTTTAAAATCCATTTTAAATATATTTTTAGATACCTATTGACTCAAATGACCATGATGAAATGTTAAAATGGATTGCATATGGTCCTAAAAATGCTGCGCTATCATGTAAAGGATATATTATAAACGGTCAACGATTTCATACAAAAGACGTTGATAGAGAAACTCAGAACAGCGGAGTGACCTATGATGCGACTACTATGTGTAGAGCAAGTGCAAAAGACATTTCTCAAGTGGTTGATGTGATCACTTACTACGGAATATTGACTGATATAATTTTATTGGATTATAATGTTTTTTATATTCCTTTGTTTAAGTGTCATTGGGCAAACATAGGAAATGGGATGAAAGTTGAAGATGGATTTACGCTTGTTAATTTACATCAAAGTCAGGTTTCATTTTCAAGAGACCCTTATATCCTTGCATCTCAAGCGAAAAAAGTTTTCTATTCAAGGGAAAATGATTCTTCTAATTGGTATGTTGTGATGAAAGCACCGCCAAGAGGTTACCATGAATTAGAGATGAACGATTTTATTGAAGAAGTAAGCTATATTGGAGGAGATTGTGAAGAAATCGAGGATGACTTGGTCGAGGATGCTAGTTATGTTAGGGAGGATTGCGAAGGCATAATTGAGTAGTTCTAATATCACGTTTTTTTGGGTAGTCGTTGCTTTGTGACTGAAAGTAGTAGGCATATGTTTCGTGTGTGTGGTCATGGGGGAAACTTGTTCAGACATTTAATAATGGAGAAGGATGTATAGAAACAGCAGGTGCACAAGGTATCATGTATTACACCGTATCATGTATTTTTATTTGTTAGCATATTTTTTTTAAACCCACAAGGTATCAGATTTTATATGTTCAGATTTTTAAACCCACACGTGAATTCAGATAACTAAGTATTGCACTGTTATCAGCACTGCACTGTTATCTAATATACAAAAATCTTCAGTACTGCACTGTTATCAGCACTGCACTGTTATCTATTCACTGTTATCAGCACTGAATTCAGATTTTTAAACCGTATCAGCTCCAACAATTTTCAGTATACAAAAATCAATAAAAATCTAATATAGGACTGCCATTTTAGCACTGCACTGTTATCTAAATATTTTATGTTCATCATACCTATATTATTATTTGCATTTGAATGTCATGTATATCGCGTATCAACTATTGCTGTATCTTAGCAGCAGTCTACAAATTGATCATCAAACCAATTTACTCTTGAATTCCTGTGTCATGAATTCCTGTATCTTAGCAGCAGTTTACAAATTGATTAGCAAACCAGTTTATTTGAATATCATGAATTCTTGTGTCTGCCTGTAGAAAATGGTTAGAAGTACAAAGAAAACAACGAACAAGAAACTTACTCGCTATCAAAAAAGACTCGCAGAATTTGAAGATGCATCTGACAGGTCTAATGTAATGGAAGAGCATGTTGAGCCACCTTCGGAAAACATGGATGTTGGAAATGCAAGCCAGCCAATCGCATGCACAGCTCTGCAAATTGATGAAAATCCTGAAACTGCAGTGGAAGTGGATAGAGCAATTGCAGATGATGCAAAACAGGTTTCCAAAAAAAGGACTAGAGGCCCAACTAAAGTGAAAAGACTTCCTTCGAATGTTGCAAGCCGAATTGAAGTTGAGTTTAATTCATCGGGCGTACCTGTAGGAGAAGGATCAGTGAAATTATCTTCTTATTTAGGGCCACTTGTCCGTGAGCATGTTTCATTTACGCTAGATGACTGGAGGCTACTTGGTGACGATTTGAAAGTAGTTCTATGGAAATCCGTTCAGGTATTCAAATTAGTCTCATTCAGTTATGTTAACTCTCATTCAGTTGTACAAGTATTCATGTTTATTATTTCTATACCGTTCAGGTGACGATTTGTTATGTTAACTCTCATTCAGTTGTACAAGTATTCATGTTTATTATTTCTGTATCGTTCTGCAATCCAAGCCTATTACTCGAGCTTCAAATTAGTCGAATTAGACATGTTTGCTGAAGTGATACCTTGCTGGCTTGCCATTTATTTTAAAATGTGTTTCAAAAATTAATTCACACCTAATTGATTGCTGGTTTCGTAAAGGCTAAACAATTTTCATACCTTTAAACATGCATATGGTTTTAAAAATGCAAGAACACAACATAGTTCAAGCTGTCAAAATGCAGTTAGCTTTTGTCTTTCATTATTAATACCAAATCTGTATTATGCACAGATTGGAGTTGTAAGCACTTCCATTCACTTACAAAGCAGCTAGGGTTTCATGTACAGCATTTTTTAATGATTTGTAAGTTGGTGAACATACATGCAAAATAAGTTAAAATTCCGTCTCTCCAGCTGTTATTTCATGTTGCTTCAAATTCGTTTCGAAATGCTATGCCCTACCAATTTGACATAGAGGCCGTGCTTTTTTATATTAATTCATCGTCACAACTGATTTTATGAATAACATGCAAGTTAGAGCCAATGTACCTTAAGTCAAAATTTTAGTGTACTCGATTGTTATGTCATAATATGCAAGTTAGAGCCAATAACTTTATGACTCGAGTACCTCTTCGATATCTAATCTATTCAATGGCATGATCTGTATGCATATTCTATTTATTCTTTATTCTACTTATTTGCCTATTTAGTTTGCATATCCTTTTTAAGTTTACGTTCATAACTATATCTTGTCCTGGAACAGCATATTTATTATATGTGGATATATTTGTAAATTCAGGTTTCACTAATGCACTCTTCACACCTCAACTTAACATGTCACGTTAGTGTCTTTTATTAAAGATACACAGTACTACTATAACAAACCTTTTCAAATAATAAATATACATACATACATACAAGTAACATACATACATACAAGTGATTACAGAGCAAAAGCATATTTTGCTTCATCTTATATTATTTAATGTAGTCTCTAAAACATCTGATTTTTGTCTTCTATCAGTACAGAAAAAGTTGTAAGGGTGCTGGTTTGAATTATTCTATTGGCGTGATGCCTGTTGTTGTGTTGTCCAACTTGTGCACTGTTGTGATCAATTTGAATGATTATCATTTTGATAAATGTTACAGGCTAGATTTAAATTGGATGAGGAATGGCAAAAGGCTCCCGTTTTTCAGCAAATGGGATGCATTTGGAGAGGTTCGAAAAGCAAATTCGTAAAACAGATATTACAAACAAAAACCAAGGAGGAACAACTTCAACTAAAACCAGAAAACGTTGGAAGTATGAAGGAATGGAAGAAGTTTATCGAGTCAAAAACGAGCAAAGAGTTTAAGGTAATTGTAATGTAATTTTTATTATTTCCTGTGTGTGTATATATATATATTTATGAAATTTAAGCGTACATAAAATGCAAATTAACTAATCAATGTGATAAATCTTGTAATCTAGCTACGAAGTGATAAATTTAAAGCCATGAAGGACAAACAAATACCACACACGTGTAGTCGTCGAGGAATGGCTCGACTAACTGAAGATTTGGTGAGAAATATATTTGATTTATTACCTATGGTTAATAGTTTTGTTAATGTTATGTTTCCTTTAATGCAGAAAGAGAAAAGTAGCAGTCCTTCCATTTCTAGATCTGATGTTTGGATTAAATCCCACACTCGAAAAAATGGTGAACCAGTGAACCCGCATGTTGCGGATACTATCGTAAGTGCTAAGTTGTTTTTGTTTAAGCGTAATTTTTGGAAAATATATAATTTTGAACTCTTCTACAAAATATAATTTGTGTTCACTTTGTAGGAGAAAATAAAGAATGCTGAAAAGGAATCACCGTCTAGCTCAACTTGTAAGATCAAAGAAGATGCCCTCTCATTGGTGTTGGGAAAAGATAGACCGGGACGACTACGAGGAATGGGAAGGGGTGTAACCACGACCACTGTAGTTTTGTCACAAATCAAAGATAAACAAGTAGCTCAATGTCAGCATAGGATTTCAGAGCTAGAGCAGTTGATTCACACCGTAATGAAACGTCAGGTATGTCGATAATCACTTTGTGTAAATATCATGATGTTTTGTGCGAAATTTTCTTGATATACTAAACACCTAACGAATAAGTAAAAGATCTTACTTCAACCCTCTTATTTATATCCTACTTCCTAACTTCAATTGAACTTCATTTTTCATGCTTCATTTCCAGTTAACTTAAGGTTTCAAATATAAAATATTTCTTACAATTATACATTCAGATATATATATATAATATATGTCTGTGGGGGCGCATGCGCGCACGTCACAACAAAGGACTCTTTGTATATCAAGAAATCAGGCCATGTCACAACAAAGGACTCTTTTGTAAAATTTCTCATCCTTATCTGGTTACTCTACAAATGATGTATCATTTCCATACATAAGTTTGTCAATTGTTATATCAAAATTCATTCTGAAAATGTATTCTCTTTGAAATTTGTACTTGTTTTCATCATAAGTGGAATAAATATACAAGTTCACTACAGGTTCACTACAATTTCACCGCAGGTTCAAATTCTCTAATATTTTTGTAATATTATTGATTTGCAGGATAAAGAAAATTGTGGAGGAGAGAACGTATCTCAAACGGTAAAAATATACGATAGTAAGGTTAAAACATCATACATAATTTGATATCTAAATCAGAAGTTATGTATTTTATTTTTTATTAATTGCAGAGTAAGCATAATGAAATAGGTGACGGTTGTAGTTTGCTGAATTGGCACGGGAATGATGATGAGGTAATTGCCGAAGGAAAAATCGTGTCAAGTGATCCAAACGATCTTCTCAATGGACTACCTTTAGGTCCGAATGCCAAGAAAATTTTGGTAGTCCATCCTAAAAAATCCGATGTTTTTTTGTGGAGGCCTTCACCTGGTATGGTATACATAGGAGACGCCAAGAATGAGAAGATAGCATGGCCAGCTGATAGAGTTGTTATCCGCATAAAAGAAAACTCCGAAAAAGAAAACGAGGTATGAAAAACTCTCTACAAATATAGCATTGATATGTGTCTCTGCATCCACCCTTTTGAACTAGAGGTGGCAGATTCCTAGTCCTGTTTTTGCCACTATTCAGAGCTTTGTTATCGTCATCTAGGAAACGATGTGGTAAATAATAAGATTTGTTTAGCATCTGCACATTAAAAATCTGTATAATGCAACGGTAAAAATATATTTATAAGAGAACCGTGGAATTAACATTGATATTATCCAAACTAGTCCATGTTCCCATTAGATTAGTACATTCTTTTACATATTAAAACTAAAATATGTGAAAATCCAACTACCGGAAGCATCGGTTCCATAGAGTCGAATACTAATTTATTACACATTTCTAGCTATGTTAGTATTATTATTTTTAATAACATTTGGTGGGTGAAATCAAGTTTAAAGTTTGACAAATGATTATTGAAAATTTAACAATGTTGATTTGCTTTGTATTGAATTGGTTGACACATGATAAAATGTTGAATGCAGTAAGACTATAGAAACAAGACTTTTATTAGATGACTATAATTTTTTTCTTTGATAGAGCAAAACCAATAGCACAGAAAACAAATGCAAGTTGTTCGATTGGGGTGGAGCTGAAGTATTGGTTGCCGAAGGACGTGTGCACTCGAGTGATTCAAATCAGATTATTAATGGTGTTCCTCTTGGACCAGAAGCCACAATAGTTTGGGTGGACAATCCGATAAAAGAAGATGCCTTTTTGTGGAGGCCCATAGCAGGTGTGACATGTATCGGAGAAGCCGTCGGTAAGACAATAGCATGGCCATCATCAAAATTGGTTTTTGAAAACACAATACCATCCACTCCTATGAGCAACGTTCCAACATCTCGTACGGTAATATATTATATTGCTAATATTTATATATACGATTTGTTGATAATGTATCAATACTTTTTTTAATATCATAGAGTGCAAATTACGCGATGAATAACAAGTGCAAGTTATTTGCTGTGGAGGGCACAGGAAAAATTGTAGCTGAAGGCACCATATCTTCAACTAATCCAAATGATTTGGTTCATTCTATTCCACTAGGACCAAATGCAATAAGAGTTTGGGTGGATATTGTCAAAGACCCGAATGCGTCTTTATGGAGACCTACGTCATTCATGGAATGCTTATCAGATGCTATTGGTTCGACGGTAGCATGGCCTACTGCGAATGTTAGTGTGGACTCACCTTCAGCAGTTTGAAATATTTGTATAGTTTGGCAGTTTTTAGGTAACTACCCTTCACTCAACTCGTTGAGATCATTAATCCTAATCATCTTTACCGAATCACAATTTAATTTAGTATGTGATAATTATACATATATAATGTGATATTATACATATATAAAAAGCATTTCTTAGTATTATTCTATTTGTACATCTGCTATGCATGAGATGATGAAATGTTTTAGATTATCTATTTAGAGTGAAGTCAAACCCCATTAATTAACATTAATTAAAACATGCAAGTTACCACTATTATAAAGATGGATAATAGTTGGGACGAGAGTTACAACTATTAGAGCACTTATCCTTCAAGTTTGCTTTCGTGTGGGTAAAAGTGAAATTTTGAACAATCAATCGTATTAAACCGGTTTATTTTATACACCAATTGCAGAGTGGCTCTTCATATTTCTTTTCATAGTGAATTATTTGTCACGTATTTCGAAGATTAAACGTTACAACTTTTAGTGGATCGATTACTTGACAGATCAAAATTTCCACTCGCACTTTCTTTCCTTATCCAAAATCAAAACTGTAAATTCTATTTATACAACATAAATTCTTTAGCCATACTATTAAATTTTCAATAAAAACAGAAGATAAGATTGCCTTTATATTTTAATAGCTTTAAATGCAAAGTTTAAATTTTAGCATTTTTAAATTCAAATTTGTTCCCTTCAAACTACTTTAAATATATATAGTTAAGCTAAGAAAAATTGAACGTATACGAGATTAAGCTAATAATTTGCATTTTCCCATTATAATTCATTAATATATAGCATGTCTTTTTATGTCGTGTCTTTTTATGTCGATTTAGTTGTCCTTAGTTTTCTTAAGGATATATTCTTTTACTTCGCCATAAATTCTTATAAAAGATTTCATTTTTGTATACTTTCTTTGTTAACAAAGAATATTATCTTATAATAGCAATTTTTCTATTAAATTTACTACTGACAACAAAGATCAATGCGGTCCAACCATTTTTCTAATTTTTACCCATTTTTCTTCACTTTGATTCATGGTTTTCTTAGTTCAGTGTACAACATTTTATTTGCCCAATTACAGAAATTATAATTCATATAGCTTATAATACTAGTTTGTTAATTATCATATGTAAGATGTAAAGACAGACTAGAAACAGTTCAAACTATCTTTTAAAGTTTTCTCTGAAATACGAAAACGACAGCTATCTTTTTTTTCTTTTCCCATTGGGTAGTTCAGGCTTGTATAGAGAGAAACAACATGACCTATTGCAGCCTGCCAACATTTATGTACACGATATGAACTGCCAGTTTCTTAATACTCTCATTTAGTTTTCTAGTTAGAAAATTGCATGGTCCTGAATTTAGCACTGATAGATCAATCTGTTGTCAATTGTTGTTAGTCGTTCCACTAGTGAATGAAACTTTTTTTTTGTTCTCCACAAAGGTCCGAGAGGACCTGATTGACCTTGTCAGCTCATTGGCTCGTTAGGGACCAAGGGGATATAAGAAACTAGGGTCCTCAATCATGTTGCAAGTTAGTCATATAGTAGTTCATGCTAAATTGTATTGCTCGCAGTTTGAATTATATACAGTTCATGCTCACAGTTTAAGAACTTGCCTTCTTACTTATGTCTCAGAGCTACTGCAAGCCTGCAAATTTCTTGGTTGGATCGTGAATAACTGCTGCAACTTGCGGACGCGTTGTGATTCTATGACAGTTGACTTAGAGTTTTCATGCAACTTAGGGTCTATGACCATATTATATTTCATTTTCTTGCCGATATTTTAGGTTATGAACTATGTACAATACTGTATTGTTGCTGCCTGCCTTGTTGAACTTTGTACTATATGTATTATTGTTGAACTGGGGAGTGAGTACTATCTGAATTGGATTGCATATGGTATTATGTATTATTGTTGAACTGGGGAGTGAGTACTATCTAAATTGAATTGTGCTATATGTATTATTGTTGAACTGGGGAGTGAGTACTATCTGAACTGAATTGCACAAAGTATTGTAATTGTAATGTGCTGAACTGAATTCATTGGGAAAAAAATGCATATCCCTACGACAGCGTTTATGCATTGCTGTCAATTCATTGGGAAAAAAATGCATATCCCTACGACAGCGTTTATGCATTGCTGTCAATTCAGTGGGAAAAAAATGCATATCCCTACGACAGCGTTAATGCATTGCTGTCAATTCAGTGGGAAAAAAATGCATATCCCTACGACAGCGTTTATGCATTGCTGTCAATTCAGTGGGAAAAAAATGCATATCCCTACGACAGCGTTTATGCATTGTTGTCAATTCAGTGGGAAAAAAATGCATATCCCTACGACAGCGTTTATACATTGCTGTCAATTCAGTGGGAAAAAAATGCACATCCCTACGACAGCGTTTATACCTTGCAGTAGAAAACTACTAACAGCGTTTATACCTTGCAGTAGGAAATTTATTAACAGCGTTTAAAAAACGCTGTAGAAAGTTGATTTTTGACAGCGTTTATATTTTGCAGTTAAAACTTTAGGGTCAACGACCGCATGTCGTTATACAGCGTTTTTAAAAACGCTGTGAAAACTTTTAACAGCGTTTTTCAAACGCTGTGAAAAGTCTTTTTTGTTGTAGTGAGTGGTGCTTGAGTCATTGAGACAACATCAACTTAAGGCGAAAATTTCAAAATGTCATTTTTGGAAGAAAGAAGTGAAGTTTCTTGGTCATGTAGTCTCAAAGAAAGGGTTGTTAGTAGATCTGGCTAAGATCGAGGCAGTGAGTAGTTGGAAGATACCTAAGACAGTGATTGAGATAAGAAGTTTTCTTGGATTAGCTGGTTACCATCGGAGATTCATTATGGATTTTTCGTGGATAGTGGCACCAATGACTAAGCTAACTCGGAAAGACGTGAAGTTTGTCTGGACTAATAAGTGTGAGGAAGCATTCCCGAAGCTGAAACACTTATTGACGAATGCACCTGCGTTAGTCATTCCAGAGGGGAATCAGGACTTATTGGTGTACACGAATGCATGTGGAATAAGATTAGGAGCTGTGTTAATGTAAAAGGGTAAAGTGATTGCCTATGCTTCTCAACAGCTCAGGCCGCATGAAGTTAGGTATCCAACTCATGATTTGGAATTAGCCGTGGTAATTTTTGCAGTGAAGGTGTAAGGACATTACCTTTTGGAAGAGAGATTCGAGTTGTATATGGATCATAAATCACTGAGGTGTTTATTCTCTCAGAAGGAGTTGAATATGAAACAGCAGAGGTGGTTAGAGTTTCTAGCTGCTTATGACTTTAGTATTGAGTACTTTCCAGGAAAAGGCAACAAGGTTGCAAATGCACTTAGCAGAAAAACATCAGAATGCAGTATTGGCAATGATAACTAAGTGGAAAGATTTGAAAACATTGACTACATGCAGAGTACAATGGAGATCTCAGAGTGGTTCCGGTACATAAACTGCTATGTTGTCATGTTTAGAAGTTCGACCGGTGATGATCAAAAGGATTGCTTCTAAACAAGGAGTGGATCCATTATTAGTTGAACGGATCAGAAAGTTAAGGAATAGAACGGAGAGCGATGATTTGAAAGATTTCAGTTTTGACCAGAATGGGTGGTTGAGGAAGAAAGGACGACTATGTGTTCCAAATGTGGGAAACATTAGGAAGGAAGTTCTTAAAGAATGCCATCATTCAAAGTTCACCATTCATCTGAGAGGAACTAAGATGTATCTAGATATGAAAAGGAGTTTCTTCTAGGAAGGTATGTAGAGAGATGTAGGCTTATGGGTAAAGCAGTGTTTGAACTGACAACAGGTAAAAGCCGAACATCAGAAACCTAGTGGGTTACTTCAGCCTTTAGATGTTCCAGTTTGGAAATGGGATTCTATCTCAATGGATTTTATAAACGGGTTGCCGAGGTCAAATCAAGGAAATGAAAGTATATGGGTTATAGTGGACAGGTTAACAAGAAGTGCCCATTTTATTCCAGTTAAGTCAACTAGGATGACACCTGTTTTGGCTAAGTTATTCATGCAGAATATAGTTAGACTGTATGCAATTCCTAGTAGTATAGTAAGTGATAGAGATTCCTTATTCACTAGCGAGTTCTAAAAGAGTCTATAGGATACTTTGGGTACCAAGGTCAAGATGAGTACCGCTTACCATCCACGGATAGATGGGCAAACAGAAAGAGTTAAAAAAATCTTAGAAGATTTGTTAAGAGCTTGTGTGCTAGATTTTGGGGGATCATGGGAAGATCCCCTACACTTAGTCGAGTTTTCGTATAATAACAGTTATTATACTAGCATAGGGATGGCACCGTTTGAAGCTTTGTATAGAAGTCTATGCAAATCTTCCGTTTGTTTGTTAGAGACCGAGGATAGGTTATTTCTTGGTCCAGATTTGGTTAGGGAAGCTGCAGAAAAGATTGAGTTAATTCGAGCTAGAATGAAGGAAGCTCAATCTAGGCAGAAGAGTTATGCTGATAAGAGACGGAAAGACTTAGAGTTCTCAGTTGGAGATCATGTTTTCGTCAAGGTATCATCGATAAAAGGTGTAATCAGATTCGGGAAATCAGGAAAATTGGCACCAAAATTCATTGGACCATTTCCTATTGTAGAATGGATCGGGAAACTCGCTTATGGAGTAGAGTTACTGAATAGTTTGGCAGGAGTCCACGATGTTTTTCATGATTCTCATCTAAGGAAGTATATTTGAGATCCCGAAACTACTATTGCACCGCCTGTGTTATATGATTTAGTAATGGAACCGGATATACTATAGTTAGAAAGCCAGTTCGTATAGTTATGAGAGATGAGAAGAGGCTAAGGAACAAGACAGTCAGATTCGTTAAAGTCTATTGGAGCGACAACGAGAGAGACTGTACTTGGGAAACTGAGAGCAGGATTAGAGACACTTATCCTGACTTGTTTCATGGTTTGTTTTACCTTTGTAATTGATTGTTATGAGTACCTTATTGTAATTTCAAGGACGAAATTCTTTAAGGAGGGAGTCTGTAGCACCTCTAATTTTAAATAACATTATTCAGAAGATTTAATTAGATAAACTAAATAGAATAATGTAAAGATTAAAGCGGTTAAGAGATTGAGGTTTGTATAATTATAAGGTAGCCGTGCCTTGTGAATGAATGAACATATGAAAGTTTAACATGAAGCAAGTGAGAAAATAAGATAAGGGCAAAATAGGACTGGTTATATTCTTATACCCTAAACCCTTATCCCACTATCATTTACAACATTCACAAACTAAAACTAATACAAAGCTTGGCCGGGCACCATTAGAAGATAAGCAATATTTTAAGAAGGAAGCTTAAGCTAATTAATCAAAGAACAAATCTCAACCTCCTTAACAAACAATCTAAAGGTGAATAATAGATTACATCTTATTTTATTGTTTTCGGGTTTAATTTGAGATCCGAATTTATTTTGCAAATGATTTGCCATGTTTTGATTGTTTAAATGGATATATATGCTTGTTGATGATTTGTGCTATTCCATATTGATTTTATAATAAGAATTGATTTGGAAAACCTATTAAATGGCATCCAAATGGCTTACGTTTTTGATATAAGGTCAGAAAAATTATTTTAGAGATGGGTTTCAAGTTTCATAATTTTCTGAGTTGTTGTGGATTATTATAAATTTTCTAGCAAAGAAAATGGGTAAATTGGGTTTAAACTAATTTAGGCTATTATATATTAGCTTTGGGTCAGAAATTTAAATATGTTAGAAAACATATTAAAAGTGATTTATGGGAATTTTTGGGTAATTTTCCTAAGTGTTTTATTAATTATATTAAATTATTTAAGGTATGAGACTTAAATGTTTTATATGTTTATAAAAGAAGAAGAGGCAATTTGCTAAATGTTTTAGATTATTAATTACTGAATTCGGCAGCACTTTTAGAAAAGATTTTGGAAAAAGAAATTGACAACCAATTAGATGTTGACAAATAAGGCAAGTTAGTTAGAAAGATACTACTTTAAAAAGTTAAAAATCAGTTTTTGTAAAGGATTTTTGTTTCGCCACTTTCAGCAGCACCTTTCGATCCCATACTACCACCTCCAACCTAGTCGAAACCAATACACATGGTATCAATGCTTTGGTACTTAGTGGATTGGAGAAAGGCGCCAGGTATAGATTCGAAACAATGCTTTCGAATGGGCCAAAGCCTTTGATTTGCTTTCAAAAGAGATGTCGCTTGTCTTGTTTTTAAAAGAATGCTTTCGAAAGGGTTTTAATATAGCTTTCGAAAGAGGTTGCTGCCTTTGTTTTAAAATAATCTTTCGATAGGGTCGAAATCCCTGCTGCCACATTCTACCTTTCGACCTAGTTCAGGTCTCTTTTGCCTTCACACAAAGGTTTCGAAAGGGTGCTTTTGTTTTTACAAAGAAGCCGCTTCTCCATGCTTTCGAAAGGGATGGTTTCAAAACCACCCACTTTCTTTTACTTAGGAATTGGTTTCAAAAGAATTGCTTTCGCCCCAGTTCTTTTTGACCCTTTGTTCTATTGAAATTTAAACCCATAGGTTTTGAATGGAATGGATTTTAAATGGTTTCGAAACAATGTTCCACAAGCCTTTACATGAGCCCAGAGCTTTCGAAAGATTTGTTTTAAGTAAAGGATTTTATTGCTTTTGAAAGGTATATAATGAAGGTTTCGAAGGGAAGATTCCCCAATGTTTTCGAAATGTACTTTAGTATTTGAATGTAAGGTTTTCAATACTTTCGAAGGGCAAGTTTGAAGTGTTTTGAAAAGGGGATGTCTAAGGTATATAAAGCTTTCGAAGGGATACCTTCCACGATTTCAAAAGATTAATTTAAAGGTTTCGAAAGGTATGTTTTGACCTTTCGGCCTAGTGTTTCTAGGTATAGTAGTTAATATATTTTGAAATGGGTACTTTCAATGGATTCAAAAGTGTTGTTTAAAGTTTTTAAGCAAAGGTTTTGAATGGTTTACCTTGGCCTCATGGCCTAAGAGCTTTTAAGTTAAAAAGGGTTTTAACTTACTTTGGAGGGATAGATAACCCCATTATATTTCATCAACAATGTTTTGAGTAAAGTATACATAACATGGCAAAAAGATTTGAGTAAAGCAAAGAGTACATTTTCCTTGTTTAAGTATGATTTAAAGGGTTAAATCAAATTGAAAGAAATGTTTTCAAGATGGGGTAGTTAACCCTAAGTAAATGACTCAGATATTAGAATACCAGATGAGACTGGTATAGGGTCGCGCCCTATACTTTAGCTCATAGCCCTAGCTAAAATAAGTCCAAAATTTCAGTGTATAGGGCTTTGTCACAGGTAAGACTAAAATGATGTTACATACAGAAAGGAATATACAGAGTAAAGGTAGGTTATTGATGAGCCCGCAAAACCATTAGGATTAGTTGACCCTGGGAGAAGTAAGTTAGGGACAGACCATCCAGAAGTGCGTCTAACAGAAGTTAGATTATTTATTTTATCTGGTAGGCCCAAGTTAGCCAATAGTTAGTAATTAGCCAAAAACTATATTGTTCGGACAGATCATCCATTGATTACCTGATTTATGTGCATATATGATATTGCTATTATTGCTTTAATCAGTTTGATTGCGGGATTTTGATGTGGAAAAGATATGTTTTAAATCGGGATATTAGTGAAGGGAACCTGTTTCGCTAAACGGTGTGGTCTCACTTAATATCAGATAACCGAGATGTATTGTATTATTCACACCAGGCTTTTTGTCTAACTCGAAGTTTATGTTTTCCTCTTAAACTCTCGGGTGCTCAAATTATGATTTAAGTAGAATGAGAGTTGAGATTTTACAGATTAAGTAGGTTGGACGAATATGCTTCTGAAGACGTGCAGGAGGCAATGCTAGCTATATTTAGGAGTTATTTTGTTTTATTTCTGCTATGTTGTATTAAGACTAATTGTCTATTTAGTACTCTGATCATCCAATGGGGCATATTCATATGTCTCTCTTGGCGTAATTTGTAATAATTATATTTGATCAAAACCTGTGATTCGATTATGGGATTATGTGATTGAATATGAAATATTGATTTGAAATGTAATCAGAAAAGTTATTTTAATCTGTGTTGATTTTATTTCATATTCAAGTGCTTCTGATATTATGCATACCATTAACAATACCGTATTTTGTCACTGGAAGTTAATACACGGATGACTGCAGCATCTGTAGTGCTTAGCTTCGGGCCTCAAGATGGGATGTCACACTATAAGACCATTATCTTTTATAAGTTAAACTTTTACTTGTACTTTTTATTATAAAAGATTCCATACTTGTTATTTTCTTTAAAATTCCATTATTAAATATCTAAGTACATTTAAAATCATTTAGCAATATATATCCACTTTAAAATATAATTCAAGGGTTTAAAAACAAATGCTACTAAAACATTATTCACTACAAACCCTAAACATTGCACACTTTATCGTTAGCTTTAAAAATCTCTTTTAAATTACTAATTACACTTATAAAGGTTTAATACTGCAATGACCCACTTTTCGAACCTTAAAAGTCGACACGAATACTTCCATGGTATTCACATGCCGAGCATCCAAGTGCCGGAAAGACGGATTGTTGGGGAAAAAAAGAAAATACAGGAAAGAATCTCATAATGTGATGAGAAATATATAATATACAACCGATCTTTACTAAAGAAAAACAGTATTATACATACATCAGTCAGAGTACGCAAATCTATCATCAGCTTGGACAATTATAACAACTTGTCCTCAATAATGCTGATAAATATAAACAACCAATGCAGCGGAAATAAAATATACATGAATATGTCTTGGATGCATCCAGCTCGTCTCCTGAAGCTCCAAAGCATCCAAACTAAATCTGTAAATATGCTCGGTCTGATCCGAGCATTAGAAGAAAATAACACATGGATCTGTCTGGTAAACCAGCATGAGAAAACACACATCATACAGATTTTAATGTTATAAAACCTTTTAAGAATAAAGGTATCTCATAAGACCACGCTGCACATAAACACATACATGTTTTTACCTTATGGTAACCAAACCATTTCATTGGATATCCTATGATATTATAACTAGGGTTTAAAATAAATATCGAATCATAGCCGAAATTGTTACATTTATTAAATTCCAACATAATAGGTATATAACTAAGTCCGAAAGACACTTATTACAGAATGGATTCCATCAACGACAAGGGTCATGGGTATCGTTCGTCATAGTACACCTCTAGATAAAATGTATCGAGGGCCTCGCATGGACCTCTTCCATGGCTAGACCGACCTACCCCTTACTAGATAGTACCAAATATTTCATCACCTCGATTGCTTTGTTACCTTTTTCCGAGAGCTCTCATGCATAACAAAATCCATAAATAATAATCTAGATGGGTGATGATAATACCCTAATGGCGGCGACTCACTTAGCCTTGCAACATATCCGCTATTTTAGTCGTTCTCGGTTGTTGAGGCTTGAGGCTACATTTTACCTTTTTAGCAAATCCCAATTTGAATTCTAACACTACCCTCCAAGCAATAGTGCAATGTCAGCATTCGTCCATACAAGTTGCTCAAGATATGAACAAACCGAAGGGACTAATTCTACTGCATCCTTTTTGGAATCACCCTCAAGATTAGTAGCAAGTAGCCCTTACACTTCAAAGATCTCCATCTTCGATTTCATCATCTTCAAGATGTCTTCAATTCGAACATTTATGCCGGTTCGAATTGGTTTCCGGATAATATATCTAATCCCGGTCTCTCTGAACTGACAACAAAAATTTTAAAACTGGCCAAGATTTGATAGTCAGTTATTTAACTATCAAATAACAAAAATTCAACCAGAAATTCAACCAAGCATGGTTAAGCACAAAGCAATCACTGAGCCTCTTTAATTAATCATCTCGTTAATTAAAACCACTTTGTAAATACTTGTATCAAAATACTTTTACAAAGATATATTCACCAACACCCTCAAACTCTTTCCAATACTTGAAAAATATTCATATGTCTATCTCAACTGTATAAGTATACTCACAAAACATTTCACTTTCAAAGCTTAGAAAACCTTTCCCATATACCTATATTAACAGTATAAGTATATTCACAAAACACTACATTTTTAATACTTAGAAAATGTACTCATATACTTATCTCAACGGTATAAGTATATTCACAAATCTTAAGAAAGATTTTATTTCTAAGACCACTTAATTTGGGTTAAACAAATGTTAATTTAAAATCGATAACAGTAAACCCGAAACACTTTTGGTGTAAGTAAACAAAATGTATGGAAATTTAACCATATATACTTACCACCAGTTCCCGAGTTCAAACAGTACTGTCTCTCAATTAATAATGAAATCGAACAAGTTAGAAAACTATCTTTGCCTCGATACACATTCTTAATTCTCAAGATAGGGACGAGTTTCCATACCTCGGAATTTGGTACTAAATATGAAAAGAACATTTTTCATACCACCTTAATTTAAAAGGATCATTTATGGAAATCAGGTCTCATTCTTTTTTATAAATCCCTTTTATGAAATTCCTTTATAAAACTCCTTGCTATTTATAAAACCCTTATATATAAATAAACCCTTTTATAAAACTTCTTTTATAAAACTCCAAATATAATTATTAACTCCTTTAATAAACACTTCTTTCATGTTTAAAAATCCCTTTTATAATTCCATTTCTATTTATAAAACTATTTTTATAAATCTCCCCATATGAAATTATAAATTCATATACTTCCCATAATTATCAAATATAATTATAAAGCTCCTTTATAAAAGTCCCTTATAAAAATCCTTTAGAGGTCCAAAAATCATTTTTATAGATCTTATATCCTTAACACAAATCTTCGTTTCCAAAATAAGACCAAATACTTTCATAAAACAATCATTTCCTATTTTACCGTACATTTACAAATGGAATTAATTATCCCTAGTTTATCAAAACGATATTAATTTCCTTTTTATAGAATATCATTTATAAAATTATTCTTTTAATTACAAAATGCTACTTATAAAACTATAACGACACGAAATTTATCACTTTGATTTTTGGAATATTTAATTAGTTTTAAATATTCAATTTGGGGTTTTTATAATAAAATATATGTTTCAAATAGTTGTTCGATTTTCGATGACTTATTTTTAATTTAATTTATAGAATTTTTTTCATCGTTTTTAATTTGGAAAATATTTAAATTATCATTTGTCGTATTTTTCGGCAAACGTTGGCATATTTGAAAATTTAACAGGACTAGTAACCATTGTGTTTTATTCTTGTTTTGTGATCATGTCACATTTTTGTGCGCGATCGTATTATATTTTCTGTCGTTCGCGACTTGTACGCGGATGGGATATAGTGTGTAGCGGATACCGTGATCTATTCAATTTCAAAACACAAAAATATATATAGTACACAACAGCACACAATAGCATGGCGCAACAAACTTTTTTGTTTTCCTTTTTCTCCTACCTGCTGCCTTTGTTCCTTTTTTGTATAATCTTGCCATCCTTGATTTTGACCTCGATTTGAATCTTGGTCTCCTTGTTTTGAAGAAGGCAGTAATATATATACATGAAGAGCATTCTCCTTCATTTGGTTCTTTTTGGCATTTATTTGTTAGCATCTTCTTTAGTAACATTCAAAACAATGAAAAACAAACCATACTCTTTACTTCAAAAATCATTTCCCCTAAATCTATCCATAATTATCAAATAGTTCCAACACGAAAAATATTTGTTTGGACCTCTAGTTATTTTAAAAAATAGTCCGAGGTCATTTTATTGAGTATGGAGGCAGATATTGCCCGAAAGCAGTAAGTGGTCGAGAAGAAGTCAGTTTTCGATGATCATGAATCGACAAACAGAGAATGTAGTCGGGTTCGTATCATCAAGATATGATTTTTAGTGGCTTGGTTTATCGTGGAGGAAGAGATGATCGATTTTGGGTTAGAAATTAATTTTTGATGCACCGATTGTCGAGAAGAGCATCAGAGGTGTCGAGGAGGAGCCTTAGGACGAGGCGGAGGTGATGACTGTGGTCAAATTTTGATTAGTTCTCTGGAATGTCGGGCATAACAATTTTTAGAGTTTTGAATGCATTTTTGTTGTTCAAGTTCTTTGGGGTCGCGCGAGGTGAAGGAGGCCATCGAGTGTGGCTGTGTTGGTTCCAGAGGATCGTGAGTGAATGAGAAGCTTCCTGGTGGTGGTGAAGGCATTATAGGTCGTCGGGGTGATAAGAGGAGGTCGGTTTTCCATCGCGACCTGACATTGTGATTTGGGTTCTTTTGGTTGAGAGTGTCTCAAGGGACGAGGCATGCTGGGCTATGGTGAGTGGCCAGTGGCGACGAGTAGGTGTAGGTGAACTTGGTGGCATGGGTGTGGCGGTCTCTAGTGAGGTGGTGGTTGTGTGCACGTGCACGACCGTGCATGTTCGATTTCGTTCCAGGCATATTGCAAAATTTCAATTTAGGGGGGATGAGTTGTGTTAGCGGTTTTGGATGTAGAGAGAAATGGGCTTGGCCCAATTGATTTTGAGTTGAGAATTCATTTATTAAGTTTAAATGTTTAAAAACTTTGGAAAATTATAACTCCCTCACATTAGACTTGTTTAACAAGCTGATTATTGCTTTGTGTTTGTACTTATGAATACAATGTTTTGACCTAACCTGTTGATTAGTTTGGTGTAGTATAATTAATAATAAATTAATACTGCCTGAAAATAATTACGTTAATTTGGATAATAACGTAGTTCAATTAATTATACTTACGGGGTGTTACCTATTTGGCCAAATAAACACCGTACTGTTAATGTAAATTGAAAAGAGTAACGTGGACACCTATTTAGCGGAATAAATCATCATTCCGCTAATTAAATTAATTTGATATTTAATTATCAGAATAAATCCTCGTGCTATTTTATAGATTTGGACATCCGATTATATATCATTAGTTGATATGCCACTTTGAATAAGTGTTATGTTAGATAACGACGTTTAAGTGTTGAGTTTATTTATATAGTCGTTGATTATGTAGTTATCAGTTATTAACTTGGAAAGTTAAATTGAATGATATGGTAGCTTGTTTAAGTATCATTGTGATTGTTAAGCCTCTTTCCAAATTGAGAAGCTATGAATTTAAATAAATTTCAATTTTAAACAATTATAAATGTTTTATATACTTGTCATTTTACAATTTTTTATATAATAACTATTTACTAACAATGTTTAAAGTTAACTAATTTATATTTTAAATATCGTTTAAATTATTAAGTTATATTCCAAATATGATTTAAAATTATTTATACTAAATGATATTTAAAGTTATTTTATAATAATTTGATTTTAATGTTAATTATTATTTAAAAGTTAATTATTATTTAAAGTTAACTATTTTACATTTTAAAGTCATAGTTTATTATTATTTTAGATAATATGTATTAAAAATTAACTTATTATTATAACAATATTGTTTTAAAGTTAACTTATTCTTATAATAATACTGTTTCAAAATTTATTTACTATTATATCAATAACGCTTCAAAGGTAATTAGTTATTAAGTTCAATCATTATATCATTTTCACCTATGTAAAAGTTTATTGCTTATTTAATGATTTTTTAGAGTATTATTTACTAATGTTGTTTTAAAGAAAATAAATTGTTTTGTTAAAGGTATTTTTAGAAAATAATTTTTTTATAAAATTTGTTTAAGAATAATAAATTGTTTATTTACAAAGGAATCATTTTTAATGGGAAGTTTTGTATAAGGTTTTATTTAATGAAAAGAATTCATTTAAGTAATTTATAAATTTAGAAAGAGATTATGATTTTGGAAAAAGGAGTTTGGGTTTTAATGATTTCTGAAAGAGATTTATAAATGGTTTAGGGATCTAAAAAAGAAAATTTTATAAATTGGTTTTTGAGATTTATAAAGATTATTTTATAAATAAATTTGAAAATTTATAAAGGAGATATTTATTTATAAAACAAAAGAGATTTATGGAAGGGATTGGTGTTTAGGTTATCTCCGTTTCAATGACATTTGGGTTTGATCATTTAAATATAATTTTGAGATAGAAAATCTTTCTAAGTGTTTGGTATATATACTTATACCATTGTATAGGTATATGGAAAAGTTTCCAAGTTTCGAAAGTGAAAAGGTTTTTTAATATACTTATACCGTTGAGATAAGTATATGGTTATATTTTCTATATGTCGAAATATTGTGTTTTGTGAATGTACTTATTCTATTGAGATAAGTATATGGAAGTGATTTCGAAGTGTTTACAAAGTGATTTTTATTAATGGAAGATTTGTTAAATGAGGCTTAGTGGTTTCCATGGAAAATAAATCTCTAATTTTTTTATTAGGATGTTCGTTTATTTGATAGTTAAATAACTGACTATCAAATCTAGGCCTAAATATATAATCCTTCTTAATTTTGGTGGTACGGAAATATTCTCTACTTAACACCGAAGAATTTTAACTTTGGAAATATCTAGGAGAAACACGAGGATTATTTGGTACAGTTACCATCGGTGATGTTATACTGTACGTATAAACTTGTTTTGTTCTTCTATGACAAATGATGTGAAGATCCATCCATTTAAACGGTTAGGCGGTGATCCTTCTCTTATGTGTTGTCTGATTATTTCCTAAAAACCGGTATTGAGCATTCTGAAAAATCAACGATCAGATTTGGAGCGCCTGGTAAGCAAGGAGCACTCGTACCGTAACCACTCCAAAAAACCATATACGGTTCTATTGAGGAGTTCTGTGATATATTGAGACGTTGGAATCCATGTGTGGTTTCGCGACCCGTTGGGGTATGAGAATCCATGTGCGATTTCAAGATCTATTTGAGATATGAAAATCCATATGGGATTCCATGAGCTGTTTTGATGGCGGTACGTGAGCTAGAATGCTAGCTATAGCCTCACCAGCTGTAATGACTAAAACCAGAGATAGAAGGCACAACCAGCATGGTTGTCAAATCCATGGGGTGTAGTCGGCTTCACCTAGACCTTACCTTCAGTTATTATGCATGCATGGAGCGATGCACTCGGTCTTATTGAGACCACCTATGTTTTTCTTATGGTACACCACTAGGGATGTATGCTGCTTTAGAAGGATATCTCTAATCCTTGTGAAAGAGGACCGTTCTCAAAGTACTGAGAGCACCTCCGTGAAATCCTACACAATTAGCGAATGCGCCTTATCGGTTTTTGATTATATACATATTATTGTTGTGATGTACACTCACAACCATCAGCTACCTGATTATTATTATTTTCACCCTTAAACATTATTATAATATCACTGGATTTTTTGATATAAATGTTTTGGTTATCGTAAGGTAAAAACCCGCCGTGTTTATGTCTGGTGTGATTTTACGAGATACCTTTGATTTTAAAGGATTTTACAAGTTATAATAAATAAAATTCCTTGTGATTTGAGTTTATCATGTTGGTTTTACCAAACTGACTTGGGCGTTGTTTTCTATAATTCTCGGGTCAGCCCAAGCATATTTTTAGATTTAGCTGGATACTTTGGAGCTTTCAGGAGACGAGCTGGATTCTCCAAGACGTATTCACGTATCTTATATTTTTCTGCTGTTTTATTGTTCTTGATTTATGTATGTATTTATCAGCAGTTGTGAGGACAGGTTGTTATAACTGTCCAGGCTGAATAGGTTAGTGTGCTCTGATTTGTGTTATGTATGTATAACTAAGATGATTTCTTTTTATAAAGATCTTGTGTATATTATATATTTATCTCATCACGATATGAGATTTTGTTCTTTCTTTTCTTTCTTTCACCCCAATAATCTATCTTTCCGGCACTTGGATATTCGGCACGTGAATACCGTGGATGTATTAATGTTGATTTCTAAGGGTCAAAAAGGTGGGTCATTACACGTGGTATCAGAGCTTAGGTTGAATGGATACCTAGGCCTTAGTGGGGTTAACTCATTAGAGATAGTGTTAGTAATGCCCTAGAACGAATAACTCATTAGAGATAGGCTTAGTAATATCCTAGAATGAGTTTGAGAATATATATAAGAGTGCATATTTGTTGTTTTTATAAAATGTTTTATATTGTGTTGTTTGATCTGTTGAGCAGTTTATGAATTCTGGTCGATGCCTCTGGCCCACGTTATCGATAGGAATTTCTAAACACTGAACGAGGCCAACCGACACAATATTGTTTTAAATTGGTAAATGAAATAATTTTACCTAGGATTATATTTTATATATAAAAGAATAATTTTTCAAAAATTCAATATAGTCATTCTTGGTGGTGCTTGTTTGATAGGAAATGGTAATATTCCATTAGTATCATCTAGGATTTGATTAGTCATGCTCGCCCAGTTCTGAGCGTTGACTATTATTTGTTAATCCGTCTGAAATCTTCCTTTTTGAAACCTGGTTTGGATAGATAGGAAATTTAGGAACATTGAAATGAACACCTTGTGAATTAAGTTTCACAATTTGACTAATAGGCATTCGTTGATAGTGTTAGGTAAAATTTGAGTTTTAATAAATAGTGTTTATTAAAATAAAGATTACATTTTTTGAAATAGATATTTTAGAAATGATTTTATATAAAAAATTATTTCATAAAATTTTATTTTACAAAAAGTTGTTTATTAAAGTTAAAATATTTTGAATTAAATATTTGGGAAATAAATTTATAAAGATGATTTTATATAAACAGAATGTGAGTACTTAAATCCCAATGCTTTTGGAAAGTGGTTTTCAAAGTTTTAAGAAGATAATATTAATATTATTTGAAGTTATTTTATGAATATAGGTATATTAAAAAGGAATTTTTGTTATAGATTTGTTTGGGTAAAAACAGATTTTGATTAAATTCCAAAAGCATGATTTGGTATACAAAAGGAAAGATGTATATTATTATTTCAAATGATTTATGGGAAAGATTAGTTGAAAGAGTTTAAAGTATAAATATTTTAGGAAATAGTGGAAATAGTTTACTTTAAAACATTTTCAAGTATAAATACTTTTGGAAGAGAAAATTTTGAAAAAAGATATATTTTCTTTAGATTGGTTCGGGGAATTATTCCCGATCTGTTTTGTGGTGATCAGAATAATCTTCTAAGTGACGCGGATGTTTGCTTAGGCAAATGATATTGTGCACTTGGTAAATTATTCTCTTTATCATTGTATGGTCGGAACAAGTTTGAATCCGAACGAATCCAAAGTAATTTGGAATTGGATATTTCGTTGAAAATATTTAACTGGAAATATATATAAGATATTGTTTCACAAAGGGATTTGAAAAGAAGAAAAGTGTTTTAAAATTAACTAGTTTGAGGGACTCGAAAATAACTAAAAATGGGCAGGTAATGTGTCTGGATGGTAGACACTTCTCTTAAGTATTACCCTTCTTTGTAAGGGAATATGTAATACTGTTTGGTACTACCCAGTTCCTTGGTTTCATTTTGGCATTACTCGGGCAATATATACATTTGTTATGGATTAAAATATACAGTATCATTTCAAAAAAAAATTGAAATAAATATCCAGGTATTTGACTCTTAAGTTTCCAAAAATATAAGGGTACCTTGATTTAAAATGGGTTAATTAATAAAGTTTTAATTGGGTCAAATTTATTAAGAAGATTTAATAAACTTCATTTTATTAAACCGTTTCTTTTAAATTTTAACATTAAGGAAGATAAAAAAGATCTTGATGTTTTTGGGCCGGTTAATAAACATTTTTACCTCTAAATGTCTAAAGAAAAGTAGATTCCAGAATAGATTTTGGATACTAACGTCCTGCTCTTCTTAGCTACTTACCAGACCAAATGGGTAAAGAGGTTGTATTGGTCGAATCAATGTTAAGACCCAAAGTTATTTTGGGCCTATATCTGAATAGTTAAATGTGAACAGAATTAAAAGTTTGATTTTTGTATATACTCTTAGAATGTAAGAGAGTATTATACAATTAATAAACTAAAATGATTTAATGAAAAGGATTTCTTAAAAAAAGTTGTGTCATTTTAAAATGTTGAATCTAAATTGGAATTTTGTGAAATATTTTCATAAATTTAAGAGAGTTAAAAGAAATTGGGTTAGTGAGAACCTTTAGATGAGTATGTAAGTTGTATGTAGATCATTTCCCTTTCTCATATAGTTCTCGATCCAAGATTCGAATACATGACTTGAGGTGTTTCATGCCGTTCCAAATAAGGATCTATCACTCGATTTTTGATGGCGAACACTGGGTGAGGGTTCTTAATGTGGAACCAAAAGTTTTCTATCATAGTTTATGGCTATATAAGGAGAATAGAGGTTTCTAATTAAGAAGCCTGATCAGAGTCCACTAGTAAATCAGGTGAGCGATGCTAGTTGGAAGTGGAGTTGTGTATTCGAGAATCAGATTTTGTATATAGATGACCTATGAACTTCATGCGAACTTATGAATAGTATTGGTTGTTCATATGGTGAAATTGTGGGGAAGAAATTCTTTTAAGGGGGAGATGTGACGACCCAGAATTTTATCACTTTGATTTTTGGAATATTTAATTAGTTTTTAATATTCAATTTGGGGTTTTTATAATAAAATCTATGTTTTAAATAATTGTTTGATTTTTGAGACGTATTTTTAATTTTTATAGAATTTTTCCATAATTTTTAATTTGGAAAATATTTAAATTATCCTTTGTCGTAATTTACGGCAAACGTTGGAACTTTTGAAAATTTAATAGGACTTGTAACCAGTTTTATTCTTGTTTTGTGATCATGTCATACTGTTGTGCATGAACGTATTTTGATATCTGTTATTCGCGGCTTGTACGCGGACGCGATATGGTGGGTAGCGGATACCGTAATCTATTCAATTTCAAAACACAAAAAAATAGCACACAACAGTACACAATAGCACGATGCAGCTAACTTTTTTGTTTTCCTTTTTCTCCAACTTGCTGCCTTTGTTCCCTTTGTACAATTTTACCACCCTTGATTTTGACCTCGATTTGAATCTTGGTCTCCTTGTTTTGAAGTAGGAAGGAATATATGTACATGAAGAGCATTCTTCTTCATTTAGTTCTTCTTGGCATTGATTTGTTAGTAGCTTCTTTAGTAACATTCAAAACAATGAAAAACAAACCACACTCTCTGCTTCAAAAATCATTTCCCCTAAATCTATCTACAATTATCAAATAGTTCCAATAAGAAAAATATTTGTTTAGACCTCTAGTTATTTAAAAAAATAGTCCGAGGTCATTTTATTGAGTATGGAGGCGGATATCACCCGAAAGCAGTATATGGTCGAGAAGAAGTCAGTTTTCGATGGTCATGAATCGATAACGAAGAATGTAGTCGGATTTGTATCGTCAAGATATGATTTTTAGTGGCTTAGTTTTTCATGGAAGAAGAGATGATTGATTTTGGGTTAAAAATTAACTTTCGATGAACCGATTATCGAGTAGAGCATCGGAGGAGTTGAGGAGGAGCCTTAGGATGAGACGGAGGTGATGACTGTGGCCGATTTTTTATTAGTTCTCTAGAGTGTCAGGGATAGCTAGTTTTAGGGTTTTGTAGGCATTTTTGTTGTTCAAGTTCTTTGTGGTCGCGCGAGGTGAAGGAGGCCATCAAGTGTGGCCGTCTTGGTTCCAGAGGAGCATGAGTGAATGAGAAGCTGCATGGTGGTGGTGAAGGTGTTATAGGTGATCGGGGTGATCAGAGGAGGTCGGTTTTCCATCATGATCTGACATTGTGATTTGGTTCTTTTGCTCGAGAGTGTGTCTCGAGGGACGAGGCATGTTGGGCTCAGGTGAGTGGCCACTGGTGACGAGCAGGTAGAGGTGAACTTGGTGGCATAGGTGCGGCGGTCTCTGGTGCGGTGGTGATCGTGTGAACGTGCACGCATGAACGATCATGCATGTTCGATTTCGTTCTAGGCATATTGAAAAATTTCTATTTGGGGAGGATGAGTTGCGTTAGTGGTTTTGGGTATAGAGAGAAATGGGCTTGGCCCATTTGATTTTGAGGTGAGAATTCTTTTATTAAGTTTAAGTGTTTAAAAAGTTTGGAAAATTATAACTCCCTTATATTAGTCCCATTTAACACGTGGATTGTTGCGTTGTGTTCGTACTTACAAATATAATTTTTGACCTAACCTGTTGATTAGTTTGGTTTAGTATAATTTAATAAGAAATTAATACTGCCTAAAAAGGATTATGTTAATTTGGATAATAATGTAGTTCAATTAATTATACCTAAGGGGTGTTACCTATTTGGCCAAATAAACACCGTAGTGTTAAAGTAAATTGAATAAAGTAATTTGGACACCTATTTAGCGGAACAAATCACCGTTTCGCTAATTAAATTAATTTGACATTTAATTAGCGGAATAAATCCCCCGTTGTGCTATTTAATAGATTTGGACATCTGATTATATATCATTAATTGGTATGCCACTTTGAATAAGTGATATGTAAGACAATGACGGTTAAGTGTTGAATTTATTTATATAGTTGTTGATTATGTAAAAATTAGTTATTAACTTGGAAGTTAAATTGAATGATATGGTAGCTTGTTTAAGTTTGCTAAGCCTCTTTCCGAATTGAGAAGTTATGAATTTAAATCAACTTCAATTTTAAACAATTATAAATGTTTTATATAATTATCATTTTAGCAAAGTGTTTTATATAATAAATAATTACTAACAATGTTTAAAGTTAACTAATTTATATTTTAACTTTCCTTTAAATTATCAAGTTATATTCCAAATATGATTTAAAATTATTTATACCTAAATGATAGTTAAAGTTATGTTATAATAATTTGATTTTAATGTTAATTACTATTTAAAAGTTAATTATTATTTAAAGTTAACTATTTTATATTTTAAGGTTATAATTTGTTATTATTTTAGATAATATTGTATTGAAAATTAACTTATTATTTTAATAACATTGTTTTAAAGTTAATCTATTATTATAATAATATGTTTTAAAATTTATTTACTATTATATCAATAATGGTTCGAAGGTAATTAGTTATTAAGTTCAATCATTATATCATTGTCACCTGTTTAAAAGTTTATTACTTATTTAATGATTGTTTAAAGTATCATTTACTTATGTTGTTTTAAAGAAAATAATTTTTTTGTTAAAGGTGTTTATAGAAATAAGTTGTTTTATAAAAGTTGTTTACGAGTAATGAATTGTTCATTTAAAAAGGAATCATTTTAAATGGGTAAATTTATATAAGGGTTTTATTTAATGAAAAGAATTCATTTAAGTAATTTATAAATTTGGAAAGATGGTTTGGGAAAAAGGAGTTCGGGATTTAACGATTTCTGAAAGAGATTTCTAAATGGGTTTAGAGATCAAAAAAGGAAAATTTTATAAATTGGGTTTTGAGATTTATTAAGATTATTTTATAAATAGATTTGAAAATTTATAAAGGAGATATTTATTTATAAAATAAAAGAGATTTATGGAAGGAATTGGTGTTTAAGGTTATCTCCGTTTTAATGACATTTGGGTTTGATCATTTAATTATGATTTCGAAATAGAAAATCTTTCTAAGTATTGGTAAATATACTTATACTGTAACGACCCTGAATTTTGAACAATTTAAATTGAGAATATTTAATTAATTTTAAATATTTGAATGATGATTTGACTTGAGTTTCAAATTATCAGAATAAATTGGCGATTAAATTTTAGAATTTAATCTATTGAAAGTTGAATAAAATTTGAATCTTCAATTTTAAGCCGGTTAAAAATAATTTAAAGGCTCAGAAAATTCATATTGATAATACTGAAGATAATAGAAGCTTCAGAATTGAATTTGAAAGCGATTTGTTCAGTTTTGAAATTATATCGTTTAAATTGAATTTAAAAATAACCTTCCGAGGCACAGTCTCGGAATTCGACGAAACCAGCTCCATTGGGTCCGTAATATTGAATTATTACCGGATTAAAAATTTCGTATTTATCAGAATTGTTGTGTGAACACACGATGTATAAACGCGTAAAGATTTAAATCGAATTCAATTTGAATTTCGGTAACAACCGGGGTTTTTGCATCGATTTGATATCATCGTTAAACGATTTCTCTGCTAGCTAATTGCTTATAGGAGTTTCGATTCGAATTGGAATTCGTTTAATAAAAATAATTGTTGTTGGAATTTTTGAATCGGTTAAAATTCTTTTGGAAAAAAAATTGTGAAGTGTTGGTGGGCTTTGAAAAATAATAATAATGCTGCCCTTATTTTCTTTGATACCGTGATAAATCCAAACCCGTTTCCCTTTTCTCATTCAAAACCCTAGAAACGAAATAACGAAAAGAAAATAAATGGCGGCCACGTTTCTTTGCTCGTTCCTTCGATCTGAAATAGAGAGGCGGCTTTGTTCGATGTTCTTGACTATTACTTGATCTTGTTGCCCTGGGATTCGTGGTACTGTGATTTAGGGTTTTCAAATTTTGGGGCTTCGTTCCCCTTTGTGCTCGGCTTTGCTTGAGATTTCGATCTGTGCTTGAGCTTCGGCTTCTTCAACACTTGCCTCGACTGGAACTAGGGCTTTCGGCGATCGATTCTCTGGCGTTCGCGAATTAGGGCTTCAACTTCTCGAACAAAGGTGAGTGACCCCCCTCACTCACATCTAATTCTTTCCTCGTTTCGTACTGAGGTAGTTCGATTTTTATTTATCCACTGTATTGATGATTTTGGATGTGGGTGTAACGATATTGATTTGTTCGACTTTCGTCCTTGTTCGATGGATCTTATGTTCTATGTATTCGATCATCGATAGTTGCTTTATCTTCTCTGTTGATTTTTGAAAATATTACCTCTAACTTTGTTCGATTCTAGCCCCGACCACCTTGGCTTGGAATTGGTGATAAACTTTGGTTTTGATAAAATAGTTTGAATTTTGTTTTGAGTTTTGCTGTTGATTGGTTTCGCCCTTGTTATTTTCGATTTTGACTTCGGGCATTCGATTTTTGTTTTGGCTATTGCCTTTAGGTCGACTTCGGCTTTGGTGATTTGAGATGATTGAGTTGCTGTCATTTTTGTTGGCACCGACTTCGTCATGTTGGTATTCTTTTATCTGGTGGTTGTTGACCCTATGTACTTCGGCCTCTGGTCATTCGACTTTAGCTGTTATTGCATTTATTCCTGCTGTCACCTTTGTTCATCATTGTAGTAGCATGCACTGTTTTCTGTTGTTGTCTGGACACTTGCATTTTTGCATTGCTTCATCCTGCACACCGCTACCTGTCTGTAGCCTTTGTGAGTATTATTGCATTTGAAATTGTACTTTGTTTGATTTTGTCCCTGCGACTTCGGCCATGTTCATGTCGATGCTTACACTGTGGCATCTGTATGTACAACTGTTCTTTTGAAACTGCACTTGATTTAAATACTTTTGAAACTGCATTTGATTTAAATATTTGTGAAACTGCTCTTTTTAACACAGACTTGGGTTGTAATTTGCTCTGTGCATTTAAGTGTTTGCTATGTTGTCATATTAGTCCTGCTGACCATTGTGTTCATTCCTAATAACACTGTCCAGTCATAGTTGCATTTCATACCTATGTTCTTCACCTTGCATACTCTAGCCTTCAAGTATATTTGCTGTGCATTTGCAGTTAGCATTGTCCAGGTTTGGTTTTAAAACACTTCGACTTTATGTTCTCTATGACTTGTTCGTATGATTTGGTAGAGTGTCTGGTTTGATTTCATTTCTTAAGCTCCATTTCACCTTGTAATTACTGATTATTCTCATATGCTTGTACTGTCTGATTTCATACCTTAACCACTGCTTGGATTTTGAACTGATTTGCATTGAGTTGCACTATTCGTCCACTGATGTTGCATTTAGCTGTTCACTTGAGTTTGAAGTTGTTGTCTCATTCACTATCATCAGTTTTAGTTGCATTCCTGTAGCTCCATTTTGACTTGGGGCCATTGATCCATCTCTCTGCATTTTGTATATATATATATATCTCATCTCCACTTGGTTTGTTTTGCATCCATATTGATATTTGCATTTTGTTCCAGTGGGGTTGATAGTTTGTATAGTTGTTCTTGTAGTTGATCTCTGGTGGTACTTCTATTTTGTACTGCTTGCTGTTCCATGACTTTGGCATTTTGCTTTTGCATAGCTTCAATTGAAACTGCACTGCCTATGTTGTCTTATTGGATTTGCACTTGATTCATTGCTTCAAGTTACTTGGGCATCCTCTCTAGTACCTCTGAACTTGTTTGCAACTGCTGGCACCATTGTTGTCTTCAGTTGCATACTTGTCATTCATGTATTTATATGCTGAGGTGCCATAACTCTGGTGCCCTCACCCTCCTTCTATTTTGTAGTTGTACCACTGTTTTGTACTTTGGTGCTGCAGTTGAGTTATAGCATTCATGTGTACATCACTTGTTGCTGTGGCACATGTTTGTTTCTCGACCTATTGCAGTGAAACCTTCATGTATATACATTTTGAAGCTTGCACTGTCCAGTTGTATAGCTAACTTTGTGAACTCTTTGACCTTTGTATGTCATGGCTTAGGTTCTGATAGTCGAGCTTGACTTTGTTGCTACTTGAGCTTGAAACTGCTTTCTTTTTCATGTACCTGTGTACGGCAGCCGATCAAATTATTGAGATGGTTTTAAAGTGACAATTTCTGTTAAGTGTTATATCGACCATCATCCGATTTCTTTGTTTAAAGAGTCGGATAGACGGGAATTATTGTGACTGTCGTCTATTTGATTATTACTGCTTATATGCACTCATAACTGGTTTGAATTAGACTGACCTGTGTATTATTTTCTTTTGAATGTAATACTCGGGTCAGGCCGAGTATTTTACAGCTTGAAGATTTTCGAGCAGCGAAGTTAGAGAGAGAGAGTAAAGAATCACTTTAGTTTTCAGAAGAAAATTGTATTTTAAGATATTCCGCTGTATCAGTTAAATACATTGTATAAACTTTGATGTATGTATTCAAAAAGATTTATAGTAATGAAATATTATTATTCTGTGTTTCTGTGGCTGATTCTGTTTAAACTTCATAAACTAAATAACAATTCGTCTTTTTGAACGTTTCGAGTTGGTTTAATTACCGACTGGAGGCGGTCAGAAAGGGGGAATGTTACAGAGTGGTATCAGAGCTTTGGTTTACACAAAGCTTAGTTTATGGTGTTTAATATGAATAGTTACTAGAAACACTTTTAAAGAAAACGTTTTTCAAATCTAAAGAAGTATAAAATTGTTTGAATGGATTTGGAATTTAACTAAAGGAAAGTTAAATAAATTGAACTTGATTTGAAAAATTATTGAGATGAAAAGTTAAACTTGAAAGATAAGTGATTATATAATATGAATTGTGAATATGGTGAGTATAAAAATTCAATCAGAATTAGAATATAAACCAATTAAAATTAAATGTGTTAAACCAAATTGAATGTAAGCAAAGTAAATAAAAATTGTTTTGCTAGTTGATTTTATAGGAAATTCATTAAGTATTAATGAAATTGAATTAATGGAAATTGGAAGCTAAGTAATTGAATTCAAATTGAAAGATAAGTAAATCTAAATAGAATCAAATTTGATTTGAATTGAAAGCAAACTAACTTGAATATAAATTAGTGAAAGTGAACTAATTGAATATGAATGAATGTTAGTAAAAATCCAATGTGAATGAATCGAATGTGATTAAATTGAAAATCAATTCAATGAATGATTCACTAAAGCACTAGTTGATTATCTTGGAAATAGAAAATTGATAAATTCGAAAATGACTTATTTTGATAAGTAAATTCTTATAGTTGTTAAATGAAGTATATTCACGATTTTGGACAGTGAATATATTATTGAATAAAATGGACATGTTTTGGGAAAACGATATTTTAAAACGAAGTTAATGGTTTTAAAAGATGTTTTCAAAGGCATTGAATATCGAAACCATAGATTTCAACATTCATTGTTGAAATAGACGTTTTCGAGATAAAAGGAAATGGTGGACTATAACATTATTGTTATAGTAAATGATTTCCGAAAGGAAATGTTTTGTATAGTATTGGGATTTATACATCTATCTAAATTTCGAATCCTTATACTAGTGATTTTGAGTTGTCGTAACGATGTTTTACGTAACATTCGTTTTGACTCAAATAAATATGTGAAAGAGAATGATTTCCTTAAAAGATGAAATATATACTTAATTATGATTTAAGTATATCGAATATTTTCAAATGTTGAAAATAGATTAGATTTGTGAATTACTTATTTTTAAATAAGTATGGAAATGTTTTTCCAAATATGAAATGTTGTGAATATATTCCGTAAGGGATAAATGATTTGAAATTCATTTTTGAAGTCGAAGTTGAAAAGTTAAATGAGAAATTTGAACAATTAGTTCAATTGAAATTTTTCAAAAAGATTGAATCGTTGAGTTAAAATTGAGTTTAACTTCGACATCAAAGACAATATAAGTTGAGCTTTGA
The DNA here is from genome assembly GCA_030737815.1 of Allium fistulosum. Taxonomy (NCBI): domain Eukaryota; kingdom Viridiplantae; phylum Streptophyta; class Magnoliopsida; order Asparagales; family Amaryllidaceae; genus Allium; species Allium fistulosum. The sequence goes on from CM060908.1 coordinate 427,351,268, forward strand.
ATTTCAGATGATGATTTGGATTGTATGTCTAACATTGTAAATTGATGACATAGCAATAGATCTTTATTAAATATATATCTGTTGGTGGCGGAGAATTTATTCTCTTAGCTTAACACCCTTCTCTGAGACGTACGAGCTCAGAGGTTATATATCGATAGACATCAATTCTGTGTTGAGAATTGACGATGTAGCGTGAAATCCAAATCGAATGTGAAAGTCGATAATAAATGGAATTATGAATATGAATTAGGTTTGAGATAACCTTAAAATTTCCAAATCGACTTAGAGGAAAATTTTGAAATCCTCTATTTTGTTATGGATATAGGATATGTAGGTTTTCAAAACTTATATATATGAATGCGGTAAATTTGAAACCGTTAGTTTGGAAAGTAATTGTTATGGAAAACCTTATGTAAGTTTACATGGGTATGATATGTACGAAATGTGAAATGTAGTACTACATATATATGATATTATGTTTTCCAAACTGAGGATATGGAAAAGTACATTCCATTTATTATTTGAGAAGGTGTTGGAACTCGTGATGAGTGTCCATTTGAAATTTGTAGCTACGTAGAATTTTCCATAAGTTGGAATGTCCATTTGGATTAGAATCCCTCGTGATGGGATCATGTTGATTATGATGTATGCTAGCGTAATTTGAGGGGCGAGATGCCTACAGTTACAAGCGATTCCACTGGGATAGTGGCGCAACCGCCGAGTAAACTGCAATCTAAATGCCAAGCGAAATTCGAGGGGCGAGATGCCTACGGTTACAAGCGATTCTACGGGGATAGTAGCGTAACCGCTGCGTGGACCGCGATCTATGGCAACAACCATGGCGAAATTCAAGAGAGATGTGAAATCTACGGTTACAAGCGATTCTACTGGGATAGTAGCGTAACCGCCGGGTAAACTGTGATCCATGGGGGAACGTGCTTTCCATATCCATTTTTGAAAAAGAATTTTTAAAGTATTTTCACTAGGAATTGAAGCAAGTATGTTTATTACTTAGAGATTTTTAGACCTGCGCCTGGCCAGCGTATGCCTAATGTCTGTAAGAACGAAAATGGACTTGTTAAATTTCGAGTTAGCAAGTATTTTCAAACTGTAAATAACAAATCAATAGTTTGAAATTAAAATTACATAATTCCTACCTAATAAACTAAGGAAGAAGATCTTTAAAATGTTTTGAAAGTCCACAGCTTTGGAAGAGATATATTATGCAAATCTCTAACGTGAAGAATTTTAAAGTTCGAATCTAAGTTTATAAATCGAAAATTTTGGTAAAAGACTTTTGCGTTTTGGTTTTAGAAATCAGTAAACAAAGGAGATAATGAACAAATCTAGTGAGATTAAATCGAATGGAATGAATTCTACATATATTCATTTATTTGTAATAAGTTTTGAGCTTAGAAAATTTGAGTAGGGTATAAATTTTGGTGAAATTTTAACAACCTTACCTTTTCGAGGACGAAAAGTTTTAAGGAGGGGAGATTGTAACGACCCTGAATTTTGAACAATTTAAATTGAGAATATTTAATTAATTTTAAATATTTGAATGATGATTTGACTTGAGTTTCAAATTATCAGAATAAATTGGCGATTAAATTTTAGAATTTAATCTATTGAAAGTTGAATAAAATTTGAATCTTCAATTTTAAGCCGGTTAAAAATAATTTAAAGGCTCAAAAAATTCATATTGATAATACTAAAGATAATAGAAGCTTCAGAATTGAATTTGAAAGCGATTTGTTCAGTTTTGAAATTATATCGTTTAAATTGAATTTAAAAATAACCTTCCGAGGCACAGTCTTGGAATTCGACGAAACCAGCTCCATTGGGTCCGTAATATTGAATTATTACCGGATTTAAAATTTTGTATTTATCAGAATTGTTGTGTGAACACACGACGTATAAACGCGTAAAGATTTAAATCGAATTCAATTTGAATTTCGGTAACAACCGGGGTTTTTGCATCGATTTGATATCATCGTTAAACGATTTCTCTACTAGCTAATTGCTTATAGGAGTTTCGATTCGAATTGGAATTCGTTTAATAAAAAAAATTGTTGTTGGAATTTTTGAATCGGTTAAAATTCTTTTGGAAAAAAAATTGTGAAGTGTTGGTGGGCTTTGAAAAAAAAAATAATGCTGCCCTTATTTTCTTTGATACCGTGATAAATCCAAACCCGTTTCCTTTTTCTCATTCAAAACCCTAGAAACGAAATAACGAAAAGAAAATAAATGGCGGCCACGTTTCTTTGCTCGTTCCTTCGATCTGAAATAGAGAGGCGGCTTTGTTCGATGTTCTTGACTATTACTTGATCTTGTTGCCCTGGGGTTCGTGGTACTGTGATTTAGGGTTTTCAAATTTTGGGGCTTCGTTCCCCTTTGTGCTCGGCTTTGCTTGAGATTTCGATCTGTGCTTGAGCTTCGGCTTCTTCAACACTTGCCTCGATTGGAACTAGGGCTTTCGGCGATCGATTCTCTGGCATTCGCGAATTAGGGCTTCAGCTTCTCGAACGAAGGTGAGTGACCCCCCTCACTCACATCTAATTCTTTCCTCGTTTCGTACTGAGGTAGTTCGATTTTTGTTTATTGTAACAACCCAAGTTTTTGTAAATTTTAATTATCGACAAAATGACGATTTAATCTAGTTGACAATTGATATTGAGTTCAAATCGTATTTAAAATTCTTTAATAAAAATGTCGATCGGGCTTTACAATTTGAATCTTGGCCCATGTTTCTTGGCTTTGCCGAGATGATATCAGGGGCAAACCCGATCCCCTCTCAGGGATTCTTCCATTTTCAAAAACCCTAGACGAAAGAAAAAAATGGTGGCCGCTTCTTTGCTCGTTCCTTTTTGCAATTGAAAATTTAGGGCTTCGGCTTCTCTGGACTTTGTTCAACTTCGATCTTCTGATGAATTGTGGCTTTGTTCGACTTCGATTGTTTCTTCGTTCTGAAAATTAGGGCATGCTCAAATTGCTTCGTTCGTCTCCCAAAAGGATTTGGGCTCCTGGCGATTTCGTTCGTTCGCCTCCGAGATGACACGAAGTCAACTCCGCCAAGTCGCTCGCGGCAGTCTCTTCGAACAAGGTGAGTGAGTAACTCTCATTCACATCTAATTTAATCTAGTTATTTGTGAATCTTGTGTTTGTTTTCTCGGCTATCACTGCTGTGAACTCGAGTGATTTCTTATCACTCACATTTAGTTCGATTTTAATGCTTCCTGCTTTCTTCGATTGGTATAATTTGTTGCTTGTCACGGCTTGATTTGCAGTCGATTTTGTGTTTTCTAATTTCGTGAAATGAGATGATTTCTCTGGCTTTGCCAATTTCATATGACTGGATGATGGTTTGTTCATTATAGTTTCGAATTGTTTTCGTGACAGCCCTGGATTGTTTTGATGTTACTGACGTTGATTTTATTTTCGTCCCCTTGATTCGACTGCAAGCGTAATTTCGTGAAATTATTTTGATGAAAATTATTTGGCTTTGCATTTTCTTAAGTAATTGACTTAGGTCAGTAATTCATGGCTTCAGCTTATTTTGATATTACTAAACTTTGATTGACTTCAAGTTTGGAAACTATGTTGTTTCTGGTTTCAATGAACTCTTTATACTTGATGTTTCATACGTGTATACATATACACTGAGATTTTATGGTTTTCGACCTTTGCCTTTTTATGTGTGGTCGATCACCTGCCGTTAGCTTCTCTGTGAGCTGTAGTCTGCATTCATGTTTGTAATTCTCTGACCATCTGACTTTGGCTTCACTGCATCTTCATGTACCTGCACATTTGTGTTTGGTCTTGCATTCAGGTTGATTAGATTAAATTGTATAGTTGTTTAGCCTGTATATCCCAGTGTACATCAATTGTGATTCTTATTGAATATGTGAACTTGTATTTTATTAGTTGGGGCTGTCACATATGTGTATCCATATGTACACATGAGTATGTGTGGATATATGTATTATTTTGGGTCTTTGACGTCTGGGCAGTTGGTTGTACACTGGTATTCGAGGCATGTTGCATTCTGGGTTCATTCGTCCAGTCTTGATGTGGTAGTTTCTTTTGAGCCAAAATCTACTGATGCTTGTACATTTATGTAGTATGGTTCACTATTTTATTCGTTGCCAGTTGCCTCTGGTCTGCATTTATGAAGCACTCACTGACCTGAGTTGTTGCATTGGTTATCCACCTGACTTGGGTTTTGTTTACTAGTCCAGTTTCTTTTGGGCTTTGTTGTTCACTAACTCACCTGCAGTCGAGTTGAGATGTATTACGGCCTTTGGTCGTGAGTAAGATAGTTGCACTATCCAGTTTACAGTGCATACATATTTTATCTTTGTTTGTATCACTCCTTTGGTTTGTGATTTCATTGTGGCCTTGACTCTGCATATACTCATTAATGTAGTCACTGCACTCTTGTATATCATGTAGTTTATTTGGGTGGGCATTTAGGTGGGCCATGCTGCATCTGCAGTGGGGTTTCATCGAGTTTGGTCATTCATTACAGTTGTCTTGACCATTTGAGACAGTTTGCATACCATTTACACTGAGTAACCTTATCCACTGCTGCATTTGTTTTCTTACACTTGAGTTGAACCCGATTTTTGGGTTTGACCTTTGCAGTTTCTACGGACTGTAGTGGCGAGGCAGTGCACGTGTGCGTGCACTGCAGCCACCCAAACTCGACAGTTTTGAATTAATATTTCTTTTGTGTCGTGATGCATTGATCTTTTATGCTGTATTGGCGAGGCCGTACACGCGTGCGTGTATGGCAGCCAATCGAGTTTTGATGGTTTTAAAGTGACAATTTCAATGGCTTTAAATTGATTTAGTCGATTTGATAAATTGTTTATTTATCTCTGCTGATGATTTAAATCTGCTGATTTTTGTTAAACACTGTTAAGTGTTATATTGACCGTTATCCGGTTTCTTTGTTTAAAGAATCGGATAGACGGGAATTATTGTGACTGTCGTCTATTTAAATTATTACTGCCTATATGCACTAATAAACTGGTTTGAATTAGACTGACCTGGGTATTATTTTCTTTTGAATGTAATACTCGGGTCAGACCCGAGTTATTTCAGGTTGTAGATTTTCTTCTTTGAGTTGCTGTTCAGGCTATGAAGACTTTTCACATCTTTTGAAGTTGTCAGTGTCATTTTGTAGCAGTCGTGTCATTGTATAGAACGATATGTATTCATGTATATTAGTCGATAATGTACTTGTATATATAACTTCTAGAGTCGACAGTTGTAGTTGTATCATATGTATCGTGTCAACTATATTGTAACTGACATCGGTTATATATATATATGAGATTTTTGTTAATCTGTGTTCCGCATTTATATTATCTGTGTTATTGTTATATCTAATGTCCTAAACTATTATGAACTATCGTAGTTTGTTTTATACTGATAATTGGATATGTCGATGGGAGTAAATAAATAATAGATGAAAAATAAAAAGTATATACCACTCCTACCGAGATAACCAATATTAGTGTAAGGCCAATTACGGATGGTCGCTCCTATCCAGCCTTATTCTTCGTAATAATAGACAGTATTTCTTTTAATACTCTTTGTTATTATGAGCATAGAGGTGGGGCGTCACAGTATCCACTGTATTGATGATTTTGGATGTGGGTGTAACGATATTGATTTGTTCGACTTTCGTCCTTGTTCGATGGATCTTATGTTCTATGTATTCGATCATCGATAGTTGCTTTATCTTCTCTGTTGATTTTTGAAAATATTACCTCTAACTTTGTTCGATTCTAGCCCCGACCACCTTGGCTTGGAATTGGTGATAAACTTCGGTTTTGATAAAATAGTTTGAATTTTGTTTTGAGTTTTGCTGTTGATTGGTTTCGCCCTTGTTATTTTCGATTTTGACTTCGGGCATTCGATTTTTGTTCTGGCTATTGCCTTTAGGTCGACTTCGGCCTTGGTGATTTGAGATGATTGAGTTGCTGTCATTTTTGTTGGCACTGACTTCGTCATGTTGGTATTCTTTTATCTGGTGGTTGTTGACCCTATGTACTTCGGCCTCTGGTCATTCGACTTTAGCTGTTATTGCATTTATTCCTGCTGTCACCTTTGTTCATCATTGTAGTAGCATGCACTGTTTTCTGTTGTTGTCTGGACACTTGCATTTTTGCAGTGCTTCATCCTGCACACCGCTACTTGTCTGTAGCCTTTGTGAGTATTATTGCATTTGAAACTGTACTTTGTTTGATTTTGTCCCTGCGACTTCGGCCATGTTCATGTCGATGCTTACACTGTGGCATCTGTATGTACAACTGTTCTTTTGAAACTGCACTTGATTTAAATACTTTTGAAACTGCATTTGATTTAAATATTTGTGAAACTGCTCTTTTTAACACAGACTTGGGTTGTAATTTGCTCTGTGCATTTAAGTGTTTGCTATGTTGTCATATTAGTCCTGCTGACCATTGTGTTCATTCCTAATAACACTGTCCAGTCATAGTTGCATTTCATACCTATGTTCTTCACCTTGCATACTCTAGCCTTCAAGTATATTTGCTGTGCATTTGCAGTTAGCATTGTCCAGGTTTGGTTTTAAAACACTTCGACTTTATGTTCTCTATGACTTGTTCGTATGATTTGGTAGAGTGTCTGGTTTGATTTCATTTCTTAAGCTCCATTTCACCTTGTAATTACTGATTATTCTCATATGCTTGTACTGTCTGATTTCATACCTTAACCACTGCTTGGATTTTGAACTGATTTGCATTGAGTTGCACTATTTGTCCACTGATGTTGCATTTAGCTGTTCACTTGAGTTTGAAGTTGTTGTCTCATTCACTATCATCAGTTTTAGTTGCATTCCTGTAGCTCCATTTTGACTTGGGGCCATTGATCCATCTCTCTGCATTTTGTATATATATATATATCTCATCTCCACTTGGTTTGTTTTGCATCCATATTGATATTTGCATTTTGTTCCAGTGGGGTTGATAGTTTGTATAGTTGTTCTTGTAGTTGATCTCTGGTGGTACTTCTATTTTGTACTGCTTGCTGTTCCATGACTTTGGCATTTTGCTTTTGCATAGCTTCAATTGAAACTGCACTGCCTATGTTGTCTTATTGGATTTGCACTTGATTCATTGCTTCAAGTTACTTGGGCATCCTCTCTAGTACCTCTGAACTTGTTTGCAACTGCTGGCACCATTGTTGTCTTCAGTTGCATACTTGTCATTCATGTATTTATATGCTGAGGTGCCATAACTCTGGTGCCCTCACCCTCCTTCTATTTTGTAGTTGTACCACTGTTTTGTACTTTGGTGCTGCAGTTGAGTTATAGCATTCATGTGTACATCACTTGTTGCTGTGGCACATGTTTGTTTCTCGACCTATTGCAGTGAAACCTTCATGTATATACATTTTGAAGCTTGCACTGTCCAGTTGTATAGCTAACTTTGTGAACTCTTTGACCTTTGTATGTCATGGCTTAGGTTCTGATAGTCGAGCTTGACTTTGTTGCTACTTGAGCTTGAATCTGCTTTCTTTTTCATGTACCTGTGTACGGCAGCCGATCAAATTATTGAGATGGTTTTAAAGTGAGAATTTCTGTTAAGTGTTATATCGACCATCATCCGATTTCTTTGTTTAAAGAGTCGGATAGACGGGAATTATTGTGACTGTCGTCTATTTGATTATTACTGCTTATATGCACTCATAACTGGTTTGAATTAGACTGACCTGTGTATTATTTTCTTTTGAATGTAATACTCGGGTCAGGCCGAGTATTTTACAGCTTGAAGATTTTCGAGCAGCGAAGTTAGAGAGAGAGAGTAAAGAATCACTTTAGTTTTCAGAAGAAAATTGTATTTTAAGATATTCCGCTGTATCAGTTAAATACATTGTATAAACTCTGATGTATGTATTCAAAAAGATTTATAGTAATGAAATATTATTATTCTGTGTTTCTGTGGCTGATTCTGTTTAAACTTCATAAACTAAATAACAATTCGTCTTTTTGAACGTTTTGAGTTGGTTTAATTACCGACTGGAGGCGGTCAGAAAGGGGGAATGTTACATATACCATCGTATAAGTATATGGAAAAAGTTTCCAAGTTTTGAAAGTGAAATAGTTTTTAAATATACTTATATCGTTGAGATAAGTATATGGTTATATTTTCTATATATCGAAAATATAGTGTTTTGTGATTATACTTATTATATTAAGATAAGTATATGGAAGTGATTTCGAAGTGTTTACAAAGTAATTTTTATTAATGGAAGATTTGTTAAATGAGGCTTAGTGGTTTCCATGGGAAATAAATCTCTAATTTGTTTGATTGGGATGTTCATTTATTTGATAGTAAAATAACCGACTATCAAATCTTATCCTAAATATGCAGTCCTTTTTAATTTTGGTGGTATGGAAATATTCCCTACTTAACACCGAAGGATTTTAATTTTGGAAATATCTAGGAGAAACACGGAGATTATATGGTATAGTTACCATTGGTGGTGCTATAGTATACGTATAAAATCGTTTTGTTCTTCTAGGACAAATGATGAAGAGATCCATCCATTTAAACAGTTAAGCGGTGATCCTCGCTCTTATGTATTGTTTGATTATTTCCTAAAGAACCGGTATTGAGAATTCCCAAAAATCGACGATTGGATTTGGAGCGCTCGGTAAGTGGGGGAGTGCACTTATAAGGGATGACTCGCACCGTAACCACCCCAAAAAACCATATACGGTTCTATGAAGGAGTCTCGTGATATATTGAGATATTGGAATCCATGTGTGGTTCCGAGACCCGTTGGGGTATGGGAATCCATGTGTGATTCCACATTCTCTTTGAGATATGAGAATCCATCTGGGATTGCATGATCTGTTTTAATGGTGGTGCATGAGCTGGAATGCCGAACATAGCCTCACCAGCGGTAATGACTAGAACCAAAGATAAAAGGCATGACCAGTAGGGTTGGCAGACCCATAGGTGCAGTTGGCTCCACCTAGATGTTACCTTCAGTTGTTATGCATGCATGGAGCGATGCACTCGGTATTAGCGAGACCAGCTATGTATTTCCTATGGTACATCACTAGGGATGTATGCTACTTTGGAAGCATATATCCGATCTTTGTGCAGGAGGACCGTTCTCGAAGTACTGAGGGCACCTCCATGGAATCCTACAAAATTAGCGAACATGCCTTATCGGTTTTTGATCATATACTTAGTATTGTTGTGATGTACACTCACAAGCATCACAGCTACCTGATTATTATCATTTTCACCCTTAGACATTATTATAATATCACTGGATTTTCTTATATAAATGTTTTGATTATCGTAAGGTAAAATCCCGTCTGTGTTTATGTGCGGCGTGGTCTTACGAGATACTTTTGATTTTAAAGGATTTTACAAGTTATAATAAATAAAATTCCTTGTGATTTGAGTTTCTCACGCTAGTTTTACCAGACTGACCTGGGAGTTGTTTTCTATAATGCTCGGGTCAGCCCGAGAATATTTTCCAAATTTAGCTGGATACTTCAGAGCTTTTACGAGACGAGCTGGATTCTCCAATACGTATTTACGTATATTATATTTTTCGCTGTTTGTTGTTCTTGATTTCTGTATGTATTTATCAGCAATAGTAAGCACATGTTGTTATAACTGTCCAGGATGAATAGGTTAGTGTGCTTTGATTTTTGTTATGTATGTATAACTAAGATGATTTCTTTTTGTAAAGATCTTGTGTATATTATATATTTATATTGTCACGATGTGAGATTCTATTCTTTCTTTTCTTTCTTTCACCCCGACAATCATTCTTTCCAACACTTGGATATTCGGCACGTGAATACTGTGGATGTATTAGTGTCGATTTCTAATGGTAAAAAAGGTGGGTTGTTATAATAGCTATTGTTTTCTTGTAACATAATATTTATAAATCTATCATTTTATACAAGTTTTATATAAACGTTTCACAAATGTTTATTCCAAAATATTTCTGTCTTCTTTTAATAACAGTCACTTTAAAACAAAGGATAAACCCCTTTTATTTTCTTTAAATAAACAATCATTATTACAATAACTTTTCTATGAAAATAATTACTTTCCAAAATAAATTTAAAACATTTAAATATATACATATATTAGAAAAGAATAATAAAATAAGTTAAAGTAAAATAGAGAAGTACAAAAACTATTTTTAAATAAAATATCGTAGAAAATTCAAAAAGGTCCGATTAAAAATCATTTTCCAAATCGAAACCTTTCCCAAATCAACACAGCAATCTATAGTATTTCAAAATACCATAACGAAGCCAATAGCCACTATACACTTAACTAATGCTATTACTTCCTTTTATCACTGAAAAATTTCAACTTCTGAAATGTCAATGTCACATCCAATATGGCCAAAATATCAAATTTCAGCATTTAACAATCTATATAACGGGTATATAACTGAAATTAAAATCAACATGTATATAACTGGAATTAAAATCATAATGATGAGAAATCTGGATTTCTTTCTATAAAATTCCCTGTATTTCATTTTAAATGTCATTTACTTTTAAAAGAGGATATTTAACCAGACCAAGCCAACAGTCATTCAAGCACAAAAGCAATTATTTCCATCTACTCTATGTCATACCAATTATCCAAAAATACGGGTTTAACTCTCCAAAATTCCATCGGATGCTTAGGCGTTCCAGTTTTTGAACTAAAGCCGAACGACGTTCGATTTGGCCTAAAATTTCACTTACTTCAAATTCGTCCGAACCAATTCCACTGCCTGTTATCGCCATTACGAGCACAATGCAAAAAGTCTCATCATGATAGGACCTTGTATGAGAAAGTTATCCATTTTATAAGTTATTGAAATCAAATAATTTATTAATTCAACTAATTACATTTTTAAATTATAATTACCCTCTAAAACTTCATCTTCCCCAAACTCTAATCACACGATCTGATACACGCACGAACTCCATCCCCTTATGCATGCACGCCATAACTCGACCATCACTCGATAGAATCTAAATCCGTCACCTCCAACTAACTTCTCTCCACCTCCTCACCGATTTCCCCTCGATCGTTCCAAGTTTGATGTCCTCTCATGAATCCCAACCTGTAGTTACCTTCGACAACCTCAAAAAGTGGCACTCCTCCATGTTCGACCGCATCACTCCAAAATTGCTCCACAACTGCTCCTCGACTTGAGAAACTCCATGTCGCAAGCGCCCTGGCCTCCGATCGCCTATGGCACCTTAAAAATCATACCCTAGATCAAACTCCTCCATGACTTCAATGTAGCTCAACACAAAGTGATGTTATACCACTTAAAATGGGTATAGAATTGTGGATCGGGTCAATACGAGTCCAAAGATTTAAACTTTACAATTTTTAGTTAGCTATTTGATTTGTTTTGAATTTTTAAAGGTGGAGGATTTCTTATATTTCTAGTTCACAGGAGTTAATAGAACAATGAAAGAGGAAAAAAGAAGTGGGTGTGTTGAATTTTCTCAAGTGTTAGCTTATACTTATTCACCAATTTTCGGCATCATGCTGCACGACATTTCGTTCACATATGTACCGCGAACGACAAACAAAAATAAGATTGCGCACGGGAATGCGACATGATCCCAAAACAGTAATAAAATACTTCGGTTATCTTATTTTGTAAAATCACAAAAATACCATCGTTTTTCGAAAAATCGTCAAAAGATAATTTAAGATTTTCTAAATTAAAATTTAGGGAAAAATCAAATAAATTAAATTAAAAATACATCGACAAAAATCGAGTCGTTATATTAATAATTGAATTTTTTTATTATTTATTAAATTCAGATCAAATCCGAATATTTAAATAAATTAAATATTCCTATTTAAAACGTTGAAAATTCCGGTTCATTACATCCTTCCCCTCTTAAAAGAATTTCGTCCTTGAAATTTCCAAAGGAAGAAAATTGTCACCAAACCCTTAAGCTTCCAAAATCAATTAGTTGAAATGTGTTATTAAAATTTTGAAGTCTCAAAAGTTACGGAGAATTTCGACAACACCTCCTTTGCGCGGCTCGATCGGAAAAACTACAACTCGCCACAATGGGCCCAAACCAACAAGTGAAAACAAAAGCTTAAAAGGGGCCTCCTATATCCGGAGGATAAAACCATCAAAAACAATATAAACGTGTACCTACTAGTCGAGAGATCAAACTCTACTCATGAAACCAAAAGTAGTAAGCTAGCATTTGCTTTCATGAACCTGTATCTCACTTACGAATGCCATCCAATCATATAACTTACATATTTTAATATCAAAAGCATACAATTACATCAAAGCATGTACAATGCACATATACCATCCGTATGCAATATAAAATCCGATCACTTGTTCGATCACACAAATTTCATTTCCGAACTAGTATTGCTCACTCGACTTCCCTAGTATGGACTCCGATCAGGTTCCTTGATTATAAACCTCCGTTCTCCTTGGATAACCATATTCTTTGGTAGAAAACTTCGAAATCAAATCAAAAATCTGTATCAAGTGTTTTCTGTCAAGAATCAAGTGAAAAATCCTTGTTTGGATCGGTGTAAATCACCTCGAAATTGTATACCCAAATCTGGATCAAGAACAGTGATGCGAATAAGATGATCTATGTACAACTTATGTATTTATTCCATCAGTTTCTTAACCATACCAATTATTTTCAATTCACATTAAGTTATATCAATAGTATTTCTCATTTAATACTAAAATTACTTATGAACCATTTCATAAAATATTACTTAAGTCTATTAATCATTTCGTAACTTAGGTTCATATTCGTATAAGACTCTTCTACATCCTAAGAGCATATACATAGTTTCAGATTTGTTTTACTTGACCTGAATATTCAACAAATTTAAAATTTGTTTTAACTTACTATCTTCTCAAATTTATAAGTTACAAAAACCAATTTTCTTATATTCTCATAAAACACTTGGCTTCAAATTCTCAATTAACTCGAAAGTTTTCAACTGCCTAAAATTGTCAAAAATTCCATTTCATTCAAATAGATGAAAATTACCAAACAATATACCATAATGAGATGCAAAAATCTAATTACCCTACTGCATAGGACACACGACTCGATATAATAATTTAATCAAAAATTTCAGGATTAAACACCCCTGTTTTAAAATCCTTTTAGAAATAATAATATACATATCTTCCTTTGTATAACAAATCTTAATTTTGGAATTTTTTTTAAAATCAAAATCCATTTTACCAAAACAACTCTATAGTAAATTTCTGTGGTAGCAATCCATTACTTAGAAACTCAAAATTGAATGCTGATGATGCTGAAGTCAACATTAAAATTATTTTCCAACAACCGAAGTGAGTCCAGTGCTTTCTATATCTTTTAAAATCCTTTTAAAATATTTCTATAAATCAATACTTTCAAATAATACTACTATTACTTTCTCCAAAACTTGAAAAACAATTTCCAAAACATCGGAACTTAAATTCTCAAATTCTCATCTTTAAATCTATTTAATTTATAACCCATATTCATAAATCATAGTTATATTACTTCACTTTCTTATATAGAACATTTCACAAATGTAGAACTTCGTTAAAAGCATAATAAATAACTTTATTAAAATTATATTTTAATTTTAACCCAACATTACCACTGAACGTCTTATATCAAATCATGAAACTGAATTCACAAGGTGTTTGTATTTAATTCAACCAAAACAATAAACGCTCATAAACTATCCGAGCATAAACAATCAATCAACAAACAATAGTCAATGCTCCTAAACTGAACGAGCATGAAAATCAAACCATAATTGATAATAATCGAATATTATCATCTTCTAACAACTAAACACATCATAAATAACCATACAATTTCTAAAAAATATTCTTATATATATATATATATATGATCTAGGTAAAATTATTTCATTTATCAAACTCAAAACAATACTATATCGGTTTGTCTTGTTCAAGTGTTTAGAAACCACTATCGATACAGTTGTTCCATCTGTACCGACCAGAATTCATAAACCACTTAACCAATAAATCAACAAAATATAAAACATTTTTATAGCACTAACAAATACATGCTCATATATATACACACTCAAACTCATTTTAGGTTGTTACTAACTCTATCTCTAACGAGTCTACCCTACCAAAGCCTAGGTGTTCGCTCAACCTAACCTCTGATACCACCTGTAAAGACCCACTTTTTGATTCTCAAAAGTCGATACTAATATATCCATGGTATTCAAGTGACGAGCATCCAAGTGCTATAAAGACAGATTGTTGGGGAAAAAGAAAGAAATGATAGAATAGAATCTCACATCATGGCGAGAAATATATAATATACAACCAATCTTTACAAAAGAAAACTGTAATATACATACGTCAATTAGAGTACACAAATCTATCATCAACCTAGACAGTTATAACAATCTATTCCCAGAAATGCTATAAACAACCAATGTAGCATAAATAAAAATACGTGAATACGTCTTGGAGGCATCTAGCTCATTTCCTGAAGCTCCAAAGCATCCAAATAAATATCTAAATATGCTCGGTCTAACCCGATCATTATAAGAAAATAGCCCCGGATCAGTCCGGTAAACTAGCGTAAGAAAATACACATCATACAGATTTTAATGTTATAAAACCTTTCAAAAATAAAGATATCCCGTAAGACTATGTCGCACATAGACGGGTTTTTACCTTACGATAACCAAACCATTTCATAGGAAATCTTGTGATATTATAATAATGTCTAGGGTTTAAAATAAATATTGAATCATGGTTGAAATTGTAACATTAATTAAATTCTAGCATAATAGGTATACATCTAAGTCCAAAAGGAACTTATTGGAGAATGGATGCCATCAATGACAAGGCTACCGAGGTACTTGTTGTTACAGGTAAACCTCTAGATAAAATGTACCGAGGGCCTCATAAGGACCTCCTGCATGGCAAGACCAGTCAACCTCTTATTGGATCGTACCGAATATTTCATCACCCCAGTTTCTTTGTAACCTTTTCTCGAGAGCTCTTATGCCCAACCAAATCCATAAATAATAATATAGAAGGGTGATGACAATACCCTAATGGGTGCGACCCACATAGCCTTGCGGCATTTCCTATATTTTAGCCATTCTTGGTTATTGAGACTTGAGGCTACGTTTTACTTTTTCAGAAAATTCCACTTGGAATGCTTACATTGCCCTCTAGGCAATAATGCAACGCCAACATCTGTCCATACAAGTTGTTTATGATATGAACAAACCAAACACACTACTTATACTACATCCTTTTTGGAATAACCCTCAGGATTGATAGCAAGTAGCCCTTGCACTTCAAAGATCTCCGTCTTTGATTTCATTATCTTCAAAATGTCTTCAATTCGAATGCTTATGCCAGTTCGAAGTGGTTTTCAAATAATATATCTGATCTTGGTCTCTCCGATCTGACAACGAAAATTTTAAACCTGACCAAGATTTGATAATCGGTTATTCAAGTATCAAATAACAAACAATTCAACCAGAGAGTTAACCAAGCATAGTTAAGCACAAAGCAACCACTAAGCCACTTTAATTAATCATCTCGTTAATTAAAACCATTTTGAAAATACTTGTATCAAAATACTTTAACAAAGATATATTCACTAACAGCCTCAAACTCTTTCCAATACTTGAAAAATATTCATATACCTATCTCAACTGTGTAAGTACACTCACAAAACATGTCACTTTCAAAGCTTAGAAAACCTTTCCCATATACCTATATTAACAGTATAAGTATATTCACAAAACACTACATTTTCAGTACTTAGAAGATGTATTGATATATTTATCTCAACGGTATAAGTATATTCATAAATCTTTAGAAAGATTTCATTTCCAAGACCACACTTAATTTAGGTTAAACAAATGTTAACTAAAACATTGATAACAATAAACTCGAAACACTTTTGGTGTAAGTAAATAGATCATATGGAAATTTAACCATATATACTTACCACCACTTCCCGATTTCAAATAGTACTATCTCTCGATTAACAATGAAATCAGAAAAGTTAGAAAACTATCCTTGCCTTGATATAAATTCTTAATTCTCAAGATAGAGACGAGTTTTTATACCTCAGAATTTGGTGTTAAATATGAAAAGAACATTTTCCATACCGCCGTAACTTAAAAGGATCATTTAAGAAAATCGGGTCTCATTCTTTTTTATAAATCCCTTTTATAAAACTCCTTTATAAAACCCTTTAATATAAATAAACTATTTATATAAATAAACCCTTTTATAAAACTCCAAATATAATTATAAACTCCTTTAATAAAAAATTCTTTTATATTTATAATTCCCTTTTATAAATCCATTTCTATTTGTAAAACTCTTTTTATAAATCTCCGCATATAAGATTATAAAACTCATATACTTCCCATAAATGTCAAAATATAATTATAAAGATCCTTTATAAAAATCCTTTATAGATCCAAAATTCATTTTTACTGATCTTATATCCTTAACACAAATCTTTGTTTCCAAAATAAGACCAAATACTCTCACAAAACGATGATTTCCTATATCACCATAAATTCACAAATAGAATTAATTATCTCCAATTTATCAAAATGATATTAATTTCCTTTTTATATAATATCATTTATAAAACCGCTCTTTTATTTATAAAACATTACTTATAAAATTATCATTTTCTTATAAAATATATTTATAAATCTATTCTTTTATACAATGTTTTATATAAACGCGTCACCAATGTTTATTCAAAATTGTTTCTATCTTTTTTTAATAACAGAATAACTTTAAAATAAAGGATAAAACCCTTTTACTTTCTTTAAAATAAAAATTCATTATTATAATAACTTTTCTATGAAAATAATTACTTTCCAAAAGATAGAGAAGTACAAAAACTATTTTTAAATAAAATCTCATAGAAAATCCAAAAAAGTTGGATTAAAAATCATTTTACAAATCAAAACCTTCCCCAAATCAATATAACAATTCATAGTATTTCAAAATACTATAACAAGGCCAATGATCACCATAGCATTTAACCGATCTATTACTTCCTTTTATCACAAAAAAGATTCAACTTTTAAAATGTCAGTATCACATCCAATATGGCTAAACTATCAAATTTCAGCATTTAGCAATCCATATAACAGGTATATAACTGAAATTATCAATAGATATGTAATTGGAATTAAAATCACAATGACGGAAAATTTGGATTTCTCTCTTTAAAATTCTCTATATTTCATTTCAAATGTCATTCGCTTTTAAAAGAGAATATTTGACCAAACCAAACCAGCAATCATTCAAGCACAAAAGCAATTATTTTTATCTATTATATATCATATTGATGATCTAAAAAGTGAATTTAACTCACCGAAATTCAAACGAATACAAAGGCGTTCCAGTTTTTGAACTAAAATCAAACGAAGTTCGATTTGGCCCAAAATTTCACTTGCTCTAAATTCTACTGTGTAGCTATCGCCATTACGAACACAACGCAAAAAGTCTCGCTTCGACAGGACCTCGTATGAGAAAATTCTCCATTTTATAAGTTACTGAAATCAAATAATTCATTAATTCAACTAATTACATTTTTAAATTATAATTACCCTCCAAAACTTCATCTTCCCCAAACTCTAATCACAAACTTGATACACAAACGAACTCCATCCCCATGTGCATGCACGCCATAACTCGACCATCACTCGATGGAATCGAAATCCGTTGCCTTCAACGAACTTTTGTCCACCTCCTCACCATTTCCCCCCCCCCCCCCCCCGATCGTTCCAAACTCGACGTCCTCCCATGAATCTCGACCTGTAGCTACCCACGACAGCCTCAAAAAGTTGCACTCCTCCCTATTCAACTGCATCACTCCGAAAATTTCTCCACAATTGCTCCTCGACTTGAGAAACTTCATGCCTCAAACGCCCTAGCCTCCGATCACCTACAGCCTCTTAAAAATCAAACCCTAGATCAAACTTGTAATGATCCACCATTTTGGACGGTTTAAATTGACAATAAACCACACATGTCAACTCAAACCATTCAAAAGGGAGGATTGTTAATTGGGTAAATAAGAAAATAAGAGAAAAGAAGGAAAAACAAAACATAGAATCTCACAGCGGAATGACAAAATATAATAATCAAATAAACAGTTCATGAAGCTATTTGACAAATAACATTTGATTACACTTTACAATACAAATCAGAGTTACACATACAGCAGGAATAAATAAATAATGCAGCGAAACAACATGATACAGTGGGATAAAATAATAATATAATACTAAACTCCATCTTCGTCCTCCATAATAATGTATTCAACACTGAAAAGCTTAGGCTGACCCGAGCGTAATGAAAAGACAAAACACTCGAGTCAGAACTAAAAGACCTTATGTAAGTTAAATCAAAATAAGTAAATATGAGTGTAACAGCTTTAGAGATGTTTACGGGATTTTACATCTCCTATCCAGTGTCTAACGTGCGTGCAATAACTTAAGAGATGTTCGGGATTCCATCTCCTAGGGATCCGTTAAACTATCTACATATATAATACAATACGCTATTATAGTATGTCTACAGTAAAGTAAATTATTAAAATAGCGTTAAGGTGTTACCTATATCCCCCTTAACACATTTTTATGTAAATATCGTAGTCTATACAAATATTGTAAGCTCCACCAAACCGGTGGTTTACCCAGGGAGCACTCCATAGGTACGATACAAGCCAAAGTCGTAGTGGGTGCAATCAGAATAAATATGACAAGGCACGCAAGGCAATGCCCAGGGTAGGATACTACCGTTTTGCACTCCCGGACTGGTGATAACACATAGCAGCTACTAGCGCCCTCCTCGGAACACACTCCCAAAATCAAATCGAAGGGTGGCCACCGAATCAATCACAAAGTAATAAATATGGTATCAAAGAAATGTGCTCGATAGGGGGAGCGACCCCAATTGGACCGGTATAGCTCCTGTTTTGGTCATTTTAATTATGACGGAAAAGTCAAGGCTATCCATCATCGTTCTCTTACTTCATTCCAGTAGCGTTCGCCAAACCATCCTACTTCATTCTGGATTCTCCACCACGTGCATAGTTGTTAAAGTGGTTTTCGGTATTGGCAGAGAGTACGACAATGTCCGATCCCGGTCTCTTTAACAACCAAATGCTTATTTCACACCAGTTGGTTCTTTTACATTTCCAAAACCGATTCATAATTGATATCAAAATATCATATTCAATTCGAAATCATATCACTTTCAAAATCATATTCACTTTCGAAATCATTATTCACTTTCGAAATCATATTCATTTTCAAAAATCATATCTACAGAAGAGGTTAAACCATCATATCAAAATATTCACATTTAAATCAATAAAATCTAAATCATAACAGTTCCAACTTTAAGCAGATGAATATTGAAAGTAGTTTATATATTGGAATAGTTGTACATTAAAAATAGTTTATATTTTAAAAATAGGCTATATATATTAGAAATAGTTTATATATTGAAATAGGTTATATATTAAAATAGTTTATATATTAAAAATAGTTTATATATTAAAATAGGTTATATATTAATATATATATATTACAAGTTGTTTATAAATTTAAAATAATATATATTAAAATAGTTTATATTTTAAAAATAGGTTATAGATTAAAATGGTTTATATATTAGAAATAGTTTATATATTAAAATATGTTATATAATAAAATAGTTTATGTATTAAAATTATTAATATATTAAAATGGTTCATATGAAAATAAAAATTTATATGTTAAAAGAGTTTGTGTATTAAAAGAATTTATATCAAAATAGTTTCAAATTAGGATTGTTTCTTCCAGTTTCACAAATCAGTTCAAATCAACTTTAGTTTCAAAATTCAATTTAAATCAATCTCAGTTCAACGATTTCAATTCAAAAGGCTAAAGGTTTCAATTCAAATTCTCAATAAAACCATTTCAATTTTATATCGATTTCAAATCCATATTTGAACTACAAATTTAAACCACTTCAAATTCAAACATTTACAATAACTCAATTTTGATAAATTTCATTTATATTTCAAAATTCAACTTTAAGATTCCAATTTAAATTCTTTAAACAATTTATTTAAACCAATTTCAATTACAACATTTTAAAAGCTTGGATTTTGAAAATAATTCAGTTCATATAAATCAAAATTTATTTCATAATATCATTTAACTAGATTCAAAAATTAAGGATTTAAATCATTTAATTTAACCAATCCGGCGTCCATATATAATTTTCTACCCTATGGTCAAGTGATACAGATATATATCATTTCAACCGCAATAATTTTAATTTACGGGTATATATCATTTCAGCCCGTAATCCCGAGAAAATTTCAAAATCCATAAAATCGCTTGAGTTTATCATTTCAGCCCATAACGATTTTTTCCTAATCTATTAGATCGTTCGGGTATGTATCATTTCAACCCATAGTGATTTTCTAACAATAACTAAGGGATCTTGCAGTGTGATGACAACATATAAAATAAATATAATATCCAATCATCCAGATACCAACAATTAAACATCCATCACAATCATCATTCAAATCAACCATTAAATCATAACAAATAAATTGGTTATCATTATCAGGTATTTAACTGGCAATTAATTTCAATATTAATTTAAATGGCAATTAAATTCAATATAAATTCAAATTAAATTTAAATGACAATTTAAAATACCAAATAGAAATCAATAAATTTCTAATCACCATAAATTTAATTTAACTAACATAAGACGATTTAGTAGTTATGAGTGGGTTAAATCACACACCTTTGATTTTCAGTCGATTTAAAATCCAAATTAGGCCCAAAATTTAACAGTCTCAGAATCCAACTAAACCGGTTCCAAATCGTCCAAAATTTTGATACGATCTCAACGGAGAAAACCACACTCAAATCCGAGTTCATATGCAAGAGTTATGATAATTAGAACGATTGAAAATTAAATTTAAATAACATATAAACAAAAGGGTAGAAACGTAATTAGGTATACCTCTCAACCCTAATCCTCGTTCGTTCAGCAGGAAGAAACCATGCGGCCGCCAACGTCATCAACCAAACGCCTACGTCCACGCCACCGAGCCAAGATCTGACATCGCCAACCACTCCTCTACCTTCGGCCGACCACCCATGCCTCACGCGCCCAAGCTCTCACCCCCTCTCCGACCTCCACAGCCGCCCCCTTTATTGGCCAATTTTGGCAAATTCAATGACTAATACGACGAACTAACCACATGGATCTGTTCGCCTCATCCTCCTCTACGCGTCGTAGCCTTCGATCGCCCTAAAGTCGAAGATCCGCCGTCGAATTGAAACCCTAGCAGCGGACGAACAAGAATAAATCGTCGATTTCTGGCCAAATCGAGAATCAATTGTAAAAACGAATTACAGATCTAGGTTATGCTCGTTGAGAGCTTCGAAACGGTATATTATATGGCATAGTTTGAGGAGTTTGAATTTTTGAAATTGATTTGAAATTTGTAGAATTTGGGAATTAGGTTTCCGCCATTGGAAAGAAGAGGGAGCGGATAAGAAGTACGTACAACAAATGAAATAGATAGCTGGGGTTTCAGAAAGAAGTCTATTTAGACAAGGATAGCTAAGGATGAATGGACAGGTCGAAACGATTACGCGAACCCGAAAAGCCCGCTTCGTTCCCTAAACGAAAAATATGTCGTCCCATATATTGAAATATAGGTTTTTGATATTTTTAAACTTAATGGAACTAGTTTCAAATCCAAATTCCATTGTATATAGAAGTTAGCTTTCAAAATCAGATTGAATTCATTTAAATTCTATAAATTGATTTCTGCGCATTTCTTGCTCGCACGATCAAATGATAAGTCCGATCGCTACGAAACTTGAAATCCTACAATAATTCACTTTTACGGATCCGATGAAACTGGTTTCGTCGAAATCCGAAACAGTGGCCAAAATGGCTATTTTCATGTTAATTAAATAAATTATTATTAAATTAGCTTAATCACTTATATTTTCAAATTTAATAATTAACAATTTTCATCATTTCTGATTACACGGAAATTAATAAGGGGCATTTCACCGGAAGGACAGACTTTACAGTCCAATTAGTTTCTAGGACACACATTCAAAGAAATTACTTTCAAGGCCAAAGTCAGCAGAATAATTACTTTCAAGGACAAAATCAGCAGTCCAATTACTTTCAAGGACATAATTTCATAGGTTTTTAGGCCCTAGAAACTAATTATTTTACGTTGTGTCCTTGAAAGTAATTATTTCAATTGTGTGTCCTAAAAACTAATTCCACTTGCTAAAGAGGCCCTTGTGGCTAATTTCCACAATTAATAACCTATTAAAATAAAATTTCATGTTAAATCCACTATTTAAATATTCCATAAATTTTAGAGTTTAATTGCAATTATAATAAGATTCCAGTTAATTATATTTTAATTTCAATCATATTCTTTTATTTTGATTATGGATCTTATTATTGAATCAACTATTACCTTGTGAATATAATTAACATTGGTTTACATTTATTACATTCATATTCTACAATTTCGTCTTAACTCATATTAACCGTAATATTTAATTATATTAATTCACATTGATTTTGAAATTAATTTCAACGGATTAAATAATGAAATGATAATTAGCAATTATTACTCATTAATAATTCAAGCACATTCCTATGTTTATTGTTTACATACAAAGCTAATAAATTCACATACTAATTCATTGATTTGATATTCCTAAATAAACCTATTCTAATTTATAACATATAATTTCAATATTAAATCCAATATTTAATCTATCCCTTATTTACAATTATAACCAAATTTAACTTTACAATTATTTCGATTGATTTAAATTACATTAAAATAGTTATCAATTAAATTAAATCAACATTATTAAATTACATTATAGTTATTTTTCTCATTAATAAATCAAAAATTTTACTTTCATCCAATATTAAATTCCAAAATTTTATTAAATTTAATAATTTTAATTATCGAAATTTACGGGTCATTACACTCTCCCCCACTGAAAACTTTTCGTCCTCGAAAAGGAAAGTAGGAATTAAGAAACTAATATATTTTATTCAAAATAATCAATTTATAAACATTTAAACTTACATAATTAAGTATTTTAAATAAAATATATTAATTTATAAACAATTAAATCTTTCATACTCAAGTCTAATAAAAGTTTGAAAATATTTTCATCTTCACAAAATATTCTAAATCTTAAATTCACGAAATTTTTTGGTAGAGTCTCCTTTGTACGGATAGGTCCGAAAAAATAATAATATCAATAATTACAATATATATATATATATCATATTTCGAAATAAAACATCCCAAACCATGGGAAAACAATAAAATATCGCTATTAAACCGTTAACCGAAAACGTACCTATTTGTCGGGCAAACAACTTTATTTATGAAACCAAAAGCAGTAGTTATTGCTTTTATAAACCTGTATTCCATTTATATAATCCAAAAGAGTGGGAACTATTTACAAGAGAAATATTTATTTGTTTCAATTAGTAAAAAAAGGAAATCAATACAAAACATATGCAATATATGAAATCAAAGTATCCATCATACATCCATAGAAATCAAACAAATGGTTTGTTCAGTTTCAGAAACTTCTCATCATTCAAGGGTGATAAATAAATTACCAAGTGTACTTTACGCTCAACAGCCCTAAGGGAATTTCTTAATAGATTATTCATCCAACCTTAAACATATTGGACTATCATTTCCCAAACATCCCATTAGCCAAACAATACAGAATTTTAATGCTATTTAAGTTTGTTCTTTTGGTTTCCCTTTTTCTCTTTTATTTATTTCCATTCGTTCATACAAAATCATCTTTTAGTTATTTACATTCATTCACTTAATATAATATTCACTTTTGCTATTCACTTTAATTATAAATAACTTCAAACATTAACTTAAGTTTATAATATTCTCATACATCTTAATTCTTCATTTATAAACATAATTCCATTTGAACACTTTCATTACTTAAGTTTTACTTGTATAATATTCTATTACATATTCCTATTTAACATTACAACTTTTTAAACATTTCTGGTAAATTATATATGTCTTTAGAATGCAATTGAATGTTACACAAGTTTATCTTATTCAAATTGGTTAACAAAAATGTTCAATAATTACATCTTCTAAATTTTCATATCTTTTGATTTACAAGTTACAAATTTCCAATTTCTTATATATTTCATTAATCACTTAGCATCTAATTTCCTATTTTTCATTTTAGAAGTTTCCAATTATTAAAATAGTTATGATTTCATTTCATTACAATAATTTAAATCCCTAATTTATAGAAACTTAAGAACTAAATTTTGGTTTTCATTTCAAATCATTTAAAATAATTTATATATACATACTCAAAGCTTTTATATATCCAATCATATTTAGAAATTAAAAATTAAGATTTGTTTATCAAACAAATGTGTAGTAAAGCTACTACAGTGGCCTTTCCACTTTAAAACTCGAAAATTAATGTCGATGATGCGGCCATCATCACCGAAATTATTTTCCAGCGACAAAAGAGGGGAGCACAGAACTTATTTCCTTTTTAAAATTCATGAAAACATTTCTTTCAAATAAATATTTTTATCAAAGTACTTCCAAATAATATAGATATCTCTTTCCAAAATCTTTTGAAAACTAATTTCAAAACCCTGGAACTTAAGTTCTCAAATTTCCAATTAAATTCATTTTATTTTGTAAATTATATTTTTCAACCAATATTTATAAAAGTTCATTTCCTAACAAACAAACATATCACATACAACTATATCCATTTATAAAAATTATTCTTTTATATACAAAATATGATACTAGGTAAAATTATTTCATTTACCTATATTGCAAAACAATATTGTGTCGGTCTGCCCTATTCAGTGTTTAGAAATCCCTATCGATGCCATAGCGTCCTATGTACCGACCAGAATTTATAAATACTAAAAAGAACAAATTAACATAAAATAAAACATTTTATAACACTAACAAGTACTCTCTCTCATATATACACTCAGCCAAACTCATTCTAGGGTATTACTACCCTATCTCTAATGAGTCAGACCCCACGAAGCTAAGGTCAGAGCTAAACCAAAGCTCTGATACCAAAAGTAACGACCCACCTTTGTGGACGGTTTAAATTGACAATAAACCACACATGTCAACTCAAATCATTCAAAAGGGAGGATTGTTAATGGGGTAAATAAGAAAATAAGAAAATAAGAGAAAAGAAGGAAAAACAAAACACAGAATCTCAAAGCGGAATGACAAAATATAATAATCAAATAAATAGTTCATGAAGTTGTTTGACAAATAACATTTGATTACACTTTACAATACAAATCAGAGTTATACATACAGCAGGAATAAATAAATAATGCAGCGGAACAACATGATACAGTGGGATAAAATAATAATATAATACTAAACTCCATCTTCTTCCTCCAGAATAATGTCTTAAACACTGAAAAGCTCAGGCTGGCCCGAGCGTAATGAAAAGAAAAAACACTTGAGTCAGAACTAAAAGATCTTATGTAAGTTAAATCAAAATAAGTAAATATGAGTGTAACAGTTTCAGAGATGTTTACGGGATTTTACATCTCCTATCCAGTGTCTAACGTGCGTGCAATAACTTAAGAGATGTTCGGGATTCCATCTCCTAAGGATCCGTTAAACTATCTACATATATAATACAATACGCTATTATAATATGTCTACAATAAAGTAAAGTATTAAAATAGCGTTAAGGCGTTACCCATATCCCCCTTAACACATTTTTATATAAATACCATTGTCTATACAGATACTGTAATCCCAACCAAACTAGTGGTTTACTCAAGGAGCACTCAATATGTACGATACAAACCAAAGTCGTAGTGGGCGCGATCAGGATAAATATGACGAGGCACGCGAGGCAATGCCCAAGGTAGGATACCACCATTTTGCACTCCCGGACTGGTGGTAATGCATAGCAGCTACTACCGCCCACCTCGGAACACACTCCCAAAATCAAATCGAAGGGTGGCCACCAAATCAATCACAAAGTAATAAATATGGTATCGAAGAAATGTGCCCGATAAGGGGAGCGACCCCACTTGGCTCGGTATAGCTCTTGTTTTAGTCATTTTAATTAAGACCCGAAAGTCAAGGCTGTCCATCATCGTTCTCTTACTTCATTCCAGTAGCGTTCGCCAAACCATCCTACTTCATACTGGATTCTCCACCATGTGCACAATTGTTAAAGTGGTTTTTGATATTGGCAGAGAGTACGACAATGTCCGATCCCGGTCTCTTTAACAACCAAACGCTTATTTCACACCGGTCGGTTCTTTTACATTTCCAAAACCGATTCATAATTGATATCAAAATATCATATTCAATTCGAAATCATATCACTTTCAAAATCATATTCACTTTCGAAATCATTATTCACTTTCGAAATCATATTCATTTTCAAAAATCATAACTATAAAATAGGTTGAACCATCATATCAAAATATTCACATTTAAATCAATAAAATCTAAATCGTAACAGTTCCAACTTTAAGCAGTTGAATATTGAAAGTAGTTTATATATTGGAATAGTTGTACATTAAAAATAGTTTATATTTTAAAAATAGGTTATAGATTAAAATGGTTTATATATTATAAATAGTTTATATATTAAAATGTTATATATTAAAATAGTTTATATACTAAAAATAGTTTATATATTAAAATAGGTTATATATTAAAATATATATATTACAAGTTGTTTATAAATTTAAAATAATATATATTAAAATAGTTTATAATTTAAAAATAGGTTATAGATTAAATAATTTATATATTAGAAATAGTTTATATATTAAAATAGGTTATATATTAAAATAGTTAATGTATTAAAATTATTAATATATTAAAATGGTTTATATGAAAAAAATAGTTTATATGTTAAAAGAGTTTGTATATTAAAAGAGTTTATATCAAAATAGTTTCAAATTAGGATTGTTTCTTCCAATTTCACAAATCCGTTCAAATCAACTTTAGTTCCAAAATTCAATTTAAATCAATCTTAGTTCATCGATTTCAATTCAAAAGGCTAAAGGTTTCAATTCAAATTCTCAATAAAACTATTTCAATTTTATATCGATTTCAAATCCATGTTTGAAATACAAATTTAAACCACTTCAAATTCAAACACTTATAATAACTCAATTTTGATAAATTTCATTTATATTTCAAAATTCAACTTTAAGATTCCAATTTAAATTCTTTAAACAATTTATTTAAACCAATTTCAGTTTCAACATTTTAAAAGCTTGGATTTTGAAAATAATTCAGTTCATATAAATCAAATTTTATTTGATAATATCATTTAACTGGATTCAAAAATTAAGGACCTAAAATCATTTAATTTAATCAATCTGGTGTCCATATATAATTTTCTACCCTATGGTCAAGTGATACAGATATATATCATTTCAACCCACAATAGTTTAAATTTATGGGTATATACCATTTCAACCCGCAATCCAGAGAAAATTTCAAAATCCGTAAAATCGCTCGAGTTTATCATTTCAACCCATAACGATTTTTTCCTAATATTTAAGACCATTCGAGTATGTATCATTTCAACGCATAGTGATTTCCTAACAATAACTAAGGGAACTTGTAGTGTGATAACAACATATAAAATAAATATTATATCTAATCATCCAGATATCAAAAATTAAACATCCATCACAATCATCATTCAAATCAACCAATAAATCATAACAAAATAACTGGTTTTCATTATCAGGAATTTAACTGTCAATTAATTTCAATATTAATTTAAATAGCAATTAAATTCATTATAAATTCAAATTAAATTTAAATGACAATTTAAAATACCAAACAACAATCAATAAATTTCTAATCACACCATAAATTTAATTTAACTAACATAAGGCAATTTAGTAGTTGTGAGTGGGTTAAATCACCCACCTCTGATTTTTCAGTCGATTTAAAACTCAAATTAGGCCAAAAATTTAACAGTCTCAAAATCCAACTAAACTAGTTCAAAATCGTCTGAAATTTTGATATGATCGCAACGGAGAAAACTGCGCCCAAATCTGAGTTCATATGCAAGAGTTATGATAATTAGAACAATTGAAAATTAAATTTAAATAAAATATAAACAAAAGGGCAGAAACATAATTATGTATACCTCTCAACCCTAATCCCCGTTCATTCAGCAGAAAGAAATGACGCAGCCTCCAACATCTGAGATCAACCAAACGCCCACGTCCACGCCACCGAGCTTAGATTGACATCGCCAACCACTCCTCTACCTTCGGCCGACCACCTAGGCCTCACACGCCCAAGCTCTGAACCCCTCTCCGACATCCACCGCCGCCCCCTTTATTGGCCAATTTTGGCAAATTCAATGACTACTATGACGAACTAACCACATGGATCTGTTCGCCTCATCCTCCTCTACGCGCCAGTAGCCTCCGATCGCCCTAAAGTCGAAGATCCGCCGTCGAATCGAAACCCAAGCAACGGGCGAATGTGAATAAATCATCGATTTCTTGCCAAATCGAGAATCAATTGTAAAAAAAATTTGCAAATCTGGGTTATGCTCATCGAGGGCTTCGAAACGGTATATTATATGGCATAGTTTGAGGAGTTTGAATTTTTGAAATAGATTTGAAATTTGAAATTAGGGTTTTAGAATTTGGGAATTAAGTTGCTGCTATTGGAAGGAAGAAGGAGCAGATAAGAAGTACGTATAGCAAATGAAATAGACAGCTAGGGTTTCAGAAAGAAGTCTATTTATATAGATAAGGATAGCTAAGGATGAATGGACAGATCGAAACGATTACGAGAACCCAAAAAGCCCGTTCCGTTCTCGAAACGAAAAATATGTCGTTCCATATATCGAAATATAGGTTTTCGATATTTTTAAACTCAATGGAACTAGTTTCAAATCCAATTTCCATTGTATATAGAAGTTATCTTTCAAAATCAGATTGTATTCATTTAAATTCTATAAATTGATTTCTGCGCGTTTCGAGCTCGTACGATCAAACGATAAGTCTGATCGCTATGAAACTTGAAATCCTACAATAATTCACTTTTACGGACCCGATGAAACTGGTTTCGTCGAAATTTGAAATAGTGGCCAAAATGGCTATTTTCACGTTAATTAAATAAATTATTATTAAATTGGCTTAATCACTTATATTTTCAAATTTAATAGTTAACAATTTTCATCATTTTTAATTACACAGAAATTAATAACCTATTAAAATAAAATTTCCATGTTAAATCCACTATTTAAATATTACATAAATTTCAGAGTTCAATTGCAATTATAATAAAATTCCAGTTAATTATATTTTAATTTCAATCATATTCTTTTATTTTTATTCTGGCTCTTATTATTGAATCAACTATTACCTTATGAATATAATTAACATTAGTTTACATTTATTACATTCATATTCTACAATTACATCTTAACTCATATTAGCTGCAATATTTAATTATATTAATTCACATTGATTTCCAAATTAATTTCAACGGATTAAATAATGAAACGATAATTAGCAATTATTACACATTAATAATTCAAACACATTCCTATGTTTATTTCTTACAAACAAAGCTAATAAATTCATATACTAATTAATTGATTTCATATTCCTTAATAAACCTATTCTAATTTATAACATATAATTTCAATATTAAATCCAACATTTAATCTATCCCTTATTTACAATTATAACCAAATTTAACTTTACAATTATTTTGATCGATTTAAATTACATTAAAATAGTTATCAATTAAATTAAATCAACATTATTAAATTACATTATAGTTATTTTTCTCACTAACAAATCACAAATTTTAGTTTCTTTCAATATTAAATTTCAAAATCTTATTAAATTTAATAGTTTTAATTATAAAAAATTACGGGTCGTTACACTCCATGACTTCGATGTAGCTTAAAACAAAACGATGTTGCACCACTTAAAATGGCTATAGAATTGTAGATCGGGTCAATATGAATCCAAAGATTTAAATTTTGCGATTTTTGGTTAGGTATTTGATTTTTTTTGAATTTTTAAAGGTGGAGGATTTTCTTGTTTTTTTACAGGAGATAGTCAATAGAACAGTGAAAGAGAAAAAAAGAAAGTAGTTGTGTTGAATTTTCTCAAGTGTTAGCTTATACTTATTCACCAATTTCCGGCATCACGCTGCACAACATTTCATTCGCATATAGACCACGAATGACAAAACAAAAATACGATCCTACACATGAATGCAACACGATCCCAAAACAATAAATAAATACACCGGTTATCTTATTTTGTAAAATCATAAAAATACCATCATTTTTCAAAAAATCGTCAAACGATAATTTAAATATTTTCTAAATTAAAAATTATGGAAAAACCAATTAAATTAAATTAAAATTACGTTGATAAAATCAAGTTTTTATATTAATAATTGAATTTTCTTATTATTTATTAAATTTGAATCAAATTGAATATTCAAATAAATTAAGTACTCCTATTCAAAACGTTGAAAATTTGGGTCGTTACAAAGACAAGTGTAACTTAAACATTGTCACAACAAAACCAAAACATACCATACTTTAAACATTATATTTAAAACTTGCTTTTTAAAGATTTAATTATATTTATAAGGGTTAGAAATAAATGTTACTTGGACATTGTTTACTATAACCCAAACCCATTTACTTATAGTTATCTTTAAAATATTTATTATAAAATATCTAATTATTTTATTAAGTATAATTAATAAGGGTTAAAGGCAAATGTTACTAAAAACATTATTTATTGCACCCCAAAACCATTTACTTATAGTTATCTTTAAAATATTCATTATTAAAGATCAAAGCATATCCACACTTATTAATTAAGGTAATACACTTCTAGTTTAACATCTTAAAACCATTTATTTTAACTTAAGTGTTGAAATCCAAAACTTCTTTTTATTACTTTTATAAAAGGCTTAACTTATTTTTTCCAACTTATATATTTACTAAAAACCATTTTAAAATGATGTATATATTTATATGTATACTAATTTATTTATAAGCCAATATAATTAATAAAATTCAAAAACAATTGAAAAGATATTACAGTACATAAGCTTTTTAATACTTTAATAAAAAATTTAGCTAATTTTCTAAAATAAATATGTATATATTTTTTAAAAATACTTTAAAAATACTTATACTATGGTTTAAAACATTTGTTTTAAATATTACTAAAAAATACTTGTTTTTATAATTTATTTAAAACCATAAAAAGCATGATTAATAATTTGAAATCTTTTACTTTAAGAATTCATAAACAATTACTAAATATATATTTAAGTTTTTATATTTTTCCAGTAATAAGTACACTTATAGTACTTATTGAAAATACAAAGATGACCTAAGGATGTCTTTCAAAGTTGACTTTAAAAATCATCGAACACAAGGAATTTTCAAAGTGCATCTATAGCGACCTTTTCGCTTCTAACTTTCATAACTTTCATTCATAATTTTTATAACTTTCCAAATTATTTGAATTGTATCAAACACACCAAAGTATGTATAGAGAACAACCAAATATATACTTTCACAATGTATTCCTATTTTAACCAATTTAACATTTGCTAGATACAAAGAATTTCAATATGCATTATAACAACTATTTTGCTTCAAACATTCACAACACACTTTGACTTTACATATAACATTATCAAACATGTAAACAACAAGCCTTAGCCACGATACAAGTTTTAGAGGGTTATAAGAGAGGTTATACTACATATTATGTTGTCACTTGCTTTCCAAAGCAAGGAGATGTCCAAAAGTAATAGCTTGCATTGTTCTCTAGTTTAACTAATATTTTCAATAACAACAATTGTATACACAACATATACGAATTAAATGGCGAGTTATCTCACCTAAGTACAAACCAAATCAAGTCGTAGATAATCTCACTTCGAGCGCAACGGTGAAGACAATGTCTCGATTGGACCTAGTATGCAAGAGATACGAATTAAATACGAATCGAGATTAATTAATATAATTAATCACAATTAATCAACTAATTACCTTCCTTAATCTAATCCCCAATCTTCCTAAATTTTAATTTGCACATGTCATGCATAGTGATACATGAACCCATACACACGCGACCTTCTCTTTTCGATTTCTCTACCTACACACCATGATTCGATGCATCGGTAGTTGCAATGCACTCCACTTCGTGAGCTCTTCACGTCGAACCCAAAAAATTGAAGCTCGATCCCCACGTATGAAATGTGACTTGATGCCTCCCTATTTGACCTTGAAATGTCGTGATTCCCAATAAGATGTCGTACTACACAGAAATGCTCCCATACACTCGTATTCACATGAGAAGCTCAATGCCACAATTCGTTTTTCCTATCTCCTCCCCAATCTCCACCAATGTCAACCCTAGTTGAGGCTTCCAAGTGTTGCACACGGCCAAGCATGACCGGACCCCGCAACAACCATATCGATTCGAAGCCCTCCTCCATTCGAATCCAACGGATCTAATGTCGTTGCCTTTGGTGGTCTGTATCTCTGGTTTAATTCAATGAAGGCGGCAACCACTTTTTCTTTGTTTATAGGAGAAGGAGAAAATGAAAAACAAGAGAGAGAAAGGAAGATGTATGAGTGGGTTGTGTTTATAAAATAATATATATATATTTAATTTCCAAAATAAATTGCTACACGTTTCGAGCTCGTATGATAACATAGTACATCCAATCGCTGTGAAACTCGTCGGCGCATATCACCTCATTATTTCAGCCCCGATGACACTAGTTTCGTCATAGTCCAAGATAGTGTTCTGGGATGATAATTTCACACGTTTTGAGGCCGTTCATCGATAAAACGATTTTCGGTCACATTATCGATATTTCTTTGAACTATTTATTTTTTAAAATGTTTTTCTAAAACAAGTTTACCATCATTTCTTATTATTTAAAAAGGGGTTAACAGTTATTAAATGAATTTAATCACATTAAATCCAAGATTCAAATATAGAAACAATTCAGATATTTAAATACAAAGTGTCAGAAATTCTAGGTCGTTATGTTCCCCACTTAGAATATTTCGTTCTCGAAATTTCAATACGAGCAACATAAACATTCACACATCAATACTTAGCATTATTACAATTACTAACAAGTAAAGCTCACGGTTTGCCCAGGTTCAAAAACCTTCTCATTGCACAAGAATGATAAATAACATACTATGCGTACCTTACGCTCAACCTCCTCAGGTTATTACTTAGTCGATTATTCATACTACCTCAAATAAGTTGAAGAGTCCTTTCCCAAACTCTCCATAAGCCAACAAACATAGTATATAAATATACTAAAGCCCGTACGATGTACATAGACCATCCATACGCAATATTAATCTGATCACTTGCTCAACCACATAAATTTCACTTCCAAACTAGTACATATCACTTGACATCTCTAGTGTGGAATCCAATCAGGTTCCTTGTTTAGAAACCTCTGTTTTTCTAACATAGCTATATACTATGATAGAAAGCCTCAGAATCGTATCAAGCATCCATATCATGTGTTCGCCATCAATAATCTAGTGAAAATTATTGTCCAGACCGATGTAAACCACCTCAAAATCATATACTTGAATCCTAGATCAAGGACTGTCATGCGAATAAAATGATCTACATACAACTTACATACTTTATTCCATTGGTTTCTTAACTACACCAATTACTTTACATTTTAAATTACATTCATTTACACAAAAATCATTTCTCATTAAATGTTAAAATAATTTATGAGACATTTCATAAAATATTACTTAAGTTTATAAACATTTTTTTAAAAAACCATTCCATAACTTAAGTTCATATTCGTATAACACTCTACTACATCCTAAGAGTACATACAAAACATTTAATTTTTTTACTTTTCAAGGATGTTTAATAAATTTTAAACTTGTTTTAACTTACCATCTTTCAAATTAAGAGTTATAAAAATTCGACTTTCATTTTAATATTAAATTTCTTCAAAGGAAACTTTAGACCTAAACACCGGATTTCATTTCAAATCATTTGAAATAATAATATATACACATATCTTTTAGATATTAAATCATACTTTCGAGATTAAATCAAAATTTGTTTTACAAACAACTCTATAGCAAATTACTATAGTAGCATCCCCCACTTTGAAATTCGAAAATGAATGCCAATGATGCTACAGTCATCGCTGAAATTATTTTCCACCAACAGAAGTAAGTTCAGTACTTTCCATCTCCTTTAAAATCCTTTTAAAAATATTCCTATTCATAAATAATTTCAAATAATACTATTATTTTTTCTTAAAAACCTTGAAAAACAATTTTCAAAACATCAGAATTTAAGTTCTTAAATTCTCATTTTAAATTCATTTATAAACTATATTTTAAAAAATATTTTTATATAAAGTCACTTTCTTATATAAGATCATTTCATAAATATTTATTCCAATATATCTTATCTTCCTTTTCGATTATAATAAACATCTTTTATTAAAGTTAACATTTTAACCCAACATATCACCGAATGCCTTATAGTCAAATTGTGAAACTTAAATCACAAGGTGTTCGCTTTAATGCATTTACAAATATGGCCTACCTAACCTATGTAGTGAAAAGGTAAAACTACTCATAAACTGGTCGAGCTCAATCAACAATCAACAACCAATAACAATGCTCGTAAACTCATTGAGTAACATTAAGCTAGTAATTCTACAAATGCTAATAATGCACATAAATTGGTCGAGCATGTCGAATCATTGTACAAAGGATAACAATGCTTATAAACTGGCCAAGCATGACTAAACTTATTAATGAGGGATAATAGATGGGCATCATTAATCCCTACATTAATTTAACTACAGTTTAATAATCCATACTTATATAAGTTACCTTATATAAGATCTTTAATTTTTGTTGTTGGAATTACCTTTAAGGCATATGTTTATAAAAATACAAATATGTTCCCATATATAATACACTCAACTCATGCTAGAGCATTCCATTACCCTATCTCTTAATGAGTTATACTCAACCGAAGCCAAGGTTCTTGCTTAACCTTCAGCTCTAATACCATATTGTAACGGTATGGCCTTTTCGACCTTCGAATGTCGACACTAATACATCTATGGTATTCACATGCCAAGCACCCAAGTGCCTGAAAGACATAACATCAAGGTAAAGAAAAAGAATAAGAAAGAGGTGAACAAAAACATCAGAATCTCATTTGCGGAATGATAATATATAATATCAAAAGACAGTACACAAAGCTACTCTAATATACATAGCATTTAGAGTTACTAGTATAAGTACTATTATCAGCTTGGACAGTTATAACAACCCATCCTTACAATTGCTGATATATATACATAAGTAATGTAGGGGAAATAGGAACCCTATGGTAGATAAACATCCAGCTCCTCTACAAGAGCTCAATGAACATAAATGAAAATCTGCCTTTCTCGGACTGCTCAAAAGAGCACACATTGAAATAAGGGAAAAGTTAAACCACGGGTCAGACATAAGTCTGGTGTGAGAAACTTAAGAAATATGTGATCAGCATATATTGGTACTTTTGAGACCATCGTAACAATTTTCCTCTCAAAGAGCCAGACCCATCTAATAAGTACATATTATGATATAATAGGTAATGTCTAGGGTGTAGAATATGAATCAGAAAATAGCTATGATGCTTACATTAATCACAACACAACAGTATTGAAGTAAAATCAAAACTGCTAAGGCGCGTTCACATATGGATTTTCTATGGGGATGCCTCCAGCTTAAAAGATGAAGCAGATATCCATGATAAGGACTAAAAAATACCTTTCGAGTGTCATATATCTCTAGATAGAATATACCATCTGGTAAACACAACTGGTCTAACGCCTGAACATGTGAACTACGTGGAACCAAGTATGAACAACTCCTATGCACAACATATCGAAAGCATATCTAGATATGGAGTTGATATACCCCCATGGATTAGCTAAACCTAGGATTATGCATCCTACTCTGTCTCTAGTCATTTTTCGATGGTGAAGTCATGTTCAACCTCTCAACACACGAGCCATAACTCGAACAGATCATGAATCCCCAAATGGATTCTAACATCTCGAGCAGATCACGAACCTATACATAGTTCAAGCATCAACAGATCTCGAATCTCCATATAGATTCCAACATCTCGAACAGATCCACTTCCAAGAGATAGAACATGTATCTTAATCTTGAAGTGGTTTTCGATAAATAAAACACTTACCGATCTTGGTCTCTTCAAGACTGAATCGACAAATTTTCAGTTAAACTAACTTCGGTTCTTTCAAAAATAAACAAACAATGATAAGGGTGGAGATCATATCCTATCCGAACGGATTTCCTTATCACTTAACCTAGAAGAGCAAGACAAGTTTATACGTAGGTTATATCATTAGTGAATAACTGTAATGTATAATTTCCGTGTTTCTTCTATATACTTCCTAAGTTAATTTGGTCATATTCAACAATAATAAGAACAATCGCATATGGAAACCAAGTCTCGTATACTTATCACATTTTCGAACTCCTCAACTTTCGCTATCTCTCGATTATAAGAGTGAAGCCCGATAGGTTAGATCACTATTGCTTCTACACCCTACTCGAATCATTATTCTTAACTCTAATAGATAGAACAAGTCTACTTTTTTGGCTTTAGTGCTAAGAACACGAAAAAATACTTCCCATAAATACGTAAGCACACAAAGCACGATTAACACACACAAAGCACGATCGAGTCACATAAACGAGTTTTAATCCCCTTTTTAGTTAATTAATCTTTCATTAGTTAAGACCTCTTTTGTTAATAAAACTCCTTGAATCTAATAAAACCTCTTTCATTTATTAAACTAAGCTTATTTAATTAAACTTCTCGTTAGCTAAAACTTCATTTATTTAATAAAACTTCTTACTTAATTAAAACTTTACTTATTTAATTAACTTCCTTTTAAACTTGTATATAGATTTAATTTCCCTTTATAAAAGATATATATTTGTATTTTACTATTCGCATATCTTACTATTCATTTATACTCTTTTCTATACCTCAAATATATTCATATACTTTTCTCAAATGGTATAAATATATTTACAAATCATTAATAAGATTTACTTACTTTAAAATATAATCAAAGATGCTAAAAACAAATGTTACTCAAACATTGTTACTATAAAACCCTTCTCTTTTACAAGTTAAACTTTTACTTTTTCTATCATTTTATGAAAGATTCTATACTTGTTATTATCATCAAAAGTATTTTATTAAAGATATAAGTATATTCATAGCTATTTAACAATATTTTTCCACTTTAAAATATAATTCAAGGGTTTAAAAAATGTTACTAAAATATTGTTTACTACAAACCCAAAAGATTTCACACTTTATTGTTATCTTTAAAACTATCTTATAAAGATCTAATTACACTTATAAGGGTTTAAGACAAGGGTTACTTAAACATTGTCACAACAAACCCAAAACACCCCATCCTTTAAACATTATCTTTAAAACTTGGTTTTTAAAGATTTGGTTATATCTACAATGGTTAAAAGCAAATGTTGCTTAAACATTTTTAACTACAACCCAAAACCATTTACTTATAGCTATCATTAAAATACTCATTATTAAATTACTAATTATTTTCTTAAGTATAATTAATAAGGGTTAAAAATAAATGTTACTAAAATACTGTTTACTGCACCCTAAAACCATTTACTTGTAGATATATTTAAAATATTCATTATTAAAGATCAAAAAATATCCACAGTTATTAATTAATGTGATACACTTTTAGTTTGACTTCTTAAAACCGTTAACTTTGTTAAAATCTAATACTTCTATTATTACTTTTACAAAAGACTTAACTTATTTTTTCCAACTTATATATTTGCTAAAAACCTTTTTAAAATGGTGTTTATATTTATATGTATGCTAATTTATTTATAAACTAATATAATTAATAAAATCTAAAACAATTTAAAAGATATTATATTACAAAAGCTTTTTAATACTTTACTAAAATATTTAACTAATTTTCTAAAAACTATATATATTTAAAAATACTTATACTATGGTTTAAAAAAATTATTTTAAAAATCACTTAAAAGTACATATTTTATAATTTATTTAAAAACCATAAAAAGCATGTTTTATAATTTGAAACCCGTTACTTTAAAAATTCATAAATAATTCTTATACTATGATATTTATATGTAAGTTTTCTAATTTTATTTCTTCACTAATCTTTGAGTCTGAATCTAATATATATACAATTGAATTATTATATATTCTAAAAAGAAGATATTTGAAGTAGAAATTAGGAGAAGTTGTGAATCGAATCCAAAGTAATGTAGGAACCATCTGTGAGTGGAAATCTTGGTTTTTCATATTTTAGTAGTTTGTGTAGTAAAATTTGGATTTGTTTTATGCCTTGGGGAATTTTTTATACATAAACTCTAAACCCTAAAACCTCAAAATTCCCCCAAATAAAATGTCAAAATTCTTAGATTTATTGGAATTTCAATTATTTTATGTTAATATAATAGAATTAAATCTGTTATTTGCAATTTGAATAATTATGTTATATTCAACTTCCTCTTCTAATTTATGTTGTTATGATAAACGGATTTAATCTTTTTTTTAGGAAACGACATGTAAAGCATAAAATTTTCCTATTAATAGTTTGCACCGTCTATTTCTGTAATATAGATATATATGAATTCCTTTTCTTCTTCAAGGTTGTATATGTAAAAGTTGAACATAATATAAATGGTTCAAAATGTAAGTTTTGTTTCCTTGAAATAGAGGCGTGATTCTATTATATTAATGTAAAATAAGTTTGGTATTATTCCAATTCTGAAAACACACACACACACACACATAAGTCTATTTGGTCTAGATAAGGATATTAGCTATTTTGTTAATTATTGTACGGAACTTAGACTTGTATAAATACAGAAGTTTTGACCTTTTAACAATTAGTATAGGAAACATTCGTCTTATAATAGAAATATTTCTACGCATGCTTAGGAATATTTAGTTAGCTTAAATATTACATATGTATATATTAATAGCGTATTAATATAACCTATAATTCATATCGCATAGAATAAATATGTTAGTAAATAGCATTAAACCTCATAGGAAGGAAGTAAAGTATAGTTATGGAAATTAATCCATTGGCAAAATAAGGAATCTTCCTTATATGGCCTTAAGCCATAAATGTGGTGAGGTATTAAATATATTAGTATATATACATATATGGTAGTATGTTAGGAAAGAGGAAATATGACTAAATTATAGGGATGTGAGGTCAGTTAAAAACACAAAGAATTATACCCAGCTAATCTGCCTATCAGTA
Organism: Allium fistulosum; assembly: GCA_030737815.1. NCBI lineage: Eukaryota > Viridiplantae > Streptophyta > Magnoliopsida > Asparagales > Amaryllidaceae > Allium > Allium fistulosum. Next base: position 427,390,887 of record CM060908.1, read on the forward strand.
GTATGACTTTGGGACTGATGTGAGACATCATCTATAATAAGTATGCATGGTGGACACGATGTTAGTCCAAATTCTGTAGGGTAAGTCTGTCCAACTAATCTGGCTACCGGCACCTATGAATAATCATACTAATTGAGACATCACGGTTTGGGTTACGGGTCATATGACGGATATACCAATAAGGGCATGCTTCTGGGTTGAAGGTATTAAGTGACTATTGTAGGGTCCACCTTCTTTCCATTCAAGAAGTATTAAATGGTCGGGATTATCTTTTTGGTGCGATAGTGGGAAATATGTGGTAGGAGTCCGCTTCAGGGTTGAGGTATTAAGTGGCTATTGTAGGGTCCACCTCTTTCTATAAAAGAAGTATTAAGTGTCCCGATGAGATTTCTTGCGATGTTAGTTAGGGAGTACCAAAGAGGGGTCCGTCTTGGGTTTAGATATCAAATGACGGGGATCTGCCTAGGGTACTTATATTAAATGGTCAAAGTCTGCCTAATTCCTATTAAAGAGGTATTCATTGGCTTAGGTGCTTTCTCTTGCATCATTAGGGTATTACTGATGGTAGTTGTATTGCACCTATGTTAAAGTTATTGAGTTGAACTGTAAGAGCCTTTGGGCTTACAGTTGGATGTATACTTGGTAAGGTATAGTATAGGATGCGCAAGACATATTACTTATCTAAATGAAACTGCCCAAATACTATTATGGTAAGACTTGAGATTTTCATTCACTAGACATTGTTACCCTGACTCCCTCTTTATTACAACCCATGGGTTAGGGGGAAACGATGATGATGGAGAAGACAAAGGCGATGGTGAAGATTTGTGGCTGTTTATCTATTTATCTATGTTTTGATATATTTTGATGTATCCAGTTTTAGACATATTGATATTATTTTGAGATATTGTATTAAGGATATTTTATGATGATATGTTATATATCTAAGACTTGAATTTATTATGAATTGGGTACTTATTTTAGTTATTGTATTTTATTCCGTCTGTTGTGAGATTCTGAAAGCATAGATATATAGCTCTGTATATTGTTCATTGTATTAATTTTACCAACTAACAACCTGCTTTGGAATGGGCCTAACATTCGATGAGCTTTCATTGGGTTAGAAATTAGGCCTGTTTCAGAGAGGGTTGTTACATTTGGTATCAGAGCTTAGGTTACTTGTGATAGACATATGTAAGAGTGCATATTTGTTATTTTAGAAGTATTTTGCAAAACCCTACAATATATATACATAATGGACATATGTAAACACACTAGACAAATCTTTATTTCAGCAAATAATACCATCTTAGGAAGTTGTAACTAAAAGCTCAAACCTACAGATAGTTGATTCTGGTTGAAAACAATAGCTTGGAAGCTGGGAACACTCCACTCAAGAAATACCCAACATTTGACGTATGCCAAAATGGTTCGAGCAATGCCTAAAGCATATGGGGGCAAATTCCCATTCCTCAACAAGCTACACCAAGAGGCACCAGCTACTTTTCCCTACTGAAGCAACACCATGCCAGCTAGATTTTCCCAAAATATGTAAAGACTTCCAGAATATGGAAGGACGAGCGTATACGGGAGCTGAAGATTTTGTGGAAATGAAGGCTTGGATTAACGACCGTGAATGTATATTTTGGGAGCTTGGATGGGAATACCAGATCAAGAGAAGGATGGCTATATGGAATTTGAAGGGGGATGCACTGGATTGGTGGACCATTGTAGTTGAAGAGAATGTAGAGGAAGAGAATACTTGGCTGTATTTAGGGCTCGCTTCTAGTCATGATTTATGTCTAAAGCTGAGGTGAGTTTGCAGTTGGAGAAGTTTGTACAACTGAGGCAAGGAGACTCCACACTGAAGGAGTATACTAATAAGTTCACGAAATTGGCTAAGTTTGTATTAAGTCTAATTGACATTCCTACAAAGAAGGATATAAGTTTGTTAAAAGTCTAAATTCTCTACTTAGGAAGCTGCTTTTGACCCAAATTCCCACAGGCGCCACTTATGAGATGATAGTTGAATTGGCCTTGCTTCAGATTGTTGGGATTGAGGATAAAGAGAAGGTAGGGCAGGTGCAAAGTCAAGGTGGAGCTAAGAAAGAAGGATTTTGGGCTTATAAGAAGGCTAAAGGAATAACCAAGAAATGAGGTGTGACATGCCATAGATGTCTGAAGAAGGGAGACATTGCTAAGGATTGCAAGGTGAGTTTGATGAAGGAGGAGTTCAAGGGGAGATGCTATCACTGCAATGAAGAGAGACACTCTAAGAATCAATGTCCAAAGCTTGCAAAGGAGGGACATGGTGGACAAGCTTATGCTATCGAAGCTATACATGTCTCAAGTAGACCTCCTCCTAGGAACCAAGGAAAAGCTGCATTGGAAGATACAACTATTCTCCAAAAATACTATTCGTACCTTATTTGACTTAGGAGCATCATATTCATTCATAGCTAGAAATATAGTCAAATCCTTGAGACTAAAAACCCAAGTTGTCACCGACCCAATAGTCATGTCAAATCCTATTGGTGGTTGATACACATTTCTTTAATTTGTAATGACCTTGTGGTGGATATATGTAACATTGACTTTACATGATATGTTCTTGGTTTTAAGGGATATGGATTTATCATAGGGATGCAACGGGGATGTCTTAGATTGTGATAGGAGGATCATTTGGTTAAGAAGTTGTAAGGGGCGAGATATAGATATTCGTTGTGCACCCCAAAACTCAGTCGAGTTAAAATAATTATATTCTCTTAGCCTATCACAAGATGAGCTCTCATCTATGCCAATAGTCTGAGACTTTCTAGAGGTTTTTGAAGAAGTCTATGGTCTCTCATCTCAAAGGGAGATTGAGTTTAGGATTAATTTGGAGAAGGATGCTAGACATGCCGCACTGCCATTAAGGCATATAGCCCCAAAGAAAGACAAGAGCTGGATAAACAGATTTCAGAGCTAGTGCAGAAGGGATTTATTCACTGTAGTACTTCATAATGGGGAGCACTAGTTGTCTTCACCACTAAGGCAGACAGCTCTGTGAGGCTATGCATTGACTATAGAGAGCTTAACAAAATGATCGAGAAAAATAGGTATCTCTTACCAAGAATAGATGACTTATTTGACCAGCTTGTTGGAGCCAAAATCTTTTCTCAATTGGACTTAATCCTGGATTCCGCCAATTGAGAATAGTTTAGGATAGTAAGCAGAAGACTGTATTCCGCACTCCAGACGAACTGTATGAATGGGAAGCAATTCCTTTTGGGTTGACGAATGCCCCTACATACTTTGTAGAATTGATGAGTAGAGTCATTAGAGGCAACTGAACAAATTCGTCGTAGTATTTATGGACAATATTCTAGTATTCTACAAAAGTGAGGATGAGCATGAATATCACTTAAGGAAGGTACCGGGGACCTTGAGGAGACACAAACTAAAAGCAAAATTCTCAAAGTGTCATTTTTGGAAGGTGGTGAGATTTGTAGGTCATATTGTCTTCGAGAAGGGATTGTCTGTTGATCCTGCAAAGGTAGAAGCTATTTAAGACTGGAAAATTCTGAGGAAGGCCATAGAAGTTAGGAGTTTTCTTGGGTTAGCGGGTTACTATGGGAAATTCATCGAGGACTTTACAAAGATAGCAGTCCTACTTGTTAAAACTAGGCACTACGCCATAAATGGCCTACTGCAACACAAAAAAAAATGTTGGCTCAAGCCCGAAAAATGTTGCCATAGGTCTATGGCAACACTTTTAGGGTGATGCAATTTTTGCCGTTGCCTTAGACCTCAAAGGCAACATTTTGACTATCTAAGGCAACATAAGTAATATTGTTGCAATAGAACCCTATTTGGGTCTATGGCAACACCCATAGGTATTTGTAGCAACATTCCAAAATGTTGCTATAGATATGAACTTTCTGAATTTGTGGGGCCCACAATGTAGAGCATATTTGATTTTTTAATAAAAATAAATATTTATTTAATAAAATGCTATTACACAGAATTTGATATTTAAACAATAATTTATTTAAATAAATATTTTATTTCAACATTTGAAATAGTACAAATTCCTGACTCCACTTTTTTACAATTCAATGATATATAACACTGATATTCATATATACAGATATTCCTCACTACATCACTCATTTCACCTATTACATATGCAGTTTCAATTTATACAGACACCGACACTGACAAATATATGCCGAGCCGAAGGCGAGCCGAGTGCCGAGCCGAAGGCGAGCCGAGTGCCGAGCCGAAGGCGAGCCGAGTGCCGAGCCGAAGGCGAGCCGAGTGCCGAGCCGAAGGCGAGTCGAGAAGCGGGTCCGGGCGCAGCGCCGGCGGGGGTCCGGGGCACCGCAGTCCCGGCGGAACAAGTGGGCACCGCCCGATTCATCCGATTTCGGAAGATCGAGCCTTATTTGAAACGACGTAAAATGATGCACAAATGAAGACTGAACTTAGCAAACCCCATCCTCAGCAACTTCATCACCCATCTGAACTACTGTGACGACCGCCCATGACCCCTGCATCGAATCTAGAGATAAAGCGCTGCAAAGTGTGCCAGGCGACCATGGACGATTGTCAAGGTAAGATTTAAAACAACAGAACCTATCGTATTACTCACAGCGCATGGACAAAATACAATAGAACATATGTATAGTGAAGCTTTACAGAACAAAATGACATCATATAAAACTCCATAATAGTTGAATACAAGCATCCACATAGTCAATACATCAAGCCTCACTACATATCTCTCAGAGAATACAAAACAGCGGAATATCCAGTACATATAATAAGAAGATAATATGCAACCCTCCAGCTCGTCTTCGATATAAGCATCGTGAGAAGAGAACAGCACCTGTCACCTGCTACCTAGTTTGCCCGTCCCAAAATGGACGAACAGCCCAAGGCAATAAGAATTGAAACATAAAGCCTTGAGTCAGACAACAGTCTTAGTGAGCAGTAAATTAACTAACAACATACCGAAAGAGCATAAAGGAAAAGGAATAGGAATACAACCCTCCCACTCCAACCTCATTCTACAGTGATAGCCCCCAGACACACACTAAGCAGAAGCAAACATAGCAGAGCATACAATTTAAAGTAAAGCTACTATCACTCGAGTCAAGGGCGATGTTTTCCAAGTACCAAGGCCTAAATCAGATAAGCACCCAGAAAATACCGCTCTTGAGTCCGAATGACGATACAACCAAACATCCATGACTCTGGCTATCACTGTTATCATTGCTTCGATATCATCGTTAATTGAATGACCGGCACATTCTTTCAGCCGTCCGTCAAGGGCTAATGAAAACCCCGGTTCTAGACATAACTCCCGCACGTCGTCGCAGCCCGTGCCTAGGACTATCGAATCTGCCCAGAGTACTCGACCATCAACAGTTGGCCGTTGGGACTATCGAATCTGCCCAAACGTACTCTTGCTTAGAGCATGCTATAACCTTCAACAACGATGCTATCCAAGCCTCCTAGTCATCCTCCTCGACGACTATTCTCATATCCATTCATTATCCTCAACTCGAATCATATCACCGAGTTATCAACATGCTTGGAATGATCCCGTCTGGATTAGACCAAGTCTTCATCATATGATTGCCTCGCTTCATTACATCCTCGCAAAGCCTCATCTCATCATCACATCATCAAATCTATGCATAAGAGGTTCATCATCCCGCTACATATGCCACGAGCAGCTTTTCCAATTCAAGAGCCTTTCCCTTAGCTTTTGAATCACCTTCGATCTAAATCTAATCATCAATCATCTAGTTCATAACAAGCAATCAAATCAAACATCAATCCAAGCAATCAAGCATTCAAATATGATCTAAGTAGACAATTATAACAATAATGGTATTTTCGTAATTAAAGAGTTGAAAGTCCAATAAGCATGAAAACATGGATTATTTCTCTACAAACTTGATGAATGAACTTGCATAGGTTAACATATGATAAAATGGATGTAACATCATCATGAACAATGGATCTATATGGATCTACACTTAGGATGAAGAAAATGCATGGAAATCACTATTTTAACGCCAAAACGAGCCAACAATCCGATATACTCCTTTGGATCCGTGTGAGAGATAATCACCACTCACCAAATCACCTATACAAACCCAAATCAACACGCTTTAGATCTGGACAGCGAAGGATCAAGCTTGATCTATCACGAATCCGCTTCAAACGAAGAAATCTCTCTTGAAAAGATGAAGATCTTCAATCTAAGCTTTTGAATCTTCAATCTTGATCTTCGATTTGGATGGATGGAAGCACTAGATTAGAGTGGAGAAAAGAAGTGAAGAAGTGTAGAAGTCGAGCTCTCAAACTGGCAGCACTTCGTCGCTTCAAAATCCGGATCCCAAAAATGAAGAGAAGCTCTCCTATTTATAGCAGAAAATACCCTAAGTCGTAACTCGGCTATCTTCTTAAGTCGCTGCCGACTTAACACTATGCCGACCTACGACCTAAAAACCCCCACGACTTAACAGAGCCTCCGACCTATCAGAGCCTCCGACCTAAGCCTAACGACCTACAACAACGCGCATCTGCGACTTAACACTTGACGACCTAAAGCAATGCGCTTTCCTTCGACCTACGACTTAGCAACTGGTACGACTCATCGAACAAACACTTAACTCGGCAACGACTTATGAATGCGTGACCTATCATATGACTCGGTCACGACTTAACCCCTTAGGTCGCCTACGACCTAACCAAAGCCAACAACTAGCCTTCCTTAAGTCGTCTAACGACCTAACTCCAAGCTCTGGGTCAACACTCCCACCTCCTAAGTCGTCCAGGTCTTAAGTCGACCACTACCTTAACTCGTCAGCCGACTTAACACTTAACTCAAAACCTTAAGTCGTCTACAATAACATAAGTCGGTCACTTCCTTAGGTTGTCTATCCCTTAACTCGGCAACGACTTACAACCTACGACTTAACACTTGCCGAGTTAACTTCAACCTACTAGCCTTGCCCAGATACGACTTATCTCCTTAGGTCGTCGCCGACTCACCCCTTAAGTCCTTAACTCGCCCAGATTCATCACTAACTCGTCCAGAACCCATAAGTCGGCTACGACTTAGGACTTAACCAAAATTCTTCCCAAAATCTGAAACAACCTAAAATGTTGAAAATTCCAGATTTGAACGAACTTTTCGATCCGTAAAAATACGGGTCGTTACAACTACTGCCCATCTACCACTTACCTGAAACACAATTGCCTGAAACACTGACCATCTACCAAACACTGACCACACTCCCAACCTCTTTCACAAAACACCCACTCACTGCCTCATCAAATTACATCATCAACACATAGGCAGCCTATCAAGCAAAAACAGTGAATGCATCAGGCATGTACAAGAGAAACATAGGCAGTAATATGATATACAAAGGACTTGGAGCATCAGTTCATGTTAAAGAACAAGGTTAGCATGGTACCAGTTCAGTCCAGACCAAATATATAAGGTTAGCATGACTTGGAGCACCAGTTCATGTTAACAAACTTAAGGTTAGATATATATCTAACAAACTAAATATATACGTTGAGCGTGAATACCAAATTTGACTGTACAACAGAACTAGTATCCATCAAGAATCTGAACTCATTTGGATACATATTTTCTAAAATGAATTTTTCTCTTAGGAGCTGCAAAACATCCAAAGTTAATAAGCTAACATATTCCCAAGCTTCAAAAACTGAAGAAGAAATCATCAAAAAGCACAAATAATATTAAAAAAAACAAACCAGAAGCCTTCATATGCAAAACAGATTGTTGCTGTGAAGATGCTTGAGTCTGAGATATTGAATTTGAAGATGACGCCCTTGATTTTGCTTCTAGATCTGAAACACAACATTCGTTGTCTGTTGTTAATTTCGCTTCTAGACCGAATGATGGCACTGCGAGCCACTCTAGATCTGAAACACAGCATCATCGGTCAGTGGCATCGTAATCTCAGTAGTATCCAAGCCTCTATCTCGGCAATCTTCAGCAAACTTTCCAAGCACTGAACGCAACATGAAGCAGCAGGCGACTTCATCAATCAGACTTGCGGATCCCCAAAGAAGATGAATCGCGAATTGGAACTTGATACTTGATTTATTCTAATCGCCTGAAATCATCTTCCATCTCCACGCGAATTGATTTGAGAATTATGAATTGATTCTAATCGCGAATTGGAAGTATGAATTTGCTGGATTTCGTGAATTTGCTGGATTTCGTGAATTTGCTTTTTGATTTGGGGATTTCGTGAATTTGCTGGAAGTATGAATTTGGGGATTTCGTGAATATGGTAAACTGAAAGGGGATCTACACCAACATAAGCGGGAAAACGAAAATTTGGTAAAAAGTGCAGCGGTGATCCATTTTAACAGTCGGATTAAATGTAGACCGTTGGATCGTATTCACGCGGATTGCTAATTTTATTAATTTTTTAATTTGTATACATCTATAGCAACACTATATAAAAATGTTGCATCGTGTTACACTTGTTTAGCTAGAGCAACGCATTTTTATGGCTAAGGTAACACCATAAATACAATGTTGCAGTAGGACCAAATTTTTATATCTATCGCAACATTTGAGCTGGCAACACCTTGCAAAAATGTTGCAGAAGGTCATCTATGGCGTAGTGAGGCCAGCTCGCAGCGGAAGTTATGGGTGAATTCGATTTTTTATTCTATTGGATCTGTATTGGAACATTTCTAAATTTTATTTAAGTAAAATCTTTTATTTTATTTAAATTTATAAAATTATATTGTATTATTTAATATATTATATTAAATATACATGTTTATCATATACACATACATAAAAGTGCGCATGTGTAACATATCAACCCGTGCAAGGTATAACATGTCTATGTATAGATGTTGGGACGTATATTGCAACAGACACGTTAGCCCATCCAATATGCAAATACATTGTCCAAATATATGTCTATGTATATACTTTTGCTTTTATAAATAAAATATTAAAAAATATATAAACATATATGTGTGTGTGTGTATGTATAAACTAAAATTCTATTTGTATCTAATTTTGCATATATACATATAAACATAAATATAAAATATTACCAATATGTATATATTTATAATTATATAAATATGTTTAAATCATTTGTAAAATATATTAAATAATTCTTTTGTTGCAATGCCAAAACCAGTACTTGTATAAATATAATATATATATATATATTAAATACTTATATATACGTATAATATATATATCTAGTCTTGCGCATGGCTCAAGTTATTTTTAAAATTTTAAACATATATACACATATATTAATAAAACAATATTAAATATTAAAATTAATAAAAATTATTTTTTGAAATCAAATTTTAATTTTAAATTTCCTATAAAATTTAGGCAAAATTTTTATAATTTGAAAATTTATTATATAATTTTATAATTTAAAATCTACTTTCTATTTTTCAATTTATATTTAAATATTTAAAAATAAAAAATGTTTTTTTAATTTCAACCGAGAGTGTAATATGTATTAATATAGATTTGTAAAATATAAAACATATTTTTAATACATATATGAATTTATATAATTATTTATATGATTAATTGATTTAAATATTATATAAAATATTATATAAAAAAATATTTTCTTCCTACCAAAAATATTATACTTATTAAACATTATATATGAAATTATATTTTCATATTGTACATATGTATAATGCAGTATTTAAAATTTAAACTATATGTATATTAAATTATTTAAATAATAAAATTAGGTTTTTTTAAATTCTGAGTCGTGCTTCATGAAGATGTATTGTCAAAAAAAATTTTAACATATATACATATACATACAACCAATCAATATTGTGACAATATATTTACATGTTGGAATCATCACCGAACTAATAATATTATACACATACAGATATATATGTGTGTGTATGTATTTATGCATGTATATGTATATTTAAAATGAAAATTATAAATACAGTTTAGTATTTGTCATCATATTGAGAACGTACCTTATAGCCAAAGCTCTTAAGCACACCTTGAAATGATGTAAGTTACTTGAAACGATTTCCAATCCAAAAGAGTGCTAGTCCTTGAACCGTTGACCACTGGCTATCGATAAGTACTAAATCCGATTTGATTCGAAATTGATATTAAAAAGGGATGGTGAGGAGAGGTCAACCAGAAATGAGATGGCATGGGGTCTTCAAAAGTTATCAAAAAGATGTGGGTAGAGATCTTTATATAGAGGAAGATAAGGAGAGAAGTTTGGATCTAATCTTTTAATCATTTTCCTTCCATCTTATCCATCCATTTCAAAACTCTCTAACCCCATCATTAGGCCGCCTATAACCCATATATGAGCCGATCCTATCAACCTCCTTAATTGGTTTAAACCCACTTAGATCCCAAATAAAATATTATGCAATTAAATCCAATTTAATGCTTATTATGATATCATTTATCTATTATTATATTTATAACTATTATAAATATATTTAATATTATTTATTCATCAAATAAAAATCAAATTTTATAATTAATATTTCATAAATATTAATCGATTTAATTAATTTATAATAATTACAAACAGGAAATTATTGTCAAGGATAAAATTTCTCAGTATTTTAGTCTCAAGGACAGACCTTCAGTATTTTAGCCTGAAGGACAACTTTCTTTAGGTATCAGTTTTTATAGTTTTTAGGTATCGATTTGTAGTTATCGGTAGTAGTTTTTAGGTATCAGTTTTTAGTTCGGTAGCAGTTTTGGAAAAATGTTTGTCCTTATGAATAATTTTGAAACAATATTTGTCCTTATGAATAATTTTTAGAATAATGTTTGTCCTTATGAATAAAATATTAAGGTCGTGTCCTTGAGGCTAAAAGTATATAAATTTTTGTCCTTTAAATTAATTACCCCTAATTACAAATTAATTAAATTGTTTGGTCAAAGGAGAATTCATCATTTCGGTTGTATAACACATTAAATGGGCCGGGTAACAATAACATAAATCAACACGAAATTTTTTATAATTTTAACTGACTGAAAACATATTTGCAGTTCTATTATGTAAAATTTTCATGTTTTATGGAAAAATTGCAATACTTAACAAAGACCTTAAAGACCTTGATATAAAACAAAACACAAAACAGCAAGAGAACAACAAAGGATATAAAATGAAGGCAAGAATAGTTCATGAGGCTAAAGGAAAAATAAAATGAAATAATACATGGTACATGTATAAAACTCTTTAAGCATGCTTCAGCATGATGGTACAGGAAAAAACCTGGTTTTGATATGAAGGATAAGACTGGTTGGAGATACTCATCCTTTTATGTTGCATGATAAAGCCACAAGCATATACTTTTGCACTAGTATTCTCCACAGACTTGTAAGAGTGAATCATAAAGTACATTAAGTATTAATTTCTTACACATTGATTAAATTCAACAAGACATCACATAAATTCATGTACAGTTTTGTTTCAAAATAAGTACACATTTTCAACTGTAAATAGTATGTTAGAAAAGGAGATAATTAATACAAATTGACTAAACTTACAATGACGGTCAAAATTATGGCCAACTAAAATCATAGAAAAGGTATTTAGTTAAAACAAAATTAAAGTTACTGTTTGGTAGCAAATCACATCTTTTAGCAACTAACTGATGAGTGTATTGAAAAGTATATTGTTAGTATTAAATAGATCACTAAATTTACTTTTCATTGTATGAGACAAGACCTCAATGTTACCAATTAATTGCTGAAACCAAAAAGATAGTGCGATCTTAGCAAAATATGGACTAGAACCAAAACTGCAAATGAATTCTCTCTCAAATATATTGTATGCATATCTATTTGCACAAAAAAGCAATAAATAAAAATGTAATATATTACAAAGCCGAAGGGGATCTCTGTAGCCCTATCTAGCGTCAGTCGTGCAAAACTTAATACATTAAATCCACACATCTATTAGATAATGGATAGAAACATGATTTCATTGTTTATTCATACTAGTACACACAAATTTAGAATAATATAGGTTATATGAACTCCACTGACCTAGATTTATCAGTACATTTTCAATGATTTGCAATCAAATAAGCACTACACAATAACTCCATACAACCAGCAACACAAAAGAAACAATATAGGTAAGAAAACAAACAAATTTTAACTTGAAATATCAATAATAGAACAGGAAGACTACTACTTTATTGATATTATCATATGAAATCCAAAGCTTACCTTATGTATTATGTATAGTAAGTAGTACATATATAAAATGACATATATAGGTTGAAAGTAGTGTTTTCATGACCCTATCCTGCCTCGGTCCAACCTCGAATAACCCTGAACCTTGGACCACCACGGTTCGGAACTCAATCAGACCTCATTCATCCGTGAACCTTGGTCGGACCTTTAAATCAACGGTCCAACCGTCAATTTTACCTGGTTAAACCATGGTTCATTTGATTATTCCTACTTTCTCATCATGTAATTCTCCCTCATTTTCATCTTTTGCATTGCTTTGAAGAAAATAAGTATATATATAATATATATATATATATATTAAAAATCATAACCGTTCCAAAATCTAAACCACTAACTTCATCACTTTGTTCTTCACTGCTACAAACTCCTCTAATACCACTGTAAGATTCGTCAAGTTTGTTATCATTAAACTTCTATCGTTGTGCACTACTCTACTATATACAAAGCTGTAGTTGTGCACTGCAACAACACACAACTTTGGTTGCAGACCTTGAAGACCATTTACAGCTTGTGTACATAGCATTATTATTTCAATATTTTTATGTATAGTTTGTAGTTAAATTTGCAAATTTTCAAAAAAAATAAATCACGGTTTCGACGGTTCAACCGGTTGAACCATCAAAACCTTAAACCTTCAATCATCACGGTTCGAGGCACGGCACGGTCATGAAAACTACTTGAAATAGAAGCAACTGAAACAAAATGACAGCTTACCTTATATAAAGTATGTAGTAAATTGTAAAAAGATGTGTATAGGTTGAAATAGATGCAACTGTGAAGAAGGAAAAAAGTACACAATTACCAAAGGAGACTATCAAAATATCTTAATTTCTTAATAGTCCATAAAAAAATTATTATACAGATACAAGAGACCATATTTTGAATCCATTGTAAACTCACATATATTTATACACATAATTGAATGCAAATTTATTATAATCATATATAAGTACTTAGACTCGTGAGAAATATAAAGCAATATTTCCAAATTCTTAACACCTTTAATTTTGAAATGTAAGTATATTTATATGCTGTCGCATCTTCTAATACCTAAACACACACCCACACATTATCACACATGCTCAAATATACACACATATAAAAATAGTACTACTGCACCACTAAGAAATAGTATCACACATCAACCAAGCAACTCAGCTACAACTATAAATTTATACACGCGCATTAGTATACAACACACACCCATATACATATATATACATACATACATATACATACATATATATATATAGACACACTCTACAAACAACTTAATGTAATATTTTGTTTGTAGTTATATGACTGTTCCCATGTTTGGGTATAAAGATACCATTTATTACAATTGACCCAATAAAAACTAAAGATTATAAGTTACTATATTAATATTATTGATGCAAGCTAAAACTAACTCTTTATTATTATTTATATTCTTTAATATGATATTATTCTTTTAAAAACCAATGTGAGCTTTTATTCTTTTAGGAAACTCTTTAAAACTCAAACTTTTATTTAATTTATTACTAGGATTTGAAATCCAATTAAAACTAAATAGAGAAATTGCATATATTAAATTATCCAACTCCATACTAATATTATTAAATACACGTTGATTTCTTTCAAACCAAATTTACGAACATACTATTGTGCAAAAAGTATCAAGTAAAAATCTGTTGTAATTCTTATAAAAAATCTAAGATCACTCCAATATACCTCACAATTAATATGTTTATAGTTTAAATTCAAATCAAAGATATTAAATGTCTTTAATAGTATATATCTAGTTATATTACATTCAAAATATAAGTGTATAATATTTTCCAGTTTATTAAAAAAAAATAACAGTTATTGTCATTTAATATATTTTCCTTTTTTTAAAAGTTCTATAGTATTTAATTTTCCATGTAAAATTAATCACATGTGCAATTTTGTTTTAGGTGTAACACTAATTTTCCACATATATTTAAATATTTTCAATTTAATACCCGAAAAGTTTATGAATTTACCAAAAGAATGAGATAAATATTTCCTACTTTTATCCCAACACCAAATTTTAATATCTTTCTCGTTATTAATATTGTAAAGTTCTAATTTAGCACACAATAATGCAAACTGTTTCAGAGCATTGCCCGCTAACATACGACTAAAACTAAATTCCCACGAAAAATCAAGAGTAGGTCTATGTACTTCTGATATCAATACATTATTAAAATTGCAAATTTCATAAAGTTCATTACATTCTATTCTCAAAGGAATTACAGAAATCTAGTTATCGTGCCAAAAAGAGGTATTATTTCCCAAATGGACCACATTATTAATTGCTAATTTATAAATATCATAATTTTTCATTATAGATTTCCAAAAATGAGAGATGTTTTTTAAATTATTAGCAGAAATATGTTGTAAATTACATGCACCATTATATCATTGGTTCGATGTTATTTCTTTCCAAATTAAATTTTCATTATTAGCAATGAATTTCCATATCCATTTACCTAATAAGGATGTGTTAAAATTATGCAAGTTTATAATACCTAATCCTCCTTCATCTTTAGATTACATACTATCTCCCAATTGACTAGATATTTTGAACTATTATTTGAATTTTCACCACTCCAAAGAAAATCTCTTCTAATTTTATCTATTACTCATTCCGAAAATGATAAAACGACATCCAATATGTGGGTAATGCTAATAAAACAAAGTTAATAAGGACTATCATGCGTGCCCTTGATAAAAATCTACCATTCGAATTAGTTAATCTATTATTAATTACC
Organism: Allium fistulosum; assembly: GCA_030737815.1. NCBI lineage: Eukaryota > Viridiplantae > Streptophyta > Magnoliopsida > Asparagales > Amaryllidaceae > Allium > Allium fistulosum. The sequence continues at coordinate 427,405,962 of CM060908.1, forward strand.
AATCGTCATGTTTAAGGTTAGTTGGTCTTATTAGGAAACCTAAATATTCAATGGGAAATTTCATAATTTTACAATTTAATGTACAAGCCCTATCTTATCTTTATCATTCAAAACTAACACGGAACTCTTATCAAAATTTAGTTTTACACCTGAGAGAATTTCAAAACTATATAATATAAATTTATATGCTATAATAATCTTGTTAATGAGAAGAAAGTAGCATGGTATCATACGCAAACTGAAGAATATAAATGTCTTTATTCGTAATTTCATTACCCATATTGTATAAAATATCATTTCTAGTGGCTGATTTAATAATTTTAGCAAAAACATCAGCAGCTAAATTAAATAAAAGAGGTGATAATGATCCCCTTGCTTAAGTCCATGTTTTGATTGAATCTTATTATTTAATATACCATTAACCATAATACTTGAATTTACAGTTTTAAGAAGTGACATAATCCAACCCACCTACTAGTACTAAAACCCCTGGCTAATAATAGCTCTTTAAGAAAATCTCAATCAATTGAGTCAAAAGCTTTTGCAAAGTCAAATTTTAAAATTGCACAAGTGATATTATTTTTACAACAATGGTTAATAAATTCTTGAACTACTGCTACTCCATATGTAGTATTTCTACCCTTGATAAACGCAGTTTGGGTAATATCAATTAAATTGTTCATTTTAGTGTTTATTCTATTAGCTGAAACCTTAGAGATGACTTTGACAGAACAATTTAATAGTGAAATAGGCCTAAAATGCGGTAACTCGTTAGCACCCACTTTTTGTGTAATATTTTAGAACACACCAAAAAAGTTCATAAAATAATATGGGAGATCCATCTAGGCCAGGTGATTTATCGTCTGGCATATCTTTTATAGCCTTCAAAATTTCAAAGGAACATCCAACCCCTCTAAATAAATTCTTATATTATTTGGATATAAATTGTTCCAATCAGCTCTAATCTTGTGTTTATTTTTAGTTCTAAAAATCCCTTTATCATAATTAGTAAAAGCCACATTTAATTCATTTTGATCAAAAATCTCAACATTATTAATTGAAATAGAATTAATAGTATTACCACATTTTTTACCGTTAGCAACTTTATTAAAAAATTTAGTATTCATATCACCAACATCCATCCATTCAATCCTAGATCTTTGTTTTCACATTACTTCTTCTTGTGTTAAAATTTTTGTAATTCATCTTTTAAATTTGAAAGTACATTGTTTCTAAAATATTTAAGTTTATGATTTCTTCTATTTTGTTAAACTTTAAGATCTCATTTAGTAATTTATCTTTTTAATTCTAACATTACCAAAAACGTCTTTATTGCCTTTTTTTAGAAAACTTCTTGATTCTCTTATTTTACTTACGAATATTTTAGCTATATTTCCAAAAAAAAATTATAGTTAAATTTACCTAGTGATAACCGTTTATTTGCAATTAAGTCTGAGAAATTATTTGTTAATAGCCATATTTTTTAAAATCTAAATATTTTATTTCTATTAACCTGGTTAATACAAAAAAAAATGATTGGACAATGATCAGAGTAAATATACGGAAGTCCAATCACTTCACAAATGGGATACTTATCTTCTATTTCACCATTAATAAAAAAACCTGTCTAAAGGGCCATCGACGGGTCATCTCATTTATTTGACAAGTATATCGTCTATTATTTAACTGGAATTCTATTAAATTGCTACTAATGATAAATTGGTCAAATTCTTCCATTGCAAAAAAATCACCTTCTCTAGTCGTTCTTTCTCTTAAAAATCTAGTAACATTGAAGTCCCCACCCATTGCCAAAGAACCGGGAGCAAGTGCTATAAACTCTAGACACTCGCTCCAAAGAACTCTACGATCAATTTTAGAGTTCGATCCGTAAACATTAGCAACATTTAATAAAGAGCCATCATCAAGATTAAGAAAAGTTAGATATACCGAATAAACAGTTTACTTTATTAAGCGTTACCCGGTTGTGACTTTTATTTATATCAAATCTCTTCATCAAAACTATATCACTTTAGACTTATGGAATATGGTAATGGTCAAATTCCAATATCATCCATATTCAACTCTATAGTCCAAACACAAAGTCCTTGGTTCAATAATAACAATTATTACTAACTAAACTACTCTGGCCAGAGATTTTAAATTTGAGTTGATTTAAATTGACCGTGATGCTAACCCCATATAACTAAGGAAATGGATGCTCTCTTGAATAGTACTTCAATTCCAATACTTCCACTCGACCCAACTATTATCACTCGATGGACATCGTGCCATGATTTGACTATAATCAAAGTAGAGCTTTCATATTGAAGATCCATAGCATTCTCAAGTCGAGAAAACAGTGTAAATTAGTCACATCGATATGTTTTGTTTGACCTTAGTTATATCAACCAACAGAAAACAATCGAACGAATCATTCCATAGTTTTCCAATAACTATCAATACGTAACCTCTTGATGCCCCTAGCAGTCATGAGTAATATATTACCTAACATTTGGAGAGGGTTGTACTCTGGTATCAATTGATACATCGATATTTAGTGTCAATGCATATTGACTAGGAACATTTAAAATGATATGTTTTATAATATTGTGATACAATACTCATGGTTACAACTATCTATAATTACTATCACAAAAACACCATTTATGGATTTACTGTTAAATATATTTTAATTAAAAATTTAATTATTCATAAAAGGTTATAACAAACATATAATAGAAAGAATAACTCCTTTATTACGAATGAGAAAGTTAATTAATTTATAATAAATTATAGAATTGCCCCTAGAGCATACCCCTAGCTCTATCCCCACTGATTCGCTCAACCAGGGAGAATTTAGCTTTTTCCTGAGATGAGAAATGCACAAAAGCATTTGAGAAGCTGAAAGGAGCTATTAAATAGTGTGCACATGCTTACCATTCCCGATGGGACGAAGCCTTTCATGGTTTACACCAACGCATGCAGTATGGGGCTAGGAGCCGTTCTTATGCAAGAAGGTAGGGTGATAGCCTATGCAAATAGGTAGTTGAAGGACCATGAGAAGAGATATCCCACTCATGACTTACAGTTAGTGGTTATCATTTTTACTTTGAAGATGTGGGGACACTGTCTTTTAGGAGAAAGGTTAAAGTTATTTAACAAACACAAATCCCTTAAATACCTATTTCCCAAAAGATTTGAATCTTAGGCAGCAAAGGTGGATGGAGTTTATAGCATCATATGACTTTGAGATACAATATACCCCCAAAAAAGCGAATGTCATTGCCGACCCCTTAGCCAGAGACATGCTACTCTTTGTGTTATACATGAATGGAGGTATATGGAGTTCCTCTTGAATTTTAATTTCCAACCGCCAATAGAACCCAATCTATGCTATTTGGCAGCAACGGAGGTTAGGCCAGCATTGATGGACCGCATCCGGCTAGAGCAAAAGAAAGATGTAACAATAATATATATTTTGGACAAGCTAAGTAAATGAGAAAATTTTCTTTATGTTAATATATAGCGAATAGACAATAGAGGATGGCTAAGGAGAGATGGATGCCTATGTGTTCCAACGATGAGGAAAGTTTTAGAGGAATTGCTAGCAGAATGTCATTATTCTAGGATGACTATTCTCCTCGGTAGAGATTAAATGTATAAGGATACGAAGCAGAATTTGTATTGGTCGAGGATGAAGAAAAAGGTGGCGAAGTATGTCTCTAGGTGTTTGACGTGCTAAAAGGTAAAGGCGAAACAAGGGAAGCTTAGAGCAATGTTATTGCTGTTAGAGGTGCCGATTTGGAAGTGAGACCATATATCGACGGACTTTATAGATGGGTTGCCTAGAAGTTAAAGAGAAAATAAGGCTATTTTGGTTATAGTGGATATACTAATAAAAGTGCCTACTTTATTCCCGTAAGGAATAATAAGACTCCAACATCTCTAGCGCAAATCTATATCGCAGAAGTAGTACGACTGCATGTGGTTCTAGTTAGTATTGTTAGTGATTGAGACCCCTTATTCACTAGCAAATTTTGGAGGAGTTTGCAGTCAGCTTTAGGGACGACATTGAATCTTAGCATTGCTTACCAACCGCAGATCGACGGTCGGATGGAAAGGTTGAACACAATGTTTGAAGATTTGTTGAGAGCTTGCATCATGGATTTTGGAGGACATTGGGACCATATTTTATACTTAATAGAGTTTGCATACATAATAATTACTAAGTGGCGATTGGCATGGCAGCCTTTCAAGACTTATACCTGAGGCCATACAAATCGCCAAATTGTTGGTAACCACCAACAAAATTCTACTTGGATCGGATTTGGTCCACGAGACCTCAGAAAAGATAGAGATGGTTAAGCAATGAATGAAAGCCGCATAGGACCCTAGAAAGTCCTATGCTAACAAGCAAAGGAAGGAATTGCTGTTTTTTGTTGGAGATATGGTGTTTGTTAAGGTTTCCCCTCTTAAGAAGGTTATGAGATTTGATACATCAGGGAAGTTGGCATCAAAGTTCATTGGCCTTTCCTGATTTTAGAAAGGGTGGGGAAACTTGCCAATTGAGTCGAGCTTCCAGATAAGTTAACGAGAGTCCATGACGTCTTTCACGTTTGCACTTAAGGAAATGCCTTCATGACACCGCCACCATAGTATAGCCTAATCAGGTAGTAGATGTAGAGATGGAGCTGATGGCACCACATACCACCGCACACATAGTGGAGCAGGAACTAGAAAGTTTCGTAATAAAGAAATTAGGCTGGTTTGATTATAATGGGGAGATAATCCAATAGAAAGCACATGAGAAAGATGAAAGCTTCTCATCTTGAGATTTTCTCTGGTAAACCTTTCCTCTCCAAAATTTAGTTTTTTTGTTGAATCATGGTTGCTAGATTGGATGGATAGGATGATTGCCACACTTTTTACCGTTATTTTTGCACTCATATAGAATCTTATGCATGTTTAGGATGCTTGCATACATACATGTACGTCACGATCTTGCATTCATGCTAGGATTAAACTCATCCATAGCATGTTGCATAGTTGATCGCATTTCATTTTTGGTTGAGTAAATGGTTGTGTAGATAACTTGGTTATATAACATGCTTGTAGAGTGCGTGTTATACTATTTGTCCCTTAGGGATTTCGGGGACGAAACATTTTTAAGGAGGATAATGTAAAACCGATTAAAATTAATAAGAATTAAGTAATTGATAACAAGGTTAAAATGGAAATTTCACAAACATTGGTATTTGGCCATGGAGTTACACCATTGTGTTCGTGGTGATTTTCTAATCAACTCTCATATATAAAGTTTTGCGATCGGAGCTCAAACGGAAAAGTTATTGACGTTTGAGGTTTTCAAATTTAAAATAATTCGAACGGATTTAAAATTTAAAAATGTAATAATGTTAATAGTTAGAATTAAAAAGGAATATGTATTTTTAACGTTGATGGAAGCTTAGGATTGAAGCAATATTAAATAAACGTTAATGGTAGAGGAAGAAAATGAGAAACGAATAAAAATTAAACGGTAACATTTAATTCATGTCCCAGAATAGGGGACCGATCGACCCCCCTTACCCTAATGGTCGATCGGCTAGCGAGTGACGCTTGGGTTGGGTTAGACCAGGGATGGGCCAGATTTTATTATTTTAAACCGATCTAAATCCTACAATTCTGATGAGCGTTAGCGAAGCTCTACCAGTCTTCTTCTTCTTCTTTAACTCTACGATTTAGAACCAACTGGATTTAAAGGTAAGAGATTTTAGATATTATATGTATGTTTTCTAATTCTATTTCTTTCCTAATCTCTGATTCTGAATCTAATCTATATAAAATTGAAATATTGTATATTCCAAAAAGAAGAGATCTGAAAGAGAATTAGGAGAAGGCATGAATCGAATCCAATGGAAGGTATGCAAATCACCTATGAGTGGAAATCTTGGTTTTTCATATTTTAGTAGTTTGTGTGGTAAAATTTGGATTTATTTTATGCCTTGAGAAATTTTGTATACGAAAACCCTAAACTCTAAAACCCCAAAATTTCTCCAAATAAAATGTCAATTCTTGGATTTATTGAAATTTCAATTATTTTATGTTAACATAGTATAACTAAATTTGGTGCTTATAATTTAAATGATTTTTGTTCTAATCAACTTCCTCTTCTAATTTCTGTTGTCGCGATAAAAGGGTTCAAAAAAAAAATATTAAGAAATGGTGTGCAAAGTATAAATTTTTCCTATTTGTAGCTTGCACCACCTATTTTTGTAATATAGATAAATATGAATTCTTTTTCCGCTTCAAGGTTGTATACGTAAAAGTTGAATAGAATATAAAGGGTTTAAATTGTAAGTTTTGTTTCCTTGAGATAAAGGCGTGATTCTATTATATTAATGTAAAATAAGTTTGGTATTATTTCATTTCTGAATATGTACATAAGTTTATTTGGTCTAGCAAAGGATATTAGCTATTTTTCCAATTATTGTACACAACTTAGGCTTGTATAAATATGGAAGTTTTGAAATTTAACAATTAGTATAGGAAAAGTTCGTCTTAGAATAGGATTATTTCTACGCACGCCTAGGAATATTTAGTTAGCTAAAATATTATGTACGTATAAAATTAATAGTGTATTGATATAACATATAATTTGTATCGGATAGAATAAATAGGTCAGTAAATAGCATTAAACCCCATAGGAAGGAAGTTAAGGACAATTATGGAAATTAATCCATGACTAAAGGCGAAATAAGGAGTCTTCCTTATATGGTCTTAATTCGTAAATGCCGTGAGGTATTATATACATAAGTAGTGTGTGTATGTGTGTGTATACATAGTAGCATGTTAGGAGGGCAATAATATGACTAGTTATAGGGATATGAGGTCAGTCAAAAACATATAGAAGTCTGCTCAGCTAATTTGGTTATCAGCAGTGTGAATTTGGGCCGATGTGAGACATTGCCTATAATAAATACCCACAATGGACATGAGATTCGTCCTAATTATATAGGGAAAGTATGTCCGACTAATCTGGCTATGAAAACCTACGAATAATCAAACTAATGTGAGACATCATGGTTTGGGTTACAGGTTATACAACGGATATCCCAGTAAGGGCCTGCTTTTGGGTTAAAGGTATTATGTGGATATTGTGGGGTCTACCTTCCTCCCATTCAAGAAGTATTAAGTGGTCGGGATTATCTTTTAGGTGCGGTAGTGGGAAATCTTTGGTAGGGGTTTGTTTCAGCGTTAAGGTATTAAGTGACTATTGTAGGGTCTGCCTCAAAGAAGTATTGAGTGGCTTAGTGGGATTTCTTGTGATGTCAGATAGGGAGTACCAGAGAGGGGTCCACCTTGGGTTTGGGTATTAAATGGTGGGGATCTTCCAAGGATATAGGTATTAAATGGTCAGAGTTTACCTAATTCCCATTGAAGAGGTATCAAGTGGCTTAGGTGCTTTCTCTTGCATTGTTAGGGTATTATTGATGGTAGTTGTGTCATACCCATGTCAGCGTAATGGAATTGGACTGGAAGAGCCTTTTGGCTTATAGTTGGGGGTATACTTGGTAGAATATATAGGATGCGTAAGACATGTTACTTATCTAAATGATACTGCCCAAATACTATTATGGTAAGACAAGATATTTTCATTCACCATACATTATATTTCTAATTCCCTCCTCATTACAAACCCCATGTTAGGGGAAACAATTCTAGTTTAGAAGATGGAGGCAGTAGTGAAGATTTATGGCAGTTTATTTATTTATCTATGTTTTGATTTACTCAGTTTCAAAGATATTGATGTTATTTTGAGATATTGTATTATGGTTATTTTGGGATGATATGTTGTATTTCTGAGATTTGAATTTTTATGAAATGGGTACTTATTTCAATCATTATATTTTATTCCTTCCATTGTGAGATTTTAAAAGCATAGATAGATAGTTTTGTATATTATTCGTTGTATCAATTTTACTAACCACCACTCATCTTTGGAATGGGTCTAAGGTTCGATGGGCTTTTATGGGGTCGGAAATTAGGCTTGTTTCAAATAGGGTTGTTACAGGTATACACCACTGAGTCCTGATTTCCATCTGGAACAACTAACATGGACGCGTTAGTCAATAAATGCTTTAGCTTATAAAATGCTTCTTCACATTTATCGATCAAAAAAACTTTATGTCCTTTCTCGTTAGTTTAGTCATCGGTGTGCTACATAGGAGAAGTTTTTACTATATCTCCTAAAATAGCCAGCCAACCCCAAGATACTTCTAATCTCAGTCATAATCGCAGATCCTTTTCAACTATTAATGGCTTCTTTTGACTAGTTTTCTAGACAACCTCAGATTAAGACTAATGCGTTATGGAGGGAAAATGTTATTTGCTAATAACTAGAATTAAAGTGAAAAATAATGAGTTAAGTACACAACCAAAAGTTAAATAACACAAGATATAAAATGGCTTGGCAAAACTGCCTATATCCACTGTGAAATTCTCTTACCATATATTTCTCCTACAACTACAAGCAATTACAAGAGAATAATAAGATAATAGGAACCCCTTAAGACTAATAAAGCCGCGTAATCTTATGGACTTGCGGTATCAAGAACCCTGAATTGTGTGTAGTATTCAGAATCCTTGCATGTTCTATCCCCCTTAAACCGTAATGTATGTATATTTATAGTAGATGAAGTGAACGATGGACGATTGAGATTGCGCTGTAGAATTGGCAGGAAAAACTCATAACCATGATATGGCTGCAAGGATAGATGGACGACAACTGTTAAGGTGTAAGAAGATGTGCAGGATGAAAATATACTCATTGCTCCTCTACAGCAGATATGTGTTTCGCATTTAATGCACATATTTCACATTAAATGTGCATTTAATGTTGATGGTATGCCACATCTATTCGATCGCCTAGTTATAGTGCTTCAGATATGTGAATGGACAAATTATCGTTTACCTAAGTGCTTGTGTGGCAAATCTTGTTGAGCTGGTCGATCGGTTATCGATGATATGAAAGAAACTACGAATCTTGCCAAGGACCATGTTGGGAAGATGGCGCATGACCAGGTCGAGGTGACTTGGAGGACTGCCTAGGATCAGTTGGAGGTGGCTGTACTTAGGCTAGGCCAATGACAGGCCATGCTTGAGCCCATCTTGCTTAATGTGCCGCCCATTGTGGAGGGCTTATGGAGGTGCCAACCATCAACTAAAATGACGTTGGGTGAACGTGTTGATGTGGAATTGTGTTGAAAGAATGTTGACATAGGAAGGCTGGTTATTACTGAGCTAGGTCTTAATGGATCGGATGGGGTTAGGCCTAGATCTTGCCTAAATGTGAAGGGTTCCTAGGGATGAGGCGATTGGGCCTCACCTTGATGTCTTGCTGAATGGAAGGGATGGTTTGAGACCATCATGGGCTTAGGCTAGCCTATAAGGGTCGGTTACAGATTGGCTGGGATAGATTGATTCAACCAATTTTCCTTAAATTTGCCTACTAATTATTTGTGAGAAAATTAAGCAACATTTTTCCTCCAAGTCTGTATCCACATGCAAGTGCAAGATTGTCAAATCACAAAGAATCTTGCCGATTGATGGCCCTATAACATATTTAATGTGATATCCATGTGGCTCTATGTTATTAGTTATAGTGGTTCGTTTTTCTATACATGTCATGTCTCCCATGTGCATGAATTGACTTCGTACCGATCTCTTCTGAATGGTTGCGATTATTTTTGAATATAACGCACACGATTAAAGGTGTCGGTATATAAATACCCCCTGTTCTTCTTACCCAAGCCTGTAAAATATTTCCCTATGAAAGTTCTTCATAGCCTATGAATCTTCGTAATTTTCTGTTGATAAAAAACAGCTAGCTTCATCACCTATTTCCATTCCATATATCTTTGCATGTATGTCTTTTTGTCTAACTTGTTTGGTATGACGAGAAAGGAGAAAGCCCTCTCGGTAATGAACCGCCACTTGTTGATTGCAGTTTAAACCATCATCTAGAACCTTCTTCTTGAGATGGATCTTACCCTGCCACTTGGTTTGGACTCATGCCTGGTGGTCAGGCTTTTGATAGTGATTACCATCGTTGCTATGCCAATGGGCTAGGTAGGGCTAGAGGATTTCCTCTATGTCTTTCTCTGGCGGTTCTAAACCGAGGTCGGCTTGGACGCTTTAACACCTTGCTGTAAGAGTAGTGGTTATCGTCTACGCCTTCGATGTCATGGTCATCCTCTTGGCGATGTTTACTAGAAGCGTTTCAAGATCTCTTGCGATATTCGATGTGGAAGGCTTCAAAGATGGTAGTACACTCCCCTTTCGTCAACATGTTTTTGATCGTTTGGAGTGTCGGGGGAGTTCAACTTCGCATTTGAAGCTGGATCTTCTAAAGCATTCCATTGGTATGCTTCTTGTTCTCTCATTTTCTTTTCATCTAGATAGAGTTATGAATGTCATTATAAGCCTAGCGGCATAGGCGTTGTGCCTCTATATTGTTTGAACTGAATGAAATTGATATTTTGTTGTAAACATTGATTGAGAATCTTGTTTTTCTACATAAACTTGTTAAGCAGAGCACTTTGAATAACCAATGGTTCCTGTGTTTATTTTGTGGAATGCCTTTCTTTTTTAGGATATGTTTAAATATCAGTGTGATAATAAGGCAGTCTAGGTCCAGTCGTTAATTTTAACTAGGTTCTAGTCGAATGTAGAGTGGCAGTTTGTACCGACATAAGATAAAATGCAAGTTTGCTCAAGGGTTCTCTTAGGTTGCGAGCTATCGAACAAAGAGTGGCTATTGAGCTTGGGCTCAAACCTGAGCGCATGGGGCACTAAGGTTCTCTTGGGTGACACATCGGTGGTCGTGAAGCGACCGCTGATCCCGAATTGAACCGTAGTGAACTGCTTAACACAGATACTCTAGTGTAAGTGAGTTTCATGATGGTGAGGCGGGCTATACGCAGTCCACTCATAATGACATGTAGATGGGAAAGTTTTTTTTCTAGAAAGGAGAACTTATCTGTAATGATGGGTCTTAATAGAGGGTTGGGGGGCCGATATGAAGGGGCCAACTATGAGAGAGTAGGAGTTTCCACCAATGCTTCAGGGTTAGGGGGCCTTGGCAAGAAATAAGGCGCAGGCCCCGTTGGACTTGTTGAGAAATCGTCATTGATTGTTGAATACTCTTTCTACAGCATGAGAATACCCTTTTGTAACATTCCCTATTCTGTGGCTCTGAAATAGATACTATTGATGTTGTAGTCATCCTTAACATTATTTCACAGTGACAGAATGAGATTTGTTATTGAATTTAACTCTAAGAGCACCAGAATTTACAAAATTTTAAATAAAATATTTTATTCATTAATTTGCAAGTTCATTATATTTCATTTCCATAACCGATCAAGTACATCGTTTAGATAAAATATAATAAATACATATATAATCCCTAGTGCGGCATATGAAGATGCCCTCTTGGATGATCGGAGTTCTAACTACTTAGATGGTTACGGTACCCGTCATTACATACATTCAATAACAATAAAAGAAGATACAATACTACATAGCAGAAATATAATCTTCTATATAGTAGCTTGCCTCCTGCACGCCATTGGAAGCTTATTCGTTCAAACCTGAAAAAGCCCTACCCTTAGCCTACTCAATTCCAAATTAAGCACCCAAGAGTTTAGCGTGAAATCAAAAACTTTGGGTTAGACACAAAGTCTGGTGCAAATGATATTATATCATCTCGAACCAAAATATGGGTACTTAGTGAGACCATGCCACTGAGCAGAATGAGTTTCCCCTCAAAAATACCCTATCAAAAATATGCAATCCATAATATATCATGCATAAAAAATGATTAACACATAATCATAATATAATCATGCAATAACGGGTAAAATGAATTGTCCGACATTCATTAAGGTTAAAGGGTTACACATTCCCATATTACCCAATCCCAAAATAGTCCATGACATAGTTTTCCCAGGGTCACTACAAACTTATTTGTTGACGCCAAATGTGGCCCAACACCCAAAGATAACTTGTTGTAGGATCAGATCTAGGATAATGTATGCAAAAACAGTAGGAAAATAAAGAACACACAAGAATTTTTATAATGGCTTGACAATCTCTGGCCTACGTCCACTTTATATTTCATTTATTAAAGGAATGAAATAGATTAAAGTCACAAGTATAAAGGATTGACGGGTTCTTAAATTTAGAACTACTAAGAGTATCTGCCTTAGTGACGATAGAGAAAAGAGATTGGAGATGAAGAAGACAGAGTGCCTAAAGTGGAGAAAAGATCCTTCTTTAGTTTCCACAGGGTTGATATTTATAGTGAAACTACTCTATAGGTCCAGGGACCCATGTGTTTATGGTCCAAGTGAAAGTCCATAGGTAAAAAAGGGAGCATGCCAACCGAAGAAGTAATATAGACCTCTCTGCATCAAGAGGTTTTCAGGGTGAAATACCATTTTTATCCTTGCTTTGTCCTCCTACCTTTTGCTTCGTTGTATTCTAGACTCTTTTCCATGTAGGTTGAGTTGTTCTTGATGATTTCCTTGATACTGCTTGTCTTATCTTGCTTTCTTCTCATCAATCCTTAGAATGACTTGACTATTCTTCGATAAAAGTACTCCATGACGATTGCTTGAAATAATGTTTAGAGTACAAGAGGATTGGGGGACCAAAGAGAAATAAAAAGCTCTCGGTACCGAGAGGTTCCTCTTGGTACCGAGGTCATTTTTGCCCATTTCCTCTCGAAATTCCTCAAGTTCAATCTCCTTCCCTTTCTGAGCATGTTTCCAAGTTCATGAGTCGTTTTGTCTTTATGTTGATGTTTTAATTCCAGCGGAAATCTGCTTGGTTAAAAATACGGTCAACACTTGCCCTTAGAATATGCTTTTTCCGAGAACAAAGCGTGGTTTAGATCAAGACAGGTTACTCGCTGTCTCTTGGTTTCAGTCAGTCATTCTGGAATTACTTCGGAGCATTGCCTTTTTCTCATTGATATAACTTCAACTGCTTTGCATAGTTAAATCTCACTCTCCATGATATGGACAAACTCTAATCTCCGGAGATCATTCCATGCCTTAGTCGAGTATGCTCTTTCCTCTACCATGCTTTCTCCTAATTTTTGGCTTAAAATTTTCTATCGATACTAGGAGGTTTCTCTCATACCGATTGCTTTCACTTACCCCAAGTGCTTATATAAGCAATACTTAGAATTTTTTAAACCTCACATTTTCACTTGTGATTTCCTCTTCATGCCAAGACCTTTCCACCGAGTGATCTTACATCTCATAACCAAACTCTTCATCGATCATCTTGCCACCTTGAACCACTCGCTGCCGACCTCAGATAGCCGCCTCTATTCACCTATCATTGCCGACCATCGTTTTTTGTCGCTTGTTCCCAAAAAACTTGGCTTTGATTCCTTTGGAAGTGCTTGCCACCAAATCCTTAGTTTCCTGATCTCAATTCGCCTCCAAGGTTGGCGACACTTGTTTGACATGGTGATGGTGCCTATGGCGATGATTCGGGTTGCTCTTGATGGGGGTTGGTCGAAGCTTGCTCGGTTCTGCGAATTCCAAACTTGCTTCGATTGACCCTAGTTGAGAGTTAGCCATTTTCATGTCACCGTTCGAATGCCAATAAGAGGGTTCTCTTCCCGAGGACAGTCATGTTGGATGAATCTTATCACTCGAACAATTCCATTGCCTAGTGTTTCTATTCCCTAAATAACTTTGTTGCATGGAACTTTCGACGATCTACAAAAGAGAAGCCTCTGCATCATTCTGGATAATAGTTATGGTATCCATTTTTATTGATAACAGGTGAGATCTGATGCACGATTCCATTGTGTGGCACGGCTCATTTTTCTAGCACGAGCGAGCTATCTACACAGGATGGTCAATTGATCACATGGGTTCAATATTTGAAATAAAACATACCTTATTGTGTTGAATGCCAAGTTTTCTTGTTTAGAATGATTTGTCGATCACATCGCCTCAAGTCGAGTGATGGTACATCTACTCCTCCTAAATCTGGATACTCCATAGTGCAAGTTTCTACATCTGCACTTCTTGCCCCTAGGCGGACGATAATCGCAGACGTTCAGAGGATAGTTGTTCCAATCTAAGAGTTGCCACCTCTCATGAACGAATATACCAGCCTTTGAGTTCTGGATGATCCTCTTAAACAAATTCTGACCATCCTTACTCTGAGGATGCTTCAAAATATATGTTGCCAGCACAGGATTCCCGAAGGTAAGTATAAGATCTTATCGCTTGGAAGTTTGGCAGTTCTTTTGGTTATATAGTCTGCATTTTCCTTTTTGTTGCAAACAGGCTGTGTTTGTGCGGGGTCGGCTCCCGCTATATCTTGTATATAAAAGCTGAAGTAATGAAAAGACCACTCTCTTTGTTCCATTTACTATTTCACATTTTTATAAGTTGTACCTATTTTTATAGCTGCCTGTGTATATAATATAACTGCCGGTACTATAATTTTCCATATTATATGTCCCTATGCCTGTGCAATGTGCTTATTTACTGCAACTATGTGCATATAAATAATATTCCTATAATTGCTATGGCTATATTCCATCATTTTAGTCATGTTTATCGTTGCCAAGGTGTTTCGTTTGGCGAAACAGAACCATGATTGAACCAACTCCATGGTTATTCCTGTTTTGAATATGACGAGTTTTCCTTCGACCATTTTCTGCTATAAATAGTGCAAGTTTCTTATTTCTCCCTTTCGCTAGGGAGCCTCGATCGCATTATTTACCTCCTGTTATGTATTTCTGTCATGAACTTAATCTTGTTCACGGAATTGGTGTTTCCAAATGTTATTCATTGGGCATTAGTAGGAGTTGAGAATTGCGGGGCAAATTATCCAATTGCCCTCAGTCCAATCGCGCATTCCCAATCCAGATCCTGGTCCTAGATTGATGAATTCCGATAACACCTATTCAGGGTTCTTCATGACTATCCTCGCTTATCTTTGGCCAAGCGTGTCCCACTTGGCCGCTAGCATGGTCGTGGAAACCCATTTCGTACACCAGTCCTTATGTTCGGGAATTGGTGATTCAATTGCTTGATTTCGAGCATTTCTTCTCACTGTTTCCATACTTTGAGCAACAGTTGACACCTGTAAGCTAGGGTTGAATTTTCCAGTCGACCTTTACATGTTCATTCCTTATTGATGTTGCCTATCTCTAGGAAAGGACAAATTCTCGAAGGTCGGGGTTAAATTACTCGATCGACTCCTCAATAATTATACCATCTTAACGTTGCTTATCTCTTAGCAACAACACATTCATGTTTGTGTTTGATCAAGTTTCTTTCGACTAGCTACTAACCCTAAATAATCCAAGTTCTATGTTGGGCATTGATGGGATAGAAATATCGTGGGTAAATTATCCGATTTCCCCTAGTCCATATGTGCTTTTCCTATCCTTATCATGGATTAGGAGAGTGTAATAATACTTGTTTTCGAGCCTTTACGACCATCCTTGATTATTCTCGATCGAGCATGTCCCGCTTGGTCGCTAGCGCGGTTGTGAAAATTCAGTCAGACACCAGTTTCAATCACTGGAAACTAATGCATGAATTATCCTATTCCAATTATCCTTTCCCAAGCTACCTGCTTCTGAGCCACAACCAAATTCCTGACGATTATGGTCGAAGATCTGGTCATGTACTAGTTTCTATCTTTGGAAACTAGCACATTGATGGTTGGATTCCAAGAGTTTTGTTTTGACGTTGCCTGTCTTCGGGCAACGGCGAATCCCTACAAGTCCGGATCGAACTATCTGATCGATCCATCGGTTATTTCTTGGCGAGCTAGCTCAACTTATCCAATTAGCCCTGAAAATCACTGCATGGCGACGTTGTCTATCTCCTGGCAATGGAAATTCCTACGAGTCGGGATCGAATTATCCTATCGATCCCGAAAGGTTATGTCGAGTTATCCAATCGACCTGAAGTAGTTATCCTTGCTAACATTGCCAGTCTTTGGGCAACGACAGATTCTTGAATGTGGAGGTCGAATTATCCAATCGATACCTTAGTTTGTCATTCTTCCTGATGTTGCCATTCTTTGGGAAATGCCCGATTCTTGAAGATTGCGGATTCACCTTCTCGATGTCGCCAACCTCCGGGCAATGCCAGTTTCTTGAAGGTCACGTTTTGCCTTCCTAACGTTGCCAATCTCGGTGCAGCACCAAATTCCTAAAGGTTAGAGTTTTCCTTCCAGGCGTCGTATTTCTTTGGACAATGCCAGATTTTTGAAGGTTAGAGTCTTCCTTCGTGGCATCACCTATCTCCGGGCAACACCAGATTTTTGAAGCATAGAATTATCAAACCTTCTCATCGTCGCTAATCTCCGGGCAATGACGAATTCCTGAAAGTTGGGGTTTTCCTTCCTGGCATCGCCTATCTCCAGGCAATACCAGATTACTGAAGGATAGAATTGTCAAAGTTTTTGTCATTGCCAATCTTCGAACAACGGCGAATTCCTGAAGGTTGGGGTTCTCCTTCCTAGCATTGCCTATCTGTGAGCAATACTATATTCCTGAAGGATAGAATTGTCAAACCTTCTCATCATCGCCAATCTTCGGTCAACGGTGAATTACAGAAAGTTGGGGCTTTCCTTTACGGTGTCACCTTTCTTCGAGAAATACCATATTCTTGAAGGATAGAATTGTCAAACCTTCTCGGCCAATCTCCAAACAATGGAGAATTCCTGAAGTTCGACGTCGAATTATTCGATTCACCCCCTCATGGGTCCTGGAGAGCCAGGCCAAATTATCTGATCAACCTCCGGGGACATACACCCCATCCATTATCTGAGGGCAGGGGAGTATGCTCCTATTCGTACTGCTAATCATGTTGTTTGAGGGTTTTGCTTATGGGAACATGGTTTCATTGGTTCAAGAAGCCGACTTTATTCGTGAGCCGAAGAAGTGGCAAGTCCTTCTTTATTACATTGCCTGCAGTGTCCTTAGGTGGCTTATTTGCAAAAACAAATTGAGAAAGTCCAAGTGTAGTAGTGCCACAATAGATTGTTGTTCCATGCACGTGGGGTAGGGATTCCATCAACAGTTGCCTGCTTGAATGTTCTGTCTCCAAACTTTTGATCGATCGTGTAGGGTCCTTCTTTGTTCGGGCCAAGCACCTCGTACTTGGGAGAACTCATTTCAGAATGAGATCCCCTATCTCAAAGGTATGGGTGCGCACCATGGTGTAGAAATTTCATGCTACCCTTTTCTGGCGGGCAGCAACCCTTAATTCTGCTTCTTTCGTTATCTCATCAACCAAACTGAGGGACTTGAGTAAGAGTTCCTTATTCACGTTTGGGTCAGTTTACCTCTTACGATGAGAATGGACTTCCAGTTCTATCGGGATCGTCGCTTTCGATCCATAAGCCAAAGCGAACGACGAGTGTCCAGTTGCAGGCTTATGCGTCCTATACGCCCATAGTGCCGGTGAAAGCTCATCAACCCAGTTGCCTTTATGTAACGATACGGATTTTCGCGTTCGAAAATCGACATCCATACTTTACATCGTACTCGAATGCCGTAGATTCGACCGTTCAAATCCGAGTCGCCGGAGCTTATAACACCATTAAGTAAACAACACAGCGGAAAAAGAATATATCAATTACATAACATTGATAAAATGACAGATACAAAATCTGATACAACAGAATGATACAACAGATATCAATATACATCAGAGATATGATACAAGAAATAGCAGCGGAAAGAAAAGATAACATCAGCAGCGGATAGAAAATCTCCAATAGAATGCTCTAATCCATAGCTAGCTCCAGCTAATCCACTCAACCTGAATATCTGAGAAAACCCAACTCTAGACTGCTCGTGTGGAAAATTATGAGCACCCAGAGTTTAGGAAAGGAACAATAAACTCCGGATCAGTCATGGGACTGGTGTGAGCAACAAAAACAGTTTATCTTTAAACAACAACAAAAGGATTTTAAACATTGAAATCCGCAATGCTTTTGGAAAATGAAACTACCATAAGACCTCCCACCACACACACAATGCAAACGCAGAATTGGAGGAGATTTCTTCTTATGATAGTCAAACATGCTTACTACGCAAATCATTGGATATTATCATTAGTGCATAGTGTAGAAAAACATTTCGAAAGTATAATATCAATCTTAGCCAGCATACAACCATTATTGTATGCCTACTATAGGTACTATGTTCAATAGCAGGTTACCGCCACATTCCATAGCAGGTAATACAACTAAAACCGTACAGGGTTCGTATTGTTTCTTTGGATTTCCAACAAATGATCAGGCTAAGGAACTTCCTTACCGAAATAGAAACGCCTCTGGAAAGACGCCCCGAGAACCTAACCGGATCTCTGCAAACAAAAGGCCGACGCTACCTCACGCTGTACAGCTGTAACTAGGTAACTAACACACTGACGCTACCTCACGCTGTACAGCTGTAACTAGGTAACTAACACACGAGTCATGTCATCCCCCGGTCGTTACCGACCTTTATCCGCGGGATCTCGAAAACCAACAAAGCAACATCATACAGTAATAAATTACCGTGTCCACATGAGTTAAGTATCTGGGCTCCATACCATGATACCACCCTTTATCCAGAAGGAAATGACATACCCTAGGGGCGCTACCCCTACAAACCTTTGTCGCAACATTCCTGTTTCGACCATTACCGGGTTGTGAGGCTCGACGAAGTCTCGTCCACATACGCTACGCTTTTTCACAAAGCCACGCTTTTTCACAAAGCCACGTTTTTTCACAAAGCCACGCTTCGATCAACAAATGATCAGCAGCATTTCGTATGCCACATTACCAAATTGGGAATGTATCACTAGTAACCATCAACTACATAACCTCTGAGCTCGTACGTCTCAGAGAAGGGTGTTAAGCTAAGAGAATAAATTCTCCGCCACCAACAGAAATGTATTTGATAGAAACCAGCTTTACATCTCAAAGTGTAATGTCAGACACACATCCATACAAGTCTGTTCCGGGTTCGAACAGAACCGAAGGCACTTCTCACGAAGCCCTTGCAAATTCGGATAATTTCCAATCACGTTCGGACTTCCCGTCACTAAGGGTGATAAAACCTCTATATCGGGGATCAACCGATGCAGAGTAACTCGACGGTAATCCTTCCTTTTTCAAAAATATCCGGTCTTCACCACCGGTCTTCAAATGCTATCCATATCGTCGTATCACTATTCGGAATGGGTTATATGACACAAAGGTCCTCTCCCGGCTAAACCGAATAACGAGCGCAATTAAAAATCATATGGATACTGGGGTCTTAGTTAAATCACGGGTTTAAAGCTTAAAACTTTTCATTCGAATGGTAAAACAATTTACCATTTCCAATCTTTTAAACAAAAAGATTCATTTCAAAAACCTTCAATGGTAACAATTTCCACACTTTTAATCTTTTAAACAAAAAGATTCAATTAACAAAGTTAACCCCATTCACAAAGATTCATTCATAGATTTTCAAATCGATTCCCATTTCAATTTGATTAACTCGTTAAATCTTTAAATCAAGATTTAACTTATAGCTTTCAAAACTAGTTTCCAAAGATTCATTCATAGCCTTCCAAAACAATTCCATTTCAAGTTAGATTAACTCATCCGGTCTTTGAATCAAAGACTCATTTCATAAATTTCAAAACATTTCAATTCCATTTCAAACTTGAAACCGTTCAACACAATTTGGAAATTCATTACTTATGTGAAAGCTTTTACTATTTGAAAATAAGTAGTTTTCGTTTCAGAAAAATCCAGTTATATTTACACGAGTTAAAACCCTTGAATTAATATTCAAATTCCCAAATCAAAAATTGTTTAACCCATATATAACTTGTACAACATCTTTAATCCCTAGTTTCAAATCATAGGATTCAATTTCAAATATTGAATTCAAATTTAAATCAAATTATTTAAATTTTCAAAACTCGATTAAGTTATTCAAAATAACTTTTATCTTTGAAATTCCATTTCAAAAGCTTTTCACTTTAAACCCAAATTTCCAATTTCAAAATCAATTGAAATTAAAATTTCAATTTCAAACATCAAATTTCAATTATCTGTGACTTAACCGATTTCCACGTGAAATCCATATTTGTGTGTGTAAAAGTGTAGTCCAGGGGTTTTACACAATAGTGCAACATCAATCATCACAGATATATCGATAAGCGGTATAATCGCTAACGCTTATCTTCATTCACAGATTCATAGATAAAATAAATTTATTAGTCACAAAGATTCGCTATTACAATTCGATGTGGGTTTCGGATAACCAACTGGAATCCGACTCTCTGTCGCATCGAAATTCAAGTGTCGTTCTATGGGTCAAGGGTTTCATATTCACATAGCAATATATTCATCACAGGTATCACAGTTCAGCATAAAGCAATTCATAGCATCATAATCACATAACAGAGATATCAATCCAATATGCAGCATTCAACGAAATCCAAACATCATAAGTAAAGTCAATTAATTATCTGACTAACTTAAATCAGATTAGTCACTAATCCTGGTTAATTACTGGTTAATTACAAATTATTTTGATTAATTAACCTTTTATTAATTATTCTCAAATTAATCACCTTAATTAATTTATCACATTAATTAATTATCCTTTAATTAATTATTGTTCAATCACTTGATTTATCAACCTTTAATCAATAATTAATTTCTTTAAATTACTTCCATTAGGTAATCATCTTTAAGTAATTAATTACCCTCAATTACTTATATTACTTAATTATCCTTAATCCTCTTCATTAATTATTAAGTAATTATTATCAAAATCTTTAACTAATCCCATACTTAAATAAAAACAATTATTTAAAAGAATGAGTTAAAAATATTTAAACTTGAATTTTTTTTAAAGTTTGAAAACTGTTATTATACCTACCCAAGACAAAACCCGAGACCTGCTTCGGGTATTCCCCGAGAAAAATACCCATTTACTTCGAGTTTTGTTGAAAGTTTACCCGAGTGCCAAATTTCAATTTTAAAAATCTTTTAAGTGTTTTCGACCCGAGTATCTCACGAAATTTGCCCCGAGTCTCTCCCCTGTTAACTTCGAGTAAACTAAGAATAAACGCGAGAAATAAAAACCCGAGACCTCTGCTACCACGCAACTTCATCCCAGACCCACTTCTTCTCCCCTGCTTCATTTTTTTCCTTCTTATTTTTTTTTCTTTTTTTCTCAGTTTATACTTAAGTTAAACAAATAAACAGCTGAAGAAAACTCACGCGCCCCAGGTTACTCGAAGCACCTTCCCCTTCCCCTCGAGTTCCACTCGATACGAAGCCGCCATGGCCTCACTGATACGTTCACGCCACCGTGCACGTGCACGGTGGTTCGCCGACCCTCCGGCAACTCGCACCACCACCAACAAACCCCAAATCACCTTCTCGTTCGAAATCAAAGCCTAGTTGCTCGAATAAGGGTCGAACTCAGAAAAATGCCTGAAGCTTGAACCACTGTTACGAGCAACCACGGAAAAATTCCTTCGCCCCTCCAACACTGACCACCGGAGGCGAAACCACTTCACCCACGCCTCGCCCATACCCTCCTCGACCTTCATCCAAAACCACTTGCCACCCGATCTCGTCACGGTGACGAAAACAAATTCCAACCGAGCACGAAGAAAATAGGAACCCAAACCCTATATTCGATTATACCCAAAAATTCACGCAATCGAAATTTTTTTTAGCATTTTTCCTATGATGTTACATCTTCAAGCTTGCATCATACCAAATTTCAACAATTAAAATTAATTGAATCAACCGATATTGACAAAAATGCAACTTTTATTCATATCCAAACTACACCTTCAATATTGATCAAAATATCATCGTTTCTATTTTAAAAATCCTAATTTTGTATGTTAAATCAAGATATGGGATCCAATCTTCAAATTAAAACATTCAAATTTTTAGCTTTGGATTTCTTTCTTACTTAAAACCTGTATAAACAGTTTCTAAATTCCACTGCATGCTTGAAACCATTTCCAGGTTAAAATTTAAGTTTAAACAACCTATTTGGTTATAAACTCTAAGCTTAAGATGTTATATATGAAGATGTATGAGTTTCTTTACATTTTCTTTGCTCAGGAATCTTAAAAACTGAAGAACATCACAGAATTACCCTTCCAGATAACATCTTAGAACAACATACTTACTATATATAGTAAACACAAGATTTACATAACTAATTACCGAACTTAAGCTTTAGAAATAGTTTGTTTACTCATAGGTAAAAGAAACAAAGAGGTCTAAAAGAAATATTTGCTCACCTTAGTCTCCAGAGAAAAAGAAACAGAGTTCATCATTTATGTTGAACATGCTTTGAAATTTTCAAGTTGAAGCTTCTCCTTTAATCTTTGATAAATCTGGTTTGTAGAGTTGTTTTAAAATGAAGTTTTGTTTAAGTTTTCTCTCCAGAAGTAGATGAACAAAACTGAAGTGAATTGAGAAAGGCTTTGATATAAAGAAGAGAAGTTTTACTGGTATAATATTTTGTACAATCTATATCAGAGATTTTTATAAAAATGGAGGCTGAAAGAAGTTTTTATGCAATTCGAATAGACCTTGTTGGCTGCCAAGAAATGAGAGCATTAAATGTTATTGTACTTGATGTTTCATTTTACACTTATCCTATTCCCTTTTCTTATACTCGCCTGGCTTATTTTACAAGCTATATAATTTTACTTTGTATTTGTTCATACTTGTTGTTTGAATACTTTATTTGCCTTTACTTATTTTTCTATGCTTTCCCAGGTTGATAAATTCTTCTTGTATGTTATCTTTTGTCTTGTTTGCATTTCAAATTCAAGTTAACTCATATATGCTCGTATACATATATATTTACATATATACAATATTTACAACATTTAAATTTTAAATGATTCAACATAGAATTTATTTGAGTTCGGGGAAACTCGCATCACTTTATCACTTAATTCTACAAATTTTAATTCAAAAATACAATTAATTATTAATTTAAATATATATAAAATTCGGGGTCGTTACAGACTTCCCCCCTTAAAAGAATTTCGTCCTCGAAATTACCAAGGAGGCAAAAAGATAGATGAAGAATATTTCATCAACTGAACATCTATTCTGCATTTGGCTTATCAAATCAGAATACCAATAACAGATACAAGAACGAATCTGTTTAATACTTCACAAAATACTTGGGTTATCTAGATCTACGAAACATACAATGACATCGGTTAGTTCAAAAGGATAACTAACCATTCGTAGAATATATCCGGACCCAAAGAATAGATAGATATATGGATACAATTTCAAAACTTCTAGTTTAGAACGAAAGTATACCTACCAACCATAGCAAACAAAGCAACCAATACATCCAAACAAACAATTTTGGTCCATCCGGAGTTTATGTCCCATATCAAATATAGCAAATCTTCTTCCTGGATCTACCAGAAACTATCGAAGAATTGAGAAGAGATGTTGAACGAAAGAGATTGATAGAGAAAAGATGGCTTCCTCGTTATTACAGAGTATCGACCATTTATAGTCGTATTTCCCTGTCCCCTATCTCATCCACTTCGTGCACTCATACTCACTATCAGTGGATAGCAAGAGAATTTACTGAGGCTTACGGACGGATATCTGAGAATTACTCATTCTAGGGTATACTTCACCCTATCTCTAATGAGCTACTTAATGTGTTATACTCCTGAGCTAAATTTCAACCTTAGCTCTGATACCACTTGTAACGATACGGATTTTCGCGTTCGAAAATCGACATCCATACTTTACATCGTACTCGAATGCCGTAGATTCGACCGTTCAAATCCGAGTCGCCGGAGCTTATAACACCATTAAGTAAACAACACAACGGAAAAAGAATATATCAATTACATAACATTGATAAAATGACAGATACAAAATCTGATACAACAGAATGATACAACAGATATCAATATACATCAGAGATATGATACAAGAAATAGCAGCGGAAAGAAAAGATAACATCAGCAGCGGATAGAAAATCTCCAATAGAATGCTCTAATCCATAGCTAGCTCCAGCTAATCCACTCAACCTGAATATCTGAGAAAACCCAACTCTAGACTGCTCGTGTGGAAAATTATGAGCACCCAGAGTTTAGGAAAGGAACAATAAACTCCGGATCAGTCATGGGACTGGTGTGAGCAACAAAAACAGTTTATCTTTAAACAACAACAAAAGGATTTTAAACATTGAAATCCGCAATGCTTTTGGAAAATGAAACTACCATAAGACCTCCCACCACACACACAATGCAAACGCAGAATTGGAGGAGATTTCTTCTTATGATAGTCAAACATGCTTACTACGCAAATCATTGGATATTATCATTAGTGCATAGTGTAGAAAAACATTTCGAAAGTATAATATCAATCTTAGCCAGCATACAACCATTATTGTATGCCTACTATAGCTACTATGTTCAATAGCAGGTTACCGCCACATTCCATAGCAGGTAATACAACTAAAACCGTACAGGGTTCGTATTGTTTCTTTGGATTTCCAACAAATGATCAGGCTAAGGAACTTCCTTACCGAAATAGAAACGCCTCTGGAAAGACGCCCCGAGAACCTAACCGGATGTCTGCAAACAAAAGGCCGACGCTACCTCACGCTGTACAGGTGTAACTAGGTAACTAACACACTGACGCTACCTCACGCTGTACAGCTGTAACTAGGTAACTAACACACGAGTCATGTCATCCCCCGGTCGTTACCGACCTTTATCCGCGGGATCTCGAAAACCAACAAAGCAACATCATACAGTAATAAATTACCGTGTCCACATGAGTTAAGTATCTGGGCTCCATACCATGATACCACCCTTTATCCAGAAGGAAATGACATACCCTAGGGGCGCTACCCCTACAAACCTTTGTCGCAACATTCCTGTTTCGACCATTACCGGGTTGTGAGGCTCGACGAAGTCTCGTCCACATACGCTACGCTTTTTCACAAAGCCACGCTTTTTCACAAAGCCACGCTTTTTCACAAAGCCACGCTTCGATCAACAAATGATCAGCAGCACTTCGTATGCCACATTACCAAATTGGGAATGTATCACTAGTAACCATCAACTACATAACCTCTGAGCTCGTACGTCTCAGAGAAGGGTGTTAAGCTAAGAGAATAAATTCTCCGCCACCAACAGAAATGTATTTGATAGAAACCAGCTTTACATCTCAAAGTGTAATGTCAGACACACATCCATACAAGTCTGTTCCGGGTTCGAACAGAACCGAAGGCACTTCTCACGAAGCCCTTGCAAATCCGGATAATTTCCAATCACGTCCGGACTTCCCGTCACTAAGGGTGATAAAACCTCTATATCGGGGATCAACCGATGCAGAGTAACTCGACGATAATCCTTCCGTTTTCAAAAATATCCGGTCTTCACCACCGGTCTTCAAATGCTATCCATATCATCGTATCACTATTCGGAATGGGTTATATGACACAAAGGTCCTCTCCCGGCTAAACCGAATAACGAGCGCAATTAAAAATCATATGGATACTGGGGTCTTAGTTAAATCACGGGTTTAAAGCTTAAAACTTTTCATTCGAATGGTAAAACAATTTACCATTTCCAATCTTTTAAACAAAAAGATTCATTTCAAAAACCTTCAATGGTAACAATTTCCACACTTTTAATCTTTTAAACAAAAAGATTCAATTAACAAAGTTAACCCCATTCACAAAGATTCATTCATAGATTTTCAAATCGATTCCCATTTCAATTTGATTAACTCGTTAAATCTTTAAATCAAGATTTAACTTATAGCTTTCAAAACTAGTTTCCAAAGATTCATTCATAGCCTTCCAAAACAATTCCATTTCAAGTTAGATTAACTCATCCGGTCTTTGAATCAAAGACTCATTTCATAAATTTCAAAACATTTCAATTCCATTTCAAACTTGAAACCGTTCAACACAATTTGGAAATTCATTACTTATGTGAAAGCTTTTACTATTTGAAAATAAGTAGTTTTCGTTTCAGAAAAATCCAGTTATATTTACACGAGTTAAAACCCTTGAATTAATATTCAAATTCCCAAATCAAAAATTGTTTAACCCATATATAACTTGTACAACATCTTTAATCCCTAGTTTCAAATCATAGGATTCAATTTCAAATATTGAATTCAAATTTAAATCAAATTATTTAAATTTTCAAAACTCGATTAAGTTATTCAAAATAACTTTTATCTTTGAAATTCCATTTCAAAAGCTTTTCACTTTAAACCCAAATTTCCAATTTCAAAATCAATTGAAATTAAAATTTCAATTTCAAACATCAAATTTCAATTATCTGTGACTTAACCGATTTCCACGTGAAATCCATATTTGTGTGTGTAAAAGTGTAGTCCAGGGGTTTTACACAATAGTGCAACATCAATCATCACAGATATATCGATAAGCGGTATAATCGCTAACGCTTATCTTCTTTCACAGATTCATAGATAAAATAAATTTATCAGTCACAAAGATTCGCTATTACAATTCGATGTGGGTTTCGGATAACCAACTGGAATCCGACTCTCTGTCGCATCGAAATTCAAGTGTCGTTCTATGGGTCAAGGGTTTCATATTCACATAGCAATATATTCATCACAGGTATCACAGTTCAGCATAAAGCAATTCATAGCATCATAATCACATAACAGAGATATCAATCCAATATGCAGCATTCAACGAAATCCAAACATCATAAGTAAAGTCAATTAATTATCTGACTAACTTAAATCAGATTAGTCACTAATCCTGGTTAATTACTGGTTAATTACAAATTATTTTGATTAATTAACCTTTTATTAATTATTCTCAAATTAATCACCTTAATTAATTTATCACATTAATTAATTATCCTTTAATTAATTATTGTTCAATCACTTGATTTATCAACCTTTAATCAATAATTAATTTCTTTAAATTACTTCCATTAGGTAATCATCTTTAAGTAATTAATTACCCTCAATTACTTATATTACTTAATTATCCTTAATCCTCTTCATTAATTATTAAGTAATTATTATCAAAATCTTTAACTAATCCCATACTTAAATAAAAACAATTATTTAAAAGAATGAGTTAAAAATATTTAAACTTGAATTTTTTTTAAAGTTTGAAAACTGTTATTATACCTACCCAAGACAAAACCCGAGACCTGCTTCGGGTATTCCCCGAGAAAAATACCCATTTACTTCGAGTTTTGTTGAAAGTTTACCCGAGTGCCAAATTTCAATTTTAAAAATCTTTTAAGTGTTTTCGACCCGAGTATCTCACGAAATTTGCCCCGAGTCTCTCCCCTGTTAACTTCGAGTAAACTAAGAATAAACGCGAGAAATAAAAACCCGAGACCTCTGCTACCACGCAACTTCATCCCAGACCCACTTCTTCTCCCCTGCTTCATTTTTTTCCTTCTTATTTTTTTTTCCTTTTTTTCTCAGTTTATACTTAAGTTAAACAAATAAACAGCTGAAGAAAACTCACGCGCCCCAGGTTACTCGAAGCACCTTCCCCTTCCCCTCGAGTTCCACTCGATACGAAGCCGCCATGGCCTCACTGATACGTTCACGCCACCGTGCACGTGCACGGTGGTTCGCCGACCCTCCGGCAACTCGCACCACCACCAACAAACCCCAAATCACCTTCTCGTTCGAAATCAAAGCCTAGTTGCTCGAATAAGGGTCGAACTCAGAAAAATGCCTGAAGCTTGAACCACTGTTACGAGCAACCACGGAAAAATTCCTTCGCCCCTCCAACACTGACCACCGGAGGCGAAACCACTTCACCCACGCCTCGCCCATACCCTCCTCGACCTTCATCCAAAACCACTTGCCACCCGATCTCGTCACGGTGACGAAAACAAATTCCAACCGAGCACGAAGAAAACAGGAACCCAAACCCTATATTCGATTATACCCAAAAATTCACGCAATCGAAATTTTTTTTAGCATTTTTCCTATGATGTTACATCTTCAAGCTTGCATCATACCAAATTTCAACAATTAAAATTAATTGAATCAACCGATATTGACAAAAATGCAACTTTTATTCATATCCAAACTACACCTTCAATATTGATCAAAATATCATCGTTTCTATTTTAAAAATCCTAATTTTGTATGTTAAATCAAGATATGGGATCCAATCTTCAAATTAAAACATTCAAATTTTTAGCTTTGGATTTCTTTCTTACTTAAAACCTGTATAAACAGTTTCTAAATTCCACTGCATGCTTGAAACCATTTCCAGGTTAAAATTTAAGTTTAAACAACCTATTTGGTTATAAACTCTAAGCTTAAGATGTTATATATGAAGATGTATGAGTTTCTTTACATTTTCTTTGCTCAGGAATCTTAAAAACTGAAGAACATCACAGAATTACCCTTCCAGATAACATCTTAGAACAACATACTTACTATATATAGTAAACACAAGATATACATAACTAATTACCGAACTTAAGCTTTAGAAATAGTTTGTTTACTCACAGGTAAAAGAAACAAAGAGGTCTAAAATAAATATTTGCTCACCTTAGTCTCCAGAGAAAAAGAAACAGAGTTCATCATTTATGTTGAACAGGCTTTGAAATTTTCAAGTTGAAGCTTCTCCTTTAATCTTTGATAAATCTGGTTTGTAGAGTTGTTTTAAAATGAAGTTTTGTTTAAGTTTTCTCTCCAGAAGTAGATGAACGAAACTAAAGTGAATTGAGAAAGGCTTTGATATAAAGAAGAGAAGTTTTACTGGTATAATATTTTGTACAATCTATATCAGAGATTTTTATAAAAATGGAGGCTGAAAGAAGTTTTTATGCAATTCGAATAGACCTTGTTGGCTGCCAAGAAATGAGAGCATTAAATGTTATTGTACTTGATGTTTCATTTTACACTTATCCTATTCCCTTTTCTTATACTTGCCTGGCTTATTTTACAAGCTATATAATTTTACTTTGTATTTGTTCATACTTGTTGTTTGAATACTTTATTTGCCTTTACTTATTTTTCTATGCTTTCCCAGGTTGATAAATTCTTCTTGTATGTTATCTTTTGTCTTGTTTGCATTTCAAATTCAAGTTAACTCATACATGCTCGTATACATATATATTTACATATATACAATATTTACAACATTTAAATTTTAAATGATTCAACATAGAATTTATTTGAGTTCGGGGAAACTCGCATCACTTTATCACTTAATTCTACAAATTTTAATTCAAAAATACAATTAATTATTAATTTAAATATATATAAAATTCGGGGTCGTTACACTTTAGCTTTAGTCAGCCACTTCTTTAAGGTGGATGTGATGATTTTATTCACTGCTTCCACTTATCTGTTCGCCTATAGATGTACAACCATGAAGAAGCTTTACTTGATTCTATATCGATTGCAGAAATTCTTGAATTCAACACTCTCGAATTGGGTTCAGTTGTTTTACCGCATTAGTTGAATTTCAGAGCTTCCAACATTAGTTACCACATTACTAGTTTTATCTCCATATTGTTTTACCGCAACGTTGCTTTGGATAACCTCCTTTGACTATCCTTCATCGGCATTGCTTGAAGCTAGATTTGCTTCTTCCAAGCGCAAAAACCGATTAGCCTTTCGATGGAACTCCTCATGGTTGTAGGTTGCTTCATCTTCAGCCATATTCTAAAACCCATGTCTGGGTGTATGCCCTGGACCAATGCCATAAATATCAGATCCTTCTTTCGATTACTTACTTCTGTAACAGCAATATTAAACCGATTCAAGAACCCTTTCAGTGACTCCTTTGGTCCTTGAGATCGGCTCGACAAGGACATCACGTCCTTAGGCCAAGCGACATAAAGTAGGAACTGCTCCAAGAACTTTCTAGCTAACTCATCAAAGGTCGATATGGATCTCGGTGCGAGCCTAGTGAAATACACCGATGCAACTTCTTTCAAGAAAATAAGGAAACACCTACATTGAATAGCGTCTGTTGTCCTGGCACCATCCATGTGCTATTCATACTTGAGTAAATGTTGTCTAGGATCGACAATTTTATTGTTCGATGGCATAATTGACATCGTAAACTTTCTAGGATAATCTTCTCTCAGGATGTTCTCTGTGAAGGGAGTTTTGCTTGGAGTGGAACTCCAATACTCATTCTTTCTACCTTTGCTTCCCTCAACCAACCTTTTAACCATGTCTGCAATACATTCCTTACTGGCATGATATTTCATAGGATCACTATCAAGGGCTGCTCCAAGTGTTTGGCTCTCTAAATTTTCTTGGTTCGTCTGTTGACATCTAGGCTCTTCAGTCTCTAGGAGAACCACTCTTACAGTTTTCCATTGACACTTGATTGGTTCTATTGCAGTTGTTTGAACTCCAGCTTCGTTAGCTCAAACATGCAGCTCGAAATCATCATCGTCAAGCTGTAGGTTGTCCTTCGAATCAAATAGGTCTAGTGCTTCTACTCCTTGTCTCCCCAAACCTCCAGAATTCCTCTCGGTATTGAGTGGTTTTCTTTTGGGGGGAGCATTCTGACTTCCTTCAGCAACTCCTTCTATAGCTCCAGCAACTCCTTCCTTCAGCTTTTTCTTTCCTTCTCGTCTATTTTAACCAAAAATAGAGGAGTTTTTTCTTCAAATCCAGGTGAAGCTTCCCTTCTATTCCTCTTGGTCCTACTTAGCTGCTGGGTTAGTAGGGCATCCATCTTGTCCATCAAAGTTTTTTGACTATCCACCATCATCTGGTTCAATATCTAAAGCATCTTATCAAGCTTACCCATGGTAACCACTTCCTATTGAGCAGATAATCCTGACACTACATATTGATTACTAACTTCAATCTGGTGATCATTCCCTCAATCACCATAAGCTACCGCTCCTGACGATCCTCCGGATCTCCTAGGCGCCATTGGTTTCTATCATTAAATTTCCAAATTCTTCAAAGAAAATCTTCTGGATCTAGCCACTGGATCTCCCCAAATCTAAAATAGCAAGCTAGAACTAACCTAGAGTTCAACTCTCAGTGAAAGCACCAAAATGTTGAAGCCAAAAGTGGCCCAACAGCCAAAAATAACTTATTATAGGATCAGATCTAGGAAAGTATATACAAAAACAGTAAGAAAGTAAAGAACAAACAAGTATTTTTATAATAGTTCAGCAATCTCTAGCCTATGACCAATTTATATTTTATTTCTTAGAGAATTGAAAGAGATTAAAGCCACGGGTACAAATGATTGATAGGTTCTTATGCCTAGAACTGCCAAGTGTATCTACCTTGGTGACTATGGAGAAGAGAGATAGGAGATGAAGAAGATGGAGTTCCCAAAGTGGAGAAAAGATCCTTCTTTAGTTGCTATATGGTTGATATTTATAGAGAAACTACTTTGCAGATTCAGGGACTCATGTAGTTTAAGATCCAAATGAAATCCATAGGTCTAGAAGGGAGCACACCGGTCCAAGAAGTAATATAGACCTCTTGATACTGAGAGGTTTTCATGGGTGAAAAACCCTTCTTTCTTTTTTTCTTTGTCCTCTTATATCTTACTTCGCTGTATTCTAAACTCTTTTCCATAAAGATTAAGTTTTTCCCAATGATTTCCTTGATGCTGCTTTCCTTATCTTGCTTTCTTTGTTTTTTCAGCAATCCTTTTTTCATCAATCCTTAGAATTGCTTGTCTATTCTTTGAGAAAAGTACCCCACGATGATTGCTTGAAGTAATGTTTGTAGTACAAGAGGATTGGGGAGACCAAAGAGCAATAAAAAGCGGTACCAAGAGGTCCTTTTTGCCTATTTCCTCTCAAAACCCTCAAGTTCAATCTCCTTCCCTTTCTTAGCATGTTTCCAAGTTTTTGAGTCGTTTCATCTTCATGTTTTCCTTCTAATTCCAGTTGAAACCTTCTTGGTTAAAAACCCAGTTAACACTATATTAGTTTTCTCAGGCCAACTAAAAACCTATCGGCTAACTCGAGCGAGGATTTCCCAAATAAATCAACGGTCTTCCAATCCAGTTAGAAGAAATATCAATTGTTTCCTAAGAATGGTAGGAGAAGATTGCAACGGTCTCCTAAAAATGGTATGAGAAAATAAAAATGGTCTCCTAAATATGGTTGGAAAAATATAGCTGTCTCCTAAAAACTGTAGGAGAAAATATAGGTGAGCTAATGACTCGGGTCAAGATTTACCAAACAATTCAATATTCTTCTAATACAGTCAAAAGAAATATCAACTGTCTCCTTACTACGGTAGGATAAAATAATAGATGTCTCCTAAATACTGTAGGAAAAATATAGGTGAGCTACAAGCTACGAGTTCCTTCTGATGCGTAATCTTCAAAATTTAGCCTAAATCGGTAAAGCCCTACGCATAGGAATCCGTGGACCTGACAAACTAGGGGTTTAACGGTTGGAGCATAGGGAGCAACCATATACCAGTCTCTATCCTTAAATCTTAAATCTGGTTTTCAACAGGTCAATGAACCATGTCTTATGATCAGTTCAAACATCCTAACCAAATTTTGATCTTCACAATCTCCTGGATGCGATCCTACTCACTCAGGAGTTTAAGCTGACCATAATCACTATTGAAACTTCCATAACTGGTCATCAATTCTCCAAATCCCCAATGTCACAATGTTGAGTGATATCATATAACATATAAGTGAGGATGTCAACAATTCAATAATAACTGATTAAGATATAAAGATGAATATACAACATATCGATAATTAGTTAAATATATGTTCAATATGATTGCCAATTTATACACAAATTACTTTTCCAAAGTAATAACTTCCTTCTTAAAAACTCTTTCAAAAATGGACTAATTCATTTTTCCTTTTTTTTGAAATGTCATAAAAATACGCAATAAAATCATATATTTTTTTAAAGTAAAATTTAACCCCAAAATAGAGTGAAATTTTTTCAAGTGTTATAAAATAGTCAACGCCCGCTTTTTAAAAATCGTAGGCTATCGCGCCTTAGAAATTTACTTATTTTCACATGTTGATATATAGACCATCGTACCTTAAAATTTCATAGTCATCGCCTGCTAAAATTAAAAGTTATTGCGCGTTTTGGCTAATAGCCATCAGACGTTAACAACTCTATAGTCATCGCATAAAAATAGAGGTCATCACATTCAATTCTGCCTGGAGTCATCTTGAAAGTCTAATGGAACGTATCTAATATGACTTGTGTATTTGTATGTGAGTGTATACCAATGTATGAGCTAAACGTAGCAATATAACAGTTTAAAAGGCAAAGTATAAAAACGAGCACACCAAAGTTTTTATACTGGTTTGGACCTCCCGTCCTACGTCCAGTCCCAAAGCTCCCATTTGGTATTTCCCTAAACAATAACCCTCACTTCACCCAAAGGAATAGGCTGATACAAAAAATATTCCAATGACAATCTTGTGTTCAATATAACACTGATATTGACTGTTAGTATAATTCTTCCTATAATCTCCTTTGAATGACATTGAGTGTGAGTTGCTTGGATTTGCATGAAATAATTTAACCAAAATATAGAGATTTTGGTTGAAAGCGATTGGGAATATTAAGTCAATGATAGAACAAGAGAACATGAATATAGAAGTTAGAGAATAGTAAATCAAGTTAAAATAAAATTGTAATCGATTGAAGTATTTATAGAATCAAAGAGTTGTATTTGAAAAGTTATGACTTCTTGAAAGATTACTCTTTGATTAATGATTGCAACTGTTGAAGAAGGAAGAAGTTCATTCAAAACGGAGGGAAGCA
Organism: Allium fistulosum; assembly: GCA_030737815.1. NCBI lineage: Eukaryota > Viridiplantae > Streptophyta > Magnoliopsida > Asparagales > Amaryllidaceae > Allium > Allium fistulosum. The sequence continues at coordinate 427,439,828 of CM060908.1, forward strand.
TCCATTCAAAAATGGTAGTTGTGGTTTGTTGTTTAAAGGCCGAGACAGTTCATAGACGTCTGTCATTATATCACAGACGTCTGTGGATCTTTGAAAATAATAAATAGAGAATTGTCACAAATGTCTATGACAAAGTGACAGACGTCTGTCATATTGTGAAGTATAAAATTAAAGTAGTTTGTTAGTAAGAGTTGTCAATATAAAATATGTGTGTTTTGATCATTCAAGGAGATTGTACAACATATATCTATTATTATAATACAATAATATGACCTTACTTTTAAATAGTATGATCCATCTTTTTTCAATCGTCTGTGCACCATAATTTTTTTGTGCACCGTGATCTTCTTCTAATATATATACCCGTAATATGATAAGATATATAATGTATGTATGATTGTATAGTTGTTGTCATTGAAATCGCAGAGTAGGGTACTAACACTCTCCCCCGTTTTGATGATGACAACTATACAATGGTTAGTAATAAGTAATGAAAAGATAACTTCCCCTGAACGTTATCTCCCCTTATGTACCGTGAATGTTATCTCCCCCTATGTATATGCATATTTATCTCCCCATTAGCATTATCAAAAAAAATGAATAACATAAATGAAGTAAACATAAAGCCATGAAAATCATAATGAAATAGTTAGGGAAATAACAACATCAGTATTAGTATGAATGAACAATAACGGACAGAAAATAAACAATCCTAAAATTGCAAGGAACGGTTACCGATAGACACGATAACCGTAATTAAAGAAATCGCCATAATTATCAAAATAGTCATGGTAGGTGGATGAAGTAGAACGATAGTTTTCCAGCCATTGCGTATATTCTTTATTTTCATGAGTAGACAATGCTTGAAATGTCGAAAGATTCATTTGTTGTGGCGCTGAAGGATCAGGTCAAGACATATCATCGCTATGTTCTTGTTCTTCCTATGGTTCTTCCTGTGTTAAAGTCTTTCCTCGATCTTGTTGAGAACTGCCTCCATAAGAAGATGATCTATGAAGGCGATAGACTGGAGTTTGTGCTAAAGGAGGTGGTATTGGAGAAGGAGAGGAGGATGACCAAGAAGATGATCTGCCATGAACTTTCTCATTACTTTTCCCAAAGTGAAGACAAACTTTTCCAAAGTTTTCTCCATTTTAGCCATTTTTGTACAAAAATATTGTCCAAACCGGCCATTTTAGTGTGCAAATATTTTTGATTTTTCTCTAAAACTCTCTGATTGACCGTGATCAATTTTTGATTTCGAAGTGTTAAATCATGGATGGATTCATTTTGAGTCGGTTCAGTGCGAGCGTCATAAATCTCTGAATCAGAATGATATTCAGCAATATGATGAGGGGAACTAAATTCTTATGGAGGACGAGGTGATGGAGCTTGTTGTGGAGAAGGAGGAGCTTGAGGCTGTTGAGGAGGAACTGGGTGCATTTGTTATTGTTGTTGGTTAGTCCATTGGGCCAGGGACATGATTGGAGGTGGTCTTTCAGGATGATGCAATAAGGATAAAAACCTTATACCACTTTCTTTGATAGGAATTTCTTCGAAATGAGAAATATAAGAAGGTACCCCGAGACATTGTAAAAGAAACATGATGTATGGAGCATATATAATTATGCGTTGGTGGTGAGACCAAAAGCTTTTAATTTCGCCATGAATAAATTTAGCCCAATTTACTTGAATTCCACCAAATAGAGCATATAAGGCTTTGTGGTCATTTTCATATATTTGCTCATGACTTCTTAATTAGGGAATTATCATATTAATTATCATACGATTTAATAACCTAGCTTTTGGTCATAGATAAATGGATTTCCATCGCGGCATTCTATCTTCCTAAATTTGATGTGTCACTTCGTCATGTGGCAAATTTCTTTGATTGGGAACTTCTTCTAAATCAAGTCCAATAGAAGAACAATCTAGTAAACGACCAACTGTGTTCACGCTAATTTTCAAAACATGACCGTACACATTAGTCCATAACCAACCATCTTCAGTTTCAGGTGTCCAAATATCATTACTACATAAGTTTGCATAAAAAAGAAAGATGACCAATTGATCAATTTGTAACTCATTTTCATCGAAATTTATTAACTCTCCACAACCGGAGGCGATGGTAAGTTCTTGAAGACCATATTCTCCAAAATTGCATAGTTAGTAGAACGGACTAGAATGAAGTCTCTTTTGCTTTAGCTCTTTGAATCTTTTGTTTGCAATTGGACTATTTCGAAGCCATTCTTGAATATGGGAATCAGTGACAAGATGGGCTTAAGAGGAAGAAGATTGATCTCTCTTTGATCTCTTGTTAACTGGATTCTTCTCTTTAGGAGCTATTTTTGACGAATTAGGGTATTGGGAGGTGAGGGTTTTGGGTTGGAGTTTTAGATTTGAAATAGATTGGGTAATAGTTGATAGTTGGGTGAATATATATATATATATATATATGAAGTGTCATTTGTTACCGTCGAAACTTGGCTCATACGTCTATGGAAGAGGGACAGACGTCTCAGATCACTCAGGATTGTTTTCCCGAGGAATCTGACAGAGTCTGTCTCTTCTTCGCAGATGTCTAAGAGAGGCAGAGTTGATTTTTTTAAGTTTGTTATTTGAACTTTTTATTTTAATTGAATATTTTCATAGAATCATCATAATAAACGATTATTATAATCAATAAACATACAAAAATTATATATTATATGGTCTACATATTTATTTCTATATATATACGTGTGTGTGTGTATATACCTATATAGATACATAGAATTAATCATCTGCTGAAGAATTTTTAAATTTAGGTTGATCCCAAGAGTTTGTGTTAGTTTGCTCATCTTGAGGCTTAAGTGGAGATCAACTTGGGCGGGCTAGAGTATCAATCTAGTCTTGGGTTGATGGCCCTGCCTTCCATAAATTTCTTGGAGTAATGTTAAAAGTTTTTACAGGAGTTTCTATTAAACAAGGAGATTTTTTATGTACGCAATTTTTTGTTGGCGAATGACCACAAATTGATATAATACATTTTTAGAGAAAGTTAAGATGAGATCCTTAACATCATTGCTTGTAATACATTTCTCGTTGCACTCTCATCATTTCTTATTGATAGTGATATATTGCATCAACGGTTGTATTAAGAGATGTTGATTCAAGATCAATCGCTCGTTTAGCTTTCTTTTCCTTAGGAGAGCAACCCGTGTGATATGAAGGTTATGCCATAATATTTAGTGAGGCCGATCAAATTTACGGAGGTGTTGTTTTTATTGGTGATACGTGGGTGCTATTTGATGAAGGTGAGCTAAAGTCGATAGTTGAATAAGTGGAGTCGTGATCAGCATACATTTTTCGTTTTTGTAGTAATATTTCTGTTTTTACTTTTCTTTAATCATGTATAAATAGAATGTATAGTCTATTTATAGTTGGAACTTTGTATAGATAGAACTGTTTTAACCATAAGTTTGTTAACGGTTTTGTTTCTATGGTTGTTAAATGATTGACTGAAACAAATTCAAGTGAAAATTTTATATAGAGAAATAATGTTCAAAATTTTATAATGATGAATAAATGTGACATATATTAATTAATTCATTAATTGAACATATACCATAGTCTCGATGTAGCTTTATAAAAGTTGATTCACATAGCGGTTTGGTGAAAATATCGGCAATTTGATTCTTAGTGTTAACAAATTCAAGAGAAATAATTCTTTTTTCTACGTTATCTCTTAAAAATGATGACGAACGTCGATATGTTTTGTACGAAAATGATTAATTGGATTCTTAGGTAAATTTATAGCATTGGTATTATCACAATATATAAAAGAGTTAGTTATGATTTCACCAAAATCTTGAATTGTTTATTTCATATAAATTACTTGTGCACGGGCTAAGGCTGTTGAGATATACTCGGCTTCACATGTCGAGAGAGAAACACAATTTTGCATTTTACTGAACCATGAAACTAGAGATTGATCAATGAAATGACACGTGCCACTTGTACTTTTTCTATCTGTCTTGCAACCACTGAAATCTGCATCGCTATAGGATACAAGTTCGAAAGAGTTCCCTTACGGATAGAAAAGTCCGTAATCTTTGGTGTTGGTTAAGTATCATAAAATTCTTTTAACCGCTTGATGAAGTGACTTCTTAGGTTGTGCTTGAAATCTTGCACATAGGCAACACTCATCATAATATCTAGTCTACTAGTCGTTAAGTATAACAGAGATCCTATCATACTTCGGTATAATTTTTGATCGAAATACTTTCCATTTTCATCTTTATCTAAATGTAAACTCATGCTTATTGGAGTTGGTTTACTTGAAGTAGTATCCGTTCCAAATTGTTTTAATGATTCTCTACAATATTTTTCTTGATTTATAAAAATTCCATTTTCTATTTGTTTTACTTGTAAACCTAAAAAGAAATTTAATTCCTCCATATGTGACATTTCGAATTCATTTTTCATTATGTTAGAGAAATCGTTACATAGTTTCTCGTTAGTTGATCGAAATATGATATCATCAACATATATTTGTACAACCAGTATATTATTATCTTCTTTTTTATAAATAATGTAGAATCAATTTTCCCAAATTGAAAACCAGAATTAAGCAGATGTGTTTTTAGTCTCTCATACCAAGCACGGGGTGCTTGTTTTAATCCGTATAATGCCTTTTTAAGTTTAAAAACATAGTCTGAATATTTTTCATGAACAAATAAAGGTGGTTGTTCAATATACACTCTTTCTTTTATGACACCATTTAGGAATGCACTTTTAAGATCCATTTGAAATAATTTAAAATTGCGATGACAAGCAAAAGCAAGTAATGTTCGTATAGCTTTAAGACGTGCTACATGAGCGAATGTTTCTTCATAATCAATTCCTTCTTCCTGGTTGTATTCTTGAGCAACTAATCTTCCTATATTACGAACAATATTTCATTTTTATCTGCTTTATTTTTTAAAAACCCATTTTGTTCCTATTACGGATTGATCATTTGGTCTTGGTACGAGTTCTCATACATCATTTCTTTCAAACTGGTTGAGTTCTTCTTGCATTATGATAATCCAAAAATCATCTTTCGATGGTTCTTTATAATTTTTATGTTCAAAATTAGATATAATGCAACATGACTTATTTGATTTAATTGATTTCTAGTTGAAACTCTTGTGTTTAATTCACCAATTACATTATTAATTGGATGATCTTTTAAGATTCGAGGTGGTGATCTTAAAAGATTATCATTATTATTTATGATATTATTATTTTCAGTTACAGAAGTATAATCAGTACTATTATTATTATAAACTTCATCATCGTCATCATTTTTGGTATTTTGAAAATCTTCATCAAAAGAAACATGAAGACTTTCTTCAACAATGTTAGTTTGTTTATTAAAAATTCTATATGTTTTGCTACGATCCGAATATCCAACAAAAATTCCTTCATTGGCTTTTGGATCAAAATTTCCAAGATTATCTTTAGTATTTAAAATAAAGCATTTGGAACCAAAAATACAAAAATATGATACTTTAGGTTTCTTTTCGAAAAACATTTCGTAACATGTATTCTTAGTCATAGGTCGAATTGTTACACGATTTAGTACATAACATGTTGTAGCAACAACTTCGGTCCAATATTCTTTGGTAAACTACTGATACTAAGTAATGTTCATGCACATTCTTGTAGTTTTCGATTTTTCCTTTCTACTATGCCATTTTGTTGTGGTGTTCGTGGAAACAAAAAATTATGAAGAATTCCCTTTTTATTGCAAAAAATTTCAAAGATATCATTTTCAAAATTTCCACCATGATCGCTTCTTATTACTTTAATTTTTAAGTTCATTAGATTTTTAATTCTCTTGGCAAAAATCTTAAAAATTTCAAACATATCACTTTTATGTTTTAAAAATAATGTCCAAGTGTATCGTGAAAAATCATCGACGATAACAAATACATATTCGTAATTATTTATTGATCTTGCTTGAGTTGGGCCAAATAAATCTAGATGAAGTAATTCAAGCAGTTGTTTGGTAGTAATTTCTTTCTTAGATTTAAAAGAACTTTTCTTTAATTTTCCGAATTGACAAGCATCACATAGATTTTTAACGTTATAATTTATTTTGTGTAATCCTCTTACTAAATCATTCTTTGCTAATTTATTTATATATTTAAAATTCACATGCCAAAAGCATTTGTGTCATAGCCACGGATCATTATGATTGACGGTTAGGCATAATTCACTATTGTTTTTAATATTCATATTTAAAACGTAAATATTTCGTTTTCTTAACCCTTCAAAAATTAAAATTTTATTTTGATCAAATATACTACATTTATCATTTTTGAAATCGATTTTAAATCCTTTATCACATAATTGACTTATACTTAATAAGTTATGTTTTAAATTTTCTACTAACAAAACATGAGTAATAAGGGGATAAGTGGATATATCGACGTCGATGACATCTCCAATGCCGATGGCAAATCCTTTTGAGTTATCTTCAAATGTCACAGTACCGCCATCGATATACGTTATATTTGATAATGTGTATGCATTTCCCAACATATGCTTGGAGTATTCACTATCGAGTATCCAATTCTCTTTACTTTTAATTTTATTTTTGAGTGCCTGCAAAATAGTAAAGATTTAGTTGGTATCCACTTCCTCTGTTAGGTTCCTATGTGTTAGTAGGTGAAGGTAGCCATACCCAAGTTGGTTTGGGACCTTTAGAAAAATAATTATTATTGTAAACAATATTTTTCAAGTATTCATCTATATGTTTTTGCCTAACAAATTTGTTATTTGATTTAGGAATCTATATTTTGACACTATTTATTTTAGGAGTATTAATCTTAATTTTTGAGATAGGTTTCTTGAACTTAGTATATAGTGTACTATAGTTTCTATGTTTCTGCTTAGCTTTAAATCCTAATCCATTTTGATTTCCTGATGGTCTTGATATTTTGATCTTTTCTAAGTTTTGTTTTCCTTTATTAAATTTTGATACATTATTAGTTATTTTATCTAATTTGTTCGATTACAAATTTTAGTATTGCTAGAATCTAAACTTGCCTTTAATTCTATTTTTTCTTTTTCAAGTTTGGTATACTGTAATTTACTATTTTCTAAATCATGTAATAGAGCAGTATTTTGAGAAAATAGCTTTTTACATTCTTTTTGAGCCATTTCTAATTCTTTTTCTACTATTGTTTTTTCATCTTTTAATAAACCAATTTATAGTTCTACTCTATTTATCTTTCCTATATATTCCTTGTTTAGTTTCTTAGATTCTCTATATTTATCGTCTAATTCTATGCTAATTTCCAAGATTTTCTCATATGTTAATTCAGGATGTACCCCACCAGTATTAGCCATAAAAAAGACATTAGCTTGTTCTGAGTCGCTTTCACTGTCACTGTCAGAGGAAGAGGAAGAACCAAAATCATCCCAAGTTACTAGAAAAGCTCTTCGTTTCTTTTTGAATTTCTCGAATTTTCTTTTCTTTTTGTCATTATTGAGTTGTGGACCATCTTTCTTCATATGGCCAAATTTGTTGCATCCATAACATTTGATTAATATTTTATTTGATGAGTTTGAATTTCCACCATTTTGAAATTTTTTCATCCTTTTGAATTCCTTGAATTTGTTGTAGTTCTTGGCTATGAATACAATTTCTTCCTTGTCCAAGTCGGAACTGTCATTATTTGCTTGAAAAGAAATATATTTTTTCTTGATTTTGTTCCTTTCTTGCTTGCAAATTAGCTTCATATGACATCAGTTTTCCTATTAGTTCTTCGGCTTTGAGTTAAAAGAGATCGTTAGCTTTTTCGATGGATAAAACCTTTCTTTCTCATTCGGTTAAAGAATTTAGTATTCGTGTAACTAGATCAAAATCAGTGAATTTGACCCCAAGTGCCATGAGATCGTGTTGTATAGTTTGAAATCTAGCATACATGTCAATAATAGATTTATTTGCTTTCATTTTAAAAGATGAAAATTGATTTTGTAAAATAGAAATTTTTGTTTGCTTGACTTGTATCGTGCCTTCGTGAGTAACTTGCAAAGTGCGTCATATATCATATGCAGTAGTGCAAAGCATAACTCGTGAAAATTCATTTTTATCAAGTGAACAAAATAAAACATTCATTGCTTTGGCATTATTAGTTGCTGTGTTTTTTGTGCATCAGTTCAAGTGCTTATTTCAGTGGTAGGTGCTTCATATCTATTTGAGTAGTTTGCCAAATTCCTAAATCATTAGCTTTGTTGACCAATAAGCATAATTAGAACCAATAAATATTAGGGGACGAGCAACTAGTTGACCTTCTTGAAATGTACTTGACATATTAAAAGTTTTCAATCACGTGTTACTGTAAATTGAAATAATCATGCTCCGATACCAAATGAAAGTCTAGTGGATCGTATCTAATACGACTTGTGTATTTGTATGTGAGTGTATACCCATATATGAGCTAAATGTAGCAATATAACAAAGTATAAAAACGAGCACGCCAGAGTTTTTATATTGGTTCAGACCTCCCGTCCTACGTCCAGTCCCGAAGCTCCCCTTTGGTATTTCACTAAACAATAACCCTTGCTTCGTCCGAAGGAATAGGCTGATACAAAAAATATTCCTATTACAATCTTGTGTTCAATATAACACGGATATTGACTGTTGGTACAATTCTTCCTATAATCTCCTTTGAATGACATTGAGTGTGAGTTGCTTGGATTTGCAGGAAATAATTTAACCAAAATATATAGATTTTGGTTGAAAGTGATTGAGAATATTAAGTCAATGATAGCACAAGAGAACATGAATATAGAAGTTAGAGAATAAATCAAGTTAAATTAAAATCCCAATCGATTGAAGCATTTATAGAATCAAAGAGCTGTATTTGAAAAGTTATGACTTATTGAAAGATTACTCTTTGATTAATGATTGCAAGTTTGTTTAAAATAGAGGGAAGCATCAATTCGAAAACGACAGTTGCAGTTTGTTATTTACATGCCGATACAGTTCACAGATGTCTGTCATTATATCACAGACGTCTATGGATCTCCAAAATTAATAAATGGAGAATTGTCACTGACATCTGTCATATTGTGAAGTATAAAATTGGAGTAGTTTGTTAGTAAGAGTTGTCAATATAAAAATATGTGTGTTTTGATCATTCAAGGCGATTGTACAACATATATCTATGACTATAATACAATAACATGACCTTACTTTTAAATAGTATGATCCATCTTTCTTCAATTGTCTGTGAGCCATAATTTTATTGTGCACCGTGATCTTCTTCTATAATATATTCCCGTAATATGATAAGATATATCATGTATATACGATTGTATACTTGTTTTCTGTGAAATCATAGAATAGAGGTTCTAACCCATCTTGCTTAAGTTTGAAGTCATTTGATTGCATTTATCCTTCGCGTGTACTATTCCTTCGCATGCATTCTGCTATAATTAATTTAGAATAGGAACGTGAGCTGTCGTCAAGTGTCATTGAGTGTATTTGCCTCCTATTTGATTTTGCGTGCAATATATGCTTGTCCAACATATTATAACATAAATTATAATATAATGACTGTGAACATTTCGTTTATAATTTGGCGTGCTGGCAATATACGTTTTCTTGCTCAGTATATACTTTCGCTTCCTATGAATATGTCCTAGCCTTCGCATGGAATCATCAATCTTGTTTAATCATTCTTCCACCTCCGTGTTTTATTTGCTAGCCATACATTACTGTGCCTTGGTCATTGCGGCTTATGCATGTCTTCGCGTACAATATGCATAAGCAGGGTCATCGCGTACAAAACAGGCCCTCGTGTCATATGCATGCAGGGCTGTTCCATTTGGTTTTCAGGTGTACAGATATATGGAGATCAAATCCCCTGTAAAAAACCCCCCGTCCCCTTGTCCCCAACCAATCGGGGACGCCGATATTTAGCTATTTTGCAATTAAACCCCCTTTCTCTCTCCTGCTGCTGGAGGTTTAATTGCAAAATGATTGAAAATCGGCGTGCCCGATTGGTTGGGGACAGAAGAAACATGGGGCTTTGGTACAGGGATTTGCTCTCAAATATATATGTTGGCCTTCACGTTAAAAATATATGTGAGCTATGTGTTGAGCCGACACTTGTCCCACTTTTTTTTTCATCTTTCCTTAATTTAACTGTACCAAACCCACGTGTCCAGTTCGCATGTTAATTTATTTGTGCTAAAGAAATTCTTCATTCCTTATTTTTCTAGTCTTCACTTTCAATTATTTTCGCATGCATTCATATTAGAACCTTCGCATGTTATTATATGGACACCGTGATATATCGGTATGGGTCATCGTTGGAAATTCTAATTAATATATGCCTTCGTGAATTAAACCCATGTGATGTCAATTTTTATGTTCTAGCATTTAGACACAGTTTTTCTTAACCCAATATAAAGTTTAGCCTTGGGTTATTGGTTTTACTTGGTCAAAAATGGTTCAGTGACAGTTTTATAATTAAATTAAAAACTGATTTATTACCCAATTAAACAACTTCTTCTCATCTAACTCAATTTTCTATTGAGCAAAATTTTTCTTTTTAGCTACCTTTCCAGAAAATGTTAACCACCAAAAATTAACATAATTAATTAATTAATTTTTTCGTAGCTAATTAGTGTTTTCTTTCACTAAATAATTCATATAAAATAAAAAAATTGATGGGAAAAGTCGAAAAAAGTCATCAAAAATCTATTTTATCACTTTTTTCCTCCAATAAAAATTTCGGACCAAAATAATTATTTTCGTATTTTTAATAATTAATTTCTGAATTTTAACCATTTTAATCATTTTCTCACTTAGAAAATTCATAAAATATTCACATTAATTTCAAATATTATGAAATTTAAAAATCATCTCCAAAATAATAATTCGAACATCATATCAAAATTTTAGATCATTTGAAAATCAACAACATAGACTTTCACATCAAAAACCTTTAGGAAAATTCCTAAAAATTAGACAATTAATATTTAATCATTCAAAAGCGCATATTCATGATTTTTCAATCCCAATATAAGATTTAAACACATAAAAATTGGATTTATAACAAACCAAATTTAAAACACGTAAAACACATGAGATGGATGCATATTATTCACCTTAACTCTTGTTGAAATGATGGAATTTGCCTTAAGCTTCCTTTACTCCATCTTTTCTTCTTTAATTCTTAATGGTGGCCGGTCTTAGATTTTATGTTTTAGTTTGAGAATGAAATGAAGTGAAAATGAAATGAACAAGGGAAAAGAAATGGTGATATGATATTTTTCTTTCCGCTTTTACCCTTCCTTACTCATGTATTTATAATTTTTATTAAAACATTCTCTAAATTTTAATCTTTAAAGGCTAAGATAATTAATTGGTTCATGTGGCAAATCCCACAATTCTTAACTTCATATTTATTTTTTTCATAATTAAATATTTAAATTATATGCTATATAAAATTTAGAGGTGCTACACCTTTTCCTACCTAATGGAAGTCCCATAACATTCCCTTACCTTTTGTTGATTGCAATTGATTTCTCCGACCTGCCTTGGATGCGAATTTCATGACAAGACGGTTGTAGGAGGCGATGACATCCAGCTCAACAAGCACCGGTCGTCATATTAATATGTTATGAGCATATGGACAATCAACTACTATGAAGTTTATTTGGATCTTTGCAGTGTGGGACTCTTGGCTGAAAGTTGTTATAAGCGAGGTTTTGCCCATCGGAACAATGCCTACATGCCCAATGCCATAAATGGGTAGCTGGGCGCATGGGACGAAGTTAGACATTGGGGTCCGAGAGCTTTAAAGATGTTTTTGAACATGACGTTGATCGAGCTGCCCCTATCGACGAAGGTCCGATGCACATTGGAGTTGGCCAAAGAAAGACTTATGACCATGAGGTCATGATGTGGTTGTAGATTGCTTCCCTATCTTCGAAAATGAAGCTGAATGCTCGTTTTGATCCCAGTCGAGGCGCCTAGGATGCCTGAGATTCCAATGAATAAACTTTCCTAGCAGTACCCACTTCCTTTTTATACCGAGACTGGGCCCACCAACTACTGGCGGCCGCATACAGACTGCCCCATATGGTCAGGACCTTGGTGATAGCTTAGACATTGGCATTATTGGGCTAAGGGGCTGATTTTGTCGCTCTTCACGGTTTTCTCTTTGCTCGACTTGATGTCGTAAAAAATTCCAAGAGTATTCCTTCCCGGATGATCTTTCGATTTCATCCTTAAGCACATGACAATCTGCTATAGAGTGGTTGTTGATTTGATGGAACTCGCAATACTTGCTGTTACGGCGAGGTTCCTCCCGCTTCCCATCCCTGGTAGTGTTTGGCCTTTGAAATTGCAATCGGTTCCCGGTGGCGAGGTAGATTGTAGCGATGTCCCTGTTTAATTAAGATTAATTATTGTACCTTGTTTTGTACTAAGGACCGACCTCTGGATGCCTTATGGCATTAGCTTGACGAGCGCTATTTCGACAATCGTTGTTACTGTAAGGAACGGCTTAGCATGACACCTTACCTCATTATCGTTGTTTGGAAAATCTGTTTTTTTCCATCCTCATCATATCGCTCGCCCATTGGTCAAAGTCGGATAGGGACCAAGCATCATAGACTTGTATCTGACCCTTGAACATAGGGCCACAACCAAGCTACTCACATATACACCCCTAGCTTGGGTGGATTCTTTATTGAAGCAGCTAACATACTACTACAAGCTTTTAGAAGGATCTTGTCTGATATTGCTAGCAGCGAGCCTTGAAGTTACACGGAATTAGGCCCAAAAGCTGATATTGCATGATCGCAAATGCAAGAACCAACGGGAGACCAGTCTTAAGAGGTTTAGGGAAGGAGAAAACACTTTGCTAAGCTAGAAATCTAGCTGGTACGGGTGATGAGGTTGAACGCAGTGATGTAGTTAGATGGGTCTATACACCCATCATGATTGTCAATAGGCAGCAAAGCATACCGTCGATAGATTAAGCATCTAGGACTTCATTGGATAATGGATCCATGTTCTTTTCATTTGAGAATGCCTTAAGCTAGCATTATGGGCTTGCATTCTATTAAGATGTTGGCGGAGGATATGCATTTTTAACCAGAGTTTGGCATTGGCATGTTGCGGGATGTTCTGGCCAACCATAGGCTGAGAGCTCAGCTTATGCCTGGGCGAAATAGAAGATCAGTTACGAGACGGAGAACGATGATGACGAGCAAGAGATCTCCCTTTATGCACAAAGGGTGATCTTGAATGCATGGCCCACCTTCTCTTTTTCTGTTTTCGACCATACTCCTATGGGACCTGGAGTATGCTGAAAGAACCATGCATGACCTGGTAATGGTGGAGGATCGCCATTGACAGTCAAAAGTAGAAGTTCATGGGTGATCAAAGCTTGGTGGTCGTTCCGCTGTAACGATGACGATTTGGCCCATAAGCATAGCTACATATGGGGCAAGGTCAACTACTAAGTACGCGTACAACATACCTTCTAGGATGGATGTGAACTTCCATAAGTGGAGTTTTAGGTACTGCCCTCTCTTGGCTTTCGGTGGTGTTCGGGAGTTCATAACCACCGGGAGGAACATGCCTATGTGCAGGCAGGTCGACTGAGTTGGCCGTTGAAGGAGCTGGTGGGACGAAGTTTATGGTAGCTTGAGCATCCAACTGTGTGCTCAAACCATTCACTTCGTGGGCTAGGTATAAGTTTGGATTTGTTTTATACATTGGGGAATTTTGTACATGAAAACACTAAACCTCAAAATTCCTCAAAACGAAATGTTAATTCTTATGTTTATTGGAATTTCAATTGTTTTGTATTAAAATAGTAGAGTTTGTTTTGTTATTGCAGTTTGAATATTTTATATTCTATTCCTCTACCAACTTTTCTTTATTGTGGTGTTAAGGGTTATAAAAAGAAAATAAGTTTGGAAATGGTTTGTAAAGTATGAATTCTCTTATTCGTAGTTTGCACTGCCTATTTTCGTAATTTAAATATGAACCTCTTTTTCATTGTATGTGTAAAAGTTGAATGCAGTACAAAGGGTTTAAATTGTAAGTTTTATTCCTTGAAATAGAGGTACTGATTTTACTATATTAATATAAAGTAAGTTTGGTATTTGATTATATTTTGTTAATGCAAATGTATTGTTTGGTTAAGGATATTAGCTATTTTGTAAGTTATTAAAATGAGTTAGACTTGTATAAATTTGGAAGTTTTGACATTTTAACGACTAGTGTAGGAAGCAGAAATCTTCACACACTTAGGAATATTTAGTTATCTTAAATTACGTACGTATAAATATATTAACATATAAATATATTATTAGCGTATAATTAATAACGTATTAATCATATAAAATAAATAGGTTAGTAAATGACATTAAAACCCATAAAGGTAATTATGGAAATTAGTCCATAATCAAAGGCGAAATAAGGAGTTTTCCTTATATGGACTTAGTGTGTAAATGCAGGTAAGAAATACTATATACATAGTAGATATTCATGGTAGTATGTTAGGAGAGCGGAGAAATGGGCAAGTTATAGAGATGCGAGGTTAGTCAAAAAGCACACATAAGTCTGTCCAACTAATCTGGCTACCAGTAGTTTGACTCTGCGATTGATGTGAGACATCGTTTATAATAAGTACCCATGGTAGATGCGAGGTTAGTCCCAATTCTGTAGGTTAAATCTGCCCATTTAATTGGCTACCAGCATATGAATAGGTGGACTAGTGTGAGATGTCACTGTTTGGGTATGGGCCATAAAACAGATTATCTATTAGGTGCAGTAGTGGGAAATCTCGAAAAAGGCCCGCTTCGGGGTTAAGGTATGGGATTTCTTACGATGTCAGCTAGAAAGAAACAGAGAGGGGTCCGCCTTGGGTTAGGTATTAAATGATGAAGATCTGCTTAGGATATAGGTATTAAAGGATTAGAGTCTTCCAAATTTCCATTAAAGAGGTATTTTAGCGACTTAGGTACTTCTTCTCACATTGTTAGGACATGATTGACGGTAGTTGCGCTAGACTGAGAAGGGCCTTTGGCCTACATTTGAAGGTACATGATGGAGTTGGATTGGAAAATCCTTCGGGCTTACGATAGGAGGTATAATACTTAGTAAGATTAGTATATGACACATAAGATATATTTCTTGTCTAAATGATACCGCGCAAATACTATTACGGTAAGACTTGAGATTTTCATTCATCAGACATTGTTGTTCTGACCCCCTCCTCATTACAACACAAATGTCATGGGGAATAATGTTAATAGAGAAGACGAAGGAGGCGGTGAAGACTTGTGGTAGTTTATCTATCTATTTCTGTTTTTGATTTATTTTGATGTACCTAGTTTCATACATGTTATTTTTGGGATGTTGTATTTTGGATATTTGAGATGATATGTTGTATTTCTGAGATTTGAATTTATATGAACTGGGTTCTTGTTTTTGTTATTATATTTTATCTGTTCTGCTATGAGATTCTGATAGCATAGATAGATAGCTATGTATATTGTTCATTTTATCAATTTTACCAACCAACGGCCCGCTTTTGAATAGGCCCAAGGTCCGATGGGCTTTTATTGGATCGAAAATTAGGCACGTTTCAAGGTATGTTGTTACATTTGGTATCAAAGCTTAGGTTATCCGATCAAATATGATAGATATATGTAAGAGTGCATATTTGTTCTTTTGAAAGTATTTTTCAAAACTCTACTACACACACTTATTCGATCATACACAAACACACTTGGACAAACTTTAATTTCAGCAAATAATGCTTTCTTAGAAAGTTGTAGCTAAAATTTCAATACTACAGATAGTTGATTTAAGCAAAAAACCATTCCTCTGAGGCTGGGATCCCCTCTACCTAAAAAATACCGACAATTCGGGGGATGTCATAATGGTTCGAGTAATACCAGAGACATGTAGGGTAAGTTCCCATTCCTCAACAAGCTGCACCAGCAATACCCGCTGCTCCGCCTACCGAAGCAGCAGCTCGCCCACTAGACTTCTCTAAAATATGTAAAGACTTTTAGAATATGAAAGGACGGGTGTATACAACAGTTGAAGGTTTTGTGCAAACAAATGCTCGAATTAACGAAGATGGTTTTCAAATGGCAAAGCATATCCACTAGTACTTCTATGGTTTTTAAATCTTTAGATTTTAAAAAAAGACTCTTACCTTCGAAAAGAAGATGATGAAAATGTACTTGGTCTAGAAATACTATATCTCAATGTCATTGGTGCATTATTATATTTCGCACAATGCACGAGACTGGATATCACTGCTAATTTTGTGCATATCAAAGGCACTAAATTAAGGGCAAAATTCATATTCTGCCCTTATTAACAATGAATCAGACGCAAACTAATAAATAGCCTCCAATAATTTTAAACCGGGCCCAAATAAAAGCCTTTACTGTGTTTCCCAAAATTTTGGTGTTGGAGGTAAAATTACCGCCACAAATTTGTCATTCTTCTATCATCTTCTTTTCTAGCTCCTATCAAAAGCAAAAAAATCCTGCTGCGATGTACTCTTTCCCTCGGATGGCCAAATATTTTAATCTTCTCATCGTTTGATTTATTTGTTTTGATTAAATATTGAGTTTTCTTCTCCTTTCACTTGTTAAGGTTTCTATTTAGAGTTTCAATTTAGGGTTTTGTCTGAACATTTTCTTAGATTTATGAATACTACAAATTGAATTTCAAACATTTGTTAGTAAGATGCAGATGTCCTGAAATGATCCAAAAACTCTTATAGATATTTGATGCAATATGACTATTACGCATATTTAGAAGCATGGAGATACTTTATAATCGGTAGCACAACCAAGCCTGCATGAATAGATGTGTTATAACAAAGTTTATGAGCTTATCTTACTGGTAAATGCGTGTAATCTAACTCAGCTGGTAGATATTGTAAAAAACTCAACCTTGTATTATCTATGTTCTTAAAGTGAAATAATACATGTTCCATGTGCATAAAAGACAATGATTTAGCCTTTAATATATCTTCAATTTGTTTACACTTGTTAATTTTGATGCAAATTTAAAATTAAATACGACAATAATATCTTAAAAATTATATGACCTCCAAGAGTCCAGTGATCTCAGTTGCGCCACAAATGAAAGTTCTCTATCACTAGGAGAGAAAAACATTTCAAACAGTATCAATGGAGGAACCATCATTTTATATGCTACTTGATAAAGAGTAATAAAACTATCATATGGTTAAAGGCAGTGCAACAAATAGTCAGATCTTGATTTTTTGGAGAACTTTAGAACATGTAATTTAGATATAAGGTGCCATTTGTAGTAGAGAAAAATAGCTTTGGTTATATATGTTTTTTCTTGTGCATTTGTACACTAATGTTGTGCCTTTTCCACTTGATATGTATTGCGTCCATATAATGTGTCTGTGTAACTTAATTTGTAAATTAGGAGAAAGAATTTTTGGCTTTAAACCAATGTTGGATACAACTTAAGATGCGTTTCAAAAAAGTCATTCACACGATGTTCGGTTTTAGAATTATATAATAGTCCACATAACTAATACATTATGTAACATGTCTAACATTCAAGTGTGGCATCCCTTTTGTTCATCGTGTTTTGTGTGTTCTATTCATTTGGTGTTATAATACGCTACGTTAATTAGACCCATTTTGTAGTTATATTTTAACAAAATTACAAGTATGCAATGCGTAGCTATGACCCATCGTGTTTTGTGTTTTCTTTAATTTCTTCTGAAAATTCAGTGTTATCTTATAATAACATAGATGAACGCAGTTTCAATTTGTTCAACTCCATGGAAACCAAAAACACATCGCCAAAAGTATGTCCTTATTAATTTGAATCAGAACTAGTGAATCTTCAGTCCAGTTCTTCTCCCAGTGTAACCAGTTTTATGTATAATTTTCTGCAGGTGCATGGAGAAACGCAATATGTCATTTGGGCATTTTTCTATTGAGGTAAATTGATGGGTGTTTTTAAATTGTTTCATTTAGCATTTTCTTTTGATGGTCGGAGACCTGGATTGAAATTGTTATCTGAACCAAGGTTCTGAAATTCATAAATTCCATTTTTTGAACATGCGTTGTAGTGTAATAGTTTAGTGTGGTGCCAATTTGTTCTTTCAAATACCATAGGTTCTAAAATTCATAAATTCCATTTTCAAGAGCGTTTTAGTGTAATAGTTTAGTGTGGTGCCAGTTTGTTCTTTCAAATACCATGAAAAATATAGTAACAGTGAATATAATTTTGGGCTTCATAGTACCATCTATCAGTTGGTTTAAAACCACTATTCGACAATAAATCACTGTAGGAACTGATATTTAACGTTTGAAGAATCACCATCCGATGATTTACTAGGGTACTGTCAATGTGCTCCTATCGAAAAAAAAAAAAATACACTGCCACAGTGCACTGATACAAGTTCTTCAAAAATAATAAACTATAACAGCACATTCTCAAAGTGCTCTAATACAAATTGCTAAATTGTAGCTAGCATTGCAAAAAATATGTCTATATTTTTAATTTGTTTTGAAATAAGTCTAAATTTTGTTACATGTTCTGAAACGTGGTCTGTATTGATAAAAAAGACCTTTGAACTTTGGTGCTAGCTTCATCCATCATGATTGTTATTACATTCTGCAAATAGGTAACGGTACTCATGTTTGATATAAGTCACTACTTACTAGCGTTAGATATGGTTCCAGAGATTTAGTTTAGAGTTGCGAGTCAGACTTAGATGGCGATCATTATGTGAAAAGTTAGAACGCAATACACACACATGTCCTTAGCTTTTTAACTTGATTTTTTTTCTACTCGTTTGATAGTTTGAATCTTGTTCCATAGCCATTGAATTCCTTATTTGATTTAATTTGTTCTTTTTGTTCAGCCGAACTTTCTATCTCCCTACTTAAAATATTTTCCCATATATCATGTCAAAATAAATCATTGCACCTACCAAAATCTAGTAGGGTGATTTTGACATTTCATTCATTTATTATAGGTGAAAAAGGTTAGTTACCAGCCTCCTGGTACTAAACACAGCCTTTTGACTGATGTTAGCTGAGCACTCCCCTAAAACGGGTTAGCAACTGAGTATAACATTTGTTGATGAAAACAGGGATTAAGATTAAATAATCTTATAGGACATTAATCACTACAATGACGACAGCAGATAGCGACGGCTTTTAGCTGTCGCCGGCCGTCGCAGGCCGTCGCTATAAGCCGTCGCTATTTACCTCGTCGCCCAATAGTATCGCGACGCCTCCGTCACCAAAATAGCGACGGCTCGCGACTGCAAATGTGCCACGTGGAAATTTTCCAACGACTAAATGGCGTCACTAGGCGTCGCTAAGCGACACAAAATTTTTGCAATTTAGCCGTCGCTTATCTGCAACCTACAGGCCGTCGCTAATCTGAAGCAAAATTTGTGCACTTTCACAACCCATTCACACTTCAAACAACAACCATCAAATACCATCATCACAGCCAATATACACTATATTCATCAACTATAGCCATCATATATCCATCATATAACATCACTATACATTCAAACAATATAAAATCCAACCAAATCTCATTTTCAAATCCAACCAAATCAAACAATATAAAATCCAACCAAATCCATTAACCAGAATATGTACATAGTAACTCGAAATTTCTATATAATATCCTGACATATATTTACATAATAGCCAACCAAATCCATCAACTAGAAGTTATCAAAATATGTACATAATATCCTGAAATATATATACACCAAACCAACCAAAATGTGTATATACCAAACTATAACACGAGCAAACAAACATACCTACTCCTCGCCATCGCTGCCGTCCTCTCTAGGCATCCTCCCATGCTGTTGCAAATAAGCCGCAATCCGCTCATCCAGCTGTTGCTAAAAGAAACTCTTCCTCCAATCATTTATTTCTTCCACTGTCGCCCTCAACTGAGCAATCTCCGCGTCTTGCTGCGACCTTCTGTATGCACTCTGCATTCTCATCGCCTGTAAAATAGTTCATAATTATTTATATATTAGTATATATATAATATTATTAAAATTATTTAACTATTCATAGCTATACCGTCAAAATTTACCTTCACATTTCCATAGCTATACCGTCGACGGTAGACTGAAAGCGGACATTAATTTTTTTACTTTATAATGACTATCGCACATCAGATTATTGGGTGGCATGTGTCGTTTTGCAGCTTGTACAACTGCTGTAAATGCAGCTTCCGTAAGGTTGAATTTTGATTTCATAGTTATGTATTCGGCGGTTACTGAAAGTCGGTTCCGCTTTTACATCCGTCCCACAACGGCCTCTTAGCAGAATCCAACAAATCATATATTTTTTTAGCTCCCGCAGTCGGTTCTTCTTCGACATTTTCGTCTTCATCGACAGCTTCAGTTGTAGGAAACATTGATCGTGCTGCATCATCCACCATATTTTCTATCGGATTCGTCATCATATTACCGTCCTCTAATAGTTCAATATTAGGTGTAGGTTCAACAAGTTCTCCATGACGATCCCAGAAATAATAATCAGGCACGAAACCATATTGATACAAATGTACTTCAACTATATCCGATTTCCAATGCTTCAAATGTTGACACTTACTACACGGGCAATGAATTTTTGTGTTGTTTCGGTTATTAGATTTAGCAAATCTAATAAATTCGTGTACACCGTTGTAGAAATGTTGCTTTATTGATCCCTTCTTTCCAGTTCTGACTTCATACATCCAAGTACGATCGAGAAAATAATTGAACATTTTTCCTGATTTGAAAATGTATGTTAGACAGTTTAAATCATTAATTTTCAACCATTCTCCATTGTAAACAGTTCACCGTTGCAGAAAATTCAAAATAAAAACTTCATTTTATTTTTTAATTTTTTAGTATTTTGGTTTTCACTTCGGTGGTCAGTCATCCTACTTCCCATTACAAACACAATAATGTAATTACATTTTATAAATCATTTCAGATTAAACGGTTCAATAAAATTTCGGCAGCACTGCCCTTCTGTTCCCTGTATCGTACACAAATGCGTGTACACAGGGAACGTAAAGGAAGTGCTATCGAAATTTTGTAACCGTTTAAAATGAAATGATTTATAATATGTAATTACTTTATTGTGTTTGTAACTTGTCCAATACAAGGACAAATCCGACAAATATTGTATCAGATGAATATAAATGTCTGTTCCGTTACCAAAACGAACATCCATATAACGATCATATACAACACTTGCCAGACGGGGCCAAAGCCAATCTAAGAGATAAAAAAATTTCTTTAAATTTTATCAAATATTGTTGTTCTTTTCAAATTTTGACAATGTTTCAACTATTTAAATTTTATTTAATAAATTTGTATATTTAAATTTTAGTTCAACATTCAATTAACAATTTTAGTTCAATATTCATTTCTTTATTTTTTTACGACATAGATTTTAGCGGAATCTTTGTTGTTGTTATATTCATTTCTTAATTTCTTTACAAACTAGATTTTAGTACAATATCAGTTGTTTTTAAAGTCATTTCCTAATTTTTTTAAAAAAAAATAGATATTTGCAGAATTTTTAATGTTCTCATATTCATTTTTTAATTTTTTGTATAAACTTTATTTTTGTACAATACTGTAATTTGTAATTTATCAAACTTAAATTTGTACAATACTGTATAAACTTTATTTTTGTACAATACTGTAATTTGTAATACTCATATTTGCAGAATTTAGATTTTAACAACTTAAATTTGTAATTTATCAATTTCATAAACTATGAAATACTTTCATGTAAATTTATCAATAACCAAGTTAATCATTAATATACACTATTTTTTCACCTAAAACAACTAACCATGTTAATTGCCAACAATAATCATCTACATCAACCATTTATTCAACTTGATCATGATAAACTAATTAATGTAATACTTAATTCAAGTTCATGATAATAAACTAATTAATTTACCAAATCAACATACAACACTACTAATACCTAATTTAACAACACTACTAATACCCAATTTAACAACAAATCTCAATCTTACAACAAATCATAATTGAATTAGGGTTTAAACCAAACCTAAAAACATCAAATTTACATTCAAACAAGAGATTAGGAGCGTACCGATACAAATTTGGGTGATTTGGAGGCGTTGAAGGCTGGGGCGGTGGCTACGGTGACGGGGGGCGACGGATGGGGGGAAGGAGGAAGGAATTGGGGGAGGAACTGAAGTGAAGCTGTTGCTCTCGGCTCAGATCTGTATCACTACTAGAAAAACAGTATATTCCAACGCCCCTGTTCCAACGGCCGCCAACGGCTTCCAACGGCTCGTTAATTTTTTACGTAGCCGTTGGAAGCCGTTTGAATCCATTGGAAATAAGCCGTTTGCGGCCGTTGGAAGCCGTTGGAAATTTTCTTGAGATATCAGCCCGCGAGCCATCTTCTCCCTCATTCTCATCTTCCCCAAATCAAATCCCCAAATCCCCCATCTCCTACCAAACTGCCGCCGCCCCAAAACCATCCAAATCTCCTCCTACGCCATCTATAAAGTACTCCGGTCCATCTCCATCCTTCTACGTCTCCAAATCAGGTATTTTTTTCTATACCTAAATTTTTGGTTTTTTTGATTTAGGGTTTAATTTGACTTGTGCTTGTTTTCTACTTGTTATTGTATGCATATTACATCATGCTATCCCCTAATGTTAGTTATTATCCCATAATAAACAAGTTATTACCGATTGAAAATTTTGTAATTTAGGATATTTTAATAGTTTATATATGTTGATTTGGTTAGTATTGAACGTATGTGTGTGATAGAGTTTATTGCATTTGGAATCCGTTAGAACGGATATTGGATTTGTGCGAATACGATTTTTGTATTTGTAGGAACACGTGAATTTGTAAAAAATGAATTTTGTGTACAAATTTTGTGTATAAATGAATTTAATATATTATGTAATAAAACGGTTAAATGTAAACCAATATTAATTAAACGAGTTATATATTCAAATTTAATATAAACAAATATTTAAATCCTTAGATATTATTCGGTCTCGTCTGACAAGTGTTGTATCTGAACATTTTAGGGATATTCGTTTTTTCCACAAAACGGACAACTCTATTCATCTGATACATCATTTATCGGATTTGTCCCAGTATTGGACAAGTTACAAACACTATAAAGTAATTATATTCCATCAATCATATCACTTTAAACGGTTCACAAAATTTCGACGGCATTTCCTTTACGTTCCTTGTGTACACGCATTTGTGTACGATACAAGGAACACGGGGGAAATGCTGCCGAAATTTTATGAATCGTTTAAAATGATATGATTTACGGAATATAATTACTATTGTGTTTGTAATGGGAAGTAGGATGACCGACCATCAAAGAAAGACACATAAGTGGCAATGAAACAATAATTGCTTATTTAAAATAAAGTTTGTGAAATTAGCAGTTTGCGGCCGTTGGAAGCCGTTGGAAAGTTTCATGCAAAATATAAAATAAATGATTTATAGCATTTTTACTCTATCATAGGTTTTCTAGTACGGAAACATGGTCAATTACTTTAATGATCGGAGCTGGATGTATCAAAGAAGGGAAATTAGTGGCGCAATAAGCGAACATTTTCTAAAAGGGGTACAAGTGTTCATTGAATTTGCTATAAGTAATATTGGAAACGATGAAGAAATTCGTTGTCCGTGTAGTAGATGCAAATTGTTGAACTATTTAGAACCGAATATGGCTAAGGTTCATTTGCGCCAATTCGGTTTCGTACCCAATTATTTGCTGTGGGATCGTCATGGAGAAATTGTAGCCCCTAATAATCAAGAACAGTCGGTGGAGGTCATCAACGAAGAAGGTAGTACGAATCTCATAGAACATATGGTCGAAGATGCAGCACGATCAATGTTCCCTACCGTTGTAATTGATAACGACGATGTTAACATCGAAGAGGAACCAAATGTTGGAGCTAAAAAAATATATGATTTGTTGGATCATGCTAAAAAACCCCTTTGGAATGGATGTTTAAGCGGCTCTCAATTATCGGTAACTGCAGAATACATTGCAATGAAATCAAAATACAACCTTACAGAAGCTGGATTTACGGCTGTTGTTCAAGCTGCTAAATGTCATATGCCATCCGATAATTTAATGTGCGAAAATTATTATGAAGTGAAAAAACTTATGTCATCTTTCGGTTTGCCATATCAAAAAATAGATACATGTTTAAAGGGTTGCATGTTGTATTGGAAAGAAGACATCAATCTTAGAAATTGTAAAATATGTAATCAGGAAAGATACAAATTGTGGAAAAAGAAGGGAAAAGAAGTTCCGTACAAGCGAAGGCATTATTTGCCCCTCACCCCTAGACTTCAACGATTATATGCATCATCTGTAACAGCGCATCATATGAGATGACACAGTGTGAGAACACCTCAAGAAGGTACGTTGACACACCCATCCGATGGAGAAGCATGGAAACATTTTGACAAGAAATATCCCGATTTTGCAGCGGAGAGCCGAAATGTTAGACTAGGTTTATGTATAGACGGCTTCTCACCGTTTTCTTAGTTTGGTTCTAAATATTCATCTTGGCCTATAATAATCACACCTTACAATCTACCTCCGTGGATGTGTATGAAAACTCCATATATGTTTCTCACGATTGTCGTCCCTGGTCCTGATGATCCGACACAGGGCATTGATGTTTACTTACAACCGTTAATCGAAGAGTTGAAAATATTATGGTATGAAGGAGTTGAAACATACGACATATCAAAAAAGAAAAATTTTCGGATGTTCGCTTCTTTGTTATGGACTATTAGCGATTTTCCTGCATATGCAATTGTAACGTCCCGGATTTTTCACGCTCGAAAATCGGCACCCATACTTTACATCATACTCGAATGCCGTAGATTCGACCGTTCAAATCCGAGTCGCCGGAGCTTATAACACAATTAAGTAAATAACACAGCGGAAAAGAAAAAGAATAATACATTGATATACAATATCTGATACAACTGAGTGATATAATGAATATCAATATACATCAGAGATATGATACAAGAAATAGCAGCGGAAAGAAAATAGATAACGCCAGCAGCGGATAGAATGTCTCCAATAGAATACTCCAAGATAAGCAACGTCAGTCCATGAACTCCAAGAACTGAACCAGCTCCAAATAATCTACTCAACCTGAATATCTGAGAAACCCAACTCTAGACTGCCCGTGTGGAAAAATAGTGGGCACCCAGAGTTTAGGAAGGGAACAATAAACTCCAGATCAGTCATGGGACTGGTGTGAGCAACAAAAACAGTTTATCTTTAAACAAACACAAAAGGCTTTTAAACATTGAAACCCGCAATGCTTTTGGAAAATGAAACTACCATAAGACCTCCCACCACACACACAATGCAATCGCAGAATTGGAGGAGATTTCTTCTTATGATAGTCAAACATGCTTACTACGCAAAAGAAAACTCTTTTGATATTATTACTAGTGCATAGTGTGAAAATATTTCGAAAGTATAATATCAATCTTAGCCAGCATACAACATTTCATCGTATGCCTACTATAGCTACCATGTTCAATAACAGGTTACCGCCACATTCCATGGCAGGTTATACAACTAAAACCGTACAGGGTTCGTATTGTTTCTTTGGATTTCCAACAAATGATCAGGCAAAGGAACTTCCTTACCGAAATGGAAACGCCTCTGGAAAGACGCCCCGAGAACCTAACCGGATCTCTGCAAACAAAAGGCCGACGCTACCTCACGCTGTACAGCTGTAACTAGGTAACTAACACACGAGTCATGTCATCCCCCGGTCGTCACCGACCTTTATCCGAGAGCTCTCGATCATACAGCAACAACCACAAAGTATAATAACTGTGCAGCATCCACATAGGTAAAATATCTGGGCTCCATACCATGATATCACCTTTTATCCAGAAGGAAATGACATACCCTAGGGGCGCTACCCCTACAAACCTTTTCCGCAACATTCCTGTTTCGACCATTACCGGGTTGTGAGGCTCGACGAAGTCTCGTCCACAAAGCCACGCTTTTTCACAAAGCCATGCTTTTTCACAAGGCCACGCTTTTTCACAAAGCCACGCTTTGATCAACAATTGATCAGCAGCACTTCGTATGCCACATTACCAAATTGGGAATGTATCACTAGTAACCATCAACTACATAACCTCTGAGCTCGTACGTCTTAGAGAAGGGTGTTAAGCTAAGAGAATAAATTCTCCGCCACCAACAGAAATGTATTTGATAGAAACCAGCTTTACATCTCAAAGTGTAACGTTAGACACACATCCATACAAGTCCGTTCCGGGATCGAACGGAACCGAAGGCACTTCCAAAGAAGCCCTTGCAACTCCGGATAATTTCTAATCACGTCCAGACTTCCCATCACAAAGGGTGATAAAATCTCTATACCGGGGACCAGTCGGTGTAGAGACATTCGACGAGTTGTCCTTTCATTTTCGAAAATATCCGGTCTTCACCACCGGTCTTCAAATGCTATCCATATACGACGTATCATTATTCGGAATGGGTTATATGACACAAAGGTCCTCTCCCGGCTAAACCGAATAACGAGCGCAATTAAAAATCATATGGATACTGGGGTCTCAGTTAAATCACAGCTTAAAGCTTAAAACTTTTCATTCGAATGGTTAAAACAAATTACCATTTCCAATCTTTTAAACAAAAAGATTCATTTCAAAAACCTTCAATGGTTTAAACAATTTCCACACTTTTAATCTTTTAAACAAAAAGATTCAATTCACAAAGTTCACCCCATTCACAAAGATTCATTCATAGATTTTCAAAACAATTTTCGTTTCAATTAGATTAACTCGTTAAATCTTTAAATCAAGATTTAACTTATAGCTTTCAAAACTGGTTTCCAAAGATTCATTCATAGCCTTTCAAAACAATTCCATTTCAAGTTAGATTAACTCATCCGGTCTTTGAAATCAAAGACTCATTTCATAGTTTTCAAAACATTTCAATTCTATTTCAAACTTGAAACCTTTCAACATAATTTGGAAATCCTTTCTTAAAATGAAAGCTATTATTATTTGAAAACAAGTAGTTTTCGTTTCGGGAAAATCCAGTTATATTTACACGAGTTAAATCCCTTGAATTAAATTCAAATTCCCAAATCAATACCTTTAAATGGTTTAACCCAAATATTACTTGTACATCATCTTTAATCCCTAGTTTCAAATCAAAGAATTCAATTTCAAACTTGAATTCAAATTTAAATCAAATTATTTAAATTTCCAAAACTCGATTAAGTTATTCGAAATAACTTATCTTTGAAATTCCATTTCAAAAGCTTTTCACTTTAAACCCAAGTTTCTAATTTCAAAATCAATTGAAATTAAAATTTCAATTTCAAAACATCAAATTTAAATTATCTGTGACTTAACCGATTTCCACATAAAATCCATATTTGTGTGTGTATGGTGTAGTCCAAGGGTTTCACACAATAGTGCACAACATCAATCATCATAGATATATCGATAAGCGGTATAATCAATAACGCTTATCTTCATTCACAGATTCATAGATAAAATAAATTTATCAGTCACAAAGATTCACTATTACAATTCGATGTGGGTTTCGGATATCCAACTGGAATCCGACTCCCTGTCGCATCGAAATTCAAATGCCGTTTTACGGGTCAAGGGTTTTCATATTCATACAACAGTATATTCATCACAGATATATATATCATAGATAACAACATAAATCAGGGTATATCACAAAGCATCACATATCAGGGATATCAAACAATTCAACATTCACTAGAATCCAAACATCCATAAGTAAGATCAATCAATATCTGATTAAAATTAATTTATACCAGATTAATTACTTATGGATAAACCACAAATCTTGGTTAATTAATCATTAATTAATTATAAACCATTTTAATTAATTAACCTTTAATCGATTAATTATCCTCTAATTTATCACCTTAATTAATAACTTATATTAATTAATTATCTTTAATTAATTATCCTCAATTAATTATCATTCCTTAATCACCTTCATTAATTAATTAAGTAATTATAAATTATAAATTATCTTTAATTAGTCATTTAATTATTATCAAAATCTTTAACTAATCCCATACTTAAATAAAAACAATTATTTAAAAGAATGAGTTAAGAATGTTTAAACTTGAATTTTGTTTTAAAATTTGAAAACTGTTATTATACTTACCCGAGTCAAAACCCGAGTCAAATCCCGTTCTACCCGAGCTATTCCCCGGGTAAAATCACGTTCCCACTTACTTCGAGAAGAACTCTCGTTTCCCCGAGTACGACTTCGAGTTTCATTAGAACTTTCCCAGGCCAACTTCTTCTTCCCCAAAAATGTTCGAACCCAGATACGTGCACAACCACGTATACGTGCACGAGCGATCGGAATGTCTCCGACCATCGCCGAGTTTGCCATCGAGTCGACTACGTTCCCAACCACAACTCCGACCTCCCAAATCATCAAAAACCCTCATGAATCAAAATGGAACTTCCATCCTCAACTTGGAACTTCATCACCGAAGTCACCCAAACCTGAAACGTTGCCGTTCGCCCAACCTCGACCACCAGAAAATTCAAAACTTCGGCTACGAACTCGTCACCTTCCATACTATCATCCCACAAACCCATGTGCAACTCGATGCACGCGCGAAACCCCAGCGACCCCTTTTCCAACCTCGTCCAAAATTAGGGTTTAAAACTTAACCACCCTTTCGCCGACGCCATGGTCACCATGCACCCCTTCCATCATTTTTCTCGACTTCCACGCTCACTCACCTAGCCTCGGCCCAAACCCCAAGGTCCCTCAACGACGAGATCACTCGAATTCATCAAAAACCCAAATATTGTTCCACTTCGATTTTCTCGTTCCCTAGTTCATTAAAAATCATGATTTTCCTTTCAAAAATCATTATCTTCGATGACGTTTAAGATTGTCTACCTGAAACTAAGATTTATGATGTTTGAAATTTTGACATAATTTAAGTGATGTCTGTATTTTCAAATCTTCAAGAGAAAACTTCCTTTGTTTTACTTAAATCTATTTTTAATATTTGAACCATATTAAAACTAACAACTTTTATTTAAGGTCTGAAGTTTAACAATAATCAGAAGAGAGGGAATTTAATTTCAAAACATGTTTGGAAACCTGTTATGTTCAAACTGAGAACATGTCTGTTCTCTGACAGGCATAGTTCACTCATGCTCATATACATACCTATCTGTATGCATACAATATTTCATCACTTTTACTTTATCATGATTATTAAAACAACCAGCTAAATCTAGATTCAAAAGTTTACTCACAAATATCAAGAAAACAAAACAGGTTAAGCTTCTAAAAAAAAGATAGGAGTTGCTCACCTTATTTTTCCAGAAGAAACAGAGCTTCTCTGTATTGAAAAACTACAGGCTGAAGCTTTTCTTGATCTTCTCGTTTTGAGTTGAAGTGTTAAATTGTTTTGCAGTTGAATTTTTGTTTATGTTTGAGATGATTTTATTTTTTTTATCTTCTGGAATGTTAAGTCTTTAATGAATGAACTGGTCAAGGAGTATATGTAAATATATAGAGAAGAGAGGTGTTTACAGAGTGATATTTGTTTTGATTTTGCTTTGCTTTAGATTCTTCCAAGTTTGAAGTTGTTTCAGATGCAACTGAAACTTTTTTTTTCTCGTAGGCTTTGAATAAATGGAAGAAACTGAGAGGAAGGAGGTTGATATGTGAAAGAAGATTACAGGTTGATATATTTAAAAATAAGTTTATAGGGTGTTATCATGGGTTATGTACTGGAAACCCTTTGTTTATACCTTAGCCAGAGATCTTTTCTTTGTTTTGGCCGGCATAAATCTTGCTTTGCCATGCTAGAGATGCAAACATTAAATGCATATGTACCCCATGTCTTCATGCTTATCTTGGTTGTACAAAAGATGTTTTGTTTATTACCTTGTCTATTATCCTACTTTTTTTTTACTTGCCTGCATAACATTTGTCTCGGCTGTACAAGTTGAAGAAAGTTGTGTGGCTTCATTAATTAGCTTGTACAAATGTTTATTTTAATTTGTTCCTTTTACTTGTTCTTGCCTGCATATCTACTTACAGTCTACCTTCATATTTTACTTATCTGGCAGCATTCACTTTATGTACATATTATAAAGTTGTTTTAGTCCTTTGTATTTTATTTGTTTGTTTTATTACTTGGTATTATTTTGACTTTGTTTGCATACTTACTATTTGTTATGTATGTACAGTTTATTTATTTGTTATGCTTTTGTTTAATTACATTTCATTTGTTCTATTTTTGTTTAGTGTCTTCATATTTGCATATATAAAATGTTGTCTTTATCTAGTTTATCTTGTTATGTTTTTGTATGTTATTTTACAAATGTATTTATTTTACTTTTATTTTTAGTTTAAACATTTATCATGAATTTTACTTTAATAATTATTGTTTTATACTTTTTCTATATACACATACATATATAGTATTTAAATTCAAATCAAGTATATATATATATGTGTATGTATAATTTCAAATTTACTTATGTATGCTCAAATACATATATATTCACATATATACATATATATACAATATTTTAAATTTAAAAGATTTATACCAAATATGCATGTATTCGGGGAAACTCGAATCACTAAATCGATAAACTTCACAGTTTTATTCAAAAATTAATTTAAATTATAAATTTAAATATAATTATAATTCGGGGTCGTTACAGCAATGCTTTCGGGTTGGAGTACGGCCGGTCGTTTTGCTTGTCCTTATTGCATGGAAGAAACACGAGCATTTTCTTTGCCAAATGGAAAGAAAATTTCATGGTTTGATTGTCATCGATGTTTTCTTCATATTAATCACCCTTTTAGAAGAGACAAAAAAACTTCATAGCTAATAGACATGAGACTCTACGACCACCAGCGGTATGGTCAAGCGAGGATATATATGAACTTGTAAAAGATTATCCAAAGATACACGAGACCGGACAACAAGAAGAAATTCAAGGTAAATCGACGTTTCATAATTGGTGCAAACAAAGTATATTCTGGGAATTGCCTTATTGGAAAAATCTATTAATCCGTCATAACATTGACGTGATGCATAACGAAAAAAACGTATTTGATAATGTGTTTTATACAGTTTTGAATGTGAAGGGCAAGACTAAGGATGATCTGAAATCTAGACGTGATAAAGCAAATATGCAATCGTCCTGAGCTTCATATGACTCCCGATAATAAAAAACCCAAAGCATGCTATGAACTAGACAGCAACCAAGTTAAAGTACTGTTACAATGGGTGGAAGGATTACGATTTCCCGATGGAATTTCCTCTAATCTTCGTAGATGTGTCGACTATAAAAATGGGAGACTGAGTGGAATGAAAAGCCATGATTGTCATGTAATGATGGAAAATTTGTTACCCATCCCTTTCAAAGAATTGTTACCGGTAAAAGTTTGGACGGTAATAACAGAACTTAGTTTATTTTACAAGGAGCTTTGTTCAACTACGTTAAAAGTTGACCGTCTACTTAAACTTGAAGAAGAAATTCCTATACTGCTCTGCAAACTGGAGAAAATATTTCCTCCGGGTTTCTTTAATGTAATGGAGCATTTACCTGTTCATCTTCCATATGAAGCACGTCTTCGAGGTCCTGTGCAATATGGATGGATGTACCCATTCGAAAGGTATGTTACTATATTGAGTATGTAAATGTTGATTTAAGTATAAATATAGTAGTTAATACTTAACCCAAATAATTTTTATTAGGTACTTAAATCATTTAAAGAAAAAAGTGAGACAAAAAGCTCGAGTTGAAGGTTCTATTTGCAAATCATATATCGAAGAAGAAGCTTCTTTCTTTTTCTCTCATTATTTTAAAGACCATGTGAACTTTTCATTTGTAAGTGTTCCGCGTAATGACGATCAGGCCGTTGAACAAGATTCTTCTTCTGAATCAGTATTATCTATTTTTAAACAACATGGCCGACATGCTGGAAAATGTGAGGAAGTATGGCTAGATGATAAAGAATACCATGTAGCACACACATATATTCTTTTTAATTGTCCTGAAGTTGCACCATTTGTTAGGTAATTAGCACATTCCAAGTTTTGTTAAATTTAATACTACACGTGTGAATAAATAATAGGAACTCCAGGAGACTGGAACTCCAGAATACCATGTAGCCTGACATCAATTTAGTTCAGCGACACTGGAACTCCAGGATCGCGAAGAACTATAGGGAGACTATGTCGGAGACTAAAAAAGTAGGAAAGAAGCCCAAGTGGATGAGCGCGATTGTATGGGAGAAGTGGGTTGAGTGGTGGAACTCTGAGGAGTTCCACTACACCATAACAGCCATTTCGTAACACTTATTTTTTTCAATTGCCAACACTTATCTGCGTTGTAGATTAATCACAACAATAAGCGTTGCTAAGTAAGAAATGTGTGACCGAAAATACACAATTACATTTTTTGTATTGTCCACGCATATATGCATTGCCAAATTTGGTAAAATTGAAACTAAATGAATGTTTTTGGGGCAAAAAAGTAATAAACATTCTTTTTCTTCCACAACCCTAATCCAAACGTCTAACATTCATTCCCCAGCTTCAGCCGCAAGAATTTTCCCAAACTTTGGAAATTAGGGTTTCTAATTCGAAGCTTCCGATTGATAATCAGATGAGATAAATTCACATGTGTCCCTTGTCACTTTGATTGCTTGATTGTTGCCTCTCTGTAGCTTCGACGTCGAGTGAGATTGATCTAGAATTCGGTATATATTCTTCGATTTATGCTTTTGATTTTATGCTTTTAATTCAACTTGAGTTTATGCCAATGAGGAATTAGGTTTATTTATAGGGTTTGATTTTCGATATATTAGTTTGCTTGAATTTTTCAATTGCTTTCTTTTTACGTTCGATTTATGATCAAATAATTTTTCAGTGGTTGACTCATTATTTATTTTGATATAAGTGCGAATGTATAGACTTATATATCTAGACCCATGGTTGCATTTTTGGCCTTGACTTTGACTTCTTCTTTGATATTTTTGATGCTTTGTTTCCTTGCATTGTACATGTGATCTGCTCCACCAAGACCATGCTAAGGTGCAACTTCAATATGTATAATATACTAGGGTTTTTAAGATTTTATTGCAAAAGGCCTTGATTTTCTGTTACAATTCAGTGTTAAAATTCATATATATTCATGAAATAAGCTTAAATCTGTGCAGATCTGACAGATAAACAAAGTTTGTGTGTAACTAATTTTTTTTGAGAAAAATGTTATTTAAGTTGCACTGACCTTTTCTCTCCTTTATGTGTATATACATTGTGAAATGAACAATAATCTTTTATTTAATTGTGTATTGTAATTATCATAGGTGGACTGGACTCCGGAGCTTCATCGGAGATTTGTTCAGGCAGTGGAGCAACTTGGGGTAGACAAAGCAGTACCATCCAGGATTTTAGAGCTCATGGGAATTGATTGTCTCACAAGACATAATATTGCAAGCCATTTACAAGTACACCTAATTTTATCTATATGTAGTTTTGGATAAACTTCTTCTTCTTCTTCATTATTTTTTGGGTTTGTTTTATTTTTCTGATTTTGGATACCATATAGAGATAAGCTTATCTGTAATATATTTAAAAGTATTCTCGTACATATGGTATACTAATTAGTTCACTGATAATAAATATTGTTGTATATCTAGCAACAATTTCTAAAAGTAAACTAATTTAGGTAAAAGCTGAGTGTAATTACATAAATTTTCCTTGGTATATTACAGAATTTATATAATCTATTAACAAGGTCTTCTAAAACATGTAATTTAATCACGGTTATACATATCACATGCCAGATGCTTTTCTAAACCTGCACTTAATTTGATATTCAATCTTTTTACACACATGTACTCCAACTTTTAATGTAAAAGCAATTGAGTTTTCCTGAGAAGAACAATCGAAAAAAAACTATTATATGAGTACAGAAAATATATGGAAACTTCATGTTCAGTATACTAAAAAACTATATATATATATATATATATATATATATGAAATTCGTTAACTTCTTGAGGATAAGTACAAAGAAATATGACATCTACCAGTATAAGCATGCATTGACTGAAATTTGAAACTTGGAAGCATGTTACACTCTCATTTACATATTATATACGTAAGAACTCATAATTGTTGTTGAAGTACTAACAAAGTTTAAAAAAAAAATTGAAAAACGAAACACAGAAATATCGGTCGCACAGAAAGCATTTGCTAGCAAGAGAAGCAGAAGCAGCAAGCTGGAGTCACAGACGTCAGTTTTACGTGAGCAGCACTAACAATGGAGGAGGAGGAAAGACGATGAACATGAAACCTAGTTGGGCCCCACAACCACAGCCCATGGTTGGATTTCCTCCAACAATGAATCATCCTCAACATCAGAACTTCAGACCTTTGCACGTTTGGGGCCATCCACAGGCGGTGGAGCATCCTCAGCTGGTTCCGGTCTGGCCCAGACCTCCATGGGGCACACCTCGACCAGTGCATGGACCTGTTGTGCCTGCTGACCCTACTTATTGGCATCATCATCCACATTATAATCAAAGGGTACAGTTTACATGCTTTTGATGCCTTCTTTTACAAGTATATAGTGAAATGCTAAGCCCTCTTTTCCTCTTGAAGAGTGTGAACAAACACACTTTTTTATTGGTTAAGGTTAGGTTACACGAATTTAAGAAAATGGAATATGAGTACAAGATGAAGTGGTGTAATTGTTGAAAGTATCGTATCTCTTGTTACCGCTTGCCATACACATGTGCCCTTGGTATTTAGTATCGTAACCACTATTAAAATGGAAAGGTTTGACTACATGCATGAGACATGAAACATGAAACATTTAAAATTTGAAGACGAGAGATCTTATCCCGCTAGTAAGTAGAAATAGATTACAAGAGCATTCCCAACGGTGATGTATGATCACTAATTGTTAATCTTATATATGACACCGAGTGATATTGTCTACTGCTCAGTGATAGCAGAAAGTATACAAATTTATTTGATGTTCAGAACCTTGGGTAAGTGCTTAATGTAATAGTATGTCGGCTTTGTGTGTGCCGTCACTCGTGAAATAAATAACCTGCACCAAAATGAATAAGTGAACATTTAACTGTACTTCTAAAACTTGGGTAAGTGGTTGTTAACGAGTAGGTGAATTTAGCTACTTGGTAGTATGGAATTGGGGAATTTTCTCCATTTGCTACCCATCCATTTGCTACCCCTAATAGGTAGCAAATGAGATGTAATGTTCTTACACATTCTAATTGCAAGATTGTGAGAACTGTATATACTTCTCAAAATACAAATATAGTTTGAGTTAATTTTACCAATAAAACCCTACTGATACAAGTTACAATATTTGATTAGTGTACATGTAGAATTAGTGGGCTACAAGATTCATCAATAAAAAAATTTGCTTCCAGTATTTCAACTTTAAATTTATCTGCTCCTGACTTGTTCAAAGTTTGCATGTGGTAATTTGATTACCAAATTTGACTCTGAATTTTATCAATAACACTCCTGTAAGAATACTTCACTGTTTTCTCATCAATTGTCATGTGTCTCATCAATCAATTCTCATCAATATTCGAACAGCTCGATATTAATCACTGGCTAAACTTAGACCTGACGAGTCATATAACTGAAATGATAGATTCTTCTTTGACCAAATGATTTAATTAATTTATAAGTGTTATTGACCAAATGACCAAACTTAGACCTGACGAGTCATATAACTGTATATATTGTAAAATCCCACTGGCTATCCACTTTGTGCACACTAAAAGTCTACAACATGGTGTTGTAATTAACCGTTGTCTATTCTTTTACATGGTCAATGATTTAATATGTAATCCATAAAAACAGAATGAATCATTTTTAGCCAACGGTTGATATAAACGGGGAAAATTGGGCCACATTTAATGATTTAATACCGCATAAAGGAATCAAATCATACTTAAAATATATTAAGATTGTTTAATGATTTTGCAAGTTAGACTGCTTGTTGGTTTGCTGAAGTGTGTTGGTACTGGTGAAGTGCCCTGTAAGAAAATGTTAAATATGTTCATTTTCTCTTGAATTACATTGCTTTTAGCATGCATCTTTTTTTTTCAAAATTATAACATGAGTTTTCATTATTAATTATCAACTTAATTTAATGTTTAATTTAATTTTTATAAAGGAACTGCAAATTCAATTTAACGTGATATTAAATGCAGGCACTTCTAGAGAAAGCGGAAAAAAAGAGGAAGTTGGATGATAGTTCTAAGGGTGGAGTCGAAGATCTTGAAGATGACCCAATTGCGGAAGTTTTTAGTTCCGACACGAAGAAAAATTATTGTCGAGCAATTACTTCTATGTTATCAAACAGTTCCGTCGTATTCGGTATTTGTAGAATTTCACTATGAAATTTACGTTGTCTTTTGTATTCCAATTTGACATTATTATGAAGTAGTTGATTATGTATTGAATTAACCAACTTAATTATGTATTGTACTTGTTATGAAGTAGTTGACATTGTTATGAAGTAGTTGACTATGAAATTTATGTTGTTATTTGATCATGAATATTGTAAATTTTGGGTTCCTATTGAATGTAGTATAATAATGCTGTTAAAGCGTTATAAGCGTTGGCAATTAAAATATACCAATGCTTATAAGCGTCAGCATAGAAAATTAAACAATGTTGGATGGTTAATTTGCCAACGTTTATAAGTGTTTCTAAATAATATACACCAACGTTTATAAGCGTTGGCGAATACAACCTTCCAACGCTTATAAGCGTTGGGAAACTAAACTCGCCAACGCTTATAAGCGTTGGCAATAAATTGCGACGCCCCTACAGCGACGCTAATAAGCGTTGCTGAAACTGTTTGCGACAGTTATACTCATTGGGAATCACCTGTTTTGGTGTAGTGTTCAAGGTAAATCTACAATAAATCTCAGCAATTTTTTACCGTTTAATAAATAATTAATCATTGTAAATTTGCAGGAGGAGTCAGCTAGGAACTCGGCAAACAGGAGCAGGAATCCTGTATCACACCATGGAGGCTCCAAATCTTTCCAGCATCACCGCGAAGATTTGGTAAATTTATCTATTATTACATTTGTATATTGATCAGTTCTGTAATTAGTTATGTATAGTTAAATTATCCAAATTATCAATTGCAGGAACGTGCTCGTGGAGGTTCTGTTGGCTTAGTGGACGTGTTTGCTCACACCCATGCGTCTAGGCAAGTAGATGAGGCTGGCAATATCATATATCAGTGGGGTGATCAAGATAGGGCGACCAAGGCATATGTATGCATTTTTAAATTTTTAATACTTACACCGATAAGTTTATTAATTTCTAGCTATGCAAAATAATTACATGCTACTATTTTTCAACTGAAATTGTTTTTTTTTTCATTATAGTCGAGGTTGCAGGAGGCACAGGCTAATGCGCTTCAGCAGTCAGGTCGTGATGCGCTAACACAGGAGGAGCAGGATAACATTTTTACCGCTGTTATGGATCCGGCGCAACGGAGTAGACGATTTGGCTTCGGGAACCTAACGGTAATTAATCCTTTTACATATTTACAAAAAATCAGCGTTTAGATATATAATGTTATAATATTTTATATGCTGAGACAACCCTTTTGCTATTATTTCTATTTGCAGGCTCGACAGGCTCGACAAGCTCAAAAAGACCAAGACAAAGATTAAATCAAGGAGCTTAGAGCTATGGTTGAGCAGCTACGGGAGGAGAATCGTCTACGAGCCATCCAGGTGGAGCAGCTGGATCAAAAGCTTGCACAGTATTTGCAGAATCATGGTACCCTTCCTTCGTCGTCTGGTGCTTCGGGAGGCGACGAGGATCCTTGAGGAGGTATGTTTTTGAGTATTTGTGTTTGAACAATGTATATAAATTGACTTGGAGATGTTTTGATGTTGATGGTGATGTTGTATATATTGGTACGGAGTGGGTGACAAATATTTTGATGGCATGTACATGGTACATTGACATTTGTTGATGGTATGTACGTTGATGGTATATTTTGTGATGTTTGATCGGTTTGGTTTGTTTATATTGGTGTTTTATTGATTTATGTGTGTTGTTTGTATTGATATTGATATATATGTGTGGAATTGATTGGAAATGGAATGGAAATTGAATGGATTGGAAATGGTGTGGGTGGAAGGTTAATAGGCCTGCTGTTATACAGCAAAACAAACCCAGTATTTCCAACGGCTTCCAACGGCTTATTGACCATTTTATTGTAACGGTTTCGAACGGATTCCAACGGCTCCTAGCCGTTAGCGGCCGTTGGAAATGGTCCGTTGGTTCCGTTGGAAAGCATTGAAAGTCGTGGGATTTATTCCAACGGCTATTCCAATGGCTTCCAACGGCCGCCAACGGCTAGGAGCCGTTGGAATAGCCATTTTATCTAGTAGTGTATATTGCGTATAGCGACGGCTAGCGACGGCCGCTTTTTTTAGCCGTCGCTAGCCGTCGCTAAGCTCCGCCGCTATACGAAGCCTTTCTAGCAGTGAATGTTTCTCCTGTACAGCAATTAATTTCCATCATGGTGTCATTTAGTGTGGTAATTTACAATTGCAAAACAACACTTCCTTTTAACCCGTCTTTAGCAGTTTTAGTTATATATGTGCACTAGAAACTACCATGTGACTGTCCTATAAAATTCTATGTTTATAATTTTCAGCTTTGACTTAATATTTGGATGAAGTGGAAGTGGAAAAACTACTCTCTTGCAGGTTTGCATTAAGCACTATTGGTTCTTTTTGTATAATTTTATGTTCATGCTCATTGTCAAGAAAGTCTCAGTGCCTACATAACTTACCTAGCGCTTTCTTAGTGCAGCTTCTTGCTGGGTTTTCAAAAACAACTTCTGGAACTATTTGTGTTCAGAGATATGGGAATAAGAAAATCCAACTAAGTCACCTGAATTACTATCGCAGGACAGAGTTGGAATAGTATTTCAATTTCCTGAGAGGTAAGATATGTTATTGTACTACTTTGCTTCCTACAGCTTAACTTTGCATACTAAGTTCATTCCGAGCTTCCATTTTACCTACAAAAAGCGATTCAACCGTGTCTTTTTGAAATACCCAAATTACCCTTCCAGTCCTCTTCGTTTCACTCATTTTCATCCCGCATCCTGTTCTTTTCGCATTCTTCTCCCCTAAAACTAAGAAACCTAACATGCTACAACCCTAATGTCTCCCTAAAGCTCATATCTCCCTCGCTTTAGGACATAGATCTGATTCCACATCCAACCCGATTCAACATCCATCAACTTCCCCAACGTCTTCTCCCACGACCTACCGATGGTTAGTCCATAGCGATTCCACATCCATCGTCTTCTTCTCTAGCGTCAGTTCGGACCCACAAATAGACTTGCTTCAAAAATAAATTGCTGAGATCATTGTGATTAAGGTTAGTTCTTCGTCCTATACTCAGCA
Organism: Allium fistulosum; assembly: GCA_030737815.1. Taxonomy (NCBI): domain Eukaryota; kingdom Viridiplantae; phylum Streptophyta; class Magnoliopsida; order Asparagales; family Amaryllidaceae; genus Allium; species Allium fistulosum. The sequence continues at coordinate 427,479,495 of CM060908.1, forward strand.
GTATTTAGATTCTGAAATTTTATTCCAACTGCCTTTGGAATTTGATTTCAGTAACATTTGTACTACATGCAAGAAATTTAGTCTTCGTCGGTTCTCCTGTTCGAATTTTAATACAGTAACTCTACCAACTAAATTATTAATAACTTTTTTATCATAGCACTTTTGAAATTTTGAATTATTATCATTGGTTATTGATAGGAATTCTGATAATTCTGTAATTTTGAAATTACATTTTACTGGTACATGGACTACTATCTTGCAACCCTGCTATTATCTTGACTGATAATTACTTGCTTTGGTTTAATTATAACATTCAGTGGATATTAGCACATACTGTTTAGATAAGTTTTAGCTTACATCTTCTATAGACTTCAGTAAACACATCAGACTTCATGTCGACAACATCAATATATAATTTGTTTTTTTATTGATACATGACCTCTATGCAAGCTTGACTGATATTTTTAGAACTTTTTTGTTTCCTTCTGACTAGAATAGTGTTGTTGTTTCAAATATGATAACCTTGCAAATTTGAAGTAGGTTTCTATTATAAAGATCATTTCAATTAAATTCAACCTCTGCAATACTGATGTATGGCAATAAGATTTTCAAATCATTGGCATTTGTAATGCTTAAGAACATATTTGCTTTTCTATATTCTTACGCAGTTCTTTTCATCACCAATATAACTCATGCTTGAATCATAGTGTATGCAGTTTATTCGTTTTGGTATAGAAGTTTTTAAGATTAAAACATAAAAATTAGCACTCAAGATGGATTAATATACATTGTTCCATGTGTTTATTTTGATAGATCATTTTACACATATTACTTAAAGTTATTATTACCAATCACTTAACACTAATGAAGCTAAAGTTTATGCATGTATCCAATGTACCAGTAGTTTTGCTACTTAATCTAGAAACTTTTATATATGATCACGGATTATAAATTAATTACTATTTTTGTTTATCTGAGAAATAACTAATGCGATTTACGTCGAGTGTATTCCTTTTAATAGCCTAAAGTGCAAATCAGAATTTTAAAAACCTCTTTCTTTCTAAAACACGGTAGGAAGTTAATGTCCCTGATGTCTACAGTTACTCAAATGGGTTATATTAGTTTAAATGCCTAGAATCTTTTATGTGAATGTTCTTACAATGATATGTTGACTTTAAGTAATTACATATTATGAGAAGTTCCAAGAAAATGAATTCTCTGCTTTTCCCCATACCAAAATTTTAGCTACAGAAACGACTAAGAGTAATATATAATAGCATTAACTAATGTTTCTTTGGTGTGATTTAATTTATTATTTGTTTAAAGTTACTTGAAGTGTGACGTGTGCATGAGATGAGATATAATGCAGAAGAGGACAACCACATCTTTTATACTTTTTTGGGTTTTGCAACTAAGGACAATCAACTTTATATCTTTTTCATATTTGCAGGTTGAGGACAACTATCTTTATATCATTTTAAGTCGAGGATGCCATCTTTTTATCAATTCCACTGAGTAGTGCATTGAATGATGCTTGGTCTTGATTGTATTGTCCTTTTTATTGGAGGGCAATAAAACCATTAACCATGTGGCTGTGGTGCCACGATAAAGAGGTAAGATGTGAAATGTGCATTTATGCTAATATGATGTTTAAGCTATAAATATGCGGTGGATTCTACATAACATTGGAGTAGTATAGTTCATCAGTACTTAGGCATTCAACTAGCATAATAAATGTGAATATGTGATGATTCATTCCAACCTTACATTATTTACATCAGGTTGCAATCTTTTTTCTGGTACGTGTCAAAAACGTCTGCTAATATACTGTTTTAATGACCAATTGAATGAAACTATTTCAATTGATGCATTGTCAACAAACATTCTAATGAAACTGTTTTAATGATAATAAACTATTTTAATGAAAGTAACAGAAGCTATTTTCGAGTTGTTGATTTCAGTTGCACCAAATTTTTTTCTCTAGATGCATCATATGCTCAGCTTGAGCATTGTTTATGCTTCAAGAACTTCATCGTCTATCTTCATCATAACATGTTTTAGTCTACCTAATTTTGGCAGTTTGGATAGAACTGTTAAAGTTCCAGAATTTTTAACAATATGATATTTAACTATTGTCAAAGAACTAACATTTAAACACTTGCCTACAATAGATTCAAGAGATTCATTACCAATCAGCAGGTATGAATCAATCATTAAATCTGAAACTTTTGAATATCTTTTTGCTATGGATGAAAATCCATCATCACCAATGCTATAAAAGCTTATCAAGTGTAATTTCTGAATACTTTTGCACCCTTTTGTAACTACAGTAAGCCCTAACGATTTATTATACTAATTTAATTCTTACATCTTTCATATTTACTGGCTAGAAGATTTTTTTTTCCAATTTAGTATCAGTTTCATATTTAATTTTACTCAATCTTATGTTTTATTTCAAATGAATTTCTATGAGAAGTTGTTATGTCATACATTGAAAAGAATATAATTAAGAAAGTAAGTGAAATATTAATTATTACAACATTTTGAGTTTAACTACACACGAAATTACTAAAAAGTGACAAGTGATGGTAAAAGAATTGTTTGCTATACTTTCATTAAAATGCAAACTTTAGCTTTAAATAAAAGGCTCAAGCAATTGTTGGCTTGACATGGATTGGAAAAGGTCTACTACTGCATGGATGAAAAGGTGCAAGAAATTATGATGTTTTTATTGCAATGCCTACCCACAAACCAAAACATTATGATTTCTTCACCTTTAGAAAATATACAGAAAATAACCGCCCGACTGCATATTTTTGTACACCTAGAGCTGCAGCTGATGCATTTCATATATGTTTAAGGGTGCCCAATGATATCTTGAATAAAAAATTCCTTAAAATGATAAAACCACTTTATAAACAACAATTCTTCTCATTTACGGTTCCATTCATATAGTGAATATCATTTAGAAATTCATGGCACTATGACAAGAATCAAACAAGTGTATACTATATCTAAAAACAAAAAATATACATGCTTTGAAACATGCTACTGATTCACATTGTTTAATTAATGCCTGAACATTGTGATTAGATACGTGCCCAGTTAGGCGTGCATATATACTCATTGTTTTATCTTGGAGTTTGGCCTCTTCCTACTTAATTCAAGGATATCACAAAACTGATTTTAATGCACATCTATTTTATATAGTATTTTATATGTGGTAAATTTACCCCTATGCTATGAATATTAGGTTGCATAGGAGAATCTGATTTCATATGAAAGTTAACTAGACTATTTTCGTTGTTTTTTTAATACAGTTCTTTAATTATCATTATAGTTAAACTTATTATATAGTGTTTAATGATAATGATAATTAATGAAACAATGGATTTATTCCTATTTTTTTAATCATTTGCTGCCTCTATAATGTTGAAGGTGTTCGGCTTATGGGATGAAAATGGCAGGCCCAGATGCATCATTCCCTTCATACAGAGATGGATATGGGACGTATTCGGTGGGTTGCCTTTTTGTTTTAAAGTCATTTTCTAAAATGAAATCATACCTTCAGTAGACATTTATTAGTTTCTGCACCATTATTAGGGGATTTCTGAGAAGGGTCCTTCATATGGTGCACCATCAAGATCCTGGGCAGTACCTGAAAAGTTCTGACCTGAGCTCCACTGAAACTTCTCTTTGATCTTCTCCATGAGCATTGAATGGGTTAGAAAATCTATGCTTATTATATTTTGCAACTTTCAACCTCAGGTAAGTTAATAATTTGGATGATCTGTACATTACTGTTTCCTTATTATTTCCAAAGGGATTTGCTGATTCAACATCAGTCCGTTAAATGGTTATCATGCTGAATAATTATCATAATTAATCCAATGATTTGTATTTGATTAATTTTATTGTGTCAAATAGTTATCTTTTTCTCACGTTCATGAGAATAAATTTTGATCATTGTTATTCATAGCTTTATCTTTATTTTTATTATATACCGAGTTAACTTCTATGTTCATGAGAATAAATTGATTTGTTATTATAAACCTGAGCATAATTCTTAGCTTGAGTTAATTTAATTAAATGAAACTCAAATCCAACGAAATTACGAGCTAACTAAATGAAATAAATTGGTATTGAAATTAAAAAAATAGTGAAATTATAAAACAGTAAAGGAATGAAAAAGAAACTAAATGGAGGAGAGGGGAAGAAAGAAAGTAAAAAGGAGAGAGAGTATAAGTAAGTTCTCTATCTCAAGGAGAGGAACAATGGAGGGTACAATTATCATGAACATGGGCATTCACAGCAACTGTAGGAGTTTACTAATTTTGTAGAAAATGGTGGGATGGGTAGAGAAAACTCAGAAAAGCATGGGGGTGGTAATAGGCTTGCCAATGTTAAATTGCACATAGTTTAGGATATATTCATGTTAGTTTTGCATTTACTTCCAATAGTTGCAATGCGTTGTTAGGTTTTCGATGTCTCCAATGATTGTTTCTCTTGCAGCGCCTTGCAATATTCATATTATATTTCTACAAATATTTTGGACAATGGATCAATCCAACAAAAGATTATTCAAGTCCTTATGAAGATTACCCAAAATAGAATGGTCTTTTGCTGTGGAAGTTGAACTGTAATGCAATATATAGGTTATGCTGATTACCATGTTTTAATTTTTAATGTTGCTTACAAATGATTTATGTACTAAAATTTTGCTTTGAATGTAATTTAGTTTTGATGATAGATAAATATAATTTTATTTTATTTCCTTACATTTCTATTTTATCTTGGTAATAGGAGGCGCAATAATAATGAGAGAATTATGACCAAACTTGCTGAAACTAGCCAAAAAAGAACAGTGCTTGGACTTGGGAACTAGACTGAGGTACAAGTACAGGATCAAGTATCAATGTTACCACGTTCTCCCCAATGGTGAAGTCCAGTGTTTGCAGTTTAAGGAAAGAGTGTAGATATCACCATATAAGATGTACTTTTATTCTTTTTACTGTTATCCGTATATATCCGATTAACTTTGTTATCCATATACATATGTTTGTGTGCAAACTATGTGCTGTTTTTTTAATTGCTTGCTTAAATGAACATCATAGCCACAGCTGTTATATGTTCCCTTTATTTTTGTATTAGTTGGTATTTCGGATCACCAAACAAAAAAATGTCCCAGTTGAATTGATTATAATGATCTTTGAATCACTGTTAACCATGACTATGTACAGTTCGAATATTTTACCTATTACCTAAAAGTGGAAAACAACGTCTACTAATTTCTTCAACTATAGTACACTACTGATGCTACTGTAAATGGAAGGCCATATACAACTAGCTTTTTGCATCTTTTCCCACACTTTCTTCATGAAGAAATAGCCAGTCACTTTATTTCTAGATTACCATATAAAAAACTGCAGACGATAAAGCAATTTCCTTTTTTATCTATATAAAAACCTAAAGACTAAAACCCAACTGACTTATTAGACTGAAAATGTATGGATTTTTTCCGTATGATTTGTACCTTTTCGTGTCCAACAATTACATATATATTACACTTTCAATAACTTTTTTCTCCTACAGATTCAACCATGCGATAAAGCTGTTGAGCGGTTTCTTGCGGAGCGTTCTCACAACTGATTCTACTCCACGTTAATAAAACATACGTTCATTTTCTTGCTTTACTAGATTTTATTCTGCCCACGAATATCTACAACAATTCTGTCATTTACAAGTACCTTTTATAATTCAATTCAGTGATCTACAATATGCTTTTTCCCTATTTGAACTTCGTTAATTTAAATCAACTTTGTTTCTCTAATCAATGTCACAATCGACTGTGGGTTTTACCAAGTTAACTGATACCGTTGGGTATGTTTCAACTTAATCTTTGGCCAAGACGTATCTACCTATGATGTAGCTCTGAAACTGTTCCAATAGTTACACCTACAAATATGAGTGATATATCATAGATCATCCAGCAAGACAAATAATCTAACTTTCGATGATAACAGTTTATGTATAAAGAAAATCAGTACTTCCAAATGTCCGGTAATAAACACTATCAGCTTCTCTAACCAACGTATTTGGCCGATACACCTAACAGCTTCTGATCTTATATACAAACCCACACATTTACTTCTGTTATTATATGCATCTGCAAGCGATTTCATGTGCAATAATGAGACTACATGAACCAATCCACATAAATTATAATATTTTTATATTAAAATATTTTAAAATGACAATGTTGTTTACACCCTATAAATGCATAATCAAATTACAACTGCACATACAAACTCAATTACTATAATAAAGCCACAAAATTATCATGATTTTATTCCATAAAATATTTGCAGTCGATAAAAGAAATAGCAGAAACATTCATGAAATGTGATTCACGAAATCCAGACAGTGGAATTAAACTATGCATAGAATGAAACATAAATATCAAGATAGTCATCTTCGAAGCAAGAAAGCCATCCCAATGACCAAATGGAACTGCATTTCCAATATCATATCCATAAGTAGCCAATATTTGCTTCAAGGAAAAAAGTAATTCAGTAACAATCATAAGAACTTCCAAACATCAAATTCAAATGCCCCTAAAAGTATGATCTAATAATTAAACATGCTTTACAAATTCAAAACGCTTCTAAAATGAGATCTAAAATTAAACTTCCTTTACAAATTCAAAATACTTCTTTACAAATATTCAAATTTTAATATCATTGGAAAATAAAGAATCATTTTTTTACTAATTTAAACATATACAACTAATAAAGAAAATAATTCACACTTAAAGCGCATGCCATAACACTTTAGTTTTAGTGGGATGAGCTCAATAATGTCTTTGTGTTCTATGTTAAAATCCAATGGTTTTTATATTTAAATGATTTGGGATGTTTTATTAGTTGAATTAGCCATAAATAAATTGATGGGGTTGTGATCATTAGTTTCGAAGAGGAGATATATTGCTTAAGCTGGAAAGAAATTTTGTAACCACGACATTGTTGTAAAAACTATTTTAATTTTAGTGGCTATGTTTTCGACTAGGCCTAACCTCCATGAATGTTTAAATCCACGGATATTGAATTCAACGAGACCAGAATTAAAATTGATTTTATTCGGTTCTAGAACATTTGAAGGATGCAAAGTATTACCCTTTAGTTTTTCGTTACTTTTCTAATACTGTTTAAATCCCCTGATAAGCACTAAGGGATATTAAAGGTGTTAACGTTGTAAATGCAGGCCCACCTGGGCGTGCATATATACTCGTAGTATATAATTTTAAATGTACATAAATTGTAGTTTGCTTCTTGTTAAAGCATTTGCAGAAAATTTTGACTTTAGGTTGGTTTGAATTTGATTCCTTTGGATTAAGATCCACATTCTCTTAGTGGTGGATTCAAAAGGCGTCTTGCTTTGGCAATTCAATTAGTAAGAAAAGTTTTGATGGTTGATTAATCGTACAAATAAATTAGTATATTTAGTATATGACTATATTCATTTCTAACTATTTTCAGGTTAAAAAAACCAGATCTTTTGCTACTCGATGAACCCTTGGCAGGACTTGGTATGTATTTATTAATATTAAATTGTTTTCAGTATTTTCTGGTAAACTCTTTTGCAGAACAAAGGATTGTTCAGTTGTACACTCTATACTTTCCTATCAATGCTTTTCTCAGTCCTCATTGTTTTATGGAAAGTTCATCTTTAATATTAGACTGGAAAGCCCGAGCTGATGTTGTGAAGTTACAACAACCTGAAGAAAGAGTTAACTATACTTGTTAGTCATGATCTCAAGTGAGTACACGGTCACTGCCTCCATTTGGTCAGAGTTATTTCTAAATATTATTGCTTATTTTTGAATTCATTTAACGTTCACATCACACAAAAATTTATGGCTCAAAATTAAAAACCATGCATCACCGTAAAGTAAGTTATTTTCCAATATATTGAACCAACAAAATTACTATTGTTTATGCTATGACTAATAGTGCTATTTTCATAAAAGCATTTATCTTTTCTCCTCTACCTAGTAGGATCAATCCACTAAAATTACTGGAGATTTTCAAGATTCTGTCCTTAAATTTACAGTGAGACGTAGCACTTCCAGAAGAGCTTTGCACTGTGCTTCATTATTTGATGCCCTAAATTAACATCTCAGTAACAAACTTAATGGTGTTTAGTAGTAGTAATAAGAAGGGTGCCTGCTATCTTATTTTGATCCTTGCATGACCCATTTATGTATTCATTTTGATTGATCAATTTTAACATTTATAAGCCTAGTAATTTTTATTTAGGAGTCAGTCAGTACTTGCCCCTTGATGATATATTGGTTTAAATTCAATGTTATGCTCTTCAAGTTTGACTGCCCCACTTATCAGTTGGCCTGAGACCTCTAGTCATTCCTAAGATTTCTTTTAGTTTTAACTAGTTAAGACTGAGTGAACATGCTGAAATATACGTTGTTAGTTCTCTGACTAAGATAATGAGGCGAGACAGGTTTTAAGCTCTACATAGCAGGTGTTGGGCGTGTTTCCATCTCCTATCGATCCAACACTCTTCCCGCACGGAGCCGAACCAGTCCTTGTTCCATTGTCTGCCGGATCAAAGCAACATGCCTCTACCAAACCATCTCCCTCCTCGTGACTGTCGAACCACCACCCAAGATCAAAGATGCCGAACCACCTCCTACCGAACCAACATCACTCCACCCATTACCACCGGACCAACCCAGCTCACCTCCAAGCTCCTCCGAACCAGCTCACCTCCAAGCTCCGCCGAACCAAGCACCTTGCTCAACATACCACACCGGACCAACCTCACCATCCCACCACCGGTCCAAGCAACTACCGGTCCGCTCTACACTCCAACCATCTCCGAACCAAGCGATGCCGAACCAAGACGTACCAGGCCAGATCATGTCAGCCCAGGCCCATCAGCAACTATACACATCCTAGACCCCTACCCCCAGCCTCACTCTATAAATAGAGGGGCAGGGGTACAACAATGGGGACAAGTTTTTGAGAGCTCAAGCACGGAGAGAACATTCAAACAACTTTCTTTTATTTGTATCAAAGCTTTGTACTTGTAATCAAAACAAAAGAAGAGAAATAACATATAAAGTGGACGTAGGCACATTCTGGCTGAACCACTATAAACTTGCGTGTCTTTTTACAGTTTAGTCCTTGCTTTTCATATATTTGCATAAATCACCCAAATCATTATGAACAACATAAGATCTACTAAATCATACAACTTTGAGGTGTTTGTCCATTTTTTGTGCAAACATTTTTGGTGCTTTCACTGAGAACTAGAAGCTCGAAGCTTCAGCTTCATCCACTTAACAGTTTTCCTAACAGCATCGTTCGCTACTTGGAAAACATGCCTCCCAAACAGAGAAAAGATGTTAACAATGGAAAAAACATCGCATCCAGCAGTCTTCCAGATCCAGCTGTCACGAATCAAGTAAATCGTCCTCCTCCGGCAGCAGTAACAAATGAAGGACAGGCTAACCCAACCACTCCTGCCACAGAACAGCCTGCAGCAATTACTAGGGCAGATTTGGACAGAGTTGTGGTTGAAGTAACTAACCGCTTCACGTCCCAGCAGGAAGCCTTGGTGGACCATCTCATGTCACGCTTAAGGGACGCTGAAGAATCCAACCGCAACACTGAATCATGGGGCGAGTCCCAGTCTGGAGGATCTCAGAGACAACAAAGATTTTCCTTCTTCGAAGGAGCTAACGGCAGAAGTAGCCATGGTAGGAGCCGAGACCGAGCACAGCCCGAAGTTAGGCCTGAGGAAACATTTGGTACCGAACCCAACGGGGGAGGTACCGGACGGAGGTCAACTGTAGCTGAGCCTGTCATACTGCCTAACCATGGAAACGTCAGTGAGCGGGGCCGAGCTAGAGTCCAGCCCGAAGTTGGACCCGAGGAAGTGCTTAGATCAGAACCCGACAGGGGAAGATCAAGGCAAGGGCCAACTGTAGCTGACCCTAGCAAGCTCCCAGAAGATCAAAGGCATCCACTGGAAAATATGAGGAATGATAGACGACACCATCCCTACAGGTCATCTGGACGGAATCAATCCCACAGAACAGAACCAAACTCATTTCTATCTGCTCCAAATTCTGATGAAAGGATGGCACGCTTATTCAGAGAGTGTGTCCAACGGGAGCAAAGAGATCGAGGGATAGGCGCTAGGGTAACCAGCCCTTTCGCCCGCAATATCGAAATTGCTATCACCCCCCGAGAATGGAAGATGCCAATAATGGAACCCTACAAAGGAACCTCCGACCCCGTTGTACACTTACAGAGGTACACGCAACATATGCTCATGAGTGGGGCGACAGAAGGAGTACCGTGCAAATGCTTTCCGCTCTTCTTAGCAGATCTTGCTACCTCCTGGTTCTGTCATCTACCCCAGGGATCCATCAGCTCGTGGGAAATGTTGAAAGAAAAATTTATCAGTCAGTTCCGCATTCATGTGGAGCAACCTAAGGACGCTTATTCCTTATCCAGCGTCAAACAAAAACCTGGAGAGAAGCTGCAGCAATACCTAACCAGATTCAACGCCGCAGCAGCCGCAGTCCAAGATGCCGATGAGAAGCTTATCCTAATGGCCCTCTGTAGTGGTGTGCATCCGGACACTAAATTTGCTAGAAGGTTGACGAAAGAAAAACCAGCTACTTTACCCGATTTCTTCCATGAAGCTGGGAAATACATGAGGCTTGAGGATGCTGCCGTTGAGGGGCAGTCAGGACAGCAAAATAAGACAACCCATAGCATCGCCCGTGCTGTGGCAAGGGACGTTCGAAGAAATGATTCCAGAGACAATGCTGGGGGCAAGAAGGGAGAAAAGCGCCTATATCGGCCAGGACCAAGATTCGACACTTACACTCCTTTGAACGAGACCGTCGAAAATATCTTCCTTGCCACCCAAGGCGAAGTTAGATACAAACGCCCACCATACAAGAAGGAATCAGATAACGCACAGAAGTCTGGAAAGTTCTGCCGCTTCCACGAATCTCACGGGCATGATACCAACGAATGCCATCATCTTCGAGATCTGATTGAGGAACACATCAGAAGGAAGAAACTGGAACGTTATGTAAAAGGTCAGGACAGGACCCCAGCTCCTGCCAATGAAAACCCAAGGCTACCCTCACCGGGGGCCGACAGAGGAAACCGCAACACTAGCAGCTCTAGTCAAGAGAAGATAGTGGTCCATACCATCTCAGGAGGGCCGCACATCGCAGACAGAAGCTGGAAAGAGATGGAAAGATACAGAAAGTCACTTAGAGACAATAAAGACTATGTCAATTCGGTTATAGAAGAACGCCACCCAAAGCGGAAAGAAAGTGATGACATCACATTCGGTAAGCGTGACCTAGAAGGAAGGCAGTACCCACACATGGATCCCATGGTCATCTCTGCCCGAATTGGTCCCGCCGAAGTTTACCGAATCCTGGTAGACACTGGAAGCTCAGTAAACATCCTGTTCAAACACGCATTCAACAAAATGAAGCTATCAATGAAGGATGTATCTCCCTGCGATAAACCACTACACGGTTTCACTGGGGATGCTAAGATGCCCCTCGGGCAACTGGACCTCTTTGTTGAGATTGGAAGCCATCCCCGCTCCATTGTACGGAAGCAGACGTTCGTGCTAATAGAAAACCATTCGGCCTACAACGCCTTCTTAGGAAGACCAGCCTTGTCTGACTTCCAAATTGTCCTAGCCCCATGGTGCCTAAAGATGAAATTTCCAACAGACAATGGAGTAGGGGAAGTGGAAGGAGACCAGGACGTTGCTCGAGACTGCTATGTGACTGAACTTCGCAACAACCACAGGAAGGATAAAGGGAAGGGTGTAGAGATTGCCTTCTGCACGAAAAGTCTAGAAGCATAGCAACTAAAGAAAGCCCCTCCTCTTCGATATACCAGCGACCCTTTCAATGAATTAGACCCTAGGGACAAAGAGGAGGAGGCCACCGCCGAGCCTGCAGAGGCTATGGAGTTTATATCTGTAGACAAGCACGACTCAAGTAGACTACTGAAAATTGGGTCCCAACTAAAAGCCGAATTGAAGGAACAACTCGTTGATTTTCTCCGCCACAACTTGGATGTATTCGCATGGTCATACGCTGACATGACCGGAATCTCCCCCGACATAGCATGCCACGTATTAAACATTGATCCTACCAAGGCACTCGTAAAACAAAGAAAGAGAAGTATGGGGGCAGAACGATCAGCAGCCCTCGATGAAGAAGTAAAGAATCTACTCGCCAATGACTTCATACGAGAAGCTATCTACCCGGAATGGATCGCCAACCTGGTACTGGTAAAGAAGGCTAATGGGAAGTGGCGAACCTGCATTGACTTTTCCAACCTAAACGACGCCTGCCCAAAGGATTGCTTCCCACTTCCCAGAATAGACCAACTTGTAGACAGCACAGCCGGGCACGAGCTCCTATCTTTTATGGATGCATACTCAGGATATAACCAAATTCCTATGCATGCTCCCGACCAAGACCACACTAGTTTCATCACTGACCGGGGTTTATACTGCTATAAGGTAATGCCTTTCGGACTTAAAAATGCAAGAGCCACCTACCAGCGCCTCGTCAACAAGATGTTTGCAGGGCTAATAGGACAGACTATGGAAGTATATGTGGATGACATGCTGGTGAAGTCAAGGAAAGCCAAAGATCATGTAAGCCACCTAGGCGAGATGTTTCAAGTACTTCGCCAGTATGGCATGAAGTTGAATCCTCTAAAATGCTCCTTCGGAGTATCATCAGGAAAGTTCTTAGGATTCATCGTCCATGCCAGGGGGATTGAAGCGAACCCTGAACAAATCCGAGCGCTAAGGGATATCAAGATACCTTCCACCCGAAAGGAAATGCAAAGCCTAAATGGAAAAGTGGCCGCCCTAAGCCGATTCATCTCCAAGGCAACGGACAAGTGCGTCCCCTTTTTCAAAGCTCTAAAGAAAGACAAAGGAAAGTTCGAATGGACTGACGAATGCTTAACCGCTTTCCTTAACCTAATCGAACACCTCCAGAAACCACCGGTACTTTCGACTCCAAGCGAAGGCGAAGAATTATACCTATACCTTGCTGTGTCATCTCACGCCCTAAGCGCTGCCTTGGTAAGGGAAGACAACCGCACGCAACGGCCAGTTTACTTCGTCAGCAAAAGGTTTACTGGGGCAGAAGTCAGATATCCTAAACTTGAGAAGCTAGCATACTGTTTACTAATCACATCACGGAAACTGCGTCACTACTTCCAGTCCCATTCCATCAAAGTTCTGACCGATCAACCACTGAGGCAGGCACTCCATCGTCCCGACACTTCTGGGCGACTACTTAAATGGTGCATTGAACTAAGTCAGTATGATATCACCTATCACCCTCGCACCGCCATCAAGGGACAAGCCATGGCTGATTTCATTGCAGAATTCACTACCAATGAAGATAAGGAGCAATTGGAAATAGCAGAAGATATCAAGTGGAATCTCTTTGTGGATGGTGCATCGAACGAACAAGGCTCGGGGGCAGGTGTGGTAATAATCACTCCCAGGGGAAACAAACTGCACTATGCTATAAGGTTGGAGTTCGCTGCCACCAACAACGATGCAGAATATGAAGCAATGATAGCCGGACTAGAAATTGCCATAGAAATCGGAGCCAATTCTTTGTGTCTTCATAGCGATTCTCAACTTATTGTTAATCAAATACTAGGAGAATTCCAAGCTCGAGAAAAACGACTCATAGCATATCTAAAGAAGACCAAGTTACTTCTCAGCCGATTGGACCACTACTTAGTCAAACACATCCCTCGGGAAGAGAACCAAGAGGCCGACGAATTGGCAAAGCAAGCAAGTGTGAGAGACATCACCATCTTCGGGGCAGTAACCATCTCAAAGCAACTGGCCCCAAGTTTTGAGCAAGTGAATCTGATAGCTGCAACCGAAGAAGCAACTTGGATGACTCCCATCTGAGACTACCTACAAAGTGGCACACTACCCAACGGGCGTAACGAAGTCAAGAAAATCTTGAGGAAAGCATCCCGCTACACAATACAAGAAGACATCCTCTATCGGCGCGGATTCTCTAACCCGTTATTAAGGTGTGTCGCTGGGAGGGAAGCCAAGGAAATCTTATCCAACATCCATCAGGGGAGCTGCGGAGATCACACCGGAGGGCAAACATTAGCAAAAAAGATACTCTGATACGGATATTTCTGGCCCACCTTAAGCAAGGACGCCTTAGATTTCGTCAAAAAGTGTGACAGATGCCAAAAATTTGCTAAGATTCTGCGGCTACCAACAACTGAGATTACTCAAATGACCAGCCCTTGGCCCTTCGCAATATGGGGAATTGACTTAATCGGCGAACTACCAATGGGCCGAGGCGGGGCCAAATATGCTATAGTGGCAGTTGATTATTTCACCAAATGGGTGGAAGCGGAACCTCTGAATAAAGTATCTTCAGCAAAAGTTATTAACTTCTTGATCAAAAATGTTCTATGCAAGTACGGAGTCCCACTCAAAATCATATCAGACAATGGACTTCAGTTTGACAGCGAGGAATTCGCCAACTGGTGCCGAGAGCACGGAATTCATAAAAGCTTCTCATCCGTAGCATATCCCCAGGCAAACGGACAAGTCGAAGTAGTCAACAAAATTCTGAAAACTCTGATCAAAAAGAAGCTCAAAAAGTCAAAGGGCGCTTGGGTGGATGAACTCCCTACGACACTGTGGGCCTACCGCACATCTTTCAGAACATCAACGGGGCACACTCCATTCTCTTTGGCATACAGATCGGAGGCTATGCTTCCAGTTGAAACCATTGTGCCTTCCCACCGTAGGATCCACTATAACCCAGAAGAGAATGAAGAACTCCTCCACATGTCTTTGGATATAGTTGAGGAGAGAAGAAATGATGCAGTCCTTAAAACAGCAGCCCACAAGCAGAAAGTGGCAGCACAATACAACTCCAAAGTCAAGCATCGTACCTTACAAGAAGGGGATCTTGTCTTCAAGCGAATATTCCCTCGCCCCGGAGCACTAGACCCAATCTGGGATGGACCATATGTAATTCATAAAGATCTCCACAATGGAGCTTATATTTTGTCAACAGTGGACGGAGAGGTGTTCCAGAGGGCATGGAACATCCAGCACCACCGTCGATACTTTTCTTAACTTGTACTGCCCATATGAAGTGAATTAACAAAGAGAATCAGTGGACGTAGGCCTTTTCATGCCGAACCACTTTAAAAAACCTTGTCTCTTTTTTAACTTGTTCCTTTATATCTTGGTTACTTGTTAACTTTATCCTTTTCTGTTGAACAAAATCCTATGCGTATAGCATTTCCACTCAAAGCACTGCACGGCGCAACTTCACCTGGGCAAAACCTAACAGGTACTATGCGAATCTATGCCCTCGCCAATGAGACACTTTTGCTCCAGCATCCCTCTGCTACGGGTTAACTCATTGCTCGCGATGGCCCTTAAAGCCAACTGTAATGAGCCGATTATAAGCCACCGAGAAGGCCGACTATAGCCGAGGCAGCTCATTACGGCGTTAGGCTCGCCGGCAACTGTGAACCGACTATAAGCCCCAACATAAGGTGTGGCCAGCCAGGGGCAGTTCGCAGTTGACGATCAGCACCCACGCTAGCCGGCCACAGTAAATCGAATAATACCCATGATTATGGGCCATAATGGCCCGGTTAGTTACTGTGCGCGATCTCGGCTCCGATGTGTCTTAGGTGCGGCTGTGGTAAAAAAGAATTAACTCCCTGCGGAGGCGTAAGATGGGTGACAAATGTCTCCAAGACCCACAGCTAGGGAAAGTGACTACAAAACCCGTTTGCCACGAACTTAAGCACATCGAAGGCCTTCCGTGATTGGAAGTTTTACTATTTCACATATTTCAATTTTACTTAAAAAACTTTCCTCCTATCCTCTATAACAATCCCTAA
The DNA here is from genome assembly GCA_030737815.1 of Allium fistulosum. NCBI lineage: Eukaryota > Viridiplantae > Streptophyta > Magnoliopsida > Asparagales > Amaryllidaceae > Allium > Allium fistulosum. The sequence goes on from CM060908.1 coordinate 427,495,505, forward strand.
AGTACAGGATACAGAGTAGGAGATACTCGCCAATGGGTGTAGGGACTCACAATTGGATGGCAGGGCATTCAACTGCGTTCCATGCTCGGTCATACAAGATATTCAAAACTGCCATCTACGATTAGAACATGAAAGGCGGTATTTTCTTCTTTTGTGTACAAATACAACTTATTCACACCACACGCTAACATTGCAAGTCATGAAATTATGTTTTAAACCAGAACCTGACATCAAACACAATTCAATTACAAGAATATACATAGCTATATTTCTCATACGACATGTCAAAATAGCAACAAACATTCAGAAGACGACAAAATCAGCATAAGTTAAAGAATTACACGTCAAGAATAGAGCCATTTATTACAAGTAGCAAAATATTACAACCTAAAAGCTACTTTACTGTTTTAAGACTAACATCTACAACCCTGTCAAGTCCACAAAAAGAGTTTTTCCCGGTATAATTAAGGGGCCGGCTGCATTGGAGTTTTTTCCTTGTCCCGTTGCCCACCTGTCCAGACAGAGAAAGGATTCATTAGTGAGAAGCAACCAAGTTAATGGGGAAACTAAAAAGGAAGACTTACCAACATCTGCTTCTTGGCCATCCTGGTCGTCATCATCTACTTGCACCCCTGCCTCCTCAGCAGCAAGCAACCGCATACCCTCCTTCACCGCCACCTTCTCCCCCTTGGCAAACTGGGCAGTGACCACATCCATGATGAAGGCCATGCCACCATCTTTATCCGCATCGGCCTTGGCCTCCTCCAGAGCCCGAAGATAGATCTTAGCCATGACCCTAGGATAATCATCCATCCAGGATAGGTTGCCCTGCTTCCAGGTTCGGAAGTACATGTCCTGAAGCATTTCGTCCATCATCCCCTCATTCTCCTCAAACTCCCTCATCCGGGCCTCGGAAGCCGACAACCTTTCAACGGCAGCATCTCTCTGCGATCGATATCTCGAGCAGTCAACCAGAAGGGATTCCCGCATTGCCTCCATCTCCTCCCTCAACTTGGCTTGAGCAAGCTCTACGGCCTCAAGTTTCCTGGACAACTCCTCTACCTGCTCAAGATCCGCTTTCCGAACCTCGTCCACCGTGGCAATAGCCATGTCGATCCGTTCTTTGCAAGTAGTTTCCATTTTCCGCAGTTCGGCCCGGTTGGCCTCTTCCATGGTTTCCTTTAGTCGCCCAGAAGCAGCCTCATGTTGAGAAATCTGAATGGCCTGATCAGCGAGCTGTTTGGCCTGATCCGAAACCACCAATCGTAGTCGGATGTTGGCACTCCCAATCTCCTCTCCAGCCTTAACCAGCCGGGCATGATGCCCCATCAGCTTCCTAGTCTCCTCCGCCACCCGATCAAAATTAGCCTTGGCCTCGTCTCCCATGGTAATTATCCGAGTAGTAAGTAAATCGAGATCTAAGGACTTAGCCTCGTCAAGCACCCGTACCATAGGATTGCGGGAAAGAAGGTGCTCACCGGTAACCTCGTCAAAAGTAATATCATGGGAACTTGGATCCAGGTCAGGATGACCCGCAAATGGATTCCGAACCAAGTCAGGACGATCAATCCGAGTGACGGTAGGATTTTCAGACAGGTGCGGAGAGAGTGTGAACTCAGTATCCTCCTCTGTGATATCATGAAGGGGCTGAATTGGGGGCTGGGGACCGAGTGAAGGTTCGGATAAGGGATGACTTCTCTTTCTCTTCTGAATACCCTCTTCAATAACCCCGAGAAGAGGACGGTAGTCGACTACATCCCCGGAACGGTGGGTCGGAGTCTTCAGCTTGGCGGAAGCTTTGGAGAGCTTGTATTGTTCAAGCCTGTGCCGAAGGTCTGAGGCCTTGGCCGTTTTACCTGCTCCTGATATAAAGAACAAGTGTCACAAGCTTACATGGATCCATAATTCAAGAAACGCGGTAAATTAAAAGTTAAAAGAAGAAAGGAAACACATCTATTATACAAACCCTGGGGAGGAGTAGGATACTGCAATGAGTCCTGGATTTCATTCCAGGACGGGAGCGGATCATAAAATATTCCTAAGTCTCTATCATAAATGGAGCCTGCAGGAGTCAAAAGTTCACCTTGAGTCGTCAGAGCCACCTTGGCTGGAGTAGTCTGAGAAGATCTGCTTGCACCGGTCCCGGCCTTGTCAACTTTCCCGGATTTCTCTACCAAAGCCGTTTCTCCGTCCAGCCCCTCAAAAGCCTGACGGAATGCATCATCCGTCCACTCCTGAATCTCGCCTGCCTGCCCAGGGAGCAAGGCCCCGATGCCATCGCCACCATCATCACCTTCCCGACCATCTCCACCCTCACCTCTTTCCTCCTCTACGTCTTCCTCCCCCTGGGTAAGTGGACAATTGCTGGGGGAAGGACCGTCCGACTTCTTAAGTTTCTTACCTCCGACGGCTGGAGGTTTTGCGAAAGGTTTTCTCTTACCACTCTCTATCGTGACACCTCCCTTAGCCTGAGCAGCCGTCCTCTCCTCCGCTGTTTCCCTCAGCTTGACTACTGACTGCTGTGGAAGGATCAAGTTACACTCCAGAAGGGTCGCGTTTCTGATCAGGTAGGCAGCTGATCTATCTCTCACGGGGATAGCTTCTATCTCAGCCGCCGTCTGAACCAGGCGATCAGTCTCCACAACTGCAAAGCCACCTGTCGCTAGCAAAAATGAAAATGTATGAGAAGAAGCATCGCAACCAGAATGGAAATTACAAATAAAGCATCAACTTACATCCAGAGGTGAAACGCCGAATAGAAACAGAGCCGTCCCTGACGAAGAACCACTCCTTCTTGAACATGCTGTATTTAGAATACAGATCCAAGACCGACTTGAAGGTTACCGCTGACTCCAGGCTGATGTATGGGGACCCCTTCTTATAGCCCCTCAGATTATATAAGTACCGGATCTCCCGGTTGGAAGGAGCACGCCCATACTTCCTCTGGAAGATGATAAAAAGGCACACCAGTATAGCATAGGAGTTGGGTTGAAGCTGGAATGGGGCCACCTTTAGATATGTAAGGAAGCTGGTTACCCAAGCATTAAGAGGCGGGATGGCACCACACATACAGTGATATCTGCTGTAGGCGAAGTACCCTTCGGGAGGGTCATATGGCATCACTTCTCTCCCTGGCAACAGCATGTGCGCCCTATCAATTCCGAAGGAACGGGAGATGACATCGAGCTGCTCTTCCTTAAGGGAGCTGGGAAAGCAATCAGGCGGGGAGTTCAGAAGCTCCTGAGGACCGTACCCGTCCACTAGTGATCTCGGGGTAGATCCGTGGCGTTCCGGTCCTGGCTGAGCAGGAGGCACTACGGAAGATTCTCCTTCGCCCTGGGACTTCTTTTTATCCGATCGAGTTTTTGCTTTGCGAGACATTATCTGCAACGTCGAAAAACATATTGTTAGAACAGAGGATGTAAACAAGTAAGTATATAATATGAAATTTCACTTATAGAATCAAAATGCTCAAACTCCCATTATCATTCGGTAAAGTGAATGCCACATTCTCAAGGCCATTCGGTAGTTCTCATGTCCATTCGGCATCTAAAGTCATCGGTTCCATTCGGAACTTAAGGTCCATTGCCCATTTGGTGAATCAAGGTACTTGCTCATTCGGCAAATCAAAATCAAAAAAGAAAGAAAGAGGAAGCCATTCGGCGAGGGAAGGCAGAATCACCTGATTCGGTATTCTAACACGGTTCGGCAGTAGGTTTGATTCGGCAAGAAAATCCGATTCGACTATCCCTCTTGGTGAGGAATGAACCATAGCTTACAACCCCTACTTATAGACCAATGCCAACAACCGGACCGATGGGTTCAACACACAGGACCGGATAAGAATTCCTCCAAGCTGAGTGGCATCAAACAAAGCGCGACATATGCCGACATATGCCCCACTTTGGGGGGCAAATGTTGGGCGTGATTCCATCTCCTACCGATCCAACACTCTTCCCGCACGGAGCCGAACCAGTCCTTGTTCCATTGTCTGCCGGATCAAAGCAACATGCCTCTACCAAACCATCTCCCTCCTCGTGACTGTCGAACCACCACCCAAGACCAAAGATGCCGAACCACCTCCTACCGAACCAACATCACTCCACCCATTACCACCGGACCAACCCAGCTCACCTCCAAGCTCCTCCGAACCAGCTCACCTCCAAGCTCCGCCGAACCAAGCACCTTGCTCAACATACCACACCGGACCAACCTCACCATCCCACCACCGGTCCAAGCAACTACCGGTCCGCTCTACACTCCAACCATCTCCGAACCAAGCGATGCCGAACCAAGACGTACCAGGCCAGATCATGTCAGCCCAGGCCCATCAGCAACTATACACATCCTAGACCCCTACCCCCAGCCTCACTCTATAAATAGAGGGGCAGGGGTACAACAATGGGGACAAGTTTTTGAAAGCTCAAGCACGGAGAGAACATTCAAACAACTTTCTTTTATTTGTATCAAAGCTTTGTACTTGTAATCAAAACAAAAGAAGAGAAATAACATATAAAGTGGACGTAGGCACATTCTGGCTGAACCACTATAAACTTGCGTGTCTTTTTACAGTTTAGTCCCTGCTTTTCATATATTTGCATAAATCACCCAAATCATTAAGAACAACATAAGATCTACTAAATCATATAACTTTGAGGTGTTTGTCCATTTTTTGTGCAAACAGCAGGCTTTATCTTCTTTAAAGGCTTTGTTAATATAATACGTCGGCTTTTGTATTCCATCATCTTTGTAAATAATGCAATCAAGTGCCCTCACTGCTATATAGAGATATAAACATTCTAGTTCTGCTTGTGTTCCAAAAGAGGTCTGTTTCTAGTATATTTTTGCAACTCCAGAAAAATGACTTCACATAACTTTAGAGCATGAATAACATGTTTTACAATATTGATACAGTATTTTGCAGGTGCTTATGTTAAAATAATCATCTAAAGCTAGTCGTGGCGAGGTGACGCTGATATTAAGGCCGAAAGCATATTTATTGCTAGGGAAGTTTGGTCCTGCTCAACTTTATTTACATCACTATTAAGAAAAAAACATTTTGATTTTTATTATAACTGTAAATCAAACTAAAAAAATTTATTTTGATTCAACCATCTCTTTTTCAACTTATCTACTTTCATCATTAATCATATATTTAAAATACCAAGAAATCAAGTTATGGAGATATCCAGTTTATGTTAAAACAAATCTTTTATTTTTACATAACCATAACCACTCTTTGGGAAACTTTAGAAAGATTATCCTTGTCTCTGTTTATGTCTTGGATTGTGTTGGTATATTCTGCTAATAATGTGGCAAGGTTGAAGTTGTTGGAGTTTTCCACATCAGCAAGGAGAGGCTCCTTTTCTATTCGACCACACAGATTTGAGATCTGCAATACTATTGGTCCAAGTGGACATTTCAGTTTCTTAACATTTTGTGTATATATATGTTTTAGTTAGAAAACTGTAGAGTAGATTCATTCTTCTCCTTCTTTCTTCTTTTGTAGATAATAACAATGTCGAGCTGCTTCTATTGATTTTGAATGCATTCATCAATCTAGTTGAATTCCAATTCTATCATGGTATCAGAGCTCAAGTTTAATCCTAGCTCATTCTTCCACGCAATTTCTCTGCTCCCTATTTTTTTCCTTTCTCTCGATTGATTTGTACTGATTTCGTAACCCTAGTTTTTTTTAATCATGCCTGAAGTTGCACAAAATAGTTCCACTCTTCCTTTTAATCAAAATCCAGGTAGTATTTACTACATACATCCCTCAGATGCCAACTCAATTCAACTTGTCTCTTTCAAATTTAATGGTGAAGGTTTTACTAGCTGGAAAAGATTTATGTTACTGACATTATCTGCAAAAAATAAAGTAGGTTTTTTCAATGGAGTGATAAAGAAGCCAGTTGATGAAAGTTGTGCAGAATTTATGGCTTGGGAGAGATGCAATGATCTTGTATGTTCATGGATATTGTTCAATCTAGATGAAAACATAGCTGGCAGTGTCATGTTTAGGAGAACTGCTAGACAAATATGGCTAGATCTAGAAGAAAGATATGGATACACGTCATTGGCTCAGATCTATGCTCTCGAACTGAAGCTAACAAAAATTACACAAGGAACACAATCTGTATCTGATTTCTTTACTGCAATTAAGTCTATTTGGGATGCTATTGATGAAGCACATCCATTACCTTATTGCACTTGTAATAACTGCACATGTAATCTTACAAAGATCTATGATAGGCACCAAGAGAAAATGGTGATACAATTCATGATGAAATTGTCTGAGCAGTATGCAACGATCAAAGGCAACATGTTAATGATGCAGTCTTTACCAAAAGTCACTGATGCTTACAGGTTGTTTGCTCAAGAAGAAAAGCATAAAGAGATTTCACAGATGCATTCACAAACGGAGTTTATGGCCTTTACTGCTGAGAAGAGACGTTTTAATGACAATTTTCAAAGCAAAAATGCTAAGAGCCAGAATGTTGGCAACACTCAGAGACTGACCAATTATCAAAAATAAGCTACTTACAAGCAGGCAGGGAGTGAAACTAAAACTGACAAACCTGCTTCTAAATATTTTTGTACTCATTGTGAAGTTCCAGGGCACAGCATTGATAGATGCTTTAAAATCCATGGGTATCCACCTAACTTCAGAGGATTCAAAGAGAAAAAGGTTGCTGTTCTAGCCTCTAATGATGCAAATGATGTGAAAGCTGACAAGATGCTTTCTGCTGAACAGTATAATCAACTGATGACTATCTTGAATTCACAGCAAATATACAACAAAGGTGAATCATCCAGCAAACATGCACTGATGGCAGGTAAGCTCTGTCTTTTGTCATGTTCAAATACTAAATGGTTATTTGATAGTGGTGCTACTGACCACATTTGTTCTGACTTAACATGTTTCTCTGAATACAAACCTGTTAGCAATATTGCTAACTATATAACCATTCCTGATGGCACAAAAGTCCGTGTTAAACACACTGGTACAGTTAAGCTGAACAATAGTATTTTGCTACATGATGTTCTACATGTACCTGAGTTCAAAATTTAATCTGATCAGTTCAAAAATTATGTAAGGATTTGAATTGTGAACTTCATTTCACTCATGATCAATGTTTTGTGTATTATCAGAAGGAGACTTTGATTCCAGTTGGTAGATTGAAAGCAGGTCTTTACAATGTAGAAGCACAGAAGAATAATGTTCAGAATTCTGGATTACAGCATTATACTAAAGTTTGTCTTGCAGCTGTTGAAGATGCAAAGTTATGGCATCTTAGATTAGGACATTTACCTTTTGATCAATTGAAGTTAGTTCATTTTAATCTTGAAATAAAGTCTTCTTTGAAAGATACCATTTGTCAAGTATGTCCTAAAGCTAAGCAAACTAGGTTAGCTTTTCCTAATAGTACTATAAAAACTACAAGTCCTTTTGAATTGATACATATTGATGTATGGGGTCCTCATTGTGTAAAAACTCCATCTGGTTGCAATCAATTCTTAACTATTGTGGATGATTTTAGTCGTTTTACTTGGATACATTTGTTAAGGAACAAAAGTGAATCTGCTTGTATCATGAAATGTTTTTTGAAAATGGTGCAAATTCAATTTAATACTTCTGTAAAATGTATTAGATCAGATAATGCTAGTGAGCTCTGTGAAGGAGAAATGAAAATCTTGCTTCAAAATAATGGGATATTGGCTCAACAAAGTTGTAGTGACACTCCACAACAAAATGGAGTAGTTGAAAGGAAGCACAAGCACCTGTTAGAAACTTCTAGAGCATTATACATTCAATCAAGGATTCCAAATAGATATTGGGGTGATTGTGTACTATGTGCAGCATATTTGATAAATAGAATGCCATTAAAAGCTATTCAAGGTGATACTCCTTATTTTAGACTATATGGAAAAGAACCTAAGCTAGATCATTTAAGAATTTTTGGATGTCTTTGTTATGTGACTACATCAAGAATTCAGAGGTCCAAAATGGATGAAAGAGCTAAACCATGTGTATTACTAGGTTATTCTGACAATAAGAAAGGTTACAAGATTTTAGACATTGATACAAATAAGGTTAGCATCACCAGAAATGTGAAGTTTTATGAAAGGCACTTTCCTTACCATCTTTTCCACAGATCAAAATCTCCACATTCCAACTATTCTAATGCCATATTTCTACCAGCATGTTCTGCACCAATCTTTCATGAAACACCTGATTTTTCTTCTCCAAATACAATATTTCCATCAAATGATACTCCAACAGTTTCAGATTTGCCAGAATCTACTCCTACCACTGCAACACACCCTGCACTAATTGTTGACATAACTGATCCAGTTTCTGTTACACAATCTCTTCTTAGAAGATCAACAAGAGTTCATAAACCACCATCTTATTTAGATGGTTATTCATGTAATACAGTAACAACCAGCTCTGTATCCGATCACTGGTGTAATTTGGTTGCATACACCTTGTTTCCTACAGAACATAAAGCTTTTTTGGCTCAGACCTGTGACATAAAGGAACCTGCAAATTACAAAGAAGCAGTAACACAACCAATTTGGGTAGAAGCAATGCAAACTGAGTTGAAAGCTCTTGAAGCAAATAATACATGGGATCTTGTAGAACTTCCAAAAGAAAAAAAGGCAATTGGTTGCAAATGGGTCTTCAAAGTAAAACTGAAATCTAATGGAGAATTAGAGAGATGTAAAGCAAGATTGGTTGTGCAAGGGTTCAATCAAAAGTATGGTATTGACTATGCTGAAACTTTTAGTCCTGGAGTCAAAATAAGTACTATAAGAACCCTGATTGCTGTAGCAGCTAGCAAAGGTTGGTCTTTATTTCAATTAGACATCAATAATGCTTTCCTTCATGGTGATCTTAAAGAAGAAGTATATATGAAAGTTCCTAATGGTGTTTCAAATCCTGAAAATAAAGTTTGCAAGTTAAAAAAACCCCTTTATGGTCTCAAACAAGCTTCAAGACAATGGCATGAAAAATTAGCAAATTCATTGAATACGTTAGGATTTATTAAATCCCACCATGATCATAGTCTGTTCATAAACAGATGTGTTAGCAAAATTTGCATTGTTGCAGTATATGCAGATGATATCATAGTAATAGGCATTGATATAGAAGCTATTGAAGCCTTGAAAGTTCATCTTCATAATGAATTTAGCATTAAAGATCTTGGTAGATTGAATTATTTTCTAGGCATTGAAGTGGGTTATTTGCCTAATGGAATAATTTTGAGTCAAAGAAAATTCACAAAAGAATTACTTGCAGAATGTGGGTTTGATCTGACAAAGAAAGCCTTAACTCCTCTTCCTTTGAATACAAAATTACAATCAGATTGTGGTGAGCTACTTACTAATGCTGAAACTTACAGATCATTGGTTGGTAAGCTAAATTTCCTTACAAATACAAGACCTGATCTAGCTTATGCTGTGCAAACTTTAAGTCAATTCATGTAATCTCCTAGAATTTCACATCGGTCAGCTCTACTTCATACACTTAGATATCTTGCTAATACTGAAGGACAAGGAATTTTATTAAAAGCTTCAGATCAACTTTGTTTACAAGCATATTCAGATTCAGATTGGGCTTCTTGTGCAGATTCTAGAAAATCAATAACTGGTTTTGTACTTTTACTTGGTGGTTCCCCAATCACTTGGAAGTCAAAGAAGCAAAGTACAGTATCAAAATCATCTTCTGAAGCTGAATAGAGAGCGATGGCAGCAGCAACATCTGAAGTAACTTGGATTGTGAGGCTACTGGAAGATTTAGGAATCACAACACTCAAACCTGTTGCTCTGCATTGTGATAATCAATCTGCACTACATATTGCTCACAATCCCGTTTTTCATGAGAGGACTAAACATATTGAAATAGACTGCCATTTCACTCGAGAAAAAGTGCTTGAAGGCTTACTTCAACTTACATATCTTCCAACTCAACATCAATTAGCTGATGTATTTACAAAAATTCTACCTTCACCGCAATTTAGAGAACTTTTGTCCAAGTTGAGTATGTCTTCTTAGCCATTCCAACTTGAGGGGGGTGTTGGTATATTCTGCTAATAATGTGGCAAGGTTGAAGTTGTTGGAGTTTGCCACATCAGCAAGGAGAGGCTCCTTTTCTATTCGACCACACAGATTTGAGATCTGTAATACTATTGGTCCAAGTGGACATTTCAGTTTCTTAACATTTTGTATATATATATGTTTTATTTAGAAAACTGTAGAGTAGATTCATTCTTCTCCTTCTTTCTTGTTTTGTAAATAATAACAATGTCGAGCTGCTTCTACTGATTTTGAATGCATTCATCAATCTAGTTGAATTCCAATTCTATCAATTGGAACAAATCACTATAATTCCATTGCTTTTGCTAATTCGAATTGAAGGGTGATATCAAATCGGTCTATTTTCGGCGTCATTTACATAGTTAGCACATTCGTCATAGCTAACTCTTTGTTACCCTATGAGTGAAATTTGCACTATACAAGTAAACTTTATGTTTTGTGATGAATGGACTATGTAATCAAAGATTATTATGTGAATTATATTCGGGATGTTCTCTGTCTTCTTTTTTGTGTGAATTTGTTTATATACATGTAATATAATTAATTATAACTTATATTCATACAATCTGCTGCATTCATACTTTTTATGTTTAGTTTGAAGACTTTCTATGTTTGTCTTCTTTTTAATATCTGATTTATTACAATTACACCATTAGAAGCATAATTGTTATGCATCTATTATAATCTTGTTTATGGTTGTCTATAGTAGTAGATGCATTTTTTATTGCTCTTGTTGAAGCTTTTAGAGGCATTTACACTACAAAAGAAGCACTGTTTAGCGACGACTATTAGGCGTTGACGACCGTCGCTAGCCGTCGCTAAATGGCATCGCTAATTATCTCGTTGCAACAAAAGAAAGCGACGGCAAAAGCGATGGCTCCGTCGTTCTTTTTGCAACGGCTTGTAACGGTTAATTGTCCACGTGGAATCAACCGTTGGGGTTGTTGGTTTCCCGGGTTGTTGATGCAAAGCGTTGCAAAGCGACGCAACTTGGCCGTCGCTATATGCGACCATTTGGCTGTCGCTAGCCATTGCAAATCTGGAATAAAATTAGCTGCCACATTCCACCACCTTCAACCCTCAATCCCAGTCAATCCAAATAATATAATTCCATCATTCCACACATATAATACCATTCCATCATACCATATAATCAATATCAACACAACTAAATCATCAAATATTGCATATTCCAACATATATTCACAAAATCATATAAGAAAATCAACATAACCAAATATGAAAATCCACCAAACCAACCCACATAACTAAATTAAACAACCAGTACATATCAAGTGCCAAAGTATCAATGAAAACAACCAAAATATCAAATCCACCAAAACACTAAGTATTAATCACAACATCCAAATTACCAAATGTCAAACCTCTCATAATATGTACATATATGTATATAAAGCATACCTGTCAAAACAAACCAACTAAGCATCATCATCATCTGCACCTCCTTCCCCGGGCATTGACCCATGCTCCTGATAGAAGGCAGCAATACGCTCATCTATCTGCGTCGCCAAATGACTCTTACGTCAATCATTGTGCTCATCCAATTGTGTTTGCATCCGAGCAATCTCTTCCTCGTCTATGGATCTCCTATATGCTCTTTGGAAACTAAGAGCCTATGAAATAATTCAACTGAATAAGAAGTTCATGGCATACAATAACAATAAGAAAACTCAAGTTATCGCTAATAAACTCAAATGAATAAGAAGTTCATGGCATACATGTTTCTACTGTGTAAACGTTGAGTACATACCATATTGCCGAAACTGTAACGCCTGTTTCGACTTGCCGGTTCAATGTCCCATATCCGATTAGACTCGTCAACCGTAAGCGACTCCCGTCCACTCGCTTGTATCGCTCGATCATGCTCTGCATTATATCTCTCCTACAATTACGAACAGATATTTGACACAATTGATATACAATTACTTATTTACTATGAAATAAACGAATATGAAATATTTTCATTACAGAAATAAACATATTTACCATTACAGAAGCAGCCTTGTCGTCCGACCAATCATATGAAACATTCCCATCCTCATTTGTATGCTCCACTGCATGTGTGACTCTGAAAACCTCAGCCGCTGTAGGCTCCCTTCCATACTTTCCCCACTGAATATATACAAGAATAGATTATATTGATAAATTGCATGAGTATATACAAGAATATATTATATACAAGAATAGATTATATACAAGAATAGAATAGAATAGTTAATTTATTTACCAATTCCCTCCTATGTTGTTGGAAGGATTTCGAGCCACCACGATGTAAAGCAGGGTTTTTGTTCCTATTAGCCTTGTTTCTTACCGATAATTCCTATTAATTTATACACACTATTAAGTAAAATAATTCAACACATTTAAATGTAAAAATATAGTGACAATATAACTTACTTTGAATGCTTCAGATTCCCAATATTATTGGAATCCACCCCAAATATCATCCCCCATCCAACTTGGCTTTTTCCCTGAAGCCTTGGCCCTTGAAAGAGTCTCTCTGTAATTTTTCCACATCTTTTTATTCCAATGATTCATAAATACATCCATATCCTGCGGATCCATGCGTACAGCTGCCTGCATATTAAATTATCATACGTGTTATGTAAAAGAGATTATATAATTAGAAAACAATGAGAAGAACAGAATACATAAAACTGATATCATAAGGCATGATGGCATATTGTTTTTTGTTTCATATAAGGCATAATTATATATTACAAAGTTGTACTTACCATAAGATCAGCCTATATTGCGTTTTTTATATGTGTTGGGATGTTATCCCGCTGAGGCCAACAGCCAGACATCCTACTTTTGTATGCTTCTTTTGATACTTGTAAAATGAAATCGGACGGTTCCACCTCGAACCCTCTGTAGAAATGTTGATGTATATATTCAATATATTTCATATAATATAATTCAAATAAGTTTGATACACACCCAACACTTTTCGGAACTACCTCCGCAACACGACGGAGATCTGGCTCAGAGCTACTCGGACCTGCTCCAAGTGAAGGCGACTGAGATGTACTACGTCGATAACGGCGCCTATCAGACATAGCTCCAAGTGAAGGTGACTGAGATGTACTGCTTAGAAAAAAGTATTGATAACAGAAGAATCACATAATCATCAATCAATATCACATAATCATTAATCGTCGCATAATCATCACATAATTATTAGTCAAGTGGTAATCATCACATAAACATACTCTGCACATAATCATCGAAAAAAGTGTACATAAAAAGAATAATGCATAACTCAGAATGATACAGATCATATATAGTCATCAGTATTATTACACATAGCTCAGAATATTACATAACATAGTCATTATTGTTAATACATAGCTCAGAATTATACATGATCAGTCTTCATCGTATTCTGATTCAGACTCGGTCTCGTACTCTATATCATTTTCTTCGGTACTTACAAATGCATCTATTAAAACATTCGATTCATCAGTCAACGACCCTTCATCAATGTCATCGGTTATCACTATTTCAGTATTTGGCTCGATATCCGCTTGATATGCTGCTTCATCTGGAATATTATTTCCATCAAATGTATATATTGCCTTCGTTTTAAAAACAGCCCACCAGTCTGCTTTATCTTTTTTTAAGGACGGATATGGAGCAAAATAAACTTGTAAAGCTTGCTTAGCTAATACAAAAGGATCATACTTATAGTAATGCGATGTATGCCTTATTTCAATTAGCTTATAATCTTTGTGCATATTAATTCCAAAGGCAGGAACATTACTAAACCAGTTGCATTTGAATAAAACAACTTTCTCTGCAGGTTGTATATAATATGTCAACTCTAAAACGCGTGTTAAGACGCCGTAAAAATCTTTTATATGCTCCTCTGAATCATCACTTCCTTTAACAAATACACCACTGTTATAAGTTAATTTTTCAGCCCCGTAATCTTTGGTGTTGAATTTAAATCCATTGACGAAAAATATTGGATAAGTCTTGACATTTCGTTTTGGTCCTATAGCAAGATGTCATAATCCTTCGTCAATAACACAGTTTCCTGTATCATGAACGTAGTTTGAAAACCATCTAGCAAATTCTTTACTGAGATCACCAGATGGATGTTGTGATTCGTATATGCTGCAAATATGTATTATATTCCTTTATCATTAATATATACATGTATAATTGAAATATATATGAATTCATAAGTACCTGATAAATTTTGCAACTTCAGCACAATTTAGAAGAACATATGTGTGTGCCACATGGTAATCTCTATCATCTAACCATATTTCCACACATTTTCCAGCAGGTCTTCCATGTTGTCTAAAAATAGATAACATTGTTTCAGAAGAATCCTGCTCAATAGTTTCTTCATTACGGGGAACACTTACAAACGATAAGTTCACATCGTTACTAAAGTAATGTGAGAAAAAAAATGAAGCTTCTTCTTCAAGGTATGATTTGCAAATCGAACCTTCTACTCGTGCTTTTTGTCTAATTATTTTCTTCAAATGATTCAGGTACCTATAACAAAATTAATTAAATTTATATGGTGGTACAAAAACAGAAATTAATTAAATTACCTTTCAAATGGATACATCCATCCATATTGCACAGGACCACGAAGGAGTGCTTCAGATGGAAGATGAACAGGTAAATGCTCCATTACATTAAAAAAACCAGGCGGAAATATTTTCTCCAGTTTGCATAGAAGTACAGGGATTTCTGCTTCAAGTTTACGTATACGATCTACCTTTAACGTCGTAGAACAAAGTTGTTTATAAAACATACTTAATTCTGTTATAACACTCCATATTTTTGCAGGCAGCAGTTCTTTGAAAATCACGGGAAAAAAATACTCCATCATAATGTGGCAATCGTGACTTTTCATCCCACTCAGTTTGCTGTTTTTAAAGTCAACGCATCTATGGAGGTTAGAAGAAATCCCATCAAGACATCTAAGTCCTTCCACCCACTTTAGAACGAGTTTTACTTGCTTGTTGTCTAGCACATAGCATGCTTTGGGTTTCTTATTATCATCGTATAATTGCAATTCGGGCCGCTTATAGAAGTGTAATATATCATGTCTTGAATTCGCATCGTCCTTGGTTTTCCCCTTCACATTCAAAATTGTGTTAAACACGTTGTCGAACACGGTTTTTTCGTTGCGCATGACGTCAATGTTATGTCGGAGTAGGAGATTTTTCCAGTACGGTAACCCCCAGAATATACTTTGCCTGCACCAGTTATGAATGTCCGATTTACCTGGAATTTCAACCTGTACCCCAGTTTTGTGTATCTTTGGGTAGTCTTTTACAATTTCATATATCTCTTCACTTGTCCAAACCTTAGGTGGTAGCATACTCTCTACTCTGTTAGCTTTAAAGTTCTTTTTATCCGTTCTAAATTTATGATTGGTATGTAGAAAACACCGATGACAGTCAAACCAACAAATTTTCTTCCCATAATTCAATGAAAATGCTCGTGTTTCATCCATACAATAAGGACAAGCTAGACGTCCAGATGTGCTCCAACCTGAAAGCATGCCATACGCGGGAAAATCACTAATAGTCCATAATAAAGAAGCAAACATACGAAAATTCCTTTTTCTCGAAATGTCGTACGTTTCAACTCCTTCATGCCACAGTGTTTTCAACTCGTCGATTAGTGGTTGTAAATAAACATCAATTCCTTGTGTCGGATCATCGGGACCGGGGACGACAATCGTTAGAAACATATATGGAGTTTTCATACACATCCATGGAGGTAAATTATAAGGAGTAATAATAATAGGCCATGATGAATATTTACTACCAAACTGAGAAAATGGCGAAAATCCATCCGTACATAAGCCAAGCCTAACATTACGGCTCTCTGCCGCAAATTCATGATAAGTCTTATCGAAATGTTTCCATGCTTCTCCATCAGATGGATTTATCAAAGTTCCTTCTTCTGGTGTTCTCACACTGTGTCATCGCATATGACATGCTGTAGCAGAAGATGCATATAACTGTTGAAGTCTGGGAGTTGATGGGTAAATAATGCATCCTCTTATATGGAACTTCTTTTCCTTTCTTTTTTCTTGGTTTGTATCTTTCCTCGTTACATATTCTGCATTTAGTAAGATGAGCGTCTTCTTTCCGATATAGCATGCAACCTTTTACACATGTATCTATCTTCTGGTACGGCAATCCAAAAGCAGACATAAGTTTTTTTACTTTATAATGACTATCACACATCAAATTATTAGGTGGCATGTGTCGTTTTGCAGTTTGTACAACTGCTGTAAATGCAACTTCTGTAAGATTAAATTTCGATTTCATAGTGATGTATTCGGTGGTTACAGATAATTCAGTTCCGCTTGTACATCCATCCCATAATGGCCTCTTAGCAGAATCCAATAAATCATAAAAAAATTTAGCTTCCGCGGTTGGCTCTTCGTCAACATTTTCGTTCCCATCATCACCTTGGTCAAAGGTAGGAAACATTGATCGTGCAATATCTTGCACCATGTTTTCTATAGGATTGGTCATAGTATTATCGTCCTCTAACACTACAGGATTAGGTGTAGGTTGAACAAGTTCTCCATGACGATCCCATAAGTAATAATTCGGCAAAAAACCAAATTTGTACAAATGTACTTCTACTACATCTGGTTTTCAATGCTTCAGATGTTTGCACTTACTACATGGACAACAAATGTCTACGTTATTTCGATTATTAGACTGAGCAAATCTAATAAATACTTGTACACCGTTACAGAAACGTTCTTTTATTGATCCTTTCATACCTTTTCGAGGTTCATACATCCAACTACGATCGAGAAAATAATCGAACATATTTCCTGATTTGTAAAATGTAGGTTAGAAGATTGAATAACACACTTCATATTAAAGTCTTGTAAAAATTCATATATAACCCTTTACTATTTTAACAAATTCAAATAAATATTGCATTCAAATTTTCAATTCTTAAGTTTATTGTTTTTTTACTTTGACGGCCGGTTATCCTACTTCCCATTACAAATACAATAACGTAATCATATTTTATAAATCATTTTAGGTTAAACGATTCTAAAAAATTTCAGCAGCACTTCCCTTTATTCCCTGTATCATACACAAATGCGTGTACACAGGGAAAAAGGAAGTGCCATCGAAATTTTCTGAACCGTTTAAACTGAAATGATTTATAAAATATGATTACTTTATTGTATTTGTAACTTGTCCAAATACTAGGACAAATCCAATAAATGTTGTATCAGATGAATATAGATGTCCGTTCTATGGAAAAACGAATATCCATATAACGATCATATACAACACTTGTCAGACGGGGCCAAAAATTCTCTAAGGGGTTCACATAAATAAAGAACAAATAACAAAATATTAATATTGAAGTATTAGTGGTCTGTAGTGAAATAATGATCTTAAATTTTTTTTAGTAATGTAGCCAAATAGAATTCGTTTAATTATGAATCAAAATCCATGCGAACTATCAGTAACTCGGAAAATATGCCTTATCTCGCAAATGGGAACTATGAGTTACTATTTTAACAACTGCAAAAACTATTTTATAATTCATTTAACTACTTAAATATTTATTAATTAAATCTAAATTTTAAAAACATATTTTAACTTTTGTTTAACTACATAAATTTTAATTAACGATTTTGTGAACTAAATAAGTAGTTAGCACTTACAACAGTATAACAAACATTCTCGTAAACTTATCAATAAACATATTATTCAATAATCATGGACTATTTTTTGGATTTTAAATTAGCCATAATTTTTAACAACATAGTAAACAATAAATTCACTAATTAATACCACCAAATCAACACTAATTATCATCACCTATTACGCAATAATCACCATTTTCAAACACATAATCAACTAATTTTCTAAATTAGGTTTACCATTATATACCCAATTCAAATAATAAACTATATACCATAAACTAACAACATATATTCATCAATTCCAAACCCCTAAATCATCCAAATCCCTATATCATCAACTAATTTAATTTAAACCTAAATTAAACAAAGATAATGCAAAATAGAAGATACCGGCAAGTTTGGAGAGGTTGAAATTAGCGACGGAAGGTTGCGACGGCTCCTGGCGGCGGCTGGTGGCGGATCTGAGGTGATTTGGGAGTAGATTGGGGGAGAGAGTAATGAAACTGTGTTCTCTCGGCTGCAGGTTATGAAATCGCGATAAGCGATGGCTAGCGACGGCTAGCAACGGCCGCTTTTTTTAGCCGTCGCTAGCCGTCGTTAGGCTTTGTCGCATTTTGAGGCCTTTCTAGTAGTGTTAGTGCTGCCTGTACTAGAATAATATGGTATATTACCGACGTGGAATGCTTCCTATTGGAGGCAAATTATGAGACTTATATGCCCCAATTTATTATTAAAGGCATAGTTTTTAGGGGCAAATCTTATTTTGCTTCCTAAATGATGCAGCGCATACCTCAAATCGCCAAATCCCTAGATCGCTCCTCCTAGATCGCGAGGACGAAGTAGCTCCAAGATTCCTTAGGTCGCGAGCGATCTACCTTAAGTCGCACAACCTTGCTCCAGAAGCTTATGTTGTTGCCAAACCCTTAAGTCGCGAAGCTCCTTATGTCGCTCCAGCCCTAGGTCGTTCCAGTTTAAGTCGCAAGCAGATATTCCAGTAGGTCGCGAGCTCCAGATCCTTATGGCGCAAGCAGATCTTTAAGTTGCGAATGAGCTATCTTAAGTCGCGAACGAGCTATCTTATGTCGCGAACGACATTCCAGTTAGGTCGCGAACCTTCTTTAAGTCGCTCCTGATGCCAAAGCTCTTAGGTCGCGAAGAAGCTTAGGTCGCTGAAGATTTCTTATGTCGTTGTTTCTTATGTCGCATTGTTTGTTAAGTCGTTTGTTGTTATGTCGTTTATTTCTTAAGTCGTTTGTGATGTGTTTGTTAAGTCGTTTGTTGTTAGGTCGTTTGATTATTAAGTCGTATGTGTTGTAACTTGTTAAGTCGTGTGTGTTGTATTTTCCCTATAAATAGGGATGTGTTGTCATTTGTAAATGAGTTGATTTTTGAATAAAAATTGGTTTGTGCTTTGTGCCACCATTAAAATTGGAAGTTGAGTGGTATCTCCTTTCTCCATCTTCGGAAATTCGAGTGCGCTCGAATCAATGAACTTGAAGCCGATTCACGGAATCTCGTGCGCGAGATCAACGTCGAAGAATCGTAGATCTTCTAACGTGGTATCGTGCGCGATCAACGTGTTGAAGATAGCTAGAATCCGGTATCTCGAGAGATCAATGGATTTGGGCACTTGGGTATCTTCAATTCATCGATTCATCTTGTTTCATCGATTCATTTTCACGAATTCATCAATTCGTGAGTTGTGTGATCCTGTAGGCTGCATCATTTGGTATCAAAGCTAGGAGACAAATTTTTCCAAGTTCGTTGGGTGTGAAGTTTCGAGATTTTTTTTAATCAAAGCGAAGTGTGTGTTTGGATTTGTTGAAGATTTGACAATGCCTCCAAGAAGAGTTAATCGTCATCAGAATGTTGCAGATGTGTATCGAAGAGAAGATGCTAAACAAATGGAGCAACGAATTAGTGATAAATTCAATGAGAAGTTTGATGAGGGAATTAGTAGATTGGAAAGGCTCATGATGGATATGAATCAAACTTGACAAAGAGCATCGCCAGGTTCAAATCAAGGTGGACATAGAATTTCACCGTCAAATTCCGAGAGGAGAAGAATGTCACCACCATCGGATCGAGAAAGAAGAGCACCGTCAGTTTCGGGAGAAAGAGACGTGCGTGGTAGCAGGAATGTTGATGGTCAGAATCGACATACGACAGATTTAGAGGAATCCAGTGATAGTGGTAGTAGCTCTTGTCGAAACCGTGGCCAAAGGCGAAATCGAAATAGAGATTCCGAAGATGATCGTCGATGGGAGTCGGGGATGAAAACAGAGATTCCAGAATTCAAAGGGGGAATGCTAGCGGAAGATTTTCTGGATTGGTTATCAAATGTGGAAGAAATTTTTGACTTCAAGGAAGTACCCGAGTATCGTAGAGTTAAGTTGGTTGCTACACGATTGAGGGGAAGAGCTATGGCATGGTGGCAACAAACTAAACTTACACGGGAAAGAATGAGAAAGTCGAAGATTGTTTCATGCACTACACCATACCAGCCGTTTCGCAACCCCCGAAGGCGGAAAATTTGCAACGGCTCTAAGCCGTTGCTATTAAGCAACGGTTAAAGTCCGTTGTAAAATATTATAATACGGCCCATAGCCGTTCTAAATTTTGAAACGGTTCTTGCCCGAACTACATTTTAGTACAGCCTTCCATACCCCCGTTCCCAACTAGCTACTCCCTTTACTTTTATTATCCACTTCGATCAAAAAGGAAAAAAGCGATAATATTTTCAGATTCATCTCCAATTCGCTAGCTCGAATTTCCGCCGACTCCAGATTCAGATCCAGATTTCGTCCATCGATAATGTTAGATCTGAAGAAATAGTAATTCCAGAAAAATCTTGATTTTCAATTCAGGTAATCGTGATTTTTATGTTATTTTAGAAATAGTGTGTTAATAATAAATGCACAGCCCGATTCTCTTTTGATTTCTCTCTTTCTCGATGTCGTTGCTCATAGTCGATTTGTAATCGTTGAGCAGTATTTCTTTTAGGGCTTGCGGTAATTGTAAAGGACAGAGAGATATTGTTAGCACAACAACGTTCATCTCAGACGGCGACATATTCCAGAAGCTTCAGCCCCCAATTTCTAGCATCGATAGCTGTAACAACCTCTTGGTGGCGAGATGTACGAATTCAACAAGTTTTCCGCAGATAGCATACTCTTTTAATAAAGAATTCCTAACTCGGTACGGTTTGAATTTTCTCCTTGCTGTATTCATTGCATCAACACTTGCTTCTAATTTATAAGCTAGTAAAAAAGGTACTTTCATACTCTTTATTGTATAAGTATCTTTGTCTTTTACATTATTTTTACGTTTCTAACTGGCATTATATATTTGCTACTAAGTTTTAATGTTTACTTAAATAATGGTGATTGATGATGTTTATTTGTTATATGTATCTATACTTGGATGATTCTCCTTTGTATATTTAGAAAGTCAGTGCAATTCGAAGAGGAAGCAAGTTTGTTTTTACAGTAAGTATAAACGTATTTTCAATAACGGTGGTAGTTATGGTGTCCAGATTTGTTTTCATACTTACATATATTGTTTTCTTACTTACGTACTGTTAGGCTTCAAATGGCTGCTAAGTCAAGTGCATCAGTGTAGTGTATGTACCCGCATTTCTAGATAGAGGTAGCAACAAAAATGAATGATTTGAATATTCTCATTTGTATCTTTCAGATAAGAAACAAGGAACAGACAAGAATCAAAGTTTTATGTATGACGTTATATAACATCTTATATGTTTAATTCTCTATGTTTTTTTTTTGAAAATTATACATTCTCGATTAGGACATACTATAGAAAAGTGTACAGGCATCTGAGTTCTGGCTAAAAACTTGTTATTGTACATTTTAAAAATATGCATATGATCTAGAAAAATCTTTGGTACATAGTTTTTGCTAAATATGCTTTTAAATCTATATTCTGATGAGTTTTAACAGTACAGAAAATAATTTTTTATTATATGTTCGCTTGAACTTTCAACTTAATAAAAAATTACACATATTCTGATTTTGATTATGTGAAATCAACTATCATTTTTTTTCATTACTTAAACTTGAGTTATGTAATTGACCAAATTTGAAGGTTGATTGGAAACAAGTAATGATGATGATGGAGTTTCCGGTAGTCAAATCAGATCTATGAATTCACATGACCAAAGACATGTAAAACATAAAAACTAAAGTTTATAGATGGTTGTATTGTAGTTTGATTTCAATTAGATACCCAAAAAAAAGGCTATTATAAAATGTGTACAACTCTATATCATTGAAACTGAGTTCAGGATTAAAGTAAGAGTTGTGAATTGTTTTGACAATTTTTGTAATATCAGGTTTGATGTTTTTTTTAGATAATCCAAGTCCAAATAACCTTCTATTTATTGATATACATAGAAGATAGACAAGTAGGTAATTAACAGATGTCATTAGCTATATTTAATGTCACATATGTCATTACTCATCTGCTTTTTTGTTTCTTTACAGTGTTACATTGCATAGATTGTTTAGGTAAATTTTGCATATCGTATGCGCGGTTTTGAATTTTCCAAGTTAATTGTGTGTGTTTCGATTAACGGCTTCAGTTTAAGTTTTTCTAACATTCGTAGTAATTTAAGAAACAGCTATCAATTATCATAAGATAAAGTGTAAAAAAATGGAAATAGTCTGATGTTGAATCATTTTATGATGTAGTTTAAAATATGGAGTGAATATATATTTGAATTTATCTTAGGTGTTGTTATTTACAAGAAAATGAATATAGGAATAAGGAACTTCGAAAAGGAATTACCCCTTAACAATTGACATCATCAATAGAGAAGAGACATTAGCATTATCATTGGGCAAAATGTTGTAATTGTAATTTAATTGTGATATATTTTCTTAAATATTAAGTGGATGATATATTTAGATAATAAACTTCATATTGGGTTGTTGCATTACTGCATTATTGGGCTGTGTTGGGTTAAGTTTTTATTGATTAAAGAAATTTTAATTGTTGGGATAACTAATTTATTAGAGTAAACATGCAAGGTTTTGTTATCATTTACTAAAATTGTCCATTGAAATTTAAGATCAAAATCCATATGATTTTTTTAAACCAACAACTGACTAAAATTTGTTTCACACTTCCCTTTCATGTTGCTTTGATTTTTCACACTTCCCTTTCATGTTGTTTTTAATTTGTCCATGCTCTTTATTATCTTGCTAACTTCTTTTGGCATCATTATTTTAATATAATGTTCGATTTTAGCAATTAATGTTTTAATTTTTTTGTGTGATTTGGAATTTCAAATATTATATAAAAATCTATCTATTATATAAATTGAATACAAGTGGTTTACAAAAGGAAAGTTAATCAAAATTTATTGATCTCGAACCATGGTTGTAAAATTACTTTTAGCCTTAAATTATTTCAATTAAGAATCTAATCTATACATACATATTTACATGAAAATATATTTTCCTCTACTAAATACCATTTACTAAACAAATATTTTGAAGAAGTATTTTCCAATATAAAATTTCTACTTCGTTCGAATGAGAAATTATAATTAAATAGCGGTTATATGTTTTTAGTACCATTAGTCCATCTGTAGAGTTCCAAAAATTTATCTGACTCCCTGTTTTCATTCTCTATTTCAATGTCAATAACATTATATTATGCAGCTAATTTGACAAAATCCTTTTGCTTTGGAGTAACATGAAGTAAAGTTTGGTATCTGTCTGTAACATTATATTATACATCTGTTTCTGGGGAATCCAAAGGCTGTCTTTACAAGGTTCTTCGGGTAATTTTTTATTATCTGTATTTAATTGCTATGAACTTGTAAAGTATTTGATCTTCGTGTTTGTGTACGTGGAATAACTTACGTGTGCAATTATTTCAGTTGCTGGAGGGGAAATTGTGAAGGACAGCCAATCTGGTATGTTGTTATTTTGTATTTTGCCAATTTCTATTACAGCTATTGGTGATCACTTTCAACAGTTATTTAATAATCTGTCATTCAGTATGTAAGCATAACATCGTAGAATTTTTTTTACAATTCCAGCAATTTATATAAAACAATAGCATTCAGGTATGAAGTAATACCCTGCCCATCCTTTACCCATTCACCTTCAAGGCAAACCTTAGTAAACAGGGAAATTAATAGTAAATTAATAAACAGGGAAATTGCAAATGGCAGAAACACTAATTTGTAGTTTGATCCATGGATAAATGGTAGATCTCTCTCAAACATTGGGTTCTTAAATTTGTCAATGATTACAGGTTATAGCTCATTAACCATTTGGCAGCATAAACTTCCATTAGTTTATATTTGTCCATTTATTAGTGCTGAAGTTAAAAATAAATGTACATTAATAAATCAATTACCTTTTTTATTTCCAACCTGCAACAGATGAATGGGTGTTAGAGCTTACATTCTAACGCTTTTCAAATAAGTTAGTTTGATCACATGGCGATGTATTCATTATTATGAAATATAAGTAATTAGCATGGAAAAATTGGTAGTAGAATCTATAGTTAGATGTTTGAATTTGTTAAATATTATGTAAACACACCGTTCCTACCTGAAAAAGGGAAGTATTTATATATTTGTCATTTATATTCTTAATGATTCTTCTAGCAATATGAAACATTTTATAACTCGAACATAGTACCAAGTGGTCGGGGCTTCGTGTGGTGAGATAAGGGATTTGATGATGATGGTGCACTGGTGCATTCAGTTTTGATGTTTGTGAATTTGGTTGTGAAGTTGGTTTGATGGGACAGTGGTATGGTGAAATTTGAGGAGGTTATTGACAGGCAATGAAGGGGCTGTGCACAAGCACAGTGCACATGATTGTGGTCGGGGGTCAGGGGTTTGAATGCAATGTAAGTGTGAATGTATAAGTGATGTAGGCAAGTTGCTGATGGTCAGGGAGATTGTGGAAGTGGCTGTTGTGCAGTTCGGTGACAGGGAGTTGAAGATTGATGATGTAGTGGTTTATGTTATGATAGTGAATGCAGAGAAGAGGGAGACTGAGTGGTTTGGAGATGATTGCAGTGATGTAATTGTGTGTAGTGAGTTGTATGGTTTGTGGTTTTGTTGTGGTTTGAGCAGTTGAAGTTGTAGACGTGTTGTGATGAAGATAAATTGTGACAGTGTGTATGCATGCAGAGGAGTGACAGTGTTTCAGTGGTGGAGATTGAGTACAAGGCAGTGTTGGGGTTGTAGGTAGCAATCTGGCCTTGGTGGAGTTTGGGATGTTATGGTGATTGCAGTTTTGGTCAGGGAAGCGAACTGGCAGTGAGGAGTTGTAGAAATTGGCAGTGAGGAGTTTCCCTACTTGTTCACACTATATTTGTCAGTATGAGCATAAAATTTTTCTATCATCGAAACAAAAGTTCATTGGCTTCACCGTTGTTTTTTTTCACGTAATTGTTAGAGGATTCAAGGAAGATTCATTTTATTAAAATCATGTCAACTGCTGCACGAAAATAATTAACGGGAGAACGTTGGCATAGGCAAAGATTCATGGTTGAGAAACCAATTAACTTGATAGCTCCCTTTAAATACAGTCGGTTCCATTCATTTTTTAGTTAGACACTTCAGGTTAACCTCTCGTAAATCAGTAACCCGATCATCACTGTAGAGTATGTCCTTTAGTCACACCTCAACTGTTAATTAAGTGTTGCCAAATTATTCTTTTAAAAAAAATTATACGCTTTTTAAGGAAATTTACTTTTGCTATAGAACTCATCCACGATGAACTAAGATGTTACAGACTTCATAACTGAATCTTATCATTCAAGTATGAGTATCTCTGCTCCTTGTATAAGTGATGATACTTTATTAGTTTTAGTTTTACCTTGTTTTTATGTACACGTGAATGATCGGTTATGCCTTTTGAAGCTGATTTCTTATAGTATAATAATGCATTCCTAGTGGAAGTCTTTGTTTATACTGTTATGTGCAATTTTGGTGGTATTTAATTCATATTAGTGCTACACACATGATTTGGAAGCAAAATCTGGCACTTGCATACATATTATGATCAAGTACTCCTGTATCTTGATGACTGCAGTTACTCCTGTATCAAACCACTCCTGTTTCATATTAATATCCTTCTGGTTGATTTTTTTTATATGCAGATGATATTGATTTTCCAGCACTTGTAGTTGAAGAGGTTATGTGCTCACTTAGTGGAGGGACTCCTCATATGACATATGTGATTTGTTGTTTTGTCCTACTTGTGAAGAGGATAATATTTGTATTTGTGCGAGAACTCATAATTTGTATTTGTGCGACATAAGACTAATCAACCAAGGCAGGTTAAACATAAGATTGCAATGTAGTATTATGTAATGATTCCGCTGTTGTACTATATAGTGGTATGTGTTGATGTTGAACATTATAATTCAAACATTTGTTATGTTTGGTTTGTGTTGAATGTATGAAAAATATTTGGTTTAATAATCTTTCTTTTGTGATAGTGTTAAATTTGCAAATTTTTGTATTAATTATGATAATGAAATGACTGTCACTGGAACAGAGAAGAAATTTCGATGTTTTTTTTTAAAAAAAATTAGTAATTAGCAACGGATTAAAGCCGTTGCTAATAGTTAAAACAACAGTTATACGTCTACATTTAACAACGGCTTTAAGCCGTTGCGAAGTAAAATCCGAAACGGCTATGAGCCGTTGCTAAATAAGATTCTACAACGGCCCTTAGCCGTTGCAAAATTATATTTCGCAACGGATAGGAGCCGTTGCGAAATTTTTACCACTGCCCATTTCGCAACGGCTCAAAGCCGTTGCGAAATCATTTTGCAACGGTTTAAAGCCGTTGCGAAATGAGGATTCTGGTGTAGTGATGGGAAAAAATGAAGAAGTTGATGAAGGCTACTTTCTTGCCTTATAATTATCAGTCTCTTATGTATCAGCGCTTACAGAATTTGAGACAAGGGACAAAGTCGGTAAATGATTATGCAGATGAGTTTTATCAACTGATTGTTAGAAATGATACCATGGAAACGGAGGAATAGTTGACATCCAGATTTGTTGGAGGATTGAGAATGCAAATTCAGGATATGGTAAATATGTTTGATCCGAGATCCATTGCTGAAGCACACCAGAAGGCTCTAGCTTGGGAGAAACAAGGTAGAAGAGGAGGTGGTGCATTTACAAGTTCGAGCAATCAAGTGAAGGGGGCTAGTAGCAATACCAATGTTTCCAAGGCTGTTAGTAAACCGGTTGTCAATGAAGCTGCTAAGACCAAGGTCAACAACAATTTCAAATGTTATAACTATCAAGAGTTTGGTCATAAGAGCAATGAATGCCCGAAGCCTATGAAGCGCGCGATGGTTGCTGAGGTTGAGGATGAGGATGCAGAAGTAGAATGTTCCAATTCACCACAGGTTGAGGAGGAAGAAGAATTATTGACGGGAGACGAGGGATATTTTTTAATGATGAGGAGATCTTGCTTGACGCCAAAGCATGAAGAGGAGACTAGTTGGTTGAGGAGTAATATTTTTCAGTCAACATGCACTATTTTGGGAAAAGTTTGTTATCGATGCAGGGAGTTTTGATAACATCATCTCTACAGAAGCTGTAAAGAAGTTGGTGTTAAAGACAGAGAAGCATCCCAAACCCTACAAATTGGCTTGGCGGAGGAAAGGTGGGGAAGTGAAGGTTGGTCGAAGAGCTTGTGTAACTTTTTCCATCGGAAAGAAGTATAAGGATGAAATTTAGTGTGACGTGGTGGATATGGATGTATGCCATTTGTTGTTGGGAAGACCGTGGCAGTTCGATAGAGCCGTGCAACACGATGGTAGAACTAACTGCTATAGTTTCATGTTCGATGGCACTAGAATCACTTTAGTTCCCAAAAGGCGACAACAAAGTGAAAGCAAGTTGGAGGAAATCGAGGAACTAAAGACTCTGTTATCTTTGAAGGAATTTGTCAAAGTAGTAGAGGATAGCCCTGAAGTATTTCTGTTGATTGGACGTGAAAGTAGTGAAGCGGTTGAAATTCCTGAGGAAGTTAAGCCAGTGTTGAAGGAATTTGAAGATGTGTTTCCTGAAGAATTACCAAAAGAGTTACCACCGTTGAGAGACATACAACACCAGATTGATCTTGTTCCAAGAGTTGTGTTACCACATAGACCACATTATAGAATGAGTCCAAAGGAGCACGAAGAGTTGAGAAGGCAGGTGGAAGAGTTACTTGGACAAGGGCGCGTACAAGAAAGTTTAAGTCCTTGTGCAGTACCAGCCTTGTTATTGCCAAAGAAGGATGGAACTTGGAGAATGTGTATAGATAGTCGAGCACTAAACAAGATTACGGTGAGGTACAGATTCCCGATGCCAAGATTGGACGACTTGTTAGATCAGTTGAGTGGAGCTGCTATCTTTTCAAAGATTGATCTAAAGAGTGGGTATCATCAGATTCGAATTCGACCAGGGGATGTGTGACGCCCCACCTCTATACCCACGCTAGCCAAGAACACTACGAAGTAATGCTGCCAACTAGCACGAAGAATAAGGCTATTGAGGAGCGACCATCCGTGTAATTTCCTTGTGCAAGCACCGACATGTCAGATAGTATAGCATGCATTTCGTTTAAGGAGGAAATCCGACATACCGATACAAACTCAAAGCTATCACACGGTGGCTATATATAATCTTCAGAAACAAACATAGAAATAAACATAACACAAATCAGTCACAAACATCCATATCACAAAGGCAGAAAAAGATATGAATATATATATAACACGTGAAAGTGTACATCAGAGAAATGGTCTGAAAGATCCACGATAATACAAAAGAATAGCAACATGTGTTATACAAAAGAATAAGTATACATCATAGAGTCTATATCTCAAATGTATACATCCAAAAACTACTAATCTAAGTAGTTAGCCAAAAGTCAGAGTAATCCCAAAAGAGAAGTCAAGCAGAAGCACCTGTAACATCTCGGTCTGACCCAAGTATTATTTCATAAGAAAATAATAAACGGATCAGTCTAGCTATAAATATCAGATGACATGATATAGAATAAATGATATGGCATAAACATGTAACAACCATAGTGGCATACTACTACAAGTATGTAATTGAAAATCAAAAAGAGATTAATCAATATCACAAGAATCTTCTCAAAGATAAAATAATGTATCATACCCTAAACTTGTATTCATAACAAGTCAATGACACACAAATTCACCAATGCACAAAAATGGATAAAACTTATCAATGGAAATCACAAAAATTGGTGAAGCACAAAATTCCAGAAATCATCACAAGAAATCCAGAAATCACAAGAAGGGGGAGGCCTATCACAAAACGGGAGTATGAAAACTCACCAACATGTGTATCACAAAACGAGACGCTATCTCATGGTAGCTAACCATTAATATTTGAGCCGAAGCTCCACAAGAATGGTCTGAAGACCGTGGGGCGCTACCCCACATATGTGATGTAGAAACATCACACAAACGGGGTTTAGTCTCCCTCGTAGACAAAGAGACATCGCATAATTGCTAGTCTAAATCACAAAAATGATCATCATGATCATCAAGAAGTGTCAATCACACCAAGCTAGTAAATATATGAGTTTAGCTTCATGTCCCATAACCACTTGCTTAACTTAAATATTTACGATCAAACTGTAGATCTTCACTAGAAAATTGTCACAAAAGGTTCAATCGAATAAGTCCAAGAATTAACCGACGAAGTAAACGCAAGCGTTTCATACCACTCGTTTTACTAAGTCGTTTAATTAGATTTCTCGTCCGAGTGAGGTAGAGGCTTGTATATACTAATAGATTGGAAAACGGTTTAGGAAAAAGAGCTTTGTAACAAAATAGTGTTGAAATCGCTTTGATGAAAGAGTTTTGATATTTACTACTAGTATTGAAACCTTTATATTTTTAAAGTGACGAATCACAAAACGATTGCAGAAACAATCGGTCACAAAAATTCACATTCGAAGACGTGAATGAAATCCAAGGAAATCAACTCAAAATGCATCAAAGTGTAAGTTCCCCAGCGACTTAACCAAATTCAACACAAGAAGAAGGCGCGACCTAAGATGGCGCGATCTAACACGGTGCCACGAGAAAAAGGGGGATGAACGACCTAACGTGGTCGAGCTAAGCAATAGGGGGTGCGACCTAACAAGGTCGAGCTAAGGAAAGGGTCGAGCGACCTAACTTGGAGACAAGCCAAACGACCTAAAAGTAGAGGCCGAGCGACCTAGTGGTTGCGACCTAAAATAGCAACAGGGTCGAGCGACCTAGTGGTTGCGACCTAAAATGGTAACAGGGTCGAGCGACCTATAAGTGATGCGACCTAAGGTGATGAGGTCGAACGACCTAAAGGAAGTAAGGTCAAGCGACCTAAAGCCCAGCGAGCTAAAGACCTAAGGCAAAACGACCCAAGCAACTTAATGTCTAGCGACTTAATGTTTAGTGGCCGAGCGACCTAACGCAAAACAGGTCAAAATGACCTAATGTCTAGCGACCAAAAGCCATGCGACCTACGACCTAGCGACCTAATTCCGAACGACCTAAGAGCGAACGAAAATATGCAGGCAGAGACTTTTCCACGCGAGCGACCTAATGCCAGCGACCTAAATGGAATGAGCCAGTTCCGAGGCAGTGCGACCTAAGCCCAGGAATTTTGCTGAAGCACACTAAAAATTGGGGTTTTCCACAATCCAATCCAAACCAAATGCAAATACACATGCACAAGTGATAGGGAATCATTCCCAACAATCCAATGACAGTTATAAGCAAGAATGTGAGATAAAAATCTCACCTTTTCACGAAATTGAAGATGGAGAAGCTTAGAGTCAATGGAAGAAGCTTGAATCCAATGTCTTCTCTTTGAATTTGGAGTTAGATGTTGAATTTGCTAATGAACTTGAGCTTGGAATTTTAATTTCCCATTCCCTCCACCATTTTTGATGAAGCTTTGTTGTTTTAGAAGAAGTGATGAAGAGGAGATGGGTTGGGGCTGAGTTAGCAAGTGGTTCAGCCCAAACCAAAGCCCAAAGCAAAAAGTGACGAAAATTCCACTATCTCCAAACATATCGAAGTTTATACTTAAAAGATTGCAAAGGACGTTTTGAACTCAATGAAAGTGGTCTCGAGTCCTAATTTGTCCGTATGCAAAAAGTAGCTTTTCAGACTAAAATCCGACTAACGATAAAATATTTAATTAAAATATTTAAATATAAAATCGACAAATATGAGGGTTGTTAAAGACTCCCCTCCTTAAAGAAATTGCGTCCTCGCAATATATAAGACGGAAATAAAAAGTAACAACCATAAAAGCATATTAACACAAATGAAATTTGAAATAAGAAGTTCACCTCAAAGAGCATGAGAAAGTAAGTCCGGATGTGTTCGCTCGATGAATTCTCTAGTTTCCCAAGAGCAATCCTTAGGATTTGAGGACCATTGAACCTTCACAAGCGGAACATCTTTATTTCGAAGTCGTTTGACCTCCGAAGCAATAATTCGAATAGGATGCTGCTCATAAGTTAAATTAGGCGATACTTCAATCTCTTCCACAACACCGGGCTCAAGAATAGAATCGAAATCCCGAAGGCATTTCCGTAATTGAGAAACGTGAAACACGTCATGCATAGCAGAAAATTGAGCCGGTAATAAAAGGCGATAAGCCATGGAACCAATATGTTCAGTGATAGGAAATGGCCCAATATATCGAGGCGCTAATTTTCCCGATCGACTGAAGCGTACAACACCCTTCATAGGTGAAACATGCACAAATACAAGATCTCTAACAGAAAATTCTAATTTTCTTCTTCAGTTATCGGCATAGAATTTTTGTCTACTCTGGGCTTCTTTCATCCTATGACGAATAAGATCAATCTTTTCTGTAGAATCACGAATAAAATCTGGACCTAAAACCAGCTTCTCACCGGCCTCAAGCCAACAAGAAGGAGATCGGCATGGCCTTCCATAGAGTGCCTCGAAGGGTGCCATACGAATACTAGATTGGAAGCTATTATTATAGGAAAATTCAACGAGAGAAATATGATCTTCCCAACTTCCACCGAAATCAAGCACACAAGAACAAAGAAGATCTTCAAGAGTTTGATTCACATGCTCAGTTTGTCCACCGGACTGGGGGTGATAAGCGGTGCTAAAATTAAGCTTCGTTCCCAAAGCTTTTTGAAGACTCTTCCAAAATCCACTAGTAAACAATGGATCACGATCACTAACAATGGAAGTAGGAACCCCATGCAATTTAACAATTTCTTTGATAAAGAGTTTGGCCAGAAGAGGGACGGTTCGGTTCGACCGAACTGGAATAAAATGGGCGGATTTAGTAAGTCTATCAACGATCACCCATAAGCTATCATGACCCGAACGAGAACGGGGAAGGCCATCAATAAAATCCATGGAAATTTGATCCCACTTCCAAATTGGAATTTCCAATGGTTGCAATAACCCACTGGGCCTTTGATGTTCGGCCTTGACAAGTTGGCAAGTCAAGCAACACTTAACAAAGTTAGCAATATCAGATTTCATTCCTTCCCAATAATAAAGTCGCTTCATATCCGCATACATTTTACTACTACCGGGATGAATGGAAAATTTGGAACGATGAGAATCTTCTAGAATATCTTTACGAAGATCACTAATATTTGGTACGATAAGTCTACCAAATTTTCGAATGCCGCCACGAGAATCAATATCAAAGTCTTTCAAACCTTCAATATCGGTTTTATCCTTAATATTTTGGCTACGAAGAGCCAATTCGGGATCTAGCCTTTGAGCTTCAAGAATGCGGTCTAAAAGAGAAGGATGAGCCTCAAGGCTACATAAAACCAAAGATGAACATAAATCGGAAACACGATCCCTAATCTCACAAGTGGATAGAACCTCAAGATCATGCCATTCAGATATCATCATAGAAACAACCGCTTGTTGCTTACGACTAAGAGCATCAACAACTCGATTTCCCTTTCCGGGAGTATAAAGAATATCAAGATCATAAGAGGCAAGGAATTCGAGCCAACGCTGTTGATGCAAATTAAGTTCCTTTTGAGAAAATAAATACTTCAAAGACTTATGATCAGTATAAAGTGTAAATTTCTCTCCCAAAAGATAATGTCGCCAAATTCGAAGGGCGAAAACAATAGCCGCGAGTTCTAAATCATGTGTGGCATAACTAGTCTCAGCCGGCTTCAATTTCCTAGAAGCATAAGCAATAACACGTTCTTTTTGCATAAGAACGGCACCCAAACCAACGCGACTAGCATCGGTGTAAACAACAAAATCTTGATTCCCTTCGGGAATAACAAGAATAGGAGCATCAGAAAGGAGTTCTTTTAATCTCTGAAAAGAAGTTTCACATTTGTCCGACCAAATGTATTTAACACCTTTCTTTGTTAAGCCAGTAAGAGGTACGGCAATTTTAGAAAAGTCCTTGATAAAACGACGGTAATAACCCGCCAATCAAAGGAAGCTACGGATTTCAGTCACGCTCTCCGGTCTCTTCCAATTTTGAATCGCTTCAATCTTTGAAGGATCCACTGATATTCCGGATTCGGAGATAATATGACCGAGAAACTTCACACTAGATTGCCAAAAATGGCATTTAAATTTTTTTGCTTTTAATTGATTGCTTCTAAGAGTTTCCAATATAATCCGAAGATGCTTCTCATGTTCCTCCTCGGTTTTAGAATACACAAGAATATCATCAATAAAGATGAGAATAAACTGATCGAGGAAATCTTTGAAAACTCGATTCATAAGGTCAACGAAATAAGCCGGAGCATTCGTTAAACCAAATGGCATAACTAGCCATTCATAAGATCCATAACGAGTACGGAACGAAGTCAAAGGAATACTATCCTCTGCAATGCGAAGCTGATGAAAACCGGTAGCCAAGTCCAATTGTGAAAATACTCTAGCACCACTAAGTTGATCAAATAGATCATCAATCCGAGGTAAAGGATATTTATTCTTAATAGTAAGATCATTAAGCTTGCGGTAGTCAACGCAAAGCCTAAGTGTTCCATCGGATTTCTTCACGAAAATTGCTGAAGCTCCCCAAGGCGAGGAACTAGAGCGAATAAATTGCTTCGTCTTCAATTTAGATAATTGTTTGCGCATCTCTTCATTCTCCTTATTGGACATGCGATAAGGAGGATGAGTAATAGGTTGAGGTCCAGGGGTAAGATTAGTTCTGAACACAATTGCTCGCTTAGGTGGTAATCCTAAAACGGGCTCGAATATGTCAGAAAATTCACGAACAACGTGAATACGAGAAATGACATCTTCCTCATCATCAAGAGGATTTAGAGAATATAAAGACGTCGTCGAAGTGGAATCCGAATCTTTAAGAACAATAGAAATCTGCTTAACAGATAGTGGATGTCGAAGATACATAGTCCGCTCCGGACATAGGATATGAGCTTCATAACGGTTAAGCCAATCCATACCCAAAATCATTCCAAAGCCTAAATAACGCATGACATGCAAATCGGCTAGGAAAGAAAAATCACACAAAATAATCTCCACATCTTCACAAAGTAAACTAAGAGTTGCGGATCCACCAACCGGATTCACAATTCTTAAAGAAGTCATTAAAGCAACAACACTTAAAGAAAAAGTATCAACAAGTTCCTTTGATATAAAAGAATGGGATGCTCCCGTATCAAAGAGAACTCTAATAGGTTGATCATGAAATATAATAATGCCATCAAGGATAGAATGAGACATACCTTGACTGTAACGACACCGGATTTTATATAAATTTAAATTGATAGTTTAAAGAATTTTTGAATAAATATAGTAAAATAAATTGATAAAGTGATGCGAGATTCCCCGAACTCAAATAAATTTGGTATAAATCATTTAAACTTTAAAATATTATAAATATATGTATATATGTATTTGATTTGGATTTAAATCGTAAATAAATGGTTTAATAATAATAATTGATAATAATAAATATTAGAATTGATGATTAATAATGATTTAAATTTATAAAATAAATACAAGACAAAATGTATATATGTTCTTTAAGTATAAAGGCTGCTAGGTGTATATAAAAAAAATAAAAATAAAGCATAACCAGGCAAGAAAAATAAGGATAAAATAACATGTAAAAGCTTCCAGGCAAAGGAAGGTAACCTGTAAGTATGCAAAGCTAGAACATAGTGGAAATAAAATATCTATGAATATAAAAACAGAAATGAGGTAAGGTTGTAGACATTAAGTACATTAGCATTAAATGTTTTATCATCTTAGCACCACATTAGGTCAAATCGAAATGTTTGAAAATCCTTTCAGCCTCCAAAGCAAGAGATGATCTCTGATCAAAAATAAAATATGTACCAGGCAAAGTTACACCAAGATAACACCTATCTTTGCATATCTTTTCTTTTTATATATATACATCCTTTTACTTCTATTCGTTCATCTCAAAACATAGCAAGCCAGAGAAAATCATATTGCAAGTCTCTTCTTTCTTTTTACAAACTCAAATATAAACTGAAACCATTATTCAACAATAAGCAAACAAGATGAAATAAAGAGGGATCAAGCTTGCTGTTTTTTTTCAATAAAATGCTCTGTTCATTCTCTCAAAGGTGAGTAACATCACTCTTTTAAAGAAAATTAAGTATGGATCTAGTTGCTTTATTATCTCTGAAAATGAGTATGTTGCATGCATATTTATAAGTGCATTGCTGTATATATATATGAATGTATAAACTATGAGCATGCTGTTGTTCTCTGTTCTGTGATTCCAAACCCAAGATTTTGATTTAAAAATCATTATCTTTTGACCTATTGTTGTTTGAACTTAGGATTTAAAACAAAAATTGTTTGTTTTAGTATAAACTAAAAGTTAATAATTTATTCAAGTAAAAATAACTGTAAATGTCTCTGGAAATCAACATGACTGGACAAAGCTTTAAACAAGTGAAATTTCAAAACTTTTAGATTTCAAATTCAGTCATGTAAATTGAATTCTCATCCTTTAACATGATTTTTAAAACAAGGTACATGATTTTTAGAGGAGGGAGTGAGGTGCAGTTCGAGTTCGACTATTTTAGGCATTTCGAGTCGTCGTGGGCGATCGTGTTGATCGGGGAGGTCGGGACTGGAGCTGGAGATGCGGGAGTGATCATAGATTTAAGGAAAAATGGTCGAAGTGAGGTCAGATCACGGTGGTGGCGGTGGCGACCGATTTAAGTTTTTAAATCTAATTTTTTAACAAGGCTGAGCTTTCGTTTCTATCACACTCCGGGTTTGATCGAGTGCCTCGCGATTTTGAGGGAAGGTAGAGGGGTGGTAGACGAGTCAACGGCCGGAGTTGTGAAGCAGCCGGTGGTCGGAGCATCGAGTATGGGTCAATGACAGGTTTTGTGGTGTTCGAGATTTATTGTTCCAGGTTGTGAACGTTTCATCTCGAATTCGAATGCAAGGTTTGAAACCCGATCTGATGATCGTGGAGCGATGCGTGAGTGACTGTGGATGTGAGAAGGTCATCGATGATGATCGGAAACTGCTGCGATGTTGGTGCACGTGCACGGTGGCGTTCGAGTATCTGGGTTGTTGAAGTTGGGGAAGAAGGGGGGAAACTCGAAGAGGACCTCGGGTAAATGGGATCGTGGCTCGAGTGGGTTACCGAGTTCATGTGCGTGAGTTTAACAGTATAACAGGTTTTAAAAATTTAATGAAAACAGGTTTTAGAAACAAAGAAAAACAGGGGACTCGAAGTTAATCTCGGGAAAAAGGGCATTTGGCTCGGGTAAGTACTCGAGTTAGTCTCGGGTCTGTTTAAAACTAATAGCAGGTTTTCAAATTTTAAAGAAAAATCATATTCTAGTTTTTAATAGATATAGATAAATTAAGTCTTTAAAGTTATTTGAAAGAATAAGTTTTCAAAAATTGTAAGTAAGTAATTAAAGGGTTAAAAAAATCATTAATGAAGAATTATTAATTAAATGTTAATTAATGATAAAAAAAATTGATAAATAAAGTGATTAAGAAATAATTGATTAAAGATAATTCATTTAATGATTTAAAGTTGATTTATTTATCAAATGATTAGTGAAAGGATAATTAATTAATATGGTTAATAAATTAAAGCAATTAATTCGAAGATAATAAATCAAAGATAAATTAATTAATGTAAGTGGTTAGGGATGATCACTTATTGAAATTTTATTAATTAAGTGGTAATTAATTAATTAAGGGTTAAATTATTAATTAAAGATAATTAATTAAATGGTGAATTAAAAAATTAAAAGTTAATTATTTAATAATTAAAGGTTGATGAATTTTAATTAAAAGTTAATTAATTTATTATTAATGGTTAATTAATAAATGATTAAAGAATAATTAATCAAAATAATTTGTAATTTATCGATGTTGATTAACCAGGATTAGAAATTCATAAGTAATTAATCTAATTTGAATAAATCAGATAATTAACTGATCTTGCTTACGAATATTTGGATTTTATTGGATGACTTGATTGTTTGATATCCCTGATATTTGATGCTTTGTGATACATCCTGATTTATGTTGTGATTTGTAATTTACTTATCTGTGATATATATATCTGTGATCTGTAAATGAGCGATAAGCG
Source organism: Allium fistulosum (assembly GCA_030737815.1). Lineage (NCBI taxonomy): Eukaryota > Viridiplantae > Streptophyta > Magnoliopsida > Asparagales > Amaryllidaceae > Allium > Allium fistulosum. The sequence continues at coordinate 427,532,938 of CM060908.1, forward strand.
TTATAGTTATATCGCTTATCAACTATATTTCTGTATTCTGATCTGTGATGATTGAATGATGTTGCACTATTGTGTAAAACCCCTGGACCACACTTTTACACACACAAATATGGTTTTCACGTGGAAATCGGTTAAGTCATAGATGATTTAAATTCAATTGTTTTTGAAATTGAAACGTTAATTTCAATTGATTTTGGAAATGAATTTGGGTTAAATGTTAAAGCTTTTGAAAAGGTGTTTTCAAAGATAAAGTTAATTTGAATAACTTGGTTAGTTTTCTAATTTAAATAATTTGACTTAAACTTGAATTCAATATTTGGAATTGAATTCAATGATTGGAATTTTGATTAAAGATATTATAAATGTGTTTACATGAATTTAAACCACTTTTTAAATATTGGTTTGAGAATTTGAATTTAACCCAAGAACTTTAACTAGTATAAATGAATCAGATTTCCAAAACGAAAACTGTTTATTTTGAAAGAATAAAAGCTTTTCAGATAAGAAAGGAAATTCCAGTTTAATTAAAGGAATTTCAAGATTGAATTGAAAAATGGTTTTCCAAGTTATGAATGAATTCTTTTTGAAAGCTATGAATTGAATCTGTTATTTTTAAACAGATTTAGAATGATGATTTATTTAAACCATTCGAAATGAAATTGTTTTGAAAGCTATAAGTTAAATCTTTGATTTAAAGATTTAACGAGTTAATCCAATTGAAATGGAAATTGATTTGGAAAATCTGTGAATGAATCTTTTGTTTAAAAGATTAAAGTATGGTAATTTGTTAAACCATTTGGAAGGAAAAGTTGGATAATAAGTTGTGACTTAATTGAAATTCCATTATCCATATGTTTTAAAAATATTACGCTCACTATTCGGTTTAGCCGGGAGAGGACCTTTGTGTCGCATAACCCATTCCGAATAAGTGATACGTCGTATATGGATAGCATTTGAAGACCGGTGTTGAAGACCGGGTGTTTGCCAGAACGATAGGATAACCTATCGATTGTCTCTGCACTGAGTCACGCCAGTATAGAGATCTCCTAAGTGATGGGAAATCCGATCGGGATTGTAAATACCCGGATTGCAAGGGCTTCTTTCGAAGTGCCTTCGGTTCTGTTCGAACCCGGAACAGACTTGTATGGTTACATGTCTGACATTACACTTTGAGATATAAAGCCGATTTCTTTCAAATACATTTCTGTTGGTGGCGGAGAATTTATTCTCTTAGCTTAACACCCTTCTCTGAGACGTACGAGCTCAGAAGTTATATAGTTGAAGGTTATCAGCGATATATTTCCAATTTGGTAATGTGACATGCTGAGTGTTGCTATGTGATGATCATTGTTTGATCATTTGTGATATGATCATTTTTTTGATTTTTTATCTTTGTGATCATTACTTTGATCATCTGTTGACCCAAAGCATGGCTTTGTGACAAAGCGTAGCTTTGTGGACGAGACCTCTTCGGACCTCACAACCCGGAAATGGTCGAAACAGGAATATGCGGCAAGGTTATGAGGGTCGGGCCCTTTAGGGTATGTCATTTCCTTCTGGAAAAGGGTGGTATCAGGTATGGAGCCCTGGTATTTAACCTATGTGGATACTCCGATCTCATTTATTGTGTGATTGTGTGTTTATCGAGGCGCCTCGGATAAAGGTCCCAAAGGACCGGGGGTGGCATATTCGTGAGTTACCTGGTACAGGGGTAACCCGGCCTTGTGTTGGCAGAGAGCAGTTTGTCTCTCGGGACGTCCAGCTAGAGGCGATCCCATTCGGCAGTAGGAAAGGAAGTTCCTTAGCCTGACCATTTGTTGGAAATCCAAAGAAACAATACGAACCTTGTACGATTTTAGTTGTATAACCTGCTATGGAATGTGGCGGTAACCTGCTATTGAACATAGTAGCTATAGTAGGCATACAATAATGGTTGTATGTTGGCTAAGATTTATATTCTATTTTCGAAATGTTTTCTACACTATGCACTAATAATAATATCAAAAATGATTTGATTTTGCGTAGTAAGCATCTTTGACTATCATAAGAAGAAATCTCCTCCAATTCTGCGTTTGCATTGTGTGTGTGGCGGGAGGTCTTATGGTAGTTTCATTTTCCTAAAGCATTGCGAATGTGTTAAAATTCTTCTCTGCTATTTGTTTTTAAAGATAAATAACTGTTTTTGTTGCTCACACCAGTCCCATGACTGATCCGGAGTTTATTGTTCCTTTCCTAAACTCTGGGTGCCTACCATTTTCCACATGGGCAGTCTAGAGTTGGGTTTTTCAGATATTCAGGTTGAGTAGATCATCTGGAGCTAGTCAGTCCTTGGACGACTGACCTTGCTTTCCGCTAGTTATGGATTGGAGCATTCTATTGGAGATATTCTATCCACTACTGATGTTATCTTTTCTTTTCGCTGCTATTTCTTGTATCATATCTCTGATATTGTTGTATCATATTGATATCATTGTTGTATATCATTCTGGATATTGTATTCATTGAATTATATATGATATCATCTATTTTTATTCCGCTGTGTTGTTTACTGAAATGTGTTATAAGCTCCGGAGAACCAGATTCGGCGTTTGAATCTACGGCATTTTGAGTACTAGTGAAGTACGGATGCCGATTTTCGAAGGCTGAGTTTTTGGGTCTTCACATTTGGTATCAGAGCTAAGGTTGAACTTTAGCTCAGGAGTATAACACATTAAGTAACTCATTAGAGATAGGGTGAAGTATCCCTAGAATGAGTGTATCCCTAAGATATCCGTTTAAACGCCTTAGTAAATTCTCTTACTATCCACTGATAGTAAGTATGAGTGTAAGAAGAGGATGAGATAGGGGACAGGGGAATACGACTATAAATGGTCAATACTCTGTAACAACAAGGAAACAATCTTTTCTCTATCAATCTCTTTCATTCAGCATTTCTTTTCAATTCTTCGGTAATTTCTAGTAGATCCAGGAAGAGATTCGAAATATTAATATGGGACATAAACTCCGAATGGCCAAAATTGTTTGTTTGGATGTATTGGTTGCTTTGTTTGCTATGGTTGATAGGTATACTTTAGTTCTAAATTAAAAAGCTTTGGAATTGTATTCATATATCTATCTATTCTTTGGGTCCAGATATGTTCTACGAATGGTTAGTTATCCCTTCGAACTAATCGATGCCCCTGCATATTTCGTAGATCTGGATAACCCGAGTATCTTCTTAAGTTTTAAACAGATTCATTCTCGTATCTATTATCGATATTCTGATTTGGTAAGCCAAATGCAGAATAGCTGTTCAGTTTGATTTGATGAAATATTCTTCATCTATCTTTTTGTCTCCTTGGCAATTTCGAGGAAGAAATTCTTTTAAGGGGGGAAGTCTATAATGACCCCGGATTTTATATAAATTTAAATTGATAATTTAAAGAATTTTTGAATAAATATAGTAAAATAAATTGATAAAGTGATGCGAGATTCCCCGAACTCAAATAAATTTGGTATAAATCATTTAAACTTTAAAATATTATAAATATATGTATATATGTATTTAATTTGGATTTAAATCGTAAATAAATGGTTTAATAATAATAATTGATAATAATAAATATTAGAATTGATGATTAATAATGATTTAAATTTATAAAATAAATACAAGACAAAATGTATATATGTTCTTTAAGTATAAAGGCTACTAGGTGTATATAAAAAAAATAAAAATAAAGCATAACCAGGCAAGAAAAATAAGGATAAAATAACATGTAAAAGCATCCAGGCAAAGGAAGGTAACCTGTAAGTATGCAAAGCTAGAACATAGTGGAAATAAAATATCTATGAATATAAAAACAGAAATGAGGTAAGGTTGTAGACATTAAGTACATTAGCATTAAATGTTTTATCATCTTAGCACCACATTGGGTCAAATCGAAATGTTTGAAAATCCTTTCAGCCTCCAAAGCAAGAGATGATCTCTGATCAAAAATAGAATATGTACCAGGCAAAGTTACACCCAGATAACACCTATCTTTGCATATCTTTTCTTTTTATATATATACATCCTTTTACTTCTATTCGTTCATCTCAAAACATAGCAAGCCAGAGAAAATCATATTGCAAGTCTCTTCTTTCTTTTTACAAACTCAAATATAAACTGAAACCATTATTCAACAATAAGCAAACAAGATGAAATAAAGAGGGATCAAGCTTGCTGTTTTTTTTCAATAAAATGCTCTGTTCATTCTCTCAAAGGTGAGTAACATCACTCTTTTAAAGAAAATTAAGTATGGATCTAGTTGCTTTATTATCTCTGAAAATGAGTATGTTGCATGTATATTTATAAGTGCATTGCTGTATATATATGAATGTATAAACTGTGAGCATGCTGTTGTTCTCTATTCTGTGATTCCAAACCCAAGATTTTGATTTAAAAATCATTATCTTTTGACCTATTGTCGTTTGAACTTAGGATTTAAAACAAAAATTGTTTGTTTTAGTATAAACTAAAAGTTAATAATTTATTCAAGTAAAAATAACTGTAAATGTCTCTGGAAATCAACATGACTGGACAAAGCTTTAAACAAGTGAAATTTCAAAACTTTTAGATTTCGAATTCAGTCATGTAAATTAAATTCTCATCCTTTAACATGATTTTTAAAACAAGGTACATGATTTTTAGAGGAGGGAGTGAGGTGCAGTTCGAGTTCGACTGTTTTAGGCATTTCGAGTCGCCGTGGGCGATCGTGTTGATCGGGGAGGTCGGGACTGGAGCTGGAGATGCGGGAGTGATCATAGATTTAAGGAAAAATGGTCGAAGTGAGGTCAGATCACGGTGGTGGCGGTGGCGACCGATTTAAGTTTTTAAATCTAATTTTTTAACAAGGCTGAGCTTTCGTTTCGTTCACACTCCGGGTTTGATCGAGTGCCTCGCGATTTTGAGGGAAGGTAGAGGGGTGGTAGACGAGTCAACCGCCGAAGTTGTGAAGCAGCCGGTGGTCGGAGCATCGAGTATGGGTCGATGACAGGTTTTGTGGTGTTTGAGATTTATTGTTCCAGGTTTTGAACGTTTCATATCGAATTCGAATGCAAGGTTTGAAACACGATCTGATGATCGTGGAGCGATGCGTGAGTGACTGTGGATGTGAGAAGGTCATCGATGATGATCGAAAACTGCTGCGATGTCGGTGCACGTGCACGGTGGCGTTCGAGTATCTGGGTTGTTGAAGTTGGGGAAGAAGGGGGGAAACTCGAAGAGGACCTCGGGTAAATGGGATCGTGGCTCGAGTGGGTTACCGAGTTCATGTGCGTGAGTTTAACAGTATAACAGGTTTTAAAAATTTAAATGAAAACAGGTTTTAGAAACAAAGAAAAACAGGGGACTCGAAGTTAATCTCGGGAAAAAGGGCATTTGGCTCGGGTAAGTACTCGAGTTAGTCTCGGGTCTATTTAAAACTAATAGCAGGTTTTCAAATTTTAAAGAAAAATCATATTCTAGTTTTTAATAGATATAGATAAATTAAGTCTTTAAAGTTATTTGAAAGAATAAGTTTTCAAAAATTGTAAGTAAGTAATTAAAGGGTTAAAAAAATCATTAATGAAGAATTATTAATTAAATGTTAATTAATGATAAAAAAATTGATAAATAAAGTGATTAAAGATAATTCATTTAATGATTTAAAGTTGATTTATTTATCAAATGATTAGTGAAAGGATAATTAATTAATATGGTTAATAAATTAAAGCAATTAATTCGAAGATAATAAATCAAAGATAAATTAATTAATGTAAGTGGTTAGGGATGATCACTTATTGAAATTTTATTAATTAAGTGGTAATTAATTAAGGGTTAAATTATTAATTAAAGATAATTAATTAAATGGTGAATTAAAAAATTAAAAGTTAATTATTTAATAATTAAAGGTTGATGAATTTTAATTAAAAGTTAATTAATTTATTATTAATGGTTAATTAATAAATGATTAAAGAATAATTAATCAAAATAATTTGTAATTTATCGATGTTGATTAACCAGGATTAGAAATTCATAAGTAATTAATCTAATTTGAATAAATCATATAATTAACTGATCTTGCTTACGAATATTTGGATTTTATTGGATGACTTGATTGTTTGATATCCCTGATATATGATGCTTTGTGATACATCCTGATTTATGTTGTGATCTGTAATTTACTTATCTGTGATATATATCTGTGATCTGTAAATGAGCGATAAGCGTTATAGTTATATCGCTTATCAACTATATTTCTGTATTCTGATCTGTGATGATTGAATGATGTTGCACTATTGTGTAAAACCCCTGGACCACACTTTTACACACACAAGTATGGTTTTCACGTGGAAATCGGTTAAGTCACAGATGATTTAAATTCAATTGTTTTTGAAATTGAAACGTTAATTTCAATTGATTTTGGAAATGAATTTGGGTTAAATGTTAAATCTTTTGAAAAGGTGTTTTCAAAGATAAAGTTAATTTGAATAACTTGGTTAGTTTTCTAATTTAAATAATTTGACTTAAACTTGAATTCAATATTTGGAATTGAATTCAATGATTGGAATTTTGATTAAAGATATTATAAATGTGTTTACATGAATTTAAACCACTTTTTAAATATTGGTTTGAGAATTTGAATTTAACCCAAGAACTTTAACTAGTATAAATGAATCAGATTTCCAAAACGAAAACTGTTTATTTTGAAAGAATAAAAGCTTTTCAGATAAGAAAGGAAATTCCAGTTTAATTAAAGGAATTTCAAGATTGAATTGAAAAATGGTTTTCCAAGTTATGAATGAATTCTTTTTGAAAGCTATGAATTAAATCTGTTATTTTTAAACAGATTTAGAATGATGATTTATTTAAACCATTCGAAATGAAATTGTTTTAAAAGCTATAAGTTAAATCTTTGATTTAAAGATTTAACGAGTTAATCCAATTGAAATGGAAATTGATTTGGAAAATCTGTGAATGAATCTTTTGTTTAAAAGATTAAAGTATGGTAATTTGTTAAACCATTTGGAAGGAAAAGTTGGATAATAAGTTGTGACTTAATTGAAATTCCATTATCCATATGTTTTAAAAATATTACGCTCACTATTCGGTTTAGCCGGGAGAGGACCTTTGTGTCGCATAACCCATTCCGAATAAGTGATACGTCGTATATGGATATCATTTGAAGACCGGTGTTGAAGATCGGGTGTTTGCCAGAACGATAGGATAACCTATCGATTGTCTCTGCACTGAGTCACGCCGGTATAGAGATCTCCAAAGTGATGGGAAATCCGATCGGGATTGTACCCGGATTGCAAGGGCTTCTTTGGAAGTGCCTTCGGTTCTGTTCGAACCCGAAACAGACTTGTATGGTTACATGTCTGACATTACACTTTGACATATAAAGCCAATTTCTTTCAAATACATTTCTGTTGTTGGCGGAGAATTTATTCTCTTAGCTTAACACCCTTCTCTGAGACGTACGAGCTCAGAGGTTATGTAGTTGAAGATTATCAGCGATATATTCCCAATTTGGTAATGTGACATGCTGAGTGTTGTTGTGTGATGATCATTGTTTGATCATTTGTGATAGGGCTGCACAAAGTATGGGTTGGGTCGGGTTTGACCAAATACTTCACCCGACCCGTATAGGTATGGGTTAAAGGTAGTTCAACCCATATCCGAATATGGGTTGGGTTGAAGTATGGGTTGGGTCGGGTTTAGTAGGGTTGGGTTACATTAATCTAATACAAAAATGAGAATATAAAGAAAAAATTAAAATATAATATTAAAATATTCAGCTTAAAATATCAAATTTTAGCCAGCATAAATTAAATATAACTGATTCATTAGAACGCATATTTATTAGAATTTCATTATAAAATACATCATACGAAATTAATTCACTACATATTAGAGTAAGAATTTCATTTCAAAATACATTAAAATGCTCTAAGAAATCTCTTAGTCAATCCTATGTATTTTGGACTGACATCAAATATGCTTTTTTGGTATATTTATTCGAGAATACATAAATTTTATTCTAGATTTTGATTGTTCTAATTTTACATTGGTTGATATTAAATTAGTTTCTTATATAGGGTTGGGTTGGGTTAAAATAGGGTTGGGTTGAACAAAATATTTCACCCGACCCGTATATAGTATGGGTTACAAATTGTAACCCATATCCGACCCGAATTAAGATGGGTTGGGTCGGATTTATGTGGGTTGGGTCGGGTTGGTGGGTTGTGTCGGGTTGAGTATGGGTTGTGTGCACCCCTAATTTGTGATATGATCATTTTTTTTATTTTTTATCTTTGTGATCATTACTTTGATCATCTGTTGACCCAAAGCATGGCTTTGTGACAAAGCGTAGCTTTGTGGACGAGACCTCTTCGGACCTCACAACCCGGAAATGGTCGAAACAGGAATATGCGCAAGGTTATGAGGGTCGCGCCCTTTAGGGTATGTCATTTCCTTCTGGAAAAGGGTGGTATCAGGTATGGAGCCCTGGTATTTAACCTATGTGGATACTTCGATCTCATTTATTGTGTGATTGTGTGGTTATCGAGGCGCCTCGGATAAAGGTCCCAAAGGACCGGGGGGTGGCATATTCGTGAGTTACCTGGTACAGGGGTAACCCGGCCTTGTGTTGGCAGAGAGCAGTTTGTCTCTCGGGACGTCCAGCCAGAGGCGATCCCATTCGGCAGTAGGAAAGGAAGTTCCTTAGCCTGACCATTTGTTGGAAATCCAAAGAAACAATACGAACCTTGTACGGTTTTAGTTGTATAACCTGCTATGGAATGTGGCGGTAACCTGCTATTGAACATAGTAGCTATAGTAGGCATACAATAATGGTTGTATGTTGGCTAAGATTTATATTCTATTTTCGAAATGTTTTCTACACTATGCACTAATAATAATATCAAAAATGATTTGATTTTGCATAGTAAGCATCTTTGACTATCATAAGAAGAATTCTCCTCCAATTCTGCGTTTGCATTGTGTGTGTGGCGGGAGGTCTTATGGTAGTTTCATTTTCCAAAAGCATTGCGAATATGTTAAAATTCTTCTCTGCTATTTGTTTTTAAAGATAAATAACTGTTTTTGTTGCTCACACCAGTCCCATGACTGATCCGGAGTTTATTGTTCCTTTCCTAAACTCTGGGTGCCCACCATTTTCCACACGGGCAGTCTAGAGTTGGGTTTTTCAGATATTCAGGTTGAGTAGATCATTTGGAGATAGTCAGTCCTTGGACGACTGACCTTGCTTTCCGCTAGTTATGGATTGGAGCATTCTATTGGAGATATTCTATCCACTGCTGATGTTATCTTTTCTTTCCGTTGCTATTTCTTGTATCATATCTCTGATATTGTTGTATCATATTGATATCATTGTTGTATATCATTCTGGATATTGTATTCATTGAATTGTATATGATATCATCTATTTTTATTTCGCTGTGTTGTTTACTTAAATGTGTTATAAGCTCCGGAGAACCAGATTCGGCGTTTGAATCTACGGCATTTTGAGTACAAGTGAAGTACGGATGCCGATTTTCGAAGGCCGAGTTTTTGGGTCTTCACATTGACCGTGAGATGTGTTGCCATGGGCTTGAGCCATATTAAGCTTTCCCTCCTTCTTGCCTTGAAGTCTGGGGCACAAATGTATATAATGATCCGGGCTTTTACAATAGCGACAAGAACGGGGCTTTGAACACTTGTTCGCAAAATGGTCCTTAGAACCACAGTTATAGCATTGCCCGCTACTAGGGGAAGGAGTCTTTGCTGTCGGAGGTGCAGGTTTCCCCTTTTTGTTGGGATAAGGACCTTTGAATTTGTTTGGCCTCTTCTTGTTGTTGAAGTTTGGTTTGGAACCCACCACTTCAACATCACTTTCCCTATCCGCCTCTTCAAGACGAAGAGCGATATCAATGAGTTGGTCGAAAAGAACTTCTAATTTTAGAAGTAATGGCTTCTTGAGATTTTTGTTTAAGCAATAAACGAATCTTTGATTCTTCTTCAATGGGGTGTTGATGTATTCAACCCCATATTTAGACAGTGACTCGAAGGATGCGACATAATCTGTCACAGAGGATTCACCTTGAACAAGGTCTATGAAACGACGAGCCAATGTCACCTTCTCAGCTTCTGGCACGAATTTCAATTCGAAGCGTTCCCGGAATTTCTCCCAGGTGAGATCCGCTTCATTGATTTCAGAAATAAGAATTTCGTACTAGTCCAATGCTCTCTCTTGGAGCATACTAGAGGCCACCTGAACTCGGTGAAGATCAATAAGGTTCATGCGAGAAAAGATTCGATCGCATGTTCTTAGCCAAGCCTGGACTTCAATAATAGTTTCAAAACCTTTGAATGGTTTCCCACCCAAGTTGGTATAATCGTTGCACAAGCGTGCAAATCCAGACTTAGGATGAGTAGGTTCCTGATTAGGACCAGCTGCTTAAGCATTCTTTACTAAATCAAGAAGCTGCTGAGCAGTCATAAAAACTCCATCCTGGGGAGTAACAGTAGATGGTCCGGCTCTGGAACGGTCTGGTCTAGACATTCACTTCTTTAAGAAAGAGAGAAGAAGAAAAGTTATTCTCCAAATAATTATCAAACAAATCTTGATAGATAAAACAAGGATACATAAAAGTAAATAGGATGAATCAGTACGAAGACTCGAATTAAATCCTAAGGCACGACTCCTAAGTTGGACTTAGGACGATGATCCTTGTTAAGTTATTCTACATTGTTCTGAAGTTTGGCTCTGATACCAAGCTGTGACACCCCACCTCTATACCCACGCTAGCCAAGAACACTACGAAGTAATGCTGTCAACTAGCACGGAGAATAAGGCTGTTGAGGAGCGACCATCCGTGTAATTTCCTTGTGCGAGCACCGACATGTCAGATAGTATAGCATGCATTTCATTTAAGGAGGAAATCCGACATAACGATACAAACTCAAAGCTATCACACGGTGGCTATATATAATCTTCGGAAACAAACATAGAAATAAACATAACACAAATCAGTCACAGACATCCATATCACAAAGGCGGAAAAAGATATGAATATATATATATAACACATGAAAGTGTACATCAGTGAAGTGGTCTGAAAGATCCACGATAATACAAAAGAATAAGTATACATCATAGAGTCTATATCTCAAATGTATACATCCAAAAACTACTAATCTAAGTAGTTAGCCAAAAGTCAGAGTAATCCCAGAAGAGAAGTCAAGCAAAAGCACCTGTAACATCTCGATCTGACCCGAGTATTATTTCATAAGAAAATAATAAACAGATCAGTCTAGCTATAAATATCAGATGACATGATATAGAATAAATGATATGGCATAAACATGTAACAACCATAGTGGCATACTACTAGAAGTATGTAATTGAAAATCAAAAAGAGATTAATCAATATCACAAGAATCTTCTCAAAGATAAAATAGGGTATCATACCCTAAACTTGTATTCATAACAAGTCAATGACACACAAATTCACCAATGCACAAAAATTGATAAAACTTATCAATGGGAATCACAAAAATTGGTGAAGCAAAAAATTCCAGAAATCATCACAAGAAATCCAGAAATCACAAGAAGGGGGAGGCCTATCACAAAACGGGAGTATGAAAACTCACCAACACGTGTATCATAAAACGAGACGCTATCTCATGGTAGCTAACCATTAATATTTGAGCCGAAGCTCCACAAGAATGGCCCGTAGACCGTGGGGCGCTACCCCACATATGTGATGTAGAAACATCACACAAACGGGGTTTACTCTCCCTCGTAGACAAAGAGACATTGCACAATTGCTAGTCTAAATCACAAAAATGATCATCATGATATCAAGAAGTGTCAATCACACCAAGCTAGTAAATATATGAGTTTAGCTTCATGTCCCATAACCACTTGCTTAACTTAAATATTTACGATCAAACTGTAGATCTTCACTAGAAAATTGTCACAAAAGGTTCAATCGAATAAGTCCAAGAATTAACCGACGAAGTAAACGCAAGCGTTTCATACCACTCGTTTTACTAAGTCGTTTAATTAGATTTCTCGTCTGAGTGAGGTAGAGGCTTGTATATACTAATAGATTGGAAAACGGTTTAGGAAAAAGAGCTTTGTAATAAAATAGTGTTGAAATCGCTTTGATGAAAGAGTTTTGATATTTACTACTAGTATTGAAACCTTCATATTTTTAAAGTGACGAATCACAAAATGATTGCAGAAACAATCGGTCACAAAAATTCACATTCGAAGACGTGAATGAAATCCAAGGAAATCAGCTCAAAATGCATCAAAGTGTAAGTTCCCCAGCGACATAGCCAAATTCAACACAAGAAGAAGGCGCGACCTAAGATGGCGCGACCTAACACGGTGCCACGAGAAAAAGGGGGATGAACGACCTAACGTGGTCGAGCTAAGCAACAGGGGGGTGCGACCTAACAAGGTCGAGCTAAGGAAAGGGTCGAGCGACCTAACTTAGAGACAAGCCAAACGACCTAAAAGTAGAGGCCGAGCGACCTAGTGGTTGCGACCTAAAATAGCAACAGGGTCGAGCGACCTAGTGGTTGCGACCTAAAATGGTAATAGGGTCGAGCGACCTATAAGTGATGCGACCTAAGGTGATGAGGTCGAACGACCTAAAGGAAGTAAGGTCAAGCGACCTAAAGCCCAGCGAGCTAAAGACCTAAGGCAAAACGACCCAAGCAACTTAATGTCTAGCGACTTAATGTTTAGTGGCCGAGCGACCTAACGCAAAATAGGTCAAAACGACCTAATGTATAGCGACCAAAAGCCATGCGACCTACGACCTAGCGACCTAATTCCGAACGACCTAAGAGCGAACGAAAACATGCAGGTAGAGACTTTTCCACACGAGCGACCTAATGCCAGCGACCTAAATGGAACGAGCCAGTTCCGAGGCAGTGCGACCTAAGCCCAGGAATTTTGCTGAAGCACACTAAAAATTGGGGTTTTCCACAATCCAATCCAAACCAAATGCAAATACACATGCACAAGTGATAAGGAATCATTCCCAACAATCCAATGACAGTTATAAGCAAGAATGTGAGATAAAAATCTCACCTTTTCATGAAATTGAAGATGGAGAAGCTTAGAGTCAATGGAAGAAGCTTGAATCCAATGTCTTCTCTTTGAATTTGGAGTTAGATGTTGAATTTGCTAATGAACTTGAGCTTGGAATTTTAATTTTCCATTCCCTCCACCATTTTTGATGAAGCTTTGTTGTTTTAGAAGAAGTGATGAAGAGGAGATGGGTTGGGGCTGAGTTAGCAAGTGGTTCAGCCCAAACCAAAGCCCAAAGCAAAAAGTGACGAAAATTCCACTATCTCCAAACATATCGAAGTTTATACTTAAAAGATTGCAAACGACGTTTTGAACTCAATGGAAGTGGTCTCGAGTCCTTATTTGTCCGTATGCAAAAAGTAGCTTTTCGGACTAAAATCCGACTAACGATAAAATATTTAATTAAAATATTTAAATATAAAATCGACAAATATGCGGGTTGTTACAGGATGAATGGAAGACAGCCTTCAAGACACGGGAGGGGTTGTATGAATGGCTGGTCTTGCCATTTGGTCTTTCGAATGCACCTAGTACTTTTATGCGAGTGATGAATCAGATCTTTCGACCATTTATTGGAAAGTTCATGGTGGTATATTTTGATGATATATTGATATACAATGGAAGCACAGAAGAGCATCTACAACACTTGCGGGAAGTGTTGATGATACTTCGTCAGGAACAATTTTACGTGGCAACAAAGAAGTGCATGTTCATGACACACAGTGATTTGTTTTTGGGGTATGTTTTGTCCAAAGAAGGTATCCAGGTGGATCAAAGTAAAGTTGAAGCAATCAAGGATTGGCCACAACCCAGGACTGTAACTGAAGTGAGAAGTTTCCATGGTTTAACATCATTCTACCGAAGGTTTATTCCACATTTCAGTAGCGTGATGGCACCAGTGACAGATTGTATGAAAGGAAAGCAGTTTGTGTGGACTGAAGAGGCTGATTCTGCTTTCCAACAGATCAAGACACTCTTGACTACAATACCGATTCTTAGATACCCGGACTTTCAGTTGCTCTTTGAGCTAGATACTGATGCGTCTAAAGTTGGAATTGGTGGAGTGTTAAGTCAAAAGGGTCGTCCAATTGCTTATTTTTGCGAGAAACTTTCTGGAGCCAAGACAAGATACAGTACCTATGACTTGGAGTTCTATGCTATTGTCCAAGCCATAAAGCATTGGAGACACTATTTGTTTCATAAAGAGTTTGTGTTGTATACTGACCATGAAGCATTGAAACATTTGCAGGGATAGGATAAGATTGCAGCCAGGCATGCTTCATGGATCGCATACTTGCAATAGTTTACATTTATTGTAAAGCATAAGTCGGGAGTTACAAATCGTGTGGCAGACACATTGAGTAGAAGAAATCATTTTTTGACTACGATGAGAGTTGAAGTGACGGGGTTTGATGTATTTCCAGATTTGTTTGTTGAGGATCCTTACTTTGCCAAGATTGTAGAGGAAGTCGAGAAAGGGAGGATGGATGAGTATGTGTTGGTAGAAGGTTTTCTATTTAAGGGAAATCGGTTGTGTATACCAGAGTGCAGTTTGCGAATGAAGATTGTGAAGGAATTGCATGAAGAAGGTCATGTGGGAAGAGATCGCACCTTGCAGTTGATTTCTCAATCATATTTTTGGCCTTCCATGAGGAAAGAAGTTGAAAGATTTGTGCAGAGATGTCACATATGTCAAGTTTCCAAAGGGACAGCTACGAATGCAGGATTGTATATGCCATTGCCCGTGTCTACTAGACCATGGGTTGATGTTAGCATGGATTTCATTTTGGGTTTGCCAAGAACTCAACGAGGGAATGATTCTATATATGTTGTGGTGGATAGATTATCGAAGATGGCACATTTCATAGCTTGTAAGAAGACCGCCGATGCAGTCCGTGTTGCTCAATTGTTCTTTAAAGAGGTTTATCGACTACATGGGCTACCTGAGTCTATTGTTTCTGACCGGGATACTCGATTTCTAAGTCATTTTTGGTTGAGTCTGTGGAAGATGGTTGGGACTAAGCTGAATTTTAGTAGCGCCTATCATCCACAAACGGATGGGCAAACAGAAGTGGTGAACATATCTTTGGGAAACTTGTTGAGATGTCTTGTGAAGGATAATTTGAAGAGCTGGGATGTGAAATTGTGTCAGGCAGAATTCGCACATAATCATGCCATTAATCGAAGTACTGGATTCAGTCCATTTCAAGTGATATATTCAGAAATTCCGAAGGGACCGTTGGATTTGTCGACAGTTCCACTTTAGAAAGGGGTTGTTAAACGAGCTTGTGATTTCGTGAATGAGTTGCAGGAGTGTCACATGATTGTTCATAAACGATTGCTTAAATCAAATGAGAAGTATAAGCAATTGGCAGATAAGAAGCGAAGGAGTGTGGACTTCAAAGAGGGTGATTTTGTTTATGCAGTATTGACGAAAGATCATTTTCCAGTTGGAACTTACAACAAGTTGAAAGCTCAAAAGATTGGTCCAGTAGAAATCTTGAAGAAGATCAATGATAATGCGTATTAGTTAAGGTTGTCGGAAAATGTTCATACGTCTGATGTTTTCAATGTCAAATACTTAATTCCGTATTATGGGGAGAAGCTTGTCGAAGAAGAGGGGAGCGTGAATTCGAGGTCGAATTCTTTCCAACAAGGGGAGGATGATGCAGTGCATACCTCAAATCGCCGAATCCCTAGATCGCTCCTCCTAGATCGCGAGGACGAAGTAGCTCCAAGATTCCTTAGGTCGCGAGCGATCTACCTTAAGTCGCGCAACCTCGCTCTAGAAGCTTATGTCATTGCCAAACCCTTAAGTCGCGAAGCTCCTTATGTCGCTCCAGCCTTAGGTCGTTCCAGTCTAAGTCGCGAGCTTCCTCATGTCGCGGGCAGATATTCCAGTAGGTCGCGAGCTCCAGATCCTTATGGAACGAGCAGATCTTTAAGTCATGAATGAGCTATCTTAAGTCGCGAACGAGCTATCTTATGCCGCGAATGACATTCCAGTTAAGTCGCGAACCTTCTTTAAGTCGCTCCTGATGCCGAAGCTCTTAGGTCGCGAAGAAGCTTAGGTCGCTGAAGATTTCTTATGTCGTTGTTTCTTATGTCGCATTGTTTGTTAAGTCGTTTGTTTTTATGTCGTTTGTTTCTTAAGTCGTTTGTGATGTGTTTGTTAAGTCGTTTGTTGTTAGGTCGTTTGATTATTAAGTCGTATGTGTTGTAACTTGTTAAGTCGTGTGTGTTGTATTTTCCCTATAAATAGGGATGTGTTGTCATTTGTAAAGGAGTTGATTTTTGAATAAAAATTGGTTTGTGCTTTGTGCCACCATTAAAATTGGAAGTTGAGTGTTATCTCCTTTCTCCATCTTTGGATATTCGAGTGCGCTCGAATCAACGAACTTGAAGCCGATTCACGGAATCTCATGCGCGAGATCAACGTCGAAGAATCATAGATCTTCTAACGTGGTATCGTGCGCGATCAACGTGTTGAAGATAGCTAGAATCCGGTATCTCGAGAGATCAACGGATTTGGGCACTTCGGTATCTTCAATTCATCTTGTTTCATCGATTCATTTTCGCGAATTCATCAATTCGTGAGTTGTGTGATCCTATAGGCTGCGTCACTAAAGCTATAAGGGCAATCTAATATTAGTTTTGGCCTCTAATAACAATTTTATAGGCGTATTTGAAACGCCTTTAATTCTTTTATCCTTGGCAGTGTATTGCATTCTTAGTAAATCTTCTAGCAATGTATAGTTTTGTACCAACAAAAAGACACTGGAATGGTATAAACTATATCATGAGATATTTTCGTGGAACGATAATTTAGCTTTGTTTTATTATAACATGGGCAATAATCCGAATCTAGTTGTCTATGCTGATGCGGGTTATCTTTCTGACCCATGCAAAGCAAGATCACAAATCAGCACTACAAGAATTACTGTTTATAGCAACAGGGGGGGCAACGGCCGCCAACGGCCATTGACCAACGGCAAGCTTTTTCCCGGAATTTTTTAATAACAAAAAACACATGCCTTTGGAATATTGCCGTTGGCGGCCGTTGCTCGCCGTTGAAAATCCGCGACTAACCTACAGCTCCAGCTTCTTCTTCCTTATTCCAATTTTACACGAAAACTTACCCAATTTCCCCAATTTTCCCCCCCTAAAAAATTTCCAACCCCATTTTATCCCTTTCTACACGTTCTAGCATCCCCATCTTCGTTTGCAAGCTCCACAACCTCCAAAATCAGGTATTATTTGCTAAAACCCTAATTTTGGTAAATTTTTAATTTTAGGTTAAATTGGTAATTTTTGTGTGTGTATTGTGCTATTGTTTGTGTAGTGTAGTGTATTGGACCTTAATTATTGTTATTAAAATAATTATTGCATGTTTAACTATGATTTGTTAAATTAGGTTTATTATTAAATTAGTGTCACGCTTAATAATTGTTACTAACCTAAGCATGAACCTCACTTGTTATTATAATTGTGATTGAATTGTGTAAAATCATACGTAGAAAGTGATGATATTGACCTATAAATTGTTCACTTTTGACATGTTATGATACGATATATACATGATACATTTTGTGCATGATTGGACGTGATATTGTTTATTGATATAAAAGTTTAAATCTTATGAAAAATAAAATTTAAACTTTTGTATCGCTAATTTTAAAATTTAAACCCTTAGAGTGTTTTTGGCCCCGTCTGATAAGTATTGTATATGATCGTTGTATGGATATTCGTTTATTTAACAGAACGGACATCTATATTCATCATATACAGTATTTGTTGGATTTGTCCCTATATTGGACAAGTTACAAAAACAATAACGTAATTAAATCTCGTAAATCATTTCGGTTTAAACGGTTCGCAAAATTTCGGCAGCGCTTCCCTTTATGTTCCTTGTGTACACGTAATTGTGTACTGTTCGGGGAACTAAAGCGAAGTGCTGTCGAAATTTTGTTGAATCGTTTAAATTGAAATGATTTATGCGATTTAATTACACTATTGTATTTGTAATGGGAGGTAGGATGACCCATCAACAAAGTGTCAATGATCAATTAATATCAAATTCGCTAATAAAATTGTTTAAATAGAATATAATGTTCATTTCAAAATAAGCTTTAAGTATTATTTTAACAGATATAACACAAACAAGAAGAATGTTTATAAAATTGTTTTAATAAAAAATGTCAATGCAAATTTATATCGTACTTTTTAATTATATACGTAGGTAAATGGACAATTATTTTACTGATCGGAGCTGGATGTATAAAAAACGAAGGGTCGATATTGAAGGCTCAACAAGTGAACATTTTAATAATGGTGTTAGCGTATTTATGGATTTTGCTTTATGTAATAACGGAAACTACAAAGAAATCTGTTGTCCATGTAGTAAATGCAAACTGTTAAAGCATTTGATACCACAAATGGTTAGAGTTCATTTGCATCAGTACGGTTTCGTGTCGAACTATTTGATTTGGGATTGTCATGGAGAACAGTTAGCATCTAATCCCGTACAAGATGAGGAGGTGGTGAGTAATGAAATTGGTATGACAAATCTTGTAGAACATATGGTTGAAGATGCTGCACGTTCAATGTTTCATGTTCCTCAATTAACTGATGACGATGGTAATGCTGAAGAAGAACCAAATATTGGGGCAAAAATATATATGATTTGTTAGATGCCGTGAAAAAACCCCTTTGGGAAGGCTGCACAAGCGGAACCCAATTATCAGTAACTGCTGAATACATTGCGATGAAATCCAAATACAACCTCACAGAATCTGGATTTACGGCTGTTGTACAAGCTGTGAAACGACATATGCCTCCTAATAATCTAATGTGCGAAAATCATTACGAAGTAAAAAAACTGATGTCGGCTTTCGGTTTATCGTATCAAAAAATAGATACATGTCTAAAGGGTTGCATGTTGTTTTGGAAAGAAGATATCAACCTTAGAAATTGTAAAATATGTAATCAGGAAAGATACAAACCAAGAAAGAAAAAGGGAAATGAAGTCCCGTATAAGCGTATGCATTATTTACCAATTACTCCTAGACATCAAAGGTTATATGCATCTTCTGTAACTATGCAACATATGAGATGACACGGTGTGAGAACACAGGAAGAAGGTACGTTAACACATCCAGCTGATGGGGAAGCATGGAAGCATTTTGACCAGAAATACCCTGATTTTGCGTCCGAAATTCGTAATGTTAGACTTGGTTTATGTACGGATGGATTTTCCCCATTCTCTCAATTTGGTTCGAAATATTCGTCATGGCCTATAATTGTCACACCTTATAATTTACCTCCTTGGATGTGTATGAAAACTCCATATATGTTTCTTACAGTTGTCGTCCCTGGTCCCGATGATCCGACACAAGGAATCGATGTTTATTTACAACCATTGATTGATGAATTAAAAAAATTGTGGTACGAGGGAGTAGAGACATATGATATTTTCCAAAAAAAGAACTTTCGCATGTATGCTTCTTTATTGTGGACAATCAGCGATTTTCCTGCATATGCAATGCTTTCAGGTTGGAGTACGGCCGATCGTCTAGCTTGTCCTTATTGCATGGATGAAACACGAGCAATTTTTTTACCTCATGGAAAGAAAGTTTCGTGGTTTGACTGTCATCGATGTTTTCTTCATATTAATCATCCTTTCCGAAGAGATAAAAAAAACTTTACAGCTAATAGACATGAAACTTTGAGACCACCTACGGTTTGGTCAAGCGAAGAAATTTATGAACTTGTAAAGGATTATCCAAAGATACATGAAACCGGAGAACAAATTGAAATTCAAGGTAAATCATCGATTCATAACTGGTGCAAACAAAGCATATTTTGGGAATTGCCTTATTGGAAAAATCTCTTGATTCGTCATAATATTGACGTGATGCATAATGAGAAAAACGTGTTTGATAATCTGTTTAATACAATTTTGAATGTTAAAGGGAAGAAAAAAGATGATTTGAAATCAAGACGTGATATCGAAGTAATATGTAATCGTCTTGAGCTTCATATAAAACCAAATGACACAAAAAAGCCAAAAGCTTGCTATGAGCTAGACAATAATCAAGTTAAATTAGTTTTAAAATGGGTGGAAGGATTAAGATTCCCAGATGGCATATCTTCCAATCTTCATAGATGTGTTGACTATAAGAACAACAAACTTAGCGGGATGAAAAGTCATGATTATCATGTTATGATGGAAAATTTGTTACCCATCGCTTTTAAAGAACTGTTGCCCGTAAAAGTTTGGACTGTTGTAACAGAACTTAGTCTGTTTTATAAAGAGATTTGTTTAACTACATTAAAAGTTGATCGTCTATGTAAACTTGAGGAAGAAATCCCGATATTGCTTTGCAAACTGGAAAAAATATTTCCTCCAGGTTTTTTCAATGTTATGGAGCATTTACCTATTCATCTTCCATTTGAAGCACGTCTTCGAGGGCCTGTGCAATATGGATGGATGTATCCATTTGAAAGGTATATTAATATTTATTTTATTACATATTGGTTTAATTAAATGTATAAAAAATTAATTTAAAATAATTTTTGCTAGGTATTTAAATCATCTAAAGAAAAAAGTGAGACGGAAAGCTCGAGTTGAAGGTTCGATTTGCAAATCGTGCATCGAAGAAGAAGCTTCGTTTTTTTTCTCTCGCTATTTCAGTGACCATATGAACATATCATTTGAAAGTGCTACGCGTAATGATGAAGGCATTGATGAAGATGATTGTCAAGCGACTTTACCTATTTTTAAAAAAACTGGTCAGCCTGCTGGTAAATGTGTGGAAGTATGGTTGAATGATAGAGATTATCAAGTAGCACATACGTACATTCTTCTCAACTGTGCCGAAGTTGCACCATTTATTAGGTAATATATATACACATACGTCTACACATGCATATCATCTACACATATGTATACACAAATATGCACACATGTATTTTAATCATAATGCAACATTTGTTCTATAATTGCAGTATTTACGAATCACAACATCCAAACGACGATATCGGTAAAGAATTTGCTGCTTGGTTTCTAACTACGTTTTTGATACAACAAATTGTGTTGTAGATGAAGGATTGAAACATTTAGCTATGGGACCAAAAAGGATAGTCAAGACATATCCAATATTCTTTGTCAACGGATATAAATTTAATACCAAAGAATACGGTGCCGAAAAATCAACTAACAATACTGGTGTATTTGTCAAAGGTAGTGATGATCCAAATGATCACATAAATGACTTTTATGGCGTGCTGACCCAGATTTTGCAGTTGACATATTTCACCCAACCTACAGAAGAAGTATTTTTGTTTAAATGCAACTGGTTCAGCAACGTTCCAGGTTCTGGAATAAACGTGGATCCAAAATATAATCTTATAAAATAAAACATACTTCGAGGTATTATAAGTACGATCCTTTTGTACTTGCCAAACAAACTCTTCAAGTTTATTATGCTCCTTATCCATCTTTAAGAAGAGATAAAATAGATTGGTCGGCTGTTTTTAAAACCAAACCAAGGTTTACATTTGATGGACGGAATATTCCTGAATAACAAGCTTACCAAGCAGATATCGAGGAAAATAGAGGAATAATAGTAACCGACGATCAAATAGATTTTGGACCTCTAAACGATGAATCAAATGCATTAATTGAAGCATTTGAGAGTATAGAGGAATAAAATATAGAGTGCGAAGAAGAGTCTGAATCCGAAAGCGATGAGGATTGATCACTAATCAATATTTTGAGAAGGTAATTTTTTTTCATTTTTCTGTTTCCAAAGTAATTTTATATGATATGTATCACATAGTCTCTTTTATGTTACGCCATAATGTATGTTACGCCATGTTCATTATTCTGACACCATTTGCATACTAAATTAATCAATGTTACTCTTGCTTTTCTTTATACTATGATTTCATATAGGTATGTCGGGATGCAGACGTTCACACTCCGGATCTTCCAGTTCACAGAGAGGTGATGATGCTGGTCCTTCACAACCGGGTGTTCGGCCTACGGTATGGCTGAAACCCAAAGCCGATGGAAGGTAAGTATAAAGTTTCAAAATCAAATTTTATTCCATACAATCTTTTATCAAATATATATAGTAGTAACGGAATATTAAATGTTTTTTCCTGTTTTACACAGCGGTGGGTTTACGTTGGAGCCTTCCAACATAGTGCTCACGATCTCGCGACGGGCGTATATGGCTCGTATGACCTCGTGTTGGCCGAGGTGGACTGCGATACCAGAGGGGGTGTGGGAGGCTATCTGGCAGGACTTTTTGGTATGTGTGGTATATCAATTATTGCATTATGTAGTCATGTACATTATGTCAATTCATGTTTGCACTATTTGTAGCAACTGTATAACTCATATTTTTTCAAACGTGCATGGGGAAGTTGACTTGGCCGATTCTGATGTTTCTGTTGTCCGGCGCCATTGGAGCAGCAAAATTGCAAAAAACTATCGCGAAACAATAAACAACGTCAAAACATCAGGAAAGAGGCCTCATTGGATGGGTGAAGCTGTCTTTGATGAGTTCGCCACCTGGTGGAGCAACGAGGATTTTGTGGTAAATCTATCATATATTTAATTTAAACTGTTTGAGGCAAATAATATATAAATAATTAAAACTGTCAAAACAATTTTTGTTTTCAATTTAAATTTGCAGAGGCAGTCCGAGAGGAATTCTGCAAACAGGAGCAGGAACCCCGTTACACATCGCGGTGGTTCCAAGTCTTTCCAGCATCATCGGGAAGATTTGGTATAATTATTAAATAAGATAAATAGTTAATTATTTTAAGTTTTAATTTTTTAAAATATAAATAATGTATATTTATATGTGCATATTTCAGGAGAGACAACGTGGGGGGGGGGGCTGTTAGTTATTGGGATGTGTTTACCCATACACATGCCTTGACTCAAGTCGATGATTCCGGCGCAATTTCTTACTCTTGGGACCACGATGACAAAGTGCGTGCTGCCTATGTAAGTATAACATAAGTAACTAAAACTTACAAGTTAATTGAAATAACGTTAACTAAATTCAATTATATTTTGCATGACAGCAAAAGTTTCAGAAAGCGCGGACAGCCTTACTTGAGGATACGGGACGAGCTCACTTGACCCCCGATGAGGAGGACGCCATTTTTGAGTCTATCATGGATCCAGTGACCCGCGGCAGACGCTACGGATATGGAAGCCAATCGGTAATTTTAAGTTAGTAAATATCCTTATATTAGTGTATTCCATTCATATTTTGAACTATCTTTATACCCGCGGCAGACGCTTCCATATCCGTAGTTTGTTTTATGAATTTGTTAGTGAATATATATAGGTTAGTTAATTTGCAATTATATTAATACTAATTTTTTTAGTGTAGTTGATAATTTAAATTTGTTTACAGGCTCAGACAGCCCAAAAAGAGTATCAAAAGGCTCAAATAAGGAAGAGATTGCGCAGCTACGAGCCGAGCTTGCCGAGATGCGGGAACGCAATTTGCTACATGAAGCAAGGACGGAGGAGATGAACCGGCGTATGGCGGAGTTCATCGCACAGTATGGATAGCCTCCTTCATCTGGTGGTTCTGGTGCGGAGTGATTTAGGTATGTTTTGTTATTGGCATGTATATTTTGGAGTTGGTGAGAATTTGATACATTCTGATGGTTTCTGTGTATATTTGAATTTGATACATTCTGATGGTTTGGTTGTGGATGTTGGTTTGGATTTTTTGATGTTGGTTATGTTTGGATATTGGTTTATGTTGAAAAATATGCATGATTTGGTTATATCTATATGTTTGGATATGTTTTGGTATAGTTGTTATATATATATGCTCGAAATGGAGCTGTTTTGATATAATTGTGGTTGTGTGTGGTTGTAAGCAAGCACTGCTGGTTTTATCTAAAAAAATATACTCAGATTTCCAACGGCTTCCAACGGCGACCAACGGCAAACTGGACGTCATTTACTTCCAACGGCAAATTCCAACGCTTTCCAACGGCAGTTTGGTCAACAGGAATTGCCACGTTGACAAATTTACCGTTGGAGGCCGTTGGTATAACCCCGTTGGTGTCGTTGGAAGCCGTTGAAACGTATATCAACGGCATTTTCAACGGCCTCCAACGGCTTTCCAACGGCCTCCAACGGCTTCCCGCCGTTGGAAACAGCCGTTTCTCTTGTAGTGCAGGTATGTGTTTTGTAATAGTAATGCAGCTATTTGATGACAATCTATAAAGCAAACATGGATAGCAACATCATCTAATCGTTTTGAAATATTAGCACTACATGAAGCAAGTCGAGAATGTATTTGGCTAAGATCACTAATTGAGCATATTCGAAAGGCATTTCAACTCCCCTCAGCGATAGAAGGATCAACTATTATTTATGAAGATAATGCAGCTTGCGTATCTCAGATCTAAGCAGGTTACATCTAAGGTGATAGGATGAAGCATAATTCTCCTAAATTTTCTTCACATGAATTCCTAAAAAATAATAAGATAGAGTGAAACAAATCCAGTCCTAAGAATATCCAGCAGATCTATTCACAAAGACATTTTCAAAATCAACATTTTAAAAGACGGTGTACAAAATTGTAATGTGTCAGCTGCATCAATGGATTAATTGAATAATACGTTATAAATCGGAAGGAGCACTCAAAAGTATGCTATAATGTCATATTTTTCCTTCGTTAATATTTTTTTCATTAGGTTTTTGTTAATAAAGTTTTAATTAGGCATTATCTTTGTCCAGAAGTATCAACCCTCATAATAACTTATGTTACTTAAAGATGAAATAAAATTACATTCTTTTTCTTATTTATAACTTTTCCCACTGTATTTTTTATAACATAGGTTTTAACGAGGCAACTACTCTTATAATCTTTCCATATGCAAATTTAATAGTGAGTGTGGTAATATATTAAGTAATAAGGTTGACTATTATGCTAACTGTTAGAGGATACTATAGTAAGTTTCGTTCCATGTGGAGTATATAAATAGAGCTTACTTGTATTATATTATTTGTGACAATGAATAAAAGATCGCTACTTCTTCATAATGGCTTATGCTCTTGTTCAAAATTGCAATTTCTTCTATAAGAATTCAGAACCATTTGGAAAAAATTGTAAATCATACCAAAAATCTCTTTTTTTGTTAGTAAAAACTAGAAACAAAATAAACCAAATACTTAACAAAAAAAATTCAGAAGTACCAAGCAAATAATAATATTTTAGTAAACTTTACATGTTCGCAACATCCCATCTAGCACTAGTTTAATATGTGGGAAGAAAAAAAATCTTAATAATTACAAAATTTCCTAATAAAATTGAGATGTTCTCGTTCTCAATCATATGTCATTGCTGGGACGTACAAAAATAAAACAGTAAAAATTAAAATAACATACCATGCAACACAAATGACCCCAACACGAAACAACGCCCCTTCACCTTCCCTCTACCTATCCAACTTTCATGCAAACCTCATGCACGTACGTAAACCAAAACCCACCTATATATAAATCAAGCAGCAACCATTTTCCAGTCAAATCAACAATCGCTGCAAAGATCACAATGTCAACCCGCATCCTCCTACTCATCCTAATCTCATCGACGCTGACCATAACCTCCCGTTCATCGATCACGTGCATGGAGGTGGCCCAAATGATAACCCCATGCATGGGCTTCCTGGGCCGGCGGGCATTCTCACCCTACGGCCCATGCTGCAACGGGGTCGTGTCCCTGAACCAGACGACCGTGCAGATCGAAGACCGGGTCCTTGCCTGTAACTGCCTCAGGATCATTTCGTACCGTCTGCCCAGGTTTGATATTCGTAGGGCTGCTGCCCTTCCCAGGATCTGTGGGGTCAACTTGGTCAATGTTACCATTTCTCCTTGGTTTGACTGCAACAGGTATGTCGTCCCATTTTCTTGGAGTCCGTTTGGTTTCGCTTTGAGTTTTGTGTTTTGTGTTTTCAACATATACTATAAAATACAAGAAAACATGATAATTTTTTTTTACAATTCTTAGCCATTACAACGATAGACGGAAAATAAAGGAGAGGAATTGTTTTCCGTTCTTTTGTTATGTCTCAGAACACGAAAAATCAAATAAATTTTTTCTATTTTCTATGTTAATTTCATTTTTCAAAATGGTGTGTTTTCCAACAATACATAAGAAATGCGCATTTTTGTTTAGACGAAAACACAAAACTAAAAACATCAAACCAAACGGGTCCTTATTGAGTACTTGTTTCTTGTGTTTGGTTTGGATTAATTTTTGTTCTTTTGTTTGCACTTTGCAGCCTGGCGCTGCCATGAAGAAGAGTTTGGTTATTGGTTGGAGTGTGGTTGTTGGATCGGATATCTTCTATTGTTTACTCTGTTGAATTTGTAATAATGATCTTTTGTGTTTTGGATTCTATGACTTCTATTATTCTATATATATTGGCATAAGTTATCTTTATGTTTCTTATACATTATTTAAGACGGTAGACTTTCTAACTAGATGTTAGTTTTGGATAATCAGTTGAATGACTGTTGGCCGAAGACTATAACTTGAATATCATGTATACTTTCAACTTCTGAATACATTGATGGTTACAGTAATCATGGTCCAAAGTTCCAACGGTTCATTGATCGAACCACAAAGGATGATTTACATATTTCAAATGTAACACAAACATACCATATAAATTTGTATCACATGATTGGTATTCGTATATTTAGTTAAAATATAAAACTATTGGAAAAAATATAGCTAAATGTGAAAAATACAAGATAATCAGAAATCAAAACTGGACCTAAGTGCAAAATTGATGGCATGAATGGAGCTCGCTGAGGATCTGCATGCAAAATTATAACAAGTAAGATCTGTTCTATTCTCTCTGATACATGAACCAAACATTTAAATATAAAATTATGATTGATACAGAGAGCCACAGAAGGTGCTAAATAAATAGGGCTATTGATTATACATGCGTGTGTGTATGTATATGTATAGTTAGAATCCGCAGTCATTTAGCATCATTTGTAGCCTCCGATATCCACCACATGATTATACTTAAATATTCAGTCTTTCTCTCTCCTATCAAATAGACTGAATATTTAAATATAAACGTGTAGTGGATATCAAAGAGTTACATGATGATGCTAAATAAGACGAGCTGCGGATTCTAGCTCGTGTGTATGCGCGTTTGTGGAGCATGGTTCAATTTCTACAAAAATATAAAATTAACAAGAATTAAACTCTTTACCTTACATGTGAGTAACATGTCATAACTAGATGCACTACCTTTCTGGAAATTCAGCCCCCAATAATGATCCATTAATTTCAACCACTAGTTTTTATTTAAATAATTGTACAAGGTTTAACCACAGTTGGTTGTAACTTGAGGTTTTATTGATCTCCGAAAAATCTTGGTTAAAAGTCGATGGATTTAGCAATTCGACCGATGGACCAGTCAGGTTTTGATAACTATTACTGTAAAACAGTCACAATCCTCACAACATGAACAAAGCAATTATAACAGGAAAATATTCATCCTATCAAGATGCATAAATTTAAAAAGATATTTTTCTCCCATCTGCAAATGTATAACTCATCATACAAAAAATAAAAAAATGCTCTATATACGGATAAAAATTCTCAACTAATATCATACGAAATAAATCTGATCAACGAAAGTTCACAACTGCTCTCTCAGTTCAGATCATCATCTAAATACAATCTCATTAAAAGCCAAACCAATTCCTATGTCCCTAAAATTTATGTGCCTACTATCCCCTGTGAAATCCAACCATTCATATTGAGTATGGTCCTCATCATTTAATTTTCTATACAATGAATCAGTGGTTATGATTAGCTGGGCACTTAGGGACATACAGTTTGGGGACAGAGGAATTGAACCCATTAAAAGCAGTAGTATACACTTATGTCATATAAGAACTATTCCTCTTTCCCCATTTTAGTTGTTCCATGTGCTCGTTACATTTCGACTATTGATATCTTTATGACCATGACGCAGCGGATAATTCAAAACGATCTTCAATCGATGAAAATAGCAATCTGTGGATTGATGGATACTGAAATGCTTGAATTCGTTGATCCGAAGATACCGAACTCCAGCTATCTCTGACTCGTTGATCCGAAGATACCGGGAAAAAGATCTACGATTCTTCAACGTTGATCTTGCGCACAAGATTCCGTGAATCGGCTTCAGCAAACGATGATTCGAGCGCACTCGAATGACGTAAGTGGAGATAGGAGATACACTCGACTACCAATTGAAATTGAAAGCACAAAGCTAACAAAAGAGAATTTTATTCAATATTCAACAACTTTTTACAAATGAGAGTCCCGCCTATTTATAGGCTACAACACGCAAACTAGAAAAAAACATACAACTCCTAAGTCGGCAACCGACTTAACAACGTCTCCGACTTATCATAAGTCGTATACGACTTACAACACAAAATACAGAAAACTCCATAAAATATTACAAGTACTTAAGTCGGTGACGACTTATCCCCTACGACCTACGACTCGTCATGAGTCGGTTACAACTTACCAGATTACAACACAATACAAGTCCTGCCGACTTACGACTTATCATACCATCCTTGCGACCTAACTTCCAAGCTCCAGATTCTGTCTTCGGCTTAAGGAATTAACGGTTAAGATTAACTCGGCAGAGGAATCAACAGTCTTCAGGCTTTGGCGACATAAGATGGTACGACTTAACTGGGTCGTAACTCGGTGCCGACTTATCGTTTGACTCGTTAAGTCGTTTACGACCTATTACTTCAACAGTTTGCTTTGCCTTCTCTCTGAGTAACTCGGTAGGTCGTCCTGGCGACTTAAGATCTCTGATATCCCGTACCTCTTCACGAGTTAGGTCTTCCACCTTCCTAAGTCGGTCTCGACTTAAGTCCCCCATTAAGTTAAGTCGGTCACGACTTACGCTTATGTCTTCTGCTTCCTTGAGTCGGTCACGACTCATGCCTTGAACTTTGTTAAGTCGGTCACGACTTATAGCTTCATTTTCCTTAAGTCAGTTACGACTTAGTACTTGGCCTGCATCATCCTCCCCAGGTTGAGAAAAATTCGTCCTCGAATTTGCATTTTCTTCCCCCGTAATACTTTCATCCCCGTGATATGGTACGAGATGCTTAACATTGAATACGTCAGATGTATACACATCATCTGACAGCTTCAGTTTATAAGCATTTTCATTGATTCGTTTCACAACTTCCACCGGACCAATTTTCCTGGCTTTCAACTTGTTGTATGCGCCCACTGGAAAACGATCTTTTGTTAATACTGCATAAACCAGATCACCTTCATGAAATTCAACACTCCTTCGTTTCAAATCTGCAGATCGTTTATACTTCTCATTTGCTTTCTCCAATCGTTCCTGAACGATTTTATGACATTCCGTCAACCCTTCAACAAAATCAGCAGCTTTCTTAATTGTCCCCTTCGAGTGTGGTATCACCGTTAAATCCAACGGTCCTTTCGGTAAGCTCGAATAGACAATCTGGAATGGACTGAACCCAGTACTTCGATTCACAGCATGATTATGAGCAAACTCTGCCTGGCATAACTTCACATCCCAACTCTTCAGATTATCTTGAACAAGACACCTCAGTAAATTTCCCAATGATCTATTAACCACCTCTGTTTGTCCATCAGTTTGCGGATGATAGGCACTACTAAACTTCAGCTTCGTTCCGACCATTTTCCACAAACTCAACCAAAAATGACTCAGAAATCGAGTATCTCTATCCGACACAATAGATTCTGGCAATCCATGAAGTCGATAGATTTCCTTGAAAAACAATTGAGCAACATGAACAGCATCCGCCGTCTTCTTACAAGCAATGAAATGTGCCATTTTCGAAAATCTGTCAACCACCACATAAATGGAATCATTACCACGCTGCGTTCTCGGCAAACCCAACATAAAGTCCATACTCACATCAACCCATGGTTTAGTGGGTACCGGTAACGGCATATATAAACCCGCATTAGTCGCAGTTCCTTTCGAAACTTGACAGATATGGCATCTCTCAACAAATCTTTCCACCTCTTTTCTCATTGATGGCCAAAAGTAGGACTGTGAAATCAACTGTAAGGTACGGTCTCTTCCAACATGTCCTTCTTCATGTAACTCCTTGATAATCTTCATTCTCAAACTACCCTCCGGAATGCACAATCGATTTCCTTTGAACAGAAAACCATCTACCATCACGAAGTCATCCGTTTCTCCCTCCTTGACTTTATCAACAAATTTTGCAAAGTAAGGATCATCAGTAAATAATTCTGGCAATATTTCAAACCCCGTCACTTCAACCTTTAGTGTAGTCAACAAATGATTCCTCCTACTCAAAGCATCAGCTACACGATTTGTCACCCCTGACTTGTGTTTAACAACAAAAGTAAACTGTTGCAGATATGCAATCCACGATGCATGTCTTGCTGAAATCTTGTCTTGCCCTTGTAAATGCTTCAACGCTTCATGATCAGTATACAGAACAAACTCCTTCTGAAATAGATAGTGTGTCCAGTGTTTAATAGATTGTACAACAGCATAAAACTCCACATCATATGTACTGTATCGCATCTTCGCTCCTGACAACTTCTCACTGAAATAGGCAATTGGACGTCCCTTCTGACTCAACACCCCTCCAATCCCAACCTTGGATGCATCTGTATGTAGTTCAAACACCAACTGAAAATCAGGTAGCACTAGAATTGGTGCAGACGTCAGCAATTCCTTGATCTTCCCAAAAGCACTCCCTGCTTCCTCTGTCCATGCAAACTGTTTACCTTTCATGCAATCTGTAACAGGTGCCATCACACTACTAAAGTGTGGTATAAACCTTCGATAGAATGAAGCCAACCCATGAAAACTACGAACTTCCGTTATCGTCTTGGGTTGCGGCCAATTTCTGATCGCCTCAACTTTACTTTGGTCAACCTGTATTCCTTTCTCTGAAACAACATACCCCAGAAATAAAACACTATGCGTCATGAACACGCATTTCTTCGTTGCAGCATAAAACTGTTCTTGTCGTAGTACCATCGGCACTTCTCTAAGATGATTCAGATGTTCCTCTGAACTCCCACTGTAAATCAGAATATCATCGAAATACACCACCACAAATTTCCCAATGAATGGTCTAAAAATTTGATTCATCACCCTCATGAAAGTACTCGGTGCATTGGATAAACCAAATGGCATGACCAACCATTCGTATAGACCTTCCCTGGTTTTAAAAGCAGTCTTCCACTCATCTCCTGGTCTGATACGAATTTGATGATATCCGCTTTTCAAATCTATCTTCGAAAATATAGTAGCTCCGCTTATTTGATCTAACAAGTCATCCAACCTCGGCATTGGAAATCTGTATCTCACAGTAATCTTATTTAATGCTCGACTGTCAGTGCACATCCTCCACGTCCCATCCTTCTTGGGTACCAATAAAGCTGGTACAGCACAAGGACTCAGACTCTCCTGCACACGCCCCTGCTCAAGCAATTCCTCTACCTGCCTCCGCAATTCTTCATGTTCCTTCGGACTCATTCGATAATGTGGTCTGTGTGGCAACACAGCACCTGGAACAAGATCTATCTGATGTTGTATGTCCCTCAACGGTGGCAACTCCGTTGGTAATTCCTCTGGAAATACATCGTCAAATTCTTTCAAGACTGGTTTAACTTCTTCAGGAATTTCAGCTTCTTCACTGCTCTCACGCCCAATCAACAAGAATACTTCCGGCTCTTCTTCAACTTCTTTAACAAACTCCTTTAAAGTCAATAAAGTTTTCAGCTCTTCAATTTCTTCTGACTTACTTTCTTCTTGTGATCTCTTCTTCGGAACTAAGATAATCTTCGTGCCTTTAAACATAAAACTGTAGCTATTGGTCCGACCGTCATGTAGTACTGCTCGATCATATTGCCATGGTCTTCCCAATAATAAATGACAAACATCCATCTCTACGACATCACACCAGATTTCGTCTTTGTATTTCTTCCCAATAGAGAATGGAACACGAACTCGTCTATCCACTTTCACTTCTCCTCCTTTTCTCAACCATGCTAACTTGTATGGACTCGGATGTTTCTCTGTCTTCAATTTCAACTTTGTCACAGCCTCGGTCGAAATAATATTATCACAGCTTCCTGCGTCAATCACAAACTTACACACCTTCCCCAGAATAGTACATGTTGACTGAAAGATATTACTCCTCAACCAACTAGCTTCTTCCTGCTTCGGTGTTAAACACGATCTCCTCAGCATTAGATTACAACCTTCATCCCCTGACGCAATATCCTGCTCATCCTCCTCAACTGGATTAGAACAATCTTCATCAACATCCTCATCGTCAACTTCTGCAATCATGGTTCTCTTCTTTGGCTTTGGACACTCACTGCTTTTATGACCCAATTCTTGACAATTGTAACATTTAAACCCATTGTTAACTTTCGCCTTCTCAACCTCCTTCACCGCTGGTCTACTGATAGGTTTAGAAATGTTAGAACCCCCACTAACACCCTTCATTTGGTTGCTGGAATTAGTAAACACACCACCTCCTCGTCTACCCTGCTTCTCCCAAGCCAACGCTTTCTGATGTGCTTCCGCTACAGATCTTGGATCGAACATATTCACCATATCCTGAATCTGCATTCTCAATCCCCCAATGAATCTAGATGTCAGCTGCTCTTCCGTTTCCATAATGTCATTTCTCGCAATAAGTTGATAAAATTCATCAGCATAGTCGTTAACTGTCTTCGTGCCCTGCCTCAAGTTCTGCAAACGTTGATACATCAAAGATTGATAATTGTAAGGTAAGAACGTTGCTTTCATCAATTTCTTCATCTTCTCCCAAGATTCAATTTTCGACTTTCCCATCCGATCACGTGTAAGTTTGGTCTGCTGCCACCATGCTAAAGCTCTTCCCCTCAGCCTCGTAGCAACCAACTTCACTCTACGATGTTCTGGAACTTCTTTAAAGTCAAAAATCTCTTCAACATTAGCTACCCAATCTAGAAACTCCTCCGCTTGCATACCCCCTTTGAATTCAGGAATTTCTGTCTTCATCCCCGATTCCCACTTGTGATCATACTCAGAATAGTTTCTTCCTTGACCTCTTCCTTGAATACTACCACCATCATACTCCTCTTCAAAATCAGATGCATAACGATGTCGATTCTGACCACCAACATCTCTACTACCATTACGTCTTCCACCTTCATCCCTTCTATCGACATTCCTCCGTTCACGATCATTCACGTTCCTTCCACGCCCTTGATCATTTTCAACACTTCTATCTCGATTGGAATGTGGCGAGACTCTACTACCCCCATGGTTAGATTCTGGGGAAACCCTTCTCCGATTTTGATTCATTTCTGTCATAAGCTTCTCTAACCGGCCAATTCCTTCATTAAGTTTCTCACTAAAATTCTCATTGATTCTTTGCTCCATCTCATCAGCCTCTTCTCTTCGATACAAAGCTTCTACGTTTTGGTGGCGATTAGCTCTTCTTGGCGGCATACTTGAAAACTTCACAAATTCTTCAACACTTCAAATTCAAACACTTTCCGGATTTTGATCCAAAATGAAACGGATCGAGAACTTCCACTTTATAGCAAATCGCGATGAACACGATGGACAAAGTTTCGGCCTCCAATGCAAATCCGATCAAACAATCTTCGAATAATGATGACTCTTCTTCCTCTTACTCTCGGCCTCACTTGCTTACCACGGCCCAACTTCAAAATGATTAGGCTCCAAGTCTCGATCTAGCTATGATTGGCTAGAACAGGCTCTGATACCAAAACTGACGCAGCGGATAATTCAAAACGATCTTCAATCGATGAAAATAGCAATCTGTGGATTGATGGATACTGAAATGCTTGAATTCGTTGATCCAAAGATACCGAACTCCAGCTATCACTGACTCGTTGATCCGAAGATACCGGGAAAGAGATCTATGATTCTTCAACGTTGATCTTGCGCACAAGATTCCGTGAATCGGCTTCAGCAAACGATGATTCGAGCGCACTCGAATGACGTAAGTGGAGATAGGAGATACACTCGACTACCAATTGAAATTGAAAGCACAAAGCTAACAAAAGAGAATTTTATTCAATATTCAACAACTTTTTACAAATGAGAGTCCCGCCTATTTATAGGCTACAACACGCAAACTAGAAAAAAACATACAACTCCTAAGTCGGCAACCGACTTAACAACGTCTCCGACTTATCATAAGTCGTATACGACTTACAACACAAAATACAGAAAACTCCATAAAATATTACAAGTACTTAAGTCGGTGACGACTTATCCCCTACGACCTACGACTCGTCATGAGTCGGTTACAACTTACCAGATTACAACACAATACAAGTCCTGCCGACTTACGACTTATCATACCATCCTTGCGACCTAACTTCCAAGCTCCAGATTCTGTCTTCGGCTTAAGGAATTAACGGTTAAGATTAACTCGGCAGAGGAATCAACAGTCTTCAGGCTTTGGCGACATAAGATGGTACGACTTAACTAGGTCGTAACTCGGTGCCGACTTATCGTTTGACTCGTTAAGTCGTTTACGACCTATTACTTCAACAGTTTGCTTTGCCTTCTCTCTGAGTAACTCGGTAGGTCGTCCTGGCGACTTAAGATCTCTGATATCCCGTACCTCTTCACGAGTTAGGTCTTCCACCTTCCTAAGTCGGTCTCGACTTAAGTCCCCCATTAAGTTAAGTCGGTCACGACTTACGCTTATGTCTTCTGCTTCCTTGAGTCGGTCACGACTCATGCCTTGAACTTTGTTAAGTCGGTCACGACTTATAGCTTCATTTTCCTTAAGTCGGTTACGACTTAGTACTTGGCCTGCATCAGACCACCCTCTATTTTTTACGGCGGGTCTCACATATTTATTTGATAATATTAATGTGTGGTTGTAATTTAATGGGGGCATAGGGGACACACCTTCAAATCTCATGTCCCATTTTGTCATCCCTATGTGTCGCATACGTCTCAGCCATTTATTTTTCATCATCATCCATTCATATGATATGATAAGTCCCATAAATTCATTATTTTATTGCAATGAGCGGATGTAATTTTCTGTAACACTTGGACAGGTAATACAAAGAAATTGAATCCAAAGGACATAGAGAATGAGGATGGTGGAAGTTATCTCATGTTGTATGCCAAGCATCTAGACATCGATCCACCTTCAAAGCATAATATGGTACCCATCACAACATTCATTCTTCGAACATCACCGATCAATCTTTAAATCTCATATCTATAATAGAAGTCGCTCTTGGATTTGCAGTTCCAGCAGTTAATCTCAACTCGAACAAATTTACGCATTAACTCTAAGGAAAAAACTATCTCATCTTCATCCGACAATAAGAGGTTAAGATGCGGTAGTTATCTTCATCTCTGGAAAATCTTTATAGATGCATCAATCTTATATTGACAACGTACTCATTCGATCTAGTAGTTGAAAGGGAGTGCGGATTAAGGATCTTAAGGCTAATTTAACACTAGAGGGGGGGTGAATAGTG
Source organism: Allium fistulosum (assembly GCA_030737815.1). NCBI lineage: Eukaryota > Viridiplantae > Streptophyta > Magnoliopsida > Asparagales > Amaryllidaceae > Allium > Allium fistulosum. Next base: position 427,568,666 of record CM060908.1, read on the forward strand.
TTTAATGGATTCTAAGACTTATATGGACTAATTTAAAAATTATGATATAAAAAAATGCAGAACTTAATCACAGAACAATCACAGAATCAAACACAGATGCAGAAAGTAAATAAAAAACAGTAAAAGGAAAGAACACACCGGATTTTATACTGGTTCGGAGTTACCCTACATCTAGTCCTGCACCAAGGCAAACACCTCGTATAGATTTTTATTATAACAATGTCGAGATTACAATCCTCAATTTCTAAAGGCCTTGAGGTACCCTCCTGTCTTCGAGTCCGGGGCAAACTCTCTTGATTTACGGGACACAAGATCACCCAATTGATTTCCAGGCACAACCACACCTTATAGAGAGACTCGATAAACTTTTGATTACAAATTGATCCTATAACTCTGAATAGCACTTTGATCTTCGAGAGAGGGCAGAGAATCAAACAAAAATGGGATTCTAATTTGATTCACTTGAGAATTCGGTAGAATTTCGGCACGATCTTAAAAATATGAAAATTTTAGAATATGGATTTGTGGAGAAGAAGGAGTGAAGAAAATAAGAAAATAGTTAGTTAAAAAATTCGTTTGTGAAGCCTATTTATAGACCAGTAACGGTCATAACCATTCGTGAAGAGATTTAAACGAATAGATACTTCTTTTGAAAATTGAAACTTTTGAATTTAATAGCCACCATGTCGACATGGGGTATCCCATGATGTCGACATCCCTTAGTTAAAAACAATGTAAAATTTGTTTTGAAAATGGCATTGAAAGGAAAACAAGTTGAAATGATTCTGGAGTAAAATAAACTAATTTTCCTATGATCTAAAATAAAGAAGAGTAGAAAAATATATTTTTAGAATGTATATATAAATTTGATTTTAAATCTCAAGTATATATATATTATAAAATAATTTTTAAAAATCATAAGATAGTTTAAAAACAAACGAAGTTTAAAACAAGAGTTTATTTAAAAACAAAAACAAAGAATATTTTAAGGCTAAAACATTTTGAAAAGCAGTTTTGAAAATCATTTTGGAAAACCATTTTGAAGTAGTTTTGCAAGCTTCTTCCTACAGAATATTTCATCACATCAGGACTCGAGAACTTGTACAAAATCAGGATGTTCGTGGGTTTGTAAGCTACTTGTCGTAGGTTTGTAAGCTACTTGTCGTGGGTTTGTAAGCCACTAAGAAGGTAGAAATGGGTTCCATCCCAAATGAAATTTGGAATGAAGATTTCCATGCTATTATGAAGTTTTAACAAAACCAGACACTTATCTTGAAATCTTGATCTTGATACTCATGAATCTTCAAACTTGATTTCTTCATTCTTGATCTTTATACCGTACAGTCTTCAATAATCAGTACATGCCTTATATATATCCTGCATAATAACATTCATATATATCTAGACAATAGTGTTAGTATATAAGTTATAATAAAATAAATTACAACGGTTGTTGTCATCAAAACCACTATCTCCAGTTCCTAACAATCTCCCCCTTTTTGATGATGACAACCTTATAAAATATACTTACCACTTCGATCATACCATAACTCCCTCTTACACCAACAACTCCCCCTTACTCCAAGCCTACTATTTTATATAACTTCTCCCCCTTTGTCATCAACAAAAATAACCTATAAACCTTGAACTTAATAGAAAATGAGATAAACAAACATATGACATAAGAATAATAACTATGTATGAGTGAAATATATCATCCTAAGTTAAATGGAATTCAAGATTTTATACACCAAAGATTGTTTTTAGAAGAACATTAATTAAGATAACACTTATATACAAATTAAAAAACCAATATACAATCAAGAAAGAGAAAAATGAAAAACGCTTAACGAGGACCCTTAACTATTGGTGATTTATGGACCGAACAATTTGGATAGTGGAGACAAAAGTTTCCAGGTTGTTCTACCAAGTTCCCATTAGCGTCAAAAAGGACCTCTCCAACGCAAATCAAGCCATCGTCTTCGTCCATATGAACATCCGGATTCGGCAGAGGATGTTTTTCTTCTTGATCCTCTTGTGGTTCTTCTAGAGGCTCTTCTTCTTCAGAATCCATGGCTTGTGATGATTCTTCGATGACAATGGGATTGGCATGGTTATCCATAAGGAATTTTTGTAAATTCCTAAGAATTATGCCTTGCCTATCTTGTTCTCTAGCCATTCGCAGTTGACTCATTTGAATTTCCATCATTATTTGAAGCAAATCTTTCATCTTCTCTTGTAATTTGATGACTCGTACGTGTGTGGAACGTTGAAAAAGACCAGAATGAGGAGATGTGGGTGAAGAAGGTTCATTATTAGAAGAGGAAGCCATTAATTTACTGTTTTAGAAGTTTATTACAGAGAATAGAACAGAGAAAAGGAGTAAAAGTCGAAATATATAAATATATAACCAAATAACTAATTTTAGAGGGAAATTTAAATTTGAAAATCTCGACTTGTATGTCGACATAGGGGGATGGGTCATGTCGACATGCCCAGTTCAATTTTTGAGAAATTTTTATTTATATTAATTATTAACTATACTTGTATTATTTATAATTTATATTTCAGTTAATGAACATATACCTAATTCTCTTCTAAATTTAGTAAAGTTTTGTTCATTTAATGGTTTGGTTAATATATCAGCAATTTATTTTTCAGTATTAATATATTCAAGAGTTATGACTTCTTTACTTATATTATCTCTAAGAAAATGATGTCTAATATCAATATGTTTTGTTCTAGCATGATGAGTTGGATTTTTAGATAGGTTTATTGCACTAGTATTATCATAATAAATTGGTGATTTAGTTATAGTTAATCCAAAATCTTTTAAAGTTTGTTGCATATATATAACTTGAGAACAAGTCAAAGCAGCAGATATATATTCTGCCTCAGTTGTTGACAAGGATACAGTGTTTTGCTTCTTACTAAACCAGGAAACCAGAGAATGTCCTAGAAAGTGACAAGTTCCACTTGTACTTTTTCGGTCTGATTTACAACCAGCGTAATCAGCATCACAATATGAAATTAAATCAAATACATCATTTTTAGGGTAAAATAAACCATAATCTAAATTATGTTTTACATATCTTAAAATTCTTTTAACAGCTTTTAAGTGAGTTTCTTTAGGTTGAGATTGGTATCTTGCACAGAGACAGACACTAAGCATGATATCAAGACGACTTGCTGTTATATAAAGCAGCGAACCAATCGTTCCCCTATATAATTTTTTATCAACGTCTTTTGATTTATCTTCTTTACTTAAAGCTACATTAGTTGTCATTGGAGTTGGTTTCCCACTAGAAGTGGTCAATCCAAATTTATTAATTAAATCCTTAGCATATTTTTCTTGATTGATGAAAATTCCTTTATCTAATTGTTTGATTTGAAGTCCTAAGAAGAAACTTAGTTCTCCCATTTTACTCATTTCAAATTCTTTAATCATTATATCTGAGAATTCTTTATTCATTATGTTATTAGTTGATCAAAATATTATATCATCTACATATATTTGTACTAATAGAATATCATTTTTGTTTCTTTTAATAAAAAGAGTTGTATCTATTTTACCAATTTCAAAACCATATTGTAGTAAATAAGATCTTAGTCTTTCATACCAGGCTCTAGGAGCTTGTTTCAGACCATATAAAGCTTTCTTTAATTTATATACATGATTTGGAAATTTATTATCTTCAAAAAGTGGAGGTTGTTCAACATTCTTCTTTTATAAAACCATTTAGAAAAGCACTTTTAACATCCATTTGATATAACTTGAAATTATTGTAGTTTGCGAAAGCAAGTAGAATCCTGATAGCTTCTAGTCTTGCTACGGGTGCAAAGGTTTTGTCATAATCAATTCCTTCTTCTTGACAATAACCTTGCGCGACTAAATGAGCTTTATTTATCACGACCTCACCAAGTTCATTCATTTTATTTTTATAAACCCATTTTGTTCCAATTATACTTTTATCCTCAGGTCTAGGAACAAGTTCCCAAACATCATTTCTGGTGAACTGATTCAATTCTTCTTGCATAGCAAGAATCCATGAATCATCAGATGATGCTTCCTTTGGATTTTTAGGTTCAATAGTTGATATAAAAGCTACATTACTCATACTATTTAGTTGATTTCTTGTTTTAACTATTGATTCAATATTTCCTAGTATATTTTCTACAGGATGATCTTTTAATAGCCTAATTCTTTTATTAGGTTGAATGATTTCACAATTAGTTTCATTAGGTTCATTATTTAAAGTTACAAAATCTTCTTCATCTTCTATTTGTACAGTATCTTTAAAATTTTCATCAAAAGATACATGCATTGTTTCTTCAATAGTGTTAGTTCTTAAATTATAAACTCTAAATGCTTTACTTCTATTAGAATATCCGATAAAGATACCTTTGTCGGATTTAGGTTCAAATTTATCTAAATTATCTTTTGTATTAAGAATAAAACACTTACTACCAAAAAATTTAAAATAAGCTACTATGGGTTTCTTATTGTAAAGTAATTCATATGGTGTTTTATTAGTTAATGGTCTAATTAAAATCCTATTTAATATATAACAAGCTGTAGCGACTGCTTCAGCCCAAAAGATAGGTAAGTTACTATCAGAAAGCATTGTTCTAGCACACTCTTGAATCGTTCTATTCTTACGTTCTACCACTCCGTTTTGTTGTGGAGTTCTTGGAAAAGAGAAATTATGAGTACTTCCTTTTTTATTACAGAAATTTTCAAAATTTTCATTTTCAAATTCTCCACCGTGATCACTACGAATAGTTTTTATTTTTAAAGAAAGTTGATTTTGAATTCTTTCAGCAAAATTCTTAAATAATTCAAAAGCATCACTTTTAAGTTTAAGAAAAATTGTCCAAGTATACCTAGAATAATCGTATACAATTACAAAAACATATTTATTGTGATTAATTGATTGAACTTGAGATGGACCAAACAAATATAAATGAAGTAATTCTAGAGGTTTAGAAGTAGAAATCATATCTTTTAATTAATGAACTTTTCTTAAGTTTTCCTGATTGGCAAGCATCACATATACTATCTACTTTAAAGTTTAACTTGGGAAGACCTCTAACTAAGTCAAGTTTTGATAACCTAGATAATAGTTTGAAATTTAAATGACCAAATCTTTTATGCCAAATCCAAGGGTCACTTGTATTAGCCAAAAGACATAAGTTATCATTTGAAACTTTCATACTAAGGATGTAAATGGTTTTCTTCCTAATTTCTTCAAAGATAATATTTGACTTATTATCTTCGATGTGACACTTATCTTTTCCAAATTTAATTTTAAATCCTTTATCACATAGTTGACTTATACTAAGCAAATTATGTTTTAATTCATAACTAGAAAAACATCAGAAATAAGAGGAGTTTTAGAATTACCGACATTGCCGATGCCAATCACATATCCTTTTGAGTTATCTCCAAAGTTGACCAATCCACCATCTTGATATATAATGTCATTGAGTATCTCAGGATTTCCAGTCATATACCTTGAACAACCACTATCAAGTATCCATTTATCTTTCTCAATTTGCACAGTTTTTCCATTGGTTATTGATTCTTCAAAAGCCATGTAACATGTTTGTTCCTGCATAACAAACCAATTCGGTAGATAACTGGATTTTTCATAAAAACTATATGCAGACTTATGATACTTTGATGAAATGCATAAATTCAAACTAGTATTAACAAAATTTCCTAAAAATGCCATTTTTAACTTTTCAAGTTCAGATTATGAAAACTATAAAAACCTACGCTCTGATACCAATTGAAAGGGAATGCGGATTAAGAATCTTAAAGCTAATTTAACACTAGAGGAGGGTGAATAGTGTTTAATGGATTCTAAGACTTATATGGACTAATTTAAAAATTATGATATAAAAAAATGCAGAACTTAATCACAGAACAATCACAGAATCAAACACAAATGCAAAAAGTAAATAAAAAGCAGTAAAAGGAAAGAACACACCGGATTTTATACTGGTTCGGAGTTACCCTACGTCTAGTCCTGCACCAAGGCAAACACCTTGTATAGATTTTTATTATACCAATGTCGAGATTACTATCCTCAATTTCTAAAGGCCTTGAGGTACCCTCCTGTCTTCAAGTCCGGGGCAAACTCTCTTGATTTACGGGACACAAGATCACCCAATTGATTTCCAGGCACAACCACACCTTATAGAGAGACTCGATAAACTTTTGATTACAAATTGATCCTATAACTTTGAATAGCACTTTGATCTCCGAGAGAGGGCAGAGAATCAAACAAGAATGCGATTCTAATTTGATTCACTTGAGAATTCGGCATAATTTCGGCACGACCTTAAAAATATGAAAATTTTAGAATATGGATTTGTGGAGAAGAAGGAGTGAAGAAAATAGTTAATTAAAAAATTCATTTGTGAAGGCTATTTATAGACCAGTAACGGTCATAACCATTCGTGGAGAGATTTAAACGAATAGACACTTCTTTTGAAAATTGAAACTTTTGAATTTAACGGCCACCATATCGACATGGGGTATCCCATGATGTCGACATCCCTTAGTTAAAAACAATGTAAAATTTGTTTTGAAAATGGTATTGAAAGGAAACCAAGATGAAATGATTCTGGAGTAAAATAAACTAATTTTCCTATGATTTAAAATAAAGAAGAGTAGAAAAATATATTTTTAGAATGTATATATAAATTTGATTTTAAATCTCAAGTATATATATATATATATTATAAAAGAATTTTTAAAAATCAGAAGATAGTTTAAAAACAAACGAAGTTTAAAACAAGAGTTTATTTAAAAACAAAAACAAAGAATATTTTAAGGCTAAAACATTTTGAAAAGCAATTTTGAAAATCATTTTGAAAAACCATTTTGAAGTAGTTTTGCAAGCTTCTTCCTACAGAATATTTCATCACATCAGGACTCGAGAACTTGTACAAAACCAGGATGTTCGTGGGTTTGTAAGCTACTTGTCGTAGGTTTGTAAGCTACTTGTCGTGGGTTTGTAAGCCACTAAGAAGGTAGAAATGGGTTCCATCCCAAATGAAATTTGGAATGAAGATTTCCATGCTATTATGAAGTTTTAACAAAACTAGACACTTATCTTGAAATCTTGATCTTGATACTCATGAGTCTTCAAACTTTATTTCTTCATTCTTGATCTTTATACCGTACAGTCTTCAATAATCAGTACCTGCCTTATATATATCCTGCATAATAACATTCATATATATCTAGACAATAGTGTTAGTATATAAGTTATAATAAAATAAGTTACAACGGTTGTTGTCATCAAAACCACTATCTCCAGTTCCTAACAATCTCCCCCTTATTGATGATGACAACCTTATAAAATATACTCACCACTTCGATCATACCATAACTCCCTCTTACACCAACAACTCCCCCTTACTCCAAGCCTACTATTTTATATAACTTCTCCCCCTTTGTCATCAACAAAAATAACCTATAAACCTTGAACTTAATAGAAAATGAGATAAACAAACATATGACATAAGAATAATAACTATGTATGAGTGAAATATAGCATCCTAAGTTAAATGGAATTCAAGATTTTATACACCAAAGATTGTTTTTAGAAGAACATTAATTAAGATAACACTTATATACAAATTAAAAAACCAATATACAATCAAGAAAGAGAAAAACGAAAAACACTTAACGAGGACCCTTAACTATTGGTGATTTATGGACCGAACAATTTGGATAGTGGATAGCGGTGATTTATGGACCGAACAATGACAATTCAGTTCATTCTCCTCTAACAAGTGGTGTCGGAGCTAATTGGATATGGTGTTGGAAACACTTGGTGGTTAGAGTATGATAATGATGAGTATTATACTTCTGACTTTAAGGATCTTTGTAAAAGATCCTTTTAGGTAATAATTCAACCCTTTCAGTACAAAAAAGGTAATTGAATTATTGACTTCGGGATTGGCTTAATCCCTTTAACTGTGAAATCAACTTCAAAGTTTGTAATACTTTAGATCGACTAAGAACACTCTTTTAGTAAGAGGTTGATGATCGGTAGAGTTAAGGTTTTGCCCTAAGGGTGATTCTTTAATTAATTGTATATTATTAACTCTGTAATAAAATCTTATTCGAAATAAAATGAGTTTTTCTTTCTATTATATACTTTTCATATTATGATATGTTAATTAACTATTTAATTTAAGCATATTAAATAGAATATCCTTAAATAATATATTACATGGTAATAACTACAATATGTTTTAATTATGAGAAATTTATAATATTCAAAATAGCATATTATTTTAAATATTTGTAGTCAAGATGTTTCTAGACAGGATATCAATACATTTGTCGAGATAAGAGTACGAAACACTCTTCAAATGTTGGATACTGTATTACTCATAGCTGTCGATGGCATCAAGAGGTTATGTACCGATAGTCATTGTATAACTATGAAATGACACACTCGAAATTTTCTGTTAGTTAGTATAACTAAAGTCAAACAAAGAAACTCAAAGTGACGATATTATACAGTTCTCTTGACTTGAGAATGCTGTTGAACTTCAGTGTGGATACACCACTTTGATTATGGTTAAATTGTGAAATAACATCGATCAAACGACTATAGTTGGGTCCGAGTTGAAGCATTGAGTGTAAAACAATATTCAATTGGGAATTCGTCTCCTCGGTTATTTAAGGTTATTATCACATTCAACTATAGTCTACTCAAAATCAAAATCAAAATCTTCGGCTAGAGTATATGATAATAATAAATGTTATTATTGAACCAAAGGCTTTTTGTTTGGACTAAATAAGTTTTTTATCAAAACCAAATTTCATAAGTCCTAAAGTAATATAATTTTGACGAAGAGAATTAGTATAAATAATCGTTATTACTAGGCTACCTTAAAATAGTAAAATTGGATTTTACCAAAAATATGTGTAAGCGATAAATTCGGGTCAATCTATCACATACTAGCTAAGGTGATGCGTGAACAATAATATTTTAATTGTTCGATATTAATTGCTGACAGAGTTTACACCTTTGAGTCGCATAATCGTAATGATGAATGCTTCGAAAATCCACATGATTTAAATAATTTATAATTGTTGTAAATTAATTAAATTAAATTAATTTTATTTGATTTTCTTAGATGTTATTAGTATACTTAATTAAGTGCGTATGTAAAAGTTATATATGTACTATCAATAGACGATATCGATAAGTATTTAAATTTGATTTAAATTGATCATTTACTAAGTGGACTTAGGGTTTTTTGAAAGCCCATCTAGGCTCTAGTTATGATCGACCATCGAGTATGTTGGAGAGGGGTTTAAGGTTTCAAATTTATTTAAAATGGGAAGAAAAAAATGAGTAAAAGGAGGTAGAAAATATCTCATCTTTTGCCTCTTCTTAAGATCATTTAAACACTCGCTACATAATCAAGTTTTGATCCCTTCTTTACACGAGGCAAGCCCTGAGTTATTTGTGACTAATGGCTAAAATTTTGAGGAGAAAAATCAATCAATATCAAACAAAACAAAAAAGGCAGTGCATCTTATCGTTGCAATTTCTAGAAGCTGTTATATTGAATCAAGGAGACTTTTTTCATTCAAGGTGCAAATCAAAGGCAACATATGTAAGGTAATATTCAAATGTTTACAATTCTGATCTATATTATAATGCTATTGTGACAACCCGTCTTTTTCGAATAATTTAAGTCGACAATAATCCACACATGTCCAACTCAAACCATTCAAAAATGATAGATTATCAATGGGGTTTATAATATGAATCAAACACAGAAATAATACAGAATCTCGTAGCGAAATTACAAAATATTACATAAGTAGTTCATGAAGCTATTAAATAAGTTACAACAAGTTCCAAAAGCAAATGAAGCGGGAATGGAAATACATAGAAGTTCAATACTAATACATGCCAACTGAAAATAGGGAAATAATAATAGATAGAGTGGAGTCTTCGACAAGTCTTCGGCTTCCAAAAAGTGCTTCTCAAACACTGTAATACTCAGGCTGACCCGAGCATAAAGCAAAACAAAACACTCGAGTCAGGACTAATATTCTTATACAAGTGAATCAACTCAAGTGAAACCAGTTACAAATTAACTTAAAAGATGTTATGGGATTTTCATCCTTTCAGGATCCGTCAAACTATTTACATATAGTAGGATACGCTATATATGTAATGTCTATTGATAAAGTAAATATTTTCCATAGCATTAAGGCTTTACATTGATCCCCCTTAACACGTTTTAAGTATTGATGTACAGTTTGCATATAACACAATCAGTAGAACGTCGGTAGCCAGTGATGCGCCGTGATACGACAACACTAAATCAAAATCATAGTGGTCTCGAATAAGGATAAATGTATGACAAGGCACGTGAGGCAATGCCCAAGGTAAGATACTACCAGTTTGCATTCCCAAATGATCGTAACACATTCCCGCAACGATTGCCGACCGCGTCCAACACTCCCAAAATCAGAGGGTGTGCACCAATAAATAACAATGTAAAGATAGTAATACGAAGGAGTGTGTCCGCTAGAGGTAGCTAACCTCATTAGCACTGGTACGGCTCCCGTTTTAGTCATTTCTTTTGGCACAAGTGTCAGGTCATCCATCAACGTTCACTTCCTTCAAATCCAGAAACGTTCATCAAATCCAACCACTTCATTCTGGTTCAAACTCCACGTTCATAGTTATTAAAGTGGTTCCAGTATCGACAGAGAGTATGTCCATATCCCGCCCCGGTCTCTTTAATAACCAAAGTCATTTTTCACACCGATTGGTCATTTGATTCAAAACATTTTATTTTCATTCAAAATCTGAAAATTTAAATTTCCAACAATTAATATTTTACAACAGTTCTTTTCTTTCTTTTCACATACTTATCCAAGTTCCAATTCAATTAAAACAATTTATATTAAAACAATCAAAGTTTCATTTCAAATAGGTTTAGTTCAAATCTTTAACTAAGCAATTTTAATTAATATTTTAACTTAAACCAATTCAACTCAATTTCCATTTATCAATTAAATTAATTATTCACTTTAAATAAATTCAATTAAATAATCAATCAAACCATTTTTAATTTATCATTCTAATTAAATCTTTCAATTTTATTTCATTTTCATTGAACCATTTTATTAAATCTAACATTCAATTAAATCTTCAAATAAACAATTAGAGTAAATATTTAATTTTAACCAAATTCAGTTTCTTTTCAAAATAACAATCTTTATTATATGTTCACTTTAACAAATCTAATTAAATATTTTAGTTAAATCAATTTCAATTTTATTTTTGTTAAATCATTCAAATTTAATACAAAAATTCAAATTAAATTCTAATTAACCAATTTAATAAATTCAATTCTATTTTAAACAAATTTAATAAAATTTCATTTAAACAAATTTTAATTTAAGTAAAGTAACTTAACCTTATTAAATTAAATCCTTTAATTTAAATTTTCGAACACATAAGTTTCAAATATAACTTTTACTTCATCGTTACATTAAAACTCATAATTTCCAAATTAGATTTCTCAATCATTTCAATTTAAATCAAATTAAAAATTTATAAATTCAAAAAAATAAATTTATTCGACCAAATCGGTGTTTATTATTTAATTGTCTACCCTAGGCCAAGTGATTAATTCGGGTATATATCATTTCAACCCATATCCCAATTCAAGTTCAGTATTCAATAATTCATACAAGATGATAGGTTTCGTGGGTGTATATCATTTCAACCCAAAAATTCAGTTCTGAAGTCCATAATAAAAATGGTTCATACGACAATACATGCAAGATGATGGGTTTTCAAATTCATAACAACATATGCAACAATCACCGTATTAACAATTTTAGATTTCACATGCAATCGGGATTTTAAATTAGACTAACATATGTCATAAAATCATATAACATGTTGTTAACTAAGCATGATTATAGCTTATCATTTCATGTCATAAATTTATTATTATCACATAGCATTTTAAATATCAATATAGCATTTTTAATGTCAACATAGCATGTTAATATCAACATATATTAACCACAATCAACTTATTATTTCACTTCATAAACTTGATTATAATTTGCATTTCAAATATTGTCGTGAGCATAAATCTCACCTTTCATGGTTATGAACACACAAACGACGAAGAATAAGATGCAACAGACACAGATAAGTATGAATCGCTAAACGGACAAGCGTACACAATGGGAAAGCAAGGAATGAGATGGACTGCCGCAATATAGATCCGGACAGCGGCAAATGCTGACTGGACAATGACAAACTTAGACAACAGTTGATATAGCAAAGTGGAGTTGCTGTACTAACACGGACAGCGAAGGAAAGATGCAGAAAACTGTTGTAACCTATCGAGGCAGCGAAAACTAGACTGGATAGCGAGAAAATAAGATGTCGTCGAGTCGAAACAGCGGGATGGAGATGTTGGAGTAGCACATAGGGGAGGGATGTGCTGCTGCGGGTTCGGTGACGTGGAGGAGGGGCAGTGAAGTCTCGCATGTAGGTGTGTGACGAACTGGGCTGAAGGAGAGGAGGCGAAGGCTATGGGCTGGAGGGTGGAAGGCTGGAGGCTGTGTGCTGGAGAGTGGAAGGCTGGTGGCTATGGGTTGGAGGGTGGAGGCTGGTGGGGAGGGAGAGAAGTAAGGTGGTGAAGGAGATATATATATTGAGAGGAGAGGGAGTTTATGTGAGTGGAAGAAAGGAAAGGGGAGAGGTGAGTAAGAATGGAACCAATATATAGGTGGAGATATACGATTTCTCAGTTTGAAATGGTGTTGCTGGAAACTAAACAAGTGGCAGGGCAAAGATGAGTTCATACACAACACAACAGTGCAATGATGACTAGGCTAAAATTAAAGCTGAATATGTTTGTGGTTCCCAAGTAGCTGACTTGCTTTGGCCAATGGACATAAGGCAGTGGTAATAATTATTATCAGGTTCCAATGAGACACAATATTTTCTTGAGCAGATGAAAGATTTGATGGAGGGAAGATGAGGTGGCAGCAAATTTTAATATGAAGGTGGTGATATTGGTTGTTTAGACAAAATAGGGTACCGCTACATTCAACAATTCTACCGCTACGTCGCGCACCGGACGCTAAAATTCACAAATGAATATACTACGGAGATCAACGCGATGGGACGAACAATATGGTAAAATAATATCTATGCTACGACTATCGTGTCAAAATCTCACTTTTGTTCCCTATTGCACTGATTCAAGTTGACGACAAATGACAAATCGCGATAAATAGAGCTAGAAATATCTGAATTGGACGGAACAAAATGTGCCGTTTTATTTAGAAAATTTTCTACATCATTCTTATGTAAAAATATTCACATTTTAAATTTGGACAACTTACACTAAAATGTTAACCAAGTTTACGTCAAATTTTGGAATCGAATAAAATTTCATATTTTTCAACAATTTAAATTTCTTTCAACCTAACTAATTAGACGCATTCACCATTTAAGTTATCATTTCCAATTTCTTAAATATCATTTTTAAATTAAAAACGTCATTTTATTCTCAATAAATTTTTATTTTAGCACAAAACCAATGTTTTAAAATTTTAAATTAGGCTGTTAAAATCAGGGTCGTTACAATCTCCCCTACTCAAAACTTTTCGTCCTCGAAAAGGAATGGGTAGAAGAATAGAATGAACAAACAGAAAGATATGATACTATCTTCTGTTTCCCAAGTGCAATCTTGGTCATCTATACTCCATTGGACCTTAACCAAATTGACCAACTTCTTTCTTAGCTGCTTCGTACCTCGATCTACCATACGAAGTGGCCTTCTCTCAACTGTAAGATTCGGCTCAACATCCAATCCTTCTAATAGAGCTGATTGGACAATCATAGATGGGTCGTGTAAATATTTATGGAGATGTGAAACCTGGAACACATTATGCACGCCCGATATTTTCTCCGGTAAATCAAATCTATAACCCAAAGTACCAATCCTTTCTGAGATGCGGAAAGGACCAAAAATCTAGGAGCTAGTTTCCCTTTCCTTCCAAAATGAATCACATTCTTCAATGATGAAATCTTGAGAAATACCTGATCTCCCACTGAAATTTCCAAATCTCTCCTTCTCCTGTCGGCATATTTCTTTTGTCTATCCTGAGCAATCCTCATTTTCCTTCTAATCTCCTCAACTTTTTCCGAGGCTTCTAAGATCATTTCGGGACCAAGAACAAGTTGATTGCTAGATTCGACCCAACAAGATGGAGATTTACATGGTCATCCGTAAAGAGCATCGAACAGAGCCATTTTAATAATAGCCTGAGTTTCAAAGATAAAATTATTGATTTACATTTGTTATTATCTTTTATTTAATTTAAATTTATACCTGATAGATATTGTTATAGGTGAATTCGACAAGATGAAGATGATCTTCCCTAGATCCTCCAAAATCTAAAACACACGCACGAATAAGATCTTCTAGAATCTAATTCACTCTTTCCGTCTGGTCATCCGTCCGAGGATGATAAGCTGTGCTCAGATTCAATTTAGTACCCAAAGTCTCCTGAAAAGCCTTCCAAAATTTACTAGTGAAGATAGGGTCTCTATCACATACACTACTAGTCGGAACACCATGGAGTCAGACAATCTCTCTCATATAAATCTTAGCTAAGCTCGAAGCAGTTCGAGTTGTCTTTACCGGGATAAAGTGAGCAAACTTGGTCAGTTTATCGACAATCACCCATATACTTTCGTTTCCCTTTCTTGTCCTCGGTAATCGTCAATAAAATCCATAGAGATCTGATTCCATTTCCAACTAGGAATCTCAAGCAGTTGTAACAAACCAGCAGTCTTCTGGTGATCTGCCTTAACCTGCTAGCAAGTAGCACATCTACTAACACGAATAGAGATATCTCACTTCATACCCCTCTACCAATATAATTTCTTCATATTTTGAAACATCTTTGTAACTCCATGATTAATAGAAAGCATGGATTGGTGATTTTCTCTAAGCACTTCCTGTCTCAAACCATCAACATTCAGGACACAGATTCGATTATTAATTCTTAGAATTCCATTCCTATCAATTTATGCACCCAATTCACCTTGGATGTTGCCCTCTCTATTGAGAACCTTTTCCCTAATACACTTAAGCATTGTTTCTTCATCCTGTTTAGCAGCAATGCGATCCATAAGAGCTAGGGAAGCAACAAGTTGATATAACATCGCTTCAACAAGATGAAATAACATCGCTTTGTTTCTACTCAGAGTGTCACTACACCATAAACGATGTTTTGATACGGCTAAAAGCCGTATCTAATCAAATTAGATACGGCTTTTAGCCGTATCAAAATATGGCGAGCTTATTATTTTGATACGGCTACTAGCCGTATCTAATGGGACAATTAGATACGGCTTAAGGCCGTATCTAACGGGACAATTACATACGGCTTAAGGCCGTATCTAATTGATACATTAGATATGGCTTCTGGCCGTATCTAATGGGACAATTAGATACGGCTATTAGCCATATCTAATGTATCAATTAGATAAGGCAAATAACGTATCTAATGTATCAATTAGATACGGCCTTAAGCCGTATCTAATTGTCCCATTAGATACGGCCAGTAGCCGTATCGAAGTACTCAATTACACATACATATATAAAATTCCGCACTCAAATGATATTAGAAAACAAATAATATTATAGGCAGTGCACATTCAAATGATTCAATAATCCGCATTGCAGTGCATAATAACTTAACAATATCATTACATAACACGAAAAATAGTACATACTAGCATTTAGTACAAATATGAAGTTAAGCTCAAAACAAGAGCTACACAAGTCACAATATCAATACAAAACCTTAAGATGTTCAATATAACCCAGAGTATAACATTTATAACAGTGTCTCTGGCTAAACCTTTTGCAAATGAATTACTCCAAGTCTCTTGCTACACTTCTTGCTAAACCAAATAAAATTAGCTAGCACCAAAGATTGCATAAAGATCATTCCTGATTCAACCTGCAAACATAAATGAGAAACTGGTTAACGTAGAAAATTGTAGGCAGAAAATTGTTCCTGATTCAACCTGCAA
The DNA here is from genome assembly GCA_030737815.1 of Allium fistulosum. Taxonomy (NCBI): domain Eukaryota; kingdom Viridiplantae; phylum Streptophyta; class Magnoliopsida; order Asparagales; family Amaryllidaceae; genus Allium; species Allium fistulosum. The sequence continues at coordinate 427,584,808 of CM060908.1, forward strand.
ACATTCAAATTTCTAGAGTCATATACTCATCTATCGAACCACTCTACAGAAAGTAATTAAGTGCAGTGATGACACAATTCATAGCACTAATTCAATCCGGGAGGTGTAGCCGAGTCTTGAGGTTTCATATGTCACATAGTTGTACTATATATATGCACAGTAAACACAAACTTCTTGGTATTTGAAATGTATTTGATGATTTTTGTTTCCAGTATTCTTAATCATATTTCCTTATTAATATATATGTACATGCAGGCCTAAATAAAGGAAGGAGACTCCTCAAAAGTAAATGAAGAAGAAGAGATAATTGATTCTTTTTCTACAGCAAGATTTGGACTATAATCATGTCATAGCATGCAAGAAGATTATTTAAATTTCATGAAGAAGTTTGCCTTGGATTCTTTTTAAAGTAGCATGGGTGTGTTATCACATAACTCATCCTTTAGAGTCCTGTATGTAGGAAATCAAAAAGAAGAAGGAAGATAGACAGTGCTCCTGTAGCACAAAAAAGGCAATATATGAAAAATGTTTGGTCAGTGGATTTCATACTCATTTAGGCCATTATTGGTCTCTTAATGCTTACATATATATATATATATAAATGGTGGGGAGAAAGTTCTATTCTGTTTATTGGATATTATACAGATACTAGTGGGATTTTCTTTCTCCTTTTGTGTCACGTACGGGAATTTTCGACTTTCGAAAATTCGACATCGATACTCACTTTATCGACTGCCGAGCAATCGAGTGCCGGAAACTCCAATAGTGAGGGTTTTAAGAAAAAGAAAAAGTAGAAGAATAAGAAGAAGATAGAAGAAAAAGAGAAGAAAGAAAGAAGAAGAACAACAGAAAACACATCAGAACAGAAAACAATATCAGAATCTTACACATCGCAGCGGAATAACATATAATAGATAATCAATAGTCTTTTAAAAACAAAGAACTATATCAGTTTATACATACATCAATCAGAGTCAATATACAACAATGGACAGTTATATAAACTTGTCCTCATACAGAATACACAGTGGAATAAATACTATCAGATACAAATACTACGTCTCGTCATCCAGCTTATCTCCAAAACTCCAGAATATCCTGATAACATAACTCTAGGCTGCCCGTGTGGAAATTGGTGGGCACCCAGAGTTTAGAAGGGAACAATAAACTCCGAGTCAGTCATGGTGACTGGTGTGAGATCGTAAAACAGTTTATCTTTAAATTAAACAACAGAAATATTTTTAAAGTCAATTCGCAATGCTTTTGGAAAATGAAACTACCATAAGACCTCCCACCACACACACAATGCAAACGCAGACTTGGAGGAGATTTCTTCTTATGATAGTCAAAGATGCTTACTACGCAAAATCAAATCATTTTTGATATTATTATTAGTGCATAGTGTAGCAAACATTTCGAAAGTATAATATAAATCTTAGCCAGCATAGGTACCATTATATTATGCCTGCTATAGCTGCCTCCTGAGGAGACAGGTTATATAATTGAAATCGTAAAGGCTCGTATTGTTTCTTTGGATTTCCAACAAATGGTCAGGCTAAGGAACTTCCTATCCATGATGGGTACGTCCCTGGAATAGACGACCCGAGAACCTAACCGGATCTCTGCCAACACAAGGCCGGGTTACCTCTGCAAAAATAGGTAACTACCGACACGCGTATGCCATCCCCCGATCATCACCGATCTTCCCGAGGATCCCCGATTCGCAACAACCACAAAGAAATAAATTTTGCAGCAACCACAGAGGTTAAGTATCTGGGCTCCATACCATGATACCACCTTTATCCAGAAGGAATGACATACACTAAGGGGCGCTACTCCCTAGAACCTTGCCGCATCCTTCCTGTTTCGACCATTTCCGGGGTGTGAGGCTCGATGAAGTCTCGTCCACAAAGCTACGCTTTCTCAAAAAGCCCTGCTTCGGGTCAAACAAAATGATCAACCTATGATCACAAAGATATAAGATCAAACAAATGATCATATCACAAATGATCAAACACTGATCATTTCACAGCAACACTCAGTATGCCACGTTACCAAATTGGGATATATCGCTGATAAATTTCAACTACATAACCTCTGAGCTCGTACGTCTCAGAGAAGGGTGTTAAGCTAAGAGAATAAATTCTCCGCCACCAACAGAAATGTATTTGAAAGAAATCAGCTTTATATCTCAAATTGTAACGTCAGACACACAATCCATACAAGTCTGTTCCGGGATCGAACAGAACCGAAGGCACTTCTCACGAAGCCCTTGCATTTCCGGATAATTTTCAATCACGTCAGGACTTCCCGTCACTAAGGGTGATAAAACCTCTAAATCGGAGATCAGCCGATGTAGAGTAACTCGACGGTAATCCTTCCGTTTTCAAAAATATCCAGTCTTCAACACCGGTCTTCGAATGCAATTCATAACGACGTATCACATATTCGGAATGGGTTATACGACCCCATGGTCCTTTCCCGGCTAACCCGAATAGTGAGCGCTTATTCAAAAATAAGTGTGGCATTCAAATTCATCCAATTCACAACAAATACCTACTCAAGGTAATTATTGATAGTCGGTTATTTAACTATCAATAAAGATGCGCAACATCATCAGATTCCAAATAATTTTCCAAATTATTTCATCTTCAAAAATATCTTTACTAGATATAAAATTTCCACACTTCAAAAATAAATCAATGTTTATTTTTAAACAATTTCCCTTTCTTTTATAAAATCCATAGTGAATTTATACCTTTCAAAATATCTACTGATATACGATTTTCAAATCGATTCCAATATTCATTTTCAATTTATCTTTAAGAAGATAAATTCTCAAAAACATTTCATTTCATTCTGGAAAAGTATTTCCATACTTATTCAAAAATAAGTATTTCGCAAATCTATTTATTTTCAACATTTGAAAATATTCAATATACTTAAATCAATATTAAGTATATATTCATTCTTTAAGGAAATCATTAATTTTAACATCTATTTGAGTCAAAACGAATGTTGCGTAAAACATCGTTACGACGACTCAAAATCACTAGTATAGGGATTCAGATTTAAGATAGATATATAAATCCCAATACTACATAAAACATTTTCTTTCGAAAATCATTTACTATAACAACCGTGTTATAGTCCATATTTTCCTTATTTTTCGAAAACGTCTATTTCAACAATAAAATGTTGAAATCTATGCTTTCGATTCATAATACATTTTAAAACATCTTTAAAATGTTTAACTTCATTTTTAATATCACTTCTTCAAAAATAAATCCATTTTTATTTAATAATATATTCACTGTCCAAAATCATGAATATAATTCACTTAACCAAATTTCAATCATCTCTACACATTTTTATCTCAATAAAAATTCGCTATCCAAAATCGCGAATATATCTTCTTTAATAACCTCCTACATTTAATTTATCAAATCCAATTGATTTCGAATTTATAAAACAACGTTTATAAATTCTATCTCCATTTTATAACAACTTCGGTTTACAAATCTCATTTTATTCACAATTCGATTCATAACTCAAACTTTATACCAACAATCCATATTATAAGTTAATAACTTATAATTCCTTTATTTTCAAAAATCGTTTTTTCAAAACTTTAAAACTGAAATGTTTATTCCTTTATAAATCATTTTAACATCGTTTCCATTTTATAAATTTCTTAATTCTTTATTTCAAAAGAAATTATTTTTTTGTTAAAATTCACAAAATCTTAACCTTTATAACTTTAAAGTTTTAACGTTTATTTATTTAAAATAAATCAATTCAACAATTTAAATAAACGTATATTTTCAAAGATCACTTTTAAAAATTCTCTTTAAAATCAACATTGTTATTTTTAAATTTCAAAATTTAAATCTGATGATGCAACAGCACCAATTCGTCAATCACAACAGCAAACATCATATATCAATATGATAACAGAATATTCATCAATATCTGTAAATAAATAAATACGGGTGAGGAATCCAGTTGGATCCCTCCAACCTGTTTCCCTGCATCCAAAGATGTTAGCACAATACCAATTCCGCTCCAGTACGGAATTATCGCGGTATATAGGTTTTTATAACAATCCGCTTACTAACGGCGCAATAGGGTCTCATCCGCTATACGAGGCGGGAAATCATCAATCCAATATATACATATGCCAATATGTATATATTGCTATATATAGATATATATCCTACTATATCTAATATCACATCCAAGCAGTCAATCAATCAGTCAATAACTGTAAAAGAAAATCCACTTTCATTTTTTTGAGTGAGAAGATCTCACCTTAGCTTTATAAATTTGCCATCCCATTTTTCCATTCCAATTTGTTTTTCTCCACTTTAACCTTGTATAAATAATTTATACAATCTATCAATATTCGAGATAATCGAATAACCAATTTTTCTAATTTGATAAGTTTAATTATACAATGATTTTAAATCTTAAAAATTAAAATTTGACTTTTAAACTAATTTCTCTATAAATGAATTTATTTAACCAACATTTCAATTTCAAACTAATTTTCCTTTTAAATAATTTTCTTGATAACTAAAATAAATTTAACAAGTTATTATTTTCCCCAAAATCACATATACATACTTATAGAAAAATCTATGCCAGTTTAAAAATTTATTTTCTTTTATATAAACTATATGATATTATAAAATTACTGGATATGCATTTTTTTGTTTACTGTATTTAATTCGAAAAAATATGCTCATATACTTTGCTAGAAAAATTTCCTTTTTCATATACATAATTTCGATTCTGCAGATAAATTTAAATCAAATCAAAAATTTTAAATAAATCAATACCTTCTCTGTAAAAGGTGAACCCAGAAAAATTTTAACAAATCGCGACCATCACTGCTCGACACCGCGAACCCCACCTGCTCGCGAAGCCCCAGATTCCACCAAGTCACCGCTGCACCATCCAGGTCTATGTGACCATCGTGACGAACGACTCGTCTCCCAAGTTTCCAAAATGAGATCGCAGCCCAACCCTAATCGACGAACCCTCGCGACATTGCGCCGCCGAGCCCATTCGCGCTCAACCATTTCTGCCTTCGTCGCCCACGCTTCTCCCCACAGCACGATAATCCCCTAAACTCGCTTGCCCAGACGAACGTTGCAACGACTTCGAGCCCACCACCATCGAGATGCCATTCGCGACCACAGCCACCTAATAACCTCGTGCCCGCGAAGTCGCGAGTGATTCGCAATGCCCCACGTCCTCGAGCACGCGAAACTCCCCCCCACCTCAGCCTTCACGCGAGCGTGTCTTGCGATGCGCTGCGATGAGCGCCTCAGATCCAATTCGCGAATGACACTCGCAAACGAGATTGCCATGAAATCCCTTTTTTTTTCTTTTTTTTTTAGCTGGGTTCGATTTTGATTTTAAGTTCAAGAGGGATGGAACGAGATGATTTTCGGCCTTGAAGAGTTTGAATTTGAGGTGAAATTCTCATTTTAATTTTTCGAACTGGAGATGAGGGATAGCGCGGCCATTTTTTTTACTTTTAACTGGAGATGGAAATTTCGTTTTTAATTGAAGAGGGGGGAATGATTTCAAAAGAGTGGAGGAAGACAGAAGACATGGGATGCACGATTTCTTCCGTGATTCCTTGCGTGGTATTAGGCGAAATTTTAGGAACGAAAGTGGATGATATTGACCCATTTAAATTTAAATTTAAATTCGAATTCGAATAAATTTCGATGCGTTTACACGTCATATTCTCACATAACAACTCCAAATGCCACGAAATTTGAAATCCGGCAATAATTCGATATTACGGACCCAATGGAACTGGTTTCGCCGAATTCCGAGACTGTGCCTCGGGACTCTATTTTTAAATTCGGTTTAAACGATATAAATTCAAAAACTGAACAAAACAGTTTTAAATTCAATTCTGAAGCTGCTGTTATCTTCAGTGTTATCAATATAAATTTTACAAGCGTTTGAAATATTTTTCTCCAGCTTAAAATTAAAGATTTAAATTTTTATTCAACATTCACTCGATTAAATTTTTAAAGTTTAATCGCAAATTTCAGAGTTATATCGGGGATTCAAATTAAATTATCGTTCAAATATTTAAAATTAATTAAATATTTCCAATTTAATTTGTTCGAAATTCAGGGTCGTTACAGACTTCCCCCCTTAAAAGAATTTCGTCCTCGAAATTACAAGTTAGGAAAAATGGTCCTTAACTTGTCTACCATCTTTCCAACATCCAATAGTTTTATCAAATTTTCAAAACAACTCTTCCTACTAAAGATTCGTTATCAATTCAACTAGCTTTCCAACTTCAATTATAAGTTCAAACAACATTGTTTAACTTCTAAATTCAAATTCGAGTTTAAATTCAAATTTAAACTTTCAAAATTTCTCAAAAATTTTCTAACGCCCTAAATTTCCGAAAAATTTCGCCAGCGTCTCCTTTGCGCGGCTAATACGGCACGACTACAAAACGTCCCTACGGACTCTCAGATTTCAAAAAGAAAAAGAAAAAGCCAAGCGGCTAGACAAGAAATCATCAAATCTCATATTCGAATTTAAATACATACCTTTTCGAGCAATTCAAATCATCTTTGAAATCCAAAATTTCCAATTCCTTTATAACCTGTATATCCTACTAGCCATAATATCTAGTTTCAACATTCAAACCATTTTGCAAATTTTATTACAAAATTTCCAGTATAAACTGCTTATACATTTTTAGTCTAATAGTTCACTTTGTTTTCCACAAATCTAAATTCAATTCAGTCTTACTTACCAATTCAAAATGAATTTTTACTTTAAATTTCATTTTCTTGCATTTGCTACTGCAAATTTATTTATTCATTCGTAATTTTATCCATTTTCAATTCGAATTCTCATTTCAATCGAATTTCAAATACTTTATAAGTCTTCGACTTATTTACAATTTTATTTATAAAGTCATTTGTACATTCATATTACTAATTCCATTCCTTTATGAATTTTATCTTCAAATATTTTTCTGGAACTTTATTTCAAACTATATATCACATTAATGTTTCATATTCACAAATTTTATTCATATATGAATTCATTTCTTTTAAGTTAGATTTTTATTTAAACTTAAACTTTACAAGTTATCGACTTCGTAATATTTCATAAACATTTTCATATAGCATTCCAGAGTTTTTTCAACATTTCAAAAATCATTTTTGAAAACAATTCAAATTATCCTTTGAATTTCTAAAACAAATTTCAAATTTTTCAAACAACTTCCATTTTAAAACAATTTGGCAGAAATTCCTCTTCTGGAAACCCGAAAATGAACACCGGTGATGTCGCGATCATCATCGGAATTATTTTCCAGCGACCGAAAAGAGTTTAGAGCTTTCAACTCTCCAAAATACTTTTCAAAACCTTTGAAATTCATTTCCAAGCCAAAAAGAATTTAAACTTTCTAAATCCCCAAAATTTTCAAATTCTTTTCAAAACATTTCCAAAAACTTCTCTGGAATTCCGTTTTAAATTACAATTCACATTTATAATTTACATTCTTTAATTTCATTTGTATGTGAATAAATTTCTTAACTTTGGAGTTACGATTTCAGTTTCTTATTCCATTCCAGTGATGATAATTCACTATTATTACTTCCTAACATCCATGCAACCATATATCATAATAATTCACAGAAAATCATTTCTTTTCTATACAAAAATAGTTTTGGGTAAAATTATTTCATTCACCCTATTTAAAACGATACTATGTCGTCTTGCCTCGTTTAAGTGTTTAGAAATCCCTATCGATAATATGGCGTCCCACATACCGACCAAAATTCACAAACATCTCAACGGATAAGCAAACACAATATAAAACATTTTATATTCACTAACAAATACGCACTCGTATCTATTATTACACTCAACTCATTCTAGAGTACTACTGACTCTATCTCTAATGAGTAACACCCAACAGAGCAGGGTTGTCGCTTAACCATATGCTCTGATACCACTTTGTCACGTACGGGAATTTTCGACTTTCGAAAATTCGACATCGATACTCACTTTATCGACTGCCGAGCAATCGAGTGCCGGAAACTCCAATAGTGAGGGTTTTAAGAAAAAGAAAAAGTAGAAGAAGAAGAAGATAGAAGAAAAAGAGAAGAAAGAAAGAAGAAGAACAACAGAAAACACATCAGAACAGAAAACAATATCAGAATCTTACACATCGCAGCGGAATAACATATAATAGATAATCAATAGTCTTTTAAAAACAAAGAACTATATCAGTTTATACATACATCAATCAGAGTCAATATACAACAATGGACAGTTATATAAACTTGTCCTCATACAGAATACACAGCGGAATAAATACTATCAGATACAAATACTACGTCTCGTCATCCAGCTTATCTCCAAAGCTCCAGAATATCCTGATAACATAACTCTAGGTTGCCCGTGTGGAAATTGGTGGGCACCCAGAGTTTAGAAGGGAACAATAAACTCCGAGTCAGTCATGGTGACTGGTGTGAGATCGTAAAACAGTTTATCTTTAAATTAAACAACAGAAATATTTTTAAAGTCAATTCGCAATGCTTTTGGAAAATGAAACTACCATAAGACCTCCCACCACACACACAATGCAAACGCAGACTTGGAGGAGATTTCTTCTTATGATAGTCAAAGATGCTTACTACGCAAAATCAAATCATTTTTGATATTATTATTAGTGCATAGTGTAGCAAACATTTCGAAAGTATAATATAAATCTTAGCCAGCATAGGTACCATTATATTATGCCTGCTATAGCTGCCTCCTGAGGAGACAGGTTATACAATTGAAATCGTAAAGGCTCGTATTGTTTCTTTGGATTTCCAACAAATGGTCAGGCTAAGGAACTTCCTATCCACGATGGGTACGTCCCTGGAATAGACGACCCGAGAACCTAACCGGATCTCTGCCAACACAAGGCCAGGTTACCTCTGCAAAAATAGGTAACTACTGACACGCGTATGCCATCCCCCGATCGTCACCGATCTTCCCGAGGATCCCCGATTCGCAACAACCACAAAGAAATAAATTTTGCAGCAACCACAGAGGTTAAGTATCTGGGCTCCATACCATGATACCACCTTTATCCAGAAGGAATGACATACACTAAGGGGCGCTACTCCCTAGAACCTTGCCGCATCCTTCCTGTTTCGACCATTTTCGGGGTGTGAGGCTCGATGAAGTCTCGTCCACAAAGCTACGCTTTCTCAAAAAGCCCTGCTTCGGGTCAAACAAAATGATCAACCTATGATCACAAAGATATAAGATCAAACAAATGATCATATCACAAATGATCAAACACTGATCATTTCACAGCAACACTCAGTATGCCACGTTACCAAATTGGGATATATCGCTGATAAATTTCAACTACATAACCTCTGAGCTCGTACGTCTCAGAGAAGGGTGTTAAGCTAAGAGAATAAATTCTCCGCCACCAACAGAAATGTATTTGAAAGAAATCAGCTTTATATCTCAAATTGTAACGTCAGACACACAATCCATACAAGTCTGTTCCGGGATCGAACAGAACCGAAGGCACTTCTCACGAAGCCCTTGCATTTCCGGATAATTTTCAATCACGTCAGGACTTCCCGTCACTAAGGGTGATAAAACCTCTAAATCGGAGATCAGCCGATGTAGAGTAACTCGACGGTAATCCTTCCGTTTTCAAAAATATCCAGTCTTCAACACCGGTCTTCGAATGCAATTCATAACGACGTATCACATATTCGGAATGGGTTATACGACCCCATGGTCCTTTCCCGGTTAACCCGAATAGTGAGCGCTTATTCAAAAATAAGTGTGGCATTCAAATTCATCCAATTCACAACAAATACCTACTCAAGGTAATTATTGATAGTCGGTTATTTAACTATCAATAAAGATGCGCAACATCATCAGATTCCAAATAATTTTCCAAATTATTTCATCTTCAAAAATATCTTTACTAGATATAAAATTTCCACACTTCAAAAATAAATCAATGTTTATTTTTAAACAATTTCCCTTTCTTTTATAAAATCCATAGTGAATTTATATCTTTCAAAATATCTACTGATATACGATTTTCAAATCGATTCCAATATTCATTTTCAATTTATCTTTAAGAAGATAAATTCTCAAAAACATTTCATTTCATTCTGGAAAAGTATTTCCATACTTATTCAAAAATAAGTATTTCGCAAATCTATTTATTTTCAACATTTGAAAATATTCAATATACTTAAATCAATATTAAGTATATATTCATTCTTTAAGGAAATCATTAATTTTAACATCTATTTGAGTCAAAACGAATGTTGCGTAAAACATCGTTACGACGACTCAAAATCACTAGTATAGGGATTCAGATTTAAGATAGATATATAAATCCCAATACTACATAAAACATTTTCTTTCGAAAATCATTTACTATAACAACCGTGTTATAGTCCATATTTTCCTTATTTTTCGAAAACGTCTATTTCAACAATAAAATGTTGAAATCTATGCTTTCGATTCATAATACATTTTAAAACATCTTTAAAATGTTTAACTTCATTTTTAATATCACTTCTTCAAAAATAAATCCATTTTTATTTAATAATATATTCACTGTCCAAAATCGTGAATATAATTCACTTAACCAAATTTCAATCATCTCTACACATTTTTATTTCAATAAAAATTCGCTATCCAAAATCGCGAATATATCTTCTTTAATAACCTCCTACATTTAATTTATCAAATCCAATTGATTTCGAATTTATAAAACAACGTTTATAAATTCTATCTCCATTTTATAACAACTTCGGTTTATAAATCTCATTTTATTCACAATTCGATTCATAACTCAAACTTTATACCAACAATCCATATTATAAGTTAATAACTTATAATTCCTTTATTTTCAAAAATCGTTCTTTCAAAACTTTACAACTGAAATGTTTATTCCTTTATAAATCATTTTAACATCGTTTCCATTTTATAAATTTCTTAATTCTTTATTTCAAAAGAAATTATTTTTTTGTTAAAATTCACAAAATCTTAACCTTTATAACTTTAAAGTTTTAACGTTTATTTATTTAAAATAAATCAATTCAACAATTTAAATAAACGTATATTTTCAAAGATCACTTTTAAAAATTCTCTTTAAAATCAACATCGTTATTTTTAAATTTCAAAATTTAAATCTGATGATGCAACAGCACCAATTCATCAATCACAACAGCAAACATCATATATCAATATGATAACAGAATATACATCAATATCTGTAAATAAATAAATACGGGTGAGGAATCCAGTTGGATCCCTCCAACCTGTTTCCCTGCATCCAAAGATGTTAGCACAATACCAATTCCGCTCCAGTACGGAATTATCGCGGTATATAGGTTTTTATAACAATCCGCTTACTAACGGCGCAATAGGGTCTCATCCGCTATACGAGGCGGGAAATCATCAATCCAATATATACATATGCCAATATGTATATATTGCTATATATAGATATATATCCTACTATATCTAATATCACATCCAAGCAGTCAATCAATCAGTCAATAACTGTAAAAGAAAATCCACTTTCATTTTTTTGAGTGAGAAGATCTCACCTTAGCTTTATAAATTTGCCATCCCATTTTTCCATTCCAATTTGTTTTTCTCCACTTTAACCTTGTATAAATAATTTATACAATCTATCAATATTCGAGATAATCGAATAACCAATTTTTCTAATTTGATAAGTTTAATTATACAATGATTTTAAATCTTAAAAATTAAAATTTGACTTTTAAACTAATTTCTCTATAAATGAATTTATTTAACCAACATTTCAATTTCAAACTAATTTTCCTTTTAAATAATTTTCTTGATAACTAAAATAAATTTAACAAGTTATTATTTTCCCCAAAATCACATATACATACTTATAGAAAAATCTATGCCAGTTTAAAAATTTATTTTCTTTTATATAAACTATATGATATTATAAAATTACTGGATATGCATTTTTTTGTTTACTGTATTTAATTCGAAAAAATATGCTCATATACTTTGCTAGAAAAATTTCCTTTTTCATATACATAATTTCGATTCTGCAGATAAATTTAAATCAAATCAAAATTTTTAAATAAATCAATACCTTCTCTGTAAAAGGTGAACCCAGAAAATTTTTAACAAATCGCGACCATCACTGCTCGACACCGCGAACCCCACCTGCTCGCGAAGCCCCAGATTCCACCAAGTCGTCGCTGCACCATCCAGGTCTATGTGACCATCGTGACGAACGACTCGTCTCCCAAGTTTCCAAAATGAGATCGCAGCCCAACCCTAATCGACGAACCCTCGCGACATTGCGCCGCCGAGCCCATTCGCGCTCAACCATTTCTGCCTTCATCGCCCACGCTTTTCCCCACAGCACGATAATCCCCTAAACTCGCTTGCCCAGACGAACGTTGCAACGATTTCGAGCCCACCACCATCGAGATGCCATTCGCGACCACAGCCACCTAATAACCTCGTGCCCGCGAAGTCGCGAGTGATTCGCAATGCCCCACGTCCTCGAGCACGCGAAACTCCCCCCCACCTCAGCCTTCACGCGAGCGTGTCTTGCGATGCGCCGCGATGAGCGCCTCAGATCCAATTCGCGAATGACACTCGCAAACGAGATTGCCATGAAATCCCTTTTTTTTTTCTTTTTTTTTAGCTGGGTTCGATTTTGATTTTAAGTTCAAGAGGGATGGAACGAGATGATTTTCGGCCTTGAAGAGTTTGAATTTGAGGTGAAATTCTCATTTTAATTTTTCGAACTGGAGATGAGGGATAGCGCGGCCATTTATTTTACTTTTAACTGGAGATGGAAATTTCGTTTTTAATTGAAGAGGGGGGAATGATTTCAAAAGAGTGGAGGAAGACAAAAGACATGGGATGCACGATTTCTTCCGTGATTCCTTGCGTGGTATTAGGCGAAATTTTAGGAACGAAAGTGGATGATATTGACCCATTTAAATTTAAATTTAAATTCGAATTCGAATAAATTTCGATGCGTTTACACGTCATATTCTCACATAACAACTCCAAATGCCACGAAATTTGAAATCCGGCAATAATTCGATATTACGGACCCAATGGAACTGGTTTCGCCGAATTCCGAGACTGTGCCTCGGGACTCTATTTTTAAATTCGGTTTAAACGATATAAATTCAAAAACTGAACAAAACAGTTTTAAATTCAATTCTGAAGCTGCTGTTATCTTCAGTGTTATCAATATAAATTTTACAAGCGTTTGAAATATTTTTCTCCAGCTTAAAATTGAAGATTTAAATTTTTATTCAACATTCACTCGATTAAATTTTTAAAGTTTAATCGCAAATTTCAGAGTTATATCGGGGATTCAAATTAAATTATCGTTTAAATATTTAAAATTAATTAAATATTTCCAATTTAATTTGTTCGAAATTCAGGGTCGTTACATTTTGTTATCAATTTTTGCAGATTTTTTTTCATTCCAAACTGAACACATAGGTGTCAAATTATATGGAAACTGAGTGCATTTTCTTTTTATTATCCATCAACCTTTTTTTTGAAAATATTCGCTCATCAAACTGTGCTTTTGACGATGACTCGGGTATTGCACGAGGATTCCCAGATTTTAGCTCGGGTTTCACTCGAGTTTTTCTAGGGTATTTGTTCTATTAGTTTTAAAAATATAAGTCAAGTTTTCCTTTAAGTTTTAAACTATTTTCTCTATATAATAAATGTTGTTTAACTTAAAGTTATCAAGTTGATTTTTAAGATTTTTTAAAAGCCAAATTTAGATGATGATAAAATGTTTAAAATAATTTTAAAAGGTATGAAATAGAGTTTTCATTAAATATATAAAATAATAATTTATATATGGTTTATTATTATGATTCTAAATGTCAACAAATTGGAATTTATGGTTTTATGCAACTACAGACTGTAATGTTATCCAATAGAGTATATGCTGTAAAACAGTATCCTTGTTTTTTATAGGGTAAACAAGCAAAATGACTCTTCAGAAGCAATACAGTGACTGATTCAGGAAAATCTTAATTTATTTTGATAGTGTCAAATTTTAAGTTGAGTATTTGATTTGATTATTGTTTGTTTTGGTTTGGTGAAGGCTTCAATTTGCTTGGGTTGTGAGTATTTGCCATTTGTTATAACATAACAATAGCAGTTAACAATAACCAAACTAACCAATTTTAAAAGGTATAATGTTTTCAAAATTTGTTTGATTTAAAATAATTTTTATATTAATTATTTAGATCTCTGAGTGGTTCGAAATATAATGACGTAATTAAAAATAATAATTAAGATAAATGGTTTATCTTAAGTTAATTGAGATCTTAATTTAATTAAGAGGTTAGGATTAATTTATTAAGGATTAATTAATTAATATAATTAATTTAGAATAATTAACCAATGTAATTTAAAAAGAATTAATTATAAAATTACTTAAAACTTAATTTATATTTTGTTCTTAAAAAAGTCAATATGAGATTTTGTTTTTTTAAGATACTCTTTAAAATCTAAAATGTTATTTAATTTATAACTAGTGTTTGAAAACTAATTAAAATTAATTAAAGAAATTGCATATATAAAATTATTCAATCCTAAAATAATATTATTAAAATCTCGTTGGTTCCTTTCAAGCTAAATATACCAATATGTAATTATATAAATAGTATCTAGTAAATATCTATTGAGACCCTTATAGTAAAATCAAATATTATTCCACTATAGCTCACAATTATTATGTGTAAAATTTATATTAAAATCAACTAAATTATTCTTATTTTCTCTAATTTACTCCTGCCATATGATTCATGAACCATTTTTTATTTCTCAAAATTGCTCCTGCCAAATATACCTGCTCCATCATCTAGAGATATCGAATAAGACACTTCGGATGGCACACATATCCACCCACTCCAACATCAGCAAAGGTCTCTGCAAATTGATGATTCATTTTGCTGGTTCTCTCATCTAGTAGTAGTATACTGTCCAACACCACTTTTTCGTGTGTGGATGGTACAGATTTCCCATGGATGTTGGACAATGTAGAATCTCGGCATATAGTACCTGTTGCAATAAAAGGTAATATTTATTATATTTAAGTTTTCTACTTATTATGTCATAAATGTTTAAATGTTAAAAATACCTGTTCCTATTAATTCTAAATCAGAGTTGAGGATTTCACATTTTTGATTGTTCGTAACATTGGTTGAATCCTGGAACTGCGAAGCAATGAATTCAGGAGCATTGAATTGTGTGGCGCGTCCTCCATCAGAAGAATTGACCGGTGCACGAATTCCCTGTTCAATATTTCCCACCATGTTGATCAAAACCTCCATTTGCCCAGACAAATTTCCCACCGTACTCTCCAAACTTCCCACCCTCATTTTCAACTCATCCTGCTCGCCATGAACATGTCGGAGTCGTTTCTGTGCAGCACAAGCCTTAACTTTAGTCTTTGGTATAACGGTCCCAACACCGCGGCTCCTACCCCTTGCATCCTTACCAAGCACTTGTGATAAGATGTCTTCATCCACTGTCAATTTTTCTTCATCACTATAAGTGATCTTTTCCTTCGCTTTCGCAATTTGATCCTGTAATATGATAATACTTACATGAATAAGGAATTTTAAAGAATATGCAAGTTAATATTTGTTTAACTTACAAAGTATGAAGAAGTGGCATCTGATATGCTACCATCTTTTTTCCTGTGTGTCTTCTCCCATACTTGACGACGACTGATATTTGTTGATGGACTAGCAACGATCTGCAATACAAGTTGATGCAACGACATGAATATCCAATCACAATGTGTAAATCATTTGAATGAAAATGAATATAATTTACCATTTCTTGTTCTATTTTAGCGTGACTTTTACGTCCTGCATGATGAGCATAACTGAGCAATGCTCTGTTCTTTTTGCCTACCTCCCTTCTTCCGCTCGCTTCAGGCGTTGCTTCATTTTTTACGAACTCTGTCCAATCTTCTTGAGCAACTGTAGGTGGGCAATTTTTCAACCGTTCTTCGTCATTGTTGAAAGTGTCATAATAAACTACTCTCAAGTTTTTTTTGTATCTCCTAAAAGCCTCGACCATTCTCTTTAAAAACATTTCCTTTGAAAGCGGATCGAGCTCATAAATTTTCTGCAAAAAATATATTAAATTAAATGTTGTGCAAAGAGTTGAAACCATAATGCTATTGAATGAAATAGTTGTTGTCAAATAGATAAGGATACTTACCACCAATTCGTTCCAAACGTTGTCCTTTTATATTGCAGGTACTTTATTCCAACTTATATATGATATCGGCACATGAGCTCTTACTAGTTTACCGAGCATAGTAGCGATTTTTCCAGCGTTATCTGAGACCGGAATACCAAGTAAGTTTTGATCAACTTTCTTCGCCTCTGAACATGACGAATGTGAAGATGGTGGATTTTCTGACATAGTTTTCTGCAAAATATAATATTACTAATTATTTTAATAAGTCACGATAATAATTATAGATGTATCAATGTATCAATGTCAACACTCCATAATATAACACACTTGCACATACAAAATTATTAAGTGACAACACCTGAAATTGCATTGGAATGTATAAAATATTCAAAACATACATACACACAATCGTGCAATTAAAAATATACAAACACACAATCATGTGATGTACGAATACTAATAAGTTAACATATGGATTTGGTAAGGTCTTCTAATTTTTCATTGTCTTCAAAAGCTGATTGATTGACGGTAGGGAACTCAGTGTCATCCACATTTGTAGTCAACCGTTTTGGTGTATGCAAGACCACAGACCATCCGTTATTTTTTAAATCTTTTGAGTAGAAAACTTGACTCGCTTCTGATGCAAGAATAAATGGCTCGTCATTCACTTTATTTTTGTTCTTCAATTTCTCTAAATTTACCATGATGAGGTTTGAAATAGGATCTATTTTGCAACCATTGACCTTATCCTCGACTTTTACCCAATCACAATAAAAAACTGTTTGTTTGAAGTCAGTGTAATCCAACTCAAGTATCTGTTGAATGACTCCGTAATACGTTGTTTCTGCTTCCTTATAATTTTTATCCTTGCCACTCGCTCTAAATTTTGTAATTGCTCTCATACATACACCGCTATTTTGTGTTACCATACGGTCTTCGTACTTTTTCGTGGAAAATGAAAATCCATTCACTTGGTACTTCATATAACTACGCGTTATGAACTTTGGCCCGTGCACTAACCTCCACAGAGTTGGATCAACATCGATGGTCTTTAACAACTCATTACGTAACCATAGATTAAAACTTTGAACTACTTCCACTGTGGTAGCTCTGCCTCTAGGTTGAAATCTAGTACTTTTCACATAGGAGTTATACCTCCTACGAAAAACACATATCAAAATGTATATATAAATTGAATTAAAAAAATTAAAATTCCAAACAAGTTTGTGAACTTACTTCTTCCATTCATCCAATCCATCGTACTTATTAAGGACCCATCTACGCACCTGTTCAAACTGCACTTGGGTTAACGTTATGTCTTTACCATTATCCAGAGGTATCTCACAACAAACTCATCGTCCTCGTCTAAAAACGCTTCGTGGGTATGTTTATGATTGCCATCACCTCCGTTTGGCATATATTCCATGCAGTAAAGACTAGCTTCTTGTACGATGTATCCTTCTGCAATACACCCTTCAATGTATCTTTTATTGCGCACATATCCTTTATATGTTTTCATCAACCTATAAATGTGATCAATTATATACTGTAGACAGTAGCTATTTATATGAAATAATGATGTGCATAACTGAAATTATAAATTTACCGTTCAAATGGATACATCCATCTATATCTGACAGGGCCACAAATCAACGCTTCATCGGCTAAATGAACCATAAGGTGGACACTGATATCAAAAAATGCAGGTGGAAAATGTTTTTCAAATACACACATTGCTTCTACTAAGCTAGCCTTTGCTTTTAAAAGATGTTCCCTATTGATCACCTTTGAACACAAAATGTTAAAGAATAAACTAATACGATGAACAGCATTTCGTAGATCCTTATGTTGTGGATAAGAATGTTGAAGCAATACCGGAAGCAAATGCTGCATTATGACATGGTAATCATGTGACTTCATATTTCTTAGTTCAGGAGGATTGATGCTCACATTGTTGTGAAAGTTAGAAGAAAATTTGTTAGGCACTTTCAGATGTTTCAAAACGGTGCAAAACCATATCTTTTCTTCTTTGCTCAAAGCAAAAGTTGTCTTTGGTATGATTGTTTTATTTGTTTCAGGATCTTCCATCACCCACAACTTTTGTTTTATACCCATGATTTTCAAATCCTTGCGTGCATTGATGCCATCTTTTGACTTATCTTTATGGTCCATAATGGTTCTGATGAGATGCTCCATGACATTCTTCTCCGTATGCATAACATCAATATTATGTCGGACCAAATTTGCTTTCCAATATGGTAAATCAAAAAAGATAGACCTCCTATACCATCCAGAAATATTGTCAACATCTTCATTGGTTGACTTTTTCCATTTTCGACCAATTTCTTCTTTTTGTTTACCAACTTTCATTTTGATATTCGCTACTTTCTTTTCAACTTGAAAACAAGTCAATGGCCATTTAGGGCGACGAAGTTCTTGTTCGTTGTTGAAATTTGTCTTATCGTATCGAAACTTGTGTTCGTTAGAAAGAAACATTCGATGTCCCATGTAACACATCTTCTTACTTTTAGGAAGATAATAAGAACAAGTGTTTTCCCCACAAACAGGACATGCAAAGTAACCGTGAGTTGTACATCCCGATAAAGTCCTAAAAGCAGGGTGATCATGGATTGCCCACAGCACCCTAGCTCTCATTGTGAACTCAGATTTATTTAGCGAGTCAAATGTAACTACTCCTTCCCATAACTGCTTTAACTCGTCTATCAACGGCTATAAATAAACATCAATATCCTTTCCTGGTTGTTTTGGCCCAGAAATCAACAATGTTAACATTGAGAACTCCCTTTTCATGCAAATAGACGGAGGAAGATTATATGGTACTACAATTACTGGCCAACAACTGTAAGGGTTAGAGAGAGAAGCATGTGGACAGAAACCATCTGTTGCTATTCCAAGTGTGACATTTCGTGGCTCGGCAGCAAAAGTTTGATCAAATGAATCTGTGCCTTTCCATTGAGAAGTGTCACATGGATGACGCATTACAGTTGGATCAGACTTGGCACGACCATGCCAGGTCATCGCATCTGCCATCCATGGTACAGTATACAGTCTCTTCAATCTAGAAATTAAAGGAAAATGTCTTAATGTCTTTCGAGGTACTTTGGTGCATTTTCTCTGTGACGACTCGGGTTTTGCCCGTTCGAAAATCAACATCCGTACTTCACATTGTACTAGAATGCCGCAGATTCGACCGTTCAAATCCGATTCGCCGGAGCTATAACACAATTAAGTAAATAACACAGCGGAAGAAAAGAATAATACATTGATATATATAATATCTGATACAACAGAGTGATACAATGAATATCAATATACATCAGAGATATGATACAAGAAATAGCAGCGTAAAAGAAAAGATAACAACAGCAGCGGAACAATATCAATAGAAATGATAACTCCAAAATGATCTTCAGACAAGAATGAATCCACAACTCCAAGATAAGCAACTCCGATGAATGAACTAGCTCCAGATAATCTACTAAACCTGAATATCTGAAAAGAAACCCAACTCTAGACTGCTCGTGTGGAAAATTATGAGCACCCAGAGTTTAGGAAGGGAACAATAAACTCCGGATCAGTCATGGGACTGGTGTGAGCAACAAAAACAGTTTATCTTTAAACAATCAACAAAAGATTTTAAACATTGAAATCCGCAATGCTTTTGGAAAATGAAACTACCATAAGACCTCCCGCCACACACACAATGCAAACGCAGAATTGGAGGAGATTTCTTCTTATGATAGTCAAACATGCTTACTACGCAAATCAATTGGATATTATTATTAGTGCATAGTGCAGAAAACATTTCGAAAGTATAATATTAATCTTAACCAGCATAGACATTTCGAACCATGCCTACTATAGCTACCATCTAAACAGTGGGGCGCCACCATAAGTAGATGGCAGGTTCTACAACTAAAACCGTACAAGTTCCGTATTGGAGAAATGGATTTCCAACAAATGGTCAGGCTAAGGAACTTCCTTCCGCCGCATGGGATCGCCTCTGGCTGGACGTCCCGAGAGACAAACTGCTCTCTGCAAACAAGGCCGGGTTACCCCTGTAACAGGTAACTCACGAATATGTCATCACCCGGTCCTTTGGGACCTTTATCCGAGGCGCCTCTAAACCAACATCACACATAATAAAGTGTATCCACATGAGTAAGTATCTGGGCTCCATACCATGATACCACCCCTTTCCAGAAGGAAATGACATACCCTAAAGGGCGCGACCCTCATAACCTTGCCGCAACATTCCTGTTTCGACCATTTCCGGGTTGTGAGGCCCTGACGAAGTCTCGTCCACAAAGCTACGCTTTTTCAAAAAGCCACGCTTTGGGTCAACAGATGATCAACCTATGATCACAAAGATAAATGATCAAACAAATGATCATATCACAAATGATCAAACACTGATCATCACACAGCAACACTCAGCATGCCACATTACCAAATTGGGAATATATCGCCGATAAATTTCAATTACATAACCTCTGAGCTCGTACGTCTCAGAGAAGGGTGTTAAGCTAAGAGAATAAATTCTCCGCCACCAACAGAAATGTATTTGAAAGAAATCAGCTTTATATCTCAAAGTGTAATGTCAGACATACAATCCATACAAGTCTGTTCCGGGATCGAACAGAACCGAAGGCACTTCTCACAAAGCCCTTGCAAATCCGGATAATTTCCAATCACGTCCGGACTTCCCGTCACTAAGGGTGATAAAACCTCTATATCGGGGATCAGCCGATGCAGAGTAACTCGACGGTAATCCTTCCGTTTTCAAAAATATCCGGTCTTCAACACCGGTCTTCAAATGCCATCCATATACGACGTATCACATATTCGGAATGGGTTATACGACCCAAAGGTCCTCTCCCGGCTAAACCGAATAATGAGCGAAATATTTAAAAACATATGGATATGGGATTTCAATTAAGTCACAACTTAAACCCAACTTCTTTTTAAATGGTTTCCATCGATTACCATTTCAAGTCTTTTCAACAAAAAGATTTATTTTAAACAACCTTCAACGGTTTAAACAATTTCCACATTTAAATCTTTTAAATAAAAGATTCATTCACAGATTTTCCAAATTAATTTCCATTTCAATTTGATTAACTCGTTAAATCTTTAAATCAAGATTTAATTTATAGCTTTCAAAACAATTCCATTTCGAATGGTTTAAACAAATCATTATTATAAATCTGTTAAAAATAAACAGATTTAATTCATAGCTTTCAAAAACAAATCATTCATAACTTGGAAAACCCTTTTTTCAATTCAATCTTGAAATTCCTTCAATTAAACTGGAATTTCGTTTCTTATCTGAAAGCTTTTATCATTTGAAAACAAATAGTTTCATTTCAGAAAATCTGATTCATTCATATGAGTTAAAGTCTTTGGGTTAAATCCAAATTCTCAAAATTATACTTTTAAATGGTTTAACTTTATATAATCACATTTATATCATCTTTAATCCCTAGTTTCAAATCATAGGATTCAATTTCAAACTTGAATTCAAATTTAAATCAAATTATTTAAATTTTCATAACTCGATTAAGTTATTCAAAATAACTTTTATCTTTGAAATTCCATTTCAAAAGCTTTTCACTTTAAACCCAAATTTCTAATTTTCAAAATCAATTGAAATTAAAATTTCAATTTCAAAAACATCAAATTTAAATTATCTGTGACTTAACCGATTTCCACGTGAAATCCATATTTGTGTGTGTAAAAGTGTAGTACAGGGGTTTCACACAGTAGTGCAACATCATACAATCATCATATATCAGAATACAGAAACATAGTCGATAAGCGATATAAACTATAACGCTCATCTTTATTCACAGATATATATAAATTTCAGATAAATAAACTACAGTAAAGATTACACACAAATCAGAATATATCACAAAGCATCATAGATCAGAATATCAAACAATTCAATCATCCAATCAAATCCAAATATTCATAAGTAAGGTCAGTTAATTATCTGATTTATTCAAATTAGATTAATTACTTATGAATTTCTAATCCGGATTAATTAATCATTAATTAATTACAAACCAATATAATTAATTATCCTTTAAATCATTTATTAACTAACCATTAATAATTAATAAATTATTCTTAAATTAATTATCCTTAATTAATCACATTGATTTATTAGCCCTTAATTTATTATCTTTCCTTAATCACCTTCATTAAGTTATAATTCCTTAATTAATTAACTTAATCAATTAATTCTTAATGACCCATTATTTCAATTTTTTTAAATGTAACTTATTAACCTTTAATTATTTATTAATTAACATTCAACCATTAATTCAAAATCCAACCTTATCAAATTAATGATTCTTAACTCCAAATTAATTATTTCTAATTAATTTACTTAAAACTTAATTTATGAGTTTAAAACTCATAATTACTTAATAAATCCAGTTATCAATTAAATTTATCAATCCATTTTAATTAACTTATTAATTTAATGAATTCAAATCATTAAATTCAAACTTAAGGATTTTTTTTAACTAAATTCCTTTTTAGATTTCAAATCATTAAAGTATATTTTACTTTTAAACTTACTTATACTATTTAAAGTTATAAACTTAATCCATTTTCAAAACTTAAGATTCAGATTTAAATTTGAATTTAGACTTAAAATCTTAATTTAAACTGGGTTTAAATTTGTTTCAGATTTTATATTGTATTTTGAAATCAAGAAACTGCCAGGCTATATTTTTACAAAAGCCTGGAATACAACATACTCAAATCGACCAACTGCTCCGAGTCATCTCTTCCGCTACTTCGAGTATCACACTCAAATAACTCGAGTAATACCCGAGCCCACTCATCAAATCCTTCGAGAAGAACAAGGCCTGAACCCAGACATTCGTGTGCACGTGCACACTTCCTCCGCTCTGCTCCGATCATCACCACGATCTCAGGCAGGTCACCGATGATCCCCTCACGCCACGCAACCACCCAGTTCCATCAAATAACCACGAATTCGAAAACGAGTGCAACTCGAAGCCTGGAAGCCACAATCTGGTTCCACGTTCGCCTGGAAATCATCTTCGTTCATGAAATTCCGACCACCATCACCCTTGAAATCTCGGCCACGCCTTCGATTATACCAAAGCTTCCTTCTCCTCCAATGTCGCGCCACTCGATGTATCGTGGGGGTCGCAGTGAGCAAGTGTTCAAGTGCCAAGAAAATTAGGTTTACGGAAAGGAAACTAACGTCGCCGTCGCCACCGAAGTCATTGACACCCCCGACTATTTTTCCTACCACCCCAGTAGGTTCCCCCACCTCCCCTAGCGATGCCGGCATCTCCAGTTCGTCGCGTCGCCGGGAATTGGTTAAAAACCAATTCCAGGCCATCTGTCGATTCCCCCTTGCATTCCCATTTAAAAATTATCATCTTCATTTTAAAAATCCTATCTTCTGATGGCAATTCGAGTTATGTAATTAATTTTAAGTTTCATGACACTCGAATATATCACATAGTTAAGTTCTTCCTGTAAAATAAATTTTTGAGATGCTATAAAACTCTATTTCACTGGAAAACTTTCCCAGATCTTAATTTAAGTATAAGCAACTTGTTTTTGTTTAAACTTCAAAGTCAAATGATGATTTGAAGAGATTGTTGAATCTCATATTGATTTTTCTACTCTGAAACCCAAACAGAGGACAAGCAATACCCAAGCATACATATGACAGAGTTAAAACTGAAAAGATTCTCAACCAAGCACTCTTAAATCAAACCATACATACCCAAATTTAATTTAACTTAAACTTGAAAAACAGGTTGTTTACTCACAGATTCACAGGCAATTAAAAATAAAAAGAAAAACTGGTTTTAGAAAAATTTGAAGTTGCTCACCTGAACTTGATGTTTGAAAGCAGAGAACTGTTTTAAACTTTGATCTGGAATTTTTTTTTTATTTAGCCTCACTTGATTTAAGTTGAAGTTGTTTGCTTGATCTTCTTTACATTGCTTCAAGTTTGTAACTTCCAGTTTTGATATTACTTCAGATTTCACTTAGCTTTGAAGATGAACGAGACTAAAATGAAATGAGTAGTTGATATAGAGGAAGAGTTGTACAGGGTATATATTATTTTGTTTGTACAAATTAAGACAGTGATTTTTTTTCTTTTGATCAGAGATTTTTGGGTATGGAGGCTGATATGAAATTGTGGTGGCCAAGCATTAATTGCCATGGTACTTTATGTCTTCATATGTTTGCCGTTTCCTCATGCAAGCTTATCTTTTATATGTTTTGTATATAAACATTTGTATTTTCTTTTGCAAGTCTATGTACATGAACAGGTTTACTTGTTTGCATTTGATTAACTTCTTTTACAAGCCTACACTTATCTTTTTGTTCATATGTACAGCTGCATTTCTACATATATATGTTGTATTGTCTTGAGTATATATATATTTCTTTTCAAGGTTATGGTGGCTGATATGTTTCCTTGTGTACAAAAGGCATGTTGAAGTGATCTTGTATTAAATAATTTGTCTTCCTTTCTAATATTTATTATTATCATTTATTATTAAACAATTTATTTACTATTTAAATTCAAACCAATATATATATATATATATATACATCTACATATATATACAACATTTTAAATTTAGATGATTTAACGCATTTTTATTCGATTTCGGGGAAACTCGCATTACTTCATCGATTTATTTCACAATTTTAATTCAACTATTCAATAAATTATCAATTTAAATTTAATTAAAATTCAGGGTCGTTACAGACTTCCCCCTTAAAAGAATTTCGTCCTCGAAATTACCAAGAAGACAAAAAGATAGATGAAGGATATTTCATCAATTCAAACTGAATATCTATTCTGCATTTGGCTTACCAAATCAGAATATCAAAATCAGATACGAGAACGAATCTGTTTAACAATCAACAAAATACTCGGGTTATCCAGATCTACGAAATATGCAGTGGCATCGGTCAGTTCGAAGGAATAACTAACCATTCGTAGAATATATTGGGATCCAAAGAATAGACAGATATATGGATACGATTTCAAAACTTTCAGTTCAGAACTAAAGTATACCTATCAACCATAGCAATCAAAGCAACCAATTCATCCAAACAAACAATTTTGGCCATTTCGGAGTTTATGTCCCATATTAATATGTCGAATTCCTTCCTGGATCTACCAGAAATTATCGAAGAATTGAGAAAAGATGTTGAACAAAAGAGATTGATAGAGAAAATATTGTTTCCACTATTGTTACAGGATATTGACCATTTATAGTCGTATTCCCCTGTCCCCTATCTCATCCTCTTCTTGCACTCATACTCACTATCACGGAATAGTAAGAGAATTTACTGAGACATTCGAATGGATATCTGAGGAATACTCATTCTAGAGTTTACTTCACTCTATCTCTAATGAGCTACTTAACGTGTTATACTCCTGAGCTAAAGTTCAACCTTAGCTCTGATACCACATGTAACGTCCCGGAAGAAGCGGCCACCGGTAGGCTTTGCAACCATCCCAGTCCCACCGTGGCTTACATTGGCACCTCGCATTTACTTTTACGGCCAGCCTCTCGACTGTCACGGCCTCCGCCTAACCAACCCATCCCTCTCAGGGACATGTAGGGGTAAGAGTCCCCCGTTCGCCACCAAACTGCGAAGCGAGAACCCCCTATCATGCTGTAATATAGCAAATGCGATCCATATACGACGTATCACATATTCGGAATGGGTTATACGACCCAAAGGTCCTCTCCCGGCTAAACCGAATAGTGAGCGAAATATTTAAAAACATATGGATATGGGATTTCAATTAAGTCACAACTTAAACCCAACTTCTTTTTAAATGGTTTCCATCGATTACCATTTCAAGTCTTTTCAACAAAAAGATTTATTTTAAACAACCTTCAACGGTTTAAACAATTTCCACATTTAAATCTTTTAAATAAAAGATTCATTCACAGATTTTCCAAATTAATTTCCATTTCAATTTGATTAACTCGTTAAATCTTTAAATCAAGATTTAATTTATAGCTTTCAAAACAATTCCATTTCGAATGGTTTAAACAAATCATTATTATAAATCTGTTAAAAATAAACAGATTTAATTCATAGCTTTCAAAAACAATTCATTCATAACTTGGAAAACCCTTTTTTCAATTCAATCTTGAAATTCCTTCAATTAAACTGGAATTTCGTTTCTTATCTGAAAGCTTTTATCATTTGAAAACAAATAGTTTCATTTCAGAAAATCTGATTCATTCATATGAGTTAAAGTCTTTGGGTTAAATCCAAATTCTCAAAATTATACTTTTAAATGGTTTAACTTTATATAATCACATTTATATCATCTTTAATCCCTAGTTTCAAATCATAGGATTCAATTTCAAACTTGAATTCCAATTTAAATCAAATTATTTAAATTTTCATAACTCGATTAAGTTATTCAAAATAACTTTTATCTTTGAAATTCCATTTCAAAAGCTTTTCACTTTAAACCCAAATTTCTAATTTTCAAAATCAATTGAAATTAAAATTTCAATTTCAAAAACATCAAATTTAAATTATCTGTGACTTAACCGATTTCCACGTGAAATCCATATTTGTGTGTGTAAAAGTGTAGTCCAGGGGTTTCACACAGTAGTGCAACATCATACAATCATCATATATCAGAATACAGAAACATAGTCGATAAGCGATATAAACTATAACGCTCATCTTTATTCACAGATCACAGATATATATAAATTTCAGATAAATAAACTACAGTAAAGATTACACACAAATCAGAATATATCACAAAGCATCATAGATCAGAATATCAAACAATTCAATCATCCAATCAAATCCAAATATTCATAAGTAAGGTCAGTTAATTATCTGATTTATTCAAATTAGATTAATTACTTATGAATTTCTAATCCGGATTAATTAATCATTAATTAATTACAAACCAATATAATTAATTATCCTTTAAATCATTTATTAACTAACCATTAATAATTAATAAATTATTCTTAAATTAATTATCCTTAATTAATCACATTGATTTATTAGCCCTTAATTTATTATCTTTCCTTAATCACCTTCATTAAGTTATAATTCCTTAATTAATTAACTTAATCAATTAATTCTTAATGACCCATTATTTCAATTTTTTTTAAATGTAACTTATTAACCTTTAATTATTTATTAATTAACATTCAACCATTAATTCAAAATCCAACCTTATCAAATTAATGATTCTTAACTCCAAATTAATTATTTCTAATTAATTTACTTAAAACTTAATTTATGAGTTTAAAACTCATAATTACTTAATAAATCCAGTTATCAATTAAATTTATCAATCCATTTTAATTAACTTATTAATTTAATGAATTCAAATCATTAAATTCAAACTTAAGGATTTTTTTTTAACTAAATTCCTTTTTAGATTTCAAATCATTAAAGTATATTTTACTTTTAAACTTACTTACACTATTTAAAGTTATAAACTTAATCCATTTTCAAAACTTAAGATTCAGATTTAAATTTGAATTTAGACTTAAAATCTTAATTTAAACTGGGTTTAAATTTGTTTCAGATTTTATATTGTATTTTGAAATCAAGAAACTGCCAGGCTATATTTTTACAAAAGCCTGGAATACAACATACTCAAATCGACCAACTGCTCCGAGTCATCTCTTCCCCTACTTCGAGTATCACACTCGAATAACTCGAGTAATACCCGAGCCCACTCATCAAATCCTTCGAGAAGAACAAGGCCTGAACCCAGACATTCGTGTGCACGTGCACACTTCCTCCGCTCTGCTCCGATCATCACCACGATCTCAGGCAGGTCACCGATGATCCCCTCACGCCACGCAACCACCCAGTTCCATCAGATAACCACGAATTCGAAAACGAGTGCAACTCGAAGCCTGGAAGCCACAATCCGGTTCCACGTTCGCCTGGAAATCATCTTCGTTCATGAAATTCCGACCACCATCACCCTTGAAATCTCGGCCACGCCTTCGATTATACCAAAGCTTCCTTCTCCTCCAATGTCGCGCCACTCGATGTATCGTGGGGGTCGCAGTGAGCAAGTGTTCAAGTGCCAAGAAAATTAGGTTTACGGAAAGGAAACTAACGTCGCCGTCGCCACCGAAGTCATTGACACCCCCGACTATTTTTCCTACCACCCCAGTAGGTTCCCCTACCTCCCCTAGCGACGCCGGCATCTCCAGTTCATCGCGTCGCCGGGAATCGGTCAAAAACCAATTCCAGGCCATCTGTCGATTCCCCCTTGCATTCCCATTTAAAAATTATCATCTTCATTTTAAAAATCCTATCTTCTGATGGCAATTCGAGTTATGTAATTAATTTTAAGTTTCATGACACTCGAATATATCACATAGTTAAGTTCTTCCTGTAAAATAAATTTTTGAGATGCTATAAAACTCTATTTCACTGGAAAACTTTCCCAGATCTTAATTTAAGTATAAGCAACTTGTTTTTGTTTAAACTTCAAAGTCAAATGATGATTTGAAGAGATTGTTGAATCTCATATTGATTTTTCTACTCTGAAACCCAAACAGAGGACAAGCAATACCCAAGCATACATATGACAGAGTTAAAACTGAAAAGATTCTCAACCAAGCACTCTTAAATCAAACCATACATACCCAAATTTAATTTAACTTAAACTTGAAAAACAGGTTGTTTACTCACAGATTCACAGGCAATTAAAAATAAAAAGAAAAACTGGTTTTAGAAAAATTTGAAGTTGCTCACCTGAACTTGATGTTTGAAAGCAGAGAACTGTTTTAAACTTTGATCTGGAATTTTTTTTTATTTAGCCTCACTTGATTTAAGTTGAAGTTGTTTGCTTGATCTTCTTTACATTGCTTCAAGTTTGTAACTTCCAGTTTTGATATTACTTCAGATTTCACTTAGCTTTGAAGATGAACGAGACTAAAATGAAATGAGTAGTTGATATAGAGGAAGAGTTGTACAGGGTATATATTATTTTGTTTGTACAAATTAAGACAGTGATTTTTTTTTCTTTTGATCAGAGATTTTTGGGTATGGAGGCTGATATGAAATTGTGGTGGCCAAGCATTAATTGCCATGGTACTTTATGTCTTCATATGTTTGCCGTTTCCTCATGCAAGCTTATCTTTTATATGTTTTGTATATAAACATTTGTATTTTCTTTTGCAAGTCTATGTACATGAACAGGTTTACTTGTTTGCATTTGATTAACTTCTTTTACAAGCCTACACTTATCTTTTTGTTCATATGTACAGCTGCATTTCTACATATATATGTTGTATTGTCTTGAGTATATATATATTTCTTTTCAAGGTTATGGTGGCTGATATGTTTCCTTGTGTACAAAAGGCATGTTGAAGTGATCTTGTATTAAATGCTTTGTCTTCCTTTCTAATATTTATTGTTATCATTTATTATTAAACAATTTATTTACTATTTAAATTCAAACCAATATATATATATATATATATACATCTACATATATATACAACATTTTAAATTTAGATGATTTAACGCATTTTTATTCGATTTCGGGGAAACTCGCATTACTTCATCGATTTATTTCACAATTTTAATTCAACTATTCAATAAATTATCAATTTAAATTTAATTAAAATTCAGGGTCGTTACATTCTCTCTTCGTTTAATGATGTCCTATATCTTGGTTCATTGCAATTTGTACAAGAAACTTTGTTCGCATCATCTTTCCAGTACAATATGCAATCATTGATGCATGCATCATAAGTTTTGTAATTCATCCCAACTTGCTTAATGATCTTCTTCACGTCGGAGTACGTTGTCGGCAGCGTGTTACCTTCGGGGAGTAACTCCTTTATTAGTTCGAGAAGTGCAGTCATACCATTATCTGAAAAGCTGTATTGGGTCTTCAAGCTATTCAGTTTCACAATGGCATACAACTTCGTAATCCCTTTTGAACATGAAGGATACAACGGCTCTTTTACGCTACCAAAAAGCTATTTATACTTCTTACTTTCATTAGCCTGCCAATCTGGATAATCAGTAGACTGCTCTCCAACATTAGCATGATCAGGCAACGAATTTGTAGGTTGAAAATGATGAAATCTATCTGCATCATTGACCAGATCTTCCATCCTAATATATTCAGACTCAGCAGTAGTTCTGCCATGAGTAACTGGTTGTTGTTTTTCCATCTCCGCCCTTTTTTCCCCATGAAAATACCACGTTGTATACGATTGGATAATACCCCATCTAAGCAAATGAAAATGAATGTCATCTAATTTGATCGTCTTCATATTTTTGCACCGGGTGCAAGGGCATAAATACAATCCTTACCACCGTTTTCTTCAACAAAACTAATGAACTTCTGCACCCCGTCTATATAGTATGTAGATCTTAGATCTGATTCATTTATCCATTGTTTGTCTATGCTGAAAGACATACTGCCCTCCTATATCATATTTAACAGAACATGAGACTTGCCTTTCAATGGGTCCTATATCATAACCTCTATTTTCAAGATGTCCCAAGCATAATGTCTTTAAAGTGAACATCAATATCAACAACCATTTCATTTCTACAGTTTGAGATTTTAGGGTGAAACCTAAGATATTATTCAGGTTCATTCATTATACTTATTAGAGTTTATGTGAATGAAACAATAAGTGAACCGTGAACGCAAATAATTGATGAAAATTAATTGTATTGACCGATTACCATTGGTTGGGTTGTAGCGGAGTGTAACTTGTTTCGGTAGTTGGATGATCATTTTTCGGTTGGTTATTTATAAATGATATGGATATATCAATTCTTTTTTAGTCAATAACAGTTTGATATTATTTTTTATCTTAGTATATTATTATTTTATATATTATATAATGCTAAACATATTACATATGTGATAGTCTCAAGTAATTCCAGAATAGCTAATCTTTACTTCTAACATTCTTTTAGCTTTATTAGATATTACTCTCCACATCCTAAACCAGGTAAACATAGTGCATATCTTTAAAGAACAAATTCTTTTCCTTCTGTTTCTTTCAAAATCTTTTGGTTGCTTTGGATTTGTAAAAATGATTTTTGAAGGCCTCATTGTTATAAACAATTATGCTTGTTTTTATAAAATGAGCTTACAAGTTAATCGAGAGCACAAATCTAAAAACGATCAATTGAAATCATGCTTGTTTTTTGTTGGATGTTTTGATTTCTTGATGCCAGAACTATAATTTATCTTGAACTTTTACCATTCTTTTCAACTATGATACTCTAATGTAAGACAAACAAGTAGACAATAACCCTAGAATTAATTTTGTGGTATGATTTTAAATATTTAATTAATTTTAAATAGTTAAAATATATGAACTATTTAAATTTCAATAAATGGAACTCAAAATATAGGGTTTATTTTAAACATTACACCAAACTGTTTTCAAAAAAATTGTCATTACAACGGCGCTATTTTGTAGCACCGGAGTAATGTCTATGCATTACCCCTCTCCTGATACTTGGCTTGCGCCATTAACAATAATTTTATCCACTTAGACAACAATGTCAGAACAATATACAACATTAGCACCAAACTGTTTCCAAAAAATTTGCCATTACAACAGCGCTATTTTGTAGCACCGGAGTAATGTCTATGCATTACCCCTCTCCTGATACTTGGCTTACGCCATTAACAATAATTTTATCCACTTATACAACAATGTCAAAACCATATACAACGGAATTAAATGTCTAACTGGAAAAATAATAATTTCAAAAGATATTAGCTTAAAGAAATGTAGAAAAAGATGGGGTAATTTCAAAACGGATCATGAAGCATTTCATTCTTCAGTTGTCATCATCGTCATATAATAATAGAATTTGAATGCGATTATTTCAGTATACATCCATTTGTGAACCAAATAAAATAATAGGAAAGGAAATTGTAACTTTGAAAGGAAAAAATGCATATCACATTTGAGTACTAACCACCACAAAATTTAAACACAGCTGCATATCATAATATAAAAAATAATGATTCAGACAAGGTTTACGTTTTTACTCACTAAATTTAATATAAAAACAAAAAAGAATTAAATGTATAAATCACTATCTATCGGTTTAGAAGCAACCAAAGTGAAGTATCGGTTTTGGAGCATTTAAGCAAATGACATAGATGCTTCAGGGTTAATTTTTGTGCGGATTTGAAGCATGTTTCGAGTATAAATTTATGTGTTACGTCGGGGTTTTCCAACTAATATTAAGTTTTGTAAACAAGGTTTTCAGTCTATTTTTAACGGTTTAACTCTTTTTTTTATTTTCCTCTTTGCTAACTTCTCCAATTTTGATGCTATATGGAGTTTTGGATTGGGATTGATTTCTGATCTTGCTTTCGATGGATTTTCTTAATTTATGCTGTCAATTAACAATCCCCTCTTTATTTTATGTTAACACATAATAGGTGTTTCGAATTGGTTAGTTTGGTCGATCATTTCAAGGAGCTTTTCTAGTAGGGTGCCCATTATAATAACATAACAAACCCGTTTACTACTTATCCCCAATATTATGTTTGCTGGCTGGTGGGTATATAATTCGAGCTTACTATTCTCTGTCATAGTGGGAACGGAGTTGAAGCCAAATTCAAAAGTGTTGCGTTGCCCCTATATCAAACGCTTCCCATTCTCAATTACATGTCTTGATTCAATTACCATACAAAACTACGTTTATGTATTTACCTCTCATAAATTAAGCAGCTACAGATAAATAAGCAGCAAATATAAAAGATTAAGCTAGAGAAAATTGCTAGAGATTACCAAAGAAGAAAATTGTACATCAGTTAATTACCTCCAGTTTCAAAAGAAGTTGTACTGACAAAATTGCTAGAGATTAAGGAATAATCTGCGTGCATAACAATGATTAATTAGAAAATTTTACAATAAATAATTTAAATGCAAATCGGTGGCAGTAGTTTCCATCATGTCATAAACTTGGAAACAATTCATTATCAAAAGATACTTTCATACCAAATCTAACAGAATTGCTTGCAAACTTAAAATTGCAAAAATAATCAATTTGATGCATGTCTCCTTTACAGAGTCTTCTCCATTACTTTATTTATTTTACTGTACGGAATAATGACTAAGAAATTCATGATTGATAGTTGATATATGCCGTAATCAAATTCAAATTGATCGTTAATTAATATTAGTCGGAATAATGACTAAGAAATTCATGATTGACTATTTTTTTCCCTTGATTTATACACTGAGTGCACATACATGAAACAAAGTGAAAAGTAGAGCAGATGATCCAAAACTCTTTGTACAAGTAATCATGTAATTATTAGTCATTTTGAGTTAACCAAAAATCATTCAAATTAACTTCCTCTTTTATTTGCAAAATATCAATATGAAACACAGTACCGCCATGATAAATTTGGCAATGGGTATTGTCAAAAATCATTTGTGAAATCTTTTTAGTAGCCAATTTAAAAATGATGTCTCACAAGAAAGAACTTCAAGATATTGGAACAGAACTTCTTCAAACATTCAAACTTGAATTGAACACGTTAACATAAAGCAAAATAAATTTAAAGTTTTTCTCCAAAAATTGGACCTATATTGTAGCATGAAAATGATGTAACATGCATTCAGTTGGCAACATTATAACAACTACATAGGGGTGCATTTTCTATGCATCATCCCATTAGTTATGTGTGAGTTAAATTTTTCTAAACGTATCATCATTTCAAGAAAATAAAATGAACTTAAACTGTAGTAAAAAAAAAGTAAATACATATTCTGAACCCCATATTTTAAATTTCCTAAGCAACTTCTTTTGAATTTATTGTAAAGTTTTGTAACCGAACCTGAACTAGGGTAAGAAAAAACTTACCGAGTTTACCCACTATGTAGAAGCTCTCCTCAACTGGGCTAGCGAATTGAAGAAAGGAAACACTTAATTGTATTTGGCTGAACTTGCAATCAGAATATTCGACTCAGCTTAATCGAACCTGCAATTCATTCACTAGGTTAAAATATGAACTAAGAACCTAGAAAAAAAGTATTAGCTCGTAATCCAAATCCACAAACTGATGTGAAAATTGATATTTACTGTATGTTCGTTTATTGAATGGAGTTGGTTGTTGACAAATTAGCGATGGCAACTATTGCTATTATTCATAGATGAAGAAAGGGTGAGAAATATCAGATGCATATTTGCTTTTGGCAGGCGAGAAATATGTAAAACCATCCAAACTCAATGTAGGTATATCTACACTTGATACATACATTATAAACATGTTTGTCTGCACGTTAGAATTAATGTAGTTAAGAGTTCTAACATAAAGTTATCAAATTCACAAAAAACCTCACATATGTATTGCATCAAGACTTTGAAATCACTGAAATTCATCTAATATAAACTTAAATGTTCATATATGACCATCTCGCATGAGTCTGCTTTTCCTAAGGAGTGATGGAATATCTCAATCATGTTTTATATCACCATTTATATTATCACATATATCCCAATTGTGAACATATGTCTAAAGCTAATTACAACTGTATATTTTGTTAGTCTACTGCTTCAACAATTACCTCAGTATATTCTAGAAATTGTCATTTTTTGTTTTAAACCCTAGATTAAATAATAAAAAATTATAGCAGTGCATCACAAACAACTGAAACTATTGGAAAATAGGATTTACCTCATATAGAGGTCTGTCCCTTTGCGCCGTACCATCTTCTACTCTCTCGCCTCTCGTCTTCTTCGATTTATCTAACTTCAAACATTTACCATTTAAAAGACGGTCTTCAACGCAAAAAAAGATGGACCTGAAGTTAGGAAAAGAGAAAAACCTGTTCTTCAGAAATGAAACTGACTAGTTTCAGGGAGGTGAAACTAAAATGGGAGAGGTTGAAACTGGAAGGGAGTTGGAGAATCAATTTGGGGAGACGTGGATTTGAAGGAGAGATGGAGGATTTGTTTGGGGATACGTCGATGGAAGACACGAACTGGAAGAGTCTCGTCAGATCTGAAGTTGAAGCAGAAACGCGAAGTTGAAGCAAGAGAATTGAGTGAAGAAAGATGGAAGCGAGAAAACGATGAAGTCGACTGAAATAAAAAAAAGGGAGGGAGAGTGTGCATTTTGGGGAAAATTTTCCCACGAAAAGAGGCACGGAATTTAATACGGCTACAAGCAGTATCAAATATTAATACGGCTTAAAGCCGTATTAAACAAGTTAGATACGGCTTGTAGCCGTATCAAATGCGCCGCCTACGGAAGCGCCAAAATCCTCTCTATGGTGTAGTGTGTTAGCTACTACATTAGCTTTTCTAGATGTGTAGTTGATGTCGAGGTCATAGGTAGCTAGGAATTCAAGCCATCTAACCTGCCTCTGGTTCAAATCCTTCTGAAAGAAAATATACTTAAGAGATTTGTGATCAGCAAAGAGTTCAAATTTAGTTCCCAAGAGGTGATGTCTCCATAACTTCAAAGCAAAAACAACCGCAAGTAGTTCTAAATCATGAGCTGCATAATTAACTTCATGAGTCTTCAACTGTCGACCCGCATAAGCAATAACTTTGCCATGTTGCATCAAAACAGCTCCTAAACCTTCTCGGCAAGCATTTGTATAAACTGTCAGACCTTCGCTTCCGTCTAGGACAGTAAGAACAGGAGCAGAGGTTAACTTGCGTTTTACTTCACTGAATGCTGCTATGCATTTCTCATTCCAATCAAACTTAACATCTTTTCTGGTCAAAGCAGTAAGAGGTGCACAAATCTATGCGAAATTCTCAATAAATCTTCGATAATAACCAGCTAGGCCTAAGAAGCTACGAACATCTGTAGGAGTTTTGAGAGTTTCCTAATCCTATAAATTTCAAAAAGCTGTAATTCAAATTTAAAGAGATAAGATGATTCAATTAAGAAAAGAAAGAAGATGGATAGAACTTACATTAATTACGGCGATCTTAGCTGGATCGACCGAAATCCCATTCTCAGAAACAATATGCCCTAGAAATCCGACTTCATCTCTCCAGAAATGGCATTTAGAAAACTTAACTTTCAATTGATGACTTCTAAGGGTTTCAAGAACAAAACTCAAGTGTGTTTCATGCTCTTTATTAGTCTTAGAAAAGACTAGCATGTCATCAATGAAATCAAGAACGAATTTGTTTAGAACATCGCAAAATACTCTGTTCATAAGATCAACAAAGTAGGCTGGAGAATTAGTTAAACCAAAAGTCATAATTAACCATTCATAGAAACCGTCTTCTGTTTGGAAATCGGTCTTGGGAATGATTTCCTCAGCTATTCTGAGCTAGTGAAAACCGCTGGCAAGGTCAAGCTGAGAGAATACCTTAGCTCCATGGAGCTAATCAAACATGTCATTGATACGGGGCATAGGATATCTATTTTTGTGTGTAAGCTTATTCAGCTATCTGTAGTCCACGTACTGTAACGACCGAAATTTTCGACTTTCGAAAATTCGACATCGATACTCACTTTATCGACTGCCGAGCCATCGAATGCCGGAAACCCGAAAAGTTATGGTTTAAGAAAGAAGAAAAAGGAAGAAGAAGAAGAAACAACAGAACAGAAAGAAAAAGAACAACATCAGAACAGAAAAACAATATCAGAATCTTACACATCGCAGCAGAACAATATATAATAAATAAACACTAGTCTTTTAAAACAAAGAACTATATCAGTTTATACATACATCAATCATCAGAGTCAATATACAACAATGGACAGTTTTATAAACTTGTCCTCCTACAGAATACACAGCGGAATAAATAATTTCAGATACAAATACTACGTCTCGTCATCCAGCTTATCTCCAAGCTCCAGAATATCCAGAATATCCTGATAATATAACTCTAGGCTGCCCGTGTGGAAATTGGTGGGCACCCAGAGTTTAGAAGGGAACAATAAACTCCGAGTCAGTCATGGTGACTGGTGTGAGATCGTAAAACAGTTATTTTTCACAAAGAAAATAAAACAAATTCGCAATGCTTTTGGAAAATGAAACTACCATAAGACCTCCCACCACACATACAATGCAAACGCAGAATTGGAGGAGATTTCTTCTTATGATAGTCAAAGATGCTTACTACGCAAAAATCAAATTCTTTTTGATATTATTATTAGTGCATAGTGTAGAAACATTTCGAAAGTATAATATTAATCTTAGCCAACATACGACCAGTATCGTATGCCTACTATAGCTACCATCTAAACAGTGGTGACCACCGTACGTAAATGGCAGGTTCTACAACTAATACCGTACAAGTCACGTATTGGAGTTTGGATTTCCAACAAATGGTCAGGCTAAGGAACTTCCTATCCACGATGAGTACGTCCCTGGAATAGACGACCCGAGAACCTAACCGAATCTCTGCCAACACAAGGCCGGGTTACCTCTGCAAAAATAGGTAGCTACTGACACGCGTATGCCATCCCCCGATCGTCACCGATCTTCCCGAGGATCCCCGATTCGCAACAACCACAAAGTAATAAATTTGCAGCAACCACAGAGGTTAAGTATCTGGGCTCCATACCATGATACCACCTTTATCCAGAAGGAATGACATACACTAAGGGGCGCTACTCCCTAGAACCTTGCCGCATTCTTCCTGTTTTGACCATTTCCGGGGTGTGAGGCTCGACGAAGTCTCGTCCACAAAGTTACGCTTTCTACAAAGCCATGCTTCGGGTCAACAAAATGATCAACCTATGATCACAAAGATATAAGATCAAACAAATGATCATATCGCAAATGATCAAACACTGATCATTTCACAGCAACACTCAGTATGCCACGTTACCAAATTGGGAATATATCTTTGATAAATTTCAACTACATAACCTCTGAGCTCGTACGTCTCAGAGAAGGGTGTTAAGCTAAGAGAATAAATTCTCCGCCACCAACAGATATGTATTTGAAAGAAATCAGCTTTATATCTCAAATTGTAACGTCAGACACCAAATCCATACAAGTCTGTTCCAGGATCGAACAGAACCGAAGGCACTTCTCACGAAGCCCTTGCAATTCCGGATAATTTTCAATCACGTCAGGACTTCCCGTCACTAAGGGTGATAAAACCTCTAAATCGGAGATCAGCCGATGTAGAGTAACTCGACGGTAATCCTTCCGTTTTCAAAAATATCCGGTCTTCAACACCGGTCTTCAAATGCGATTCATAACGACGTATCACATATTCGGAATGGGTTATACGACCCCATGGTCCTTTCCCGGTTAACCCGAATAGTGAGCGATTATTCAAAAATAAGTGTGGCATTCAAATTCATCCAATTCACAACAAATACCCATCTAAAGGTAATTATTGATAGTCGGTTATTTAACTATCAATAAAGATGCGCAACATCATCAGATTCCAAATAATTTTCCAAATTATTTCATTTTCAAAAATATCTTTACTAGATATAAAATTTCCACACTTCAAAAATAAATCGACGTTTATTTTTTTCTAAAACAATTCCCCTTTCTTTTATAAATTCCATAGTGAATTTATATTTTCAAAATATCTACTGATATACGATTCTCAAATCGATTTCAAATATTCAACTTCATTTTATCTTTAAGAAGATAAAATCTCAAAAACGTTTCATTTCATTTTGGAAAACATTCCCATACTTATTTAATAATAAGTGGTTCACAAATCTATTTATTTTCAACATTTGAAAATATTCAATATACTTAAATCAAATCTAAGTATAAATTCATTCTTTAAGGAAATCATTTATTATAACAACATTTATTTGAGACAAAACGAATGTTACGTAAAACATCGTTACGACGACTCAAAATCACTAGTATAGGGATTCGGAATTAAAATAGATATATAAATCCCAATACTATATAAAATATTTCCTTTTGGAAATCATTTACTATAACAACAGTGTTATAGTCCACCATTTCCTTATATTTCTCGAAAACGTCTATTTCAACAATAAATGTTGAAATCTATGATTTCGATAGTTCACACGTTTTAAAACATCTTTTAAAACAATTAACTTCATTTCAAATATCACTTTTCCAAAACCATATCCATTTTACTTAACAATATATTCACTGTCCAAAATCGTGAATATACTTCACTAATTACATTTCACTATTTTCTACACGTTTTATTTCAATAATAATTCGCTATCCAAAATCGCGAATATATCTCCTTTAATAATCTTCTATATTTAATTTATCAAATTCAATCGATTTTCGAATTTATAAACACGGTTATAAATTCTATTTCTATTTTAATAACAACCTCGACTTATAAATCTTCTTTTTATCAACTTCTATATTTTTACTTATCAAAATAAGTGATTTCGGATTTATAAACAACTTTTATAAATTTCAATTCTATTTATAAAAACTTCAATCCCAAATCAATTTCGATATTGATTTAAAAATTTATTTATCACTACTAAGTAAATTCCTCATTTTTTTCTCAAATTATTCAATATTCTGTTTTAAAATGGATTCTTCAAATTGAAATCATTTTACATTGGTTTCCCAATTTATTTCAATTTACCAATTAAATTTCTAGTTGGATTTCTAGCTTATCTTCTTTTAATAAATTCCTTTTTAAGGAAATAAATTTCAATCGTTTCTTTCAATCTATTTAAAAATCCAAATTCTTAAATTAAATTCTTCAAATTATAATCACTATTTTACGAAATCCATTTATTTAACATTTTCACTTGATTCTGGAATTAATTCGATAAGATTATAAAAAATTAACTTTTTATACTTTAAAAATTCCTTTCTTCAAAATTTATTCAATTTCTAAAATTAATTCACTTAGAAATTTCTATTTTGATTTCAAAAATTCAATTTCGTTTATTTTTGGAATCCAATGATATCAAACATCCATTCAGCTAAATTTTAGCTTT
Source organism: Allium fistulosum (assembly GCA_030737815.1). Lineage (NCBI taxonomy): Eukaryota > Viridiplantae > Streptophyta > Magnoliopsida > Asparagales > Amaryllidaceae > Allium > Allium fistulosum. The sequence continues at coordinate 427,625,075 of CM060908.1, forward strand.
CAAACAATTTCCAGACATCAATTCAAAAACATCAATAATCATTCACAGATTATCACATCACAGTAGAAATAAATTCAATCAATGTGAGGGGTCCAGTTGGATCCCTCCAACCTGCTTCCCTGCATCCAAAGACGTTAGCACAATACCAATTCCACTTCGAGGTGGAATATCGCGGTATATGGGTTTTTATAAAAATCCGCTTACTAACGGCGCAATAGGGTCTCATCCGCTATACGAGGCGGGAAATCAATCAATCCAATATATACATATGCCAATATGTATATATTGCTATATATAATAGATATATCCTACTATATCTAATATCACAATCAATAGCAATCAACACAATCAATAACTGCAATTCAAAATATATCTTTGAGTGAGAAAAATCTCACCTTCGCTTTAATTTGCAATCCCACTTCCATTCCAGTTTGTTTTCTCCATTTTTAACCTTGTATAAATATTTTATACCATTTATTAATATTTGAACAGATTGAATAATAAACTTTCATTTGAACAATAAATTTTCATTCAATAGTTTTTAAATTTTAACTAATAAATTTATTAATCAAATTAATCACTTAAATACATTATTTCAAATAACTGGTAGATTTTTATTTCATCTCAAAACTGCATATAACAAACCGTAATTTTTTCTTGACTGTTACAAATTATTTTCTTCAATCCGTATAGGGTATAAAAATTCTAATCTTTAAATTCTTTATTATTCAAAACATCCATTTTTTTTCTCTAAATTTTAACCAAAACAGAATATACTTTACTGCTGACTTCCCCACAACCTCGACGCTAGAACGTGAGCATCACCACCACCGATTTGCTCGAACTCGAGCCTGCCATTGCCTTCCATAGCCTAGCGCTCGAACTCCCAGAGCGTCCCCATAATTCCACTTCGCACGCGAACGCACACGCGGCCTGGCATCGCGACTGCCTCTATGTCGATCGCCTCCATTCCTTGATGTTGCCATCGCGAGCTGCTCGACATCGCCACCGCCCATCAAACGCGAACTCCCAAATCGAGACCACCACGAACCCCTCTGCCATCGACTACTGCTACGGCACTCACGAGTAACCCAATACGAGACCATCGCTTCCTTTCCCCACCATCGCCTCGCTCCACGCCTCGCGAATGCCTGGCCTTGCGCTCGCGACCCCCAGCCCTAGCCTCGCAATCGACTTCGCCTCCCCGGCGCGCGCGCGCGAGCTCCACGCTCGAACGATTTGAGGAAGACAGGGATGCGCGATTTGAATTTCGTTCGAACTGGTTTTGACTTGCCTGGGGTGTTCGGCCATTGTTTTAAATTTTCGAACGAGATGATTTAGTATGAGATTTCTAAGGGATGGGGAGACAAGGGATCGTGTTTACGCAGAGAGGAGTCGTGCTTGCCTTATTTCTACGTGATTCCCTGCGTGAATCAAGGGAAGATAACGTGTTGACGTTTGACCAAAATTTAATTTTTCCTTTAAATTGAAATCGATTAAATTTCAATGCGTTTACACGCCATATGCTCTCATATCAACTCCGAAAAATACGAAATTGGAAATCCGGTAATAATACAATATTACGGACCCAATGGAACTGGTTTCATCGAATTCCGAGACTGCGCCTCGGACGGCTATTTTTAAATATCGATTCGAACGATTTAATTTCAAAACTGAACGAAACACTTTGAAATACAATTCTGAAGTTTCTATTATCTTCAGTATTATCAATACGAATTTTAAAAGTTTTCGAAATATTTTTCTTCAGCTTAAATTGAAGATACAATTTTTTATCCAGTTTCAATAGATTAAATTTTATAATTTAATCGCCAAATTCAAAGTTATATTCGGGATTCAAATTAAATCATCGTTCAAATATTTAAAATTAATTAAATATTCTCAATTTAATTTGTTCAAAATTCTGGGTCGTTACAGACTTCCCTCCTTAAAAGAATTTCGTCCTCGAAATTACAAGTTAGGAAAAATGGTCCTTAACTCGTCTACTATTTTCCAACATCCAATAGTTTTATCAATTTATCAAAACAAATCTTCTACTAAAGATTCGTTATTAATTCAACTAACTTTCCAAACCTTTCATAGTTTTCAAACATCATTGTTTACTTAACAATTTAAATTTAAATTTAAATTCAAATTTTAAACTTTCAAAATTTCTCAAAATTTTTCTAACGCTCTAAATTTTCGAAAAATTTCGCCAGCGTCTCCTTTGCACGGCTAATACGGTACGACTACAAAACGTCCCTACGGACTCTCAGATTTCAAAAAGAAAAGAAAAAGCCAAGCGGCTAGAGAAGAAATAAGCAAAAACTCATATTATAATTCAAATACTTACCTTTTGTCGAGCAATTCAAATTATCTTTGAAATCAAAATTCCAATCCCTTTAATACACCTGTATATCCTACTAGCCAAAATATCTAGTTACAACATTCAATCCAATTTGCAAATTCTATTACAAAATTTTCAATATAAACTGCTTATACATTTTTAGCTTACTATTGAAGTTGCATATTCAATTTCGTTCAATCTTTACATTTCAATTCCATTTGAATTAAATTTTACCTTCTATTCTGAATATTGAATGTTTATCAACTGTCTTTCATTCAACTGCACTATTTTAGATTAGTTTCATTTACTAATTTATCACAGATTCTAATTCATTTATTCAAATTTGGTTTCAACATTCAGTTTTAATCTTATTCACTTCATTCAATTAGCTTCACTTACTAATTTTAGTTTAATAGTTCACTTTGTTTTCCACAAATCTGAATTCAATTCAGTCTTACTTACTTACAATTTCAAAATAAATTTTAGCATTCAATTTGGTTCCACACCTTTCAATTAGCTTTGATGAATTTACACTTACATTCATTCTTCCATATCAATTTACTTTCATTAGATTGATTAACATCCAATACATTTATTTATTCAATTGATGATTCACTTAACATTTCAAGTTGAATTTCACTTATATAACTCAAGTTCATATTCATTTCAGTAATAAATTTTGATACCCAAAATCAAATTCATTCATCATTTCTTAAGTTATATTCCCATTAAACATCATTTATTTCACTTTCATTTTCTCATTTTATAAGTTATACAACTTATATTCAAAAATTACCACTTGGATTTTTATTGATTCACTTATACTTGCTTTAATTCAACTTAAAATCCCTTAAGTTAAATTTATTCAATCTAAATTCACAACAAATTGTATAAGTTATCAACTCTTTTATTATTCTCATAAATATTTTTATATAGCATTCCAGAGTTTACCAACATTTCAAAATCATTTTGAAAACAATTCAAATTTATCTTTTGAATTTCTAAAACAAAACCTAAATTTTTCCAAACACTTTCCATTTAAAACAGTTTGGCAGCAATTCCTCTCCCGGAAACCCGAAAATGAATTCTAATGATGTGGCCACCATCATCAGGATTATTTTCCAGCGACCTAAAAGAGTTTAGAGCTTTATCTCTCCAAAATACTTTCCAAAACCTTCGAAATCCATTTTCAAATCAAAAATGATTTAAACTTCCAAATCTCCAAAATTTTCAAATCCTTTTCAAAACATTTCCAAATACTTCTCTGGAATTCCATTTTAAATTACAAATCACATTTATAATTTACATTCTTTAATTTCATTTGTATGTGAATTTATTTCTTAACTTTGGAGTTACGATTTCAGTTTCTTATTCAGTTTCAATAGTAATGATAACATTTCAATATCATCACTTTCCTAACAACCAAACATCCATATATTATGATAATTTATAGAAAATTATTTCTTTTCTATATAAAATAGTTTTGGGCAAAATTATTTCATTTACCCTATTTAAAACAATACCGTGTCGGTTTATCTTGTTTAGAGTTTAGAAACCCCTATCGATTACAGTTAGCTAGACTGCACCGACCAGAATCCATAAACAATCAACCGATAAGTCAACACAATACAAAACAATTTTATATTCACTAACAAATACGCACTCGTATCTATTATTACACTCAACTCATTCTAGAGTACTGCTGACTCTATCTCTAATGAGTAACACCCAACAGAGCAGGGTTGTCGCTTAACCATATGCTCTGATACCAAATGTAACGACCGAAATTTTCGACTTTCGAAAATTCGACATCGATACTCACTTTATCGACTGCCGAGCCATCGAATGCCGGAAACCCGAAAAGTTATGGTTTAAGAAAGAAGAAAAAGGCAGAAGAAGAAGAAACAACAGAACAGAAAGAAAAAGAACAACATCAGAACAGAAAAACAATATCAGAATCTTACACATCGCAGCGGAACAATATATAATAAATAAACACTAGTCTTTTAAAACAAAGAACTATATCAGTTTATACATACATCAATCATCAGAGTCAATATACAACAATGGACAGTTTTATAAACTTGTCCTCCTACAGAATACACAGCGGAATAAATAATTTCAGATACAAATACTACGTCTCGTCATCCAGCTTATCTCCAAGCTCCAGAATATCCAGAATATCCTGATAATATAACTCTAGGCTGCCCGTGTGGAAATTGGTGGGCACCCAGAGTTTAGAAGGGAACAATAAACTCCGAGTCAGTCATGGTGACTGGTGTGAGATCGTAAAACAGTTATTTTTCACAAAGAAAATAAAACAAATTCGCAATGCTTTTGGAAAATGAAACTACCATAAGACCTCCCACCACACATACAATGCAAACGCAGAATTGGAGGAGATTTCTTCTTATGATAGTCAAAGATGCTTACTACGCAAAAATCAAATTCTTTTTGATATTATTATTAGTGCATAGTGTAGAAACATTTCGAAAGTATAATATTAATCTTAGCCAACATACGACCAGTATCGTATGCCTACTATAGCTACCATCTAAACAGTGGTGACCACCGTACGTAAATGGCAGGTTCTACAACTAATACCGTACAAGTCACGTATTGGAGTTTGGATTTCCAACAAATGGTCAGGCTAAGGAACTTCCTATCCACGATGGGTACGTCCCTGGAATAGACGACCCGAGAACCTAACCGGATCTCTGCCAACACAAGGCCGGGTTACCTCTGCAAAAATAGGTAGCTACTGACACGCGTATGCCATCCCCCGATCGTCACCGATCTTCCCGAGGATCCCCGATTCGCAACAACCACAAAGTAATAAATTTGCAGCAACCACAGAGGTTAAGTATCTGGGCTCCATACCATGATACCACCTTTATCCAGAAGGAATGACATACACTAAGGGGCGCTACTCCCTAGAACCTTGTCGCATTCTTCCTGTTTTGACCATTTCCGGGGTGTGAGGCTCGACGAAGTCTCGTCCACAAAGCTACGCTTTCTACAAAGCCATGCTTCGGGTCAACAAAATGATCAACCTATGATCACAAAGATATAAGATCAAACAAATGATCATATCGCAAATGATCAAACACTGATCATTTCACAGCAACACTCAGTATGCCACGTTACCAAATTGGGAATATATCGCTGATAAATTTCAACTACATAACCTCTGAGCTCGTACGTCTCAGAGAAGGGTGTTAAGCTAAGACAATAAATTCTCCGCCACCAACAGATATGTATTTGAAAGAAATCAGCTTTATATCTCAAATTGTAACGTCAGACACACAATCCATACAAGTCTGTTCCGGGATCGAACAGAACCGAAGGCACTTCTCACGAAGCCCTTGCAATTCCGGATAATTTTCAATCACGTCAGGACTTCCCGTCACTAAGGGTGATAAAACCTCTAAATCGGAGATCAGCCGATGTAGAGTAACTCGACGGTAATCCTTCCGTTTTCAAAAATATCCGGTCTTCAACACCGGTCTTCAAATGCGATTCATAACGACGTATCACATATTCGGAATGGGTTATACGACCCCATGGTCCTTTCCCGGTTAACCCGAATAGTGAGCGATTATTCAAAAATAAGTGTGGCATTCAAATTCATCCAATTCACAACAAATACCCATCTAAAGGTAATTATTGATAGTCGGTTATTTAACTATCAATAAAGATGCGCAACATCATCAGATTCCAAATAATTTTCCAAATTATTTCATTTTCAAAAATATCTTTACTAGATATAAAATTTCCACACTTCAAAAATAAATCGACGTTTATTTTTTTCTAAAACAATTCCCCTTTCTTTTATAAATTCCATAGTGAATTTATATTTTCAAAATATCTACTGATATACGATTCTCAAATCGATTTCAAATATTCAACTTCATTTTATCTTTAAGAAGATAAAATCTCAAAAACGTTTCATTTCATTTTGGAAAACATTCCCATACTTATTTAATAATAAGTGGTTCACAAATCTATTTATTTTCAACATTTGAAAATATTCAATATACTTAAATCAAATCTAAGTATAAATTCATTCTTTAAGGAAATCATTTATTATAACAACATTTATTTGAGTCAAAACGAATGTTACGTAAAACATCGTTACGACGACTCAAAATCACTAGTATAGGGATTCGGAATTAAAATAGATATATAAATCCCAATACTATATAAAATATTTCCTTTTGGAAATCATTTACTATAACAACAGTGTTATAGTCCACCATTTCCTTATATTTCTCGAAAACGTCTATTTCAACAATAAATGTTGAAATCTATGATTTCGATAGTTCACACATTTTAAAACATCTTTTAAAACAATTAACTTCATTTCAAATATCACTTTTCCAAAACCATATCCATTTTACTTAACAATATATTCACTGTCCAAAATCGTGAATATACTTCACTAATTACATTTCACTATTTTCTACACGTTTTATTTCAATAATAATTCGCTATCCAAAATCGCGAATATATCTCCTTTAATAATCTTCTATATTTAATTTATCAAATTCAATCGATTTTCGAATTTATAAACACGGTTATAAATTCTATTTCTATTTTAATAACAACCTCGACTTATAAATCTTCTTTTTATCAACTTCTATATTTTTACTTATCAAAATAAGTGATTTCGGATTTATAAACAACTTTTATAAATTTCAATTCTATTTATAAAAACTTCAATCCCAAATCAATTTCGATATTGATTTAAAAATTTATTTATCACTACTAAGTAAATTCCTCATTTTTTTCTCAAATTATTCAATATTCTGTTTTAAAATGGATTCTTCAAATTGAAATCATTTTACATTGGTTTCCCAATTTATTTCAATTTACCAATTAAATTTCTAGTTGGATTTCCAGCTTATCTTCTTTTAATAAATTCCTTTTTAAGGAAATAAATTTCAATCGTTTCTTTCAATCTATTTAAAAATCCAAATTCTTAAATTAAATTCTTCAAATTATAATCACTATTTTACGAAATCCATTTATTTAACATTTTCACTTGATTCTGGAATTAATTCGATAAGATTATAAAAAATTAACTTTTTATACTTTAAAAATTCCTTTCTTCAAAATTTATTCAATTTCTAAAATTAATTCACTTAGAAATTTCTATTTTGATTTCAAAAATTCAATTTCGTTTATTTTTGGAATCCAATGATATCAAACATCCATTCAGCTAAATTTTAGCTTTCAAACAATTTCCAGACATCAATTCAATAACATCAATAATCATTCACAGATTATCACATCACAGTAGAAATAAATTGAATCAATGTGAGGGGTCCAGTTGGATCCCTCCAACCTGCTTCCCTGCATCCAAAGACGTTAGCACAATACCAATTCCACTTCGAGGTGGAATATCGCGGTATATGGGTTTTTATAAAAATCCGCTTACTAACGGCGCAATAGGGTCTCATCCGCTATACGAGGCGGGAAATCAATCAATCCAATATATACATATGCCAATATGTATATATTGCTATATATAATAGATATATCCTACTATATCTAATACCACAATCAATAGCAATCAACACAATCAATAACTGCAATTCAAAATATATCTTTGAGTGAGAAAAATCTCACCTTCGCTTTAATTTGCAATCCCACTTCCATTCCAGTTTGTTTTCTCCATTTTTAACCTTGTATAAATATTTTATACCATTTATTAATATTTGAACAGATTGAATAATAAACTTTCATTTGAACAATAAATTTTCATTCAATAGTTTTTAAATTTTAACTAATAAATTTATTAATCAAATTAATCACTTAAATACATTATTTCAAATAACTGGTAGATTTTTATTTCATCTCAAAACTGCATATAACAAACCGTAATTTTTTCTTGACTGTTACAAATTATTTTCTTCAATCCGTATAGGGTATAAAAATTCTAATCTTTAAATTCTTTATTATTCAAAACATCCATTTTTTTCTCTAAATTTTAACCAAAACAGAATATACCTTACTGCTGACTTCCCCACAACCTCGACGCTAGAACGTGAGCATCACCACCACCGATTTGCTCGAACTCGAGCCTGCCATTGCCTTCCATAGCCTAGCGCTCGAACTCCCAGAGCGTCCCCATAATTCCACTTCGCACGCGAACGCACACGCGGCCTGGCATCGCGACTGCCTCTATGTCGATCGCCTCCATTCCTTGATGTTGCCATCGCGAGCTGCTCGACATCGCCACCGCCCATCAAACGCGAACTCCCAAATCGAGACCACCATGAACCCCTCTGCCATCGACTATTGCTACGGCACTCACGAGTAACCCAATACGAGACCATCGCTTCCTTTCCCCACCATCGCCTCGCTCCACGCCTCGCGAATGCCTGGCCTTGCGCTCGCGACCCCCAGCCCTAGCCTCGCAATCGACTTCGCCTCCCCGGCGCGCGCGCGCGAGCTCCACGCTCGAACGATTTGAGGAAGACAGGGATGCGCGATTTGAATTTCGTTCGAACTGGTTTTGACTTGCCTGGTGTGTTCGGCCATTGTTTTAAATTTTCGAACGAGATGATTTGGTATGAGATTTCTAAGGGATGGGGAGACAAGGGATCGTGTTTACGCAGAGAGGAGTCGTGCTTGCCTTATTTCTACGTGATTCCCTGCGTGAATCAAGGGAAGATAACGTGTTGACGTTTGACCCAAATTTAAATTTTCATTTAAATTGAAATCGATTAAATTTCAATGCGTTTACACGCCATATGCTCTCATATCAACTCCGAAAAATACGAAATTGGAAATCCGGTAATAATACAATATTACGGACCCAATGGAACTGGTTTCATCGAATTCCGAGACTGCGCCTCGGACGGCTATTTTTAAATATCGATTCGAACGATTTAATTTCAAAACTGAACGAAACACTTTGAAATACAATTCTGAAGTTTCTATTATCTTCAGTATTATCAATATGAATTTTAAAAGTTTTCGAAATATTTTTCTTCAGCTTAAATTGAAGATACAAATTTTTATCCAGTTTCAATAGATTAAATTTTATAATTTAATCGCCAAATTCAAAGTTATATTCGGGATTCAAATTAAATCATCGTTCAAATATTTAAAATTAATTAAATATTCTCAATTTAATTTGTTCAAAATTCTGGGTCGTTACACGTACATTCTTAAAGAACCGTCATACTTAGTAACAAATACCACTACAGCTCCCCATTATGAATGGCTATGCCTAATCAAACCTTTAGAGAATAAATCTACGATTTGGATTTTCAACTCAATCTTCTCTTTATGCGCCATTCTTCTTGGAGCAAGAACTATGGGTCTAGCTTCAGGAATAAGATCAATGCAAAATTCAATTTCGCGATGAGGTGGTAAAGAAGTTACTTCACCAAAAACATCTGGGAAGAGTTGAACAACTGGAGTAGAGCTAAGATCACTAAAATGAGAACCAAGAGAGAAAATGAAACTTCCAGCACAATCTTGGGGCATTTGACATTCGATAACCAAGGTTTCGCCCTTGTCACTAAACAAAGAGTCTGTTCGAGCTTTGCAGGAAATGACCGCATCGAACTTGCTTAGCCAATCCACCCCCAATAATATATCAAACGCTTTGAAACCCAAAATGTAAAGTCTCCGGTGAATCGATATCTTCCTTTAGCAAGTTTCATTTGTTTACAAATCATTCCAAGGAGAGTTTGGGAACACGTTCGGATTTTAAGATGTGTTCAAGTTTGTTACATAAATCAATAGATATAAAACTATGGGATGCTCCGGTGTCAAATAAAACACGAATTGGACAAAGATGCAAAGAAAAGGTGCCTTGAAGTGTACCTTAGTTATCCTCATCCTTAGGAGCAGAAGTGGTAACTGCAAAGACTCATGATGGTGTACCTCTCTTCTGCGTGGGACAATCTTTCTTGAAATGACCAGGCTGCAAACAGATGTGGCAAAGATCTCTCCTAGTCATCTGAACTGGTGGAGTATATGCTCCTGCTGAAACTGGGCAACTGTTAGCATAATGCCCATTCTGGTTGCACTTGAAACAGGTGATAGCAAATAGATCAATAGGCTTGTTCTAAGAATAGCCAAGTCCACTAGTCTTCTACCAATTCTTCTTCCGCTGCTCAAAATTAGGCTTCCTCTTTCCTGAGTGGCTGGAAGATGGCTGAGAAATAGGGGCTTTACCCGCTGGTGCTACCTTCAGATTCTCATATCTGAGAGCCATACCCATTAGACCTGTGAAGGTGCCATGAATGTGTCCTGTAAAATGATCTTGGTATTCTGGACAAGCACCTGCAATAAACTTCTCATTCTTCTTGAGCAGGGTGTCGATCAAGCTAGGACCGAACTTGGATAGCTCGTTGAACTTCCTTTCCTACTCTGAAAACGACATGTTTCCCTGCTTAAGATCCATAAAAGTTCTATAGAGCTGAGACTTCCCAGCCTCGGGCATCCACTGAGTCATGAATGAGTCCCTGAACAGTTTGGTAAACAAGGTTGAGTTAGATTTCTAAGAGATGGAAATATTTGGATAAAGAATTTCTTATAAGATTTCACCTAAACTGGGCTCAAGTGATATCTTCCTCAATGGTGTGGGTGATAACTAATTCCCATCAATCCTGATCGGCTTCCTGTAATTTCCAAGCAGTTAACTGGTGCTTTTATGCATCAGTGACCTCAAGTCCTATAAATATCCTCTCAAGGCTCTTTAGCCACCGTTGGGCTTCAATGATGCCTTCTGATCCAATGAACTTTGTACCACCTGGCTGTGAATACTCCTTGCTAAGGGTAGTGAATCTGACTGCTGGAACTGGTGCAACGGCTTCTGGTGCAACTGGTTCTGGTACAGGGGCATTTCCTCTTCCCCTACCTCTGATATTCCTTCTGAGCATAAAACTCATCCTATAAAGTCAAGAATGGATTTACAACAAAGATAAAAATTCAAACTTAATGAAATCCTAATCAAAGCGAATTCTAACAAGGTGGATGGATTTATATGAAAAGAATTTTGGAAAAAGATTGAATTTTAAAACATTTTATATTTTCAAAACACACTCTCTCAAGAAAGATTCTACTCATTCTAGGGTATTACTAACCCTATCTCTAATGAGCTTTACCCCATAGGCTAAAGTTTTCTCTAAACCAAAGCACTGATACCAACTGTAACGACCCATCTTTTTCGAATAATTTAAGTCGACAATAATCCACACATGTCCAGCTCAAACCATTCAAAAATAATAGATTATCAATGGGGTTTATAATATGAATCAAACACAGGATCACAGACATGGAAATAATACAGAATCTCATAGCGAAATTACAAAATATTACACAAGTAGTTCATGAAGCTACTAAATAAGTTATAGCATGTTCCAAAAGCAAATGAAGCGGGAATGGAAATACATAGAAGTTCAATACTAATACATGCCAACTAAAAATAAGGAAATAATAATAGATAGAGTGGAGTCTTCGACAAGTCTTCGGCTCCCAAAAAGTGCTTCTCAAACACTGTACTACTCAGACTGACCCGAGCATAAAGCAAAACAAAACACTCGAGTCGTGACTAATATTCTTATACAAGTGAATCAACTCAAGTGAAACCGGTTACAAATTAACTCAAAAGATGTTATGGGATTTTCATCCTTTCAGGATCCACCAAACTATTTACATATAGTAGGATATGCTATATATGTAATGTCTATCAATAAAGTAAATATTTTCCATAGCGTTAAGGCATTACATTGATCCCCCTTAACACGTTTTAAGCATTGACGTACAACTTGCATATAACACAACCAGTAGAACGTCGTTAGCCAGTGATGCGCCGTGTTACAACAACACTAAATCAAAATCATAGCGGTCTCGAATAAGGATAAAAGTATGACAAGGTACGTGAGGCAATGCCCAAGGTAGGATACTACCAGTTTGCGTTCCCAGTTGATCGTAACATATTTGGAGTGTGTCCGCTAGAGGTAGCTAACCTCATTAGCATAGGTGCGGTTCCTGTTTTAGTCATTTCAAATTGACACAAGTGTCGGGTCATCCATCAATGTTCACTTCCTTCAATTCCAACAACGTTCATCAAATCCAACCACTTCATTCTGGTTCAAACTCCACGTTCATTGTTATTAAAGTGGTTCCAGTATCGATAGAGAGTATATCCATATTCGACCCCGGTCTCTTTAATAACCAACGTCATTTTTCACACCGACTGGTCATTTGATTCAAAACATTTTATTTTCACTTAGAATCTGAAAATTTAAATTTCCAACACTTAATATTTTATAACAGTTCTTTTCTTTCTTTTCACATACTTATCCAAGCTCCAATTCAATTAAAAAAATTTAGATTAAAATAATCTAAGTTTCATTTCAAATAGGTTTAGTTCAGATCTTAAATTAAGCAATTTTAATTAAATATTTTAACTTAAACCAATTCAATTCAATTTCCAATTATCAATTAAATTAATTATTCACTTTAATAAATTTAATTAAATACTCAATCAAACCATTTTTAATTTATTATTCTAATTAAAGCTTTCGATTTTATTTCATTTTCATTAAACCATTTTATTAAATCTTCAATTAAACAATTAGATTAAATAATTAATTTTAACCAAAATCAATTTCTTTTCAAAATAACAATCTTTATTATATGTTCACTTTAACAAATCTAATTAAATATTTTAGTTAAATCAATTTCAATTTTATTTTTGTTAAATCATTCGAATTTAATACAAAAATTCAAATTAATTAATTTAATAAATTCAATTCTACTTTAAACAAATTTAATAAAATTTCATTTAAACAAATTTTAAGTAAAGTATTTTAACCTTATTAAATTAAATCCTTTAATTCAAATTTTCCAACACATAAATTTCAAATATAACTTTAACTTCATTGTTACATTAAAACTCATAATTTCCAAATTAGATTTCTTAATCATTTCAATTTAAATCAATTCAAAAATTTATAAATTCGAAAAATCAATTTATTCGACCAAATCGGTGTTTATTATTTAATTGTCTACCCTAGGCCAAGTGATTAATTCGGGTATATATCGTTTCAACTCATGTCCCGATTCAAGTTCAATAATTCATACAAGATGATGGGTTTCATGGCATTTAAAAAAAATTAAGTTCCGAAGTCCATAATAAAATGGTTCATACGACAATACATACAAGATGATGGGTATTCAAATTTATAACTACATATGCAACAATCACCATATTAACAATTTTAGAATTCACATGCAATCAGGATTTTAAATTAAACTAACATATGTCATAAAATCATATAACATGTTGTTAACTAAGCTGGTTATAACTTAATATTTCATGTTATAAATTTATTGTTATCACATAGCATTTTTAATATTAACATAGCATTTTTAATGTCAACATAGTATGTTAATATCAACATATATTAACCACAATCAACTTATTATTTCACGTCATAAATTCAATTATAATTTGCATTTCAAATATTGTCATGAGCATAAATCTCACCTTTTGTGGTTATGAACACACAAACGACGAAGAATAAGATGCAACAGACATGGATAAGTAATGAATCGCCAAACGGACAAGCATACACAATGGGACATCAAGGAATGAGATGGACTGCTGCAATATAGATCCGGACAGCGGCAAATGCTGACAGGACAGTGATAAAACTTAGACAACAGTTGATATAGCGATGCGTAGCTGCTGTACTAACACGGACAATGAACGAAAGAAGCAGAAAACTGCTGTAACCTGTCGAGGCAGCGAGAACTAGACCGAAGAGCGAGAAAATAAGTTGTCGTCGAGTCATAACAGCGGGATGGAGATGTTGGTGTAGCGCATAGGGGAGGGCTGCTGTGGGTTCGGTGACATGGAGGAGGGGCAGTGAAGTCTTGGGTGTAGGTGGGTGGCAGACTGGGCGGAAGGGGAGGAGGCTGTGGGCTGGAGGGTGGAAGGCTGGAGGCTGTGGGCTGGAGGGTGGAAGGTCGGTGGTTGTGGGCTGGAGGGTAGAGGCTGGTGGCTGTGAGCGTGGGGAGGGAGAGAAATAAGGTGGCGAGGGAGATATATATTAAGAGGGGAGGGAGTTTACGTGAGTGAAAGAAAGGAAATGGGAGAGGTGAGTGAGAATGGAACCAATACATAGGTGGAGATATATGATTTCTTAGTTTGAAATGGTGTGGCTGGAAACTAAACAAATGGCAGGGCGAAGATGAGATCATATGCAACACAACAGTGCAATGATGACTAGGCTAAAATTAAAGCTGAATATGTTTATGGTTCCCAAGCAGCTGACATGTTTTGGCCAATGGACATAAGGCAGTGGTAATAATTATTATCAGGTTCCAATGAGACATAATATTTTCTTGAGCAGATGAAAGATTTGATGGAGGGAAGATGAGGTGGCAGTAAATTGTAATAGGGAGGTGGAGATATTGGTTGTTTAGATAAAATAGGGTACCGCTACAACCAACAATTCTACCGCTACGTCGCGCACCGGACGCCAAAATTCACAAATGAATATACTATGGAGATCAGCACGACGGGATAAACAAGATGGTAAAATAATATCTATGCTATAACTATCGTGTCAAAATCTCACTTTTGTCGTCTATTGCACCGATTCAAGTTGACGACAAAGGACAGATCGCGATAAACAGAGCTAGAAATATCAGAATTGGATGGAACAAATTGCGCCGTTTTATTCAGAAAATTTTCTACATCATTTTTATGTAAAAATATTCACATTTTAAATTTTGACAATTTACACCAAAATGTTAACCGAGTTTACGTCAAATTTTAGAATCGAATAAAATTTCATATTTTTCAATAATTTAAATTTCTTTCACCCAAACTAATTAGACGCATTCACTATTTAAGTTATCATTTCCAATTTCTTAAATTTCATTTTTAAATTAAATACATCGTTTTATTCTCAATAAATTTTTATTTTAACACAAAATCAGTGTTTAAAATTTTTAATTAGGTTGTTAAAATCAGGGTCGTTACAGCTATAGATCTATATCATTATTCAATCAATTTATATGCATATATTTCTCTTTATACATATAAATATATATTTATAACTTTTTAAGCATATATATGTACACTCATATACAGATCTTTATAATTACTTTATTTATATTCAATCTTTATTCTAATTAAAAAATTTCTTATATACCTAATTATGTATGAAAATATTATATATATATATAATTTTATTAAATATTAAACAAGCTTTAAGTCATTGTTAAACATGTTTATATATAAATATTTATTTATATATATCCATATATATTTGTAAATCATTTTAAAATTATTTTTATCATATTGTTTTTAGCAGCAAATAAAAATAAAATAAAATAATTTTGAAAAATATATTTATAAACATAAATTATATATTGTTTTAAACTTATATATACATACACATACATATATATACTATGACGACCCACCTTTCTGACCCCTAGGAATGACACTTAACACATCCTCGGTGTTCGTGTGTCATTGCCCAAGTATCGAAAAGATGAATCATCATGGGTAAAATAAAGAACAGAATAGAAAACCTCATAATGAAACTGCAAAATAAACCATCACAGTCAATAGTACATCAGGTTACTCCTTAACAAGGATTTATCAGAGTTACACAAAAGTACTGCAAATCAGCTTAGGCATTTATAGCATCCTGCCTTTACATATGTTGAAACAAAATACACTTGCACAAACAAGATAATACAGCGGAATAGATAACTAAGAAGATGAAAGCCTCTTGCTCAGACGCCATCTTCAAAAGAGCCCACAAAAGACCTGCTACTCTCGGACTACTCAAATAAAATGAGTACCCAAGAGTTTGGGGAAAACAAACAACTTGAGTCAAACGATATGTCTGGTATGAGTAAAACTTTTTAAACAATAGGTGTGAAATTAAATACAGACATGTGAGACTACGCCGCTGAATACGGAACGGATTTACTTCCACATAAATCAACATCTAAACGTAAAGAATGGATAAATAATCAAACACCATGAGGAGTGGTTGACTCTTCCTGTTTGGCACCAGATTGGCCATAAAACACCCAAGAATAGGTTTAAGTAGTGAAATAAATGAAGAAATTAAATGAAAACAAAGTAATATCTCAAAATAACAAGAAAAACATAGTACAAAGCAAAAACAACAAGATTTATAGTGGTTCAACGTGATTGCCTACGTCCACTTTGAATATTTTCTTTATTGCTTTTCAATTAACTTGGTTACAATTAGAAACAGTAAGATATAAGAAAGTAATGGAGGAAGTTGATTACAATAATGGTGTTATCCAACCAACGACGTAAAAGTCCTCAGCATGGCCCCCTAGGCCTGTATTTATAGATGAAGGCGACCTTCGATCTGATTGGAACTTCGGCAACAGGACTTCCTCAACCATATAGGCCCACCATAGGAAGGGCTAGGCCTAACTCTCAATGGATAGGGACCGGTACCGATCCCTCCATGTGTTGAGTTTAGGGTAGCGATCCCCATAGTAGCTTCCTTATGCTATAATATGATGGTTTTCCAAATATCAACATGTTTGGATGTGTGGAGCTCTAGGTTTGGTTGATCTTTGGTTCAAATCTCATTCTAGTCAAGGAAACGCCGATCCCTCCAAAAATAGCACCTACCTTCTTCGTTTCTTAACGTATACCGATCCAAACTACTCGGAACATTATGCCTACCCATCGTTCATGAGCAACGTCGATCCCTCCGTTTGTTGCATATTACGCCAATTTATAATTCCTGGGAGATGTATGCCAAACCCTATGGCGACCCTTCACTATGTCGATCCCTTCTTGAATCCATCTACATTGACCATCCACCTAACTCATCATGACGATCCATATGTTTGTTGCATGCTATGCCGATCCCTCTAGTGCCATTAAACCACGCTGAGTTTGGTATCACTTCTTATGCCGATCCCTCTGCATTTCCATCCAAGTTGATTATCCAGTCAAGTAAACATGCCAACCCTATAGTCTCTCCTTGCTATACCAAACCCTTTAGCATCTCGTCCATATTGACAAACCACTATGCCGACTCCTATCTCACACAAGTTAATTTCCATCTTTCTGACATCCCGCGTCATCCATCTATCAACTTTGTCCAATCCGGGCTTTGTATAACTATCCGGACTTTATATCTAGATCATGCAGCCATTGCCTCATGATCATGTTTCTCATCAACAATCGAATCTGTCCTGCGCGATCAGCCCAATATAGCTGGGTCAGGGCATCGGGTAACACTTGCCCCCCAAAGTACGTCTTGTGAGTAACATGACGTGCTTTGAATTAAAAAAAAGGTATGAGTTGCCGGGAAGAAGTCTATCTAACTTTCTGATTGATTTATGTTCCTTTATCAATCCTCAATAATGCAAGTCTGATATCGTACTCCGTTAGCATGTACAAATTTGGTCATGTGAGACTCATCGACTTTCCTCTGATTCGATCTCAAACTTGATTGTTTTGGGCTAGACCGCAATTCTTAAATCATTTCCGTGCACATTCACATACACGTTTTTGTTATTGGCTCCTGGACGTGTTCGTAGGTCGTTGCCAAGTTTTTTTATATTCTGTACGCTTATGTTTTGCAGCCTAACCTCCATGATGATGGTCGTCATTTGGTTTTCAGTTGTCTGCCATTTCCCTTGACTTCCATTCATTCTCATCATCATTATCCTTTTCTCCTTCTTCTTTTATTATTAGTTTATTTTATTTTTTCTTTTTCTTTTTTGAAAATCCTCGTGGAGGGATCGACACCTAATATGCCGATCCCTTGCTAGTTACAGGCCACTAGGGGTTAGCAAATCCCAATGCCAATCCCATTTGCTTCCAGACTTGGTCTACCCGTGCTAACTGGCTGGAGTTTCCTTCCCAATCGCTTATATATAAACTCGCCTCCCTTTCTTCCTCTCCTCACTTTTATACTTCACAGTTCTCAACCCTCTTTTCCCGCCCTTTGCACAAACACACAACCGAACCTTCTCATCGCCATCCCCTTTTTGCCGAACAATAGAAAAAAAGAAATCTTCACCTTTAATACTAAATCCAAACATGAAAAATCATCCTCAATCCAAATCGTCAGTAGTTCGCCTCTAATCCCAAGTTCCAACCACTCGCTTATAACTTAATTCATATAGGTACGTTTCCCTCTTTTAATCGTGTTAGTCGAGTCATTTTTTGGCGAATAGTTTGATGGGTTCTGCCAAGTCAGGTAAGAGAGGAGGAGGAGATGAAGAAGCTAGAGAAGGAGGAAGAAGGAAGAGGGTTCGGTTGGGTATTTCTGAAGGCTTAGAGTGAAGTTAAGGTTTCGTAATGGTAAAGGAGATATAATAGCTTTTGGGTAGGTAAGTGAGGGGTCGGAAATGCGGTTGCATTAGATGAGGGATCGACATGGGTAGGTTTAGGAACTGAAGTGGTTTGTCTAGTACAAGGATCAGAAACATTTGCGGAGAAGGGTCGGTAGTTGGTATTGAGTTGAGGAATCAGTGTCGGCATTTGAAGTGTAGGGTTTGGTAAAGAAGCTGGGATGAGGAATCAGTAGGAGTTAATCGTTTAAGGGATTGGTATAGAGGTTAAGAGGTAGGGATCGGTATAGAGGCTAGAATGTAGGGATCGGTATAGAGGTTAAAGGTAAGGGATCGGTACAGGAAGTTGAGGGATCGGCTTTGACAATGAATGCTAACTTGACTTAAGTCATTTAAACACTGAAATGCACACTGCCTTGCCCAAACATAAAATGACTTGGACTGCTGGACTTAAGCTAAAATGAACATATTTCCAGACTTCTTGACATGGACTAAGTAAAGAACTGGATAAAAAACTTGGATAAGAAATTCCATAGCTCAATATGTCGATAATCGATCCTAAAGCTCTCATTGTCGATCGACTTTCTTGTTGATCGAGACAGTCAATGATGACGATCTCTCTAGATGAAACTCTAAGTCTTGTCATTTTATTCTTGCTTTTACGATTCCGAACTGTTCATACTTGTTTTACACTGCACCGCACTACACTAGTTCACACACGACATAGGGGGAACAATTTATTATTTCTAATGTTGGTTGTCTACTGAGTATAGCTGACATAGATCTCAAGTTGCACGAAGTGCTCAGTCAAAATGTCTTCTGAATCAGCTGCAAGACACATATATTCTGAGGCAAGATCAAGTTTCGCCACCATATCTGAAAAACCTTCTTCGAGCCATCATTATACAGAATAAGCAAAGGCGTCCGACCTGCAAATGAATCTCTTTTTCGATATTCCAGTCCTACCTACGGAAGCCATTAGTCCGGCTCTTGATGCCGTCAAGGGTGTCATCATTCTAGATAACCCTATCGACTCACAAGCTTCTAGGATCAGCGAAGCTGCCCTTCATCGATTATTTTCCATCCATGGGATCCAATTTGAAGATGTTTTGGTTACAACGAGGCAAGGCAGACCTCACTTGCCCCCAACCGGATATACTGCTTGCAGCAAATTTATGTGTTGGGCTGGATGCATGCCACCCTTCAACTCCTTCGTCCAGGAAATGTTGAGGTATATGGGGATCGCTCCTACCCAATTGCACCCCAACAGCTATGCTTTCATCCACGCGGCTTTCCTTATCTTCATGAACGTTCTGTTTCGTCCGCCGACCCCCGAAGACATCAGATATATCTACAACTTCAAAAGACGATCAGGGAGTCCCTTATATGTCTTCCTTGAACCCACGCCTAAATGCCAAGTTTTAACGGGTGCATGGAACAAGCTTTCCTTATTCAAGCACGAGTGGTTTTACGTACGATGTCCTCCTGGCTTCGCAAGAAGATGGTTAGAAGGACATATGTGTTATTTCTGCTTTCGTCTTAAGTTCGATGACTCACGTCATAACTTTTCCTTTGAATATACTAACATCTCAAGTTTTTTCAGGTGTCCGTCCTTGATCCAAAGGCGTCGAGTATTCCAGGGCCGTCGCCGCCATTCGTGCCACTCCCATTGAGGATCGGGATATTAAACTTCTTATTACTGATGAGCTGCTTTCATTATTCGGGTTGCTGGAAGACTGCCACAAAATTGGACTCCCGGGGAGTAAAACAGTCCCGAAAATTGTAGTTGAAAGAAGAACGAAAGCAGACGACCTTGCTATGCCCCTTGTCGAGGGAAATCGGGAAGACACCAAAGAGGGGGATATCAAAGAATCTCAAGATGTTGGGCTGAGAAATGAAGATGCAGGCCTTGGAAAGGCGCCAGTAGTTTAACCGCCGCAGGTCGGTCAAATGCAAACACCCCCGAAGAGGAAGAAAAAGTTGGTGTACCGGCTATGCAAAAGTAAGGCCGGGGAAAATCCAGAGTTCATCATTACTCCAATTGAAAAGGAGACATGCTCTCAACACATGGAAAGCTCATTGAAGGGATTCTCTGACCTTCCAATCCCATATGATATAATGACCTATGACTTTCCTAACATCAACATCGAAGGGCTCAACTCCCCCACCAGAAGCGGTGAAGGCGTCCAACCTTCCAACAAAGGGGAGAATACTTCGATGATTAAAGCCATCGTTACCGGTCCGTCAAAGGTAGCACTAGGACACACAAAAACACTTGCACTTCACTATACACTTGTTATTAATTCTTCATGCGACAATTCTTGATATGCTCTTATTTGGTTCTTTACCGGTGTAATGTCACAGTCCCGCACCTTCGACCGTCTTCGGGGTTCTTCTACTTATTATTGCTCGAGCCGAGATTCCAAATCCGAGAGACATAGAGAAAAATATGACGGGCGAGATAAAGATTACTATTCAAAGGAATCTTCTTCCTCATCCAAAAGGAAGTCCCAACCACATGCTTCTCCTCATGATGATCACTCTAACCAGCCAGCTCACAGCGGAGAGAGGTCTTCACATCGCAGCTCTCGTGTTGACGTGCCTCATGACCAACATTCTAGGTCATCTAGTTTAAGACAGTCATGCAAGCGCCACTCCGACAAGCATCCACTTGTTACTTCTGATCTGCTTCCGCCGGTTCCCGCTCCTGACTCTACGACAACATAGAAGTTAGCTGAACTTAAAGCTACCTTTCTAAGAATCTGCTTTGATGGACTTAAGTTCCTCCCTTCCGTACACGTCATTCCCGAAAGCGCCAAGGAGAGCTCACTAGCATGCATGAACGACGTACGTCCAACATGAATCATTTATTCACTTGGCTAAGAAAATCTCCGAAGTCTCCATCGAGCACCAACATGAAATTGACCGCCTCAAGTTGGAGGCTATTTATGACAAGGATATCATCAAGCATCAGGATGTTGAGCTAATTGAGTATAAAACCCAACTTGCTGAAGCAGAGAAGAATGCAAAAGAAATAGCAAAGGCGGTAAATCGCCTAGAGACTTTGCACAAAAAAGAACTTGATGCGGCACTTCACCGTAGTGGCACTCTGGCTCTAGAAAAGGAATCGTTGCAAAAGGAGAAAGATGCCCTAGCTGGCTATGTTGAAGACCTTGAAAAATTATTAACTAAAGAGAGGGAGGAAAAAATCGAGGCGCAAGAAGAATCGCAAAGATACTACGAGGTTATTGTCGAGGCAAGAAGCTTAAGAACAAAGCTCGACGAACAATTTGCCAAGATTGAAGCTTTAAAGGAAGAGGCCCATGAAGAGGGCAGAAAGGAAGTGCTCGAAGAGGCTAACTCACGGGTAGAAGCTGCCATCGAGTCCGGTAGGAATGAGATCAAGGACTTGTTCGATCCGCTTATCGTCGAATATAATGCAAAAGTCCTTCTCCACCGCGACTTGACCTTTCTTGGCGAAGGTTATCTTGAATCTCTCGCTGAAGCCTGAGAGCTCGTCGTCAAGAAAAAGAAGGAAGAGCTGGGAGAAGCGGGATTCAATAAAGAGGAACTTATGAGACAAGTGCTTTAAGGTAATGAGCCATCTGATCTAACCACCGCCAAACTTCAATTCTCCAAAGCTCCAGCACCGACTATGGAAGGAGGGGATATCGCTGAGTCAACTGGAACCGATCATAAAAGTTCTCATCCTATCCAAGTAGCCGAACCATCCTCTTCTCATGATATGGAGCAAACCTTTGGCTATGATCCGGACATGCCCAACTTTGGACCACAGATGATGTCTCCCATTCTCGAAGGAAATACTCCATTGACTACAGAGAGTCAATCTGCTGGTATCATACTGAATTTCTTCGATTTTGAAAAGCTTTTGTTCTTCATGCGCAATGGCTTTAAACTAATGTTCATGCCTTAATAAATCTTTGCAGGTCATTTAGGTCCTGATCAAACTCCAAGGAGCGGTGCCTCCACGGAGCAATAGGGAAAGACGGCCGAAGACCCAACTACTATTGATATCCCAGGGCCCGATGCTCATGTCATCGACGCCTTTGATGAAGATAAGCCCGAAGACTCGCCCTCTGCTGATGAATCAGAAGATGTAGTGATCACAGGTGCTTCGAGGAACATTACTGAAACTAGCATGAAGGAGCAGATCGAGGAGGAGGAGAGATTAAAGCGTAAAGTGAAAGGTGAACCCGTCGAGGAGGAAACTGAAGATCTTGATCTTGTACCACTACAAGTCGTTCCACCAGGCGGAACGATCCCGGGTGAAACCCCTCCTCCTTCTTTAAGCATTCCAGCCAAGGGCGGCAAAAGATCTCGGAAGAGAGGCTCGACCAACTCTACTCCTGAAAAGTCAAAGAGGGAGAGAAGGTCGAAGAAGTAGTCGCTACTTCATATCGTTGTACATAGTTTTAGTAGTTATTCTATCCTCGGTTATGGGTATTCGGATATGAATCCCATTCTTTTGGAACAACTTATAATGGAACTTTGAGACTAGTGAATAAAGGTTTTTTGCTTTTGATTAGTCATCGTGTGAACTGTTACTTTGATAGTTGAATAATTACTTTCCATTCAATGTACTTATAATTTTTTGATTGCAAATCCTGTTAAAAATTCACCATCTCCATCTCAAGGCCTCTCTGTAGTCATTGCCTTAAGTTGTAAGGAACGTTAAGGCAGAACTGTAATGGGCTGCCATATCTAGCCTTCTGTAATTTGAATTTCTTCGACCAATTTTAGGTTTGAATTCGTGGGATAGGAAACAGTCGAAATCCGTCCATCTGCTTATTGAGTTTACGAGTCAGTTCGCACTCTGGGGACTTAGAGTTATTTCGTGAGCGGTCGGTCCGTGCTCGACTTATGTTGCGGCTTCAGTCCATATCCTACGGACTTAGGATTTTCTCATGGATGATCAGTCACACCGGAATCGTTCATACTCCGGTGCGCACTCCGAGGATTTATAGTTTTCTCGTGGGCAGTCGTGTTTCTGCCCAAATTGTTTATACTCCGGTCCTCACTCCGGGGACTTAGAGTTTTTCTCGTGGGCAGTTGTGTTTCTGCCCGGAGCAGTCGTTTTTCTGCCCAAATTGTTTATACTCCAGTCCGCACATTGGGAACTTAGAGTTTTTCTCGTGGGTAGTCGTGTTTCCGCTCAGGGCAGTCCGTTTTCCACCCGAATTGTTTACACTCCATTCCGCACTCCGGGGGCTTAGAGTTTTTCTCGTAGGCAGTCGTGTTTCCACCCGAGGCAGTTGTTTCTCCACCCGAGGCAGTCGTAAACTTAAGACGAGAGTAAGCATTTAGAGATTACTTGTTGCATGGAACCTCCAAATTGCTGACTACCTTTGTAACTTATTGCGAGCACCACCCTTTGGTTCATCTACGGGAGTCATCAATCGAGCAAACTTACGGAGCTCATCTTGTTCAATCCCATTGGGGATTGTTATGATTGATCGATTTCAAACTTCGTGAATTTGTTCACACATCACACATATCGATATCAATCAGTTTCATTATATACTTAGCATAAAATGTAATAACGGTCACTTATGAAAGGAAGTTTAAGATTTTGTTCATCATATGAAAAGGAACAAACTAACTTGTCTTATTACACATCCAAAAGATCAAATACTAAAGCAAATGTCGAAAGTAACTAGTACTGAAATACAAAGGAAGTGTTCTAAGTGAAATAGCATCGTAAATGCGCGCTTTTCCACGCTCTTAGAAGTGTCGCACCATCAACAGTTGCTAGCTTGAAAGTTCCTTCTCCAAGCCTCTATTCAATGACATACGGTTCTTCCCATGTCGGATTCATGTGCAACGGGACCAAAAAACTCCATTTCAGGACAAGATCGCTAACTTCAAAGGTTCTCGATCATACTTTTGTGTTGTAATACCGGGCGACTCGATGTCAGTGTGCAGCTGCTCTCAAATCAGCCTCCTCGCGTTTCTCATCGATAAATTCCAAAGATTCCAAGAGAAGATCTTGGTTCATTCTGGGGTCGTAGTAAGTCACTCGATGAGAAGGGACTTCGAGTTCTACTGGAATAACTGCCTCGGCTCTATAAGCAAGAGCGAATGGAGTATGGTCAGTCGCGGACTTGTGAGTGGTCCTATAGGCCCAAAGTGCCATAGGAAGTTCATCCACCCACTTTCCTCTAGCCTTCTCTAAACGCTTTTTTAGAATAGACTTGATAATTTTGTTTACAACTTCAACCTGTACATTCGCCTAAGGATGAGCGACCACTGCAAACCTCTTTTCAATACGATATCTCCAATAAAATTCTTTAAATTCAGCACTATCGAACTGAGTCTCATTATCAGTTATGATAGTTCGTGGAAGACCAAAGTGACATAGGATATTTTGAACAACGAAGTTGATAACTTTCATAGTTGTGATCGTGGCTAACGGTTCCACTTCGACCTATTTAGTAAAGCAGTCAACCGCGGCAATTGCGTACTTCGCACCACCTTTGGAGATTAGTAAAGAGCCGATAATGTCGATACCCCACATAGCGAATGGCCATGGACCGACTATTTGCGTGATCTCTGTCGGTGGGGCTCTTGGGACTTTTGCATATATCTAGCACTTGTCGTATCGTCTCACATAACCCACAACATCCCGGTTTACAGTTGGCTCGTAGTATCCGTAATGGAGTATCTTCTTTGCTAAAGTTTGCCCCCAGTATGATCGCCACATTCACCCTCATGAACTTCTTTCAAAACACGTTTATCTCGTCATGAGCGATACACCGAAGTAAGGGAACGGAAAACCCCTTTCTATACATAGTTCCTTCTTGCATAATATCCCATGAAGCTTTATGAAGGACTTGCCGCTTTTCGTTTCTCCTCTCAGGCAAGATTCCATGCAACAAGTAATCTCTAAATGGAGTCATCCACAATTCCCTTACGGACTCCTCTTCTAGTGCTTGATTAACTTCCATCGTATTTATGCTTGGGGTATGTAATGTCTGGATGGGAACCAAGCCCATCTGTTGAGCATCACCAGTACTAGCGAACTTTGCCAATGAATCGGCTTCTCCGTTCTGCTCATGTGGGATATGTGAAATGTCATAGTATTCAATATCTGCCTACAGCAGCTGAACTTGGGTAAGATATGGGGCAAGTTGTTGTCCCTTAGCCTAAAGTCTCCTCTAACTTGGTACACCACCAGTTGTGAGTCGCAAAAGATTTCAAGAGACTTTACTGAGAGCTCTCTAGCAAGTTTAAGTCCAACGATCTGCGCTTCATACTTGGCTTCGTTGTTTGTAGCAGGAAAATCAAGCTTCAAGCATAGCAAATTGATCGGTTCTCAGGGGTTACAAGAACAATCCCAGCTCCGGAACAATGATCATTAGATGCTCCATCGGTGTACAGCTTCCATCGCACAGTAAGGATTACGCTACTTTCTAGAAACTCGTCTTGCACGGTAAATTCCGCTATGAAGTTTGCCAATGCTTGCCCCTGGATAGCTCTTCACGGCAGATACGTAATGTCGAACTGGATGAGCTCGATGTTCCATTTAAGCAACCTCTCAGACGTCTCAGGTCATTGTAGGACCGGTCGTAACGGCTGGTCGGTGTAAATGTTGATCGGATGTGCCTAGAAGTATGGGCGAAGTTTGCATGATGCGATTAGCAAGTAGTACGCCAGTTTCTCTATCTTTGGGTAGTTTCTTTCTACACCTATTAATTGCTTACTGACGTAATACATCGGTCTCTGAATCCGGTTCTCCTCGTGAATCAAGGCAGCACTGATAACATGCGACGATACAGCCAAGTAAACATATAGCTCCTCGTGATCAACCGGCTTTGACAAGACATGGGGTCTCTCCAAATGATTCACCAGAGCTCGAAATGCGTCTTCACAATCTTGCATCCACTTAAAGTTCCTCTTTCCCTTCCTTATCAGGTCAAAGAAAGGAATGCATTTATCAGTTGCCCTGGAGATGAATCGACTCAAAGCAGCAACCTTGCCGTTTAGACTTAGATTAACTTCAATTCCCTGAGCATTGACAATAAAGCTGACGCAACACCGAATGAGCACTTCAAAGGGTTAATTTTCATGTTATAGAATCGAAGGATGTCGAACATCTCCGCCAAGTCTCGAACGTGGTCGTTTGATCGTCGTGACTTCACGAGCATATCATCCACGTAGACTTCCATTGTCCTCCCAATCCGATCTTTGACCATCTGGGTAACCAACCGCTGATATGTTGCTCCAGCATTCTTTAATCCGAACGACATCACCACATAACAGTATAATCCAACATCTATCACAAAGCTGGTATGTTCCTGATCCGTAACATGCACTAGGATTTGGTTATACCCTGAGTATGCATCCATAAAGGACAACAATTCATGCCCTGCAGTTGAACCAACTAACGGATCAATTCTAGGAAGGGGAAAACTATCTTTAGGGCACGTCTTGTTCAAGTCTGAATAGTCAATGCACGTTCTCCACTTCCCATTCGCTTTCTTCACCACCACGGGATTAGATATCCATTCAGGCTAGAGGGCATCGTGAATAAACCCATTGATTTTAAGTTTATCCACCTCCTCTTTAAGAGCAACATATCTCCGGATCCATACCCCGTCTTTTCTGTTTTACTAGAATACTTCGGATCAATGTTTAATGCATGGCTCGCGATAGCAGGCGAGATCCCACACATGTCCGAATGAGTCCAAGTGAATACATCCAGATTTGCTCAGAGAAAATCAGTAAGTTCTCTCATCCTCGAAGGGCTGAGCGGCGATCCAATCTTTAAGACCCATGAAGGGTCGTCGTGGCTGACTGTTATATCAATCATCAGCTCAACCGACGCTGCCTTGGTCTCCTTGGGCTCATCCTCATCATCCCTTGGATCTATATCTCTATAGAACCGACTGTGGCGCCTAAGCCTATTTGTCAATCTTCAGTAACTTGGATGCGGACAGACTTGTCCACACCCTTTCCCTTCTCTCTACGTTGAGCCTCTTTCAACTCAGCCACATAACATGCACGTCTAGTTGCTTGATCACCATGCACAACACCTACTCCATTATCAGTCGGAAATTTCAACATCAAATACCATGGGTCAAGAGCTTCTCGAAATTCAGCCAGGGCCATACAGCCTAGAAAAACATTGTATGGTGACTCAACATCCAAAACAATGAACAGTAGGATCCGCACCCTCCTACATTTACCTTCCCCTAACTCAACTGGAAATATGACATAACCAACTGCCTCAGTAGCCACACCATTAAAACAGTGTTACGAGCTTTAGATGGTTTCAAATCCGTAGCCTCCATTCTAATTTGATGATAAGCCTTCTAAAAGATAATGTTTACAGAACTTCCATAATCAATCAAAATTCTTCTCACCAGAGCAGGGCCAATCATGGCGGAAATGACCATCGGGTTAATAGTACGGGCTTCTACTCTATCGGCATCCCTGCTCCTGAACACTATATCGTCAGTCATCGTACGTTGTTGCTTGGCCGGAGTTCCATCCTCCATATTTGAACAACATCCAAAATCCACATGTCTCATCGCACTAGCATAGCGCTCCTTTTCCTGCCAACTTCTATCCGCAAGATGTGGTCCACCAACTATTATGTTTATTACCAATCTTCCTCCGGCCTGCGCAGGCTCCTCAGCCCTATGCGGAGCTTGTCCTTTGTTGGGGTCAGATGTCCCATGTCCGCCATCCTGCAGATTTTTCACAAACTGCTGCAACTTCTTCTCCCGAATCAATTTCTCAATAGCATCTTGGAGATGCCTACATTCGTTCGTGTTATGCCCGTAACATTCATGAAACCTGATATACTTTCCGGTTTGCTTTTGTGTCTTTGTCGACTCCTTCGGACGCGGCTTCTTATATTGAAAAGTCTTACATGTGGACAGATAAATATTCTCCAGGGAGGCATTCAGAGGTGTGTAGCTGTCATACATAGGAATCCTAAGCCTTGGTCTTCCAGGCTCCCTTTTCCGGTCTCGATTCCCTTCACCATTTCTTTTCTGTTGATTCGGCTTGTTTTGAACATTGACCTGAACCTTCCTAGAACTCTCGTCAGACTGCTTTATTGCGATGTTGCTTTGCACCGCTTCCCCACTTGGCCTATAGAATTGCTCTTTCTAGATGACCTGGCCTCCTTCTTCCTCATAAACTGAGTCGTCTTTGAATAGAAACGTACCAGTGTGGCTTTATGAAGGACTTGCCGCTTTTCGTTTCTCCTCTCAGGCAAGATTCCATGCAACAAGTAATCTCTAAATGGAGTCATCCACAATTCCCTTACGAACTCCTCTTCCAGTGCTTGATCAACTTCCATCGTATTTATGCTTGGGGTATGTAATGTCTGGATGGGAACCAAGCCCATCTGTTGAGCATCACCAGTACTAGCGAACTTTGCCAATGAATCGGCTTCTCCGTTCTGCTCATGTGGGATATGTGAAATGTCATAGTATTCAATATCTGCCTACAGCAGCTGAACTTGGGTAAGATATAGGGCAAGTTGTTGTCGCTTAGCCTAAAGTCTCCTCTAACTTGGTACACCACCAGCTGTGAGTCGCAAAAGATTTCAAGAGACTTTACTGAGAGCTCTCTAGCAAGTTTAAGTCCAACGATCAGCGCTTCATACTTGGCTTCGTTGTTTGTAGTAGGAAAATCAAGCTTCAAAGCATAGCAAATTGATCGGTTCTCAGGGGTTACAAGAATAATCCCAGCTCCGGAACAATGATCATTAGATGCTCCATCGGTGTACAGCTTCCATCGCACAGTAAGGATTACGCTACTTTCTAGAAACTCGTCTTGCACGGTAAATTCCGCTATGAAGTTTGCCAATGCTTGCCCCTGGATAGCTCTTCACGGCAGATACGTAATGTCGAACTAGCTGAGCTCGATGTTCCATTTAAGCAACCTCTCAGACGTCTCAGGTCATTGTAGGACCGGTCGTAACGGCTGGTCGGTGTAAATGTTGATCGGATGTGCCTAGAAGTATGGGCGAAGTTTGCATGATGCGATTAGCAAGTAGTACGCCAGTTTCTCTATCTTTGGGTAGTTTCTTTCTACACCTATTAATTGCTTACTGACGTAATACATCGGTCTCTGAATCCGGTTCTCCTCGTGAATCAAGGCAGCACTGATAACATGCGACGATACAGCCAAGTAAACATATAGCTCCTCGTGATCAACCGGCTTTGACAAGACATGGGGTCTCTCCAAATGATTCACCAGAGCTCGAAATGCGTCTTCACAATCTTGCGTCCACTTAAAGTTCCTCTTTCCCTTCCTTATCAGGTCAAAGAAAGGAATGCATTTATCAGTTGCCCTGGAGATGAATCGACTCAAAGCAGCAACCTTGCCGTTTAGACTTAGATTAACTTCAATTCCCTGAGCATTGACAATAAAGCTGACACAACACCGAATGAGCACTTCAAAGGGTTAATTTTCATGTTATAGAATCGAAGGATGTTGAACATCTCCGCCAAGTCTCGAACGTGGTCGTTTGATCGTCGTGACTTCACGAGCATATCATCCATGTAGACTTCCATTGTCCTCCCAATCTGATCTTTGACCATCTGGGTAACCAACCGTTGATATGTTGCTCCAGCATTCTTTAATCCGAACGACATCACCACATAACAGTATAATCCAACATCCATCACAAAGCTGGTATGTTCCTGATCTGGAACATGCACTAGGATTTGGTTATACCCCGAGTATGCATCCATAAAGGACAACAATTCATGCTCTGCAGTTGAATCAACTAGCGGATCAATTCTAGGAAGGGGAAAACTATCTTTAGGACACGTCTTGTTCAAGTCTGAATAGTCAATGCACGTTCTCCACTTCCCATTCGCTTTCTTCACCACCATGGGATTAGATATCCATTCAGGCTAGAGGGCATCGTGAATAAACCCATTGATTTTAAGTTTATCCACCTCCTCTTTAAGAGCAACATATCTCCGGATCCATACTCCGTCTTTTCTGTTTTACTGGAATACTTTGGATCAATGTTTAATGCATGGCTCGCGATAGCAGGCGAGATGCCACACATGTCCGAATGAGTCCAACTGAATACATCCAGATTTGCTCAGAGAAAATCAGTAAGTTCTCTCATCCTCGAAGGGCTGAGCTGCGATCCAATCTTTAAGACCCGTGAAGGGTCGTCGTGGCTGACTGTAATATAAATCATCAGCTCAGCCGACGCTGCCTTGGTCTCCTTGGGCTCATCCTCATCATCCCTTGGATCTATATCTCTATAGAACTGACTGTGGCGCCTAAGCCTATTTGTCAATCTTCAGTAACTTGGATGCGGACAGACTTGTCCACACCCTTTCCCTTCTCTCTACGTTGAGCCTCTTTCAACTCAGCCACATAACATGCACGCCTAGTTGCTTGATCACCATGCACAACACCTACTCCATTATCAGTCGGAAATTTCAACATCAAATACCATGGGGCAAGAGCTTCCCGAAATTCAGCCAGGGCCATACAGCCTAGAAAAACATTGTACGGTGACTCAACATCCAAAACAATGAACAGTAGGATCTGCACCCTCCTACGTTCACCTTCCCCTAACTCAACTGGAAATATGACATAACCAACTGCCTCAGTAGCCACACCATTAAAATTGTGTTACGAGCTTTAGGTGGTTTCAAATCCGTAGCCTCCATTCTAATTTGATGATAAGCCTTCTTAAAGATAATGTTTACAGAACTTCCATAATCAATCAAAATTCTTCTCACCAGAGCAGGGCCAATCATGGCGGAAATGACCATCGGGTTAATAGTACGGGCTTCTACTCTATCGGCATCCCTGCTCCTGAACACTATATCGTCAGTCATCGTACGTTGTTGCTTGGCCGGAGTTCCATCCTCCATATTTGAACAACATCCAAAATCCACATGTCTCATCGCACTGGCATAGCGCTCCATTTCCTGCCAACTTCTATCCGCAAGATGTGGTCCACCAACTATTATGTTTATTACCAATCTTCCTCCGGCCTGCGCAGGCTCCTCATCCCTATGCGGAGCTTGTCCTTTGTTGGGGTCAGATGTCCCATGTCCGACATCCTGCAGATTTTTCACAAACTGCTGCAACTTCTTCTCCCGAATCAATTTCTCAATAGCATCTTGGAGATGCCTACATTCGTTCGTGTTATGCCCGTAACATTCATGAAACCTAATATACTTTCCGGTTTGCTTTTGTGTCTTTGTCGACTCCTTCGGACGCGGCTTCTTATATTGAAAAGTCTTACATGTGGACAGATAAATATTCTCCAGGGAGGCATTCAAAGGTGTGTAGCTGTCATACATAGGAATCCTAAGCCTTGGTCTTCCAGGTTCCCTTTTTCGGTCTCGATTCCCTTCACCATTTCTTTTCTGTTGATTCGGCTTGTTTTGAACATTGACCTGAACCTTCCCAGAACTCTCGTCAGACTACTTTATTGCGATGTTGCTTTGCACCGCTTCCCCACTTGGCCTATAGAATTGCTCTTTCTAGATGACCTGGCCTCCTCCTTCCTCATAAACTGAGCCGTCTTTGAACAGAAACGTTCCAGTGTGGCTGGCGGTTTTCCACCTAGCCAATCGTCGAACTTGGATTCCGGGTCAACCCCTCTCGTCACAGCCATGAGTATAGCATGGTCATTTGGATTACTAACTTCGGTGGTAGCAACATGAAATCTTTGCAAGTAGTCCTTCAGTTATTCCCCCGGAGCTTGGATTACACTGGACACTGACATCACGTGTAAGGCGAGTAGCGTAGATCCAGAATTGCTCCACAAACCTTGTTGCCAGTTCATCAGATCTTGAGATTGTTTGCGGGGGTAATCTTGTGAACCACATCATGGCGATCCCAGAGAGAGTTATAGGGACGCATATACATTTGGTGGCATCATTCACTCTCGTTGAGTCCATCAACCATTCGTACCTCATGATGTGCTACCTGGGGTCGATTTTTCCCTCATAGGCAGACATCGTAGGCATGTTAAACCTTCTAAGATAATCTGCATGTAAAACACTGTTAGTAAATGGGGCATGACTCCTAGAGACTCCCCAATCATCATTTGTCAACCCCCGGTTCTCCCTCATCGGTTGTCTACCCATCGCCGATAAGTTCGGTGTCTGAATAGGTGGTGCCAAGTGGTGGTCGCGCTCCACCTCACGTGAATGTTCCAGACGATGTCTACGGGCCATCTCACGCCTCCTTGGCCTATCATCTTCCTGATGTGCACCATGAGTATTCACCTCATCGTCGTTTCGAAGAGGTAGCAGGTCAGCTTTCAATGTACTCTAGATCCAAGTTTCCGGACCCAGCTCCAGCACGGTTCCCTATTTGAATTTGAGGAACAACTCCTCTGGCTGAGGGATCGGCACCGATTTGCCTTGGCAGACCGTGTTGGTCTGCCAAGCGTTGTTCTGATGTCCCTGCTTGCGCCCCTTCGACCCTGCGACGCCTACTCATATGATGCTCATCTTCTAATGAGGCTGAACACTCTGATGCCGAGTAAGAAGCAAGATCCCTTCTGGCACACTGACGTTGCTGTTAAGCAATCAAGTTCATTAGATTAGCATTAGTCTGGATCTGCTCGTTCGGCTACCTATGGCTCTCCATCAACTCCCTCATCAGGTTGTTGAATTCAGCTTTAGTTATGGAATCAACAGGGTTCTGGACTTCAGTGGGCTCCGCATTGACATTAGCAGGCTGGTTACATGGAGCTCCTTGTTGGATGCTGGTAGTTTCATTTGCATCAACGTTATGGGAAGTTGATCCGGTATGCCTCACCATTCTGAATTTCTTTACTTAGATTTTGGTAAATCTGAGTAGTATTTGCAAACTTCTAAAAATGAATCTGGATCTCCTTCGGGGGATTTCCTCAATCCAGTAGTAGCAAAGGGGATCCTAACGGGCTGAGAATCAAATTTCTCAGTGAAAGCACCAAAATGTTTGCAACCAAATTGGCCACAAACACCCAAGAATAGGTTTAAGTAGTGAAACAAAAGAAGAAATTAAATGGAAACAGAGAAATATCTCAAAATAACAAGAAAAACACAGTAAAAAACAGAAACAACAAGATTTATAGTGGTTCAGCATTGATTGCTTACGTCCACTTTGAATATTTTCTTTATTGCTTTTCAATTAACTTGGTTACAATTAGAAACAACAAGAAATAGCAAAATATAAGAAAGTAGTGAAGGAAGTTGATTACAATAATGGTGTTATCCAACCAACAACGTAAAAGTCCCAAGAATGCCCCCTTGGCCTATATTTATCGATGAAGACGGCCTCCGATCTGACAGGAACTTCGACAACAGGACCTTCTCAAACATATAGGCCCACCATAGGAAGGGCTAGGCCCACCATAGGAAGGGCTAGGCCCAACTCTAAATGGATAGGGATCGGTACGGATCCCTCCATGTGTTGAGTTTAGGGTAGCGATCCCTATAGTAGCTTCCTCATGCTCTAATATGATGGTGTTCCAAATATCAGGGTGTTTGGATGTGTGGAGCTCTAGGTTTGGTTGATCTTTGGTTCGAATCTCATTCTAATCAAGGAAACGCCGATCCCTCCAAGTAATAGCACCGTACCCTCTTTGTTTCTTAACGTATACCGATCCATACTACTCAGAACATTATGCCGACCCATCCTTCATGAGCAACACCGATCCCTCTGTTATTTGCATACTATGCCGATCCATAATTCCTGAGAGATGTATGCCAAACCCTATGGCGACCCTTCACTATGCCGATCCCTTCTTAACTCCATCTACACTGACCATCCACCTAACTTATGATGCCGATCCATATGTTTGTTGCATGCTATGTCGATCCGTCTAGTGCCATTGAACTACGCTGAGTTTGGTATCACATCTTATGCCGATCCCTCTGCATTTCCATCCAAGTTGATTATCCGGTCAAGTAACCATGCCGACCCCTATAATCTCTCCCTGCTATACCGAACCCTTTAGCATCTCGTCCATATTGACAAACCACTATGCCGACCCCTATCTCACACAAGCTAATTTCCATCTTTCTAACATCTCGCGTCATCCATCTATCAACTTTGTCCAATCCGAGCTTTGTATAACTATTTCGGACTTTATATCTAGGTCATGCACCCGTTGCCTCATGATCATTCTTCTCATCAACAGTCGAATCTGTCCTGCACGATCAGCCCAATATAGCCGGGTCGGCACCGGCTATAAATATTTAAACACCATGAAGTGTGGTTGACTCTTCTCGATACAAATAAGGGAATAAATTTAAAGGTTCGAATCAAAGAAGAAAAGGAAAATAACCAAAAAATGATTAGGAAGGTACATACCCCTTTAAGTATACCTCTAGTAATATAATTCTGAGAAGCTCATTTACTCTTTGAAACTTCTTGAAACCCTCCAAGCCGGACCCCGCCAAACCTTATCGAGTATCCAAATATTTCACATCTAATAGCACTACCAAATCCAATTTAAATGAGATGTGAAAGTATCCTAAGGGGAGCAACCCCACATAGCTTGGCCTCCTCTTGCGCTTTGGTTTTAGTCATTTTCGACAAAGGATATCAATGCTCAACGGAGCAATAAATCATCTTTGAATGACGATAATAAAAAGCTGAAGTAACCGATAGTAGAGATACCGACTATCGGGGATATAAAACGATCGTGTATGGAAATTAAGTCTTGTATACTTACCACCACTCATCGAATTCAAACTTGTACTGTTTCTTGGTTAACAATAATAACCGGACAAGTCAAGGTAGTGTTACCTTAAAGTCATGTCTCACAATTATCCTTAATTTTTGAAATAGCGACAAGCCTACTTATTCGATGTTTAGTGCTAATTATACAAATAAATCATTTCCATATAAGTGAATCGCTTTACGGAAATCAATTCATTTTCATAAACGAATTAAAAAATTTCTTTTAAAAAAACTGAATTCGTACTTGGCTTCCCATTACAAGTATTAGCTTTATAACATTTTGTTAAAAGATTATTACTAACATTGAAACATTATTACAAAAAGGATTTAACAACTTAAAACAAACTTATTACATTGATTAATTAACTTTAAAACTTTGTTAACTAAGTTAATTAATTAACTTCAATAACTATCAATTAAAAGGGAGTAAATTACATTTTAAAATATCATTAATTAAATTAATTAATAATATTTAAATATAAATAATTTAATTAATTAATTAATAATTAAATATCATTATTTAAAAGTGATTAATTAATTTACACTTTATTTAAGAAAAGATATATTTAAGGTTAAACAGATTTATTAACTTTTAAAAGTCATTAAATAAAAAGATTAATTAATTTAAAAACGTCATTAGTAAATTGATTATTTAACTTTAATCCATCATTATTAAAAGATTAATTAACCTTAAAAATCATTAGATAAAATGATTAATTAATTTCAAAACATCATCAACCTAGTGATTAGTTAATTTTAAACACATCGTTAATCAGTTAATTAGTTAACTTTAATCCTTATTAATTAAATAATTAATTAAATTAAATAATCATTATTAAAATAATTAATTATTTTTGAAAACATCATTAATTAAAACTTGCTTAACTTGTAAAATAATTCCAAGCACGATAATGAAACCAAACGGTTTCGATAAAAGGAAATTTTTCGAAAGTGCCGATATAGCGACTATCGTTATACGGACAATTCGGAATTAAAGTATATGACATTTTCAATACAACCAACCATCATAAATCAAGGGGACAAACATATGTACATGGTATTTATAATGGTTCAACATGTAACAAGCATTTATTAACAACGGAATTAATTTAACTTCATATAACTTATGATTCGCTTATTGACTCTTCAAAGCGACCAACTTTCAAGCAACAAACCAATTCCAAACAACCAAACTATTACTTCACCAACAAAACAAGCATTCAATAGCTATAACATGAACACAAATGTAGTTTGAAAACATTTGGTTTGAAGGTGGAAGCTTTACTCACCAAATTGCTTACTAACTTAACCAAACTTGCGCTAACTTCATGAATGCGACTAGAACAATACACTATTATGCAAATGACTTGACTTAATGGGCTTTGGAGATGCTTTAGGGCTTATCCTAAAGGCTATAGGGCATGGCCATGATGAAAAATGGGGAGTTGTGAGTGTTGTTTTGAATGTAAAGTGAAGTAGAGAAGGAAATAGCTAGTTTTAGCAATCTAGCTTAAGGAAAAAGTGGAAAATTTGGATTTTAGAAACTAAGAAGCAATGGATGTTTAAGAATATGTAAAAGAGGTTTTAGTAAATGGGAAAGAGAATTTAAAGTGAAGAAATGTGTTAGGATGGAAGTATTTATAGGCAAATGAGGAGGGTATTTTAGTAAATTGACTTAGGAATTAAACAATATAAAGCGTGCATGTATCATGGAGCTCCATACCTCCTCCATTCTTCCTTGCACATGTTACCCCCCCCCCCCCCAGTCCCCCCTTAGTATGTTTTATGTACTTACCTAGGTGCTTAAGGTGATGGTTGTGTACTTCCTTAGGTTTATGTAGGTTTTTATATGCATATTTAGTCAAATCATGTTTTATTTTAAACTAAGCATGGTTATTAACTTTAACACTATAATTAACTTATCACATGACATATGTACATGTGTATGCATGTGTATATGAGTTATACAAAATGTGCATAATTTTTTTCGATGACTTTCCGATAACGAAAAGTCAAAATTTCGGAAAACGTTTTTTGGTCACGTTTTCTATTTTTATTTGAACTAATTATTTTGGTAAACAAAATTTGATAATGATTTTAATATCATTAATTAATATTTAAAATATGTTTATTTGTTTATTAAAATCCATTATTTAAATATTTTAAAAATGATTTAAATATTCAAATACAAAGTGATTAATTTACGGGTCGTTACACTCTCCCCCCTTAGGAGAATTTTGCCCCTGAAATTACTACACAAAAAGACACTCCAAAAGGTTTATATTATACCAAGAAATTCATATAACAATGCACCGTAACTATGCCATAAAAGAGCATACATAATGCATTCAAACAACAAACAACTAACCTAACACTACATCAAGGTAAGTTTCTCTAATACGATCCTCAGTCTCCCAAGTACAATCGCGGGGATCATCACTCCACTAAACCTTTACAAGCTTCACCACCATGTTTCTCAATCTTCTTTCATCCCAATCTACAATATGAACTGAGTGTCAGACTACCATCAAATTCGGTTCTATTTCCATGTCTTCCTAATCAAACGTCTCTACAATCGATGACGGATCATGAACATGATTTCTCAGATGAGATACATGAAAGACAGTATGAACTTCTGACAATCTTTCAGTCAATTATACTCTATAAGCCAATTATCTAATTCTCTCAAGGATTCTAAATGGTCCAATGAATCTGGATGCTGACTTTTCTTGCTTTTCTGAATCTTACAACTCCTTTAATTGGGGAAACTTTCACAAATACCAAATCCTCGACTGCAAACTCTAAGTCCCTTCTTCATTGATCGGCATAACTTTTCTGTCGATCCTAGGCTTCTTTCATCCTTTCCTTAATCATAGCCACTTTCTATAATGCTTCTCAAATTATCTTTGGTCCAAGAACTAACCGGTCTCCAGTCTCAACGCAACATGAAGGTGATTTACATGGCCATCCATACAAAGCTTCATAGGGCGCCATGTCAATGCTAGCTTGGTAATTGTTGTTATAAGAGAACTCTACCAAATGCAGATGATCCTTCCAAGAACCTCCAAAATCCAAAATACATGCTCTCAAGAGATCCTCCAAAATCCGGTTCACCCTTTCGGTTTTTCCATCTGTCTGCAGATGATAGGCTATGCTCAAATTCAACTTTGTTCCTAAAGTGGCTTGCAATGCTCCCTAAAAATGACTAGTGAAGATGGGATCTTGATCGCTGATCATACTTACTGGGATTCCATGCAGTTAAACAATCTCCTTCAAATAAATTCTTGCCAAAGAAGTTGTTGTTCTTGTTGAACTTCATTGGAATAAAGTGGGTGCTCTTCGTTAATCGATCTACAATTACCTAAAGTCCATAATTACCACTTCTTTTTCTGCACAACCCATCGATAAAGTCCATGGATACTTGCTTCCACTTCCAATTCAGTATCTCCAATGGTTGGAGCAACCCGGCAGTCTTTTGCTGGTCACCCTTGACCTGTTGACAATTTGCACAACGACTCACGAAGATCGAACTATCTCTCTTCATCCCTTTCCACCAAAATGTCTTCTTCATATTCGGAAACATTTTGGTTACTTCTGGGTGGATAGATAACTTTGACCGATGGCATTCTCTCATCATGTCCCGTCTAATTCCATTAATATCTGACACACAAATCCATCCATTCATTATTAAAATGCCTCGAGAGTCTATCCGAAAACTAGAGATAGTTCCATCCTCAACATCCTTCTTAAGCCGAGCTAGAATAGGGTCTTCTCCTTAGAAATATGAAATTCTCTCCATTATTGTTTGCTTAACTTCCAAATTTGCAATCGTCACCACATTCCTACTCAATGCATCTGCAATGACGTTTGCATTTCTTGGGGTATAAAGAATCTTTTGGTCATAAGACGTGAGAAATTCTAGCTATCTTTGTTGCCTCAAGTTTAAGTCCTTTTGGGTAAAAAGATACCTTAATGACTTGCGGTCTATATATAACTCAAACTTTGCACCCAAAAGATAGTGCCTCCATACCTTCAATGCGAAGACAATTTCCAAAAGCTCCAAATCATGCGTAACGTAATTCTTCTCACGAGGTTTCAACTATCGACTCGCATACGCTATTACTTTACCATTCTGCATCAAAACTGTTCCTAATCCGGTCCCACAAGCATCCATGTAAATTGTTAATCCTTCGCTCCCATTTGGAATAGTTAAAACGGGAGCACTTGTCAATTTCTCCTTTAACCCACTGAATGCTTGATCGCACTTGGGCGTCCAAACAAACTTAGCATCTTTCTTCATCAACTTTGTTAGATGAGATGCAATCTTCGAGAAATCTTAATTGAATCTTCTATAGAAACCTGCCAATCCTAAGAAACTTCTGACCTCCGTCGCATTTTCTGGTTTCTTCCAATTTTGAACCGCAACTACATTAGCTGGGTCCATTGATATGCCTTCTCCCGAAACTATGTGCCCTAGAAATCTAACTTCAAATTTCCAGAAATGGCACTTAGCAAACTTTACCATTAAAAATATGACTTCTTAAAGTACTTATAACAACTTGAAGATGGTACTTATGCTCTTCCTCCGACATAGAATAAAAGAGAATGTCATCAATGAAGACGAGAATATACTTGTTAAGAAAATCTTGAAACACTATATTCATCAAATCCATGAAATAAGTGGGTGCATTAGTGAATTCGAACGGCTTGACTAATCACTTGTAAAAACTATCAGGGCTTCGAAAAGATGTTAAGGGTACACTCTCCTCTGCTACCCTTAATTGGTGAAACCAGTGGTAAGATCCAATTGAGAAAATATCCGAGCTCCTTGGGGTTGGTCAAACATGTCGTCAATCATAGGTAAAGGATACTCATTCTTGATAGTCCTCTTATTTAATTCTTAGTAATCCACACATAATCTAAGAGAACCATCGGCTTTGGTAACGAACACTAATGGTGATCCCCAACTCGATGTGCTACGTCTGAAACTCTTCTGCAATAAATCAAACGTCTGCTTTGATAACTCTCTTCTTTCCTTTGG
The DNA here is from genome assembly GCA_030737815.1 of Allium fistulosum. Classification (NCBI taxonomy): domain Eukaryota; kingdom Viridiplantae; phylum Streptophyta; class Magnoliopsida; order Asparagales; family Amaryllidaceae; genus Allium; species Allium fistulosum. The sequence goes on from CM060908.1 coordinate 427,665,511, forward strand.
AGCCAATCTTCAAGGAGGTTGAACAATCGGTTTGGTTCCTCAAATCAAATCAGTACAGAACTCTACTTCCTGGTGAGGAGGTAAACCTTGAACTTCTTCAAAAATATCCTTGAAGTCCTAGACAATTGGTATATTCCTTATCTCCTCTTTAGGTACTTCGAGCGAAAAGAGAAAACCGCTCATCAACTTATTAGGCTCCCCACAATAAATATCCATACCAACATTTCCAGCATCACTTATTCTAGTACTCCTTTGATTATAATTTATGACTGCTCTAAATTTAGACAACCAATCCATACCTAATACTACCCCAAAACCCGTGAACCCAAGAACAAAAAAGTCAGAAAAGAAAGGCCAATCTCAATAAGAAATAGGCACATTCAAACATATGGTGTCAAGATTGATCAGACCACAAAGTGGGTTCGACACACAAAGAGAATTATGGAGAATAACATATTTAAGATTTAACTGATTCATTAAGTCATATGATATAAAACTATGGGATGCACTGGTGTCGAATAATACTCTAACAGGAATATCAGAAATCGATAGTGTACCTTGCAACACCTGCTTTTCTTTTGGGTCCATAGAAGTAGATGGTATTTCGTTAATAGAAAAAGCTTGCCCTATGATCCCTTCTTTGGAAAAGGGCACTGGTTCTTCATATTTCCATGTTTGTTGCGATTGTAGCAGAGTGGTCCGTTAGCCAGGTTCAGCACTGATTTGCAAAGTGGCCCTTTGGTTGCACTTATAATAAAGGATCTTGGGCAAGTCTAACTGCTTGTTCTGTGCTTGAGCTCCACCTCCAGGTTTCTTTCCCGACCACTATTTCTTCCCTTTGCACTTAAAAACAGCTTACTAGCAATAGGTATCATTAACAAAGGTTGGGCATTGACTGTTGGCACTGCCCCTTTTTGAACTCCTTGCTCAGTATCAAGAGCCTCAAATCTCAAAGCCATACTAATCACATTGGTGAAGGTACCATTAAGATGATTGGCCATTTCCCGATGGAACTCTGGTCGTATTCCTTTCACGAACATTTCATTCTTTTTGAGTGGCGTATCAATCAATCCCTGTCCAAAGCGGGACAATGCATTGAACCTATGCTCATACTATGCCACTATCATCTCACCTGTTTCAAATCCATAAAACTTCTGAACAACCGAGTCCTCCCTACCTCTGGGATAAACTAAGCTTCAAAAACCTCCTTAAACTACGCCTAAAAGAAATCTTATTTCGGTGTAATCATTGTGACTGAATCCACCAATCTATTACTGCTTTCTGAAGCCGACATGATGCCAATAATCTCTTTCTAGCATCTCCCAACTGAAGATCCCCGAAAATCCTTTCACAAAAGCAGAGCCATGTCTAAACTCCCAAAATATCTTCAATTGCATAGGAAGTCTTACCACCTGAAGTAGTGTAATTCTTACACAAGGTCGCAAAGTTCTGAGGCGACTGAACTTGCACTTCTGCTTCTATTAACGGTTCTACAACTAGCTCATTTCTATGAGTTCTTCCATTTGTAGCTATGCAGGTTCTAGATCCTCTCCCTCTTCTTCCTCTTGTACTCATTTCTAATAACCTAGCTAAGTGACAGGTATCTTTAGAATACAAAGATAGGGTTAAAGATGAAAAAAAGGAAACTGCAATAAAGGATCTAAAACCAGACTTTTGGGGGAGAAAAGGAAACGCTCTGTCAAGATTAACTCGTTCTAGGGCTTGACTCACCATATCTCTAATGAGTTGTACCAAAATCAGGCTAAGCTATTCGCTCAACCAAAGATCTGATACCAACTGTGACGACCTACCTTTCTGACCACTAGGAATGACACTTAACACATCCACAATGTTCGTGTGCCGTTGCTCAAGCATCGAAAAGATGAATCGTCATGGGGTAAAATAAAGAACATAATAGAAAACCCTATAATGAAACTGCAAAATAAACTGTAATAGTCAATAGTACATCAGGTTACTCCTTAACAGAGAGTTATCAAAGTTACACAAAAGTACTACAAATCAGCTTAGGTAATTATAACATCCTTCCTTTACATATGCTGAAACAAAATACACTTACACAAACAAGATAATACAACGGAATAGATAACTAAGAAGATCATAGCCTCCTGCTCGGATGCTGTCTTCAAAAGAGCCCACAAAAGACCTGCTATTCTCGGATTACTCAAATAAAATAAGTACCCGAGAGTTTGGGGAAAACAAAAAACTCGGGTCGGACAATATGTCGGGTATGAGTAAAACTTTTTAAACAATAGGTGTGAAATTAAACACAAATATGTGAGACCACGCTGCTGAACATGGAATGGGTTTACTCCTATATAAATCAACATCCAAACGAAAGAATGAATAAATAATTAAACACCAAAAGAGTGGTTGACTCTTCCGATGCAAATAAGGGAATAAATTTGAAGATTTGAATCAAATAAGAAAAGGAAAATCTCCAACAAATGACTAGGAAGGTGCACCCCCTTGAAGTATACCTCTAGTAATATACTTCTGACAAGCTCATTTACCATGTGAAACTTCTCAGAACCCTTTAAGCCAGACCCCATCAAACCTTACCAAGTATCTGAATATTTCACACCTAATAGCTCTACTGAATCCAATCTAGATGAGATGTGAAAGTATCCTAATGGAAGCAACCCCACATAGCTTAGCATCCTCTCGCGCTTTGGTTTTAGTTATTTCTGACAAAGGATGGAAATTAAGTCTTATATACCTACCACCACTCATCGAATTCAAACTTGTACTATTTCTTGGTTAACAATAATATCAGACAAGTCAAGGTAGTGTTACCTCAAAGTCATGTCTCACGATTATTCTTAACTTTTGAAATAGCGATAAGCCTACTTCTTCAATGATTAGTGCTAATTATACAAATAAACCGTTTCTATATAAGTGAATCGCTTTACAAAAATTAATTCAATTCCATGAATGAATCAAACTTTTTCTTTTAGAAAAACTGAATTCATACTTGGCTTCACATTACAAGTATTAGCTTTAAAACACTTTGCTAAAAGAGTTTACTAACTTTGAAACATCATTACAAAAAGGATTTAACAACTTAAAACATCCTTATTACATTGATTAATTAACTTAAAAACTTTGTTAACTAAGTTAATTAATTAACTTCAATAACTGTTAATTAAAAAGGGGTAAATTACCTTTTAAAATATCATTAATTAAATTATTAATAATATTTAAATATAAATAATTTAATTAATTAATTAATAATTAAATATCATTATTTAAAAGAGATTAATTAATTTAAACTTTATTTAAGAAAAGATTTATTTAAGGTTAAACAGATTTATTAACTTTTAAAAGTCATTAATTAAAAAGATTGATTAATTTAAAAAAATCATTAGTAAATTGATTATTTAACTTTAATCCATAATTATTAAAAGATTAATGAACCTTAAACATCATTAGATAAAATGATTAATTAATTTCAAAACATCATTAACTAAGTAATTAGTTAATTTTAAACACATCGTCAATAAGTTAATTAGTTAACTTTAATCCTTATTAACTAAATAATTGATTAAATTAAATAGTCATTATCAAAATAATTAATTATTTTTGAAAACATCATTAATTAAAAACTTGCTTAACTTGTAAAATAATTCTAAACACGATAATGAAACCAAATGGTTTCGATAAAAGGTGATTTTCCAAAAGTGCCGATATAACGATTATCGATATACGAGCAGTTCGGAATTCAAGTATATGACATTTTCAATACAACCAACCATCATAAAGAAAGGGGATGAACATATGTACATGGTATTTTATAACGATTCAACATGTAACAAGCATTTATTAACAATGGTATTAATTTAACTTCATATAACTTATGATTCGCTTACTAACTCTTCAAAATGACCAACTTTCAAGCAAAAACCAATTCCAACAACCAAACTATTACTTCACCAATACAATAAGCATTTAATAGCTAGAACACAAACACAAATATAGTTTTAAAATATTTGGTTTGAAGGTGGAAGCTTTACTGACCAAATTCCTTGCTAACTTAACCAAACTTGCACTAACTTCACGAATGCGACTAGAACAATGCGCTATTATGCAAATGACTTGACTTACCAGGCCTTAGAGGTGCTTTAGGGCTCGGCCTAGAGGCTATAGGGCACATCCATGATGAAAAATGGGGAGTTATGGTGTTGTTTGGAATGTAAAGTGAAGTAGAGAAGGAAATAACTAGTTTTAGCAATCTAACTTAAGGAAAAAGTGGAAAATTTGGATTTTTAGAAACTAAGAAGCCATGGATGTTTAAGAATATGCAAAAGAGATTTTAGGAAATGGAAAAGAAAATTTAAGGTAAAGAAATGTGTTAGGATGGAGTTATTTATAGGCAAATGAGGAGGGTATTTTAGTAAATTGACATAGGAATTAAATAATATAAAGTGTGCATGTATCATAGAGCTCCGTACCCCTCCATTCCTCCTTGCATACATTACCCCCAGGTTCCCCCATCATGTTTTTACGTACTTACCTAGGTGCTTAAGGTGTTGGTTGTGTACTTCTTTAGGTTTATTCAGGTTTTTATATGCATATTTAGTCAAATCATGTTTTATTTTAAACTAAGCATGGTTATTAACTTTAACACTATAATTAACTTATCACTTGACATATATACATGTGTGTGAATGTGTATATGAGTTATATAAAATGTGCATAGCGTTTTCGATGACTTTCCGATGCCGAAAAGTCAAAATTTTGGAAAACATTTTTTGATCACATTTTCTATTTTTATTTGAACTAATTATTTTGGTAAACTAAATTTGAAAATGATTTTAATATCATTAATTAATATTTAAAATATGTTTATTTAGTTATTAAAATCCATTATTTAAATATTTAAAATTATTTAAATATTCAAATACAAAGCGATTAATTTACGGGTCGTGACATATACACATTTATAAATTAACATTTTATTACATAAAATATTGTTATGGTTTATTAAAATAATTTTTTTTATTTTGGCAGAAAGGAAATTTAAGTATATATATATATATATATATTTGTATACAGTATTTGATTAACAAATGTTTTAGTGCAAAATTAGCTAATCAAAGATATATATATTTTTTTGAAAATGGGTAAGAGCTTTTATTAAGGCATTTCAGCCCAAGATGAGGCCCAAAACACAGGCCCAAAACATACAAACACAACATACATATATGTTAAACCCGACAGAACTCACATCCTTTCCAAAAAAAGAAAACGAAAAGTAAAACGCTTCTTCTTCTTCATTCATGGCGGCCGGAGGTGAGCAAGGTAACTTGTACTTGGTTTATTTGCCAATGAATAGCTCAGATCCTCTTCTCCAGTATGTGCTCCGTCTCATTCCCGTGAGGTGAGATTCTAATTTTTTATTCTTCTCTACACCATTCGCATGTCATTAATCGCAAGCTTACTGACTTCTTCGTGATTTCTTTGTTTATTCTGAAAAACTCTGCGATTTCTCTCCTTCCACACACTCCAAATTGTGATAGTGATGGCAATACTACTCAGTTTGGCTTCCATGTCTTCGCCACCCCCTTTCTGAATCAGGTAATTTATCACATCTGCTAATAGGTGAGTCTGAGCCGATGAATTAATTGCAATTTTACACATATTCCACACCTCTTTCGAAAAATTGCAGGAAAAAAAGAGATGTTCATGAGTTTCCTCTTCTTGATTACATAGCACACACATCTTATCTGTTAAAATCCCTCATTTTGAGAGTCTATCCTTTGTGGGTAGTCTCTTAAGCATCGCTTTATACACAGTAAAAGCCATTTTAGGGCTATTGACACGGTTCCAGATGATTTTGCTCCATTCTACTTTATTATCTGTGTGTCTTACTTCATTCCAAGCTGATTTAGTGGTAAATTCATTTCCAGAATGCTTCCATACCCAGATATCATTTTCTCGACCACTAAATATCGGCATATATTGAATTTTTCCTTTAATTTCTTGACTCACTGGTATCACTGAACAGTTCCACCCATTATTGTTAATTGCTGCTGTCACTTTTTTATTTGGGCATCCATAATCTGAGAAGGTATTAAGTCCTAATATCAATTAAGGATTTTCCTAGGATCCAAGGGTCCTTCCATAAATCAGTCTCCTTGGCTGTAGCAATTTCCCTTGTACAACAAGAAGCAAGTGTACTTCTTATTCTCATAATAGCTTTCCATGTCGAAGAAGCATTATTATCTATTTGCATGCACCAGAAATTACCTTTGATATATCTTTTCCTCATCCAGTTCCCCCACAAACCCTTTCCTTTAATGATTCTCCAGGCTTGCTTCAGAGTGTAGACCAATCTCATGTCTGTAAGTTTTCTAAGACCAACACCTCCTTCCTCCTTAGGTCTGCATAAATTCTCATATTTAATCTTGTGTAACCCTCCTTTCCAAATAAAGTCTGCACAAACTTTTTCTATTTTCTGTATTGAAGCATCAGGGAGCTGGAATGTTTGAAGCCAGAAATTAACTTTGGAATGTATAACTGTGTGCACCAGTTCAATTCTGCCTGCTAGAGATAGGAATCTTGAACTCCATTCCTGTAGTCTGTCCCTAATCGAAGTGATTAAAACTGCACATTCTCTGTCAGTAATCTTATTGGAGGATAGAGGTACACCTAGATACTTAATCGGGAGATTACCTTCTTTCACATTTAAGTACTCCAAAATTTCATTTCTTCTAATGCATGTTTTGTTGAAGTAACATTTGGTTTTTTGTTCATTCAGTTTGAGTCCTGTAAATCTCTCTAGATTGCAAAAAAATTCCTTTACAGCTCTAGCTGATGTCTGGTTGGATTTTATACAAATGAGAAGATCATCTGCATAGAGTAAGTGGGTCACAATAGGCTGGAAATTGTATATAGGTTGAATTAGTCTATTGAATGTTGCCAGCTCCATCTGTAATGAAAATATTCCATGGCAATTGTAAACAAATAAGGAGATAGCGGATAACCCTGCCTGATACCTCTATTGGACCCAATAAATCCTTTTGGTATGCCATTTATCAGAATCAAAAAAGTCGGTGTGGAAATACATTCATTGACTATGTTCACAAATTTTGAAGGAAACCCCATAGCTTTTAGCATATGTATAATGAAATTTCTATTTATTTTATTATATGCTTTGTGAAGATCCACCTTTAGATAGAATTTGTCCGCACCTGGTTTGTTGAAGTTTCTAATCAATTCATGTGCCATCAATGAGTTTTCGGAAATGCTTCTGCTTTTGATGAACGCACTTTGACATTCTAATATAAGATCAGGTAAAATGAGTTTCATTCTGTTGCATAGTATCTTGCTTAGAATTTTGTACACCATATTACAACAAGCAATAGGACGGTAATCTTCAATTTTTGCTGGGTTTTCCTTCTTAGGAATTAAACATATAAATGTGTGATTAATTTCTCTCACAAATTTACCATTTTGGAAGATATCTTGCATTGCTGATAAAATGTCTTCTTTCAGGTCTTCCCAGTGTACGAGGAAGAATTTGGAGCCCAAACCGTCTGGCCCTGAGCTGGAATCAACATGTATGGAGTGCAAGGCCTCCCAGACTTCATTCATGGAAATGTTCTTGGACAACATCCATCTCCCTTTGGAGTTTACCAGCCTCCTGCATTGAACTTCTGGTAAATTGTTGTTAATATCTCCATTAAACATTTCAGAATAGAATTTGATAGCTTGTTCTTCTATATCAGATATGTTGTTGATCAGATTGCCATCCTAATCCATTAGGTGATAAGAATTATTAATATTGTTCCTGACAGCCATTTTTGTATAAAAAAATTTAGTACACTCATCCCCTTCAGTCAACCATTTTTCTTTAGCCTTTTGTTTAAGTTCTATGGATTTTATTCTAAGCGCCTCCTTTAGCTTGCTTTATGATTGATAATATTGTTTCCATGTGTCATCTGTAGACTCACCGTTGTCAATTATTAATAGAAATTCTTCACATTGTTTCTGTAAAGAACTTATTTGGTCTCCATCTTTTATTCTTTTTTTGTTCCACTCTTTAAGATTTGCCTTAGCTGCCTTAATTATCTGCACAAGTTTGTAGCATTGAGTACCCTCCTCCCTAGGAATATTTTTGATTTGAGTGGCTTCAGTATAACCTTCTATTTCATGCCAGTGGTTAGAATATCTAAAAGGTTTGCCTTTCTCAGTCAAGTTCTTTTCTTTTAGATTTATCAGTATGGGACAGTGATCACTGGTGGAAGGGGGGAGTATGTTGACTTTAATGTTAGATAGTTTATTTATGCATGCAACATTTATAAGAGCTCTATCTAGCTTGCAGGATATTTTCTTACACTCTCTACTTCTCCATGTATATTTCAGGCCACCATGTATGGGTTCTTATAAATATATATATACATACACATTAAAAAGGGTTTATTTTCGTAAATTTTACATTATGTAGAATATTATAGTAATTTTATTTGAATTTTAATATATTATATACATAGATATTTTATTTTAAACTTGTAGGCACTGATCTATTTTTTAATTGTTCTACTAAATAAACAATTATATATTTTGAAAAGATTTTAAATTTAAAAATTGTTGACTTACTCAAAATAGTTTGATTTTGATTTTAAAAAATAGAAAATTATTATATTTATATATAATTTTAATAATATCTGGAATAGCCAATGCGTAAATAAAGGGACAAATGTGTTCATTGTAGTGTAAATCTCAACGTCAATAAATGTACATATTAACCATATACACTATTATATGTGACACTTGCAATTTACACATATAAGTGTGTTTGATATAATTATATTATTATATTTAAATATAATTAAAACCTTTTTACAAAAAAATTACAAAAACAAAGATTTTATTTAAAATATTTTGGATTGGATAATTAGACTTCATAGGCCCAGCAAAGATCTAGAAATGGAAGAAAAAAATCTGAATTCACACACTCAACCAGTTGTGAACCAACCCTGTTCCTTTAACGATGCAATAGAGGAGTTCAGAAATGAAGAAAATTGAATTCGTAACTGCATCAATGTACTTGCAATCATTGCAATAGTCGCATCTTCCTTCATTTTTCAAAAAATTATGCCTGTTGATTTCCCGTTATTTGAATAGTTCAAATTCTAAACTCGTGCTTTGTAAATAGGCTAAAAGCCTATCGACCTAAGACAAAACAATTAGGTACCCAAATGGCCCAACCTTATTAAGGGAATCCTAAATTTTAAACAAATAAAGGATTCTTTATTTCAAGATGTTCCTTATTTCAAGATGTGTGACAAATATCCCATCTTCTTTTCTTCATTCTTCCAAAATAATAATTAAACCTAATCATTTTGTATATACCTAACATTTTCCTTCCATTTTCAAAGTAAAATAATTAAAATGAATGAGTGCATCACTTAGGTGACTGCCTACATACCCTAGTGGGATCAAGCCGATGTAGTTAAAAGATGAAGAATTTGCATCATCGTGGAAACCAATACATAAATGAGAGGCATCTTTTAGATTTAAACCTTCACTTAGTGTAAACCCTTCAAAATCCTATCGAGGTCTTTGTTGAACTAATCTTGAAGCAAGTACACCTATGATAGAACCATTATAGTCACAGATATTTATTTTCATAAATGGCCATGTGCTTAATTCCTGAGTTCATGAAGCTTCTTTAGAAAGCGATCTAACTTTCTTAATTAATGGCCTGATTTCTGTACTCAAATACATAAGTCTTTTAAGTGTTTCTATGGTACACCTTTTTAGTTATAGAGACTTATAAAGGATCTTCATCCATCATAGTTCATGGAGAATTCAACACTAAATGAGTAATTTTTTTACTGTTTCATAATCATTCTCTTAAGTTGTTTGTACCCATTGAAATTTGTTTGTCCTTTTCAAAACATAGGTAACGAATCTATTAAAGATGGTTAACCTTCATTCACGGGCCTTAGTCTTATCTCTTTTGATTTTGTAGAACCATTTCCTTCAGAAACTCTTAGTTAGTGGGTCAACAAGTGTTTCTCTATTTCTTTATAATCGACAATAATTACTCCTCTTTTGAGTAATTACCTTACCTTTGATGTCTAAGACTCACATGTCTAGACTTTCCAATATATGTTTTGTTAGAAACGTTATAAGCCTTAGCCTGATTATCACAATCAATCATGATTGCAAAAGATGGCTTTTTCCTTAAAGGAATTTCTACCAAAAGATTCCTAAACCATTCAACCTCTTTACATGCATCTATTAATGCAATTAATTCTGACAACATTGTTGAATCATAAATACAAGTCTACTTCTTGGAACCCAAGACACAATAGCACCTCCTATTGTAAAGATCCATCTAGTCATAGACTTGGATTTAGATTCTACATTATTTCAGGTTGCATCACTATATAATTCTACTATAATAGGTTACCCTTTATAAGATATAAAATAGTCTATGATTTCTCTCATACAAACTAAAACTCTACGAATAGCTTTTCAATGGTCGTAACCTGGATTACTAGTAAATCGACACAAAATGCTTATACCATGTGTTATGCCGAGTCTAGTGCAATGCATGGAATACATAAGGTTTCCAATAATATTAGAATATTCAAGTTGAAAAATAGTACATCTTGTATTATTCCCCAATTTAATATTATGATATAAAGATATTGGAGCTGGTTTGTCACTTTAATGACCATACTTCTTAAGTAACTTCTTGACGTATTGAGGTTGGGTTAGTATCAAGTCTTTCCTTTCTCTTACGAGTTTGATCCATAAAATCACATCACCTTCTCCAAGATCTTTTATATCAAATTTAGAGGATAAACACTTCTTTTTTGTTTCTTTCACACAAGATATATGAAAACCAAATAGTAACATGTCATGAATATATAAACACATCATCACCAGTTGTATCTGATTTGCTATAAAAAAATGCATTTATCGGCATCATTTACAATGAAGCCATTTTACAATGCTACCTTATCAAGCTTTTCATGTCATTGCATATGTGCATGTTTTAAGCCATAAAGAGATTTTATCAACTTACAAACTTTCTTTTCATGGCTACGATTTGTGAAAACTTATGTATATCTCTTCTTCTAAATCACGATTTAGAAAAGAAGTTTTCAACATCCATTTGATGTAATACTAATTTATGAATGGATGCAAGTGATATCAAACAACGAATATAAGATATGAAAGCATGGGAGCGTATGTATCAAATTAATCTACTCCATATCTTTGTTTATGATTCTTAGCAACTAATTTGGATTTAAATTAGTCAATGGATTTGTTTGTATTCAACTTTTTCTTAAATATCCATTTACATCCTATTGGTTTAGCACCAGGAGGTAGTTCATTCAAAATTAAAGTTCCCTTTTCCAAAGTAGAATTAATTTCATCATTTATAGCTTCTTTCCATAAAATAGCATCTCTGTAACTCATTGCACAAGAATAATTTTAGGATCATCATCAACATTCATCACATTTCTAGTTATATTGTCAATATCATTCTTACATCCTTCTATTAGATATGTAATGATATCATGATCATAGTCCTTTTGTATTCTCACTCTTTTGCATCTTATACATTCAGTATTTTCTTCAGGTACTAAGATATTCTCATTGTTTTGAGAAGAGAAATAATCTTCATCATTATTACCATTAATTTTAATAACTTTTGGACTAGATGATACTAATAGATTCTCACCAGTTTGATTTTGAGATATATACTTGTTTTCAAAACATTCCATATCTACATATTATATTACTTCAGAAGTATCAAGTATTATGAATCAGTAAGTTATACTATGACAGAATAACCAATAAAGGTACGCTTAAATGCTTTATTCTAAATTTTGGCCTTTTAGGATCTGATTTTCTAACATAAGCAACAACCCTGTTACACCCATATTTCTCAAGCCATGTTAAAAGGGGATGAAATAAGGTATAGAGCCGAGAGAACTGCCCTCACAGTAAAAGTTAAGATGTAAAGACAAGAGGTTGAGCAATCCCACTGGTACTATATAAAAAACCGGCCTGCGGTTGCAATACTTGATCCAACCAAAAGAATTGCAGCCGAAAAGCAAGAAGTCACAATGGAACAAAATACCGCACTCCACTCATAAGATGAGCCATAAAGATATCAGATCTGCACCCATCCCCCAGTTTCAATATTGCATCAGGATACTAAAACCAATCACAAGGAGCAGGCAATGATGTACTGTGCTCACAAGTCACAATAACCGAATGGTCGAACTGCGCAATTAACATCCCCAGAACTTATAATACTTTGTTAACGCCTACAAGAGTATATCTACACCACATATACTGAGGGCTACCTAAGCAGTACAACATGGAGTCAAAAGCATCTCAAAGGGCCGCACACAGGACCACTCAAACTTCGCTCCAACACAGATCTACACTTACGGGTAGATAGTAAAGTCAACTCAGACCTTAGTCAGCTCAGGTCGTAATCAGCTCAGATCACGTTCGTTTGTATATTAAACCGATTCCCAAGTTGAGCAAACAACGCACCCTGAAACCCAAAGCAGCTCAGGATGACCACACCTAAGTATGAGCCAAGCACCGTAGCCTCATGCAGGTATTGCATTTTAACTAGTGCAGCCTCACTCCTAACATGTCGACGGTGCCCCAAAACCAACGAGTAACTCTACCATCCTCCCAATGACTCATATGCAAAGCCATCCCGCCATGATTTTAGGAGTTCCCGCCTTCACCTCAAACTTAATGTCAAAAACACGTCTGCAATCTAGGTATATCAAACAGACAACACGAATAGACGACACCTGGCAGGATCCAAGAGCTAAAACACAACAACAAAAGATAGATTATGGCAATCCGTGTACGCCACCATACTATAAATAGGAAAATCATTATAGCAAGAAAGGGATCTTTTACCTTTTCTGCTTTTTAATACGTTAAATGTTTTATTATACTCTCTACCATGGAAATCTATATAAAAAAGTATAAAGGAAGAAAGAATTCCCCCATGGACGCAAGATTCTTTAACATCCGAACCACGTAAATTCCTTGTGTTCTTTACTATCTTTGCATTTTATTATTTACCTACCTAATTTTCAGTACCAAATCTTACCTTATTTGTGTCAGAATAAAATACTAGTTGGATTTGACATTTTAACAAACAATTAAAGTGCAACTACCTGATTGTGTAAGCATCCAGCGACATAATTACTACTTAATGGAAAATTTAATACCACTTAATGTTGCTAATTCAAAATCATTGAGGTGATTACTTCATCTTCAGTTTGAGTGTTGTAAGGTAAAAAATCTTACCAGCATTTTTAGTGCTAGAAGGAGGGCCCGTACCTCCGTTTATTTCCTACATCTAGTAAAACTTTATCCACGTTTATTCCACGAACCATGAATCCCACTTATTCACATGTCCCTCCTATTCAAGAACATTTACACTTGGCTCCAAAGATTGCCAACAAGTCACTCATAACTTCAAAAGCCCAAAGTGAAGCGGGAGCTTCAACTGAAGTCCGTGCAGATCCCTTCCTAACCGCATTTCAATACTTCACAAACCAAATAAACCAACGAATGGAAGTGCTAGAGAAAATTATGGCCCAACATACTGCCCAAAGACCATCCTCTCCACCTCAGTCCAGAGCTCACCGCCTTCATTCACCTACTACACTGGCTATTCAATAGGGGAACAATAATAGCACTCCCAAAGATGGGAACGGTGATGCTAGCTTAAGAACCAATATCAAGCTAAAAAGTAAGATCCAAGAAAATCCACAAATCAAGACAAAACCAGCCAATATTAACCCTCTACTGCTTAAGAAACAAACTTGATCTGCTTTGGAAGAGGACGATGTTACCTCATTATTGTAATAACCCGCCTTTTCGATCCTCAGAAATCGACACTAATATATCCATGGTATTCACGTGGTGAACATCCAAGTGTCGGAAAGTCAGATTGTTGGGGAAAAAGAAAGAAACGATAGAACAGAATCTTACATCGTGATGAGTAACATATAATATACATGCATCAATCAGAGTAACTAGCTATCATCAACTTGGACAGTTATAGCAACATATCCTCACAATTACTGGAAAAAAAATGTAGTGGAAAATAAAATATACGTAAGTATGTCTTGGAGACATCCAACTCGTCTCTTAAAGCTCCAAAGCATCCAAAATAAATCTGTGAATATGCACGATTTGATCCGAGCATTATTAGAAAATAACACCTAGTTCAGTCTGGTAAATCAGCGTGAGAAACACACCTCAAATAGATTGTAATGTTATAAAATCTTTCCAAATAATGGTATCTCATAAGACCATGCCACATATAAAAAGGACGGGTTTTTACCTTATAATAACCAAACCATTTTATTATAAACTCTAGTGATATTATAATAATGTCTAGGTTTTAAAGTAAATTATGAATATAGCTAAAATGCCTGCATTTAATGTTCCAGCATAGTTGGGCAAAACTAAGTCCGTATGGCACTTATCGGAGAATGGATTCCATCAACGACAGGGCTACTGGGGTACCGTCCGTCATAGTACACCTTTAGATAAAATGTAATAAGGTCGAAAACCTTTCGATCCCTGCATGGAAAGACCGGCCTACCCCTTACTCGATAATATGGAATATTTCGTCACCACAGTTGCTTTGCAACCTTTTTGAGAGCTCTCATGTACAACCAAATCCATAAATAATAATCTAGAAGGGTGACGATAATATCCTAATGGATGCGACCCACATAGTCTTATGGAATATCCTCTGTTTTAGTCATTCCTGGTTGGTAAGGTTAGAGGCTACGTTTTACTTTTTAGATAGCAATCCCTCTTGAAATGCTAACACTGCACTCCAGGCAATAATCCAATGCTAGCATTTGTCCATACAAGTTGTTCAGGATATGAACAAACTGAAGGCACTACTTCTACTACATCCATTTTGGAATCACCCTCAGGATTAGTAGCAAGTAGTCCTTGCACTTCAAAGAACTCCATCTTCGATCAACTTCAAGATATCTCCTATTCAAAATACTTATCCCAGTTCGAACTGGTTTTCGAATAATTATACCTGATCCCGGTCTCTCCAAACCGACAATGGTAGTTTAAAAACTAGCAAACATTTGATAGTCGGTTATTTAACTATCAAATAACCAACAATTCAACCAGAGATTTAATTCCATGAGGAAAATAAAACTGTTTAAGCACATAAGCAACCCTAAGCCTCTTTAACTAATCTTTTCGTTAAGCTAAACCCACTTAGTAAATACTTGTATCAAAATAGTTTACAAAAATATATTCGCAAACCCTTTTGTACTCTTTCAATACTTAAAAAACGTTAATATACTTATCTCAACTGTATAAGTAGAATCACAAAACATTTCACTTTCAAACTTAGAAATTTTTCCCATATACTTAGATTAACAGTACAAGTATATTCACAAATCACTACATTTTTAACACTTAGAAAATGTACCTATATACTTATCTCAACCGTATAAGTATATTTACAAATCTTAAGATAAATTTCATTTCAAAACCACACTTAAATTTGGGTTAAAACAGTGTAATTTTAAATAGAGATAATAATAACCCAAAACACTATTCCTTCGGTGTGAACTATGAAAAAGAATGTTTTCATACCACCAAAATTAAGAAGGTCATTTAGGGAAATCAAATCTCTTTTGTAATTAAACTCATTTATAAAATTCCTTTTATAAGTACTCTAAATTCATTTATAGAATTTTTCATAAAACTCATCTCTATTTATAAATCTTCTTTTATAAATCTCAAAATAAAATTATAACCTCCATTTATAAATCTCTAAATATACTTATAAGGCTCCTTATATTTACAAACACTTTTTATAAAATATTATCTATAAATTATAAATTCCCCTTTATAACTATCTAATCAAAAATTTAAACCTTCATTTTTAAACCTCCAAAATTATTTAATAAACTCCTTTTATAATTTTCTAAATACAAGTACAAATTCCAATGTAAAACCAACTCCAAATATAAAATTAAACTCCAATTATAAGTATAAACTCATATTTTTCCCATCACACGATCATTTCATATTTTCAATAAATTCACAACCGTGATTTATTACTCTAATTTATCAAAATGATAATATTCCCTTTTATTTATAAGATACAACTTATAAATCTCCTTTAAATCTATAAAATACCATTTATAAATCTATTCTTTTATTATTAACATTTTATATAAACTGCTTCACAAATATTTATCTCCAAATATTTCTACCTACTTTTAAACACATGATCTTGCTTTTAAAAATAAAAGATAACTCTTTTTAATTAACTTTTGAAAAATAAATATTTACTATTATAATATTTTTCTATAAAGATCCATACCGTCAAAATAATTTATTTACTTATATATTTATTAGAAAAGAATAATAAAAGAAGTTGAAATAAAATGGAGAACTTCAAAAGGATATTTTAATTAAAATGTCATAAAAATTCCAAAACGTCGGATTCAAATATCATTTTCCAAACCGAAAATATTGCCAAGTCAAACAGCACTTAATAGTAATTTTCTCAAATTACTATAGGCCAATGGTTACTATAGCACTTAACCAGTGCTATTACTGCCTTTCCTCTAAAAGGGTTCAAATCTTTAACATATATCGGTATCACATCCAATATGGCCAAATAATCAATTTTTGACATTTAACGATCTATATGACAAGTATATAACTAAAATAAAATTAACAGGAATATAACTGAAAATTAAAAATCACAATATCGAGAAATCCGGATTTCTCTACTAAATTCCTGTATTTTCAATTTAAATGTCAATCGCTTTTCAAAAGCAGATATTTAATCAAACCAACCAGTAATTCATCCAAACACAAACAGTAAATTTTATCTATATAACATGCTAATTATCCAAAAAGTTGAGTTTAACTCACCGAGATTTCAATTGACGCCGAAGCATTTCAGTTTGAACTAAAATCAAATGACGTCCGATTTTAAGCCAAATTTTCACTTGCTCCGGATACAACCAAACCAACTCCATCACATAGCTAAAGTCATTACGAGCGTAACACAAAAGTCTCATCTCGATTGGGCCTCGCATGAGAGAGATATTGATTTTACAAGTTTTCGATTAAATTAAATATAAAATTTATACCTTAATTACATATTTAAGTTAATTACCTAATTTTAAACTAATCCCTTCTTCCTCAAATGTTCCTTCCCAAAATCCTGATGCTCATCACCATAGACGACCTACTCTCCTCCCCCTTTCTCTCTCCACCCACGACGGAAACAAAATCCAATTGCATCGTTGAACTCCACATCCGATGAGCTTCGTGATGGACACCCCGACCTTACATCTGTCACCCCTACAAATTCATGACCTGCTTTCCATCGTTGAGCTGCACCCCACTATCTTCTACCTCCCAGTACCAATCTACCTCACAAACCCAAATCTACTCTCCTTTTTACAAATCGATGTCAAGATTTTCATTAATACTAAACCCTAATTCATCCAAGCTAGGAAAAAACTGTCGAACGTACAACCAGATGCCGCAACCCCTCCAAATCACATCAACATGGGTATGGAATCATAGATCTAGGCAAGATGAGCTCAACAAAATTTGTTTTAGAATTTTTTGTTGAGTAGATTTTGAGATTTGGATTTTTAAAGTTTTGATCATTTTCTTGTTTTGATTTCTGATAGAACAGTACAAAGGAAAGAGGAGGAATAGTTAGGTCTACTAATTCAAAAGGAAAATTTGGTCAAGCGAATAGCTCCATGCGAACCCGTAAATCTTTTGAGCATGCCAAAAATAGGTGGAATGATTTGGCTAAGTGTTGACTTATAATTATTTTGCGATTTCCTTCATCTCATTGCATAAATTTTCATTTGCGTGTGAACCTGTGCAGTCAATTCCTCGATATTGCCCCGATATATCCTCGATATATCCCGTAGCGGACTTCTGGGGCAATGATATTCCTATAAAGCGGCCCAATATAGCGGATCCGCTATTATCCTCGATATTGCAGTAATAATCCGCTATATTTCCGATTTTGTTGCCCCGCTATATCCCCTTTTCTATAAATAAGCATTTTGCTTGATGTCTTGCTTTTAAGTTTTATGGTAACTTCAAAGTTGATGTAACAATGATATACGCTGTTGGTTATTATAACTAGTTCTAACTTTTTAAGTGTCAACTTTGTTTATCTTTACTTTATTATAATTTTTTTTGCTTGGTGGGAAATAATAAGTAATACATGTTCCTCTTTTTAATGTTGACTGGTCATCAATCCTCTTTTTAAAGTCATCCTCTATATCCTGATATATCCCCGATATATCTCCACTATAAATTTTCGCACCTCAAACGCTATGGAGTGGCAGGGCGCTTTAACTGCACAGGTATGAACCGCCAACGATAAAACAAAAATACGGTCGCGCTTAGAACAACGACGTGACCCCAAAACAATAACAATATATACAGTGGTTATCATATTATGTAAAATCACAAAAACACTATTGTTTGTCGATAAATCATCAAACGATAATTTAAATAATTTCCAAATTAAAAATTATGGAAAAATCCAATAAATTAAATTAAAAATACGTAAATAAAAATCAAGTCTTTATAATAAAGATATTTTTTTATTTATCCGAACTATTTATTATTGCAAATAAATTTGCAAAATGAATTCACTGTTATTATTTATTAATTAAAAGGAGTTAAATAAGTCCTTTAAATCCATTTAATTAATATCCAATTTAAAATCTAGGTATTTGAATCACTATCCAAATAATAAATTCACAATACAAATAATTAAAAAATCCTTATATTTGAATTCAAGTTATTAACTTTAAAACCCAATTATTTCAATATTTAAAATTAATTAGATATTCAAAATCAAATGACAAAATTCCAAGATGTTATATTCTTTTCCCCTTACAAGAATTTCATCCCCGAAATCCCCAAAGTAAGTAAAATGCCTCCAAACCCTTAAACTTTTCACAATCAATTAGTTGAATTGTATTATTAAATTCCCTAAGTCTCTTAAAGTTACGAAAAATTTCAACAACACCCCCTTTGTGCAACTCGATCGGAACCACGGGCCCAACCCAAACAAAAGGAAACAAAATCCAAGTGGTCTCCCATATCTGGGGAATAAAATCATCAACGATAACAAAAAATAAACATGTACCTATTTGTTGAGCAAACACACTCTACTTATGAAACCAAAAGCATCAAACTAGCCTTTGCTTCCATAAACCTATATCTTACTTACAAAAACCATCAATCCATATAACTTGCACTTCAAATTTCAAAAGTAGATAATTTATCAAGGCCCATACGATGTACATGGGTCATCCGTACGAAATATCAAATCTGATCACTATCTCGATCATACATATTTCATTTCCGAACTAGTGTCGCTCACTCGACTTCTCTAGTGCGGACTCTAATCCGGTTACTTAATTAGAAACCTCCATTCTCCTTGCATAGCCATACACTATGATAGAAAACTTTAGAATCCCATCAAAAATCTGTATCAAGTGTTTGCCATCAAGAATTGAATGAAAAATCATAACTTGAACTGGTGTAAATCACCCTAAAACTGTGTGCTTGAATCTGGATCAAAACGTTATGCGAATTAAATGATCTACGTACAACTTATGTATTATGCCATTTGTTTTCTTAGTTATACCAATTTATTTTCATTCACATTCATTTTAAATCATGAGTAATTACACCAATAGTATTTTCTTTTAATACTAAAATTCATTCACGAACTATTTCATAAATCATTTCATTTAACCTTACTTAAGATAAATTTTCATTTCATAACTCAAATTCATATTCATATAATACTCTTTACATCCTAGGAGTATATATACAAATTCAGATGTGTTTTACTAAATCGGAATTTTCAAAAAATTTAAATTTGTTTAACTTGCTAATTTCTCAAATTTATATGTTATTAAACTTGTTTTCTTATATTTTCACAAGATACTTAGCTTCAATTTTCCCATGTAACTCAAAAGTTTTTGACGGTCCAAAATCGTCAAAGATTCCATTTCATTTTAATAAGTGAAAATTACCAAACACATATTAAAACTATATGCACAAACCAAACTATCCTAATGCACATGATACATGATTCTATAATACTACTTAACTGAAAATTTAAGAACTTAACACCCAGTTTATTTCAAATTATTTTAAAATAATAATATGCATATCTCCTTTGTATATCAAATCATAATTTTGGAATTTAAAACAAAAATTTTTTTACCAAAAAACTTTGTAGGCAATCTACTATTATGGTAGCAATTCCTTACTTTAAAAACTCAAAAATGAATATCCATGATGCTGCATTACTAGAATTATTTTCCAGCGACAAAAGTGAGTTCAATGCTTTCTATCTCTTTTAAAATCCATTTAAAATATTTCTTTTTATAAATAACTCCCAATAATACTATTATTTCCTCTAAAACTTTGAAAAACAATTTCGAACACTGGGATTTAAATCCTTAAACTCTCAATTTGAATCCATTATATAAAAACTATATTTATAAATCATACTTATATAATTTAACTTTCTTAAATAAAACATTCCACAAATGTTTATCTTTGTATAGATTATAATAAATAATCTTATTAAAACTTTAAATCATAACTCATATTATTTTCGAACGCCTTCAAACTATGAAACTAAATTCATAAGGTGTTCGTACCTAATTTAACCAAAACAATAAATGCCCATAAACTATCTGAGCTCAACTAATCAACAATAAATGATAATAAATAAATATTATCATTTCCTAACAACAAACACTTCATAAATAATTATATCCATTTCTAAAAATTATTCTTTTATATATACAAAATATAATCTAGGTAAAATTATTTCATTTACCTAATTTCAAAACAATACTGTACTGTTTTGCCTTGTTCAAGAATTTAGAAACCCATTTTGATATAGTTATCCTTCTTTACTGACCAAAATTCATAAGCAACTCAACCGATAAATCAACATAATATAAAACATTTTTATAGAACCAACAAATACGCGCTCTTATATATATATATATATATATATATACACCATCAAACTCATCCTAGAGTCTCACTTACCGTATCTCAAATGAGTTTACCTACCAATGCCCAGGTGTTCGCTCAACCTAAGCTCTGATACCACTTATTACAATTCGCCTTTTTGATCCTCGATAGTCGACATAATACATCCACGGTATTCATGTGCCGAACATCCAAGTGCCAAAAACTCAGATTGTTGGGGAAAAAGAAAGAAAAGATATAGCAGAATCTCACATCATGACGAGTAACATATAATATACAAAAAATCTTTACAGAAGAAAACTGTAATATATATGCATCAATCAGAGTAATTAGATATCATTAGCCTAGACAGTTATAACAACCAGTCCTTACAATTGCTGAAAATTACAAACAACAAATGCAACGGAAAATAAAATATACGTGAGTACACCTTGGAGGCATCCAACTCGTCTCCTGAAGCCCCAATCATCCAAACTAATTCTGTAAATATGCATGGTCTGACCTGAGCATTATTAGAAAATAACACCCATATTAGTCTGGTAAACCAACGTGAGAAACACACCTAAATAGATTTTAATGTTATAAAATCTTTTCAAAATAAAGGTATTTCGTAAGACTATGCTGCACATAAATATAGACGGGTTTTTACCTTATGATAACCAAACCATTTTATTATAAAATCCAGTGATATTATAATAATGTCTAGGGTTTAAAGTAAATTATGAATATAGTTGAAATGCTTGCATCTCACGTTCCAACATAGTTAGGCACAACTAGGTCCATACGGCACTTATTGGAGAATGGATTTTAAATGATAGGGCTACTGGGGTACCGCCTGTCACAGTACACCTCTAAATAAAATGTACCGAGGTCAAAAACCATTCGACCCATGCATGGCTAGACTGGCTACCCCTTACTAGATAGTACCAAATATTTCATCACCCTGGTTGCTTTGCAACCTTTTCGAGAGCTCTCATACACAACCAAAACCATAAATAATAATCTAAAAGGGTGAAGACAATATCCTAATGGGTGCAACCCACCAAGCCTTGCTACATATCCCCCGTTTTAGTCATCCCCGGTTGGTGAGGCTAGAGGCTACATTTTACCTTTTATGTAACGGTCCGCCTTTTCGACCCTCGAATGTCGACACAAATACATCTGCGGTACTCGTGTGCCGACCATCCAAGTGCCGAAAAGAAAGAACGTTAGTGAAAAATAAAAAGAAAATGAAACAGAACAAGAAAGAAGACCACAATATCAGGATCTCACATGCAGAAGGTTAATATATAATATCTCAAAAGGTCTTTACCAAAAAGAAAACTTTGATATACATACATCAATCAAAGTAAACTAACTTATCATAAGCCTGGACAGTTATAACAGCCTGTCCTCATAAATGCTGATAAATAGATTTCAAATAATGCAGCAGAAAAAAAGTACGGTAAGAAATTATCCAGCTCCTCTCCAAGATGTCCAATGAACCACAGCTAAATCTGGAAACATACTCGAGTTGACCCAAGCATTATAAGAGAATAATACCCGGATCAGTCAAATAAACCAGCGCAAGAAACTCAAATCATATGGATTGCTATATTTGTAAAACCCTTCAAATAAGATACCTCGTAAGACCACATCGCCAATAAACATGGACGGGCTTTTACCTTACGATAACCAAACCATTTCTATTATAAAATCCAGTGATAATATAATAATATCTAAGGTGTGACATATCAATAATCACATAGTTGTGATGCATGTGAGTGTACATCACAATAATAATAGGTATACAATTACAACCGCTAAGGTGCGTTTGCTAATTGTATAGGATTCCATGGAGGTACCCTTAGTATTTCTAGAATGGTCCTCTTGCATAAGGATCAGAGATATCCTTCTGAGCATCATATATCTCTAGATAAAACATATTATATGTAAATATAGCTGGCCTATGCTCGAACACGTGGCACAGGGTCACACCTCTCCCGTATGCATATCCGTAAGTCTCACTAGAATGAAGTGCCCGCATCCTTTATGCTAGATTAACCTCATAGGCTATATCTCCTCTCTGGTTTCTTTCATTACCGATGGTGAAGTCACATTCAGTATCCTAGCAAATGAGTCCCCACTTGAATAGATCTCGAAACCACACATGGATTCCCATATCTCAATAGATCTCGGGAATCATAAATGGATTCCTCAACAGATCTCGAAATCATACATGGATTACCATATCTTAACAGATCTCATAATCACATATGGATCACCACATCCTAAATTATTTACGAACAACTACATGTGTTCGAGCATTTCAAACAGATCTCAAATCTCCATATAGATTCCAGCATCTCGACCCAATCACGAACCTCATCCAAAGCATAGAACACGTATACGGTTTTGGAGCGGTTACGGTTTCAAGTCATCTTATATAAGTACACTCCCCCACTTACCGGGTGCACAAAACCAATCGATGGATTTTGGTAAACTCAACCTTGGTTCTGTAGGAATTAAAAAGACAATACATAAGAGCAGAGATCACCACCTAACCATTTAAGCAGACGGATTTTCTTATCATTTGTCCTAGAAGAGAAAAATGAGTTTATACATACAGTATAGCATCACTGAAGATAGTTGTACCATATTACTCCCGTGTTTCTTCTAGATACTTCCAGAGTTATATTTTGGTTAATTTAATAACAATGAGAATAATAGCATATGAGAAACTAAGTCCCGTTTACTGTCCATAAGTAAGTAACATACAAAGCACGACCGAAACACACAAGCCCGATTAAGTCATATAAATAACTTCTAATCCCCTTTTTAATTAATCTTCCTTTATTAACTAAAAGCCTATTTTATTAGTAAAACTCATTTTACTCAATAACTCTTTATAAATGAAACTCCACTTATTGATTAAAATTCGCTATTTAATTAAAACATCGCTATTCATTTCAACACATTTGATACTCTCAAAAGTATTCTTATACTAATCTCAACCGTGTAAGTATATTCACAAATCAATTTGAAAGGGCTTAAGATAAATGTTGCCCAAACTTTGTCACTACAAACCCAAAACCATTTCACTTGTGAAAATCTTTAAAACATTCTTTTCAAAGATCTATTTACATTCATAAGTATAATCAAAACGGGTTAAAAGCGAATGTCACTAAAATATTGCCACATCAACCCAAAACCCGTTTCATACTTGTTATTCTCTTTAAATTTCATTATGAAAGGTCTAAGTATTTTCCAAAATCATTTAATAATATTTTACCTCTTTAAAAGATTATTCAAGGGTTTAAAAACACATGTTACTAAAACATTGTTTATGACAAACCCAAAACACTTCACTGTTCCGTTATCTTTAAAACTCCGCTTTTAAAGATCCAATCACTTTTCAAAAGTATAGCTAAATTGGTTAAAACAAATGTTGCCTAAACATCGTTAGTATAAACCCAAAATCACTTTTATACTTGCCATTAACTTTGAAACAGTCATTTAAAGCTCTAAGTACATCTTCACTTATTAAATAAGGCATATACCTTTTTAATCAATTTTACAAAACTATCCATTATAACATAAGTGTTATAATCTAAAAAATCCTTTATATCCTTTTACAAATAACAAACTTCCTTTTTTTAAAAACTTCTAAATATACTAAAATACCTTTAAAAAGACACACACACACACAATATTGTTATAGATGATCAAAAGAGAGATTATACTCCATAATATTATTGTCACTTGTTTTACAAAACAAGATGGGGTCCAAAAGTAATAACTTGCACTGTTCGTTATACTATTTATATTTTAATACAACAATAGTCATATACACAAGTAACACAACAATATACATTTAGCTCGTGAGTAAACTCATCCAAGCCCAAATCAATCTCAAATGTAGAAAATCCTGATATGATCACAACGGCGAAGGCGGCATCTCAATTGGACCTTGTATGCAAAAGTTATGCGTTATATAAGAATTTAGAGTCAATTAAATAATTAACTAAACTTATTATAATTAACCAAATTTAAGTAGCTTCTCACCCAAAGGCTAATGGGTTCGGCCCACCTCCCAAACTCACAGCCAAAACCTACAAAACACTCCCCCACACCACATGCGCAATTGTCCATAATAAAGTGGACTTATTTGCAAATTCCTTTGAAATGAATAGCACTCTCCTTTCTTTCTCTTGCCGCCTGTTTTCATATACACCCACAGCCACCTTCTCGCAAACTCACCTCCTCTCTTATGCCACCCTCCTCACGTCCTTCCATGCACCATCTCACGCATTTTGATGTGTGCTCTTCCTCTCTCATGCGTGCTCTCCCTCTCTCATGCGTGCTCTCCCTTTTCTTTTCATTTATGCATGCTCCAACACTTCTTTTCCTATTTTCTTTCATTGCGTGTTTTTTACTTCCTTTCCAGTCAATCTCTCCAAATGAATTGTCCACACACACACAGATATATAAATATAATACCACTAAAATACTTAATGGTTAAGAAAACAAAGTCATGGCAAGGACAATCAATGAAAAGTGGGAATGGAGAAAATGCGTGAGTAAAAGTATGGGCAAAAAGGTATGTGCATGCATGTATAGGTGTAGGTTTAGTTTTTGAAAAGTTAGATGTTGCGCTACCTTGCTACACAAAATTCTGTTCGTGTACGAGACACGAACGACAAAATAAAAATACGATCGCTTACAACAATGTGACATGATCACAAAGCAACAATAAAATAGACACGTTAACTTATTCTGTGAAGTTTCAAAAGTACCAACATTTGCCGCAAAAAGCATCAAACAAAAATTTAATTATTTTCCAAGTTAAAAATTATGAAAAAATCCTATAAATTAAATTAAAAATACGTCATTAAAAATTAGGTCTAAATTTGAAACATAGATTTTATTATAATAAAATTCAAATTTGAATGTTTAAATAAAT
Organism: Allium fistulosum; assembly: GCA_030737815.1. Classification (NCBI taxonomy): domain Eukaryota; kingdom Viridiplantae; phylum Streptophyta; class Magnoliopsida; order Asparagales; family Amaryllidaceae; genus Allium; species Allium fistulosum. The sequence goes on from CM060908.1 coordinate 427,691,558, forward strand.
TAAATATTCAAATTCGAAGACTTAAAACTTTCAAGTTGTTACATTCTTCCCCCTTAAAAGAATTTCATCCCCAAAATACTAACACGAGCAAGAAAAGCAACAATCCCTCATCAATACCCAACGTTATTGCAATCTCTAGCAACCAAAGAAACAATCTCATATCAATACTACACAATATTGCTATCACAATCAAACAAGCTCATAGTTTTCCCAGGTTCCAAAACTCTCATCGTACAAGGATGATAATCGATCCACTAAGCGTTACCTTATGCTCAATAACCTCAGGAATTACTCAGTCGATCACTCACGCTACCTCAAGCAATTCTAAGAGTCATTCTGCAAACGGTCCACAAGCAAACACACATAGCATACAGATATTATTAAAGCCCATACAATGCATATATATCTTCCATACACAATATCAAATATGATCACTAGCTCGATCACATAGATTTCACTTTCGAACCAGTATATCTCACTTGATCACTCTAATGCAGACTCTGATCCAATTCCTTGATTAGAAACCTTTGTTCTCCTTTCCTAGCCATATACTATGATAGAAAACTTTAGGATCATATCAAAAATCCATATCAAGTGTTTGCCGTCAAGAATCTAGTGAAAAATTCTAACTCGGACTAGTGTAAATCACCTCGAAATCATGTACTTGAATCCTAGATAAAGAACTAATATGCAAATAAAATCATCTACGTACAACTTACATACTCTATTCAAATTGGTTTCTTAATTGCACCAATTACTTTTCATTCTAATTCACCTTCATTTTCATTTAGCGTTTCCTATTTAATGCTAAAATCATTTATGAACCATTTCATAAAACTTACTTCAAGTTATTAAACATTATATAACTTAAGTCCATACTCATATAATACTTTACCACATCCTAGAGTATATACAAAATCATCCAATTCATTTTACTTAACTTGGATATTCAATCAATTTAAAACTTGTTTAAATCCTACTATCTTTTCAAATTAAGTATTACATAAAACGTAAATTTTATAAACACTTAGCTTCAAATTCTATAACAAATTTTGAAGTTTCAATTGTCTGAAATCGTCGAAAATTTCATTTCATTTCAACAAATGAAAACTACTGATCAACAGATCAAACAAGATTCACAACCAAACTTACCAAAATGCATAGGATACATGAGTCCATAAAACATCTTAACAGAAAACTTAAGAACTACACACCTGATTTTCATTTCAAATCATTTTGAAATAATATATACTTATAACTTCTGTATATCAAATCTTACTTTTGGGATTCAAATCAAAACCTATTTTACTAAAGTAATTTTGTAGCAAATTACTATGGTAGCATCCCCCACTTTGAAACTAAAAAATAAACGCCGATGATGCTGTAGTCATCACCAGAATTATTTTCCAACGACGGAAGGAAGTTCAGTACATCCAAACCATGCCTTTTGGACTTAACCAAAATCATTTCCAAAACGATATCAAATACTTCATAAATATTATTGAGTAACATGATATCCATTACATAAACCAATTTTCCAAATATTTACTTCCAAATAATACTAATACTATTTTTCAAAATCTTCAATTTCTAAAACACCGGGATTTAAGTGCTTAAAATATCAGTTTAAATCCTTTTCATACTTATAAACTATGCTTTATAAACCATATTTATATAAGTCACTTCCTTATATAAAATTATTTCCAAAATATTTATTTCAGAATATCTTTCTTTCTTAAGGTCTATAAGAAACAACTTTGATTAAACTCAAATTTTAACCGAACATTATCACTGAACGTCTTATCATCAAACTGTGAAACTTAATTCACAAAGTGTTCGTTTCAATGTTCCCACAAGTTACTATCTACTCAAGCCATGCAGTGAAAAGGTAAAACTGCTCGTAAACTAGTCGAGCATAGCTAATCAAATAATAAATGATAATAATTGAATATTATCTTTTTCTAACAAACAAACATATCATAAATAACTATATCAAAATTTTGAAAATTTCATTTATATATAAAATATAATCCTAGGTAAAATTATTTCATTTACCAATTTCAAAAAAACAATACCGTGCCAGTTTGTCTTGTTCAAGCGTTTAGAGATCCCTATCAATAATGATAGCAACTCGTATTGACCAAAATCCATAAACCACTCTATAGACTAATCAACACAATACAAAACATTTTTATATAACAATAACAAATACACACTCTCGTATATATAATACACTTAACTCATAATAAGGCATTCCATTACCCTATCTCTCAATGAGTTATACCCACCAAATCCATGGTTCTCGCTTAACCTTTAGCTTTTGATAACACATGTAACGGTCGGCTTTTTCGACCCCCGAATGTCGACACTAATACCTCTGCAGTACTCACGTGCCAAGCACCCAAGTGTCGAAAAGACAGAATGTTAGTGTAAAATAAAAAGAAAAGGAAACAGAGCAAGAAAGAAGAACACGGTATCAGGATCTCACATGCGAAACGATAATATATAATATCTTAAAAGTTCTTTACCAAATAGAAAACTTTGATATACATAATCAATTAGAGTAAACAAACATATTATCAACTTTAACAGCATATCCTTGCAAATGCTGATAGATACAAGTCAAATAATGCCATGGAAAATAAGTATGGTAAGGAATCATCCAACTCCTCTCCAAGAGCTCCAATGAACCACAACTAAATCTAGAAACATACTCAAGCTGACCTGGGCATTATAAGAGAATAACACCCGGATCAGTCTGGTAAACCAGCGGGAGATAATCAAATCATACGGATCGCTATATTTGTAAAGCCCATCAAAAAAAGATATCTCGTAAGACCATACCACCAATAAACACGGACGGGCTTTTACCTTACGATAACCAAACCATTTCTGTTATAAAATCCAGTAATAATATAATAATGTCAAAGATGTGAAATATAAATAATCACATGTGATGCATGTGAGTGTACATCACAACAATAATAGGTATACAATCGCAACCGCTAAAGCACGTTCGCTAATTGTGTAGGATTCCATGGAGATGCCTTTAGTATTTCGAGAATGGTCCCCCTGCACAAGGATCACAGATATCCTTCCTAGCATCATAAATCTGTAGATGATATACTATATGAAAACATAGCTGGCCCATGCCCAAACACATGGCACCAGGTCACATCACTCCTGCATGTATATCCTTAAGTATCACTAAAATGGAGTGTCTGCACCTTTTAAGTTAGCAAAACCCTATAGGCTATGTCTCATATCTCTGGTTTCTGTCATTACCGATGGTGAAGTCACATTCAGCATCCCAACACACAAGTCCTCAACTCGAACTGATCCTAAAACCATATATGGATTCCCATATCTCAACAGAATCACACATGGATTCCTCAACAGATCTCGAAATCACACATAGATTTCCATATACCAACATATCTCAGAATAACACATGGATCCCCACATCTTGAATAAATCATGAACAACTGCATGTGTTTGAACATCTCAAACTGATCTCGAATCTCCACATAGATTCCAACATCTCGAACCAATCACGAACCTCATCCAAAGCATAGAACACATATATAGTTTTAGAGTGGTTACGATTTCAAGCCATCTCATATAAGTACACTCCCGCACTTACTAGGTGCTCTAAAACCAATCGACGGATTTTCAGTAAACTCAACCCCGGTTCTGTGAGAAGTAAACAGACAATACATAAGAGCGAAGATCACCTCCTAACCGTTTAAGCAAATGGATTTCCTTATCATTTATCCTAGAAGAATAAAATGAGTTTATACATATAGTATAACGTCACTGAAGATAACTGTATCATATAACTCTCGTGTTTCTTTTAGATACTTCTAGAGTTATATTTTGGTCAATTCAATAACAATGAGAATAATCGCATACAGGAAACTAAGTCCCGTATAATGTCCATAAGCAAGTAACATACAAAGCACGATCGAAACACATAAGCACGATCAAGTCATATAAACGGTTTCTAATCCCCTTTTTAATTCTTCCTTTACTAATTAAAAACCTCTTTTATTAGTAAAACTCATTATTACTTAATAACTCTTTATTAATGAAACTCCACTTATTAATTAAACTTCACTATTTAATTAAAACATCGCTATTCATTTCAACACATTTTGATACTCTCAAAAGTATTCATATACTAATCTCAACCGTATAAGTATATTCACAAATCAATTTGAAAGGGCTTAAGACAAATGTTACCCAAACATTGTCACTACAAACCAAAAACCATTTCACTTGTGATAATCTTTAAAACATTCTTTTCAAAGATCTATTTATATTCATATGTACAATTAAAATGGGTTAAAGGTGAATGTTACTAACACATTGCTACAACAACCCAAAACCTGTTTCATACTTGTTATTCTCTTTAAATTTCATTACTATAGATCTAAGTATTTTCCAAAATCATTTAACAATATTTTACCACTTTAAAATATTATTCATGGGTTTAAAAATAAATGTTACTAAAATATTGTTTACGATAAACCCAAAACACTTCACTATTCCGTTATCTTTAAAACTCCATTTTTAAAGGTCCAATCACTTTTCAAAAGTATAGTTAGCTGGGTTAAAACAAGTGTTACACAAACATCGTTACTATAAACCTAATAGCACTTTTATACTTGCCATTAACTTTGAAACATTCATTTAAAGCTCTAAGTGCATCTTCACTTATTAAAAAAGGCCATATACCTTTTTAATCAATTTTATAAAATCATCCATTAAGTGTTATAATCCAAAAACTCTTTTATATTCTTTTACAAATACCAAACTTCCTTTTTAAAACTTTTAAATATGTTAAAATACCTTTAAAAAGATATATACATATATATATACACTAATTTATTTATAAAACTAAGATATTTAATAAAACACTATAAACCATTGTAAGATATTATAATATAAAGGCATTTTATTTCTCTTGATTTCGTGATCACTATATTATAATATAAGATATATACCATTGTAAGATATTATATATATATATATATATATTTATATTTTTAAAATTTTTAAGTATATAATTACATATTTTGTTAATATCTATGCCTCTCGATTTCGTGATCACTATCTCATTCATAAAAGTAAGTTAGGATGTTGTATAATGAGCTTGACCTTTTATTAGTCTATTTCTTATTATAGTTTCTTTGTTGTCTTATAGTTCTAACTCTAGTTTTATTACTTTATTTCATTAATGCATATATATGTATATAAGTTTTATTTATATACATACATATATATGTATGTATGTATGTATGTATGTATATTACTCTTATATTTTTGTTTAGTTCCATTTACAGGTACAGGTTTAGGCTATAAATAGTGCTAGAATGCTATTCGCAAGGTTTTAGGGTTGTTGTTGCCCGGATTGCAGGGTTGTTGTTCGTAGGATCATTATTAGGAGAGATTTCTTATTTTAGATCTGGATCATTTGCACTATCCTTGAGGCGTTCATTCTCTAGTGGAGTTGCTTGTTGATCTCATTTGTTCACTTGGATACATTATGGTTTATATTAGGTACTTCTAACACTTCATTATCGGGCAGTGGCCTTACCGGAGTTCGATACTAAGGTGTAATGGGCGGTAGCCTTGTCGGAGCTCATTCAAGAAGTTACCTGATATTGTTATCTTAGATTTTTCTATGTTATGATTTGTCACCTGCCAGGCATGTTGGCAGCTCCTTCACTATCGGTGATATATATATGTATGTATGTATGTATGTATGTATGTATGTACATGTGTGCTCTCCTCTACTTTAGAGGATCACACATTTCTCTCATAAAAAGTCCTTTTATTTCTCAAATAAAACCTTTAGCAATTTTCTAAAACTATATATACTAAAAATATACTTTTAGAATACTTATATTACATTTTGAAACATTTATTTAAAACACCACTTAAAAATTACTTATTTTATAATTTATATAAAAACCATAAAAATCTATTTTATGATTTAAAACCATTACTTTAAAAATCCATAAGTGATTATCAGTAATATATTTAAACCTTGATATTTTTTGATAATAAGTACGCTCATAGTACTTACTAAAAATATGAAGAAGCCCTAGGATATCTTCCAAATTTAACTTTAAAATCGTCGATCATAGCGATTTCAAAGTGCATCCATAGCGACCTTTTGCTTCTAACATGTACAACTTCCATTTCCAATTCCCACAAATGTCCAAAACAATTCCTTTATATCAAACACACCAAAATGTGTGTAGCCAAATATATCTACATATATCTTTCTGTAATATATCTCAATTTATCCAATTTAACATATGTGAAATATTTGGGATATCAAAGCACGTTCAATATGACTATATCGCTCCACACCTTTATAATGCTCTATCTAACATGTAAACAAGTAGTCTGGGCCACGATACATGTTATAGATGATCAAAAGAGAGATTATACTCCATAATAATATTGTCATTTGTTTTACAAAACAAGACAGGGTCTAAAAGTAATAACTTGCATTGTTCGTTATACTATTCATATTTTAATACAACAACAATTATATATACAACAATATATAGTTAACTGGTAAGTAACTCACCCAAGCCCAAATCAACTCCAGACATAGAAAATCTCGATGCGATCACAACGGCGCAAATGGCGCCTCGATTGGATTTCTATGAAAAAGTTACGCGTTATATAAGAATTTGGATTTAATTAAATAATTAACTAAACTAGTTATAATTAACCAAATTTAAGTAGCTTCTCACCAAAAGGCTAATGGGATCGGCCCACCATCCAAACTCACAACTGAAACCTGCAAAACACTCCCCAACATGACATGTGCAATTGTCCATATTAAAGTGGACTTATTTGCAAATTCCTTTGAAATGAATATTACTCTCTTCTCTCCTTTCTTTCTCTTACCGCCTGCTTCCATATACACCCACGGCCACCCTCCCACAAACTCGCCTCCTCTCTTATGCCACCTTGCACACATCCTTCCATGCACCATCTTACGCATTTTGATGGATGCTCTTCCTCTCTCATGCGTGCTCTACCTTATCTTTTCTTCTATGCATGCTCTAACACTTCTTTTCCTATTTTCTTTCATTGCATGTGTTTTCCTTCCTTTCCAGTCAATCTCTCCAATTGAATTGTCCACACACACACATACACACACACACACACAATACCACTAAAATACTAAGGGGTTAAGCAAACAAAGTTACAGCAAGGACAAGCAATGAACAGTGGGAATGGAGAACATGCATGAGAAAAGGTACGGGACAAAAGGCATGTGCGTGCATGCATATGTGTAGATTTAGTTTTTGAAAAGTTAGATTTTGAAGTACCCCGCTACCCAAAATTCCGTTGACGTACGAGCCATGAACGATAAAAATAAAAATACAACCGTGCACAAAAATGTGACACAATCACAAAACAATGATAAAATCAACAGGTTAACTTATTCTGTGAAGTTTCGAAAGTATCGACGTTTTGCCGTAAAAAGCATCAAACGAAAATTTAATTATTTTCCAAATTAAAAATTATGGAAAATTTCTATAAATTAAATTAAAAATGCATCATTAAAAATTAGGTCTAAATTTGAAACATAGAGTTTATTATAATTAAATTAAAATTCGAATATTTAAATAAATTAAATATTCAAATTCGAAGACTTAAAACTTTCAGGTCGTTACATCTTAAATAGAAACCTCACTTGGAATGTTAACACTGCCCTCCAAGCAATAATGCAATGCTAACATTCATCCATACAGATTGTTCAAGATATGAACAAACCGAAGGCACTACTTCTACTACATCCATTTTGGAACCACCATCAGGATTAGTAGCAAGTACCCCTTGCACTTCAAAGAACTTCGTCTTCGATCATCTTCAAGATATCCCTAATTCGAAATGCTTATGCCAGTTCAAAGTGGTTTTCAAATAATATATCGGATCCCAATCTCTTCGAGCCGACAATGATAGTTTAAAAACTAGCCAACATTTGATAGTCGGTTATTTAACTATCAAACAACAAACAACTCAACCAGAGACTTAATTCCATAAGGAAAATAACACTAGTTAAGCACATAAGCAACCCTAAGCCTCTTTATTTAATCTTTTCTTTAAGTTAAACCCACTTTGTAAATACTTGTATCAAAATACTTTTACAAAAATATATTCACAAAACCTTCTCTACTCTTTCGATAGTTGAAAAACGTTGATATACTTATCTCAACTGTATAAGTATATGCACAAAACATTTCACTTTCAAACTTAGAAAACTTTCCCATATACTTAGATTAACAATATAAGTATATTCACAAATCACTACATTTTCAATACTTAGAAAATGCACCCATATACTTATCTCATCGATATAAGTATATTTACAAATCTTAAGAAAGATTTCATTTTAAAACCATACTTAAATTTGGGTTAAAACGGTGTCATTTTATATAGAGATAATAATAACCTAAAACACTATTTCTTCGGTGTTGAGCATGAAAAAGAATGTTTTCATACCACCAAAATTAAGAAGGTCATTTAGTGAAATCAAGTCTCTTTTATAATTAATCTCTTTTATAAAATCCCTTTTATAGGTATAAGCTCCAAATACATTTATAGAATTCCTTTCATAAAACTCATCTCTATTTATAAAGCTCCTTTTATAAATCTCAAAATAAAACCTCCATTTATAAAACTCTTATAAGGCTCCTTATATTTACAAACTCCTTTTATAAAATATTATCTATAAATTATAAATTTTCCTTTATAAAATATCTAATCCAAAATTTAAACCTTCCATTTAAAACCCCCAAATTTATTTAATAAACTCCTTTTATGATTTTCTAAATATAAGTACAAACTCCAATATAAAACTAACTCCAAATATAAAACTAAACTCCAAATATAATTATAAACTCATCTTTTTCCCATCACACAATCATTCCATATATTCAATAAATTCACAACTGTGATTTATTACTCTAATTTATCAAAATGATAATATTCCCTTTTATTTATAAGATACCACTTATAAATCTCCTTTAAATCCATAAAATACCATTTATAAATCTGTTCTTTTATTATCAACAATTATATAAACTGCTTCATAAATATTTATCTTTAATATTTCTACCTTCATTTAAACATAAGATCTCCCTTTTAAAAATAAAAGATAACTCTTTTTTATTTAATTTTGAAAAATAAACATTTATTATTGTAATAATTTCCTATAAAGATCCATACCTTTAAAAAAAATTTCACACATTTGCTTATATGTATTTGTAGAAAAGAATAATCAAAGAAGTTGAAATAAAATGGAGAAGTTTAAAAACATATTTTAAATAAAATATCACAAAAATTCCAAAAATTTAGATTCAAGTATCATTTTCCAAACTAAAAACATTCCCAAGTCTAGCAGCACTTAATAGTAATTCTCTCAAATTACTATAACGAGGGCAATGGTTGTTATAGCACTTAACCACTGCTATTACTACTTTCCTCTAAAAAGGTTCCAATTTTTAACATATGTCGATGTCCATCCAATATGGCTAAACAATCAATTTTTGACATTTAACAATCCATATGATAGGTATATAATTGAAATAAAATTAATAGGAATATAATTGAAAATCAGTAGTCATAATATCGAGAAATCTAGATTTCTCTGCTAAATTCATGTATTTTCAATTTAAATGTCAATCGCTTTTCAAAAGCGGATATTTAATCAAACCAAGCAATAATTTTTCAAACATAAACAGTAACTTTTATCTGCTATATAGCATACTGATTATCCAAAAAGGCGAGTTTAACTCATCGAGATTTCAATTAGGTCTATCAATGGATACCCGAAAAATCTGAAATCTATCTGAATCTGTAACCGAAAATACGAATATTATCCGATATCCAAAAGCAGATGCAGATATCCGATATCTAAAAAAAATTAGATGGGGATGTTGATATGAGTGTATACGTATCCGAAAAGTATCCGTTCGATCGGAAACTAAGTACGCTTATAATAATAATTATTTTAAGTAGATGGCTATATTAAATTATAAACAAAAATTTAGTACCTATTTCAATTTTTTGAAGAAATTTCATACAACCGTTGGATTCCATATCTACTACCAATATGCATTTAGATAGTTAACCCTAATTATATTCAATATTCAAGCATGCTTCTGATTCTCTCCCATTCATTTTACAACCGCTCTCTAAAACAATCAAAAACTGTAAATCGAACGAAATTCTAAAGAGTCACCCTCCTACGTGTTGCTCCTAAATCACCGCGCGTTGTATGAATCGCATGTTGCTCCTATAATCAAACCTTAAATCGTGTGTTGCTCCTACGATCTGAAGCGAGCGTATCTTCATCGCCGATTGCTCCTGGGATCTGAACTTGGAATGCTGCCGACTTGCTTCTGGCTCCTGAGATCTACTCTGGTATAATTTGGTTTTGATATTCATTTATCGACTTGTATTGAAATAGCGATCTTGAAACCCAACCATAATTCTGTAAATATATTAAAAAAAGTCAAGCATGATTATTTTTACCTGATGATTCTAAGAACTTATAAGCGATGTAATAAAACAGAACTACTTGTTTGTTTTAAGTTAAAATTTTTATAGGTATAGCTCTTTATTTTTTACCTGGCACAATTTCCCTTCATTTTACTTGGCACAATTGCTCTTCATTTTTTCATATTTCAAAATGGAATACAATAATATGAAGAAACCATGATTATTTTTATGCTTATTCATTTATACTCAACTTCAACGTTCGATATAATATAAATATGTGCATTAGCAGATGGTAACCACCAAAAAATCATGTAGTATTAAAATAAATATCTTTTCTTTGTAGACTTATCTCGAAATAAAATCTGGTTAATTTTGCAACTTTATAAGTCAACCAACGGTCTTTGAAACTTCCTTCAAAAAGAATGATAACCGGTAGTAAATAAAATAAAATAAAATAAAGGGGATGTAATTTTTAGTTTTTTTAATTTATTTATTGCATTTAATGCTTGTATTTGGAGATATTGTAAACTTGTAAATAAAATATAAAATTATTTGTATATGGAAGACTTTTGAAAATGGTAAAGACCTCATCAAGTCATAGTAACAAATCTATTGCATGTGCATCAAGTGCTTGTGCGGACAATAACATAATTATGCAAGAAATTCAAACCACAGACTCTAGTGGGCCACAAGCTCAATATCTTTCAACAAATGAAGAAAAATCTGCAACTTTAAATGTAAAGACTATGAAATCTGAGGTATGGAAAGATTATGATAGAGAAGTATTGGAGGGTAGTAATAGTGTTAAGGCCACTTGTAAACATTGTTTAAGGATAATAAATGGTGCTACATCACTAGGAACAACACATTTGAAAAATCACATAAAAGTTTATCCCAAAAATACTAATAATAAGAGACTATCTGGGCAACAACTTTTGACTACAAAAAAGTCTCCTAATAAACCATTTAAATTAGAAGTTAGAAGTTTGATCAGAATAAGACTCGAATGTGTTTTGTTGTATGGTTGTCAAACATGATTATCCATTCAATATGATGGAACATGTTTACTTTCAATGTAAAGATCCACAAATTTATCACTTTGATAAATTCTATTTATTTTTAAATTTATTTAAAAGGTTGATAAACAAATAATATTGTTTTTAGTGATAAATAAGTAATAATAATCTTTAAATATATATTTACAAAAATATTTTCCTTGAAATTTAAATCAATAAAATGACTGAAAACTGTTTTATCGATAAACAGCTCTACAATCATAAAATGTCGCGTATAGAGCTGGATGCATACACTTATTTTATAATTGGATAAGAATATGAAATAAAAAAATTCATTATGTTTTTGAAATTTAAATGTATTTAGTAATGCCCTTAAATATAATAATTGATTTATTAAATTTATTTAGGATTTAATGATTTAAGTAGTGATTATAATTATTTAAAAAATTATTTTTAAACGGTAGTAATTCATTTTAAATATTTATAAAGTGTTAAGAAAAACTATATGGTAATTTGATAAAGGCAAATAATTGAGTTGAAAATATAAGGAAAAAATCGATATCGCTTTATCGGTATAATAGCGAATTTTGTAAATAATTATTAGTATTAGTTTATATAATTTTATAAATGAAATATGATCAATTTAATTTATCAATAATGATAAGAAATTTATTTTTAAATTTTGTTTACAAATATATGTATGTACATTAATAAGTAAAAATGTGATCGATAATCGGTTTCCCGGTTTTTAACGATTTAACAAACAAAAGTTGTTCGAAGTTATTTGAAATGTTGTTATCCTCTTATGCACATACATGTACATGCATATACATGTCACATGAACATAATAACACATATATATATATATATATATGTACACGAACACTTAAATATATAAATATTGCAAAATAATTTAATAATTTCCCTAAGACTTAACATTTAAGCAACAAAAAACCAAACATCAACTCACCGTACCAAACCATCATCACACCATCACCTCAACATCACCATCACATGTCATAGGGGGGAGCCCAGTGCTAGGAGGGGCTAGGAGGGGTGTGGGCCAAAGGCAAAATGGTAATTACACCATTAGATATTTGTTCCAAAATTTTCTCCTATCAATACCCACCCAATTTCTCATATTTTTCACCATATTCTTTTTATCTTCCTCTCTACTTCAAGCTTCTTTTCATGGCTTATATACTTAACAAAATTATGGCAAAATATTTAGCAAAAGGAATTTAAAATCGTATAATACATATAAATTCTCGATCCACTTCAAAACTAGTTCGAATCTCCTCCATTCCTCTTCCTAAACTCCCGGCCATCCACCATCACCACCATGGCTGAGCTCCTCCACCTTTTATAGCTTAGGCCATGGCCTTCTTAAGGTCTTTGACTCGATTCCATAAGCTCCGGTGCAATGGCGTAAAGCTATAGCCGAATTAGACTAGCCCGTTGGAAAAATGAAGGTGAGAAACTCTTACTTATATTATATTCTTGGATGATGATATGATGTTTGCAATGGATGTTTAATATGCTTTGATCATCAAGTTTGGTTGTTAAATATTGTTGTTGAATATATATGCAAGTCACGGAAATACACGTCGATAGGCACAAAGGAAATCACTTTCCTCTATTTTAATGAATTGTTGTATATGAGATGTTATGTAACGTCCCAGATTTTCGCACTCGAAAATCGACATCCATACTTTACATCGTACTCGAATGCCGTAGATTCGACCATTCAAATCCGAGTCGCCGGAGCTTATAACAACATTTAAGTAAATAACACAGTGGAATAATTAAATAATACATTGATATACAATATCTGATACAACAGAGTGATACAATGAATATCAATATACATCAGAGATATGATACAACAAATAGCAGCGGAAAAGAAAACGATAACATCAGCAGCGGATAAAATATCTCCAATAGAATGCTCCAATCCATAGCTAGCGGAAAGCAAGGTCAGTCGTCCAAGGACTGACTAGCTCCAGATAATCTACTAATTCTGAATATCTGAAAAACCCAACTCTAGACTGCTCGTGTAGAAAAATTTTGAGCATCCAGAGTTTAGGAAAGAACAATAAACTCCGGATCAGTCATGGGACTGGTGTGAGCAACAAAAACAGTTTATCTTTAAAACAAATAGCAGAGAATTTTAAAGTTAATTCGCAATGCTTTTGGAAAATGAAACTACCATAAGACCTCCCACCACACACACAATGCAAACGCATAATTGGAGGAGATTTCTTCTTATGATAGTCAAAGATGCTTACTATGCAAAATCAAATCATTGGATATTATTATTAGTGCATAGTGCAGAAAACATTTCAAAAGTATAATATAAATCTTAGCCAGCATAGACATGGCGCCACCATAAGTGAATGATAGGTTCTACAACTAAAACCGTACAAGTCACGTATTGTTTCTTTGGATTTCCAACAAATGGTCAGGCTAAGGAACTTCCTATGCCATGAAGGAACGCCTCTGGAATGACGTCCCGAGAACCTAACCGGATCTCTGCCAACACAAGGCCGGGTTACCTCTGCAAAAATAGGTAACTACTGACACGCGTATGCCATCCCCCGATCGTAACCGATCTTCCCGAGGATCCTCGATTCCAACAACCACATAATAAGCAGTATCAACATAGGTTAAGTATCTGGGCTCCATACCATGAAACCACCTCTATCCAGAAGGAATGACATACACTAAGGGGCGCTACTCCCTAGAACCTTGCTGCATCCTTCCTGTTTTGACCATTTCCGGGGTGTGAGGCTCGACGAAGTCTCGTCCATAAAGCTACGCTTTGTCACAAAGCCATGCTTCGGGTCAAACAAATGATCAAAGTAATGATCACAAAGATATAAGATTAAACGAATGATCATATGACAAATGATCAAACAATGATCATTTCACAGCAACACTCAGCATGTCACATTACCAAATTGGGAATATATTGCTGATAAATTTCAACTACATAACCTCTGAGCTCGTACGTCTCAGAGAAGGGTATTAAGCTAAGAGAATAAATTCTCCGCCACCAACATAAATGTATTTGAAAGAAATCGGCTTTATATCTCAACGTGTAATGTCAGACATACAATCCATACAAGTCTGTTCCGGGTTCGAACAGAACCGAAGGCACTTCTCACGAAGCCCTTGTAAATCCGGATAATTTCCAATCACGTCCGGACTTCCCGTCACTAAGGGTGATAAAACCTCTATATCGGGGATCAGCCGATGCAGAGTAACTCGACGGTAATCCTTCCGTTTTCAAAAATATCCGGTCTTCAACGCCGGTCATCAAATGCGATCCATATACGACGTATCATATATTCGGAATGGGTTATACGACCCAAAGGTCCTTTCCCGGCTAACCCGAATAGTGAGCGCAATTAAAAATCATATGGATATGGGATTTCAATTAAGTCACAGCTTAAAACCCAAAACTTTCTTTTCAAATGGTTTAAACAAATTACCATTTACATCTTTTTAAACAAAAAGATTCATTTCAACAACCCTCAACGGTTTAAACAATTTTCACACTTTAATCTTTTAAACAAAAGATTCATTCACAGATTTTCCAAATTAATTCCCATTTCAATTTGATTAACTCGTTAAATCTTTAAAACAAAGATTTAACTTATAGCTTTCAAACAATTCCATTTCAAATAGTTTAAACAAATCATCATTTTAAATCTGTTAAAAATAAACAGATTTAATTCATAGCTTTCAAAAAGAAGAATTCATTCATAACTTGGAAAACCATTTTTCAATTCAATCTTGAAATTCCTTTAACTAAATTGGAATTTCATTTCTTATATGAAAGCTTTTATCATTTAAAAACAAACAGTTTCATTTCAGAAAATCTGATTCATTCATACGAGTGGAAATCCTTGGGTTAAATCCAAATTCTCCAAAATTATACTTTAAATGGTTTAACTTCATATAAACACATTTATATCATCTTTAATCCCTAGTTTCAAATCATAGGATTCAATTCCAAACTTGAATTCAAATTTAAATCAAATTATTTAAATTTTCAAAACTCGATTAAGTTATTCAAAATAACTTTTATCTTTGAAATTCCATTTCAAAAGCTTTTCACTTTAAACCCGAATTTCTAATTTTCAAAATCGATTGAAATTAAAATTTCAATTTCAAAAACATCAAATTTAAATTATCTGTGACCTAACCGATTTCCACGTGAAATCCATATTTGTGTGTGTAACAGTGTGGTCCAGGGGTTTAACACAATAGTGCAACATAAATCAATCATCATAGATATATCGATATCGATAAGAGGTACGCTTATCTTCAGTCACAGTTTCACAGATAAAATAAATCACAGATAGGTAAATTACAGATCACAACATAAATCAGGGTATATCACAAAGCATCATATATCAGGGATATCAAACAATTCATATCATTTAACAGAATCCAAATATTCATAAGTAGGATCAAGCATTTAATAATCATTTATAAACAGGATAAATTAATCGTTTAATCCTAATTAATTCAATTAATTTTCCAGTTAAATGGATTTATTATCAAATTCTGATTGATTAATTACAAATCATTAATTACCAATTTATCTAATGATTTTCTTAAATTAATTAACTTGAATAAATCAAAATATCCATAATTGATTGTAATAAGTGATTAATCCTTAATTACTTTCATTAAGTATTTAAACAATTTATAATTGATTATTTAAATAAATAAATCATTCTTTAATTACCTTTCAAAATTATTAATAAAAATTGTTTACCTTAATTATCATTTGAAACTCTGCTTTACACATTAAAAATCAATTATTTGATATATCGAAAATTTTAATGTAAATTTACTTCAATTCCTATCTTTAAATTCAATTTCTTCATTTATATAATACTTAAGGTTGTATAAACATTGATATTTATATACTTACTTAGTAAATAACTTAAAACAAACTTTTTTACTTAAGATTATACAACATGGTTTAGTTTAATAGTTTAAACTTTATAAAAATTTGGGCTTAACCCATTTATATAACTCACCCGAGCAACTCGATAATAGCTCGAGTAGCACTTGAGTTTCCCTAAAAAATTCACAGCATCATTCCCCTGCACATTTTTTTCCCCCAACCTCCTTCTTCTCCCTGTTTTTTTTTCCTTTTTCTTTTTTTTCAACTTATACCTAAATGTTCAAACGAAGACGACAGGAAGTTCACTCGCATACGCGAGTTCCTCCTCGAAGCCAGGCACCCTCTCCCCTGAGTATTTCGCAATTTCCTTCGAGCTTCCCCCCAGCTAACTTCGTCTTCCCCAAATTCGAACGCAGCAGATACGTATCGTCTTGCGTGCACGTGCACACTTGGTCGGAGACTCTCCGGCCATCGCCACTCATTCCAGCAAGTCCTAAATCACCTTCTCGTTCAATATTGAAACCCAAATCAACCTGAAAAGTTCGAATATGAAAATGAGCCTGACGCTCGAACTAAAATTTGAACTCTCGACAGCAAATCGCCTCCACCTTCCAACGCCGACCACTAGCGATGCCTCCACTTCGCCCATACCTCAACCATATCCCCCACAACCATCTTCCAGAATCGCGAGCCACTCGGTCCAACCATGGTGGCGAAAACCAAAATTCACAGAGCATCCAAAACGTATGAACTTGTGATATCCCGGAATTTCGAGCAATATCAATTTAATAATCTATATAAAATATTAAATTGATTTGATATATCTTTGATAATAAGATATGAATTGAATTAATAATTTCTTTTAAATGGATATTTAACTGATAAATTATCTTTTAAAGGCTAATAAATTGTTTTCTATTTATTTATATATATATTTGTATATATTGTAAATAGTAAATGTCTGTTTTAAATTTGATTTAAATTCAATATTTAATAAATAACTATTTGGCTTTAAAATATATTCAAGATTTAAGTTAAATTTTCTAAATGATTTTAGCTTAGATTTAAATTAAATAAAAGGATTGTTGTTCTTTTTAGAGTATAGCTTAATAAAAATTAGTAATAATGTGATAATGAGCTTTATTTATAATATAATGTCTATATAAGTAGATTTTTATTGTAAATGGAAATTGTTATATATATTTTGAAAAGAAGTTATGGTTTTTAAATATATATGAATCTCTAAAATAAATATAATAATTATAGATAATAAAATATACATTGTAAATATTTAAAGTAATTATAAAATAGAATGATAATGGGTAATTATATATTGATTGTTTATCTTTTAAAATGTACATACCTTCATGTTAGAAATTAGAAATAAATACACTTATGTAGAGATAGAAACAAATATGCAAACTAACATAATACAATGACCATAACAACTTTAAAACTAAAACTTAAGTTAAATATGTTATACCCTATAGCAAAGACATATGTTGTAGGCTTGAAAATTCACCTAAGTACAAGACAATAAGATAAGGCAAGTAAATATTTTTACATTTTAGCATTGTACATGAGTAGGCAGTAGAATCATCTCTATGCATACGAATGAAGATAGGGTAAGTATGCTAAGTTTAAGTTAAATAATAAACATATGTTTGTAATTTTGTACATAAAGGAATAAAGTATGGTTGTGTAGACTTGATATGGCATAAGGCATTGAATACCATCACTGCAAGTACACGAAACATTTCCTTTCAGCCCCAAAGAGATAAAAATCTCTGATTTCTCGTGTACTAGGATAATAAACAAATGAGTATACTTGTTGTATTTATCAAACTTGCCTCATTTTATTTCATTTCAAAGCTTTGCAAATCCCAGTTTCTAAAAGTCTTAAAACAAATACAACCAAGTAAAAGAAAGAATAAAAGAAGTATACAAACCTGGAAATCAATAAGAAAAACAAAGCACTTCAGTTTCAAAGCTAGTCAAACATCTCAGTTTTCAAGTTCAAGCTAGTTCAGATTTTCTGGGATCAACAACAAAGATATACAAGTTTTCAAATTCCTAGTTTCAAGCTTTTCCCTGTCTTCAAACCAAAAAGAACAAGCTCAGTTAAGTGGTCAGGTGAGTAAACATTTTTCAAATTAAAACTTAAGTAGCTAATCTCCTGTTGCATATGAGTTCGGTGATGATGTTTGTTTATATGTATGAATGTGCAATGTTTGTGAATTTATGTAAGTGTGCATATCTATGGTTTAAAACATCTAATAGTCTCTGCTTTAAACTGTAACATGAGACATCCTTCAGTTTTTATGCACATGATTTACAGGTTAAGTAGATTAGTGATGTATGTATAGAAATATGTTTGTATGATTGTTTAAGACTCTGGAAACAGGGTGTATGTTTGATACTACTGTGATCATCTCTGTTAAAAGTCCCAGAGGTTTAAACTAAGTTCAAAACTTCAAATACTTCTTTCTCCAATCTTCTTTAGGCTTAAGTGGTTAAACCAAAGTGTGTTGTTTAATTTGAACTAAGCTTTTAAAAAGAAAAATAACTGCAGAAAAATTTATAAGTAGAAACATTGTCTGGAAAAAATGAATATACAGAGCAACTTGAAAATGTTAAAAATCAAATCTTGTAATTTGTTGATTTAAATATATATCTGGAATCGTATATAAAAGATAGGATTTTTAAAATTAAATTTACAAATTTTAATGTAAGTTTGAATGTGTTGTTTGGGTTTGTCTGGAAAGCTTGTTTCCGAGCATTTCCGGTGATCGCGGGGTCGAGGGTGGTCGGGGTTGTGTGAGGTGGTGGAGGAGTCTATGGGGGTGATTGGAAAAATAGTGGTAGATGGCCATGGCCACGGTGGCGACAACAGTTTGAGTTTGAAATTTTTAACCCTAGTTTTGTGAGCTCGGGAGTTTTCGATTCGTTCTCTCTCCCTGGTTGATCGAGTTCGGCGAGTCTTTGGGAATTGGTCGTAGACGTGAAGAGGGAGACGAGGCCGGAAGGGTCGACTGTCAGATGGTTGGTCGGCGAGCATCAGCGTGTTGCCAGGTTTGGGTGAGTGCATGTCGATGGGTTCCAGGTTTGGTTTAACAGCTCGAGTTTGAATTCGAGTCTGGGATGATGTGTAGATGATCGTGGGATGGAGAGTGGGAGGTTTCCGATGAGATGGAATTCTGGTGGGAGGCCGGAGTTGATCGAAGTCACGGTGCACGTGCACCGTGCACTCTTGTTTCTGGTGGAAGATCTTGGAATTGGGACGACAGTTCCCATGTGTTCGAGAGATTTGAGTATTTACTCGAAGTCATGCAAGGGGGGAACTCGAAGCAGTGAAGTGGAGTTGGTTCCTAGTTGAACGGTCGCTGTTTTTTTGGGCATTGTTTCATTCTCGAATCAATTTAGGGTGTGGCCCGAGTTTTTCTGATGTTTGACTCGAAGTAAAGGGAAGATGGCTCGAGTAGTTTTGTATGGGATGTAGAAACTGTCATTGTTACAGTTTTTAAATTTCAGACTTTAAATAAAAATAGAGCAAGTTAATACAACGGCTTTGAAATAAGTTTAAATCTGAATTCAAATGAGTTTGAATCCTAGTTTTCAAAATACAAGTTTAAAAAAAATAGAATGTTTAACAGCTTTAAAAATGTCTTAAGTATATTTTGTAGTGTGTAAATTTAGCTACGTTAAATTTTGTATTTAATTGAATCTAGCATTTGGAATAAGAAAATGCCTTACTTTTTATATAAATATAGATTTATAGATTTGTAATTATTAAGTTAATTAAAATAAATAATTAGCTAATTTGATTAATTAATGATTGAATTAATTAATTTAATAATTAAAGGTTAAATTGGTTAATTAAGGTTTAAGATAATCAATTGGTAATAAATGGAAAATTAAGAATCATTAATTAAATAAGAGTTGAATTTTAATTTATGATTATTAATTGATGAAGTAAGAATTAATTAAGTTATATTGAATACTTAATTAATTAAATAATTAAGGATTTATTTATGAGTTAGTAAAGATAAAATTTAATTGTAATTAATAATAAATCTTAATTTAATTACTTTAGAAAAGTAATTTAAGAAGTGTTAATAATTAATGGAAGTTATTAACTAGGATTATTAAATAATGGATGAATATGATTAATCTTGATAATTAATTAAGTTTATTAATTTAAGATAATCAATAGTAAATTATTTAAGTATAATTACTTATGGAAATAATTAAGGAATTTATTTCTCATTGTAATTAATTAAGTTTAATATGAATTGTTTAAATTAATTAATTCAGTTTAATTAATTTAAATAACCCTTTGATGATGGGATAAGTATAATTACTTAAGGAAGTAATTAATTTTGGATGATTTAAAAATGAAAGTAATTTGAGTATAATTACTTTGTATAAATTAATCAAGGGATTAATTAGAGGATAATTAATTATGGAGTAATTAAATTATTTGATGAAGTAATTAAGGGTAGTTAATTACTATATGGAGTTAATCAAGGTGATTAACAAATTTGGTTTAATTTAAGATAAATTACTAAATGAAATAAATGTAATTAGAGATCATTAATTATTGTAATTAATGATGTAAGTTGAAATGGATTTATTTGGAAATAATTAATAAATGAAGGAATTCACTTATGAAATTAATTAAAGAAGTAATGTAATTGATTTTAGTAAATTAAAAGTTTACTTTCTATAATTGGTATAAGGTAATAAATTTGTGAAAATAAATAAAGGATAATTACACAATGTAATTAAAGATAATTAATCTAAGAAGGTTAATTAAGATGGAAAAGTAGAGAATGATTAATTAATTGACTTGGAATTAATTAATGGTTATGTAAGCTAGATTAATATTGATAAAGTAATTAATTTAATTTACTTTAAATTAATTAGAGATTTGTAATTAATTTAATTCATTTTAAATTAATTATAAATGAGGTGATTATTAATCTTTGTTTATATATGATGGATGATATTGATTTCCATGATTGATTGTGATCTCAGATATAGATCTATTGTGTTATGGATGTTTGGTTCAGTATGATGATATTGATTATCTGTTTGAGTAGATAATATGGATTAGCTGTTTATGATGATGATGTTATTATCCATTGTGATATTGTTATTTATCTATCTGTGTGTATATAGATAATTGAATTTAAATTGTTTTAACTTTAAAACAACTTGGCCTTAAAAGACACGGTTTGGATTTCGATGAGACCGGGATAGGGTTTTCGTATACCGGAATTCTAGGTCTGGAGACCCGAATACCACATCGATCCAAAATAACGTTAGGTCGTGAAATTCAAATGGAGCAAGTGAAGACTCGAGGTATAAGAACTATACGTCAGTATAACTTTGTGGGTGATTCCGTAATGAGTTTGACGAAGATAGTACTTATAGATTCGAGATGGTGATTCAGAATGCAAGGGTTATTGTCGTTAACTCTGAGGGTGATTCCAATACGAGTGTAACGAGATAATGCCTTCGGTTTCGTTCGAACCCGGAACGAACTTGTATGGATTGAATGCTTTCAGAACATCGTCAGGTGGACGATGAGCATTCTAAGAGATGTGTTCTCTAAAGGTAATCGTGACCTCAAGCCTCATCAACCGGGAATGGCTAAAACAGGGGAGGTGCAGCAAGGTTAGTGGGTAGCACCCAAGTAGGACGAGATTACCCCTGTCTAGATGTCCCTTATTATTCGGCTTTGTGTGCGGTTGATCATGACAACCGTGGGGTATCTTGTGCGGGAATTATCCAGTAAGGGATGTTCCGACCTTGTGTTGCAGGGGACTTAGGGTGGGTTCTCGGTACGGTGATCTAGGCCACGTACTGTGACGGGCGGTACCCCAGTAGCCCTGCCATTGTATGGAATCCAAAATCCAATAAGTGCCCTCGGATTTGATTGTAAACCTAGTATGCTGGAATTTAATGAATGTAACAATTTCGGCTATTTTCTATTTACTTGAAAACCCTAGACACTATTATAATATCACTGAATTTCATATCAAAGTTTTGGTTAGCGTAAGGTAAAAACATTTCCATGTTTATGTGTGGGATGTCTTACGTGATACCTTTTGTTTTCAAAGAATTTTTAAAGTTAAGCAACTTTAACCGTTTACTCATACCAGACCCATGTCTGACCCGAAGTTTATTTCCGTTTTTCATAAACTCTCGGGTACCCAAATTTTTACGGGTAGCCAAGGGATTCAGGTTAGCTTTGACGAATACTGGAGGAGCAAATGGAGCAGGGGGCTTCAGCGTATAGATATATATATTGGTTCCGCTGTGTTGTATCTCTGTGATTTGTGAGTTGTATTAACTAGACAGGTGTTTATAACTGTCTAGTATGTGTTGTATTATCCATGTGACTCTGATGTATATGATACTAATTATTTTTTTTGATATATTATATTTTATTCGTTCCGCTGTTGAGATTCTGTGATTGTTTCTTCTTCTTCTCTATCTTTTCTACTTCTCACCTCTTTCTTTTCTTAAAAACGATGCGATTTTCCGGGCGTGGGAAGTCGGGTCGTCACAGAACTAAACCCTACTCTTACCTCCACCGCAAAATCTATGCATTCGAATTTTTATTAGGCATTTTTCCTGTGTTAATTCATCTTCAAGCTTGCTTTATACGAAATTTCAACCCTCAAAATTAATCGTATCAACTGAAATTGGCAAAAAATGCATTTTTTGTTCATTTATTAACTGCATCCTTAATACTCAACTAAAAATCGAGATTTCAATTTCAAAAATCCTAATATGCTTAGAGGATCCAGATTATATATACGAATTTATAAATCATTATATTTGATTTTTAACATAAACAATGTTTCTCTGCTCTTTTATTCTTCCAAACAAAATTTCTATTTATTTAAACTTAAAAGTATTTTTAAAACTAAGATCTAGTTAATTCAAACCTAATTCCTTTATACAACATAACCTATAAGGGATTAGGGAAGGAGAATTTGAATTTTGATTAGATTTTGTGTCTGTAAACAAGAACAGAGGCTCCTATAACCAAACACAGACATGCATATACATATACAAACATATTTACCACAACACTTGCAACAGAATCGAGTTTTAAAATTTTAAATAGAAAAGTTACTCACAATCATCAAGATATCAAAACAGTTAAGCTTCGGAAAATAGGAGTTGCTCACAGTTGTTTTTTCTCCAGAGAAAGAAAACAGGGCCTCAAGTTGAAGTTCTTTTCTTTTGATCCAAGCTTTTAACTTCCAGTTAAAATCTTCTTGTTTGTATTAATATCTTGTTGTTTAAGTTTGAGATGATATTACTTCTTTCATTTTTTTTCATTTATGATGGTGCTCGAACTAAAATGAAGGGAGAAGGCTGATATAAAAGAAAGCTTATAGGGTGATTATATCATTTGTACAATGTAGGTGATATTTGCATTTGTTTGTACAACCATACAGGGATATTTTCTTTCCTATGGTGGCTGGTTCGTGTACTAAAGTGAAAGCATTAAATGCTTGTGTTCCCTCTTGGTTTACATACAATCCCATTTTGATTTTTGTAAGTACAATATATATTTTTCCATTTCGGCTGGTATGAAAACATTTTGGTGGCTGGTACGTGTTTGTGTTGAGATGATTGTGGCTTCCTATGCAAGCTAACTTATCATAAAAATCTTTCTTTGTGTTGTCTGGACTCATACTTATGTATATAGGCTTGTTCAGCTTGAATATACAATGTTGTTATCTTTTATTTCATTTCACTTAAAAATATTTACTTATCTCATTCCTTTGTAATACTTGTTTCCAGGTTGATGAGTTTATTTAAGTCTTTGAGATGTTGTCACTTCATACTTGAATACATATTTGCTTTGTCTAATTATTTTGTTTACTTACTTACTTAATAAGTTATATTGCAAATGAATTTCTAACCCAAATAGTTATTGTCTACTTATATTTTTATTTTTATTATCTTATGAATATACTTTGTTTGTATTATTATTCGAATATATTCTATATTTTTTTCTCTTTTATTATTTTTGTTTGTCCTACTACTTTGTATTATTTTGTATTGATTTATTAAGATCTAGATATTTACTTTATACTTTATATCTCATATAATTTGTATCTTTATTTTCAAACCATTTATTTACGAGTTAAATTCAAATCAAATATATATACATATATTTAAAATTTCAAATTGACTCATATATCACGTATACATATATATTCACATATATGTACAATATTTACAATATTATTAAATTTAAATGATGTATACCAAATTTATCTGTATTCGGGGAAACTCGCTTAAATTTATAATTAATTTTACAAATTTTTATTCAAAAATACAATAAATTATTAATAAAAAATCTAAGGTCGTTACAAACTTCCCCCCTTAAAA
Organism: Allium fistulosum; assembly: GCA_030737815.1. NCBI lineage: Eukaryota > Viridiplantae > Streptophyta > Magnoliopsida > Asparagales > Amaryllidaceae > Allium > Allium fistulosum. Next base: position 427,716,455 of record CM060908.1, read on the forward strand.
TAATTTCGTCCTCGAAATTCGCAGGCACGAAAACAACGAAGAGATAGACAGATTCGATCTCCTATACTTCCTCAAATTTACGATATGAATTCCAAACTCAAGTCGGAATATCTCAGAATACATACCAATTTGTCCATCTTCGGACTATGGTATTCACAGAAATTTTAATAGAATTTCAAATTTGGTTTTAAATGAAATCATTTTATCGATACTATTCAAATTTAGCCTCATATTCTATTAATCGATTTAACTCAAAATAAAAATTTCCAATTTATTTGAAATTTTCCATTTCCAAATTCATATATGTTAAGGTTTAAATCAAAAACTGATAAGATACTGATGAAAATACGAAGTAAGAATTTTCTACAACGATTCGTAGGGCCATCATCACACCAAAACTTTTTCTGGTAGCTGATACGAAGAAATCAAAAGAATTTGGAAACGAATCAAAGAATATTGATGAGAAAGTTGTTTCCACTGTTGCAGGGTATTGACCATTTATAGTCATACTTCCCTGTCCCCTATCTCGTCCTCTTCTTGCACTCATACTCACTATCAGTGGATAGTAAGAGAATTTACTGAGACGTTTAAACGGATATCTTAGGAATACACTCATTCTAGAGTTTACTTCACTCTATCTCTAATGAGCTACTTAACGTGTTATACTCCTGAGCTAAAGTTCAACCTTAGCTCTGATACCAAATGTAACGAACGAACCGTCGGCGGTCACAACCGATAGGATTTTCAACCATCCCAGCCCCACCGTGGCTTACACTGGCACCTCGCAGTTGCTTTTACGGCCAGCCTCTCGACTGCATAACCAACCCATCCCACTCAGGGACATGTAGGGGTAAGAGTCTCCTGTTCGCCACCAAACCGCTCTTTTATTCTTCTAAACAAAATTTCTATTTATTTAAACTTAAAAGTATTTTTAAAACTAAGATCTAGTTAATTCAAACCTAATTCCTTTATACAACATAACCTATAAGGGATTAGGGAAGGAGAATTTGAATTTTGATTAGATTTTGTGTCTGTAAACAAGAACAGAGGCTCCTATAACCAAACACAGACATGCATATACATATACAAACATATTTACCACAACACTTGCAACAGAATCGAGTTTTAAAATTTTAAATAGAAAAGTTACTCACAATCATCAAGATATCAAAACAGTTAAGCTTCGGAAAATAGGAGTTGCTCACAGTTGTTTTTTCTCCAGAGAAAGAAAACAGGGCCTCAAGTTGAAGTTCTTTTCTTTTGATCCAAGCTTTTAACTTCCAGTTAAAATCTTCTTGTTTGTATTAATATCTTGTTGTTTAAGTTTGAGATGATATTACTTCTTTCATTTTTTTTCAGTTATGATGGTGCTCGAACTAAAATGAAGGGAGAAGGCTGATATAAAAGAAAGCTTATAGGGTGATTATATCATTTGTACAATGTAGGTGATATTTGCATTTGTTTGTACAACCATACAGGGATATTTTCTTTCCTATGGTGGCTGGTTCGTGTACTAAAGTGAAAGCATTAAATGCTTGTGTTCCCTCTTGGTTTACATACAATCCCATTTTGATTTTTGTAAGTACAATATATATTTTTCCATTTCGGCTGGTATGAAAACATTTTGGTGGCTGGAAAGTGTTTGTGTTGAGATGATTGTGGCTTCCTATGCAAGCTAACTTATCATAAAAATCTTTCTTTGTGTTGTCTGGACTCATACTTATGTATATAGGCTTGTTCAGCTTGAATATACAATGTTGTTATCTTTTATTTCATTTCACTTAAAAATATTTACTTATCTCATTCCTTTGCAATACTTGTTTCCAGGTTGATGAGTTTATTTAAGTCTTTGAGATGTTGTCACTTCATACTTGAATACATATTTGCTTTGTCTAATTATTTTGTTTACTTACTTACTTAATAAGTTATATTGTAAATGAATTTCTAACCCAAATAGTTATTGTCTACTTATATTTTTATTTTTATTATCTTATGAATATACTTTGTTTGTATTATTACTCGAATATATTCTATATTTTTTTCTCTTTTATTATTTTTGTTTGTCCTACTACTTTGTATTATTTTGTATTGATTTATTAAGATCTAGATATTTACTTTATACTTTATATCTCATATAATTTGTATCTTTATTTTCAAACCATTTATTTACGAGTTAAATTCAAATCAAATATATATACATATATTTAAAATTTCAAATTGACTCATATATCATGTATACATATATATTCACATATATGTACAATATTTACAATATTATTAAATTTAAATGATGTATACCAAATTTATCTGTATTCGGGGAAACTCGCTTAAATTTATAATTAATTTTACAAATTTTTATTCAAAAATACAATAAATTATTAATAAAAAATCTAGGGTCGTTACATGTTAAACCTTTTTAAAAAGGTTTAAAAATGAGTTTGAAATGTTTTATAAATATATGAAAGTGTTTTGGTGAAGTCTGAAAGGTAATTGAAAATTTAGTCAAAAATAGGCGCGTCGCGTAACGGCAGTTCGCGATTTCGTGCCATAAAGTCAAACTAGTATATAGAATGGAATATAGCTCAGAATTCTTCGAGATAAAATTTTCCGAACTATTATATCCATATTTTTCAAACGAAGAAAGAAAATCGAGATTTTGATAAGTAGATTTTGAAATATGAGTGAAACAAGTTTTTGGATAAATCATGGTTTTGCAGTTCGGAATCCATAACAGGATTTCTTTGAAAATGATATTTTAAAATTGTTTAAAAATATGAAATAAATTCTAAAAATATTTAAAAATGTTTTAAAAATGATTTGAGTTATAAGAATAAATTTTCAAATGATAAAAAGTTGTTTTGATCAATATAGCTTAAAAAGCACTTTTTTCAACACTTTCCGCAACAATTTTCTATAACCTTTGAAATATTGCTTTAAACTTAACAATTCTTTGTCAAATATTTTATTATGTTTTCAAATGGATAATTAAGTGTTTTAATAATGATTTAGAGGTTTTTATAGCTTATTTAAAAGAGTTTAAATAAATGATTTAAAAAAAGCTATTACAAATAAAATGGTTTAATCTTGGCTCTAAAAGCCGACGAGTAGATTGGATTTTTCTATTCGTGAGATCCAAATGTGAGGTGCTTAAACTAAGGAAATGTTCAAGAGCAACCAGTGCTCTGGATCACCTAGCCTCTTCCACGGGCGAGGGATAGATAAGGTCGAAATGTTGGAAACGAGTTCAGTATAAAAAGATTTAAATTTTCCAAATTTAAATTAAATACACCTTTGAGATGATCTTCTTATACTTGGTGTTAAAGACCAAACAGGTAACTCATACAATTCATGGAATTTAAAAGGTGATTTCGCCGTTATTCCACTCATAGTACTTGTTTAATATGGGAATTGATATTGAGTAGAATTAGACGATTTCTATTGATTCTGCTCACTTAATATTTACAGGTTTTGGGATTAACATCCTAGATAACATGGTTTTAACTCAATTAAAATTATAAGTTTTGAATTAAGAGATCTTTGTTAAGATTTAAATGAAATGATTTGGAAATGTTTTCCTAAGTGAAAAATGAAATGATTTAGAATTATTCAAAGATTTAAAAATATTTTAAGTAACCAAAGGATTTGATAAGAGAGGTTTAATGGTTCTGTATATACTAGATTGAAGTGTTTTAAAGTTATATATCTCTAAAAGATATTTTTTGATAAAATGGAATGAATTAATCAAATATTATTCACCTATCTACTTGACCTCATTTATCGATGAATGGTTCGAAGGAACTAGAGTCGGATTTGGGTAATTCCTATCCGAAGACCACTTTGAACTAATTTACGTATTCGAAGTGAAGACATGGATATGATTTGGAAGATGGAATGTAGGGTTGCTTGCCACTAACCCTCGAGGGAAATTTCCCATATCATATTTTATGGCAGTAGTTCTTCATTTAAGATCTTCACTGCAAGGACTTCTCGCTACTAATCCTAGGGGTAACTCCCGATAGGATGTGGTAGGAGAGTGCCTTCGGTTTGTCCTGTTCTTAGACAACTTGTATGGACGAATGTCTGACATTGCATTTCGAGTTACATAAATTGATCTCTATGAATGTATTATCTATTTGGTAGCGAAGAAGGCAACTTCTCTTAGCTTAACACCCTTTCCTGAGACATACGAGCTCAAGAGTTATACGTCTGTAGAAATCAGTCGTGTAACCATAGAATGGCAGTGTGGCATTCAAAGTGAAATGTGCAATGTGAAAGGTAATAGTTACCTTAAGCCTCACACCCGAAAATGACCAAAATAGGGTAGATGCAGCAAGGCTATGTGGTTCGCAACCATTAGAGTATGATCATCCCCTTCTAGATATATTTCTACCCGCTATGACGTTTGGGATTAAATTAATGTGGTGTGTGGTAAACGAGCACTCGGATTAGGTCAGTAATGACTAAGGTGATGACATATTCGGTACTATCTAGGAAGAGGTAGGCCAGCCTTGTGTTGATAGAGGACCATTAGTTGGGCCTCGATACATTCCTGCAAAAATGTACTACCGGAAGGTAGTCCTTTCACCTGGTCATTTGTATGGAAATCCATTCTTCAATAAGTGCTTGCCAGTTTGTTTGGAGAACCCACTTTGTGGCTAATATGCTGGAATTTAATCAATGTAACAATTTTGGCTAAGATTAATAAGTTTACTTGCAAATGTTTTCAAAGGAAAGTCATTAAAAATAATATCAAATGTTTATTTTTGCGTAGCAAATGTTTTGTTATCATAAGGTAAAAACATGTTTCGTGTTTATGTGTAACGTGGTCTTACGAGATACCTTTTCTTTTCAAAACATGTATTTTGAGTTTTTACACCAGTCTCATGACTAACTTGGAGTTTATTTTCCTTTCCTTTAAACTCTGGGTGCCCTAATTTTTTCGGGCAGCCTAGTAGTGAGGTTTAGTTTTAGAAGAAATCTGGATGGTGCTAGAAGCATGGTGTTAGAAGATTTTTCTGAAGATTGTTATCTATTTCCACCACACTCCTGTGCTATAGTATTCCGAAATTATAAGGACAGAAATTTATAACTGTCCATGTTTAACTCTGATAAATGTATTTTCCGCTGTAAAGATTATGTTGAAATAATATATTTGGGATTTTGTTCTATCTTTATTTTCTTTCCTACCCTTGAGAATCCACTTCTATGGCACTTGGATTTGCAACATGTGAATACTAAGGATGTATTAGTGTCGATTTCCGAGAGTCAAAGAAATGGGTCCTCACATTTTGGTATCAGAGCTTAGGTAGGGTGAACACCTTGGCTTTGGTAGGGGTAAAGTCTCATCAGAGATAGGGTTAGTAATACCTAGGTGAGTAACTCATTGGAGATAGAGTTAGTAACACCCTGGAGTGAGTTTGAGTATATATGAGTGCGTATTTGTTAATATTACGTACAAATGATTTTGGTTTTGAAAATTTGTAAACGAAATAATTTCACCTAAGATTATATTTTGAATATAAAGAATATTTTTCAAGTAATATAGTTATTTGATTAAGGAAAGGATAATACTTAGTTATTATCATTAATTAAAGGGTTATTTAATTTAAAAGTTTAAGTACAAACACCTCATGAATTTAGTTTCACAATTTTACTATAGGGTATTCAATAAATAATAATGTTGGTTTAAGATTAAAGGAATTTATTTAAGATAAATATATCTTATGAATATGTTTTATATAAGTGATTTTATAAAATGGATTTATAAAATGTGCTTTATAAAGGAATTTTTAAGAATTTAAATTCTAGTATTTTTGAAAGGAATTTCAAATGATTTTTGGACAAGGAATAATAATAATATTATTTCTAAAATGGGATTTTGAAAACGAAAACAATCTTATAATTAATTGATTCGAGTGGCTCAAAAGTAACTAAAAATGGGCAGGAGAGGTGTTCGGATGGTAAACGCTTCTCTCGAGTATTCCCCTTCTTGTTAAGGAAATATGTGATACTATTGGTAGCACCCAGTTCCTTGGTATCATTTTTGAGTTACTTGACCAATATAATTTTCTAAAGTTAAAAAGCATAATGAGAATCATTAGTTGATAAATTAATCGATGATTGTCAATTTTTATCAAAGTGTATTATCTTAATTCATAAGCATGGGTATGCTTTGATCTTTAAAATAAATATTAAAAGTTATTATTGAATGGTTTTGGGTTTGTAGTAAACGACGTTTTAGCAATATTTGTTTTTAAACCCTTGAATGACACTTTGGAAGAAATCTTATGGGAATATTTAGATCTTTAATAATAAGATTTCAAAGACAATAACAATTATTGGAGTCTTTTATAAGAAGAAAGAAAATATTATAATTAACATGTTATAAAAAGAGAAGTTCATTATAATAATGTTTTGGTATTAATTGTTTTAATCTCTTTAATTATATTTTAAAGTTAAGAGAAAAAACTTATTAAATATACTTATAACATTTGAATAAGTTTATATATATATATATACTTTTTAATTTTTAAAAGTGGAAAATAGGCATAAGGACAAACTTTGAAAAAAATTAAGGCTGAAGGACATCAAGTTTCATCTTTGGGCTGAAGGACAAACTTTGAACAAAAATTAGGCTGAAGGACAATGCTAGTTAGAACTAGCATTTTGTATAGTGTAAAAACTGAATATAATGCTAGTCTAACTAGCATTTTGTATAGTATAAAAACAGAATATAATGCTAGTTAGAACTAGCATTGTCCTTCAACCTAATTTTTTTCAAAGTTTGTCCTTCAGCCAAAAAAATAAAACTTGGTGTCCTTTAGACTAATTTTTTGTCAAAGTTTGTCCTTTTCCCTAATTCTCTCTTTTTAAAAATGGTATAAGTAAAGAGAATATATATATATATAGGAAGTTTTAATTAATAAAGGAGTGTTAATTGATAAAGAAAGTTTTAACTAAATAAAGAATGTTTTCACATTTGGTATTAGCTAAAGGAAGTTTATGGTGATTTATCAATTTAATGAATTATATTGAAAATGAGTTTTCTAGAAACCATTAAGATATGTTTAGAAATGTATTATAATAAAAAGATATTTATCTTTTGAAAAGAAACGTGTTTTTAAGTAGAAGTATTTGTAAATAAAAATGAAAAATGGTTATCTTTATAAAAGGTTGAATAAAGAATGAAATCTTTATGAAATGTTTTCATAATTTTTTTTTAGATTATTAAATTCATATGAAGTATGTGGACTATTTCATCGCACGATTTAATCTAAGATTCGAGTGCAGAACTTTGACGTGTTTGACACTTATCCAAAAAAGGATTTATCACTCGATTCTTGACGATGAACATTGATGAGGGTTTGTGGTTGGATACTTGAGTTTTCTACCATATTTGAGAGCTATGCAAGGAAAACTAAAGTTTTGATAAGAAAGCCTGGTCAGAGTCCGCACTAAAGGATCGGGGGATCGATGCTAGTTCAGAAGTAAAGTTATGAATTCGAATAGAAGATCGAATCAGATTTTGCCGAATGATCTACATACATCATACTGGTGTAAGTTTAAAAATTCATATTTTGGGCAAAACCTTTGTATTTTTGTTTTGGGTAATTTTGGGGACGAAATTCTTTTAAGGGGAGAAGTCTGTAACATCCCGCAAATTTATCACTTTGACAAATTATATTTATTTTAAATTTATTCAAATAAAAGGTTGATAATACAAAAAAAATATGTTTTGAGTGATAAATTAGTAACGGTAATCTTATTTTAAATAAATATTTACAAAATCATTTTTCTCGAAATTTCAATCGATAAAATGACCGAAACCTGTTTTATCGATAAACAGCTCTATAATCATAAAATGTCGCATACAGAGCTGGATGCATACACTTAGTTTATAATTGAATAAGAATAAGAATAAGAAAAAAACAATTCATTGTATTTTTGAAATTTAAACGTATTTAGTAATGCCCTTAAATATAATAATTGATTTATTAAATTTAATTAGGATTTAATGATTTAAGTAGTTATTATAATTATTTTTAAATGATAGTAATTCATTTTAAATAGTTGTTAAATGTTAAGAAAAAATTATGGTAATTTTATAAAGACAAATAATTGATTTGAAAATATAAGGAAAAAATCGATATCACTTTATCGGTATAATAGCGATTTTTGTAAATAATTATTAATATTAATTTATATAATTTTATAAATGAAATATGATCATTTTAATTTATTTCCAAATTTTGTTTACAAATATATGTACGTAAATTAATAAGTGAAAATGTGACCGATAATCGGTTTCCCGGTTTTCAACGATTTAACAAACAAAAGTTGTTCGAAGTTATTTGAAATATTGTTATCCTCTTATGCACAGACATGTACATGCATACACATGTCACATGCACATAATAACATATATATGTGTGTGTGTGTGCGCACATGAACACTTAAATATATACACATATTACAAAATAATTTAATAATTTCCTAAGACTTAATATTTAAGCAACAAAAAAGCAAACATCAACTCACCGTACCACACCATCATCACACCATCCCCTCAACATCACCATCACGTGTCATAGGGAGGGATCCGCACGCTAGGAGGGGCTAGGAGGGGTGTGGGCCCAGGGCAAAATGGTAATTACACCATTAGATATTTGTTCCAAAATTTTCACCTATAAATACCCATCCATTTTCTCATATTTTACACCGTATTATTATCATCTTCTTCTCTACTTCAAGCTTCTTTTCATGGCTTATATGCTTAACAAAATTATGGCAAAATATTTAGCAAAAGAAATTTAAAATCGTATAATACATATAAATTATCGATCCACTTCAAAACTAGTTTGAATCTCCTCCATTCCTCTTCCTGAACTCACGACCATCCACCATCACCACCATGGCCAAGCTCTTCCACCTTTTCTAGCTTGGGTCGTGGTCTTCTTAAGGTCTTTGACTCGATTCCATAAGCTCCGGTGCGATGGTAGCAAAGCTATATTCTTGGATGATGATATGATGTTTTCAATGGATGTTTAATATGCTTTGATCATCAAGTTTGGTTGTTAAATATTGTTGTTGAATATATATGCAAGTCACGGAAATACACATCGATAAGCATAGAGGAAATCATTTTTCTCTATTTTAATGAATTGGTGTATATCAGATGTTAAACCATTTTAAAAAGGTTTAAAAATGAGTTTGAAATGTTTTATAAACATATGAAAGTGTTTTGGTGAAGTCTGAAAGGTAATTGAAAATTTAGTCAAAAATAGGCACGTCGCGTAACGGCAGTTCGCGATTTCGTGCCATAAAAGTCGAACTAATATATAGAATGGAATATAGCTCAGAATTCTTCGAGATAAAATTTTCCGAACTATTATATCCATATTTTTCAAACGAAGAAAGAAAATTGAGATTTTGATAAGTAGATTTTGAAATATGAATGAAACAAGTTTTTGGATAAATCATGGTTTTGCAGTTCGGAATCCATAACAGGATTTCTTTGAAAATGATATTTTAAAATTGTTTAAAAATATGAAATAAATTCTAAAAATATTTAAAAATGTTTTAAAAATGATTTGAGTTATAAGAATAAATTTTCAAATGATAAAAAGTCGTTTTGATCAATATAGCTTAAAAAACCACTTTTTTGCAACACTTTCCGCAACAATTTTCTATAACCTTTGAAATATTGCTTTAAACTTAACAATTCTTTGTCAAATCTTTTATTATGTTTTCAAATGGATAATTAAGTGTTTTAATAATGATTTAGAGGTTTTTATAGCTTATTTAAAAGAGTTTAAATAAATGATTTTAAAAAAGCTATTACAAATAAAATGGTTTAATCTTGGCTCTAAAAGCCGACGAGTAGATTGGATTTTTATACTCGTGAGATCCAAATGTGAGGTGCTTAAACTAAGGAAATGTTCAAGAGCAACCAGTGCTCTGGCTCACCTAGCCTCTTCCACGGGCGATGGATAGATAAGGTCGAAATGTCGGAAACGAGTTCAGTATAAAAAGATTTAAATTTTCCAAATTTAAATTAAATACAACTTTGAGATGATCTTCTTATACTCGGTGTTAAAGCCCAAAGAGGTAACTCATACTATTCGTGGAATTTAAAAGGTGATTTCACCGTTATTCCACTCATAGTACTTGTTTAATATGGGAATTGATATTGAGTAGAATCAGACGAAGACCACTTTGAACTAATTTACGTATTTAAAGTGAAGACATGGATATGATTTGGAAGATGGAATGTAGGGCTGCTTGCCACTGACCCTCGAGGGAAATTTCCCATATCATATTTTATGACAGTAGTTCTTCATTTAAGATCTTCACTGCAAGGACTTCTCGCTACTAATCCTAGGGGTAACTCCCGATAGGATGTGGTAGGAGAGTGCCTTCGGTTTGTCCTGATCCGGGACAACTTGTATGGACGAATGTCTGACATTGCATTTCTAGTTACATAAATTGATCTCTATGAATGTATTATCTATTTGGTAGCGGAGAAGGCAACTTCTCTTAGCTTAATATATTTAGTAATGCCCTTAAATATAATAATTGGTTTATTAAATTTAATTAGGATTTAATGATTTAAGTAGTTATTATAATTATTCAAATAATTATTTTTAAATGATAGTAATTCATTTTAAATAGTTGTAAAATGTTAAGAAAAAATTATGGTTATTTTATAAAGACAAATAATTGATTTGAAAATATAAGGAAAAAATCGATATCGCTTTATCGGTATAATAGCGATTTTTGTAAATAATTATTAATATTAATTTATATAATTTTATAAATGAAATATGATCATTTTAATTTATTTCCAAATTTTGTTTACAAATATATGTACGTAAATTAATAAGTGAAAATGTGACCGATAATCGGTTTCCTGGTTTTCAACGATTTAACAAACAAAAGTTGTTCGAACTTATTTGAAATATTATTATCCTCCTATGCACAAACATGTACATGCATATACATGTCACATGCACATAATAACATATATATATATATATATATGTGTGTGTGTGTGTGTGCATGAACACTTAAATATATACATATTACAAAATAATTTAATAATTTCCTAAGACTTAACATTTAAGCAACAAAAAAGCAAACATCAACTCACCGTACCACACCATCATCACACAAACCCCTCAACATCACCATCACATGTCATAGGCAGGGATCCGCGCGCTAGGAGGGGCTAGGAGGGGTGTGGTCTCAGGGCAAAATGGTAATTACACCATTAGATATTTGTTCCAAAATTTTCACTTATAAACACCCATCCATTTTCTCATATTTTACACCGTATTATTATCATCTTCCTCTCCACTTCAAGCTTCTTTTCATGGCTTATATGCTTAACAAAATTATGGCAAAATATTTAGCAAAAGAAATTTAAAATCGTATAATACATATAAATTATCGATCCACTTCAAAACTAGTTTGGATCTCCTCCATTCCTCTTCCTGAACTCACGACCATCCACCATCACCACCATGGCCGAGCTCTTCCACCTTTTCTAGCTTGGGTCGTGGCCTTCTTAAGGTCTTTGACTCGATTCCATAAGCTCCGGTGCGACGGTAGAAAAGCTATATTCTTGGATGATGATATGATGTTTTCAATGGATGTTTAATATGCTTTGATCATCAAGTTTGGTTGTTAAATATTATTGTTGAATATATATGCAAGTCATGGAAATACACGTCGATAAGCATAAAGGAAATCATTTTTCTCTATTTTAATGAATTGGTGTATATCGGATGTTAAACCTTTTTAAAAAGGTTTAAAAATGAGTTTGAAATGTTTTATAAACATATGAAAGTGTTTTGGTGAAGTTTGAAAGGTAATTGAAAATTTAGTCAAAAATAGGCGCGTCGCGTAATGGCAGTTCGTGATTTCGTGCCATAAAAGTCAAACTAGTATATAGAATGGAATATAGCTCATAATTCTTCGAGATAAAATTTTCCAAACTATTATATCCATATTTTTCAAACGAAGAAAGAAAATCGAGATTTTGATAAGTGGATTTTGAAATATGAGGGAAACAAGTTTTTGGATAAATCATGGTTTTGCAGTTCGGAATCCATAACAGGATTTCTTTGAAAATGATATTTTAAAATTGTTTAAAAATATGAAATAAATTCTAAAAATATTTAAAAATGTTTTAAAAATGATTTGAGTTATAAGAATAAATTTTCAAATGATAAAAAGTTGTTTTGATCAATATAGCTTAAAAAGCACATTTTTGCAACACTTTCCGCAACAATTTTCTATAACCTTTGAAATATTGCTTTAAACTTAACAATTATTTGTCAAATCTTTTATTATGTTTTTAAATGGATAATTAAGTGTTTTAATAATGATTTAGTGGTTTGTATAGCTTATTTAAAAGAGTTTAAATAAATGATTTAAAGAAAAGCTATTACAAATAAAATGGTTTAATCTTGGCTCTAAAAGCCGACGAGTAGATTGGATTTTTCTATTCGTGAGATCCAAATATGAGGTGCTTAAACTAAGGAAATGTTCAATAGCAACCAGTGCTCTGGCTCACCTAGCCTCTTCCACATGCGAGGGATAGATAAGGTCGAAATGTCGAAAACAAATTCAGTATAAAAAGATTTAAATTTTCCAAATTTAAATTAAATACAACTTTGATTGTATAGAGATGATCTTCTTATGATTGGTGTGAAAGCCCAGAGAGGGAACTCGTACTATTCGTGGAATTTAAAAGGTGATTTCGCCATTATTTCGCCCATAGTACTTGTTGAATACGGAAATTGATATTGAGTAGAATTAGATGATTTCTATAGATTCTGCTCACTTAATATTATTGGTTTTGGATTAACATCCTAGATAACATGGTTTTAACTTAATTAAAATTATGAGTTTTGAATTGAGAAATCTTTGTTAACATTTAAATGAAATGATTTGGAAATGTTTTCTTAAATGAAAAATGAAATGATTTAGAATTATTCCAAGATTTAAAAATATTTTAAGAAACAAACGAATTTGATAAGAGAGGTTTAATGATTCTGAATATACCACAAAGAAGTGTTTTAAAGTTATATATCTCTAAAATATTTTTTTGATAAAAAGGAATGAATTAATCAAATATTATTCACCTATCTACTTGACCTCTTTTATCGATGATTGGTTCAAAGGAACTGGGTCGGAGTTAGGTAATTCCTATCCGAAGACCACTTCAAACCAATTTATGTATTCGAAGTGAAGACATGGATAAGATTTGGAAGATGGAATGTAGGGTTGCTTGTCACTGACCCTCGGGGGAAATTTCCCGCATCATATTATGTGGCAGTAATTCTTCCTTTAAGTTCTTCGATGCAAGGACTTCTCGCTACTAATCCTAGGGGTGACTACGAACAGGATGTGGTAGGAGAGTGCCTTCGGTTTGTCATGTTCCTGGACAACTTGTATGGACGAATGTATGACGTTACATTTCTAATTACATAAATTGATCGCTATGGACGTATTATCTGTTTGGTGTCGGAGAAGGCAACTTCTCTTAGCTTAACACCCTTTCCTGAGACGTACGAGCTCAGGAGTTATACGTTTGTAGAAATTAGTTATGTGACCATGGAATGGCAGTGTGGCATTCAAAGTGAAATGTGCAATGTGAAAGGTAATTGTTACCTCAAGCCTCATACCCAAAAATGACCAAAACAGGGTAGATGCAGCAAGGCTATGTTGTTCGCAACCATTTGGGTATGATCATCCCCTTCTAGATATATTTCTACCTGCTATGACGTTCGAGTTTAAATTAATGTGGTGTGTGGTAAACGAGCGCTCAGATTAGGTCGGTAACGACTGGGGTGATGACGTATTCGGTACTATCTAGGAAGAGGTGGGGCGGTCTTGTGTTTGTATAGGACCATCAGTTGGCCTTAGTACATTCCTCTAAAAATGTACTACCGGAAGGTAGTCCCTTCACCTGGTCATTTGTATGGAAATCCATTCTCCAATAAGTGCTTGCCATTTTGTTTATAGAACCCATTTTGTGGCTAATATGCTGTAATTTAATCAATGTAACAATTTTGGCTAAGATTAATAAGTTTACTTGCAAATGTTTTCAAAGGAATGTCATTAAAAATAATATCAAATGTTTATTTTTGCATAGCAAATGTTTGCTTATTATAAGGTAAAAACATGTTCCGTGTTTATGTGTAGCGTGGTCTTATGAGATAACTTTTCTTTTCAAAATGCATATTTTGAGTTCTCACACCAGTCCCATAACTGACCTGGAGTTTATTTTCCTTTCCCTTAAACTCTGGGTGCCCAAATTTTTTCGAGCAGCGTAGTAGTCAGGTTTAGTTTTAGAAGAAATCTGGATGGAGCTAGAAGCATGGAGTTAGAAGATTTTTCTGAAGATTGTTATCTATTTCCACCACACTCTTGTGCTATAGTGTTCCGAAATTGTAAAGATAGAAATTTACAACTGTCCATGTTTAACTCTGATAAACGTATTTTCCGCTGTAAAGATTATGTTGAAATAACATATGTGAGATTCTGTTCTGTCTTTATTTTCTTTCTTACCATTGAGAATCTGCTTCTCCGACAATTGGATTTACGGCACGTGAATAGCAAGGTTGTATTAGTGTCGATTTCTGAGAGTCGAAGAAACGAGTCCTCACATTCAAGAATATGTTAAGAGTATTAACCCAATTGTTAATCTTTATTCTATAAATATAGTTCGTCCTGATGTTTTGAAACTTTATGCTGATATGAGAGCTGAATTACAACAAATGTTTGATAGTTTGTCAAATCGTGTTACTATTACTACAGATTAATGGACATACGAACATCAGAATGTTGGTTATTGCTGCATAACTTGTCATTACATTGATGATGATTGGAAATTGCAAAAAAAATTAACTGCTTATCATGAAATGTTTGCTCCACATAGTGGACTTGCACTTAGTGCTGCTATTAAACAAAATTATTGCATTAGAATTTAGATAGGAAATTATTTTCAATTACTGTTGATAATGCTTCTAATAATGATGTTTTGATAAGAGATCTCAAGGATTGGTTAGATGGTAAAGGTGTCTTAGTTTTAAATGGTGATTTATTTCATATGCGTTGTTGCACACATGTATTGAATTTAATTGTGCGAGATGGGTTAAAAGTCGTGCATGATCTCATTGTAAAGATAAGAGAAAGTGTTAATTTTACAAAGTCATCACAGTCTAGAAAAAAAAAGTTGGGAAAACGTATTGGCAAAAACTAGATTAATTAGAAAGGAGTTTCCTAAGATGTTCCAACACAATGGAACTCAATATACCTTATGCCTAAAAAGGCGCTTGAATTACATCCCGCATTTGAATGATTGGTTGAGTTAACTTCTGCTTGTAGATGTTTGCCTTCAAGGAAAGAGTGGGAGATAGGAAAAGAAATCTTTGAATGCTTGAAAAAATTTTATGAGGTTACACTTAAATTTTTAGGTGTTAAATATCCAATGGCTAATCTATATTTTAAAAGTATGTGTGATGTTTATGAAAGTATTACAAATTGGGAGTTAAGTGAGCATGAGTATGTTAGCTCTATGGCACAAATGATGAGAGTTAAATTTGACAAGTATTAGAGGACTTGCAATTTAATAATGAGTATTGACATGATTTTTTATCCTCGTTATAGAATGACCTACATTGAATATTTCTATGATATGGTTTATGGACAAGAAACACTAGTTCATGTAAGAAAAATTTATGAATCGTTGAAAGCTCTTTTCTATTCATACGAAAGAGAAGGTGCATCTTATATGAATGTATCTACTTCTTCTTGTTCATTGGATGATAATTCTAATATTGGGCCTAGAAAGAGAGAAAAATTAGATCTTAAATGGAGGAATTATATAAAACAAAAAATCGAAAGTTTACAAGTTTCTAAGATAGAGCCCGATAAATATTTAGAAGATGAATTGTTGTCCATTGAAGATGATGACAATTTTTATATTTTAATGTGGTGGAAAACAAATGGTCCTACGTTGCCTATTCTTGCAAGAGATGCTCATGATAATTTAGCTATTCCTGTATCTATTGTAGCATCTGAATCCTCATTTAGTAGTGGAGGTAGATTGATTACTGAAACTAGATCTTCATTATCTTCGGATATAGTACAATCCTTAAGTTGTATTAAGGACTGGTTACCGTTGGACATTGGTTAGTTTTTTTTACATATTAAAATTAGTTTAGAAAGATAACCATTTAATGCTATTGATTAAAAAAATATTTAATGGGCAAAGATATAGAGCTCGTAGATGAAGCATCAGTTCCACCATAGAGATGACCGCACAAGGTAATTTTTTTATTTCAAAGATGTAAGATTCTTCACAAGTGCAGTCGTTGCAAACAACTGCTCGCCGCTGCTGATAACAGCAACTCGATGTTGTTGTTAACAATAACGAGCAGCTACTATAAACAACGCGAGCAAGGCATTATTCTTGTACACTTGACAAGTTGGTATACTATTTCCACTTGTTTCTATCTATTAATGATCTTTAATTAAATATTCTTCATTGAATTTTACATAATAATGCGCTCACTACAATGTATGTGTATTAATTTGTATAATCCATGCTTTTGTTGGGACGTTTGTTATTTAATATTTAAAATTGTTATTTTTGATGTTGAGAAAGTTGTAATTTCTAAACAAGCAAAAAGTTCACATATCAGAAGGATAAGAATAGTTAGCATTTTGTTGGAATATTTAATAATATTTATGAGATAATATTTCAATAGATTATTTCCATTTTGTTGGAATATTTAAAAGATGTATAATGGAAAGGTTACCATAAGGACTGGTCATAGAGTTGCTAATGTACATTATTAATGTTTTTTTAGTGTTTTCATATATTAATGGTCTAAAGTGATGGTAATAATCTAAAGTTGCTTGCAGTTTTATTGATTATCAAAATTAATCTATTTAAATGATTCAATTATGCTTTTCTTTGCAGGAACTGTTAAAAATCTATGGTGGGTGGAAAGAAAGAACAAAAGTTATCCATTTGTTTTACTATGTTTTTGTTTATTTGAATTGTAGTATTGGATGAACTCATTTAATATTATGTGTTGATATTATTTCCATTTGAAAAACTGATGAAGTATTGTAATTTGTGTGTTAATGTTATCTAAGAAAATGAATGTTTAAATTGTGTTGTTTTAGTTCAAAATTTTAGTATAACGAAAACCTTATTCAATTTCGGATGCGAATATTTAGGATATTCGAAAATATCTGCATCCTATTTTCGGATGTGAATATTTTCAAATATCCAAAAAAAT
Source organism: Allium fistulosum (assembly GCA_030737815.1). NCBI lineage: Eukaryota > Viridiplantae > Streptophyta > Magnoliopsida > Asparagales > Amaryllidaceae > Allium > Allium fistulosum. The sequence goes on from CM060908.1 coordinate 427,733,776, forward strand.
CCGTGGATGCGAATATGGATGTTAATTCTGTGATATCTGCAAATATCAGATGCGAATTTATATTTTTGAATATGGATACAAATATAGCCATATCTGTATCTGTTTGCATCCGTTGACAGGCCTAATTTCAGTTGATGCTGAAGCGTTCCGGTTTGAACTAACGTATCAATTTTAGCCCAAATTTTCACTTACCCCAAATTCAACCAAACCAACTCCACCGCGTAGCTATCGTCATTATGAGTGCAATACAAAAGGTCCCGTCTTAATTGAACCTCGTATGAGAGAGATATTGATTTTATAAGTTTTCCATTAAATTAAATAAAAAAATTATACCTTAATTACAAATTTTAAGTTAATTACCCTATTTTAAACTATTCCCTTCTTCCTTAAATGTTCCCTCCCAAAATCCTAATGCTCATCACCTTAGCCGACCCTCTCTCCTCCCTCTCTCTCTCTCTACACACGACGGAAATAAAATCTGATTGCACCATTGAACTCCACGTCACAAGCTTCGCGATGGGCACCCCGATCTCACCTTTGCCTCCCCTCATAAATTCGCGACATGCTTCCCTCTGTTGAGCCTTACCCTGCTATCTTCTGCCTCCCGGTGCCAATCGACCTCACAAACCCAAATCTACTCTCCTTTTTATAAATCGATGCCTAGATTTCTATTAATACTAAACTCTATTTCATCCAAGCTATGCCAAAACTGTTGAATTTATAACCAGATGCCACCCCTCCAAATCACATCAACATGGGTACGGAATCATAGATTTAGGCAAGATAAGCTCGAATAAATTTGTTTTAGAATTTCCCATTGAGTAGTTTTTAGATTTAGAAGTTTTGATTATTTTATTATTTTGATATTTGCTAGAACCGTACAAAGGAAAGAGGAGGAAACGTGTGAATGATTTGGCTAAGTGTTGACTTATAATTATTTTGCGATTCTGGCATCTCAACGTACAAATTTTTGTTCGTGTATGAAATGCGAACAAGAACAACAAAACAAAAATACGATCGTGCTCAGAACAACGACGTGACCCTAAAATAATAATAATATACACTGGTTATCGTATTCTGTAAAATCACAAAAACATCGTCACTTGCCGAAAAATCGTCAAACTATAATTTAAATAATTTCCAAATTAAAAATTATGGAAAAATCCAATAATTAAATTAAAAATAAGTAAATAAAAATCAAGTTGTTATAATAAAGATAAATTTTCTTATTTTTTATCCAAACTATTTATTATTGCAAATAGATTTGAAAAATTAATCACTGTTATTATTTATTAATTAAAACGAGTTAAATAAGACATTTAAATCCATTTAATTAAAATACAATTTAAAATCTAGGTATTTGAATCACTATCGAAAAATTAAATTCATAATTCAAATAATTAAATAATCCCTATATTTGAATTCAAGTTGAACTTTAAAAACCAATTATTTTAATATTTAAAAATAATTAAATATTCAAAATCAAACGACAAAATTTCGAGATGTTACATTCTTCCCCCCTTAAAAGAATTTCGTCCCCGATATCCCCAAAGTAAGTAGAATGCCTCCAAACTCTTAAAATTTTCACTACCAATTAGTTGAATTGTATTATTAAATTCTCTAAGTCTCTTAAAGTTATAGAAAATTTTGGCGGTACCTCCTTTGCGCGGCTCGATCGAAAAAACTACAACTTTCCACAATGGGCCCAACCTAAAAAAAGGAAACAAAAGACAATTCGCCTTCTATATGTAGGGCATAAAATCATCAATAATAAAAAAAATATAAACATGTACCTATTTGTCGAACAAACCCACTATACTTAAGAAACCAAATGCATTAAACTAGCATTTGCTTCCATAAACCTGTATCTCACTTATAAAAGGCATCAATCTATATAAATTTCATTTAAATGTCAAAAGTAGATAATTTATTAAAGCCTGTAAGATGTACATAGATCATCTGTACGAAATATCAAATCTGATCGCTCGATCACACACATTTCATTTCCGAACTAGTATCGCTCACTCGACTTCTCTAGTGCAGACTGTGATCCGCTTCCTTTATTAGAAACCTCTGTCTCCTTGCATAACCATACACTATGATATAAAACAACAGAATTCCATCAAAAATCGATATCAAGTGTTCGCCGTCAAGAATCGAGTGAAAAATCCTAACTCAAACTGGTGTAAATCACCCCGAAACTGTGTACTCGAATCTTGATCAAAAAGTTATGCGAATAAAATGATCTACGTACAACTTACATATTTATACCATATGTTTTGTTAGTTATACTAATTTGTTTTCATTCACATTCATTTCAAATCATAATTAATTACACCAATAGTATTTTCCTTTAATACTAAAATTCATTTACGAACTATTTTATAAATCATTTCATTTAACCTTACTTAAAGTAAATTTTCATTTCATAACTCAAATTCATATTCATATAATACTCTTCTACGTCATCTCCAAGTCTGCATATGATCGGATGAGACTTCCATCAGAAATCCTAAAACTGAGTCATGAACCGATCTTTGGCTTCAATAATATTGCTACCATCCCTATGGGATCTGCTCGCTTGCTTTTTACCTCTGGAACATCCCCAATGCACAAGTCATTCTATGTCGGTTTCTAGTTATTGACCAACCCCCACCGTATAACGCCTACATGGGAAGGGCCGCTTTGATAGACATGGAAGCAATCTTATCTCAGAAAGATATGCTGATGAAGTTCAATACTCCTACGGGAATAGGATCAATAAGGGGCGAACAGGTTTTAGCTAGAGAATTATACAATGTAAACCTTACATCTAGCAATAAAATTATTCAAAGTTATTCTGGTGTCTCTTCTAATATTTGTAATGACAATAAAAAAAGAAGACGAACCAGGTCATAAACTGCATCGGTATTAAGTATCCAAACTAATGTAAAAGTAAGTAATCCTATGCCCCCTCAAATTAGCAAAGAAACAAAAAGGAACATATATGCACACGATCGACACTGATGAGTATAATTCAGTTTATGCATGGTACTTCTTCGAAGAAGCCTAGAAGCATTTATCCTCGGTAAGTTCACAACCGGAGGAAGAAATGAAAAATGAAATAGACTCGAGATTAGGGGCATCAAAGAAAGAGCTAGAGTCAGTAGACGATCTCAAATATGTACAAATAGATCCAAAAGACCCCATGAAGATTCTTAAAATCGAAAAGAACCTCAGTGCAGATAACCGTATTGAGCTGATAGACTTTCTGATAAAATCAACAGATGTATTCACCTAGACACACTCAAACATGGTAGGGATGGATCCAGGCATAATCTGTCATGCACTCAACACTGACCTCGATGCCAATCCGGTCAGACAAAAGTGTAGAACTCTAGACCAGGAAAGGTACAACTCTTTGTACAAGGAAGTTAAGAAGTTAAAGGAGAATGGATTCATCAGGGAAGTATACTACTCGAAATGGATTGTCGATCCAGTGCTTGTAAGGAAACCCAATGGGAAATGGAGAACTTGCATAGACTTCACCAACCTCAACAACGCTTGCTCGAAGGATAGTTTTCCCCTGCCTAGAATTGATCAGTTAGTAGACGCGACTAATGGGCATGAACTACTCTCATGCATGGACGCATATTTAGGGTACAATTAGATATCCATGTTAGAGCCAGATCAGGAGCATACTAGTTTCGTAATAGACAAAGGGTTATACTACAACAATGTCATGTCATTTAGGCTCAAGAAAGTGGGGGCAACCTACCAAAGGTTAGTTAATATGAAGTTTGTAGAACAGATTGGAAAGAATGTTAAAGTATATGTAGGCGACATGCAGGTGAAGTCCCAGTTAGCATCAAGCCACGTCCGATACTTAGAGCAGACATTTGGATTCCTAAGGCCATATAATATGAAGTTGGACCCATTGAAATGCACCTACACCATCCAATCACGTAAATTCCTAGGATATATAGCAAGCGCACGTAGCATTGAAGAAAATCCTGAGAAGGTTGAGGCAATAGGAGGAATGGGAATCCTAAAGAAGCCAAAGGATTTGATGAGTCTAAATGGTAGGGTAGTGGAATTGAGCAGATTCATATTCAAAGCAACTGACAAGTGCATCCTGTTCTTCGACCAGGTGAAGAAAAAGCAAAAATTCGAATGGACTGAGGAGTGTAAAGCTACATTCCAAAACCTAAAGGATCATCTGGTCGATACTCCTATATTATCAAAACCGATGATATGTGAGGATTTGTACATTTCTTTTGCCGTAACTGATAAAGCTATTAGTGCTACAGTGGTACGAGAAGACGAAGGGACCTAGAGACCCATCTACTTCACATGCAAGCGACTCAGGAGCAGAACTAAACTACTTAGTCATTGTAAAGCTAGCATACAACTTAACCCTTATAGCATAGAACCTATGGCCCTATTTCTAGGCACATCCCATCAAGGTCCTCATAGACAAACCCTCAGGCAAATATTGCAGAAGCCGGAGACTTCAGGCTGCTTATTAAAATGGGCGATGGAGCTTAATCAATACGATATCACCTATTATCCCAGAAAGGCAATCAAAGGACGGGCACTTGCAAATTTAATTTTAGAGTGTACCCTACCAGTTGAACCTTGGTACGAGGAAGAAGCAAACACACGGCAGCTCTGGCGGCTGTTTGTAGATGGAGCATCGAATGACTAGGGGTAGGAATTGGATATGCACTAATCGCTCCAAATAGGCAGAAGTTGTATGGAGCGTGCAACTCGATTTTAAAGCAACTAACAATGTGGAAAAATATGAGGCTCTCCTCGTAGGCCTAAGAATGGTCGAGGTAATGAAGGTAACTCATATTAACATTCACAATGATTCTCAATTAGTTATGAACCAATTGCAGGGTAATTACCAAGCGAAGGAACCAACCTTAGCCAAATATGTGGAACTGTCTAAGAAGTTATTAGAGCAGTTTGAATAATTTGGGATAGAACAAATTCCTCGTGAAAACAACTAATCCGCAGAGTCCTTAGAAAAACTTGCTAGTACCAAGGTGGCTAGTGAATGAAGGCAACACCAATTGGGCATCAAGCAGAGCCAGGTATAATAGAATCCAATTATATACTAGTCCCGACTCGAGCCCAACGAGCTACCATTCAAGGAACGCGCGATCAGGAGATAGTGGAGAGTCAAGAGCAACCCTCGGTTAAAACCTCGCCCTAGCAAACTATGGAGAATAATTGGATGACCCCTATCAAGGAATTTCTGCTAAATGGAGTCTTACCTATGAACTGGAATGAAGTCCAAAAAATAAGATACCAAGCTCCATACTACTTCTTCTTTAATGGCACATTATACCTTATCTTAGGTGTGTTTCCATAGGAAAGGGGGCACGAGCCATAAAGGAAGCACACAAAGGCTAATGCGGGGATCACTCGAGGGAAACAAATTAGCAAAGAAAGTATTAAGGCATAGTTACTATTGGCCTACGGCACTTCAGGATGCAAAAGAATTTGTAAGGAGGTGTGACCAATGTCAACGATTTGCAAATATCCTCAGAGCTCATCCCATTTGCAAACCCATGGTCATTCGATATATGGGGCATAGATTTGATAGGACCACTTCCAATGTCAAAGGGAGGAGCTAAATATGCCATAGTGGAAATGGACTACTTCACTAAGTTGGTAGAGGCTGAACCCCTAGCCATAATCATTGCGAAGAAGATAGTCACTTTCATGGTGAGGAACATAATCACTAGATACGGGATTCCCTACAAGATCATTTTCGACAATGGCACACAGTTTGAAAGTATAGACTTTACTGAGTTTTGTAAGAAGAACGCCATAATAAAATGTTTTTCTTCAGTCGCTCACCCATAAGCAAATGAGCAGGTAGAAACTGCAAACAAAATCATCAAGAAGCCACTAAATAAAAGGTTGCAGAAAGCTAAAGGAAAGTGGGCAGAAGAATTATCTTTAGTACTGTGGGCATAACGAACTTCAACCAGATCTTCAACTGACCATACCCCTTTTTCACTAACCTATGGATATGAGGCCATGCTTTCTGTTGAAGTAGAGGTCCCATCCCATAGAAGAATATCATATACAGAACAAGAGAATAATAAATTAAAAGAAGCCGCATTAGACCTCATTTAGGAAAGAAGGGACGAAGCAGCGGTAGTATGGTCGTATATCAGCAAAGAATGGCAAAAAATTATAATGTTGGGCTTAAAGAGAGAAACTTATTTAAAGGGGACTTGGTAAGAGTAATGGTCAACACAAAGGATCCAGCAGATGGAGCATTGGGTCCAAATTGGGAACGCTCGTTAGTCATTGCAGAAATTTTAGCAAATGCGGTATATCGACTATCAAGACCTGATGGCAATCTAGTTCCGAGGACTTGGAACTCAGAGAACCTCAGACCTTACTTTGTATGATCTACATTGCTTATGTAATGTACATTGCAATTATTATAAGAAGGTAATAATACAATGAACTAGACATAGGGATATTTGACTGCCTGAACCAGTTATCAAAACGGAGCTGCTTATAACGCAACTCAGCTTCTTAGCTAAACTGGTCGTAGGGATATTGGATGGCCTAAACCAGTGTAAAAACCTCTGTATGTTAATGTTGATAACATAGCACACTGGACGTATGGATACTAGACAACTGAAACCAGTACAAAAAACCATGCGCATGATTTAAAAGGCTGTAAATACATGACCTGACTTCATAATCAAAACTGAGTCCTCCCCTAAATCATGGGGAAGACTATGCCCAGTGCAGGAACAAATAACTTTTCATAGCTCACCGCCGTCGTTCGATGACATAGCATACGAATGACAACGACAATATTAGAAATGAGAAAGGTAACACTAAAATAAAAGCAAATGACATTTCACAGCTTACCGCCATCGTTCAACAGTGATACTGACAATACAACATATGAATGACAACAGCAATCTCAGAAATGAGAACGGTGATGCTAAACTAAAAATAAACAATTTCTTGCAGATCAACACCATCGTTCGATTGTCGTATTGATCACACGGTGTAGGAACGACAACAACATGTTCCCAAACATCGGGGCAGATCATGCCAAGTGCACGGTAAAGTTTACATAAAAGGTAACATCTAGAAAGCAATTCATAGGATGCGAAGACCAAAAATGAATAGAGACAAGTCTACATCAACCTACGATCGCTGAAGATTTGGGGGGGCAAGTGTTACACCCATATTTCTCAAGCCATGTTAAAAGGGAATGAAATAAGGCATAGAGCCGAGAGAACTTCCCTTATAGTAAAAGTTAAGATGTAAAGAGAAGAGGCTGAAGTGTTCCGACTGGTACTGCATAAAAAACAAGAATACGGTAGCAATACTTGATCCAACCAAAAGAACTACACTCGAAAAGCAGGAAGTCGCAATGGAAAAAAATATTGCACTCATAAAATGAGCCATAAAGATATCAGATCAACACCCATCCCCAAGTTTCAATATTGCATCAGGATACTAAAACCAATAAGAGGAAGCAGACAATGATGTACTGCGCTCACGAGCCGCAATAACTGAATGGTCGAACTGTGCAGTTAACATCTTCAGAATTTATACTTTTTTAACACCTATAAGAGAGGATCTGCAATGCATATACTGAGAGCTACCTAAGCAGTACCACATGAAGTTAGAAGCAACCCAAAGGGCTGCGCACAGGGCCACTCAAACTTTGCTCCAACGTAGATCCACAATTATGAGTAGATAACAAAGTCAACTCAGATCATGTTCATACGTATATTAAACTGATTCCTAGGTTAAGCAAACCACACGCCCTGAAACCCAAAGCAGCTTAGGACGATCGCACCTAAGTATCAGACAAGCATCGTAGCATCATGTAAGTATCGCATTTTAACCGATGCAGCCTCACCCCTAACATGTCGATGGTGCCCAAAATCAACCAGTAACTCTTACTGTCCTCCCAAGGACTCACATGCAAGCTAATCCAAATTTGAGGTCTCCCGCCATGATTTCAAATGTTCTTGCCATAATTTCAGGAGTTTCGGACTTCACCTCAAACCTCTTGCCAAAAAACATTAACAATTCGAGTATATCAGACAGACAATGTGGATAGACGACACCAAACATGGTCCAAGGTATGAAACACAATAGCAAGAGATAGATTGTGGCAATCCGCGTAAGTCAATATACTATAAATAGAAAAGGCACTGCAACAAGAAAGGGACCTTTTACCTTTTCCACTTTTTAATATGTTTAAGGTTTTATTATATTCTCTGCCATGTAAATACCAGAAAGTATAAAGGAAGAAAAAATCCCCGCTGAATGTAGGATTCCTTAACATCTGAACCACGTAAATTTCTTGTGTTCTTTACTATTTTTATTTTTCAGTACCAAATCTTACCTTATTTGTGTCAGAATTAAATACTAGTTGGTTTTGATATTTTAACAAACAGTTAAAGTGTAATTACCTGCTTGTGTAAGCATCCAGTGACATAATTACTACTTAACGCCAAATTTAGTACCACTTAATTTTGCTAATTCAAAATCATCAAGGTGATTACTTCATCTCCAGTTTGAGTGTCGTAAGACGAACAATCTTACCAACAAACCCCAAATTTAAGTCTTGATAAATTGTGTTTTCTTCTAAACCATAATTCATAAGGGAGAACATCCTTCTTTATCAAAGGAACTCTATTTAAAATCTAATAAGTAGATAATATAACATCACCTTATTAAATGGGGTAAATTATAACAAATGAGCGTAGTATTGACCATTTCTACCAATGTCATGTTTATTCTTTCAACGACTCCATTTTGTTGAGAAGGTACAGGGAGCACTACATTGTGAGTTAAACCACATTATTTACCAAATAAGTTGAAATCATTTAAAAAATATTCAATACATGATCAGAATGCAACACTTTTATATTAAGTCCTAACTGCATTTCCACTTCTGCCTTATAAATTTTAAACTTATCAAAAACTTCATCTTTGTTTTTCATTAGAGAATAATAAGCACATCTATAATAATTGTCGATAAATGTGACATAATATCTGTTACCACCATAAGTTGCATGGCTTTTTAAGTTACCAACTTCACTATATACTAAACCAAGAAAATTAGATTTCCTTTCTATAGATTTAAAAGATTTCCTATGTATTTTTGCCTGAATACGTATTTCATTTAGATATAGATTCAAAATTGCAATAAAAAAATATCCTAACTTATTCGTATTTTTAAAGGAGCCATAATTAATATGTCCTAATCTAGCATGCCATAAATCAACAAAATCAATAATATAAGCAGAAGTATTTGCTATTAAATTCCACTTAATCATGCCATTACAAGAATAACCTTATCCAATGAACTTGTTGTTCTTAGATAACACCAAATTGTAGGACTCATACACCATTTTGAATCCTCCTTTACTAAGAAGGTATTTAGAGACTAGATTCTTACAAATATCAAGTGCATGAAATACATTAACTAAGTAAGAAACTTTCTAAAGGTAAATGAAAGTTCTATAGTGTCTTTTCCAATTACTTTGTTATGAATATTATTGCCTCGGTAACTTAATTGTCTTCTCCACTAAATTCTTCGTAGGTCTTGTAGAGACTACGATGTTTGCATATATGAATGATTAATTCATTTTAAGCCACCAATCATTCTCTATGTCCCCAACGAATTTTGCTACTTGCACTATAGACACAAGTAAGTCTGCAACCACATTCGGTTTCAATTTTTTCTTTCATAGATGGCAGTCATGACCATAGTGGCCAGACTTGTTATAAAAATAACAAGCGCCTTTCTTTTTATCTCTCTTGGGATGCCTTTCTTCTTAAGTTGTGTCTTATTCTTAGGCTTTAACATATTTGTTATTTTAACATTATTAGCCTTAGAATTGAACTCAGTTTGTGGACTATCATTTAGTTCTCGTTTATAACAGTCATCTTCTATGGGAATGTGATGTTGTAAACTCTCTAAATCATAGTCCGTTTCTACATGCTTCAATTTTTTCTTATATTTATTCCAACAATGTGGTGTCTAGAAATTATAACTCAACAGTGAATCACTCAAGGAGGCCAAACTTGGTGACTTTGAGTTGATGTAATATTTCGCTAACATGTCCAATAATGGACTTATATTTGTCATTTTAAAATTCATAAAATCGCTAACATGTAATATTCCTTTCTTGCCTTCCTATAGGTATGAAGCTATGCTGCCTATCAAGGTAGATGTCCCCTCACCTCAATGTCTTACCAACGAGCCTAAGCAAAACAGCAGGTTACTCAAACTCGGGCTCAACATAGTAGAAAAATGAATAGACGAAGCCAAACTCCGCATTGAATCTAACATGCGAAAGACAACCAAACACTACAACTAAAGAGTAAAGCTTTGGTAATTCATTGTCAATGATTTAGTTCTATGTTGTGTGTTCATAAATACAAAGAGCCTAGTTGAAGGAGTGCCAGCCTAAACTGGGAGGGGCCATGTGTCATAAGTGTCATCTTAACAAATGGTGTTTATCGCCTCTCTCACCCAGACGAAGCCCACATTTCAACACTTGGAACGCCATGCACCTCCGGGCCTATCATATATAAGAGCTAGCCATAATTATAAGACTATGTAATACATCTTTTGTAAAGAATACATCGAAGACTTCAGAGCCAACTTTGTTCAATATGATCCCCAAAGTAATCTAAGGAAAATGAGTTATTATGTGCTCATTAACTTATTTGGGGACTATCGACCTCTACAGCCAAGGACCGCGCGAGCCATTCAATGCTCTCCTCCTTTCCAACTAGCAATTTTGTGAGGGCGAATTACCATGCATCACTTCCTCGCTTGGGGACTATCAAGCTAGCGACATATCACTCGAGAGAACCTTTGACTCCACACTCAGATTAGTGTCGAGATTACCCGCTGTCTCTATAGGCCATCCAACGAGGATAAGTTTTTATGTGCTCAATAGCTTGTTAAGGAACTGCCGACCCTTGCTGCCAAAGACTACACTAGCCTCTGCTCCCTTCCTTGTCGACCGGCTATCCACATGGGTGAATTATCATGCATTCACTTCCTTATTTGGGGACCTCCAGGCTATCCAACGAGATTGAATCACCAAGCATGCACTTCCTTACCTGGGGATTGCCCACTTGTCTTGTGAGTTTGGGTAATATGTCTCTCCCCATCATGTTGAGGTGCATCAACAAGCTGAGACGTGACTACATCGGTCCCGTGTCCCTCGCCCATGATGTGGCTCGTCTCTCGTGCGGGATGAGGCACTAATATCGAGATTGGCATTGTTACATCGAGTGATGCCAAAATACGGCATCCATAATGTGCCTATAAAAAAATTAGCTAGGCTCAACATTAATTGGCAGCGTGTCACTTAGGAGAACCTTCGAGCTACTCACACTCAGGTTCGTGACAGAACCGCCTTCCAATTCAATTATACCGCATGTCACCCAGGAGAACTTTCAAGCCACTCAACACTCAAGTTCACGTCGGGACCGCCTAATATCACAGAACGCAAGCCGGTCCAGCAACCATATGGCCGCCTCGGTTCTATATTATGACCGAACTCTCCAACATATGCTCGCATCCGAGCCCATATGCCAGCCTTGCCCAGCATACATACAAGTCACTTTCAAACTAAGTACACGATTCCTGTGAATGGGGCGCTCTTACCAACTGTCTCATTACCATACTACTATTTCATCTATCTTGTGAAGAGTATACAAGCAAAATCGGCTACTCAAAGTATGCTACCCCACAAGCTATGCATATAGACAAAGATGGATAGAGCAGCAAAATACTTGGACAAATTTCACAACCAAAAACAAAATTTCATCTACAAAGTGCGGGACACACAACCCATCTAGCTAGATATAAAACAAATGGAAAAAAAGTACTTATACAGTCGGCTCCTTAAGAGATCGGGCTAAGGAGTCCAGTTGCTCCTGCGTGAAGACGACAGGCACGGCGACCGCAGCCGCCATCATCTCTTCGACCACCTCCTTCTTGGCCTGGGCAAAGGCCTCGGCATTAAATTTGCTGATAGAGATGGGGAAGCGGTAGTTTTCCCTGAGTAGGGCCATTATCAAGTTCCTCGGTCAGGTGGCCCACTGTCCTCCTTCCATGTCCAGGTCCATCCGGCGCTTAACTGTGTGCTTTCCCAACTCAGCATGTAGCTCATTGTCCTCCTTCCTGGCCTTATCCAGGCTCTCCCTAAGTTCCGCCATGGTCTATTGAAAAAATTACATAACAGAGGTAATAACGAAATAATTTTTTTAGTTGTTATGAGGAGCAAATTATTTGCCAACCCGCATAGAAACTTTAAAATGCTGAAAAAATGTGGCTCTTTTATCCAAAACTGTAGTCTCTTTAACAGTGCCCTTAATTAATTCGATCATTGTTACTTTTGTAACCATCCAACTTTTGTTTTATTCAATATCTGTTCGGTATTGGCCTCATTATATATTCATTCAATATATATTTCGACTATTTAGTTTTTTCTGTTATTATATACAGCCAAAGATTCCTATAATACAATTGCAAACAATGCTTTCTTTATATTATGTTTTAATAAGTTATTAATTAATTCGTTTATATCTTAAGATTCAACTAAAAGCATGTATCAATGTACTTATTTCTCTTCTGCGTTATATATTTGTTTATCTAATGTATGTTTTGTTTGATGATTAAATAAAGGTATGTATCAATGTATTTAATTTCCTTGCCTAATTTTAAATTAAGTAATAATTAGCTGTGTGTTTTTTCTGTTTGAAAAATTATTACATAATACATAAAAGTTTTCATGTTTTTTTAAAAGACCTTTGACTGTTAATGTGCATTGCTATTATAAAAGTAGGGGATATTTCGTGCAAGCTAGGGGAACACATCTTAACCCACACTACTATAAAGTGCAACATTTCTACACTATAATCATAAAGACAATCTCTCTTATATAAATCTAAAAATAAGTTGTTATTTTCAGCTTGAAGTGAGTATATTATAGGCAGCTATTGTACAAGTTATTCATACATCAATATTGACTGTATAATGGTAGAACTAGTAAAATTGATAAAATAAGGTTTAATTATTATAATGGTAGAACCAATAACATTATTGTTAAGGGTCATGCTCCTTGCCTTGCTTCTAGTTGACAAAAAACATTCAGAAAGAAAAAAAAATGAGGTGAAATAAACAGAAGTATAGGGTGCAATCAAACAGTCTAAGAAGCTATTGTTTCTATGCAACTAGTATAAGGTTTTGTATTTTTTTCTTTTAATCCTTTGAGTTATATTGCTTATATTGTCTCTCTATGGTATACTTAATTTTAGAATGTGGGGCTTTTATGCCTTATATGAGTATGCATCCTCTTGTATTTCCTTATCTGAATTTTTGAATGAACATACGTGCATATGCTCAAGAAAACTCAAGTTTCTTATCTATGAACCCTATTAGTCAGTTGATAATACATAGTTTTATATAATAATTATAATTGTTTGTTAATTTTCATCGCACTTTCAGAATAAGCATTGTTGCGGAAGTATTATCATTTAATATTTGCATAGAGTTGATGTATCATTGTCATTTTTTTATTCCCTACTAAACATACGTATAGTACTTTTAAATTTTGGTTTAGAGAGTGAAAAGGATGAATTATTAGTCTAAAGTTAAGGTACAAAAGAAAGATTTATCTGCATGAATAGTAATTTGTTAGTTTTAATATTTTCAATTTAAACACCGAGCATTTTGTACCTAAAATTCACCAACCAAATTTACACTTACATCCAACTAGCCATTTAAACACATTTGGCATCCTCTATGCTTATCCTTCACTTCGCAGTAACCTCTCCTAAAATATGGTTCAGATCTTATTTGTATTTATGCAGGTTCAGACCTAAAATTCAACTTAAATGCTTAGATCAATTATGAAAACAAAGTTTAAATATAAGTTACTTCATAATAAAATAAAATGCAAACATCAATATCAACTTATAAAAACTGTAAATCATCCAAACACTAACAAAGTCATTCATACTAAAATATAATCGAAAACTTATATGAACTTATTTCATAATCGACTACCAATACTTCCCACTTGCCTTAGTTAAGCACCAACTGAATTTTTCCCCAAGCATTTTTTTAGCTTAAACAGACCATCCAAATCTTCTCGCTTGCCTTCAAAGTTTCAACTCTATTTTCTCATAATCCTATATTAATATGTATATATTTAATTACATATAGTGGACATAGCAATGGTTGAAGCTGGTTGGTCATCATGAGGTTTTCTTGTAGGTTAACCTATTTGATTAAGTAGGGGTCTTTAAGCCAGTTGATTACATATGGGATCTTGTAGTAAGATAATTACTTGAGTATGCTTAAGCAGTTTTGTAATGCCACATAAAACTTAAATAACCTAGTTATATTTAATGATGGGTAAAGTGGTAGTTTCACTAAAAACGGCAGAATTAGAATTTTACAGATGATGGAACTAAGTGATGAAATCCCTATTGTTGCAAAGAACATATATTTCTGGTCAAATTTCATTATGATTTAGTTAGGTTTAGAATTGGATTAGTGGATCCAATAGCTCGTAGTACCAAATATGGTACTAATATTGGTTTCCTAATTTAGAAAAGTATGTACAATTACTTTCTTCATTTCCTTTCTGTTCTCAAATGACGTAGCCCTAAATCGATGTACACCTAAACCAAGAACGGTATATATATAAATTTCCTTACTCAAATCTTTATTAAATTCAACAAAATAAAAGTCTTAAGAGATCAGAAAGATGAGAGTTATTTATAGATAACAAATTCAAAGTGAATAATGGAGTGCAGAGGTTAAGGCAAAGTTTGAACTGTGCAATAAGGAATTCTAATCAACTTAGGGCTAAAATTGATAACTAAGTGTGTGAGAATTTATTTCCAATATCATATGATCCTATATATGCTTGTATGCATTGTTTATAGCATATGCTTGGATGTTGGGCAGACTTGATATGAAATCCATGTTGGTATATATTCAATTTGGGATGTAAACATTAAGAATAAGGATAGGAATGATAATTGGCCGTTAAAGATAAATATAACATTAGTTATGAATTGGAGAAGAATCTAGTTAGAAAAGATATATACATGCATGAACCACATGAAAGGCGACCATATGAAATTGAAATTGGGTGATAAATGTACTCCAAGTAATATGAATTCAACAAATAATATAATGAAACTATATTTTTGTATGGGTAGATATTATGATGATGATACTAAACGATGCAAAAGGAAGAACCATAAAAGCAACAATGCAATTATAATCAAGATGAGTTGGAGGTAGATAAAATATCATATTTTTATTTTATTTAGAAAATAATAATAAACCACTTAGTTAACTTTAGTACATGTCATCGTTATTTATTTAAAACATACTTATTCTTCTTCTATTTTCCTCTCTATAAATAACTTCTCTAAAACTCATTTATTAACTTTGAAACTTTTTATTAAAAAAATTAATTATTGACTTAAATACATTTTACTGTTATTCATTTAAATATAACATTTTCTGTAACGATTTGTAATTTAGTCACTTTAAGTATGAATATTTAATTTATTTTTAAATAATTAAATAATGGATTTTATAACCCAAGTAGACCTCTTTTATGTAATAACTTATGATAATAAACTTTTTTGAATTGGTTTGAAAAAATAAGTAGTTTTGAGAAAAATCGAAAATGTGACCGAAAATCATTATTTGAATTTTCAACTTTTTACCAACCAAAAGTTGTTGAAAGGTATGGTCCACTCTAGTGTACATATGTCCACACATTTATACAAATAAGAAAAACATTTTACTAATTAAATGAATTTAGCTAAAACACATTCAAGAATATACTTAAGCATTAACACTACAACAAAACAGGCTTTTTACAACGGGCAATGCCCGTTGTAATATGTGTTCCACAACGGGCAGCGGACCGTTGTAATAGGCGATGTTGTAATAGGTCATCCATATTTTACAACGGGCAGTTAATGTTGTAAAGACCGTTGTAGTAAACTTTTTTACAACGGTCGCCGACCGTTGTAATAGACTGTAATACAAGCTTCTTTGCCCGTTGCAAAATACTATCATACAAGATGGATAGCATGTTTTACAACATTCCCTGACCGTTGTAAAAAACATTTTGACAACGGTTTTCGACCGTTGTTATATACTTTAATACAAGGAGCAAATGACCGTTGTGAAAATGATTTTTACAACGGTTATTGACCGTTGTAATAGAGTATAATACAACGCGCTTTGACCGTTGCAGAAAAAATGCAAATTAAAAAAATTTACAGCAACGTATAGGTAGCACATCCATACAAATAATGAATAATTTAACAGTAATAAATATTACGCACAAACAACCAAAATCACATGCGAAATGACTAAAAGATAGTCATAAAATTCCAACACTCCAAAAAGTCAGATAAGTTTACCTCCCAAATTCATAAAGCATTAATACATAACAATCGGCTATAAATATCAAGTTCTAAGTACAATCATACTAGACTAAGGATATAAAGTCTTTGTGCCACGCGACGGTTGATCCAACGGCCTCTTTAATAGTGGACATCTCTGAATTTGGCCTAAATAAAAAAGCTTCTGGTTCCACCGCTACATCCACCCATACTTTCCAAGCTTCTACTCCAAGCTTTATAAAATGTACCGACGCATCAGGATCAGTGCTTGCTATTGTCCCCTCTGCAACTACGTTCTTCTCCCAACTCAATAGCCTGCACTTTTTTTTCATCAAACCATCCACAATAACTCGTTCTTGCTGATCTTGAACCTGCTGCGTATTGTTGCTATCGCGGTGTGACTACAAGAAAAAAAATTGACTTTAGTGAATATGATAATCATGATCAGGTGAAGTTACCATTAAAAAATCACTGGCAAATTTCTCATGAAATATAGAGCAGTTTTTAATATAGCCTGAATGTTTTAACCTTAATAAAATTCAAAATTTTATGCTATACTTCAAATTATAATTAGAAATATAGATAGACAGGCTTTGGCTTCTCTGAAGTCGCGACTTATGTATTAATATGTAAAACCTTATAGAAACAGATGGTTGAAGGTAATAAAGGGGAAGACTCGACATTCAATATGTTCACATTACTGTTCAGAAGCGGAATATACACTGGTATGGAAAGATTATACAACAGATAACTACCCCATCCATTTTTAATTTAGCACGCCAATAAACATCTTGCTTGAATAGCAGTGCTCCTGAACAAGTCAGCACAAATAGGTTTAACCATAATGCAAGCAGAGACAGGAACATATGATTGGATACAAAGAACAGACTATAAAATGACAGGAATTGTTGACATAATATTAATGAAGTTGACAAAAAAATGACAGGAATTTTCACATCTTGCTAGAAAAGAAGGCATCACACCACTTGCACATAATATTAATTATTTTTAAAACCAGTAGAGAGGAAGATAGGTCCTATGCTGAAGCAACTCATAGTATAGACATAAAAAACTTACTCACAGTATATAACCATTCAGACAAAGATTCTGAAACAACCATAGATAAGATAATAATGCAATAGGGAACACTGACAAGTCAAAGGAAGTAAATTTTACATGTTAGTACTGCTCATGAATTTGTATGATGATGACCCAAAAAATGGTACTGGCGCATCAGATGATGGCAAAGAAGAAAATGGAGAGAAACAACAGAGCATTTCGAGAAGGAATTTGTATGATGAGCTGCTCATGAATTTGCCTAGGATTGAATCAGTTCCTCAATTGTTCAACATTTATGAAGATCGGGTAAATCTATGTTATAAATTCATGCAGATCAATGAAACTACAAATAATAATTGTGTCCGAGACATGATGCATACTTTCACAAAGTTCACAAGCAATTGCTTGTTCTTTGAGTCTAAAAGAAATAAAAATAAAATAACAATTTATGTATATACATGGAGGATAATTTTGTTAATGGATTGAATTCATGAAATAACATGATTTGGTTGCTGCTTAGTTTTCTTTTGTTTTGTTATTAGTTGGTATTTTTTGTGGTATAATCCTAAACCCTAAACATTATGCTGAAAAGGAAAATAAAATGATAACAAGAAATGAGATATATGCTTAACTTATACCCCTAGAGCAGTATGAGTTAATGCTATAGACTGACCGTAAATCATATTTAGTGATTTACTTTTTTAACCGTTGTATAAAATAGTCGTAAAAGCGTAAGGCCAGCATTCTTGTACAAACACAATAAAAAAGGCTTGATTTCCACTAAAGAATACATCATTGCCTTCTCCATTATTATTAGCAAAATAATGAAAATATAAGAAGAAATCTGTCATTGGAACTTATTGTTCCCTGCGTTTATGATATAAGCTTGTGTAAATTATCCTTTACACCCTCTTTTTCTTCTGAAAAATTGTAAAATCCTCATTTCCCTTTTAAATGTTAAAATCAATCCACTATTTTCTTGAAATTATGAAATGATCACCTTTTTAAGTTTTTATAAAACATACCTCTATTTTTGAACTCTTTACAATGTAACATTCTTCAAAGTTTTAAATTTATATGTTTTTATTAAAAAATTTGTTAACTTATTAAATGAAAATGATTTATAAATGATATAAATTATCAAATTTTAGAATCATGCCAACTTTAGATATTTTGGGCTAGGTAGAATACACTTTTAGAATGCAAACTACTTGCTGAACATATTGATTTTTGCAAAAGTATAGAAATTGGCAAAGGTAACAGCTAATGACATTCACAAAATGAAATAATACATAAGGTTTTACATATTAGTTTGACATCATTAACAGATGGTAGTTTAGTAAGTTAATTTTAGTAGCTAAGTTTAGTATTTGCTATTTATGCCAAGGAGGAAACTGATTACCATCTCACCTCCTTTTAGCTTCCCCGAATTCTGTTTTGCTCCGTTATTATCTACGGTCATCAAATGTGGAAGACTGCATACCACAAAATTCATACTAAATTCACCCTCCACCACCTACGTGTCATCTTTACAAAAACTCTGATGATTTCTATTTTACATTATTAAACCGCACAACAGGAGAAATTTAAGGTGCATTGGACATCTTAAAAGCAATTAAAGGAAACGACAAGCATGTCAAGCAAGCAATCATGTTCTGGTAATTCAGTTTTAAGGAAACGACAAGCATGTCAAGCAAGCAATCATGATTATTTATATATTCTAACCTGAGGTGTATGAGTGTGAGGCATCTCCATATCTGCCACATTATCATTTCTTCTCTGTAAAAGTATAAGAGAATACTTAGTAATTCATAAGCACATATCACATATTTATTAACAATAGCTAATTAACTATAAACTTACTGTCATGATCAAATTAGTCAAGTAGTCTACTCTTGCCTCCAAATTAGTTAACATATCCCTTTGAACTATTACTTGATTTTCCAATGCAGCCACCTTTTTTGAATTATGTGCATAAACACCTATTTGAGATGGTGCTACACCAAAACCCAATCCCCTCACCCTTCCCCTATGTTCATTTCCAAAAACATGTGACACTCCATCTCCACTTACTGATGTTGTTCCATGAGAATTCTAAGCACTACTCTGCTCTTTTATCTTAGCCTACAAATTAAAATAGACCATTTCAAGAAAAAAGAAATATGAATAAACTATTGAATAAATATCTACAGTCCTATCTCAAAAGAATAAAAAAACTTACGATGCAATCGGCAACAATGGAATTTGGTGGGTCTCCATTTTTCTTTGTATGGGCTTTGCACCATAGCTCATCTCTGCTAATGTTTGATATTCCAGTTTCTTTTTTCTGCAAATAATAATAATAAGAAGACGAACCAAAGAAAAAAAATTATTGATGTAAACGTACAAGCATTTCTTACCATATCTTCCGCTAATCTCGCATATCCCTTTCTGCTCATTGTATGTGGAATTTTATTTTTATCTCTCATTTCTTTGAATTTTTTGCTAGTTTCCTACGTAGGAGAAATTCATTAATAAACTATGCATGTTCAGCCTAGAGGAATAAAATATGCAGGGATAACATATTTATATTTAAATCTGTATAGTTAAAAAAATTATAATGAATAAAATATAACTTGTTACCCCAAATTTCTCCGACAATTTTTCTTTAACAAAGTCGTTCCACTCTTGAACATTTTCTGTAGTATTCGGTTTTAGCATCGCTAGCCTAGAGGAAGCATCGGGACAAGTAGAAGCTACTTTAATAGCGGAAACTAACCTCGACTTTGCCTCTCTCCATCGTAATCCCAACATCTTAAACATTAAACCCTTGTATGCTTCATCCACCATGAATCTTGACTGCACAACAAAAATAAGGTAACAAATAAGGTACATATTTATGTTAATGTTCAAATTTCATACAATTTTGTAATTAGCATTGATATTCATTAGTCATGCATTTGTTGGATATGGATGTCTATAATGTCAATGCACAAATTTCTACTTGTACTGGCCAGTTTTTCATAAAAACGTTCTCAGCACATTTTTCATACCTGAATACAAGTCCATAAATCTTTCTTTAAGTTTGCGTCGACTTTTTTCCACTCTGAAATCGTCAAAGGTATCATCTCTCTTGCTAAGGTACCAAGATAGGATGATAAGTGCTTGGAGTTGGAGCCTATTGGTTGACCTCGCTCGTTGAATTCAATTTCAGCCTTGTCATTCCGCATACAAGTCATCATCGTCTTCCCTCTTTTTTTCCTTGCCGTCTTTTGTTGAATATCATCATTAGAATCTAGGTTGTTCGAGGCATCCATGGCGTTGGGAGTGTAATTTGGAGATCCAGTTGAATTAGGGCCAGGATTGAGATTTGAAGGCTGGATTTTATCGGGTGGAGGCTACATTCCAGTACGGACAGGATTGAGCTTTGGAGACTTGATTTTATCGGGTGGAGGCTGTATTTCAGTACGCTTCCGAGGGGAGCTTCTAATATTGCTGTTTAAACTTTGAAGAGAATGAGTTGCATTAACATGTCTTGTTTCATTGATTTTCACACCAGCAGGCTTATCTTTTGCATTTAAAGTTGCAACTACAGCTAAGGATTGCCTCTTTGCATATCTCGCTGCTACCTTTGATATCTGAAGTTAGCATACAGGCAAAGTTTGATAAAGAAGGTTATGCTTCTGTTATAAAAAAAAGGCAGAACATTATGTACTTTTAGAAAAAACGAGAATAAAGTTTCAGGGTACTGTGTTTTGATAGTTGAACTGGCATAAACTTGTTAGCTGACATCAAAGAGGTTAGTGCTCTTTATAGTTTCTTCCTTGAAAGGTTCTTTGAAAATGCTTTCAAATAAAGTTAAATTTGTGCATTGCATATCCAAATGTCTATCGAAATGCATTTGTAACCATGATATTTCCTCACAACATAGCATGTTTATGTCTCAAATATTTAGCTATTTATATTGTAGAATATTGACAATTTTTATTACTAATCACACATAATACATACAGATACAAGATTGTATTTATAGAAATACAATTGGGCTAAAAACAATGTGCCACAATACTTTATAACCGAAGAATGGATATGTGGGTGTATCAGGTAATATCATTGATTCTATTGAAGTCATGGCAGGCATTATTACCAACAAAGTTGTCACTATTGTTAACGTGCAGTTAAATTGACTGTAAGTTCAAACTTAACTTGATCCAAGTATACTTGCAAGATATAAAAACAAAGTAGTTCTACTTATAATATTTTTCAATGATTAATTGGCTCTTCAACATCTACATTTATAACTAAAAGTTGGAGGCAACATATTCCAGCATTGTATGTGTTCAGAACCACTATTTATGCCTTAAAATTATAATTTGCGGTTGTAAATCTTCATTTTAATCAAAGATCATAAAAAGTAAGAAACTGAATAAATTCAGATAACATGGTTTAATACAAATATATGATATGGCGCATTAATTTCATCAAATGACAGTTGTTAAAAGCATGTTCAAAGGTAAAATCAATTTTCAAACTGAAGTGTTACGACTGATAGTCTACCGGTGCACTCCTATACACTGCAAGGCAAATATTAACCATGAGGCTCATGTTTATGGTAGTCCCAAAGCTTTTTGATATCGATCCACAAGCATTTGATGGAAAAATTAGACTACCAAGGGTATGTTTGCTCTTAAAATTGTGCATACATTGGAGCGTGACTGTCCAAACGTTATGGTTGCACAACTTAATACTACTGATGGATTATCACTCAGTTATGAATATTACAAAGTTTACCAGACTGATAACATGTTTAAGGGAATGTATATGTTAAATGCTATATGTTTGGGAAGTTCTATAAATTAAATATATGTTCCATCTATGAATGTTTATATACCAATGTACTTGAGTTTTAATGGTAAACATATATTTTGTTTTGTTATGTTCAAATGTATATATGATTTAACTTAATATTTCTGAATCTATGTTATGATAGAATTTGTACAAACCTTAGTGTTTGTACAAATCTTAATGACTGAAGTTGGAAAACTGTAATTGGTAAGAGAACACCTCACCATCAAAAGTCAGTATCTATATTTATCATATGACCCGTATTTGTAAAGCAATGCAAAACTACACCAGAAATTATTATATAAAACACTGATATACTGTACTAATATGATAAAACTGGGGTGCCTATATAATTACATGAAAAAGCAAATAATGTATAAATTACAGTAAATGCACAGTATTATGAAAATTAATAGAGCTCTCTGACAAATAAGAAGGAACATATAAGCGGCAATTGCCTATAAGTATCTCACTGGAAGTAAAAGCACAAGGTAAACAAATTGAGAAAAAATGGTTATGATGCCACAAAGAACACTACATATACTTATAACTCATAAGCATAATAATGTTTCTACTAAACTCATCCTCTATGCATACTTACTCCAATGAGGCCTCAGCGTATCGTAGCAGCAACATGTACAGAAATGGTGATTCATAAGGCATTCAAAACGGGATTCAAATCGTAATGGTAAAATTCAAACTTCAAATCAAAATACGGTTTAAATTATAAATCGTAAATTCGAAAGATCTATATTTCAAGGCTTATACGTGCTTTGAAATTGATTTTGATGTTTGAACTTCTACATCTAAACCTACTTTCATATTATATACACCCGCTTTTGTACACGAACTCTTCAATATGCGATACTTCTCATTTCTTATAGCATGATATTTTGGTTTTATGCTCAGTCAACTTATCATACTAAAGTTCCCATATTATTCAAATTTTGTATGAGATGAAGCCAAAACAAGTTTATATTATGACTAAGATATTCTTCTGACAGCAAACAAATTTGTGGAGAAGGCCTAACCATAAAATGATTGTTGGCTTGAATTAAGGTGCAATCTCCTTTTGTGGAGAAAGCCTAACCATAAAATGATCAACTCATTTATCTCCAAGTATATGTGTCAGATGTCCTTGCACTGTCATAACCATTAATTTCAGATGTATTGCTTTAGCTAATTTTTTAATTACATAGAATGAATGGTGTTCAAGGGATATGAGATACATAAGATTTGAAAATAAAGGAATTGGTCAATACAATAAACTTTTACTTGCACTTTAACATTTATAATATATGTTATATCATTGTAGAACCGACTTAGCTCTTACAACTTGACACTTCAAAATGATCAATGCATACATTAAGACTGAAAATGACAAGTAACATTCTAGCTGACTAGACTAGGTCTTAGTCCATACCTAAAATCAAGAACACAAAGGAGTCAATCTCCTTTCTATCAAGTCTTTGTTTCACGAAAACATACCAAGAAAAGTGCAAAGGAGTGATATATAGGCAGACCACCACACAAGTTACACAACTATGTCAGATTTTGGAATAGAACTTATGCCAAAATTTCCATCAGTCTAAATATTTTCATAAGCACATATATTATTAACTACTAAAGGTACTAATGCCAAATTTTACCTCTCAAATGGATACATCCATCGATATTGTACTGGTCCGCAAATTCTTGCTTCCTTCGTTAAATGTATTGTCAAATGAATCATGATGTCAAAAAAAGAAGGAGGAAAAAATCTATCAAGGTCGCATAGTGTTAATGCGACCTGATTCTCGATGGATTCTAATTTATCTTTACCAAGCACTCTTTGGCAAATGTCGTTGTAAAAGGAACATAGTCGTAGTAATGCATTCCTTGTCCCTTTAGGTAAAAGTCCTCTCAGTGATACAGACAATAGTTGTTGCATCAAAACATGATAATCATGGGACTTTAGACTTGAAATTTTGTTTTGTTTTGCAAATTTTTTTCCAATATTTGAGCTATAGCCATCGGGTACTTTCAAATTCCTCATTCTATTGTAAAAGATCTCTTTTTCTGAATCAATTAAGGTGCATGGGGATGCTGGAAGTAATGCTTTGCTTCCAATGTCTATAGGATGTAACTTTTTCCTAATACCAAGTACTTCTAGATCTTTACGTGAATTAATGCCATCTTTTGATTTTCCTTTAATATCAAGTAATGTACCAAGAATACTTTCACCAATATTTTTTTCAACATGCATTACATCTAGATTGTGACGCAAAGGAAGTATCTAAGAAAAAAAAATAGACTATAACTAATTAATAATAAAGTATTGATTACATAGATAGAAAAGAAGAAGCAATTTTGTTTCTGATTAAACTTTACCTGCCAATAAGGCAAATCAAAGAAAATAGACTTCTTCTTCCACATTTGACTTCCTTTTTTCTTCTTGTCTCCCCTTTTTCTTTTCCTTTTTTCTTTCTCTTTCTCTTCCTCCTTTGGTTTTTCCCCCAATCATTGAAATATCTTTAACAATATCAAAGACTTGAGCACCGGTTTGTATTAGAGGTCTTTGCCTAGTCTCTATAGTTCCATCAAACAAGTTTTTTCGTTGGCGATATTCATGATTAGGATCAAGGAATCGCCTATGGCCTAAATATGCACACTTCTTACTAAATGGTAACCATATTGAGCATGTATTAACGCCACAAACAGGACATGCCCTTTTACCCTTTACGGTGCAACCTGCTAAATTTCCATAAGCTGGAAAATCATTTATCGTCCACATTAAAATTGCATTTAATCTAAATTCGTTGCGAGTGTATGCATCATATGCCTTCACCCCCTTATCCCATAATTTTTTCAAATCTTCAATAAGTGGTTGTAGATACACATCAATATCATTCCCTGGTTGTCGTGGTCCAGGAATTAATAATGATAACATCATATTATCTTTGTGCATACAAAGCCACGGAGCGAAGTTGTACGCAACAAGAAATACTGGCCAACAACTATACGCACAGTTCCAATCCCCAAAAGGATTAAAGCCATCACTTGCAAGACCAAGCCTTAAATTTCGTGGATCGGATGCAAGGGAAGGGTACATCCTATCAATTGTAGCCCACTGAGAAGAATCTACTGGATGACGTAATTTACCATCTTCACTCTTATGATTGTTATGCCACCTTAATTGCTCTGATGTTTCTGCGGACATAAACATTCTTTTCATTCTTTTCAAAACCTTTGCAGGTACTTTGGTTTGCTTTCCATCTTCATTTGTCTTGTTCTTTTTCCAACGAGAATTTCCACATTTTGGACAAATATCACTATGTGCAAGCTCTTTCCTAAAAGGACAACAATCATTTACACATGCATGTATTTGTCTATAGCCTAAACCAAATGATTTAAGCAGCTTCTTTATTGCATACGTCGAATCAGGAAGCGTGTTTTCCATAGGCAGCATATCTTTGAGAAGTTTAAGAAGTTCCGTAAATGCTATGTCAGATACACCATTTCGAGCCTTGTGCTTGTAAAGAAGTATTGTAGCTGACAACTTTGTGTGGCTTGCACAACCAGGGTACAAAGGAATTTCAGAATTTTCTATCATCTCCTTAATCTCTACCCCATGTACCTCATGTCTTACATTAGAATGATCTTCCACCTCGTCATTACAAATTTGTGTGTCTAAGTACATTCTATATGTATTTGTCACTTCATCGCCTTCATTTTCTGAAGGGCGTGCTTCCCCATGAAAAATCCATACATCATACGTTGGGTCAATTCCAAAAAAACCAAGTGTGATACAACTTCCCTTGATGGATGGCGGATAAGATTCCTACATTTTGAACAAGGGCAAATGATTTTTTCTAGATTTCCCTTCCTTTCTGCATGCTCATATACAAAATTCCGAACAGCTTGCCTGTATTCTTCAGTCATTCTATAACACATAAAGAGATCAATAATCAACCGTAATAATTACAAGTATAAAACTGATAATCAAAATTGACAAAACCTTGGTAGGTGGATCCATGCTTTGTCCATCTTGATAATTCTTTTGATGTTAGAACCTAATGAAAAGACGTTATGCCAACAAAAATATGAGTTTTTCTCATGACGAAATTGCGCAATTACCTCCCAATGAAAACTACATAGTAATGTGACCCTACAAACTAAGCCTAAAAAGAAAGAAAACTAATAAAATCAAACTCATGAATTACTAAACTCTGCAAAACCTGGATCAAACCAACATTTATATATTTGGTAAGTGAAATGGTGTTGGATATCTACTATACTCATTACAGAGAGAAGTTCCAACCTCATGTGAGTTATTCAAAGCTTTAACCAGGTGGTCACAGAATTGAGTTTGGTTCATGTAATTTGTTTTGTAAATAATTTGAATAAGTGTATTCCCTGTTAGAGAGTGTTTACGGGTTATATTTTACATTTTGTAATTTGTAAAATGCTGGAGGACATCTGAATACGGGATAAACAAGAAGCAGCGGCTGATGATTATGCCCTTAAATATCTGTTGGACGCTTTTTCACAGTGGACAAATACAATGAAATGAACGAATACAAGTGATGTTAAGAGAGGAGGACCCTACTGCTATAACTAAGCTCACATGGTCAGTCACATGAAAGAGCTAAGTACAAAAGGGGCCTTACCGCTAGCATCATGCTATATTTAGATCCTACACAGATTTCTTGACTTTAACAGAAATGCATCCAGCAAATAAATTATTAATGTTTTGAAAATTGATAAAATATACAAAAGATCACATGGTCTAGTTCATTGTTCACCCATTGTTCCCTTTGCTCTTTTAAAATCAACTGTAACTACCATAGGAAAAGAAAACGATAGCATTTGCTAGGAAATAATTTGGAATAAAATGAACATGACTTTTTAATGCTACAATCATTTGGAAGATGTCACATTGAACTAGGCTAGCATTTTCTACGAAATAATGAAATAAAATTGTTATGCATGCATGACATAATGAAAACGATAGCATTTGCTTGGGGACTGGAATAGTTTTGTGTGTGTGTGTCTCGAGAGTTTTGATAGGAATGTAAATCAGCTATAAGAGTTGTTCCATTACAGCGAGAGTCTGGTATCGGTTATAAGTTAAAGGGTCATGGTTGTATTGCATACTTCAGCTATTTGATTCCTATATTTCTTTGACAAATTGCATATTAAACCTACATTTGAAAAACATGTTATGCACAACCTTTTTTTAGTTTGCAACTCCTGCAGTCTCATTTTCTAATACCAAAGTAGAATTCTAAGAAATACATCAGTCAACTTTAATTAGCTTAAATTGTATCCTTATAAAGTATTGTAATCGTCCATATCATGGTTTTGATTATTTATAGCTCAAGAAAATGTATATATGCAAATAAACCATTAATTAATATACGGCACTACAATAACATCATCCATCATTAACAACAACCATTATACCTAGAAGAACACAAGCACACACATTGTTCGTCATTCATAATAACAATTTCATATAATAGGTGTTGTGCTTGGCAATAAACCAAATGCATTTGGATCAATCAGGGGCAGTCCTTATCAGTGTTATCTTTGGTCTGTGACATAAAATCTTCAGTATAGGGACCAATTCTGAACAGCAGCTCTATAACTAGGCAAGTATCATTTTTAATGTTGTGGCATCTTGCCCATGATACTGCAAAATGGGTAGTGGAAAAAGCTGTTTAGAAACTCATTAAGTTTGAAAACTATGCCTGGAAGATACTTGTCAAAATCACTTTGGAACTTCCCATATGTCGTTCTCTCACTTGTCTCAAAGTAAATCTCTCAAATGATACCCACATCTCGTACCATGACCCGTTCATGTCCCCAAAAATTAGGATACTATGCGAGATTTTTGAATACCAGTATTTTTCTACCTCGCCTTTCACCTTTACAAGCTACATGCACACATACGAAAAAATAGATAAAAATTGTTATTTCGTGTATGTAAATTCATATCTTACCTTGTTCACATCGAACTTCTCCTTTGACGTTATCAGGGAAATAACAAATAAAGTGTTTTCTAAAACAAAAATTATTACTTCATGCAATGAATTAGATCAATCATGGTTTCCCAAAATAAAAATACACATACATAGTGTTTTCTATATACATCACCCTAAAAGAAAACATAAAAATACAAAAAACAATAAACATATACCTACCTTTTTATAAAGTTAGACTATTTTCCCATCTACATTTCTATTTTTATTTTTTCAAGTTGGATAAATTTTTGTTCAAAAGAAAATAAAACAAAATATCAAAACAAGAAAACAGAAAATAAATGCAGAATATACTTAAATGGGATGGTTTATAATCAAGCAGTAAATACAAAACATATGATAATTCATCTTACCTCTACCTCAATTGATCTAACTCTAACTAATTCACAAATAAGATTAATAAACCCGAAAAGAAAAAAGAAACAAATCTAAAGTGTGATGCTATCATGATTGTGAATTTGATAATCAGGAAAAAAATACAAACTATCATGATAAGAGATAGCAAGTTTCAGAAAATAACTATAACAAATAAAGCATATCAGTTACATGTATATGACTCTAGGTATGAAATTAATTATGCTGTAGAGATCTATGTACTAAAACAATTGTAATAACATAAATATCCAATTCATTACCTTCAATTTTTCGAAAACCCTAGTTTCGATCCAAATTGGAGAAGCCCTGATTCGATCGAGAAGACGGCAGCTTCAATTTTTCGAAAACCCTAGTTTCGAGCAAAGAGAACAAGCAAAGAGAACGAGCAGGAGCAAAGAGGAACGAGTAGGAACAAAAATAAAAGGGCTTTAGAAAAAACTTTATGGCCGTTGTAATTTGTGAATAGGGTAGTTTGACTGTGCACCTTTTACAACGGGCAATTTATGACCGTTGTAAAGTTGTCATCTATTACAACGGGCTTGAATGGACCGTTGTAATAGCTATCTATTACAACGGGAAACCAATGCCCGTTGTAAAAAAGCGGTTGTATATGGCATCTTTTACAACGGGTCTGAATGGACCGTTGTAATAGTCTTCTATTACAACGGGCAACCAGTGCCCGTTGTAAAAAGAGCGTTGTAATAGGTTATTTTTGTTGTAGTGTAAGTAAAAGTGGACTTTTATAAATTAGATATTTGTGCTTTTGTAAGGAAAGTACACAAGAGCATGTGAAGTAAGGATACTGCGTGATGAAGAGGGGGTATGTTGTGAAAAAAGCAAGGGAGGGTAGTAACTTAAATCAAGGAGGGGTAGGTTTAGTCTTTTACCATTTTAAAATTCTATAAAAGAACACCTTTTTACTTTTCACTTTACTTCATTTTTCCACTTAAATTCCCTTCTTCTCTACTCTTCCTCCACTTAAAGAAATCACTTAACAACTCATCCTTTTCTCCACTAAAACGCTTAAACAAGCTTATAATAATATTACTAACACTACCACTATTCCGAAGTCTGAAGCTTAGAAGCCAAAAATACCCCTAGGCATGTGCGTGAACAAAGAGGGTTCCTCGAGGTCCTTCGAGTTAAGTTTTTCAAGTGAAATTTAGGTCCTTGTATGTTGCCTAGGACAATGAAAGGAAAGCTTGGATCTTTGGTTTGATTTGAGTGATTTAAAAGTGAGTTCAACTCTCTTTAAAGCAATTTTACAATGAATTAATTGGTTGTAATAATTATTCTTTTTTTTGCTTATGTGGTGTGTACATATGTATACTTGTTTGTTTGGATTGGTTCCCAATTAAAAGTGGATGGCACATAGGGTTAGACAAGGGACAAGCTAAAACGATGGAAGTTGAAGTGTTCGTAGCGAATAAGTCGTAACGATACACTTCCAAGTGCATTTACAGGGGACTATATTGCAAAGGGACTCCAAGAAGTTCCTCGCCATGATTATGCTTTACATTATTACTTGTTATGTATGACATAATGAAGTGGATGTTGTAGATAGTCGACTTGCGTTGATGATTTATTCTTATGTGACATTGAAAATCCATTTTTTTCTTTAAAGTGGTTTATTACTTTATTTTTTTTAAGAATGTTTTAAATGATTTTTCCAAACTCGAATTTTCTTTTCGAAACTCTTTACAAAGATGTTTTCAAGTAGTTTGGAATTTATTTATTAAAAATGTGTTTACTTTTATAAAGGAAATACATTGCCTTTTAAATCAAACTATGGTTTAAATAAGTAAAAATGTTTTTAACGACGAGTATATTAGAACTCTTGGATCCTATTTTAGTTTCTGGACTTCAAGGTATGGAAACTTGTTTCTTTCTTGAAGTTAGAAATGAATGTCAAGTCAAGGTTTGAGAGATAATAATACCCCAACTTGAACGGTTTCATTTCTAGCCGATGAATAGTGCTAGTTTGAAATTGAAGATTAGAAATAAGTTATGAAGTTGGTTTTTTGATTGTTTTGAAAAGGACTTTGTTTTTAAACAAAGGATTTCTTTGTTTGTGCCATTAATTAACATAAAAAAACTATGATAAGAGTGATAAAATGTTGACACGTTTATGGAAAGTAAGCCATCTTAAATTTAGCACTATAAGCCAATAAGTACACTTTCCTCTTCCTATGAAATCTAGAATCGAAGTGTTTTAACTAAGGAAAGTCCTGGTGCAACCAATGCCATGACTTATCTGGCTTCGATTTTAGGCGAGGGATAGAGAAGTCAAAATATTGGAAATGTGATCAGTATAAGAGGGTTAATTTTGATAAATAGGTCATGACAAACTAAGTATATGGAAGGTACTTCATCTTATACTCAACACTAAATTTCGAGGTATGGAGGCCCGTTTCTATCTGTGAGAGTTTTAGAATGTATGTTGAGGCAAGAATAGCACTCTAACTTGTCCGACTTTACGGGGTTGAAATCGAGAAGTGGTGATAGTATATGAAGTCCGAATTTCCATATGCAAACTATATACTTATACTAGATAGTGGTTTGTCCACTATCAAAAACATGACTTATTTTGCCTTGGGAAGTACATAAAAGCTTTGCAATTTCATAAGTTTAAGATCCCCTGGTGACGACTCATTCCTATGAAATGTATTTCACTTTTAAGAATGTATATTCAAGACTCCCTAGATAGAACTCTTATATAATCGTATACCTCTAAAAGAACCAAAATTGAGTTAGCCGAGAATTCATCGCTTTAGTTTGGAGACACAGATTTCAGATAAGTATGGTTTATCCAAACCACTTTAAACTAACAAACGCTTCGTGATCTGAATTATTTCAAAGTATGCTATGAAGTTGTACTACCTACCCTAAGGATGATTCCAAAATGGAATGTAGTAAGGTTAGTGTGTTTGTTAGATCCCGGAACAACTTGTATGGATAAATGTTGGCAATGCATTGTCACCTGAAGGGAAGTGTTAGCATTCTAAGATGGGTTTGCTAAAATGTTAATCATTACCTCAAGCATTATGCCCGGTAATGATTAAAATAGGAGTTATGTCGCATGGCTATGTGGGTCGCTCCCATTAGGGTATGGTCATCGCCTGATCTAGATCAGTATTTAATGATTTATCTATGCTTCATTCCCAGTTCGGTTGTAGATTGCCACTGAGGGGTGATTATATTCGGTACTATTTTGGAAGGGGTAGGTCAATCCTGATTCGGAGAGGTGCAATGTGTTTATAGCCTCGGTAGAGGTACACATTATGGAAGGTAGTCCCTTACCATGTCATTGTTGGAATCCATTTTTCGCTACGTGCTTTACGGACTTAGATGTATACTAAATATACTGTTAAATGTAATTAATGTTATCATTCTAGCTATGATTATATATTTATTTTCAACTCTAGATGTTATAATAATTCTTTGATTTTAAGCATGAATGTTTTGGTTATCATAAGGAAATAAACTTGTTCGTATTTATGTGCGGTGTGGTCTTATGAGATATCTTTATTTTTCCTAAAAGCATACATTTTAAGTTTACTCACATTAAACCTATGTCTGACCCAGAGTTTTTATTTCTTTCCCTTAAACTCTTGGGCACTCTAATTTTTGAGTAGCCAAGTAGTCCAGGTTCTTACGGATGCATTTTGAAGGAGCATGGAGCATGAGGCTTCACCGCTATCTAGTTATCTATCTTATTTTTGCTGTCATGCTTATATATAGTTGTGTATTATCATTGTTTGGGCAGGCAGCTATAACTGTCCCTGGTTGAAGCTGGTACTTATTGCAACTCTGATGTTTCTTTTTGGGAGTGACTATATGTGCTTTCTTATGTTCTGTAATATATGATTTCCATGAAATGTGAGATTCTGCATTCCTTTCTTCTTGTCTTTCTTTTCTTCTACCTTAATGATCTATCTTTCGGATGCCTGGATGATCGGTACACGAACACCATCGATGTATTAAGTGTTGTCTTTAGGAGTAAGAAAGGCAGATCGTTACATGTGGTATCAAAGTTTAGGTTGAGCGAACACCTAGGCCTTAGTTGGGGTTAACTCATTAGAGATAGGGTCAGTAATACCCTAGAATGAGTTTAGTCTATGAGAGTGTGTATTCGTATTTTTTATCCGATTATATATATTTGAGTTATTTTGATCAATATTTATATGTTTGATCTAATATCCTTTTCTTTAAGATAATCTAGTTTATGTAATCTAAATTTATCTTAATATATTCAGGTAGTAAGAGGTGAGTACTAGAGGAAGGTAAGGAAGGAGAACTGGCAGTACTACGACCACCAATTTGTCTTCTAGATCAAGTTAATCCCGATCCATTCTGACATAAAGGCGACAAATTGCATCTTAATATTTATTATACTACATCCATATAATGATATTATTTTCATAACTTTTTATCATGCTTTGAGATGCCTGTATATTAAATTTCTAGTGGGATGGTATGCTTGTCGAATCCAGAAATAATTCAAAATAATGTAATGATAACACAGGCTATTTTCTTGTTAAGAATGAAAATAATTTTTTTAACGGTTTTCAAGTCATACTTTGAATCAATATTGAAAATGAGTTGTTAAGCAATAAATAAACTTTGCTGTTTTTAGCATGTAGTAACAAAAAGGTTTCTTGCAATTAGAAATTAACAATGAAAACTGGACTTTATTTTCAAATTTCTAGGGTTACACATGTTGTACCACCACCAAGACATCTCCCTTGGCCCATAGGTCGTTATAAAGTTCCTCTACCTCATCCCAAATGTGGATGCAGTGGTACCCAGAGTGAATAACCAGTGTTAGAATAATAACAAAGTATCAAACAAGGAAATACAAGGTTGGCGACTTATTAGCAAGGCGTCTTGAGTCTAGGTGTAACGACCCACCTTTTTGGATGGTTTAAATCGACAATAAACCACACATGTTAAACTCAAACCATTCAAAAGGAAGGATTGTTAATAGGATAAATAAGAAAATTAGATAAGGGAAAGAAAAACAAAACACAGAATCTCACAGTGGAATGACAAAATATAATAATTAAATAAACAATTCATGAAGCTGTTTTACAAATACATTTGATTACACATTTACAATACAATCAGAGTACAAACGATGACATATCAATAATGATGCAGTGGAAAATTACTAATAATATAATATACCAAACTCCATCTTCGTCCTTCAGAAATAAAGTCTTCAACATTGAAATGCTCAGGCTGACCCGAGCGTAATGAAAAGAAAAAACACTCGAGTCAAAACTAAAAGATCTTATGTAAGTTAAATCAAAAACAGGTAAATATGAGTGTAATGGCTTCAGAGATGTTTACGGGATTTTACATCTCTTATCCAGTGTATAACGTGCGTGCAATAACTTAAGAGATGTTTCGGGATTTTCCATCTCCTAAGGATCTATTAAACTATTTATATGTAGTAATATACATTATATATGTAATGTCTATCAGTAAAGTAAAGTATTAAAATAGCGTTAAGGCGTTACCGATATCCCCCTTAACACATTTTATATAAATGTCGTAGTCTATACAGTACTATAAACTCCACCAAATCGGTGGGCTATCAGGGAGCACTCCATACGTACGACACAAACCAAAATCGTAGTAGGCTCGATAAGGCATATGACTGGGCACACGAGGCTATACTTACGGTAGGATTCTACCGGATTGTGGAACCAGACTAGTGGTAACGCATAGCCACAGCTACTGCCCACCTCGAACAACACTCCCATAATCAAATTGAAGGTAGCCACCAATCAATCACAAAGTAACGGATATGGTATCAAAGAAGCGTGTCTGATAGGAGGAGAGAGCTCACTTGGCATGGTTATGGCTCCTGATTTTAGTCATATCAAGCTGACCCGAGGGTCAGAGCTGCGTTCTTACCTCTTACCAGTAGCATTCGCCAAACCATCCTACATCGTTCTGGATTCTCCACCACGTGCATAGTTGTTAAAGTGGTTTCGGAATTGGCAGAGAGTATGACAATATCCAACTCCGGTCTCTTTAACAACCAAACGCTTATTTCACACCGTGGTCATTTTATAAAACATTTTTAATAATAAATCCAGAAAATAGTTTATACCTTCACATCAAGATATCCATATACTTATTCCAAAAAGTATAAATATATTCATAAATACCGAGGAAGATTTCTTTCAATCAATTTCGAAAATAATTTATAAATCTCTCTTAAACCATTTATAAACTATTTATATGCTTTAAAACTATTTATATGCTTTAAAACCATTTATAAAGCTATTTATAAATTCCAAAATAGTTTACAACTCTTCCCCTTTTCATAAACTTCTACGCAAATTCCTTCAAAACGCTTCCAAATCCCTTTATACAAGTTCTTTTATAAAATCCTTTATAAAATCCTTTAAAACTTTAACGACCCGAAAATTTTAACGATTTAAATAATGTAATTAACTAAATTTTCATGAAATTAAAAAACAGAAATTTTGGCAATGAAAATTTGATATTTGGTATGTGTCTATTTAAGCATAGCAAGTGGCAGATTTTCGTTGGAAAATTTGTATGCTTGTACAGTTGTGAAATTAATTTCAATTTAAAATTTAAAATCTATTAATTAGATGGAAATAAAATATTTTTGAAATCTAAATATTTTTATATAAGAAAAATGTTTATCATTTTCTAAGTGAGACGTCATATTCGTTTCGCCAAATTTGGACTGCTCTGGCTCCGTTTATCTTATTTTCGGCGTTTTAGTAGCAGTTTTGGCAACGAATATCGAGATTTGATAGGTAGGTCGTGTCACTCATATATGTGTACCATTCTGTTCGTCTTGTCGTGCTGATCTCCGCAGTATATTCATTTGTGTATTTCGACGTCCGGTGCACGGCGAAATTTGCAAAAAATGAATAACCGTATCGGTACCCGTTTGAGCTTTTTGGTTTGTGTGGCCATTCATTTACCCAACGTGAGAAAATAAATGGTCGTTTGCCTTTATTATTTCCTGGAGTAGTCACTTGGCTTTCTCTATTCCCTATATTCAATATGCTGGTTGTCCTTTTATTCTCTTCCCTTCCCTCTTTTGTTTTGTTCCTTTACTTGATAAAAATTTTTACAGAAAGTTTGCTTCCTTTTTGCTCGAGACAAACCTGCTCATCTCCAACCCGTGCTCACCCTCTCCCTCTCTTCCTTCATTTTCGAACTCCACCGTCACCCCTTCACCTCCATCACCGAACCCATCCTCAGCCTTGCCCACCTGACAGCCTCGCTCTGCTCCAAACCCTTCGAGCGACCACTAGTAGCCATTCACGACCACTACAGTTTTTCTAGCACCTTCCCACCTCCTGTGGCCGCATCCATAACCGAACGCCACTCTACAGCCACCATCACCTGCATCCGCCGCCTCACAGCCATGTCCTCCCCTCTCAGCCTCCCTCTCCACCCACTGAGCGCCCGCATCTTCTCTCCTCCGAGACTGCAGCTCCACCCAAAACCGAACTCACTTCGCTCCGTTTGTCCCACCATCACACCCCAGCCAAATCCGAAGTCTCCCCCTGACCTTTCCACTACTAGAACTACAGTATATAGCCACGACAGGGTTCCAACGGCCGCCAACGGGAATTTCCAATGGCTACCAACGGCTCATTATTTTTTAACAAGCCGTTGGTAACCGTTGTAAAAATGCCGTTTGCGGCCGTTGGAAATATTCGTGTAAACCTGCAGCAGGCCGAGAGTAACATTCATTCTCCTCCCCTCCAACAAAAAACTCCAAATCCTCCACCCTCTTCCTCCACTCCTCCTCTTTTCTTGCTCCCAGCCTCCCCACGCAATCGGCAGCCACTCCGACGCCATCAATCAACACCAGCAGCCTCTCTCCACCCAATTCCACTCCATAATCAGGTGTCGTCTAAAACCCTAAAATTTTAAATTTTGCTAATTTTGTGTTTAATTTGTTGTTATAGTTGTATCTAATGGCCTATTGATTGTTTATTATACCAAACTAAGTGCTAATTACAATTATTACCATCCAAATGTCCAAATTGTTTGTGTATATATATTATGCACATATATACATATGTTGATAATTTAGTGTAAATGCGCATTTGAGTTAGCGTTAGATTAGTTAGGATTGATTTAAATTATTTTGTGTATGTTTTGTAAAATATTAGGCAAACATGAATTAGTCGAATATTTTACGAACATGAATTATATCTTTTACAAAATATATTAACATTAGATAAGTATATAATTTAGTATATATACACACATGAATTATATATTTTGCGAAATAGTAAAAATCATATAATTTACTGTATATTTAATAAAATAGTAGAATATAAATAAAATAATGCATAATATGCTTTATTTGATATATTTAATAAAACGGTAACATATAAACAAAATTTAAATCTCTTAGTGAATTTTTGGCCCCGTTTGACAAGTGTTGTATATGATCGTTGTATGAATATTCGTTTTTATTGCAAAACGGATATTCATATTCATCTGATACAATATTTGTTGGATTTGTTCCTGTATTGAACAAGTTACAAACACTATAAAGTAATTACGTTTCGTAAATCATATCGTTATAAACGGTTCACAAAATTTCGATGACATTTCCTTTTCGTTCCTTGTGTACATGCATATGTGTACGATACAAGGAACACGGGGGAAGTGCTGCCAAAATTTTGGGAAATCGTTTATAATGATATGATTTAAGAAATGCAATTACTATTGTGTTTGTAATGGGAAGTAGGATAACCGACCATCACAAAAGGTACAAAAATGTAAACAAAATAGCAAGAAATATAACTTTGTATATAAACGAAAATGGATTATAAAAAACAGTAAAATCTAAAATGTGTTTATCGAATTCGAATAATAATTTTTTTACTATTGATCATAGGTTTTACAGTAGGAAAAATGGTTAATTATTTTATTGATCGGAGCTGGATGTATCAAAGAAGAGAAATGGGAGGCTCAATAAGTAAACATTTTCTTAACGGGGTAAATGTGTTTGCCAAATTTGCTTTAAGTAATATTGGAAACGATGTAGAAATTCATTGTCCATGTAGTAGGTGCAAATTATTGAAGCATTTAGTACCGAATATGGTTAGGATTCATTTGCGCCTATATGGTTTCGTAACCAATTATTTGGTGTGGGATCGTCATGGAGAAATTATAACACGTAACGAAGAACAGTCAATAGAGGTCATTAGTGATGAAGTTAGTACGACGAATCTCATAGAACATATGGTTGAAGATGCAGCACGATCAATGTTCCCTACTGTTGAAAATAATAACGACGATGTTAACGTCGAAGAGGAACCAAATATTGGAGCAAAAAAAATATATGATTTATTGGATGCTGCTAAGAAACCTCTTTGGAATGGATGTACTAGGGGCACTCAATTATCGGCAACTGCAGAGTACATTGCGATGAAATCAAAGTACAAATTCATAGAAGCCGGATTTACGGTTGTTGTACAAGCTGCTAAATGCCTTATGCCATCAGATAATTTAATCTGCGAAAATTATTATGAAGTGAAAAAACTAATATCATCTTTCGGTTTGCCGTATCAAAAAATTGATACATGTCTAAATGGTTGCATGTTGTTTTGGAAAGATGATGTCAATCTTCGGAATTGTAAAATATGTAATCAAGAAAGATACAAACCAAGGAAAAAAAGTTCCATGCAAGCATATGCATTATTTACCTATCACTCCTAGACTTCAAAGGTTATATGCATCATCTGTAACAGCGCATCATATGAGATGGAACAGTGTAAGAACACCTAAAGAAGGTACGTTAACACACCCATCTGATGGAGAAGCATGGAAGTATTTTGATAAGAAATATCTCGATTTCGTAGCGGAGAGCCGTAACGTTAAACTAGGTTTGTGTACTAATGGATTTTCACCGTTTTCTCAGTTTGGTTCTAAATATTCATCTTGGCCTATAATCATTACACCTTACAATCTACCTGTGGATGTGTATGAAAACTCCATATATGTTTCTCACAATTATCATCCCTGGCCCTGATGATCCGACACAGGGTATCGATGTTTACTTACAACCGCTAATCGAAGAGTTGAAAACATTGTGGTATGAAGGAGTTGAAACATACGACGTATCGAAAAAAAAAATTTCGGATGTTCGCTTATTTATGTTATGGACTATTAGCGATTTTCCTGCATATGCAATGCTTTCGGGTTGGAGTACGGCCGATCGTTTTGCTTGTCCTTACTGTATGGAAGAAGCACGAGTATTTTCTTTACGGCATGGGAAGAAAATTTCATGGTTTGATTGCCATGGATGTTTTCTCCATATTAATCATACTTTTAGAAGAGACAAAAAAAACTTCATAGCTAATAGACATGAGACTTTACAACCACCAACGATTTGGTCAAGTGAAGATATATATGAACTTGTAAAAGATTATCCAAAGATACATGAAACCAGGCAGCAAACTGAAATCCAAGGTAAATCGACGTTTCATAATTGGTGCAAACAGAGTATATTCTAGGAGTTGCCTTATTGGAAAAATCTCTTAATCCGTCATAACATTGACGTGATGCATAACGAGAAAAACGTATTCGATAATGTGTTTAATACACTTTTGAATGTTAAGGGCAAGACTAAGGACGATCTGAAATCAAGACGTGATATAGAAGAAATATGTAATCGTCCTGAGCTTCATATGAAGCCAAATGACACTAAAAAACCTAAAGCATGTTATGAATTAGATAACAACCAAGTTAAAGTACTGTTAAAATGGGTGGAAGGATTACGATTTCCTGATGGAATTTCATCTAATCTTCGTAGATGTGTCGACTATAAGAACGAAAGACTGAGTGGGATGAAAAGCCATGATTGTCATGTAATGATGCAAAATTTGTTACCCGTCGCTTTCAAAGAATTGTTGCCCATAAAAGTTTGGAAGGTTATAACAGAACTTAGTTTATTTTATAAGGAGCTTTGTTCAACTACGTTAAAAGTTGACCGTCTTCGTAAACTTGAGGTAGAAATCCCTATACTGCTCTGCAAACTGGAGAAAATATTTCCTCCAGGTTTTTTCAATGTAATGTAGCATTTACGGTGTATATAAATTCAATATTTTTCATTAATGGATATAAATTCAACACCAAAGAATACGGTGTTGAAAAATTAACAAACAATATCGGTGTATTTGTTAAAGGCAGTGATGATCCTAATAATCATATACATGATTTTTATGGCGTGTTAACCCAGATTTTGCAATTGACATATTTTATAAGACCCGCAGAGGAAGTTTTATTGTTTAGATGCAACTAGTTCAGCAATGTTCCAGGTTATGGTATTAACATGCATCCAAATTATAATCTTATAGAAATAAAATATACCTCCCGTTAGCAGCAGTACGATCCTTTTGTACTAGCCAAACAAGCCCTACAAGTTTATTACGCCCCTTATCCGTCTCTAAAAAGAGATAAAGCGGATTGGTCTACGGTTTTTAAAACCAAAGCGAGAGTTACATTCGATGGAAAGAATATTCCAGAAGAACAAGCCTATCAAGAAGATATCGAAAAAATGTTGAAATCACAATTACAGACGATCAAACTGATTTTGGACAATTAAATGATGAGACAAATGTATTAGTCGAAGCATTTGAGAGTGTAGAGGAAAACGATATAGAACACGAGATTGAGTCTGAATCAAAAAACGATGAGGACCGAGTAATATCCGGTAATTTTTACAATTATTCACGCACACGCATCACATATATATCATCATCATCATTACATGCACCACATATCATCATCATTTTATCTATGTCTATAATTAAAAATGAAACTTTCAACAGGTATTATGTCAGGCTCTAGACGTCGTAGCTCTTCTCGCTCGACCGGCGAGAGTAGTAGTGAGCCTCCGGCTCGACCACTTGTATATTTGCAGTCGAAGGCTGATGGAGCGTAAGTATCAAAATTAAAATGATAGCAATATAAATTTGTTCATACATATATATACTTGTCTAAATCTTTGTTTTATATTTAAAATAGGGGATTTGATTTGGAGCCCTTAGGAGTTGTGCTTGGCATTTCCAAGCAATCATATATGAGCAAGACGACAGATTGCTGGCCTAAGTGGAGTAAGATCCCTGACCATGTCAGGGAGGCCATATGGCAAGATTTTCTGGTGAGTTTATACCACTTTGCTATATGAATAAGTATAAATGAACAATTAGTAATATTTTCTCTTTGTACAGGGGCAAGTGGACTTGGCGAAGCCCGATGTCACCATGGTTCAGCGCCACTGGAATTCGAAGGTCGCCAAAAATTACAGGAAGGTAATATCAGCTCTTAAAAAATCGGGGAAGAAACCGAACTGGATGGGCGCTTCCGTATGGGATTCTTGGATGAGTTGGTGGGAGACCGACGAGTTCAAGGTAAATCTACCAAATATATAGTTAATTATTTCGCAATTAGTATAAATATAATATTCAATTTAAATTGCAGATGGAGTCGGAGAGGAACTCTGCCAATAGAAGTAGGAATCCTGTAACGCATCGTGGCGGATCTAAGTCTTTGCAGCATCACCGTGAGGACTTGGTAAATTTATCAATTACGAATCTAAACCGTTATTACATTTTGTATATTAATCAGTTTAGTAATTAGCTATAAAAAATTAAAATATATAAATTATTTATTACAGGAAAGATCGCTTGGACGTCCCATGTCTATGATGGAGGTATTAACCCGCACCCACACATCAAGACAAACAGACAATGCTGGCAATATTACATATCAGTGGGATGATGATGAGAAGGCGACGGCTGCATATGTATGCATATTTTAAATCTTATTTTATTAATATCGATATGTTTAAATCCTATTCTACTAATTTTAATCTGTAATTGTTTTTATTTTAGGCAAAGTTTCAGGAGGCACGGGCAGAGCTGCTTTCAGAATTGGATCGTGATGAGTTGACGGTAGAGGAGCAAGATAATATTTTCGACGTTATTATGTATCCGACGCAGCGGAATAGGCGCTATGGCTATGGAAACAAAGCGGTAATCTTATAAACATTGTAATATTATATTTAATAAATTAACATATAGATACACTATACATATGATGATTTCTACCTGAGTTAAATCTAACATATACGTGATTTATAAATATTAGATAAGTAAAAAAGGAAAAATATACAAAGATATGTGATGAAAATGGATGAACCAAAAAAATATATAAG
The DNA here is from genome assembly GCA_030737815.1 of Allium fistulosum. Lineage (NCBI taxonomy): Eukaryota > Viridiplantae > Streptophyta > Magnoliopsida > Asparagales > Amaryllidaceae > Allium > Allium fistulosum. The sequence goes on from CM060908.1 coordinate 427,775,758, forward strand.
AATACTTTTAACACCTATATATTGTATTAAAAATATGCATTTCCTTGTGGTATATGCATTGCTTAAGATCACGTCATTTACGTTTCTATATTTTAAAATATGCATTGCTTAAGAAAATGATTATAATACAAATGTGAACATCTCACATTCTATTTGCAGGTTCGGGCAGCTCAAAAGGCGTGTGACAAAGCTGAAATAAAAGAGCTTAGAGCCATGGTTGAGCAGCTGCAAGAGCAGGACCGTCTACGCGCTATACAAATGTAGCAGCTGAATCAACGTTTAGCGGAGTACGCGCAGAGGCATGGTTCCTTCCCTTCGTCGTCTGGTGCTTCTAGAGGTGATGATGATGCTTGAGAGGTATGATGATTATTGTCTTTGTGGTTAGTTATTGTATATATTGGCTTTGAGGTGGTGAGGATTGTGTTTGATGGTTATTGTGTATGTATTGACTTTGAGGTAGTGAGGTTTAAGTGTTTGCATTGTATATATTGACTTGAATATGGAGTTGGAGTTGGTGTTGGTGAGGGTTTTGTTGTTTATGTACATATTGACTTGGAGTTTGGTTTGAAAATGTAATGTTTGATGTTGATTTTTGGTTGATTATATTGTTTGTGGTATAATGTGTTGGATATGTGATATATATGTGAAATGGAGTGGAAATGGAATGGAAATTGATATATATTGATTGTGTACAGCTGGAAGGTGAATGGCTTGCTGTTATAAAAATAATTTCACCCAGATTAGCAACGGCTACCAATGGCTCTTTGGTCATTTTATGCCAACGGCTTCCAACGGCGTCCATCGGCTAAATGCCGTTGGGAGCCGTTGGAATAGCCACGTTGCTTCCATTGGAAGCCATTGGAAAGCGTGAATGTTATTCCAACAACTCTTCCAACGGCTTTTCCAACGGCTCCCAACGGCCGCCAATGGCTTGGAGCCATTGGAATAGCCGGTTTCTCTTGTAGTGTTCCCACATATCGAACAAAACCCACCTTCGCCTCTTCGCCCATAACCTGCCACAGCCCGACCATATCCAAGCAACCAAGCCTCGCAGCCACCCATCCACGTAACAGTCATCCCACAGCAGCACCGAACACCCTCTGGCCATAACCTATTTCTAGCTCCACACAGCTCGAGCACAACCACAGCCCTCACCGCCAATAGCCGATCAACCATTTCTCACTTCAACCATTCACGCCAAACACCATCCCCTAGCCGCAGCACCCTCCAGCCACTATCTGCATGCTGCCAAACCCACGTCTCCCTCACGCACCTCCGAGCAGCCGCCTACACCCCAAGCAATCCTTGCTAGCTCTCTTCCTCTATATATATATATATTAAAAAATTGAAAGGAAATAGATGTGTTTTAAGAAATATTGATTTTAAAAAATAATAATATAAAGATTTATTTTAAATATGTGAGTAGATTTTTAGATTTTTAAAAATTATATATATTTTGTTTTCATCGATCTCGAGTCCACCTTTCTTTGCTTTGGGATTTCATTTTGGATTGGTAGCACTTGTAGAGCTCGAGATTCAAAATTGTAGCTTGTTGTGTTGTCTATTTTATCTAGCCTCGAAAGGTGAGCGATCACTCATGATTAACATTCTTATAATTAGTAAATTTAATTTACATGAAATGATGATTGAAATATGTTGTTAAATTTTGAATTGGTTAGAAATTTAATTGTTAAGTATGATATGTTATTATTTAAATTTGTTAACCTATGATAATTGACATATGACACCATAACCATGTTGTATATATATTATATATAATTTGTTAGTTATGATCCATGCTTGTAATTGATATGTTATGCTATTTTAAGTTATTATGCTATTGTTCTCACACTATAAGTTCCCTGTTAGTTTAGAAAATCCCTATGGGTTGAAATGATACAATACCCGAACGATATTATAGATTAGGGAAAATCGTTATGGGTAGAAATGATAAACCCAAGCGATTTTATTGATTTTTAAATTTTGGGATTGCGGGTTGAAATGGTATATACCCATAAATATTAAATTATTGTGGATTGAAATGATAAATATATTTATCACTTGACCATAGGATGGAAAGTTATATATGGACACCGTGGTCTATTTTTGAAAAATGATTTCCAAAGTTTTGAAAGAAAATATAAGGGTTTTAATAAATATTGATTTTTAAATATAATATAAAGATTTTATTTTAATATATGTGTAAAGTTTAGATTTTTAAATTATATGTTTGGAAATTTTAAATTTATAAGTTAAGTTTTGAAAAATGTAAATTTAAGATTTTACTTATAATTTTATTATTTTTAAATATATAAAATAACATTTAATTTAATAATATTTAATATAATAAAATTTAATAAAAATTTAACTTAATTAATATATATATAATATGTTTAAAATATTTATTTAAAATTTATATTAATATTTTTAAATATATTTTGTAATAACTTTAATAAATATAGGTTGGAAAGATAAATTAAAGTTGACTTGAAATTTAAATTGGTTAATAGTTGAATTTAAATAAGGATTGATTTGAAACTTATTGATTTTGAGATTTTAAAGGATATGATTTTATAACTTGATAACTTGATTTTGATTAAAGGTGATTAAATGAATATTTTCAAATTTAATAGAAATATAAATGAAATTTATCAAATTGAGTTATAGTAAATTGTTTGAATATTTAAACTTTGAAACCTATTGAATTGGAAGTGGTTTAAATTTGTAGTTCAAACCTGGATTTGAAATGGATATAAATTGAATTTAAAATTTGAACCTTTATCCTTTTTAATTAAAATTGTTGAACTGAGATTGATTTAAATTGAATTTTTTGAACTAAAGTTGATTTGAATTGATTTGTGAAATTGGAAGAAACAATTCTAATTTGAAACTATTTTCGATATAAACTCAAATATATAAACTATTTTAATCTATATTATTTTAAATTTATAAACAATTTTAAATATATATAGTTTAATATATAAACTATTTTTAATATATAAACTATTTTAAAATCTATAACCTATTTTTAAATATAAACTATTTTTAATGTATAACTATTCCAATATATAAACTACTTTCAATATTCAAACTGTTTAAGTTGGAACTGTTATGATTTAGATTTAATGGATTTAAATGTGAATACTTTGATATGATGGTTAAACTATTTTATGGTTATGATTTTGGAAGTGCATATGATTTCGAAAGTGATATGATTTTGAAATGAATAAGATATTTTGATATGAAGTATGAATTGTTTGAAATGAAAATGACCACGGTGTGAAATAAGCGTTTGGTTGTTAAAGAGACCGGGATCGAATATTGTCATACTCTATGTCAATACCGAAAACAACTTTAACAACTGTGCACGTGGTGGAGAATCCAGAACAAAGTAGGATGGTTCGGCGAACGTCTGTATGAGGTATGAACGCAGCTCTGACCCCCTCGGGTCAGCTTGATGTGACTAAAACAGGAGCTATACCTGGACCAAGTGAGGTCGCACCTCCGATCGAGAATGCTTCTTCGATACCATATCCATTACTTACATAACCTTTTACAAAATTCTAAAATCTAAGTAATGGATATGGTATTATGTTCGGGTTGAAATTCCTTACATAACCTTTTACAAAATTCTAAAATCTTTTACAAAAATCTTTTATATATTAAAGTTATTATAAAAGTCTATATTTATTATCTTAAATCAAAACTATATTTATTATGTTAAAATTTAATATATATATATATATATATATTAAAACTAAATAAAATAAGTTAAAATCTTAAATTTACATTTAAAACCATATATTAACTTATAATTTAAGCTTTAAAACATATAAAATAAATTATTTTCCAAATATAATTTTTTTAAATAAAATCATTAAATTAAATTTAAAAATCAAATTTAAAAATCAAACATACTTTACCATTTTGAAAATAATTTAAAACCGACCAGCGGTGTCTGTATATAATTTTCTACCCTATGGTCAAGTGATAGGGTATATATCATTTCAACCCCAAAATAGTTAAATTTTTTGGGTAAATATCATTTCAACCTGTATCCCAAATCAATAACTCCAAACCAATAAAATCGCTCAGCTATGTATCATTTCAACCCATAACGATTTTCCCTAATCTATATGATCATTCGAGTATGTATCATTTCAACCCACAGTGACAACAGAGATATAAACATCCAATCATCCAAAATGTCAACAGATAACATCAGTCACAATCAACATCAAAATCATCCAATAAATCACAACAATTAACCGGTTATCATTATCAAGTATTTAACTAACAATTTAAATTCAATATTAATTTAAATGGCAATTTAATTCCATAAAATTCAATTTCAATTTAAATGAAAATTTAAACTACCAAAAAGAAATCAATGAAATTCTTATCACATCATAAACTTAATTCAACTAATATAAGAAGGTTTAGTATTTGTGAGTGGGTTAAATCACTCACATTTGATTTATAGCCCATTAAAAATCCAAATAAAGCCTAAAATTCCAATAGTCTTAGAATGAAGCCAAACCATGTTCATATTTTTCAAAATTTCGATACGATTGCAACGGAAGAAACCGTGTCCAAATCTGAGCTCACATGAAAAAGTTATGAACATTAGAAGATTAAAATTTAAATTTTTAGTTAAAAAATAAAACATGGGTAAAATAGTAAATTTCTCACCACGCAAACCCTAGCCACCCTCCTTTCTCACATATGTGATCGAACCAAACAACCATCAGCCGCCAACGTTCATTGACGAACGCATGCCACCACGGCTAGTTGAACCCAGATGTGACACCTCTGCGGCGATCCCCTCCTCCAGCCGCACGTCCATGCCTCACACGCGACCTCCAGGTCATCTACCATGCTCCACCGTCGTACATGCTCATATCACCAATTGTGGCGAATTCCTCCACCTCTGAGACAAACCAACCATGTTGATGCACTTGCCTTGCTTTCCTCTACCAACCAGTGGCCTCTAATCATCATATCGACGATGATCCACCATTGAAATCGAAAACCTAGAATGGAAAGCCGAGAGTACTTCGCCAATTTCTGGCCAAATGAAGCCTCCAATCGAAAAATGAATTGCATCAGTAGATTACGTTCATCGAGAGCTTTGCAACGATATATAATTCGATAGGTTTTGATGAGTTTGAATTTTCGATTTGATTTTGAATTTGGGAATTAGGTTTTTGATTGAAATTGAAATTAGGGTTTTCTGCCATTGGGAAGGAGGAAGGAGCAGATGAGAAGTATGTATAGAAATTGGAATAGACAGCTAGGGTTTCAGGAAATATCCATTTATATAGATAGGGATGGATAAGAACGAATGGACATATCGAATTAAGTCGAAACGATAACAACGACCTGAAAAGCCCGTTTCGTTTTCGAAACGAAAATAGATCATCCAATATATTGAAATATAGGATTTCAATATTTTTAAACTCAATGGAACTAGTTTCAAACTCTAATTCCATTGTATACAGAAGTTAGCTTTCAAATCAAATTATATTCTTTTAATTGATTTCTACGCGTTTCAAGTTCGTACGATCAAACGATAAGTCCGATCGCTACGAAACTTGAAATCCTACAATAATTCACTGCCACGGAACCGATGATACTGGTTTCTTTGAAATCCGAGACAGTGCCCAAAACTCAATTTTACATGTTAATTAAATAAATTATTATTATTAAATTGATTTAATCACTTTTAAATTCAAATTTAAAAGTTAACAATTTTATCATTCTTGATTACATAGAAATTGATAATCTTTTACAATACAGTTTTTCCATGTTAAATCCAATATTTAAATATTGCACAAATTTCAGCGTTCAATTACAACTGTAATAAAACCTCAATTAATTATATTTTAGTTTCAACCAAATTCTTTTATTTCGGTTTACACTCTTATTATTGAATCAACTATTACCTTATGAATATAATAAACATTCATTTACGTTTTATTACGTTCATATTCTACAGTTATCATCTTTTACCATGTTAATTACAATATTTCAATTACATTAAATTTCAATTGATTTCCAAATTAATTTCGAAACGGATTAAATAGCGAAATGATAATAAATCAATTATCAATAACATTCAAACGACATTATTAAATCATATTCTAATTATTTTTATCATTAATAAATCATAAATTTTAATTTCTCATAATATTAAATTTCAAAAGCTTATTTAATTTAATAGTTTTAATTATCAAAAATACGTGTCGTTACACTCTTCCCCACTCAAAACTTTTCGTCCTCGAAAAGGAACAAGAAGGAATTAAGAAACTTGATATAATTTTATTCAAAATAATCAATTTATAAACAATTAATATACATAATTTAGTTTAATAAAAATTTGAAAATAACTCAACTTTTACAAAAAAATTAAGTCTTAAATTTATGAAAAAATTTCGGCAGAGTCTCTTTTGTACTGATAGGTCCGGAAAAATAATAATATCAATATAATCTCAATATATATATATATATATATATATATATATTATATTCCAATGATAAACATCCTAAACCATGGGGAAAACAATAAAATATCGTTCCAAAACCGTAATATGAAAACGTACCTATTTGTTGGGCAAACAACTTTATTTATTAAACCAGAAGCAGTAGTTATTGCTTCCATAAACCTGTATTTAACTTATATAATCCAAAGAGTTAAAATGTAAAAGAATAATATTTTAGTTGTTTCAAATAAATAGCACAAACAACACAACAATATGAAATAATCATATGCAAACAAAAGACATGCAATCAAAGAAATCAATCATACATCCATAGTAACCAAAACTTATGGTTTGTCTAGGTTCAGACACTTTTCATCGTACAAGGGTGATAAATAAACTACTAAGTGTACCTTATGCTCAACAGCCTTAGATAATTACTTAATATATTATTCATACATCCTTAAAAATTTGAAGTATCATTTCCCCAAACTTCCCATCAACCAAAACATCAAAGAATTTAAGTATTATTTAAATTTGCACAATGTACATAAATCTTTTATACACAATATCAATTCTAATCGCTTCCTTGAATACATCCATTCCACTTTCGAACTAGTATTGTTAACCCGACCACTCTAGTGCGGACTTTGATCTGATTTCCTAGTTCGAAATTTTCGTTTTTGTTTGCATAGCCATAAACCATGATAGAAAACTTCAAATTCATATCAAAAATTCGTATCAAATGTTCACCATAAAGAATCGAGTGAAAAATCCTAATTCGAACTGGTGTGAATTACTACAAATCTTGTATTCAAATCAGAATCAGAACTATTATGCAAATAAAATGATTTACACACAATTTACATATTTTATTCTATTGGTTTCTTTTCACATCGTTATTTACTTTTTATATCGTTATTTACTTTTCATTTATTTTAATCCATTCATACAATAATTATCTTTTATTAATTTTCCCTTATTACCTACACAATTTATTTCCCATTCAATATTTGAAATCATCAATGAATCTATTTTTAAAGTATTACGTACATCATTGCAGTTTATTTCACATTAATTATTTACTTATAACCTTGATTTCCATTTTAAAATTAATATTCATCAATTAGTCATTTCAGTCATTTTCTTGAGTTTATAATCATTTACTTAAACAGTATTTACTTTTTACTATTTAATTTAATTACTAGCATTTCAAAATATTAACTTATGTTTAAAATATTTCTTGTACATCATAACTCTTATTTGTAGACATAACTTCATTACTTAAGTTTTACTTGTATAAAATTCTATTACATATTCATATTAACATTTCAACTTTTAAACATTTATGGTAAGTTTTATATATGTTTTTAGAATGTAATTGAATGTTATACAAATTTATCTTATTTATTTTAGTTAGCAAAAATATTCAATAATTTACATCTTCTAAATTTCATTACCCTTTAATTTACAAATGACAAATCTCCAATTTATTTATAGTTTCATTAATCACTTAGCTTCTAATTTCTTATTTTTCATTTTAGAAGTTTCCAACTATTAAAATTTCACTTTATTTCTACAACTGGAAATCATTAATTTAACAGGAACTTAAGAACTAAATACCGGGATTATTTCTAATCATTTTTAAATAATATATATATTCATACCTTATATATATATATATATATATCAAATCATACTTAAGAAAATATAATTAAAATTTGTTAATCAAGACAAATGTATAGCAAAGCTACTACAGTGGTCTTCCCACTTTGAAACTCAAAAATGAACATCAATGATGTCGCGATCATCACTGAAATTATTTTCCAACGACAGAAGTGGGAAGAACAGAACTTATTTCCTTTTAAAATTCTTTTAAAACATTTCTTTCAAATCACATTGAAAATATTTATACCTGAAAATACTTCCAAATAATACAAATATTATATTCCAAAATCTTTGAAAACCAATTTCAAAACCCCAGAACTTAATTTCTCAAATTTCTAATTAAATTTCATTTTATTTGTAAATCCTATTTTGCAACCAATATTTATAAAATTTCACTTCCTAACAAACAAACATATTACATACAACTATATCCATTTATAAAAATTATTCTTTTATATACAAAATATAATACTAGGTAAAATTATTTCATTTACCTATATTTCAAAACAGTATTGTGTCGGTCTGCCCTATTAAGTGTTTAGAAATCCCTACCGATGTCATAGCGTCCTATGTACCGACCAAAATTTATAAATACTAAACAGAACAAATTAACACAATATAAAACATTTTTATAACACTAAAAAATACGCTCTCTCATATATATACTCTCAAACTCATTTTAGGGTATTAATAACCTTACCTCTAATGAGTTAACCCCAAACAGGCTAAGGTATCTCTAAACCAAAGCTCTGATACCAATTGTAACGACCCACCTTTTTGGACGGTTTAAATCGACAATAAAACACACATGTCAAACTCAAACCATTCAAAAAAGAGGATTTTTAATGGGGTAAATAAAAAATAAGAGAAAGGAAAGAAAAACAAAACACAGAATCTCACAGCGGAATGACAAAATATAATAATCAAAATAGTTCATGAAGCTGTTTTACAAATACATTTGATTACACATTTACAATACAATCATAGTAAAAACAATGACATATCAATAATGATGAAGCGGAAAATTACTAATAATATAATATACCAAACTCCGTCTTCATCCTCCAAAAATAAAGTCTTCAACACTGAAATACTCAGACTGACCCGAGCGTAATGAAAAGACAAAACACTCGAATCAGAACTAAAAGATCTTATGTAAGTTAAATCAACAACATGTAAATATGAGTGTAATGGCTTCAGAGATGTTTACAGGATTTTACATCTCCTATCCAGTGTATAACATGCGTGCAATAACTTAAGAGATGTTTTGGGATTTTCCGTCTCCTAAGGATCCGTTAAACTATTTATATGTAGTAATATACGCTATATATGTAGTGTCTATCAGTAAAGTAAAGTATTAAAATAGCATTAAGGTATTACCGATATCCCCCTTAACACATTTTATATAAATGTCGTAGTCTATATAGTACTGTAAACTCCACCAAACCGGTGGACTATCAAGGAGTACTCCATAGGTACGACACAAACCAAAATCATAGTGGGCTCGATAAGGCATATGACAGGGCACACGAGGCTATACCCACGGTAGGATTCTACCAGATTGCGGAACCAGACTGCTAGTAACGCATAGCCGCAGCTACCGCCCACCTCGAACAATACTCCCATAATCAAATCGAGGGTGGCCACCAATCAATCACAAAGTAACGGATATGGTATCGAAGAAGCGTGTCCGATAGGAGGAGAGACCTCACTTGGTCTGGTTATGGCTCCTGATTTTAGTCATATCAAGCTAACCCAAGAGTCAGGGCTGCGTTCTTACCTCATACCAGTAGCGTTCGCCAAACCATCCTACTTTGTTCTGGATTCTCCACCACATGCACAGTTGTTAAAGTGGTTTCGAAATTGGTAGAGAGTATGACAATATCCGACCCAAGTCTCTTTAACAACCAAATGTTTATTTCACGCCGTGGTCGTTTATAAAACATTTTTAATAATAAATCCAGAAAACGGTTTATACCTTTATATCAAGATATCCATATACTTATTCCAAAAGTATAAATATATTCATAAATACTGAGGAAGATTTCTTTTAATCAATTTCGAAAATAATTTATAAATCTCTCTTAAACCATTTATAAACTATTTATATGCTTTAAAACCATTTAAAAGCTATTTATAAATTCCAAAATAGTTTACAACTCTTTTCCTTTTCATAAACTTCTATGCAAATTCCTTTAAAACACTTCCAAATCCCTTTATACAAGTTCTTTTATAAAATCCTTTATAAAATTCTTTAAAAACTTTATAACTCCTTTATAAATAAAAATATTTTATAAAAATCCTTTATAAAAATCTTTTAAAAAAATTCCTTTTACAAAATCCATTATAAAATCTCTTACAAAACTTTTATAAATTCCCTACATAACCTTTTACAAAATTCTAAAATCTTTTACAAAAATCTTTTATCTATTAAAGTTATTATAAAAGTCTATATTTATTATCTTAAATCAAAACTATATTTATTATATTAAAATTTAAAATATATATTTATATTAAAACTAAATAAAATTATAAATTAAAATCTTAAATTTACATTTAAAACCATATATTAACTTATAATTTGAGCTTTAAAACATCTAAAATAAATTATTTTCCAAATATATATATATATTTTTAAAATCATTAAATTAAATTTAAAAATCAAATTTATAAATCAAACATACTTTACCATTTTGAAAATGGTTTAAAACCGACCAACGGTGTCCGTATATAATTGTCTACCCTATGGTCAAGTGATAGGGTATATATCATTTCAACCCCAAAATAGTTAAATTTTCTGGGTATATATCATTTCAACCCATATCCCGAATCAATAATTCCAAATCAATAAATCACTCGGGTATGTATCATTTCAACCCATAACGATTTTCCTTAATCTATATGATCATTCGGGTATGTATCATTTCAACCCATAGTTATAACAGAGATATAAACATCCAATCATCCAATATGTCAACAGATAACATCCATCACAATCAACATCAAAATTAGCCAATAAATCACAACAATTAACTGGTTATCATTATCAGGTATTTAACTTAAATTCAATATTAATTTAAATGGCAATTTAATTCCATAAAATTCAATTTCAATTTAAATTACAAAACAGCAATCAATCAAATTTTTATCACATCATAAACTTAATTCAACTAATATAAGAAGGTTTAGTATTTGTGAGTGGGTTAAATCACTCACCTTTGATTTATAGCCCATTTAAAATCCAAATAAAGCCCAAAATTCCAATAGTCTCAGAATGCAACCAAACCAATTCCACATTGTCTAAAATTCTGATATGATCGCAACGGAAGAAACCGCGTCCAGATCCGAGCTCGTATAAAAAAGTTATGAACGTTAGAAGATTTAAATTTAAATTTTTAATTAAAAAATAAAACATGGGTAAAATAGTAAATTTCCTCACCACGCAAACCCTAGCCGCCCCCGTTTCTCACATACGCGATCGAACCAAACAACCATCAGCTGCCAATATTCACTGACGAACGCATGCCACCACGGCTACCTGAACCTAGATCTGACACCTCCGCGGCGATCCCCTCCTCCGGTCGCACGCCCATGCCTCGCGCGCGACCTCCAGGTCATCTCCCTACTCCATCGTCGTACATGCCCATATCACCGATTATGGCGAATTCCTCCACCTCTGAGATGAACCAACCATGCCGATGCAATTGCCTTGCTTCCCTTTATCAACCAGTGGCCTCTGATCATCATATCGACGAAGATCCACCGTTGAAATCGAAAACCTAGAATGGACGGCCGAGAGTACTTCGCCAATTTCTGGCCAAATGAAGCCTCTAATCGAAAAACGAATTGCATCAGTAGATTACGTTCATCGAGTGCTTTCTAACGATATATAATTCGACAGGGTTTGATGAGTTTGAATTTTCGATTTGATTTTGAATTTGGGAATTAGGGTTTTGATTGAAATTGAAATTAGGGTTTTCTGCCATTGAGAAGGAGGAAGGAGCAGATGAGAAGTACGTACAAAAATTGGAATAGACAGCTAGGGTTTTAGGAAATATCCATTTATATAGATAGAGATGGATAAAAAAGAATGGACATATCGAATTGGGTAGAAACGATAACAATAACTTGAAAAGCCCGTTTCATTTCCGAAATGAAAGTAGGTCATCCAATATATCGAAATATAGGATTTTGATATTATTAAGCTCAATGGAACTAGTTTCAAACCCTAATTCCATTGTATACAGAAGTTAGCTTTCAAAATCAAATTATATTCTTTTAAATTCTTTTAATTGATTTCTACGCGTTTCGAGCTCGTACGATCAAACGATAAGTCCGATCGCTACAAAACTTGAAATCCTACAATAATTCACTGTTACGGATCCAATAAAACTGGTTTCGTCGAAATCCGAGACAGTGCTCAAAACTCAATTTTACACGTTAATTAAATAAATTTATTATTAAATTGATTTAATCACTTTTAAATTCAAATTTAAAAGTTAACAATTTTATCATTCCTGATTACATAGAAATTGATAATCTTTCACAACATAGTTTTTTCATGTTAAATCCAATATTTAAATATTGCACAAATTTCAGCGTTCAGTTACAACTGTAATAAAACCCCAGTTAATTATATTTTAGTTTCAATCAAATTCTTTTATTTCAATTTACACTCTTATTATTGAATCAATTATTACCTTATGAATATAATAAACATTAGTTTACGTTTTATTACATTCATATTCTACAGTTTTCATCTTTTACCATATTAATTACAATATTTCGATTACATTAAATTTCAACTGATTTTCGAATTAATTTCAAAACGGATTAAATAGCAAGATGATAATAAATCAATTGTCAATAACATTCAAACAACATTATTAAATCATATTCTAATTATTTTTCTCATTAATAAATCATAAATTTTAATTTCTCACAATATTAAATTTCAAAATCTTATTTAATTTAATAGTTTTAATTATCAAAAATACGGGTCGTTACACTAGGCATTCATCGTGGTATCCAAGAAGTGTCGACTCTGGCTAGTTCGAGCTCGATGGAGGAATGAGAGGGTTTCTATAGACATGAGCTGGAAAGCCGACAACAAGCGGTCTAGGTCCTCGATATCCTCGCCATGGGAAATGTCCAAAGATACCTACCCCAGTGGCACCGTCTCCACCTCTAATGGCCAACTCCTCCATACCGTAAATATGAAGGAACTTAAAATAAGGAGTGGTGTCAATCACCAAAGATAGGCTGATCGCGTCTCTTTTCCTCCTTTTGCTATCAGTAGATTGCTAGAGCGGTCGCATGTGGCTAGGGCCACATGGATGATCGGCTGGTCGGCCTTAGGTGTTTGGGCTAAGTGGGCCCAGTGGATGCATCAGTCACAGTGGTCTTTACAACGTCCTCAACATCATCAAAAGCATCAAAACTAAGCTTGGTGGCTTCTGCAACAACAAGAAAGAACAAGGATTGGTCAAACTTAAAAGTAATAGAAAGATAAGTGCAAGTAAACTACCATTTGTACTAGCCGAGCTACCTACGCTAGTTTGGTCCATCCCGATATGAGGCTCATCAGAAGGCATAGCTTCGTATCCGAGATACAAAGTGTCACATGCAGGAATTGGCTTGGACAAGGACCTGCATTCCTACTGACGCCCAGCTGTTATAACCCTTCCCCAATACTACTTTCTTCAAAGCTTACCTCAGTGTCCTAATCAATGTATGGGGTCTCAAGTCAAGGAACCTAGACGCCAACTAACTGTTGTAGGTCTACTTGTTGCCACTGCTCAGGCTTCTCACCCGTGAAGATGTCATCATATCCTTTTTTGCCTTAGTGATTGGCCTGCTAATGTTGCCTCGAAATTTGTTTGGCCGAGCCGCTCGAAATCAATTTTTTAGGCTCCTTCAATTAACCTGACCTGGTGAAGGTATGCATCAGTCACCAAGATTCTCAGATTCTGGTAGTTGGTGGTGGTCGTCTTCAATAAGTTCAAGTTTTCATTCAACATTCTAAAATCTATGCCAGCATAGGCAAGAGAGACTCCTATCAATGGGCAAGTTAAGAAAATGAAAGGAAGGAAAAGAAAAAGGAAAAATAGAGCGAGAAGAACTAACCAGGGATTTGGAACTCGAGATGTTGCAGCCTGGGGTTCACCTCAAGGAGGATAAATAAATAATTTCCCATCCAGCCTGGGGAAGCTTTGGTGGGAACGCTCGTGAAAATGATGGGCTTAGTGTTTACTTGAAAATGGAAGTATGTGCTAGTTGGGTACTCAATTTCCTTCTATGGCTGGAAGATCATATCTATAAAGTTAGCATTCAACCCAAGAAGGCCGAGATCCATGCAAGCAATGTAGACCCCGCACTAAAATCGATAGCTATTGGGATAAGTTGACCAGTTGCAAGCTCATAAGAATTCATAATAGATAAAAAGTAGGGGCGGAGAGGCAGCATGAGTCCTACCTTGAAGTAGCCTAGAGAGAAGGGGAAGAAGTCCGGGGAAGGGTGGTCATGTCGGTCGGTAGTGTCAGGATGTCTAACCATCATGATGTTGCATTCATGACCGACCAGACTCTTGGCCAAGTCAACTTTCCTGTTTGCTAACTCAGAGGCTTTAAGGCTAGAATAGCAGCAAAGGATATATGTCGATAGAAACTAATCTAGAGATGGCCATCTGAAACATAAGCGGGCTAAGTTAGATAAGTCCCCGACATCTTTGCCAAGGTACACCCGATGTTAGTATCCCGGGATAAGGGTTGGACGATCGTCTTCATGGCATATGCCCTGGGTGAGGCACCCCATGAAGGTTGGCTCATGACCCAAAAGAATCCTAAGCTAAGTAACAGGCCTTACGACCCACATCTATTACTCATCTTATTTACTAAAAGCTCGTGCTATCTATTTGGGCCTAGTCCACAACCCATTACTAAATTAACATTAATATCACTAACTAAAATTGCAGGTCCATTGTGGAGTTCGCCAACGTCAATCAACCACCGCTAACATGGCGGCTTTTAATGAGAATTTTCATCTCACAACACCAAGTTAATTATGAAGTAATTACGATGCTGAAATCTTACCATAATCAGGAATTAACGAATTTAAGTATTGTTGAATTTGCATTAAGTTAGTAATTATGTTGTTGTATGCTTACATGATTATGAAGTTGCACCCTAACTATTCATTAAAATGCCATGTCCAATCCAATTAAGGTATAAATAGAAAAGAATCTAATATTAAAGAGCGCAAGTAAAATGTAGAAAAAATAAAGGACATGGAAATTTACGTGGTTCGGATTTTGAACAATTTTACGTCCATGTCTCAAATTTTTGCTTATATGTTCCTTTCTGGTACAGAATTTTCTAACGGCGGAGAGAGTACAATTATATTTAGTATAGAATTTGGAGAATGTTCCAAAAGTCATTTTCCTTGCTACAACAACCTTCTATTTATAGTACTATGATATCACGTGGATCGCTAATCCCTTAATTTTTCATTGCTCCTTCGCCATTCTATCTCTCCATGTGTCTTAAATTGCGTGGCTCGATGATTTGCGCATGGATTGCTAAAGCGGATGAGGTTGAGGGCAAATTCTTTAGACGGGAATATTTGTTTGAAAGCAGGATTTTTAAAGTTGAAGTTAGGTGAACATTTTGGACTTTAGGACTTTTGGAGATTAACCTCTGGATTCGCCCTGAAGACTGCGCTCTGCTTACGATGTTGTGATTTCTGTGTCTGTTCTTAGCTGGTACAGTTTCTCTTGAACGTAATGACGAAATTCTTATTTAGTGTTTGTGTTGTTCCTTAGTTGAATATACAAGCTTCGAAGAGATGATGGCATGGACCATAGGATAGTGTTGATCCTGGTCCTAAGAAGATGTTGAAGCAGATATTTATGAAGTAGCGACGCTAATTCTGAGAAGATGGTGAAGCTGACTTGTAAGTGAAAGGCGACGTAATCTTCAAAGGGGTGATAATTTAGACTTTAGTTGAGTGGCGGCGCAATCATCGCATGAAGTTAGCTCAATCTTGGAGGAGGTAATGATGTAGTTACATAGGAGCGTTGGCACAGGCTTTATCTTTTGCTGGTAGATGAATCCCTTGAGTTTGCTTTCACCTATAGGCAATGCTTACCTGACCACTATTTTAAAGGGACGACTTCCTTATTTGCTTCCCACTGTGTGCGACTATAGTATCTGTGCAGTGATACGTTGTTGATTACATATAGACTGCATATTTGTTCGGTTGTTTTTTACTGTAGTTAGCTAGGTTGGGGGTGTATAGCTTTATGCATTTCCCTCCTTCTAGTGATATTGTGATTGAATTCCCTATTTTCCTTTCTTCTTTCAGTTGTGCAGTTCTATCGGTGCTCATTTTGTCAACCTGTGTTACATATATTTACAATAGAAAATTGGATGTAACATGTTGCCCTTCAAGTCTATTCTAATGTGCATAACTGTGGACTTGTCATCTTCGCATTCAGTTTTATTATTGATTATCTTACCAATCACGTCATATTTAATACTCTCTACACGTGTCTCATTGTAGATGACTATTTTTTCTGATCATTATATACGAATTATTTCAAGTTTCAACAAATCCTCCTCATTCTTTGTGTATTTAGGGTAGTCATTATTATGATCCAACGGTCAATGTTTATTATGCTTTTAAAGTTTTTAGGATTGTGATTTCTCTTACCAGAAACTATATAAATTCCTCCTCCTTCCATTTCTCTTTTTCCTATACGAGAAATCCTAACTTTTGATGATGGCAGCTTTTCTCCTTGTTTCTTCACAACGCTTTTGGCTTTAATTCTCAGATCACTCGAATCATAGGCTATATCTTCTCTCTTTTTTATGTTTTTCCAATTTTTAGTCCGTACCTTGTATGTATTAGTGGAAATGTCTATATGGGTTGTTCGATTGGTTTGGTATTTTAAATTCATACTTGGGTTAGATTTGATTTGATTGATTGACCATGATTGATTAGTCAGTTCCCTTCCCTCTTTTTTATGCATACATTTTTCTTTTATTAGAGCCTCCTACAACATCCCTCTATTATATTCATTTTTTATTTTATTTGTTCATGGCTTAAGACAATCCTCTTAGCACTTCAGGTCGTGGATTAACTTCTTTCATTGAAATGACTTTAGCCATCTGTGAAGATGGTCAAGCGCATGGGATCTTGGACCATTTCGGGTTTAGGGATTATTTACTTCGGGTTTCTACTTCCTCTAGCTATATTAACATGCCCCTAGAAGAATTTGTTTCGATTACATCAGAACATATCCAAAATGGGTTCTATCTTCCTCCCCATCCAATCATTAGGGAGTGATTAGCTACCATCAATCTCTTCCCCATCCAACGCTCTCCCCTTTCTTATTACCTTCTCACATCCACATTTAGCTTATATGCTGAGCACTTGAATTCCCCTCCTACATGTCGTGAGCTATTGTTTTTGTACTCGGTTCATGAAAACACGGCTGCAGTTTGCAATGGTTTCCTTTGCTTTCAAGCTCTAAAATCCCTATTTACAGTATCTCCTTATAAGACTCAAAGATGAACAAATCAATTTTCTATATTTCTAATCATGCTTGTTTTATTCCTTTATTTAGATCTCTAGGTATTGTTATCACCCCCTATACCGTTTGGTTTTTCATTAGTGCTACTACTTTTAGGCCATGCTGACTTGTGTGTTCTTTCTCTTCTCTCTTTTTATTGTTTTTTTAGCTAAACGCCCAATTTTCTTAGTAGGGAATGAAATTCATTTTTAGTGTGCAAGGCCAACATATTCAATCTCGATAAGGATATTCGTAGAGTTTCCAATGTTTTTACTAAAACGTTACTGTGCAAATATAACTTCCTATACTCACATTATCACTTTTCTCAATCAGTGTTTGCTTATGATTTCATTACCTCTGTGCCACATTGTACATTTATTATTTGTATGAACTTGTTAATGTTCTTAGTTAGTGTATAAGTATGTTCCTGTGTGTGCGCCTGTTAGTGGTCTCTTTTCTCTAAGTTATCTTTTGTTTGACGTTAGATATGTCGTTTAAAGGCATCGTTTATTAAATTATGCAGGTAACATGTTTGAGCTCTTAGATGGTTCTAGGGATGGTTCTTTCCTTCCTCCTCCTCATGCTGATATCCCTTCCGTTAAAGTGCCTCCACTCAATACGCTCCCTGCCTCTCAACAGTTCTTGCCCCTTCCAGAGGGCAGTGCCATTTTTACTTTTGCTAAGCAGATGGGACGACTCGTGATTGAAGATATTTTGACCGCCAGTTCTGCTCCCTTTTCTTCATTGCTTCTTGTGATTATAGAGCCTCCTACTATCGAAGTTTCCAAAGTCTTCACATGAGCCGGTCTTATGTAATATATTTTGACTCCTCTTTTGAAGATAAAAGTTTTTTTTGAACAATTTTTTATATGCTTAGTCGTTTCGTGGAAGGCTATGCCTTGGCTATGGAGCTGCATCGTCGGATTGAATCCTCCAAGCTAGCGCTGATAACTTCTTTGAACGAGCTGAATGGCTAAAGGGAGAAATTAAACTTCGCCGTAAAAGGGAAGAGACGTACAAGAAGGAGCTCGAAGAGCTTAAAATGAAGTATTCAGAGGTTAAGGCTTGTGCGACAAGAGATAAAGGTGATCTTACGACGGCAAAGGGGGATGAGGAGCAATTGAAGAAGAAACTAGCTTAAGAAATCAAAGATGCTGAGAGTTCTGCTTAGAACATTCTCGACTAGATATATGCGCAAGTTAAGAGACAGTTCTTTGTAGAGCGTCTTAATGATCCGATGGCGGAGGTGAGCTTTAAATTTCTGACCAATCATACGATTGCAAAAGCTGCCCGAGAGCACAACCATGGGTTATGGGTCGAGGACCGCAGTATGGAAGGTTCCTCAGCAGCTGTTCATATTGATTCGAATGATTTGGGCAATAAGGAAACGTCCAAGACTGCGCTCGATACTGCACTTGATCCGGCTCATAATCCGTCTCATTCTGCTGAAGTAAATATTTAAACTCTAGTTTTTTGTTATTTCCTAGTGGTTCTTTAGGGTTTTAGGGGAATTTTGTAATGATACTTATGATACATTCATGCTGTTATTCTCTGTTGTGGTGTTTTATTATTTGAGGCTTTGTAGTTGATTACAAAACTCAAGCGTTTCTGTGTCTCTATTGTATTTCATCTTTTTATGTTGCTACAATGGTCAATTTGGAATTTCATGTTGGATATAGTTATGTACTAGAATTGATAATTTTCTCCTTTTATGTAAGGATTGTTAATGTTGGCATATTTATTTTCTCAGTTTGGCAAAACGAATCAGAAAATCTGGTATCGATAAGTGCGGTACCGTGCTGAACGGTTATGGTTGGTATGCGGTTTTGGTTGGTAATTTGGTAGAAATTTTCAGCCCTAGTACTTCCTTTTATTTTATATTTTTTTAAGCCTAGTGTTAGTAAGTAACTTTTGTTTTCATAAACGCATTAGTTTAATTTCAAGATTGACTAATTTATTAGATAACAAATAGGCTTCCGGACTCCCTACCTAACTTAGAGGCTAGCTGCATAGGCTACTTAGCTACACCCAAGAATCGGTCTTACGTACCTCTCTGATTGGATAGTGGCATTAACAAAGGAAACCTACCCCCTATGGTTGAGCAAACGCTGTTTAAAAAGCATTTGGATTTTAGAGGATACAAACTAACATCCAACTGTATTTGTATAAACATGTTGAATATACACCTAAAAGTTGGATGTCCGTTTCAACATAGAGCTATAAGCTAAACATATGTTTAACAAGTGAATTACACTCTTTTTGGAGATGCTCAATGAGCCTGTGACCGCACTCTCCGAAGTGCCCTCTAACTATCCACTTTATTTATTATCATAGAAAACGCCTGAACTAACAATTTACAGTAAACAGTTCCTCCAGTTATTTGGCCATGGAGAATAGCAAGATACTGGTTATTGGAGCAACAGGCGTACTCGGTCAAGAACTCGTAAAATTCAGCCTCTCTTTCGGTCATCAGACATTTGCCCTAATCAGAGATCAAACGTTCGACGATCCCAACAAATCACAACTTATTCGCTCCTTTTCTCTTAATGGAGTCACTCTCCTAAAGGTAATGGTCTGCAAGCTAATTGATTTGTCAGGACAGTTTCTTAGTGAGTGCATTTTTCTATTTGCAAGAAATCTGTTCGGAGAAATGTGTTGCCGAGCACTATGTGTCGTGTAGGATTCACTTTTATATGTAAACGCGGTACATTGCTTAAACACATGAGTTAAATTTGTTTAAGGATTGGAATTAAAAAATTCAGAAACTTAAGAAGTGGTGTTGGAGAGGTAGTGGCATGGAAGGAGAGCAGGCCCAAAGGGAGACTCAGAGGACTGCCATTCCTAGCTCCATTTTCACGTAGGCTGCCAATTTTATTCTTTTACATGCTCAATTTATACACATGTCATTTTTGTGATATAATCATTCAAAGCGTTAATAATGTTACTATCTTTTAGTAGGTTACACGTTGGAGATTTACATTTTTGAATTTTATTTTCATTTTTGTTCACTTTTTCATGTTTACTTTGTTTTAAATATATAATTTTTTTTATTGCTATTATTATGTATGTACATTTTTGTTAAAACATCAAAGGAACTTTTATTGTTTCTTAACTTTATTCTTAGTTTTCATTTGTACTGTAATTTTAGTTGTCTTACGTATACTAGTGTATTAACAAATGCAGTACCGTCGAACCTTTTAAACTTGATTAAAATGTTAGTATGAAAGAAATTCAAGTAAACAATGTAAATAACTTTTGTAACGTTTTTATTGATGTTTTATTTTGCAATGCATATATTAATGAAATCCTATTATAATTGTTGTCTCGAGTCCCAAACTCGATAGGGCCAACCCTGCCTGCAGGTAAAGTAATGCATCATAGAGAAAATTCGACCGGGAGCATGAGGTTTTATCTATCACCACACAGGGTTGTGTCTATACTATATTACTATTCAGAAGGTTGTTTAGTGAATACGTTTGTTTGGTTATAATACTATATTTTATAAGTTAATGTAGCCAGTAGATGAATTAGAATTAAATTGCATAAGCATCAAGAGTTGAATGACAGTGTTTATGTTATCTGTCTATCACCACACAGGGTTGTGTCTATACTATATTACTATTCAGAAGGTTGTTTAGTGAATACGTTTGTTTGGTTATAATACTATATTTTATAAGTTAATGTAGCCCGTAGATGAATTAGAATTAAACTGCATAAGCATCAAGAGTTGAATGACAGTGTTTATGTTATCTGTGTATTCACTATTTACTGAAATTTGAAACCCGCAAAAATTAAGTAGAGAAGAGTGGATACAGGTTGTGAAGGGATGGTTTGAAATAAAAAAATGGGTCGTTAATACTTAATAGTGAAGATAGGAATACCAGGAGACTAGGGCGTAATAGTTAACGCATCTTGGACGTGGTTGAAAGGTTGAAACGGAGTTTGTTTATCAATGGTGAACATGTAAAAAAAGTTATGAAAACAAAATTGCATATTCGTGCTTTTGTCACCATCTTATCTTTCATAGTTGACCAAACTACCTTACCCCAGATGTTTGCATTATAAAAAGAGACTACTTTAAACAATTTTTTCCCTCTTCTTTTTTCTTTTTTTCTCCAAAATATAGGGTTCTTTGACTGATTACCCAAGTTTGCTGGATGCGGTTAAAAAAGTAGATGCTGTGATTTGTGCAGTACCATCAAAACAAGCCCATGAGCAAAAGCTTCTAATTCAGGCCATAAAGGAAGCAGGCTGCATCAAGGTAACTGACAAACATTTTCCTTTCTTTTAATATGCATATCTACTTCCTCTTTGATAAAGCTCTTATTTTAATATAAACATGTACCTTAGAAGTTGGAACCTTGTAAGAAGCATGTTTCGATATTTCGAAGTGAAACCATGGTTCGGTGTTTTAACGAGAATAGCAGTTTATAATGCGTGTCACTAATAAATCGTATAAAGTGGCTTGCATTTAATACAATGAAAATCAATTTTCAATACAACAAAAGCTAAATTTCATTCAAATATTTTTACTTGAGCTCATCAAAGTAAAGCCAATTTTCTACCAAAGACAGGAAATTTGAAAACAGAAGAGTGGAAGGGCTATAATTTGAGAAACAACAATAGCCAAAAATAAGTAAATCGGTGTGGAAGCACTAAAGAGTGATTGTATAGAGATAATAGGATTACAAGCAATTGCTAATGTGAGTAGAGAAATAATTCTGCAAAGAGAATTGATAGGAGAAGGAAAATAGACCACTGTAATTTGGGGGGAAAACAATAGCCACAAATAGATAAATTGGTTTGAGAGCGTTAAAGGGTAATTACATAGATAATAGGATTACAAGCTATGAAGCATGGGTGCGGGTGCGGGTGCGGGGGTGCGTGATACGGGGATACGAAAATTCGGCAAATTCAAAAAAATGGGGATTCGGGTGTGGGGGGATACAGCAAATTAAAAATATTATATATATATATATAATATTAAATAAAAGACATAATATTAAAAGACATAGTCATCATCTTGGATAATCATAAAAAACATAATATTAAATATTCATTTGACACTTAAAAGTTGAAATCAATCATCATCTTGGATAATCATAGCTTCCATCTCCGGCTCATCAAGAGAAAGACTCGCTATCTCAAGCTCTTCGGCACCATCTAATGGACTAAAGTGATCGCCTCCAACATCCCACAACCTTGTCTCTCCTGTCAAGTATAAGGGACTCTTTCTAGAAAGGAGTCGAAGATTGTTGTGCACATAAACCAAGTCTTCCGCCCGAGATGGGAGTATCTTATTCCTTCTAACGGAATGAATGAAGGAATAAGTACTTCAATTTCTTTCACAACAAGAAGAAGAGCATGGTTGGCCTAATAGCTTCAAACCTATTTTCTGAATATTTGGAGCTGAAGCTCCATGAATAAGCCACCACATCTTTGGATAGTCGGGCTGATGAGAATAGAATGGCAGCGGCGAGAAGAGAAGACGAAGTCGGGCTAAAGAGCGGCGGCAGCGGCGGGCTGAGGAGCGGCGGCGGGATGAGCGGCGGCGGCGGCGATGGTTGTCAGCGACGGCGAGAAGAGAAGACGAAGTCTGAAGATTAGGGTTTTCGTGTTTTTTCTCTCGATCGATTTAGAAAAGGGTCTGTGTATTTTTTTTAAAGTGCTGTAAAATTACACTTTCTGCCCCTCCCGCACACCATTTGGCGCACCCCCACGAATCGGCACCTTAGAATACGGGAATACGCCACCAGGCGCACCCCGTACGCACCGCGGCGCACCCCGCACGCGTGGCGCACGCGACACGCGCTTCTTCACCTAAGTGAAGTATCCCTGCTACGTAGATTACAAGCAATTTGCGAACGTGAGTAGAGAAATAAGTTTGCAAAAAGAAGTATATGAGAATAAAAATAGAGCAATATAAGTAAAGTCTCTAATGTCATTATATTAGAAATTATATAGCGCGTTTGGAATGGCAAAAGTTGCGGGTCTTTTAAAACACAAGTAGTAAAACATAGGGACCTAATCCATCTTCCACCTTGAAAAAATCAATATAGTATTTATAAGTATTGTTATATCTTTAAATAGTTAATTTCATAACAACATGGTGTTGCATTTTTCGATCGTTTGCCTTGGGTTAGTTGTTTCTGTTATCCTTGTTAAAGTTGTGGTTCCCATCTTCGTTATCCTTACTCGTATATCCATTTCCATACCTTGTTTCCACTCTAAACTTTCTAAGATTGTTGGTACACACACAATAGTTTAAGCTCGAAATATTTAATACATGATTAAACAAAATATATTTTGATAGTACTCCTAACATATGAATGCAGAGGTTTATTCCCTCTGAATTTGGAGCTGATCCTGATAAGGTTCAAATTCACAACATGGACTATGGTTTCTATGCAAAAAAGGCAGAAATTAGGCGTATTATAGAGAGCGAAGGAATTAATTATACCTACATCTGTTGTAATCTTCTCATGCGATATATGCTGCCTTCACTTATGCAAGCTGACCTGAAGACTCCTCCCAGAGACAAGATAGAGATTTATGGTGATGGAAACACAAAAGGTAACATCAAGTAACTAAGTTGATTCCGCTTTAGGCTAAATCACGTTTTGCCACATAATTTTCCTGTAAATACAGTGAATCATGACTTATGTAAATTTCCCTTTATTTATTTTTCAAATATAAATTTATGTGTTCATTAACTAGAAAATGAAGCATTTGTTGCGGGGAAGATTAATCCAAGCAAGTTGATTTCATGAGCTTGATGTTATAGTTTCAGTTTGAAGTCAACATATCAGTTAGAGGGATGCTGGTAGAAAAGTTTATGCTGAAATATAAGTTCGTAGAAATTTTTGCCATTTTGGGACACTTTTGGCAACTTATTTTATTTTAGACCACTTTAAAAACTATCAACAAATAAATGTCGCTTTCTTACCGCATGGTTGAATATGACCAAGTAAAAAGAAAAATGCATTGACCTAAATTGAAACATCATCAGTGTAAACATACAAAATATACTAGCATAATACAATGCCAGTGTATTATTGTCAGTTTTAGTTATGTAACAGAAAGTGACTTAAATTTGTAAATAGCTTTCAAATCGGTCTTAAATTGAAATCAGTTTTTAAAACTGTCCTGTTTTTATAAAATTTCCAAGTTAGTACGATCTATCCAAATGAATTATGGAATTTCCATGTATCTTCTGAAGTCAATAGTAGTCATATTTATCATCAGCTAATATCATCATTATTATTTTGCCATCACCTCATTTAATCTAGGCCTTGTACAATGCAGCTGTATTTGTCAAAGATTGTGATGTGGCTGCCTTCACAATTAGGACGATCGATGATCCTCGTACATTGAATAAGATACTCTACTTAAGACCACCTGGCAATGTTTTGTCCATGAACGAGTTAGCTGAGATGTGGGAGGGTAAAATTGGCAAACAAATTGACAGAATGTTCGTATCTGACGAGCAGCTTCTTCAGAGAATTAAAGGTAGTCTTAAAGCATGAATAACCTGGGATATTTTTAAAAATATATATGGACTGAAATCATGATAAATGCGCCAGAGATTATGAGCCAAAAAAACATGAAAATTAATGAATGTGCCAGTGATCTCAAATTCACATCAATTTTTGGTTAACGAAGAATTCATAGTTGGTAGATCATATTCAATAACTGTGTACATAGATGTTCAATGATCAGTGTGATTATCTATGTGTTTCGTTTAAACTGGGTTAGATTCATGATCGCTTTAACTACATGTTTGGTGAAGCAGTTAATGGCTGAAACCATCAAAGCAGGCCTTAATTTCAGATTGTGAGTAATCATTTGTTAATTTGATGTAATACAGAGGTGCCATATCCTGCAAACATGGAGCTGATATTCATATATTCCATCTTCATAAAGGGTGATCATGTTTATTTTAGCATCGAATCATCTGGTTTAGATGGAACTCAACTTTACCCAGATGTGAAGTATTCCACTGTGAGTGAGTTCCTGGACACTCTACTGCAGAAATGATTCTACTTTTCTTCTTTTAGGAACTACTTTGTATCTGAAGATAATGGCATTGGAGCAATTGCTGCAACTAAAACAATTAGTTTTATTTATCTAACATTTTACCTATTGCTAATATCAACAAACAAATGTTATGCCTTCCTTTTAGAGCATCTCCAACAGTTTGGAGTGTGGGCATCAGGTGCCTGTTCAACAGGCGCCTGGGCATCAGGTGCCTGTTCAACAGGCGCCCGTGTTCAACAGGCGCCTGTTTCAACAGGGCCCACTGTTGTCAGGCGCCTGTTGAACAGGCGCCTGAAGATGAGGCGCCTGTTGAACAGGTGCCTGAAGATGAGGCACCTGTTCAACAGGCGCCTGGCAACAGGCGTCTGTTAAACATGCGCCTCACTCTATCCTGTATTCCCACCCCGAACCTCCTACTTTCTGCACTATTGTAAATTCTCATCTCTGTTGGAGATGATTTCGGATGCGGATTCGAGAATTTGTAACCTGTTGGAGATGCTCTTAGCCTGGGATTATGAATGTATTTCATTTTTCTTGCTTCTGATTATTTGTAGCATGTGTATATATAGGTATTTTTATATGTTCTCGATAAATGAAATGGAAATGGTAGATGAGGTTAAATCTTTATTCTCTTTTGGGATATAAAAATAGTTTAAATGTCATATCACTATTTTGCTATGCTCTAAATCTTGTCACAAACTGGAATTAGCCATATTACAATTTCTATCATAGTTGAGTTAGAAAATTGTTTTGCTGCTCCCCTTCAAGGAAGTTATAACATCTCCTGTTTATTAATGCTTTAAAACGAGGGTAAAATAATATCTGTTGCAAAATAAATGTAGATGAAAACCTTCGGTCTAAAGTTGAATAATTCTATTAAGATCAAAATACAAAATGACAAAGAACTGGGGTAATTTCTAATTCCAGCCTTTTCATTTCAGCAAAATGAAAACCCAAATAATCAATAATGCTTTTATGATAATGATTTCTTGAAAAAAACTGAGCTCATTCATTCACATTCAACTACCACTCAGAACTACGTTTGCATACATTATACATACATCATCGGATCACTTATTATACAAAGCTTGTTTATCACAAAAAAAACATACATATGCTAAGTACAAACAAAAAAAAAACATACATATGCTAAGTACTACGAAGTTCCACATCTCATCTTCAACCATCTCTTGGCTTTTGTATCAGTCACCTGACAGGTAAAATGATATCAATGTTATTTATCTATAGACATAGAAAAGCATTCAACATTTCATTAATTAACTACTACTGATACAAAAGATGTTGAAATCATTCGTAAATTACTACTAACTCGCACATTTGCTAATAAACACAAGCTTAAACTCAAGTATAATTGTTTTCTTATTCAACATGTAGCAGTCATTCATAAATTTCGGTCTTGTCTCGGATTATTTTATGCAACTGGTATCTCATATACAACTAGAACTTGCAAAGTTATATATCTTAGCCTAAACCAGTAGCATTTTTAAATATTTGTTTTCCTTTTGCATTTAATTTTCTAATTTGATTTTATCATATATGTAATAAGAAGAGGGAATTAGGAAGAACGGCAAACTTAAAAAAAAAATTAAACTGGGATATCAAGTTTCATTTTTGAGCTGAAAGACAAACTTTGTAAAAAAAATTAGGCTGAAGGGATAGCATTATATTCAGTTTTTACACGATACAAAATGCTAGTTATAACTGACATTATATTCAGTTTTACACTGTACAAAATGCTAGCTATAATTAGCATTGTCCTTTAGTCTAAATTTTTTCAAAGTTTGTCATTCAACCCAAAAATAAAACTTATTGTCCCTCAGTCTAATTTTTTTTTCGAAGTTTGTAATTGTGTCTATTTTTCACTAATAAAAAATGAGGCATATTAAAAAGTTTGAAGTCATTTAATTTTTTGAAGGGCACACACATACACTTGGTCTTTTGGAAAGTGATTTAGTATAAGAACTTCATTTTTCATATAAGACCATCATTTGATTTTGTTGAAAAAAGAGACCTTTGATACATCTTTTTCTGAAAGTATTCTTTGTAATATGAGGTATTTGTATAGAAAAAGACCTTTTTTTTAGCATGTTATAGAAAAAGACTTTAAAAAACATTGGCTGATGTGGCATCAGTATTACTGATTTTCAAGTAGCTTTTTTTTTGTATTTTTTATACCAGATTTAATCTTTATTTAACTGTATCTGTTCCGCCCATTTATCTATCAAAAATCATTGCAAATTTAATTTCTTTTAAAAAGATTGGTTTCAACTGTACATTCTACTCCATGAAATGTTTTTTTTTCGACCATTATTGAATTCCAATATGACTAGGGACATGCAAATTTTAATGTTAATTTTGAACTAGAACTTTATTTATCTTTTTATTTGGTTCAGCATATGTTGCTTTAAGTTTTTTGTTATTTGTTCATGGATAAAGACTGTTTCTTTGGCACTTGGTGACCGAGTGCAATCAATTAAGCTCGACATATTTCGCACTTCATGGAACTATCGTTATATAATAATAATTTGCATTATATAGTACAAAAAACATACTTAAAACCAGCACCACTGGGTAGTTAGGTGCTCCGACTTTGATGCGAGAGATCACAAGTTCGAAACTTGCATAACATGATTCAAACCGCTTGACATATATTGATATGTAGCATCTTGTATACTATCTACGACTCGTAGAGCTAATATGTAGTACCATCTAAGTACCCAATTTCAAAAACACACACACTCACTCACACTTAAGATTTGTGAAATGTAAGCTTATTACCATTACCACTATATAATTACAAAATGCAAAAAACAAACACCCCCACTATAACTCAAATGTACATATCAATTTAATATCTCATACTCTAAATTTCATTTACATATACATACACAGACAAAAGCTAGGATAAATAGCCTCTTTGTAATGACAATAAAATAGTATTATCAATTGTTACTTGATATTACAGTGGTGGCATCTTCCAACTGGTGGAGGCCACTAGCCCACTAAAACCATGAATTGGCTTTTTAATATTATTCTTAAGGGTACTATTAATTTAAATAAAATGAAATAACATAAAATCTGTGCAAAATCGGCACTTTACTGCCATGTTTTACTGGTGGTATTCCAGAAATTTCTAGCAACTTAATACCAACATTTATTGGTAAAATTTGGAGCAAAGTACTAGCATTCGACAGTGAATGTCAAATGTCGAAGGGAAAAAGACAGCGTTACTACTACATAAAATATATAATAAGTATTCAATTACTGGTAACATTGAGATCTTTCAAAACTAACTGGGTTTAACATGAAAGATAAATCCAAACTAAGCTCTTATTTCCGCGGTAGAGATAGAGATGTCTAAGAAGATCAACTATTATTCATTGCGATCATAGGTTAACTTATAATTTACAGTACTGAAATTCATAACTATAACATATATTAAGCACAAATTAATGGTTGATGATGTTGGTTGGAGTGCAGATGGTAATGAGGCGGACGATGAACGTGGAGCGGATGGTGGGTGAGTGAATGAAATCGGGAACGGATGTTATGAAGCCAGAAATTAGAAGACGACAAAGGGAAAATTATTAAAGTCCGTGGATAATTAAGTCCTTGAAATTCTTTATTCTAGCCCGCGTAAATGTAAAAAAATTGCATTGAATCTCTTTAATTTGTATATTGACCGTAGTAATCAAATAATTCTTTTAAATTTGCATTTAATCTATATGATATTTTATTTTGACACAAAAAGAATATATATATAAAATCACACTTGCATATATTTTTCTATGTGCACATGATATGACTTTATCAAAAACACTTAGTGCCGATTAATCCTCGATTAATCTCCATCTATACGATTAATCCATAGTCCATGCCAACCTAGCATCCGCTTGGGGAATTTTACAACCTTGAGTAAAACAACAAATGAAGAAACTTGGACCGAGATTCAATTGGAGTCAAGAAACACGTCAATGATATATACTATATGTATTGTTATTGCGAAAATGCTACTAAATGTGGAACCCAGTGCACGAGGCTTCCGCACGATAGCGGGTTCTGGGGAGGTCGATAATGTATGCAGCATTTCCCTCGCATTGCGAAGAGGCTGTTTTCGGACTCGAACCTGGACGTCCAAATCACCATGCGGGTGACTTAACCGTTGCGTCAAGGCTCCACCTCTATTACGAAAAGACTACTATGTACAAAAAAATAGTTGTCGAATTGTACGCCAGAAACAAAATTTAAGAAGAGACCGCCCATCAAATTACCTAATTGCCCTCGAATTCCTCCAATTGCACTATTCTTGCATTTTGATAGAATTTAGTTTTTGTCATAGTAGCAAAATCCTTATTATTGTTGTTTAAAACGTGGCATCATCATTAGTGTCTTTCTTAACACTAATTTGAATATCAACCCGAGCTTCATCATTTAATTTGATGTTGTTTTACTCCAAATGCAGCCTTCAATAGAACTTATCAACTAACAAAAAATATCAAATCAGCTACATAAATTTAATTTATATATAAGATATAGTTATAAATTTGAATAATATAAACTAAATAACCTATCATTGCAATAAGCAAATAGCTAATCTTCTTCAAATCGCTACCTCTACCTTGTATTGTTATGTGCAATCCTGGGTGAGTTTGTAATCGACATCATCGATGAGATGAACTTCAAATATTAGTGAGGTAAATGTGAAGACAAGATTTACTTTAGTTTTTATGGTCATCTCGCGAACCCGGCAAAACGAGATCATGTTCAAGGCAATATGCAATGAAATTTTGAGTTACAATTTGAAAACATAGGATGGCCGTGTCAGATCTTTACTTGAGTGGCAGCAAGAATGCAAACTTTAGGTGACACAAATACCTGACTGTCACCATTATTTGTAGGACACTGATTTGTTAGAAAATTCAAAACACTCAATATATTATTTAAAGATAAAATTATGAAAAAAATGGAGAATACATCACATGCAATGATTTCTCCATTTTATCTTCTCTCCTCCCACTTTTCACCTTTTTCTTGCCTTTTTCTACTTCAAAACAACTTGTGTGCATACATACATACACACACATATATACACACATACACACTCACATATACACATATACATACACACACATATATAGGCTACATGTGTAAGCAAATTCATAACTAATATTGAAACCAAGGACTGAGAACTCGGTTTTGGTCTCTACATACATATGTGTACATTAACGTATACCAATGATCGTGTTAAACGGCCACAAAATATTTATTCATCTCTATATTGGTCTTTATACCGAATATTTATTAGCAACAAATTACTATTCATCGCGCTCTTTTTCTAGTAATAAGAAGCCGCCACCTGTATATTAAAAAGTTCAATATCATCACGCACATAATTTAATTTGACTTATACAATAAAACAAATGGATAAACAAAGTTGGATCTTGATCGGTATGACCAACTATATTGTCATTCAGATTCAAATGACTGACATGGTCATCAAGACTATTGAAAATAACATATTGACAAGAAAATAACATATTGACAAAACCAACCATCATGTATATAATTGTATATCGATAAAATGCTAATATTTATAAATACATAAACCTCAATGCAAAATTTACTTAACTTTCAGTTGTGGTATGGTTAAGCAATTCGTTAATCAGATCATGAGTTTCAGGTGTATGATCGATCATGAAAATGGCAGGGATTCGATTTGAGATATTTTTGTCTCTGGTACTTGCATTTTCAAATGGATAATGTTTTTCTTTTGCAATGCAAAAGAAGATTAAACATCTCAACTGAACATATCAACATATACAGTATGACCATAGTGAAAAAGAATTTCTAGAGCCTTCCATCCAGAAGATTTATATTTTAAAATAAAAATAATTATTTGTGATATCTGATTCAGTATAAATTTGATACTTTTGACACATAAAAATAACATAAAGTGGCAAAATCAGTACTTCAGAATATTTCTCAATAATAAATACACATAAGCAAGTACGATTTTCCTACGAAACAGTGAAGTAAAATTGAAGTTTTTTCTTGGATTTTATGAAAACTAAACACGTGCATTCTTTAATTATACAAATTTTTGTAAAGTCTTACTGGTCATATGAGGACTAGCTGAATATTTATCAACCAAAAGTGAGTTGATTCTCATATCCGATAAATTGAGCATCATAACATCATTTACAATTTGAATTAACACGTTTGCTGTCTTCAAATCACGATATATAGTCCTATTCTCATGCAAATATTTCACGTTATGGACTATTTCCCTATATTGAACAAAATTAAATCCATTCAATAAGATTTTTGTTTCAATTACACTTTTCAAAAAGCTAATACGTAGACTCTAAGAAACTCAGTTAAAAATTACATAAATTATAATATATTACCGACCGTATCAACTCAATTAGTTGTTTCAAGGATATTCACCCACTTCCCATAGATGATTTTTTTCTACCTTTTGTACGAATAGATGATTCTCTCGAGATGTCAGAATCGGATAATTTTCTAATTAGTATTCAAGGTGCAGTAACAACACTGTAAAACAATTGTTGTAAATGATTTATTCACAACAATTGTTTTAGAGTTGTGTTACCGCAACTTGAATACTTTAATTAAAGAATTTTCTGATTCTGACATCTCGAGACAATCATCTATTCCTATAAAAGTTAATAGAAAAAAAATCATGTATGAAAAGCGGATGGATATCCTTCAAAATAACTAAATAAGTTGATCAGATCAGGAGCATATTATAATTCATGTAAATTTTTCATTCATTTTCTTATAATACATGCATTAGCTTTTAGAAAATTGCAATTGAAACAAAAATCTTGTTAAACATATTAAATTTTTGTTCAATATTGAAAAAAAATCGTGGCGTGAGATACTTACATGAGAATTAAATTATACATCGTAATTTGAAATCAACAAATGTGCTGATTCAAATTGTAAATGATGTTATGATCCTAAGTTATCGGATATGGGAATCAGCACGCTTCTGGTTAATAAATCTTCGGTCAACACTTATGCAACTAGTGAGATTCTACAAAAATTTGTATAATTAAAGAATGTACATATTTAGTTTTTATAAAATCTAAGAAAAAGCTTCAATTTTACTGGAAAAATCAAACTTGTTTTTGTGTATTGACTATTGCGAGATATTCAGAAGTACTTAATTTAATCTTTCATGTTGTTGCTTTATGTTATTTATATATATCATAGTATATCAAAAGATACCAAATTTATATCGAAACATATATCATAAATAATTGAATTCGTTTTTATTTTAGATGATGGATCTTCTGGATGGAAGGTTTTAGAATTATTTTCCCATGTTGGTAATACTGCACATGCTGATATGTTTGGTTTATAATGTTTAATTTTTTTTTTGCATTAAAAAAGAAAAACATCCATTTGAAGATCCTAGTACAAGAGACGAGAATATTTGAAACAGAAATGTTGACGCTTTGGTGACTGATCATATGTCTGAAGCTCGTAATCTTATTAACAAGCTGGATAATCACACTTCAGCTGAAAGGAAAGTAAATTTTGTATTGAAGCTTAGATATTCATAAGTATTAACATTTTACTGATATTTGCTTTTGTACATGACGGTTGATTTTGTCAATGTGTTATTTTCAATAGTGTAGATAACCATGACAATCATCTGAAACTGAATGACAGCATAGACTGATCATCCTAATCAAAATCTAACTCCATTTATCAGTTCGTTATAATGTCAAAGTCAAAATAAATTATGTGCGTGACTATATTAAAAAAATTAATGTACAGTTGATGGCTTCTTAAAAAAGAGCGGTGAGATTATAGTAATTTATTCGTAATAAATATCTAACATAGAGACCAATGTAGAAATAAATAAATATTGTGTGGTCAATTAATACGACCATTCATATACATTAATATAAACATATGAATGTAGAGATCATTCACATACATTAAAGTATACTACTATATTAATATGACCATTCATATTCTAGTTAATGGTCGATTATAATGCATTCACTATTGATATTCATTAATTCATTAATATACATGATAACTAATGATTTAATATTTGCGTAACAAATTTATTTTGCCAACATTTACAACTTGTTGCATATATTATTTTGTCGGAATAAGCTCGATTTGTTAATATGTTGCAACGGTCAGAATAAATAATTGTTATTATTCATATTCCAAAATTTTCATTATGACACTGGACGACATATGCATGGTTGCACACTAGTCACTTCTAAGCTTAAAGTTTCGTTATTGGAAAACATCCTAATTGTAATTTTGCTGACTTTGAATTCATATGTCATGTGATAATAGAATTTCATCCAAAGTCCTAAATGATTTAATGTTGTAACAACCCCACCGTTAAACCCAGTTTAGCAAAAAACATTACAAGTAATGTTGTCTGCTAATCCGGAAATTACGGCTTGTTAAGGGTGATCGAATGTGAATATATCTTTATACTAACACCGACACGTCATTTATACATTTTTACTTAATATCTGAACTGAAATTTGACGTGTACAGTATTAATACAAAGTAATAGACACATCAATTTCTCAGAATCAGAACAATATATCATATATAAATATTAATCATATATCACAGCGGAATAATAGACATTTATACTTATACAAACTGTGAGTCTACAAAATGAAATACTAGAATAAATAATGTACAAGTTTGTAATTCCTTAATCTTAGTTATACATTTAATATATAAAGTCCAAATTTCCTAAATGGGATAAACTAAAAGTCCAAATGTTTATCTACTTGCTAGTACAACCATCCAAAGGTCAACCTGTCATGTGACTATTCTGTGTTCGTGAAATAAATATATATTCTTGTGTCTTGTGTTCGTGAAATATATATATATTTGTGTCTTGTGATGGATGTTATATTAAGTTAATTCTATTATTCTGTGTTTAGTGACTAGTTCGTGTCTGTGACTTAAACTTATAACCCTGTTCTGAGTTAAATTAATTTCCTAACTCGTTATATCCTAGACATCTGTATTTACTTATATGCTGGTTATTCTTGTGTTATATTCTGTTATCACCCTATTTCAATAATGTAACCTAGGAAAATTTATCTTGTACCATTGTTTTGAACTGAGACTGAGCATGAATGGTAAGTTAAAAAGTCATAAAAAAATTCATGTCAATGTTAGTTCAAGGAAGTGAGTACAACATTTAGCTCTATCGAGTCCCATTCTCCGTGCTTTCCGACAGTAATACTTAGTATTGCTCTCGGTTGGCATTGGTATAGGGGTCAGGCGTTACATTGTTGCAATCTCACCCACTTTCAAACCAACATTCTCTAGCTGATTCAGAAAACTACAAAATGAATATTTGTGATCATGTCATTGCTACAATATAAAATTCTCCATTTTCATGTTGTACAAAATCACTTGTATCTAGACACTGTAATATATTAACAAACTTTTACAATATAGAAGAAATAGTTCACAATTTTCGATTATATATCATCATATGAATTTTGAAGTTTAAGTATAAAAAATTGTTTTTACAACAGCAATTCATAGCTTTATAAGAAGCTGCAATGATGATAAATTTTTTAACTTAAGATGATAGTCATGAACTCAATTGGAATGATATCTAGAAAATAATATCACAGCAATGATCAATGAATAGAATACAAATGAAATACATGGAGTACGATATACTTATAAAAATTTTGTTTAATGGCGCTAAGATCCAATTAATGTGGTGTTTAATTTTAAGCATTGTACATTTATGCACTGCAATTTTATGCTAATCATTTTTAAAAATCACAGAATGGATGCATTTTTAAAAATCACAGAATGGATGCATTTTTAAAAATCACAGAATGGATGCATTTTTAAAAATCACATGACCATCCTGGAATTTTAACTCGCTTTTATTGTTACAGTTTCTATAGCAAGTGCAGTTAGTTTATATATTTCCATGTTAAATAAGTTTTTATCAATGCACTCAGCATAAAAATGCTAATTCATTTGGTATCATCGGTTTATTGCTTTAAGCACAAAAAAACTTAACTATCATTTTCAGTACTTTATTTTGCATAATCTTTCCCTTGCTTTCTTTTTTGTGTTTGTTTGCTAAATGCACCCTCAAATTTGTAGTGCCAATATAAACCTTAAGTTTTTCCGTGGACCAGTATATATCATACTATTGATATTATACACTACGTTGAATAAAAACTAAGATCTAACCTTGGCCATTTACACAAGATGTTTTTGCGGAATCGCGAGATCGCGAATGTGACACGATCAAAAAATTGGAATAATAAAATATTTGCAAAAAGAGAGATAAAAAGGGTTAGATAAGTGATAAAATAGCAAGACTCTGATTGCGAATGCGAATGCGAACACAATAATAAGATTGGAATAACAAAGTGTTTGCTTAAAAAAGGTTAAGTGTTGAGATAAATCAATATTAATTATTTATTGATATAATTTTGTAAAGTGACATCTATACAAAGCTTTTGCTAAAAAAGGTTAACGAAAAAGGTTGATATTGCTTATTTCTAATTTGTTGGTTTGTTTTTTATTTTACATTTTTTATGATTTAATTACTCATTTATAATGTTATCGATCCATTATAATAAAATTCCAAACTCTATACTCAAAATGTTATGAATGACTATATAGATTGTAATGATTCAGAGTCGTGCTAGAAGCATCCCAAAAGCATCCTTAGTTTATCCGGTCTTCATTTTACCCCTTCATTCCTCTTATCTACTCCAATTTACCACACATTATATTACCCAATTCGAAGGACAACAGTACGATGTCGGTCAAACTATGTAAAATACCCAGTTCAACCGTCAACGGTACGATCTCGGCTAACTAGGCCTGGATAATTTGTAGAACCGATTTATTTTTTTCCTTTTTTAAGTAATTTGGAGATACTTTTGTGGTGTATTTAGCATCACTCCTAGGCTATGTTTGTTTGAAGTGTTGAATTCTAAATGCTGACTGCTGAATGCTGAGTTTTGAATTATGATTGTTGAATGTTGAATATTGAATAATCGTCAACTTGTCTGTTTATATTTTAAAACTTCTTGTTAGTATTAAGAAATATGGTTGTTTTTTACAATACTACCCCTCTTTACTAGTTGGTCTTTTAAATAATGAGTGCTAAAGGAAGAATCGAAATATAAAACTTTCACATTTATATCTTTTAAATTACAAAATGTTTGATATAAGATAAATTTGAATACAAGAAAAATTATAAAATGTTTGTTTCGGAAAATTAATTTTCCAAAATAATTAATTATCGAATTTTTAAGGCTTAGAATAATAATTTTCAAAGGTAATGGTTTTTCAAATCCCAATTAAAAAATTTTGGAACTTTTAATCTGAAAAATAGTTTTCAAATTTTTGCAACTTTGGATTTAGAGGGAAATTTTAATTTTCCAATTATTAGATTCTAAAATCTAAAATTTAAAACATCTTAATCTTCAAATTTTAGAAGTTCTGGTTTTCTCCGGTTTGGACTTTAAAGATTTGAATTTTCTAAATTTTGAAATCTCAAAGTTAATTTTGAATTCAATATAATTTTTATATGTTAAATTTTGAATTTACTATAATTAATAAATGTTAACGAGGGTAAAAATAAAAGAAATAATTATTCAGCTTTCAGAACTAGCAATAAATAGGAATAAAGTGTTGAACACTTATCTTTGAATAAGTGGTTTAGATCGTAACATTTGGAAAAAAAAAAGTATTAGAAGTTCTGAATAGTATTTCAGAAGTTTCATTAAGAACTTCTTAGCAAACAACAAACAATCCCTTAATATATTGCAGTATAATACTGGATTTGATTTCTTGGAACTACTTGGAGAAATAATTACACATAATCAGGAAAAAAGAAAACATGAAACTTTGATAGTTCCTGCAAGATTTTTGGATCTATCAAGATCCAGCCATCATTGTTTTTTGGGTATAAGTAAACTGGAAAGGATACGTTTGATACAATTCAATCGATCCAACCTAATTTTCTGAACCGATTCAAATCAGACACAATATTTACTTCTTGATACCCTAAGGCAAAAGAAAATCACATAACCAAAAGGCGAATCAATACTTACTGATTAGCACTAGAAGACTGATCCTTTTCTTCTTCTTTTTTGAAAGAAAGCAAAGGATTGGAGCCTTTAATGACCCAACCAAGAGCGAAAAAGGAAACGCCAGCAAGAATAGCAGTTCCCCAAGCATGAGAGTACCATTTGCTATACTGTCGTATGGCAAAACGCCATTGATCTCTTAGGGTTGCTTGATCAGGGATAGAGGAATCAGGAGGGTTTGGATAATGAGTATTTGCGGAGGATGGGGATTTGAATTTTGTTTGTTCCCATGAATTCGTGTTATTATTTATCGGATTGTCAGATTTTCTAATTGATTCTAAAATCTTTTTTGCTTCCCCCATTTTCTATTTGTTATACTTCGTAGGTTGAAATGAGAGAATATATTTAACAATCTTTTATTGTGCAGGGCCCATTTTGTTGTCGAGAATAAAAACTAAATCACCGATTCAATATTTTCCCACTAATCACGAAGAACTTACTTTAATAGGTAGAAATGTTAGAATAACAACTAGTTGTGTGTGATTTATGATATATATATATACATATATGTTAGAATAACAAAATGAATTTGACGTGTACGTAATGTTGCAATTTTTATTCTTGTACATACACAAATCAATCATTTTCTATATATTTAGTTGTACCTATGTTACTAAAATAATCAAATTGTTGTAATTAGACTATATATAAGACTTAACATAAGTGAATATATATATATATATATATATGTATGTGTGTGTAATAATAAAAAGTACAATTGATTCTTAAAAAGATATACTCAATTGATTTTTGGAGGTTGAGCACGTACATGGCTGAGAATGAAACTCGGTAGTGCATTGATAAAAGTATGTGAAAATCTTAGGTGCTTAATTTTATGTTTGGTTGTCAGATCTATAGTATCATTGTGTAGAGAAATTAACGCACAGTGAGAGCAATGTTCAAGCAACAATATAAAAGTATAGAAGTAAGTGGTACTCTGTACGCATACTCAATAGAAGGGAGAAAAGGAAATCAAATATTATACAACATCATTTTTACGTCGACTTATTATCATAGTTCATAATCACCGTCGAATTCATATGATGTCTCAGACTCTCAGTATAAACAGAAATCACTGGTTGACCTTCCATAGTATATAATTAATCAATTTGCATGTATTAGTCTACACTTCTGATTGTATATTAGCACATATTTTTGCAAGTAAACATTAATATATATAATTAAAAATATTTACAGTACCAAATAGTTATAATTTTTTTCGTTGAATCAACGTTGGATTGATTAGAGATAAATTTGTTTACATTTTCCACTTTGTACAGTTAAGTTAATATTACTACTTTGTACTGTTACACTGATAAAAAGTAGAAAACAGCTACTCTGAATCCCTTTAATTAGTTGAATTTTTCACTATTAATAAATTAATTTAATTAGTTGTATCAATAGATCTTTCATCTTAGATTTGTATCTTGTATTTTTGCTAAATCACCATTTTTTCGTTCATAGGTTTGTAATTTCAGTGTACCTAAAGGCAGCACTTTAAATGTGAAGCATGTTGCGTAAACCTATTAACCTACAGCTCAAACTGGAGAGAGAATTATTTATATTTCCATGCATGTT
This sequence comes from Allium fistulosum, assembly GCA_030737815.1. Taxonomy (NCBI): domain Eukaryota; kingdom Viridiplantae; phylum Streptophyta; class Magnoliopsida; order Asparagales; family Amaryllidaceae; genus Allium; species Allium fistulosum. Next base: position 427,815,276 of record CM060908.1, read on the forward strand.
ACATGTTTTGACAATCGATTATGCAAAACCACTAATGCATCATCTTGTGTTGCTTGAAAGCACATATAACCATGTAATAAGCATAAAAGAAAGGACACTTTTTTCCATCATATCGTAGTTGTATAAACATGTATGAACGCAATAAAGTCAGAAAGTTTGGTTTGTGCATAAAAGCATGAAAGGATATGCAATAACAGAGGCCATACCATAAAAGGATTAGGAGCATGCCATAAAAGGTCATGTTGTTACAGTTTGCGAAAAAATATTCCTAAAATGATTTACAGCAAGCATTCATATTATATACTCTAAAAAGAAACTCATTTGTAATTTTCTGTTATGTAAGCTTTAATGAATCCTTTTCTGCAATCTAAGAAAGCTAGTGGAAGCCTGCTACTTTTGTCACTTAATGCGGATGAAATCCAAAATCTGGGGATCATAATTGAAACAATTACCGATGTACTATTCCCCTTACAGACCTTATAGACTTACAAATGTATTTTGCAATGTCGACTAACTAATTCAAAATACATAACAACATATTCAAACAAAGTTTCTGTAAATATAATAACCGATTTTGACATCCAAATAAAAGTATGAATCATTAAACAAATATAGTTATAAATTTCGATGTATCAACATCTTGCAATAACTACTTGTGAATGCACCAAAGGATGAATATCAATCTCTTGTTTCTGTTTTGTATTAGAAATCTGTCATAACTAAATGGTTCAGTGACCAAACAATTCCCCCCTCATCAACTACCCACTGCACAAAATCCATAAAACCATGAAATTTACTACTGCTTAACTTAAATAACTTGAGCGTTTTAAACTGTTGTTTCTTGCTGTACTCAGATACTGGTTGTAACCGATCTCCATGTGCAAATTGTTGCCTTAAAACGACGTTATAACATCCAACATTATAGTAAGATAAGATGCCTGTTGCATACAACAAAACAAACACAGATATTGTAAGTGTTGTTATGTGCAAGATAACTCTAAATCCATAAATTATGATATTTGTACTTGTTTCTTAGTATATGAAAAGCAAACAAAGTTTATGTACGTGCTATGTCATATTTAATGCCTCGCAAACAAAGTTTCTGTAAATATATTCAAACACTTGTGCTAAATTTAACTCAATAAATTAAATTCCTTTAGATTTCAAAAAAAATGATATGCAAACCCAAATCCAGCTGAGAATCTATACTGAGATTTTACTGTGATAATAAGGAATCAGTGCACTTACTATAATCAATATGGTTTTATTATCTAATACTAACATTATTTCAATATATGGAAAATAAAAAACTTAAAAAATTTCTGTAATAAATGTAGAGATTACGTACTATAATCAAAACTTGGCAAGTCTAAGCGAAACTTTTAAACATCCACAACATCAAAACCTGAAGAATGTGTGTGTGGCTATCATATAATCAAGAACAATGTACTTGGAATACACTGGATTTTCAATCCAACAATTAAAGCATTTTCGTAACATTATAAACAGTTCACATTTCCTTTCAATTACCATCAAAAGCAAATTAAAGCTTCATGGATTTAATCTCCATTTCTGCAATGTCTGTGTTAGCTGCAGTAGCATTTTGTTTCTGTACACTGAGAAGCGGAAAAAAGAAAAGGCAATGCCCACCGGTAGTAGGAACAATATTTAAGTAGGAACACCTTAACAAAAATATGAGCCAGATCAAGTATACCGAGAAATCACAAAGTTCCTCAGTAAATTGACTAATGTTTCACCTTAATTTTGAAATACAACATCGGAAAATACAAACGTTATGGCTAAAATTATTACCTTCCGGTAATATCACATATGCTCTTTTGCCAATCCAATTTGAATATTTATGGTCAATACCTAGAACAAATAAACAAATTCCAACCATAATGACAATCAAAATATGATAATTTTATCAAATTGGATCGGTTTAAATCAATCATTTCGTACCTTTCGATTGTAGCTCACTTTGTTTCTCAAAAGCTTCATATGCTTCAATTGTTCTCATGCAATCTCCGAACGCCAGTGGAGATCGAAAATTCATGAACTTGATTTGTTAAATAAATTGTCATACCAAATTTAATCTTTGGTGATAAAAAATTGCTTGATTTGTTTAAAACTTCAAGTTTTTACGAACTGCACAGGTCCAAGAAATTTAGATAGTTTACCGATTCAGAAGATTTTGAATAAAAATTATAAAAATTTCAATTTTCAATGGATTAAAAAAATCTAAAATCCGATAAAATTAAACAGTTCAATATTATTTCAAAATTTAGAACTTCAGAAGAAAATTCGAACATCGATATTATTTAAATTGGAAAACGTCAGAAATCTAAAACTCAAAATATGTTAAAAAAATCTTGAGTAGTCTAATTTTTTTCAAAAGTTAAAAATAAAATGGAAAATTCAAGAAACTGATAGGTCTAAAAATGTCATAATTTTAGAAATTCACCAAACCGAAATCGAAAAACTGGAAGAAATATTGCATTCTTTTTCTCTAAGCAAAGTTATTATGAAAGGATAAACTTCAACACATCGGCAATAATATAAAATATATAGTACGTAATTAACCGTCAAACTAATATACTTGGAAATTTTGAAGTAACATTATAGTCATTTTGGTTGCTTAGTTGACTAAAAGTAGCAAAGAGATAGTATTTGACGCTACTGCGAGTAAGAAAAATTATTTAGAGATAATGCCTTGATAAAATAATCAGTGGAGTTCCTATACTTTGAATTTTATGGACATTGCAGTTGCAACCCAAGACAATTTAACATCCCAAAAGGTATAAAAAACTAACACCCAATTGTGTCTATGCATCAATTTAGGTATTTAAAGATCATAATCAACTCCGGTTTATCAATCATGCAATCAAATGGTTACAAATTAGAAAGCTGAATTATATAAGATACAAATTAAGAATATCTATAAATGCATATAACCTTATACAACCTTAATCATGAATAATTTTTTTTTATGCATTCTTAGATGATACAATATAAGAAATTATAAAAGCTATAGGATTATAAAAAAGGACCTTATCTCTTAAAAATACAGCATGACATTATGGAATAATAAGGTCAATTACAATCACTTAAACATACATACATCAACACATACATACATATGTATGTATACATTCAATACACATACACATAAAATGGGACCGTCGAAAGATAGTATATAGTCATTTATAAGACAATGTTTGATATATGCTCATAACTTTATGCATGCGAATCGACATATTTTCACTCATTTAATACGATCTCATGAGATTCTAGAGCATCCAAGGTTAAGCTTATAGGTTATTAACTATCTGAAATTTATTTACCATTCTTTACTTTATACTTTTTAAGATCACTATCTTTCCACTACAAAGTAAGAATGTGAAAAGTAAATATTCAAAATAAGAGTGACTCCAAGCGCATCCACTTTCAACAAATTATTTTTTATCTTCAAGAAACATCGATGAAAATGTTAGATCTTCAAGAAACATCTAAGAAAATGATTCTAGTGATAGTTTATGGTTTATGTGCATTCAATACATCGAATATATCTTTGTTTCTTAAAAGAGAGCATACTCGGTGATAGTTTGTGTGCTTTTAAGCTATTAAATCGGCCATTTTTGGGTATAACAGCAAGCTTAATTAACTCTTTTGTACTTGCAATGTTTAAACATCAGTTTCCTAGTTGATAATACCATTGTAAAATTTGAGACAAATGATAACTTGATTTGCTCCTAGGCATTAATTACTGGTATTGACCATATAATTTTCCCAACCATAGTGAATATGGCTTTGTTATTGTATTTAAACAGTTGTAAAGTAAAAGCGGGGAGTTAAAATGAATTAGATTAATATAAACAACAAATGTATAGAAATATAAACGCATGTGCTATGCCAATTTAAAAGATTTCTATCGAATGCAGACGGTAGAAGGTAGTTTCGTATAGTAGTATTCCTGCTATATAATGAAGAAGAGGTTGTATAAACAAAAGTGGAAAGTTGTACCATAGTCGGAGCAGGCTTCCATTTTTAATACATCAGCTATTTTCATGTCCACTGTTTAGAAAACATTCGTGCCACTCTATCATTAAAGTAAATCTAAACTCTGGCATTTCTATTTAGATAGACATTCATATTTTTTAGTGGTTGGCAAGTATGAATTTCAACATAGAATTGATATTTATATAACTCATTAAGCCAAAAAAACAAAATGCGGATGAAAATAAATTATCATATAAAGGAAAATCAAGATCCAACTTTGGAAAAAATAGAAACAAAACTTAGAAACATTTAACATTTCACCTTTGATCGCCAATTTTGGAATCAGGATATCGCTTTTCCCAGTCACAACATAACTGCAATTCAATAAAGAAGAAGATTCACTGTTCATAAAAATAAAAACTAAAAATGTAAAAGAAGCCTGAATAAACAACACCGACCTTTCTCCTCCAATTTTTCACTAAAGGTTAATGTACGGTTGATGATGAAACAACTATCTCGATGATAAACATCTATTTTAGATAGTAACATAAAATATGTTAATAGTTACAAAACTGGAATCATAATCAATTTTAGTTTTAAGATGAAAAAGAGATAATCTCATTTAAGTCATTCAAGCAATCAAGCCATTAACCCAGTAAAAATATGTAAAAAAAAATTATGGGTACCTTCTTTAACAAAAAGTCCATCATCACTTCCGACTTTAGTGATAGAGAGTTGAATCTCAGTCGTAATATAAAATTATGCATTTTTTTTCGATTAAAAAAGATAAAAATTACAGTCAATGATTTTAAATAGTGTAGTCGCAGTTTTAAATTTCTGACTTGAACTTGGTTCCACTTGAAAGATAGATGTGATCTTGTGATCGAAAAGAAGAAATGGCAGTAAATAGAGTAAACATATACCTCTTAACAACATCGGAATGGATCGATAAACCACTTGGAACAACTCTAATCTTCTCCTCAGCTGTTGAAGGATCGACCAACTCATAAGCATCTCCATTCACATCCGCCTGAATCTTCTTCCCTATATCAGATTTCTAAAACATCCTTCTGTCAAAAAAAATGCAGACTTAAAATAGGAATATCTAAATTCAGCTGGAAAAACAAAATCTCACCTTGATCGGAAGAGAAGGTAGATAAATTAACAGAAAAATGGATAAGGAAATAAGCGATTTCTTCATTTTCAGACAGTCAACGAGCTTTCTAAACTGAGATCTGGAACAGACTGGGGGGTGAGGTATGTAAATTGAGTACGATGTTGGCAAATGACCGACGTCCCTATACGTTTTTTGTTGGTAGCAGATGAGGAAAAAATTGACAGTAATTGATGAGTTTATGAGGTTGATTTGTCTGTTGAAGCATTGGAGAGGAAAAGGAATTTTTGGAGAACATGGAAGAAGAAAATGAGAAAAGACGGTTGTTGGTGGGGAGATGGGAGCGTAACTATTGGTATCGTGATGCGTCGTGGGTACAGGAAAAATGTCTAAACTATCCAGCAACAACTGTTTTCAACCATTATCAGATGAGGGTATTAATGGAAGTCCAAAAAAGGCTTCACTTTGACCGGTTTGACCAAGGTTTTTTATTATAGTATAGATATACATACATACATATACATATTTCATAATTAATTTTGATAAATTATTTTACTTATTCAAACTTAAAAGTCAATTTCATCCAGATACTTCTACTTATAAAACATTATTTAAAACAGTATATAAATTACCATTCAAAATTACTTTATGAAGTTTCAAAATAAGTCAAGCAGGCTTTAAGTGAATCATTAGGTTATCTCAAATGAATAGTGATGTGTAATCCTACCGATTGTAAGTAGTAAAAAAGGTCAACACTCATTGTAGCATTTAACGAATAAACGTCTATTTTTCAAATATTTATTTAGTAAACTCCTGAAACTCAAACGCTTATTAAATAAACGTATGAATATTAACGTTTATAACTTCCTATACAGAGACCTTCTGTCATTTCTTCTCCACATTTTTTTCTCTATTTTATTCAAAAAACAATCGAAACGTCGCTACGTTCGAAAAAAATCGATAATGATAATGAACTGTTCATTCACAAACCAAGGATGAATCTGGTCCAACGCACATCATTACAACAAAGAATATTACTTTTTACAATCTAGGGGTTCATTCATTTGCGATATCGTTCTAGTTTTTAGTATTTTATTTCTTCATTTGCATTTGCGACCAAAATTGGTTGCCTTTAAGTGCTTTGTGGTATAGCACTTGTATATTTTAATAATAATATAAATAATCATTAAAGAGTAAAATGGTCATTTTACTAAAAAGAGACAAAACATGAATTTTTGTAAATGGATGAAGTAAGTGGTGAAACTTGCACTATAACGTCCCGATTTGGAGGTACCGTATACTTGGAACATGGTAATAAAAAAAATCAAATTATCTTGTGGAAGTAAAAGGGTGAACTTTTTATCCAAAGAAAAGAAAAAAATTATTTTGTGTAATATTTGGGGAAATTTGCTTCTTCGGGAAAAATGAACGAAGTTTGTACAAAATAAGCAAGGTTTGCAAAACTGGACTTAAAAAATTCTAAATAAGAAATAAAATAGTATTTTGGTTTTAATGGACAAATTTACGAATTATTTATTATTGAATGTTTTAAAACTCAATGTATACCTTGAAATAGAATATAAACGTGAAAATGATACTTGAAAAGCCAGAAATTTATCTATTTAATGAAATTATTGAAGGTTGGATGAAAATTGGGATTTATAAATTTTATAACATTTTGATTTAAAAATTTTAGGTAGTGTTTGATTTAAAACGAACCCTGTGTTTTCGATTTTCAATATGTATGTCAAATATGAGAAGAATGGAGGGTAAACGGAGGGGATGAAAGAAAGACGAATGGGAGGATGAAGGAGATAGAGGGACGACGGAAGAATGGATTGTTTCACGTGCTTGTGTTATTTTTCAAAACGCGAAAATAAAAAAAAGTTGTTTTCTATTTTGTATGTTAATTTCGTTTTCTAAATTGGTCGTTTTCAACAATATACATGCGTCGTATGCATATTTGTATGGATGAAAACCCAAAACTAAAAATAACAAACCAAACAGTACCTTAGATTTTCTTAAAATATTTAAATTCAATACTTTAATAATATTTGTTTTAAAGTATTCATAACTATGGAAATGAGAGAAAAGAGAACGTTTGAGGTTTATGAAATGAGAATTTGATTTAGAGAAGAGAGACTTTTATACATAGGATATATGGTTTTAACTGCCAATTTTAAGTTCAAAAGGGCTGGAAAGTTAGGATTAATGGGTTTGGCCCACATAGAAGTTTTAGTTCAGCAAACTCAAGGGAAAATGAGCTCATTTCTCCTCTCATTATACCTTAAGCTTTAAATAAACCAAAAGAAAAAAAACGGCTTCCTAGAAAAAACCTAAAACAAACTCATTTTCTATCAAATTAGCAAGCAAATTCACCAGTTTTTAAATCAAAGGTATAGGTTTCTACATCTCTCCCAGCCAGTAGATTTGCAATTTAAAGACATAAATTCATAGATTTGATTATGTATTCAAATCAGGTCTGAAGTGAAGGAGGAGAATATAAGGGCTTTGGTGATTAATAGAGGCTATTTCAAGCTAATTATAAGGGGCTAAGGTGGGTATAGTTTGATATTTCTTACATAGATACTTATTTGACAATTGCATGTACTAGAAATTTGTTGTTCTGACTGAACTGTGGCTGATATTGGTAAGGTCTCGATGATTGTTGCAATTTTTGATTGGAAAATATTTATTTGCAAAGGAGACTCTGCCTGTTTAATTTTTGAATTTGGATTAGGAGTTGAAATTCGGACGAAGAAGGGAGTCGGATGTCAAAATATTAATGGTGCAAGGGGACGGGATAGGGTCGGATTCTGTCCTCGAAATAGTTGTAACTGCTGTGTGTGCACAATTGAAACTGCTGCACACAACAAAGGTTTTATGTTGTACCAAAATGGCACCACATATTTACTCACTTGCATACACAGGTGAGCATACTTACCTGTGCAAGCAGGTGGGATAGTTCTTACCTGCTTGCGCAGGTGAGAACAAGTGGGCAGAGTAGGCCTCCGGCTAGGGATGTCAATTTCCTACATGACCCGAAACCCGCATGGAAATTAGCAGGTTAACCCGACCCGTTAATTTGGCGGGTCATTTTCGGGTCAACCCGAATTTGACCGTTTATAAACGGGTGGGTTTCGGGTTGACTCGCTAACCCGAAATTGACCCGTTAACAACCCGTTTATACTTGTATAGGTTGACCCGACCCGTTTACGACCCGACCCGTTTATGACCCGTTTGTACCTTATACGGGTTATACGGGTTGACCCGACCCGTTTACGACCCATTTACGACCCAGTTATACCTTATACGGGTTGACCCGACCCGTTTATGACCCGTTTACACCTTATACGGGTTGACCCGACCCATTTACGACCCGACCCGTTTATAATCGGGTTACACGGGTCGGGTCGGGTCGGGTCAACTCGTTTATAAACGGATCGGGTTTTGGTTGAGCTTTTTCTGACCCGTTTAATAAATTGGTTGACTCGACCCATTTAAAATCAACCCGAACCCGACTTGACCCGACCCATAGACAGCCCTACCTCCAACCGACTATGTAAATTAGGCTTTGTAACAACCCGTATTTTTAACTACTTTAAATTATGGGACTTGATAAAAATTTTGAATAAAAATGGTTAGGGATAAAATTTAATGACTTATTATCGTAATTAATTGAATTTGATTTTGGATAAAATTTTGAAATAACCAATTCCAATGATTTTGGCAATAACAGTATTGAAATAGAATTATACGTATTGAATGTATTTATAATCAATAGTTGAATTATATAATAGATTTTAACTTATTTAGTTGAAAATAAATAAATTGTTGATAACTAGAATTTATTAGGTTTTTAATATGGGATAATTAAATAAAATAAAATTCAATACTGGGATTATTTAGATAATTGAATTATGGATTTAATATGATTAAAAATGGTATCAGAAATTGATTCAAATTTTATTTAAATATGAATGAAGATGGTTAACATTTAAAATTGAATTTAAAAGTGAATAATTAAAAAAATTGGAAATTTTATATTTTAAACTAACGAGTAAAAATAGCCATTTTAGCTACTGTCTCGAATTTCGACGAAACCAATTTCATCGAATCCGTAATAGTGAGTTATTGTAGGATTTCAAGTTTCGTAGCGATCGGACTTGTCGTTTGGCCGTGCGAGCTTGAAACGCGTAGAATATAATTTCAGAATTTAATTTAAATTTTTGAAAAGCTATCTTCTGCATACGATCGAACTAGACCTCGAGACTTGTTCCATTGCGTTCGAAATGGGGGTAAAACATTAGGAACGCCTGGCGGCACGCTTCGTTTTGAGTTCAGAATTTTGCGGACCAATCAGATGAGATATTTTCATATTTAAATAATATAATAAAAGGGTCAACACTCGTATTGTACGCCGCCTATTCTCTATTCCTTGTAGTTTTCCCCCTTTCTTTCGAATCTCTTATTTCAAATGAAAAATAAAACGAATCGTTCAAAAAAAATGGCGAACATTCGCGATGCTGAAGGGACGCAGGCGAAGGCGGCGACTCGGCAACAAAAGGTGGAGGCGAGTCCTCATTCGCCTGTTGGGTTTCGGGTTTAGGGTTTCTAATCGCTTGACTAGGCGATAATCGTGCGCGGCGAGAGAGGCGATGGAGGCGGGGGCTGCAGTGGCACTAGAGTAGGTGGCTCTGGCAATCGTTCGTCTTATCTATATAAAAAAAGTCGTGCTCAAAGATGGAATCGTGTTTGCCTGCAGGTGCTGCATGAACGAGAGAGAAGGTGTCGGCTATTTTTTTCTATTTATTATTAATTAATGTGTTAATTAATTTTTAATTATTCGTTTCGCTAATTAAATCGTATCTTATCCGTACGAGGTCCGATTCGGACGAAAAAAATCACGTTGGAATCATATCGACGAAGGCTTCAACGTGGAATCGGATTGGAAATTTGTTTGAAACTGAGTTATTTTCAGTTTCAGATAAAAGGTGAATGTTTTATACGCTCATGTTTGACTAATATATTTTTATGTTAGTAAAATTTATATCGTGAAGTGATTTAAATTTATTGATGGTTGTCTGATAAATTTAATTGACATTTAATTGACCTCTAAATTAATTAACAGAATTTGAATTGATAGTAAAATTGAATTAGAATTTAATTGTTAGTAAAAAGTCTCGATTTTTGTTAATTGGTTAGTTGTTGTGAATTATTGATTGTTTGGATGGTTGATTGTGATGGATGAAAATTTATTGATATTTTGGATGATTTGGATGTTTATTGATTTTAATATATCATGTTATCATCCTATATATTATTTACAGTATACAAAACTGTAAATTGAATTATTTCGAATAAATTAAGAAATAGGTTGAAATGATATATATCTATATCATTTCTTTTGGATTGAAATGATATATATCCATCCTTGGAATTAAATTGAAATAATTAATTCACTTGACCATAGGATAGAAAATTATATACGGACACCGGTTTGGTTAAATTAAATGATTTTAGAAATTTTGATTTGAAATTATTTAAATGATTTGATTAAAGAAATGAAAATCGAATTTATGGAAATCAAACTATTTACGAATTTAAGCTCGGAATATTGAAATTTAAAGTTGATAACAGGAACTGTTTAAATAATCGAACTTGAGATTTTGAAGTTAAAATCGAAATATGATTTGAATTTCAGAAATTGATGTGTTTTAAAAGATTGGACTTTTATTCGGACTTTGAATGTTGCCATGTAAAAGTAATATAAACGGTAGTTCAAAATTTAGCTTGAAATTGAATTATAATTAAAGATTTGGATTTTTAATTGAATGTTGAAAGTTAATTTGACTTAAGTTATTTGAATCGATATTTTGGAAATTGAACTCGAAATTTTTATAAATCGAAATGGTTTAAATTTAAGAATTGAGTTGAAATTTAATCATTGAATCGGACGGTTAAAATTAAAATTTATTTGGAATTGAAATTAGTTTAGATTTGGAATTGAAATTTATTTGGAACTTGAATTGAAATTGATTTGGAATGGGAATTGTAATTAATTTGGAATGGGAATTGAAATTAATTTGGAATTGAAATTGAAATTAATTTGGAATTGAAATTTGAAATCAATTGGAATTGAAAGTGAAATTGAATTAATTTGAAATTGAAATCAAATTTATTTAATTTGAAATTGGAATCGAAGTAAAATTCGACTTGAAATCGGAATTGAATCGATTAAATCAGAATGGATTTTTGAAATTGATTTGAATTGGAAAATTAGGAATAATTCAGTTTGACTTTGAATTTATTTTCAAATAAATTATTTTAGTATAAATTATTTAAAAATCTATTTTCTTTAAATATCCAAAATATTTTGATTTTCCAAACTATTTTACTATATAACCGTTTTTATTACTCAAACTATTTTAACTATTTAATTATTTTAAAACTATTAAAACTATTTTCTAAAATTTAAACTGGTCAAAATGGTGAAATGTTTATATTTAGATATTGGATTTAAATGAGGATTGGGTTAAAGTGAGTCATAACCTAAATTGTACTTCGTAACAAATTTTGAAGTGAAATCGATATATCGAACTGAATTGACATTATGAAGTAAAATATGATTTTTGAAGCGAATATGATGATTTCAAAATGGATTTGACTTTTGAAACGAGTATGATGATTTCGAAATGGGTTTGATTTTGAAGCGAATATGATATTTTGATATCAAGTACGAATTGTTTCGAATATAAAAGTACCGACCGGTGTGTAAACGACGTTTGGTTGTTAAAGAGACTGGGGCCTCTTATTGGCATACTCTCTGTCAATATTGGAACCACTTTAACAACTGTGTACGCAGTGGATGATATCCAGAATATAGTGGTTGAATTGGCGAACGTTTACTGGAATGAAGTAAGAGAATGATGATGGATAGCTTTGACACTCGTGTCATAATTAAAATGACTAAAACAGGAGCCTATGCCTGGCCAATGAGGTTAGCTACCTCTAGCGACGTTGATCCCTCGTATTACAATTGTGATTTCGTATTCGATGGGTGCACCTTTTCGTTTGGATTGATTGTCGCGATCGGCCATGGATGGGTTACGACCAGCTAGAAAGGGTAAACTAGTAGAATCCTACGTTGGGCATTGCCTCACGTGCCTTGTCATATTTATCCCTATACAAGCCCATTACGACTTTGGTTTAGAACTGTACAAATGTGTTAAGGTGGATCAATGTAAAGCCTTAACGCTATTTTGATATTTATTTTACTGATAGGCATTACCTATTGTAGCATATACTATTATATATAAATAGTTTAACGGATCCTTAGGAGATGGAAAATCCCGTAACATCTCTTAAGTTATTGCACTCATATTTTGTGATATTGTTTTGACTTACATAAGAGTATTTTAGTTCTGACTCGAGTGTTTGTCTTTTCATTACGCTCAGGTCAGCTCTGAGTTTTCAGCATATTGAAGATTATTCTCTGGAGGATGAAGATGAAGATTTGGTATATTACTATTATTTTTATCCCCTGCATCATACTATTCTACTGTATTGATTATTTATCTCTGATGTATATATATAACTCTGATGAATGTATATAGATTGAAATCAAATGTATAGTAAACAGTTTCATGAACTGTTTAATTGATTATTATATTTTATCGTTCCGTTGTGAGATTCTATGTTTGTTTTCTTCTTCTTTTCTTATTTTTCTTAATTAACCCCATTAATTATCTACGTTTCAGATTGTTTAAGGTGGACATGTGTGGATTATTGTCGATTTAAACCTTCCGAAATGTAGGTCGTCACAGCTGAGCTTATTTAGGCCCAGCACAAAAAAATAATAAGAAAAGTGTGTGTGTGTGTGTGTTTATAATGTTTTTGTTATGTAAAAAAGAAATAGTTAGCTTTAAATTAGAAACGTTTGTACTTAGTTATGTTTATGATATGAATAAAAATTGTTTACTTTTGAAAAATAATAATTATTATATTCATTTATAATTTTTAAGCCAAATTGATATTTATGTATATATAAATGAGCGTTGTGTCTTATTAAATATAGTGTTTTATAACTTTAAAGTGAACGCTATTTTGGATGTTGGTTGTGTGCTTATTTTATTGGGTGCATATGGGTTGTTGTATATTTTGGATGCTTATGGATGAATTATAAGTAGGCTTGTCAATGGGTCGGGTTCGGTCCAGGTACTATAAAACCCGGACTCGAATCCAATTACAATAATTAAAACTCGAACCCGGCCCGAACCCGTAGGGTATTTTAACCCAATATCCGAGCCCAGCCCGTCGGGCTTTTTAATCCCGTTGGATAATAACCGTATACCTAACTCAGAAAATTTATGTTAAAACCATATAGTAAAACTGCAACTTTGTTAAAAATAAAACATCTAATGTAAACAAACAAAATGGTAAATAAATAACATACACACTTATGTTTTGATACGACGAAAAACTAATAGTCGGGTCGGTCCTAACCGGGTCGGGTTTTGATAAAACCGTACCCGACCTAGGTCGGGCCTTAATCGGACTTGGGTAGTAAAAGGCAAAACCCGTACCCGCATAAATAGGGTGGGTTCGGACCGGGCATGGACCAAAATCCGTACCATTGCCAGGCCTAATTATAAGTATGCGTCATTGTATAAAACTTCATATGCTCATTTGTTTTTATTTGATGTTTCATACTTTATTTATATGTTGTATTCACTTTTCACCATACTTTCTATGTTAACCCTTATGTATACCACTATATTGTTGGATGCTTCTCATTCTTCTGTTCACTTGAATGAAAATGTTAAGCAAAACCCTTAGTGACACCGGGTTACGACGGTTAGGTGGGTCAACGTCGTAAATATGAACATGTAAATAGAATAAATAAATGGATCATAGCGATATGAGACAGTAGATGGGCTAGATATCCCTCCTAGCTGGACTGACTACTGGGTAGCGCTCCAAGTCATGACAATTTGAACCCATTGTCATAGGTTTCACAATCTGGTGCACGGGCACAACAATTGAGGATAAGCAAATATGGTATGATTGATGGATAGCGAGGATTGCTAGTGAGGACCGATGAGGTATTTGGTGCCGCGAATATATCATGTGTGGGCACTTATAATTCTGGGTCAAGGGGGATGTCGCACGCCAGGCGACATCTCTTGATGTCGACTCAGCTTTTGATAGAGAGAAAATGACTAGGGTGTATTTATGTTGAAACTGGGCCAGCATGCAAAGGATTAAATGAGTAAGTTTCGATTTTTTTTACCATTTTGGATTTTATTGGGCCTATAAAGTCTAAATTAATTTTGATATAATCTAAATAAATTTTAAATAAAACCAATATTTAATTTAATTTATTGATAAAAGAATTTTATTTGATATTATAAATAATATATGATGTGTACATGTGCATCATATACACTTGTACGTGTACCTGCATGTGCAACATATACAGTGTGCATGGTTTAACATGCCAATGTCGAAATGCCGAGACGTACTCTATAACTGACATGTTAATCCCTTTGTATATATGTTTGCTGTTGTGTTGTTTAATAAATTAATTTAATATTTAGTATGTGTGTATGTAAATACATATATGTATATAATATATAAAACAAGTATAATTTAAATTTTGACTAAGTTGACTGTGTTTAAATTTGGAATTCAAATTTAAAATATTGTAGATAATTTTAGGTATAAATCAAATTTGGATCTAGTAAAAATCAAATCTAAATTGAATTTCAATTTTTATAAACTATATTTTGAATTGTAAATTTATATATAAAGTAAAAAAAAAATATTCAAATATATATATATATTTGATGTATGTGTATATTTTATATATACACACAGACACACACACATAATGTTATAAAAATTCAATTATAAGATAATTATAATTTGTTATATTAAAGTTTATATCTAATACTAATTTGAATAAAGAATTTTTTTTATTTAAATTCCGTCGGAGCCAAATAAATAAATAAATAATTGGCGAACCCAAAAACCCTTTTTTAATCTTTATCGAAAACAAATTCGAGAAAAAATAATAATTTTTTTATTGCCGAAGCAAGCAACCAAACAAATTTTTTTATTAATGTAAATTGGCAAAACCAATTTTCAACAAAATTTAATTTTTTTCGACCATATTCAAAAATTAAGCTAAAGAAAAAAAATTGGTAAAAAAATTATTGTTATTATTAATATAAATACATATTCATATATATAAAACACATACATACATACATACATACATATATATGCATGTATTACATATTCAAAATTCGAAGATATTATTATACAATTATATTATATATATATATATATGTTTGTGTGTGTGTGTGTCAATGAGAATGACAAAAAACATATATCCAAATTCATAATAATATAAAAGATATATACAGACATCATTATGGATCTAACATTATATGTAAATAAAATAATTGTAAAATAAAGATTATTACTGTAACGACCCGCCTTTTCGACCCTCAAATGTCGATACTAATACATCCATGTCATTCACATGTCAAGCACTCAAGTGTCGAAAAGGAGAATTGATAGGGTAAAATAAAAAGAAACGGAAACAACAATAGAAAGAAGGAACACAATATTAGAATCTTATAGCAGAACGATAACATATAATATCAAAAGACGGTGCAAAACTGTCGCTCTAAGAACGTAGCATTTCAGAGTTACAAGTCTAAATACTAGCATCAGACTGGACAATTATAATAACATGTCCTCATAAATGTTGATACATACATAATAGTTATGCAGCGTAAATAAGAATACTACGGTAGGTGAAACATCCAGCTCGTCTCCTCGAGCTCTAATGAACATCAACGAAAACCTGCCTTTCTCAAACTACTCGAAAGAGCACATGAGGAATTTAGGGAAAACAAAAATCATGCATCGAACATAAATCTGGTATCAGAAACTCAAGAAATATGTGGCTGGCATATAACAGTTCGAAAACGTGTTAATCCCCTCAAAAGAACCACCATCTAATAAGTACATAAGACGATACGATAGATAATGTCTACGGTGAAGAATATAAATCAAGGAAACAGCCGTGATGCTTACCTTGATCACACCACAATAATATTGAGGGTGCAATCAAAACCGCTAAGTTATGTTCGCATAATGGATTTTTCATGGAGATCCCTTCGGTTAAGCCGAAATCTAACCTCCTACACAAGGGCCAGAAACTACCTTCGAGCATCGTATATCTCTAGATAAAATATATCATTAAGGTAAATATAGTCGGTCCACATCTAAACACATGATCTCAAATATCATCACATTCCGCATGCAACATCAATAAATATACTCTAGATATCGAGTTATAATATCCTATCGTAGGTTAGCTAAACCCACAGCTATGCGCCTACTCTGTTTTCTGCCATTTCCGATGTCGAAGTTACGTTTGGCATCTTGCACACGATTCTTCATCACTCAAACAGAACGCGAACCACCAAATGGATTCCATCATCTCGAACAGATCATGAATCTCTACATGAATTCGAGCATCTCGAACAGATCTCAAATCTCCACATAGATTCCCGCATAAGTCCTCCGACGAATGCTAATGCTGACTTCTCCCTTGGACTTAACCTTAGGATAGACAGTTCACTTTATAGCATTCCACTTCACAACCCCTTCCAAAACATAGAACCTGTATATTTGTTTTGAAATGGTTTTTCATAAGTAAAACACTTACTGATCCCGATCTCTTCAAAACTAAATCGAAGAATTTCTGATCAAGTTTGATAGTCGGCTAATCGACTATCGAATTCAAAATAGACGATCGCATATGGAAACCAAGTCTCGTATACTTACCACGTTTCCGACCTTTTCGTCTCATACTATCCCTCGGTCAAGAGTGAAGCCGGTAGTTTAGAGCACTATTGCTTCTATCCCTACTCGAACATCATTCTTAACTCCCACAGATAGACAAGCCTACTTCATCGGCATTTAGTGCTAAGTACACGACTAAATACTTTCCATAAACGAATAAACACACAAAGCACAATCAAGTCACATAAAATACGATTAAGTCACGTAAGCGACTACTAATCCCCTTTTATTTAATTAATACTTTTATTAATTAAAACCTCTTTTATTAACAAAACTTACTTTATCTAATAAAACTTTACTTATCAATCACTACTATTAATTTGTACTCTTTCGATACTTCAAAAGGTATTTATATATTTATCTCAAATGGTATAAGTATATTCACAAATCATTAACAAGATTTCTTGCTTTAAACCTTTATTTTTTTCTATCTTTTTCTAGAAGATTCCGTACTTATAATTTCCTTCAAAATATCCAATTTAGGATCTATGTACTTTCACAAAGCCATTCAAAAGGTTTAAGGCTAATGTTACTTAAACATTGTACTACAAACTCAAAACCATTTCACTTATGCTTATCTTTAAAACATTCTTTTAAAGATCTATTTACATTCGTAAGTATAATAAAAAAGGGTTAAAGAAGAATGTTAGTAACACTTTGTCACAACAAACTCAAAATCATTCCATACTTATATCATCTTTAAAAACATTCTTTTTAAAGATCTAACTTAATATTTGGTTAAGTTCGATATTTGACAAGTCAACTATCCATTTCAAAAGACAATATTTTATGGAAATCAAGGTTCGTATACCTAACATATTTCAGACATTCCAACTTAAACTATCCCTCATTCAAGAATGAAGCTAGGTAAGTTAGAGCACTGGTTGCATATCAAAGCCTTGCCTAGACACTTTGTTCTTGACTCTCACAGATAGATAAGTCCACATCGTCGTCTTTTAGTGTTAAGTATGGTATGAATGACACTCATAAATGAGTAAACAAACAATATGATTAACACGTTTTTGACATTCCCGACTTAATTATTCCTCGGTCAAGAGTGAAGCCGATAGGTTAGAGCTATATTGTTTCTATCCCTACTCGAACATCAATTTTAACTCTCACAAATAGATAAGTCTACTTCGTTGGCTTTTAGTGTTAAGTATAGTTTATTACTTTTTCAAAACTTATATATGTATGAATACTTTAAAAATATTTACAACTAGGTTTTAAATATCTTTGTAAAATATTACTTGAAAATAACTAAGTTATAATTTGATGAAAATAAATAAAAACATGTCGTATATTGTAAAACCTCTTTACTTTGAAAATTCATAAATAAATATTAAAAATATATTTAAACTCCAAACCAACTTTAAAATACTGAAAAATATGTTAGAAAACATTCCAAAAAATATTAGAGAAAAATACCAAATTTAAATATCATTTTTAAAAACTTAAAACCATAAACAACTTACTACAACATTTATAAATGTTGTTAAAATTCCTTGATAAATAATAATATAGAAAGCATGAAATTTGTGACCAGTTTTAACCACTTAAACAAATGATTTAAGACTTTAAAATTTTAAAGTAAGTACCACCCTTAGGGTACTTAAAAACCATGAAAATAAACCGTATCTTTCAAATTAATTAGAAAAATTCTCGAAAACATGGTATTTACTGATATGTTCGTTTAACAACATTTTTACTCCAATTTTAGCCATTTGGTTTGGCCTGTTCCAAAACCTTTTAAACTCCAATTTTTTTACAGTAATAACTACATATAAAATACTTATTAAAAATGCAAAGAAACCCCTAAGGATATCTTCCAAATTAATTACAAAAATTCCCAAAAACTGGACATTTCAAAGTGCTCATATAGGAACTTTCTTCTTGCTATAACTTTTTGCAACTTTTTTCACAAGTTAATGAATGATTTAAACTTCCATATTTTTCTAGTAATAAGTATATTACTTATCAAAAATGTAAAGAATCCCATAGATGTCTCTCAAAGTTAATTTTGAAAATCGCCGAACACAAGGCATTTTCAAAGGCATCCATAACGACCTTTTCGCTTCTAAGTTCACAACTTTGGTTCATAATTTGTATAACTTTCCAAACCAATTCTTTACTATCATATACACAAAAATACGTGTAGAGAACAACCAAATCAAATATCCCAAGTTACGTTCATAAATCTTCCATTTACAAAAGTTAAAGTTAAGGGATATCGAAGCGCACTTATAGCGACTATTATCGCTTCAAAAACTTTCAAACATACTTCAATTCAACACAAAAGTCAAACAACCATTTATACATCAAGTCAAGGCCACGCCATATATTTAAGAGGGTAA
Source organism: Allium fistulosum (assembly GCA_030737815.1). Classification (NCBI taxonomy): domain Eukaryota; kingdom Viridiplantae; phylum Streptophyta; class Magnoliopsida; order Asparagales; family Amaryllidaceae; genus Allium; species Allium fistulosum. Next base: position 427,834,626 of record CM060908.1, read on the forward strand.
TAAAAGTGATATTATAAAATATAAAGTTATCATTTGCTTTCAAAAGCAAGAGGGGTCCAATGCTATACTTGACTTAGTTAATGTGACTTTAACTTTATATTTGCACACACATATATATACACAATATATACATACAAGATAGTGAGATAACTCACCCAAATCCAAGTCTACAAAATGCCAAAACACACAAAAATCGAAGAACCACTTCCTACCATCATCAAAAGCCAAAAGATCCAACCTTTAGCACTAAAATCACAAAGCATCTCCACCCTCCATCATCTATTGCTCACGACCCAAGATGAATCCCCTATCCTCTCCACTTTTCTTCCACTTTGACTTTAGATCCATGCTTTCTAAGATTTTCTTAGGTGTTGGTGAAAGTTTGGTGGAGTTTGGAGAAGTTTTGAGCTAATTAGAGAAAAATTAGTGAAGATAAAAGTGGATTAGTGCTAATCACTTCTACCATTTTTGTTCTTTTTGATATTTTCAAGCTTTAGAAAGTAATGAATGAACTATGAAATCCTAAGCCCTCCTTTACATGGCTAAGAATCCCTAGCATGTGCCTTGTATGCTCCTTTTACTTTATACCTCATTTTTCTTTAGTAAATTACCCTTTTACCCTTACACACAAAATATCTTCTATGACATCACCCACGACATCATCAAATATTTTTCATAAATGTCAAAACCTTTTTATTTCATATTAGTGTTATCCTAAGAAAATAAGTATATGTAAAACAAAGTTTGAACATCTTCCGACGAGTAAAATATTGTTTATTGATTAAACGATTTTCGGTCACATTATTGATATTTCTTCAAAGTAACTATTTTTATAAATATTTTTCTAAAACAATTTTACCATCATTAGTTATGATTTAAATGGAGTTAACAAGGTTATTAAATCAATTTAGTTATATTTAATCCAAGATTCAAATATTAAATAATTCAGATATTTAAATATGAAGTGTTCGAAATTCCGGGTCGTTACATTCTCCCCCACTTAGAATATTTCATCCTCGAAATTCCGACACGAGGAACAAAAGAAATAATCACATAGAATACTCAATAGTATTCAAAATTACTAGCAAACAAAACTCACGGTTTGCTCAAGTTCAAAAATCCTCTCAGCGCACAAGGGCGATAAATAATCTACTAAGCGTACCTTATGCTCAACAGCCTCAGGTTATTACTCAGATGATTATTCATGCTACCTCATAACAAATCGAAGAGTCATCACCTAAACTCACCATAAGCCAACAAAACATATTATGTATATACTAAGCCCATACGATGTACATGGATCATCCGTACGCAATATCTGATCCGATCACTTGCTACATCGCATAATTTCACTTCCAAACTAGTATATATCACTTGACCTCTCTAGTGCGGACTCCGATTAGGTTCCTTGATCAGAAACATCCATTCTCCTTACATGGCCCTATACTATGATAGAAAACTTTGGGATCATATCCAGAATCTATATGAAGTGTTTGCTGCTAAGAATCGAGTGAAAGTTCCTTGTTCAAACCGGTGTAAGTCACCTCGAAACTATGTACTTGAATACTGGATCAAGAAAAATCATGCGAATAAAACGATCTACATACAACTTACATACTCATCCTATTGGTTTCTTAACTATACTAATAGCTTTTTAAATAACATTCATTTACACTTATAGTATGTCATTCAATACTAAAATCATTTATGAAGCATTTCATAAAAACATAACTTCACTTTTATAAACATTTTATAACGTAAGTTCATACTCGTATAATACTCCACTATGTCCTAAGAGTATATACAAAATATCAAATTCATTTTACTTATCATGAATGTTCAACAAATTCAAAACTTGTTTAACTTACTACCTTCTTAATTCAAGAGTTACAAAAACTCAACTTTTATATTTTCACCAAAAACACTTAGCTTCATGTTCTATAACGATTCATAACATGATGCACATACAATACTGTCCTAATGTATAGGATACATGTGTCCATAAAATAACCTAACAAAGTTTCAATTATTTTATTAAACACGCTTTACCCAAAAATGGAAAATATGAAAAGTTCCAACATTTATTCTGGTTTATGCCTCTACCACTCAGCACCCAACGTAGCATACATACAAATCCTTTCCATATAGAAGGTTCATATCAAATTTCTTTAAGGAAAAACTTTAGAACTAAACACCCGGATTTATTCAAATCAATTGAAATGATAATATATACACATATCTTTTGTATATCAAACCATACTTTCGGGATTAGATCAAAATCTATTTTACCAAAACAACTTTGTAGCATCCACCACTTTAAAACCCTAAAATGAATGTCGATGATGCTGCAGTCATCGCTGGAATTATTTTCAAGCGACGAAATTGAGTTCAGTACATCCAAATCATACATTTTGGACTTAACCCAAAATCATTTTCAAAGCGGTATCAAATACTTCGTAAATGTTACCAAGTACCATGATCTCAATCTCATAAACCAATTTCCCAAATATGTACTTTCAAATAATACTATTATTATTTTTTTCGAAGTCTTAAAAAATATTTTCAAAAATACTGGGATTTAATTTCTCAAAATATCAGTTAAATGCTCTTCATTTATAAAAATATTTTATAAACCAGACTTATACAAATCACTTTCTTATATAACATAAATGCTTTTTTTACAAAATACCACATCTTTCCTTTAGATTAAAATAAAAATATTTTACTAAAGTTAATTTTTAATCCAACATTATCACCGAACGCCTTATAGTCAAATTGTGAAACTAAATTCACAAGGCGTTCATTCCAATGCACCCACAAATACTGTCCACCCAACCCATGAAATAGAAACGTAAAACTGGTCGCACACAAATCGACAATCAACAAACAATAGCCATAGACCGAGCGTGACTAATCAATCAATAAATGATAACAATACTCATAAACTAGCATCATACAAATGATAATGATGCTCATAAACGGGTCGAACATGTCAAATCATTCTATAAAGGATAGCAATGCTCAAAAACTTGCCGAGCATGGCTAAACTAATTAATGAGGGGTGACGAATGAACTTCATTAATCCTTGCATCATTAAACTGCACCTTAACAATTCATACTTATATAAGTTACTTTAGATAAGGTCTTTAATTTTCGTAGTTTTAATTACCTTTAAGGTATACGTTTATAACAAATAAAAATGCGCTTTTATATGTATAATACACTCAACTCATGCTAGGGCATTCCATTATCCTATCTCATAATGAGTCATACTTAACCAAAGTCAAGGTTCTTGCTTAACCTTCAGCTCTGATACCACATTGTAATGATCCTCATTTTCGAACCTTAAATGTCGACATTAATACATTCGCGGTATTCAGTGCCGAGCAATCAAGTGCTGGAAAGTCAAACTGTTAGGGTAAAATAAAATGAAAAAGAAACTGAAAAAGAAAGAAGGAACACAATATTAGAATCTCACTGTGGAACGATAACATATAATATCAAAAGATAGTACAAAACTATCACTCTAAGATACACAACATTTCAGAGTTACAATTCTAAATACAATCATCAGTCTGGACAATCATAACAACTCATCCTCATAAATACTAATACATACATAATAGTAATGTAGTGGAAACAAGAATACTATGGTAGTTGAAACATCCGGCTCGTCTCCTCGAGCTCCGATGAACATCAACTTGCAATATTGTACACTTAAACAGAGAAATGAACTCAAGCAATATTGTACACAGGAAGCAATCGAAAACTAAAGATTAAAAACAAGCATCAAGAAATAAGGTTACTCTCACACGCAAATGAACATACACACCTAATTGTTCACAAAACTGGACGTAAGAACAACTCAAGTAAACTAAAGCAATGCACCTTTAAGAGGAAACATCCAAATTCAATTCAACAAAAAGGTACAGAACCTAAGATAAATAAATTTGAGGTATACTATTGCTAAGCCTTACCAGTGTACATTTTATGCACATGCATGCATTCAAGCAGAAACAGGTCTATGCATTAAGTGCCCCTAGGCAGTAAATTGGTTATAATTTGTCACAAAATGTAATATACAAGTACCAGACTGTATGAATGATATCATTCCATTAAATACAGTGAATTTATAACTACATTAAATTCACACTTATACCTCGAAATACCCACATTTTACATAAAGCACTATAACAAATACTAGGCTATATGAATGATATCATTCCATTTGCATATATAAGCAGTTAGGATATTGGATCTAGCTATAAGAAGAATGCTTGGTATAAATAACTCACTTCTTGGTCTTTGACCCCCCTCAGTCACTACGAGCCCGATCAGTGCAATGGGATGTGTCTATTTATCTATCTCTTGACTCGAAATGGGAGCAGGTTTGAAAAAGGATCTTAGAGTGTCTAGGGTTGGGCCATGAAAAAGGGAAGTGGAACAGAATTGGCCGGGTGGTAGAGTCGTGGAAACACTTGTTTATTCCATATTTTGGACCTTAGCTCCATGGAGCAATATGCTACTGCTGAAGCATGGAAGAATTAAAATCTTAGATCAAAACACTATGTATGGATGATATGAACTACCTAAACAAGAATTCTTGAATGGTGAACAACCAGAGCCTATAAGTCAATGGTTCAAATCCGATAAAGGGCTTTTTTCATGAAACTCGAGTCTTTGTCTTCGTTTTTCATCGAAGAATACATATATTTTTGATAACAAAAAAAGGCAAACACTATTGTATTATTTATAATATAATGAGTTCTTATTATTTTATTTTGAGTTCTAATTAATAATTAAAAAGTTGAACATTTAATTATTATTATATTGACTAATATATATAATAAAATAGGTTGGTTTAGATCGATCTTAACCTGATTTATTGATGATTATGAATTATTTACATTCAATATAAAATCACGGAAAAATAGAATTATGGAGGGAATCATATATTTAGGCGAAATCCCAATAGTTTCATTTTTGACCGTTACAAGATCAATAATGCCATGAGCTTGGGCTTTTGTTGCTGACATAAAAACATCTCTCTCCATGTCTTTAGATATAATCCATAAAGGGTTACCTGTTCTTTGTACATAAACCTTTGTGAGTGTTTCGCAAAGTCTGAGTAGTTCTTCCACTTCCAAGATAAATTCCCTTGCTTGTGCCTCATAAAAAGAACTTGCAGGTTGGTGAATCATAACCCTGATAATATTGATCTAACATCATGCATGAACGGTTCTTCTATCTTGAAGAATTGGATTAAAGTAAGGACTAAAAAAACAAGAAAAAAATAGAATTGAATGACGGACCGTATAGGCACAATCAGATATTTTATTTCTGTTACATTATTAGATCTGTTACATTATTAGAATAGAGTTCTATTTAGTCATATTATTCTATATATTTATTAAATATATTATTAATATTAATTTGCATATTAGTTATATATTTTTATTAGTTATATTATGTTATGGACAGAATTATGAACTAGAATATATAATATATAGTTTATATTAAATAGTTTATATTAAATATATATATATAGTTCACACAAACTTTACGGCTAATAGCGGGGATCTGGTAGTCTCTTGAATTCCTATGCATTATTTCTGTTATGTGAGACTGCTTAGCTCAGAGGTTAGAGCATCACATTTGTAATGCGAAGGTCATCGGTTCGAGTCCGATAGCCAGCTTTTTTCTCTATCGATTTTTCCATAATTGAGAATCTCTTCTCTCCATTTCTACAAACGTTGAGTCACTAATCTATTATGTCGTGGTAATTCTAAAAAAAGTAAAGAAAAAACTTTGACAAAACCATTATACGTGCAAAAATCAATGGCTTACTATAACATGCCCTAATTTCCTAGCAATTGTAGTTCCCGTTGTTGTCTATTAAGCTTATTCAGAATTGTATCTAATGCTTAGATCACTAAATAACCACTACCTTCATTTAAGAATAATTTAAGGTTTGAATCTAATACAAAATTCATCCTACTGCTGTGAGTCTTAAAGCATTAAAACATGCTATTGTATATACTCGACTCACAAAGCCAAACTCAGCAACTACTTGATTAGTGAATTACACAACAAACTGCTAAATTATAAAATAAACTAACCAACTAATTATGTCTCAGGTTCATTGAAGATAAACTCGACAACAAATTTAGACAGAGAAATGTGTCAGATTCAACAAATCTGATCAAAGGCAAAAAACAGAAACTCAACAAGGGTTTGAATACACACACACACATAAGAGAATTCGAATATATAACAAAGACTTGAACCCGTCTAATAGCAAATCCTCAGTGCCTAACTCAACGAATAACAACCTATGCATGGCCCATTCCGCTTCTTATCTTTATAAACTAAGATAAGCTTAAAAATATCTAGTAACAGCAGTTATATATATATATCTATGTGTGTAACTTAAACTAAACTAAAGATAATACACGAGTCCAAGGTTACCATTTAATTAGAATTAAGTAAGGAAGTAAAAAGAGAAGACAATTATTGGAGAATGAGATTGATTTAGCTCTTCATCGTATATATTAAAGTATCAAATGCAAGGAAAGATCTCATCCATTCATCAGCTATCCAATGGACCTTAATACTTCTCTTCACGGATGTGGGTTTGGGCTTTACTGATTGAAGCCCAAACATATCAAATGTTATATAAATAATAGTGTAATGTACGCAGAATGTATCAATAGTATCAAAGCTCAAAAACATTTGTATCTGATCATTCAATACAATCAAAAATCACTTTCTTTTCAGTTTTAAATTCTTTTTCAATTCATTTGTGATTCTCTATATGGTATCGGAGCCAATTACGCTTAACAGCATCAAAGGCACCATTATCAAAATAAACTTATAAGAAAAAGGGAAACAAATCATCATCTGAGTTCGTTTTTTTTCTCATCAGATCTCAACATCATCATTTGAGAATAAGACCCAACAAAGAATCAATTCTGCCTTGCCAGTTTTCAACATTCTAGTTGCAGCGAATTCATTGTTGAATCCAAGAAGAACAGCAATCAAAATCTCAGAAAACAGAATCAAGAATTCAAAAATCATCAACACAAAATCAAAGAAAGTGCCATGCTAAGATAAACCCATCAGAATTCATCATCATTTGAATTTTTCTGGTTGCAACAAACCTGATTGTGCCCTGATTGAAGTTCTTGACTCTATCATCCAATCAGGAATTGCAGTCTTCAGCTTTTATCCCTCAGTTCTATCTCTGTTAGATTCAAGATCATCATGGCTGATGAAGCTCACTCTGAAACACCAATCAACAGCAGTGAATCTCAACACACTGCATCAAATGTCGAGAAACTCATAAGAACCATAATTAGTCCTCAGAGTCAACTAGTTACTGTTCATCTCAGTGAAGAAAACTATCTCCTCTGGAAGCTACAAGTTGAAACTGCTCTTCAAGGATATGGTCTTGAAGGCTTCATTCAAGGAACCATACCAATTCCTCCAAAGTGTATCACTGATCAAGAAAACAAGATTATTAGTAATGAAGAACATGTAAACACCATAGACAAGATAAGCTTATATGCTCATGGCCGCTATCATCAATAAATACAAATCTATTATCTCATGTGATAGGCTGTAAAACAGCAAGTGAAATCTAGACAACAATAGAGAAAGTTTTCAATTCTCAATCTACAGCAAAGGTGATGTTTTATAAAAGGCAACTTCACAATATCAAAAAGAACAATCACAGCATGAGAGAGTATCTTTTCAAAACAAAGTCAATTTGTGACACTTTTGAAGCTGCAAATCAGAAAGTTTTTGATTCAGAGCAAATTATGACAATTCTAAATGGGCTCGGTGATGAATATGAAGCAGTGGTAGCAATTATAACTTCTTAGAGAAATCTACCATCTATTGATGATGTGCATTCTATCTTATTGTCACATGAAGCAAGAATTGATATCAAGAAGCCACAAGAATCTGATTTCTTTGCAAAATTTGCTGTTAATTACAAAGGTAAGAGTCAAAACAATAACAGAGGAGAACAATCTACACAAAGAGGTGGATACACAAACAGAACTAGAGGAAGAGGCAGATGGAACAACAACATACCAAAATGTCAAATATGTGAAAAGCTTGGGCACACAGCATCAAAATGTTATTTTAGATTAGATCTAAACTATGTTCCAGGTTAGGGACAAAATGCTCAAAGAAACTCAAACTACAGTGCAAACATGGCACACATATAACAAGAGTCAAGCAATTTGTTGGATGCAAAAAATTCTCAAGCAAAAACTGCAAAGTCAGACCACATTCAAGATGAAGACTAGTATCTTGACTCAGGAGAAACTAATCATATCACTAATAACTTGAGCAATCTAAATCTTGGAAGCAAAGAATACAAAGGTATGAATGCAATACATATGGGTAATGGTAAATCTATTGCAATTACACACACTGGTAAGTCATATATTATGGGAAGAAAGCAATTATACCTAAATAAATAATTAAGAGCCCCACATATTAAGAAAAACCTACTAAGTGTGTCACAATTTGCAAGAGATAATAATGTCTACTTTGAGTTTTATCTACACTATTGCTTAGTTAAGGACATCCTAACTAAGGAAATACTTTTGCAGGGTAAACAATGTAAGGGACTGTACAAGTTCAGTGTGGATAACTCAAGAAACCCATATTTTAAAAGAAATTGGTGTAATAATTCTGAATTCAAACATCAAGGAATCGGTGAGATAGTTGATAAGTGGCATTGTAAACTTGAGCATCCAAATGCTACTATTGTTAAGCATGTATTGAACAAAAACAATATTTCTTTTAATGATATCTCTTTACCATATATATGCACATATTGTCAGATGGGCAAGAGTCATAAATTACCATTTTTAGATTTAGAAACTCAATATAGTAAACCCCTAGAATTAATTGCCACTGACTTATGGGGACCTTCCCCAATATACTGACTATGGGTATAAGTATTATATATCATTTGTGGATGCCTTTTCTAGATATGTGTGGATATATTTTTTAAAGTCTAAGTCTGAAATTCACAGTGCAGTCATGCAGTTCATAGCACAGGCAGAAAATCAGACAAATTGCAAGGTTAAGATCATGCAAACAAATGGTGGAACAGTGTAATTGCCATTAAAGGAGTATTTTCTGAAAAAGGGAATTAATCACAGAACAACATGCCCCTACACTTCAGAGCAAAATGGACTTGTTGAAAGAAGACACATACAAATTGTGGAAACTAGGCTTACCTTATTGGCTCATGCATCTATGCCACTAATATTTTTGCCAAATGCTTTTGCCACAACTGTTTATTTAATTAGTAGGCTGCCATCAAAAGTTTTAAATTTAAAATGTCCAATAGAAATACTATTTGACACCAGTCTAGATTATCATAGCCTCAAAGTGTTTGGGTGTTTATGTTTTCCATAAATTAGACCCTATAATGTTCATAAATTAAATTTTAGGTCATCTCCATGTACCTTTCTGGGCTATGCTGTAACAAAAAGGGATACAAATGCTTAGGCAAAAATGGGAAAATATTTATCTCTAGACATGTGGTTTTCAATGAAAATGTTTTTCCATTTAAAGAAACAAGTATCAAAGTTACTAGTAAAGTGTATGATGCAAAGAAATCTTTACCACCAATACCTATTCCACCAATAGAGATAATACAAACTCAGGGAGAACCTGTTTAGAGCAGTATCAACTAAAGGACAACTCATTCTGACTCATAGAGTACTGGATCCAAATTTGATCCAACTGATGATCAATCAGAGCCATCTAGTGTACCTGATCAATTATCTCAACAAAGAGAAATAGTGCAACTTACTCCTCATCAAACACAAGACAACATACGAAGCACTGATTCAGATATGCAATCAGAAATAGAAAGGGCAAGTCAGCAACAGATCACAAACAGAGTCAGTCATCACATGGTAACCAGATCAAAAAGTAGCATATTCAAACCAAAGATTTGTAATGCAGTCCTAGATATAGAGGAGCAAACCACACATAATCAAGCCATGCAAAATAAAAATTGGAAAACTGCCATGATCGAAGAATATGAGGCTTTAATGAAAAGAAAGACCTGGAATCTTGTTCCTAAGCCAAAGAATAAAAATATTATTGGATGCAAGTGGAAATATAAATTAAAGAGAAACGCGGATGGTTCAATTTCTAAATATAAGGCAAGATTAGTAGTTAAAGGCTATTCACAACAAATTAAAGAGAAGCGCGGATGGTTCAATTTCTAAATATAAGGCAAGATTAGTAGCTAAAGGCTATTCACAACAGAGTGGATTTGATTTTAATGAAACTTTCTCACTAGTTGTGAAGCCTACTACTATTAGAATTATTATTACAATTGCCTTATATAGAAATTGGAGCATCAAACTGTTAGATGTAAATAATGCCTTTTTAATGGTGTTTTACAGGAAAAAGTGTACATGGAGCAGCCATAGGGTTTCAGGCAGAAAGGAAAGGAGGATCATGTGTGAAAATTACATAAAACAATCTATGGGTTAAAGCAAGCACCTAGAGTGTGGTTTGAAAAACTAAAGGAAACAATGATCAGATTTGGCTACTACCCAACAAAATCTAATAACTCTCTATTCACTAAGTTCAGCAAAGAAATAATAATATATGTACTAATATATGTTGATGATTTTATTATTATAGGCAATAGTGAGAAGGAAATCAACAATCTAATAAAGCATCTTAATGAAGAATTCACTATAAAGGACCTTGGCATAGAAGTTAAAAGGATATCCAATACATCAATTCAACCGAATCAAAGAAAGTATATAACAGAAATTCTGCACAAAACAAAAATGCATGAAGCTAATCCAATTTCTACTCCAATGGTCAGTAACATACACTTATCTAATTACAAAAGGGATGCTATATCAAATGACAATCAATACAGAAGCATTTTTGGTGCACTTCAGTATGCTACTATCATAAGACGTGACATCACTTATAGTGTAAACAAAGCAAGTCAATATATGCAAAATCCAATAGATGATCACTGGAAAGCAGTGAAAAGGATGCTAAGATATCTCAAGGGTACTTTAAATTTTAGTTTAACACTTGAAGCAAGCAAGATAACCAGTATCAATGGCTATGCTGACGCAGACTAGGCCACAGATCCAGATGACAGGAGATCTACAACAGGGTATTGTTTATATTTAGGAAACAACCCTATATCTTGGTACTAAAAAAACAGCCTACACTCTCAAGATCTAGCACTGAGGCCGAGTTTAGAAGCGTAGCAAATGCTACTGCAGAAGTTATGTGGATAAAGTCTTTGGGGAGCTACAAATCAAAACAGAGTATAAGACAACAATCTGGTGCGACAACTTAAGTACCACACATCTCACTGCCAACCCCGTATTACACTCTAGAATAAAACATGTTGAACTAGATCTCTATTTTGTTCGCGAGCAAGTAACAAGAGGTAAACTGAATGTAAACCATATACCTTCTACTTACCAGACTGTTGACATATTGACTAAACCTCTTTCAAAAGCCAGCTTCATTCGATTCAGAGAAAGGCTAAAAGTCGAAAGTCTCAATGACAATTCACAAGCTAGGAAGAAGATGAACAACAAAGATGATAGCTTTCGAGAAGATCTCAAGTCCTCAAGCCAAAACTACTGAAGTAAAGAAGGATTTACTGTTGGCTCTTTGATCGATTGTCACCTTCAAATGACAATCGACCAAAGTTTCTGTATTTGTACCCAGTATTCCTCGATCCGCTCTCATTTTGTGAATTTCTCAACTAAATTTCATTAGATTTATGCTCAATTGAAGTGGAAGAGAATTTGGGTGAAAATCGCAGCAAACCCTAACCGAAACCCTGTTTGAGGGGGAGTATTGGAGAACGAGATTGATTCGGCTCTTCATCGTATATATTAAAGTATCAAATGCAAGGAAAGATCTCATCCATTCATCAGCTATCCAATGGACCATAATACTTCTCTTTACAGATGCGGGTTTGGGCCTTACTGACCGAAGCCCAAACATATCAAATGCTATATAAATAATAGTGTATCATGTACACAGAATGTATCAATAGTATCAAAGCTCAAAAACATTTGTATCTGATCATTTAATACAATCAAAAATCACTTTCTTTTCAGTTTTAAATTCTTTTTCAATTCATCTGTGATTCTCTATAACAATGTTAAGATCATAGAACAAACGAAGAATCAAAAGAAACCATAGTCAAATTGCCAACTATAGTTAACTTTTTATTATTATCTCTATTATTAAGATTGATTTTATTTTAAAAAAATCAAAACGAACTTTAATGTTTTTAAGAAGCTCTTTAAAACTCGAAATTTTGTTTAATTTATAAATCGGATTCGAAATCCAATTAAAAATAAATAGAGAAATTACATATATTAGATTTTCTAAATCCATACTATTATTATTAAACACACATTGGTTTCTCTCAAACTAAATATACCAACATATTATTATGAAAATAGTGTCAAGTAAAAACCTATTATGATCCTTATAATGAAACCTAAGATTCATCCAATACAATTCACAATTGATTTGTCTATAATTTATATTAAATTCGAAAATATTAAGAACATTCACAAGAATAAATTTTGTTATATTACATTCAAAATATAAGTGATTAATATTCTCAATTTTATTATTACAAAAAATAACATTTTTTATCAACTAAAATATTTTTCATTTTTTAAAGTTCTATAGTATTTAATTTCCCATGAAAAATTAACCACATCTGAATTTTAGCTTTAGCTGGAGCGCTAACTTTCCAAAGATATTTAAATATTTTTATTTTAACTCCCGAAAAATTTATAAAATTATAAAATGAATGGGAAGTATATTTCTTACTTTTATCTCAACATCAAATTTTATTGTCTTTTTCATTATTCACATTATAAAGCTCCAACTTAGCACATAATAGGAATTTTTTTCTAAAGTAATACCTTCTAACATATGATTGAAACTAAAATCCTAAAGAAAATCTAAATTTGGTCTATAAATATCAGAAATTAATACATTTTTGAAATTGCATATATCATATAATTACTTAAATTCCACTTTAAGTGGAATAGTTGAAATCTAACTATCATGCCAAAAAGAAGTGTTATTACCAGAATGAACAATATTATAAACATCAAAATTCAATATAATTGATTTCCAAAAGCGAGACATATAACTAAAATTATATGAACCACTATACCATTGATTCGAAATTAATTCTTTCCATAACAAATTTTCATTATTATCACTAAATTTCCTTAACCATTTACCTAATAAAGATATATTAAAATTATGCAAATTTATTATTCCTAATCCCTCCTCATTTTTAAGTTTACAAACCATTTCCCCGTTAAACGGTAATTTAGAACCACAATTAGAATTATCCCAATTCCATAGAAAATCTCTCCTAATTTTATCAATTTTATCAATAACTCATTTTGGAAAAAGGTAAAAAGACATCAAATAAATAGGTAATGCAGATAAAACTGAATTAATTAGAACTACCCTACCCGCTCTCGATAATTATTTACCATTCCAATTAGATAACCTTTTATTGATTTTATCTATTATAATATTCCAATCATCATGTTTTAGTTTTTGAGGCTTAATAAAGAAACCTAAATATTCTATAGGAAATTATATTGTATTACAATTTAAAGTATTTGCAACTTGATTTTCTATATTATCTATGTCATTTAAAACTAATAATGAACTCTTGTCAAAGTTAATGTTTAAACCAAATAAAAGTTCAAAACTATATAATATGAATTTAAGCACAATAATATGTTTCAGCATCTGTGATGTAAAAATCATAGTATCATCAGCAAACTGGAGAACAGAAAGACCCTTACTAGTGACCTTATTACCTATAACATCTAAAATCCTATTACTAGTGGCCAATTTGATAATTTCAGAAAAAAACATCAGCAAATAAATTAAACAATAAAGGTGATAATGGATCACCTTGCCTAAGACCATGTTTCGATTGTATCTTATTTTCTAGTATACCATTAACCATGATATTAGAATTACCAGTTTTAATAACGACATAATCCAACATACCCATTTGATACTAAAACCTCTAGCCAATAATAAGTCTTTAAGAAAAATCCAATCAATTGAGTCAAAAGCTTTAGCAAAATCTAGTTTTAAAAGAGCACAGGTGATATTATTTTTACAACAGTAATTAATATACCCTTGAACAACTGCTACACCATCTGTGATATTTCTTCCCTTTATAAATGCAGTTTGAGTATCATCTATTAATTCATTCATTTTAGTATTTAATCTATTAGCTAAAACCTTAGAAATAATTTTAAAAGAGAAGTTTAATAATGAAATAGGTCTAAAATCTTTTAATTGGTTAGCCTCGATTTTCTTATGTAATAAGATAGCATTTGCAAAATCAAATCTACCTAATTGTAACGAACCATCATAAAATTCATTGAAAATATAAATTATAGCATCCTTCAAAACATTCCAAAAAGTTCCATATAGTAAAATAGGAAAACCATCCGGACCCGGAGCTTTATCGTTAAGCATATCCTTAATAGCTTTCGAAATTTCATCTTTCATAAACGTATCATCTAAACCTATTAGATCAACCTTAGTATCTACAGTGTACAACATATCTCAATTAGCTCTATTTCTATGTCTTGTTGTGTTACAAAAAATTTCTCTATAGTACTTAGTAAACTCATTGTTTAGTTCATTTTGGTCAAAAATCTTTATATTATTAATTAGAATTGAATTAATAGTAGTAATGCGTTTCCTACCGTTAGCTAGTTTATGAAAAAAAATTAGTGTTCATACTTCATATCCCCTTCATCCATCTATTGAATCCTAGATCTTTGTTTCCACATAACTTCTTTTTGTAAAATAATTTTATTAAACTCTTCTTTTAGGTTAGAAAGCGCGTTTTTTCCTTCAGAAATACTCAAATTCCTAGATTCTTCTAATTTATTTAAATTTAAAATCTCATTCATTAATTTTTCTTTTTAAAATTTAATGTTACCAAAAACTTCCTTATTCCATTTTTTTAGAAAAATTCTTAATTCCCTAAATTTATCAAATAAGATCTTTGTTATGGTACCGGGAAATCTGTAATTGTAAATATTCATAGAAAGCCATTTCTTAACAACTAAATCCTTATAATTATTCTCTAACAACCACATCTTTTCAAATCTAATTTTTTTTCCTATTATTTAAGTTAGTGCAAGAAAGAATTATAGGGCAACGATTCGAATAAATATCGGAAGACCCACAACTTTACAAGTAGGAAATTTGTCTTCTATTTCATCACTAATAAAAAATCTATCCAGTAAAGCCAAAGGTGGGAATTCTCTCCCATTAGTCCATGTAAATCGTCTATTACTCAATTTTATCTCAATTAAATTACAGTTAACAATAAATTGATCAAACTCTTCCAACAACAACAACAACTACTAAGCCATTATTCCCAAACAAGTTGGGGTCGGTTAGAGATGAAACCCAAAACTAAATGACAAAGTCAGTTTAAAAGTTATAATGATAATAATAATAATAATAATAATAATAATAATAATAATAAAACCATGATAATAATAATAAGATAAAGTCAAATAAGTAAACAAATAATAATAATAATAATAACTAAGTAAAATAAAAATAAAGATAAAAATAAAAATACATAAATAAAAATAAAAACCATGATAATAATAATAATAATACTAATATTAATAATGATACTAATAGTAATATTGACCGAAGACCGAACACTACGTCTTAAGCTCCTATTCACTAGTCCTATAATCTAAAACTTATAACACTACCCCTAAACCAACCTTAAGCAAAAAACTCCTAGCTCATAGTTGTGGTACGTGGATCTCTAACTTCCACACGCTCCTGTGCGACACCCGTTCTTCGGATATATTACAATCCTACAAGTCCATTTTTATTACTTCCTCCCATGTCAACCATGGTCGACCTCTACCTCTCTTTGAGCATTCGACGCGGTCTATAATTCCAACGCACACAGATGCATCGAGAGACTTCCATTGGTCAAACTCTGCCATAGCTGTAAAATCCCCTTCCCTAGGAGATCTCTCTCCTAAAAACCTAGTAACGTTAAAATCACCCCCTATAACCCATGGTCATGGAGCGAGTGATCTAAATTCTAGACACTTATTCCAAAGAACCCTACGATCTAACTTTGAATTAGGTTCATAAACATTAGAAATATTTAGAATAGAATCATCATTAATAACAGTAGAAATCAAATGCATCGAATAATCTTTAATTACAGACTGTAATAGTCTCACACATTGGTCCTTCCAACCAATCATAAGTCCACCAGCACTACCCCTTGCTGGAAGATTTGACCAGTGATTAATATAAAGACCACGTAGATATCTATAAAATCGAAATTTGAATTCTCTAATTTAGTTTCCTGCAATAGTACTATGTCGATATTATTATCTTTAAAAAAGATCTAATCTTACTACATTTATCTAAATCATGTAATTCCCTAACGTTCCAACTAATAAACCTCATTGTCTAAATGATCTAACCCTCTCTAATTATCTACTTTTAATATAATCAATGTCAATATGAGAATCATCAAATGTAAAGCCAGAACTCTTAGCTAGTAACTACATATCACTAGGGGGAAGACTATCTAAAGCATAAGGACCACAAGTACTACCCAACAGATAAGACATATCTGAGCTAGAGCTAACAAGAGATCTAGTGGCCACATTACTGAGATGAGCACTCCTACTTACTAATCTAGAGTGGTACAAGAGATCTAGTGGCCACATTACTGAGATGAGCACTCCTACTTACTAATCTAGAACCACTCGAACTAGAACCCCTAAGCCGAGCGCTTCTCCTCACCGATCTACAAGAAGAAGAACCAATGTTAGCATGAGTCAACGAACTAGTAGTAATAAATCCCGCTCCACTCTAACTTTCATCATCTCTAAGCGAGAAATCAGTTGAAGCATCCCCCACTTCCACAAAAGAAACCTCGGGACTAACTTCCTCATGCATAACTGGACCCATAAACCCCTCGGCAAAAACTAACCTCGCCTTATCACCCTCAAGAAAACCAGTATTCACCACATTTCCAAGCCCAGCATTAACCACATCAGCCATGTCCATATCCACCCTAAAAAAAACCCCAATATCTAACTCAAAAGAACCCACTGAAACAACATTTCCACGCCAGCCATATCCATAACCTTATCCAAAAAAAACCCCTTGCTCATCTGCATGTCATCCTTATTCACACTCAAAACAGCCCCCCCACTCTTCTTTATCATAAAACTCGCACTACTAAACTGCAGACAAGTAAAATTGTGCATATCTAATGACACAATATGCACAACCCCCATTATATATATAGCAGTTAACCCCTTGATTTCCAAGGCATAAGCAAATCACTCCACTGCTGCTCGAGAATTCAACGCAAGCTTCATTAACCAACCTTTGAACCATAACACAACAATCGTATTCCTGTGTAGTCACCTCCTTAACAACACTGTCAATATGGCGTTTACCAAACCATAATTAACTTTCTCTTTATCCTCAACAACATTAACATTATCAAGCCCTAACTCTTTATTATCCAAAGTAGAAACAGAATTATCTGTTACCTCATAATCTCCACTTCCCATTCTCCTAACTAACATAACATCATCAACATCATCTTCAACCTCAACAAAAAACAAAGCCTCAAAACTATTAGACAAGAATAGTTTAAAATCAGATTTCGACTGATTTTTTCTTAGAATGATTCTTGACAATTGCGAAATCATTAATCTCTGTGACACTAGTTCTTGTATCAGTAACAGTCGAGTTCTCTTTCATTTCAACACTCGAACAAGAAGATTGTCGAACCCTTTCCATATTCAACACTGAAGGATCAAAGAACATACAATCCGAAAACATACTCTCAGAAGAATTCTCCGCCACTGACACACCATTTACCAAATCAAGGAACAAGAGACTATCACCCGGAATTTTTTTAGAATCACAATTATCCAGACCAGAACCTTCTTTACCAAACTCGTTATCATCTCTATCAGAAACCTCAGATTTACTTATGTAATTCATTCCAATCAAAGTACCAGAAAAAGTAAGAAATTCGGAATCAATATTAACAAAGGAATTTATAACATTAAAATGACTGAGAATTTCCTCAAACAACTTCAATCACTCTAGCTTCTCTCTAGTATAACTGTCCAGAAATATATTTCTCAGATTTAAGAATTCCAAATAGGAATGAAACCCATGCTCCTTGAGATTCAGTGGTTCTGGCAACGGTGGATAGACTAGATTGTTCTTCCATCCCAATGACTTCTTGTGACCAAACAAAACAGAATTCAGGGCATCGAAATGCCAGAGCAATTTATCGAACAAACATGTACCTTTCTCCTTCTCTTTTGAAAAGCAAGCAAGAAATATATTCTTTAACATTAAAAACTTTAGGTAGAAGAAAAAACCGTGCTTTTTCATGATCAAAGAATTTGAAAAATATGTAGTCGACATGCTTTTCGTTGCCCCTGAATCTGAATCTAATTTACTCGGACATTTATCTCTTTTATACCCGAATAAACCACACTCGAAGCACCAAACTGGATCTCTACAATCTTTGGCAATATGATTGTAGCCCCCACATCTAAAACAGATACGTTTCCCTTTTCTGGTATTAACCTAATTTTTCGCAAAAGATTTCCAATTAGCGGTCTGAGAATATCCCTTCGATTCTTTCACAACCTGGGTGTAAGATCGATATTGATTCTTGTAAGAACTTGGATCGGAGATATTTGAGAAAGGGTTAAAAACAGAATGGGAAATGGGGTTCGAATAATTTGATGAAGAAGAGGGAAAGAACGTAAAACGAGGAAGAGTCCATGTATTTTTAGTAGATTGGCCAAACAGTCAAATTTTAACCATTTCTCCCAAAACTATTTCATACTTATATCATCTTTAAAAACATTCTTTTAAAGATCTAAATTAATATTTGGCTAAGTTTGGTATTTGACAAGTCAACTATCCATTTCTAGAGATAACATTTTATGGAAATCAAGGTTCGTATACCATACCTATCATGTTTCTGACATTCCCACTTAAACAATTCCTCATTCAAGAGTGAAGTCAGGTAAGTTAGAGCACTAGTTGCATATCAAAGCCTTGCCTAGACACTTCATTCTCGACTCTCACAGATAGATAAGTCTACCTCGTCGGCTTTTAGTGTCAAGTATAGGATTAATGACTTTCATAAACGAGTAAACAAACAACATGATTAATACATTTCTAACATTCCCGACTTAACTATTCCTCGATCAAGAGTGAAGCCGCTAGGTTAGAGCTATATTGCTTCTACCCCTACTCGAACATCAATCTTAACTCTCACAAATAGATAAGTCTACTTTGTCGGCTTTTAGAGTTAAGCATAGTTAATTACTTTTTCGAAACTTATATATATATATATATATATATATATATATACTTTAAAAATAATTACAAATAGGTTTTAAATATCTATGTAAAATATTACTTGAAAATAACTAATTTATAATTTGATGAAAATAAATAAAGACATGTCTTATATTATAAAACCTTTTTGCATTGAATATTCATAAATAAAGAATAAAAATATATTTATACTCCAAACCAACTTTAAAATACTGAAAAATATGTTAGAAAACATCCCAAAAAATATTAGAGAAAAATACCAAATTTAAATATCATTTTTGAACACTTAAAACCATAAACAACTTGATACGGCATTTATAAATGCTGTTAAAAGTCCTTCATAAATATTAGAGAAAAATAGTAAAGCATGAACTTTGTGACCAGTTTTAACCACTTAAAAAAACGATTTAAGACTTGAAATTTTTTACAGTAAGTACCACCCTTAGAGTTACTTAAAAACTATAAGGTGAAACCCGTAAGGATATCTTTCAAATTAATTAGAAAAATTCCAAAAATAAGGTACTTACCTAAATGTTCGTTTAGCAACATTTTTACTCCAACTTTAGCCATTTGATTTGATCAATACCGAAACCTTTTTAACTCCAATTTTTTTGCTATAATAATTACACATATAATAATTATTAAAAATGGAAAGAAACCTCTACGGATGTCTTTCAGATTAATTACAAAAATTTCAAAAAATAGGACATTACAAAATGTTCATATAGCGATCTTCTACTCGCTGTAACTTTTACAACTTTGTTTCACAAGTTAATGAATAATTTAAACATCCATATTTTTCTAATAATATGTACACTTATAGTACTTATCAAAAATGCAAAGAAGCCCTTTGGATGTTTCTTAAAATTAACTTTGAAAATCGTCGAACACAAGGCATTTTCAGAGTGCATCCATAAAGACCTTTTCGCTTCTAACTTCCACAACTTTGGTTCATAATTTCTACAAACTTCCAAACCAATTATTTACTATCCCATACACCAAAATATGTATGGAGAACAACTAACTAAATTATCTCAAGTTAATGTAATGATCCGAAATTCTCAACACTGTGTATTTAAGTATCCGAATATTTAAATTTGGATTAAATACGTTTAAGTGGATTTTATAACCTTAATAAACTCTTTTTAATAATAAATAATACTATAATTTTTTTTAAAATGTATATACCTAAGTATATACTTTTAAGAAAAATCGATAATGTGATTGAAAAAGTTTTATCAATAAACGACTTTTTACTCGAGATAAGTTGTTCGAACTCTTTTAGGATTATGTAAGAAATATATGAATGTATTTATAAGCCTAAAACTCTCCTTAGTTCATAAAATCCTAAGTGTTTTTAGAATGTATTTAATTAAGGAAGGGGTAGGTAAAGGATATTTTAGGAACTAAAGAAATGAGGTGTCAAAAGTTAGGTGAGAATGCATATGAGAAAGACATGTTTTGGCTAGCTATTGGAAGTTTAAGAGGTGGTGTTCCCTTGTAAACCTCTATTTAAACATTTTATTCATTTCATAAACCCGTTTTCAAAATAAGAAACAAAAATGGCTTCCTTTCTTTCTCTTCTTTTCATAATTCCTAAGTTTAAATCAACTCAAAACCAGGCCAAAAAACACCATCTCTTCTTTCGACTATAACTTTCTCTCTACTAAACCAAATCTGATGATATTATATATACTCCTTGGAAAATTGTTCCAATAAGGAACAACTTACCCATTGATCACTTTTGATTGTTTGGAGAGTAGCTTAGGTGAAAACCAGTGGGAAGTGAGTGGTTCCGCTGGCCTAGTTTTTCAACCAACAAATTGTCTCTTCACTTCCAAAAATCATAACTAATTCTCTACAACTCCAAATCCTCTCAAATTTGGACCAGAACCTCCTCATGATTGTATAAATAAACTGTAAAAATTGGTGTGCTAAATCAAAGTGGAAGGGGTCAAAAGGTGGCAAATCCATGAGCAATTTTGAGGCTAAGACGTGAGCTAGGAGGTAGAGGGTTGGAGGTTTTAGAGCAAAAGATTGGATCTTTGGATGTTTGGGTAATGGTAGGAAGCATGCATGTGTTCTACAAGTCTTGTGCATGGAGTTTAGTGAGTTTACTCACCATCCAAAGTAAATATGAAGTACTTATATTATTGTTTGAACTATATATGTGTTGCTTGAACTTATATTATGATGTTTAGTTTTGATATTTTCTTTGAAAAGCAAATAACATATGTCGATGATGATTGTTGACTTGTATGACTTGTTGCATGACCTTGAAACAAAGCACAAAATGATATGTAGGGGACGGACTTGAATAGAAGTGGTTTTATCGATAGTCGCTATAAACACACTTTGGAAATGCCTACTTTGTTGGTTTTCTATGGATTCACTACAACAAAGTTTGCTATTTATTACGCCAATAGATAGCTCGATATTGCAAAGCGTTATTAATATAGTTCAACTCTTTATTATTTTAGTTAACTTCCATGTAGTACACACATAACGCTTTGTTTTTGGGGGAAAAAATAAACCCCACCTAAATATATTTTTTCCCTCCTCTCAGGCAATTACGCTCACAAGCTAACAATGCTCTAAATATTCACTTCCCTCCGCCATTTTCATTCGACACCCAAATAAATAAGTCGTCGCTCATAACGCACTGCTCCGGTACTTCAATCGACGTCACGCTCTGCTGTTTCAATCATTGCGTTGCTATTGGCGTTCAATTTTTCCTGTAAATCGATAGTTATTCGAAGAGGTGCCGTGTAATTGAATTTGAGGTGACGCTCGATTTTAGTTTTGATTTTGTTCTTATTTTGATACGAAGTTGTTGATTTGTTGATTTTGTAAACCGATAGTTATTCCTGTAAATCGATGGTTGTTGATTTTGTTCATTTGGGAAAAGTACGAATGAAATGACATTTGAAGCAATTCATGCCACTTCATGCGATACTGGAATAAATCACCCTAATCAGGGTATACGTCGACTGTGAAGTATTAAAACTGTTGAGGCAGTGATTATCATGTTTCTTGTTTCTTGGCAATTGAGAATAAATTACCTTATTTTTGCTTTATACCTTCTAATCATGAATAATTAATTTCTTGCTACAGATACACCCGTTAGCCTAGTTCAGTTTGCAGTGCTGCGAGGGATCGGTTCAGTTCACATTGTAAGGTTTGAGCCTTATGTTTTTAGTGACCCTTTGTCTATCTTTCTAATTTGCTTTCAACTCTCAATATAGCTCTAAATGAAGACAATTTTGAGTTTGAATGATAAATGTTTAAAGAGGATTTAGAGATCCTGGGATCAAATCCCTTGACAACTAATTGTCATTTTTTTCTTCTAAAATTAAATGTTTAAAGAGGGGTCCATATCATCACACTTTTTAGCACTTTTTCCGCTACTTTCGTATCTCGAGCTATGCAATTTATATTGCTACAAACTTTTTAAGATGTATAATTCATATTAGGGATGTCATCTTATAAAAAATGACATAGATGTAAGTATGGTTAATGACAAGAAAGTACATGTATGTATAATGTACCAAATGCTTATTACATCTTACCAGTATCTTACTAGTTAGTCACAGTTTATTTATTTATTTTACTTTATTTTTTTTGAACCAATTGTGGTCTAGGGCTACGAAAATTCCCGTTATATATTAGGTGGTATAATACTAGTAAAATAGCAATAGTTTAGCACTAAATAAAAAATCTTGAACATAATATTTGTTTGGTTTTAAATGATGCATGTATTTTTTTTCTTCATATTGTTATATTTAGTTTTAAGTTAAAAAAAAGTAAGTATATTATTTTTTTGTTTAGAAAATATTTGGCAGCTAAACTGTTTTTCAAGGTTAGTTTTATGTTAAGGTACCAGTTGAAAATGAAGGAGATGAACATGGTTTCTTAAATTTTAAGGTTAATGCTTGTCAAATTGAGTACATTATATAAAAAACAAATGATCATTGGCAGGCCTTGCTCATCCATTGTGATTTATTTTACACTGAGATTTGTGCATGCATTTTACATTTTCGTAATTGCATTTAAAAGTAAAAATAGAATGATATATTTCAGCTAAGTTGTTTAAATTATCATTTTTTATTACATTTTCTTTATTATCTTTTTCCTTGAGTTTTTTTGTAATATATATTATTTTCTTTTGTGCTTTCTGAAGTTATCTTTTCTGTGGCATTTGCCTTTTTCGTTCATTCCGAACTCTTGGTTTCTCAAGTGTTCGTTTGTTGAACTTTCTATTTCTTCAGTTATTTTGACTTTCTAATGCATTGTGGAAATGCTACATTATTGCTGATTATGATCAATTTGCTATTAGTATCCGAATTCTTTTATACATTTTAGGACCTTTGCTAGCTACTTGGATTGTAATGTATATTCCACGTATTTATGTTTTTGACCGTGTTTGGTGTTTTCATGACCATTTAAGTACAAATCCTTTTGATTTAGTAGCGTCGTTGGTCGGAAAAAACCATCAGATTTATTATGTGTTGATATTATCATATTCATAAACACATCATTTCCAATGCTTGATTGTTAATTCTGCTCAATTGTAATTTTATATAATATTTTCATTTTTTTGTTTTTGGTAATGTAAATATTTTCCTATGAAACATAATGGTGTTTAATTGAACTACTTGACAAATGATAATTTTCTAATTATACAACTAAACTTGTAATGGTATTAGCTTTTACTACTACTGTCATCACCTCAAACAACATCGTCAATTCATCTCCAATGACAGAACAACAACACTTTCAAAATATCTCAAAGAAGGAAGCCGCAACTACCTCAACACACAACCCTTCACAAGCCATAATCTCCTAAAAAAACCAAAACAAAATCCAGCCGCTTTACTATCATTAACAGTATCATTTTGTTTTACAGTATACACACTTCATCAAGATCTGTTATTTTGAATGTCTTATTTTAAATTTGTATTTAATTATTAATGCATATGCTTTGTATTCTAGAAATTTGCTTCTTTCCACATTATATACGCCGATGGAAAAAGATTGGGTTCATTTACACAGGTAAATAAATAATACAATATTTTAAATCATGTTTAATTTCCAGAATAAAAAGTATTTGATAGTAAATATTAATATTTATGCCGTTTTTATATTTTTTCATTAAAGCGCAACTAAGGAGTACGAGCAAGGGGCTAGGTGTTTTGTTGATGCTGCAAAGAGAAAGTTAAGAAATGTAGAGAAACTTTCATGCCCTTGTGTAGATTGTCGGAATCTTAGTCGACATCATGATGACAGTATCGTTGAACATTTGATTATAAGAGGGATGGGTCTTAAGTACAAGAGTAGTAGATGGTATAATCACAACGAACAAATCAATGTAGGCAACGAAATCAAGTTGGATAATACATATGACTTACTTAAAGCCATTCAGTATGAAGATGAAGATTTTTTGAATACTACTTTTTTTCCGATGATAAATAAAAGGAGGATGTGAAAAAGCGGGAGGAGGATTTAGTTAAAAATTTGGAAGATGCAGAAACCCCCTTGTATTATGATTATATAGATCAAACTAAGCTATCTGCCATAATTGCTTTGTACAATCTAAAATGTGAGACTGGATTATCCGATAATGGTTTTGATAAGCTTTTGGCCTTGCTACAGTTGTTGTTGTCAAAGAATAATGTACTCCCTAAGACTTTATATGATGTAAAGAAATTCCTTAAAGTAGTCGACATGGGATTCGAAAAGATTCATGCTTGTAAGAATGATTTTTGTCTTTTCAGAAATGAGTACCAAGATTTAGATGGTTGTCCAAAATGTAACTCTTCAAGATGGAAGATAAATGAAGACTCAAAGGAGATTATGCAAGGAGTTCCAGCTAAAGTGTTGAGATACTTTCCAATCATTCTAAGATTTAGGAGAATGTATAGATCTCAAAAAAATGGCGGAAGACCTAAGGTGGCATTTCAATAACAAAAGTAGTGATGAAAAATGTGTCGCCCTATAGATTCTGTAACATGGAATGTGGAAATCATTTTCATCTGATCCACGCAATCTCATACTTGGTCTTGCTACAGATAGTGTCAATCCATTTGGTTCGATGAGCTCCAAATATAGTTGTTGGCACGTCATGCTTGTGACATATAATCTCTCACCTATGTTATGTATGAAGAAGGAAGATATTATGCTAACATTACTAATTCCTGATCCAAAGCAACCCGGCAACGATGTTGATGTATATTTGGCGCCATTGATAGAAGACTTAAATCATTTGTGGAATAATGGAATTGATATTTATGATGCATTTAGTAGAACCATTTTCAATTTAAGAGCAATTTTACTATGGACAATAAATGATTTTCCAGCCTATGGAAATCTTGCAGATGTTGTGTGAAAGGCGAAAAAGCTTGTCCATTATGTGGTGTCAAAACACATCATTGATGGTTAAAACATAGTCGAAAGATTGTTTATATAGGACATAGAAGATTTCTAGATCCTTCACATCCATGGAGGAAATAGAAAACTTGGTTTGATAACACCGTAGAGAAAGGTAACAAGCCTAGAATTTTAACTGGAAGAAACATTTCTATAATTTTGAAAGGCTTTCCAAATGTTTTTAGAAAAAATAAGAATAAAGAAACCAAAAAGTGGGAGATCAAGAAGAAGTTAAATATGAAGTTGAGTACGAAGATAACAAGTAAAAAGAGGAAGAGTAAACACAATAAAAAAGATGAATATAATGAGCAAAATGAGTTGTTAAGGTGGAAAAAAAGATCAATCTTCTTTGATTTGCCATATTGGGAGGTTAGTATTTAAATTATACTTTTTTCTCATTGGCCTAACAATAAAAAAATTATCTCACTGAACCATTATATTATTGATATTTGTAGGAACTTCCCTTGCAACATAATTTAGATGTATTACATGTGGAGAAAATGTTGCTGAAAGCCTATTAGGCACAATGTTGCATGATAATAAATCGAAAGATGGAACTAATTCCAAAAAGGATTTGGAGGATTCGACAAAGTCTTTATGTGCAACCTCGTGGAAATAGAACATATCTTCCACCGGTTTCGTATACATTGTCTTTGTCTGAAAAAAATTATTTTGTAAAATATTATATGATTTTAAGGGTCCTGATGGTTATTGCTCAAATTTCAAAAGATTTGTATCTTTAGAAGACTGCAAAGTTAGTGGTTTGAAGTCTCATGATTATTATATTCTAATGCAACAATTGTTATCCATTGCAATTAGAGGATTACTGCCAAAGAAGGTCGAAACAACAATAATTCATTTATGTTCTTTTTTCAATAAAATATGTCAACATGTTCTTGAACGAGAGAAGTTGCGGCAACTTGATGATGAGATTATTGGAATTTTTTGCGAGCTTGAAAGATATTTTCCACCATCTTCTTTTGTTATAATGATACATTTGACAATTCAATTTGGAAGAGAAGCGCAATTGTGTGGTCCGGTTCATTTTCGTTGGATGTACCCATTCGAAAGATACATGAAAACACTTAAAGATTACGTGAGTAATTATGCACGACCTAAAGGCTGTATTGCAGAACCTTATCTTGTAGAAGAGTCAATGAGATAATTTAGTGAATTTCTAAAAAAGAAAGTACAAATGGAGGAGATATAAGTTCGAAACGAAGATTATGAGAACAATGTAATACTCGAAGGACATCCAATTTTGAAGCCGAAGACAATTGAATTGTCATCTAATGAAAAAGATATTGCTTATTTGGCCATGTTAATGAATATGGCTGTGGTGGAACCATATTTAGAGTAAGTACATATTATATTTTGATTCTATTTTTTGGTGAAATTGCATCATTAAATATTACTTAACAAATTTTTTTGGAAACCAGTATGCATTTGGAGGAGTTATAAAATTTAGATAAGCGCTTGGAAAAAAATGCAATGTTGCATTGGAAAAAACATACAGATAATTTCTCTGATGGGATTAAAAAGAAGGTTAGTTTAATTTTAATTTATCCTTTCATTGGCAAGAATTCATTTTTACAAAATTTATGTACAATGAATTTTTCGCAGATACCTATTCAGTCAACGAATGATGAAATGTTAAAATAGATTGCCTTTGGTCCGAGTTGTAGTGCATTGTCCTATAAAGGGTATGTAATTAACGGACAACGTTTTCATACAAAAGATGTCAAAAGGGAAACTCAAAATTACGGAGTGACTTATGATGCGACTACCATGTGTAGGGCAAGTGCAAAAGATATTTCTCAAAGAGTTGATGTGGTCACTTATTATGGGATAGTGACTGACATAATCTTGTTAAACTATCATGTTTTTTATATTTCCATATTTAAGTGTAATTGGGAAAATATAGGAAATGTGGTGAAGGTCGAAGATGGATTCACTCTTGTCAGTTTACATCAAAATCAAGCTTCATTTGTTAAAGATCCATATATTCTTGCATCTCAAGCAAAACAAGTTTTTTATTCAAGAGAGAATGATCATTCTAACTAGTATGTTGTAATGAAGGCACCACCAAGAGGTTTTCATGAATTAGAGACAGATGATCATGTTATGGAAGTTAGCTTTGTTAGAACAGATTATGAAGAAACTGATATGGATATTGATTCCATGGAGAATATTAGTTATGTTAGAGAAGATTGTGAAGGCATATTTGAGTAGATTTTCAACCTTATTTGCTTGGGAGGCATGTTATGAGGGTTTGGCTTGTTTATTCTTGTTATGAGTAGATTTTCAATTTTTATAACTTCTTTATTAAGTTGATTGTTTGCATCATTTTGAATTTGCTGACCTGTAATAGATGTGGGTTTGTTCTGTTTATGCTTTTTTGTTAAGTATATGTATCATGATACACTATGTAGACAGCTAAAGCTATGTAATATACAAGTTTACTTTTATTTTTTGTAATTGCAGCTGTTCTTATTCAACTATAATAGATGTTGATGTTGTTAACGTTTGTAAAACGTTTGTAAAATCAAATAAGAAGAAAAAGATAATTCATATTATTCAGCAAAACAAGACGGCTGAGCAAAAGAGATTGATTACATTAGGGTTACAGGGATAGGTTTATATAGATAGAAAACATAAATAATAAAAGGCTAAAAAGCCCAAACAGGAAATGGGTCAATATGCTAACATCCCTCCTCAAACACACGATGGTACGGCAAGAAGCATCGAGAGTTTGCCAATGAAAAATCTATGACGGTCGATAGTGTGAGCCTTCGTGAAGAAATCGGCAAGTTGCGTCGATGACGAAGTAAAAGGCAGAGAAATAGTTCCATGCAGCAAGTGATACCGAGTGAAATGACAGTCAATCTCAACATGTTTGGTGCGCTCATGAAAAACAGTATTGTGAGCAATTTGAATAGCGCTCTTATTGTCACAATACATAGGAGTGGGAGAAGAAATAGAAACACCCATATCCTCCAACAGCCAACGTAACCAAATAATCTCAGATGTAGTGGAGGCCATAGCACGATACTCTGCCTCAATGGAAGATCGAGAAACAACATCCTGTTTCTTGCTCTTCCATGAAATAAGGGAATCACCTAAAAATATACAAAAGCCAGTTGTGGATTTTCTATCCGTTGAATCACTAGCCCAATCTGCATCAGAGAAGGCACGTAGCTCCAAAGATGAGGTCGATGGGAACAAAAGACTCTGATAAAGTGTTCCTTGCAAGTAACGAAGAATGCGCATAACAGCAGCCCAATGAACAGAGGTAGGGGAAGATACGAACTGACTAACAATGTGAACAGCATAGGCAATATCTGGACGAGTGATGGTCAGATATACAAGGCAACCAACAATAGAACGATATAAAGTGGGATCAGAAAGAGGACTCCCATCGGTCAGAGTATATCGGGCATTTACCTCAAGTGGTGAATCAACATTACGTGTATCAGTAAGACCAACACGATGAATAATGTCGGTAGCGTATTTGGACTGGGAAAGAAGATAGCCTTTTTCTGAGGAAGCTACTTCAATGCCTAAAAAGTAACGTAGATGACCCAAATCCTTCATATCAAAACAACGAGACAATGTGGCTTTAATGCTCACAATACCATTACTGTCATCACCTGTAATGATCATATCATCTACATATAGTAGAAGAAGAATACGGCCTGCAGAAGTCAATCTGACAAAAAGTGCTGAATCATGGGGACTAGAGGTAAAACCAAGTGATGTAACAACATTCGAAAATCTCTCATACCAAGCACGTGGTGCTTGCTTAAGACCATATAGAGCTTTCTTAAGCCTACAAACCTGACCTGGAGCATGAGAAACACCAGGTGGAGCAACCATGTAAACTTCTTCCTTAAGATCTCTATTAAGAAAAGCATTTTTAACATCCATTTAAGAGATGTCCCACTGACGACTGGACACAACAGCAATAAGAACTCGAATAGATGTCATCTTAGCCACAGGAGCAAATGTCTCCTCATAATCCATGCCATACTCTTGGGCAAATCCTTTAGCAACTAAACAAGCTTTGTATCGCTCAATAGAACCATCTGACTTGGTTTTAATTTTATATACCCATCGACAACCAATAGTTTTCTTCCCAGTAGGAAGGTATACAAGATCCCAGGTACCAGTTTTGTCTAAAGCAGACATTTCCTCAGACATAGCACGTTGCCACACAGGAGAACGAACAGCCTTCGAGTAAGAAGAAGGCTCATAGAGAGTGTCAATGGAAACAAGAAATGAAGCAAAAGCCCGAGAGTAACAAGAGTAAGAAAAATCTGATAATTGAGTAGATTTACGTGTGCGAGTGGGATAACGAGGTTGAACAGGATCTGTCATCACAGGAGGTGTTTGAACAGCCGTAGTAGCAGGGGATAAAGTGTCACCTACAGGAGGAGGAGGAACAGAGTGTATGGATGACGGTGTATCAATGGTAAGAGGTGGTGAATCAGAGGAGTTATCAGCAGGAAATGGATCAATGTGAATAAGATCAGACCTAGTCATACTATGAGGACTAGCTGGAATAGAGTAGAAGGGAATATGCTCAATAAATGAAACATGACGAGAAACATATAGTTTATTTGAAGAAGGATCATAACAGCAATAGCCTTTTTGTCCAATACCATACCCAAGAAAAACACATATAGCAACACGTGAAGATAATTTTGTACGCTCTACATGTGGACGAAGAACAAAACAAGTGGAACCAAACACTTTTAGGTGAGAGTAATCAGGAGTTTGACCAAACAACTTGGCATGAGGAGAAATACCAGAATTATGAGAAATCGAGATCTTATTAATAAGATAAATGGAAGTAAGAACAGCTTCTCCCCAAAACTCTTTTGGAACGCTAGCCGAAAGAATCATAGAACGGGTAGTTTCAACAATGTGTCTATGTTTTCTTTCAACAACACCATTTTGTTGCGGGGTATCAGTGCAGGAAGACTGATGCAAAGTACCATCAGTCGTGAATATGTTAGAAAGGTCTCCCTTAGTATATCCCCCCCTAAATCAGAACGAAAGCATTTAACAATAGCAGAGTGTTGTGTTTTAACATATGCTTGAAAGGAGGTATATATATCAATAAACTCAGAATGACGTTTCATCAGAAAAACCCAACAATAACGAGTATAGTCATCGATAAAAGAGACATAATATCTGCACCCACCTTTTGCGGGGATGGGTGCTGGACCCCAAACATCAGAGTGAACTAAATCAAAAGGTGTAGTGGAAGTAGAAACACTTTGATTAAAAGGTAAAGCAGAAAATTTTCCAAGTTTACAACCACTACAATCTGAAATATCATGAGAACGTAAATCTCCCAAAACACCAGAATTACACAAGAATTTAAGACGAGAGCTTGAAATATGACCAAGTCTAGAATGCCACAAATAAAACTTAGAAGACAATGGAGTTAAATGAAAAGAAGAAAGGTCAATACTAGCAGCAGCAGCATGACTTGGGATGTGCAAGTCATCCAAAACATAGAGACCGCATTGCCTACGGCCTGTCCCAATCAACTTCTTGGAGTTGGGATCCTGCACAGAGCAAGTGGTAGAAGAAAAATGAACAAGATATCCAAGATCACAAAGTTGTCCGACCGACACAAGATTCATAGTTAGTTTAGGAATGCAATAAACATTTGGCAGGGAAACGTGTGTGGTTTGAATTGTACCGATTCCTGTTAATGGAAAAGGTGTGCCATCAGCAGTCAAAATAGAAGGTGAGCGAGAATCAAAAGACATAGATATAAATGATGAACAATCATGGGACATATGATATGAAGCACCAGAATCCAAAATCCACAAGGGAGAATTCAAACCTGACATGGAGGGAGCTGACATGGCAAAGTGCTGAGACTGAGGAGCAGTCATGTTTTGAGACAAAGACTGGCTAGCAAGGAACTTCTGAAATTGCTCTGCAAGAGAGTCCATAGAGGAATCCACAACTGATTCACCAGAAGGATGTACCAATGCAGCAGTCTTAGGCTGGGAGCTACCACGTGACTGTCCATGTCCTTGTGCAGTAGAGAAGGACTGTTGTTGGCTACCACGTTGTTGCTGTTGTGATCTATCACCTGGCTTAAAACTTTGATTTTTTTGACGAGCCAATAATTCAAGACATTGATTTTTCCAATGGCCTGGTTGTTTACAATAATTACAATCACGACCATTCTTGATATTTATCTTGTTGCGTTGAGATGGGATTGGTAAAATCCCTGTTGCAAAAACAGATGCAGAAGAAGTTTGTGCAACTTTCTCAGTTTGAGACTTCAAGCGAGTTCCTTCAGCTAATAATTCATGTAGAACAGAATCAACAGAAGGTAAAGGAGTGCGATGTAGGATGGACGCACGGCAATGCTCGCACTCTAGTCGAAGAGCCATCAACAATTGAACAAGACGTTGTTCCTCCCTACGAGCGATATATGGAGCAAATGACCTAAGCTCAGCAACCTCAGTCATAGCCAATTGATCCCAAAGAGCAGTAATTTCAGAATTAAATCTTGAATATTTCGATCATTCTGAGACAATGACCGAATATCAGCCTCTAATTGATATTGAACAGCAAAGTTAGAACGCACAAAAAGTCGCTCCAAATAGTCCCAAACTTGCTTAGCAGTATCATACTTAGCCAATTGCATACCAATTTTATTCTCAACAGAATTATTAATCCAAGTGATGATCTTTGAATTGTTGGTATCCCATTTCTCCATCGATTCAACATTAGCAGCTTCAAGAGCCACAATAACACCAGAAATATATCCCCACATATGTTTTCCTTTTAGAAAATTTTTCATGACATAACTCCAATAAGAATTGTTTTTTCCATCTAAACGAACACTAATGGCCTGTAATGAATCATCACCTCTTGCCATATTTTGAAGTCAGCAACTGCTTCAGGTCGAGACAAGCAAATGGGCTAGGGTTTCGGGGAACTAGGGTTTTGGGATAGGGAGATCGGCAACTGATTCTAGGTTTTCGGCAGGGAGATCGGCAGGCTGGGGACTAGGCTGGGGCAAGGAGATCGGCAGGCTAGGGCAGGCTGGGGCAGGGAGATCGGCAGGCTAGGGCAGGCTGGGCAGCCTGGTTTCGGGGAACTAGGGTTTCGGCAGGTGCTAGGGTTCAGGGCAGCGACGAGGCAGGCTAGGGTTTCGGTAGGCTAGGGTTCGGGGCAGGGTTTCGGCAGGCTAGGGTTCGGGGCAGCGTCGAGGCAAGCAGGCAGGAAGACAAGGCAGCGACGATACCAGGCTAGGGTTTCGGGCTGAGACAGGAAGACAAGGCAGCGACGAGGCAGCGACGAGGCAGCGAGTAGAAACAGGAACGAGGCTCTGATACCATGTTAACGTTTGTAAAATCAAATAAGAAGAAAAAGATAATTCATATTATTCAGCAAAACAAGACGGCTGAGCAAAATATATTGATTACATTAGGGTTACAGGGATAGGTTTATATAGATAGAAAACATAAATAATAAAAGGCTAAAAAGCCCAAATAGGAAATGGATCAATATGCTAACAGATGTTTCTTTGATCTTGCTAAGTGTTTTTGAGATCAATCCATTTGGCAAAATATCAACTTTTTCCCTTTTGTTTTATCATGTCTTTGGTAATTGCAGCTGTTTCTTGATTAGCTACAATGGATGCTTAGTTTGCTTGATCATGCTAAGTGTTTCTAAGAACAACATATTTCACTAAACATCAACCTTTTCCCTTTAGTTTTGTTGTTCTATGGTTAGATGATTTATTCATAATATGGTGTTAAGCTACGTAAATGTAAGGTTCTTTTCTCATAGTGATAGTGTATCCATTGGAATGATGTTTTGTGTTTGTCATATTGAAGTTATATTTTGGATAAGAGCTTACTATAGTAAGATCTTGCTTTATTTAGTTTGTCACCTAACTACTTCATTTTGTGAAATTGATATTAAAATATTTATGGATGGTTATTTTTCTTATTATCAACCGGAATCAAAATTGTAGAGTATCATCCCATGTGACTGATTATAATTGTTGTTATAAATGTCGACTGTGAAGTATGAACAACCAAGGGGGGTAATTTGTTTGAGAAATGTCTTCTTCTATTTTAATTTAGTTGCGGTCATCTTTTTTTTTCCTTTTCTTTTCTAAATATATAAAAAACATAACTTTACTCCCAAGTCACCAAGGATTGTGCGCACATGGATATTTGAAAAAGAGGATATATGTCACTATCAATATTTGAACTTCACACATTTCAGTAATTATTTCAATGTTTTAACCAAGATTTCAAATCTCGAAATGCGATTGCGTTTCGTCTTGAAAATTTCATTCACGATTTATCAAATCGGGTGAGATCTCAGATAAAGCACAATGTTTTTCACTATGCCTAAAGCAACTGGCTTTCACTCGTATTTTATTTCTTGTTGTGTTATTTGGTCCTTTTTGTTTATGACTATCACCAAGTTAGTGCAGTTGGACCCTCAGCCGACTTGAATAAGCACTGATGCATATGAAATAATATAAATGTGCATGATTTTTCTTTCAAAGTTTGTATGTAACCATCTAAAATATGCATCTGAAATCCTGAAATTGGACCAGCACTCTGAAATGTGTACTCATTTATGCCTTTTCTCTCTTCAATGGTCAAAGGCGAGGAAAACAGATTAATACCAGAAAATTGCAAAATAGTCATCTTTATAGGCATTCAATCCATCAATAATATATTAAACTATTATTCAGTTTTTATACGTAAACAATAACGAACCAATCAACATTTATTTTAATAATTCAATGGTACACAAATATGGAGATTTTTTTCATAAGCAGATTTTTGTAGCATACAGTTATTTTGTTCAGCAATGACTTAACGAATTAATGTTATTTTGACGTGCATCTTCTTTGGAACCTGTGGCTTTTTAATGCAGAAGAATGTTAAAGCATTTCTGTCCTTTGGCTAATGAATTAGTATAGTCAATTAAGAAACTAATTGTACATGTGTACTATTAAATTATTTTATTGTTGCATAATGGTGGATTATATGAAAGCCAATCTAATATTTGTCAGAATAATCATGTGCTGACGGTTTCACAGGTACGCTCCGAAAATTGCACTCATCAAAATTGACATTTATATAATTAAATGCAAACTTTTGCTGTGTATTTTTAATTAAGTTGATGAACTGCTTCTTCGTTTTTTTATGCGAATGACTTTATACATTTAACCTTAGAATTAGAAAGCAGCATCCATGAGTTTCTCTCATTGCTATATGCTTACCTATTCTTACTTCATGTAATCTCACACCTTTTTGTAACATGATCAATTTTTTAACAGAAAATGGGCAGGACTACGAAAAAGAGAAAGCACACTGACATGCAAAAAGAAGTCAAAGAGCCCAAATCTACACCCGACAAAGGCATTGCAAGAGATGAGCAGTTTGAGGTAGACAATGAGATTCATAACGAACACAACCCACAAATAGATGAAGACAATGCAATTCAATTGGAAGAAATTCTGAAGATGCAATGAATGGCGAGAGACATATGCATAGTGGCAGTGCATGTCTAAATGTGGGAAAAAAAGTAGAGGGCCAACTAAGGCTAGAAGGCTTCCATTCAACTCTTTGGAGGTAATCGAAGTTGAATTTAATAGTGCTAGTGAACCAATAGGAGACGGGTCGATCAAGTTATCTTCCTTTTTAGGGCCACTTGTACGAGAAGTGGTTCCGGTCACATTAAATGATTGGAGGCACCTTAGTGATGATTTGAGAGATGTTTTATAGGAAAGCATTCAGGTGACATATCTTTCTTTAACATTTCATTTTATATGCTTCTATGTTTTTTTATACATTTAAGCTAATCTATTAAGATTATTTTAAATAGTCATATATTTCTAAATTAAATAGTCAAGGTGATCGGTTTGAAATTTGGTAGTCACAAGAGATACTCCAGATTTTTCTTTTTTTACAGAGTTGACCCAAAAAAAATTCAGTTGAAGGGATACTCCATTTTATTTAATGTAGCTCTTTGCTTTTTATATATGCTGTAAGTTGATAGAGGTCCGGATTTCTAAGTAGATTGTCTAAATTATTTTGGAAATGCTATAGATTGTCTTAATTTAGCAAAAATCAAGCCAATATTTAATTTGGCAAATTTGGAAATATGATAGAGTTAAATGGAAAGTCAGACAAGGCAAATTATCATGGCTAAAATAAGACAATGTTACTAAATTCTAAATTAAATTATAGTGGCATTTTGAAAATCAAACATAGGATAGAAAATAATAATAAAACTGCAAGAAGAAACTTAAACAAATACAATACATAAAATGGAAATTACATGACTCATTGAATATGGTGACTTGTACATGGTCGAACAACAAAATACTAGAACCAGGAAGGAAAATATTTGTTTATTAACAAATTTTCATAATTTGAATTATATCAGTCTAACTTTGTGTGGTGCTAAGTAATTTGCAAAGTTGTATGGAGTAGTAGTTTGCTAACACAGGGAGAGTAACTTCCTTCGGTATATGACGCAAATGGGTTGCAACTTAAAAACTAGTTTTTTTTCATACAAATGTAGAAAAGTCAATTAAATGTGTAAAAATAGATGATTACTTCAGGTATTTGATACAATTTTTAAATGATGAATGACATGACTTTCGTTTACAAATATTGTAGCGTAATATTTTTTACTGAACCCAATTACTTGTTGAAATGATTCTAAGTTCCGGTGAAACTTAGTTAGATTCTAAATAGGTGGAATGAATTAGGTTTGTGGTCTAGATTTTTTAAATTAGATTGAGACACCATTTATCTTATTTATTTCTCATAAGATTCTAAGTTAAGATTGTCATATGTGAATGCCTGAGCGATAGGAATTGATATTAAGTATACAAAGGTGTAAAAAAAGTTATCTCATTTTCAAACTAAAGTAATTATGTAAAATAAGCAATGCAAAATTGTACATAACATGATATTTATGATATTTCCAACTAGGTGTTTTTCTTTTATAGTTGCTATAAGTACAAATGTGCAGACGTACTCATTTGAGTGGGTAAACTGCATTTCAACTAGGTGTTTGATGATAATTCAAGTAGTATAAGTTTGTGTCTATTTACTTGAGTGTGTTTGTTTACTTGAATGTGTCTAAATTATTTGAAAATTTGAATATCATTAATTTGGTCACTATCTGGGTAGGCAAATAAGAATTAAAAATTACTTGCAGTTTATGCTTAGGAGGCCATCTAAATTTGAATATCATTAATATCATTTGATATCATTAATATCTTTAATATCTACTTAAGAGGCCATTAATATTCATTAATATCATATAAATTTGAATATCATTAATGTCATTAATATCTGCTTAGGATGCCATCTAAATTTGCAGTTTATGCGTTTCTAGTTGAAGATCTTGAGCCTTATTACTTGCGAATTAAAAATTATTCCATGATTGAAATTTAAAAATTCCATTGCACCATCTAAATTTGTTGTTACCGTTACGTTTTCTTAAAGATATTAACAAATACTATAATATTGTGTTCTTATGTCTAAGAATATTGACACTTGTAATGAAAAATGTTGCAGGCGAGGTTTAAACTGGATGCAGATTGGCAAAAAACACTAATATTTAAGCAAATGGGAGGTATTTGGCGGGCGTCAATATGTAGACTAGTTCGCCAAATAGCTAAATCAAAGTCCATGGAGGAAAAGCTTCAGTTGAAGCCAAGTAACATCAAAAGTATAAATGAGTGGGAGAAATTTATAAAGTCAAAAACAAGTTCGGAATTTCAGGTAATTTTTTATTATTGTTGTTTATTTCTTTGTATGAAATATAAGAACATAAAGGATATAGATAATATATTTAAATCTCATATCTTATGTATTAAGCGTGAAGAACAAAGCTATTAGAGACAAACAGTTGCCACATACATGCAGTCGTAAAGGAATGACTCGACTGGCTGAAGATATGGTAAGAAAAAGAGTAATTTTATCTACTATAATAATTATGAACTTATATTACTTAATAAAATTTGTTATTTTATGTTCTTTTGAATGTAGAAAAAGAGAAATGGTGATTGCTCTTCCATCACTAGAAGTCAAGTTTGGATCAAATCTCGCACACGGAAAAATGGTGAACCGATGAATATGACAATTGCAGATACTATAGTAAGTTGATCAAAATTTGCTTTTCCTTCTGAAATTATAGTAAATTGATTTTGACCAATATGCGGTAAGGTAGTTCACAAGTTCAATTAGGAAATAGCACATCCTAATCATCAATGTATTTTGAAAACATATGGTAAGATGGTTCATAACTTAAATTTTAAGGCAGTGCTATTCACACATCTTAATCCTTTTGAAAGAAAAAGAAAACAAACTCAAGTAAAAGGAAAAAAATTGGCATCACAACAAGTAGGCTGCTGTTGCCATGCGCATTAGAAAAAGGGCCCTCTTGATTAATTTGGTAATGGATATCTGATATGTTTGCATTGTCCAATGCTAGGTATGTTCTCAATACTAAAGATGTTTTAACAGACGTTCATTTGCAATTGCATATTGTTAAAAAAACTGTGACGACCGCCCATAACCCCCGCACTGAACCTAGAGAAAGTGCGCTGTAAAGCGTGCCAGGCAGCCATGGACGATTGTCAGGTTAAATTAAAAACAACAGAATCTATCATATTATTCACAGCGCATGGACAAAATACAATAGAACATATACATAGTGAAGCTTCACAGAATAGAATCTCATCAATAAAACTTCATAATAGTTGAATACAAACATCTGGATAGTCAATACATCAAGCCTCACTACATAACACTCAGAGAATATACAAGCAGCGGAACATCTAGTACATATAGTAAGAAGATAATATGCAAGCCTCCAGCTCGTCTTCGACATCAGCATTCGTAGAAAGCAAGAACAGCACCTGTCACCTGCTACCTAGTCTGCCCGTCCCAAAATGGACGAACAGCCAAAGGCAATAAGAATTAAAACATAAAGCCTTGAGTCAGACAACAGTCTTAGTGAGCAGTAAATTAACTAACAACATACCAAAAGAGCATAAAGGAAAAGGAATAGGAATACAACCCTCCCACTCCACCTCTTTCTACAGTGATAGCCCTCAGACACACACTAAGTAGAAGCAAACATAGCAAAGCACACAATTTAAGGTAAAGCAATTATCACTCGAGTCAAGGGCGATGTTTTCCAAGTACAAACCCGCAAGGCCTAAACCAAGATCAGATAAGCACCCAGAAAATACCGCTCTTGAGACCGAATGACGATACAACCAAACATCCATGACTCTGGCTATCACTGTTATCATTGCCTTGATATCATCGTTAATTGAATGACCGGCACATTCTTTCAGCCGTCCGTCAAGGGCTAATGGAAACCCCGGTTCTAGACATAACTCTGCACGTCATCGTGACCCGTGCCTAGGACTATCGAATCTGCCCAGAGTACTTGACTATCAATCATTAGCCTTTAGGGACTATCGAATCTGCCCAACGTACTCTTGCTTTGAGCATGCTAGAACCTTCAACAACGATGAGATCTCAGCCTTCTAGTCATCCTCCTCGACGACTATTTTCATACTAGCTCAAGCGCCTCTCGAGCCAACCATTATCCTCAACTCGAACCATATCACCGAGTTATCAACATGCTTGGAATGATCCCGTCTGGATTAGACCAAGACTATCTCATATCATGCCTCGCTTCATCACATCCTCGCAAAGCCTCATCTCAACATCATCATCAAATCTAAGCATAAGAGCTTCACCATCCGCTACATATGCCACGAGCAGCTTTCCCAATTCAAGAGCCTTTCTCTTAGCTTTTGAATCATCTTCGACCAACTAGTCTAATTCAAATCATCAATCATCTAATTCATAGCAATCAATCAAGTCAAACATTAATCCAAGTAATCAAGCATTCAAATATAAGCTAAATGGTCAATTATAACAATAATGGCAATTTCGTAATTAAAGAGTCAAAAGTCTAACAAGCATGAAAACATGAGCAATATCTCTATAATCTTGATGAATGAACTTGCATAGGTTAACATGTAGAAAAATGGATGTCAAATCATCATGAACAATGGATCTATATGGATCTACACATATGATTAGGAAAATGCATGGAAATCACTACTTTAACACCAAAATCAAGCCAACGATCCGATATACTCCTTTGGATCCATGTGAGAGATAATCACCACTCACCAAATCACCTAAACAACCCCAAATCAACACGCTTCAGATCTGGACAGCGAAGGATCTAGCTCGATCTATCACCAATCCGCTTCAAACGATGAAATCTCACTTCAATGGATGTAGATCTTCAATCTAAGCTCTTGAATCTTCAATTTGATCTTCAACTTGGATGGATGGAATCACTAGATTAGAGTGGAGAAAAGAAGTGAAGAAGTGTAGAAGTCGAGCTCTCAAAATGGCAGCACTTCGTCGCTTCGA
This sequence comes from Allium fistulosum, assembly GCA_030737815.1. Taxonomy (NCBI): domain Eukaryota; kingdom Viridiplantae; phylum Streptophyta; class Magnoliopsida; order Asparagales; family Amaryllidaceae; genus Allium; species Allium fistulosum. Next base: position 427,875,041 of record CM060908.1, read on the forward strand.
AATCCGGATCCCAAAAATGAAGAAATGGACGAGTATTTATAGCTGAAATCCTCCTTAAGTCGTCCACTTTTAGGTCGTCCATGACCTATAGAGCCCTGCGACCTACGACCCATCAAAACCCACCAGTCTACGACTTATAACTTAACATATGCGCGTGCGAACCAGAACTCAACGAGTTACGACTTAACTACGCGCGACTTACGACCTAACTTAAATGTGCGACTCAACAGGGTCTCCGACCTAACGCAGGCGCACTCACGACCTACCAGACTCACCTATCTACAACTTACGACTTAGCAGCCCAACTCCTAAGTCGCTCGCGACTTAACACATAGCATATGGACGCGACCTAACAACCCTTCGACCTACGACTTACCATGAGTCGCGACCTAAAAATGCCACGACTTAGCAACTCACGCGACCTAACTACTCACGCGACCTAGCTGGGTTACGACCTAACACTTAAGTCGTTTGGACGACCTAACCATCTTAGGTTGCTTACGACCTAACTATCAAAGCACTCCATAGGTCGCTTACGACCTAACTACTACTCCTAGGTCATTAACTCGCAAAGCTTCCTATGCCGCTAACTCTTAGGTCGCGCTATCTCTTAGGTCGTCTACGACCTAAACCCTTACCTCGTCCAGTCTACTAGGTCGCCAACTTCTATAGGTCATCCCATTCCTTAGGTCGCCCATTCGACCTATCCTATCCCACGACCTAAGCCACCCCACGACTTACTTCCTACACGACCTAAGCTCTTAAGTCGCTCCACTGCTACCCAGCCTCCATAGGTCGTCTATCTCTTAGGTCGTTAACTCGCCCAGTCGACTTATCACTTAACTCGCCGATTTCCTTAACTCAGTCACGACTTAGGACTTGAACAAAATTCTGCCCAAAATCTGAAGCGACTTAACAACGCTAAGAATTTCAGATTTTTACGAACTTTTCGATCCGTAAAATATGGGTCGTTACAAAAACCAAATAACACTATAGATACAACGCAGTCCATTATTTAAGAATTAGGGAAAATATAAGCCATAAATGCTCTATGTCTAACATGTTACAGTTTTCATCCCTGTTCAACTGTCAGGGCATTTACTAAAGCAAATATTTTTTAAAATCAAAATTATCTTACTTACATTAGTTTGTAAAATAAATGTTAATATAAACTTTGACCATTAAAATATTTATCGAGTTGAATTTTTTTTTTGACTTTAATACCCGGTGTATTTATTTAATTATCCTTTAACATTTATTGATTTTTACTAATGTCCACTTAAAATGTCAAGAACTATGCTTCAAAGTTCTATTCTTTATGTTCAGATCTCAACTTATTATCTATGTGTGCATACACATGGCCATACGCCTTATTTTCCTATTCTACGAACATGCATTTTAAATTATGTCTTTGAGCAGACATTTGATATGTACATTTACAGTTTGAATGTCTGTTCATACAAATGCATACTGGTATATAATTTGATTTTAATGTATCTCAAAAAGGATCCCTTAAAACGAAATGAACGGACAAATATATTTTTTGACTTGAAATGATATCATAAACCAATAAACCTATTATAAGACTCAAAATCATAGTATGATTACTGCTGTGAAAATGATCATGCGGCCGGGTTAAACCAATGTTCTAAAACTCACAATATATACAAAATTAATTTTAAAACTGGTCTGCACTAATTTAAAATTTTATCCTCATTTTATACTGGTTACCATAATGCACTTTAAATTCATTTTAGGCATAATTTAGCTAGCAAAATTAAACTACATAATAGGTGCTAATAAAGAAATCGACTTTATAATTACATTGATTCTTACCTTGAAATATTTTGAAACATTGTAGGCTTTTTTATTATTGTTTTTTTATAAAAGGAAAATAGTCTCTTCGTCATTTTTGTTAAGTGGGTGCATGCTTAATACACCTAACTTTAATAACTATAGCTAAAAAAATTCAAATTGAAATAATAAGACTGATTTACATATTGATGTTAGCCTTAGATTGGTTAATTACACCGACTTTCTAAATAAGCAACATGACCTAACATGTTCTATATTTTTCAACCTCATCTCTCTGTTTATGGTTTAAATTGCTTCAGCTATAACTAAATAAACAGCTATGTAATGTGATACAATTAGGTATTTTAGATAAAAAAGCTCGTATACTATTTTAGCCCATTTCTTGGATTTTGCTGATTCAGTGGTTGAACGTGACATAATTATCAACTGATTTTGACTTCAAATTCAGTATATTCGCTTTGACTTGTGCAAAGTATCAACTGCATTTCTCACAAGTGTGGAATTTTACTTCTTTCAATTCAGATATATCACTTTCTTAGTATATAAATGTATCATTATATAATCTATGTGCATTAACTTTTGTAGACAAAGATAAAACAAGTTGAAAGTGTTCCACAATCAAGCTCGACAATCAATTACAAAGAAGACGCACTTTCTCAAGTACTGGGACAAGATAGACCGGGTCGACTAAGAGTAATGGGAAGGAATATGAACATCACTAGGGCAACTTTAGCACAAGTTAAGGGTAAGCAAACAAAGCAACTTGAAAGAAAAGTTTTAGAGTTAGAGCAAAAATTTCATGTGATGATGAAAAATCAGGTAAAATATCTCTTGCCTATTGAGGATCGATGCCAATATTTGCTAGTTGTTCTCATAATTGTATTCATGTTATTATAATTGAGCATTGATGGGTAAACCAATGTTATAACAATTTATTTTGCTGGTTTTGCAGGGTAGAGACAGCTGGACAGAAGTAAACACACCTCATGTACGCTGTATTATTGGTTTCACATCATTTTTATTTTTATTTTTTCTAGTAATTAATATATTATTCCTTTGATTAATTGTAGTGCAAGTATGGTAAAAACCTTCAAAAATTCGATTTATTGGATTGGCGAGGTAATGAAGAAATTGTTACCGAAGGAAGAGTTGTGTCGAAGGATCTAAACAAGCTTGTCAATAATATTCCTTTAGGACCGGATGCGATGGTAATTCTAATAGACTTACCAACAAAGCTAGATGTTTTTTGTAGAGGCCTACATCTAGTTTCACACTTATTGGGGAAGCAAAGGATGATCTAGTGGCATGGCCAACAAATAGAGTTGTTTTACATCCAAGTGATCACCTTGAAGAAGAAGAGGACGTGGTAAACATTTATCTTTCGCAATTGACATACTATTTTAAAATATTTAACTTTTACTGAATAAATACTTTTTTGTCTCGAATAGAGTAAAAGTGGCAACTTAGAATGCAAATGCAAGATTTATGATTGGAGAGGGAGCAAAGAATTAGTGGCTGAATGGCGATTACACTCGAGTGACTTAAATGAAATTATTAATGGTCTTCCTCTTGGACCATGCGCCATGATTGTTTGGATAGATAATCCAATAAAAAAATTTGCTTTTTGTGGAGGCTAGCCCCTACTATGATACGTGTTGAAGAAGCTGTCGGTAGGAAGGTAGCATGGCCTGAGCCCCAAGTAGTTGTTGAGATGGTTAATGTTCCAACATCTCCTTCGCCTCAGACCATAGTGTAAACATTTATGGTACTTGATTTTTATGCACTGGCGTATCTTTTAAATTATGATTTTACAATGACTAATCAATATATTTTATCAACATAAACCAACTACAACATATACTTTTTGTTAATTTACAGACGGCAAATTCAAGAACGAACAACAGATGCAAGCTGATGGATTTATCAGAAAAGGAAAAAAATAGTTGTTGTAGGACGTGTAGAGTCAACTGATCCAAAAACACTGGTCCATTTTAAACCACTAAGACAAAATGCAGTTAAAGTTTGGATAGAGGTTGTCAAAGAGCCAACTACGGTGCTATGTAGACAAACATCTGAATTACAGTACATGGAAGACGCCACTGGTTCTATAATAGCTTGGCCTGCTGCGCACGTTTTAATGACATGAATTTTCAGTAAGTATAATCTACTTTGTTTATACACATATATATATATATATATCTATCTTGGATAAGTATAACCCTTTAGTTAATATACACACATGGGATCTTAATTGTCACGTGATTAAAAATATATAGTAAATATCACTTATTAAATTACATGTTAAAGTTGTGGTTGTGATGGAGAGTTGTGGGTTAGAGCTTGGAATTTGGGTTTCGATGATTGAAGATGGTTTGGCGACATAGGAGATGGTTGGTGTGCGTGGTGATTGAAGTTTGGTATTGTGATGTAGATGGTTCGCTAAGGGTGGCAGGCTTTGGATTGAGGCGATTTGCATGTTGAGGTTGGTTTGAGGAATACGATTTCGAATGGGTAGTGAAGGTTGATTCTGTTCATATTTGAAGTTTGGTGATTGATGAGTGATGTCGCGGTGAGGTTGTTTGGAAGTCGAGTGGTGACGAATTGGAGTTCGGGTTTGTTTGAAGGTGAGGAAGAGGCTGATGGAGGTTGGATGATGGAGTAGTTTGTTCAAGTGTAGAGTGGTTAGGTTTGTCATTCGGTAGCTTGATGGTCAGTTGTTGGTTGTAGATTTGTAGAAGTTTGGGGATTCGAAGGAGATGGGTTGAATTGCAGTTTTGTGACGTTTACTGAAATTGGTGAGGGGAGAGTTGCAGAGTGATGCAGTTTTCTGGAAATTTGTTGTTTGGAGAATGAGGAGTTAAAAGGAAGTTGAAATTGCGGTTTGGTTTGCTGTGATGAGGAGTTCTAGTGAGGATGTGACAGGGGGAGTATGCAGTTTTTGGGTGTTTGCATTTCTGCTGAGGTCGGGGGTGTCAGGTGTTTGACTGATGTGTTGTAGGCTTGGCGATGGAGTTTGCATGATGGTTGTCATAAGGGAACCGAGGGAGCGGGTTTGGGGTTGTAGCTTGACCAAAGCAACGGGCTTAAAGCTATTGTGGGTGGAAGGTCTGGCGATGTCGAAAGTTGCGAACGAGTGGAGGAGACTGGGTGGTTGGTGGAGCAGTGATGATGATTTGAAGGAAGAGTATGCCGTGTTTTGGATATGGATGGTGTTTGGTGGTTGCGTGTGGTTGTGTTATTGTGGTAAGGTAGAAGGGGGAGGTGATGTTTGTGTAAAGGGAGTTGCTGTAGTTGGTGAATGAAAATACTGTCAGTTCGTTTACCATCATAAAAACTTGGCTTAGTATGGTTTAATATACTTTTGCTTTCTTAGATTAAAATAGGAAGATGAAATTATTGCCATCTCAAGATAAATATTTTGTCATCTGCAGACAATCATCATTCTCCGAGTTCGTCAATTAATTCCAAAGATGGGCATAGGTAAATTTGAAAATGCAATTCTTGTTTTACTGCAGATTATTTCTTTTCTAAAATTACGTTTCTTACTTCACATCTTTTCTGATTGGTTTAGCCATGATGATTTGCTTACTCACAAATTGACTTCATTTCAACTATCAAAAGATGATTCTGTTATATCAGGTTCTATTCTTCCTCCAAATTGCCGTAGGACTAATTTACTTTCAAAATAGGCTAAAAGGTCTCTTCCATTGATTTTGGTTTTGTTATTGTCACTTCATTTCAAATTCTTTAAGATTGCTTTGATTTTCTGCGGCTTGGATGTATTTTTTAGTCATGTTAAAAAAGGCCTTAGTTTCAACTTATGAGCTCTTTATGCACACACACTGCACTGTGCTATCTAAAAATCAAATTTCGTCAGTGTTTTATTCATATTCGTTCCTAACGTAAATATTTATCTTATTTGCAGGTGTGTGAAAGAAGAAGGATGCGAAAGTTGTGGTCTTCTTTTTAATGCAAACAACCAAATATGTACTTGTTTTTTTTGTTAAATTTTGCTACTATTTTTTAAGGTGTGCTTAAAACATTTGCTACTACGTTTTGATTTATGTGGTTTAAGCTATAAGATTTATGTGTATGAATATTTGATATGTTTAATGTAATGTGTTACATCTCTATATTTATTATCTTTTATGATTCTTGCGTTATTTAAATGATTTTATGTTTAAAATGATTATTATTGTGCATTTTGATATTGGTATTTAATACTGTAGTTTATGAACAACATGTAGAAATTTTTTGAATTGTGAAACTAAACCAAAGCACTTGAAAACTGCTATAAATATTTAATAGTGCCGAATGACCGCTATTAAATCTGTTAGTATTACAGATGCATAATAGAAAAAGCGCTATGGTATTATAAAAAGCGCTATAAATAATGATGAATAATAGGTTAGTAAATGCTATAAAAGAACATATCATAACAGAGTATAAGCGCTATTGTAGCTGAATCTTTATAGCGGCATATTGGTGTTGTGAGACGTCAACGTCTACAATAACATGTCCATATACACCGCTCATAATCCGCTATTAATACTTTTTATAGCAAATTATTAGTGCTATCTTAGAAAAAACAAAATGTATTTTGTGGCTATAACGAATTTCATAGCGGACAAATAGCGCTATTATAGTAATCAATAACACATAATTTGCCACTCTGAAAATGTTTAAAATAGCGGATTGTTTGCGCTAGTATATTAAAACTTTTTATATCGCTTATTATGCGCTATAAATTGTTCACTGTTTTAATAACATGTCATTTTACAGCGATTATTAAACCATTATTATAGGCTTTAATAGCGTTTTTTTAGCGCTATCGTAGGGTCTTTTTGTTGTAGTGATTTTTGTATAGAGATCGTTAGGGGTTTCTTTCCATGCTTGTAATGTATTATATGTATATTTGTTCCTATAAAAAGACTGGGTGATAAAAAGTTTGTTATCATATCTAAAATCGATGAAACTTTTAAGTGTATAAAACTGGAATCGTCGGGACTATTAAGCACTAATCTGGAGAACTTTTAAAAATGCTGTAGTAACTCTGGAGCACTTTTTACAGCATTTTTGAAATGCTGTTATTTCTATTTGAGGCTTTAAAATGTTTATAAATGACTTTAAACTCAACTATTTTACTTCAGTCTTTTTGGTGATCTTTTCTAACATATATTAGATTTTTTTAAAGTGGTTTGGGATTTTATGAATTAATTATAAGTTTTTAAACAAGTGGGTTATTATTATATAAAGGAAAACGTCTTTTTTTTAAGTTTTAAATTAATTATAAATTAATAATTTTAGGTAATATTTTAAATAAATGTTTTTAGTTATATTTTTAGTATTTTTAAGGATATATAAAGTGTATATAATTTTTAGAAAATTAGTTATTAAGCTTGTGTAATATAATATTTGTTAAATTATTTTTAGAATTGTATTAATTTTGGCAAAGCCACTGGGGTTGATTGGTCCCCTGCCAGTTTTATTGCAAACACAATAAAAGATACACACATTACAAGCGAGTCCTTAACAGGCTAAGGACCCCAAGATAAGATACAAAACTTTTAGAAAATAAAGAAACAGTAAAGGACAAACATATAAAAGGCACATACATTATAGAAACAACTAACAACATGAAAAGAGTAACTAGAAACCCTAATCACGCAAAAAAAAAACTCAGGGCTATCAAAAAGGAAACCAGATTCCCTCATACTAGTTTGAATTGCATTGCATATTGCATGAGACAAAGCCATCTTTCCTTTAGATGAGCAATTAAATACTCTATTGTTTTTCCCAACCAAATGGCATTTATGATTTTTTTCAGAGCAAATATCATCCCATATGAACTTGTAGTTCTCCATTTTGTTGCCTTGAAGATCAATCACCATTCAATTGAGCTATCTCTATTTATATTATCTCTGCCTAATTTTTCTATGAGGTTTTTCCATAAATCATACATGAAAGTACAGTTGAAGAAAAGATGCAAGCTATCAACCGTAGCATTGCGAAAGACACAACTTGGATTAACTTCCATTCCCATCAAGTTCAACTTGGCTTTAGTAAGATGCGTATTTTTGAAAACTTTCTAAAGTGACAAATTTTCCCTTGCTGACGAGTGATCATGCCAAATTCTCTTATGCCATACAAAAACTGGTAAATGAGACCGGCCAATTAATGCTTTATATACCACGTTAATAGAATGCAGCTTATCCTTTGTAGTCCAAACAACAATGTATTTGTCAGAAGGAGGAAACTGATTAGCCTGAATTTCCAAAATGATCTAATTACCTGATTACTAGAGTAGGGCAAGGAAAGCACACCATCATGCAAGAAATATTTAACTTTAGCATCACAATTGATACTAGATTGAAGTAAGTGTTGATATATCATGGTTTTGGAAAGTATCAGACTATGCATATGCCATGGGTCATTTTAGAAACTAGTAGTGCCCTATTGAGAAGTTTTCAATTTGAGCAGAGGCAGAAAAACGGGTCTCATATTTTAACAACTTGTGCCATGTCCAACTGCAGTCCTGAGGGATATCCATGGTCTAGAAACTTTTCCACCCCACATTATGAACCAAATTCAACTTTGACCCAGATGTTTGTTGAGTTTTGGCATTCCCACGTACCGTACGCGTTCGCTTCACCGTGTCTAGACGTCATCAACGGTCGAAGTCTCCCATGCCGGCGTCCCGATTGAACATCCCTCCATCGCCTCCATCGAGCATATAATCTGGTCTTGGCAACACATTGTAACAAAAGGAATCCACAATGTTATGTGCCACCAATCCCATATGTATACCACGATTATTTCAGATATCCTACGATGTGAGACTTTTAATCCGTTCAATCCACACACCCACTCCATTTACAATGCGAGCCACACCTAACAATCTCCACCTTGGCGAGCATTGCTCAAGTCACATTGAAGTTATACCGAGTCCTCTTCGTAGTGGAGTCAAGCTGCTATTCCGAGTTCTCATAAGCAGGGGGAGCGGCTGCTTAACCATATCTCCACCTTGACAAGCATCCCATGCTCAAGCCCCTTCGGAGCCATGCTTCGGTCATGCTGCATCGTACCGGTCCCATCGAACCATGGAGCTCTGAAACCATGTTGAGTTTCGGCATTCCCGTGTACCGTACGCGTTCGCTTCACCGTGTCTAGACGTCATCAACGGTCGAAGTCTCCCATGCCGACGTCCCGATTGAACATCCCTTCATCGCCTCCATCGAGCATATAATCTGGTCTTGGCAACACATTGTAACAAAAAGAATCCTTAATATTGCATGCCACCAATCTCATATATATACCACGATTATTTCAGATATCCTACGAAATGGGACTTTTAACCTTTCAATCCACGCACCCACTCCATTTACAATGCGAGCCACACCTAAAAATGTTATCATTCTTGTTAATTACAAAATCAAAATGTTTACTAAAAGCAGCAATGTTCCATTGAGTAATGTTTTTTAAGCACAAGGGATTAGCTTTCTTGTATAAATTCTTCCTGACCAAAAAAATTTGTTCATAGCACTTCTAATCATCCTCATGAGTTTGGTAGGAAGCACATAAGTCCTAGCCCAATACACCATCATGGAAAATGCAACAGCTTTGATTAAGGCTAATCTACCAGTTAAGAGCCTGTTGGTCCAACAATCCATGGTTGCAGTGATTTTAGCGTAGAGAGGTTTACATTGGGCAGTAGTAATGGCTAAGGGGAGACCTAGCAGCCATTGAATGAAGCCCAATCATACAATACATTGATTTAGAGTGAGATTGAAAGAGATCAACAATTAATATATGAGATTTCCGTATGTTAATTTTCAGGCATGTAATTAAATGGAAAGCATCAAGGGTATTGAGAATACACTGGACAGAGGCTATATCAGGCTTGGTGAAGATGATGACATCGTCGGCAAACATGAGTGAAGCGACCTAAGGAATATTGCATTTAGGGTGTAACATTATTTCTCTGGTTTGAACCCCGTCTTTAACCATATGTGTGAAAACCTCCATCACAATCAAGAACAAATATGATGACATGGGGTCACCTTGGTGTATACCTTGCCTACTCTTGAAGTAACCAACATTCTTACCATTAAAATTTAGGGAGAAACTTGGAGTAGAGATACAAGTATAAATCCAAGCAACAAAGTTCTTAGGAAAATGCATCAAGGCCATGATTTTGACAATAGATTCCCATTGGATTGAGTCATAGGCTTTGCTAATATCAAAAACGGTTGCCTGCTTTTTGGTGCACCATGAAATAGGATTTTTACCAAGAAACACACAGTACCCAGTGATGGATCTTCTGTCATCCAAGTCGTTGGCCCAATTTGAATCACTGTAAGCTTGTAAACTTAAATTTCTGTAAGGTATTAATCTTAACCCATAGTCGATTGTCCCCTTTATATACCGTAGAATACGTTTAACTGCACACCAATGTTCACTTGTTGGGGCTTGCATGTATTGACACACCTTGTTAACGCTAAAACTGACGTCGGGTCTAGTGATAGTAGCGTACTGAAGAGCCCCAACAATACTCCTGTATTGTTTGATATTTTCAATGTGTTCACCTTTTGTTCTTTCTTAATTGAAGATTGTCGGTCATAGGAGTGGGAAGTGCTTTAGCCTTATTCATGTTAGCCCTAACCAGTATGTCTGACATGTATTGTTTTTGTGATAAAATGAAGCTTGAATCTGCTTGTCTTTGAATTTGTATGCCCAGAAAGTAGTTTGCATCACCCATGTCTTTTATGGAAAATTGTCTATCCAAGTATTTTATAACAAGCTCAATCTCCTGTTGATCATCACCTGTGATAAGAATATCATCAACATAAACTAAAATGCAGATGTTATTTTTGCCTTTTCTTCTAGTATAGAATGAGTTGTCAGATTTAGTAGCAGTAAATCCTAACTTGACCAGTATGCTCTTCAGTTTTTCATACCAAGCCCTTGATGCCTGCTTTAAACCATAAATGGCCTTGTGTAACTTGCATACTTTACTGCTGTTGGCTTCAGTGCTATAACCTTTAGGCTGTTGCATATATACTTCTTCCACCAAGTCCCCATTTAAGAATGCATTGTGCACATCTAGTTGTCTTATCTTCCATTGTTTATGCATAGCAATGGTTAATATAATTCTGATGGTAGCTGGTTTGATGACTGGAGAGAATGTCTCTTTGAAATCAAACCCAAATTGTTGGGTGTATCCCTTTGCCACAAGTCTGGCTTTATACTTGATGACATTACCATTAGCATCTCTTTTGATTTTGTATGTCCATTTGCTTCCCACAACATTCTTATGCTTTGGTAGATCAATTAAAGTCCATGTTTGATTTTTAATTAGAGCACTATATTCTTCATCCATAGCTCTTTTCCATTTTATATCTCTAACTGCTGAGTCATATGATGTTGGCTCTATCTCTCAAGTTGAGTGCTGTATATTTTGGGTTTAAAAATCCCACTCTTTGATCTGGTAATCATGGGATGTTGAATAGTAGTTGACTGTGGCTCATGATGTTCTTCAGTATTAGCATCACTGGTCTCATTTGTCATGTCTTCATTGTTATGACTTTGTTGAGCACCCACTTCCTGTTGTTCATAGTTTTGATATTGCTGTGTATCCATTTGCTGTTGTTCTTCATGCTGTGGATTGCCTGTAGTAGTCTGTTTGGAATGATCATTAAGTCCACTTATTGCTGTACCTTTTTGAGTTTGAACTTCTGTGCTAAACCACTCTAATAGATCAGATATATGACTTGTGACAGCTTGGTTTGTATTAGTTCCTTGATTATGTTTCTCCTTTCCTACAAAAGGAAAAACATCTTCATTAAAAACAACATGCCTAGAAATATAAGTTCTGCCTTGATCATCTAGACATATGTACCCCTTTTGATTATGTGCATACCCTAAAAATGTACATTGGCTAGATCTTAGGCTCAACTTGTGTTTGTTATAGGGTCTAAGGTAGGGAAAACACAAGCAACCAAAGGTTCTTAAAAATTTATAATTTGGTTTAATGCCAAATAACTTTTCAAAAGGACAAACATGGTTTAACACTCTTGTTGGCATTCTATTAATAAGATAAACTGCTGTGGCAAATGCCTCTCTCCAATATTTCATTGGCAGGCCTGCTTGTGACATGAGTGTTAATCCAGTTTCTACCACGTGCCTGTGTTTTCTCTCGACCAACCCATTTTGTTCTGATGTGTGGGGGCATGTTATTCTATGTATGATTCCTTTTATATCAAAGAAATCCTTTAAGGGTTTGAATTGCCCCCACCATCAGTTGTATAACTTTCACACTGCTATTGAGTTGTTTTTCAACACAAGTAATGAAATGTTTTATAGCACTACATGTGTCTGATTTTGCCTTTAAGAAGTATATCCATGTATATCTAGTATGTGCATCAACAAGGGATAGATAATACCTATCTCCTTTGGTTGAATTATGTGGTGATGGTCCCCACAAGTCTGCTGCAATCAGCTCCAGTGGTTTTTCATAGTTTGTTTCAGAATTTTGAAAAGGTAATTTGTGACTTTTACCAATTTGACAGTGTGTGTACATAGATAAATTGTTCAAGGATGAAAAAGAAATTTTATTATCATTCAACACTTGCTTAACTACATCATAACTAGGATGCCCTAGTTTGCAATGCCACAAAAAGATATCATCATGTTTGTTATGATTCAAACTAGTATTATTGCACCATACATCATTATTAAAAATGTTTTTGTTTCTCATATTGCAGAACTTGTATAGGCCTTGTTCCAGTTTACCCTGTAACAATGTATTTTTGCTTAGCAAATCTCTAACAAGACAGAATTTGGGGTGAAACTGAAAATATACATTATTTTCCCTAGCAAATTGAGAGACACTAATTAGATTCTTTTTGATACTTTGCACTCTTAGTAAATTATTAAGGTAGAGCAGCCTTGTACCTTTTATAGTGCCTACCCCTATGTGAGATATATTTGCAGTTTCACCATTACCCATTAAAACAGAATTTTTACCTGTGTAGCTCTTGTTCCCCAAATTGAGATTTTGCAAATTGTTGGTGATATGATTTGTGGCTCTTGAGTCTGGGAACCACTCAGCTGTATTGATGTCATCAGTCTTGTCATCACCATCCCCTGAGTTATCTGAATTGTTCCTTGCTTGATTACTGGTCTATGCCATATTTGCTGTTGGTTGCCTGCTAGACTGACCTTGTTGAGTTGTATTGTAGTCTTCCTTGAATCTAAAGTAACATTTGTTTGCCATATGACCAAATTTTTCACAAATTTGGCACTTGACTCTATTGTTGTTTGAAAATCTTCCCCTACCTCTACCTCTTTGGGTGCTGCCTCCCCTTGAGTTTTGACTGTTCTGGCTGTTTCTCTGACCTTTGTTCTTTGTGGTGGAAACGTAATTTGCAGAATAATCTTCTTGCATGAGTTTTCTTTGTTCAACTCTCCCTTCATGAGCAAGGAGGGATGAGTGGACATAATTAAGGTCGGGTAGGATTTGTTGTGTGGCAATGAAAGTTACTAAAGATTCGTAATCTTGATCTAGACCATTGGTGATGATGAGAATCCGTTCACTGTTAGAAATTTCATGACCCACTGCCTTTAATTTGTCACAAAGATTCTTAATCTTGGCAAGGTATTCCCTCATGCTCATATCATTCTTTCTTGCATTTTGCAATTCTCTTCTATAGTGCATGATTCTTGCAGCTGATTGTGAGTTAAAGATTCTCTCAATTGATGACCATATTTCATATGATGTGTAGCATCCAACAAGTTGTGATAAAAGACTTTGACTAATTGATGAAAGTAGCCATGATGCAAGCAAATTATCTTGTTTTTGATATAAAGAGTAATCTGGGTTGCTAATAGTGTTACCTTTGTCATCTGTTGTGTTGATGGGTGGAATCACCTTGGTTCCCTTAACATAATCTTGCAGATCATACCCTCTTAATGCTATTTCAACTTGATATTTCCATGTAATGTAATTATCCTCATCTAATGGTGTACTTATTGCTTGATTTTTAGGTCTGATCAGGATGCAGTCGGGTTTTTGATCATCCTTGAGTCTGTTGCCAGTGTTATTTGATATGACTTCATCTTCTTCGTGGACCATGGTGAATCAAGAACCCTGATTTGCCTGATTTCTTGATCAAGAAGGTGATGCAGGTTAACTGGATCACAAATTTGGTGGAGAAAAAATACAAAAGTAATGTGTATTACTGTTTTATTGCAAAATAGTAATGCACATAACAAATAGAGATTCCTGTAGTATCTCGGTTGAGAAAAATGATGCAACTAGAGGGGGAGATGAAGATCTTGAATTTGATCTCCTTCTTGGATGGCACAAATGATGCAACTAGAGGGAGAGATGAAGATCTTGAATCTGATCTCCTTCTTGGATGGCAGAGAGGGTCAGGTGGAACTGATAAGGTCAGAAATCTGAACAGATATCGAGAAGGTAAGCCTCCCCAATGATGACACCTTTCTGAGGGGAGCCAAACTCTTAATCTCTCAAAAGAGAAATGGTTGAAAAAATAAGTGGGGTGATATAGCCGTTAGGCAGTTTGCTCTGATACCATAAAGAATTGTTACAATACTTTTGATATTTGAGAAATATTTTTGTATTGCTTATTCAATAATCTTCTCATTACATCTGGATATAATACAGCAGTTGTATTTATAAAGAATACATAAATGGGCTGGAAGGCCCAACTAAACATTTTGCAATCCGATTGCTTGCTGAGATGAGATATAGGCCGTTGATGTGATCCAATGGTTGTGATCTGTTTGAGCCTATTGGTTCAGATTAAAAGATGAAAGCACATATGCATTAGATGCTTTATTAAAGCTTGAGCATGTCTCTGGAGGAAACTTGTTTTCTGTTGTATCCTTTAAGAAGCTCATGAGATAAGAGCACATTATCAGGAATGCTTCTGTTGGGCAAGAAAGAATCCTGGTTATTGGAGATTAGATTTCGTAGCACATGCTTGAGTCCAATAGAGATGATTTTAGAAATGCTCTTGTATATTACATTGCAATATGCTATAGGCCTATAGGATCCTACCGCATTAGCAGTGTTAGATTTAGGAATAAGCACAAGATGAGTAGAATTAATGGCCTAAAGCATTTTGCATTTTTTGAAAAAGTTTTGCACTGCTTTGATAACATCCATGGAAATGATATCCCAGCAATGAATGTAAAACGTAGCATTAAATCCATCTGGCCCACCAAATGATTTTATGTTCATAGAAAAGAATGCATATTTAATTTCCTTTTCAGATATAGGAGAAGATAGAAAAAGGATATCCTTAGTGGAAATGTTAGGGAGTTGAATACTACTCAGGAGATCCAGGTTAGGAGAGAAATTAGTGTTATTCCCAAGCAGATCAGAGAAGTAAGAAAGTAGAGCTTCATCAACTGCTTCAGGAGAGGTATGCAAGGTCCCTCTTTCATCAACTATACTAGTTATATTATTTTTTGGCTTGCTTTAACTTAAGAGAAGCATGTAAATATGATGAGTTCTTGTCTCTTAGGGTGATCCACTTCTGTCTTAATTTTTCTTTAACATGTTGGCTTCTATGTTGAGAGCTTCAGTATACTCATCAAGTAATCTATTATCTTCTACGGATGCTTCAAGATTCCGAGGATTATCCAACAAGAATTTCTGAGCTATTAGGAGCTCCTCCTTAATCCTTGAGGACTGCAGATCACCATTGTCATGCTTGTGCTTAGCCCATTCCTTGAGTGCTGCTTTGGTAGCCTTTAGCTTCTGGTTGACTATAAACACAGGATTACCATAAAATTAAAAGTGTTAGACCATGCATTATTTACAATATTTAAAATATCAGCATCAAGGATCCATATGTTAAAAAATTTAAAACTTTTTTCCCTCCAATGGAAGGCATCCTAATGGTGATAATTTAGGGGGAGTGATCAAAAAGAAATGGCATAAGGAGGGTATTAGATATAGTAAGCCAAGCATTGAGGGTTGGGAAATTGCAAAAGGCATGATCAATTGGCGAGAATGTCCTTATGTCACTCCTACTTTAGTTATTCTAGGAGTACTGAGCACCAAATTTAGAGATTGTTAATAAGAAAGAGTCAAATATGACTTGATTAAGAGGTTTAATGTCTTTGAGAGCTAAGGGTTACCTCCAATTCTATCAGAAAGATCGAGACAACAATTGAAATCCCTTACAGCTACCCATGGATGTCTTTCTTATCTTAAGGAGGGCAAGAGGTCAAATAGATGTTGCCTAGAGGCAACAGAATTATCTGCATAGATGATACTTAGATAGAAGGAGGTGGATAAAGGAATGTGTAAGACATGATTGTGGATGAATTGTTTGGTTGAGAGAATGGAGGTTATAGTGAAGAAGTGATGATTGAATATCACAAGTATTCTGCTACAAGAGGCTTCCTGAAGGTTATGAGAGTGTATCCAATTGGGGTTTATATAACTAGCAGTCCTAATAGATAAATTAAGGTCTAACTTAGTCTCCAAAATGGCAAAAAGCTGAAGCCTATGTATGTTGATTAGATTCTTGACTTGATCTAGCTTAGTGAAGTTATGAGCCTCCCTTATAGTCCATACACCTATATTGTGTATCGTGGAGGAAACTAATGGGCTTGGTTGAGACTCTTATTTTCATTGCTCCTTGTAGAGGGAGAATTGTGTTGTGATTCTGTGAAGTTTCAAGAACTTGGCCAATGATCGGTAAGTTTGAAGAATCATTATGGTGAGAGGAGGCTTGAAGAAAGATTAGCAGAGAACGAAAATGATAAAATGACATTCAACCAACAGAATACAAGTATAAGAGTATTTATAGTCTGTGCACATGTGGCACTGATACACTTATTTTACATGAAAGAAACAGTAACGAAACAATATGAAAAACTGATTGAATACTCTAACATTCCCCCTCAATTTAAGCTCTCTCCTTCTTTATTATTTCTTCTTCCTTCTTCATTTTCCTGCTTGATTCTTCTTCCTCTTTCTCTGTCACATTCAGTCCCTCTCTCAATCTGATGAAATGATTTACAGACAAAGATTTTGTTAGAATATCTGCTCGCTGATATGAAGCTGGAATATGATTAATGCATATATCTCCATTTGCTACTTGTTCTCTAACAAAATACAAATCTAACTCAATATGTTTTGTTCTAGAGTGCAATATAGGGTTAGCAGCAAGTGATACTGCGCTTGCATTGTCACACCAAACTGTAGCTGTGCTGTGCTTTTCACCCAAAATTTCAAACAATAAAGATTTCAACCACATGATTTCAGATACAACTGCTGCTACACTTCTGTATTCAGCTTCCGTGCTTGATCTCGAGACTGTTGATTGTTTCTTTGAACACCAAGACACAATGTTTTTACCGAGGTAAACGCAATAACCACTTACTGATTTTCTGTCATCTCTATCCGCAGCCCAATCTGCATCTGCAAAGGCACTGATGTTTAGCTTTTCAGTAGTATATAGCTTCAAACCATAGTCCATTGTACCCGCAAGGTATCGAAGTATTCTTTTTACAGCCTTCCAATGATCATTTGATGGATTTTGCATGAATTGACATACTTTATTTACGCTAAAAGAAATTTCAGGCCTTGTTATGGTGAGATATTGGAGAGCCCCAACTATGCTCCTGTATTGATGTGGATCATCCATTGGATCACCACTGTTTTGTGTTAGCTGCAAATTAGTTGTCATAGGTGTTGGTAGAGCTTTTGCTTTCTCCATTCTTGCTCTCTGCAATATAGACTGAATATAACTCTTCTGACTTAAGTGCAATTCTCCTTTACCATTCTTCTTTACCTCAATACCAAGAAAAAAATTCAGCTCACCCAAATCTTTTAACTTAAACTCATCATTTAAGTACCTTGTTAGCTTGCTTATTTCTGCACTGTTGCTACCTGTTACAATGAAATCGTCTACATACACTAGAATGTATATGATTCCACTATTGCTTCTTTGAACAAACAGTGAATTATCAGATTTCAGAGGCTGAAATTCAAATTTTATCAATGTTTTCTTCAGCTTTTCAAACCAAACTCTCGGCGCCTGTTTCAGTCCATATATTGCTTTATTTAATTTGCATACCATCATTTGATTTCCTTTGATATATTCGAACCTCTAGGCTGTTCCATGTACACTTCCTCTTCGAGTTCTCCATTTAAAAAAGCATTGTGCACATCAAGTTGCTTTATTGGCCAGTTATTATGCAGGGCTATCGTCAGTATAACTCTAATTGTAGTAGGCTTAATCACTGGTGAAAATGTTTCTTTGAAATCAAAGCCATCTTGTTGTGTATATCCTTTTGCTACCAACCGTGCTTTATACCTGTCTATAGTTCCATCAGTTTTATATTTTAATCTGTATGTCCATCTGCAACCTATGACAGTTTTGTTCTTGGGTAGACTGACCAGTTTCCAAGTATTGTTGCTCATTAATGCTTTATACTCCTCTTCCATAGCTTTCCTCCATTCACTATGTTGTATTGCCTGATCATAGTTAGCTGGTTCGTATGCTGCATTTTGTGCCATATATAATTTTGGTTTAAAAATGCCTCTTTTTGACCTGGTTATCATGTGATGACCTTGTTGTACTTGTTCAGATGCTTTTGCTGGTATGCCTTCATGTGCTTGAGATTCCGTATGACTTGATGTTTGAGGTTGTGATAATTCTTCTTGATTCTCTGCTACATTATCAGTGCTTATCTCGTGACCTTCATGAATTTGATGATTGGTTCTACTGTTGCTGATAGATTGTAAAATTGAACTTGATGAACTACTGTCTTCTGCTTCACTTATTGTAGGTGAGTTTAGCCTTACTTCCTCTGTCTCACATACTGGTATGAATGGTATTGAACTTCTTGCATTTACAACTTTACTTGTTGTCTTAATTTCATTATTAGCAAATGGAAAAATTCTCTCATTGAACATTACATGTCTTGACATGATAATTCGTCCATCACTTGTTAAACATTTGTATCCTTTCTGACTAGATCCATACCCCAGAAATGTACATTCTGAAGATCTAAAATCCATTTTATGTTTATTGTAAGGTCTTAGCAGCGGAAAACAGAGACATCCAAATGCTTTTAGTCTTCTATAGTCAGGTTTCACTCCAAGGAGTTTTTCAGCTGGACTAATTGAGTTCAAAATCTTTGTTGGAAGAATATTAATTAAATACACGGCTGTAGAGAAAGATTCTGGCCAGAACTTCAATGGTAATGCAGCTTGTGCTAGCAAGGTTAACCCTAGTTCAACAACATGTTTATGCTTTCTCTCCACTATTCCATTTTGCTGAGAAGTGTGTGGGCAAGTATATCTATGGACAATTCCCTTATCATTAAAGAAATCTTTCAATGGTCTAAATTCTGCACCTCCATCCGTTTGAAATATCTTCAATCTTTTATCAAGTTGCCTTTCAGATTGAATAATAAATTGTTTTACAGCACCAGTTGCTTCAGATTTCTGCCTCAAGAAGTATATCCAAGTATACCTGCTATAAGCATCTACAAATGCTATGTAATATTTGTAACCATAACTTGAATCAATTGGAGCTGGACCCCATAGATCACATTCAATTAGCTCCAATGGTTGATGATATGTAGTTGTTGACAAATTGAAGGGTAGTTTGTGACTTTTACCTATTTGACATTGACTACATATATATGGTAACACTGGATCAGCACATGCTATTTGTTCTCTGTTCATAACTGTTTTCATTACATTTACATTTGGATGTCCAAGCCTCTTATGCCAAATATCGTACTCACCATCTAATTTGTCATTGACTAGATTGCATTGTATTATTTTTCCACTTCTTTCTTTATCAGATTTAAGATTAAATCTGTATAGACCATTACTGACTTCACCTTTAAGTAAAACATCACCATTTACTATGTCTCTAACCATGCAAATTCTGGGATGAAACTCAAAGTAGACTTCATTATCAGTAGCAAACTTTGAGACACTTATTAGATTTTTCTTTATCTGTGGCACTCTGAGCAAATTCTTTAATAGTAATTGTTTATTTTTTTTAGTGGACTCCACACAAGCATCTCCCACATGAGTGATATTTATAGGTGTACCATTTCCCATATAAATTGAACAATTACCTTTATATGCTGCTCCACCAAGATTCAGATTCTGCAAGCTGCTTGTGACATGATGTGTTGCTCCTGAATCTGGAAACCAGGCTTCATCATGTATATCTGTGTCCTTTGTAGTGACATCTTGACTGGTATTTGCTTTAAAACCTGCTTGAGCTTGACTCAGATTCACACTATAAGAATGTGACCTTGATGTGCCCTGATTTGGTGTATTTTGCCGGCTGCTTGTATAATTATTATCAAATCTGAATTAGCATCTTATAGCTGTGTGACCTATTCTTTCACAAATTTGACATTTAGGTCTACTATTTGTGTATCTACCTCTGCCTCTTCCAAACCTTCCTCCTCTTCCAAACCTTCCTCCTCTTCCATATCCCTGTCCAGTTTGTGTAAAGTTAGACTGATTAAAGTTGTTTGGAGTAGAATCTACCTTTAAGTTGTTCTGCTGATTATTGTTCCTCTGATTTGCTGCATAATTGATAGAAAAATCTTGTGTTGAATTGTGTCTCTGTTCCAGTCTTCCCTCGTGCGCAAGTAAAACTGAGGATACATATTGGACTGAAGGAGTTGTTTCTTTAGATGAAATAACTGCCACCACCGCTTCAAAACTGTCATCAAGACCATTAAGTATATTCAGAACCTGCTCTGTCTCACTGATTTTGTGTCCTGATGATTCTAGCGTGTCACATAGATTCTTCACTTTGCTTAAATATTCTCGAATACTCATATTTTCCTTTTTGATATTTTGTAATTGCCTTTTGTAGCTCATGATCCTTGCTGCTGTCTGTGAATTAAAGTTCAGATGTATGGCATTCCACACTTCTAATGATGTTTTGCATCCGACAATCTGAGTTAGAAGATTAGTATTGATAGAAGATAATAACCATGCACAGAGTAAACTGTCTTGCCTGTGATATGCTAGATACTCTGGATTAGCTACGAGCTGTCCTTCCTGACCATTAATAAGTTGTGGAGGTATTGTGGTGGTTGAGTTAATGAATTTCTCCAAGCCATAGCCTCGAATAGCTGTTTCAACTTGAAACTTCCATAACAGAAAGTTGTTTTCATCCAATGTTACAGTAATTAACTGTGTTTGAGGATTAATGATTGATTTTAGAGATTCTTCAAGCGTTTTGGATGATTGTGTGGAGTTTCCGGTTCCAGTATTGGATGATTCTGTGGTCGATCTGACATTATCATTGTTGGTCATTGTGGATGGCCAAATTTATGAGGAGGAAGTAGATCTGTAAGAAAATTAGGTTAAGATATTGGTATGGGATAGATCGGGATGAATAGAAAGCAGATCAAAATCAGATCTGAGCAGATCTAGAAGTTAGGGTTTCAGAATTTGAATTTTGCCGTTAGGCGATTTTGCTCTGATACCATGAAGAAAGATTAGCAGAGAACGAAAATGATAAAATGACATTCAACCAACAGAATACAAGTATAAGAGTATTTATAGTCTGTGCACATGTGGCACTGATACACTTATTTTACATGAAAGAAACAGTAACGAAACAATATGAAAAACTGATTGAATACTCTAACAAGGCTGACTTATTCCTTTCCTTCCAAGTTTATTTTTGTTGGAAGTAGTAATGATGCCGTGGGGGGTGGTAGAGGTGGAAGTGACAGATAGAATTTTTGAAGGAGGAAGGGTAAGTAGGTGAGTGCCAACCAGTTAGTGATGGAATGTCAATGGAGTTAATACTATGTCATCTAGAAATTAAGGTTTGGTTTTGATTTTGGCAAGTGAGGACTGGTTTACATTGGCAGGAGAAGTAGGTATAAGGTTCTGTTTATTTGGTGAAGAATTTTGCATGGCACTATGCAATGGCAGCAGATTTGAAGACGCACTTGCATGAAAATCTTGTATATCTTGATGTTGCTTCTTTTCATGTTGCATGGGATGTAAAGTGTTTTTGCTTTTAGGAATAAAGGCATCTTTTGGCTGTTCAATATTAAAGGTAGCTGCACCATGTTTCTCTGTGCATATATGCACATTATTATCCATGCACATTGCATTATTGCCCTGAGGATGCACAAGCTCTTCAGATTTATTATTTATTTTGGCATTTTTCCATAACATTGTCACTGAGATTCCCCACTTCCTTCATCCCATTTTGGTCATCAGCAGTAGATATAATTCTACTAGTGTTTCATTAGCAAAAAGCAAATGGAAGTTATTATTAGTTGCTGCAACTTCCTCATTTAATTTAGTTACCTTTTCCTTAACTTTTCTTAATTATACCATCATGACTTGATTCATGTTCTTTCACTATTGTTCCAAATTGCTCCAAATCTATTTTCCTTCTAATTAATTATCTAAATTTGGCATTCATAACCAATTTAAATTTCTTTTTATTTTTTGTCACAATTGCCACTTCTGGTTTTTAGTCTCAGTCTTCCCTCCCTTATTAATTTCCTTTTTCTGCCAGATTGTTTTTCTCAAGAACCACATCATGCACAACTTCCTTCTCCTTATTAATGTTACTTGCTTTTAAACATGTCTGAATGGTATGACCAAATTGCTTGCAGCTAGTACATATTTCAGGCCTCCAGAGATAACTTACATGTATGATCTATTCACTTCCATCCAGTAGCTGCACAGGGAAATGCTCTACAAGTTCTTTATCAGGTGAAACATCAATTAAACATTTTGCATGTTCTATTCTCTCTAGTTTTTTAGTTGATTCATCCATGCACATGAATTTATCAAGTCTATAAGCTAGCCACTTTATTCTAAGGTGAGACCAAGCATACAGGGGAATATTGTGTAATTTCACCCAAACAGGGGCTGCATGAATGCTTCCATATACGTTTTCTACTGAAGGGTCCCATTGTTTAAAAATTAACATTTTATTTTTCATGAGAAGGGGATCACCCTTAGTTATCATCCTTTTGTCTTCCTTACATGATAATAAAAATAAGAAAATGAAGCCATTAGATTTAACCTTTACTGAGCCCTTGAGCTTCCATTTCATCTTTAGATTCTCGATTACTGCTGTGTACGATAATGGTTTGTCTAGAAAGAATCCAACCAGATACTCTTTCCAATTATCAGAAGGAACAATAACATCCCCATTGAAAGAACGATTATGTGCGGCTAGAATGTATTTTCCTATGTTTCTTGGTTTGTGTTTGAAAAGAAAGTTCCAGGCAAGAAGAGGAGGAGGGACAAGATGGTCGGGGTGAGGCAGAGCAGAGAGGGGAGAGGAAGAGAAGGGGAAGTAGAAGAGAGAAGAGCCAAAGGTGGGGGTGGGATAGGTGGATTGAAGATAGAAACTGGAGAAGCACGAGGAGGGGGTCAAGCTCGAGGTGAAAGGAGGAGCAGGTAGGCAAGGGAAGGAGCAGGAAGTTTGAATAGTCAGGGTTAGAGGTAGAGGAGGGAACAGGGTTGGCTACAATTTAAAGGAGGAATATTCTTTGTATAATATTTTTATTAATTGTACCAGTACGTTTGGCACGTCCATTGGATGTGTGCAAAAAAACCGGAAGCGAGCTTATGTATTCTTAAAAAAATGGTCATATACATAAGCTACCTGACAGTTATAAGTATGTGAGTTAATTTCTTTTATTGTGAAATAATATGTGAGAATCATGATCTTAATATATCATGTTATTGATTGTATGCCTAGGTAGCAGATTTGCTTTTGGAAAAAATTTGGGTATGTAAATATTGTTTGAAAGTAAACAGGTAAACATTGCTTCATTATCTTATTGACAATTTGTAGTCTAGAGTGCGCTTCTTTAGTTCTTTCTGTTCATATCGATTTATCAAGCATCTACTAAAGTTGTCACTTGACTTTGCAAAGTTCCGATCTTTTTGCACCCATTTGGTTATATTTTAATGGCTAACTGTACTGTACATTGTGCCATGGGTTCCTGGTACCTGTTGAGGTTACATCCAATTCACATAAACTGAACTTCTTTCGATGAGTTTAGACTGCCAGTTCTAGAGCAAGAATTTCATCAGTTTCTCATTTGATTTGACAATAGTGAAGATTTACATGTATCAATAAGTTACTATTTTCACTAGTCTACAGTTTTCTTTACTATCATTAATATTGCTTTTCATGATCTTGCATGTATTAAATATAAATATGTCATTCTAGTTGTTTTTTAGAGCTTTTAAACCCCCTTAGCAATTTTTTTGAGTATTCAGCTCCTTTACTGTGCATTGTCTTCAATTTTAAAAATATGGAAAATAATTGTTATCTTTATGAAAATAGCCGCCTCTTTATGAAAAAGTAATAAAATAATGAGACGTGTTTTAAGGAATTGGGCCAACATGGTTCTTTAATGATGAGGTATAGTTCTTAAATTTTCTTACTTTTTTGCTTATAGGAATTAATGAAATATCATTATCAAATCAAATCTTCCTCCCAAAGCTAACTCTACGTACTATGTGAATCTGATAGTAAATTTTATTTTCATGAATGAACTAAAGGTTGTGCAAGCTTCAGAGCTTATGAGGCTTCATGTCTTTATGTAAAACACTGTTTGCATGCAAAAAACCAAACTCACACAGGACTTCTAGTGCAATTATGTCCCACCTAGATGCTATGCTTCTTGAAGTAGCAAGATATAAGTTAGCATGTAGTTTCCATATCTAAGATGGAGTGAAAATAAATTTTCACTCATTGCCACATCACCATCGATTCACATGAATCCTAATCAAAGTAAGTTGTAATTACAATTTTCATCTCCCATCTACTAAATTAAAAACTTGTTGACTATCTTAACACAAATAATATTTTAATTTGTGAAGTCAATAAAAAAACAATGAAATGCAACATATATTCGTTCTAAATCATATAAGTAAAAAATCTAGTTATGTATATATTTTCTAAGTGGGAGAAATCGACCTGAATACAATTCAACCTCTAAATTAACATAAGGACAAATTCGAGAAATATAGTTTTCATTTTTTTACAAATGCTACTATGGTTTTCCTTTTTTGTATGCTGCTATCATTCACACTTATGAAACAATACAAACACACTTCACCCATGTAATGAATTTCCAGCACATAATATAAACTAATTTAATAATAAAATCTTGATAATTTTATGATATTCTACCACATATGATGCCATCATTCAAATTCATATATATTATACCTAAATAATGAATTAGCAACACATAACATAATCAATTTAACGTGAAAAGTCGTATAACCTAATAATGGATTATGAATTTTGTACACATACTAATTAATTTTCAAAGATACATTATGTATGCATGTAAAATAGTAATTACTTTTTAAGTAAGATGATCATGTATGATATGCATATAACGATGTATAAATTTGATGCTTGCATGAGTACATATATTTTATTACGTTCATAACATTTTAACATGTAGTTGATAAATTTGAGATGTGATCAAACTTGTGAATTAAGGAATGAGAATTTCTATTTACACCATTTAAGCATTTTCTCATTATATATTAATAATTAGTGATTTTTTTCTTATCAATGATATAGTAAAAATAACTTAATACATAATTTCATCAGTTTTGTCAAAAATTTAAAAAGAATACTATATATGACTTTCATAAATGTGATGTATAATGTAACAAAAAATGGTTGTGATGACAAATAAGAACATCTAAAATTGCCATATCCATGCAAGGGCCCAACTCCTATTATATTTTTTTAATAAAAAGGAAATATGGACTAAAATTCTAGTCCATTTCTATATACAGACCAAAACCAAAAGCTAAGGCTGAAATACAAACATACTTTTTACATGATAGGAACACTACCGGACATCATTTTTGTCTCCTTCTCCACCTCATATGGAAACAACCAATATCAATGTTTTCTCCAATTCTCATTCCTCCAATGCCTCAACAATCCACCATCTTTTTGTTGCAAACCATACCCCTATACCTTCTCTGCACCATAGCAATTCATTTAGACCCAAACGTCCAGGTTCATAATTTACATATAATATAGAAAAATGTAAAGGTCACACAAATTGATAAATGAAAAAATATATGGCAAAGGCACTTTTCAAAGCCAAGATCGAATATTCACCTTGCATTCCAAATCCAAAAGGAAAGTCGTTGTTTGCTCATTTGGGAACGATGAGATAGGAGTGCCGAGTTATTTGAGAACAAAGATAATTTCTGTTTCCATAATGATTAAGTGTACAAATAAAATGGGAAAGAACAATTACATATATACCCTCAGGATGCACTACAAATTCAAAAGGATATTTATGACACTTCAAAAGCTTCATTTTAAGGTATCCTCATTATACATAGATTAGGTTATAAATAAATTAGTATACAAATATATATATATATACACACACACCATTTTAAAGGTTTTTAGTAAATATATGAGTTGAAAAAGTAATTTAAGCCATTATAAAGTAATAAGGTAAGATTTTGGATTTTAACACTTAAGTTAAAGCGAATGGTTTTGTGAAGTAAAAGTAAATTAACTTGTTAAATTAATGGAGAGATAAGTAGTTATAATTAGAATTATAATTAAGAATATAATTAGATCCTCTAAGAGAAGGTTTTAATAATAATTATAAATGAAATTTTTTGGGTTGTTATGACAATGTTTTAGTAACACTTGTCTTAAACCTTATAAATGTAATTAGATCTTTAAAAGAGAGTTTAAAGATAACGTTAAAAGTTTGAAATATTTTGGGTTTATAGTAACAATGTTTGAGTAATATTTGTTTTTAACCTCTTTGATTATAGTCTAAAATAAGTGAACTTTGTAATGTGATGTGTGGATATACTTATATCATTGAGATAAGTATATGAATACTTTTTGAAGTATTGAAAAGAGTACAAACGAATAGAGAATTGTAAAATACTTGTATATATATTTTGTAAAGATATTGTGTGTGTATATATATACAAGTAGAAAAAAGAAGTTTTAATTAATAAAGGAGTATTAATTAATGAAGGAAGTTTTAAATTGATTAGCAGTCTAATTGATTAGTAGTCTAATTAATTAGTAGTTTAGTTGATTAATAGTTTAATTAATTAGGAGTTTTAATCAATTATTAG